>CM073324.1:2719262-5340512 GCA_037043015.1 Bryum argenteum
CGTGGGATCCTCTATACTCATGTGAGTAAGATATAGTGTGAACACAAAAATGTAAATCGGGGGATCTTTGGAGCATATGAAAATATTCACATCCCTAATGTAAATTTTCAATTGCTATAATGATTTTTCCACAAAATTGTAATTTCCAAAATTTACTCCAATCCATAATTTGTGAATGAGTTTAGAATTAGTTAAATGTGGCATGTTTGCATGAACGAGAGCGAAGCAAGGGTATGTTTCTTTACTTTGATGAACTCCTTTACTTCCTCGACCATAACCTTTTCAATTCAAAGATTGCTCTGCATAAAAACTAGAGAAACTCGATCATATATGTTAAAAACTTAGAATGTACAATTTTAACATTCTGATTGTGAGTTTTCTATTGGAAAGGAATATGCTCCCTTCCCCAAAGAAAGGTTTTTCTTTGTTTTTTTACAACATTCCTTAGAATATCCACTCGCATTAATTTTCTTTGTTGAAAGTTCCGACAATGCTTGCAATAGATAACAGATTTTTGCTCAGACTACCTATTTAACACGCAACACCCTCTTCACCAATAGAAGAGTTGGACAATTCACCTTTATTTTCCGAGAAGGAGGAGAATTAGCAATTCAATGTAGTAGTTCTAGCATCCTTTTTCGGTTGATGCGACCCTTTCATTTCTCAACTTCGTATCTTCACGGAGCACCTCTATCTCTTCTAGGCCTGCAAAGTAGAAAATAAATGGAGAAAAATTGAATCATCTATGTATAATAATATATAATATTCTATATTTAATCTGTGAACCTGATGTTTCCTACTATCGAGGCAACCTTATCATAATTAAGGACATTTAACGTGATTGTGCCTTTCGGAACAAAATTTTACGTCAAATTAATCTTTAACTAGTATGGACAAATTTGGAAATGATGTCGGTTGTACACCGACATTACCTTACAACTCCATTAGAAATCCTTGAAAGGTCATAACTTAGTCAAGTTTTGTCCAAATTAAACATATGAGGTGACTTTTGATATATAGAAAAGATTTTGATGTCTAAAAACACCTCATATGTTTGATTTGGACAAAATTTGAGTGAGTTATGGCCTTTTGAAAGTCACAGATGTGGGGATGCTGGCCACCAATAAAACCAAGGTTCTTCATTAGTTGCAAAAAGTCCATAAGTTGGGAATAAGTCCATAATTTGTTAAATATAGGTTGTGAGGTCTTGAATGGTCTGTTGGTTACGTAGACAAAGGAACAAGTGATGCTCACAAAAGGAGCAAAACATGTGAAATTCATCTTGTGTTTCTTAACTTATATCTCAAACTACTCAAAATTAATCCATATAGATAATTACTACATTTTATGTTTTTATGAATGTGTCCAAAGAATGGGTACAAATTTTCTAGTATACAATAAAATCAAACACTACCAAATAACATAAAGATCCTTTGCACTTTGATATTTTTCATTTAACAGATGATTAAACATAATGAAAGCAAATTTTTACCTTTTCCAGTATCTGCTTGGTCAAGTACTTTGTCTTGTGTCAGTATTGTTTAAGATTTGTTTTACTGATTTGCACACAAAAAATGTTAACACTGTAAAATAAAAACCATTGAGTTTTTTTAATGAAAACAATAAGTAATGCTACAAAACAATTGATAATAAAAAAACTTACCTGTATGTGAAGATGAAGCCTCAAGAATCTCACAGTTCTTATGGTTCGGAACCACAAAGGTAATTCCAAAAGAAGCACCTGCGTTGAGTGTATCGACACTAGAACCTTCCTCGTCAGATTCAAGAATGCTACCTCCTTGAGAATCACCAAACAACCTTAGATGCTCTCAACTTAGATGCTCTCAACAGATTTGCCACCTTCACTCAGGGTTGTCTTGTGGGACAAACTCGACACGACGTTGAACACGACATGTCAGACAGGCAACAGACCCTTTGTTTGAGAATATACCTTATTCCTATAATATACTTAGAATACTCTAGAATTTGCCCACATATTCTTGGATATTCGAGCATATATTTCAGCCAAATTGTTTGAAGTACAAGACACCTGACGAACACGACGACCACGAGAACTCGACAGACATTGCCAAAAATGTGTCGAAGAAGATAACCCCGCCTTCACTTGGTTTCTCGAAGTACTAACTAGGTTCACTTTGAAAACCATAGATTCGTCAGCATTGGTATAGAATGACACATTTCAAAATTCCAGTGGTATTCACAAGATCTTCATCAAAAATGTGAAGTCCTCACTTGCAAAATCTAGTCCAGCTTCTGAACCTACTTGCTTCCTACCACAATCTCCACAAGACAGGGCACTGGGATGTCCAAGCTCAAATTTACATGCCGAACATGAGACTCTCGAAGGAACTGTCTAGGAACATCCTCTAATTTAGCCGTCCAAGATTTGGCTTGCTATAAGAGGACCGAATTTTTCCTCTATTTAGTTACACCTTCCCATGCTTCATCAGCGTTTTAGGGTCAGGAGTTCGATCAAGTTCATACAAGGTTCTTGATCGAACAGGCACCTCATCTTCTCCTCATCGTCGTTGCTCATCTTCTACGATCAATCAAATTCCTTAATAGAAACTATTTAAACAATCATGGCCTGACTGTATACTATCAAAGAACAAAAACATACGGTCTAAGACCTAGTAAGTGAATAACATAGAAAAATATGAAGTCTTTTACCTTGATCTTTGTTGTTGATCTTGTTCTGCAAAGAATTGCTACAAGAAGAAAGAAAACCTTAAAACTTAAAAGATGACCACAATTCACAGTAAGGAAGTAACACAATAAGAAAATCACAAAAAGAATTTAATCACAGTAAGGGAATTCTTTGTAGCTGAAGAGTAAGTAACCGAAATGCAAAGCAAAAACAATTATAAGCATTCCTAAGATCTTAAGTTTCTGCTTGTAACTGCTCAGCGGCCGACCGGGCGTATGTTGAAAAGATTTCAATCCACGCAAGGTACGCATGCATAACATTTCTTGAGGAGCTATCGTCAAATGCAGAATTAACCCTTAAAGGTCCTTCCACTAATCAATGGGCAGCCCGAAATTGGATCTCAGCATCTTTTGGACTTGGGCAACATGAATAGTGCACTTTTTGAACTTGGGCAGCATGAATGAACCAATCAATGATGAGTTTGCAACCTCTTACAAGGTTTTTCTACCTAAGTACTACAATCCTTTCAAATCACAAATCGCTCATACAAATTGCGATTTGAATTGTAGGATTTCACTTTATAGATGCATCACAAAAAGGTGACCAGAATGATATAAAAAAATAAGTGAAAATTTGAGAATCAAAAGAGCTACAGGTAAGATTCTGTTGGAAAACACCCCGAGGGGCTGACAGGCGCCTTTAAGGGTTAATATATATGAGACAACTAATACAGTAATTGGAAACTAAAGTCACAACGTGCGTAATCAACCGAGTGTTGTTCGTCGATCCGAATGTTACATGCACTTGAGCCCGGGTCAGATCCTTAGGCTATCATGTAAGTACAGCAATTTTGATGACGCCCTGCAAGACCAAATCACGTACCATCTACTAACAGCATGACAGAATACTCATCTTTGCTAACCTCAAGCCACAAACGATACGTTCACAGGCTCGATAGCTTTACACTCCATTTTATCATATAATTTGTGATTTTAGCCTTTCATATCGATTTCCAACTACTGAATATCAGTTATGCAAAGTTTATAACACATCTAAGTTCTTGTTCAAACCCTTCAGGCCTTTAGGGGTTAACATAGGTCTCGGTGGAAGTGACGATTGCTTTTTCTTTCCTGTACGCTATTCACCTGCATTTGAGGATGATTGTGCTTTAGTGTTTATCGGGAGATGAGGCTGGAAAGAAGTCAAAGAACCTATTATCTGGAGACTCTCCAGCAATTTATGTTATGGTTGAAGTACCCATAACCACCAGCACCCCCACTAGCAAGATGTAGATCTCCCAATAACCGCACCTAGCCTGAACTAGCATTGTCAGAACACTCAATTCAAACTGACCAATCAAAACAGTCAAAAAGCTGGTGGTTTTGGGTCGAATCATGAATGGAAATTTGTACCAGCTAAGGTGGTTTTTGCATACCCTATAGGTTGCTTACGGGTCCTGCAGTACTTTACTGTTTGAAAATTTGTATTAATTCATGTGTTTTACAAAAAAATATAAAAAAATTACAAACCCTCCTAAAAACTATCTTGCCACCCAAAAAAAAATTACCCACTATAAATAGACCATTTACAAATGGGAGAATTTTCTTATGTTGGTGGTTATGGGTACTCCTACCTTATTGTCGTCCCCGAATTCAAGGTTGGAAGAATTTGACCGGTGGCGCCTCCTACACTCTAATTTTAGCTAGATAGCACGGCCTGAGATGTTGCTGCATAGTGACTTTTACTATGCAGCAACATTAATTAGTTTGAAGCCTTTTTTTTATCACATGGACCTCCTTGAGGAGATGCCACATGGACCCCATCATTGACATTACATAATATTCATATTTTATTCCATGAATGAGCCCCCAACCCCAGTCCTCTTGTACTTTCCATGGAAGGAAGCAGTTACAAACAGTATGGGATAAATCTCTTGCTCCCAAGACCCCTGCTCCGAAGACCCCACCCAAGACCACCCCCGCTCCAAGACACCCAGCCGGACCCTCGTCTCCGCATCTTCCGACGTGTAATGCGGACCGCATTTATGGAGCATAAGTGAGATTTTGGGAGATAGCACGGCCTATAGTCGGTCGAGGCTGCTTTAAACAAATTTGGTCCGACCTGCATTACACTACTCACTTTTCCAAGAAATCTAAAAAAATTTCACTCAAAATCAAAGCCCCCGTTTTACTTAGTTAGATAACTTCACTGGAAGAAGCTTATTATAGCAGGAAGCCTGGGTGTAGTGGGGCAAATTACTCACAATACACGGATAAATTTGACTTGTCGAGTAACACAAACCGGTTTGCCTCTCACTAACCTAAACCATGAACAAGCATTCAAACGTGAAAGCGAGAAATCACCTCCAATGGATCCTTTAAGGTTAACACTTAGGTACATGTCAGCCAAAATTTTATGACATACACTACGCACTATAAAGAGTATCCAAAAAAATTTAGGCTAAAATATTACTGTTGAGTTTTAACTCCTTCATCTAAGTTATCCGAAATAGCAAAAACAAATTTTGTATCTCAAGGAGCTTTACAGGTTAGAGTTAACATTTTTAAGTGCTCTAAAGTTGACCGGGCAAAAGCATGCTAGAGTGGAACACTTAGTACGTCACATTGATTTGTTTTTTCAAGGAGTAACCAACTTCAAGGACCGGTTTAGGAATGATCTCAATCCTAGAGTACTAATTTTTTTAGGGCCGATGATGACATTACTTATGAATATTATAAATCCATTGTACTTCACTTCAAAAAATATAGGCAACACTTCTAAATTTGTACTTTTACACCTTTTTCAGAGTACGTTACAGTCTCCCCAAAAAGCACAAAAGTACAAAGTTTATGTTTTATGAGGGGGGATAGTACAAATTCACACATCAATTATATAAGTACATGTATATAGCCTTAACCCCTAAATCTCCTTGGTGTTTTTTGGGAGCTTGAAACCTCAAAACTGCAATTCTCTACTTCTAAGCACTCGTGGGGGTGTGAACTAATTTCTTTTCCTTTTTTGAAACTTCCAACCGTAAGATCTTATACCTAAAGATATGCTTGATTACTGTTCAAAAAATTGACCGTTGGATGTTTACCATTTGAGAGATCATAACATCCAAAGTTTGTCTCCCAAGTTTTTTTGGGCATTGCGAAGGTTGGTTTTGAAAATTTTGGAGGCTGCCCTTGTAAAATTGGTAAACTTTTTGACTTGAGTCACTTTGAAATTTGAGTAGTGATTTAGTAATGAACATGTTTCAAAAAAAATAAATTAAAAAAGTGACTTTTTTAAGCTGCCCCATCTCGGCTCGCAACCCAAGGATCGTCTTAGGAGACTCAGAAATTGGAATTTGACTTTGCAAATTTTACCACATACACTATGCAGTATAAGGAGGACCCTATAAAAATATCGGGCAAAAATAATACTTCTAACCCCTTCATCTAGGCTGCCCGGAATTGCAAAAACCCATTTTGGGCTTCAAGGAGAGTTAGGGGTTAAAATGCACATTAAAAATGTTAGTGGAATTCTATCGGTCATGGGGATATTTATGGTCAAAGTGTTGGAATTGTTTTTGGGTAAAATTCACTCAAAAATAACCCAAACTTGGATCTTTTTTGCTCACCCTTTCTCAAGAATTCCTTTAGCATGTGGGTAGGGAGCCAATTTGGTCAAATTATTGTAATTTTATCACTTTTTATTATTGAAGAAAGTACAAACTGGTACCATTAGTACCTCTGGTGACTTCAAAATAGCTGCCTTTTTTCATAAATAGGTCTGACATGCATCGTTGATCACCTCTAGAATCAAAAGCGTTTAGTAATTGTAGTACATTACCGCAACTAGCATTGAATTTTATTCATATTCCTTCGAGTTATTTGTAACCCTAAATTTGTACTCAAAGTACAACACAATTTTGGCCTCTCAAACCCTGTTGACTTTTAGTACTTTTTTAGTACAATGGGTTGTCCAAAAGTGAGCCACCTTATTGTGCTTTCACCCGACCTCATACTACATGTATAATCTCAATTTTATAATTTTATAATCTTAATTTTTGGTGCACAACACGCAAATGGTGTGTTTGTGCACCAAAAAAGTCCAACTCTCTAAACCCAACCCCCCCATTTTACAAAAATAGCGTATTAATTATAACACAACCTCATAATTTTCATGAAATCAATTTGGAATGAATATTGTAGAAATATTGTGGAAATTTGGAATGAATATTGTGGGCATGTTGGCATCTCTAACTTCATAATCCCTAAAGTCGGAAAGCCTCACAACTGCCAAATATCCTTAAAATTACATCTTTAATATAAGGCACATAAATTTACCCTTAAAATGACATCTTTAATTAATATAAGATACGTAAATTTAGTTTTTGACGTACTTTGGAGAAAGTAAGTGGAAAGATCTAGTGTCTCAATTGTACATGTAGGTGTATCCCATATCTTAGATTAAAATTCCTCACCGTCAATGAAATTGTAATTTTCAAAGCTAGAAAAAAATGAGAAATCTCTTGTTGCAAAGTAGGTTTGAAGTGCTTTCTAAGGCAAAACTCAATCTCAACGGTGAATTTCTTTGAATCCTTTGAGGTTTGAGGTTGGTAAGGAATATGTGTAAGCAAAGATTAGAGCCTCATTAACCCTAAAATGGTGAAAAACAACACCTTTGAAGAGCTATGATATTTTTATCTCAATTGTGTTTTTGGATGAAATTACTTGTATTGGGTCCCAAACTTAGTCTAGTTTGTGTGTTAAAAATTGGAGATCCATGCAACAAAGTATGGACTAATGGGCCCATGCATTTAAGTGAAGGTAAATCTTGATTTTCACACAAGGGGCATGTTTTATCATTGCAAGGGAATTACGTGAAATTCAATTTAGTTTTTGCAAAAGTATGATTCCAAGATGAAATCCAACAACTTTGTAGTTGGAGCATGTTTTTATTTTGAATAGCATAGGTATCAAAAATGCAATGATATTTCTATCTTAAAAAAGTGAAGAAAATACATGGTTTTTGAGGAGAAGTTTCTCATTTATCAACCGCTAGTTTCTAAAATTTGTTTTTAGGTCTTTTATTTTTTTACTTTTTATTTTTATTTATATTTTTTAGACTGCATTTCAATTTGAATATAGTATTTGTAGTAGAGACCTAAATTCTATTCGAGATGTGA
Source organism: Bryum argenteum (assembly GCA_037043015.1). Taxonomy (NCBI): domain Eukaryota; kingdom Viridiplantae; phylum Streptophyta; class Bryopsida; order Bryales; family Bryaceae; genus Bryum; species Bryum argenteum. The sequence goes on from CM073324.1 coordinate 2,727,104, forward strand.
CAAAGTTATGGCATTTAATTTTGTACAAGGAGCCTAGGTTTAGACATTTTTTCCCTTGTAAATTTTGAGGGAGTTGTCATTATTGCAAGGCCATTATTTGCACCAAAATAAATTTCCCATGGTTTTATTCTTGAATGTTCAAGGGTGTCACTAAGATGAAGGTAAACATCTTTTTTGTACTAATACGTTAGAATCTTGCAATCTATGAGGCTTTAGAAATTAGAACTCGAAAATTGACCCACGTGATGAAGAATCCTATGTTTAACAGATTAAAATGGACTTATTTCCGACTTATGGACTTTTTGCAACTAATAAAGAACCTTGGTTTTATCGGCAGCCAGCCAATACATCCCCACATCTCTGACTTTCAAAAGGCCATAACTCACTCAAATTTTGTCCAAATCAAACATATCAGGTGTTTTTTGACATCTACATATTTTGCGAATATTAAATAACACCTCATATGTTTAATTTGGACAAAATTTGATTGAGTTATGACCTTTCAAAGAATACTGATGGAGTCTTAAGGTAATATCGGCGGACAACTAACATTATTTCTAGATTAGTTAAATATCAGTGGATGCATTAATGGTTAACTTAAGAATTAGAAGCTCTTAATAAGACTTGGACATTCCAAAAAATCTTATTCTATTCCATTTATTTTCTCCAAGTGATTTGATGCCCTATAGAATTTGTACTCAAAGCACCATTGGATATTGGCCCTTTGACTTTGAGTACTTTTTTTTAATACAATGGGATGACCAAAAGTGATCCACTCTAGTGTACTTCTACCCATTAGGTTTTTTCAAAGTGTTATATATGAAAATGAAGATGAACTATCTAAATTTTAATTGCATTTAACTGTATTTATTTAGACTTATTCTTAGTCAAATGGATCAAATTTGGAGTCACAAGGCTTTAGACGTCTATAAAGCCTCGTGACAGATTTGACACAAGGCTTTCTAGATCAAATAGATAAAATTGGAGATTTGTCCCGAGGCCTTATAGATCAAATGGATCAGATTTGGAGTTATGATGCTTTATGGACTTGCAATATTTCCACACAAGCTAGACTTAATTTGAGACCCAAATCAAGTGATTTTGTCTTGACACAACATCTTTTAGATGAAGAATGTAAGGCTCTTCAATGTTTCTAACTTTCATCTAAAATGTTGTTTTTGACAAATTGGATGTTTAAACAAGGACACCATGATTAAGCGTCAAGGAAATCACGTAATTTATTTAAAAAATATTGAACAAGCTATTTGACTCGCTTCCTAATGGTGTGCAAATATTGTGAGTTAGACGGCGTTCCAACTAGTGTTCAATGTTGAAAGATTAGTGCATTTTTTACTAGTGTTCAATGTTGAAAGATTAGTGCATTTTTTACTAGTGTTCGAATGGTAGGATCTTGACTGGTTCACTTCTTAAAGATTGGCGCATTTCCTACTAATGTTTTCTACTAGTATTTAAACATTACCATTATGATCTTAACACATTCCTTACTCGTATTCAAACGTTACCTACTAGTTTTCAAACATTACTGTCTCGCAAACATTGAGAAATCTGACTATGTAATTTGGGATATATAGATATATATTTACAACAATATTTGGTATGTAGAAAATCTTATAATTACATACCTCAAAATACATTGGTAAATACAAATTCTCACCTTGGGTCGAAAGAAGATCGATAGATCCGGCCCTGCCCCCAACTTCCTCCCTTCCCACTTATAAGCATATGTAAGTGAAAGTCTCTTGCATCACAAACTAAGCGTGAGTGATATCTTTTGCTTTCAAAGAAAGCTACATGTGTATTCTCATTTCTAATTTGTCTAGTTTTGAGTTGGTAACACCTAATTATACTTATGCAAATCAAGCGGTTAATCACGATGTAAGAACATAACCAAAACAAATAATAACAAATTTCACATATGTACTAGTTAACCTGATTTTGACACAAGTGGTATCAATCTCAATTCCACTAAAATGGTGGTATTTTCTGTGCCATTTTGCCATACCTTTGATGTGCCATTTTGGTCGTAGCCAAAACGTGCCACTTCTATTGTATTCAGAAACGTGCCACTTTGGTTGTGTTCCAAAACGTGCCATTTTATAGGTACATTTTTGAGCTTATTACTAGAACTATTTTGCGTGCAAAATGGCATGTTCTTAATATGACACACATTCTTTGTAGTATGTAATATCAACTGATATTTGTAATATCACCAATAATTTCCATATTATCAGAATGAAGTATAGTTTTTGACCTCTAAACGTGCTAAAAAGCCTATATTTATAAAGTGCATTTTACAAACATTACTCTTATTGAATTGCCATTTAGAAATATTTTTGAAACTCCTACTCTCTAAGTGACTGCAGATCAATGAAGAGACAAGTTGTCCTCAACTAAGGAGTTACCCCAACTTGGGTCGCACAATTGCAAATCCAAGAGAGCACGCAGCTTGCCCGGGTTTGCACGGGTGTAGCATATGGTCACATTCTGCAATGGCCTCCACAATTTTCAGATGGGAAATGTATTGTTGATGATTAGAATATCTTGAGGGCCTTACAAGCAAGACAAGCGCGGTTGGCATTGGAAACCAAGCTAGCGAATGAGGCCAAGGTAAAGGAACAGGGCTCAGCTCCATCTCCAACGAAAGAAGAGGCGCTCTGCTCGTCATGCAGCAAAGCGCGCAGTTTCCCTTCCTGCAGAAGCTGCAAGCCAAACTACTCCTCCGTTAGCTCTCCATCGTGTATTGATATAGAGTATCGGTGATCTCAAATGAGCAGATCAGCGATCAATGGCTTGAGCCACTCTCTCTTTGGCATAATTTTATGACAATAAATGTGAAATAATGTGTTCAAATAAGATATAATTTCACTCATTATGGACTAATTACGGACAAGTTCTTTAGAAACACTATTTTCTTCCAATTGAGTAGAGTGATTTTATCATTCATATTTTGTGGTTTGTAAGCTTAAAGACTAATGATGTTAATTTATAGAGTACTTTTGAAGCACAAAACACATCCAATTTGCCTTAAATGGGTTGGGAAGGGAGACACAAACCGTAAAGAGGGGAACAGGGGACACGAACGTTTGGTCGAACGTTTTGGTCGAGAACGTTTTGGTCGAATGTTTGGTCGTAAGTTTTGGTCGTAAGTTTTGGTCGAACGTTTTGGTCGAATATTTGGTCGAACGTTTGGTCGTCTGTGAATGGAAATCTCCAGATAACAAGTATGTATGTAAGACAATTGGAGATGAAAATGTCTAGATGAGACGTAATCATGTAACCGTGGAAACGCCCCATGGCATGCTACTACTCATTTTCAACCTATTATAGAACCATCGTATTTATGATTATTATGTCTTACCATAATTTCATTATATTTTTAGGATAGTATGGAAATTATACCGGTGGAAGCCATCAGTATAACATAAATTTGAAAACGCGCATTTTGAGAACGGCCGTTGTTTCCAAACCCGTAAATACCCGGAAAGGGCCATTTTCACATGTCTTCTTCCAAAATTTCTCATTTACCATAGTTAAATATTGACGGATGTCTTCAATTGAGCCTACACATAGTTATAGAATACTTTTACATATACATAGTTAGTTAAATGTTATGATTTGTAGTGTTAGTTTAACGTTTGTCTAAAAAAAAAATATCAAAATTAACTAGAGAGTAAAAACGTGCTCACAAATGGCATGGAGCTTGCACTTGATGATTTGTCTCAAATCCCATCCTCCCTTCCGTCTCCCACATTTATTGTAAGTTTGAAATGAAACTTGGTTTTTAAGAGGTCCTTCTTATGACCCACACAACCTTTAGTCTAAGATCATTTTACTTCAAAATTCTAAATGTATATTTGAGTTGACACCCTTGCATATGCAAAGAATTCAATGCATTTTGAATACGCATTATGACATTCTTGAATCTTCTTATACCCTTAAATGGGCCGAATGACAAAGTACGCTGAAACTTTGACGAGCTATAAACTTTGACGAGCTATAAACTTTGACGAGCTATAAACTTTGACGAGCTATAAACTTTGACGAGCTATAAACTTTGACGAGCTATAAACTTTGACGAGCTATAAACTTTGACGAGCTATAAACTTCTTCATCCAAAATCTGTTTTTTACAAAATACCTTGGGTCACAAATTCGTACTTTCTTAGATGGGTCTTTGATTTTTACCACTTAACCTAGACTTGATTTGGAACTCAACACATATATGTTTTCCTCAAATACGCAAATTCGGATGACAAAGTTTATGGCTCGTCAACGTTTCAACGATTTTAACATTTGGCGCGCGTTTAGGGGTTCAAAAAAGATTCAAACAGTCATCTTAATACTCTAAACTACGTCTCTTGATTGATATGTGGATTGTATCCTCAAATCCAGTTGGAATACTTTTGGTGTCAATTCTACGTTTAACCCCAATTCCGTTAAAATGGCACTATGCCATGTGCCATTTTGTCACACTAGATCTTACATTTGTGCTCATATAAAATGGTATATTTTGTAAAATCACAATTTTTTTTTGTAATATCACTTCTTTATATACATTGTCACTCATTTTCCCTAATATCACCTTAAAGTTTTGTTGTATCACATGGTTTTTGAACTACAGTTCAGAAAGTTGAGGTGTGCCATTTTACCGGAATAATGCCATTTTAACGGAATTGAGGTTGTTTCTGAAAACCGGTTTCGAAGCAGCAATTTGATAAGCATGTTGCAACCATATATTATTAAATCAATACCTCATATTTATACCACTTGTTATCATCACAGCGGTAAATTCTAAAAGTCATAGAACTTTAGTAATAGTCTAGGTATTGAATACTTAAAATAAAGCACCATCCAACATTGATAGTGAAGATATAGACCAAGAAACCCTAACTTCTACGGAAGATGAATTTAGATTCTCATCCCTAACCTTGGCACTTTAGTCAATCCTGACATCGTAAATTCGTAATGCACTTTAGAAATCTTAATGTACCGTACTCAAGATTGCACGTACGCAGGCCAAAAACAAACAAAAAATCAAAACAAATCGATCAAACATCGACTGATCACAAATTGCACAAAACCACATGCTGGCGATGGCTTCTTGAAACGTTAGTAGTGGTTCATCCATAGCTTGAAACATAGGCCAGAAGAGAATCGTTCAATCTTCATTGGTCAAAGTAATTGCATATGAACTTTATCATCCAAAAAAATCCAAATAAGATTTCATCCAAATCCCAATGGTTCATCCAATGGTTGTTATCTTCACATTTGCTAAAATTTTGAAACAACCATGTGTACCAGCCTATTATAATTATTCACTTCTCAATTTTCACCATAACCTCAATCTTGTTAAAATAATGTTATAATGTCAAAACGACACATTCTAATTTCTAAAGAGTCCAATATTGACAAAATATTGAGATTTTGACAGTTTTTGACCGTGAATAGTTTCTCAGTTCTCGATGTGAAACATCGTAAGGGCAATATTTATTAATGGCCGCTCAAAAATATCACCATGCAATGATCTTGAACGGCCATCAACAAATATTCAAGGGCATAAATGGTGAAATTGCTTGATACTACCAAAGTCTTCGATGGTATTGGTTCATATTAAAATTAAGTGATATTACAAACAATACTTTCAAGGACAAGGATTAATGTTAGAAAGATGTGTCATTTTAGAGGCATAACAAGATATGCCTCTAAAACGGCAAATTGGCCAAAATAGCAAACTGGTCTGAACATCAAGATGACACATGGATAAACGTTATCTTAGCAGAATTAATCTCTCCTACATTCTTGCTCACATTAAGGTTCTTAGACATTTTTCGACCGTACAATAATATCTTGTATTCATTCAAACTTTTAATGAATATTTGAATGTAGATGCCATGGTTTAATTTAGTATGAAACAAAGTTAGTGACATGTACACTTTTGTTTCTTTCCTTAGCAAAATGTATATTGATAAACAATAAGTCCCTCCAAGTAGCATACTTTCTTCTTCAACAAGCTAGGGAATATAGCCATATGATCCAAATATGTACCATGTGATCCAAATTCAATTAGTTGCCATAAACCATATCCTATACCTAGAAATAACATCTTGAATGAATGATATACTAGATAAATTAAAAAAAACTTGTGAAATGAAGGTTGGCACTTTATACAAAATGTAAGCTATTATGTACTCATGGGTAATTCTAAATGAGTAGTGATTCTAAAAGAGATGCTAATACTTGTACTACATATAAGGTGTTAATATCTAGTTCTTGATTCCTCTTTCTTTAAGAAGCGAGTGCAACAAGGTCTCCACATGACATAGTCTTTGGTGCAATTGATAATAAGTACTTTCCTCACATAACTTGAATGTGGTGAGAGGAGAGCTTCGTGTATAAAACACTCACTAAAACACTCACTAATGAAAACACTTGTCATTTTGAAATTGATAGCAGACCTGCTCTTTGTAACAGAATTGAGATATGGACAAAAATCTTAAAATTTTTTTCTACTTTCAACCGCAAGATCTTAAAGCAAATTACCATCAGTACTATTGTAAATGATCTTAAATGTTTGAATCTTTACAATCAATTGAGAAGATTATAACAGTCAAAGTTGATGCAATGTTTTTGTTGCAGAAGTTTAAGTTCAATGTTGTAAATTTTGAAGGTTGGCCCTCTAAAGTTGGTAAAAGTTTCGGATTGGAATTTTTGGAAATATGAGTAGTAGTAGTATTTTATGAACAACTTGATTCTAAGAAAAATATTCAAAAAAAGTCTAAATTTAAACTGCATGTTTTGGAATTCAAACGTAAAATTTCTAGATGAATGTTCTAAGATTATAACTGAATTTGCAAATTTTACCACATATACTTTGCAGTATAGGGAGCATTTCACTAAAACTCCTAGGAAAAAATATCAATATCAACCCCTACACCTAAGCTGTCCAAAACAACAAGAACTTATTTTCGCTCTCTTGGGCACTTAGGGGTTAATAGAGTAGATTGCTTTTTCTTTGAAAATTTAACCAAAATATTGAATGTAAAATCACCAAATTACCTCAACATTGAACTTAAATCCCAATATTTAAAGCCCAAAAACTAAACTTCAACATCATTATATATTACTTAAATTTTTTACCTCAATATAATGTAATCCTATCCAAGACGAACCAAGTACGCACAAATCTTAAGTTCCCCTAAATGCGTCTGATACTCTAATGTTGCAAAATATATTGGATGATAATCTTTTACCTTTTTTATATCCAAGTCTATTTCGACCTATGCTAGTACTAAGTCTACTAGAAGATTTCACAACAAAGATCTAGATAACTTACCTTCATTTCTTTCTACAAGAAATTTTTCGAAAATATATAATTTGATAAAAAGTTCGTTGAGAAATTTAACCTTGTAGGAGAAGCTTTGTAGTAACATCCAAGATGGCCAATTCTAAAATCCGCAAAAATTTATTTAATTATATATTTTTTATATATTTTATAAAAAAATTATCCAATCGTAAAATCTTCTTTATAACTCTCTAACTAGTCTGTCTACAAATTTTTACCAAATTTCCCCCTACAAAGATTGAGTTATAGAGTCAATTTTTCAATTTTTGCAAAAGCAACTTATTTTGCAAAAGTTAGTTCATTAATAACTCACTCAAATTCCAAAGTGTCTTAAGTCAAAAAGTTTACCAATTTTACAAGTGCAGCCTCCCAAAATTTCAAAACAAATCTTCAAAGTGCCCAAAAATACTTGGAATACAAACTTTGGATGCTACAAATCTACAATCTCTCAAATGGTAAACATCCAACAATCAACTTTTGAAGCCCAAACTCATAATAGTCTTAGAGTATGTGACAAGGGTGAAGTACAACATTACTGAGAACTTCACTATTATCACAAGTCTTCACATATTTGTGACTCAAGAGTCTTCACAATTGCATGGTTTGTTAGTAAGTCCAACTGTCCAAGTATGGAGGAAGGTCATTCATCTAGTTTGTTGGAGCAATGTCATTGCAATCTTTGTCAAAGTGCCAAATGGTGGCACAAGAGTAGAGTGTGTAGACATTTAAATGACCAAATATTACAAGGTACATGTGTAGGTGTAGCAAAGGAATATTTTGATACAGAAGATACTTTACATATAGAAGAGGATGAGCAAATAGTAGAAGAAAATGACAGAGGTTCTTGTGTAAGATGTAGAGCATATGGTAGATGACGATGATGTAGTTTTTGAAAATATTTTGCCAATATCAAGAAGATTTCTCTTTTGGACTGGCTTAGTCTTGTCAGATTATAGAGTTGCAAAGAATGTGGAATGAGGCTTACATACTTACTAGGTTACAAGGAACCTCAATTCCGTTAAAATGGCACCATGCCATGTGCCATTTTGTCACACGAAATCTTACATATCCACTCACATGGAATGGTGTATTCTGTAATATCACAATTTTTTTGATAATATCACTCCTTTATATACATTGTCACTCATTTTCCATATCATCACCTTCAAATTCTGTTATATCACATGGTTTTTGAACTCCAGTTCAAAAAGTTGAGGTGTGCCATTTTAGCGGCATTACGCCATTTTTACGGAATTGGGGATAAAGGCCAAATGTCGGAGCGATTATTTGGGTCACTTGAAAAACAAACAAATCTTCATAGTAGTGGAAAACTAGATCACACTAGTTTGTCGTTGGTGAAACTATTAACTCTCGTTGGTCCTGATTGGAAAGGAGAATTAGGAGTATGATGTGCCTTGTTCCTGGAGTAGTAAAAAAAAAAATGTATTTGAATTCGGGATTAGAGGAGGCTCGACGTCGGAGCCTTTTGTACTGGTTCAAAAGAAGCTCCCCATCTACCAGAACTCCTGAATCCAAGTTCAGAAGATGTATGTGAAGATCCTGGTGATCTCACAATAATTTCCAACTCCAGTTTACAAATATTGTTGTTTTTGAATGGCCATTCAAGAATATTTTATAATCCAATGGCAAATAATCCTGAATAGCCATTCAAAAACATTGTTGTTCTTGAAGTTGTGCACTTCAAAAATATTATCCCACTTGATGTCAAAAGTTAGCAAAATCTAATGTTGATTTTTTCATTTTGAGCACCCCAAAAGGAGCCATTTTACCAGAAATGGCCATATTCGTTGAATTGAACTTTCTTACAATCTCAATTTAAAGGTGTAAGGTTGCACATCTCGTGAATGTCATCTTCGATCGTAGTACAACTGCCACAAGGTGTAACAACCATTTAACATTTGACTAAGCAAGTCTCTGGCAGTGGAGTGGCATTGAGAGAGAAATCTCCAACTAGTTGCCAACGTTCCGCAAGGGCCAGTAATCAACTTCAAGCTTGGCAGCACATATTTTGAATACTTTTTACAACGACGAGAGCAATGAGTAGAGCTATGAAAGACGTTTGACAAAGATCAGAAAGGTGAGAGTTTATCAAATTGAATTATATAGACATAGTTTGATCAAGAATCTCACTCTTGCCAATGGTCAACAAACAACCACCAATTTCTAATGCTCATTTGACTACACAAAGTTGTACTTAGTGATTAGCTAAGTCTATCACATTCATTATTCAAGACATAAAGGAAATGTAAAACTGTAACTCCTCCTCAAAGATCTGCAAAAGGCTTGTAAGTCTTCGAGTCATGGATAATGTAGTGGATCGAGGCTGCCAAACATGCAAACATGACGATGACATTCACCACAACGTTCACCCAGTGCCAAAGAAGGCGACCTTTGCCGTATATGTCACCGCGCACCTACACACATCATTGTAATTCTTAGTTTGATATGTAAATGAGCACTTTCTCTTTCCGTTATACTGTTAGAACTTAAAACATCAAACTGAATAGCATCAAATGTCTATTATAGTGTTGTAGCATTCTAGAATTAGAGCAATCTAAAGAGTATTGAAATAACAAAACTGAAGTGTTACAGTGCCAAAGTGATACAGTGTCAAAAGCTTAAAGTGTGAAAGTGTTACAACAGACAAGTTATAACTGTGACAATGCTAGATAAACAACATGATATAGTCTTACCTTGATCATTAGATGGTGAATGAACGCGCCCTGGAGGGTGAACGCAGCCAAGGAGCCGGTGAGGGCGATGAAGTCTCCGAAGAAGGGCAGCAAGCAACCGAAGAATGTGCTGATTCCGATGAAGACACCTCGGAAGACCAGACGGAGGAGAATTTTCTTCATGGTGAAATCATGCGTGGGAACCATATCGACACCAGGAACCATCCTCCCCGCTATGAAGGTGTCCAGAAACTCATACACAGGTGCTGCAAAGATCTGCAGAGTACATTGAACCATCAGTAAACTTTTCAATAATATACTATCGACAAAACCAGCATGTCTGATTATCATAGTCAAATCTCTAATCTAACATCTTCTGGAAAGGAAGACACTTACAAAGAAGACGATGATTGCTTGCAGCAGAGCGGCAACGTTTGCAAATATGATAGCCCACTTGGGTCCAGAGAGGTTGATGAGCAAGTATGGGTATACAGCGTTCCCATATGCCCAATAGCCCACCAAGGTGATTACAACAAACGGAATGCTTCCAATCGTGAACTGCAACGCCAGAGCCTTATAAATGTTGGTCGTGGTTGGGCTCCTGATGGTGGCCTGCATACATTCAGGGAGCCTGTCAATATCATTCTATTGTACTGTTTTTATATGCAGTTGTTTTATATCTAGTATCATACTTCCGTGTCAACACAACACCTGCATGTTATCATTCTCACGATTACTTACCTGAATTTCGGGAAGAATGCCAGTGTTGAAAGCGAACGCAATTGTTGCTAAAGCACCGATACCATTGAAGGTTTGCTCAACTTTAATTGGTGCCAAGACGAGAGTAGTCTCTGGGAGGATTAGAAATACCTGCCCATACGATACATCACTATGAGTCTTTTGAGCAATTCAGTTTCGATAAGATACAATACGATGGTAGCATCATCATCCAGAATGAAAGAAATAAACTCACCGTCCTTTATGGAGATGATAAGGGCGATCATGACGTAGATGAAACTTAGGACGGGTGAGAAGGCGGTGAAGTATCGGAGTGAGGATAAGTTGGGCACGAACACCGCGAAGGCCAGGAAAATGAGCCCAGAAATGGCAATCCAGTGAGGAAGAATCATCCCTGACACCCCTGACACCCCTGCTAAGCTCTGCTCACAACCAGATTGCACAAGTTAGCCTCACAGCAAAAGCCAATCACACATCTTATGATCAAGAACAACTTCCACTCTTAGTTATTTCGATCTTCCCTGGAGTCGGTACAGGTCATTTACCTTAAGAGACTGCCCACCGAGAATGATGAGACCGATATTCGCAATACTCAGGTTTGCATACTGCGTGATCCAGGTGATATGATATCCCACTGGGCCTGCATATAAGCACACAGCAATTACATATGCAGCAAAGTCGACGAAACCTTTTGAATAGTGACGTGATGAAACGTTACTCAGTGGGAGGAGTATGTATGCCAGTTGCTTTTATTCACAAAACATAAAATATTCATGCCCAGCAGCTATCACTCCTCAGGTTCATGCTTTTCATTTGATAAACGCATTGATTCTTCATAAAGAAAAGAATAGATTAAAAAGTCGTTTGTAAACTGTGATGAAACGATTCTCGGTGATGGATAAAACATACCGTAGACATAGCCCATGAGGTCCCTGTAGCGGATGTGACGGACATGACCGATCTCGTGGAGGCTGCCCAACAAACAATTGTTGTAAAGCGATACTAGTCCACCGCCGATAAAAAGAATGATACCGGCTTCCCACCCCAAGAAGGACATGATGAGAGCCGGGTACCCCAAAATGAAGGCGGTGTTGACGGCCGCAACGAGGTGGAATCCCACCTGCCACCATGCATCTGACGGAAATACACCAGCGCTAATCAGCAAGCGATCAAGATGCATGTAGACCGAAACACAATCCACGCTTTTCAGCAAGCCGTCGAGATAGAAACGGCGCATCTAGAACTCGAAAAGATTGAGGTTAGAAGGGTGAGGCGAGCTTACCCTTTCCGATACGATGGGTGGTCATCGCCGAGCCAGAAACGGGGAGGGGACCTCCTCCTCTGCGATGTTCAGGGGTAGGCTCAGTAGCCAGGCTTCCGTGCTCAGGATCGGCCATCGTTGATCTCGTGAAAGTTGAAGTGGAAGCGAAGTACATGTTGAGTTTGAATTCCAGCTGCGCACAGGAAAACATACAGCTTTTCGATCAGGTTCCGCAAAGAATCACACTAGAAACCCCTATCGTAAAAGCTGCTTTCCGTAAATGAAAGCTATCACCTGCTGTTCAGGAAGCGGCTGCGAATGCGACTCTTGTAGAGACTCTAAGCGGATTGTCTGATCGATCATTATCAGCTTCACAAGCTGCAAGCGATCTCGAACTTGGAAACTTGCAAGCGGCTTCAGTCGAACTTGCTTTATTAACAATCGTAGTATTCAAGCTGTGGAGCGACGCAATTGAGCATGAGAAAGCAAACACGGTAGGGAGGAAGCTCACGGTCGAACGAGATTGAGTATCCAGCATAACGGGATGCAAGCGGATGCAGTCAGGACAAGGACTGAGGACAGGCCTCTCAACCACATTTATACAGAAGCGGAAAAAGACCCTCGAGACGATCGTGTGGAGCAGAGACCGCCGAGACGTTACTTGCGGTAGCAGCTCTCCGTCGGAGGAGATGCGCTTCAACATCAATACCACGCGCGCGTATGAAAACTTTGGAATGTGACGGTCCGCAGTTTGAAGTATCGTTCAAATGGCAATTCCTTGTTCACTTGGAGCGGTTCTTGTAACTTACAACATGGACCAAGATTTTTCTCCCTCTACTCTGAAAGGTTTTACAACCAAAACTCTTGAGGGAAGATCATTCCTTTTCGTGCGCATTTGTCGAGAGAGGTAACTGGAAATGTAAGTGAAGGAGGTTGATGAGGCTTCGTCGTGCTTCCATTCACTTCCAAAGCAGCTCGAAACCTGTTGACTTGCTATTATGTGAGGTAAGGTTTCTAAGGGTGCACACACTAGTTCGTTGAAATATATAAATATCCATGAGCAAGCTAAATAGAGTCATGAGGTATCGTTCATGGAAATACTTGGATTTCCATTTTGGATCTCTTGCAACTTTGCAAGGGGATTTCTCAAAGATTATGCTCTTCTTGGAGTTTTAGTGTTCTAGATTTCCGATATGATCAATGCACCAAACATGTGAACAAGAAATGGAAAAGTTGTCCAAATGAATTCATATTATCTAGACTTTTGTAGTAAAAATCACAACTTTTATAAAGGATCATTGTGAAGGTTCTCAAAACAGTAAATATCAAGTAAACCGTTGAATTTTGCATGTTTGCCCTCACAATATATATAATAGACAGCATGCATGTATGGATACTTTTAACACCATGTGCATCATCCAATCCATACTTTACGCTAAAATCAAATCACTATACACTACTAGAAATTGGGGCGGAGGGGTTAGTAACGTTTGTAAGCAACATTTGGGTCTCTAGAGGCCGCTACGGGTTGAGCAAACGTTGCTGTCACGGGGCGGAGCGGGCTTACCCTGTTCTTGAGCAACATCTGAAGTTCCAATGGCCTGCCATCCTTCTCGGAACTCCAATACTCAAAGGTTTAGGGTTCTGCTCTTTGGCAGTGGTATTACCTTTCTTCTGAAAATAGGATTTTTGACATGTTTTGTCGAGTTTTGACATGATAGGGTAAATATTTCTTAACGGCCGTTCAAAAACAACAATGTTTCTGAACGGTCGTTCATAATTATTGCCCTTTTACTATGTCCAAAGGTGAAAGGTCATTTGAAAACTATAAAAATAATGTGATATTATGGAAATTTTGGTGATATTACGGAGTACATGTGTGATATTAATAAACATGCCATTTTGTAGGCATAAATACTTCAGTTCAAAAATATGCTTGTAAAATGGCACGTTTGCACAATATGGCACTTTAGCTCCGCTAAAATGGCACATGGATCAGTGCCATTTTAACGGAATTGAGGTTCCTTGTCTTCAATTGTTTTCAAAAGTAATTTGAATTGATTGTACCTTTGACTGAAGATTACTAGAGCTCCATTTTTGACACTGCGCCATTATTGGACGTTCTAGCATGAGTTCTGAATAATCCATACACTATACTATTTCTACTTTTTTCTACTTTGGTAGAATTATATATCACTCTATATTAGTTATAAGGGCATCCAATGCATATTTTGATATGCTATTGTAGATCTAAACTACTTGTAATTTTTAGCTCCAAGATTTATTTGACACCTTACATTATTTTGCACGTACTTTTCTACTTCTACCACCTAGTGCACCCCCCGAGTATGAACCACATCAATCTTCACAACATTCCGTTGGAATTTTTAAAAAGCGCCTGACCTTACTTTTTAAGGAAATCTTGCACACACAGACTTTAAACTTTCGTTATGCAAAGATTTGCAATTCTTGTGTTTAAATATCTCATTGTTGCAAAATGCGCTCGAAATGCAAGTTATGCAACCAAGTTAATCCGCTTCAATAAACTTCTTAGACTTTAGTATTATGACTTCCCGATATGACACTGTACAGATTGTAGGTTGTATGCGGAACCTAATCTTGTAATTCTTGTTGGATTCTGGTTCACTTGACAAAAAGTTGTCTGTTTTTTGTTTGTTGTGCGCAGCTGCAGTTCAGTTTCATGCAAGGGGTGTGAGAATATGTTGAAAAACATGCGAGGGGCCTCACACAATCGCATGTTGTTGCCGCCGCGTATGGATTAAGGGTGGACTATCGGTTGCTAGTTCTGACCCGTGTTTGATGATCGATTGGTTTGCATACTCTATATATAGTGTGGTTGTATGTGGTTGTGGGATTCTGCCGATCCAAAAGCTGTGTTTTTCCTGTGCGCAGCTGCAATTTAAACTCAACATGTACTTTCTTAACATGTACTTTCGCTTCCACTGCAACTTTCACAATGGCGGATCCTGAGCACTGAAGTCTGGCATCTGAGCAGGGAAGTATGGCTACAGGGCCTATCTCTGAATTTTGCAAAGGAGGAGGTCCCTAGCCTTCCCCGTTTCTAAGTAACCTGGATTCACCCTTCTAAGTTCTAACCTCGATCTCTTCGAATTCTAGATGCACCGTTTCTATCTAGACGACTTGCTGAAAAGCCTGGTTTGTGTTTTGGTCTACATGCATCTCAATTGATTGCTGATTAGCGTTGGTTTGTGTGGGTCAGATGCATGTTGGCAGGTGGGATTCCATCTCGTTGCGGCAGTCAACACCGCCTTCATTTTGGGGTACCCGGCTCTTGCCTCCACGACATCGGACATATCCGCCACATTCGCTATAGAGACTGTTGGACTATCAACTTTGACACGATGGTGTTAACTACCGAGTGCCCATGTCAGTCAAAGACATAACCCGCCGCTGCATCTCGGTTACCAATTACCCGAGTAGTCCCGCTCTCCCGTGAGCAAAGTGTCACCTAGGTAGTCCCTGTTCGTGAGCAATGAGTATCCGGTCATTTCGTAGTCGGCTCATTAAAGAGAGTTGGTTAGCTATCTATCTACATTAGGTGATTCCCATTATGAATCTCACCCTCACTAGGGTATATTAACCTTGTGAGCACTATGTACTCTTATATCTGTCTTAAGAGGTTCAATCAGTCTTTTATTCTGCTGAATTCTTCATGGTATCGAAGAGAGTTCGTTAGACAAGTTGTTTGGTCCTTTCCCGTCCGTTCTAGCAAATTCGGTTTTCGAGGTTAGGAAACGTGCTGCGATTGAAACGTAGAAGCGGATCAAGAGGTCAACACTATCTCACATTAGCAATGGCTTACAGAGACTGGCTCGTGGGCGATTCTTCTAAACTAGATGGGAACTCCAACTATTCAGTGTGGAGTTTCAAGATGAAGAACTTGCTTAGTAGGGAGGATGTGTGGAGATTGGCTGACCCACCGGCAGGCACTATGGCTCCTACCACTCCCGCGGAGATTGCGGCGCTCCAGTTGCAAAAGAACAAAGCATTGTCATTGATTGCATTGTCAGTGAAGGACAACGTGATTCCTCATATTGTCAATATTACGGAACCTGATGTTTGTTGGACTGTGCTCAAGGATCTATACGCCAACAACACCAACGCAAGGAAGCTGATGTTAAGAAGAAAACTTACAAATCTGAAGATGCAAGAAGGAGCTTCAATTACCGAGTTCATTCAACATCTGAAGGAACTGCTCAATGAGTTTGCCTGTACCGGCGAAGTCCTGAGCGATGCAGTAGTCGTCGAACACATGCTGATGGCACTCCCTCCATCGTTTCGGACCCTCGTCGATACTATATTGTATCAATCTGCCCTTCCATCTGTTTCAGATCTCACTACTTTATTGCTGCAGGATGAGGTTCGAAGAGAACTCATGGATCCCAGATCAAGCTCAAACGACGTGCTGTTCACCAAACACTCAACATCGAAGGTGAAGCAGACACACCGCAAGACCAGCAATGATGAAAGTCGTCCCAAGGCAAAGAAGAGTGGCGAGTGCCACTACTGTGGAGGGAAGGACCATTGGATGAGGAATCGTCCGGCATCGGCGCGAAGTGAAGATCCAGCGGCCGTCGTGATCCGTTAACTTCATCAACTGCGACAATTGGAGCGGAGCGGAGGAGAGTCGACGAGCTGTCATATTTGGACCAACCTTACCGAGATTAATATAGCAAGCAACCATGATCAAAACAACGGAGATTGGTTCTGACAGCGGTGCTTCTAAGACGCGTTCCGGAAAAAGAACACGCTTTCGCGACTTGAGAGTAGGGTGTCAATCCAAAATTAGTACAGCTGGAGGGGAATCTCTAAATGTGGCAGCAAAAGGAAAAGTGGAAATTCCAACCACTTCTGGAGTAATAAAATTTGACGAAGTTTTGTACGTACCTGGCATTACCAAGAATCTCTTGTCAGTAGGAGCCGTTACCGACGGTAAAGCAAGATTGAAAGTTTTGTTTGACTCCGGAAAATTTTGGATTCTTAAAAATTTTCCAAATCCAGACTCAAGTTACGTAGCTGCTACTGGTACACGTGACCGGCGCAATGGACTTTACAAGTTTAGGCCACCGCAACAACAGACTATCAATAGCATCACCGAATTATCAGGATCAGCCTTACCTGAAGCTGCACAAGTTGCGTCAACCACGACTTCTCGATTGGAGCAGTTAACAATTCTTTGGCATTGTCGACTTGGACACTCCAGCCTTCAGGTCATTCTCTTCATGAAACTCCACAACAAGGTTCTAGGTTTACCTTCGCTTAGTTCGCACCTTCTTTTCTGTTCACCTTGCCACACAGGCAAACAATGCCGGACCAGTAAACCTCGAAAGGAAGCTGGTTCTACCAGGAAGCAACGTGCCAGCACCACCATGCAAGCACGCGTGAGACGCACGTCACATCCTCTTGAACTTGTCCACACGGACATTTGTGGACCACTCACCACAAACTCTCTATCTGGCTCTCGATACATTCTCACTGTAACTGACGACTTTACTAGATTCACGTGGATCTATTTCCTGAAGCTGAAGTCGGAAGCACTCGCCAAATTTCAGCATTTCAAGGCGATGGTGGAGCTTCAACTGAACTTCAAATTGAAGAGCATCAAGTCAGATAGAGGTGGGGAATTCATCTCCCATGCATTCATCAGGTTTTGTGATGACAGCGGAATCCAACGACAATTGACTCAGGCGTATACTCCTCACCAAAATGGTATTGCTGAGCGGAAAAACAGGACATTGCTTGATAAAGCAAGAAGCATGGCATTCGCTAGTGGAATTCCTGCTTTTCTCTGGACAGAGGCAGTTGCTACAGCAACTTACTTGGTGAACCGGACAGCCTCAAAATCTATCCAGGGCTCTACTCCCTACGAACTACTGACTGGGAAAATTCCTACAATTGATCACCTTCGCATTTTTGGATGCAGGAGTTTAGTTCTCGACACAGCCCCCTCACGCGCCAAGTGGGCTCCCAGAGCCGTTGAATGTGCCTTTGTTGGCTATGACTCGAACTCCAGGGGATTCCGGTTCTATCATCGCAACAGCAAGAAGATTCTCATCTCTAAAGACGTACGCTTTGATGAAGCCACGTTTCCCTGCACCATGACCACTCCAGGGATTCCTCCGCCTTCCATGGAGGAGTGGCCGTTATGTGAAGATGAAGTCGCTCTCGTGCCACTGGATGAGCCACTCATCCTTCCGAGCATTCCACCGCCACCACAATCTCACTTGAGCTTGCATGGCACAGGTCCTGAGATCTCCAGTTCCACTCCAAGTTCAAACTTCAACACTGCAGATGACTTACCAGCTGTGGCAGAACAAATCGAACATGTCAAGAGCACAACTTTACCTGCTCAAGTTCCGATTGAGGATTTTTCAGTTCATCTACCACTACATCCGGACGTCTCCCCTCAAGCAGATTTGCCTTTCTTCACTTATCAGCGAAGACCTCCATCGGTGCGAGTGTTGATTTCTTCGCCATCATCTGCTACTGATGATTCTCAATCATCGTCATCGCCGCTGGTGACCACTCGCAGCAGCCGCACACGCCAGCCTCCTTCTCACTTGAAGGATTACTACATCAACATAGCCGAAGCTCACCATCATCCGGCCCTTCCTTCATCGGTATCTGAAGCCTTGGCGCA
The DNA here is from genome assembly GCA_037043015.1 of Bryum argenteum. NCBI lineage: Eukaryota > Viridiplantae > Streptophyta > Bryopsida > Bryales > Bryaceae > Bryum > Bryum argenteum. Next base: position 2,745,840 of record CM073324.1, read on the forward strand.
TCCGGGGTGGAAAGTCGCAATGGAAGATGAACTGGCGTCCATTTACCGCAATCAGACGTGGGATCTTGTTCCTCTCCCTCCAGACAGGAAACCAATTGCCACGAAGTGGATCTATCGCATCAAGACAAACGCAGATGGATCTGTATCTAAACTCAAGGCCAGATTAGTAGCCAAAGGATTTCAGCAAAAACCAGGTCAAGATTTCACTGAGACCTTCGCTCCAGTAGTGAAGTGGAATACTCTTCGCAGCATCGTAGCACTTGCAGCTCACAATGCTTGGAAGATTTATCACCTTGACGTGAAAACAGCCTTTTTAAACGGAGAGATCGAAGAAGATCTCTACGTCAGTCTTCCTCCCGGATTTGATGACCCAGCTCGTCCTAACTTCGCAGGCAAGCTCCGGAAAGCCCTGTACGGCCTCAAGCAGGCGCCCAGGGCTTGGTACCAGAAGGTGGACTCTTATCTACTCAGCAAAGGGTTGATCAAATCGGAAGCTGACTACAATCTCTATTATCACGATGATCACGGCAAGCTCACCTTACTCATCCTCTACGTGGATGATGTCTATCTTACCGGCAACAATGACGACCATATCGCTTTCATCCGTCGTGACATCCAGGAGACGTTTGAAATGTCCGACCTGGGACTCTTATCCTATTCCTTGGGACTTGAGTTTTTATTCCACAACGATGGCATCCTTGTGACGCAACGGAGGTACATCCACGACATGCTTGCTTTGAATTCGCCTGGATCGGTGTAAACCGCTTCAACACCAATGCTCGAAAAGCTCAAGTTAGTCCCCGATATGGAGGCTCCTTGATTGACGTCAAGCTTTACCCGGAGAATGGTGGGGAAGCTCATCTTCCTCACCCACACCCGGATTGACATTGCGTATGCGGTGAGTATTGTCGTGAGTTCACGTCGTGTCGCAGAGAACCACACCAACAAGCAGTGAAGCACCTGTATCGCTACCTGAAGGGGACGGAGGATCTTGCCTTGCACTATCGGCGTGGAGGGGGGAATGAACTGCATGGCTACACCGACGCCGACGGCAGGCGAGATGCTCACGATAGAAAATCGACGACTGGGTACGTATTCTTCTTGGGGTCCACACCTATCACCTGGAATAGTCGTAAACAGCCCACCGTAGCACTATCATCTACTGAATCCGAGTATATGGCCATAGCTGAGGGTACAAAGGAAGCCATATGGCTCAGACGATTACTTTCTGAAATCCATGCTCTAAACAATAGAATTCCAACAATGATTCAAGGCGATAACCAAGGATCGTTGAATCTAGCTCAAAATCCTGTTTACCACGGTAGAACTAAGCACATTGAAGTCCGCCATCACTTCATAAGAGAGAAAATCCAGTCAAGAGAGATATGTCTGGAGTTCACTCCCACCACTGACCAACTCGCAGACATACTAACAAAGGCCTTGGGGCGAACAACTTTTGAGAAAATGAGAGAAAAATTAGGATTAGTGGATATTGGAAAGCACCTGAAGAATCAAGGTTTGCATTGATTGATCTGTCAAAGATCATAGTAACCAGGGTCTTCCTCAAAGCTTGGAGCCTGGCATCTAACTAATGACACATAGGAAGGCACACACATGACTCTGGTTGTTTGGAGATTAACACTAACTGTGCCTCTCTGATACTTTCGCTAACAAGGATTCGAAAATGAAATGGCTCAAAACCCAATCATTGATTGAAGGAGAGCATGCGCCCTTCGTGCTGCCTCAGGCTCCGTCTTTGACCTGGAGTGTCAATCCACACAAATGTCAAGCATTCCTGCATTCCATTCCGGGATGCTCCTAGGTACGAATTATCTCCATGCAGTGCTTACATGCCGAAGGTGGAGCAACTGTGAAGCCGAGGGGTCTCTCACTAGGGCAGGCCACACCTGTCCTCCAAAGATTTCATCGGGGAGGCACGGGAGCAAGCTTCCTGCGGACTTCACCGCATTCTGTGGCAGCTTCAACTTGCAAGTGAAAGTCCAATTTTCGCTTGGATCACATCCGAAGCGAGGGAGGGTGTTGGACTATCAACTTTGACACGATGGTGTTAACTACCGAGTGCCCATGTCAGTCAAAGACGTAACCCGCCGCTGCATCTCGGTTACCAATTACCTGAGTAGTCCTGCTCCTGTGAACAGTGTCACCTAGGTAGTCCTGTTCCTGTGAACAGTAGTATCTGGTCATTTCAGAGTCGGCTCATTAAGAGAGCTGGTTAGCTATCTATCTACATTAGGTGATTCCCATTATGAATCTCACCCTCACTAGGGTATATTAACCTTGTGAGCACTATGTACTCTTATCTGTCTTAAGAGGTTCAATCAGTCTTTTATTCTGCTGAATTCTTCAGAGACCTCATGGGCTACATGGCCGGTCTACGGTAGTATTATCCATCACTGAGAAACGTTTCATCACGGTTTGAAAACGTTTTCTTTCTTTTCTTTACAAAGTATCAATGCATTTCCAGTTTCCTCTGTCAACGAATGCGCTCCTAAGGAATGATCTCCGGTCAAGAGATTTGCTTGCTTCCTGTTGCGAACCTTTCAGAGTACAGGAAGCAAAATCTCATCAAGACTCGTAAGTTACAAGAACCGTTCCAAGTGACCAAGCAGCGGTTGCCACTTGAAAGATTATACTTAAAACTGCGGAGCATCATATTTGAAAGTTTTCAAACACGCGCTTGGTGTTGAAGCGCATCTCCTCCTCCTTTTTGACAGCTGCTTGCGCGCAGGTAATGTCGTCTTCTCCACACAATCGTGTCAAGGTACTTTTTCGCTTCTGTATAAACATGTTGTCTGAGAGGTCTGTCCTCAGTCTTTCCAGTCGTTGAAGCAACCGCTTGCATCTGTACAGTTGCTACTCGTTACTTGATCTCCTTCAAGCGTGAGCTTCCTCACTTGCCTTGTTTGCTTTTTCATGTTAAATTGCGTCGGTCTTCAGCTTGAATTCTACTTATGTGACTGCAGCCGCTTGCAAGTTCACGATCGCCTGCAAGTGGTGACGCTAATGATGACCGATCAGACAATCCGTTTAGAGTCTCTACAAGAGTCGCATTCGCAGCCGCCTTACAGTGAACAGCAGGTGATAATTAGGAGGAGATAGCTTGCTTTTACAGAAAAGCAGCTTTTACGATAGGGGTTGAATCTAATGTGGTTATATGCGAACCCAGTGATCGAAAATCTGTATGTTTTCTGTGCGCAGCTGGAATTCAAACTCAACATGACTGTACTTCGCTTCCACTGCAACTTTTACGAATACTTGATTAACGATGGCGGATCCTGAGCATGAAAGTATGACTACTGAACCTACCCCTGGGCAGCTGGGCATTAGAGGAGGAGAGGAGGATCCTCCCCGTCTCCGGCTCGGAGATGACTACTCATCGTATGTATCGGACAGTGTAAGCTCAGGGTAAGCTCGCGTCACCCTTCTAACCTCATCACTTCGAGCACAAGTGTGTCCTATTCTGGATGCACCGTTTTTATTTCAATCGTTGCCGATCTGAATGCACCGTTTGAATAGTTGATGACCTTGTGTATGTTTTGATGGTGCAGAAGCATGGTGGCAGGTGGGCTTCCAACTCGTTCTGACCTACTTGTAAATGTAAAATTTCTTAATTCCTCTAACTTCAATTTTGAATAAATATTAGTATTCTTTGTGCCATTTTGGACGCATTCTAAAACGTGTCATTTTATTGCCATATTTTCAATTTCAAACTTAAGCTCAAAAATTACTTATGCCTGCAAAATGGCACACTTCAAAACATTACGTATCTCCGTAGTATAAATTGATTTCTACAATATCACAAAAATTTTCATAATATCACATATTTACATGGTTATTTGACCTTTTGAACGCGGTCAAGAGCAATATTTGTAAATTGTTTGCAAAATATTTGCCCTTTCATGTCAAAAATTGACAAATAGTAATGTTATTTTTTCATTTTAAGTACCCCAAACTGCATCATTTTAGCGGAATAACACCATTTTAACAATATTGTGATAATTGTGGAGTTAGATCATTGCTTGCCATGCGCACGCGTAGGTGTTCGGGTCTTACATAGGAAAGATAGTGGAGGAGTTTATCACATTATTTTGTAGTTTGCGTGCCAAGCAATTTAGCCTCAGTCAACGTATCTATCAGATCATAGTTGCAACTTGTGATTCAAAATGTTTCAAAAGATTGTTTCAAAAATGTCAAAAATAAAAATTTCCAAAAATGTTTCAAAAAGTTTTCAAAAATGTTTCAAAAGGGTTCCAAAAATGTTTCAAAATTTTTGGAAAACTTGAGCAACATCTCGGAAGAAAATGCAACCCCTAAATTGTTCTAAACGTTGCAAATCCCCTCACACATGGCACAATAAACACATTGACAAAGACTAGTGGTGTCCAAAGAGCAATTTTGAAATGACATTGTTCTCTCAGTCATTAATGTGACAAGATTGATTTAAGGAGAGGATTTTAAGCAAAAAGATTAAGCAAGTCGATCACATTGTGTAATTATATTGGAGTCACCTAAAATATGCACACACAACCACTTCAACTAAGACATATGCAATCGGGATAAGTTGATTATCACGGCTTAGAGTTGCCATAATACACTTCATAATTTATAATCTGAATATTACATGTCTCATAATCTGAATAATACACATCTTCTGGTTACAACATGTTATTCCATACAATCAATGACAAATACAAAATCCCAAAATATGCCAGGGAAGGTCGGAAAGATGCACCAACTTTATAGCTGGTGAACGGCACCATAATCTGCTCCAACATACAAATTATATGTTTCTAAATTGCATTTCGAGTTACCTCTCTCAACGAATAGGTACGAAAGGAACGATCTCCATTCAATAGTTTTGGTTGCCTCCTGTTGCCTTTCAGAGTAGAGGAAGAAAAAATTTCATTCAAACTCATGGTTCAGGTTATAAGTTACAAGAACCGCTCCAAGTGAACAACCAATTGCCATTTGAACGATACTTAAAGCTCCGGAGGGTCACATCTGAAAGTTTTCAAACGCGCCTGGTGTTGGAGCGCATCTCCTCCTCCTTTGTGTACCTCCTTCCTGTTGCTACGAACAGCTGCTACCAGCAGGTAAAGTCTGATCTCTTCTCCACACAATCGTCTCGAGGGTAGTTCTCTTCTCCACACAATCGTCTTGAGGGTCGTTTTCCGCTTATGTATAAACATGCTTGACAGGTCTGTCCTAAGTCTTTTCAACTGCTGAAGCAACCGCTTGCATCTACAGGTGCTGGTTACTTGATCACCTTCGAGCGTGAGCTTCCTCCGTTGCCTTGTTTGCTTTTCCATGCTTATTTGCGTCGGTCTTCAGCTCGACTTCTAGTTGTGTGACTGCCTGAGCTTGCAAATTCACGATCGCCTGCAAGTTGTGACGCTAATGATGACCGATCGGACAATCCCTTTAGAGTCTCTACAAGAGTCGCATTCGCCGCAGCTTTGCTTTGTGGACAGCACATGAAAGCTTGCTTTTACGGAAAGCAGCTTTTACGATAGGGGTTTCTAGTGTGATTCTTTGCGGAACCTGATCGAAAAGCTGTATGTTTCCTGTGCGCAGCTGGAATTCAAACTCAACATGTACTTCGCTTCCACTTCAACTTTCACGAGATCAACGATGGCGGATCCTGAGCACGGAAGTCTGGCTACTGAGCCAACCCCAGAACTTCGCAGAGGAGGAGGTCCCCTCCCCGTTTCTGGCTCGGCGATGACCACCCATCGTATCGGAAAGGGTAAGCTCGCCTCACCCTTCTAACCTCAATCTTTTCGAGTTCTAGATGCGCCGTTTCTATCTCGACGGCTTGCTGAAAAGCGTGGATTGTGTTTCGGTCTACATGCATCTTAATCGCTTGCTGATTAGCGTTGGTTTGTTTCCGTCAGATGCATGGTGGCAGGTGGGATTCCATCTCGTTGCGGCCGTCAACACCGCCTTCATTTTGGGGTACCCGGCTCTCATCATGTCCTTCTTGGGGTGGGAAGCCGGTATCATTCTTTTTATCGGCGGTGGACTCGTATCGCTTTACAACAATTGTTTGTTGGGCAGCCTCCACGAGATCGGTCATGTCCGTCACATCCGCTACAGGGACCTCATGGGCTATGTCTACGGTAAGTTTTATCCATCACTGAGAAACGTTTCATCGCAGTTTACAAACGTCTTTTTAATCTATTCTTTTCTTTATGAAGAATCATTGCGTTTATCAAATGAAAAGCATGAACCTGAGCAGTGATAGCTGCTGGGCATGAATATTTTATGTTTTGTGAATAAAAGCGACTGACATACATACTCCTCCCACTGAGTAACGTTTCATCACGTCACTATTCAAAAGGTTTCGTCGACTTTGCTGCATATGTAATTGCTGTGTGCTTATATGCAGGCCCGGTGGGATATCATATCACTTGGATCACGCAGTATGCAAACCTGAGTATTGCGAATATCGGTCTCATCATTCTTGGTGGGCAGTCTCTTAAGGTAAATGACCTGTACCGACTCCAGGGAAGATCGAAATAGCTAAGAGTGGAAGTTGTTCTTGATCATAAGATGTGTGATTGGCTTTTGCTGCGAGGCTAACTTGTGCAATCTGGTTGTGAGCAGAGCTTAGCAGGGGTGTCAGGGGTGTCAGGGATGATTCTTCCTCACTGGATTGCCATTTCTGGGCTCATTTTCCTGGCCTTCGCGGTGTTCGTGCCCAACTTATCCTCACTCCGATACTTCACCGCCTTCTCACCCGTCCTAAGTTTCATCTACGTCATGATCGCCCTTATCATCTCCATAAAGGACGGTGAGTTTATTTCTTTCATTCTGGATGATGATGCTACCATCGTATTGTATCTTATCCAAACTGAATTGCTCAAAAGATTCATAGTGATGTATCGTGTGGGCAGGTATTTCTAATCCTCCCAGAGACTACTCTCGTCTTGGCACCAAAGTTGAGCAAACCTTCAATGGTATCGGTGCTTTAGCAACAATTGCGTTCGCTTTCAACACTGGCATTCTTCCCGAAATTCAGGTAAGTAGTCGGGAGAATGATAACATGCAGGTGTTGACACGGAAGTATGATACTAGATATAAAACAACTGCATATAAAAACAGTACGATAGAATGATATTGACAGGCTCCCTCCCTGAATGTATGCAGGCCACCATCAGGAGCCCAACCACGAGCAACATTTATAAGGCTCTGGCGTTGCAGTTCACGATTGGAAGCATTCCGTTCGTTGTAATCACCTTGGTGGGCTATTGGGCATATGGGAACGCTGTATACCCATACTTGCTCATCAACCTCTCTGGACCCAAGTGGGCTATCATATTTGCAAACGTTGCCGCTCTACTGCAAGCAATCATCGTGTTCTTTGTAAGTGTCTTCCTTCCTAGAAGATGTTAGATTAGAGATTTGACTATCATACATGTTGTTTATTTAGATAGTATATTATTGAAAAGTTTACTGATGGTTCAATGTACTCTGCAGATCTTTGCAGCACCTGTGTATGAGTTTCTGGACACCTTCATAGCAGGGAGGATGGTTCCTGGTGTCGATATGGCTCCCACGCACGATTTCACTATGAAGAAAATTCTCCTCCGTCTGGTCTTCCGAGGTGTCTTCATCGGAATCAGCACATTCTTCGGTTGCTTGCTGCCCTTCTTCGGAGACTTCATCGCCCTCACCGGCTCCTTGGCTGCGTTCACCCTCCAGGGCGCGTTCATTCACCATCTGATGATCAAGGTTAGACTATATCATGTTGTTTATCTAGCACTGTCACAGTTATAGCTTGTCTGTTGGAACACTTTCACACTATAAACTTTTGACACTGTAACACTTTGGCACTGTAACACTTCAGTTTTGTTATTTCAAAACTCTATAGATTGCTGTAATTCTAGAACGCTACAACACTATAATAGACATTTGATGTTGTTCAGTTTGATGTTTTAAGTTCTAACAGTATAATGGAAAGAAAAAGTGCTCATTTACATAATAAACTAAGAATTACAATGATGTGTGTAGGTGCGCGGTGACATATACGGCAAAGGTCGCCTTCTTTGGCTCTGGGTGAACGCTGTGGTGAATGTCATCGTCATGTTTGCATGTTTGGCAGCCTCGATCCACTACATTATCCATGACTCGAAGACTTACAAGCCTTTTGCAGATCTTTGAGGAGGAGTTACAGTTTTATATTTCCTTTATATCTTGAATAATGAATGTGATAGATTTAGCTGATCAATAAGTAGAGCTTCGTAGTCAAATGAGCATTAGAAATTGTTGGTTGTTTGTTGACTATTGGCGAAACTCAGATTATTGATGAGACTATGTCTAAACATTTAATTTGATAATCTCTCACCTTTGTGATCTTTGTCAAACTCCTCTCATAGCTCATATGCTTGAATGCCCTCATCTTTGTGAAAAGTCTCAACTGCAGGTTCCTCTCTCAATGCCCCTCTATTGCCATAGACTTCTTTAGTCAAATGTTAAATGGTTTTTACACCATCGTGATGGTTGTACTATATCGGAAAGTCATAATAGTAGAGTCAAAGAAGTTTATTGAAGCAGATGAACTTGCTTGCATTTTTTAGCGCTTTCTGCTACAATGAGATATTTAAATACAAGAATTGCCAATCTTTACATAATACAAGCTTAAAGTCTCTATTTGCAAATCTTGAAAAGTAAGGTCAAGCGCGTTTAAAATTTTTCAAACGGAATGTTGTAAAGATTGAAGAAGTTTATGTAAATGGCAAAGCATTGCTTCTTTACTCTCACTTGGTACTTACGGTGAGTGCGGACCATGAATCTTGATGAAAAATGTTTCCTCTTTCTAGAGATACTTTGAAGGGGCTTTTCATTGTGTTGAAACAATTACTCTTAAGTAATGAGCCTTTTCTAGTACATTTGGATATTGATTTCGTGTTAATATCACACGAACATGTTGAACTAACCCGGACATGTCAAACACGATAATTCACAAACACATTACGGATTCAAGCGTATCATATAAGACAACCCTTGGATACATCATCAATGGGGTAACACCCTTGAGCTACCACGTCAACTTAGTAACACCCTTCAGCTTTCATCTCAACCGAATACCACTTCATATACCATGTCAACGAGCTAATATCTTTGAGATACGATATAAACAAAGTAATACTCTTGAGATACTACATCAACGGAATAAGACCCTTAGATACCACATCAACAAGTAACACCCTAGAGATCCTTAAGATACCATGTCATGGGTAGCACCCTTAAGATATGCCACCATGGCAATAGCCTAACACCCCTCACCTACCATATCAACGAATAAACACCCTTAAGATTTCATGTCAACCTTGAGATACCTAGTCAAGGGAATAAGATCCGTGAGATTTCACGTCAACGGAATAACACCCTTGAGATACAAGGTCAACTGCATAATTTTCTTAAGCTTCCATGTGAACAAGGTAATTAACACCCTTGAAAGACCTTGTCAAGGATGTACATTGCTAGAAATTTGGGGGCTCGGCAATACTACAAACATTGCTCTCAACACTACAAGGGCCCCTAAATAAACGTTGCTCGAACAACCCCACAAATATTGTTGTAAAGGAGCATCGTTTTGGAACATGCTTATTGCAACGTTTGGAGGCTCAGTGTATCTTAGGGAACCTTGAAGTTTTAGGTACGTGAACTTTTGCATGAGGACTCACTTTTCTATTTTTAACTAGATTCCCTCTTACACATACACAGGTGGACAATAATTGTTAATATTATCATGATTACTCGATATAATAGTTAATATTGTGATTTCTCGTTAGAAATTACAAGAAGTTAATGAAAAAGTTGTGGAATTATGACTTGCCATGTGTCAGTCAAGGAGTCGGTACGCATTGGTCCTTGTGGTCATTTAGCGACCCAACTTAGCTCACAAATAAGGAAATATGAATTTTAAAAAGTAAAATTTCTATCTAAAAATGCTACATGTCAATTTTTAATGGATGTTGCATCCAATCAATGTACATAAATAGTACCTACATATGCATCCAAATTTTTACACCCCATATTGAGAGTTTGAGACTACATCATGGCTTTGTAATCGGAGGAAATATGATCACATCTTCACTTCATTTGCCAATATTTATGTATAGAATATCAATAGATGTCATTTTGGTTTGTCTTATGTTTTTTCATCCATATGTGAACAAAGAAATGTATTTTAGGGTGTAAATTTCAGGTCTCTAATTGGACTATAGGGTGGGGCCATTCATGAAATTTACAACATTTAGAAAGAGTATAATCCATTAACTCCTATACGTCCTTGGGGTATTTTTAGCCAAAACTAATTTTCAAAAAAAGTGATATAGATGAAAATAAAGATAAGCTATTCAGATCTCAACCATACAAACTTGTAATAGACTTGTAGTAGATCATGTGGACCAAAACTTGACTCAAGAGACCACATAGATTGCGAGATCATAACATATTAGTGCGCAAAACAGGCTACAAAATACCATCATTTCCACTTTGAAGTGAAAATACTACCAACATGAAATTTGCAATCAAAAAATCAGCAACTAGAAGTTGTTCATTTTCATCTCAAAGACACTCTTGTACCAAAAAACATTCATCAAAAAAAAATCTTGGCTCAAATAGTAGCCTTGTAGTCGTAAAAACTGCCCAAAATTTTACAAAAGAAAAATAGTCCAAAACTAGACCCCTCGCACTCAAATCCATGCCTTTTCTTCAATATATGATTGGGTCAAGGTTTCTGCCACTAAAAATAGACTATAATTGGAATCCATCCCAAAATATAAAGTCAAAATCTAACGGTGGATGAAGGAGATATAGCTCTTCAAAAATCATCCATTTTTTCACTTTTTTCATCATAGAAACATCATTGCAAAGCCAATACCAAAGTTATCTAGATCAAAAAACTTACAACTACAAAGTTGTTGGAATGCATCTAAATATCAAACCTATGGAAAAAAATCATGAAAAACTATTTTAAATTTCACATAATTGGCTTGCAATAGTAAAACATGCCAAATGTTTGAAAACTCAAAAACAAGCTGCATTCACTAAAATCCATGCCATTTATTCATACTTTATTTTATGAGTCTGCAATTTTTACCACACAAACAAGACTTGATTTGTGACCTAACCCAAGTGACTTCGTCAAAAACGGAGTTTGGATGAAGAAGTTATGGCTCTTCAAAGTTTCTGCCCTTCATCCAAAATGTCGTTTTTCGACCCTAGGGACGTTTAGGGGTTAATTGATCTCGAAACATATGTATTGTACTATAAAATGAATTACTAATGTTTGACAATTGTATTCAATGCCACATAAATATGCTAAATACATATTCTATTTTGTAAAGGATAGCACCTTTGGCCACTCCCTATACCGTAAATTGATAATATATAACAAGCTAAACCATTATACAAAGTATACAATAGTGACATTATAGGTTATAGTTATGAGTATAATATTAGAATATTACATGCAAAATACCCCAACCACATGTCAATTAATATGAAACAATCACATCATTGGAATATCTCCTCCAAGCTATAGCTAGTATCATGACTATCATCACTTGATGTTGTGCTATTCAATCCATCCTCTTAACTCACTCCAAAGTAGTCAAAATTAAGGCCTCCTCCAATGGCTTCTTTTAGGAAAATCTCGTACTAATTGCACAAGCTAAATGAGATAAAGTTCAGCTAGTAGTACTTCACAAAGGTAAGATTACAATAGACCCAAATTATATTACAAACTTACAAAATTTACATGCCAGCTTCAATCCTATGAAGTAGAAAGCATCAATAAAAAAATGAGAAAGAGAGTCTATTTTCAAGGTACCTCAACCAATCTCCAAAGTAAAAGCTCAAACTATTTACCCTTAATTGCTACACAGCATTGTCCAAATATTCTACTAAAATTCTAAACATGTACCTCAATGTGACTCTCATGTGGAAAAACCCGTCCAAGAAGCCTAGAGTCACTATCACTTAGTTCCACTATGAATCAATACCTATTACTTTTAAAGAGAAGCATAAAATGCAAATAAGAAAAAAGAAAAAAGAATAAATAAATAAATAAATAAATAAATCCACTTACATAAGCAATAAGATTATGGAAAAAGGGTGTACTCACATATCTAGCACCAATTCTTTTAACGCCTAGGGGATCGCATCTGTAACAGCAACCACCCTCAGCCAAATAAAGTTACTAGGACTTTGCTAACCGAATGGTTATTCATTGGGATATCCAAATATTGGAAAAAACGACTATAAACCACAAGACTCCATTTTGGAATTACTTTCTACCTTTGGGTTATAAAGCTCTTATATATGATGGTGAACAAAAAGAATAAACATACTAATTAACAAATTCACACACAATTTGAAAACCATGTACAAGTTTTACATCTCGCCTAAACCTTGGTCACTACGCCGGTCCTACTCGTAAAAGTTTTATACCTTACGCTTGTCCTACTGACAAAAGAAAGATAATACCGCTGTTGTAGAGGAGAACTCTAAACCTTTGAGTATTGGAGCTCCGTTGGTAGAACAGTGAAACTCGCAAACATTGCTTAAAAATAGGGTGAACCCGCCCTAGCCCGCAATGTTTGCTCAATCTGGAGCGGCCTGGACCTAAAGGTTACTACCCCCTCCAATTTCTAGTAGTGTATAGTAATTTGATATTAGCGTAAGGTATAGATTGCATGATGCATATGGTGCTAAAATTATCCATGCACGCTACCTATGATATACATTGTGAGGGCAAACATGCAAAATTTAACGTTTTACTTGATATTTACCGTTTGAGAAGCTTGACAATGACCCTTATGAAATTTTTTATTTTTATGGTAAAAAGTCTAACTAATATGATTTCATTTGGATAAATTTTCCATTTTTTATTTATGTGTTTGGTGCATTGATCTCTCTAAACCTACCTTTTGAGCCACTTCTGAAGGGATTTCTTTTTCAAGAACTTAGCTATTCAATAAGATTGTCCTATTTACCATCATGGCATATGATTGTAAAAGACTTTGTTTTGTCATCTTGAATGTAATTGATTTTGCAAATAGCAATTTACGTTTGTGAACAATGAATTACCTAGCTTTACAGGTTTCCAAGTGTCTTCTTGAGACATTGACGATTCATTCAGTCAATTCCAAAGAGATGATGTTTTTATTACCTTTTAGGCACTATAATTAAACGTTGTCTTTTTAAACTTCACAGTTGAATATCTGGTAAAGGCTACGGTAACAAAATGTAGGCTAAAGAACGGATTAGAATTATAAATGATAAACATATCATCCATCCTCATTCCCCCATCCTCATTCATCCTCACATCCTCATTCATCCTTCTATCCTCATTCATGCATTCATCCGCATTCATTCCTCCATCCTCATTCATCAGTGTTAATGGATTGGGTTGTCCTCTTCGGAGCAGCGGCCAAGCACCTCGGCCGACATGCTCTTGTCTTGGTCGTCAATCTCAACTCTGTTTCAGATTTAGGTTCCTCCTTCATCTCCCCGCAGCTCGTTGCCAATTGCCCCTCCAACCTCCGCTTCTGCAGTTGTAGAATCTGAATCCCTGTGAGAAAGTAAGCTGAGCTCCACAACGACGAGAATAACCAGCTCTCTCGGTACTGGTTTTCCTCTTTCTCTTGTGCACAGCATCAACAATGCCATCCTCCTCTTTCTAGTTCTGCAATCATTCTTGTTTCTTCCGCAATTAAACAAGTAGTTGCGCCTTCGGCCTTCAATGGGAAGAATACTAGTATGTTCATGTATTCGAAAATTGGAGTATTCCTGCTCTTTGGATTGCTTTTTATTCGTTGCATACAGCTCGAGAAAAAAGTATCTGAACGCAGTAAGAATTGCAATTGGGATTTCGTGAAAGGATTGCGCGCTATAGCATTTGTTAGTTACTGAATTAGTGGCATTCATAGGTTTCTGAAAATTACATGTTCTTGAGAGATATATTGGCAAGTAAGTTGAGAGTTACTGCTCAATTTGTAATTGTAGGGTTTAGGGTTTTTGCTTACTTCAGAAGGTGCAAAGTCTCAGGTGTGTCTAGGTTTCAAGTCTCGACGGGTTGTAATTTAATTTCGGCTACAAAGCAACCTCCCATTTGTACTGGTGCGAGAATATTAGATGATTTCGAGTGCACAGGAAACAATATGTGCATATTCCTTGACTACTGAATTCTTTGCATGTTATAATGTCTGTATTGCGAAGTCCTGATAGTGATAGTGCAATTACAAGGGGAGATTCGACTGAGAGCATTTTCAGAATTAGGGTGATTGTAAAGGAGAGCGTGCAACTGCAGAGTTTTTTTGTCTCCAACCTAATCCCAATCCATCGAAGACTGGAGTTTTGTTGCAAAAATTAATACCAATTTTGATGGTTTCTCTGCCAGTTTGCAGGAAAAGTTCGATGAAAGTGGAGCTTGTTGGTTGAGGACAGAGCTTGATTGTTGTCAGAGGTTCTGGCGACATCGCTCTATTTTAAATGATTCTGTCACGAGTCCCTCCGGGGCTCCTGAACAACAAGGCTGTTTCTTCTTCTTCTCGATGTAGTAGCACTTCTGTAAGTGGCAGCACCTCATCTGCTGGAGGTGTTGGCCCAGCAAACAGTATTGTATGCTTTCCGAGGCGATTTTGCTCAAGCTCCTCCTTGTCATCGTCCTCCCCCTGCATTGTCGCAGTCAGGGCAGCAGGTGGAGCTTCCGTGTTGGAAGAAGTTGCTGTTGTCAGGAACGAGGTGAGTGGTACATTTTCTGGTCCAAAATCTATGCTTCATCAGTTGATTCAAGTTCCACCACATTTCAGTTAGTGATCTCATGGAGATTATGTACTCATCTCGTGACTGATACAAGAGGCATGGTGTGAAACAGAAGGAGCCCAGACGGACGATAAGCAAAAGGGCCACATTGGGAAGACCTGAGCTTGTTGAGGTCATTGCGGCATTACGCAGGGGCGACGATGTTGAGACAGTTGTAGAGCCATGGGCAGGAGAGTTTTCAGCAGAGGACTGGAACAAGGTTGTTGCGCAAACAGGGGATTCTGATTGGAAACTGTCTCTTTCCCTATTTAACGTCTTGAAAGCAAAAAACGCATTAGCAGTTCCACAAGATCCCCTGGCCGACGAGGCTGATGAGTAAGTAGTCGATGCTTTTTTCTCTCTTTTAAGGAGGAGGTATCTTACATCTGCAAAGAGTGTCATTTAGAGCTGATAGTCTCTGTAGGGCATTTGTGGAACTGGTTTCTAATGAACCTGTGGATTGCTTGCAGAGAGAAGAAATTGAGGTTGCGCAAGGCCTTCACTGCAATCGGAGCAGTGCTGGCGAAAAATGGTAGGGATGGAGAGGTGGAGACAGTTCTCTCGGAGATGGGAAGCCTGGGGGTAGCACCTGATGTTCATCTTTTTAACACACTAATAAGAGGCTATGGAAGTAAAGGACTCCCGCAGCTAGCTTCGCAGGTGTTGCTGCAAATGACTAGATATGGCGTTGAACCCGACAACGCCACATACGAAAGGGTAAGCATCCCAACTCCAGTTTGCTCTCAATTTGCAATTGTACGATAACTCATGGCAAATATCTGAATGCACCCTGATATATTCTTATTCCACATATTACAAGGATTGCTCAAATTGATACATATGTCTTGGCTAATGCAATAGTTGTTCTCCTAATCGGTACAGTGACGACTGCAGGAGTTTTGTTGACCTAAACTTTTATTAGTTGTTTGCATGTGGCGCAGTTGATTGGTGCTTACTTGTGTAAAGACAAGCCTGATCTAGAGAAAGCAATGCGAATTTTACAAGGAGTACGTGCCAGCAATTTCATGGTATCAAACAAAACACTTACAGACCTTATGACAGCATGTTGGTCGGCCAACAAGGTGGACGATGCGGATATCCTCCTTCAAGACATGTTATCAGCCAATTACACCGTTGACGCAAAGGTAACACTCACATCACCTGTCTTCATTATCTACCTCAATGGACATTTACCTCGGCTCTTTGCTTCACCGGGAACTTTCCATGTGCAAAAGAGCATATGCTCATTCTTAAAGACCCGAAACTCAAAGCATTTTGTGTCAAGGTTCGCATGCTTTTGAATAGGTATTGAGCCAAGGCTTTTTGGCTAATTGTTCGCTGTGACTTGGGTGATGATCAGGTTTGGGTGAAATTGATGCAACTCCATTCAAAAGAAGGACACTTCGAAGTTGTAGAGAGCCTGTTCCAGCAGATGCGGGAGCGCGGGGTGGAGGCAAAAAGTGGTGCCTATGATGCTTTGCTACTGTCATATTGTCGGGCTGGTGAAATTGATCAAGCGCTGAGTGTGTTTCGGGAGTATAAGCTGGCAAGTACTCTCTAACTTAAACATCTAATTCCTCAAGACAAAAGGATAATCAGAGCTTGAAGAGCTTACTTCGACATTCTGTTGCGCAGATATTGAAGCCATCGTTGGTTTCCTTCAACATATTAATCGATGCTACCGGAAAGGCAGGCCGAGACGAGGAGGCTATACAGTTGTATGTAGACCTCATGAGTTGCCGGTACCGTCCGAACGTGGTTACCTACACGTCGTTGATCAACGCTGTTGTTCAAGCTGGTCGGTACGAAAAAGCTGAGGAGCTTTACCAAAGGATGCTGAACGATCGACTGGAGCCAACTTCTCACACATACGCCACTATGATCCACGCCTGCGCAATCCGTGGGTGGACAAAATACGGCCACGAGGTACCTTTCTTCCCACCTTCTTTTATTCATCTCCTTCTGAGAACCAAATCTCAAACATCCGTGCTGTCTCAGATATGCTTGGCAGCTTCAAAGGGGGCAGTCACGAATGCTCTTTACGGATCAATGCTTCATCTGTACGCCAGAAACCGATGGTACTCCCATGCCGCAGCAGTTTTAGGCGAAATGGGGAGACAAGGAGTGGAGCCCGATGTAGCAGCATACGGAACACTGATCTCCGCATGTGGGGAATCAGACGATGGAGCCTTTCTGCCCCTGGCGAACGTAATGCAAAGCAGCCAATTTGAACTTTGTCAATTAGCTTATAAGCTAGTGTTCTCCTCACCAGCAAACGATGATGTCGTAACGGAGGCATCGAGCTTCTTAAGACACTATGCAAGATCAAAGGACTTGGGTTCGAACACCTCTCTGTACAATGCATTGATCGATGCATTGTGGGCAAGGGATATGCGACTGCGGGCGAAGCTGGTCTTTATGCAAGCTCGCTCACTTTTGGACGAGTACCCTCGCCCAGAGTGGAACGAGGAAGCCTGGTCACTGGACCTTCGCAGTCTTTCCAAAGGAGCCTCTCAAGTAGCGCTTTTGCATTGGCTGGAAGAAGTTGCGGAGCGAGCTGCCGAATGTCCTGTTGTTGCACCGAGATTAGTCCTTGTTACTGGCGGTAAAGAGGATAGCAGTTTGCGACCGTATTCTGGACGAGGTAAAGGAGCTGGGATTGTTAAGCAAACGGTGGAAGAAGCTGTGAATGCGCTTGGACTTCCTTTCGTTCAGAGTAGGAGGGACTCGGGGCCTGCCCAATGGCATGCTGAAACGGATCAAGTTGTTCGGTGGGTTTCCATGTACACTAATCGTTTGCAGTTGAGTAATCTGCCCCTTTCGTAGAGTAGAGCCTTATTCTCATCTTTATTAAATTCATTGTCAGCCTTTGCTGTGATTTCATGAGCTCCTGAGCCGGCTTCTTTTCTTGGTGCATGTTGGTTACACATCTCTTGCCCCTCCGCTGATTCATACAATGGCATCGACTTGAAGCTATACGCACCTTGTTACATGACATGCCATCATCACAGTGGCTCTGCATTCATCATTGGCGCAAGTCAAATGAAGGGCCTGGTTAGACTAGTAGTTGGAGCCATGGGGGTTGCCAAGGTCAGGAGAGGCCATTTTAGGCTCTGAAAGACCCGCTCGTTGCCCGATTGAGTTTTACATTGGAAATGGGGTTAATAGTATTCTAAGATATAAGTCTTGCACCATTTTTGTTTTTTATTTTGCATTTAAGATCCACTAATTTAAGATTCAATGGTTTTGGAGCTTCTTTTTTGGGAACCTTCAATGTAAACTGAATTCAACTAGTCTCAACTCCCACACCAATGAAGGAACTCGATTGAATTCAACTAGTCTCAACTCCCACACCAATGAAGGAACTCGATTGAATTCAACTAGTCTCAACTCCCACACCAATGAAGGAACTCGATGACAATAGCCCCGACTTAAAAACCAACCCCCACCTCTTGTCTAAGCATCTACATGAACTCCAAGTATTCTGTGCTTCCATCGTATGCGTCAGATTGTATTCATGGATGATTGAAGCTTTGTGAAATTGTTCCAGTCTGTGGCAACTGTAGCCTTGTGATAGAAATATCAACTAAAGAAATATCAACTAATGTGTACGTGTTTGGAGAAGTTTGACATGGACTTCGACATCAATTGCAATGAAATATCTGCTGTACTCACGTGTTTCACGTGATTTAGCATTGATTTCACGTTTGGAAGACTCACGTGTTTCACGTGATTTAGCATTCATTGAGAGGAGTATTGAGTTTACAATATTTGCTCATGATTAAGATTATGTAGTGTACATTTTTTGAAAGTCACATCTTTGAATAGATTCAGTGTGAAGAGTTTCATCTCTAAAGTACGATCAAGATAGCTTACGGAATGGATCTTTCTGTCTACCGTATCTGGATTCGTGACTCCAGATTTGGTTGTCATCATCAATGCATGACTCCATCCTCTTACTCGAAACAACAGTAGAGTGAAGTGGGAAAGACCTTTAGTCGTTCAGGAGAGAGATGTGAAATCTCTGCCAAGTCGAAACCATGAGGCTTGACTGCAGGTTAAAGTATAACACAATTGAGCTGCCGATAGACTACTGAAAATTTGCAATATCCCCACAAGTACAGCTGGATACTCCTCAGACCAGAACGAAGCTTTGCGTTACACAAACTGTATTGCCTTTAAACACAAGACCTAGGTCTCTCTAATCCATATACCAAACAAAAGAAGCTGCGACCAGAAAGTAGACCTGCCAATATTCGAAGCAGAACGCAAGTCGGTACGAGAAACAACACCGAAGTAGACAGAAAGCTGAACCAGAGTACAAGGAAGCTCGCGCACAAAAATGGAAGCCCGGCTCACGGAAGATTATCTGCTACCATCTTGTCATTGTTATACTCACCCAAAAAAGAAGGGTGGAAATAAAACTACGCTGTAACATGATACAAGGTCAAGTATCGAACTACTACATCTAGGATCATTGTCTGCGCCCCCTTCCTTTCTTTGATGGTGGAGGTGCAACCGGTTCTTTCGGCAACTCTTCTGGCACTTCAGCTGCACGCATTGTCGAATTCAGTTTCCATAAAGCATTGAGGTTGTTGTACATGAACACCAGCTACTCAAAACAAGTACTGGAATGTAACAAAAGTCAGAAACAACAAGCGTGAAACGCACCATCTGGGCCTCGAGCCATCATGCTAAAAAACGTGTTGTTAAGCTTCTCCATCTTCCGTATATCCTGCGCTTGATCTGTCTTGAACTTCAGGCACTGCACAGACTCTTGATCTTAGCAACCAAGATACTCCAAAACATTGAGAATTAGCAAAGCTCCTTAAACCTTGACCCGTCCAATTGGTATTGCTCCTTAAACCCTAATTCCTCATTCCATATCAGTGCTGACCTGAACTAGAAACAGGACTACAGATTTTGACCGTGTAGTGCAGCTCGTAACCCTTTCCAAGAATAGATTGAAGCTTACTGCAGTATCCATCTGTCTACTAAATTAGGGTTTTGAGTTGGGATTTGAGTTGTCTATTGTATTAGCTGATTAGGGTTCCAGGATGAGTCCGTAGAACCGCATCTAGAGCACAATGATTCACAAAGCTCCAAAAAGGGTTAAGTGAAGGGTTTTACCGTTTTATCATCCGTGACTTTGAGAACAAGCTTGCCATCACAATGCCGGTATTTCATCACATACCGAGTCTGACCCAACGAAGTAAAGAAAAGTCAAGGATCATCGCAACGAGAGATCATTGAAAGTTGAGATCTTCGGAACCTAGAAGCATACTTGAATTTGAAAGACAGAGAGTGAGTGAGGATACAGCCACTGGATCGGAGCGGAAGAGCTTGATGGAGCTATCCTGGAAGTCGTCCCAATTCTCAATGTACACCATCGCTGCTCCTCGCCAATGATTCTTCCTGCCGCTCGCAAAATTGTGCGCACGCCCGATGACAGAGCGCCTCGGCCGGGGACGGGACAGCAGCAGCAGGAGGGCGACGACCCTTGGGTTTCGTTGCTGGAAGATGGACGGGTCGTGGGAACGTGGGAACGTGGGAACTCGCTCTTGGCTTGAATAAATAAATAAGAACTCCAAACCCTTATGGGGTTGGCCTGAATAAAATGCCCATTCGACCTACCCTTGATGATATGTTCAGAGGACATAATGGATTGAATACGAATCTGTTACCAGCTTCCAATGGAAACAACAAACATATTGCAAGATATTTTGAGGAATTTGAGGAATTCTCTATCCTTGAAGTCATGGGACGAATAACTTACTATTTTCGATGGTTGGTGAAAGTAAAAGTCAAAGCTTGCATAATTTTGGGATATTTCTAAGCAATACAAATAATCGTAAAGTGAATAGTTTAGGTAAACATATAACAGGTCACCTTGTTCTAAATCAGGATAGAGTTTGAGAAAACCTATGTATCAAACATTATGAGATAGAGGGAGTAACTTTAACCCCTAAACGTTCCAACCTATTTTTAGCAGAAAAGCACATTTCCATAGAAATCGTCATAGATGAAAATGAAGAGGAGCTAATAAGATCTCAACCGTACAAACTTGTAATAGACTTATTGAAGATCATGTGGACCAAAATTTGAGTCATGAGGCCCTATAGATCGGGAGATCATAACATATCAATATCAAAAACAAACTGCAAAATTTCATCATTTTCACTTTGAGGTGGAAATGCTACCAATATACCTATTGCAATGAAAAAGTCACCAACTAGAAAGATGTTCACCTTCATCTTAATAAGTCCTTTACCCAAAAAAAATTCATCAAAAAAATTTCTTGGCTCAAATAAAAGCCATGCAATGGTAAAAACTGCCAAAAAATTTACAAAGGAAAAATAGTCCAAAACTAGACCCTTTGCATTCAATTTCATGCCTTATCTTCAAAACATCTTCGATCTTGTTAAGGTTTCTACCACTTAGACTAGACTCTAATTGGAGGCCATTCCAAAAAATTAAGTTGAAATCCAACGGTGGATGAAGGAGATATAGCTCCTCAAATATCATCCATTTTCTCACTTTTTCTGTTGACAAAACATCATTGCAAATCCAATAGCAAAATCATTTGGATCAAAAAACTTCTCACTACAAAGTTGTTAAGAATCACCTCAAAATCATGACCATGAAAAAAAAATCATGAAAAATATTTTAAATTTCACATAATTGGCTTGCAATGGTAATACATGCCCCATGCTTGGAAACCCAAAAACAAGAGCTGTCTTCACTAAAAGTGCATTCCATTAATTCATACTTTATTGTATGGGCTTGCAAATTTTACAACACAAACTAGACTTGATTTGGAACCCAACACAAGTGATTTCATCCAAAACGGAGTTTGGATGAAGGCGTTATGGCTCTTCAAAGTTTCTGCCCTCCATCCGAAATGTAGAAAAACGACATTGGGGACGTTTAGGGGTTAATATTGGGGTTTTTGAAACATAAGGCATGTTTTAAATTGCAAACCATTTATTTGAGTTGAAACTATTTTCAGGATTTTGTTTTTATACAAGAGTGATCCTGAGATGAATTTCAACAGCTTTCAGTGATTGGAAGGTACTGTAGAGCTCTAGATTTACTTCCAGAAGGCAAGAGCATTAGAAAGCTTTGGAGTGTTTTATTTATGCCCTTAGAGATATTGTCATTTTAATTAGCATTTATGATGTACCCACTCCTTTCAATTGCCCCCCTTCAAATGACACATGACGAGAATAAAAACAACATTTCAAAGTTCTCTTGTTAACCCCTAGAGGCAAAAAGAGCCCCAAATGAGATGATTGGGTGTGGTAAGCCCTTTTGCCCCTTTGGAGGTTGTAGAGTTTTTCCATATCTTTTCGAAAAGTTAGTCAAAGACCATTTGAAATTTGCCCAAAGTTGCCCAAACTCTGGTATATGTTCGTTTGTTCTCAGAATTGCCCAAATTAAATAAGATTGCATAACCTTCAAAAATTCACCAAAAATTGAGATTTTAATTTTATTCAAGTTTTGTTTTTTTTTCTTCTTCTTGGATTTGAGGTTTTAAGGCATGATCTCACCATTTGAATCGTTTCATCCGATTATTCTTCACATGCCATTTTTATTATCAAAGAGGGCCTTTGAAGTTGACTTTTAGCATACCAATCTCCATGTGAGAATTCAAGCATTTCTTTAGGTTTTATAGCTTGCATGAGGATAAAAATTGCATAAACATGTCCTTAACTCACTTAGTAACAAGAATTTGAAGAGCCAAAATTTAAATTTACTCTTAAAATTGATGTTTTGGGCTCACAAAAAACTTCGAACACATTTTGTAACAAGGGAAGTAAGCTTTTCAACTTTGAATGTTATGATCTCACATTCCGTAGGGAATTTGAAACTAAGTTTTGGTACACACGTACATGGACAAGTTAGGTATAGGATTTTACGGTTATATACTTGAGATTACGTCAATAGTTAAGAATTTCATCATGCATTGAAAGAGTTTGGTTTTGAGGAGTTTTGGTAGTTTTGGGGATTCACACTCAAGGCCAAAAGTACTTTAGGGATTAAGAGGCCACTTATAAAAAAAAAGTATCTTGAAACAAGTGACACGATCTTTGAGCATGGGCAATGGAGATTTTGAAAAACAAGGACGACAAGTCCATACCAACTGTCATTCCTAACATTCACCTTTTTGTAATCAGCAAGCAAGGCGTCACACTCAAGGCCAAAAGTATTGAATAACATCACGATAGTTGACTCTTACCATAAGCAATGAGGATTTGATATGCACGTCCCAAAGTCACACAACCACCCTTATACCAACGAGAGTGACCTTCTCATAAAGAAATGACTCTTCGACTACTTCCCTTCTTACTCTGATCAAATGCCCTTCCACAAGAGCATTCAAAGGAGTACAATGATTTACTTTTTCGTCACAATCAACTCACAACAATGAAAAAACACCAACCTCATGCAAGATTCCATGCAACTTCTCACAACTTCAAATACATTTTGACTTGAAGGGGGGGAGGGTTACGTAAAGGTAAACTCAACAAAAGGAGTCATTACTACTACAAAGTCTCACACCACATTCATTCTTTCCAAAAAGAATGCATATAAAACTCCTCACACCAAAAATGCATAAACCAGCCACATAGTACCACCTAAAAAGACATCCCCAATTAGTGGAAAACTGCAGGAATATACTAAAACCTTCCAGAATCTACAGAAGTCAAAGAAATCTTCAACGATGCAAGATTCACATGGAAAAAGGTATGGGACCCAGAGTCGGACGCACCGCCAAGTGGAGTTCTCGCACGCCCGTCGGCGCGGGGTTGGTCCCTTCGCTTCCCCTTCCTCTTCGCTTGTTCTCCGCCGGTCCTTCCTCATTGCACTGTACAGTGGCAGGAATAGTATTGTATAGTAGAAGTCCTCATAATTGCCAAAGAATGAATCAGAACTCTTCATACTGTACAGTACCTGCCAACGGATCGTTCCAGCAGATTCTTTTGTTCTCCGAACTCATAACTTATCTCTGTCCATTTCTAGCGATCCACGCGGCGGTAACCAGTTTTTTATTTTAACTCTTTAAGGCCACGTCCCAGTGGTTCAGTGGTTCGTAAGCTCTGTGAGGTTCTGACCTGTGTTTCGGCACTGGATCGATGAAAACAGAAAGAAGTCATTTTGAGCAGGATGTAGTAAATGTAACTGTGCAAGCAATGAATGTATGTGTAAATTTCTTTGTCGACATGCAACCATGGTAGATGGAGATTTTATTGCCTTGTATCCGGAGCCGTGGTGACCATGTAAGTAGAGATACTTGGTCAGGTGAAATTCTTGGAGACATTGGAGGAAGCGAAGAGTGAAGTAGCCCACAGAATGGTTTGTGAGATGCGTTTACTAGAATGGTATTTGAACTCTAGGCAAAAATGTGGTCTTAGATTCTCATAAAGCAAAGGAATCGTATACGGCGTTTCCTCCATTTCTCTCCGTATTTGCTTCTAGTCTTTCCATTCACTTTTCCTGTATTTTACCATGTATTTCAAGCTCCCATTTGCTTGATTTTACCCCAATCATACATCTGTAAATTGCATTAATTGTGTCATATCCTCGTGCACACTTTCTTTTCCCAAAGCTTGCTCTACTTCCTTATCAATTCTATGTCACATCCAAGAAGGTGGCTTCTGCGACCAATAATAAATACGTGAAAGTGAAAGGGTAAATATCTGCTGCTCCCGACGCGCCACTTTCCTTGAATCCTTGCCTGCCCTCCCTTAAACTGGGTCGTCGTCGTCGTCCTTGTACCCCGCCTTCGCTTTTGTAGCTCGTCATCGTGTCAACATTGGTTTCATCGATGGATTGGCGGATTGGGTTGACATCTGCAGGAGTTGCTGTTGGTTGTACAAGTGCGATCAGTAGCAGGTACACAGTGCGTCACCTTTACTTTTAGATATATATGTCGCCTGGCCCGACTTTTGTATAAACCGGGCTTTTTGTATCGACGTTGTCGACTTGTTCTCAAGGTTTGATCTGATAAATAGAACTGTCGGTCAGGTGGTCGACCGTTACCTTGCAGACTTGGGGAGTGGACGGTGGTCACGGTGTATAGTTCGAAGAAGGTCTTGAATTCGTGTTGGAACTTCCTTCTGTAAGTTCGGGAAAGAGCGTAGTTTAGTACTTACATATTGAAAAGTGCAGAGTTCGGTACTTACAAACTGAAAGTGCGTTGTACATAATACTGCCAGAGCTAGCAGAGTCTCGATAGTTGCGGAGGCACCTGATGGGTTTATACTCGGAACTGTTCTGATCATTAGATTATTAGTTCACTGCAGAATTTCTTTTAGAACCTTGTGCTGCCTGGCAAGAGTATTTGAAAATAGCGACAAGAGTCGGGAACACCCAAGTCTGTTCTCTCAGCACGAAACTCTCAATTTATTAGGTCGGTGATTGTAAAGCTTGTTTCTGTGAGAGACTTTCCTCTTCAGTCGAAAAGCACGTCGATCGTCTCTGATCTCACTTATCATTGTTTTTTAGAGCTTGAGTCAAAGCTCTTGGAGAATTGAGCGGGTCAGGAGTTGAAAGAACGACTGTTGTGCAGATTGTTGGAAGAAACCCTTAGTCTGCTTTTCACAGCAATGACAACAATGTCTCGGAACCCTACACGAACCAATCAGAATAGAAATTAGACGGCTGGTTCCACGTAATTAGAATTTTTTTTAGATTTGCAGAATCATACCCTATATCTTTGCTTTAGGCCCTGGACTTGGTAACGTTGCGGTTTTTGTGCAATGTACTGAAGGAAAGAGGGGTGTTGATCTGATGCAGTGCTGCAATGCGAAAAGCATAGTTTAAAACGAGCCGTTCAATCATGGCCATGAACGGGATGGCCGGCATGATAGAAAGGATGTGGCACCATCTCGAGGAGTCCGCCACGACTTTGTTACAATTCGCGGTGATACCGATTCTGAAGATCTTAGTGCTGTGCTCGTTCGGATATGCCTTGGCCAGCAACAAGATTAATATCCTCCCAGAAAAATCTCGCAAGCTTTTAAGCAAGGTACAATCATACCCTATTCTCAGCTATCAAAAATGCTCTCTCAAGCCGTAGATTCTCATAAACCAATTGTTGTTAACTGCAGCTGGTGTTCGCATTATTTCTCCCCTGCTTAATCTTCACGCAACTGGGCAAAGCAGCCACCGTTCAAGCGATACTAGAATGGTATATCTAAGCTCCTCAAATCTTTTGTGTTAATCAGCAAGACCTTGAAAAGCGTAGTTCTGCAATAGATTCTTACCTTTTCAGTGTCGACTTGAATCCTACATGACGAAATGCTGTGTGTTACAGGTGGTTCATTCCAGTGAACGTTATTCTTGGAGCAGTTATAGGATGCAGTCTCGGTTACCTCGTTGCGTTACTCGTTCGACCTCCACCACAGTTCTTCAATTTCACAGTTGTAATGATCGGCATAGGTACGCCATCTCGAAGCTTCTGACATACGAATAAGTGATTCATAGAACACTATCTTCATCTAATGTGGATGAAATCTATGCAGGAAACATTGGCAACATGCCACTTGTGATCATAGCATCAATCTGCCACGATGATACGAATCCGTTCAATCTCGATCCCACTGTCTGTAACACGAATGGAATCGCCTACATCTCTTTCGGTCAATGGGTATGGCTCTTTGCTCACGTTTAGATGGCAGGTTGCTAGACCTTGCTATGAGGATCAGTGAAAGTAAATTTGATGGGGCGTTTTCAGGTTGGAGCGGTGATAGTGTACACATTTGTGTATCATATGTTGGCGCCTCCGCCGCCCCCTGTGCCTGATTTCGATGAGAAAAAGCCTCTGGTTATCACGGTGGAAGATGTTGTAGAGGAGGCCCGTGTACCTCAGATGATGACGTTCGATGACTCTGACGACGCTCTCGAAGCTCCATTGCTTCATCCCCGACCTACGACACCATCTGCACTTGTCAAGGTTTGTCGAGAATGTTGCCTTATATTTCTCGCAGTCACCGACTCTGATAATATTGCTTTGCAGTCACCGACACTGATGATATTGCTTTGGCGAAACAGATTCGACGAAAGGTTTTGGACGTGCTCACAATGTTGACGAACTCAAGCTTGCTTAAGAACGTCTTCCAACCGCCCGTGGTTGCTTCAGTAAGCATCTCGAATCCCCACCGACATTGCGAATTCTTACGTGTGGACATTCTTCTCATCAAATTGTTGTACTGCCTGCAGTTGTTGGCCTTGGTGATCGGGTGTGTGCCTTCGTTGAAAGGCCTCATATTCGAAGACCATTCCTTATTCTTTTTCTTGTCCGACAGTCTTAGCTTGCTTGGGTAAGCTCCTTACTCCATGACTAATCTACAAATTTTGAGGATTTGAATTAGTCTGAGTGTAAAGCAGGTGATTATGATTAGCATTTTGACAAGAGATTTCAGCACATGATTGACCACGTTAGACTATAGACAGATTTTAATGTTAGTGCCTGGAACTTATTGTGCAGAGGAGCAATGGTGCCGTGCATAATGCTTGTCCTCGGCGGCAATTTAATAGGAGGGGCAGGAGAGTCGTTGTTGGGATTTCGAACGACAGTGGCGATAGTGTTCACACGCTTGGTTCTCGTACCTCCATTGGGATTGGCTGTTGTGCAATCCGCCAACAAGCTTGGGTTTCTTCCGGAGGGCGACAAGCTTTTTCAGTTCGTTCTGCTTATGCAGCATTCCATGCCTACATCCATACTTGCTGGTAAGCTACTTTTCCAATTTTTGCTGCTTTCAGTACACAGGTGAAAGGAAGTTCTGAAACGAACCTCTCTGCCATGGTGACAGGTGCGGTGGCCAGCTTGCGAGGGCACGGAGCGAAGGAAGCATCAGCAATCTTGTTTTACGAGCACATATTAGCCGTGTTCTCAATAGCAGCGTGGCTGATCTTGTACATCAACGTTCTCTTTTGATAGAGTAGAGTCAAACTCCTATTCATTTGTGACATAGACAATCATTGAGGGTAACCCCCAAACTGTAAAAAATCACCTTGAACGAAATACGGAATGTATACAAACATGCGAGTCAGATGAAGAATTATGCTTACATGAAATGTGTACAAAGATGCGAGGGCTTCACTATTCAAGGATTAGTACATGATCGTCATGTATTACTACTCCATGTTAGTATGACGGGTTCTCATGGTATCTACAGTTTCATTCAGTTTCTTTCGCAACAGAAGGACAGCGATCTCGAAAAGCACGAACATGGCACCTTCGTACACACTACCCATCGGAAGAATCTTCTCGACTGTCGGTGATTGATTGATAACTTCTTTGTCAGCCATAGTTTGTGCTGATAAATGAATCGTAGTATGACCAAGCCTGGGCGCTATGCCTCCTGGTTGCGCTGTCACCACCATCACCCTCGCACCTGCGGCTCTCAAAACAGACCTTCACATGAAAACAGCTTCCAAAGCAAACAACATTGACATTCTTCAGTATGGCGATATGCTCATTTCGAGAATGAACTAGATATAAAGGGTATGAGATTACCTGCGGATTTGGCGGTGATGATGAGCGCGTCGACGCTACTGAACGATCCAGGGCCAGCGCTGGCGATGAAGAGGTCGCCTTCACCGATTGGCGGGCAAGTCATATCACCCAAGCAATGAGCGTTCAACCCTAGATGATACAAGCGCATTGTGAATGCTCGCATCATGAGGCCCTCTCTTCCTACTCCATGTAGAACGATGCGCCGCTGACCCGCTCGGATGATTTCATCCACTAGGTCTAATGCCGCTTTATCTGATCCTGCCTTGAACACCTGTTCGATCTCGTCCAAGGCTCGTGCGGCCATGGAGGCCAGAGTGTCAGCCATGGCTGCTAGAACACTCAGCTCCCCTCAAATCACCAGCACTCCTCAGCTTGAGTACGAAATTCTGTTGATAAATTCCCTCGTCGATCCCTGCAGATCCAGCTGAAGCAACTCTGAATGAAACGAAGTAATAATACGGATGCTATTATGATTTTCTTCAAACTGATTACATGCAGGATCGTGAGTGCTGTTGGCAAGCTTTCGTGGACCTTCCAAAACGCAGAGATGCTACCTCAATCGCTAACATGCCTCATTCTAGCAATTCCGCAAAGAAACAATGATTCAGTCCATTCGAGACATGAGCAACTTCATCAAGAGTCTCTTGCGATTCCGAAACATAAAACAGTGGCCACCCAAATCATCAAAGAGTAAACAAACACTTGCATGATTCGACCATCGAAGGATGAAAAAGAATTCCCGATTCACCGAAATCATATGCAGAAATTGGGGAATCAAGAGACTCACCGAAATGCACGGCGGGCATGCTCTAAGTAAGAGCACAGTTCTCTAACGCGCGCAAGCTGGAAACGCAAATTCGTGAAAGATGTGCCTACAACCGAAGGTGAAGACAGGCAGGGGCCAGGAGGATGAATGTTGGACTCTGTTCATCCTTCAGCGCTGTGGCGGGGTTATCCACAGGGAGCGAGCGGGCGAGAAAGAGAGAGGTGGGGCATGAGAATGTGAAAGAGCTCGAATCGTGCTGCAATTTGCAGCAATTCTGGTGACGATGGCTGCTGTCTCGTGCAGCTCCGCTCTCGCGGCTTCTATCCCGTCACTCGCGGTTTCATCAGCGTGCTCCCCGTCGCCTTCAGGCTCACAATGGAAGCCCGCAGTCGGACCCTTCTCTGGTACGTTCCCTAACCCTTCTCCGTTCCGATGTTGTAGGTTTCAAATTCTCATCTGATTATTGCAATGTGGGTAGTAGGTCACGCGATTGTATTGAACGCGAGATTTAGCAATGTGGCCGTGAGGTCAGTAGTAATCAAGGCAGCAGCAGCGGAAGGAGACGCGATTGAGACGTCTTCGGAAGCGCCAGCAGCGCCTGCTGCTATTACGACAATGCTGTCGGAAGCCGAGCTTCTGAAGCGGAAGGCGAAGAAGCTCGAGACTCGACGGAAGAAGTTGCTGAGGAAGAGAAAGCTGCGTAAGAAAGGCAAGTGGCCTCCTTCCAAAATGGCGAAGCTCAAGAACGTCTAGGTTGATCCCTCGCTCTCTCTCCAGCACATGAATTACTCTCTCTCTCGTCTCCATACATAGCCAAGCTGAAATCAGAATGGTCACATTCGAGAGCCTGGAATGAATCGTTGTATCTAGCATGTTTTCTCCAAATTGCCACCATTCATTTGATTCCTTCTCGGATCTGTTGTGCACATGTGTGTCATCGTGTTGTTTACGTTTTTAGTAGTTATTGTGGAATGATGAGAAATGAGAGACAAGGGCATTCTATGCAGTGAGGGATTGATATGAGTGCTCATTCACGCACTTGCCGTTTGCTTAGGGATTTGTAGCTGTTGTGAGGATTGCAATGCAGTGTCTTGTGTTCTGATCATGTTTGTATGCATGGTTGGTGTTAGGTAATTCTTTGATGATCTCAAAAATTAGTGTTGAGGTTGTCCTTTACATGAAGTGTTCTATTGAATCCTTGTCCATTGTGATATTATTGAGGCAATGTTTGATATTTGGAATAGTTGTCCTTCTGAGAGAGAATCTACAAGTAATATACAAAAAAGTTGCATTCATGCATTTTGTATTATGACTTCTCAAATCATCCTTGTGCGACCAAGTGTGTATCAGGTGTGTACCGTGACTTATTGAGACTTACCAATTCATCTTTTGACATCCAACTTTTTATCATGTCCTTGAGACTCATCAATTCATCCTTGTAAATCTCATTGCCTGTTGTATATTGAGACTCATTTTATGTATTCTTTCACATTCAAACATCAAGACTCATTCATGTATTTTTTTGCATCCAACTATGCATTGTGCTTAAAAACTATGCTCCGTGCATTGAAACTCAAGAATTCATCTCAATTTGTATGTTCTAATTGTGTGAAAATACCACTCTTCTACTCATGCCTTCACATTGTGCATCTTGTATTGACATTAACATCAATTAAGTCATTTGTGAACATCTAAATTGCGTCTTTAACCTTAACCTTCACGATGAAATCAAATATCAAATATCAAATATCAAATCCCATTAATCATTCATGTATTTTAGCTACTCAACATGTATTGAGACTTATGAGTTTGATTCCGCATATTCATACATAGGAACTTCTCAATTCATTAGTCTTATCAATACATTTCAACTCTATTTTACGGGATCATCTGTCATGAGGTGGTTACTAAGGGTATAAGTTGCCCCCTTTTTATAAATGTCAGGTTCTAATATTCCAAGGAGAGACTCCATAGAGTACTATAGGGCCTCATGCTTCAATTTAATATCTCTAAGAACTCATAGAACTATCATCGCTCATTTTCCAAATCATTATTTTCAAAGGATGACCATGGCCAAAAGATAAAAAAACAAAAAACTTGGGCCACACCCATAAAGGGGCTGAACTCAAGTATTTAAAACTCCCACATGTCACTCAGGGGTACATACAACGAGAACCCATTCAAAAACCTCCAATCCAGGGTTTAGGGTTTTAGACTCAGAAAAGCATTCAAACGATCGTGTCAATTCTCCAAGCAATCAATGAATTGGGCGCTCACTTTTCAATTCTGCTGCTCTATCCTCTCACTCCTTTCCCATCTCTAGACTGACCCAACTGCTAGGTTAGAATTCCTCGATTCAATCATGTGGAAGCCCGTTCAAATTTAAGCTTCTTAATGCGTGATGGCGACTTTTGGGAAGACGAACGCAATTCTGTGGTCATCGCGACGTGAAATCGCTACCATTTCAACCTCTTTCTCAAATAGCCCCACACTTCCAATTAGAAAACGGAGTTTTGGCGTAGGGTTGGAGTTGAGGAAGAATTACACTAGTTTGAGAGCAAGGGCTTGGAAAACAAGCGATGATAGTGCAGGTGCTGCTTTAGAGCTGCGAAAATTTCTTCGAGGGTACGAGGGATGGCAGGGGGAGAAAGCACCGAGGATTAATTTCATCGGGCGGAAGAAGAATAGGCAACGAGGAGATGAAGTTGTGAAAATGCTCAAGGCTCTCGAGGAGACTGCGAGCATTGATGAGGCGCTTGAGCCCTGGAAGGGGCGGTTGAAGGAGAGAGAAAGGGGGATGCTATTGAATGATCAGTGGAGATTAGATCGCGCGCTTGAGCTTTTTATGTGGTTCAAGAAGGAGTGTTACAAGCCTAATACGTGTCACTATACTATTATGCTCAAGAAATGTGGACGAGCACGGAAGTGGGAATTGGTTCGAAATCTGTTGTCCGAAATGGAGACTAATAATGTTAAATTGAATAGTTATACTTATAATACGTTGATTGACGTGCATGAGAAAGCGGGCCGGAAAGCCGAGGCCACTCTCTGGTTTGAGCGCTCCAAGAAGGAAGGGTTGATTGATGAGGTCTCAATTGGTAGCCAGATCAATTCTCTGAAAGACTTTGGAAAATATGAAGAAGGCACTCGTCTCTATGAATCGTTGCCGCAAATGCTTGCCCAGAAGAACAACTCATCAGGTATCAAAATTGCTTCTAATTTTCTGCTTTTGAAACCATGTTGTACAGAACTGCTCCATCATGTTGTACATAGCCCTACATCCTCGTGAGTTTTGCATAATGTATTCATTCTTCCACTTGTGATGAAAACTTGAAAAAACTCGCGAAGAAAGTTCGAAAAGCTTCGAAAAAAGAGGTTACAAGTATAAGGTACGGTGCTTTCTGTCGAAGTTTTACATAGTCACACGCTCTGGTGCTGCATCCAGATCTTGAACCCGAAGACGATCCTGTGGAGATGGCTGGATTGAATGGGAGCAATCGAACTGAAAAAGCTGATGATTCAACTTCGGCGCAAGGAAGGCAACACTTGGAGGCTTCTGAAGTGACTGCCAAGAAGGTTGACACATACAATATAATGATGGACCTTCATGGAAAAGCGGGCGATTTCGAGAAAGCTTCTTCGACATTCAGAGACATGGTGGAGGCAGGAGTGGACCCAGACATAGTGACATACAACACGATGATGCACATATGTGGGCGAGCAGGTCGAGTTCGCGAAGCAATAGCCTTGTTCAAGAGAATTAGCGACAAAGGTTTAATCCCTGATACAGCTTCTTACAACACGTTAATCGCGATGTTCATCAGAAGGGGTGAGAAGCAAAAGGCTCTTCAATACTATCAGAAAATGAAGACAGCAGGTGTAGCTCCTAATGCTATTACCTTCCACATTCTTTTGCGCCACTCGTTGATCTCAATTGCAGATATCGGTAAGGGTGTCCAAATTTCCAACCATATCACTTCTGTGATGGAAGAGCTCTCGGCAGGCATTGGCGAACCTATGCAGGACAGCGAGCTTGCTCAAACGATTATGCTGAATCTTTACAAAAAAGCAGGTCCGTATCTTACCCTCCTCAGTTTCTGTTTTCTCTTTCAATTTATCAACAACTGTATCTCGAAGTCATATAAGATCATTTCTGATGAATAGATGATCTCACATTGATATTTGGATTTGTGCATATCAGGAATGAAACAGATGGCGATAGCAGCGGCGAAACGGATGCGAGAAGCAAGTCTTTTAACGAACTTAGTCTCTTTCAACAGCGTGCTAGAAATGTCACAGTCTCGATTAGAAGCAATAGCAGTATTTGAGAGCATGAAAGCGAAGGAAGTGCTACCGGATGTGTCCACGTACAATCGGATGGCAGGGGTGTTGAAAAGCATGGGGCTATTCCACGAAGCTCTGGAAAAGATTGAGGATTGCGATGCAGCTGGGTTGCCACTCAACTTACACATTCTAACTACAGCCGCGAGCTTATATTCCCATGTTGGATTGCACGAAGAGGCCTTGGAAGCTTGTGAGGCTATGCGGAAGTGTGGTTACCCTCTTGATGCAGCAGCTTATAACGCGATGATGTTCGCGTTTGGAAACGCGGGCCGAGTGGATGAAGCTGTACGAATCTCATTCGAGATGGAAAGCAAAGCAGTGAAGACCGATGTTGTTTCTCATACCACCATGATCAGTGTTTATGCCAAGATGGGACTCATCGAAGGAGTGTCACGAGTTTACAAGAGGATGAAAAATGCTCAATGTGAACCTGATGAGATCACTTACAAGAAGTTGATTTCTATTTACAAACACGCTGGGCGTGAAGACTTGGCTGCTTCGGTCTTTCAGGAACGGCAGTTTGCTCGCTACTTAACTCGGCAGTCTAAAGACGAATCTGCTTCGGATTCTTCAAGTGAAGTGGAAGAAGAAAGCACTATTGTGGAAGAAGAAAGCTCTTTTGAACCAGACGAATCTTTATCAGGCCTTTGATTTTCACAAATCTTAATAAACACCGAGGTGATCATCGAGGAGGATTGAATCACAATAATAAGAGTGGTCACTATCATTCAGTTATGGTTGATATGCTTGTGGCGAAGGGCTGTAAACCAGGTACATTTCTACCGTCTGTAGTTACTGCGACGCAAAGTGCTCAATGATTCTTCAAGTACGTTACTCTGATTCGTTTTTATTGCTGACCTTGACCAGTATATTTGTGATGGCAGGCGTTAACCTGTTCGATGAGTGGTAAGTAACAACATCAGAAGAAGGTGGTGTTATCGATCAGGTAGCAACCTGCACTTCATTGAAACATTTTGGTTTAATTCCACTGTTGATTCATATAATGGTATCTGCATACTTAACCATTATTGTGTCCTTAAACTCCACAACTCCTCATGCTTTATCACATCCTTTACAACTGGTTTCATTTTGACCTACAGAACATTTTACTCAGGGTTCATACCCTGTTATTTTTGTTTGTTATGGAGCACTCGTTGTACTGTCTGCATGAGAATGTTACAATGAGATCAAGAGAAGCCATCAGCCTTTAACATATTCGTATCCATATGAGACTTATAAGCAGCGAGATCAACAAGCTATAATGATCCAGAGCTCAGGATTGTATCAAATGTAACATTAGGAATACGGAATCAACATTGATGGCCGATGTGCGCTTAGGAAGTGTTGTGGTGATCGTGCCCTAATGTGTAGTGTACAGAATGTGGGCGATTCTTAGGGTTCGGAATTGAAGAACACTATCATGTATTACCATCTTACGTCAAAGATAATCTATGGATGTTCTTCGTAGGAATTTGAAGATGGGCAATGCTGCAAGAGAAGTGCAAGGTATTTTCCTGACCTGTTCGGTCATCGGCATAACAGAGTATCCTTCAATAATGTCGAAGTGGGTCGACCTCTTATGGAGAATTCGGTCGAAACTACATGTGTTGGTGTGTCTTTTTTTATAATTTTAACTTCTACTTGAAACATCCACACTTTCAATGATGCATATTTTGTTTATTCTGATGTATAGGTTGTCATGGAGCAAATGGATTAGAGAAGCTTGATGAATTTGGAGGCGACCGTGAGAAGAATCCTCGTAGGGTTGTGCGCAATGTTGTTGCAGAATTAAGAGTGGTGACCTAAGTATGTAGTGATGGAGGAGAAGCGGCACGTTTGTTTTCCTAATCTTGACAAGCACTATGGCTTATATCCATCGTACAAAACCTGCACCTCTTTGGAGCATAATTTTTTATATATATGAATTTTCATTTATGAGATTCATAAATGAAAATTGGTAGTTTTTGCCCTTGTATTGTGTGTTCCTCATGTACAAAATTCAATATGAACAATATAAGGAATCACCGCATAGAGTTTTATGTTCCTATTGATCCTTAACCCCTAAATGTTGTTTGGTTTGACCTATTTGCAAAGAAAAAAACACCTATTAAAGAAAAACTGTCATAGATGGAAATAAAAGTAAGCTATTCAGATTTCCACCATAAAATCTTGTAGTATACATATTGTATATCATGTGGGTCAAATTGTGAGCCATGAGGCCTCATAGATTGCAAGATCTTAACTTGTCAATATTCAAAAAATATCATAGAATCTTAACACTTTCACTTTGAAGTGAAAATGCTACTCACTGCAATGAAAGAATCACCAACTACAAACGTACTTACTTTCATCACCCATGTAAAAAAAACATTCATAAAAACATCTTTTCATTTACCACAATTACCTTATAGTGGTAAAACACACCCCATGTTTCAAAACTCAAAAACAAGAGTTGCCTTTACTAAAATGCATGTCATTTATTCATACTTGATGGTATGTGTCTGCAAATTTCACCACACAAAGACAAAGTAGTCTTGATTTGAAACTCGACCCAAGTGGTTTCATTCAAAACAGATGAAGGAGTAATGGCTCTTCAAAGTTTGTGCCCTTCATCCAGATTGTTATTTGACTAATAAGCTTATTAATAAGTTGGCATCTCAAGAATTGCAATATAGAAATCTAGTTATTTTTAGAAACTTATCATCTAATTCAAGAGGTTCTCCCTAAGATTCTTGTGTAATGTCAATGTTATATTATTAATTAGTGAAAATTATTTGACAAGCATATACAAAATAGCAATCTTAGAGCACATGAGTCTTTCAACATTGTTGATTTCTTCTATGCGTTTCATACTTTTCAAGAGTATATAGAATTGGATCCTACCACCATCTTAACACTTTTGAGGATGCAATCAAACCACAAGTGTTGAGATGTGAAATAATTGTTTGAATTATACTATAATAATGGTTCATCTAATGGATAGTGATGATATAAATGTCACGTAAATTGTAGGAATCCCTTAAACCCTCAAGTATTTTTTGAGATTATGATTGACAAAGATGTTGTGGGAAAAATTATCATGGAGCTTTTCTATGATATAACACCTAATTCTGCAACAAACTTCTTGGCATTATGTTCGGGTGAATATGGGGTTGGAAAAATATTCAAGAAGCCATTGCATTTGAAAGGTACAAGATTCTTTCGCATAGTTCCCCAATACATGGCACAAGGAGGTGATATTGTGAATGAAAATGGTACGGGAGGCGAATGCATATGGGGGGAGAGATTTGCAGATGAGAATTTCATGCGGAAGCATATTGGTTGTGGAATTTTGTCTTATGTAAGCAAAGGGAGACATACAAATGCTTCCCAATTCTTCTTCTCTCTTGGAGTATGCCCATGGTTAGATGGCCGATACGTTGTCTTTGGCCAGGTACTTGAGGGCTTTGATATTTTGGAGCTCATGACTAAAGAAGGAGGGTCCATAAGTGGTCGAACAAAAAAAAGAATAATCATAAAAGATTGTGGAGCCTACAACTTAAGGTAAATCGATAGAATCATTCTAATTGATATAATTCTAGGAAGTTTGAATGATCTCTCACAAGTAGATTACATTTATGAATCAAAACTTGGTTGAAGCTAACAAAGTTCTTTCAAAGTAACTTAATAATCTAAAAGTTTATCTATTCACGTATATAGGTTCTTGTTCAGTGTAAGAATTTATGGTTGATGACAATAAATACTATAAGATAGTCCCTTACAACATTATAGTAGGAAGAAGTACACCATCAACAATGTTATATCTTTCTACTACATTGCTCACTTTAATTGGTATCCTACCACAATCATTATCATGTTTATTGTAAAAAAAATATTAGTTTCAAGTTTGTTGTAGAGAGTTCTGCTCAAGCATTTGAAAGAGCGAATAAATATACACCACTTAGTCAATGTAAGTCAAAAATAATCTCCCACTTTATACAATATTTTTACCCCAAACCACCCTTGATACTTGCACATATATCAATTGTTCACCACGAGTGTTAGTATCACTAATTAAATTACAGATGCTAACTATTCCATGGTGAGGATTTTGACAGCGACGAGGCTGCAGCACTTCTAAAAGCATCGTTATCAGCAGCCTCTAACATAGTTGTCCGTAACGAGCCTGGGAAAACAGGAGCTCCACCTCCTCCTCCCAAAGCTAGTGATGAGGAAGATAGCAAAAGAAGCAATAAAAAAGAGCCACCTAAATCGAAAGACACCAAAACCAAAGTCAAAAATAAACCAGAAGTCAAAAAGTCCGCACAAGCTCAGTCCTATGATGTAAGTCTATAAATAATTCTTGTTTCTAAGGCTATTAGTAATGTTATTAATATACTTGTAATGATGAAAGCTTTAAAATGTACTCCCTCTATGTCATGATGTGAGATCGAAAAGTTTCCTCAAATTTACTCTATGAGGTAGATTTGGGAGTACTTATCGATCTGACATTATGAAATAGAGAGAGTAGATTAAGATTACATATTTGAAAATTTGATCTAGAATACGTAATGTAGCTAAGAACACAACAATATTTTATTTTATTTTTGTTTATATAGGATTCTATTAATGAAGGCGCTGGTGTTGGATCGACATATGTTTATGGTCAACTAAGGGGCTTGCAATTTTGATATTATTTTAGATGATCCAATTAGAAACCATTTATTCCTCAACTTATATAAGATTTTATGTTGACAAAATCAAAAGATTCGACAATCCACAGACTTATTGAGTATGTAAACATCATGAACAAAGAGTTAATATACTATGAAGTGATCAGTGTTAAATAATGTTTAACAAAGTATGTTACAATAGTGGTTGTATGTTGGTGAAGATTTTGGCATCCTTAGAGAACAAGATTCAATGATTTTTTTAAATTTGTGTTTATTGCAAAAAGAGTGCATATAGTCTTTTGAGTATAATTGAATAATTGGAGCTCCAAGCCTTGGAATCAAATCATGATATAATATTAGTTCAAACGTGTAATATAACTTGAATATGGATTTATAATGAGTTGTTTGGACCGTATATTTTTTAAGAGAAAAATAATGGGACTAAATATTGTCAAAATTTGTAATGACGAGACTAATTGACAAATAAGAGACACTTCTGACTTTTATCACAAAGTCGTATGCCAATTGACAAAAGGAGAGCTCATTAAAGTTTCCTCAATGCATTCAAAATGCAAAACATTGACATTATGGACGTCTAAGGGTTAAGAAAGCAATTCATGAAATATTGTACCCTGAAAAGCATCTCTTACTAAAACCAAATTCTCACCACTTTTCATCCAACGTAGCATCTCCTAAAACCCTAACCCCTACAAGAGAGAAAAGCCCAAATTGGTTTGAATTGCTTCAAATAAATGTGCTTCTTTTACAAAAAGTGAAACTTTGACTCAATATACCTCAAGGCAAAATTTGATAAATAAAAATAGGCAAAATTTGATAAATAAAAATAGGCGAAATTTGATAAATAAAAATATAAATGGTTCACGGATTTCAGATACAACCGTCTGAAGGGTCATTGTGGAGCCTCTCCTTTAGGGGTTAAATAGTAAAACCCAATTTGTTTGCAACTTTTGCACAGATAGCTGGAAACTCTGGTCCCATTTTAAGGGGCAGACATGAATGAAGTGTTCGTTCGTAATGCTAATAACTGGATGCCCACCGGAGCAAATACCACTTCCCCTTTGGAGGGTGGACTCTATAACTACGTTGGTTTCTAGCTAGTTACTAGTGCCTTGAAGATACTTGACATAGTATCCCCACAGGGCCAACTTTCTCACACATACAAAGGATTGGGTAATACACAGGCATCATGTATCTGTAACATGCACTTTTCAGTACAAAAAGCCAATTAGCAGTTGAATTCATATCAATGAGAGGCATGCATCGAGCTCAACATCAACATAGTCCATAGCAGAAGCATGCATGAGCTCTAGTTTCTAGGGTGGATGCCATGTCCATGCTTCGCGCTCTCATTCAGGTTCCGAGGTCTTCACTACGGCTATGGCGTGAACCTCATTTCATTCCACGTCCGGTCGTAAAGAGGAGAGTAAGATTTGGAGCTTCATCATCTTCTGCTTGTCAGGTACAAATGCAATGCATCTTGTGATTTGTCTGTGTGAGAGAAACTCTACTTTGGTTCTCGATTCCCCATAAATGAAGCTTCGAATTGACGTGAGAGAATCGCTAATAGAATGCATCAGGGTGCTGGAAAAGTAGGGTTTAGAGATAGAAATAGTTGTGCAATGCATCTGTCTTTGTTTCACATTTGAATGAGGTTCGTCTTCAAGAAACTCCGTTTCAGCTCTCGAGGTTTGCGAGACTTGGTGATAGTATGATTCTCGTCCATCGATCAGGGTGGTGAAAGATGGAAGTAATGTGCAATGCATCCTTTTTTGTTTTACATTCTGTGGCTTGCCTATGTTAGAGATTCCGTTCTTGTTCTTGATTCTTGAATAGTGGAGCTTCGAATTGACTGCTGATAGTAAAGATCTCGTAGGGTTTAGAGATGGAGGTACCATGCAATGCATCTTCCTTTGATGGCTACAGGATGAGAAAGTGCTCTCGATCCAGTGGAGCTTTAGATTTGACTGGATCTCGTTTCAGGGCAGTGGAAAATCAGGGTTAAAGATGGAAGCACATACGAAAGAGACGAGCGTTAGGGCTCAGAAACAGAGCCCGAAGCTGTTAACACTGGTGATCGTTCGAAAAGAGGAGAAGGTATTGCTGGGACTGAAGAAACGAGGCTTCGGAGCCGGCTACTTCAACGGATTCGGAGGCAAAGTGGAGGCGAACGAGACCATCGACGAGGCAGCAGTGCGTGAGCTTCAAGAGGAGTGCGGTGTGGTTCCCCTCTCGATGGAGAAGCGAGGAGTGTTGACGTTCCATTTCGATGACAATCCGCAGCCGTGGGAGGTGCATGTGTACCATGTCGGTGAGTATGCCGGGGAGCCTGTCGAGACAGACGAGATGGCTCCGAAGTGGTTCTCTCTTGGGGAGATTCCGTATGAGAAGATGTGGCAAGATGACCCCATCTGGTACCCTGAGTTTCTGAGTGGGCGATGCTTCAAAGGAGACTTCTACTTTCATGATACACATACATTGGTGTCGCATTCTCTTCACGTTCTCCAGAAGCTGGATGCCTGATCAATGCTTGCAATAGTTGATTGGTGTAGTCTACATTATAGCACCGGACAGAGATGTGAACTTGGACCTCTCTCATTGCTAAGTCTTTTATGGAGGTCGAGAGCAAAGTTCGAACTCTTGTAGCACATTTGAAGCCTTTCTTTATTGATCCATCATCGATGGGCATTTCGTAAGTTACACTCACGGAAAACCGAGGCTATTCGAATGTCACTTGCCAAGATCTGGTTTGATGTCTTTCAGCAGCTCAAAGAATCTTTTGGAAGGAATATCATGTAGAGCTTTCAATACCAGATAAATTCTTAAGAGACTTGCCAGGTGAGTGATAACAATGTTCATCTTAACCCTTAAACGTCAAGCCCCTCTGAAAATACACTGGAAACCAAGCCCGAGGGGCATGCTTGGACGTTTAAGGGTTAATACACATGCAAACTACAAATAAGTGAAAAAGTGTTACAGAAATATAATACGTATGGCTCGTCTATTGCATTGATTCGTACATCGTTAGTTTCGGTACCTACATAAAAAAATTCGCAAAAACCCTTTGAGATGGCGAAAGAACTACAAAACTTGCTACCCTAAAAGATAAAAAAAAAGTTGAATGGTGTTCAGCATTCAAGCAAGAGAGAGTGATCGATCATCTCTTCTTTCCGCCCTTGCGATCCTTGCCTCCTCCAGCCTTGGCACCACCGAATGAGCTTTTGCCTGCAGATTTTCCTGGAGACCTACCAGGCTTTGCAGCAGGTGACATTCCTTTTCGTGAGCCTCCTTTCTTGAAGGCACCATCTGCTCGCTTCTTCCCTCCTACTTTCTTCGATTGAGGCTTCCCACTCTCTTCCACGTTATGAGCCCTCACAGCCTGCCAGGTACATCATTACATTCAGTGATCGTTCGACAAAGTACAGGCTGATTTCTTGACGCGATCATACATGATTGAGCAAAGACCAGAAGTGCTTTATACCTTATTGACATCAAGCCCACTGAAATCATTTTCTGCCAGCACTTTCTTCATCACGTTTGTGATCAACTCCTTTTCTTTACCTTCTCCATCAACAACCGGCAAAAACTGCACACATTCAAGCATCGTCAGGGACCAGATTGCTGAATTCTATTGTGAATTTATGTTTGTGACCTGGAACTGGCTAGTGTGTAGAGTAATCTTCTCGAAATGGAGATATTCTTAAGAAGCGTAAGTTGAAAAACTGCAGGTGCTTGATGGTCGTAGTACCTTGCGGTGCTTGCCGAGTTTCTTCGCAGGCTTCTCTCCAGGTAGCTTCTTGTCAAATTTACCAATACTGGCAGTGGCAGTGCTTGCTAATCCAGCAGCATCGCCAAGATCGCTCTTGCTAAGCTTTTGGCCAGGTTGTTTGCTCCCTGTGATGGCTAATGAAGTGGCAGCCAGCGACAAAGTACTGTAACACAAGGGGAATCGACGTAAGCGACGGACAGTCTTTCAATGTAACGCTTATCATGCGAATCAGCTGACAGTTTTCACAAAGAGGTGACTAGTACACAGTAACATTATGTGCTCCAATCGACGGAATGATCCTCCTCAGTGCTCAGCAGATACTTACAGATTGAAAGAATGGTGGAAGAATGTGGAAACGGCACTAACCTGGGAAGTGCACCCTTGCCTCCTTGTTTGGCAGCCCTCTTCAGATTTTCCAGCTGGTTTTTCTCTTGCTTCGCCACTCTTCCTTTTCTATCTTCCTTCAACTTCGCGAATGGATCTTCACCAGGAACTGTAGAAGAGAGAGAAGTAAACAACTAAATATTGTTGACAAAACGGTTCTGAAAGTGGTGGAAACGACTAAGAGAGAGAACATCAGTAATGGTGTACATCGCACACGACATCGAAAAGCTCAAATTATGGTCAAAATCTATTTCAGGAGTGAAAGTTTGCAACGAGTGCAAAATGAAACGAAAAGTGACTGTAATGCGTACCGTCCGATGCTTTAGCTTCAATAACATGAACATCGTTATCATCATTGACGCGTTTGTACCCATGTCTTCGCCTGTACTCTTCTTGCTCCTCGTCGTACTCCAACTTACTCCGCTTTCGTTTCTTAATACCTGCATTAGTGGTCCCAAATAGCGTATTGAGTTCAATCATCGACTGAATAACCAGATGTCTAAACTTCAACCCATCACATACAACAGCATAAAACTCGTGATCATGTAAATTTACTAGGTTTCACTTTGATTCGGATAGGACTTCCATAGCAGACTAATCCTGCATTCATTCTGCTTAAAAAGCGGTAGGTACGGCTATCGTACTTGAAGTAATCAAACCCTCAAAATTCGATAAAGCCGTAATTTTAACTTCAAGTCGAGAATTACAGAACCTCTAGAATGATTCAA
Source organism: Bryum argenteum (assembly GCA_037043015.1). Taxonomy (NCBI): domain Eukaryota; kingdom Viridiplantae; phylum Streptophyta; class Bryopsida; order Bryales; family Bryaceae; genus Bryum; species Bryum argenteum. The sequence goes on from CM073324.1 coordinate 2,788,864, forward strand.
TACCAGAAACTCACCTTTCGTTTGTGCAAAAGCTTCCCACTTGGTCGGCGGACGAGGCTTAGGTAGCTGCAATGAAAAAGCGCCTGTTTCAGAACCAATTCCAAACTTTCGATATTCCTAAAAGAAACAGCAGAGTCGAGCTCAACGTACCGGCTTTTCTCTTGGAAGTTGAAGCGTGGGCTTCGGAAGCTTCACCAAGCGCCCGGTCTTGTCCACAGTCGACGGCATATTGAAAATCCTGTCGACGAGAACTTGGACTAGGTCGCGTCCCTGCTGAAGGTACTCTGCATTTTTCTCCTCCCTAACCCCCCGAATCCCATCAATCTCAACCCTAACCCTACAAGTAAAAATTGCAACTCCACATATCCGTTTTGAAAGATCGGAATTGCGCAACAAAAGCGCGAGAAGAGGTACTCACTCAGTTAATGCGGTGCCGTTGGAGAGACGAACCGGGTCACGGGCGTGGACGATGAGAAGGTTGCCAAGGTCGACCTCGTGCTCCCCTCCCACTGGGGCTTCGATGTCCATCTCTGTCGCCATCGCGGGCCTGTGAAAGCTTGCAGAGTGAGAGGTTTTGGGGTCAGGGACAACAACCGTGCTGCAGCATCGGTATTGGAGCTGGAGCTGCGACTACTGCGGTTTAGGGTTTAAGGGGGGTTTAAGGAAGACGAAAGGTACTGCCCCCCAATCGAACCTCTTTAATATCACGCGCCGTAGTGTCACTCTCACGGTGGTAAGGGTGCCGGTGGTAATAGGGAGTTCAACATACGGTATTGTGGACACTACGGGCCAATTTGTATTGAGGCCGGAGCTGAATGGGGCCATGATTTGGGCCTTAACCCTTAAAATTCCCTTGGGGATAGTATGTACGCTGTCGTATAACTAGGATTTGCTACCAACAAGAAATTCTAAACTGGATTCGTAATAGCTCACTAGAACCGCATTAATTCAAATGTCAACTTCTTCTTTGAACTCAAACCCATTAAAGGTGTGCATTCACTCCAAATACAACCAAAATACAGTGTATTCTACTGGTCGCCACGGCACGCTCAGACCTTTAGGGGTTAACTTAGGAATTGGGTCGTGGATTGGGCCTTAACTTAGGAATTGGGTCGTGGATTTGGGCCTTAACATAATGTTCCTTGATTGCGTTATTTTTTATAATTTTTTTTGTAAATCGGAAACAAAAAGAATAACTCCAACCGTATTTGAGACCAAAATAGACCCTAAGTAGAGTGTCTGTTTGTGAATAGTCATGACCACATTTTTGAACCTTTTATATCCATACTAGTATATATTTGTGTCCTCTAGTCAGATAAAAAATAAAATAAAAATAAAATTTCAATAATTTGTAAATATGGTTCCCCTCATCCTAATGAACGAGTTGTTTATCTAATGTTTGTCATAAATTATCATTGTCCAGCTATCCATGGTTCCCTCGTTGATGATCTCCATGTTTTTTAAGATTTATAGCATGTCATCCGTTTCCATGTTCCCGGTTTTCCTATCCTCTGTTCTTGATTCTTCATCCTTCGTTTCCTTCTTCACAAATGCCCATATCCGAACTCCAGTTTCTAGTTCTTATCTTTTGTTCTTGGTTCCTCTCCTTTGTACACGGTTCTCCATCCCCTAACTCCCCATCTTGGTTTACATCATTTGTTCCCGGTTTCCATGTTCGTTCCTAGTTCCTATCTCTTGTTCCACGTTCTCAGTTTCTAGTTCTATGTTCTCATGTGTCCAAATCTCTCTTCTATATTCCATTGTTCCCCAATCCCGTCTTCTGCTATGTCATTCTCGGTTCTCGATCCTTCAAATCTTTGTTTCTGGTTGTCAGTTTCCAATTCCTGTATTTTGTTCCCTACTCTCCGTTCCCTATCTCGTTTACTCATTCTCCATTTCCATTTTCATGTTTATCATACCATGTTCCCTCGTCTCTTTGTTGTATAATTCAAATCTAATTTATTCTTAATAACAATCAAATACCACTTATGAAAACTCTTCAAACTCTTTAGAACTCTCCATGCCATGCATACATTACCAAATGATGATGACCGTTGTCTATATATGTATAGATCGCCAAGGTTAGACCGATCGTGTTCTTTCATATATAGAGAAGACAAACGTTGAAACTTCCTCGGAATTTGAGGAAATTTCCACATTTCAAAAAGACCTTTTACACTTTGAAACTTCTCATACTATAGAAGTTAGTAACTTGACTTGTAGCTCAAAAATCAAGTTAGCAAATTGAGATATTCCAAAATTATATGGTGTTCACAAATTCTATAACTTACTCCTTGAATCTTCCCCCAAAAAAACTCAATATAGAGTGTGTGTTTGTAAATGATATTATTTTGTCATATTCGCTAAACGAGGCATCATTTTGACATTTTGTCTTTGAAATGTCATTACTTCCACATTCATTAACTTTAGCTTCACAATGTTATGAAGCTACCGCACTCATTAAAGAAAGTTTTATTTAGAATGTAAAAACAATAAAAATAACATAATTTTTGGTGATACTTTTTTATTGGATCACAAATATTGCAAAAATGAACTTTAATTCTACGAATATAGTATCTTTATTTGTATAGTAGAATCATGGAATAATTAATGTTCGAGGATGAATACAAAAAGTTCAATGATTTTTCAAATTCTGTTGGTGCTAATTTTGAATATAGAGACCTGAAGTATATTCATGATTGTCCTAGCAGACAAAATATCTATTCATTTGTAAGACACAATTTAGATGAGATGTACATCTGAAATATCTTCAATGTATCAAATTGTACCATCTCATCTAGATTGTGTCTTACAAATAAATAGGAATTTTGTCCGATAAGACAACACAAAGTCTATTCTCCGTTTCAAGATTTTGCAGGGCCTGTGGAGTGGGCCGGTGGAGATGTACCGAAAGCGGGCGCTGTACCCAGCACGAGCCGTGAAATCAGGAATCGCCTCCAACGCAGTCCAGAAAACCCTAACTTATGCATTCTCACATACCTACACGTTCTTCTCGGCTCATGTTGCTGCCGATCCACGGAACATCCGGTACGATACCATTGTCCTCCTCTCTTTCACTGATTTCCTGCTTGCTTGTATTCGTTCGGAACCCACTTCACAGGCGGGCTTGTTTCGATCGGGCATCTCTGTCGTGAGCTCTCCTTTCTCAGTGAACGTTGCACCAATTTTCTCTGCTCGTTTTGTTGTTTTTTCGCTCGTTATGAAAGCTTGTTTCTCGTAATGTAGAGGGAAGACCAATTGGATTTAGGTTTTGTGGCATAGAGGAGGTTAGCAATAGGGTTTTACGCGGGTATGGGTCTTTATTGATAAGTCCAAGCTGCTAGAAGGGACCGGTTTGGTACTTGAGAGCCTGGGGCACATAATTTTCGAGGATGCGGTTTCAGAATACCCTGTTTAGGTCATATTCTCTTATCTTAGGTCACTGTATCCTGTATCTGCAATGCCCGTGGGAGCACGAGAAATTGACTGTCAACTGATCGAGGGGATGTAATTACATTGACTGGCGTAAAGGGATGTCTCGACAATCATATGTGAGGTTGTGGATATTCGTAAGGAATCTAGGTGATATTCTTTACGGTGAAACCTTCTCGTTATGTAGTTGAGGCCTTCATCACTCAAGTGGGCTTATTTCTTCTGTGTCGCAACAGCCCTCGGACCAATTGGTCTCGATGTCTCGATGACTTGTCCGCCGTTCTAGCTTCCTTCAAGGGTTTTGGTGAGGTTTTACCACGGATAGGTGTCTCAGGATTTCAGTTCGTGGTTGGTAGCTTTACTGTAAGTTACGATGTCGATCGACGAGATTGTGCTGCTTCACTTTTCGGCACCTTAATTACGAATTGACTCAAATCGGGTAGTAGAATAGATTCAACGAAGTGTTGTTTTCATTCAGAGTTTTTGTTCGATCTCGAGTTGCTCCATATCAGGTTTAGAGTTATCCATTTACCTATCAGTGTCCGGTCTCTTTTCTCCCTCGGTCCCATCTCGGGAACATCTGTTTTCATGTCGATCATTTCTTCATAATACTCTGTCAGATGATAATTTTCCTCTGTTTCTCCAATGAGGTACACTGTAGTTATCGCTCTCGAGCTGTGATTCGGAAGCCTCGATCAGATTGTTCACGTGCGATGGTTGATCTGTGCAGGCGTAGAATACGGCTACTCCAAGAAGGGTGACATCAAGTTTCTAAATTGACACCGCCGAAATTTCAAGTTTCTATTCACACCTCAACTTATTGTGAGTGCCCTACATATTTCTTTAGCAGCAATGGATGCGTCCACTGCCGAGCCGGATCACTCCAATGTCGAGCCGGAGCAATCCGGTGTTGAAGTCGAAGAAGCCAAGCCAACTGTGAAACCGAAGGAAACCCGCTCCGAAATGCTCTCTCGCCACACGTACGTGTTTTCTCCTATAATTCTACAATGATTGCTTAACCTGATGCACCAATTCGAGCTCTTACTGATTAGGGTTCGATATTGCGAATTATGGTGTATTGCCACTTTAGGCTTAGCTTCTTAAGTTACGATCAAACTAAGCGACGCTGCTTTTGACATTCTGACAGGAAGGAGATCAAAGAGTTGCAAGGCAAAGAAATAGCGCTGAAGAAGGCAGCTGCTAAAGGTAGCAAAGCTGAGCAGAAGGCGAAGAAGAAATCTGCCGAGGATGAGGTGAGGAGTTTGTCATGCACGCAGGATCGTACAGACTCAACTTCGAACATTGCTCGAGTCTCGAGTTTCCACTCTAAACTCCGATAATATCATCCTATATCATGCATATGCGGTTCAGGACATGACCGTAGTGATAGGATTCAAAATGCTAGCAGCCTTTTCCAAATGAAGTATGAAACACTAATAACACTTACAATTGGAGGTGGGTACAGATTGCGAAGTTGGACACAGTGATGAAAGCTCGCCAAGCAAAGGAGCTGGCTTCTTTGGGATTCCAAGGCGATCAAAAGGAGGAGGTAGCGAGCATAGACACGTTGGTGAAGGCGATAGCAGGGGTGACCACAAGCGGGACTGAGGAGAAAGGAGCGAGGCCATCCAAAGGTCAGAAGTTTCGGGAGAAACGAGCGCAGCAAGCAGCCGAGCGAGAGCAAAGGATTCAAGACGAGAAAAGCAACATGGTTGATCCGCGTGTTGTCGAGGATCAACAACTGAACAAGAAGCTTGCACCTCTTGGCTTGGGTCTCAAAGAGATAAAGCCAGATGGCCACTGCTTATACCGTGCAGTCGAGGATCAGCTTGCTTTATATTCACATACCTGCCCAACATTATCGTATCAGCAACTTCGGGAACTCGCAGCTTCGTACATGCGATCCCATGTCGATGATTTCCTGCCCTTCATTGGTGGAGACCTCGAGAAGGAGATCGAAGGCAAGGATCCGGAGTCGAAGTTTGAAACCTATTGCAGGTAACCATCTTCTCCGTCACCCTTTTCATGTGTGGTTATTCTACACTCCAATTCTGTGAGTTTCTTATTTGTGTTTTTTGTATGGACTTTTAGGGAGGTGGAGGCAACAGCGTCATGGGGTGGGCAACTGGAACTGGGAGCGCTGGCGCAAGCTCTAAAGAAACACATCGTAGTGTATTCAGCTAGTGGACCGGATGTAGAGATGGGTAAGGAGTACGTGAGTGAGAATCTGATACTTAGAATATCATTCCATAGACACGCATTTGGATTAGGAGAACACTACAATTCAGTGGTTCCCGTTCCTCTTCGCTGAAGAAGAGAAACTGAGAGGTCTCATGCACGGATGTACAGTATACCGTGAATTCTTGCGTCCCTGGAACTTAGATTCCTTGTAAGGGTAACGGCGCTGCCGCACTAGCTTCGTAGCGCTGAAGGTCGACCATAATGGTGCCTAACGCTAAAGTCAAAAATAGTCGTATTAAACAAATCATACATATTTCTAAACATGGTACCAGACAAGAAGTTGGTTTGTGTGTTTAGGGGTTGCTGGAGAAGAAGTTTGGATCTGGGAAGAATGTGTCGAATGTAGTAGAGGATCTTGACTTCTCGATGTGCGCCACATGTTCAAAGTTCGGTGGCACTGCTTTGTTTGATAAATTAACATTCTATAAGAAAGTAGTTAATTTCTTCACCTTCAACTTGAGGTGTTCACCCTCCAAATGTGTTCTACAGATTGTCAGTGGAATTAGGCTGACGGTTTGAGTCGGCCTGAACCTGTAACACTAGTCATAGAAGCTCATTATGATACTTCTAACCCTTAGAATGATCAAGAGGGAGCTGGCTCACTCAGGTAGGTTGTGTAATTTCGTTAAATATGGATATGCCTGAAATGAGGTATTGAACAATGTGTTCTTGTATTAAAAAGCTCACCTATCTTAGTTACTCTCTACTTGAACTCTAACTAGTACGATAGCTCACTCTGCAACCGCCCTCTAATGAATAGTGATGCTGCACACGTAAATTCTTAGGCAAATGCAACATGCTTGGAGTATCCAAGCTGAAAGGTACCCCAACGCTAATGTCAACTACGCCAAGCAATACCTTGACGTATTCGTTGACATCAAAGAGGAGGCTCTCTGCTTGTAAAGATGTCGTGCAGCTTGCCAACATCCTGCATGCCCACATGGGCACTTGTAGCTCTTCGAAGCCTCCCAGCGGTTCTCCGAACCTATGAGCGCCTGCTGATCGCCCTCTGAAAATCCTGTAACTGGAATGCTCAAGAATGGAGCGCCTACCTTCGGGAGCAACTCCATGCTCTGGTCCATGATCAATCAGCCGTCACGCAATTTTTAAAGCACAGATCGCCAAGCAGGGGTACCGTCAGAGGAGCTTCTGACAAGGTGACCGGAAATAAAAGCCCCGAATTCTGATACCGTAAATGGTCTCCTCGACGTTTTAAGACTCACGAGACGACGACCCTCACTGATTGAAAGGATTCATCAGCAGCGCCACTGACAACACCGCCTTCAGCAAGCACGGCGGTGATGCACTCCACAGCTTCCCGAGTGATGATCTCACCGGGAGTAACAACAGGAATACCCGGCGGGTAAGGGCATATCAGCTCCGCGCTCACACGGCCAACTGCATCCGCAGCCGCCACCTTCTCAGACTTGGAATAAAAAGCCTCCCTCGGACTGAGCGCCATCACCGCATCCTCCCATACATACTCGGCATGAGTATCGACCACTCCACAATTCGAGTACTTTGCGGAAAGAGCAGCGAAGGCATCGTTCAAACGCACAGCGTCCCTATGAATACTCCCAGCGCTAATAGCGAATGTAATGGATCGCAGCGCAGGAAGCTCGGCAACGACACCGTGCTCCAGACGAAGAATGTCATCAGCTTCGAACCCTGTCAAGCCCAGGTTCCAGAGTCCGACTGTAACGCGGAGCGGATCCGTGCAAGCCAGGATCGAAATCCCTGGTAGTCGTTCCAGTGCTGCCCGTATCATAGATGCGAGAGACAGGGCGGCATCCAGGTTTGAGTTTCCTGTTTCCATGTGAGCTCGGGATGCATCGAGCGATGCGAGCAGAAGGTAGCTAGGACTCGAGCTTTGCAGCATCTGCAGGCATTGCGAGAGGCGCTCCCGGTCGATCCTGGAGCCTTGCGTGTGCAGCATTGCAGATTGTGTGAGCGAGCTCAATACCTTGTGAGTGGACTGCACTGCGACATCCGCCCCTTGCTCGAGCGCCGTCCGTGGTAGCTTGTGATGAAATCTGAAGTGGGCGCCGTGTGCCTCGTCGACGATGAGTGGAATGTCGTGAGAGTGGCAGACTCGGGCGAGCTCGTGGAGGTCGCTACACACGCCGAAGTAGGTCGGCGAAACCACGAGCACGGCTCCAATTCTCTTTCCTGCGCTTTGAAGCTCCCCGATGGTGGTCTCCACTTGGACGGCTTGAATGCCGTGCGCTATACTGAATGCCGAATCGCGTTCGGGGTAAACGTACTTCGGAAGCGCGCCGGAGAGCACCATGGCCGACACTGCGGACATGTGAACATTGCGAGGGAGGATGAGATAGTCGCCCGGTGCGCAGGTGGCCATTACCGCCGCCTGAATGCCGCAAGTGGACCCGTTCACGAGAAACCACGTCTGTTCCGCTCCGAACAATCGAGCCGCTTTGCTCTGAGCTTCTTGGATTACCCCCTCCGCTGCATGGAGATTGTCGAGCTCGGGAAGCTCAGGCAAGTCGCTTGCAAACACTTCGCTCCCGACTAGCGCTGCCATCATCGGCGGCGCGCCTGCTCCTCGCCTGTGGCCTGGAAAATGAAACGCTGCAACATCCATTTCTGCGCATTCTCGCAGCGCGTCCAATAAGGGCGCCCTCTCCTCTACACCCCCACACTCACTTACGCCCTGAAACACTTCTTCCTGCAATATGGAGACATTGCATGCCAATAGACTTCCTCTTCTAGTTTCAATTCGAGCAATTCGGCAAGAGGGTGCCGAGCTTCGATTGCCCTGGACATGGAACCCTAATCTACCAATTCTAGCGCTACAGCTATTGAGAAGCATTTCGCTTCTCCTGCTATCCTCCTGCTATCTGCTCATGAAGTCAAATTCCAGCTATAATCTTTCAGTGCAATCTTCAAGCCCACACAAAATTCTAGTGACAAATTCAGAGCGGATACAAAACTTGCAGCTGCATTTGCAACCTCAATCGTGATATCTTCGGCTCTGAAGAGCTTATTCGTCAAATTTGCTATTGAGACTCGCGCAATCCCCAGAGAATGTAGCGGGCGGAAGTTGCGAGAGCTGGGTTGTGGGTATTTGGTGTGCAAAACATCGTTTCAAGTGACTCAGTTGATCAAACTGTGGGGAGAAGAGATTGCAGAAACTCCAACGGAGCAATTTTGTATGAGTTCAGCTGTCTCGGATAAATGAGAGAGCGGCAAGAGGAGCACGGTAACAGGCGCCTCGGGACCAATGATGGCATGACCGCGGAGCCCGTGACCGCGTGCTCAAAAATAGAAAATAAGTGAAAGGAACGGCGGCCTGCTCTGTATAAATTGCCTTCTGTTGTTATACATGTATATTTTGCATTTCCGTCACGGTCATAGACTCAGGGTTCTCTCACTAGATAGATAGAAACTCCGGTCCCTTTCTAAGGGGCCGGCATGAATGAAGTGTCTGTTAGTAATGCTAATATCCCGATGGCCACTGGACAAGGGGAAATTAGAACAATACTACTTCCCCCTCTCGAGGGTGGATACTACAACTACGCTAGTTTTTAGCCTAGTTACTAGTGCCTTGAAGATACTTGACATAGTATCCCCCCAAAGGACTTTGAGGTACCCATACAACAAGGTCCAAGGACCTCCCACAATAGTTGGGTGAACTATAGTGGTGAGCACCACGCCGGCATGGGGAATAGAACCCACAACCTTCCTCATTGGGGGCCTAAGCCCTAACCACCAAGACAAGGCTTGTGGTGCCTTTTCTCTCACTACAGTAGTGCAAAGGTGATCCTCGTGTATATTGTCCCACTATGGGTATACTCCTCCTCTGGAGAACGACCACCTCCTTTGCACTACTATAATGATTCTCGTGTATACTCTGCCACTATGGGTATACTCCTCCCGTACAAGGGGACTACCTTTGTACTAGTGTAATGATTTGAATCCAATTTCTCTCGTCGTGATTGCAACATCCTGCGTTGTGATAATTACTCGTAAAGGATATTGACAAGTCTAACTATTAATTCGCGGCTTCCGGCCAAGGTTGTCTTATTAAACAAAATTCCTAATTCATTTTTCGGACACAATTTAGATGAGATGTACATCTAAGACGTCATCAATGTATCAAATAAACATCTCATCAAAATTATGTCTGACAAATGTATAGGAATTTTGTATGATAAGACAACGCTGCTTCCAGCATGCAATGGTAAATTTTGAAAAATCATCTTAAATATTTTTTGAGACGAGTAAATATAATTTCCAATGGCCTTAGGATAAGTGAAATTTCATTTCTCCTTTCACCAACTGAATTTTAATTCCTTCATTGAACTCTTTTGTGTTGAGACATCCGTGCACATACATCGGAAGAAAACATTGATTCTTGAATGGTCAAGAGTATAGAATGTGGCACAATTGAAGATTGTAAGAATTGCTTGTAAGGTTAGTATATTTTGTTGTAATTTGAATGAAACCCCATATTGGTTAAATTGGCCAATCCCTATTATTTTGGCCGCTTGAAATAGTGTGTGTAGCACAAATGAAAACAATGCCATGTAGATAATTACATTAAAATCAACATGCATTGAGATAACTTAAATAAATATTAAATATATTTTCCCATTTAAGAAATATTTTACTCATTTTTGATACCTTGTTAAATTTACTGTACAATTTCTTTACAAATAGGTAGATTTCTTACATTATACGTATTATTCTTTACAATAAAAGTAAAACTCTTTACGATTAGTGTATATTTCTTTACACTTATTGTACATTTCTTTAAAAGTATTGAATACTTCTTTACAATCATTCTTGTACGAATACTGGTATTTCTTTACAAATACTATGTATTTCAATTATCGTATTCTACACTAATCGTAGGATTCTTTACTACTAGGGTATATTCGTATATTCCTGTACAAGTACTCCATATACCATATAAATCTTTACATATACGAATACTGCATATTTAGTTACAAATACTACGTATTTCTTTATTCGTATTGTACAATAACCGTATAAATCTTTACAAATATACAATATTTCTTTACGATTAATGTATTAATTCTTTACATTAACCGTATAATTCTTTACACCATGTGTATATTTCTTTTTGTACATTTCTTTACAATAAGCGTAAATTTTTTCACACCTACTATATATTTAGCGAACATTACTCTAAAGTTCTTAACGATTAGTCTGGATAACCAAAATCACGTTAAAATGGCAACAATCCGATAACATGGCACAATTTTAGGGTGAGAAATTAAGAAAAATATGTAGAGATATACGTGAAATGGGGACATTGTGGGGATTATATGGAAAAAAGGCAGCCAATCTGGCATAATTTGTAAAGCAAAAACCATGAAACTTGGCAAGAATCTGGCCAAAGTGACCAAGATTCATATAGTTTCTAAGCAATGTGCAGTCATAAATTTTCTGCAGTATACACTTCCAAGATTTTATTTCCTAATATAAGTGGTACTAGTTACACCTCCATTGGAATTTTTGAATCCAACAATGTGTATCGCAAAGACAAGGTGATTTCCAACACATTCTTGAGAATCACTTCATCACCATCGTCTCGGTCCTCAAACATGATTACACGACACATGAACTTTCAAGTTTTATTTCGTAATATAAGTGCCACTACATCTGCTGTCTTCCCTCCACGAAATATATCTTGTAATCCTAGATAGAAGGACGTTCTCTCATAAAACAACTACGAATGATCACGGATGTCGAAGTGCATTGCTTGCAAAAGATCGTCCGCCCTTGCGAAGAGTGCACTTGGACAAATGGATACAGCACAAGTATCGAAAGTAGGAACCTCCTTGTGACTAATCTCGCCTAAACCATTCTCGCCTATCGAGTGATATGTGGAGGGGATCTAAAGGACGCTTTTCGCTAGAGCAAGAGCAAAGTGAGAGGATCTGAAGACAAATACTACGCAACCTCCTAGGCTCGCAATGAATCTTTATTATCCGAGACTCGTACGTGAGCCTTTTGTTTACACAACCCATGTTTCAGCCTGCTGGAAAAAACGCAAGAGTGATACAACAGATGAATCTCCTTTATCCCCTTAGTTTCATTGGTGGGATCCCCCACATCTGTGTATCGCTTCATCGTTTCCGGCTCCGTTACGCTGTACTCCGCGACGAACTTCGCCCCGTTGCGCTTCTTCCTGAAAGTGTTGGGGCAGAAATTCGATGCGTGGAATGCGAAAATAATCCCCAAATCCCCAAAAAATTGGTTTCAAGATACCTCCGCTTTCTCTTCAACATGTCAAGCCTTCTCTACCATGGCCAGATTTATGATGCAATTCGCCTGCTGTGAGAACTATGATGAGGATTGTGACGGCTTCAGTTGCATCTGTCCTTAGTATTATATTGATTGCTTGCGTCCACTTCCAGTGCCCCTTTCAAGGAGTTCTATTTTTATTTCCCCTTCAATTCATACAATCTCTTCTCCACACATGGCATGCGGAGAGGAATGAAACGAAGGGGAAATAAAAGTAGAGAGTCGAGGCCATGGTACAGACGAAATATGTTCTGGAGTTATCTCTTGGGATGTATAGAATTCATTGATTCATGCACCGAAAGAGATGACTCAAGAGCATTGTGTTTGTTCCATGGCCTCGACTCTCTACTTATATTCCCCCCTCGCTCCATACCGCTGCGCTTTCATGTTGAGCAATTTCTGATCCCACAGCCCACGTTTCCGCTCGGTGGACCGACGCAAGAGAAATACCACAGATGAACTTGTCTCGTGGAAGCCCTTTTTCTTTTTCTCCTTCGTTTCATTTGTGGGCTCCTGCACATCTGCGTATCGCATCATCGATCCCGAACTCGTCGTTCCGTACTCCTCGACGAACTTCGCCAATTGCTATCCTTGCCGCAAGTGTCGGGGCAGAAATCGAATGCGTGGAATGCGAAAATAATCCACTTGACAGGGCAAAGAGAATCGACATATTGCTCGAAACCCCATTGTAGTTTCGTGCCTGCAAGCAAATCCTGTTTACATGAACTCATAATGTTCAACCTTTTCGCATTTTCGCTCGTTCTCCGGCCTGCGTCATTTTATTTCCCCTTCGTTTCATTGGTGGGTTCCCCTACATCTACACCCCTCTTCATCGATCCCGGCCTCGTCAGTCCAAACTCCTCGACGAACTTCCCTCTCGTGCTCTTCTTGCCGTAAGTGTTGCAGCAGAAATCCAGTGCCTGGATCGCGAAAATAATCCACTTCCTGTTTTTATTTCCCCTTCGATTCATACAATCCGCTCTCCACACATGACATGCGGAGAGGAATGAAACGAAGGGGAAATAAAAGTAGAGAGTCGGGCCATGGTACAAACCAAATATGTTCTGAAGTCATCTCTTGGGATGTATATAACTGAGTGATTTATGCACCGAAAGAGATGACTCAAGAGCATTGTGTTTGTTCCATGGCCCCAGCTCTCTACTTATATTCCCCCCTCGCTCCATACCGCTGCGCTTTCATGTTGAGCAATTTCTGTCCTTCATCCGGTGAGCTACTAATACTCTTCAACCTTTTCGCATTTTCGCTCGTTCTCCATACTGCCACATTTTTATTTCCCCTTCATTTCATTGGTGAGTTCCCCCACATCAACATCCAGAGTGCTACTGAACGAGCTCCATAGTCTCTCTTTTTTTCCCTGAGTTTCCTTGAATGGCTTTGCGCTCTCCAACCGAGTAGTCTTGTTTTTTTCCCTGAGTTTCGTTCCTCTCAAGGCATCAATCGGGGGGTGGAGAGCAAGCAAAAAACATCCACGCTCCGACAAGTATACAGGTGTGCTTGTTCTCGTTCTCCAGCCTGCGTCATTTTTATTTCCCCTTCGTTTCATTGGTTCTCCGTCAGTCTGCATCAATGTTGGACGAGTTCCATATCTCCACAACGTATCAAGCGTTCTCCCTATACCATTGTTCAAAACCTCCACTTTAACATCCTGCCGGGCCTTAGTCGGATTCGTATCTCCTGAGCAATTTTGATATTCCTTCAAACATCCTCAAACATCTTTCTTCATGAAGTTGAAGCGAGACTCACAGTACTGCTAGTTTACGGTCATTCCGGACCCCGGATCTGAACGACGGATTTGAACGTGAATCATGAAAATTCAGCAAATCAATGGTACCGATACACCAACAACTCCTCGTTAAACATGTCTTTTTTTTTTCCCTTAGTTTCATTCAAGTTGTAAAACTTCTCTACATCCATCGCCAGGGTCCAACAAACTACATAGGTGGATAATAATGGCTTCGAGTGGAATCCCGTCAATGTTGCTTTCCTTGGGGTGCTTCAGCTTGGTGGTCCACCGCACAAGCTGTCGATGTATCGCATCCCCTCCCCGGAAGATCTGAGGGAGATAGCGAACGTTGTTACCGCCACCGGTTCGTTCATTTGCCATCTTGGATCCATCCGAAAGCCAATCCCACATGAAACTAGACTGGCATCGAATTGAACAAACGAGACTCAAATGTACGGGGGACCAATGCTTGGTAAATTCCAAAGTAATCCACCACCAGGTCCAAAGACATCGCTCGCATTGACTCCATCTCCGCTGCCTCTTAAGTCCACAGTTCCTATTTTGAACCTCCGTTGATCACATTTATTTTTATGATGAGCAAATATACATCTCCTCTGTACTTCAAAATCTTGTGCTGGACGGACTGCTAGTTTATGGTCGTCCCGGACCGTTGCACCCCAAACTTCTGGACGACCATCGAGAACCATCTAAGTCAGCAGGGATGAATCTTCGGGGCACGCTAGTTTAGGGTCGTCTCGGACCATAGCACTCTGGCTTCCGAACAACCGTCGATAATCACGCAAGTCGATCAGCACGGATGAATCTACCGAGGCCTGCTAGTTTAGGGTCGTCCCGGACCAACACACGAGCATAACCATGTTTCTCATACAGTATTATTCACAAGCATGCAACTGAATAAATGAACGGCCGCTCTAAAGAATCAAAACAAGACTCGGAGTAGTGGGGCACAGAAGCGAGGTAAAGGGCAGACTAAAGACCAATTTGCAAAAAACTCTACCCCTTCTGTGAGGGAGGAGAGACCCCATTTATTAAAAAATATCAAGTCCAACTTCACTGAAGTGATTGGGACCACGCAAACAAACTCATGAACTATAGAAGTAAACTGCTTCAGTGAATGAAACAAAGTCCGAGCATTCACTTTCTGTAACTGAGTATTGTCGCCGTCGGAATCCTCAACTACAAGAACACGTACACGCTCGCTTGAATTCTTGTGGGTGCCGGGCCATGAGATCCGTGCAGAAGCATGAAGAAGCACCTTGAGAACCACCTTGAGAACCACCTTTTGAACCATCTCCTCAAATTAATATGATCTCCAAATCGTCGAGGACTTCGGTATAGTCTTCATCTCCATTGCTATTCCTGCAACATCACAACTTTACAACAAGTGGCCACAAACGGTGGTTCGTTCAAATCGGAAGGCTGCTGGCAATTGAGATACACCGCCTCAGCCCATATTTACGAACGGTAGTTCGTAAATGTTTACGAACTTCGAATTCCTATACGAATCATGTAACAGATTCGATGTGCGGCAGTGCAGGTATTCTAGTTTAGGGTCGTTCCGGGCCAAACATGCATTCATCGGCTCATCCATCCAGTAATTTCCTCCTAAGTCTGCAGTCGCTCACGAACAAGCTTTCGTAACAATGTAATATGAAGATGATGGACGGCAGACATCCTAACGGTCTGCAGGAAGTGCATTTTAGAGCACTCACGAGTATTCTGGATATCAGTACTCGAAAATGCCATTGAAAATGGGGTGCCCAAAAATACTCTTCGTGCTCAACGTCACGATGATTGCAGACCATCAATTTCATAACACATCGTTATGAAAGCTGATTTGTGAGCGACTGAAGACTTTGAAACCCAGTTCAAATTCTCTCATGATTCCTCGTCTTTGTTATGATTACTCGTACCATATTCTCCCAGGAACTCAAGGTACAAAACGATGAGGGCCATATTTGGACAAAGTTCCAATCTATCCTTAACTCACGCCATTATATTTCGTAGTAGCACTACTTCAAAGTAGCCCGAGTTGTCAGGAGAATATGATACGAGCAAGCAAAACTAAGAGGAGAAATAATACTTCTTTCACTCCCTTGCCACAACTCATTCTCAATACCAACAAGTCTCCGGGCTCCAAATCATATGCTCCAAATCACATACTCAGTCTCCACTGCGCTTTATACGTAATGGGTTGACAATGAAGCTTACAATTTGGCCTTTTGTATCCATGTAATGTCGACTTCATCCAAGGCAATCAACTTAACGCGAAACATGAAAAGCATCTTCCAGCATTTGCTGGATCTGAGGCGAGAGGAGGCTTGGTAGTAGAGAATAGACTTGAGTGTCTGCTTCTTCCAGCTCTTGCTCAGTACTTAAACCTAACGAATTTCAAGCTTCTATGTCGGAATTCTCCAAGTGTCGAGCACTTGGATTACAATATCAGTAGAATTGAACACTGTTCAGTGCTACTGATTCTGTAATCCAAGTGCCAGTCAACGAGAGAATAGCGAGAGAGAAACCAGTAATTCATTTGATGTAAGTACGGGGTAAGAGCGGAAAGTAGCAGACACCTGAGTCTATTCTCTACCACCAAGCCAGCAAATGCCGGAAAATGCTCTTCAAGTTTAGCGTCACGATTATTGCATTGGATGAACTCGACATCAAATGGTTAGAAAAGGCGAAATTGTGAGCGACAGGAGACAGTCAACCATTTACATATAAGGGGCAAAGGAGATCGAGTAGCAAAGGGAGGCATGAATTAGAGACCAGAAGGTTGCACATATTGGGAAAGAGGGGCAGATATGCTAGTTTAGGGTCATTCCGGACCATGTCTCAACGCTTCGAACAACCATGGGGAGTAATAAGGACTCGTACTCCTATTTGATTCACTACTTACGAACGGCCGTTCGTATAATCAAGTAAACACCATTCAAGAAGATAGCCAAGTTCCAATCAATCCTTAACTCACGCCATGATTATACTTCGTAGTAGCATTACTTCAAAGTAGCCCGAGTTGTCAGGAGAATATGATACGAGCAAGCAAAACTAAGAGGAGAAATAATACTTCTTTCACTCCCTTGCCACAACTCTATCTCAATACCAACAAGTCTCCGGGCTCCAAATCATATGTTCTAAATCAAATACTCAGACTCCACTGCGCTTTATACGTAATGGGTTGACAATGAAGCTTACAATTAGGCGTTTCGTATCCATGTAATGTCGACTTCATCAAAGGCAATCAACTTAACGCGAAACATGAAAAGCATCTTCCAGCACTTGCTGGATCTGAGGCGAGATGAGGCTTGGTAGTAGAGAATAGACTTGGGTGTCTGCTTCTTCCATCTCTTGCTCTGTACTCAAACCCAACGAATTTCAAGCTTCTCTAACGGAATTCTCCTAGTGTCGAGCACTTGGATTACAATATCAGTAGAATTGAACACTGTTCAGTGCTACTGATTCTGTAATCCAAGTGCGCGTCAACGAGAGAATAGCGAGAGAGAAACCTGTAATTCATTTGATGTAAGTACGGGGTAAGAGAGGAAAGTAGCACACACCCGAGTCTATTCTCTACCACCAAGCCAGCAAATGCCGGAAAATGCTCTTCAAGTTTAGCGTAAGGATTATTGCATTAGATGAACTCGACATCAAATGCTTACAGAAGGCGAAATTGTGAGCGACAGGAGACAGTCAACCATTTACCTATAAGGGGCGAAGGAGATGGAGTAGCTCAAGAGAGGCATGAATTAGAGACCCAAAGGTTGCAGGTACTGGGAAGGAGGGGCAGATCTGCTAGTTTAGGGTCATTCCGGACCATGTCAGTACGCTTCGAACAACCATGGTTACGAACGGCCGTTCGTATAATCAAGAAAACAACATTTTAAATATCAGCGTGATTCATGAAGATAGCCAACTGCGGCCACGTAATTACATCTGTATGGTAAATGTCAACCGTCATGGACATGCTTATTGCATTACACACTAAGAAATAACTGTCTAATTTAATCAACATCTAAGTCAATGTGACTTCCTTTCTAAGAATGTAAAGTGAAGGGGGGAAGCCCAAAATAATTTGTAAGCGGGAGATGTATCGAACAATACATTTGATGTCAATTAACATACTACGTTCTCCCAAGTTTTATTTTTCTGTAATAATTTTTAACTGTTTGGCATTGACTTGGGAATATATAACATTATGCTACTTTCTTATGTTAGGCATTTCAGATAGGTTGACATTGTTTTTTTTAAAAATCTTTACATGTAACTCATGGACGTGGGCTTCGTTCATATTTATTCCGGGCAGGAACCGGAGTCCGCATCGTCCTCATACGCACGCGGAGTACCAGAGGAGTCGCTTACGGAAACCACCATCGGATACTCCGGACATTCGATAGGCTCCATGTCCTTGCGTTTTACACCATGACATCTGCCGTAATGCATTTGTCCGACAGTCCAAAGGTCATGTATTTTTTACGTGGCATTGCTGTGGAGATAGGGAACCTGAATATACAACATGTGCAACTCGAAGTATGAGCCCAGGTCGGAAAAACGTGTTCGTGGTTTCATTAATTCCTGTGATAAATCTTTACAATGCTTAACAAGAATGGTTGCTCCACTCCCTCGGGTAATCTGAATGGTATGGACAGTTTTGGATTTGCTGAGGGAGAGGGACAACCCTGCTATGGGGGAAAAAGAAACAAAATCTGTGATAGGGAAAAATGCGTCACCCTATCGAATGGCTAAAAACCCAGGCCGACTAACTATTAACAACTGGGACTACCCAAATGGGTTTCCAGCCCCAATATAATATCTATGGATTGCCAGCAGCAGCAGAGTCTTCCCCCGCAGTATCCACATGGGCGGGGACAAATATCCTGGATTGTACCTGTTTAGAAGAAACAGGTAACATCAACAACCTTACCATACATGGGAACATCTATGTCCTGGTTATTTATGTATGGTACTGAGAGTTCGTTCGACATACACAGAAAATCTTAGTTATGAGGACTTACCAATGGGACTGTAGAATCCGGCTCCGTGACGGTGGGCGGATCCGAGAGCGCAACGATGGAAGGAGAAGCAGCGTTGGAGACCCCAGATTGTATCTCGGACCGGAAGCCAGGAATGGATTCCTGGTGAGGGATTGGGAACGTAATCTTCCCCGTTTCAAGGTCCTTGTACACCATCTGGAGGACCTCCTCCCTAATCTTCTTCTCCAGCCTCTCAGTCACCTCTTGCAGCTCGGCTTTGCGCTTCCGTGACTCGGCCTCGATTTTCTCAGTCTTCACATCCTGCAGATCTTGACGTGTCTGCTGGGATGAGGCAGCTCCTGAAGGATTGTCATTCTCCTCCTCGGTCGGATCGGGCTTCATGGCTTCTCCCGGGACTCGAACATGGCTGATTCCTGCTCGATTAATTGCAAAGTTTCCCTTGGGAGGAAGCACGCACTGGAAGCGTTGAAACAACCTTCCCCTGACTCGCTCATCCTCCTCATCATCAGAAGAGTCACTGTTGAGGATTATGCGGTCCGGGGCTGGCCTGGAGAACTTCTTCGCAAAGACCTCGTTGTCCAGTTCGATCTCTTTGGCCCTTTCCTCCCTCCGTCTCTGCGCAACCTCTTCTTTGGCCCGCCACGCCAGTTCTGCTTCCTTGGCAATCCGCCTCGCCATGGCTTCCTCGTCCTCTACGTCCATGCCTTCGCCGTCAACCGCCGCGGGGGCCACAATAGGGGTTGGCTCCAAGAATGGTGCATCTTGCTGAAGTGACGTTGACGCACTTCCCTCTGCGACGGCTTTCCCCTTCGACGCCATCTGTGCCTCGGCCTTCTCCATCATTTTATTCTCTGCCTCGGTCTTCTCCATCATTGCCTTCGCCTCTGCCTCAGCCTTCTCCTTTGAGGCCTTCTCTGCCTCTGCCTCAGCCAACTCACTCGAGGCTCTCAGCTCAGCCATGGCCTTCTCCT
This sequence comes from Bryum argenteum, assembly GCA_037043015.1. Taxonomy (NCBI): domain Eukaryota; kingdom Viridiplantae; phylum Streptophyta; class Bryopsida; order Bryales; family Bryaceae; genus Bryum; species Bryum argenteum. The sequence continues at coordinate 2,808,558 of CM073324.1, forward strand.
CTGCAATGGCCAACTCTGTCGCAGCCTTCGCCTCAGCCTCGGCCCTCTCGACCTCTCCCTGGAAGCCTTCGCCTCTGCCTCCACACTCTCCCTCGTGGCCTTCTCATCCTCGGCCCTTGCGAGGTCCGCCGCTGTAGCGTCCTCGCTCTCTGCACTTACGAACGGCCGTTCGTAAGTACAAGGTATCACAGCCCATTCGGGATCCACGTCCCCCAAGTCAATCGCGCTCGGCTCGGGACTTTGCATTATCTGTGCCAGTCCGCTTGCTAGGACATCCGCATAATCTTCTGCGACCCTAGCTATTCGATACTGAGGATGCGCTTGGACGTCCTCTACCTCCACTTCAGTATCGACTTGGGCCATCGGGAAATTTCTGCTTGTGTCCTCCTCTTGAGGACCTTCATTTGCGGCCACTTCCTCGGCCGATCTCTCATGCTGCTCTTCCACCATTGGATCAGGACCCCTGCTGGACACCGAATCATCCACCTTCGGTCCCGGAGACCTTTCGGATTCTCCCGAATCACCGGATCGCGAATCTACGTCGTCCTTGTCTCGGGATCCTGACTTCAAGGAGAGGACTTCATCATCCGCTGTAGGACTGTTCGGATCAGCAACGCCTTGCGATGTCTCTGCGTCTGGCAGGACTTCGTCATTCTCGTCCGGGCGTTGAGAACTCTGCGTAGATAGCCCAACTCCAACACTTGATTGTGACTGGCGAGCATAATCGTCCCTGTCCTCAGGGTAAAACGCACCCAGCCTCAGACCTGCTATGACCTCGTAATTTACAAGCGGGTAAATCCTATCATCATACGAGTCAACCAGATCCCCGATCATTAGATCCTTCTTCGGAAGGAAATATATCGGCCACATCGAAGGCCCCTCCAACACCGCCTTGAAGAACAAGGCTACATTCTTCTGCCAATAAGTTTCAATGCAGATTGTGTTCCTCTCCATCATCTCATACACAACAATGCCACAACTAATTAGTAACGTCGGAAAATTTACGAACGCCCGTTCGTTAAATGCACTGAACTATGATGTTTACGAACTGCCGTTCGTAAACAAGCACCAACAAAACCCGAATTGATCAGAAACTTACCCGACAAGCGCGCAGGGCTTTAGTGCCGGCAAAAGCCAGAATGATGTTGTCATTCTTCTCCGTGTGGCGGGAAAGGAACCGCAAATACGTCTCCATTCGCAATTCATCATTGTAGATGAAGTCCTTGTGCTCGGCCCGATAGAAATCTTGCTTGTCGAACTGCTTCCCGATCAACGTCTCTTCAGCGATGTCATCGGAGAAGTAGCGCTCGTTGCCGTCGGGAAATGTGAACTTCTTCTCCAGGTACGTGATGGAATCGACCAGCGCTTTCTTTGCCTTCGCCATTGGCTCCCCCGGCATGTACCTGTACTGGACATGCTTACAACGGTACTCCGTGAAGAAGTTTGCATGAAGCATGTCCACGTAGCCCTGGCGGTCCACGGGGGCAATTATCATCCACACCTTGACGTTGGCGCAACCAATTTTGTCCGTTCTCTTCTTGATGTTGTCGATCATCATCTGCCAGCTGGTTGTAATCTCGGCAGCTGTCGACACCGGAGGGAAATGGCGGAGATCAAGAATGCCGGCGGTAAGTTTCTTTGTCCTGAATGGCCTGGTTACATTCTTGTCCAACAGACCAGCTGGGCCAAACTCTGCAGTCCCGTTCGACAGCCTGTTCTCCGTGGGCTTCCACGCAATAAATACTGACCAGTTGCCCGAGCGGACAGCATCTGTTCGTAACTCGTTCACCAAGGCTTGGTCGATTCTCTTCCGGCATTGCTTGGGGGGAAACTCTGGGGTCTTCTTGTTGACCGCAATGGTATCCTTGATGAAGCTTTCCATCCCCTCACTGAAGTAGATTGCTTGCATGATGCAAGAAGAAAACATAGTCTTCTTCTTCCATTCCTTCCATGCTCCGGATTTCACCTGCTGGTTGTCGTCGAAGAAGGGATTACGATCGTTCTCCACGTACGCAATACGATCCCCAATGGTCTTGAGGATGACGTCCTTCCACTTCCTCCGCTCGCAGTGCTTGTCCAATGAAAGAGCGCGAGTCCAAGTCCGGGGGGCCTTCCCAAGATAAATACGCGGGGGGTTCGCGAGGATGTAGTCCGCAGCTTCCTCAACTTGAGCCGTCGTTAAGCTCGCGAGTCCACGGAGGGATGTTCCGGAGATGAGACCCAGGTTCGTCAGCTCCTTAAAGTTCGCTAAATGCTTCATCTCTTTCCCAGTATCGAGGTCGATCAAATCACCAGACTCGAAGTTCTTGAGGACTTTCTCCCATTTCTCCCACACGTCGTCGGATGCCATAATTATCTGGCGTTCACCTCTCTTTTCCCACTCGACAGTAATCGGTCGATTGGGATTCTCCTGTTTGATGGTGTGGCTCAATGATTGGATTGCTCTCTCGCGGAAAGACTGCGGCACAAAATAGTACAGCGGTTAGAAATTATACGCACGGCCGTTCGTAAACTACTGCTCTGCGTGCTGTATTGTGAAAGTCTACTGACTTTGCTACTCTAATATGAAACTGTCCTTAGTTTACGAACTGCAGTTCGTAAAATCAATGATATTTTATCCTGCTTGGTTTTACGAACTGCAGTTCGTAAAACCACTGTTAAAACCACTGTTATTTTGAGATCTCATATACATTCCTATAGTTGTTCTACAAGACTATCAAAAAGAAGTCCAAAGTTTACGAACTGCAGTTCGTAAATTATCTCTTACATGCAATCCGGCTTGTACTGAAAAATGTGGATGTACTTACCTCGTATTTCTGTTTTAGGATCGGATCAACCTTGTCATCCTCCACCGCCTCTTTCTTCTTTCGGGTCACGGCATTCTTCCTGACAAGTGGGGGTTTCCCCTCTTGCTCATACAGCACGCGACAGTGCAGAATAGCCCGGAGAAGTGACGTCAGGTGCCTCGCTTCGTTCTGGCCCTCGTTGCATTTGAAAGATAGGGCGTGCAAGTGGTGCACCTTGTCCGTCCAGACGACCTGCACGTCCCAAACCTTCAGCTCTTCCACTCGGTGGCAGCTCCTACGCATTGACTCGTCTCCGAGAATGGACTTCGCGGCATGCCAAGTGTGTTGCCCGTTGATGATCTTGAAAGTTCCGGCTTTGACACATTCCATCCAGTCCGTTGGCCTCGTCGAAAGATTCGGCATCACCGTCAGAATTGGCTTCGTGTAGTTGTGCACGAGCAGGCTGCGCTTGATCTCTTCAGCGCCAGAGGCTTCGTAGTCACGATAAATCTTCCCAGATCGGTGATCACTGGGCTCCATGTGTCCGATGGCGAGCTCGAACAGCTGGTCGCGACCAAATATATACATGTAATCCGAGTCTTTGATGAATTTCTCATTGAGCTCGGCCTTCCTGCGTAGCAGGACATCCTTGTCTTCATTCTTCGGATGTCTCGTCGTGGAAACTTGGGTCTCCAGGTGATACGGGATCTCCAAGGTTGCATCAAATGGTCTGGCCGCCGGATAGGAAGACCAAGTGTCCACAGTAAGCAACGTAACCTTCGCTGGCTTCGCCTGCGGAAGGTTAATTATGTTCCGGATGTCGTCTACGCGTCCGGATGGTGCACTGCCTTGCACGGGGCTGTGCCCAGTCTGTGTTGGCGCTGCGGCAAGGATTGCGCCTGTGATGTTTCGAACCGGAGAACTCAGTCCGGAACTGCGGGTGCTTCGCGTCGATTGTATTCTCTCCGTTTGGACTGCAGCTTCCGAATCTGGAGAAATTTCGCCATGCACAGATGCGGATGCACCTGCTTCGTCACGTGCAACTGGAACTCCTGATCCTTCTCCTCTGCTGCTTTGAACTTGGGTACTTTCCGCGACATGGGTTACTTGCCGAGGTCTCTGCACATGACTACCACGGGCAGATTCAGCGGTACTTTGGCGAACCCCCGTTGTTGGTGCAGGAACGTCGCTTTCGGTCGCCACTGCTGACCTCGGTGCCCTTCGTGCTCGTTCTGCATCCGGCTTCTTTGTCTGCTTCGGGGGCTTCGGCTCTGTCTTCGCTTTCAGTCTGCCCATGGTGATCGGCTCTGACTCGCTCCTGGGTTTAGCTGCAGATGCAGACTTCTTCAGTCGACATGCAACAAGGCCTTCTATTTGCATCATCAAGCGGGTCCAAACATTTGCTACATCGTACGATCCATGTTGATACGAAAGCCAAGGTCCTAGGTTGTTGAATATAAGCATCTTCCATGGTTCCTCTAGTCTAGCTGTTTCGTTCAAGCAGTATTGAATATCGAAGGGATGGTTGTCATCTAGACGTATAATAAGTTTACCAATCATCGTATTTGACACCAATGTAAGTATCATTACGCCCGGGGAACTATTTAAACCATGTACTGAAATACCACGGAACGCCTTCCAGCGGTACTGGTTATTGGCCATGGGTTTTCCCACTGCCATTTTGAATATGACATTGTGATCCATGGTTGTTGCCTCCGGGGCTATGGACCACGCAGAATTGCTAACCCCGTTAAGGGTTATTGCAGTCTCCGAGTCCAGTACTTCACTTCTTTCCCATTCAGTAAGATCTGACGATTGAAGTTCTGTGATGTAGGGGGATAAATTCGACGTCTGCGACATGAACCTATTATCGTCCATCCCTGAGATTTCAGACAGGTAGGATTTGTAAGCGGTCCGATATCACCACAAGGTATGTCACTTGCATATCATGGTTCACGGGCGCTCGTTCGTAGTTTTCTACTTCTACTTACAGACGGCCGTTCGTAAGTTTCGAGCTTACGAACTATAGTTCGTAAGTTACCTTTTTTTAACTCATTTAACTGCGATTCGTAAGTTTAGACCGTTTACTTACGAACTGCAGTTCGTAAGTTAGACCTTTTCAGCTTACGAACTGCAGTTCGTAAGTTACGGAACTAAGAACGTGTATAAACTTCACTATTTAGGTATAGTACTGATTGATTTTCATATGATTTGTATATTCTATTATCTCATTCTTTCGTGAATAAAAATGTACCGAGTATAAATTCAGCGTCTATGTAAGACTCCCTATCTTCATCATTGTTAAGGTTAAAAGTAATTTCTATCTGAGAACACTTATAGCTTGATTATGTGTATTATTTTTAATTTTCTAATCTAGGTCAGCGAACTCAACTTACGAACTGCTGTTCGTAACTGAAGAAAGTGAGTTGCGACCTCAGTTTACGAACGGCCGTTCGTAACTTAGGACCTTCCGTTTACCAATGAAATCATTTCGGGACCTCGCAGCATACGAACGGGCGTCCCTTTACTAGTTAACCCATCCCGGGACCTCTCCATTGACGATCGGTCGTTCTTTTTTTAGAAACTTATAAATTTTGTATGCAGTTTACGAACGGCCGTTCGTTTTCTATTGTGAAATGTCCTCATAGAACTTACGAACGGCCGTTCGTAAACTCTGGAACACGTGATGTTGTGTCAAACATTCCAAGTGCTTTTGCAACTACTTTAACATAGTGTCTGAAATCAGTGAACACAGAATTCTCCAGAATGACACTGAAAGTAAAAGCTTTCGAAATCAAAACACTTAATTTCAGAGGCAGTGGTTTTTTTGTGTACCTTCAATGATTGTAAACGTGCAATCGAGGAGCGACTTCCACAAAGACCAGTAATCGATCACCTTCACAGCACAACGCAATAGTTCATGACATTCATATCAAAACAACAATAGACGGAATGTAGAGGGTAAGTTGACTAGTTAGTTTACTCGAATAGCGTATCATCACTAATGTACGTATTTAGATTAGCGGTTTCGCAGCTTACGAACGGCCGTTCGTAACTTAGGAACTTACTTAAATGCGGACTACACTTTACGAACGGACGTTCGTAACTTAGGAACTTACTTAAATGCGGACTACACTTTACGAACGGCCGTTCGTAACTTAGGACCTCTCAGAACTCTGCAACTAAGTTCATTTTGTGTTCTTAGATTTTAGTATAAAATTTGATTCTAATTTTTTTTTTTCTTTGGCGACTCTACTTTACGAACGGCCGTTCGTAACTGAGGACCTCTCAGAACTCTGCAACCAAGTTCATTTTGTGTTCTTAGATTTTAGTATAAAATTTGATTCTAAATTTTTTTTTATTTGGCGAGTCTACTTTACGAACGGCCGTTCGTAAGTTGTCGATCTCGCGACCTCCTAGCCTTCGAACGGCCGTTTGTTGTTTTCATAATTTTTTTATAAATTTTAGATCAGTTTTCGGATGGTTGTTCGTTTAAAACTTACATACGGCCGTTCGTTTAAAACTTACGAACGGCCGTTCGTAAACTGTGAAGCACGTGCTGACGTGTTACTACTTACAGTGCTTTTGCAACTACTGTGTCTGAAAACTTAGAACATAAAACAAAGACATTCACAGCAAAAGCATTCACAATCAGTTCACAAATGTAGAACACAGCAATTCTGTACCCCAAACAAACTAATCACACATTTCTACAAATGTAGAATACAACAAATCAATCACTTGCTAGACTTGGATAATAGCATTCACAAATGAAATACTGAAATTGAATACAAAGTGCTTCTTGTTCGTACCTTTGCTGAATTGTGACTCAAGACACAAATTGCCGACTTGTGCAATCCACGAGCAAAAAAATCCACAATGATCTCAATTCGGCTTTCATAAAAAACTAATCATTCACCTGCACATTACGACTCCCTTATTCATCACTTTTATCATCAAACAAGAAGTAAGTGCAATTTAGTAGCAAAACTTCCAATTTCAAACCTGAAAAGCAATGCACCACGAAACCTGAAAGCTATGAATAAAACAGCGCGCAACTCCTGTTCAAAACTTGATACATTCTCCAAAACTAAAGATGCAAATTAACTAAATATCATCAAAGAATAAACTGCAGAACAAAATACACTGGAAACTAATCACAAATTTATACAAAACTAGGCCATTACAATTCTGCGCTCCAAGTACTCAGTACATTATTGCGGAAAAAGAACTATCAACAACAGAAACAGTAACAGCAGAGCTCCGGGCCTCTCATCTCCTCTCTCGCAAGCTTCTAAACAAATTGGAGGCAGGGATGACCTCCTCGTCTCGCTGCAGCATCAACAACAGAGCTCCGAAAAACAACGAGATTGGACAGCAGGTGCGCCTAGACACAGAAAACGCGAAAAAGGAGGTAGGCAGAAGTCGCGCGAGCTGCGGCGCACAATCGAAACAGAAACTCAACAGAAACGCCGCAACAAAAATGCCGCGCAACAGAAAAGCCGCGCAAAAACACAAAAACGATGAGAGCGGAGGAGGCGGAAGGGGCCCAGCAATCAAGACAGAAAACTACAAAATGAGCTGTGCGAGGGGGTGGCGCAGGGACGAAGACGGGCAGCCGCCAAAAAGCGGCGCTTTAAGTCCCGTCATGATGTCTACTCAATGCGGGCTGTCGGATGCCATGTATTCACTTTATCTTCCCTTACACGTTTATTGGTGTAAAACCCGTGTTCAGGTGACTCGTGTATCGTTCCAGAGATTCTGTGAAGTGACCAAGACAAGTAGTGCTAAAACAACCAAACCCACAAACGTTTCTAGTCCCAACTTATGTTTTAGCCTTGCAGGGCAAGGGTATCCCTTTGCAAGAGGGGATGCACAAAGACTCTTTCCCTTATGTTTATCGTGGCGGAAACTTCCACACTTAGACTCTACACACACACACACATACTAAGGCACACATTACGTCCTCACAACTAATCCGTCCTATCCGTCCGAACTAGCAGGTCACGCAGGCCGTCCTGGTTACCCTATCACCCTTACTACAATGACGGACTCCAAGAGCTCCGAATCCGGCTAGAAGACGTCTACACGTATTCGGTCACGTCATCGCGCTTAATCCGTCCTCCGAGACTATAGAGGAACCCAAGTCAGTGGCGGTGGAGGTCGGATTGGAATCCGCCTCACACACTCTACTCCTGCACCCTCCTGCACCGTAAGTGTTTACCGCGCAGATTTCCTCTCCCGCACACCTAGACCAGTTCAAGACACAAGGCACTCAAGAATACGCCCAACCCGACTTCAATTCCACAGAAACGATCTAACAAAGAATCCGGATTCCTAACTCCCAACTCACAACACACAAGGTAGATCCGGCTTTCCAAGCACTCAACTGAAAAGGAGACAGGGAAATGATCACACCGAGTATGCGCATAAGAAGGTTCGATTAACACTCAAGCAAGGAATGTTTTTAGGTGGCCAAACTTCCACCTATAAGTACTTCTAAGTCAACGACTTAGATCCCTAACTGGATTGCGGCGCCGACCTAACAGGCCTACTCCTCAAAAAGCGGCACGCATTCCCAAAAAGAAAACACTATACTGGCCTAGGATGGATACCAATCCGACCTCCTAACCCTGGCCGTCCTTTGACTGCCGGCCCCTAAGACATCCTACTTCTTCCTTCGCGAACTAACTCCGTGCTTCGGCCGCTTTAGTGGCGTCATTGCGATACGCCCCGCTTACTTTCTCTTGCCCGTGTCGGTGATCACGTACTCGTCCTCGCTGAGTCGGTCTCGTCCCCGCTCTTCAACTCTTCCTCTTCGGAATGCTCGAGGCCGATGTCGTGAAGCTTCGCGCGCGGGAGACTTCTCGTATTCCTCGGCCGTAAGCTTTCTCTTCGCGGTGCGCGTATTCTTGGCCGGGCGAGTCTGTTTGGGGCGGGTGTATCCGACTCCGTCTTCACCTTCGCCTTGCCCTTCGTGTTGGTCGGATGGAGGGCCCAAAGATCATCCGTCTCATTTGGATCCGCCGCGGGGTCTTGGCCGGAGTAGAAGTGAAGGCGGCATTACTACCTCCTTCATCGCTCCCGGACGGCGTCGAGTAGTATCTTGACCTCGGCGTTGCTCTTCTCTACTTTCGTGGCGTACGTCTTCGCCGCCAAGAGGAATTTCTTGAATGTCTCCGCCTTGAAAACCTCCGACTCGGGATTCCGGCCTCGAACAGGTTCGCCCTCTGCAAAGACTTCGGCCGGAACCTCGCAGATTTCCACGAGCTTTACGACCTTCTCGTTTGCCGTGATTACGGCCTGCCTTCCGACCAGGAGTTCCTCCTCCCTTCTCCTGACCGTCTCGCGAAGACGTCTATTCTCAATTAGCTTGGTCACTTGCTTCTCCGTCTGCCGGAATCGCTCCTCGTCCGGTTTGGAGTCCCACTTCTATTTGACCTCCAGCAACGTCTTTACTCCAAATTCTTGGCATAGCTTCGCCAGCATTTCTTGGTAGAGGAAGTACTGGCACCTGGCTTCCGTGAAGTGGTGCCATGCTCGCCTCATGGGATCCGGGTGATTGGCGGACGGACTGAGAGGTGGGGGAAGTCGGGGGTCGTTCGGATTCATGGGGTTCTCCCAATCGGCCGTAACTCCCCTTCATCCACCGGCCTCGAGGTTGTCCCCTCTCGCCCCGAGTTCCGGCCTCGGTCGGGTTCGTGGGAGGGGACGGGGACGGAAGGATGATTACCTCTGGACGCGTCCGCTGTGGGGTTGCCTCCGGAGCCGGCTCCTCTGGTGCGTCGGGTGGAACGTCCCCTTCAACTGATCCGACCTCGTCGTCCTCCTCTTCCGAAAGTATACGGCCTGGCTATCCGTACTCTCCTCGACTCGAACACGCCGTTGTTTTGCGGCGACAGTAGCGATCTCATAATTCGACTCCTCCTCATCCGTCGGCACCTCCTCCTTCTTCATACGGTGGTAAAGAAAAGGAGTAATAGGGCTAGGACGGGTTTTACCTACGTTTTCCGCAAGCCGGGCGACTAAGTCGCGGATGATCATCCCGATCCGTCTCCCGTTCGCGCGCAAGGAGCCCGGGGACGGTGTTGGCCACCGTACGGTGATCCGGTGCGGCTTCTCTCCGTGAATAATCGGCGCCAAAAACTTGATGACGGCGCGCTCCTCGGATTCTGCAATCCTCGATCGAGTAGCCATTGTGCTTGTGTGGATCCCCGTGGAACGCCTTCTTCGCCCACTTGTGTTTCCGGCCGCACAACCCTACCCCGTTGTTTACGGTCGGGCCGTAAACAGCTCTCGATGCTCGGCCGTCCAGAATCCGGCTTCCCTCTAACCGTCCCCTCGAATCGGTTTGGCGCTCCGACCTTGATCTCGCGAACCATCTCGCGTCGCGCAATCCCGGGCGTATCCAGCAGAGCGGCTAACCCCATCCTCTCGAGGTCTTCCGTCAAGGACTTCTTCTCATTCTCCTCGATCGGAATACACGGCGTACGAGCTTGATGGAAATCTTCGGCTCCTCTTGCTCCCGAGCGGAAGCGGACGCCGTTCTCGCCATCCGGAAAGAAGTGTGCAAGGAAATAGAGAGTCGTGGCCGAGGTCGGCCGGTGGGCGGATCACAACTAAGGACGGAAAGCGAGAAAGACGGAGGGGAGGAGCGCAAGACGACAAAAGGGCGCAAAACGAGGAGGCGGTGGCGACAAGGGCGGACGGGTTGCCTTATATATCGGGGGCGGAGTTAAGTCCGACCATCATGACATGGTCCGCCATAATTGTCCTCCCGTGCACGGAGTCGCCTTCTAGATTTTCGCCATTATTAAATTCTTCGCCACTCCGTCCTTCACCGCCATCATAACTCCTAATCCGTCCCTCGACAAAGACGTCCTAGCCGTACGGGGACAGAGTACGGATTGGCAAATCCGTCCTACTTAACATAAACTAGAGTTTAACTAATTCCTTTATTTGTAAAAACGTAATTGCCTTATAGTATACGGCTTAGCAAATACATAGGTCGGATTCTAGACACTATACTTATTCTTAATGCGCATTAGAACATAATGGCCAAAAATCGAAAAAAACGGGGTCCGACACGGGCCCCCCGTACCATGTCATCATTGCACGGTCATGGGCGCTCACGGGGTCGGTCATGGGCCCTCTTCCAAAAAAATTCAAATTTTTAATTACTTTCAGCACTCATGGGCACTCAGGCGCTCGGTCATGGGCCCTGCGCAAATTGTTTTCCTAAATATAAAATAATATTTTTTTCCAATTTTAGTATATAAATATGAAAAAAAAAACAATTTTAGAACTAGCATATTTAAATTTAGTATTCAAAACTTGAAATTAGAATTCAACTAAAATTTATTCAAAATTTTGTTATCTAAAACATATTCAAAACCAAGGTAGAATATTCGCTAAAAAAATGTCAAGGAGAAGAAAAGACAAAAGGAAGTTCAGAAAATAATTACACAAGAACTTTGCAAAACATGAGACCACGAACAGCACAAGAACTCCAAGGAATAGGTTAGAGCTCTAACTTATTTATACTAATACATATGTAGCTACTTACGAGACTTCTTATGAGACTTCCAAGACATCTGAATTGACTACCAAGCCTTGCTAGACTTATTAAGCAACTTCCTAGACTTATTAACCCCTAAAAATCCAAGTGTTTTTTGGACTTTCAAAACCAAAAACTTTAAATTCCCATAATTTTTTTCATATGGGTAATCAAGTTGGATATGGTCATGCAAAATTTTGGAAACTCATTCCATGTTTGTGACCTGCATGCAATTTATTTTGTAAAAGAAGGTCCAAAAACAACGATATAGTAAAAGATGCATTTCATTCGATATATTTGGCTTAAATAAAGTTCCGAAGAGCAAGTACGAGCCTTTATGAGTTTGTGAAACTGGAGTAAAAAAAATTTGGGACAATTCCAAAACCTTAGACTTTGACAACTTTTTTAAGAGTTAGTTTAGAAATTACTAGAAATTGTGAAGATTGTTTTTGTAATTTTTGAGGGCTGCCCAAGTGAAATTGACAAATTTTGTGACTTGGGTCACTTTGGTACTGAAGTAGTGATTTGTTCATGAGCATATTTCCAAAAACAAATTTCACAAACATACTAAATTTAAACTCCCCTTATTGGACTTCAAACCTAAAATTTCTAGATGAAGGTTCTAAAATTCGAATTTGGATTTGCAAATTTTACCACATGCACTTTCCGGTGTAAGGAGAACCCAGTATAAATTTTAGAAAAAAAATATTACTTTTAACCCCTTCATCTAGGCTGCCCGAAATTGAAAACCTCCACTTTGGTGGTCGTGGATCTGTAGGGGTTAAGTGACTTCCAAGACTTCTTGAACGCCTTCGGAGACCCTCCAAGACACTTCTTCAATCTCCTAGAATTTTCCAGTGTATGTCTGTAAAACGATATGCCAAGGTACATATTGAAACAAAACTCAGAAAAATTTATTCCAAATTTTGTTATTTAGAACATACTCAAAACCAAATTAGAACGAATTTGCAACACATGCTAAATTACCTATCGTAAACGTTATATCGAGACCGTCCATAGAAAATCACTTCTTTGCACAAGATTCAAATGTTTGTGACGGTATTAAATGATGTACTTGTGAAGTATGTCAAATTTTTAGTTCACGATAATTTATTTTTTTATACATTAAATTTGGTTTCGTGTAGGGTATAAGGTTTAGGGTTTAATTTCCTTTTAGTCGTTTCGGGTTTATGGCTTTGGCTCTAGGGTATGTGATAAAATGACCAAAGCAATATCTAAATAATGCATTATTCCTGAAGATATTTTTGGTTTGAAGCCCAAAACAAGCAACTATTATTAGATCTTAAATGAAACTAGAAAAGAATTTTGAATTTAAAGAATGCCATACAAACCGAGGTACATTTTACTCCTAAAATTTGCTATTCATATGTCAAGGTACGTTTTGAAATCATAATTCACAAGGAATTTATTCCCAATTATATTATTTAGAACATATACACAACCAAATAAAAACAAATTTGCAACACATGCTAAATTACTTATCGTAAACGTTATCTCGAGGCCGTCCACTCAAAATGACTATTTTGCACAAGATTCACATGTTTGTGAAGGTATGTCAAAATTAAATTTTAGGATACAATTTGTTTTAGATCTATCATAAATGTGGTTTAGGGGAGAGACTTCTAAGGGTTTACGGTTTTGGTTTTAGTAGCTTAGGGTTTAGGGTTTACGGGTTTGACTGTAGGGTATGTGATAAAATGTCGAAAGCCATATCTCAATAATGCAACATTCGTAAAAATAATTTGGTGTTAAGCCCAAAACAAGCATCTATCATTAGTTCTAAAATGAAACTAGAAAATAAAGTTGAATTTAAAGATTGCCATACAAACCAAGGTAGAACTAACTTCTAAATTTGATTATGAATTGTCACAGTAGTACTTTTAAAAATCATAATTGACATGAATATCTTCCCATTTTTGTTATTTAGAACGGTCATATATGAACCAAATTAGATTGAATTTGCAACACATGCTAAATTACATATGGGCAATGGTAAGCTTGGGGTATCACTTTTTGGACACACTAATTAGGTTATTTTTATTGAAAGCCTCTAAAGTTTGTCTAATTTAGTCACTTTAATCAAGTAAAAAGACCCTAAAATAGAAAATAAAATATCATGCACCTCACTGAAATCAATGTATATATGCCTATAGATTTTCTTTTAGATTTTTTATTTTTTTTGGATCCATTCATAGATGAGGGAAAAAGTGTTGAATTTGGGGATTTGCAGGCATTATAGTGCACAATGAATTAATTTTTTTATTATTAAATAAATTATTTTGTATTCTATACAAGAAGATGTAGGTCATATTCAAAAATTATAATAAAATAAAAATGGTTGATATTCCATTTGCTTGATTCTATGGATTTTAGGTTATTGTCAGGGACACGGAAACAGATGATAAGCATATGCGGAAACTAACAAGAACTGACAGGAGCTTGAATTAACAAGAAGAGTACACGAACAACAACAAGAGAGATGAGCTAGAGCTCCAAGAGATGCGTTGTCGAGACTGAGGTTGCCCTCAGCCTCGACTCCTATATATACTAGCTAAGAAGAAGGTTCTCCAGAACCTTCCTCAACCTAGGACCTTCTAGGACCTTCCAAGAACTTCCAAGACCTTCCAGAAGCTTCCAGGGCCTTCCGGAAACTTCAAGGACCTTCCAAAAACTTCCAGAGACTTCCAGGAACTTCCAGAAGTTTCCGGAAGCTTCTAGAACCTTCTAGAACCTTCCTAAGTTGTCTACCTAGTACGTGGCCGTGACACAGGGAATCTTCAAGGAATCTTCGAGGAATCTTTTAGGGAATCTTCAGAGAATATTTTAGAAGAACCTTCTAGAAACTTCTTGTGTATGTCCGTGACATCACCTCCCCTTCTAGCTTCGAGGTCTCCGAGAAGCAACGTTGTTGTTAGTCAATACCAACGCAAGAAAATGAAAATCTGCCGCATGACATCTGCAATAAACTCCAATTGTTGTTCACGAGCAAGGGGGTCATCGGTCCTTGAAGCCAACGATAGTGGCCGACGCCTTCCACTTCTTGACCAAGCGTGAATTCTGTGTCTTCGTTATGGAATTGTCCTGCAAAAAAACCTTCTGGCAGACCATTGAAAGCGGGCTCGACCTCAAATACAATCACCGCGATCGATTGCTCGGAATCCTCCGTCGGCGTCGTGGCGTAGGGCGGTTCTTCATCTCTCGAGTCGCCTTCGAGAGTTGGTTGGTTGAGATGGCATAAGCGGTATGCTATCTATCTCTTGACTATCCATGACTAAAAACCAAACTATGACTATAGAGAAATTCTATCTAGAACAAAATATGTAAATCAAATGTGAATCAAGGTTGTGTTCACTCTCCCCATTTATTCTCCCGAGTGGGCAAGCGTCGAGAGAAGTTATCGTCGGAAAGGCTTAGGTTTATGAGGATATCGTTGATGAAATTTCTGTACCTTTTCCGGCGCATTTACAAGATTTTCGGCATGTTCCACGTTCTTTCATTGATGTCGTATCCGCTCCAATGCACAAAATACTCCAAGTTTCCCCTTCTGCGCCGTGAATCCAATACCTTATCCACCTCATATTCCTCGTGGTTCTCAATTTCGATACTAGGTGGCGGCCCTCGCACTCTTCCCGGAAAAGTCGACTCTCGATAAGGTTCCAATAAAGACACGTGGAAGACTGGATGTACCTTCATAGCTTGGTAACTCCAACCGATACGCCACCTGGATTGATTTGTTTTGGATGGCAAATGGTCCCAATCTTCGATAGTCCAACTTAGCACACGGCCGCTTGGTCTTGATATTCCGTCGAAGCAGCCATACTTTATCTCCGATCTTGAAAGTAGGTGCCTCATTCCGAAATTTATCTGCGGACGCCTTGTACAACTCTTGGGCAGTTTGCAATTGAAGTCTCAGCGTTGCTTGAAGTTCCGATAGCTGCTTCGCAAAATCTTTCTTCTTTGGGTTGTTATTAGCCATCAATGAACATAAATCAAGCTTCGGGTGGTATCCGTAGTTGGCAAAGAATGGTGTTTGTTGGGTCGACGCATTGAATAGTGTTGTTGTAGGCGAACTCGGCAAGCGGTAGATACTCGATCCAATCGTCTTGCTGATAGTTGATGGTGCAACGTAGATACTGCTCCAATACTTGATTTACCCGTTCCGTCTGTCCGTCGGTTTGAGGATGAAATGCCGAAGAAAGCTTGATATCCACCTTCAATATCTCAAATAGAGATTTCCATAACTTGGAGACAAACTGGGTTCCGCGATCCGACACAATATCATCTGGCAAGCCGTGATAACGATATACATTATCGAAAGAGTCTTGTTGTATCTTGTTTCGACGATGTCTTCTTGCAAAGGAACAAATGCGCGCCATCTTCGTCGGCCGATCTACCACAACAAAGATCTTTGTCAAACGAGTTTGAAGGCGGCAGTCCGTAATGAAATCCATGGAAATCAAGACCATGGTCGATGCGGGATAGGCAATGGGCCGCAAAAGTCCATAGGGCGATGCCGAGGGTTCTTCGACCTTGAACAAATATCACAAGAGAGAACAAACTCCTTCACATCCTTCCACATTTGGGGCCACCAAGTCTCGCGAAATAAGCTCCAATGTCTTGTTGTATCCAAAATGTCCCGCAACTGAAAGTCATGGCGTGATTGGAGGACTCGAAGTCGTGTTCGTCCCTTAGGAATATACGATCGCTCTTCAAAGTACAAAAGATCTCCTTCACTCAACTTGTCATTATCAAGACGCTTGATGATCTCGAGAGCTACGAATCTTCAATTGTCGCGAGACGTATCGGTTAAGGAAGTCCGTATCATTTGGCATGACAAAGAGCGCAAATTCTAAAATGCTCCGGTTTCATTGAATGTGGTGCATTGTTGATCAAACGCCGCTTCTCCGGCCTTAGGCGCCAGATACGATCTCCTCGATAAGGCATCGGATAGTCCTTGTTGCTTCCTGACCGATAGGTAATAACAAAGTCAAATCGTGACAACGACATATTCCACCGAGCAGCGTCGATTCAAGACTCGAGCCGACATAAAGTACTCCAAATTCTTGTGATCCGTGTATACGGTCACCTGGATGTCTGCGCCTTCGAAAGTGTCGCCACTCTTGGAAGGAATCTACTATGGCAAGAAGTTCCTTATCGTGGATTTCATAATTGATTTTTGTAAAACTTTCGAGAATAGAACGCCACTGGATGAAGCTTCCCGTCCACGTCCATCTCGCGAAAGTACGGCTCCCAAAGCAAAATCGAAGCATCGGTCTCCAAATAGAAGGCCTTTGTAAAGTCAGGATGTACCAAGATTGGAGCTGTGATAAATGCCATCATGAGGTCTTGGAATGCCTTTTCTGCTTGAGGTCCCCATTCGAGCTTGTCCTTACAAGTCAACCGAGTGAGTGGAGCGGCGACTCGAGAATAATTCTTGATGAAGATTCGATAGAAGTTAGCAAATCCAAGAAAACATTAGACGTCTCTAACCGTCTTCGAACCTCCCATGATACAATTGCTTCCACCTTCTTAGAGTCCATCTTCAAGCCGTCTGTAGTTGCAATGAACCCTAAAAACTCCATCTCGGTTTGGTGGAATAGACACTTCTCCAACTTGGCGTAGAGTCCTCGTTCTCGTAGTTTCTCGAGGACCAAACGAACGTGCTTCTCGTGCTCTTCTTCGTTTTTGGAAAATATCAGGATGTCATCCAGGATAGATGACAACAAAGTCGTCAAGGTGCTCCCGAAAGATGTCATTCATCATGTGTTGGAAAAAGCGGCCGGAAAGATTGGTAAGGCCAAAAGGCATGACATTATATTCAAAATGACCATACTTATGACGAACGCTGTCTTCCACTCGTCTCCTTCCTTGATCCGTACGAGGTTGTAAGCTCCCCTCAGATCAATTTTTGTAAAGATCTTTGCACGTCCGAGCTGCTCCAAGAGACCAGAAATCAAGGGTAACGGGTAACGATTTTCTTAGTTACCTTGTTGAGGCCTCGATAGTCCACGCACATTCGTAAGGAGCCATCCTTCTTCTTTACAAACAAGATCGGTGCCCCAGCTGGCGACTTTGAATGACGAATGAAGTTCTTCGCTAGATTCTCGTCAATGTATTTTCGCAGCTCCGCTAACTCCGTTTGAGAGAGATTGTAGATTGGGCCAAAAGGCGGTTGTGCTCCTTCTTGCAGGTCTATGGCACAGTCGTATGGCCGATGCTCCGGTAGTATGTCCGCGTTCTTCTTCTGAAACACGTCCTCAAAATCCTTGTATTGCTCTGGTATGCTTGCCGTCGAACTCTTCTCCGTGCTAGTTGAAATTTGCATAGATGACAAAAAGTCTGCCGCTTCTTTGGATGATCGTAACGAACGCCCTTGCTCCAATAAACAATGGTTTCCTATCTTGGGATGTCTACTAGGTTGGCTCTTGGAATGTTCTTTGGAAAAAGTCATTTTCCGCAACTTCCAATCTATGGTAGGGTTATGTTGTTCTAACCAAGAGAGACCTAGGATGACAGGTTTGTGGCGTTCTAATGACATTAAAAACGACGTAACTACTATGGTCCTTAAACGCTACTTCTATAGGTAGATCGATTCATGGGTGGGTGACATCGCCGGACAATAAAGGTCGTCCATCTATCACCTCTACATAAACAGGTTTGGACTGTACTAGACGAATCTTGTGGCGCTTAGCAAATTCTTCATCTAAAAAACAAGTAGATGCTCCCGAATCTAATAGAGCTAAAGTTTTGTGTTTTTGAGGACCAAGAGACAAGGGAATTGTAAAACAACGGGCGGGTTGGACGAGAGAAAGAGGAACCCGATTGTTGTTGTGGCATTGAATCGTCCCCCGGCATGGTTCCCCTCAGAATGTATTTGGGCATCGTCGTTTTCCGGGATCACCGCACTCCTAGTCTTAACAATGCGCCGGTTCTGCTTCTTGGGGCAATTTCCAACCTTGTGGCCTTCTTCTCCGCAGTACAAACAGAGTCCTTCTTCCATACGCCCGTTTCTTCTCTTCCGGAGTAATGACTACGACACGTGCGCGTCGATTTGCATGGCCTCCGCCCGAATGAGAACTCAAATTGTTTGCCAACATACTCGTGGTGTAGCGACTCGTTTGGTATTTTGGGCGCTAGTCTTGACGACGTTTTTGGAATAAACGGTTGTCGCACTTTATAGCTTGGCTAATGGCTTCGTTGAGCGTTTGCGGATCGGGAAGAGATAAAAGTAGGTCCTTCACATCATCCTCAAACCCCAATAAAACCGACTCACCAATGCTTCTTCGCCCTTGATTGATGTCACTAGATTGTCTAAAATCCGATCGTAGATCGATGCGCAGCGCATTCCTTGTCGAGTGATCGGATCTTTGTTTGTAGCCCATCGGACCTTGTCATGTTCGCCAAATGCTTCGCAAATGCCTCCAAGAACGTCTCAAAGTTGCTCGCATTGGCGATCGTTTTCGAACAAGGGGCAAACCACGACAAAGCTTGCCTCGTAAGCGAGTTCCAACAAGTCCAACACGCTCCTCCTCCGTCGGATATCGTTGGTTGTAGAAATTGTTATCAACTTGATTTGGTTGACAAAACCTCGAAACTTGGAACGCGTTCCGTCGAACTTGTCGGAAGACTAACTCTAGGCTCCTTCCGTTGTTGAATCATTGGGTTTTGTTGAACCAAAGGTGTAGTCGCCTCCTCCGGTGTAGTTGCTTGAGACTGGTGAATCTGGATGATGTTATCCCGGATGCTCCGTCATTGTGAAGTCTTGCCATGGCTCCTTCTATCTCCGCTTGTCTATGTGATAATGCAAAGAAGAGCACTCATGATGGCGTCCAATTTGGATTCCAAATTTTCAGCCATACTAACGTCTTGATCTTTGACTAAATCTACGAAAGAAAAGAAAAAATTTGACAAGAGAACAATATTGGTTTAGAGGAGGGTAATCCACAACCTCTAAAACACTAGCACACCTTCGAGAAGAGGGGTAATCCACTCTCTAACAAGAAGGGACTAACTCGATATTTGTGAGAAGGTAGTCTCGACAAAATCGGGACACGGAAATGTAGGATGATAAGCATATGCGGAAACTAACAAGAACTGACAGGAGCTTGAATTAACAAGAAGAGTACACGAACAACAACAAGAGAGATGAGCTAGAGCTCCAAGAGATGCGTTGTCGAGACCGAGGTTGCCCTCACCGACTCCTATATATACTAGCTAAGAAGAAGGTTCTCCGTAACCTTCCTCAACCTAGGACCTTCTAGGACCTTCCAAGAACTTCCAAGACCTTCCAGAAGCTTCCAGGGCCTTCCGGAAACTTCAAGGACCTTCCAAAAACTTCCAGAGACTTCCAGGAACTTCCAGAAGTTTCCGGAAGCTTCTAGAACCTTCTAGAACCTTCCTAAGTTGTCTACCTAGTACGTGGCCGTGACACAGGGAATCTTCAAGGAATCTTCGAGGAATCTTTTAGGGAATCTTCAGAGAATATTTTAGAAGAACCTTCTAGAAACTTCTTGTGTATGTCCGTGACAGTTATTGGGACATGACTTACTTTTTCAACTAAAAAATCATATAAAATTACTTCAAAATATTTTTCTTGATTTTTAATTTTTTTTCTTGATACATTATAAGTATAGACAACTAAAACCACATCTAATGAAGTCTTATTGTATTACAGTTTAAAAATGGATATGTTTGTCACACCAGCATAGAGTGCAATTGTTCATGGGACAACCTTTTTGGGTACCCCAACGAGACCATCACCCATATCCCAATCGTTATCTCCAGGCCGTCCACTGAAAATCACTTCTTTGCATAAGATTCAAATGTTTCTGAACGTATGTCAAAATTGAAGTTCACAATACAATTTCTTTTACATATACCATAAATGTGGTTTAGGGGAGAGACTACGGTTTATGGTTTTGGTTTTAGTTGTTTAGGAATTACAGTTTACAGGGTTAGTTCTAGGCTATGTGGTAAAATGTCCGAAGCAATATCTAAATCTTCCAACATTCGTAAAGATATTTTTGGTTTGAAGCCCAAAACAAGCAACTATTATTACTTCTTAAATGAAACTAAAAAGAATAGTTGAATTTAAAGATGCCATACATTCAGAGGTTCATTTTACTTCAAAATTGCTAATAATTTGTCCAGGTGCGTTTTGAAATCATTATTCACATAAATTTATTCCCAATTCTATTAATGATAACATATACAAAACCAAATTAGAACAAATTTGCAACACATGGTAAATTACATGTCGTAAGCGTTATCTCCAGGCAGTGCACTCAAAATCACTTCATTGCACATGATTCAAATGTTTGTGAAGGTATTATATGATGTTCTTCTAAAAGTATGTCAAAATTTGAATTCACAATGATATTTCTTTTATATTTACCGAACATGTGGTTTACGATAGGGATTATAACTTAGGCTTTTGGTTTGAGTCACTTAGGGTTTAGGGTTTACACGTTTGGCTCCACGGTATGTTGCAAAATGTCCAAAGCAATATATCAATTATGCAACATTTGTAAAGATATATTTGGTTTGAAGCCCAAAACAAGCAACTATTATTCGTTCTTACATGAAAGGACGAAAAAATAGTTGGATTGAAAGAATGCGATACAAACCAAAGTAGATTGAACTACAAAATATGCTAGTTATATGTGAAGATATGCCTCAAAGTCATAATTCACAAAAATTCATTCCAAATTTTGTTCTTTAGAACATATAAACAACCAAATATGTGAAAGTATATCAAAATTTGAGTTCAGGTTACAATTTATTTTACATTTAGTATTAATGTATTCTAGGGGAGAGATTATGGTTTAGGGTTTTGGTTCTAGTCGTGTAGGGTTGAGGGTTTACGGGTTTCGCTCTTGGGTATGTGGTAAAATGTCCTAAGCAATATCTCAATAATGCATCTGTCGTGAAGATATGATTGGTTTCAAGCCCAAAACAAAGTCGCTATTATCCTTTCTTAAATGAAAGTAGGAAAAAGGTTGAAAATAAAGATTGCAATCTAAACCGAGGTAGATTTTACTTCTAAAATTGCTAATTATATATGAAGGTATGTTTTGAAATTATAATTCACATAAATTTATTCCCAAGTATGTTATTTAGAACATATACACAACCAAATGAGAACAAATTTGCAACACATGCTAAATTACATATTGTAAATGTTATCTTGAGGCCGTACACTCAAAATGACTATTTTGCACGAAGTTCACATGGTTCTAAAGGTATGTCAAAATTAAAGTTTATGATTCAATTTGTTTTAGATCTATCATAAATGTGGTTTAGGGGAGAGACTAGTAAGGGTTTACGGTTTTGGTTGTAGTCATTTGGGGATAACGGTTTATGGGTTTGGCTCTAGGATATGTGGTGAAATGTCCTAAGCAATATCTCAATAATGAAACATTCGTAAAGATATTTTTGGTTGGAAGCCCAAAACAAGCAACTATTATAAGTTCTGAAATGAAACTAGAAATTAAGTTGAATTTAAAGATTGCCATACAAACATTTTTTAATCATCTGCTCATTATATGAAGGTAGGTTTTGAAATCATAATTCACATAAATATATTCCCTTATTGTTCTCTAGAACAATCATTTGTAAAACAAAATTACAACAAATTTGCGTCACATGCTAAATTAGGAAATTATTTTAGATAGTGTACTTCAATGTTCAATAATAATTGAATAAATCAAGTAACACTTAACGAGCTCAATAGAGATACTACACAGTAAATTCTATTTTGGTTTATTTCCGAATATGTGGATCTTCGCCATACAAAAATTCAGTTTTTTGCACACATTTATGGTAGAAATACCTAAAACCACTAGCACCCCCACTGTCAACATGTAGGTCTCCCATTAACCGCACCTAGCACAAACTAGCATTGTCATAACAATCAATTCAAATTGACCAATGAAAATAATCAAAAAGCTGGAGATTTTGGGTCGATTCATGAAAGGAAATTTGTACCAGGTAAGGTGGTTTTTGCATAATTACCCTATAGGTTGATTACGGGTCCTCCAGTACTTTATTGTTTGCAAATGTGTATTAATTCGTGTGTTTCACATCAAAATATGAAAAAGTTGCAAACATTTCTAAAAAGTATCTTGCCACCCAAAAAGAATTACCCATTATAAATAGACCAGCTATAAATGGGCGGATATTCTTATGTTGGTGGTTATGGGTACATCGACCATATTTAAACCATTGTATGTGGGGGCCGCACAATAACTTATGACCGGATTGAATGCCGCGCGCGGCTCATCAAAGCGGGCAGATCAATGAAAGTTTATATTCGGGCAGGGGCGACCACCTCCAAAACCGGGGTATATAAAGGCCCGCCCCACACAATGAGCTCCCATTTCATGAGTTTTTTTCTGCTCACTTCGTCATTCTCTCATGGAGGGGTGAGGTTAGCATTTTCGTGACGTCATCTCTTTATTGACGTCATTATGATTAGTCGATGTCGGTGACTTTCTTTGACGTGTCGATGTCGGATGTCGTCGGTGACGTCATATCAACTTACGAATCTGGCATTTCGTAAGTTGACGACCGGCTTCGAAAGTTTCGAACCGCTGATTCGTAAGTTGACGAATCGCAAATCGTAAATTCACGAATCGCAGTTCGTAAGTTGACGAATTGCACTTCGTAAGATTACGAATCGCAGATTCGTAAGTTGGAGAACAGCGTTTGCGTCAACTTACGAACTGCGATTCGTAAGTTTGAGAATCTGCGTTTCGTCAACTTACGAATCATAGTTCGTGAACTTTATTTAATTGCGATTCGTAAACTTACGAACGGCGATTCGTCAATTTACGAACGGCGATTCGTCAATTTTACGAATCGATTAGATTCGTCAACTTACGAATATGATTCGTCAACTTACGAATCGCGATTCGTCAACTTACGAACTGCGATTCGTTAACTTGCGAACTGCAATTCGTTAACTTACGAATTGCAGTTCGCAAGTTTACGAACTGCAATTCGTTAACTTACGAACTGCAGTTCGTAAACTTACGAACTGCAGTTCGTAAACTTTATATGAGGGGATCTGCAGATGCTGTGTCACGTCAGACCTGAAGAGCACAGTTAAAACTTCAATGCCTCGGCCCTCTTGACAATATACGAACTACCGTTCGTAAACTATAGCATGCATGAAATGCGACAATCGTTTTCGCTTCCGTGTTGATTGTCCGAATTTTAAGTCCTGGAGCCGCACATGCCGTGTTTGACAGTAGTAAAAGTTTTACGACGTGTAGTTTGTATATGAATGTTGTCACGCACCTTCCTGATACTAGATTGAGCCTCGTTGCATTGATGGGCGGTATCAATTTTACCTGAATCATTCTGGAGGCCTAAGAAATTTGGATTTACGATCAGTAGTTTGCGAATGGCAGTTTCGAGGTGGAGGCGATCAATTTGAAATCCTGAATATAGATCAAGTTGGTGGGTGATCGATGGAGTTCTTCGTTAGCAATGCACTGGACGGAATGCATTGATTGTATATGCAATGATTGTGCTTCCTGTGATAATGAACTTATGAACTGTGCTTCGTAAACGCTTGCATCAAATTTAGTGTCGTCCGAGCGCCTTCGACGTTTGCTTCCTTACTGGTCCCCACATGCAGCAGAGTCAACTTTAGATTGAGTAGGACAGCGCTGCTTTGGAGGCGATTACGTTGAGGATAGCGTGGGTGATAACGAATAGGAGTAACTAATGGAAACACATGCATTGTTGTGTGTTGTGTAGGTTCTGGTGTTCAAATTATGGAATCTGCTTCAGTATGCGAGGATGAGCAGTTGAACGGGTCTGGCCCCTTCATCGCAGATGATGTGAGCAAATGGGTACGCTCATAATATCAATACCTTTCTCTTTATAATATATGCTATGCATCGGATTCCACTAAGTAGGATCAATTTTTAGAACCGATTCGGTAGAAATAAGAAAGCTTTATCAACTTGCATGTATAATTGATTGAAATTAATAACAAGGTTCAGTAAGATTTAGCATTTTAAAGCTTTTAGGGTGTAGATGGTGTGTGTTAGCTGCAATGATCTAAACGTTGATCAGAATGGTGCGATATACTGAGACAGTCACGTAAATTGTCGTGTATAGGGTACTGCATCAACCGCAGATGTGGGACAAGATGATCACAATGAGGAGGATGTCATTGATAATTCTCCCATCCCAGAGTGTGATGGTATTAGTAGGGATGAGTGGAAGGGACTAATGGTAGAGGCTATGCACAGCAATGGGCGAAAATTTGCGGACGTCCTTGTTTCTGCTACAAATCCCATCTTGTCTGTGGATGGTGAGAGTGAACTAGGTAACATCAACTTTGGTGTTGTCGTGTGTGCAATATTTGATGGGGACTCAACACTCCGCAACATGTGTATCAGTTGGCCCATTCGGTGGCTATTTCTAAAGAGTGTGAGTGTTTATGACCATCTTAGAAAGCACGCTTATATCGTACACGAAGATGAGATGAGGAAGTTGGACCGTAAAGGAAAGCGCCGCTATGACACCACTAATAGGGCGTACAAAACTAAGAAAACACAAGATTGGAGGATTTCCGAAGACGAGATTGCTAAGGTGTACATGCGAGAATGTTGCGACCGTCATTGCATTAGAATGTTCCCTCTGAGTATAATCCGAGTGGCACGTCAAGAAATGTTCTTAAGGGATACCGAAGAGAGACGTTCGAAGAACCTCGACATTCATCGTCAAAGTTTCGTTCGAGTTGATGGCAATGAGGATCTTGTGATGTTTCAATTCAAAAAAGTGTGTGTGAAAGGTTGGAAGCTCATCCATGGAGTATCGAATAGGACATTCGGCGGTATGAAGCGAGGCTAAAGAGGGGGCAGGGCGACGTCCGCATGTGGCGACGGGAAATCTAAACCGAGGGCATCTACAAAGACATGCGGCTTTTATTTTGGAGAGTATGATCGTGAACCTTCACGACCAAATGCCTTATCCATGTACATTACCATCCGGTCAACGTGTTGCGCAAAAGATTCTTCCAACTTGGAATACGATGGAATCAATTTCTTCCCGAGTGAATGAGGTTTGCATTACTTGCATGTTTCAAAAAAAAGACGTTAGTCAAATACTTTGCAAATCAACCTCGATTTTTTATTGACTCAATAAGTGCAAAATTGTTTGTAGGTGAATACGGAATTCGGACTCAAACCTATCTCAGCAACTCTTCTAAGTCGAATACGCGTATCAAGATTTCTTGAAAGACCGGATCAGCGAAGGGGAGACTCATTCTCAAGATGTTCCAAGTGCGATACATATAACACGTTGAAACAATCGCCAGCATCTCGGATCGGAAGAACACAAAGAGATGCGTTGAAGACACCAAACATACAAATGCTCAAACGGCAGCCCGGGTTGCGTATTGGTCGGATCGAACACATTCGAAGAAGAAACCGCTGGAATTTGTAAGCATTTTGCACGATAAGATGGACCACTCCAAAACTGCACTTCCATGTCTTCGATCTCGGACAAAAGATTTGGATGCCTGATGAAGCTACCCATTTTGATGACGGGGGCATATGCTCATGGACATGGGGATTCAAGGTACGCTCATTATACAGTGGATATGTTTCCGAATGATAGTAACTTCACAATTGGGTCAGTTGCCAAATTGTTGCGTGATATAGAAAACACGCCGGCAACATCGTCGAGAGCATTATTTCCACAAAATGAAAGCACTGCATTGTATAGAGCCATTCTGCAGGGGAAAGAGATGTGTTTAGCATCTCTCAAGGAACCAACTGAGAGTTCCAGAGTAGCACGACCGCTTGCACCGGTATTGCATATCCAATTGGATAATTGTTGGAGGGAGAACAAAAATAGATACTCTTTTTGTTTTTGGTCGTTGATAGTGGCGAAGAGGATTGTGAGAGAAGTGGTAGTATCATTCATGATGGTGGGACATACGCATGAAGACATCGATGCTTCATTTGGGAGGTGGAGTGCGGTTTTGAAAGAGAAGAATCATCCAACACTTCCCATGCTAATGAAATCTTACATGGATCTAGACAAGGATGGCCCCATGATTCCGCACCTTATTGAGGAAGTTCCAGATTTCAAGAAGTTCATTGCTCCATACATGGCAAAGGCTCGAAGGACGAGGCTAAAAGGCCATAGCAAGGGAAGTCAATTCAGATTCTTTATCCATGAGGACGGATGGCCTTTGATGCAATACAAATTAGCATGTACGGAAGAAAAATGGAAACCAACACATTCAGCTGGGATCAAATTGTGGAAGGCTGACGCAACAGGTAGGCCTATATTACCTCTAGAGGATGCTGAGCCGTTTGCTGTGAAATCAAAAGGATTGAAGCATGAAGATGAGATACTGAAGGGTATTGATGGATTCATTTGCACATTCTGATATCTTCTTGAATGCGAACGTGACGCCCGCATTCAGTAGAGAGCATTCTCATTACGTGGAGTACTGGACAGGGGTACGAGATGCAATTAGGTCAATGACAAGTGTTGTTGGAATTGAAGGTGATGTGCCGTTGAAATGTGGATTTTGGCCAACAAGCCGACTTTGCGTAGACGATGTACGATCGATGAAATCGAATAGCAGAAGGACACGAAGCGGAGGTGGTCTTTGGAGAGGACGACGTGGAGGAAGAAGAAGACCATTATATTGGAACAATAGAGGATAGACCACCGCCGTCTTTCACTACAGGACGAGATATTTTGAAGGGATTCTTGGTTTTTGTAAGACCGTGAGGAAGGTTGCGAGGAACCAATATGGCTAGGGAAGGTTATGAACCAACCACAAATGGACCCAACGCAACCAAATTTCAAGACATTCAAAGTGCGTTGGTGGGTGCCAAACAACAATGATAACCCTGTTGCGGAGTTGTACCGAGGATGGGATACAGTTCACGAATTTCCATACAAGTTAGATATTTCAACAAAAATGCAGAAGATACGATATCTACGAGATAGCGTTGTTCTTCTTGGAGGCCTCAAAGGCGCAGGATACAATTTGCCCCAAGCATCGCATCCAATTTTTTCTTGACAATCCACGTCGCATCATAGAGTTTGAAGAATCCTAGTGAGTATGAGATACACTTCAAGCAACAAGTGCGCTTGAGCTCTCTTTAAGGCTCGATTGTTGCAAGTAGGATATGTATTTGAATATGTTCACTTTAACGTACCAATTTGAAATATCTCTATGCTTTAGAGTTCTCATTCCATTTCTTTTTCATTTTATGTGCTTCTTTTTCTATACTATTTTTCTTTTTCTTTACTAGTTTTCTTTTTCTTTATTTTTCGGTTTCTTTATCTTTTACTTCCGCTTCTTTTCTTTCCAATATGTTTCTTTTACAAATACAGACATATCTTTTGCCTATACCGTATTTCTTTACCTCTTTTCTTTACTGAAAAAAATCTTTATCTTCTCTATATTTTATCGCGCATTGTATTTGCATTTGCAACATATTATCGCCACGTCACACAACCATCACATTTAGCAATTAATAATATTACTATTTTCCATACCCATAGTATTTGAGACCCCCTCTATGTTACACTTTTCTCTATTTATTTGAATAGTGTGCAGCCAAATATAACGGGGATTGGGCCAATTTAACAAATATGGTGTTATGATTTGGAAAATCCAAACCATTCAAATTACAACCAAATATACTCATCTCACAACCAATTCTTACAATCATCTCAAAAATTCTTATAATCCTTACAAATTTTCTTTATGCAATCCATGTGCATGGATATCTCAAATCAAGAGTGTTCAACGAAGGTAATTGAGATTCAGTGTGAAGGGCAAATTGTACTCCTACTTGTCTAGCTTAGGACCACAAGCAGGAACTCATTTGGTGTAAACCAATGATTGAATCAATAAAACAAGCAAGCACCTTGTTCAAAGAAGTGCATTGATTTCTTGCTTGGGCGTCAATTTTTTCACAATTAGGAGTTTCTTCCTGTGTGAGAAACCCCGTTTTGGTTCTCGACGCTTGAACAGTCAATCTTTGAATTCACGTGAGACTTGCTGAGATCATTCATGAATCAGGGTGCTGGAGAATAAGGATGAAGAATGGAAGCATTTGACGACAATCCACAGCCTTGAGAGGTGCATGCATGTGTTCTGTGCATGAACGAGCTCATTGTTCTGTGTATGAACGAGCTCATTGTTCTGTGTATGAACGAGCTCATTGTTCTGTGTATGAACGAGCTCATTGTCTGATAGGGAGTGAAATCAACTCAGCGTATGCTAACTGCTGTTTCTTTTCTGCTACAGAGCTCCATACAACCTTGAACTATCACACAAACGTTGAATTTCTCTGCTTTGTCGAATGCTGGATGCAATTTCGAAGAGGATGTAAACTCCATTGCCTGAGAGAACGAGTAATAGCACCTGAGCATGTGATACTCCGAGCATTGTGGCACTAGGAGTCGATTCATCTGCAATGCGAAACTTGTAAATCGATACTCCTGATGGGAAACTGAGGCTATTCAACTATCGTTAACATAGTTCTACTTTCGGGTGTTTCAATAGCTCACGGAATCTGCAAATTCTTAACAGCTCGTAGAAGGGAATACTTAGTGCTTTTCAGCAGCATTCATTCATTCTTTGCAATAACACACTGGCATGGGTTGGGTTGGAGTAGAGTAAATTCTTTGAGTATAAGTTACGGTAGTTGCAAGCAAAACGAGTGTGATGTCCTAAATGCTCCTGAGCTGCTATGGTAACTTCAAGATCTTACAGTTGTTCCGCTTGAAGATGTATTTACATGGAAAGAGAAGATGAGAAGATTAAGAGGTGACTACGTCCTCCTTGCCGAGGGTTTGCTTCTTAGCTCCTTTGTCTTTAAGGGTATCGCCAACATCTTCGACAGAGTTGCCCACAGTGTCCATGCCCGTGGCGCTTTTGATGGTCTGGCCTGCATCTTTCACTTTCTCGCCCACTTTGTTCACAGCATGCCTGGCCGCATCTTTGGCCCCTTGCCCACCACTACCACCTTCCGGCTCCCCCAGTTCATCTCGCACCTTCGACTCCACCCGCTTCTCCTCGCTCATGTCACCTTCTTTCGTTGCAAACCCTCGCGAATATGCTGCAAAACAAAACCACCTCTCCAACATTAACAAAGCATTGAACCGATCGAGCAATGTTGCTCTCGCATGAAGCGGTAACAGATTACGGTCGAATCGCAAGATGCACGCACTTGAAGATAATAGGGTTCTGGAAAACATTGTTGATGATTTTGCAGGAACAGGTTGACCTAATTCTTAAGCACATAATTCAAGCTCAGTACGGATTGATTGCGGAGTGTACCTGACGATGTGTCGCGAAACCATGCTGGAGAAGAGAAGCCCAGATCGGCCTCCGATGCCGGCACCATACTTGGCACAGGGCTGCTTATGCGGTCGAGGCCTGCCTGACTGGTAGTTCGGAACCCCGCCACACGCATCATGTTCCTAACCGCCCTTGCCGTTCTCGCGATGGCCGCCATTCTCAATTTCTCTCGAATAACAAACCCTCTGGATCGATGCAGCAAAGCCTCGAATGCTCTGGATCAATGCAACAAAGCCTCGGAATCTCAAACCAGGACTGTAAGCAGGAGGTTCGACTGCTTCGAATCATATCACTCGATCTGTAAGGAACGCTCTGTTGCGATTTGTAAAAGACGGAATGTACCAAAAGCTTCAGCGCCATGCAAGGGACACTTCGCAGCGAACAGGACGACGGGCTCCATGCGGAACCGTCGTATTAGACAGCCAAGTGGCGGGGTGTCCTATCTCGCCACCTAGTCGCCCCATCAGCATGCGACGGAGTTGCCATGAAAACTGACACAAGATTTTTTATTTTTTATAATTTTTGTCATGAGCTCAAAACTGTTATTGCAATTCTCATTTTACTTTTAGAATTGAACCGCAACACACAAGTATTTTTCTCTATTCTCCAAAAACATGGAGCAGCATTTTCAGACCAAGTTGAAAGCCTACGTTTACAAATATACAGTCCGGGACTCTTTCATATTAAGAGTAACCACAAACAACACCATTCTATGACAGTGCATCACCATCATGAATGAATAATTTCTATCTCATCAACCTCTTTAGGATTTCTATGTCGCAACTGAGAAGCCTTCACAGACCTCTTACTAGCACCCACCTCATCATCACTCTCTACAACCTCCGCATTCTTCCGCCTTCGAAGTCCCAAACAGGCAGATCGAGGGAAGCAAGAGATTTCCAGGATGGGCTTCTTGGGCACAGGGACGCACTTGATCAACACAGCCAAAGGAGTAGCAACGGATCCAATGGCGATACAGAGTCCCCACCACTTGATCTCAAGCTTCATAGTATCCGCGAAAGCATTCAGAAACGTAACAATGATTACCTGGAAGAAGATGGTGATGGCGATGATGGCTAAGAAGAGGTAGTTTCTGTGAATGCCTTCGAACACATTGAACTTCTCAGGGCGACGAGCGTTCACTTCGTTGAAAAGCTGACAGAAAACAAAGGCATTGAAGATGATCGTGTTGCGCTCAAGCACCTGTTGCTCGTGAGTTCCCTTGAGGCCGAGTATCTCGATGCCCCTGTATGTCAAAATGAGCAGGACTATGATCTGGTAAAACGCTTGCCCGAAGATGTTGCGCCACATGATGTTGGTGATGAGAGGCTCCTTCCTCCCGATTGGAGTCCTGTCCATGAGATCGTCTGTTGGAGCTTCCGTTGCTAGTGCCAGGGCACCCATGGTGTCCATGATGAGGTTTACCCACAGGAGTTGGACTGCTGTCAAGGGGACCTCCCCTGAGGAGACGGCAGCTACGAAGTTGATGGTGAGCGCTACGACGTTGACGGTAAGTTGGAATTGGATGAACTTCTGGATGTTGGCGTAGACTGAACGACCCCAGCGTACCACTTTCACTACGGAGGTGAAGTTGTCGTCCAGGATGATGATGTCTGAACTTTCTTTCGCAACTTCGGTACCTGCAATTCCCATCGAGAGACCGATGTCGGCTTCTTTCAGAGCTGGGGCGTCGTTCGTTCCGTCACCCGTGACTGCCACCACGTCGCCTCGACGTTCTTTGAGTGCCTTCACGAGCTTGAGCTTGTCGAGAGGAGATGATCGTGCCATGACGACGAGGTCGTCGAGCATTTTGGAGTTCAGCTTGGCGTCATCCCAAGTGCGAAAGTCACGTCCTTCAACGACGAGCCCACCTTCTTTTAGAATGCCGCATTCTGCAGCAATGGCTTTGGCGGTATGGATGTTGTCGCCGGTGACCATGCGAACCTTCACTCCAGCTCGTTGACACTTCTCAACTGCTTCACGTACTCCAGGTCTGCACGGGTCCTTGATACCAGCAACGGC
This sequence comes from Bryum argenteum, assembly GCA_037043015.1. NCBI lineage: Eukaryota > Viridiplantae > Streptophyta > Bryopsida > Bryales > Bryaceae > Bryum > Bryum argenteum. The sequence continues at coordinate 2,840,302 of CM073324.1, forward strand.
CATGAGGATGAGCCCTTGGTCTGGCGCCTGCCACTCCGATCTCGCATCCTCTGTTTCGGGAATCTCCCGTTCGTTGAACGGTCGACATGCGAAGGCGATGCAGCGAAGTGCTTGAGCTGCCATGCCCTCAATAACATTGTTGAACTCGGTCCGCTTCTCGGGTGTCATGGGTTGAGTGTTCCCCTGTGAATCGATGTAGTTCGTGCACAAGTCCAGAATGATCTCAGCTGCTCCTTTCCAATGTAGCTGAACGTCTCCGGCACTTGTTTTGCAGATCACTCCGGCACGTTTCTTCTCCGAGTTGAAAGTTTCCACGTGGAGAATCTGATTCTCGTGACGAACTGTTCGGAAGTTCATACCTAGCTTGATACCCCAGGTCAGAAGAGCTGCTTCTGTCGGACTTCCCGACACTGCTGGCTCTTCACCATCCTTGTGTGGAGCAACGTTACCATTGCTGTTGAGGCAGATAGAATGCTGAAGTGTTGTAACCAGGCTTGCGGGCAGAGATTCAGAACCCAAAGCATCCTCAGATTTCATCTCTCCTCCAAAGTAAGCTCTCGTCACGGTCATTTTGTTCGTGGTGAGTGTCCCGGTCTTGTCACTACAAATGGTAGTTGCCGACCCCATAGTCTCACAAGCAGCGAGAACGCGAACTAAAGACTTATCAGCCATCATCTTCCGCATGGAATAAGCCAATGTAAGCGTAACAGCCAGTGGCAATCCCTCGGGCACAGCTACCACCACGATCGTCACAGCAATCGAGAAGATATGTACCATCTCCTTGATGACCTCGGCAGCCCTTCGCTCTCTTGCTGTGGCCTTTTTGAATGTGATAGCAAAATAACGGATAATCAAGATAACGAACACAACAGATGCTACCATAAGGCCAACTTTACCGATCAATGTCGCGGCACCATTCAACCGAACCTGGAGAGGAGTGAGCTCTCCATTGTCGTGACTAATGGAAGCCATCACTTGGCCCCATTCGGTGTTCAGCCCCACTCCTGTCACCAGCATAGTACCTTGACCATCCTGCACTTTGCATCCCGAAAGCAGAAATGGCTTGGACTTGTCTTTCTTCACTGGCAAACTTTCCCCTGTCATGGTTGATTCATCTATTGAGAGGGAATGCCCTTCCACGAATACACCATCCGCAGGAACTTGGCCTCCAATTGACAATGGCACGAGGTCACCCACTAACAAGTCGAAGATCGAGACCATCTGTCGACGACCAGCTCGTAGAACCTCAAGTTTGATATTCTCCTTCTCGGTGTTCAAGTTTTGAAAATTCAATCCTTGTTTGTAGTCACTTACAGCGGTGACGAAAATCACAAGGAGGACGGCAACTCCAATGCTGGTTCCTTCGTACCAGCCCTCCTTCGGTCCCTCGGTCCACATTCCTGTGGCGAGGGAGACAACGGCGCACACCATCAAGATGTTTAACGTCGTGTCTTTGCATGCATCCCAAACAAAAGACCAGAATCCTTTGGTAACCTTTTTTGGGTACGTATTGGAGCCGTAAGCTTCTCGCCTCTTCTGTAACTGCTCCTCATTCTCATCCAGCCCGTACTCCAAGTTTGTAAGGAGCTCCCTTGCGAGCCCTTCGACTCCGCCCAGCTTCTCCAAATCCCCATACTCGCGGTCTTGCAGCAAGTGAACGAGGTCGCTTGGAGCCACTCCATAGCCATCAGGTGCAACGCCTCCAGGCCTCACACGCTTGTTCAAGCCTCTCTGGAGCCTCGCCACCGCACATATTGTGTGCGTGCACGCCCTGAGCCGCGTTCTCGCCCTTCGTTGCAAAGGAAATATCCGGAACCTCCTCGTGGCGTTCAACACGAGGGTCGCTTTTCGCCATCTTTTCGAGCTTTCGGATGTTGATGGGCCTGAACCAAATTCGTGCGGCCTAGGAATGCAACGTCCAGTATCGCTCTCAGAGAAAATCTCGTCAGCATAGACGGCTCTATCAGCCATCGTTGCTTTTCAGAGCTGATTCTCCAAAAGGACTGCAACTAGTTCAGCTCCGCTAGTAAAAGATCGACCGTCGTCGAATGCGTCGCCCTGCGTCCTTGAAAAAATACCACTTATTGCTCTACACCACTCCGAGAAGTGAGATCTAGAGCGCAGACTACAGTACTTCAGGGGCTCGTTCACTCGTATTCACCGACGAGACGAAGCTAATTGGCAACGCACCGACAGCAGAAAGCCATCATTATCAGAGCCATAAGCTGAGAAATTCTTGCTAGGACGGCAACTCCTCAGAGGACGGTGGTTAGCTGGTTGCCGACTTGACGACAGGGGGAGCCGCAATTATCAACATGTATGTACTACGTCAACAAATCAGTACGGCCCAAAAAGTGCGAAACTCCCGAGAAAATCCTCCAAAATGTCGGCCTCCTTCAAATTTCATACAAACCTCGGACAAATTCTGCAGTAATTTCATCGTGCCTTGGAGAACAAAATGCTGCAACATCCATGCAAGTTCGCCCTCTCCTCTAAATCACCAATCCCTCTTACGTTCTCAAATATTTCTCCTTGCAATGTGACGACATTGCACACCAAGAATGTAACTTGGTCACTTATGTTTCTCTCCTACTTAAAGTGTATGTTTCTCTCCCACTTAAAGTGTAGTTCAGTATTTAACACGATAGTTAAGAATATATGTATATAAGAGGTTTAGTTGGACAAAATAGACAAGCACATTCATTTAGATGATGCCTTTAATGACACAAGAAAGAAGACAAACGAAACTCTCTAATTTAAACTCTTCCGCATTTGTGCAATATTTGTAATCTAGATTCTTTAATATGTATAATGACACCATGAGAAAAGAAAAGGCATACACAACACAATGTAAAAATAAATAAAAATTGATTGGAGACTATTGCCGATTCCAAGCAATTCCATCCTCAAACTTCAAAACTTAAGTAAAACCAATAAGTTAACAAAATCATCAAATTGACCAATTACATTTATCTGGACTTTGAAAAAGACATTATAATAGAAATTTCAAATAAATAATCAAGCAATATGATGGTTTACAAGCATAAAACATCTAAGTCTTCCATATGTATGTCTTCGTTTAGTTGGAGGTGCTTGGTGAGGCGCATCTTCTCTAAAATATGGGTTGTAGATTGGATGAATTGGAAGTTAATTCCTATACACAAAGGCATGAACACAAGGCCTCTGGCACTTGCACCTCCAAGACAATTCATGATACGCACCCTACATCTACCACGATTTTTCACAAATTGGTCGAGATGAAGAGAAAGCTCATTGAGTATGTTCTCTAGCTCTTTTTCTCCAAGGAATTGATGGTTTGTGTCGGCTCAAATTATTCAACTTTCTCGTATATTGTTGAAATCCACTTCATCAAATCCATTCATGACAATAACTTGGTCTTAAAGCCCAATAGCTCAGTCAGCTCGCGCCTCCTTGTTTGCTAGAAGTGACCCTTCACCTCTAACCGCAAGATTGTGGGCCATTAAGAAATTGCAAGGTTCAAAGGTGGAAGTTCATCAAAAGGAGGAGTTTCTTGTGGCACCTGCAGCCGGGCAATAGTTCGTGGCAGCTACCAAGGAGGCACCCTAGAATCCGTGGGGACCTCCCAAGGCCGTTTTTGATAATTTTGAATTCAAATTTCGGATCTGCGACCCCAAGTTACACTTGGAAGCCTACTCCTTGACATTTAATGTCTTTACAACAAAAAATTAGGGAGCTCATTACCCCTCCCCCATCCTCCTTGGTAGCTGCTCCGTACGCTTACCCCCTCCTCCTTGGTAGCTGCTCCGTACGCTTACCCCCTGCAGCCTATCTAATTCCTCTGGTGAAATGTAGAGGAGTAACACGCGCGGAATGCCTTGATTTCGGGAATTCAATTCTTTCTCTGCTTCTTCAAGGCTGCTCATATGCCCTTGAAAACTCCCCACCGGACTCCTACAATAGGTACCACATACACAAAATTATGCAAATGTCTGCAAGGATTTACGGATTCATGAATCTCATGTCAAGCTTGTTACCTGCATACTTACCAATCCAAGATTTCGTCTGTTGAACCACTTTGTTAGGCATGACAAGTGGCCAAAGCGTTGATCATCTCTGCAGTGGCAGCCTATTTCAACGATGGGATTTTTCCGAAATGCTTCTTCCGGACCAAAATAGATTCTGCGGCACAAGAACGAAAAACATCACTCATCTGATAGACACTCGGAAGTATTACGTGTCACAAGACTGCAATCGACATCAACACGATTTCACATGATCAATCTCTTCTTACAATTTCCGTTCTGTACAAGCGGCAGGTTGTGGTTGAAGTCTGTTGTCGGGGTTTCCTCTTTCTGTCCCTCTTCATCATTGCTACGAGGATTTAAGGTCCCCTCCATGCCCGCTGTCTGGAGATCGTCCGTGAGGGCACTTCCGTCCATCGTCGGTTCTCGATTAGGTTTCGGCTCCATTCCTGATTCATATTCAAGCTCAATTAATCATCAAAGCTAAGGAGAGTTTTGGCAACAAGTTTCCTGCCGCTGAAGAGAGTGTTGTTCGTAAATTGTTAGAATTAGAAGTGCTGACAGAAGACTCCGCACCTTTCTGAGGTTGCTCTTGCAACCGAAAGCAACTTTGGAGGTATGAGAAATAAGAAGAACCGATCGCAGGAAAAGCTTACATTAAGACTGAATCAATGACTGAGCTGTCTTCGAAGCTAGATTGTTGCAACTGATCAAAAAAGAAAGTGTAAAAGTTCTGCTACTGAGAAGCAAATGTATCTGCTATAACGCCGAAGAATCAGGAAAGCTTACCTTGAATTCTTGACGGCAATTGGTGCTGAGGTCCAGTGACGAATGATCTTGGTGCTGAACATCTTAAGCAACTTAGGGCCACTTTATACTTGGGGCCAGAGTGAGGGCCGGCCCGAATTCTTCAAATTTCAACCAATAGGATGGCTCGATTCTTTCAAATCAGGCCCAAGGACTTTATACTAGGGCCCGACCAAAATTTCAACTTATCCTCTGCGGCATCCTACGTGGCACTGTTATGGCGCCAAGATGTTTGGGCCCAAGTGATGCAATTGGGACAAGGTTTACCCGGTCCCAAACTTCCCACCTTGGGCCCAAACCCTAGCCGTTCAATCCGGCCCGCTCTCCGGCCGGCCACAACTTATGTATAAAGTGGGCCTTGTTATAGGATGGATATGGTTATGTGTCTTGAACACCTATTTTGTTACAATGGGAATATTCAAATTCTCAAATCGATGACAATTGAGCTTGAGTTGAGCCAAATGTATTCTGTGAATACATTTAGCTCGACTCGAGCTAAAATCTCATTTCTCAAAATCAGTGAATGTTGCCATTATAACGAAATAAGTGTTCTTGGTTTGTTAAAGAACGCCACACATGTTACTTTCAGGCACTCGCATGAATATCTAGAGTAAGCACCAAGCACGTTCGTTTTAGCCAATCTAATCCTCAAACCAAAGGGTTGAATCTAACCGCTCTCCATTGTTAACATGTTTATGCAAAGTGAAACTAGCCACTAGGGTCCCAAGAGTTATTATGTATTTGAATAAAGTTTGTCAAAAGTCAATTACAAACAAACTATGGATATTTAGAGTTGGATAATCAAACCTGGAGCACTAAAAGTTGGTATGTACGTAACAGTTTTGCAATGAAATGAAAAACTAAATTATAATCAAACTTGAAAACTAAGTACAATTGAGCTACACATTAAAATATGAAGAGACACTCAATAATTGTCTCTTAAGAAGATTATTTGGAAACCACTTGGTGCGCTTTTTGCATGAAGTGGAAGCGGTGCCTTGGTTCGAAAAGAAACACGTGCTAATCATATAAGAGGATTTTGTCCTCTCAAGGACCCGTGAATGGCTTAAATAGCCTTTTAAAAAGTTCTTTAAAAAGAGACTAGCCAAAGTTAAATATAATGAATTTATCCTTAGTTACAACCGAATATTTAGGTAGAGATTAGTCTAACCTTTACATTGTCACTTCATAACAAGCTTGTCTTAACAAAACAAACAAGTCAACAAGAAAAAGACAACAATACACGGGCACACTTATAAAATGCAAAGGCTTAGTCTCAAAAGGATTAGATTGTGGCCCCTGAGCACGACATTTTTGCTCAAAGTTTGAAAAGTAAAAAATAAAAAATAAAATCTCTACTACCGCTTTTGAATGGTCCGACTATAAATGCTCTTAAAGGTCAAGGTTCACCTTGAGGATAAGAAATACACGGACACTTACTATCTTGCATTTCAAACAACACGCGGAAAACATGATAAGAAGTACAACCAATTACCATCCTAAGTATCTTCAAAAGTTCAATCAACTGGTCCATACATACTTCTTCATAAAAAAATAAGTGCAATGAGCAACCATTCGTAACTACAACATGTCAAATCACACACTCACCAACTTCTAGTGGACCTTTCCTAACTAAAATAAATAAATAAAATTACAATAAGTTGTAAACCTTTCATGCATATACGATTCAAATAGGATGCGACCATTGACTACCATCACCATAAAAACAATGTGACTTGCTAGTAACTTCAAGAGCCACCAACTGGGCCTTAGGCTAGCTAGTTGTCATAAGCTAAGGCTGAGTTGAAAGCTCTCGACTCGCTAGTCGCTTGTAGACTCGCTAGTCGTTAGTAGACTCGCTAGTCTAGTAAGAGATATTAGTATATAAGTAGGCATTTCTTATTGTAAAATTGATTCTTGGATTAATATCATTTTCCTTCATGTATACATTTGTTTTGACATCTATACTCTTACAAGACGCTCTACTTCGCAAGTAAGCGCTCGTCAAGATGGACATGCGGAGATGTGTTGCGTTCCTTCTGATGGCGATGGTGGTGATTCAAGCGGCTGCAGCAGAGGTGCACCTCACGGTGCAAAACAGGTTGCAAGTGGCACTTACGGTGGTGAATCCACCCGGATGTTGCTTGCGGTGCGGGGAGTATCCGCCTGTGGGAGCGAGATGTATTGATGAGTGTGTGGCTTGTAAAGATGTGACCATAGCTAGAGGAGCAGCGGCAAAGCTGGACCATCATATCTATTATGCGCCCGGGTTACCCATCAAGATTTTATCGTCTGGGGCGACTCATTGCATTGCTGATAATCGTCTTTTCGGTGACAACACACTCACTGTTGGTCCTGGTGTCTGCGGAATCAGTGGTATCCAAGCTACTCTTGAAGGATCACCTCTTTGCTTGACTCCTTGTTAGAGATGATTTCAATCTAGACAAGTGTTTCGGTAATTTAGAGCTTTTCATGATCACGATCAATACACTAGCTGTCTGTGTGGCTATCTTTTTAAGCAGAGCAATTGTGCTTAAGGTGGATGTATGAGTTCATGAAGGAATAAATTATCTTATTTCCTTGCGTGACCAATCAACTATAACCTCAACTTTATTCACTTAAATTTTTCCACTTACGAGCTCAAGGATGTACGAGTTGAATATAGATCCTCTTTGAACCTTTTAATGTAAGGCCTTTCATGTTACTCAAAAGCCTCTAATAACCTTGTTCTTGTACAAAATTTATTTGTAAGGATTTAGACGATTTGAAACTTTCAAGTGTAATATCTTAAAGTTAGTTCACCTACATGTGTGATTGAATTTTTACTTTCAAATAAAGAATGTAATTAGTACAAGTATATATTCTAACCACCTCGTTTTGAATGTCAACTATATTAGGCAGAAATGATTTAAAAACTTTTATAAGAAGGTTTAAAATCAACCACATGGTAAACCATGCATCACATTAGTTATTAATATCTTGTTTACGTAAAAATTGAACAAGTATGTCCCTTTATGGGTTTGTGGATTTTGAGAGAATTTTTTGGAAAAATTCCAAAATCTCGACAAAGTCTGTAAAAAATGATTCGGAGAATACTAGAAACTGTGAAGATTGTTTTTGTAAATTTTGGAGGCTGCTTTTGTGAAATTGACAAACTTTTTGACTTAGGTCACCTCAAAAGTCAAAACTTGAAAAAAAATTTGGTTATGGAATTTTTTTTTAAAAGAATTTCAAAAAAAATTCTAAATGTAAGTTGCCCTAGATTTGGACTTGAAACCTAAGTTTCTAGATGAGGCTTTTAAAATTAAAAGTTGGCTTTGCAGATTTTACCACATACACTTTGCAGTATAAGAAGCACCGTTTAAAAATCTTAGGAAAAAATTTAAATTCTAATCCCTTCACCTAGGTTGCCAAAATCCCATAAAGCACAATTTGTTTTCTTGGACCTACAGGGGTTAAGAATATAATAATATTCAACTACCGCAAAGGTAATTTTCAATTAGCAGACTAATCACTTATGATACAAGAAGTCTAAAATCTCTTTTGGTTCCAAATTTGTAAATGAGTCTTGATATTAGTTAAAGGTGGCATATTTGTTGTTTATGAACATATATTTGCACCAATAAAATGATTAGTCTGCAAACGAGAAGTGTATAAATCTACAATGCATGGTCGACAGGTGGGCAACCAAAATTGAAATTTTGTAGCTCAATGATGACATTGAAATTTTGTAGTCAATGATGACATGATTGTAATTAAAGCTTGGCTCAGAAAGGGTCACACCAATAAAATGCCCAAAAGTGCCTATTATTCAGAAAAATTGATTTAAGAAGCTTTTAACGAATCAATTTGCAAATTGACGACTATCCATTTAGAAAGATAATCAACCATTTAAAGTGCAAATTGCTCAAAAATTAATATGTAGGAATTTAATCATCAGTATATATAAATAGCAATCAATGTAGACTTGGATCATCTTCTACCATTTTTTATGAAACCCCTATAAGCCCGATCAATCATTTTATGGTTGATGCAAATTTTAAAAGGCAGAGGTGAGTTAGATCATATAAAATTTTTTTAGATCATAAATTTCATCTAAAAACTAGTGAATTTAGCCTACTTCATATGCAAGTTCTAGATCCTCATTTAGCCTTGAAGTTTTTCATTTATAGACCTCCACACAAACAAGGGAAATTTTTTCCAAGTAGTTTAGAGTAGCCAAGTAAATCAGACCTTTAGAATGACAGAGGTGGCTTACATGTTGACATTTCTATCATTATTTTTTTTGCAGGGGTACAAAGGGTGGAAGGTTTCACCGAGAAATTTACTTAGTTTTTGAGACTATCAGACTCTTGTAGTCAAAGAACAGTTTCAATACTCATTCATTTCTATCGCAACACTACGATACCAAAACCTTATAACATAGAAAATATCCCTTTTACTTTCACAAAAATACATCAACATATCTTTCGAACCCCTCTAATTTAAGGGCTTCCTTCCTCCCACCAACGTGGTGTCAACAAGCCCTAGTAGCTAGTTTGAAACTTTAAAAAATGACTTGATTGGCCTTGTAGGTACAATACAATAATATGATTTTTTTAAAAGACTCTATACTCACCTTGTCCATTCATATGGTGAAAAGTTATGAGGATTTTTTTAGTGCACTAAATAAATAGATAAAATGACTACACTAAATAGGTAGATTATAGCTAGATTATAAGAAGACCTTAACATAATTTATTAATTATCTACACTCCTTAAAGCCCCATCTTGACCAACATAGAAAGTAAAAATATTGATCAACAGTAAAAACTTACAACACTTTTATGTAAATTTGGATACCTCATTCCAAAACCGCGCATGGTCAAAAGCTGACACCAATAACTCCACATCCGGAGCACTTTGCCGGATGTGGAGGTAAATTAAAATTGCATGAAACCGGAATCCGACCTTACTGCCGATTCTACAAAATGTGGCCAATTCTAGAATTTAGAGTTAACCCTTAAACGCCCAAGGTGACCCGAGGGGTCACCTTCCAACATAATCTCCTCTGTAGCTCTCAATGTACTCAAATTTTCACTTATATTTTGATGTCAAACTAGTCACCCTCTTGTGATGCATGCAAAAAGTGAATTTTTACAATTCAAATCACAATTTGTATGTGTGATTTTGTGCTTTGAAAGGATTGTGGTAGGTAGGTTGGGGTTGTACATAACCTTGTAGGAGGTTGCAAGCTCATCATTGATTGGTGCATTCATGGTGCCCTTGTTCAAAAAGTGCACTATTCATGATGCCCAAGTCCAAAAGATGCTGTGATCCAATTTTGGGCTGCCCGTTTCACACCCCATGGGCGTTTAAAGGTTAAACAATGAATCTCTCCTAGCATATTCTTACCCTCCAGGCTTGCTCCAAGACCGCTGAGAGTGCAGAATGGCCCGTGCTCTAGTACAGAGCTTCTGACCTGAAGAAAATTCCACCACGCAAATCCTCACAAGCGCAACCTGTAACAGGGCAAGAACTAGATTTTTGTGTTTGCTAGAAAAGTAGATAGATAGTTGAAACCATTTTAGGAGTTTTTAGAAAATTTTAGAATTTGAGGTAGATGGCCTATGTAGGACCCACCATAGAAGCTTCGAGAAGGTGGGGCCCACCTCTAGAGTCTTCTAGAAGGGCGGTTATCTAGGTGGGGCCCACCTCTAGGACCTTCCGGAAAGTTCCATGGTGGGGCCCGCCATTGGAACATTCTAGAAAGTTCCAAGGGCGGTTAGGCAGAGTATAAATAGAACTGGCCGGGGCCATTTGGAGGCATTCGGTCAGGTACGCTTTAGTCCCTCTCTCTCAGTAAAGTTTGGTTTGTACTTTGCTTCTTTAGTTCTGCTTTGTTCTGTTCTGTTCAAGTCTATTCGGTCTTGTTTAGTCCGGTTTTCTCAGATCTTGTTAGGTTAGCAGTGTTTGAGTTGTGACCAAAGAGAGAATTCAGTCCCGTTTCACAACCTTTGGTTTGGCCTTCAAATGCTAGTATTCTGAATTGAAGGCCGAATTTTTATCCGTGTCCTCAGGACATAGTGACATAAAAGTGGAAATGACGACAATTCAAATTAATATGCAATGCAATTACAATACTGCAGCAATACAATTACAGCACACTCTATATACAAAATTTGGATAAAAATCAGCATTGCAATTACACTGCGATCAACATACTTGCCGCAATACTGCAACCACTACTAGAAAATGCTGTGGAGATCAAGTGTAAATCAAGTAAAAACTGTTGTGCCCAACAGACAAAATGACTTTCAGTTGATTGCGGACTCGGTGATCCAGAGTATTAGGTGGATGTGGATGATCAAGAGAAATGTCTTCCACTTCTGTTGATATCAAGAAATACTTTGATGACGTGTCAGAACTCAGCCATGGGGTCTTGAGTGAGAACTTAGCCATGAGGTCGTGAGGATGTGGCACCACGTCCCGATGACAAGGCTCTATCCACCATAGCCCGTTGATGGCGCTAGGCTTCCACGCGGCAGCTCAACGTCCATGTTGTCTAGCTGAAGCCGCCATGTTCGAGTAATGACAGCTATACTCAATTAGTTACCGGACACACCTAGTTCTGAAATGGAGATTTTATTTATTCACAGCGAGCTGTACATAGTGGGAGAGTTATTGGGCACGGACATGTCAGCTAGTTCAAAACCTGTACTAGGGCTCGGTACTTGAAGCTAGGTGGGAGTCGACGTGTGGGTACGTGTTACAAAATTAGTCGCCCTCCGAGGACGCACCAAGGTCAGCGTCGAAGGTAAGTAAGGTCTCTTGAGTGTCAGCATCTAATGTGTCAGACAGACGAATGTATCTGCCGCGGAGTGGTGGAGGAACAGGCTCTTCAGATAAGGCGTCTGGTACTCGGAGTCCTGGGAATTCGTTGTCGCGGCCGTGATGGAAAAGCAGTCCACCTTCAATATCCTCGGAAGATGCAACAACGCGCTTGCCACGCGGCTCTGTTCGAACCACTACCTTCCACCCGGGTGCCTCTGCACAATCACAGAAAAACACCTGCTCTACTTGTGAAGGGAATGCGAAGGAATCCCTACCGAAGAAAATCGTCTGAGCAAAGTTGGCGATGGTGAAACCAAGCGAGTCTTTTTTCACGGTCGCTGTAGCACCTCTGTAGTTAGCCTTGACCCCTGTACCTATGAGCACAACGGGAAGGAAAGTAGCATAATCAAGTTCAATAATCTCCTCTAAATGTCCGACATACTCGACAGGGGCTATCACTGGATTTCGATCCCTCAGGCCAAAACGACACTCACGAAGAAATGTCGCGGCGATGCCGGAGTCCATGGTCTTCATATGTTCTTCAGAAGATCGCACTCGATAATGGTAGCCATAACTGCTCATGCTTCGGTATCGCATAGCAATCTGACTGGGAAGAGAGGACAATGCGTTGACAGTCGAATCAATGTCAGCACCGTCAGCTTTCTCGGATGACACTTTGTCATGCAGCCAGAGAGTGAAAGCAGGTAGCTCTGCCAACTCGGGGGGGGGGGGGGGGAAATTCAGTGCGCGCCCACCCTTACGACGTGGGTGACGCGAACGCCAACGCTTTCTGTCTGCATGCCGGGCCTCTACAAGCGGTTGATAGATTCTGCACAGAATCAGAGGAGTATATTAAGCAGAGACATGAGAATTCGACATTGACCAGTGTGTCCGAGAAAAGCACAGATTGGAGGTGTGTACATTGAGGAATGGGAAACAACAATGGAGAATTGATGTAAGTGAAAGTTGAGTGGAGATATAGTAGCTCGAAGCTGACTTACGCACGGTATGGCTCGATGATGTCAGCATTATCAAGGACAAATGCATGGATGTGCTCTAGCAGGTCTTCTCCTAAGCATGTTCTTTGCCCTTGCCCTCCAGCACTATGTCGTTCATTATTGGGTCTTCTTTGCTGTCCCATACGCGTTTAATGGAAGTCTGTTTGTCTCCAAGGTACTCGGAGACAAAACCGCAAGCCTCTCCCACCTCGTACCCCTTAGCCATACAACCTTCCGGCTTGCCGTGATTCCTAACATATCCTTTCAAAGTCTTGTAGTACCTCTCAAAAGGATACATCCAGCGGACGTGGATAGGACCACAGATGAACAATTCCTCGACGAGGTGAATGCAGAGGTGCACCATGACATCAAAGAATGCTGGTGGCATCTCCTTCTCCAGGGCACATAGTGTTTCCGCACAGTCCTCGAACAAAGCCTCACGCTCGGCACAGTCAACCTTCTTTGCGCAGATCTTCTTAAACAGCCTGCTGACGCGAATGATTACCGCAGCCATATGTCTACAGCCACAACTACGCATACACAATGGCATAAGGTCATGGATGAGAACATGAAAGTCATGAGACTTTAAACCTGTTAGCTTCCCTTTACTAATTTTTGCGTGCAGGGAGCTTGAGTAGCTTGAGTAGCTTGAGTAGCTTGAGTAGTGTGGCAGCTTCAAATTCTTCAGGGTGTCTAGAAAGATACCACGCTGCTCTTTGGTGAGAACATATGGCGCTTCAGGGAGAAATGTCCGATCCTGCCCTCCTAGCCTTCGCAACCAGAGATGTGGACGAATGTTGCGATGTTGCAGATCGAGGCAAACACTTGGCCCGTCCTTCTCCCCAAAGAGACTCCGCAGCAAGTTCTCCGCCACATTCTTCTCAACGTGCATCACGTCAATGAGATTTCGCACTGGAAGATCATGCACGTGTTTAAACGTTCGCCCGTCACCTATCCGAGTCTCCCGTGAAACAGAGTCTATAAAATTCAAACATATAACCAATCGACATTGAAAAACAACAGTGTGCCACTTGCACTTCAACTGTAGAACTTCAACAGTTTAATCGGCTCCTGCACAAACTTATAAGTATCCAGTACTCATCCTATCAATAGATGTACAACTCTGAATAGTTAGTGATTACCGAGTCTGTACAAGAGGGACTTCTAAATCAAGACCGAATCATGATATTCCGAAAGATTCACATACGGTCAATTCGTAGAGATGGGTTAGGAAAACAAACCTTCCAATAAGGTAGTGCAAAAAGAATGCTAGCTCGTTTAACACCATGCTCCTTGACGGGATCGTCTGCAGAGTCCTCGACACCGCCATTCCGGAGTCACTCGGCACGATTCCGTCCTCGCTCCAAAGACTTCCGTAGCGACGACTTACGTAGAGGGAAGGTTGCATGTTCCTGTTGGTTGTTGAAGGCAGCTCTCGCGCGACGAAATCGATGCCCTTCCGGTAAGAACCTCCTGTTTCCTAGATATACTATCTTACTCACTTCTGACGAATGCTCGGCACATGTACCACTTCCACAGACGAGACAAGCTACATATCCCTTAACCGATTGTCCTGCTATCAAACCTAGAGCAGGAAAGTCATGCACTGTCCATAATAACATAGCTCGCAACGTAAATTTCCGATTTCCAACTGCCTTGCTTATATTCAGAGCTGGTACTCCATCCCATAGCTCAAGAAGTTCGCGTACCAATGGTTTGAGGAAGACGTCTATGGTCTCTGATGTCGGAGCTTTGGGGCCTGGTATTAAAATAGACAAATTGAGAAAGAATTTCTTCGTTGATAACCAACCAGGAAAGTTATAGATGGCCAATAGGATGATCCAAGTAGAGTGTTTTGAACTCTGGTTGCCATGGGGACAAACGCCGTCGGCAATGAGACCTAAACGGAGGCTAGATTGGAGATCCTTGAAAGCTGGAAACATCCTAAATACCTCCTTCCACTGGTAGCTGTCGACTATGGATGTCATTATTGATGAGTCCTCTGAATTGTCCCGAAAGTGATTTAGCAGCTCTGCAATATCCGGACACTTGAAAAGCCCTTTGAGCTTGGGGATGAGAGGAAGTATCGTGTCACGGCAAATGGAACCTTTGAAGAGCTTGGAACATATCGTGGATGCATACATCTAGGGCACTCCGTAAGTTCTCCGTTAACTTCGCCTTCATATAATATATGGCCATTTGGACAGGTATCAATCCGTTGATGTTCCAGCCCGAGCCTCCTTATCATACGTTTTAGTTCGTATGCGGTTCTTGGCATGACGTTGTTTGTTGGCAGTAACGTCCCATCCAAGTATGTGAGTAAAGCCGTTAGAAATGTATCAGAGACTCCAAAAACTGTGGCAAGGGTCATGAGAACAATTCCCGACTGCATCCTGCTCTCTCGTGAGCCCTCAAACAATGGCTCAGAACACTCCAGGATCAAGTTCTCGAAATCCACATTGTCGTCTTCGTCTACGGTGTCATCCTCCGGAACAACAAAATTTACTTCGTCTTCAGCGGCTGCCTCACGCTGCAACGATTCTGCCCTCCCGTAAGCATCGTATGCTGCCTCGCGGGCCCTCACCTCCGCATCCACCTCCTCATCTTCGGTGTCCTCGGCCAATGATCCATGTGAATGCTTTTCGCTGTCTTCATCGCCTCGTACTAGAGCAGGTCCCCGCAAAGGCTGCCCTTCAACTGTCTGAAGCACAAGAGCAAAAACTACATTAGAAATCAAGTAATAATACAGACCTCCTTAAATACGATGGACTCCATCGACACATATACTTTGG
Organism: Bryum argenteum; assembly: GCA_037043015.1. Classification (NCBI taxonomy): domain Eukaryota; kingdom Viridiplantae; phylum Streptophyta; class Bryopsida; order Bryales; family Bryaceae; genus Bryum; species Bryum argenteum. The sequence goes on from CM073324.1 coordinate 2,855,716, forward strand.
AGAAGGAACTTTCTACAAAAATAAGCGGTTCGTTTCATGTGATATAGCACGGGCTCAGAATAGGACGGGAGTGGGAGAATCAATACTCTATGGGGATGCAGATCGTCAATATGCTGAGTCTTTACATCTTTCAAATTGAGACTGAGCGTCACTCACCATAACGGGGTAGGGTAGATATACATCCCTCCCGTATCTCCTATGGTGCCTTGAAATAGTGTCGGCCTTCCGAACTCTTCCTCCGCGGCACCTTCGACACGCGCATGGGTACTCAGATATTCCTTTTCGAGTAGCGATACTTCTTTCAATATGAAACGCGGCACATAGTCGTAGGTGTCTCATCGTAGACAGCGTCAACGCTCTCTTACCGCTTTGTATATGTGCCAACTTGTGAGGTTTCCGTCTACGCGGCACATACGTTTTAATCAGAGAAGTGTTCTTTACACGGCAATGACTCTTAGACTCCAGAATTACGTTATTTATATATATGCCAATAAAGGTGCGGAACCGAAGAATTTTTCCTTTATGCAGATTCCTAGCATGGTAATATTCTAGGAAGGAAAGATCAGACTCCCATCTAAACGGTGCAGTCCAATATGTTTAGAAAAATCCACTCACTGTTTGAGTGTGCCGTTCACCGCCACTCCGCGAGCATGGTCTCTAATTCGTAGTTGAACTTACGCATGGCACTAGACCATTTGGCTGCCAACACTCCAGAAGTTCATCAGCCCTCAAGGCCAACATCCTTGTTGTAATTGAAGTAATGTAGATGCGGCGACCTCCATCGCAAGTACCGGTACAATCAGCAGGTGCATCGACAGAAGCTCGTACTCAATTCTTATTTGTCTCGGTTGCGTCTCGGTTGCATACTCTTTCGTTTGTCTCGGTCGAAGCAACTTGCGCCATTGTCGGTCTCGAGTTTGTTGCACAACTACTCTCTCAATGGAACTTGTCACCAAGAGTTATTAGTTATATAGAATTTGCGGAAATTTTGAGAAATTGTAGAATTGAAGACAGAACTAAAATTGGAGCAAACGGAGCTTGATGTTCACCAACTATCGAGGCCTTGTGCTTGTTCGCCAATTGCCGACGTCCTCTGCCTACTGTCGAAGCCTTCTGCTTGATTGTTGACTTCCTCTGCCCGCTGTTGAGGCTCCTGCGCCAATTGTTGTCATTTTTTTCACCGACTTAGAGACTTCCTTTGCCGAGCGTCCTCTATTATTTTGCCTGTTATCCGACTTTCAATGCTTTCTCTGTTTGCCTACTATCCTTTGACATCAAGCACGGTTGAGTACAAAAAAATCCCGCTACGTTACACAAAGGAACCCTAAAACGAACTTGTTAGGTGCATAGGGTCGTGCACTTACATCGAGTGGATCGGGCACTTACATCTAGTGGATTAGGCGCGCAAGGAAGATACAGAAGATACAGGCCAAGGCAAACCACCTGCGTGCGAGGCACCACCTTTAGAACTCTCACATCTGCTCGTCAACCCATGTCAATTAATTCTTCGGCAGAAGTTCAACACCGCTTGTGTCTTGCACTTCGATCCCTCATACCTTCCCTCGGCCTCTTGGTTCTCGTCTCCGAAACTTGGTTGTCTTCGTCGTGGAACTCTACCAGCGTTTGAGGGCTCCTTATAATCCACGCCCAACGGCCCAAGGCGTTTCGACGAGGCAGAAACGAGAAAACCAGAACATAGAACAAATGCAACATAAAACGACAACGTTACGACGTTCACTACTAGAAAATGGGTGCCGTAGCAACGTCAAGAAAGCAACATTCGCTGAGTATGCAACGTTTGCTGGAGTCCAGAGTTTTGAATGCTTGGTCGGACGCAGGAGCGCACGTTCCCCAGCTTGCGTGGATTCCGCAGCGTTTTCCTGGCAAACTGTCACCTCAATGGCCCACCTCCTCATGCAGGGCTAGCTTTTTTACTGCCCTAAAAGCTATTCTCTTCCGTCAAATCAATAAAATTTCTCCCAATGACCGCGACTTACACTACATTTGCACTTTAGAAGTAAAAGGCAATGAGATTTGGTTTACGCTGTAAGAAATGGGAATTTCCTACGTTACCCCACAACGTAATTGGTCGTGTCCCCAGCTGTCTCTTGCGCAAAAGCAATTATTTAGAAATAATAGTTTTATTGCCCACTATTTCAACATTTCTTATGATGAATTAGATTCCCTCCTATAGTACTGTACATAAGTGTGCAGGGTGAGACCCAAATTCCCATTTGGATAACTAAGCTACAAGTTAGCCCGAGAAGAAGATACGGCCCGTTTTTGAGGCTAAGGCAAAAACGGGTGGTCTTCCAAAACAAAAGTGTGTCACGGAAGGCCCCTCAACACAAGAGGGGGCTACCAAGACTCAGAGAGTACTATGAGGAGGGGTGGTCTCCCTCCTCACTTCCACATGGTGCCGAGGAGAGCCGGGGTGGCTCTAAGGGGTGAGGCTTGGGATGGAGCCTCACTCCCGCACCTTGGGCACTATGGGATGCTTGTGGTGTGCATCCCGAAACATTGGGTTGGAAAAGTGTCCCGCTCCAAACTAGTCCCCGTGAAAAGTAGTGCCGGTTTCCGGTAATGTCCCGAATGGAGAGTGTAGACATGAATGGAAGGAGACTAGTGGGGAGTTGGACAATATACAAGGGTGGTTAGCTCTGAGGTGAGTAGTGCCACCCTTGGCAGCTTGGACATGTGTGGAAGGCCGCCCCGTGCCACCAAGTGGCATGCCCATGTGTTTTGTGGGAGTTCCGGGTAATGAGTTGGGGGAGTCAAGGTGGGTTGGACACCTTGACTAGAAATGGTGCTAACATTGTGTGTGCTTGGCATGTGCAGTGTTAGCTAAGTTGTGGCCGGTTGCTACCAACAAAGTAAGCCGTGATTCCGCTACCAAGTAAGGCTTACTTGAAGAAAAGAGTTGGGAGTAATTAGGGCCGCGACACTTGGTATCGAGCAAGGCTACGTTACGGGATCCAATCAAGAGTAGGATGGCACGAGGGGCGGAAGCTCGCGACGTGGCCCGAACACACGTAGTCAAGCCCTTGAGGCCGGGGATGCCCCTAATGAGGAGTTTTCTCAAGATGTCTCGGAAGAGCGGGAGGAAATTCAAGAGGAGCAAGGGGACCCAAGGGAAGTTGCTAGTGGTGAGGAGGACACTCACCATGATGAGGAAGAAGTTCCCTCAAGTCCCGTTCCCGGGGAAACGAGGCTACAAGCGGAAGGCACGAGATGAAATGTCAAATGAGCTTGTCAAAACTCTTCAAGTCATGCAAAAAGAGATCAAGGAGCTCAAGGGGAGGGCATCAAGCCCTTCTTCCCGCAAGTTGTGCAAGACTAACTTGTCATCTTCCTTCACGGGATTGGGCAAGGCAAACAAGGTCAAGGACTTCATTGTCGAACTTGAGCTCTACTTTGAGGCTCAAAGAGCTCGTGAAGAGGACAAGATCACCATTGCCGTGACCTTCTTGAAAGAGCATGCTCTTTTGTGGTGGACTCGTTTCCGGGATGAAAATGCGGGAGTAGTGAGCAACTTAACTTGGACCGGTTTCAAGGAGATCCTAAGTGAGCGCTTCACCCCGGAGTACCAAGACATTCGGGATGGCATGGCCCTTGTGCGATTGAAGCAAACGGGCACCCTTCATGCCTATGTGAGGGATTTCAATGCACATTTAAATGTGCTCCCGAAGTTAGATGAATTGGCCAAAAAGGTCATTTTCTTCAATGGACTCCAAGGTTGGGCGGAGCGGCGGGCATTATTTAGGATGCAAAGCTCGCGTAAACTTGTGCCGAGTTGCTCAAGTTGGCAGAAAGAATTGGTGATGATGAAGGTCACCGGAAGACTTCTAAAGAAGGGACTTCCACCGGGGAGCAAGGCAAGTCGCAGTCAAAGCGCCAACACAAGAAATATGGTTGGCAAAAGCATAAAGGCGGTGAGGGTGGGCCTTCCAAGGATGGGAAGGACAAGTTTGCCAAGGACAAAACCAAAAGTGGGGACAAGTCCAAGAAGGAGACAAGTCACATAACTTGTTACAATTGTGGAGAAAAGGGCCACATGGCAAAGGATTGCTCCAAACCAAAGGTGAGTTTGGAAAATAGGAGAATCCTTGTTACAAGTCACCTATTGGAAGGGGGTTTCATTGCAAGAGCAAGTTGCTCCAAGTTAGGTGGTGGCTTGTTGTTCCTAAAAGGAGTTGTTGGTAAAAGTGACAATTGCTTTCTGTTGGATACTGGGGGCAACCCACTCGTTCATAAGTCCGGAAAGTGCGAAGAGGATGGGCTTGCATTTGAGCAAGGCAAGCAAGCCCATCCAAGTGAGGTTTGCAAAAGGCAAGCCTCACCAAACATGCCTTGTAGCTACGGGAGTAGAAGTGAAGTGTCAAAACTTCACCTTTGTGGAAAACTTCACGGTTTGTGAGATGGATGGGATTGATCTCATCTTGGGTAATACTTTCTTTGACACCTATAGGGTGAATATAAGGAGGCGGCCATTGAGTGTGGTTGCCAACCCCGAAGGCAAGGAGATTGAGTTGGAGTTCACCAAGGCACCCAACATGTTGGGGAGTAGGATCAACTTGGTGAACTTAGAGAAGTTAGAGGAAACCCGGTTCTTGATAATGCTGAGTACCGATTTGGGAGTTGAAGGGAATAAGCCCACTTCTAACTGAACACCTCCCAAGTGTATTCGGGAGGTCATCCAAGGCTTTGGTGATGTTCTCACGGAGGAGTTGCCGGATGAGTTACCGCGACAAAGAGAGGTTGATCACAAGATCGAGTTGGTGCCGGGAGCGGCACCGCCATCCAAGGCACCTTACCGGATGAACCAAAGGGAGTTGGTAGAGTTGAAGAAACAACTCAATGAGCTTTTGGCAAAGGGATATATCCGCCAAAGCAAGTCACCTTATGGAGCACCGGTCTTGTTTGTGGACAAGAAAGGAGGGAAACTACGCATGTGCGTGGATTACTGGGCGCTCAATAAGATCACTATCAAAAACAACTACCCTTTGCCTCGAATTGATGATCTCTTTGACCGGTTGGCGGGGGCCAAGTATTTTAGCCGGATCGACTTGAAGTCGGGATATTACCAAATCTTGATTGCGGCCGAGGATGTGGAGAAAACCGCTTGTAGGACTAGATATGGGTCTTATGAGTTTTTGGTGATGCTTTTTGGGTTGTGCAACGCCCCATCAACGTTCACAACCCTTATGAATACGGTGTTCCATCAAGAGATGGATGTGTTTGTCATTGTCTACATTGATGACATATTGGTGTTCTCCAAAACCAAGGAAGAGCATGCACAACACCTTGCAATTGTGCTTCAAAAACTTAGGGACAATAAATTGTATGCAAATGGGGAGAAAAGTGAGTTTGGCTTGCAAGAGATTGAGTTCTTGGGACACATTATGACGGGGCAAGGTGTCAAACCGGACCACAAGAAGGTAGAAGCAATCAAGAAGTGGAGCCGACCTACTTCACAAAAAGGAGTGAGGTCATTTCTTGGGTTGGCTAATTATTATAGGAGGTTCGTAAAGAACTTCTCCAAGATTGCTAAGCCCATGTCCGATTTGCTTAAGAAGAACTTGACCTTGGAGTGGACCGAGTCATGTGAGCAAGCCTTTCAAGAACTCAAGGAGAAACTCTCCTCCCCGCCGGTATTGAAGTTCCCCAAGTTTGAGAAGCCTTTTGAGGTGCATACCGATGCAAGTGACCTTGCCATCGGGGGAGTGCTCATGCAAGAAGGAAGGTCAATTGCATTTGAGAGCAAGAAATTGGATGGCACTCAAATCAATTGGCCAACGCATGAAAATGAGATGTTTGCCGTGGTGCATTGTTTGAAGACATGGCAACATTACCTTGGTCTCCACAAGACCAAGGTATTCACCGATAATGTTTCATTGAAGTACTTTGAGACACAAGCCAAAGTCACACCAAAGCAATTGAGGTGGTATGATACCTTAGTGCTTATGAATGTGGAGTTGATCCACAAGCCGGGCCGGGAGAACGTGGTGCCGGACGCACTAAGCCGGAAGGATGAACATAGGCCAAGCACCACGCAAGTCTTGAGAGTGATGTATGCGGGAGAAGGTGATTTGGCAAAGCGGATAAGGGAGGCATATATGAAAGACCCGAGGCTCAAAAGTTCTTAGATGAACTTAGGTGTGGCAAGAAGCCCAAAGGTATCCGGCTTCACCAAGGTATGATCAAGTTCAAGCAAAATAGGGTGTATGTTCCAAAGGGCAAGTTGAGATTGAGTGTGCTCAAGGAGGAGCTTGACAACCCCTTGGCCGGGCATAGGGGGGAGAAATCCACCATATGCTCGGTTTCAAAGAGGTTCTATTGGCCCGGGATGAAGGAAGATATTGCCCATTATGTGAAAACTTGTATCACTTGTCAAGCCAACCGGGCGTCATACCGAAAGCAAGTGGGTTTGTTAAGGCCTTTGCCTATCCCGGATGGTCCATGGGAGTGTGTCTCTATGGATTTCATTACAAGCCTTCCGGAGTCACGAGGGAGTGACGCCATCTTTGTGGTGGTTGATAGGTTTAGTAAGTTGGCAAGGATGGAGCCAACAAAAGGGACGGCGACCGCCTTTGAAACCGCGGTGCTCTTTTTCAACGTTTGGTGGCGGCACCATGGATTGCCAAAGGTGATTGTATCCGATAGAGACCCCAAGTTTACAAGTGCATTTTGGAGGCACTTGTTTAGGAGGATGAAGACAAAGTTGACATTTAGTACGGCTTTTCACCCTCAAACCGATGGGCAAACGAAACGGGTGAATGGGGTCTTGAATCAATACCTTCGCAACTATGTAAGTGCAGACCAAAGTGATTGGAGTGAGTACTTGGGTTTGGCGGAGTTTAGCTACAATGCATCAAGGCATTCAGCTACGGGGCAATCGACGTTCAAGGTGGCTTATGGAGTTGAGCCACTTATGTCTGCCGACCTAGCTTTGGAAGGACCGCAATCGGAGTTGGAACAAGCCAAGTTCTTTCAAGACTTTGTGGCCAAGAGAGAGCAACTACTTGAGAAGACCAAGTGGTACTTAGACAAGGCACAAAAGAGGTATGTGAAACAAGTTAACAAAGGGGCGCCATGAGGAGTATGAGGAGGGCCAAAAGGTGTGGTTGAATGTGAAGAACTTCACTTTACCGGATGGCTTGACTCCCAAATTCATGGCAAAGTATGCGGGTCCATTTGTCATTGCAAAACGGTTGTTTGAGGATGTTTATAAGTTGGACTTACCACCGGAGATCAAGGTTCACCCCACCTTCCATGTGTCATTGCTCAAGCCATATTACGAAGATAAGGTGAGGCCGAACGCAGCAAGTGTTGCGGCCTCCACCCGAACTAGTTGGTGATCACCTAGAGTTTGAGGTAGAAGGCATTTTGAAATGCGGAACACCAAGAAGAAAGGCAAAGAATACTTGGTGAAGTGGCGGTGGTACCATGAGAAGGAAGCAACATGGGTTGAGGCCAAGTACATGGCAAATGCAAAGGAGATGGTGGAAAGGTATGAAAGCCAACGGAGATCCAAGACACCGAGAAAGCATTGATGAGGACATCAACCTTTGAAGTGGGGGTGAATCACCACACTTGTGTAGACTTGGCCTAAGTTTTGTCTAGTATTTGGTGCAAATTGCACATGTTGTAATACTTGGTTGACAATAAAGTTGCAAATTGAATGGCAAGTTTCCGTGATTGCATGTTGAATGTGAGATGTGTCCTAGTCTCATGTTGGATTGCTAGGTTGGTTAGAAGAGGTTGAAGGATACGCGAAGCCAATACTTGGAATGCTGCAAAACAGGGACCTTGGCTTGGGAGTTGTGAGTGGGTGAATCCCCATGACTCTCAAGCTTAGGACTTGCTCGGGCGGGAGCAAGATAGTGGCACGGGCTCATAAAAGTGCCCTTTGCGGGTTGACCATTGTCAACGCATGGGTTGGCCATCCATGTCTCGGTAGGGTGAAGCAAAGGCTAGGTCGAGTGGGACTTAGCATTATCCCTAGGCAAGCAAAGTTCACCACTTGAGAGCCTAAGTGCTTAAAAGAGGGCTTGGTGTTGCGACCAAGAAAGTATTGGTTAGCCCTGAATTCATTCTTAAGTCATGTGAGTATGATAGGCTAGTTGAGCCTAACTTGGGGCCATTGGGAGCATTCCAAGTAAGTCTCAAAGTAGATAGGTCTAGATTTTGTAGGTCCTTTGAAGGCAAACTCTAGGGTGCCAAGGACCTTAGACCTATCTAATGCCACCTTTGAGGACTTAGCCATTATCTAAGTGGAAGGATGCTTAGAGCATTGTGGGGCTAGCTACCCTGGAACGCAATGCAAGTGCCAAGGAGGAGGCTACCTCAAGAACTTGGTACTGCCGACAAGAGAGATTGTCGATGAGGGCATCGACGCTATTTGGTGGTTGTGAGTGTCACATCCCTTTCAAAAGGATGCCCGAACACCGTGGTGAGCCAAGAGGACCCCAGGAGTGACGTCCCGGGCTTGGCAAGAGACAAGGTGAAGTGACTAAGGGGAGTTCCGAGCAAACAGCACGCAATGGCGTCGTGCTCGGGACGAACTTGGTGGTGTGCTTTACATGGTTGGAAACCTTGTTTAAGCACGCACCCATAGGTCCAAGGAACGCGCGATTTGGAGTTGTGAGTCATGAGATATGGCTCTCCAAAGTTGGAGCGCGTTCCGGGACACTCCGGGACTCGGGAGTGTTACCTTTCGGGACTCAAAATGTCGTCCTTCTTGGATGGCGGCATGTTGCATGTCTTTGGAAAGCTCTAGACAAGAGCTTTCCAAAATGCTAAGGCTCGTGAGGAGCAAAGCAATGCTTTGGGAGATATGGCTCTCCAAAGCATCGGGACTTCGGGACTCCGGGACTGCTGCCTCCCGGGACTCCCAAATGTTCAGAGGAGCATAGCTCCCACATAGAAGCTCCGATTGGGACAAGTGAGGAGTCTATCGACATCTACTCAAAGAGTAGATGTCGAAAATGGGCTCGCACGTCCCATTTGGATAACTAAGCTACAAGTTAGCCCGAGAAGAAGATACGGCCCGTTTTTGAGGCTAAGGCAAAAACGGGTGGTCTTCCAAAACAAAAGTGTGTCACGGAAGGCCCCTCAACACAAGAGGGGGCTACCGAAGACTCCAGAGAGTACTATGAGGAGGGGTGGTCTCCCTCCTCACTTCCACATGGTGCCGAGGAGAGCCGGGGTGGCTCTAAGGGGTGAGGCTTGGGATGGAGCCTCACTCCCGCACCTTGGGCACTATGGGATGCTTGTGGTGTGCATCCCGAAACATTGGGTTGGAAAAGTGTCCCGCTCCAAACTAGTCCCCGTGAAAAGTAGTGCGGTTTCCGGTAATGTCCCGAATGGAGAGTGTAGACATGAATGGAAGGGGACTAGTGGGGAGTTGGACAATATGCAAGGCGGTTAGCTCGGGGGGGTGAGTAGTGCCACCCTTGGGAGCTTGGACATGTGTGGAAGGCCGCCCCGTGCCACCAAGTGGCATGCCCATGTGTTTTGTGGGAGTTCGGTTTACGGGTTCGGGTAATGAGTTGGGGGAGTCGAGGTGGGTTGGACACCTTGACTAGAAATGGTGCTAACATTGTGTGTGCTTGGCATGTGCAGTGTTAGCTAAGTTGTGGCCGGTTGCTACCAACAAAGTAAGCCGTGATTCCGCTACCAAGTAAGGCTTACTTGAAGAAAAGAGTTGGGAGTAATTAAGGCCGCGACATTTCGTCAATGCCGGTGACGGAATAATCCTAGTTACTAACTTTACCAACCAAAACAATGAAATAATCCTATACTATATTTTGAAACAAAGAAATATTTATATCTTAATATTCATATCTTACACTTTGAAACTAATAAATAACATGATTGGACAAAACCTAATGGAATCATGAATTGTCAAAGTTTGATTGTATATATCATTCAATATTGAGTACTTTAAGAAATAACAAAAAGCAATGTATAGATTGGGAAATTTTAGAGAAGAGGGTTTTTTTCCCTTTTGTAACCCTATTTTGGAGTTATACACATTATTTTGGAGCAACCTAAGGGAATACTAAAACATTTGTATATGGAATAAATTGTTCTTAATGAATTTTTAGTAGGTCAAACTTGTGCTTCAGAGATTACATCACTAATAATTTGACTAGACTTTTTTTAAAATTAAAATTTTACCGCTAAAGTTGCCCTCTCTCGATTCAAGGTGCAAATTTTCAGCTTTTGGCATATTTTCAAGTACGTGACTGTAAGATCTGTACGTAACTTGTCCATACATGTGTATACCAAATCTTATGTTCCTATTACTGACCATTTGCGAGATCATAATGTTTAAAGTAGAAAAAAGGGTTTTTTTCTCATTTTAGAATAATAAAAATTTATTTTAAGGGCCTAAAAAACCGTTGTTGAAAGTAAACTTGACACAAGGTTCTTCAAATTCTTGTTCCTAGGTAATTAACCCTTAAGTGCACCGAATGGATGAAGGCAGAAACTTTGGAGAGCAAGAACTTCTTCATCCAAACTTTGTTTTGGACAAAATCACTTGGATTGGGTCCCAAATCAAGTCTAGTTTGTGTGTGTTAAGATTTCAGACCCACACAATAAAGTATGAATTAATGGCATTCATTTTAGTGAAGGCAGCTCTTGTTTATGGGTTTTCAATCTTCAGGCATGTTTAAATTTCAACCTAACCAGTGTTCTATTCTAGGTCTACAGTGAAATCATGCCGATCATGTCCTTTCAAGATTACGGGTCAGAAACTCTAGTTTTGAGGGACTTTAAAAATTTATTGTTGGTTTTTTTTTTTTTTTTTTTTTTTTTTTTTTTTTTGTGGTAAGGTTTTTAATTAGGACTTTTTTTCATATGTAGATATTTCACCATTGCAAGGCTATTATTTGAGTAAAGAAATTGTTTTGATAAGGTTTTTGGATTTTAAGGCCATATTGAGATTAAGGTGATTAACTTCCTAGTTGGAGGTATTTTCATTGTAGTAGCTTTGTTGGTAATATTTCCACTCTAAAGTAAAAATGTTGAAATTTTATAGTTTGTTGATTACTAATACGTTCCGATCTCGCAAACTATGAGGCCTCATGATCCAAATTTTGGTCCACATGACCTACAATAAGTCTACTACAAGATTGTATGGCTGAGATCTAAATAGCTTGCCTTCATTTTCATTTATGAATTTTTTTTTAAACATTTTGTTTCTACTTTCTATGCTTGGGACCCCCGTTGGGCATTCAAGGGTTAATATTATTAATGCAAGTTATTAGGTAAAGTTCATAGCTGCCATCCTTGATGAAAGTAACCCTAAACATATAAAAAATTGGATGAATTCCTAACTTATGATTTAATCATAATTCAAACCTATCCTACTTAAGTTTGAGATTATATTCTTTTTCGAATTGCCTATAAAAATCATAGGCAAAAATATTACTTTTAATCCCTTCAAAATGGCTACCCAAAATTGCAAATACCCATATTGGGTATTAAGAATAGTGGGGGCTTAATGGTTCCCATTGATCTTCATGAGATCAATAATATTATAAAACGCTCCAACCTACAAAGATTTTGATAATAAAGTAAAATGGGCAGGTCAATATTCGTTGTTAAGCTTTGCAAAGACATCTAAAATTAAATAGTCCAACATGTAAAGAGCTCAATAAATAAAAAATACAAAGAGATTTCCAAGATTCAAACATAAACATTTTATAAAAAATACTAAAGTGAATAATTTTCCTCAAAAAATTCAATTTTTCATCTTGATTTTACCACTGATAAAGTGAATGAAGCAATTTAAGCTAAATAAACTTGTCACCTTATCTCTAGCCTTACTATTACCCAACTCTAGTTCACTAACCTTATCCCTAGCCTTACTATTACCCAACTCTAGTTCACTAAACTTATCTCTAGCCTTACTATTACCCAACTTCAGATACCCATACCTTATCCCTATATTCACTCTAAGTGTTTGCATGCCTCCCTACCCTACCATATAATGAGGATTAGCCATAACTTACTTCTTCTCTCATTTTTCTCTCCAACAGGGATGAGGGGCGGCGTGCCAGGCTGTTTGACTTCTCCTGTACTACCACCTAGATGCTTAAGCATAGGGTGCAGATCGCAAAAACAAGTGCAGTTGTGATGGAGTATGGATACAATCTTCAACAAATGGCTTCTGGAATTGTCAGGTCGATGTGTGTCATAGGAATGGTTTTCTGATAGAGCTGATAGTTTACATGCTTATTATATTATCCTGTTGCATCGATAGAATCCTAACAAAACATGGGATGTGATGATGTATCTTCGATAATCACTGTGTTTCAATCGTCTTACCCAGAAAGGACCTATTAGAGATTCAATTCAATTTTGATATGGTACACCTTGTCTCAACATGAAGATGACTTTCATGGATGAATTCCAGTTGAATCTGAGGTGACCTAATTTTGTAATTGTAGCTCTCTACATTTCGACTATCATGGTCATGTTTCGAATGCTTTGGTTCATTCAGTGCATTCATATTCGTTGACTTGTCTACTTTCTGCAGCTGTTATCCATCACTTTTCAAATTCTGCAAAGCTTGAAAACATGATTGTAAAGGTCTACCGGTTCGTGTCTTGATCGAGCAAAAGCATGGTTGAGTAAGGTACGATGCGACTTCTCCTTCCTCGCTTTGTATATCCGGGCGACTAGGATCTCTTTATCTCAATTCCTCTTCTTCCCCTTCGATTCCGGATCTTAAACCATTGTCAATCATGCCACTCATGCCCTTGAGTTCAACGATATTTCCTATGCCCTTGAGTTCAACGATATTTCCTATGCCCTTGAGTTCAACGATATTTTCCATGCCCTTGAGTTCAACGATATTTCCTTTTGGTGTTCAGGTTCAACGATATTACCTTTTGAAAATTGAAAGGCATGGCCTGAACCTGGTTCATAGCTTGATGCGCATGACTCGCTACTGGAGTTCTTGCTCCCGACTGGCGATAATTATCAGACAGCTCCCCAGTACCAAGTACTTGCTTATAATTTGCAGATTTTGGATTGCCCAGGCAGTGGTAGATTTGACGTTTGTGTTGGAGGGATTATGGTCAGGGTAGATCAAGGAGGAGGGGATCTCCTGACGAGCGTCACTCTGGAGATTAGCCGCTGAACAAAGTCTTCTGTGTGATATAAAACTCTGACAGAATTGAGTTTCGGAAGATTATTCTCCACAGGTGAGTAAGTTATTTCCTGTCTCAAGGTGAAATTGAACATCCCAAGTTTGAGTGTAGACCGGGTAGTAAATTAGTGTCACAAGGGGGCTGTGAAACGAACTATATTGTATTAAGCAGAATTATGTTGAATCGTAAGGTCTCAGCTCTTTATTTGGTCCCTCTCAAAATATGTCATGTGTTCTCTCGTTCTTTGTCATGTTTGTTCTCTCATTTCATGTAATATGCTGTTTGGGTGGCACCTTTCCATGCGTTTGAATGAACTGCCATTAGATTCTGACCAGAATATCCTTGCTGCTGCTGTATGTACTTTCATCAATCTATCAGGCTTTCGTTTCCTGTACAGAGAGTAGGTAAATTTTCCTATTTATGAAGGGTATAATGTTAGTATCTTAAGCAAATTATTATAAAAAAAAATTCAAATAGCTTACATGGATTATGAACAAGCTTACGAATGAAGTAGAATGTGCTCCCCTTCCCTGCTGCCTCGCATTCTAGCCATATTCGACCTCCCATCATCTGAACGAGCCTGCATTATCACATCCAATTCTTACACACTTACAGAATGGATGCTTTACGTAGAGCTCTCTTTATTATCACCACAAATGGTTTACACCAAGGGTCAAATAGCTAAACACACATACGATGCACGCACTAAGTGCGCATGAACAACGATCAAGCTGCTTACACGAAAAGACAGAAACTCAGACGAGCACGGTAAGAATAAGAGAGAGACGATTTCACCGTGGAAGCGGTGGAACCCTAGTTCTCTTTTCAACAGAATTCATCCTTCGAGAGACTTTCGTTATGTGGATGAAACTGATGAACGTCTACAAAACTCAACACTCCCACTCGTTCATTAGTAGAATCAACAAGCTAACTAAAAATTATGAACAGGTCTTGCGATAGAACGCCAATTTAGAATGTTACTCCCACTCGTTCATGGAAGAGCTTTCATGCCAATCTTTTCTCGAAGCTCGATAAACTGAACCTTTGGTAAGGCTTTGGTGAAGAGATCCGCCAGCTGAGATTTAGTATTAATGTACATGACATCAATTTCACCTGTCTCATACTTTTCACGAGAAAATTAGTATTTCCCTCAAAGATGTGCTATACGTACCACAACTCAAACGCAACTTATTTTCTATTGGACTTGCGATGGAGAAGGGTCTTTTGTTTACCTCAAGTGGTAGAACATGTGAGTTTCGACTCCAGAATGTCAAAGGACATATTAAGGTTCTTGAAGGCATTCGGCATGGGAAACTTTTTATCCTCTCTTTCAGAGTTATCCCTCCTACCGAGTCTATGGTTAATATTGCTACTTCGACTGCTCTTTCTAAACCAGTGAAGAAAGACCTTGTTCTTTGGCATCAACGAATGGGGCACATTAATTTCAAGACTATGAAGGAGATGTTTGAGAATGAATCTCTTCGAGATTTTCATGTCCTCAGTTTCGAGAAGATCCCCTCTGTATGTGAAGGATGTGCACTGGGAAAGCAACACAAAGCCTCTTATACACACGATCCAGACAAGGAGCGGTCTCGAACGCCTGGGGAATTCTTACATGGAGATTTATCAGGAAAGAATTCTGTTCCTTCTCTTGGAAATTCTATATACTGTATCCTTATTAAGGATGATGCGACTTCCTTTCGATTTATTCATTTCGCTAAAACAAAGGATGAGGCACTTCCTTTTTTTCAAGAAGGTTATACGAATCGTCAAACGTGATACGGGCAACTCTGTTCGAAAATTTCGCTCAGACCGCGGAAGGGAATTTTGCAACAAAGATTTTGATGAGTTACTTGATGATGAAGGTATTGAGCGCGATACTAGTACTCCTTACACTCCTCAGCAGAATGGATATATTGAACGTGACAACCGGACTGTATGTGAAGCTGCTCGTAGCATGCTCACTGCAATGAATATTCCTGTCACCCTTTGGGCTGAAGCAGTCAATACTGCTGTTCACCTTCTCAATCGAACCACCAATACTCAAACACAGGATAAAACTCCTTATGAGCTTTGGTATGGGACCAAGCCGTCTATTGATCACTATAGAGTTTTTGGATCGATTGCTTACGTCTTTATAGACAAGAAGCATCGTCAAAAATTCCAAGCTCGTGGCAAGCAAGTTCGTTTTGTTGGCTATAGTACCACAAGCAAAGGTTGGAGGTTCTGGGATGTTGCTGCAAACAAAATGATTGAGAGCTCTGATGTGATTTTTGATGAGCAAAGTGAGAAGTTTCAAGTGGACAAGGAACAACCTGCTGAGTACGTTCTTTTTGATCTTCCCGTTCCTTCTATAGCATTGCCTGCTCCTAATATTCCTCCTCTTGATGACCTTGATGACTTTTTTGATTCTGATCAACCTCCTCAAACAAGTACTTCATCAGACATCATATCCCATACAGCAGTTGTAGTGGGAGTTTCTCATCCTATAGATTCTCCTCAGAGTGAACCTTTACAACCTCGGTTTAGATCTGTTGCTGATATTTACGGGGACACTGAAGTGAGTGATGATTTCAATCATCCAATCTATCAGTTAACTATTGTTGAGCAAGCAGAAGACGAATCTCATGCCCTACTTATCAGTACTGGAGAAGTTTACATGGAGCCACAAACTTACAAAGAAGCTATTGCTTCTAATCATTCCAATGATTGGCAACAAGCTATGCAGCGAGAATATAATTCTCTCATTGAGAACCGTACGTGGGATCTCGTCTCCTTACCACCTGGACGGAAGAAGGTACAATGTAAGTGGGTTTTAAAAGTGAAGTACAAACTGTGAACCCGCGAAACGGTTCACTTTAGCGGGAATACGTTCCCCGCAAAGTTTAGCGTGTAATTATCAAGTTTCCATGGTTTAATTAGACCTTTTAGCTCATTTCGTGGATTCACGGAATACCCATGGTCTCATAGGGGGTTTTGGCACAAGCGGCCGTTCTTGCTCTAATTTATACCAAATTAGTATTTTTGATAAACGCCAATATATTAAATGGCGAGTTTTTAGTATGTTTTAGCAATTATGTATTCATAAGTAGGGCCCGGGTTACCCCATTTCGCCCTTACTTTCTACAAAACCCCTAGTATGAAGTGTGGTGCCTTTATCTCGCCTAATTAGTTAGAAAAAACTAGGGATGAAAGTCCGTCCAACTGGACGGATGAAATCCGCCCAATTGGACGGATGAAGCTTTTTGCTTCAACCTCCTTGGATCAGCCAGGGAGGAAAGGGGAGTGGGAAGAGAAGCCGTTAGGCTAGTTTTTTGGGGTGTGTGCATTTTTTGGAGTTTTTTGGGTGTGGAGATTCAAGCTTTTTGGTTGTGTTGTGGTTGTTCGTGGTATTGGATCTAGGGTACGAAACCCTAGAGCAGTAGATTGCCAAGGAAAACTCGTGAGATTAGGCTAGATCCTTCTTCGTTGAAATGTGCGATGGGAGTCTCGGGAAATGTGAGTGGATTCCTGCTTGGTAGTCGATTGTGTGCGTAGAGTGGGAGCTGGAGAACGGAGTAGCAGCGGCGTGACAGACGACCAGCAGGTGCGGCAGCAAGCTTCGGTAGCGAGGACGGCGATCAAACCGAGGGCCGATAAGTAACATCGGCAACCCCTTCGGAGGCAGCACGAAGACGGCCGACAGCAGCAGCGGGGAGGTGTTCGGGGGGGTCGACGAATCTCCATCAGCTGAACCAGCTCGATAGCAGCGACGCCGGAGAAGCCGGCGGATTTGGATCGGGGAGCATTGCCGAAGCAGAGCGAGGCGACCTTGCTGGAAACTGGATCACGTGGGGCTGTGCGACGGAGCGGAAGAGCTGCAGGAGCAGCTGGAACGGCCAACAGGATTGCGAGGGCGGAGGTAACATCGTGACCAAGACGACGAGCGGCGGCCCAGCTTCGGAGGCTGAAACGGTGGTTGCAGCCGGCAGCGCCGTCAACGACGAACGTCGGAGGCAGGTCGCCGAATCGGGCCTGCACATCGGGGTAGACGGCGAAGGCAAGACCGGAAGCAGCATCCAGCACCGAAGTGCATCATCGACCTGCAGGCGGCCCAGCCAACACCGGCACTCCAGATTCCGGGACGACGACCAACGGCGTTCCGGCTCAGGTGATCGTGATCTTCATTGCACCGACAGCGCCGACGGCGGCGACGCGATTGGCACAAAGGCAGCGCCTTGGTAGCTCACCAGCTACGGAATTCGGCGAGCCAAGCATCGGTGCGAGGTGCGGCAGCTCTTGCCAGCCCCGGCGTCGCAATCAGAACGACGCGGAGTCAGCTTGGCCGGTACTTCAGCAGGGGCGGCCGGCAGTTTCAAGGTCGTGATTTGGCGATCAGAAGAGGGAAGTTGCTGATCGGACGCAGTCGGAGAGCCAGCATCGACGCACCGCCAGCATCGGCAGCGTCGTTCAAGAAGCCAGCGCCCTGTTCACCCTGTGACAATACAGAGGGTGGACAGGGTGACATTACGGAGGGAGCACATTCATCTTCTTTTTGCTTGATTTTCCGTAGTTTTTGTGTTGGTAGATTTTATGAGTTAAACACATTAGTATTTGTGAGTTCATCTTAAAAATGGCAATGATAATTGCCCAAAAATTGGTTGTGATTATTTAGAGTGGTGTTACATGCGCTTGTTGTTGGTGGTTGTCTTAGATGGGGTGTTGTACCTTGCATATCTTGCTGGTCTTAATGATTAGAGTTTAGTGGACACCACAATTAAAGGTAGTGCGGAAGCGCTGCCCGATCTTTGGGTTAAATTTATGAATTTAGGTTAAAAATTTCGAGATTTGGGCCAAGCGCGGAAGCGCTGCCCAATTTACTTCAGAACTTGAGAATTTAGGATGAGAAGATTGACTGAATTGTTGCTAGGTCGTCCATTGCTTGGAAGGATTGTTGTGTGTGCACCCATCCCCACGGCCCACTTGTGGGTTAGAAACCGGGAAACCGGGATTTGACCTCACACAAACCTTCAGGCGATATTGATAAATTTAAGGCCCGTGTTGTTGCCAAAGGCTATTCTCAGAAGCCCGGAATCGATTACACCGAGACGTTCTCACCGGTTCTAAAGCATTCCTCTATCCGAGTGATTTTCGCTATTGCTGCTGCTCACAGGATGCACCTTACCCAATTTGACATTGGAACAGCTTTTTTAAATGGTGACCTTCATGAAGATATATTCATGAGTCAACCCGAAGGTTTTGTTGCTGCTGGCTGTGAAAAACTTGTCTGTAAGCTGAAGAAGAGCTTATATGGTTTGAAGCAAAGTGCCAGACAATGGAACATCAAATTCGACACTTTTCTCAAGACTTACGATTTGATTCCGAGCGAAGCAGATCCATGTGTCTACCACGACATTGGTATGACTATACTCCTTGGGATTTTTATTGATGATGGCATTGCTGCTTCTGGCGACACAACACGTCTTAATGCTGTTATCACCTACTTGGAGACTATTTTCAAAGTCGTCGAAGGAGCTATGGACTATTACGTGGGATTTCAAGTTCATCAAAACGCTTCGACTCATTCGATTACTCTTCATCAAACTCGGTATCTTACTGATGTTTTGATTTGATTCGACATGATGAATTGTCATACAGTCTCGACACCAGCTGATCCTCACATCATTCTTTGTGATAAAGCCAACGATGAAGATCATGAATTCGAAGGTCCTTATCAGCAGGCAATTGGTTGCCTAATGTACGCCATGGTGTTAACTCGTGTTGACATTACTTTTGCTGTCACAAGATGTGCACAGTACTCATCTAAGCCCCGTCTTTCTCATTGGGCTGCCGTTAAGCGTATTATGCGGTATATTCGAGGAACACTATCTCATGGGATTACCTTCTCTGAAACATCATCCGACCTTTGCCTTACTGGCTACGTTGATGCTGATTACAGCAACGATATTGATGATCGTAAATCCCGTACTGGTGTTGTTTTCAAGTTGGCCAATGGGCCTATCTCATGGTGTTCTCAAAAACAAGGGTGTACTGCTGATTCTACGACCGAGGCTGAGTTTGTAGCGCTTGCCGAAGGAGCGAAGGAGGCTATATGGTTACGACGTTTACTGTGCAGTATCGGACTTCCACAGAGTAAACGTACACCTATTCATTGTGATAACCAGTCCACAATACGGCTCGTGAAAAACCCGGAGTTTCATAAGAGGACGAAACACATTGAGAGGAAATACTAATTTTCTCGTGAAAAGTATGAGACAGGTGAAATTGATGTCATGTACATTAATACTAAATCTCAGCTGGCGGATCTCTTCACCAAAGCCTTACCAAAGGTTCAGTTTATCGAGCTTCGAGAAAAGATTGGCATGAAAGCTCTTCCATGAACGAGTGGGAGTAACATTCTAAATTGGCGTTCTATCGCAAGACCTGTTCATAATTTTTAGTTAGCTTGTTGATTCTACTAATGAACGAGTGGGAGTGTTGAGTTTTGTAGACGTTCATCAGTTTCATCCACATAACGAAAGTCTCTCGAAGGATGAATTCTGTTGAAAAGAGAACTAGGGTTCCACCGCTTCCACGGTGAAATCGTCTCTCTCTTATTCTTACCGTGCTCGTCTGAGTTTCTGTCTTTTCGTGTAAGCAGCTTGATCGTTGTTCATGCGCACTTAGTGCGTGCATCGTATGTGTGTTTAGCTATTTGACCCTTGGTGTAAACCATTTGTGGTGATAATAAAGAGAGCTCTACGTAAAGCATCCATTCTGTAAGTGTGTAAGAATTGGATGTGTTTGCTTGTGTGTCTCAGAGTGAGTGACTGTTCGCAGAGTGTGTGCTTGTGCGATAGCAAATTTTAATAGGTTATGGGCCCACCACGCTTCCGCTGCAATAACCTTGAAACTATTATTGTAAGTATAACAGAACAATTTCACGATTAAAAATAGCCTTAACAACACTCTTAGATGTTCCAGTGGTGTGTTATTAGATATGATATGCTCAACTGGAGTCTTTTTAGAGCAGGCGGGTCTCATGTACTGCCCTGAATATGGTTATGTGTTATAATCTTTTGGAAAGTACATGTTTCAGAGTTGAAAGAGATCTTCAGGAATCATTTATGATTGATGTGATTTGCTCATCGAGAAAAGTGAAGAATGGAAATTTTAGTGGGGCTCGTGCTTTAGGGAGGGGGGAGCTGAAGTACTGCTAATTATCATAAAGATTAGCCTGTGCTCCTTTCATTGTTCCAAGAATATGATGACATGAATTGTGAATCCCTCCCACAGAATCTTGGTAGAATCTTGGCAGTTAATCATCAAAAATAGTTTCTAATCTAAAGGTCCGGTTAAACATTTAGGTTTGCGTGTAGACAATAGGCTTTACATATTGGTGTTATAAAGGGTCCGTAGAAATCTGCACCTGACTACATGGTAATAAGTATAATTGTGTCGTGTAGAATTGTTTAACTTCCCTGCGATAGAGATGAAGTAAATTGTATTAACTAAGATTGCTTCTACACATGAAAGAAATTCATCTTCTTACGCTAGAAGTTAGAACAAATATTTTATTGTGAATGTATTTATAGATGAATATTTTGTTTAATTTGTGAAAGATAAGAGAATTAAGCATGGAGTCTTTTGCAGGCATTCGCTCAAAAACAAAAGGAGCAAGAGACTGTAAGCGCGGCTACCGCACAGAAGACTGCTGCCGATTTCTTAAAGGTAATTCCTTGAATATTACTTTTAACTTCTATGTCAACAATTGTGTTTTACTTATACTAATACTTATACTTTTAGTAAAATATAAAATGTTACTGAGAACTTGATTGGTGGCTTATTTTCCCAAAAGGTTGATAAGTTGGATTCTTGATGTTTTTTGACAATATTATAAAATATTATTCTTAATTTATTTAAGAACTCACTTGGTGAATGGTCTTCTCGAAAGGGTTGATTTTTCAGATAGTTGATGTTCTATTTAATTATATTTTTAGTAAAATATAAAATGTTATTGAGAACTCGGTTGGTGGCTTATCTTCCCAAAAGGTTGATAAGTTGGATTCTTGATGTTCTTTGACAAAATTATAAAACATTATTTTTAATTTATATAACAACTCACTTGGTAAATGGTCTTCTCGAAACGGTTGATTTCTCGGATTGTTGATATTCTATTTAGTTATATTTTTAGTAAAATATAAAATGTTACTGAGAACTCGGTTGATGGCATATTTTTCCAAAAGGTTGATAAGTTGGATTCTTGACGTTCTTTGACAAAATTATAAAATATTATTATTAATTTATATAAGAACTCACTTGGTGAATGGTCTTCTCGAAAGGGTTGATTTTTCGGATAGTTGATGTTCTATTTAATTATAATTTTAGTAAAATATAAAATGTTATTGAGAACTCGGTTGGTGGCTTATCTTCCCAAAAGGTTGATACGTTGCATTCTTGATGTTCTTTGACAAAATTATAAAATATTATTCTTAATTTATTGAAGAACTCACTTGGTGAATGGTCTTCTCAAAAGGGTTGAATTTTCGGATAGTTGATGTTCTATTTAATTATATTTTTAGTAAAATATAAAATGTTATTGAGAACTCGGTTGGTGGCATATATTCCCAAAAGGTTGATAAGTTGGATTCTTGATGTTCTTTGACAAAATTATAAAACATTATTTTTAATTTATATAACAACTCACTTGGTAAATGGTCTTCTCGAAACGGTTGATTTCTCGGATTGTTGATATTCTATTTAGTTATATTTTTAGTAAAATATAAAATGTTACTGAGAACTCGGTTGATGGCTTATTTTTCCAAAAGGTTGATAAGTTAGATTCTTGATGTTCTTTCACAAAATTATAAAATATTGTTTTTAATTTATATAAGAACTCACTTGGTGAATGGTCTTCTCGAAAGGGTTGATTTTTCGGATAGTTGATGTTCTATCTAATTATATTTTTAGTAAAATATAAAATGTTACTGAGAACTCGGTTGGTGGCTTATCTTCCCAAAAGGTTGATACGTTGGATTCTTGATGTTTTTTGACAAAATTATAAAATATTATTTTTAATTTATATAAGAACTCACTTGATAAATAGTCTTCTCGAAAGGGTTGATTATTCGGATAGTTGATGTTCTATTTAATTATATTTTTAGTAAAATATAAAATGTTATTGAGAACTCTGTTGGTGGCATATATTCCCAAAAGCTTGATAAGTTGGATTCTTGATGTTCGTTCACAAAATTATAAAATATTGTTTTTAATTTATTTAAGAACTCACTTGGTAAATGACTTCTCGAAACGGTTGATTTTTCGGATTGTTGATATTCTATTTAATTATATTTGAAGTAAAATATAACATGTTATTGAGAACTCGGTTGGTTGCTTATTTTCCCAAAAGGTTGATAAGTTGGATTCTTGATGTTTTTTGACAATATTATAAAATATTATTTTTAATTTATTTAAGAACTCACTTGGTAAATGGTTTTCTCGAAAGGGTTGATTTTTCGGATAGTTGATGTTATTGAGAACTAGGTTGATGGCTTATTTTTCCAAAAGGTTGATAAGTTGGATTCTTGATGTTCTTTTACAAAATTATAAAATATTATTTTTAATTTATTTAAGAACTCACTTGGTGAATGGTCTTCTCGAAAGGGTTGATTTTTCGGATAGTTGATGTTTTATTTAATTATATCTTTAGTAAAATAGAAAATATTAGTGAGAACTCGGTTGGTGGCTTATCTTCCCAAAAGGTTGATAAGTTGGATTTTTGATGTTCTCTGACAAAATTATAAAGCATTATTTGAACATTCTATGGAAGAATTCATTTGGTGGATTGTCTTTAAAAACTGGTGACAGTTCGGATTTTTAATGGTCTTTTTAATGTTCAAATATTTAAGAAATATTTAATTAATGTATAAAATAGATATTATTTTTATCTTAAAAAGTATTAAAAAAATCTCTCTTCTAAGGGGAAAAAATTAAAATTTATTGTTAAATTAATTATATAATTCGGATAATAGTAAAAAAGCTTAAAATTTTGTTCTTTATTTTAATTGGTTTATTTATTTATTTTATTTAGAATAGCGAGCAAGAGAAGAGGAAAGAGACCTTCTAAACGGCGTCGTGAGAATATTACTTTACTTAGTGATGAAGATTTGATATTAGAAGAAATTGAAGATTGCTTCTGTTCTGCATGTAGCAAAACAGTTGCTCGACAAGGACTTGATAATCATTTCAACGGAAGAATTCACAAAAACATGGAGAAGTTGGAGTTGTTTTATCCTTTTCTCTTGAAACAAGGTCTGAGTTGGATGGAAGGGAGAAAGAGTTTCAAGTGCTCCAAAGAGTGCTGTCAGAGAGAGAATTTGCCGGCACATTACGAACATCTCGAACTTCATGTGTTCAAAAAACACTTCTCTACCGTTCAACCTGTTTACCCTGCTCCATCGCCTTCAGCATACAAAGGTTCTCAATTACCAAAGGTTATTTATGGTAACCAAGGAGGAAAGCATACCAAGCAGTTTTGGGAGAGCTTCGATTTACCTGCAGCCATGGGGAGTTATGAGAAACTTATAGCTCCAACCACTATCCTATCCAAAGGTACAAATGAGTTTCTTCTTCAGATTCTGAATGGACAGTTCAATGAGACTGATCTGCAGGAGATGACCTTTTTCGCATTGTACCTTGAAAAGAATGGTAATGCTTTGAGGAAGGATCCAAGGAAAGAAGGAATAAAAGGTGGCACAAGAATGATGTGCCATGGTTTTCGCCATGCCCACGGCTATATAGAAAGGTAAGTTATATTATTTCAAATAATACTTTTATATTTTTTTTCAATTTTTGTTCTTGTTTATTTTTTATTTAATATTTTATAATTATTTTTATATAAATATGATTTTTAAGAAATATTTTTTGCAGGTTTAAGCAAGATGACCCTCTGTGCAACCTTCATGCTGATAAGCTAGCTTCTATGCTCTACAACCATTTGAAGTCATTATTTCCAACAGTCTTGGAGCAGTTGGAGATGATTTGGGCAAAAGAGAATTTACCAGCTGGTGTTGGTAGAGTTGGTGAATCTCCTTACACAGCAATAAGTGTTACGAAGGATTATTCTTGTAACCCTCATACCGACGATGAAGATCTGAACTACGGCTTTTTTATATGGTTGGGAGCTGCTGGTAAGTATTCTTAAAACTTTACGATACATTTTTTTGTTTTTTTGTTTTTATTTTTTCTAAGTTTTTAATTGTAGTTATATTTTTTGAATGTAGGTACCGCAGTTGATGCTGGAAATGAAACGAGGTTTTATTTTCCAGCTCTTGGGTACTATTTTAATCCTGCTATAAGAGATATTCTTCTGTGCAAGAGCAATGATATAGTTCATTGTTCGAAGACTACTGGATCCACTGGACAACTGGGTATTGCGTTGTTTCAGAAGTCTACATTTTTTCAAGGTTATCATCTATTGCAGCAGAAGCTACGTGACAGTATCAATGACCGTTTAACTAGCAGTTGGTTAGCCTTAGAAGTATTTTATGGTGCTTCTTTTTAAATTTTATTTCTTTTTACTTTTCTTTGTGTATAGAGAAATGCACAATGTTGAATATTTTGTTTTCTGTATATAAATTTGGATTTGTATTTGGACTATAAATCTTCAATACATATGTATAATGGTATTGTTTTACATAAAGTATTCTTTAATAATCTTGCATTTCATGAATGTACATTTTTTGTTTACTACAATGAAAGTAAATGTTTATATTATATAAATCTTAATATATATTTAACAGCAAAAATTACAAAGTTCATAGCTTTTCCAAGGATTTCTAAGTTCTATTTAAATCAAATTTCAATTCATGATATGTTATTGAAGAAAATGTTTAAAATAATTCTACTATATTCAATTTACAGCTCTAGTATGCTCTTAGTCAACATTTATTACTTAAATAATTTTCTGTAGAAATTGACTATAATTTAAGTGGCTAGTGTAAACGAAATGAAATTGTTATAAATGGATACGTATTGTACTTAAAGAAGGAAGTGTTGCTCCAACTTCGAACGTTATGAAATCAAAAATGAAATACATTCAACTGTCAATTTTGGAAAAAATACCTCAAAATTGGGTATAGTTCAGTATCTTACGGTTGGAAGTCTACAAAAAATACATATATTAGTTATGTACCTCCGAGAGTCTATAGAGACTAAAAGTCGTAGTTTTTAGATTTCAAGCTCCTAAAAATACAAGGAAATATAGATGTTAAATGATAAGGGACATGTTATTTGCTTAAAACCCTTTTTATACAACCATAGTATTCAAAGTTTGAAGATATCTCTGCTTGTTAAATTTCTATCGAAGAGGAATAGTGCTCATTGACAAGGGTACGCATTATCTTTTCTTAAATTCAAATTTAATGAATAATTTGAACACAATTAAGTGGTTTTTTATACATTTACTTCAAAAGTACCAGATGATTTATTTCAAAAACCTATAGTAACACTAAGTATGCGGCTGGATACATGACAGCTTGCCCTAAGGTAACAAGCACCAAATAGACATGAAGAAATGCACAATACGTATAGATATCTATATATGGCAAGAAAATAATATCAAACACCCGCCTCTTACCCAGAAGCTGAGACTGATACTATTTTTTAATTAGTCCATAATTTGTTGGATATTCCTTAAATTGGCTCCTCTACCTTGGTGGAGTAGACATCTTTCTAGATGAAGTATTTATACGAAACTATAAGAATCAACTATAAGCTGTTTGTGTGCAGCTTGATACATGAACTCAATCTTGTGAACCACATTTAGGCAGAACAATACATGAAAATCATAAGTATTAGGTTCATACCTACAATAAAGAAGATAGGAAGTCTTCTACAAAAACATGTTGTTGAGATGAGAATATGACATTTACCCACAGTAACCTTCAAGCTTATGTCGAAGTACATTAACTTTTACATTAATTTTTATTGCACCAATCAATATATTATCAGCTTCATCTTCTGCAATGTCATTGCAAACACTAGCTTTTGAACACTTTTAAAGTTATTTCGAATGTAAGGGTGCCCAACTGCAAGATCGGTTTTTGGGAGAATGTTTATTGGCCCCATGTCAATCAACGCGAACGCACATTGTCTTTAATTTTCTTTAAGTTAAACGGTTTAGGGTTTAAAAAATCCGAATCTCAATAGTAACTAGATAAGTATCTCCAATTTCGCATTTTATAACTCTTTTACTGTTAATTTCAGTATAAATTTAGTCCCAAATTTAAGGAACAGTCCCAATTAAGCGAATACGGTGTTACCGGTTTTGCACTGGTTCTAATAAAACGATTACTGGTGGTTGGCTATTTTTTTGAGCCGCTCACATGGTCTCGGCAACATATTACAATGCTGTCACATTTCACATTTGAGCGGGTGCTTGAGATTTTGAGGCTGCTTTTGGTCCTTTGTGGGTGCTACTTTTAGCAAAAAAATAATACTAAATATAAAACTAATGCCCTTCCATTGATATGTATGATGATATGGCGCTTCATGGAATAAAAAATTCGATGACTTGCATCCAATGATGACGTAATATAATTAATCTACCACTATCGACCTATGTCTTCGTGCGCCTATATTGGTCATTAAGAGAGGTCATTAAGAGAGGTCATTATAGTCTCGGGGAGTGGTCATTATTGTCCATGGTATTTTGGCGGCATCGGCTTAGCAGTTTCGTATTCTACTCCCCTCCTTTGTTGAGCCTGTGCTGATATGCGCTGCAAGGATCATTATCCTCCGTTGCGAACTCCATCGCGCACTCAGAGCCGTATGCGATGGCCCCTGGAACAAAAGTGAAACGTGCTCCGCAATCATTGGCATCCTGCCAACGCAAGACAACTAATTTCAACCCGTGTGGCAGTCTTCCAGACTCCTCTCATCCGGATGGTGAAACTCTGAGCTCTCGACGGCCATCGAATAGCAATCCTAATTCTAACAAGGCAGCTTCAAGACCGCATGCGGCGAAGAAGGCACCGCCGCCCCGTGATGCGTGTGACGAGGTCCTGGAGGAGTATACAAACTCTATGCAGCGGAGGGCAGTAGCACCTCCCAATTCTAGCACATCTGCATGCGATCGCCGTGGAGAGAAGTCGACTATTCATGTCACAAAAGGTGCGTTTTTCCTCCAGTCAATTATCTAATAATGAACACCGGCTCTATTGCATTTCTAGTACAATGTTCACCTCTCCAACGCCATATACTAACTTACAGGTTGCCTCGGCATCACACCAAACTCATGCGTGGATCCATGTTGCTCAAACAGATGTATGCCTTTCAGGTCCCTAACTTCAATAGTACCTTTAATTCCCTTATCTTTACCGTATACCTAGACTGTCGTTGTTAAGTATGTTTTTATCATCTCTTTATAAATGCAATCTCACCTGTCGGTTGAGTATCAGAGTCGACGGAGCACCATGAACTCTCAGATTTTGGAGCGACTCCTGCACTCCAGCTAGCGGGTTCAAATCCAATGCTGGGGTCTATCGGTCAAGCACCGTCACATGCCTCGGGGATGGAAGGGCCATCCCTGCGGCAGTCCAATCGTCTGCATGATGCCTCTGTCGCTGCAACTACTGCCCCCCACATATACAAGATCCCCTCGGAAGACCTCAATCTTGAATCATCAGGTGACGAACGTTCATCGTGGCGAAGGAAGTCCCTGACTGAAAGACGACGCGGCCGCTCAGACAACCCTTCATCACACAGCAGGAGTCCGCACAGAGCTCAGGTACTGATTTACCAAAGACGACATAGATGAGAAAAACTCAACATACCCTAGGCACAGTTGAGAAGGACAACGCTCTGAAAGTACTAATCAAGTGTTCGTAACAAGTTTATTTAACTGCAAAACACTTACTATATAAGCTGACTTTCTTGACTACCTTCTACAGTTTTACACATACAAAGGTACGTACATGCGACTCGTCATCTTCCTTGCTTCATGCAAGGATCATCTGGTCGACAATGATTTAGGTGTTAGAAATTTTCCCCCTTTGTAAATGTTGTCTGTATGTGCAGAGTCATCATCGGTATTATAGGAGGCGGCGCGAGAGGAGCTACTCTAGATCTTCATACTCTTCATCCCCCGGTCGAAGGCCAAAATCGAGGCGCGTTTCTAGTCCCTCCTTGCGCCGATCTCGCCACACATCTCATCGTCAGAGAGACTCATTCTGTGGACATGAAGACAATTTGGACAAGCACAATTTCTAGGGACTTAGTCGAGATTCCTCGGAAGACAACAAACCTCGTGACTGTTGTAGAAGGTCTCACTCTCCCCTTGATGGGAGTGGGTCAGCCTTGAAGGCTCCTCGGGGATTGTGTTCACGGGTGACTTCAAATAACACTCGGACCACCAATCTCAATATAGAAGACCGGCGGCAAGTCCTCCATGAGGTGTATTCGTCTACGACCAGAACTGCAAAACTCCTCTTGGGCCTTCCTTTGAATCTGGAATCTACGCATCGACAGGACAGGCGTGAACGAGAGGCGCGGCGAGATGAGGATGCCACGGAGAGGGTACGTCTCGGTAAGAAGCCGTACTTCATAAACGTCAGTGCTGAGGGAAAGCCCTACGGGTTGGGCGTCACTGTGTGGAATGATGCCTTGGCGAAGATAGTTAGGGGTCTAGATCCTTCATATATCGACATCCGGCAACAACCATTCCACCTCATGGAAATCCTAATGAAAAGGCTGCAGGAGGACTTCGAATACAGCGATGAACTAAATACAACCTGGCTCCGCACCCGTGTAGGTAATGCCCTATCCTCCTACCGCCATGAGCTCATTCGCTTGATTCAAACGAACCAAGATCGTCCAATGTGGGTGTCCGAGAGAATTTGGGAGAAGTTAGTGAAGTTGGCAGGTTCAGAGAAGTTTCGAATCAAGTCGGAGCAAATGCGCTATGCTAATTCTTGCAGACGCAACAAGGGGAGGACTGGCCCATTAGGTGAAGCCGACATCACAGAGAGACTACGCCGACAACTCCTCCGATCCCCCACGTTGGATGAGGTACATAAAGAGATGCAACGCGACAAGGGGTACAGTGGTCGCAGTCGCAAAGTGCCTCTCAGCGTGTATTCCAGAGCTGCACGAGATGTCGAAGAAGGAGAGATTCACAGAGAGACACCAAATGAGAACCCGTCGTCAAATTCTAGCTTCCCTAACAATCGAGCAGAGTGTCCCAGGATTGGCAATTTCTCCGGTAATGTGTCCCCTATCTCCACCCCCTCAGCAGATTTGCCTCTCACAGCCACTTCATCTCACTTGCTGTCTGTGGAGGTGGCTGCGAGTCCCATCGAGGACATAATATTGAAGCAGATTTTGGAGTTAACACGTAGCCCTGTCGGAGAGAGCGCGGATGGCAAAGCCCTCATTCACACGCTCCAAAGTCAAATCTATGCGCTGCGGCAGCGCACAGTGGCTATCTCTGTGCAAAACTGTCCGGCAACTGGCGCGGCAGCAGATGACTTTCAGCCTTTAGAAGATGTACAGTCCATGCCCATGGAGAACGACACGTTGCATGAGGTAATAATAGCTCATGTCAAATTTGTAGCTGATTCCTCCCCCACGTCATAGTAGTCGGCATTCTAGCAATCGTCCAGGGTTCACACACCCTTGCATCAATCAACCATCGTCTGATTGTTAAAATATTATCCGTGTAAAACCTATAAGTTCTCATTGATGATATCATTGTTATGTGAACAATTCTTACAAGGTGGATTGAAGTTCATGTGCACCTAATTTGCAGGCTATGGCGAGGGAAGCTAACATGCACGACAAAGAAGCGTCTCCTAATCCTATTGTCGCTCCTACTAAACCTGCGCCTCCGGTCAGAAAGAGTGGTCGTGAGCACAAGAAGAAAATCCGCACTTACTGAGGATTGTGTGTTGATCTGCATGTCAACGACACTTCATTACACTATTTTGTAACTTTCGTATCTATAAAGTCATCGTCATTCTATACATCTCTTCGCTCCTCTGAGAACTACGCATTGTATTCACTCAATTGTGAGACCATCGATGTATATACCTAGAAAACCAGCATTTACGCACCTCTTGTTCATTGAATGCGTGTATGTTGTCGGCACAACATGACATCCTCCACTCGGTGACACCGACCTGACATCGACCTGTCATTAACGCTGATGTGAAGTTCCCAGCCGAAGACTTTCTTTTGCTGACCGAGTCCACGTGGACATGGTGGTACACTTAGCCACATGTACACGTTGGCAATCCTTGGTGGCACACCCGTCGAGCCCCAAAACGAATCAACC
Organism: Bryum argenteum; assembly: GCA_037043015.1. Classification (NCBI taxonomy): domain Eukaryota; kingdom Viridiplantae; phylum Streptophyta; class Bryopsida; order Bryales; family Bryaceae; genus Bryum; species Bryum argenteum. The sequence continues at coordinate 2,886,193 of CM073324.1, forward strand.
GAAATCTCTTCCTACTATGTGAATCAACTTGTCCAATTCAAGAGAGCACCCCAAGAGAATTTTCTTCAGGAATAGTTGATTCACTGCCTTCTTTTCTAGTAGTGAACAGTACAACGTGTGTACTATACTGTTAACTGCTGGCCGCAGTAGTGCAACAATTGCAGGGAAAGTCGAGATTGGATCTCTTTCTCTTCTTCCGCATCCTGCTCGTCCATAGCTGCTGCAACGCCCTTGAAGTAAGTCACGGTTTCTTCTGCAAGCTACCATGTCAAACATCCACGGGTTGCATGGAATGAAACCAACGTTGATCAAGGAGACCGTAAGTAGTTGTCCCGGAGTTCTCGCTTCATAATAAGTTTGAAAGGAAAAGAAATGGTGACCAATGCACTCACGAAGCTATCAAAAGAACTTCCGCCATTGGATGGAAGTGAGTATCTCGATTTCACATTATAGTGCGAAACAACTACTAACACTTGATAATTTATTCTCTTTAAGTGTACTTGATTTGCTCTAGAAAAACTTGTTGTTTAGGACTGAAGGTTTCAGTAGTTGGAGAAAGGTACTCCAAATGAAGCCACTCATACGGCCTTTGCTTGGATCATAGAGTGATTCACTCGTCTTTAAAAGAATCTATACAGCTATGTGCACACGCGAGCATTTGTATATGGCCAATATTCAAGTAAGGACATGGAGAGTAGTATGGACTCCTCCCCGATTCTGTTAAAATGGCATTATTCCGCTAAAATGGCACACTTCAACTTTCTGAACTATAGTCCAAAAACCATGTGATATAACAGAATTTGAAGGTGACATTATGGAAAATTAGTGGCATTGTATATAAAGGAGTGATATTATCAGAAAAATTGTGATATTACAGAATACACCATTCCATGTGAGCACATATGTAAGATTTGGTGTCACAAAATGGCACATGGCATAGTGCCATTTTAACGGAATTGAGGTTACTCACTCTTAAATGGGGTTATAGGGTTGTTCGAGGTGGACATCAAAATTGGGCAATAGATATTGTGTCATGAGTTTCCTCTAAATAGAGTCGTTGATACTCATTTGGGGCCCTTCTTTCTAAGTTTATACCCACATGAGGTATTCAAGATTCATCGCAACTTGGAGTTCGTAGAGTGCATGGGGCATTTGTATGGAGTGATACTTGCAATAATAGTTAATGAATATATCTCTATAACTCAAGTGGTCATGATGGATATATACGGGGTTCAAAATACTCAAAACACTTGCCAGTCTTGTTATTTCAAATCATTCAACATGAAAGGGATGTTGGAGCACATGGGATCCTTTGCATCAAGGCTCTTAGCATGAAAATCTTTGGAGTTTTCATGAACAAAGAGAAGCTTAGACTAGGTGACAACTTCTTCTCATGCATAGCGAAAGGGAGTGTCATATGGGTAACCCTTGACAGTAACCTTCTCCTATATGATGTACTGTCACGGAAGTGTTTCACTCAAGTTGTTGACAAACCCAAAAGCAAGCAAATGACATTTGGACTTGCATACCAAGCTAGCTTTCACATGAAGCCCTAAGACGGCCTTCATTTCAAATTCATGCAATTCAATTTTAAAGTTTGATATGCAAGATTTTCAAGCCCAAAACATGCAGAGAAAGAGTTCATATTTACATCATTATTTTGAATTTCTTTTCTACAATTGGTCTATAATCAAGTCACTATTGAAAACCCCAACTGACCATAATTCAAACTTTTACCAATTTCACAAGAGGACTCTTTGAAATTTACAAGACTAAGCTTTACATTCTATAATTTCTATATTTTTCTTTCAAAATTTGTCAAAATTGAGATTTTGAAGTTGTTAAAAAAAACTTTTGGTTACAATTTACAGACTTGTATATAGACCTTCTTTTTATGTTTTCCCAAAACAAAGATACAATTAACATGTTGAACCATTTTTTTATACCTTCTTCTCAAAAATAGATTGCGTGAAGTGCGTGAAGGTTTAAAGAGCCAAATGAGTCTTAAAATTTGCATGAGCATTCTCATTATGTGGATGAGCAGAACCGACCTGGCCAATGTCCAGGTCTCGGGACAAAGGACGACGGTTTGCTTGGAACTCAACATCTGAAGCAGGTGTGCACAGTGGCAAGCATGCGAGCTCATCACTGATGGTTTTCGTTCGTCCTCATCATTCCAAAATCAAGAACAAGTTTGAATTTCTGTTGAAGAACACTGGCCCCTCTTCTTGGCAACTCTGCAATCGGCCCTAAGTATTTTGCCTACCTCCACTTGCTCAGCTGATCGAAGCTCACGCACTTGCAGCACAAAATGACCTGACATCTGATCACCTACGGTTTCGATCTTTTGCGAACAATGGGTTTTCCGGCCCCAGTGCTCGTGGGTTTACTGTTACTCACGATCTTGAGCACTATGGCTATGGCGAGAGATTCTCCGGCCGCAGTGTATGTGGTGCGTGTCAAAGGCGCTCCACTGTCTACAACATTCCGAGGAAGTACTGCTCCTGATTTCACAAGGTCTGCTTTCACTGACCTCCTCAAATTGTTGCCAATGGGATGCTTAGACAGACAACAGGGCAAGTTTAACATGACCATGTGGTGCATGATGAAGTGAAGCAGCTCACGCATACGGCGAGCATTTGAGAGGTCGGCACGACATGGTGCTGGAAGAAGCGTTGGAGGTCGGCAGTTTTCAGAAACTCTACAGCTACACCGCCGTGCTCAATGCCTTCACTGTCAAGCTCAACGACCACGACCAGGTCTTATCTCCCTCCAATCGATTAGCTGATAGTTGGGCACGAATCCACGAAACTCGTTAATGCCCATTCACAAATTTATGAGCACATGGTTGATTATTCATGTAGCATTGGGAAGCTCTTCATAGAAGAAACAACTGTAATCGTAGAGGATTCTCAGCTGAATGCAGAAACTCACCAACAATGTCTTTACCTATCTAGGTAGAGTGAGCAACTTACTTCAGTTTTTATTGCTTAAAGCGCAGGCCGAATTGCTTAAAGCGCATCCGCATGTGGTGTCGGTGGAGCGAGACCAATTGCTACAGAAAACAACGACACATACGCCTCAATTCCTGGGCCTGCCGAACGGTGCATGGCCGTTACTGAACGGACCGGAGGATGCAGGGGAGGGCATGGTGATCGGCATGCTTGATACAGGAATTGATCCCGCCCACATGAGCTTCGGAGACACCAAGCTTTGGAGCAAGCCTTACGGCAACCTGGACAAATGGAAAGGAAACTGTCAAGTCGTGGAAGAGGAGTCTTTCCCTGCCGGCTCTTGCAACGGCAAGGTCATCGGTGCCAAGTACTTCTCCAGAGGAATCATGGCTGCCGATTTGTTCAATGAAACTTACGACTTTGCGTCGCCCTTCGACGGAGACGGACATGGCACGTCAGTTTTCTCAATCCCCTCAATCAGGCCAACTTGTACCCCTCGATCATGGCTCTGAAATTAAATGAATAATCAATCTGATTACAAGTCATCTCTGCTGATGTATATGAGTGATTTTACCTTGCAGACACACAAGTTCAATAGCTGCTGGAAGCCAGGGAGTGTCTGTGGTGGTAAAAGGATATAACTACGGAACAGCCAGCGGCATTGCTCCTCGAGCTCGGTAACATTGTCCATTCAGTGTGCCAAATCTACCAAAAGTTCACATGTCAACCAATACCCTCCCCACGCAAGTTGAAACTGAATACGATAATGCATTGTGTCGATGCAGAATAGCGATCTATAAAGTGATTTATAGAGATGGCGGGTTTCTCTCGGACGTGTTAGCTGGCTTGGATCAGGTTCACATTCACTGCATCATTCTCATTCTCTGATTATCTTGATCTTCATACCGTAGAATTCTCTCAAATTTGGGGACATGATTCTGCAATGGAATCGCTCAAAGCTGCTGACTGGGTATGATCTGCAGGCAACCCATGATGGTGTGGACGTTGTGAGCATTTCCTTGGGGTCCATAAACAGCGCAACTGGAGTGCCGTGCCTCAACAGCTTCGACGTGGCTCTCCTGTTTGCGGTATCGGCAGGAGTTGTGGTGGTTCACGCCGCGGGCAACTCCGGGCCTTACCCGTCCACCATGAACTCTTACGGCCCGTGGGTGGTCTCCGTGGGCGCCAGCTTGAGCGACCGCTCCTACGAGAATCACGTCGTTACCAGAAACAACCAATCTTTCGTCGGAACAGGCTTCTCTGGTAACAAGTCCAACCTTGATTCCACATCAATCCATTCAGTAACAATATCAAATTCGTTGAGAAGTTGGTTTGTTGATTGCTGAATGTTTTGGAAAGCTTTCTGGTTTTATTGACACCGTTAATCTTACTGAGGAGGGTTTTCGAAAGATGATGCATTACATCACAAGAAAGGAGAGAATCTCAGTTTTGTTACAGGCTATATAACATGTGCCATTATAAGATGTGAAATGGAGTTAACAGGGTATTCCTTTATTCTGTTAGATGAACTTTATCGTAGTTTATTTACGGTATTCCATGTACAGTTTTGAAATTTGACATAAGCCATCATTTCATTCAGGATTGCTGAAAAGTTTTGAGTGCTTACCCTGTGCGTGCAGCTGGAACTCCACCGCCTTACTGGTACCATCTGATTTACGCGGAAGATGCATTGAACAACGACACCGAAGGATTGGACGCGGAATTCTACTCTTACTGCCAGAACGCGGCTCCATTCAATGCCAGCCTTGTCCACAACAAGGTGCTCATGTGCAACTTCGTGGAGTACTCGGGAGGCAGCGCCGCAGCGGAATTCGAGAATGCAGTCAAAGTGGCGATGAGCTTAAAAGCTGCGGGTCTCATCATGCTTAACAAAGCTTCTTCGCTGAGTATGAAACTGCAGCGCGTGTCCATGGACCCAATTCCTTACTCCATTCCTACTGCCTTCATCCCAGACTCGGATGCAGCCTCCGTAAGATTTCACAGTCGTGCGTACATCAGAACGAATATTGCATGTGTGAGAATGGAACAGAAGGAGAGAAGGACATATTGCCTGTGTTTTTCATTGTTGGAATTGGCTTGCAGGAGCTTCTGGACTATTACAACACAAGGACCAAGCGAGACGAAAACGGTAACATTGTTCAGTTCCACGCCCGCGTGAAGATGAACGATTCGAGGCAGGCCTTGTTCAAGGTGGAAGCGCCGCGAGTCACCTCGTTTTCCTCACGAGGACCTGTGTATGCCAACACCATCACGTCCGTCGTGGCCGATCTGTTGAAACCTGATCTAATTGCGCCTGGCAATGAAATCTGGGGTGCCTGGGCTCAAAGTGGTATCGACGTCGCTGGCTTTGTCGGTATGTCTCAGCGGCCAGCCTTATTTGATCACTGCATCTGAAAAGTAGGATGGGTCAATTCTGATTTGTGGAAAGTGATTGTAGGGGAAAGTTTTGCGATGATATCCGGCACGAGTATGGCGACCCCGCACATAGCTGGCATTGTGGCGCTTGTGAAACAAAAGAACCCCACATGGAGCACCGCCGCCATCCATTCCGCACTTCAAACCACGGCCAGTACTGTCGATATGTGGAACAACACCATCATGGCCGAGCAGCCGTCCGCCAGCCCCGCCACCACCGCCCTCGGACCTGCATCGCCGTTCGACATGGGTAGCGGCGCTGTCAACGTCACCGCTGCCATGGACCCCGGCCTCGTCTTCGATAGAGGTAATGATTGAACCAAAACGTCCCCATACTTTCAACAGACCCAGCTCCAGGACCATGTTTCATGTCACCAAAACATGTGAATTAAATGGTTTACAATCCTCACGTACAACCATCATAGCATCAATCACAAAGAAATCCAACAGTTGTGCATGACAAGACAAGTTCCATGACTAACATTAATCCACCAAACGAAGACATTGCCAATGGATCCATTATATGAAACTAAGGAGAATGAGTGAATTTGAGCTTCATACAGCAAAACTGAACGAGGAAGAATCGAATCGAGTGGAAAAGGCCTCCAGGTGCTCCGAGAATCGAATTATTGGGGCCTGATGTGCCTCCTTCCGTGTTGGTGCAGGTTTTCAGGATTACGTGAACTTCCTGTGCACGTTACCAGGCGTGGACGCGAACACAGTGCAAGACTCCACGGGCGCGACATGCGAGCAGAGAGCAGGAGCGCGCGCGTCGGATCTGAACATGCCGTCCATCACCGTAGCCAACCTGGTGGGCAAGCGAGTGGTGAAACGGACACTGCGAAGCGTGGCGGGGGGTGACCAAGCGGAGAGCTACACCGTGGCCGTGAGCGCGCCCACAGGGGTGGGCATGAAAGTGTGGCCTCCTTCGTTCGAGTTGAAAGGCGGCGAAAGCGTGGTCGTGACAGTATTGCTGCACGCGACGCAAACCACCGGCACCTTCACTTTCGGCTCATTAGTATGGCATGGCAGTCACGGCCATGTTGTGCGCATCCCTGTGTCAGTGCTCGTAGGCGAAGTCATATAGCAGCCTAGTCATTTTATACAAGATCCAGATAGCTAGATCGCTCAAGCCTCTACGTATCACCGGTGTCTCGTTGGAGCATAGCAGTTGGTCGCTCTCAGAACGAAATATACGGTAGTTTACCTTCACTCAACATGGTCAGTGTTTCCAAAGCATTTTTTATGCAATTGCATATCATTATTAGACATTGTATGCAGAAATTGTTTGTGGGGAACTTGAATGTGCTCCATTTAGAAAAATGCTCATCTATGATGCCAGCTTTACTGTCACATGAGTGGCAATTTCCTAATCCAGCCCTGCCCAATCTTCAAGGAGTCCAGACCTAGCCCTGTAACCGATGGCTAAGCCATCCACAGCTATTCACAGGGTTGTACACCTCGAATATGTTCCAAGGTTACAAAAATAAGGCTTCAAGCAAACTGAAACATAGGATGCATCCGAAGTGCGATGACAAGCAGTAGAATCCACTGAATATTAAGCAGTTCATTAGCTGGTCCGGTCATAAGTCTGTCCATTTACAAATAGTACCTGATCTTTTGATTGTTGATTAGCATGGCAACAGGTGGTCTTCAGTAATCTGTTGTTTTCTTACAAAAGCATCTCACAATGGTCCGACTGATATGCAGGACCTGTGAGAGCAGGACCATGAAATACCTACAAGAAAGAATCCTGTGCCTACCATGGCTGGTGTTCTCTACTACATCGTAACCTCAGCCCTCCTTTCATTTGCTCTTATCCTTTCCTGATTGATCTTCATTCTTTCCCTGAATTTCAAACCCCGCAACAATGTGGTTAGAGAGTTGTGAATAGATGGTGCCTCCAATCAAATGCAGTAAACATGGAGCGAGAAATAAGAAAAATAAAGAAGCTATTTACCTCATCCTCTGCCTGAAGAGAAGCTAAGACATCCCGCACTGATGGATCGTTCGGATCCACTCCAGGGAGCTGTGTTCAACACGCGAAACATTAGTCACACGCAAGTACAAATTAGTACAAGCAGAAAGAGAGGAAAAGTAAACTAAAAGGTGCAGCTCGGTGTCAATGGTCATCCTTATACAACGGTACAGGTCTTAGAATAACTTGGGTGTTTAAGAACTAATATTTCCCTAAATATGATGGTTCTACTTCCAACCAGCACGTAAGGTCCTTACCGATGAAAGCACGGAGGAGACAAAGCTCTGATCGCCTAGAACCTGGTTCACATCAGCATTGCCCTGTGCAGCAGTTGCTGCAGCAGCTGCCTCTTGCATTGACATCTGTAGAGCTGCAATTCCAGAAAAGAACATCAAGACAACAATGACAACAGGCGCTCATGAATCACCCCTCTAAACAAAAACTGAAGAAAAGTCCAAAGTATATGCCTACCAACTGATGAGTAGGAATTACTATGAGTAGCACAACCATCCGATGTGAGGCAAAGTCGCACGAGGTCTTACCATATGCAAGATCCTGATCGTCTCCACCGGATTCGGTCATCGAAATATCAGCAGCAGCAGGGCCACCACCTGCAGATGCTGCCGCTTGCGCAGCCTCGGCCATCGACATAGCCAGAGCTTGTTCCAAGAGTGCGGTATCATCGTCCTGTAATTGCAAGCGTACATATTAAAAACCTTCATGCTGCATGTGAAAACAGCAGCTACGGACTGCAACAGGCATGAGGGAACGCCAATTGAAACAAAACATTATACAGTTGTAAAATGTAGTAATAAATCCGACTTACGATCATCATATCGGTATTCTTATCCGAGATATCCACGGGAGCAGCATCAGACATGGCCACATCGGCAGCACCGGAGCTCTCCCCAGCTTGTTGGCCCTTCGCAGTAGATTCTTCAGCGGATCGCTTCATGGCAGCTTCTTGCCGAGCACGTTCTTCCTCCATAGAGACCCGAAGAGCAAGGGCCAACTCTGGGTCCAGGTTGGGATCCACGCCAAAGTCATATGCTCCAGCACCACCACCGCCAACGGCAGCGGCAGCCGCGGATGCAGCAGCAGCTGCCGCAAATCCACTTCCGCCTTCTCCGTCGCCAGTAAATATTGAGGAACTGTATGAAACTCTCCTGGTTAGGAAACATCAAAATGGATCGCTCGGCATAACACTCCCCACAGTACAGTGAGAAGAGACAATGCTGGAAGGGCCCGTCTCTTACCTGATCAATACGTCTGAGAGTACTCTATCTCCGCCTGGGATGTGCACAATATGACTATTATCATTGCTGTTGACTGCACTCAACAATGCCTCAAGCTTTTCGACTTTCTCGCCATCATCTTCACCGAAACTTACAATATCCAGCGCTACATTGTTTTTCTTTAACTTTTTCCCCATTCCTTCCAACGCCTTCTTTTCTGCTTTAACGGGACTGCAGACATCAAGCAAGCATTCAGTTATTGACGTTACCGTCCCAGAAAACTCACTCATCACAGTAAAAACATCTGCAATGACTCCACTCAAGAAACTGCTCTAACCAGTGCAATCAATGAACTGCTGACATTCGCACCCTTGATGACCTACTCACCTGCCAGCAAACAGCACAATTCTCTGTCGTTGATGCTTGTTCTGACGATGCTTCAACGCAAGGTGGGCAACTTGAACCCCAGATGTCATACTCATCTCACCTCCAACTTCCAAACCTGCGGATAGACCGAGAAATATGTCAATAATGACCTCTCACAAATCAAAATGGGCTCCTAACAATACCGGAACAGCTACCTCCGGAAACATTACAGAATGCGAATCGAGGAAGGCCATACCATGAAGAGCTTGAAGGATCTTGCCAAGGTCATTAGTAGGAGTAATGAGAACCCGTGGACCTTTTCCTGCCATCGTCAAAACACCCACAGTATTCTCCGGATTCGACTGCACAGACGAAAACCCTAACTCATTACTGCTCGTCGTTGAAAATCGATTCCAACCCCAACTCATTCAATTCGTCTAAATCAAACCCCTAAAACTCCTCTTACCGGCAGTTACAGATGATATTGTTCACTGCAACAGAACCTCAAAAGCTTACTGTACTGAAAATTATCTCTAGAATAAACGACGCCTCTCTTGTACGGCGCTCTCAAGAAAAATTTCCATGGATGAGCTTGCGCGTAATCGAAGTAACACAACGTAGTAATTCATTTCCAAATATATTTCGTTCCAAATTTATCTCCTTAAGTTCATTGTCATAGTTCATGCTGCGACATTACCTGAGTTTTAGCGCCACAAATCAGGTTCACGGCATCAGCTTGTGCTTGAAACCTTGTTGGCAAATAATCGCCATTCCGCATCCACTCCGAGTTGTCCATGCAGACCATAGTCGCCTGGAAAACCACGTTAACACTTTCAGATAGCTCGATATATACTCCCAGCTGATCCAATACTGTAATTCCAAGGGTAAAAAATCTTGATTATGCGTTCCTGCGACTCCATCGGGATAGGATGCGAGGCATCAAAACTACCACCTAACCCTAAAAACCCTATTATGGTTCCCCTCATCGTTGCAACGACACCGACGCAGCAGGCACCGAAGCGTTTAGTCCTTAAGCTCCATGTAATCACCCTTCATGATTCGATTGCTCCGCAATACACCATACCGACCCGCCCGAAAAGAACATTACAACGATCGACTAACAAAACTGTGAACGACAATATGTGACTCGATCGATCACTAACCTCGAGCACCATCTTTGCTGGCTGTACAAATGCTAAAATCAAGCAACGGAAATGAAAATGGAGCAGCTGCAACGTTCCAATTGAGCGCAATCAATCGTTCGCAATTGCGTGCATGAAAGAAGTCTTTGGAAAGACTCGATTCGAGAACTCTGTTCCTAGGGCAACTTGGATGAATGATAAAATCGCACTACGGATGAATGAAGCTACGTCACTGCTTCAATTGCATGAGGATGGAAATATTGTGTTTTTTGCAATTTCGGGCAGTATAGATGAAGGGTTACAAGTAATATTTTTACCTAAGATTTGTATAGAGTGCTTCATATACTCCAATGTGTATGTGTTAAAACTTGCAAAGCCAAATTCCAATTTCAAACCTTTATCTAAAAAATTTAGGTTCCAAGTCTGAAAAGGGCGGTTTAAATTTATACTTTCTTTGAATTTTTTCCAAAAGAATATTTTCATAACCATATCATTTTTCAAATCTCAAAGTGACCAGAGTAAAAAAAAATTGTGTCAATTTAACCCATAAACATCCCTAGTGTCGAAAAACGACATTTTGGATGAATGGCAGAAAGTTTGAGGAGCCATAACTTCTTCATCCAAACTCCGTTTTTGACGAAATCACTTGGGTTAGGTCACAAGGGTAGCCACAAAAAATTACAAAAACAATTCACACAATTTCTAGTAATTTCAGAGTTATTTCTTATAGAATTTGCCAAGATTTGATATATTATAATTTTAAAAATTCTAGAAATTCACAATCTCATAAAGGCACCTACTTGTTGTTCATCCTTTTTTTATACCAAATATAACCGATGTAATGCATGTTTAACTATATTATAGTTTAAAGACCTTCTTTTATAAAATAATTTGTATGAAGGTTAAAAAATCGGAATAAGTCTTTTAAATTTTGCATGATGGTACGCAACTTGATTACCTACATGAAAAAAATTATGAGCAATATGTTATGAGTAACAATCATCAAATTTCTATAAGCACTACTTAGACTATGTCTTATGAGTTAAGGCCAAAAAAATTTTCAGTCTTACAATTGGTGAAAATCAAACAGTTGAAATTTGAATTGGTATTAGTGAAAGTAGCAAGGTTCAAGAATCAGTTGGACCTTTTGAAGATGACATATGGAAGGACAATATAAAAAATAGATAAAATATGAAACGTTGCAAGGAGCGTGTACTTTCTTTCAAGCTCTTGTTTACATGTCAAGAGTTACATTTCAAATTAAAATGTCTTGAACTACAATTCTAAGGAGTGACAAAAGAACTCGAAGGAAAAAGATGAGTACAAGTGGAGGAGAAAAAGCATTTGAGAAATAACAATGAGCTAGTGTATAAGCGGGATAAGTATATGATTATAATCATTGGAAATGATTTCTCATTATTTCGGTTAAATTGATCTTATTGAGATGCTATTTTTACAACTAGACGATGATATGATAATATTTACACAATAATACAAAGGGATGGACTATCCTACACTAAAGTAATTGAGTGTGCATTACGTGCTCTCAAACCAAATGAAAACATTGTCATTGTTTTTGACTTGCAGCTACTATTGTGCTCGAACATGGCTATTTGGAGGTTGTCATTGTCTTTCGCATGCAGCTATTATTGTGCTCGAAATGACTATTTGGAGTGTATGAGGCCATTTTCACTATTATGTCAAGAAAGTACCTTCCTCTATAAACCACACACCCAAAAAGTACATACGAGTCATCTCATATGGTGAACTTTGGTTGGAAATTGAAAAGGGGTTCACAACTTCAAGCTCTTGAGATGAATTTTGATCTTGGATGGATCAACCAATTTAATTTGTTGTTAGTACAAAACTTGCATGCTTAGGGTGTTTGATATTTCTTCGAAAATATGGAAGGATAAATCAACATAAACAAACACATCAAAATACGTGTAAATGATTTACTGAATGAGATTTCTCTTCTTCAATTCAAGCTTCACCCGTACCAATAATTTCCAATTGTTTTCGAGATTCCATCATGATCCTAAGTTTTCTTTCAATTGAATACAAACGCGTTATAATGTCATCAACTATAACTCACTTACCACAAATTTTTACAAAATGAGAAATAAGAACCACATCGAAGTATTGATATCCACTTTTGAACATGTTAACAATATATTTATCACATGTAAATAATATGTTCCAAGGATAGGTTGAATGAACACTCTATTCACACCAACCTCAAATAGGACTGAGCTAAAACTATTGAACCAATAGTGAATAATAGCCAATAATAGAATGGGTAACACTAATTGATAGCATAATCTGCAAACTCACGTCTGATCAATCTCCATCACAATCACAGTCGAATGCGAAGAATTAGGGTTTCCGGAGGGCGAAGAAGCGGTGCTTGTAGGCAATTGCACGATTGCGGTGCCATAGCAGCCTCTTAATCTCGACCGAAAGAGACAAATCTGTCGACGTAGTTCAGTTCAGCATCGGTATCAATCAGTTTATTGGAGGTTTTATCAGACGTTGTGAATGGTGCAATAGATCAGGTGGGAGCTGAATTCAATCCCCTGTTATTACAATCGGAGAGTAGTCTATGGCGCACATGGTGAGGGTCTCGGCTTGTTCAGCGCCCGTATTGCTTCCGGGAGCCGTGCCTTCTCAGCGATGGCGCACTGCTGCGTTTCGTGGATTCGGTCATAGCAGAAGGCGGCCGGTGGAGAGGATACAATGTTATCGCGAGGAGGGAGGGAGCAGTGGCGGTGCCAGTAGTAAGGACGAACAACAATCAGGTTAGTCAGAAATTGTAAAGAATGAATGATTTTATTTTAATCGCCATCGCCTGTACAGCAATCTGCCTCTGGGATTGGGGACGCTAGCTTGATTAGAGGGAATGTCATCTGCTCGAAGCGAAGAATTGGCGAAGAATCTGATTCGAGTTTGAGAGAGAAAACCGATGTTCTTAATTTGATTGGCCTGGTCGCTATGGCAGAAATCAAGTTGTTGAGGATTTTGAGGTTGTGGAGTATCTACAACGTGTTTCGTCTCGTTTGTTCAAAGGTGTGAAAGATCTGGTCTCGTTGCTGATGGATATGGATATGGACTTGGAGCAGGGGTTGGAGGGAGCAACAGGTTGGATACGGAAGTGTCGACTTCGGGAACTCTTTATCCGTCTTTACAATCTCATAAGAAAGGACACTTGAATGTTTCGAAATTGCATTCTATCTACTACGAGGTGTTTGGAAATCCTAATGGGAAGCCTGCTGTGTGTAAGTTTCTGCTCCAGGACGATACGCAGTTTTGATCAGCTTCGCACTCGATTTGTGGGAAGTCACTTGTAGTCGTGTTCCATTTTTTCTTAGTTTGAATGGAGGCTTTGATTGTATGTGATGCAGTTCTTCATGGAGGTCCAGGGGCAGGCTGTTCAGATCGGCATGCACGGTTTTTCGATCCACAGCACTACCGCATTGTGCTATTCGACCAGAGGGGATGTGGAAAATCAACTCCTCGAGGATGTCTCGATGAGAATACAACATGGGATTTAGTGTCTGACATAGAGCAACTGAGACAACATCTTGGAGTGACCAAGTCCGTGCTCTATATCCCTTCTTAGATATGTTCTCTCTGGTCTTACCACACTGGAGACTGTCGTCGGCTTCTCTGCATTTGCCCGTAAGACTCTCAGTCTGCAAACGTGTTGTTTAGTCTGCGCCATTTAATCGAGGGATGTAGTGTTGTTGGACAGACACTGGTCTCAGCCTTGAAGGGAGTTGCTATGGTTCGTGTTCATGATAATCAGGATCATGATATGTGTAGGTGGATCGTAATGGGAGGATCCTGGGGTGTGACTCTTGCTCTATCATATGCACAGTCTCATCCAGACTCAGTTGCTGGCCTTATCCTACGTGGTGTTTGCCTTTTACGACCTCAAGAGATTGACTGGTTTTATAAGCAGGTATTACAGAACTATCTTTCAACACCTTAATCACTATTGCTCTCCATTAACTGTCTACTCTGATCAACTTTCGTGCCTAAGCCAAAGTAGAAATGTCAATAGCAGTTAATCATAGTAATTTGAGGCACATATTTGTCACCTTAACAACCGTTGGGAATGCTGTTCTTTTCCCATCTACAATTTAATACATTCGTAGGAGCTTCTGCAATGATCTATTACAATTCTGATAGACATGGAAGCACATCTGACTCTTTGTACAAGTTGGAACTGGACATCATGATGTAACTGACAATTTGAGTTTGCGACATCATGTAGGGTGCAAATGCTCTTTATCCGTTTGCGTGGGAAGAGCTATTGTCGGTGTTGGAGCCAGTTGAACGAAGCAACGTGTTGTCTGCATATTACAAGCGCCTCACAGGAAGTGACACTTCCAAACAACAACGAGCGGTACGTCGTTGTCCATGCTTAGATTTTCAGATGCAGATATAGAGTCCTTTTCCTGGGTTAAAGACCCGTTCTCAGGATACTTGCAATTTGATCCACTTAGCTTGCCTTACTCGTTATGAAGCAGTCACTTCTCGGAGATATCAAGAATTAAACACCTCATGTCTGATAATCGAAGATTGTGATCTCATATTCGAATATAGTGCTGGTTGACCGCAGGCACAAGCGTGGTTAAGATGGGAGATGGGGCTAAGCTTCTTTTCGAAAGCACCTTATCTGATTGAGTGGAACGGCAAAGATTATCAGACTGTAGCATCACCCTTGGTGAGTTGCATTACAGGGGCTAGGACATTGACATAGAAAGTTAACAATCTTCCAGTTTCGCTGTAAATTGCACGTTATATGTCTATTGATTATCTCATGTTTGTCTAACCTAGTGATGAGTGATGTTTGTAAATTAGGCTGCTGCATCAGGAACAACTGAGTCCAGTCAGAACAATAAACAGGGGCCCCAAAGATCACCAGCAGGTACAAGTCTCTTATCATGTGTTTAAATGTAGTCGTAGATGGTTTTCTCTGCACATATATTCGAAGATAGTAATGGAATCATCTTACAGATCATAGATCACTCTGAGAAATTATACGGTCTAAAATCTTAGATAACATGGAATATAGGTCAACCCCCAGCTCCTGCTCCAGCACAGACAGAGTCCCTCTCTCAACAACCATCGCCGTCGTCTTCTCCTGCTTCTAATCCTCCGGAAGAATCTTCAACAAGTACATCGCGGAGCAAAGGATCCTACATGTCGTCGCAAGTGGCCCAAGCACGCTTGGAAAGCCACTATTTCGTGAGTATTCATTTGCCATATATCTCGGTTGCAGTCGTTGTGTGTTATAAAAACGTATAAGGCTAACTTTTTCTATCAACCTGACAAGGATATTATTCATGGCTGAAGGTCTTATTCATTTTGTTTTGTTTGGAAATAGATAAACGGAGGTTTTTTCGAAGATGATCAGTTGATTCAAGGAGTTCCAAAAATTCGACATATACCAGGAATCATAGTTCAAGGACGCTATGATTTTGTGTGCCCTATTGCAGTAAGCAACTTGCTGTTGTTTGAACGTAACGTTGTAGGCTGGCAATCTCGTGAATCAATGATTCATTTGCATTAGTGGAACAGAAAACTAGTTTGCATCAAGCCAGTATCCAACAGAAAAAACTCTCCAGCCTGCGCATGAACTTTCACTAGTTCGTTTCATTCATGTTCAAACCTGTTCCAGCTGGGATTGTAGACCAAAGTGGGGCTGTTGGATTCAAGGATGACTTCGATACGGGTGAATGAAGCAGAAGTTAACTATTACCTCTTGATGCGCAGAATGCGTTTGATCTCCATCGGGCATGGCCAGAGGCTTACCTGAGAATAGGTACATTTCTTGAACCGTGTAGTGAGTATTGTAGTGAGTCAAGCGGTGAAGCTGAGAGGTATACATACTTTACGTGAGATTTTCTTGTGTTTGGTTGATTCTGATGTTTGTGTATGTGATCCAGTGCCAAATGCAGGGCACTCAATGTATGACGACGGCATCTTGTATGAGCTTGTGCGAGCAACAGATTCTTTCAAGAAATTGAAGTACTAGCCTCTTCTAGTCCAGGTCTTCCACTTTCAGGCGATTCGACAGGGTGAACAAAAGTAGGAAATCACATTTAGCGGAATTTGCGTAGTTTCCCCGGCCCAGGTATGAGTGGGGTGAGTCGATCTTTTTTTTTGTTGTAAACCATTCTTAATTTTGTAAGGGTGACTAGATAACTTTTTTTGCTTACACTCTACGAGTGCAATGAAAAAAAACATTTTTAGAGACATGGATGATTGTACCTTAAGTGGTACCTTAACAAGTTTTGATATATTAACAGCATGCCTGCCAGCAACTGAATGATGCCAATTAAGACTCCATAAACTACACTCCTACCCTCTCCTGAGAGAAAGAGACTGACGGAACAATTCTGGGAAAATGACAAAGAATATGAACAAAGGAGACGATCCACCAGCCCATCGCGGAACTTTCAGATCAAAGCTCTGCAGCACATTGAGAAACAGAGCAGTTAGAAATTGAGTCCTCTCCAAATCAAATCGAACACCCTTCACAATTTGAACAACTATGCTTCAATCCGTCAATAAACTGGCTTTCCGACAGCAACAACGGGGCTGTCAATCACAAAATTACCAACCCTAGAAAGGAAAAATCTTCAAACGTCTTCCAAATTATCCACGACTCTGAGCAATTTGAAACTTGCCGTCGCGGTGGCTACAGAAATGATCGGCCTCACCTTGCTCATAAAAGAAAGTCAAAAGATCTGAAGACTTCTGTGTCTCTAAATTAAACCCTAAAATCTGGGGCCAAGAACCCTCACAGCATCCCGCACATCCGATAACCGCTAATTCCGAAACCAACTTAGCGATGATGACCTAATTCTAGCTCCAAACCATTTGCATCAAGTCTAAATTGCTTCCTAGATCGCGTCGAGGTCGCGATAAGGATGCTGGAGTCACGGTGACTATCCAGCGTGACGAAGGAGTGGACGCTAAGGGTGAATTATATGGTAAGCAGGGACTGATCAGTGCTCCGCAAGCGCAATAACTTTGAACGGGAACCACTAAATCACTCCCACAGAACTGAAGGGAACACCCGGGCGAGCTGCGCGCCTCGTGAGGGCCCATTGCGATCACATTTCTCAGCAGAAATTGCGGTTCAAATCCTCGGCATTGCTCTCACAGCTTGTGAAACTATCTCGCCCCCGCCCTTTCGCAGGTGGGTCCGTCGGCTCCGCTTTGCGTTTCTCAGTTTCATGAGCATTTGCTGTTTGCAAACTTAACGTGTTTTGTGCGTCGTCATGCGTAGTTAGGTGGTCGATGCTTGGGGATGCTTGTGTGGCGGTGAGTTTATCGATGGTTTTCATAGCATGCGCTTGAGGTCTTCGAGTTTTGTTGCGACGGGGCGAGTGATTGAAGGTTGTCATTTCGTCTGAGGGTATGTAAGGATAACTCATCGGGTTTGAGTTGCAAGGGTTTCATGTTCTGCGTAGACTGCCTGAACATTGAGTCTGTACCGGTTTTTGCGAGGGTTTGCTAGGTTTTCTAGGGTTTCAGAGCGCTTGCGAGAGTTGCAAGAGTTTAAGAATCCTTGCGTGTGCACAGAAAGTTTTCAGAATCTGCAAGGGTTGGCGAGAGTTTGGGAGTTCACACACGTCCGTAGACGTCTGCACAGCTTTGCTCAGGTTTTACAAGGATTTGTTCAGGTTTGCTAGAGGTTCTGCTTATCAACGACATGGAGTTTAATTCGGAGTGTGTCTCGAAAGAGCGTTACAGTACGCGTTAGAGTATGAACTTGAAGAAGTGCGGTTGAAAAAAATTGCGTTGGTAATAGAGAGAAATCAAAAGTGCTTTTGGGATTCAGTAGCGTGAAGGGGAGCGACTCTGATCCTCTCGAGTCTTGGCAAGTTCTCGTGGAGGTTCTTTTGTTGTTGATATTTAGATGTTTGTTGTTGATAATATGTAGATGTTGACCAGTAGTTGATGTGTTGACAGTTATTAAACAGGAAGGAATGTCTGTTCACACACTGCAAGATTTATCCAAAATTTGCCTATACAGCTTTTGGTTATCTGTGGAGTTTGCATCTGTTTGCATCAGTGAGGAAGTGAAGTCGAAGCGTGCCTTCTTGAAGGTAATCTCGCCTTCCTTCAGCTTGCATTACAATGTGGTGGCTTCTCACTTGGTGTGTTGCCTTGCCTTCAATATTCAGTAAACTCTTGCTCTTTCTTTTTTGGTTCTTATATGTTCTTACTCACCTAATGATTGTTTTTCACATCAACATCAAGTGGTCTTGGTCGACTAGTCCCGCAGTCAACATGACCTGACATAATAACTTGATATTTTCCAGATGTTGTTGCAACCCAAGTCACGTTGTGCATATCATATTGTAGGTACGCCTTGTCTAGACGTGGAACCGGCCAGTGCGGCGATGTTTGTATGGTATGCACAGATGAGCCCCTAATCTGTCGTGCTCTGGACAGTCTATTATATGCAAGCAATCAAACTTGCTAGGCAATTGCTCCGCCTCCAAGTCAATATCTAGAACTTGTGAGGCCGCGATGTCACAGTTCATGCGGTCAGTTCGCAGTGTTAGTTCACACTATGTGGCTATGACTTATTATCAGATTGGAAAGTACTTCAGTAGAGGCAGAGACAGTGCTAGCTCTCCACTCCTAGATGAAGACGACTCACCGCTCTGTGAAATCTGCAGCACGTTGGATTTAGATGGATTTTTCCGCAAGGGCTTGTGGAAATCAGACAACCGGCCTGTCATCCTTGGTGCCCTCACCACAATCCTATCCAAAAAGGACATATGTGGCCTCTGCCACCTAATTTCTCTCGTGTTTTTCCGTGGGTGGCTTCTTGACCTTCCCCAAGACAAAGACCTCACGTTAGTAGAAGTGGCACTTCTTGTGGAACCTTGCGGCTGGGCAGATACTTCGCAGTTTGATACGCCGTTTGAGCGGAAGGCGGCCGCTGCTCATCGCATTCGTTTAGATTGCAACACGCCATTTGTGATTCGGCAAAGGCGGAGGAAATTTAAGATAAACTATTTATTGGAGCTGCAAATGCTAGAAGAGGATGCAGTGAGGTTTGGACGCAAAGGCGCGTTTCATGGGCGAAGGGTGGGAACGGAGGTCAGCATCAACTTGATTAGGAAGTGGATGCAAACTTGCGAAAAGGAACATGGTCTGGATTGCGCCGATGTATGGAAAGATGTCATTGAGCAGCTGCCGCAAGGCATGAATATAATCGATGTGGTAAACATGGCGATAGTTGAGGCACCCCAAAACTGTAGATACATCGCATTGAGCTATATGTGGGGAAATGTGAGCACAGAATATGAAACACTTTCGAAGAACGTGGTTGAGCGGTGCAAGAAGGATAGCCTTAAGAACGTGGAGTTGCCAAGAACTATTCGGGATGCTATCAGGCTCGTACAGGAGCTAGGGGAAAGGTATCTATGGGTTGATACCTTGTGTATTATTCAAGACGATGCTATCCACAAGGGGACCCAGATAGCAGGGATGTTTGCGATCTATGGTGCGGCAGTATTGACCATCTTTTCGGCTGGTGGAATCTCAGCGCAGGCTCCGCTTCCTGGACTGGATCGGGGATCACGTCAGAAGCTACAACATATTAAGAGGATCCAGTCATTGCAGCTCACAGTGCCGCTCAGGCTTCTCCATGAAACATTGGCCATGTCGAAGTGGAATGCACGTGGATGGACGTTTCAGGAGCATATGCTGTCAAGACGGCGACTTTTCTTCACAAATGAGCAGGTCTATTTTGAGTGTGGGCGTGACGAGTTCTGTGAGGATGTGATCGCCGAGAGCTGTAAGGAATCAGGAGGGTATCCAGCGAAAATTCAATCAGGAATTTTAAGACTTCACATGCTCAAACTACCCAGGAATAATTCCCTACGGTACCGGAGGTATGCCGAGGATTTCATGAATGTTATTGCGGCATATAGTATTCGGGAGCTCACATATGATAATGATATCTACAATGCTGTCTTTGGCCTTATCAGCGTGTTTTCACGAGGCTTTGAGATAAGTCCTTTGAATCCGAACAAAGCATTTTTATTTGGTATGCCGTTGTCAGTGCTGGAAGATGCTATGCTATGGCAACCGGCGTTAGATGCAGTACATGGACATCGTCTTGTGGAAGGGTTAGTCACGCCAAGTTGGTCCTGGGCTGGCTGTATGGGTGGTGTGATGTATGATGATGAGGAGATGTTCTTACATGGCCCTGGCTACCCTGGATCAGACGACGGATCCTTGGTGGATGAATGGGTGATTGGCGATCAGAATGGACAAGCTAGGAGAATTTCCAGAGTGCGTCCCCAGGCACCGACATACGATCAGGTAAAATACATTGGGGTTCCCAGCCCACCTAATGTATCTGTTGTTGAGGAGGGAGACAGTCTTGCACCAGGAACACTGTTGTTCTGTACCACGGCTGCGTTTCTGATGGTCAGAAAGATTGCTATATCAGAGGGGGGTAAAGACTATCCCAGCAAGTTTCATTCTATATTTGAGATTTTGTTGGATGTGTCACCACCCGCAATGATGGGAAGAATAATTCTACCATCTAACACTAATGTAGCGGAGCCAATTGAGTTTGTGGTCCTCTCCCGTGGTATCATGAGTAAACCCGATCTATTCGATCATCAGGTGTTTGGAAAAACATATGTAGGATGTATATTGAATGTAATAGCTGTTAAGCGGGTAGGAAGGACTGTGAATGGGATGGAGGTCTGTGAGAGGGTTGGGGTTGGTCTGGTTGTGGAGGGGGCTTGGATTGGTACAGATTTTAAGGAGCAAGTGGTATGTTTGCAGTGATAAACCTGAGAGCAGGTTCCTTCACCTTGCACCCACCGCTGTTGAAAATGTAACGTATCTAGAGAGTTAAATTTGCTCTCCATCATCTGAATTTCGAAGTTGACTCTTTGGCCTTCTTTGTGGGTGATACGATCTGTATCCTCTTGGCACCAGCGATTCTGGGACCACACCTGCTTCTAAGGAATCTCATAGTAGCTTACAGCGACAGCGTTTATATACAAAAGCATCAATAAAAAAACAGAACTTATTCTAAGACCGCACGTGCACGGCCTTCAAAACATGTCCAATAGCAGAATGTTCCATAGATCTTTCTCTTCTTCTCAAACTCATGTAGAGGTTCTCACCCATGGCATGAAATCGTGGCCTGGCCCCTGGCATGGAAAGCCTTTGATCTCAGAATGAAGAACGAGAAGAATCAAAAATGGAAGAGCGTAGGGGATTCTTTCGGTGATTGGGTGGCAAGCACTTCAACTACATATGGAATTGTGGTCTGGAAGCGGAAGAATGATGGTGTGGAGGATGACATTGTGGTTATGATTGTGGAGAAGAACACAGACCACCACAAAGTTGAGCTAAATTACTTTTATAATAGATGTAGATGAAAGGGCAAACTTGTCAAATTGGAACCTCTTACAATTTATTTTTATATTTTTAGTTGAGGGAGATAGTAACTTTTGGCATTTTGGTGGCACACATGAATTAAGAATGTCATAGGGCCTTTGGCCCTCTCGTTTTGAAACTCTTGAATGTAAACATCCTTGTCAAATGGCTAAACCTAATAATCTTGTTGAAAGCAATTTCAGCATAAAATTGTGTAGTTGTTTAACATGAAATATATAGAACAAGCCAAACCTACAACTTGACCTTTGGGTACCTAAATTCGACCCCCTTTTGCTACTTTGGAGTGTGTTTATGACCAGAATTTAACAACTTAAATACATGCATACGTGAACGTACTTGAAGATTTTACAGTTAAAAATCTCAAGATATCTTATCTATAGCTCCAATTTTGTACAATGAGGTTCTCATACAATTTTGAGTGACTCAAAGGAGTCGAGGCATGCAAACAACTGAGTGGTTTTTGAGGATCAAAGAAGAGTTTTTTCCAAAAAATGTTGAAGGACTCCAAAAGTCACTCAAATTCAAGTGGGTATCAACTCCTATCGAAACCATCAGGGTATCGACTCCTTGTACCAACTGGGTATCGACTCCTTGTACCAACTGGGTATCAACTAGTCCGGACCTAGCCAAGGAATATTCGGTTAACATACTTATAGTTTTTTGAACCAAGAGAGTGATATTCTGTCACAAATTCCAATTAGACAAATTTTTAATAACAAAGATTGACACCTTCAAAAGTTAAGATGTATGAATTTATTCATTTATTATTATTTTTTTCTTGACTTCCTAAACTTCACTATACTCAAATTGACTCACGCTACTTTTGGCAGCCTAGTAATAAAATATTGTGATGATTACAAAACCTTCATTTAGTGGTTATTGTGATTTGCTCATAACATGTTGATGAGAATACAAAGAGCGCTTGACAATCCGATAATCAAAATATCGTGATAATTATAAGATCTCTGTTTTTATTTGTAGTGTGACTTGTACATATCATGATAATGAGAATATGAAGGGGTGGTTTGGTAGTGAAACAAATATGAAGGGTCCTTCAGCTAAAACCAAGAAAGGCAAATCGTGAAGAGTAAGAGCTAAGACATTGAGGTCTAGACCTCTATTTTTAATTCCTATGTAAACTCATGATCATGGAAATATTATGATTTTGATTATCATGATTTCCATCAATCAATATTGTAATTTTTCATATATTCTTGTGATTGCTAAATGCACCCTCAAAGTCATACATTGTAAGCTTGTGAATCATACATTGGAAATTTTAGGTGAGTCAATTGTCAGTTTTGTCAATTAGAAATTAGATGTGTGACATGTCCAAATCTTACTCATGAAATGACAAGGGTAAATCTTTGAAGAGATGTTAGTTTAAACTCTTAAATATGGAATAGCAAAGGTTTGTTTTAGTTTATTGTATAGATATAAGGTTCGGACAAAATAGACAAAACGAAAGTGTTGAACTCATAATACGGTAGCATTAATTTAATATTTGGTTCTAAGTAGTTCTAACTAGTGCCAAGAGGCTAAAATGACTATCGTGATGGGTATGACTATGAGTACCTTTTGATATGCGTAATTAGTCCATTGTATATAGAATCGCAAAGTATTGTTTTCATAAACTATATGTCGTATATTATATCTATTGTACATAGTAGTAGTATATGGTTTTTGTATATGTTGTGCATACGACTTCCATACATTAATTGTTGTACATGTTATACCTATGGCTTTGGTATATATTGATTTTCATATACGTTATAAGTACTTCTATGTTGTACAATCCCACATAAGGTTAGAGCATATTATCTGACGTGTATATTGTATAAGGTCTAGTACTTAAATTGTGTAGTATAAACCAAACATATATCAGTATATGTAACACAATTGGATTATCGATCGGGCAATCCTTCCAACCCACCTGAGTACCTACCCACATATATACCTATCAACCAACGTACCTACCTACCAACATACAAACCTACCTACCTACCTTTTATGCTTTTTGGATTATGTATAAAAAATAAAAATAAAAAACTGATAAAAAAAACATAACAAAAAAAAGAAAAAAAAAAAAACACCTAAAAACACAGGCATAACATAAAAATTATAATTCAAGAAAATGCTATACACGGGATACTTTTTAGCTTTTTCATCGAGAAGCGGGGACCTTACTAGTGGTATAATATATAATCCACACATATTATATAGTGTAAACCAAACAATTATTAAAATACTTCAGGAATAGATCCGTATAGATCCGCAATGTAGGGTAGCCACGCTACAACACGCAAGGAGATGCCCCTTCATAATGACTGCTAACTAGTGCGCAATCGTACACAATTGCAAGTGTGCTCACTTCCTCTACACTCGGTGTATTCCTTATCTAAAAAATTGATTGATGTACATGCTACATATTCAATGTCAATCCAACCATTATGTACCAATACCTCTTAAGTGGAGGGCACTAGGGCACTGCTATTGCCTTGCCGCGCTCTTGAACACGTACTAGAGAATCTCGATTACTATAATCTCTCGTCCTGATCATTGTTTTAGGTTTATTTATGATGGTACAAAATTTGAGTATGTTAATAAGAGGATCACTTCTTCATACACAAATCTAGAAGATACGGGTGCAGTGCTTAAGATATACCGTTTATAGGTGAAACGAGATTCTCATCCACAATAACTGTAGTAATCAATCTTCTCTCCACACATAAAGGTAATTCATGTCATGGCCATCAAATAGATTTTGATTTCCACAACATCACAGTGAAGGACGTTCAGTACAGTATAGGGGTCAAAAAAAGCAGGTCTATAAGAAGGCAGTTGTCCTTCGCAGAAATGAAGTCGGTTCTTCAGATTGATCTGCTCGAATGTGTAAATAACAACATGGTCAATTACTCATAAGTTCACAAGAATCATCCGCTTTTGGTTTATTCAGCGTGCCATTGTATCACAGCTCCTCAAATGTTCTCGAGAATCCGTCACTCCGATCAATCCCACCTCATCAGGATTCTATTTATAAGAGAAAGAATCAGTTACAACGTATGAATGCCGAGCCATAATTTTCCATACCTCTACACTACCTGCAATGTGCGTCCTGATACTTATCATTCACTGAATATGGAGCACCACTACTGCCAGAGATTCTAATGGAGCGGAGCTGTGCACTCAAACGGAGCAATAGGGTACCGCACCCTGTCGGTGCAGTAATCGTACACCAGGAAATTGTCTTTCACCCATTGCATCTGCCCCACACGACTCGCTGGTATGGAGCGGAACCACTCCGCATTCCACCAATTCGCTGCCACAACAAGCACCACCCATCAATAAATGAAACATTGATATGTAAAGACTACTCTACGCAGATGCTACACTTTTGGACTTCCAGCAATTTAGAGGACATTAGAGGCTCATTTGATGACTTTGTGAACAAGTAGTGGAATATTTAAGGAACCCCCATCTTGATGTACTGATATCTTAATCCCTCAACGATAATCCTCAACCAACATATTAAAAGTTGAAAAGAAAAAACAAGAATCTATGATTGTCCAGCTTTCATGGATATGTCCAGATTTAGTTGAATGTGCCAGGGGTGTGCGAGAACATACAGGAGGTGGGAGTAGCGCAAGGGGAGTCGGCAATGGTCTGGATGGTGGCAGGGGTGTCAACAGCGCAAGCATCCATAGCGAAGTTGGTGTAGTGAGCGAGAAACGGAGCGTTTTCGAAGTCGATCTTGACAAGGCCACCTCGAGTGGCCCATTGGGAGGCGTCGAAGATGCTCGTGTACACGCCCATGGGCTGCGTGTTCAAGTACGGGTATCCATGCGCTTCGTTATTTTGGAACACCCTTATCAATACGTCGTCCACGTACATGCTGCATCGATCCCACCCCAACTTGCCCATCACTCTCTCCTCCTGATAAAAAACGGGACAAAAGCATGAAAATAGCATGATTGAGTGCTTACGAGACTGATTTGTGGTTCCAGATGACGCTGTACGTGTGAAACCTGGAGCTCGGGTCAAACCACAGATAGATCCGCTGCTCTCGGTTGCCGATGCCATTGGCGTACACGTTGGTTTGTAGCACGTAAGGCTCTCCGGTCACGTTGCCAAGAAACTCGAAGTCCACTTCGTCATGGTTTTGACCTTGCGAAGACAGCTGCAAGGGTTCAGCGATTGATGTGTGAGGATACTGAACGTGGCAGGTTGAATTTAGCTATTTTAGCTGACGGCAACTAAGAAAATGGTGATCGAAAACGTTCCGCACTTTGATACCTACTTCGCTGTGGTAGGTATCAACTTGCTATTGAATTACCAACTTAATGTCAAAGGTAATGACAATTGCAACCGGATAGAAAGCCTAGCATTACTGGTACCCAATGTGCGAGAAGCCAACATCACGTTTTGTTTGTCCTACCCTCGAACTTTAAGCCGTATGCTCTAGAATCTTGACAGCGAACATTAAGCACTACACTTCGTCTTCAGGCTAAATCTGTGACAGCATATCTTCGGAATCAAAGATGGGCTAGCATTATCCTTCTGTCTCTCCCACATCAGCTTCATAAGCAATATGGTGATTACAGATCACCATCAACACCCGATACCGTATTTATAAATGGTAACATGGAAGGCTGGGCAGTATCAAGATATTAGAAACTCTAGTTCCACGAAAAACAGACAGTTGGATATGTTCTTGGGGCTACCCGTTCTCAAATCGGCGTTCCCTTCCGTTCGACCAGGTCTCAGAGATTCGTGACAAGATCTCACTAATTATTACTCGATGACCATCATTGCTAACGACCATTAACTGTCAGGCACAGATAACACTTGATAAACGGAACTAGGGTCGTGAGGAGTCTAAGAGACGCTGTGCTTACGTAAAAAGCAGTGACAGTCCCTGCGGAATTGCCCTTGTGCAGCTTAATCGAGGCTCGGAAGTAGCCGTATAGGTATTTGCTGGTGGACGACACAGCCGTTCCTGTACAGTACATCACAATGAAGCACATTACATTGGAGTGTCCATAACATTCACCAACTTCTTTCCTGAAAACGAGGTACTCCATACGAGATGGCAACATTCTCGAAGTGAGCATTCTCTGAACAATGAGACAAAAACCCGCATGACTCAGCTCAAATTTTACTCCCAGAAATGTGGGATTGGACTCAAAACATCGTGTAAACAGCTTTGATCACAAGGAGCTAAAACAAAATGAGAACACAAAAGAAAGGTTGTGCAATTGGATGCCGCGTTCGAGGATAAAACAGATACACTGTGGAAGATAGACTGAGAAATTGCATACACAACATAATCACCTACAAAATCACTTTACGATAGCTCGACTTAGCCCTTTAGCCAACAATATGCATTGCTCCACATTCATTATGGAGCAGTTTATAAGCATACTCCACAAGCATTGCAGCAGCTCACCTGACTTTCGGTCGAGGCTCAATTGGAGAGTGTGGCCGCCATCCACAGCGGCAACATTGGACTCCGACCACGCCACGAAGAAGCTTTTCTGAAAGTTGGAGGATTGGAACGGCATGAAGGCATTGGTGGTGCGAGGCAAAGGGCGTCCAGCACCACACACCTGTAACATGCTAAAGCTACCCACCAATGCAAGCAGCAGCAGAAGCAACATGGAGTGGGAGAGAGCCATGGCTGATCACTGGATCAGCTTCGGCTTCAAACGTCGGGACTCCGTCGAAGAAAAAGCTTCAACTCCGTCGTCTCTCCTCGCAACTGACGTCGCCACTCTGTTTTTCGGCGCACTTCTTGAGTGGACGCCGCCCCCCAAACTACCGGTAGTTGGCTCAACAGAATTATGAACTCCCAAGTGCACGCGAATACTTTATCAGCAGCGGGTGGGGAACAGGACCACTTCCCGCGCACGAGGTTCACATCCACTAGGCTCCGGTTTGGTCGTTTACAGGTAGTCCACCTCACCTGTACTGCCCGTCTCGGTCACCAATCTCCAGCTTGAAATGCAAACAATTATGCACCTGTCACAAGGAAGGATTGAGACTAGTGATTAGTAGGCATATACTTCATCATCCGATCTTACCTGGTACGATATTGTACTGATGTTAACCCCAAGGGTAAGCTATACAGAACTCATCACGATCAGTTAGGCATTGCAGCTCTACTACCTTTGCTGATAGTAGTAGATGAAGTAGTTGAGATTTGACTTA
The DNA here is from genome assembly GCA_037043015.1 of Bryum argenteum. NCBI lineage: Eukaryota > Viridiplantae > Streptophyta > Bryopsida > Bryales > Bryaceae > Bryum > Bryum argenteum. The sequence continues at coordinate 2,913,971 of CM073324.1, forward strand.
CTACAATTTGAGAGCTCAATGCAGGTGAAGTAGGTCGAAAAGTCACAGAAAGGTTTCGGCCTCCTACTACCGAAAACCGACTGCCCAGTTTCTTGGATAAATTCCTAAACACTCTACGAATATGTCAACAATTCAGGTCGCTTCCCTGACTGTACATATAGTACATAATAGAGGAGCCAGGGATCACCTGCTGGAAGTGAAAACATCGCCTGAAAAGTCTCTTCTGTCAGAGTCTGTAACATCCATAGGTTCTTTGAGCAGCAACAGCTAACCAATAAACTGAGAACAGAGTACACATGAGATTGGAACGCCCCGGTTTCAAATTGGTAATGTACAAAGCTTTACAAATAATATAAACTGGCGAAAAGCCAGGTCAGTCATCATCGTCAGAGTTATCAGAATCGATAGGGTAATTGCTCTCTAAAGGAATATCTTCGTTAACACGAGAGTATTCATCAATGCCTACTTTCCTCCTATACTTCGCATACAAAGTGTTGAACAGACAAGACGAGCATGCGGTTATTACCAATGTCAACACGATGGCCAAAAAGGGACTAAACCCTCCTACTACAACGCTCTTCATCCCAAATGTCCATCTACGTGCGTTCACGTTGTACAAGAGTTGTCCATCTATTTTCGTCATTTTGGAGTCATCCAGCTGCTTCCACGTGAAAATTCCTTGCGTGAAGTTTGCCAGTCCCTTCTTCTTCGTCCTGAGTGAAGCCTCCACCATTCGAGCTCGCCGAGACCATCCCACTTTGCTGCGTCAGGTAAAATAACCAAAACAATAATAAGCCACTGGTGTTCTCATGGAAATCCGATGTCAAATAGTTGCAGCAATAGGACTAGCTTACCCGTAAGCATGATAACCTACACCACCGCCGTAGCAGAGATGAATGCCCATGAGGTCCCCACAGTAGTCGTTCGTATGATCATGCCCAGCAAACGTAGCTTTCACATCTCCAGCTTGCAAAAGTGCAGCGAAGAAACCTGAGTTTATCAAAGGAGAGAGAACAGCTTCCTGTTTCTCACCAACGACCTTCGTTGGATCCTTGAGTGCAGAATCATATTCGGGAATCGGAATGTGAAAATAGGCGAGCGCTGGAGTTGGAGATGCTGCTGATCCCTGCCATTTGCAAGCCATTAAACATCAGATCAGAATGTAAAGAACGTCTGTTGTGATATTCTAAAGCATGCAAAACTCACCCGAAGCTTAGCTGCGAGGAGTTGATACCACTGTATCTGACTCGCTCGTATCCAGTCATAGCCACCCACACGAGCGGAATTCGAGTACGCCCCGGTGTCGAGAAAATACAAGTTAAGTAGACTTGTGTTACCAGAATCCGACCCTTCTGGACCAAACACCTGAAGGTAGTAGTTTCCAACGCCATTGACCTGGATGGGCGCTGTGCTTCCCAGCAGAGACTCCATGCTCGGATTCAACACTTGCGATAGGGAATACTCCATTTTCGTCAGGTAGTTCATCACGGCTTCTCTGGGGAGATTAGATTCGTGGTCATGATTGCCCAACACTGCAGCCCAGGGTATCTTGGCTTCTATCACTGGCTGAAATGCTTCATCCATGGATCTTGTGGCGTTGCTTGCATCGAAGTCAATATTATCTCCTGCTCAAAGAGCCACACAGAGAATGATAATCCACCTTGAATTGAACCTCAATTACGTCTTTACCTCCATTCCCTCATTCTCATGTATGGACACTTTTGACGTCTTCAGGGCCGGTGTCTGATACTAGCTTAAATAAAATAGCGACATGACGATTCTCCATGACCAACCACAAATGAGTCAATCAGAACCTGCTCTACCCGGTAATGATACCTCACCTGTGAAGACGACAAGATCTGGTTCATTAGATGCCAGGAGGCGTTTGATGAAGAGCGTGGTATTGACATCTGAGCATGTCCGAAGTTCCTTAGGACTCAAGTCCAGGCATGAGGTTTTGGCTCCATTCCCGTAGTGCATGTCAGCAATCTGCACCCTCGCATCAGTCAAAAACTGGGTGAACTCTCGCTAGAAATCACCGCATTGCATAAACCCCAAGACCAAGATGCATTCCGCATCTAATCAATCTGTTTCTGGAATGGCAGTGCCATGTAAGGTTCTTCAATTGTGACCCCATCCTTCACATTCTGAACTCTAACCGTAAGCCCTCAGGGTTTAACCTAAAACCCTGCGGACATATTTACATCCCGTTCAAATCTTGCATTCTAACACCACGAGATGCATGAGGTTCTTTACAGGTGACTGAACCTGGAACTTGGTATACCCTAATGCTACCGTACCTGCAGGATTTTGAAGGTCCCATCGCTCTTAAACCGAAGGGTAGTCGCAGTGTCTCCAAGCACGCTGCTTCCCCACAGAGCAAACAGAAACAGCAGCAATAGCCAATCCGTGCTGCAAGTGCCCATTGGGATGCTGAATCTGCAGAGTTGAGGGTGCACTTACCCACTGGTGATGCGCAGAGTTTGAATCTACATGATCCAGGGCTAAATTCTAAGGATTCAGCATCGTCAGTTAGCGAAGAAGAGCGCGGTTCATGCGTTGCCCACTTCAGAGTACAAATTCTGAGGATTGCTAAGGACACATACACGATCCAGAATTCCTCGTGATTCTCACTCCTCCGTGGGGAAGTCGCAGACCTTTGGAGCATTCCCCTCCCGAGGATTATTATCATCCGTCATTTTCTGTGCATCCATTCACTTTCATCTGACAAGGAACTACGCAAGATGGTTATTCAACTCTTAACCCTTTGACTGCCAAATCCTTTCAAGTCACTCAATAGTAAAATCTTGTTGTAAAAGATTGAAGATATATGGAAGAATATTTTTGATTTCAAGTTTTAATCTTTAAATCAGTTTATCTATTCATGTTTACTAAGTTTTGATTTTTAAAGAAAGAATGTGATGGGCAAAATTTTAAGCTCACATGGATTTGGATGGGCAAAAATAATTTCAAAATCTCAAGTCTCAAATAAACAAAAGAAGCTAATTAGAAATACTATAGCTCATTTGATAATTGATAAAAGGTTCATGTAAGGTACTCTGTTGATTATATCTCTTATAGTTTATATGTCACCAATGAATATTTGATGAGTTTGCAAACCAAAATTGTCTTAAAATTATTATGCATGGTGGATGGTCAAGTAACCAAAATCAGTACTTTGGAGTTCAATTGGTATGTACAAATATTTTATATATTACCAATAAATTTTGATTAGTTTGCAAACCAAAAGCGTCTTAAAACTATAATGCGTTGTAGATAGTCGAAAAAAAATTTGGAGGTCAACTAAAACGTAGAAGTAAAAAAAGCTTGGCTTAGCAGTGGCCACACAGATCCGTTTTAAAGAAAAGGTCAACCATTCAACTTGCAGTAGCGATTTTTCATTTGAATTAAACATTTATGGTTTAACTTGTAATCGTTGCATATGGTAATACACTCAAAGACCTCTATCACATTTTTTTCTTGTGAGGGGAAGAGACAAACAAGCAGTTATTTTCCTTTGTAAGAAAGCAAGTATGTCCCTACTATATTTCAAATTTCAACATTGCAATCCACCACCACCATGTTCATATAGTCTAACAAGCAATTATTTCCCTTTGTACCATCATGACTAGCACGCGTGCTGTTAGGAAGTTCAACCCCAATTTTGTTGAAATGGTACTATGCCATGTGCCATTTTGTCACACCAGATCTTCCTTTTGTGATCATACGGAGTGGTTTATCTTATAATATCATAATTTTCTTCATGATATCACTCCTTTATTGACATCGTCACTCGTTTTCCTTAGTGTCACCTTCAAGTTCAAATTCTGAAATGTAGTTCAGAAAGTTGAGGTGTGCCACTTTACCGGAATAATGTGCCACTTTACTGGAATAATGTCATTTTAACTTCAACGGAATTGGGGTTGTTTGGACTTGGCTGTATCGACAAGGCAATGCATGTTTGAGTTCATAGTGTCTCTCATATGGGAAGTTCCAATCGGAGTACTCGACTGACATGGAGGTGGATAAGCATCAACCACACAATCATGACACTTGTTGAATGGATCAATCTGAATTCGTTATGTGAGGAACATAGATATGCATGTGAAGATTCACATGTACCAGACGAGTGACGAGTGACGAGTGCACCTGTTTGCAAACTCGGAATTGAAGAGGCATGACTATCAACTGACCAGTGCAAAATTTCAAAATTTCAGAGTATTTCGTCACAATGTACAATCTGTAAAACGCTGCAACCCACACAAGATTCGATTGCCCACTACATTCACATGTCCCGTGATGCATCTCGTGCAAGCACTACTTCGATGCGAGATTCATCAATGGTTGATGCGCTCGACTGGTTGATGATGATGCCGAGAACAAACAGCTGCTCCGGTACTTCTTCCCAAACGTTCATATTAGCAGTTGCTAGCTAGCCTGCTCATCACCATGCGGACATTCCAGCTGCTTGAACCGACTGTACCGAAGCTTGCTAGTACCTAACCATAGAGAGCGCCCCATCTCCAACATGATGCAATCTACCTACTGGACCTTATCATAACATCAGTCACTCTGTACAAGACGTACTCAGCAAATCCGATCACTCTAACAAAAAGAAAAATCGAGTCGACATGCCTTCGGGGGGCATCAATTGAGTCTATTGATGATTCCAAAGATTTCCTCTTATTTAGACCGACCAGCTATGGGCATGGAGCTGCACATACGGAGAATGGGAATCTCGAAGGGGAGTATAGTTCAGATTCAAAATTCACACTCTAACACGAAAAACGCATGACTAGCTGGAAGAAGACGATCGCGGATGATTGATGAATCTTACGCAACCATGCAGAGCGGCGCCAGGTCCATGGAGCTCCACAGCTCCTCTTGGTCTTGGCTCTCGCCGCTGTCACTCTGGAGAAGTTTACCATCCGTGGATTGCTCGTCCCACGAGGTGGTCGTGGTGTTGTTCAATCTCCAGAGCTGCTCAGGCGGTGCTTCTGGAGGCGATAATGGTGGGGGACCCGGCTCGGGCGAGTCCTCGAGTTCGGGGATCTCCGTCAGGAGCACGCATTCTTGAAAATCTTGGCTTCCAGCAGGAGGACTGGTACTGGATTGCTCGAAGTGCATGGGGTAGAATTTGCTCGGTAACACCTGGCTCGTGCATGAGTCGTGATCAATGGTCTCCGTAGAAAATTCGAACGGCGTCGTGTACACTCCGGAAGTTTCACAGCTTAGATCTAACCCCAGCGAATCCATTTCCATCTCGTCCATCAGCATGTATTGATTGTATTCCGGCCATGGAATCTCGGGCACTGCAAGCTCCGGAGCCACGAGCTCGCTCAAAATGCATCCCTCATGCGCCTTTGCACGATCATACATGTCATCAAAGATCGGGTACTCCATCGACGAGGAATCTTCCGCTTCACATTTCGTCTTCGTGTCTACGCAGTTCTTGTGCTTCTCGTCGTCCAAATCCATGGCATCGTCATCGTCTGAGCTACTCGGGTGATGGTAGAATCTCGAGCTCCTCCCTGGACAAGTTACCTCTCCATGCTCCTTTTCGAGTGTTGCAGCAGCTCCATACAGGTCCCTATTTGTAGCGCATGGGCTGTTGATTTGATGGGGATATCCACCCGCATCCAATGAGGCCACATGAACCGGGACCAGAGGTGGCGCCCTAAAATCATACACAGCCCTGAAGCTCTCTAATGGCGGAGAGCAATGAGTGGCAAATCTCTCCTCATTGAAGTGGTCCGTCGCATCCACATAAGGATTGGTCACGGATTGAATCACCCCTTCAAAAGAGGCTCTCGGTGACAGAATCCTGCGAGGGCGGGGAGAACTCGAAGACTCTTGCGGAGATCCAAGGCTGCGAGGGATGGCATTGGAGAGATTCTCAGAGGTAACCGAAAGCTGGGGTTCCAGCTTCGGTGGGGGTTCCAGCTTCGGTGGGGGTTCCAGCTTCAGCAGGTGACCAGTATCGACCACGGAACAGTGATCGGCAGGAGGCGGAACATCGACGTCTTCAACCTGCTCAGATTTTGCAGGTGCATTGTGTCTACGGCCCATTACACGAGCAGGTTTTGAAGATGTGCGATCTTCCACCGGATCCACACTGTTATTAGATTGCTGCTGAAACTCCTGCTTCACCAAAGGCGATGGGGGTGGCTCTACTTTGAAGTTGGGGTGATCAGCTGCACGTTTCGGCTCCACATTGCGAGCTGCCTCTTTCTCGCATGCTTTCGACTCGGCCGCCATCTGTCGAAGCCGGATGAGGCGAGCTGCTTTGGACGCTGGCACAGTGCCCTCACATGCCATGGCTGGCACGAAGTTGGTGCGCGTATTGGCTCCTCGCAAGGCCCGCGCCGCTGCACAACCAAACCCACATGAGTCAAGATCGCCCCATTGTGTGAGATGAATCAGACAGCTGCTACTAGAAGTGCGTACATACCACTATCATAAGCCTTGGCGCCTTCCTCGGCAGAATCAAATGTGCCGAGCCACAAGCGTATCTTCTGCGTGGTGTCTTTGATTTCCGCGACCCAACGGCCCGATGGGCGCTGTCGAACGCCCACGAACCGTTTCTTGCTCTTCACACCCTTGAGCTCCGTGACCGCGAAACATCGGGAGACTTCTGAAAGGTTGTCGTTGCTCTCCGTGCTGTCTAAGGAGACCGCTGCTGCTACTGCTCTCTGTCGTTTCACACCTTTGCCTGGCCCAATCTTTTCTCCGCTATGGAGAAACCTACTTGAGGCTTTGTAGAGCGTAGTGGACGCACTGGCTACGTTCGGCTTTCGGGGTGCATTTGACCCCAATGACATGGCTCGATCTCTGAGTTCTATGATTCACCCCAAGAATACTCAAACAACACAGGATTTCTGCACGCTCTGTAGAGGGTGCACAGTAGGTCTAATATCTACATCATTTTGTACACTCACCAGCGACAAGACGAATTGTACAAGCTTGAAATATGCTTAAGTTCTGAAAATTGCTTCGCTACGTTACAGAATGTACTGAATTAGCTGATATCTCTCAATTACTGCACGGATCCACCTCGAATAGAATCCTTTGTGCTCGCTACCTACGTTCCTCATAGTGATGCTTGAGCAATCATCTTCTTGCATGTCAGTCAGGTCTGTCTGGAGCACCTCCTTGTCGACTCTCACGCTCCAGATAGTAGGATTATCTAGCGCTAGTGTAGTCACAACAGGATGGTGATGGGACTCTTATGTCCTCGATCGCAACCGCATGCATTTGCTGCTTCGTGGTGGCTACGAAGATTCGGAAACAAGCTTGACAACACCGATCTACAACAGACATGAACAAAAGCTGATCGATATTATCTGCAGTAGTCTAAGATGATCAATATTGACGTGTGCTGAGGTCGTCCTACGTAGTCAGGCTCGCCGAGGGTGTTTATGAGAGCCTGGCGTCTCTTGTACTCCACTCCACTAGTTTCAGAAGGAGGAGGCTAAGGCTGCAGGATGTGTCCGAGCGGACGGGACCGGCGTGTCGGACGTCGAGGGTAACAGGGAGGGACGGAGGTGAGCATGCAGCTTTACGGAAAAGATAAGAGTGGCAGCTTTATGGCCCTGCTCGCGATCACTTAATCAGGCAAAGCGGGCATCATGAGGGTGGAAGAAAGAGTGCAGGGAGCGACGAAGCTTTTGATCTTGTTTGTTCCGGTGGGAACTGGATCTCCAGGTAAGTTGTACAGTAGTGAGTGTGCAAAGGGAAAGGGAAAGAAGACAAACTAGCAGGGGCAGACAAAGTGTACCTCTGGTAGTGGAGAGAAGAGCTCCTCGACATCCACTCCACATGCATTTTCATGGAAAAAGCTGCCGTGGAGCCCTGATCAGCTCTCGCTTGGGCCCCCACAATCGCGATTCTCTACCCCACCCCGACTACTAGTCAACTTTGATCGCTTCCGATCCTCTACTTCCCATCCATCCTTCATCCAGTAATTCCCACCATTTGAATATTCGGTTAGCAAACTCAAATAATATTGTCAGGTACGTACGTACAGATCCAGTTTCCTACCTGCAACTTTGTCATAAGGTACTTGCGAGAGTCGTTCAAATGACATGTTCCTTTGACGTAGAAAGAGTCTGACAATGGCGTGGACGGAGTACCTGAAATTGGGTAACTGTCGACTCGGCAAGGTTGGTGCCAGCCAAACGCACTCTGTATGTATGTATCTATCTTCCGCATACTGAGTCAATGATAGTAATATGTCACCGATCGATCGTTGCCTGCTCATAAAAGTATCATATTTACGCTAACGGTCGATGTGATCAGGCTGCTGCTATTCCGGGGAGGATGTTCGCCACGGTGATTTTCCATTCGCAACTGAAAAAGCTGGCCAAAAGCCCAACCTATCCCCACAGGTGCAGGAATATTTCGGAAGCTCCAAATCTGTCGTTGCTTCCCGCGTGCGAGGGACCACCACTGTTGCCCATTGGTCATGGTGATAACCTGATTAGGCCAGATCTACGATTCCTACTGTACTACCATGTATTGTATGCCACTGTAGCTACACGAACAGACGAACTTTCCTTCCTACACGGCCAGTAAAAGCTCAGCAACAGACTGATTGCAAGGAGATAAGGACAAAGCCATGGTTGCCTACATCAGCCCTGGACGCTCTCCAATCCTCCTCGCTTAGATCATGGCAGCGGCCGGTAGTGAGCTCAAAGGACTTCGTACACTTGACCAGGTATGCCATAACCGGACACAATCTTGCAGGGAAATTAGCTGATATTGAAGATTCTGCTCGACTATTTTTATTATTATTATTATTATTACGCAATTCTCCTGTATGTATGAATGTATGCGGAGAACATCCCCAAAAGGACAATAACAGAACGTACAGTATCTAGGGAATCTTTTGTGACTGGGATATTCGGCATATTCTGCTGCAACTCTCTTTCATCGATGGTTGCATGCCTTCAATTTGCAACATCTAGCTCGAAGTTGAATATGCTCTCCATGGAATCTTGCTCCTCTTATGCTTGCTTGCACTTGTGGAAAAGTGTCCATGGTACACCAGGGATTACATCTACGAGTACACCCAGAGTGCTGTTTTACACCCACCTTGATTGTAAATCCCCAATTATGGGTGTACTCGTGTGCTTTACCGAGGAGACTTTTCTATTGTTGCTACTGTGTCTTGATCATTATGATCTTAAAAACAACAACATGAAGATTATTGTTTATTCATGATGGTGTGTGTTTACTTTGAGAGTGTCGCAAGGGGATAGGATTGGTCTGGAAGGTACTACCCGAAATAGGACGGACGTTGACCCGGTCTCTCTGGAAATAGGTGAACCAACACTACCAGAAAAGAATCTTACTCTTTTTCCACACCACTTTCTTCAGGAACTTTTTGAAACTATTTCATGTAATTGCAATTAGCACTAGATTATGTTCAAACTTTGAAATTCTATGATTGTGATAAGGAACAAGTATGTGGTCATAACTTCTTGGGTATGATCATAATCACTTTCCAATATTTTGTGTACCTCCGCTTAATTCAACTTTCACAAGATTTTGTAGTTTGTATATGATTGAAAAATGAAGATAGATAGATACGAACTCCGGTCCTCCTTTGAGGCCGGCGTGAATAGAGTGTCTGTTTGTCTTGACAATGAGTCGATGCCCACTAGACAAAGATATATTGGTACTGATTGAAACATGAAACTAGTAGGTAACTCTAGTGTTCATTGTATTCTCAAGCACTAGTAGAAAAGTGTCCGCACTGCAGAGTAGACTCCATGAGTACATGGGAGGGAGGACACTGGAATACTCATGCCTTTACTGGGTCATTAGAACACTCATGCGTGTATGAGGCGACTGGAGGCAAAAGGTGCAGGGTGATTAATAAGTGAATGAGTTGCGTCCATCCTCTAATCAACAAGATCCATTTTCAATCCTCTATATGCGGTTGGGTTGAGGCCCACTAGGAGTGTAGAGCCATCGCGGGGCCTACAGGAGTGAACACTTCTTGAGTTTGTGAATTTGTCGGCTTCTCATTTAGGCTTTAATTGTCTGCCACATATTAAAATTCATCCTAATTATACTTAGACCATGCTTAGCTCGTCGTGCGAGGTCGGGTTGGAGAGTTGGGTTTTGCGGTGGCCGGCAATGCCAAGGGCTGGAACAAAAGCTCTTTTCCCTCGCCTTCCTCTGGTCGTTGAGCAAGGCCCTCGGAGAATTAGAGTCTCCAAGTAAAAAGGTCCCAACCACTGGGAAAAAAAATCCACTTGGCACACATTCATAGGTTGTAAGGACTACTGAAATGTTAGAGAAGGCACTGTAAAACTAAACGTTTAGGTGAGCTAGAATTAAGAAGACTCCAACCCCATTGACCATGTTAGAGGGATAGAGTATGGACCGTGGGGAGCCCTACAGGCCACATACTCCTTATCTCTCATCCGCCGTTGACCACGTGTCTACCGCCACTCATCATCGATTGCAATGCAATCATTCGATTTGGTTTCCTCACTTTCCTCCTTGTTGCGAAACTGTGAGGGTGGTGTTTTACTTAATATACGCATGTGTACTCAATGCTCAGGGTGTATTCAAAAGTCTAATTGTGGGTGTTTGATGGACACTTTTGTACCAGTAAAGAAAGTGTTTGTTTTTGTCTTCGTATGAAGTCATAATTCTCGTTTGAAGTTGGTTGCCCAAAATTGTTTACTATGCCTATTTAAAATTTAAAATCATGAATGTTCAAGTCTCACTGTGAAAAAATTATTATATCTTTCTGTAAAAAAATAAATAAAAAAATACTAGTACATGATCCTAAGGACTTGAATTTTCAAATCATCTTGTAAAAAATCTAAGATTCCAATCTGAATTGACTATTGAACGTTGCTCCCCTCTTGAGCCTTATCCATTTCACACCACAATGTGAGAATTGCTAAAAATAGAAATAAAGAAATGAAAAGAAAGTGTCAAAATGAACTCCAGTTTTCCGGGCAGAAGCAAAGAAACGGCAACAAACAGAATCCCGGCAACTTGGGCCATTGCCGGTGGATATGGATCATCCCAGTCGCGGTAAATAACAACATCTTATCAATAAACCAAAGCTTCGTCTCTTCATCTGATCCACAATACCACCATCTCTCCTGTCTTCCTTTTTCCTTCCCACACGGTAGTTTCCATTGCAACAGCTAGACTACAAGACAGCAGCAGCAGCGGTTTGTTACATTGACAGAAAAAAAATCCACAGAAGAATCAACCCTCACGCGCGCGCTGACAGAATGTTCACACCGAGTAGTATATGCATTTCCACCACAACCGGCACATTCTTGAATATTCTAACTTCTGACAGGGATATTATCATGACTGTTTTGATTTTTCACTTCGAACGGTCCTTACATTCTCTCTATTATATTCTTTTCTATCATTTCCGGATTCCGACAAGAGTTCGAGCTTGTGAAGCAACTAGAAGATCACATATATTTTTCTGTGTAGGAAGACCTCTCAGAGTGGGTCTCTTAGATAGCTTTGCTTGCGTGCATACTCCTCTTCACTACACCCCAGCAATACGAGGCTTTTAATTTCCTTAGCTTTGGTGGGATTTTTGGGTTTGCGGTTCTTTCTGTTTTTTAAAACTTGCTTTGTTGAATCAGTCGATGTGTTTTAGGTTACTGAATTCTCTCGCCAATTGGATGGCGAATCGTTGGAAGCTAACATGGGTATCTGAGGTTACTTCTTCTTTGCTCATCATTCGACAAATTCGTACACGTATCTATATGGAAATTTTTTGTGTCTTATCATATTTGGTGGTTCTAGGTGCACGTCTCAACTTCATCGTGGTTTTGCTCAAGTTGGTCAAAGGGCTTGTATTATAGTTTTTGAGAATGTTATGAAACTTTGAAAAACAAAACAAACTTTGTGAAGAGGCCTGCGTTTATTTGATATCTAAGACTATTAGAGTATGAAGTATCACCATGATGGATGCTTACTTTACTCTGGCAAAACTCTATTTATGTTATTCAATGAGAGATATATTTAGTGTAGTTTCATATTATTGAACCAAATTAACGAGAAACCACACAATCATAGTAATGTGAAGAGTGTACCTTTAGTTGCCAATAAGTGTAACAATGTCAAAGCTAGAAGATATTCTAAAGAAATTACTCTTTGGGTGCAATTAGATGTCATCACATGTGTTAAAATTAGAAAACCTCTTGAAGTAGAATATCTCTTGGCAATATATGATTAAGCAATAGAAGTAACTTCGTAAACCCTAGTGAACATCATTTCTATTCAAATTCCATTCTTACCTTGTGATACTTAACTTTGCAAAAGACAAAAAAATAATGGTCTAAACTAGTGTTAATACAATATTTCACTACTGTAATGTAGTCACATTATAGTAGTCTTCAATTTGACACCCCTAAGGTGATAGATAGGCCCAATAAGTTTTAAAGCATACGAGAATAGGGTCACAATCATGGGTGGTGTAGCGATTGGTAGCTAGCTAATAGGGCCCACACAAGTAGAGTCACAATCATGGGTAGTATAGTGATGGGTAGTCAGCTAATAGGGCCCACACGAATAGGGTCATAGTTATAGATGCCCTTAGTAGTGGGTTTGGCGGTGATAGGCTCCGTGGTGATTGCTTGCATACTGTAACCTATGAACTCATTACAATATCTAAAGGACAGGAATAGGGAACAAGTAAGCTACAGTGGACGGGACGTGCTTTCCCACACCTATCTTCCGGCGGAAGCTTGTACTACATATTATAAGTGCTTTTTACTAACCCTAATCTCTGAAACTTATGTTATGACACACATTACACACTCTTGATTCAAAAGTTCAAAAGCCCATTCATTACAATAGTGTATAACACATGAACACTTCAACACTTCAACCTCGATCTCGAGCAGAAGAGGTACAATCATTCCACAATATAGAAATCAAACTCGAACATACAAAATGGAGTATAGAATGGAGAGGGTAGTTATGGATAAGAGTGTAATGAGAGACTTTTGAGGAGCAATAGAAGATGCGGGGATACTTTTTCCAACATGAGGATAGTATTGGTCCTCATTCCAATCCTCATGCAAGGGCATGTCAGGATTGGTAATCAATCAGCTTCTACCCCACCCCACCCCACAGGAAATCGGAAGGAAAGATCGAGCCCTTGTTTTCTTGCAGTGAAAAGTCCACAATTCAAATTCCCTTGCCCTCTTTCTATGATGCAGAATTCCCAAGGACGAAGCCTGGAAGGACTTTGAGCACTTCCAAAAAAACCCTTAATATCCCAGATATTCTGGTACTTTCTTCTTGCAGTTTGCAAATTATCAAGGAAATGGTCTAATTACACAAGCTTTCACACATCTGCAACGTTCACAGGCATATGCTTTGTTTCATGTGCTGGACCAGCGAATATTGGAATGAAGTCATGTGCAGCTAGTCCCACCACCACTAGTACCAATCACTTATTTGATTTTCCTTTACCTCTTATCATTAGTCACTTTTTATTGGATGGTGTCAGCACCATCTCCCATGCCAGAAAAGAATTGCCAAGTACGTCATATGCCTCACGCCTCACACATTTACCAATGCTTTCATCGAGATATTTTTTTAGCCCTGCACAAAAATCCACCGAGAGTAAAAAACAGCATTTGGAAAAAACGATCATCATGTCCCTACATGAATCGTCATCATGTCTCTTCAAAGCATGTGATGTCCATGTTCAGGAAGCTACTTTTAGGCAGGAAATGACGAAAGTACGATCGAAAACTTGGAGAATTGCTAATCCCGTGCAGGTGAAGACAGTGGAGTTTTGAATCATTTCCATGCACTGTCACAGATTTGGGTGAAGCTATCTCTTCTGCTTCAGGCATGAAAAGGGAATATGCACAGACCAACTCTGCTTCGAGATTCTACTAACTCTTCGTCTTGAAGACAGTGAGGACAAAACAGACTGCAGCTTACTGGACGGCAAAAAGGAGAAAGGGCCCTGAACTGAATCACGCTGCATGACATAGTCCTCTGTAAAATACAATCAACCAATATTTTTTGTTCATGATTAATAATCGGACGACCTACCTGGACAAAGCCACCGCCCTTCGACAGCGAACGTCCGGTTGTCCTCGTGACGACATGACGTCCTCCAAGGAACAGAAAACGGGTATATATTTGTACATTCTGACCACCATCCAGCAATCAACAGAAATACATGGTCTTTTGTACTTATCAACGGAAGAAGAAGCCTAGTATGAAAGAAATGAGAGACCACAGGCCCCAGAATACTACAATGGCTACGGCAACTCCTGCTAAGATAGTTGCGACAGGTGGTCCTTGCTTCTCGGTTACTGATTCTTTGGCTTGTGAGAGCTTCTGCTCTCCTGCTGCAACTGTTTCATTCGAGTCGACTGAATCGGCCTGGCATTGCCACCTTCTTCGTTGCGGTGACTGCGTCGAAGACCCTGCAACAAGAAACAAATTATGAGCAAACAAACATTTCCACTAGATACAAAAGACCTCGAGTCCGAGGAGCGTGCTAAAACTAGACACTGGTGCAACACCATGGTTGAAGCACACTTTCAATTACTCTTGACGACAGTGTTTCAACCAATGAGAGGACCACCCAAAGGAGTCCGAGGCCACATTTAAGAATGCCTAGAAAGGGCATGTAAAGAGCTTTAATCAGAATTAAGTCTTGCTCCAAGGTCGATAACCAGAGTGCAGAATTGATAAGAGTAATGTTAGTATAATGACACAATGTTAGAACCTAACGAAGAGATGGGTAGTTTCTGTACCTAGAGCGGTTTGCAATCTCAGGCTTGTTGCATTCCTGCACACAATTGAGAGTACAATGTGGACATGTCAGAATTCAGTTGTACTACATGATAGTGACTTCTCAAATTTCGAGTACTGCACACTTCAAGACCATGAAATGAGCAGAAAAATTATAATAAAGCAATTTCATTCTACAAACACGAGGGATTAACTATGGAACCAAGAAGGGGAATGTGACTGCTTCAATTACCACGGCGAGACTGTGTCAGTCCCCGATACCGAAGCAATAATTTAAGACTCGCATTCCGAGGAACGCGATAGCCATTTAGGGTCCGAAAAGCTTGAAACTGTCCACGGCGCAGGTGAGTGAGAGTGGAGTGGAGTGAAGAGGAGGAGAGCACTTACTTGCGAGGTGTAGGGTTGGCGCCCAACAATGGGGCGAAGGGCCTGGAGATTTGGTGGTGTGGGGATGCCGAAGAGCTCAGAGTGCACACTGAAAGTGCAGGTGCCAAAGTGAGCGTAGCCATGGCTGCAATGCGGGTGCAGGGAGCCTGCGCAAGCAAGCTGGTGAGGGCGATGGTGGCGAAAGGTGGCAAGGCTTGCGCAAGCCCTCCCCTCCCTGGTTCCCGTGAGCTTTGGATGATGATAGCCAGATACCCTCTCCAGTGGGGCATGAGGTGGGACCTAATCCCGTCCGTTGCATTCATGTGAGTGTTTATGGCATGAGTGATCTTGAGCATGTTTGAATGATCATGTTGTTTGATCAAAGGAAAATCACTTGACATAGAGATAGTATACAACTCAAAACTTATTACTTCACACTATACAGTTATAGTTTTCTTATAGTATTTGTAAATTTAACTCAACAATTATGTCGGCTGCATATGGGGTTGAGTTGGGTTGGGTTTGGGTTGAATTTATAACTAGTTTGAGTGTGTTCGACCCAACTTTTTGTGAGTCCCATAAGTGTTTATGGTTAAGTTGGGTTGAGTTGGATTGAATGTGGTTAAGCATGTGTAATGGGTTTAATTAAATCGATCAACTAGAAGACGTTTCCTAAAAGGTACATTCACTACTTGGTCTCATTAAGTCATGCATAAACAAGAGGCCATATAACAAGGTTGATAGAGGAAGTTTTTAGCATCTGCAAGCTAAGAAGGCCTTACAAATGTAGAGATGAAGTTGGTAAGCAACTACCTTCTTGATTGATGTTTATTGTTTTCGTCCACGTGACAGATGTGATTCCTTTTTAGATAGTAAGCTCATAAACTTAAACCACATACATATTTTGTATGCCAAGTGCACTTTTAATATTGTAATGTACAAAGATTGTACAATAAAAAATCATAAGTAAAGATCATAAAAATCATCAACTTGTTCAGCAACTTTTAGAATACAACAACTTATATCTTACCTCCCAAATGTGATAGACTATAAATTAACATATTTGTAACCTAACAAAACGAATTAAGAGTGTAAACAAAATCGTAGAAAGGGGCGTGTTGGGAAGGGATATAGGGAGGTATTTAGGGTTTTAAGAGAAGAGCGCAAAGGGATTGATAAAAGGGATATGATGGAAGGCAAAGGGATTGATAAAAGAGATATGATGGAAGGGATTCATGAATTTTATAAAATGGTAGAAAGATATCAATAACAGGGACCTCACAAAAGGAATTGAGGATTGACCAAAAGAGTAGAAAGAGATTGATAAAAGGGACAATGAAAGGGATTTATAGAGGGATAGGGGGATTCAACAAATTGGTGGAAAGGGATGGATAAAAGGGACCTGAGAGGAGGGATTATGTAAGGGATTTAGAGAGTCAACTAAAGAGCATAAAGAGATTGACAAAAGAGATCTGATATAGGGGATTCATCGAATCGATAAAATGGTAGATAGATATCAATAAAAAGGACTTAACATAAGGGGTCAAGGATTTAACAAAATTGTAGAAAGGGATTGATAAAAGAAAGTTAACAAAAGGGATTCAGAGAGGGATTGCGGGATTTAATGAAGTCGTAGAAAGGGATAGATAAAAGGGACGTGAGAGAAGTATTGCAGAGAGAGATTTAGATAGTCAACTAAAGGGCAGAAAGAGATTGGCGAAAGGGATCCAATGTAAGGGATTCATGGGTACAACAGAATGGTAGAAAGAGATAAATAAAAAGGACCTCACAGAAGGAATTTAGGAATTTGACAAAAGAGCAAAAAGGGATTGCTAAAAGGTACTCAGCAAAAGGAATTCAGAGATTCGAAAAAATTGTAGAAAGCGATGGAAAAGAGATTTGAGAGAAGGGGTATATCAGTTTGACCAAATAGAAGAAAATGATCGATAGAAGCAACGTGATGAAAGGGATTCAGTGGGGGATCTTGGGATTCGACAAAAAAATGGAAATAGATTGATCAAATGGAGCTGACATAGAGGTATGTGGGTTACATGTATTGATAGAAAGTGATAGATAAAGTGAAATCAATAAAATGGACATGAGAAAAGAGATTCAAGGATTTGACAAATGGTTGAAAGGGATGGGACCCCGTAAAAGAGATTCCAGGAAGAAATTAGGAGTTTGGCATATGAGTAGAGAGATATCGATAGAAGGAATCCAAGGATTTCGCAAAGGAGCAAAAAGGATCTATGAAGGGACTTGATTTAAAGATTCCTTCATATCTTGAACAACTATTCTTTGCAAGTGCATGTTCAATCTCAGATACACAAGCACAAACCACGATCAAACCACGATCTTGAACCACGATTCTTTGCGAGTACATGTTGAAATTCATGTACAAGCACAAACCACGATGATGAATCAAGGATGAGAAAAAATAACAGAAATGACCAGTTGTTCCAACGAGAAACATTCTTGAGGCCACCAGTGAGCACTGTCCAGATGACGAAAAACAAAAAAATCAAACTCTAATCCAAAATTTGATACAACTGTTCCTCAAAATGGCTTCGCAATCTGTTCAACAGCTTTCAACGCAACCCAAGCAAGTTTCTCCAGGAAGAAAGAAACGCACAATCTTTTGGAAACGTCAACAAAATCGGTGAGGCTCATTGAATGATTGAAAGAAGTACAGGCTACCAATGGTAGTTATTGCATGTAAAACTGATCCACGCCCAGTCTGCTCATCAGAAAAAAAGGAATCTGCCTAAATGAATCACTCCAAGGGCGAGGGTGTGATTTCCCAAATGTCTTTAGCGTACTCATGGATGGTGCGGTCACTGCTAAACGTGTATGATCCCGCAGTGTTCATGATTGACATCTTCACCCAATTCTGCAACAAAAGAGTCGGTTACAAGAATGTCAACAAGAGCGATGCATGTATTGGTCCTGCGGAGGCTTGAGTCACATTATACTATTAAAGTACCGAGTTTGTTACAGGAGAACAAAAGATGGGTAGAGTACCTGCTGATCTCTGTACGCTTCGTCCACTTTGTCTTGACATTCAATGTACGCTGGAAAATCGTGTCCGACCAAGAAATAGTCTCCCCTTCCGTAGCCTGTGTCGCCTTCCAACGAACCCAGAAGCTCACTGTAATCGTAGTCGCCGAATGCTCCGCTTCTGATGAAGTTCTTCACCTCTTCGAATCTTGGATCAGGCTTGAACTGATAATACATACACAGTCATAGGAAGAATTAGTGTCACGACTCTTTCAATTACATGCGTCTTTTTCGTATTTTTGACGTTCTTAGAATATTCGGAGTGTATTGGTGTTTGTAAGTACGGAAACTGGTTGTCAAGTACGTAGAATCTTGAAGTGAAAGAATTTAAGTATGAGAAGATTCTCGTACTCCAGTACCCTTGGAGACTGTTCATAAACCCTACTGAACGGCACGGATTATCATTATACGAGAATGATGCTTACCTTGCCAGCTGCTCGGTCTGCTCTTAATCCAGCGATTTCATTGGCGCGAGCTCCGAACAGGAAGAAGTTGTCCTCCCCTACTTCCTCCCGGATTTCGACGTTCGCACCATCCAAAGTGCCGATGAGGACGCACCCATTGAATGAGAACTTCATGTTACTTGTCCCACTGGCTTCCATTCCCGCGGTACTGCATTCCAATTCATTCCAAGTCATTCCAAGCCCATCGTTGCAGAAACTGGTTCCTGTAAGCACTCAAAAAAGGTCGGAGCCTGCATAGTACCTGATGTGCTGCGACAATTCGCTTGCAGGAATGAGAACTTCCGCAACGCTGACGTTGTAATCCGGAACCATGATCACCTTGAGCAAGTCTCCAATCTCAGGGTCATTGTTCACCACGGCTGCTACATCTGTAATCAGCTTCACGATTCGCTTCGCTTGCCAGTACGTTGCAAATGCCTTTCCGCCGAACATAACCACTCGGGGCACGTACTTCGCCCCCCGCTCCTTGTCGGTCATCTCCTTCATCTTCTTGTATCGGAAGATGACGCCCATGATGTTGAGCAGCTGCCTCTTGTACTCGTGAATTCGCTTCACCTGATACGTATTCCACCTCACTCTTTCAGGCAAGAATCTCTAAAACACCGATAAAAAATTTCCATGCTACAAACTCTAATCTGGAATGAATTCGATCCGCATCATCAACACCTACCTGGATATCAAACAGCGCGTTGGGATTGATTGTATATCCAGTCTTCGCAAGAATGTAAGCAGCGAGTATTTGCTTCCTTGCCATCTTAGCTTCCGTCCACTCCTTTTGCAGATCTTTGTTGTCTGCGAACTGTCATCATAGATAGCTTAGCTTTAAAGTGTTCGGTGCATACTCAGACTTGTAAAAGGCAAGAATTGTGATGGAGGTTTCCACTGTTACAATCTTGGAGGTTGAGACAAGAGAGACATACGTTGCGGAGACCGGCTAATTGTTTGGTGTCGAGTACCCACTCCTCGGAGCCAAGCCACTTCGTGATGACTGAACTCAGTTCAGGGTTGCAGAATGAGAGCCACCTTCTTGGGGTAACTCCGTTGGTCTTGTTCTGGAACTTTTCGGGCCAGAGCTGCACATCGAAACATCCAGAGTTTTTAACACCGACAACTGGAAGCTTGCGATTCAAGGTGAGGGGATGATGGAAGAATGACACGCACCTTGTAGAAATCGTTGAAAACTTCATCAACGACGATTTGGCTGTGAATAGCTGCAACTCCATTCACTTTGTGCCCTGCGATGACACACAAGTTGGCCATCCGGACTGTGGCCGCGGGTTTCTGCGGAACAACTTCTTCCTCTTCTTCCTCTACTGCTTCTTCCTCCACGGCATCACCCTTTTTCGCAGCTACCTTAGGAGCTTTCTTCACCTTCTCCTTCACCGGCTTTGGAGGAAGAAGCGACTGAATCGAAGCAGGAAGGTCAATGTTCTCGAGAATCCTCATGCTTGCAATCTTCGCCTCAAGCTCTGACTTGTCCACCTTGTTCGCAATCATACTCATGAACTGCATCCCCCCAAAAATGTCAATAACTCGGCTTTAACATGTTCTCGAAGCATTTCCATGTAGGAAAGTGTTAGATCGCACCTGCTCATCGATAGTCTCGATGATTTGCACATGGCGAGGCAACAGCTTCTCGAAAGCGATCAAAGGCCACTTCTCCAACGCTTCAGGAAGGACAGTGTGGTTTGTGTACGCAACAGTTCTGCAATGACAGCAAAGAGAGTCATTTCGACGTGCTTTACTAGAATGCGAGGGTGAGTTCTGAGATCAAACACTTACGCTTGAGTAATCTTCCAAGCTTGATCCCAATCAAGGCCTTCCTCGTCGATGAGAATTCGAAGCAACTCCGGAACACAGAGGGTGGGGTGAGTGTCGTTCATTTGAATCGCCACCTTCGAAGGGAACGCATCCCAGTTGATTTCTCCTCCTGACCTCTCCTTGAACCGCGCCATGATGTCTTGGATGGAAGCCGAGCACAGCGTGTACTGCTGCTTCAGACGGAGCAGCTTTCCCTCTTCTGTCTCATCGCCAGGGTACAGAACATAACAAATCTGCACAGAATCACCATATTAGTGAATGCGGTGGCGAAAGTTCACCCTGATGGCGAGCGAGAAGGAGACGTACTCTTTCAGCATTGGCGTGCGCTTCGGCCGCTTT
Source organism: Bryum argenteum (assembly GCA_037043015.1). Classification (NCBI taxonomy): domain Eukaryota; kingdom Viridiplantae; phylum Streptophyta; class Bryopsida; order Bryales; family Bryaceae; genus Bryum; species Bryum argenteum. The sequence goes on from CM073324.1 coordinate 2,934,799, forward strand.
GCTGTAATTGCCAGCATTGAAGGACGCGAGATCGAAGTCCTCAGCTGCCACTCGGGTGGACCATAACCGCAAGCTAATGGTATTCTTGGTGCGGAACCCAGGGATTGGCACGTCGTAAGCGAAGGCGCGCACATTCTCACCGCCCACCCATTCCTTCTTTCCGTCGTGCAAGTCCACCACCTTTCCGAAGAACTTGATCGGGTAGGAGATGTCGTTCCTGGGAATCTCCCATGGGTAACCCATCTGCAAAAACCAGCGGGAAACATGGTCGTTAAAGAATTCGAGACTCCATTTTTGCGTACTTCGTAGCCAGTGGCAAGTTACAGTACCTCCAGCCACTTCTCACATTGCTCCTTCTGACCGTCCTTAGTGATGGACTGCTGGAACAAACCATACTTGTAGCGCAATCCGTAACCCCACGCAGGGTAGTTGAGAGTGGCCAGAGAGTCGAGGAAGCAGGACGCGAGCCTACCCAATCCTCCATTGCCTAGAGCCGCATCCGGCTCCTGCACAAACCCAACAAAAACGTGATCAGTACTGTATGAACATTGTCTCTACCGCGAGCCTAGATAGCAGGAGATTGTTGGCCGTCAAATGAGGAGAATTCGGAGAAGGCCTGCACCTGCTCGGCGACAGCCTCGAGGTCGTGGCCAAGTTTATGAAGAGCTTCGGAATACTCGTCCTTCAGCTCCAAATTGCCGACAGCGTTCAGCAATGCTCTCCCCTGCTCAGAGCGATACATTTCTTGACTCAGTAAGTAGTTCGAATGAGTCAACATCCATAACCTCGAAATTTGACGGAACGTCTAGATGAGCACCTGCAGAAACTCCATTGACAGGTAGTGGATGGTCTTGGCATTCTCCTGGGAGAAGTGCTTGAAAGTCTGGTTCCATCGCTGGACTAGCGTGTCTCGCAAGCTCTCTGCTGTGGCGACATACGCTTGCTTCAACTCAAACTTGTAAGGCGAGAACGACGGAGTGAAGTCCGCGTGGTATTTGATGTTGGAGGCTATTCCACTGGGATCGGTCGACAAAGGGTTCGCCTGGGGCAGCACATCTGCCATTCCACACAAAAAAACCACACACTGAATATCAGTCGCCCGCATTGCTAAAGTTCCTCAGTCAATAGTGCATTCCGCCAGAATACGACTTACTACACATTGGATCTGACTGTTCACCCAGGCGTGCCACCCACATTGTCCGGATAGGAATCAAAAACCGAGTACTGAGCAGATGAAGCTGAGACAGAGTACTGCTCTACCGACACGCAACGAACTACTTTGAAATTCACGCAAAAAGAAAACAAACTACCTCATGTAAGCTGCTACGTTCGAAGCACTACTACATTGCAATACTACATTCGAAGCACCCACGCAATCGCAGAGGCGTACGCAATTCCTACATTAGTATCGCGAAATGCGGATACGATCTTATCCACACCCGGAAGATGAGTGAGAATACTGGTAGGTCGATACCTTGCTCCGCGGCTTTCGCCTTGGAGGTGCGAGGCTCACTAGCCACGGCGCGAATGGCACCATTGGTGCTGCTGGAGCGCAGCATTGCGTCGCCGTTGGCGTGGCCGTTGCTGCTACCCATCCTGCCTCCCGAAACGACCGAAGACATCTTCCAGCCAACACTGGAGCTCTCTCTCCTCAATGAGGAACTAGTAGATGTTGCTGGTGTTGCTGCAGCAATGACAAGGCCGCCCACCACCCCCGCTGCTGGTGCGACAGTCCCCATGGCCGCTGGCTGCCTGGCTCCCGCCCTGGCTGCAATCAACTACCTTCCTGTAGAACCGCGACCTTCTCTGCACGATAACTTACAAACTCAGCGCCTTGTGCGAGCCTGGGCTGGCCAGAATGTTCCACTTCCCGCACCTGCAAATCGAATTGGCACAGGGTCTTAAGCAACAGATATTTGTAAAAAGTGCAGGCTTTTCGATGGCCGAGCATTACCGTCGGATATTTTTTCCTCCTTTTTCTGCCCTCCGCATCATTATTCTCCCACTTTCAGTCAGTCAATCCCCATTGTCATTGGTCAATACTTTCACTGATCGATTTGTGCTCTATCATAATTCAGATCTGTGCGGACGAAAGTTACTCAATCAATGGATGTGCGTGTACATTCCCAAGCATCTCCCTCACAGTCCTTCACAATCTTGATTTGAGATGGTACATTTGATTTTGACACGAAAAGCTCTAAATTATATCTACCTCGAGGAATTACCATTTTTGATTGATTTGTAACCACAAATCAGTTTCGCCGCATCTGCAAGTGTGGTAATGTCAACGTGAGTCAAGTGGGGTAATGAGGTACTCAGTGGGTCCCAGAAAAGACAAAAGCGAATCTGACCCCCAGTTGTTCTGCATCCAATTGATATGGCTCGCCTACCTCACCTCATGGTGACTTCTAGCGTGGGCAACCAGACTTGTAGAGAAGCGGGCACTCCAGGATAATGCAGAGTATCAAATTGCTGCGTACAGGAGTAGTGTAAGCGAGATTATCATGTCTTCGTTATCTGAAATTGCAGCTTTAATTAGTACCACAATAATGCTTCTGCAACAATTGGTGACAGGAGGGACGCGAACCTCAAAGACCCTGTCTGATGCTGTGGTGTTGAACAAGCAATATAATCTTAACAAACTGTTGATTCATAGTGGAAAATGTAGTTGTCGATATGATCCTGACTGCACTAGAGAGGAATGACTGATTCATTGGAATGATGCGCACTGATAAAAATAAACGTGACTCAAGACTGAAGGCTTTGCAGATGGCTGAAGACCCACCCCACCGAAGTTGTTACTGCCAGACTGGAATAAAGAGGAGTAGTTCAAGTTGAACCAGAATGTTTATCGACGAAAGAATTGCATATAAACAGAAGGTATGTTTTCTAACCTAAACTAGAAGGAAACCTAGAAGAACTATATGAGGCTAGCGTGAATAAAGTATTTGTCTGACCTAATGTATACCAATCTAAACCAGAAGCTGTCTGCACGAGTCAGACCTGCACAATTCGAAAATCTATGTGGTGATCCGAATCAGGGTAAAAGTCTTCCAGTAGGGCCTGAATCTTCCGACACAGGCTCGTCCGAATCTAGGTTGTACAGCTTGTTCAGATCCTCCAGAGGCGCATACTTGTTGCTGTTGTTAACAACGTCAAACGTGACATTTGGAGTGCAGTGGCCTTGAACACACGCCAGTGCAACAGCTGCTACGTCCATCCGTGTGATTGACCCATTACCTCGATCACCTGGACAGCAAACGGTCATTAGAAGAGTCTAGGGAAGAGCCTGAGATAAACAACAATATCAACTCGACAAGACCGATCTGAAAACGCTTCAGATATTGAAAAAAGCAACTCCATAGCGTGCTTGACCGAGAAAAGTGTACTCATGCACATAAAGGTCAATTTTTACTGTAAAGAACTGCCTCGAGAGATAGACCATTTACCTTGATCAACTGTAAGACCAAGTAAGCCACCAAGATTATTGACCAGTCTTCCAGGCCGGATGATATAGTACGATAGATGTCCCTGCCTGTATGCTTCCCTTACTGCTTCTTCTCCCTGTAATAACACATACATGCCATATTCGATTGGATCAGTACTCATTCAAGAGATCTGGACTAGTACAGATTTTAGTTTGTTCAATTTTAAAAAATGATTACTATGCTGATTGAAAGTCAACATCGTGATATCTGAGTATTTGTACATTGTTAGGGCCTTTCGTACTCATTTGCTATCTCGTTCACGAAGCCATTAAAGTAGCACTCAATGTGTTACTTGTGGACTGCTTGAAGTCCAGAATTAATTAGATCTACGCTATACATGTTACATGTACACATTACAGATGCACTGCAATGTGAGCTGAACATGCCTCACGATCACGATCGGAACTTTACCTTGAGTTTCCATCGAAGAACACATCCGAACAATGTGTTGAGTAGGCAAGAAACCTTATCACAGCAACAGCTCCTTGTCACGGCCATAGATGACACTAGTACAAATTTTGGGACCTGCAAAAAGAAAAGGTAGTTAGAAGTTTAAAATACATCCAATACATGGTGCAAAAAGTGAGCTTCGAGTGGAATGTACCCCAACAAAGGCAGCTGCCTCAGCCAAATTCTTGACGCCGAGGTAGTCCACATACTTTGGAGTGTCGGTGTTCCAACAAGGAAGACGCCATCCTGCTCTAGCGCCTACTGTGCACACAATTGCGTCCATTCCCTGGCAGGCTGTCACTAGATTTTCGGGCTTCGTGACATCGCCTTGAACGAAGGTTACTCTCGATGACCCGTAGGCTGCTTCAATATCATGGATCAAATATCACGAGTGAGCCATAGCCGCTAACCGAAGCTCTCAAATCTAAGTGATATCCCAATACCTGAAAACAGGCTTCGAAATAATGGATGGAGAAAAAAATACTCAAATCATTCCAACTACATTAAGAGCTTACCAATGGCTTTGACAGCCCTTTCGCGATTCCGCACTAGTCCATAAACTTCAAATTTATCTCCCTCCGTCAGTAGCGATTTTGTAACCTGCCACATGCGGAATACAAGAATGAGACAGCTCATTGAGTGTTATCGATACCAATAAAAACACAGCACTACATGTTATCAGAAATTTAGAAAGCCCTAAATATCATGCAACAATATCATTGCAACATGGTTTAATGAGTAGGTATTATCTTTCTCGTACCTCAAGACCTACTCCGCTGGTGCACCCCACGACGAGCACTTTAAGTTTTTGACTCATCTTGGCAGAAATGATCAGTTAGTCTGTATTCTACACACAAATAAAACCCAAGGATCAGACAGATCCACCAGCCTCATCCAGATTCAAAGAAACGCCATTAACCCGAACACGGACTTACTCAGAAGAAGGAAAAATGTTTAGAATTTCAAGAAACTAGTTCGCCCTCTTCGCACAACAATAAACCCTAAAATCTCCGCTGATGCCAATAAAGAACACCCCATTCGATTCTCGCCCATCACCGACCGAAGAAAAATAGGAAACCGACAGGGTTTACGCCCAATAGAAAATTAAGGTTTCAACGATTAAGTAGGAGGGATTTACTTACATGAAGGATTCGATCATAAGCAGCATGCGTAAGAATGGACTTGGTGGTCCAATTGGGCCATGGTGTCGATTGGCAGGTTAATGACTGAAGTATTAAATAGTGTGAAATTTGTCTGGGTGGCATGCTGCATGGTAAGTGAGTTGGGCTATGATGCGGCAGTATGGAGGGCAAGTCTAGAGTGGTGGATCCGGAGGATGTCAACCAGAGAAATTAGCTCCAGCTGCTCGTCATACGTCGTTGGTGTTCCGAATGCCTCCAAGAGATTGCACGTGGCGATCTTAGTGCCGTCTGAACCCCACCTGCCGACGTCGCACTCTTCTTTCAAAGAATTCATCGCATCGGGGCAAGGCAAGCTCGTCATCCGGACGGAATGTCCAATTTCGACCTTTATCAGCATTCGTCACCATTCATCCCCATTTATGACTATTCATGAGTGTAGAGGGGTTAGGTAGGTTGGTCGAAACTTTTGAAAACTTAATTTGGAGTCTCTGAGAGCACGGCCATTCGTTTTCAAATCGAGAAAGTCACATGCAAGGGAGGGCACTACAAGCTCGTGGACGAAAAAAAAAAAACAAAGAAAACGCATAGTTGTTTAATAAAACTTCCATAACACACCACTAGTAGAGAAATGTTCAACTAAGATCCTCGAATACACCTTAGAGAACACTCTAAGCGTTGACTACACCCATGTGTGCTAAGTATAAGGTAGGTGTAAAACACCACATCAAACATGTTAGATTTATAAAGTGTAAGATTCACAAAAACAACCCCCGTGCACCATTGAACAAGTTCTAACAAGCTCTGATGAGCAATAGATGTACAAGATTTGATACATTCTCTAATGAGCAACAATAAATAACCTTGAGTATATAGCAGATCAGCAGTTGCAATAAACATTTGATCTACAACTTCAATGCGCAGTAGGATTCAAATATTCCTGGCAAGTATCCAACACTAAGAGCAAATTGCACAAAAAGTGACGTTCGTAGTGACTTGTGTCTAGTGAAGCAAGAAAGCTAATTTCAATGTGCTATTAAAAACATCAAAATGAATAATTATTTTTTGTCACTTCTCTTAGATTTTTTGGTGTAATAAATTATACTATAGCCGACTAGATCAAACATTTAGCAAAAATTTAAAAAATAAATGAACATATATAACAATCTACTTTCAAGTCGTTGGGAGTATTCAACATGAACAATTTTGTCACTAGGGACAAGTCACTACGGACATCACATCTCTGCCATTTTCTATTAGCCCAACCAAGTCGTAATAAAGTCAGCCAACCACTCATTGAATTTGGTATTCATTGAATTTGTCTCTCTAGATCAGCTTTTGTAAGATTGTAAAGACGCAAGGTTGGAGAATAGCCATGGAGTCGGAGTATAAAATGCAAGACGTATAGGCGAGGACCTTGGATGGTAAGTTTGACTACAAATTCGACGTAGGAGACTGCGACTCAGGCCAATTAGCCAGTGACGACGAGAAAGATGAGTGTGACTATGGTTCGATTGCTCCAATGTTGACGACATTTCTCTAGTTCTCACTTACATTAGGTACCGCACCATAATTACTCCGAATTTTGTAATAAAGTCAACCGACCACTCCACCACGAGCACTTGCCCATGAGCAACTCCATGAATTTTTTACATATAATTAAGAGTATTTGTTAACCCTTAAACGCCCAAAGTGACCCGAGGGGTCACCTTCCAACAGAATCTTCCATGTAGCTCTCACTGTACTCAACTTTTCACTTATATTTTGATGTCAAACTGGTCACATTCTTGTGATGCATTCAAAAAGTGAAATTTTACAATTCAAATCACAATTTGTATGAGTGATTTTGTGCTTTGAAAGGATTGTGGTAGCGAGGTTGGGGTTGTACATAACCTTGTACGAGGTTGTAAGCTCATCATTGATTGGTGCATTCATGATGCCCTTGTTCAAAAAGTGCACTATTCATGATGCCTAAGTCCAAAAGATGATGTGATCCAATTTTGGGCTGCCCGTTTCACACCCCATGGGCGTTTAAGGGTTAATAATCAAAACCGGCTCCAAACAACTAGATGCCCTCTTTATGGAGTTGTGAACCTGCCAAAACTAGACTACATAGTAAATGCACAATGATGGGGTGGTGGACCAAGACACTCATGTAAAGGCACAAGTATACCATCCTATTGTAGTGTAGTGTTTCAGTATACTGCGGATATTTTAGCACATGTGCAATCTTGGAATGCACAAGATTCTCAACCTGTCAATACTATGAGTTTTACTTTGGTTGTAATAAGCATACTATAGCCTATAAGGTTATCAAAATTTTAAAGAAAAGCAATAAATATAATGATATATTTTGTCGTCATTAAAAGCACAATTGAAGTAGTCATTCTTGTGTCATTCTGGACAAGTCATTATAGACATTAGAAACGTTACTTTTTGTGACGTTTTCTACTAGTGTCATTGGTTCAAACACTAAGAGAGGTGAAATTTTGCGTGACCAATTAACCCCTAAACGTCCTTGGGGTATTTTTAGCCAAAAACTCATTTTCAAAAAAAGTGATATAAATGAAAATAAAGATAAGGTATTCAGATCTCAACCGTACAAACTTGTAATAGACTTGTAGTAGATCATGTGGACCAAAATTTGACTCATGGGATCTCATAGATTGCGAGATCATAACATATTAGTGCGCAAAACAGACTACAAAATACCATCATTTCCACTTTGAAGTGAAAATACTACCAACATGAAATTTGCAATCAAAAAATTAGCAACTAGAAAGTTGTTCATCTTCATCTCAAAGACACTCTTGTACCAAAAAAATTCATCAAAAAAAAATCTTGGCTCAAATAGTAGCCTTGTAGTCGTGAAAACTGCCAAAAATTTTACAAAGGAAAAATAGTCCAAAACTAGACCCCGCGCACTCAAATCCATGCCTTTTCTTCAATATATTCTCGATTGGGTCAAGGTTTCTATCACTAAAAATAGACTATAATTGGAATCTATCCCAAAAAATAAAGTCAAAATCTAACGGTGGATGAAGGAGATCTAGCTCTTCAAAAATCATCCATCTTTTACTTTTTTCATCGTAGAAACATCATTGCAAAGCCAATACCAAAGTTATTTAGATCAAAAAACTTCCAACTACAAAGTTGTTGGGATGCATCTAAATATCAAACCTATGAAAAAAAAAATCATGAAAAACTATTTTAGATTTCACATAATTGGCTTGCAATGGTAAAACATGCCAAATGTTTGAAAACCCAAAAACAAAAACTGCCTTCACTAAAATCCATGCCATTTATTCATACTTTATTTTATGAGTTTGCAATTTTTACCACAAAAACTAGACTTGATTTGTGACCTAACCCAAGTGATTTCGTCAAAAACGGAGTTTGGATGAAGAAGTTATGACTCTTCAAAGTTTCTGCCCTTCATCCAAAATGTCGTTTTTCGACACTAGGGACGTTTAGGGGTTAAAAGGAGATGAAGTTGATTGCGGATGATTGTGTTGCAAGCATAGGTAGGTCGTGGAATGGTCTATGACATGAAAATGCACATGAAACTTGGATGCAGAGTATGCCGTTAAGTCAACAAGTGGCCACGCTTTGAGGCTTGATAATTTTAACACTTTTTCTCACAAGAAACAATAATTGCTATGGAGGTCATGCTCACGACTATCATTCTATGTGATAATATGCTTCAATGGGCAATAGAGTTTAATGGTGATGTTGCCGCATGGAGTTGAAAGGTGAGATTATAGGTAGAAGAAGAGTGAGAATAGAAAGGTTCAGAATTAAATGATGAAAGACTTACACACTTTCAATTGCATGTGCTTACGGGGCCCAAAAATAATCTAGTTTGATGTTATAATTAAATTATGGGTTAAACTGCACTAACTTTATGCAATTAGGTCTTGTACATGAAGTCCACGGCTAACAATATTCACACTTTGCATTTTTAATTTTATTTTATTTTTTGAATGAGTAAAAGAAGAACATCTTTTTTCTCAATTAAACTAGTATATTGTACTTGCACAGCTTCCTCTACATATTAATGAATTAAGTTTTAACATTTTGACTTTAAAAACAAACCTTGAATATGATTCCAATTTTGTTAGTACAAATATCCAAATTTATAACAACAAAACCTCTAAAAACTTAGGCACTCACTGGTAAAAAATAGCACTAAAAGTGACGTTTGCAACAACACAAAGTGCATGGGTATGGTCATGGTCATCAACATATGGTCATGTATACATGGTATAAAGAATCTTAAAGAGTTTGAAGAGTTTCCATGAGTGGTATTTGACTGTTAGTAAGAGTTTATTATATCTTAAGGATATAACGAGGAGGCAAAGGGACAAGGAACGTCGACAATGAAAATTGGAGCATAGAAGGAGACAATTAAATGGGGATCGAGGGAACATCATAGAGGCTGTAGGAACCGGGAACAAATGATAGGAACTGTAAATGGAGGATGGGAACCAGTAACATATAACAAGAACTAGTAACAAATGATGGGAATCGGGAACGAATGATGGAAGTTGGGGGACAAGGAATTGGGAAGTAGGAAGGAATGATGGAAACTATGAATGAATGATGGGAACTAGGAATGAATAATGGGAATCCAGAAGAAATGATGGAAGCTGGGGGACGGGAATTGGAAACTGGGAAGAAAAGATGGCAACCTTGAACGAAAGTTTGGAGGTAAGGAACCATTAAGCAAAAAATAGAGAAATGGGGAATCATGATATAGGAGGGGGAACTGGGAACAATGAAATGAGGGAACGGAGGACATGCTACAAATCTTAAAGAGCATCAAAAATGGAAAAAACGGGAACGGAGGACATGCTATAAATCTTAAAGAGCATCAAAAACGGAAAAAACGGGAACGGAGGACATGCTATAAATCTTGAATAGAATGAACAACTAAGAAGTAGGGAAGTTGCATATTGATTGCGTATCCCATAATTTCAACATCACCAAAAACCTCCAACTTTATAATGTTTTTTTTTATACCTAGGTTTGAATTTTTGACATGTTTGATAAATTTTGATTTGACCTATTTTGATGTCCGTGTCTAAAGGACATAGGGAAGGACTTTTATATATATACACCAACTGATGAATCAATAAGTAATATCCACCCTTGGAAACTGAACTGCTGATTTTTCCATTACCCCAATTACGTGCCTGGTTTCTATGCGCCAAAGACTTCGTCATATCAAGTCACTACATTGATTGGGTTTAAAAAAACAAAAAATCACCCACCCATTCAACTGACAACGAAAGAAATCCAGACAAATCTTGGGACCACCACGGTGACCAGAGGGACAACGACATCGCATCTTCCTAAAGCCGCCCATGAGGAGCGTCTCGTACTCCTCTGTTACTGCAGGATCGAAAACAGAAGTCGAGAATCGAAATTGTTCGCAGGGTCGATAGTACATTGATTGATTCGATGTAAGGAAATAAAAACAAAACTGTTCGCAGGGGATGGCTATGCGGAATCAATTTAGAGTGAAAGAGATCCGCTTTCCTTGCAGTGCTTTGTATTTTTGTGCGAACCATTTTTGCTGTGATGTAAGAAAAAGAAATCGAGAAAAGAAAAGATTCGGAGACGAGGACATTGGTGCGGAAGTGTAGAGTAAATCCTGCGCGACCGGCGTGCGGTTGATGTATCTGGCACTTTGCATGAACCTAATGACATCATCACCGTCGTGGTAGGGCCTGTCTCTGCCACAAGTCGAGAGCGCAAATCAGCAAATGCAATGGCTTCTTTTTGTAAAGAATTCTCTTGAAATTTCTTATTTCTGCTTTCTTAATTAGTCATATTGTCATATTGGCTTACGGCGGATGCGAAGTTGCCGATCAGCTTTCCTTTTGATTGTGTGTGAAAAAACGCTGCCGTCGGAGTCTTATTTTCCGAATGTAAGCGTTGTGATGCGGAAACTGCACGGAGTATCGTTACTGAGGTGCGTCGGAAGTGACCGATCGCCTTCTTCGAGAAAGTGATTTTGAGCAGAATTTTAACCGATGGCCTTTCGTTTTCTTTCCTTTGCTCAGAATAGTGTAATTTAAGTTCGGATCAAGCGAGACATCGGAGCTCTTTATTTCAGAGATTTGCAGATTACTTTCTCCTTAGTTCAGCTTGTAGATGATGGGAGGGTGATCGGAAGCCGGTAGGTTGTCTACATGATCGGGAGCTATTATTTTAATGCTGACGACGAGGACTCTTGTTGTGCTTGTTGTAATGAGCGAGTGAGTGAGCTGCGAGCAGTAGGTGGAGGACAGAGGTGTTCGTGGAAAATTAAAGCCATGTTCTTGAGGCCTCAGCAGTAAAGGTCCTGGGATCTGGTGTAAGAGAATAAAGAATGCTAGCGCTGTGAGGGAAATTTATCTTCTTATTTAGAATTTTTGCTGCACTTCGTTTCAGTTCTTACTTCGGCAGCTATGGCCTTGTTACTTCACTCGGGGAATCCCCTCCAATCGAAGTTGCGCAACAGCGACTTTCTTCCTCTCTCTACGATTTTTTCTTCGCAAGGATCGCGGCGTCGTGCCGATTTCTATTTTCGAAATCCGGAGCTGTCACTTTGTATTCTCTCTCAAGTTTCTTCCGATCGCTTCAAGTATAATGTCAACTTTTCCGCGGCACTCCCGAGGTTCGCAACGCAGCAATTTGGCGAGGACTGTTGTTGTCTTCCTTCGTCGAGCATCAAGGCAAGAAGATCATCATCAGAATCGAAGTTTGTGTGCAATGCGGCAGCGGCCAGCGCATCGTCCTCATCTGGAGCACATGCAGATTTCAATTCTGTTACTTTCTTGGGCAAGACTTTTTCTCGGAAGGATGTGCAATTTGTCTGCGCCGCCGTGGCGACCGTTCTCTTAGCAAGCGCCAACAAGATCCTTTACAAAATGGCTCTGGTTCCACTAAAAAAATATCCGCTATTCTTGGCACAATTCAACACGATGACATATGTCGTTGCTTATTCGTCGATACTACTAATGCGTCACCGAGCAGGAATAGTCACCAAAGAGATGCTCGCAGTGCCGAAGGCCAAATTTGTTATGATTGGTGCGCTGGAAGCTCTTGGACTCGCTATGAGCATGGCCTCTGCAGCAATTCTCCCCGGGGCCGTCATCCCTGTCTTTGCTCAGGTATTTCTGAGTTCATTTAAAATCTTTTGTGGATTTTCAGTTGTGCTTTTCCTGAAATTCTACGAACGTATGAAGGCGATCCTGTTAATGCTTGAAAATCTGTTTTCAATGTTGAGTAAGAGAGCATGAAAACAAGAGTTTCAATTTTGTAAAGCCAAATGTTCTATCTGTGTATCAGGTGTTCTTGGTTTGGCAGCTTCTTCTATCATCGACAATTTTAAGAAAGCGCTACTCAATTGGGCAATTCGGAGGCTGTTTGTTGGTGATTGCGGGTGTTGTGGTGGTGGTTGCAAGTGGATCGGGAGGTGCTGTTGCAGGCACGTTACAGAAGTCCGGCTACCTCTTGCCTATGGTGATGATCGGTTCCACGTTTTTCTTCGCAGCTGCGTCAATACTGAAGGAGCTTGTGTTCCAAGATGGAGCCAAGAAGCTGAAAGGAGGGAATCTAGACCTTTTTGTGGTGAACACGTTTGGATCCGTATTTCAGACACTTTTTGTGTCACTGATCCTCCCCGTCGTCTTTAACGCACGAGGTGTACCTTTTCATGAGATTCCGCACAGTCTTAAAGAGGGCTATGTATGTTTCGTCAACCTTGGATCTAAAGTGAGTGGCTGTGAAGGGGCTCCTCTAGTGCCAATACTGTACGCCATAGTAAACATGGCGTTCAACACCTGTTCCCTTATCATGTTGAAACACTATTCGGCTATAGTTTCGTCACTCTGTGCAACACTATCGATTCCTCTGTCAATATGGGCCTTCACTCTTCCGTGGCCTTACTTGGGAGTTCCTCCATCCTTACCTCCTGGATTTTTCCTAGGTGCAGCCATTCTTGTATCAGGTCTTGCTATTTACAGCGTATCAAGACCTCCAAAGGATAAGAGTCGCAGGGAATAACTTCCATTGTTGGCCAGGATTTGGTTGTGGGTTGATGATTAGGATTTTCAGATTGCCTAACGCCTACAGCGACTGGACTTAAGTCAAGAGATTTTGGTGGCTATGAAGAGGGTGGTCGAATGTGCTGCTCTTCGTTCTTGATGGTTGCATTCCTCAGCAAGAATGCCCTCGGCTGCCGATTATTAATATATGGCTGCATTCTCCAACCTGGTAATTTACATATCTTATTCCATGCAGGAAAAGCATGACAATGGAGACAATAGTAGTATATGCGAAAGATTGATAGTATATTAGATTGTAGGTGAATGGGGTCTGCTAAGGTGGCAGCACCAGCTCCCAACCGCACTGTAACACCACTTTACCGAGAGGGTATATCGTTTACAGTTTGCCTCTTCACAGAACATGTGATATATTAGAGGCTCCTTTTTGAGTACTCTACTGGATTCGAATACAAATTCAGTCTATTGGATTTGTCCACCAATGCAATGAGTAAGGGACTCTTTACAAGGGGAGTCAAGGTCAACAAATCCTCAATTCACGTTTTGAGCACGTTTTGAGGGCAATGGACCGCTATTAAACAATGAGTAAAGTGTGGGCCAATTCCCCCATGTGGAAAGCCCTTGGGGTTGACTTGTAAAATGAAAAACAAGGCTATCGGGCCAATTCGTATTATTAGCTACATTCTGTTGAAGATGCAATTGAAAGCAAGGAGATTACAAAGTAAGCACCAAGAAGATAGACACAAAAGAGAGAGTCTTAGATTGTGGGAAAGAGTATATGGACGTACAAGGAGAGAGAAGATGAATAGTATTTCTCTCTCATAGGTCTAAAGTAGTGGAGGTATCTTACACTAGTGACTCATCTAGCTAGAATACAAAGGAGAGCGTATGTGAGAATATTAATTCTCAACACTCCTCTTCGCTCGACGAGGTATTATAATATAAGCTAAAGCAGTGAACTGATACAAATACGGCTAAATGCCGATGATAGTCGCCAAGTCGTGGACTTGGTCGACTGGATAAAACGTCGGTGGTTAACCGACCGGTCCGAGGTTCGATTCGCGATGGCCTTGTCGATCGGTTTTAAACTCATGGCCAGCGTCGCTAGTGAGGCGGGAATAACAGGTCGGCCCAATCACCTACCTAAACCGTGACAAGATGCAAAGCACCCCAAGATGGCTAACAGACTCCATGCATGGAATCAGAAATCGTGGTTCTCACCACGACCCACCTTTTATTTGCTGCCTCATTAAAACCTTATTTGCGAAAAACCTTGATGATGATCGAGGAAAAACACAAATGAAGGGAAAAAAAAGAAACTAACTTCATCAACTTTTCTCATGGTAAAACCCATTGGGAAAAATCCAGGAGAAGAGTGTCAAAAGTTATAGGGTAACTTCTTGTTCTATTACATTTAATCGACGACGCCAATACCGTGAACAAGTCGACGATGAGCAGATACCGGAAGTGCCTTCGTGAACAAATCTGCAAGATTGTTTTTTCGATATAATCTTCTTGATTTCAAGACTCGGTTGTTATCAAATCGTGAGTGTGTGTTGAAATACTTCGGATCAATATGTTTAGTTCGATCGCCTTGATAAAACCAAACAGTATTTGTGAAACACAAGCACTATTATCCTCATACAAAATCAGAAAGTAGCGGCGTTGTCATATGGTAATCCGAATTTGTTAAAATAAACTTATCAACGGATCTTAGCCATACGCATTCTCCTGGAAGCCTCGTGTAAAGAATAACTTCGAATGATTCGATGATGTCGCGATTATTGTTTGTTTTCTGATTTCCAAGAGATAGCAAAGACCGTCTCAAGTTAAAACATAAAGCATCCGGTTTGAGATTTGGAGGTTCTTTGGATCGGATCTATAACCAAAGATCAAAGATATCCAACTAATGTTGAATTAGGCGATCGTGTATAATGTAGACCCCAAATCTTCGATTCCTTCGGATATCGGAATAAATGCTTTACGCCATTCCAATGTCGTAAAGTAGACGCAAGCACTATGTCGTCCCTGGTGACACTCATTCGCAAAAGAAATATCCGGGCCTTGTTGATGTAGCCAAATATAATAAAGCTCCAACCACTGCGAGGTATGGATATTGTTCGCCCAATATATCCTCCTCCTCCTCGCAAGGACGATAAAGGTCATCACCTTTGGTATTACGGCCAACCATCGGCGTAGATAAGCGATGGGCATCAATCATGTTGAAACGTTTTAAGATTCGATTGATATATGTCGATTGATTGAAAAAAAACGCTACCATCTTTCAAAAATGAAATCTTGTAAACCAATACAAGAAAGTGGTTTGACCAAAGTAATTTCATTTCAAATTAAGAGTTAAAAAGGAAGAGAATTGCATTAAATGCAGATGGTGTTCCAACAAGATTTAGATCATCAACATATATCGCTATGATAACAAACTCTTGTTTATCTCGTTTGATAAAGAAAAATGGGAAAGAATCGGTCATTCTTAAAATGATGATGATGAGAAAATCTCTTAACGCGTTGGTGCAGGATACGGCCCGATTGTTTAAGGCCATATAAAGACGTTCATTTAATTTAACTCACGGTGTTTCAAAGAATAGGTCTTTGAAGAACCCGTCGCGATCAAGTCCGGGAGGAACTTTCGTATAAAGGTTAGTCCGAGTGATCCGTAGAGATAAGCGATGACAACATCCATGAGACGCATTTCGAAAGTGAAATGCGGTACCATACCGATTAAATATCGGAAAGTAATAGAATCCATAATGTGAATATGTTGAATCATAATGAATTCCAAACTTCTCGAGAAAAACCTCGAAAGAACCAAACGGACTTTATAACGAGTGATCGTCGCCTTTGTCATCACGTTTGCACACAAATACAAGTTTGTAGCCAAGAGGTTTGTTTGTGAGATTATTCACAATAGGACCAAAAACAGACGTTTTCTCAAAGATGTATCTCCTCCTCAATAGCAGCCTTTCCATTTTTTGGTCAATCAGAGCGACGATCGTCATTCGTCAATAGATGTTGGTTCGGGATCATCTTTCTCACAAGAGATCTTTCTCAAAGAATCATACACAAGAAATGATCATCGACCGAAATCGGCCTATTCAATATCTCATCAGTGTTCAATACAATTGATAATTACTGTATTAGATGAAGATATTTCTCCAATTTGTGAAGTTTGAAGAAAAGCAGTTCGATTTTACGTAAGAGATGCTACGGGTGGAGTAGAAGGAAGTTGATCGGAGCTTATCCTTCTTTTACGTGGTTTCTTATCGGGACCACGAAAGACGTTCATTGGTTTGGCGTGTATAGTTCTTTGGAGAATCCACTATAGAAACTCGAGAAGGAAGGTTAAGGCTTCATTGAGTGGATTCTTAGTAATCCTCGATGCGTTGTTGAAACCGTCGGTGTTTGATTAGCAATCTTTTGCAAAGTATAGAATTTTAAGAACTTCACTTTCACCAAAGAAGATCTTGGATCGAGGATTTGATATAAATGTTTGAGGCTTTGAAAACAAGAGGTTTAGACTCTTGAGAAGATGTTGCGTAAGTTAAAGACGGAAATTTATCCTCTTCAAACCGGTGATTAAAAACGGGCCGTAGCAACGCACTCTTAGTAGTTGGGTGATGTAGCGAATAATCTTGGAGAATCGAATCCAACATAAATCCCTTCTTGTCGATGGCGTTAGTCTTGACGATAGGGTTGAGAGACAGAACCCAAACACGGCATCCAAATGTGCGCGGTGAAAAAAACATCCTAACTCGTCCCAGGAAAGAAGTTAACTGTGAAGAAGCAATTTCCATAGATGAAGGTCGAAGACGGATTAGTGTCGCGGCGTGTAAGAAACAAAGATGTGTCATCATTGTTAAAGGTAAATGGCGCGTGAAGAAGTAGTGGTCGTATAATCCATCGAATCCTTTTAATAAAAGATTTCATTTAGATCGTTTTTAGCGTGTTAAATACGGGGATTTGAATAAGTGGTCGATAATCGTTCTGCATACCGCAATAATCCTCAAATGCCTTGAACGAAAGCTCTTGAGCATTATCCATAATACGTAGCGTTGAATTGGATAATCGGAAAATGAGCCTTGAAACGTATAAGATCGAAAGTAAATTGGCGAACGCCAAATTTCTTGATGATAATAAAAAACATGGGATTTGCCGACCGATCATCAACAAGAACCAAAAAGTATCGAAATGGTCCACTCATAGGAGAAATTGGACCGCAAATATCTCCATGTAGTCCGGAAGCGTTGGTGGCAATTCATTAGGTAGTTTGTATAGCGAAGGCTTCGCAATTAATTTGCCTTGTCATGCAAGCCTCACACAAAGCCATCGATTTAACACTTCTTTGGTTGTAGGTTATGCCCTACAACGCATGGAAGAAATTTTGCGTAAAAGTGTAGAGCCGGGATGACCCAATCTTCCGCGCTAAAGTGCAACTTTATTATCTTTAGAAGACAAAGCAAAACTACATATAATAGGTGGTCGGATTGGAATCAGTGCAATGCGATTCTTGCAAAGAAAGGTTGTTTCTACCACTTTGTTATTCTCGCACAAAAACCAAAGCCTCTCGCTTATCCAGAATACTAGTCGAGAGGTCTGCGAAAACCGTTAGTGCGAACATCTCGATAGGCGATCAGGCCCGGCGGTGCAGAGTGAGAAAGACATAAAGACGCATGCATGTAATGGTGGTGCCCTCAGGCAAAATCACCATTGCTGGTCCCTCCTGGAAACGAAATACATTCAATCCAGCCATAGTCATTAAATTTCTGGTTTGCCAGGTTGACAGATTATCTATGTCAAAAAATGCCTTATCCCGCAAGATTGTATGAGTAGTTGCAGAATCAAGGAGAGCATCGTGTGACTCACATGGAGAGATGTCCTCTGCAACGTACGTTTCCATTTCGTCGGTTTGAAATGGATCCATGGAAGCATCCATGGTGTGGGCCTCTCGTTTCTGAGATTTATATCGCTTGTTCTCTTGGAACATCTTTACGAAATACTTTGGTGTTCTGCAAACATTAGCGGATGACCCACTCTGCCACATTTTGGCAAGAACGTCTCTCGATGGACGCTACCACTACTAGTGGTAACGGAAGAAGTATTCTTCCGTTGAGTCTATGGTTTTCCAGTTGTTAGACGACCATCTTTGTTTATTACGGTATTTCTTAAACTTTTGGTTCTTAGGTTTAACACTAGGAATCCGGGACGGCGTGAGGCTCGGTGCGGAGAGGTACCAATGGGGCGAGCCACGCATTTCGCAAAAAAGAAGCTCATTCGCTTCTCGTGAAGTAGAAGAGACATGAGATCGAGAATGGTTAGTAAATCTCATATTATTTCATCTTTGTTGGGCAAGATCTGGCGTGAGCAGTGGAAAAGTTGAGAGAGTTTTCTCAATCAATTCCTCTTGATTATGTTTTGACCAGAGCCTTAGTTGTGAAATTATCCTATAAAACTCGTTGTTAAAAGCAACAAGTGTTGGAAAATCCAACACTCGGAGATGGAGTCCGATCGAGAGAGCTCGAGGATGAAAAATAGTTTTACGGTGATCAAAACGAGACTTGAGCTTTTGCCAAAGTTCATTAGGATCTTCAATCTCCGGATATTGATCTTTGGAGAGATGGGACTAAATGGTGACGGAGGAGAAGTAAAGTTTTCCAAGAAATGGAAAGGCCGAGAGTAGGACTTACAACCATTCCCGGGTCGAAAGCAATAGAACCCGATAACTGGTCCGCGAAGATGTGAGCTTTAGCAGTCCTCGCCCTTAATAGATAGTTGTTGCCATCGGCTGATAACTGTGGGAATTGTAGAGGTTGAAGTCTCATCGGAGGGGCAAGGTTAATAAATGACCACCGGCATGGCTGAAGATGTAGCCACGGAAGAAGTAGAAGAAGACATAATATTATTGAAAATATATAGTGAGAGATTGAAGAAAATATAATCAAGTTAGTTCGAGTTTTATGTATAGTGAGGAAAGAGAAATATTAGATAGTTAGTGAGAAGGTAAATGTACAAAGTACAAATTAGAAACTTAAAGAAATGTACGGTAAAAGTTAATAAGAAAGTAAAGAAGTTTAGAAAGTAAAATATGTATCGCTAAAAGAAAACAGTAAAAACGGTAAAAGTAAAAAAATACAATAAAGTAAAAATTTAAAAAAAGTAAAAAGTAAAAAAAGTAAAAGTAAAAAAAAGTAAAAGTAAAAAACAGTAAAAGTAAAAAACAGTAAAAGTAAAAAGTAAAAAGTAAAAAGTAAAAGTAACACAGTAAACAGTAAAAAGTAAAAAGTAAAACAGTAAATAGTAAAGGTAAAAAACGGCAAGTGGGAAGTAAAGGAATAAAGGAAAAAGGAGAAAATATTATTATATTATGGAAATGAGAGAGATGGAGAAGAGTCCAGGGAGTTTTGGAGTAGTGATATTAGGTGTGATAATATAGAATGAGTGTTTGGAGAAGAAGCTTAGAGAGGAAATTGAGGTTTGTAGAGGAAGATTTGTAAAGAGAAAGCTTCTAAATGACAACTAAAACAAGTAAGATCAATAAAATGAAACCAAATATGAACAAAACGAGAAGAAGTGGCCAAAAACGAAGTTTGAAAAACAACAAATCTAAGTTGTGAATTTTGTCAATAGAAGTTAAGAAAGAGATGTAAGGAAGTTTAGAGTGTGAGAAGGGAAGTTTTAAGTCAAAAGGGAAGATTAGAAGAGAAAGAACTTGTTCTAAGATTTTGTTCTAAAAACAAAACTCCTTCTAAAAACTACAATAAAATCAATGAGAAGTAGAGATAGCTAAGATAGAGTATCAAGAAATTAGTACTAAGAACTAAGAACTATGAAAGAGCGTGCTGATAACGTGTTGAAGATGCAATTGAAAGCAAGGAGATTACAAAGTAAGCACCAAGAAGATAGACACAAAAGAGAGAGTCTTAGATTGTGGGAAAGAGTATATGGAGGTACAAGGAGAGAGAAGATGAATAGTACTTCTCTCTCATAGGTCTAAAGTAGTGGAGGTATCTTACACTAGTGACTCATCTAGCTAGAATACAAAGGAGAGCGTATGTGAGAATATTAATTCTCAACACATTCCATGCTTTTAATTTGTTCACAATAAAATATTTTAGTGAAATAAAAATTCCGTGATGAAATCAAGAGAAGACCTCTAGACCTTGAATTGGCCTTCCATTCTTGAATCTCCCAACTTTTGGAGCGCCGGCTAGGTGACATAACTTGTCTTCCACCCACTAGAATATCATTTTAGAAAATTGGCCTTGACTCCTCATGTAAAACTCTTAGGCCAATTTCAAGAATTGGTCAAATCACAAGAGAAGATTTTACCATGAACTGGCCTCATAAATAACCGCTCATGTAAAGCAACCCTAATACTACAATTGTTTACCAATTTAGCTACTCAAGACTTGTTGATTTGTGTTATATGAAGATTAGTGTTGTTTATTGAAACTTAGCCATTTCGCAACTTTTGAGTTTAGTATTCACTTTGGGCCGCCACTGCAATCAATGCTCCTTGTCTTCAAGCCACCAATTGCACTAGAAGAAAAACTCCAACCTATTTAGAGGCTGATGATGTGAAGAGAGTGTTTGTTCACCTATCCTTCGATGTATGTGAATAGAGAGTTTGTTCACCCATCCTTCCATGTATGTGAATAGAGTGTTCACCTATACTTTGATCAATGTGAATAGAGAGTTTGTTCACCAATCCTTCGATGTATGTGAATAGAGTGTTCACCTATCCTTTGATGTATGTGAATAGAGTGTGTGTTCGTGAATAGAGTGTTCACCTATCCTTTGATGTATGTGAATAGAGTGTGTGTTCGTGAATAGAGTGTTCACCTATCCTTTGATGTATGTGAATAGAGTGTGTGTTCGTGAATAGAGTGTTCACCTATCCTTTGATGTATGTGAATAGAGTGTGTGTTCGACCTATCCTTCAATGTATGCCAGTAGGTCAATAGACCAATGGCAAGACTACTAACTCCTTCAAGGGTAAACACTATGCTAGTTATTACCAAGCTACTATTGTCTTACAAATATCCGACATGGTATCACCCCAAAAGGCTTTGAGGTATCCATACAATGAGGTTCATGAACCCCCATACCAACCCCCATACCATGGTTGGGTGGATTATGGTGCGAAGCACTACGCCACCATGGGAAATAGAACCCAAGACCTCCTCAATGAGGCAATGAGCCCTAACCACCAAGCCAAGGCTTGTGGTGCCACAATTGCACCACTTCAAATATCTTTCTCCCCTTCTAATGAAAGTTTCATAGCCTCACATTTACTAGTGTTTTGAAAACTAGTAATGTAACACTATAGTGACGTGCAACATTTAGTGTTTTGATTTGCAATTAACATTTGTAACACTAATCAATAACTCTTGTGTACTCATGAGTACTCTTGGCTAATATTGGCTAATATGCAAATTATACACTTTCTAAAGCCTTGTGTTTAAAAAGAAAGCTCATCTATATATTGTTGTATTGAATAAGTACTAAATGGTTGGAGCTCCTCGCCTATGATGAGGTGGTCGTCGGTTTGCAATCCCATAGTGGTACAATGCTTCCTACCTTGTTAGTCGACCCTTTATAATGGGTGTTCCAAATATGTTGTACCCTCAAAACCCTTGAGAGAACGATTTATAGGTTTTATCTTAAACATTGGCAGCTAGGTAGCTATTAGTGAATCGTCGTAAACGCACAATTGCCATTCTGGAAGCCCTAATTTCTCTCAGACCTCTCGATTTAACTATCTTGGTTGCCACTTCTTCACCGAAACTTGAGACTAGTGGCACCTGCCCAACACTCTGACTCTCGTTTGTCCCAAGCTCTCTACTTTCCAAACTCATCCTTGCACTCCAAAGTTGATACCCTAGTTCCGGCAGAACCACTTTAAGCCGCCTCTGAAGAGCCGATGCCTCTTCCTCATCGCGCCCTGCACCAAAGTTAGGCTCTCCAACTACTTCGTGCATGTCATGTGCGACAATCTAGACAACTGTCATTCTACGAGCTCGAAAGACGACCTGCATGATGATCAACTCGAAGACTGGGGTGATGAGAAAATCACCTTCTCTCAAGGAATTTCTGATCCTCGGTGGATGACAATGAGGCAACAAAAAAAATTATATCAAATAAAAGATTAATAGACATGGGATGTCCTATTGTTACCACCTAGTAAGCGTGCAATTTTACGTGCATGGATTTTAAATGGGTGACCATTAGAGCAATAGTTGCTTTAGCTGCGTCAAAAGGATGGAACGTAAACGATTTGGACAACGTTTTTTAACAGATATTTTAAAAGATAACGTTTATATGAGGTAGCCTCGTGGCTTTGAGCAACTAGAACAAGAGGACTTGGTATGTAAACTTAAGACTTTTGTTTATGGCCTATGACAATCACCACGCCCTAACACTGCACAACATAATTTTTAGAATCGTTAACACTAAAATAAGGATGTGGTCAACAACTAAACCATGGTGCATTGTATTATGCAGTGGATGGCTAAAATGATCCGCCTTAATTAAAGGAAGACTCAAATAGAAATTCTTGAAAAAAGAAAGCTACACCCTCTATGGACACCAACGTGCAAGATTCACGATTGTGGAACTTCACACAACTCGGATATGATTGCAAGAAAGTAAATGCAAGGGACGGTGTTGGCACGGTGATATGTGTGTCATCTTTACAAAAATGTTATACAATCAAATATGATATCAATGGCATGTAGGGACTAGATAGCCAACTAGTTATTAGCCACAACATAGGCAGGTTATGCACTCAATATAGACTAGTGGTAGTTAGAGGAATCATATGTCCAAAGAGACAACATGAATAGTATAGGAATAAAGCTAGAAGATAGGCTTGTCATCTCAAGTACACTCAAGTGTTTCATACACTCTATTCTGCTAACAATAATATTTTGAATTTTACCTTTAAATTTTACTTACATGCAAAGTTTGAACCATTGATTCTTCATTCATAAGATTATAAGTTGGTTCAACATTTTTTGTGCAAAAACACAAGAAGCCTTTTTTATTTTCTTGGAATCTTAGAGGATCAAAATAAAGGGGAATTGTGTCTCTTCAAAATATTGTTCCTATGTGAATGAGGTATATGATTAAAAGATATTTACACTCATTAAAGTATGAAATCTTATGAAAGGCTATATTTCCACATGATCCTATGCTAGAAATTTGAATGCAAAGGCCAATTTCACACAATTCAAAGAGACATTTAAAGGCATGGTATCATACGTTTGGCATCCAAATTCCAAGCTAAAAGTTTCCAAGCTAATTGTTTTTGGATACATTTTAAAGATTTAATCCTAAACGGCCTGGCTTAATATATGGCCTGGCTTATTATTAGCCAATAAACACAATTCAAAACATTGTAATAAATGGTTATGAATGTAGTAGACTTTTTGTAAGTAGCGTGGACCAAAATTTGCTTCAAGGAGCCTCATAGATGTGTAAGCACTCAAATAGACTAAAAAAATTCATCATTTTCATTTTAAATTGGAATTTCTACCAACAAAGCTACTACAATGATAAAATCTTCAAATAAGCCGTTCACCTTCATCTTGGTAACACTATTGCAAAATAAATTCATCAACAATTCCTTGGCTCAAATAATGTAATAGCCTTGCAATAGTGAATAATGTCAAAAACTTTACAAAGGAAAAATAGCCCAAACGAGATCCTTTGTACTTGCCTTATCTTTAAAACTTCCTTAATCTTGTCAAGGTTTCTACCTCTAAAAGTAGACTCTAATTGGAATCCATACCACAAAGAAATTTGAAATGCAATGGTCAGTGAAGGAGATATAGCTTCTCACAAAATATCCATTCAGCCATTGTAAGAACATCATTGCAAATCTAGCACTAATGTAACTAGATCATTAAGATTCCAACTACGAAGCTCTTGGAAATCACCTTGAGAACATGATTATGTAAAAAAACATTCATGAAATTCTATTTTTGATTTCACATAATAGGCTTTGCAGTGATAAAACATGCCTTATGTTCGAAATCTCAAAACCAAAAGCTGACTTCAATAACTTGAATGCCACTCATTCATACTTCTTTTTGTGTGTCTGCATTTTTTCGCCACACAAACCAAACTTGATTCAGGATCCAACCTAAATGATTTTGTCAATAATAGAGTTTAAATAAAAGACTTATGTCTCTTCAAAGTTTCTGCTTTTATTCAGAATGTACAAAAATGACATTGGGGAAACTTAGGGGTAAACCCTAGAGATCCAAGCATTTTATGGACCTCCAAAACCAAAATTTAAAAGTGAAAAAAATTCAATTATGCACTTCCTTGTTGAAAATGAGATATGGTCATATTTTTACTCTATTTTTGTACTTTAATTGTTGGATCTTAAATTTTTCTATAACCAATACCACCATCTAAAGTTTCAACTATATATTTTCACCATTGGTAAGATCATAACACTCAAAGTTAACATCAGACTTTTTTGGGCAATCTTTGGCAGATGTAGTCTACTTTGAGCAATGGGGGAGTTATTGATTGTTTCTCCAAATATTTTGCTCATATTTTTCTCATGTAAATAGCTAAATTGAGCATGCCCATTTTAGATTTTAGAGACTCATTTGGCTTTTCGAACCTCCATGCACGTTACTTTCTCGAAATGAGGTATGCAAACAACATTTTAACCCCTAAACGTCTAAGCATGCCACTGTGGCAAATACAACCTGTTTTCCGTGTATTTGGCTTACTTCCACTGATCTGGTCGCTGCAATGTTTAAAATAGAAATGGTATTTGGAATGCCACCTTTCCAACGAGACAATCAACACCTGATTTGGAGCAGTGAGGTGTGTTCCGGAGGGTTTTGTATTCATGCCGGGCTACGGATCAGAGAGTACTGTAGAAAGGAAGAGGCCCGAAGTTTCGTCGGGTGCAGGGGTTGCCAGGTGTTGACCTTCAGCGCGGGAGGGCGGAATTACAGGACGGCGCCAGTTTGGGATTCTCTGCTTGGCGCCAAACAGCAACGGTAGCATCCTAGGGTTTCAAGTTGTTTTCAGTTCAGTATGATTCAAATCAGTTGCAAGGAGTGGCGAGAGTGGGGGTGAATGCCGAACAGTAGCATTTGATGATTTTTGGGAGTGGCGAGACGCTGATGTACTTCGTTGTGGGAGTGGATGCTCAAGGCTTGGCGGCTGAATTTGTGAGGAGGGACTTGGGTCATAATTCTCCTGAGTGGGGGAGCATTGTGCGGGCTTGTTAGTGGTGAGTGGGAGGTTTGCAATCTTGTGTGGAGAAGTGCAGCTATGATGTCGTGTGCAAGAGTACCATCACCTGCACCGGCAGGATTGAAGGTAGAGGCTGAACTCTTATATTCGTGGGCAAGAAGTCGAGGAGCGTCACACCTCACTGCGAGCCGAATTGTGGGATTGCTTTCTGTGCGCTGGCTGTGCGCATTGCCTACGCCGCCTCGCACTCATCGAGGCCGGGGGAAGACTGAGGCGCAGTGGCATCGGTATCTTTTTTGTAGACATTGCGGTAAGCTGTTGGGTTGGACTGAGAGGTTAGACGAAGGGAATCCGGAAGGGTTCAGTGAGGAGGTGAATCGCCTAATTCGCGAGAGGTTTTATCCGGATTCGCAAAGCGAGGGCAATGGCTCGAGAGAGAGAGGGATCCATGGAGAGAGTGAGGGAGAACGGCCTCTGGCAATCACCAAACATGCATACTCTCAATCGTATTTGGTTTAGGGAAAAAGTGAATGGTAAGTGTTTCATTTTAGGCAGATTATTTTTGGAAAATTCCACAGTCTCAAAATTTGACAAATTCGGGAAAAAAATGTAAAATTTCAAAAAAGGATTGAAGCTTGCTCTTGTAAAATTGGTGTAGGTTTGAGCTTGAGTTACTTAGGAATTTTAGTAGTGATTTGATTACAAACAAACTACCAAAACAATAAATCAAATAAAGACTTAAAATCAAATCGCTTGTTTTGGACTTGAAAACCAAAATTTACATTCAATGATCCAAAGATTGACATTTGACTTTGCAAATTTCTCCACATACACCTTGTAGTTTAGAGAACATTTATCAAAAAGCTTAGGTAAGAATATTGATTCTAACCCCTTTATCTAAGCCCCACAAAGTCATTTCATTTTTCTTGGCTCTATTAAGAATTATTTTAGACTTTTGGGAAAATCTCAACCTTTTTTTGAGCTCAAGTCATAACTTATATCAAGTCTTCATTAGATGTGAGATGAAGGAGCTATAGTTTTCAATGTTATATCAGAGATAGTAAATAAATTTGAGACTTCATTTATGTTTTTTTCTAAACATAGGCTTGCATAATGTCACATTTTCTCCCTTTATTTGTTTTTCACCAGTAAAAAATAAAATTGCCTTTCTTCAATCAATTGGTGCATTAAATTCAAAAGAGAAGAATTGGGACAAAGAAGTTATAGGTAGAAGTGAAAGAGGTAGTAAAAGTGATAAAAGAGGTAAAAAGTGGTGGAAAAGTGGTAGAAAGTGGTAAATATGGTAGAAATGGTAGAAGTGAATGGTAGAAATGGTAGAATAAAGACATCTAAATCTTAACGTTTCCCAATACTATTCACTATATTTTAATCCACAACTATTTGTGATTATGCCCAATATTCAAGAATAGATTGATTCATGAAATTAGGTAATATTAGATTGGATATAGAACAATACCAAAATTCCTAATGCTCTAAAATAGTGTCATCCATGGATCATCACTATCATTTTGTCACTTCTCATAAATAAGTCCTTATTTCAAATTTCTTGAATGGACCAATCACATGAGAAAAGTGTGACCTTCATAAGCCTTGTGAACGACTTGACTCCACATGCAAAACCTTCTTGATCAAGCCCTTACAACTTTTTATCTTTACCCCAAGGGTCACGTTACAAAATCCTCTCTTGTTATTGGTCTTTTTCTTGAAATTGGCCCGAAGGGCTTTACGTGGCGCATCAAAAGTAATTTTCTGATATTGTAGATTATAACAGGTGGGGGACAAGTTATGACATGGCCAACGCTCCAAAAGGTAGGAGATACAAGAATGGAAGGCCAAGTCATGTCCTAGAGGCCGTCTCTTGATTTCGTTACGAAATTCTTAGTTTACTAAAATGTTTTATTGTAAAGAAATCCAAAGCATACAATGTAGCTAATAATATGAGAATGGCTTTTTTTTTCCTTTTATGATTCGGCCCCGAGAACTTTACACATGGGACATTGGTCCTCACTCTATTGATTGTTAAACCCCTATACGTCCCAATCTATTTTAAGCCAAAAAACACATTTTCAAAAAAATGTATGAATGAAAACAAAGATAAGCTATTAAGACCTCAACCGTACTTGTTATAGACTTGCTATATGTCATGTGGACCAAAATTTGAGTCATTAGGTCTCATAGATTGCAAGATCATAACGTAACTTAATAGTGATCAAAAAACATTACAAAATCTCAATATTTTTACTTTGAAGTGAAATTACTACCAATAGGCTTATTGCAATGAAAAAACTCTTGACTACAAAGTTGATTATATTTATCCCAATAACACCTTCTTCCCAAAAAAAAAAATCATGAAAAAAAAATTCTTAGTCCAAATAATAGCTTTGCAATGATGAAAATTGCCAAAACATTTACAAAAGAAAAATAGACTGGAACTAAACCCTTTGCACTCATTTTCATGCCTTATCTTCAAAACATCTTTGATCTTGTCAAGTTTTCTACCACTAAAACTAGAATCTAATTGGAAGCCATCCCAACAAATAAAGTTGAAATTCAACGGTGAATGTAGGAGATATAGCTCCTCAAAAACCAGCCACTTTTTAACTCTTTTCTTTGATGAAAAATTATTGCAAATTCAATAGCAAAAGTATTTGGATCAAAACACTTCCATGAAGGAAGTTGTTAAGAATCACCTTAAGATCATGACCATGAAAAAAAATTCACAAAAGACCTCTTTTTGATTTCACATAGTTGGGTTACAATGGTCAAAACATGCTTGGAACCGAGAAACACGAGCTATCTTTACTAAAATACATGCAATTAATCTATACTATACATTAAGGGTCTGCAAGTTTTACCACACGAACTAGACTTGAATTAAGACCTAAACCAAGTTATGTCATCCAAACCGGACTTCAAATGTAGATGCTATGGCTCTTCAAAGCTATTGCCTTCCATCCACATTGTAGTTTTTCTACAATTGGCGTGTTGAGAGGTTAGTGTGTTCTTCAAGCGGCCCATTGAGTCAATTAGGCTAAAATTACAAGTGAATTGGCTTGGAGATTCGTTGGCCTTGACTCCCCATGTAAGATCTTGCTCAACTTGCTCTCCATGCTAGCGACTAGAGTCAATTCTATCGAGCGAGGTTCCCTAGCCCACACAACAACGTAACTCGGTCAGTCGAGTGAACATCCCTTGAATTTCCGCTTGTCATATTTCCAAGTTTTGCCATGGCTTCTGTAAGATTTGGCTTTCCCTTTTACAAATGAAAGAGTTACACATCGTGGCTAGTCAAAGTTTTGGCAAACCTATGATTACAGCCGCAGCCATGAACCCCGATTTCGGCTGAGGTTCCCAATCCCCAAAGATCAACGCCCGCGTGGCATTGAGCCGACTGGGCATGCTCTATGGTAGAGCAGCCAAAAATGGCGCAGTGCCGAGAATGGAGCCCTAGTAATCTTCACTGTCACGTACATAATAGTTTCTCCATACAACAGTACCATGTACACACTGCAAAGATTATAGGGCGTCACTTTAGGGCACCATTTTAGGAACACCTATATTTCCATCTTTAAAAATTCATTACTTACTATAGAAGAGTTGAAAAATGATGATTCCACTTGCTCTAGTTTTCTACTCATTTTCCCCATGCACAAAAATTGCTTGCACTGGCAACACTCCTGTAGATTTTCTGTGCTGAAAATTGCGCCGTTATAGGACACCTTACCATAAAGCGTTCCTAAGAGAGATGAAAGAGGCAGAATGTTTGTGCTAAATGTTTGTGACGGTGAACAAAACATCAGAACACAACATAAGCATAGTCTGGAAAGCGAAGGGGCTAATAATAGAGGCACTTTAGTTGACGGTGCTGAAGTGCCACCTGTGGGCAAACAGGGGCCGCAAACGGGGACCTGCCCGAAACAGGCAAGCCAACAGCACTCAACCGACCCATTCCAGTCCCGCCCCCCTCACTGAGTGCACCCCCTCACTCATCATCGTACTAACTTAGCCCACCCCAACATCAGTGTAAGAAAAGTGTGAGCGATCATCATTCCCTCCAGCAGGAGCATCATGTGATGTGAGCGCGCTCGGCTTGATTGATTGTTGTTGCCATGTCGCGACCTCGTCACCCCATCACGGGCCTCCTTCCTCTTAGTGCATTATTGCCTTCTCCCTCCTGTACTAGAGTGCCGAGTCTCGACGAATCTTCTCAGGTATTATGCTCCGACCCGACCATATTTCATTCTTTTCTGTAGCACTCATTAAATTATTGGGTCACTCTATAATTCGCCTCCTTGCAACTCGGATTGCGTATTTTTTTCATCGTCTCAGATCTTGGGTGGGAGCTTCGTTCTGGTGAGTGACGGAATCCCTGCTCTTTTCTTCTTGTCGGTAATGGATATTCATAGCTCGGTGAATGATGCTTTGAATTGTGGTGAGTGAGTTCTTGATAGATTTTTTTTTGCATTCGTTTTGTCGGTAGTGGAGATTTCGAGCTTTAAAAATGATGGTTGTGCTTAACGTCGGTATGGTCAGGGTGGCTGATCATGACGAGGTTCTTTTAGGGTTTTCCGCTACTAGATGTTTGTGCTGTTGAGACCTAGTTTTCATCATGGATCGTTCGTGATTCTTGTTGTGGCCAGAGAGATCATGATGATGATGATGAAATGATGATAATTACGTTAGTATTGGTTTTCTTTTTTTTTCTGTTATGTAGATTTGTTGATGTTCTGGTGACGAAGATTGGCATGTCGAGATTCTCTATGAAGGATTTTGAACCATCGTTTGTGAAGTATGCTTGATTGCTTTTTCATTGTGAAACCTGCGGACTGCTCTCTGGTTGTTGAGTTTTATTGGTTGCAGTGTTTTTCTGTGCTCAAAGATGTGCGTTGCGGTGCAGGAACGAAGTGAGTGATTTGCATTGAGGCAATCTGGGTGAGGTGCAAGATGTTGCGATTGCAGTGCGCTGTTCAGCACTATGATTGGGGTCGAATAGGCGAGGCCAGCGAGGTAGGTCGCCTCCACGCCCTGGCGTCGAAAGAATCAGTGGAAGATGTGCCATATGCGGAGCTTTGGATGGGCACTCACGTATCAGGGCCGTCTCGGGTGGTGAGCGAGGACGGTGGTAGCAGCGAGCTTCTCAAAGATTGGCTCCTCACTCACACTGAAGCACTCGGGCAGAACGTCTTGGAGCGCTGGGATGGCGAGTTACCCTTTCTTTTCAAGGTTGATCCTCACTACTCTCGGATGGCAATGAATGTTTCTGTGAAAAGGATCGCTTGTAACTGATCACATTCAATCAGGGACTTGTAGGTCTTGTCTGTGGCCAAGGCGCTCTCCATTCAGGCGCACCCTGACAAAAAGCTCGGTCAAATTCTTCATGAGTCTCAGCCTCAAAACTACAAGGACCCCAATCATAAGCCAGAGATGGCTCTTGCTCTTACTCCTTTTGAGGCCTTCTGTGGGTTCGTGACTCCCGAGGTAAACAAGCGTTTCTCGTTTGCTGTTTCTTACGGTATTTTACTGAGTGGGCAATCAGTTGCTCGTCCGTTCCATGGCGGTAAGCTTATGTTGCTTTACTATTTGATGTCCAGGAGCTGAAGCAGGCAATAGAAACAGTACCGGAATTGAGGTCAGTATTGGGGGAGGAGACAAGTCGAGATCTTGTGGACATTGGGCGAAGCCACGGTGATGAAGAAGAGGCAAAGCGAACATTAAAGGAAGCATACACAACGCTCATGACACTTCCAAATGACATCGTAGCTAGCACGGTCGAAAAGCTCGTCACTCGACTTGTGAAAGACAAACAGGCATGTTACTTTGTTCCCTCTGCGAATAATCTCATTTAGTCTCGCTTTGAATGTTTCACTAAGGTTTGCCTTGACTGTAACAGACGCGAGAACTTACAGAGAAAGAGGGGTTAGTCATACGACTAGAGAAGCAATACCCTGCAGATGTTGGTGTGCTCTCGATCTTCTTTTTGAACTACTTGCGGCTGTCTCCTGGTGAGGCTATGTGCCTTGGTGCTAATGAGCCTCACGCGTATCTTTCGGGGGAGATTATTGAGTGCATGGCTGCTTCGGACAATGTTGTTCGAGCAGGCTTCACAAGCAAGTACCGGGACACGCAGACACTCTGCTCCATGCTCACTTATAAGCAGGTAACAACGCTCCTCTCACTGGCAATAAGCACTGTTACCTACTCTGCCATTGTTACTTTCGCCACCAAGTTTGCAGATACGAAACATCATGTTTCGGAAGCTAAAAGTAGTACTCAACCTGCTGATCAAGGTATGGATCGTTACTCACATTTGTGATTCCGCATGTGCAGGGTCGGCCAGAGGTGTTGAAAGGCACACCAGTGAGTGCCTTCACGACCAGGTACACGCCACCATTTGCTGAATTTGAGGTGGATCACATAGTGGTACCCGTGGGATCCTCCGCCCGGATTGAGAATCAAGGGCCGTCGATTTTCCTCACGTTCGAAGGCATTGGTGCAATTGTGCAACCGGGCACAACTGGGGCTGTCACTGGTATTGCCAAGGGGGACGTCTTTTTCGTGCCTGCAGGTCACACGATTGAACTTGCTGCTACTGTGGAAGTGGACGGGGAGGACATCACTCTCCTGCACCAAACCCCGTTGCAGTTGTACCGAGCTGGCGTTAACAGCTGCCTCTATCATGCTCATCATGTTCCGGCGTAATTGGTGCTCCTTTTGGTGGTTCCCGGACCGGATACAAGGATCGTGTATAGTGTAGGAATCTTGGTAGAGTTGATGTGTACAGGTGTACGTGGAACATAGAACAGGCCAGTGCAGTGCTTTACCACCACTGCTTTTTGATCGAATTTGTGCAGAAGTTCTCAGTTCACCCGACTTTTTGAGAACTTCATGCAATAAGAGCAATGTACAATTAGCTCCTTGATAATGATGAATAGCAGAAAAATTAAACCGTCGTTTCAACGCGCTCCTTCCATTTCTCCCTGATATCCCAGTTTCTCGGACTTTTGTGAGCAAGATGCATTTACTGTCTGAAGAGTAGTACTGGTACCCGCCTAGAATTGATTTGGGTTGTTGTACATTACATCATTCACTGAAGTCTCTTACTGGTTCAGATGCTCACATGTGAATCTTGATTCCTAAGCGTAAGCAAGCAGTTGCGACCAAGGGGATGAGCTCATATCATGAACTTTCACTTTGTCATCCGAGAATTGTCGGCCTTGAAAAGTCCTGGAGAATCAACTTTGACGACCACTTGCTGTTTTCATCAAAGTGATCTACATTAGTTGAGGAAAATTCCCCGTTTTTATCATGAACTCTCGTCAGTTTAGGGGATCCGTTTCGACAACGAGAGGCAATGCTCATGACTGACAAGCTACAAGCGTATGTACAGTACATATCCAACGGCAAGCTAATGATCCGCTTGGAAACAGATGCGCTCGAGCTGAGCCATGTCGTCCTCAAACAAAGCAATGAGCACATCAATGCTGCCATCCTTCGTATACGATGGGATCAAAATGACAAGTCCTTCGAAGGGCACAAACGGAGGGCCAGCAAACACAGGAGTTCCCCATCCGAAGTCCAAATTGTAAAGTGGCAGCTGCACCCAGCTAGTAATGCTCAAATTAGGGCTGAGCACCGTGCTCCTGCTTCGCGCGACAGGATTCATGCGCTCCTGCTCCACGAAATCAATCGCCGATCGAATGTACACGTCGTCAATCCTGGTTATGGCAGCATGCACCAGGGAAGCAGCGATTGAAAGAGGCTCATCCAGCAGACGGCTTACAGTGGTGGCCGGGCAAGCGTGGAAGATGCAGTTTCCGAAGTAATTCTCCGGCAATTTGGGTTGCAACCGCCTTCTTACATTCGCCGCAATCAAGCTCTGTGTCGCAATGTTGCCCGTCAACCCGCGCGCTCTCGTCACAGATCGCCACAAGTGCGCAGTTAGGGCTTCGAACGTGCTGTAGCCAATTTCGCCTTTGATACTGGCTAACGTCTCTTGGTTAAAGTGTAGCTTTCTTCGCACGAGGTTTTGCTTCCCGTCGAACGGAGGTTGCTGAACGTCGGCTTTCTTGTACTCGACATGGTCGAATGCTGGTGAGGCCTGATTGTGGGGCATCAAAAGGGAGCGATCGTGGAGTACGGGAGTAACAGGACCATTGGACGCCCATGCGGTCATGAACTGGCTCGCGGCCTCGCCGTCTGCGACTTGGTGATGGCGCGCTACGCCAAGCGTCAGCCCTCCGCATTTGAATCTCGTGACCTGTCAGGAGATTTTGACCGACTTGAGCTTTCAAGGACACTGGTGTGTATGGCAATGGGGGTCAGCAACTGACCTGCACGAGTAGAAGCTCCACTGCGCCGCGATTGGGAGGCACCAAATCCAGAAGCTGTGAGGAGGGATCGAACGGGAAGAGGTCACGCAATGACCCATCTGCAGTGGCTTCCAAAAACGGAACTCCGTCGTCAGTGAGCTCGATGGCAGGCCGGTCAGTAGCGGGGTCTCGACCGAGACGCCCCGCCCATTCACGATACTCCACCAGCACCTTCCGTAGAGACGCTTCTAGTAACGACGCTGCGTTGGGAGGATTCGGTGACTCGAATGCGTAGATCACTTCCACATGCACCGTGGGCACCACCAAATCGGAGCTGCTCAAGGGGATATAACCGCCTACTGGAGCTCCCGAATTGCCATTGCCATTGCCATCTCCATACTGGGGCTTCAGTAAGCGCGCTGCTCCTCTCTCAATCTTCATGATGCTTGCACCCTTTTCGGCAATCTTGGGCGCTATTGCTAAAAACTACCTCATCGGTGAAGACTAGCTCATGAGCTGCTGCTGTAGTTTGCGACTTGCCATCGCCGCACTGCAATCTCTACGTCCTTTAATGCACTCACCAATTCTGCCGCACCAGGATACGGTACACCTAACATCAAGCGCCTTAAGTGCAGGTAAAGACTGTAGTATCACAGCAGAATGAACGTTATAATATGGAGTTTTGCAGCACTGGGATTAAGGTAACGTAGACACAACTTTCAGCTACTCCCCATACGGCCATACCGGTTCCTACAGTTGGGGCAACCGAGCATCTCATTGTCTACTTAGTTAACCCTTAAACGCCCAAGAAAGCCTAAGGGGCTTTTCTCCAACAAAATATGAAGAGATAGATAGAAACTCCGGTCCCTTTCTAAGAGGCCGGCGTGAATGAAGTGTCCGTTCGTGATGCTAATATCCCGATGGCCACCGGACAAGGGGAATAGAATATGAATCTACTATCTGGCTCTCACTATACTCAACTTTTCACTTATATTTTGATGTCTAATTGGTCACCTTCTTGTGATGCATTTAAAAAGTGAAATCTTACAATTCAAATTACAATTTGTATGAGTGATTTTGTGCTTTTAAAATGATTGTGGTAAGTAGGTAGGGGTTGTACATAACCTTGTAGGAGGTTGCAAGGTCATCATTATTTGGTTCATTCATGATGCCCAAGTTCAAACCATGCACTATTCATGATACTCAAGTCCGGAAGATGTTGACATCAAATTTTGAGCTGCTCATTTCAAGACCCCAAGGGCGTTTATAGGTTAACATTGAGGAGCACGAACAATTCTTTATGTATGGAATAGGAGAAGACTTATTGTGTAACATTTTGTCTTAATTGTAAGACAACTTTATTTGAAAGCCAAAAGCTATAAGTTACAGTTTCTAACTTTAGATGAGTTTTGGTTTTATAAATTTTGGTTTGACTTGACCTCTAAAGGTCCAAGCGTGTTTTGGATGCCCAAACTCAAGAACTGCAATTTTTCACCATCTTATAGAGATTGAGGTAAGGTTGAATATATTGATGTTTTAAATGATTTTCAAGTGTAAGATCTCAAAGGAAAGTACTATTAGAAACACCATGTGAAGTATGAATAGCTGGAGCAGCACCCATTGTGAGATCATAACATTCAAAGTCGATGCAAAACATTTTTTGGGCATTGTCTGCGCGACATGGTCTAATTTGAGCAAAGGAAGACTTGATGATTATTGCCCCAAGCATTTTGCTAATTTAAAGTTGTTCATTAAAACTATTTGCTCATTTTGCTTGTGTTGCTCATTTATTCATTTAAATGATCGATTTAACAATAACAAAAAGTTAACAACTATGTCAGTGCCTTTGTGGTCTACCACACTTGGCTGCAGCCATGTAACGATTTTAGGGTTTTTAGTACGACTCTCTTTTATTGTCTAGCCGTGAACGAAGACCACTGTCTAAGATACAACAAAATATAAGGCACTACTACACTGAATAGGTAGATTAGTGTTAGATTTTTATAAGATTTGAAAATGCTGTAAGTTTTTACTTTTGATAAAGAAAAATTACTAAAAGTATTGATTCTAATACTTGTAAGGATAC
Organism: Bryum argenteum; assembly: GCA_037043015.1. Classification (NCBI taxonomy): domain Eukaryota; kingdom Viridiplantae; phylum Streptophyta; class Bryopsida; order Bryales; family Bryaceae; genus Bryum; species Bryum argenteum. Next base: position 2,970,583 of record CM073324.1, read on the forward strand.
CCATCTTGACGGATGTAGAGGGTAAAAATATTGACCAACAGTAAAAACTTGTAACATGTTTATATAAATTAGTGTATCTAACACTAATCTACCTATTTAGTGTAGTTCGCTTCAACGCCATATAATCTCCCTTCCAAATCCTACTTCTCATCTATCACTTTGCCTTCTGGGCTTTGTTGTTATTTTAGGTTTTTCACCTTTTAGTTGTAAGCAGGGTTGTATTGTTTAACAAAGTTACTATTCATTTTTCAAACATAATGTAGAATAGATGTACATCTAAGTCGTCTTCAATGTAACAAATGTGCATCTAAATTGTGTATGACAAATGAATAGGAATTTTGTTTAAAAAGACAACACTAGTTGTAAGCTGCCTTAACTCCTCGACCTTCCTCGCGGAAGCAATTGGTATGCATTCGATCATTGTTTATTGTCAAAGTGTAATCTAGGCCAGTTTTGTTGAATACGATGTTACGGGGATGTTACAGGAATTCTCTGGTGACGTTCCATTGAAACTCTTGAGGTCCACTATGAAGGAATTGAAACATACACCAAAACATACATATAAATTTTGAGGAATTTTGCAAGCCATTTGATAGTCACCTAAATTTTGCTAGAGTTTCAAGAAACAATAACTTTTACAAAAAATGTGCGCCAAGTTACAAAATTTTCACATCAAATTCAATAAAATGTTATTAAATAGATGTTATTTAATAAATCAAAAATCTTACAACCATGTACTTTGTATTTTTTATTTTTATTCATGTTGTAAATCAATTGATATATTAATTGGTTCAGTAACAACAAAGTAGATAATAATTACAATTTGCCACTGACTTCATGGTCTACCAACTTCGGAGCGGCGAGGTCACGGATTTAGGGTCTTGGGATAGGACGTCCATCTGGCTCCTACCAAGCCCACGGTCTAAGGTAAGGTGCGCGGGTATACGGTTCTCCTGGATCGCTCTAGCTATATAGTCTCTCTTCGGAACCCTATCAACCATCTATCGCTTTGTCTTCGGGGCTCCATCACTTTTAGGGTTCTCCTCTTCCAGTAGCAGGCCGCCTCAACCATCGTCCCACATCCCTCCTGCGATCACCCTCGCTTGCATCACATTGCCCTGCCTTTGGTTTTCGCCCACTGTTAATGTAGGTTTTATTTGTTGAGCTCAATGTCGTGAATTTTCTGGTGATGTAGAACTGAAGTCTTGAGGTCCTCTATGAAGGAATTCAAACATACACCAAAAGATCTGATCTGAGGAAAATTCACTTGACCTATTATTTTCTTTATTCCGCTACGTTTTATCAGGCGTAGTGCGGGTACCACATCAGGCAGCCTTGTGCATTTGCGATATGCAAGAAAGGCGTTCTTGTACCCGTATAGAGAGTGCTTGTTCTTTTCTGATTCTTCGTCTCTGTGATATGAATCACGTAACGCAAGCTTACATCTAATTCGTTATTTTCTTATTGTGCGCGGGCACCATATCAGGCAGCCTTCTAGGCGTTCGGTGTTTAAGCAAGGCGTTCTTGTGCCCGCATAGTAGATATGCTAGCTCTTTTCTGGCTCTTGACCCTCTTGATATGAGCCACGTAACTCTAGCGAACATTTCTCCGATGTTGCTTTCGTTTTGTTAGTTCCTATCACAATTTGTAGTAGTGATCCTGTTTGTACTATCTGTAATGTACATCGCAGGATTGCTGTTGGGATGATCTGGATACGTACTCGATTGTGCCGGGCAACCTGAGCTTAGAAATCCTGTCCACCTTGCTATGTGCTCTGGCACAGAAGCGTAGAGTAGGACATGTGCGGTCTATGGAAGATAAAAGGAATCACGGAGCCCAGAAGTCCTAACGTTACACTCATTGCAGCAGACCGGAGGCAATCCTTGTTCATTCGCATCAAAAGCTCTCCGCCCTGACCTTTATTACGAACAACCCTAAACCCTCGCCCACACGGACAAGCGCCTACCCCTTCTGTTCCTGAGGCTATATGTGAACATCCACCGCATGAATATACATCCATAATAGGTGAGGATGATGTCTGCCCACCATATGTGAAGCCGACAATCCTCGCTTAGAATGGGAACACAATATCACGCATTGTCCTTAAAACTGTAGTTATTAACTGAGTAAACAGGACGAGAAACGATGTTACCCACCTGTGTATTAAGATTGTGCGACAGGGTTGTTGAAAGTCTTTGGTACAGAAGATAAATAGAACCCACATCCTAGCAATCGCCAACACGGCACTCCTGCGAATCGCTTGTCGCAAACAAGTATTGCTCTATTTCGCCAAAGTCTCCCGATAATATGGGGAAGAGGTAATCATTCGGAGCTCTGAGATTACAGAAATTTACCGATTTCAGCCTTGTGATGGTGTTTGTGATGGTGTTCGAGAGTACAAGTGACTATCTCTTGCCTCTGATCAAGAAGACCGTTTGGGATGTCTGGTGAAGAAGATCGTTTGGGATGTCTGGTGAAGAAGATCGTTTGGGATGTCTGGTGAAGAAGATCGTTTGGGATGTCTGGTGAAGAAGATCGTTTGGGATGTCTGGTGAAGAAGATCGTTTGGGATGTCTGGTGAAGAAGATCGTTTGGGATGTCTGGTGAAGAAGATCGTTTGCGATGTCTGATGAAGAAGATCGATTGGGATGCATATCGAGGAAGATCATGCGGATATCCTCTTTCAACCTTCGAACTGCAGATTGCACTTTGAAAGTCTGATACATGACCTCATTTTTAAACCCTAATGATACATTAGGGTCAAGAGCATGCATCAACATATGAATGTAAGCATGTCGCACATGTATGTACATGTATATGGCCTCTCGATTACTCAACTAATCCGCCCTTTTACACAACCAGGATCAATATCGACTTGCGGATCAGTCACGATGTGATAGCCTCATATAAAATAAGACGCAGGTCAGTGGAAACGAAAGTGATTTCTGAAAGTTCCGAGACAATTCTTGAGTGCCCTGAAAAGTCATAGCACGAGATCGACAAGGCTGAAGAATTCGTCCGTATGCAACGAATATCTTCAATGCTGTTAATTAACTCGATTTAAAATGATCTATTTGGAAACTAAGCGACTTTATTTGGAACGATTGCATATTCATTTGATAGATGCCATAATTTATGCCTCTGAACGACTAGCTCACGGACGTCGCGCGTGAAGAAAGAGCCTGACTTGACTAGATCTTCTTCCTGCGCATCCTGATGGTAGAGCTGTAACAAGAGGTCGGTCCACAGCCAAGGAGTGAGCTCAATGAGCATGGCTACATACAACCGCAAAGAGCAGATGAGTGTACGGAACCACGAGTGTACGGAGGTCGATGCAGGTTAGGCAGCCTGAGGGTAAGATATAGAGAGACTCCTTGCCACTCTCCGGCTCCATCGAGAACAGTGCGCTGAGCAATATGACATTGCCTGCCGTTGCGGATGGTGTCATTCATTTGTTGGTGATTCCATATCCTGCGAGAGGGCACAGCCTAGCGGCATGTCAGTTGGCTCGAAAGTTCGTCCGCGATGGAGTGCGCATCACCCTGGTCGACCTCTTCAGCGACATGGCAGCAGAGCATCTCGACATCTGCGCGACGGAAGGCATCCATGTCGCGAAAGTTGGCCCCGCTGACGCGGACCGCGGCCCTCTTCCCTTGCCGTATATTAAGCTGGTGGAAAGCGTCGAAGGCGAGACGGAGCAGCTGATCGCATCCCAATCCCAGCCTGTGACGTGCATCATCAGCGACTTCTTCCTTGGCTGGACCCAGGTGCAACAATACTCACTTGTGCAATGCCGTTGTGAGATTATAGCGAGATTGACGAGGGTCGTACTGCACATGGCGAGGAGCAGCCAAATGCAGTATCAATCATGAAGCTGTGTACTTGTCTAGTACTGTTGCTCTCGATCCACTGACTTGCCGTTTTTATAGAAAGTGGCGGACAAGTTCGACATACCCAGATACGTCCTCTGCGCTTCGGGGGCGAAGATACTGGCCTGTCTGCTCTACATGCCCGAGCTCAGTGTACAAGGATTAATCCCCGTGGAGCCGTCTCAAGTGTCGGAGCTCGTGCACATCCCTGGGGTCCCGCCGACACGGCGGGGCGATTTGTCCTCGGCAGTGCAAGTCGCGTTCGGTCTTGGGTTCTACACGCACTATCTGCATCGGTGTTGTTATCCTGCCGTGGAATCAGCTGCGGGCTACTTCGTCAATTCTTTCGAGGAGCTGGAACCCTCCTGCATTGCTACTGTGAACTCTTATCCTTATCCTCAACGTGCCGTCTCGAAGGTGCACTCAAAACTCCTGTTCTCCAGCAAACATCAGTAACATTTGAATATCGGTATGCTGCATACCTTGTAAAGAGGTTCATATAATGTTTTGTTTATGATTTTATATGTTTCGAGAGTGTAATCACTGGAGGGATCGAGTGTGCTCGTGATGCAGAGGCCTAGTCTGCGGAGCGTATATTCTGTTGGTCCTTTGGTGCACGACGCATACTTAAAGCTGTTGCAGAGCGATGAGAATGCCGACACCCGAAGTTTCATCGAACCCGATGCTTCGTACCTTCGATGGTTGGACAAGCACCCAGTGAACTCTGTTCTGTATGTGAACTTCGGGAGTGTCGCCACTTTGTCCGTTCGACAGATACAGGAGTTAATACTGGGTTTGGAATCTGGCAAGCGACCGTTCCTCCTCGTGGTGAGGCCGAAAGAGTTGGGGCACGAAGGCAGCTTCACGCCGCCTGCATCCGATGTGGGGTTCGTGCAACTGCAGTGGGTGAACCAAGTGGACGTGCTCTCACACCCTGCAATTGGTGGCTTTCTGACGCATTGTGGCTGGAACTCCACCCTCGAGAGCATCTGTCGGGGCGTGCCGCTCTTGGCGTGGCCGATCCAAGCCGATCAAAAGCTCAACTGCAGGTCAGTCTGCATCCCAATCTCCGAAACTCCACACCTGATTCCATCTCATACAGAAGATAACTCTTTGTATATGTACGATCGATGAACACACTGGAAGAATGCCGAGCATCACTCATTCATAAGAGTCATACACATCGAGCTCATTGTATATAAACGATTGAGGAGCACACTCTTGGAAGAATGCCGATGTCCACTCAGTCATAACCTCCCATACGAGCATACACATAGAGCTCTTGCAACATCGATGTGATCGTTATCGCAAGAATCGAATGCTGAACAATATCCGTTTTACAATGTACGCTCTGAGACAGTCGTCATCCTGGAATTGCAGGCTTCTAGTGGACGAAGCGCAAGCGGCCATTGAGGTACACAAGGGAGCCGACGGTATGGTGTCCCATGAAGAGGTGGTGCGAGGTGTTCGAGTGTTGATGGGGGAGCCCGAAGGAGACAAAGTGCGAGCCAATGTGGGCAAGCTCCGAGACAAGATGAAGAAAGCTGTATCTAAAGACGGTTCAGTGCAACGACACATTATTGCCTTTCTTGCGGAGGTGACACCCATGACTGTGTGAGAACTCATAGATTTCTCACAGAAAGTGGGTTCTTTCAATTGCAAGTATTTGGAAAGTCGTCATGAAGTGATTCATGCACTACTACCGTAGAGCAGTGAGCTCTGCGAAGGAGAGAAAGCGTTTCTTCCCAACTACCAGATCTCTTGCCTAGAGAGCTTACTCTCTCTTTCTTTCTGAGAAAGACAGGTTCTGAATGCTTCCATCTTGATATCGCCGATGGCTGATATCAATCTAAGTAATCTGTGCCTATTATCTCAATTGGGCTTATATTGCTCCTTGTAATTACATGCATATATTGAAGTACAGGTCCAGAGGTTGGGGCCTGGAATGGACGTTTTTGTGGTGTTCATTTTCTTGTCTTGTTTGTGCTCCTTTGCTTCGGAAGTACAGTTTGATCTTCTGAGTGTGATTTTAAAGCATTTCAATTACTCTGTCGAAAAGGTAGAAGCGGTTTTAGTTTTGATCAAAATTGATCTTCAATTTAATTTTTTTGACTTTGCTACATAATCACTAAGAGTGCACCTGACATTGTTAGTGTTTTGAACAGAAATGCACCTCACATTGTTAGTGTTTTGAACAGAAAAGTTAACTTTTACAATTCAATCTAATTGGTTTGAAGTCTGGATGACCTCATATACAATGGCTTTTTCCAATTGGATGAAAGTTACCTTATGACCATAGATAATTCAAAATATTGTACACGTAGACTTGTGATTCAAACCTTGAACAATGAAGTCTTATTAAACATACAACTTTATCAATAACTACATTATAAAATGCTAGCTACAATATAGAACATGAAAGAAAATCTATACCATTCGAAAGATTGTGTATGGAGGTGATTATTTCTTGTCTGTTTCATTCTTGTCCATCACCTTTGTTTACCATCACCTTTGTTTACTCAACTATGGTGGAAGCTCTTGAACCTTGTTGTATATGTACCTCAAATCTTTTTGGAGATAACATTTTGATCATTTCTCCAGGCCAAGCAATTCACTAAGAATTGACCCAATGTTCACTTCACTTTAAGAGAGGTTAGCAACTCCAGGATCAGTACTCATTTGCAAGAGGGGTTAGTAGCCCCCCTAGGAGCAGTAATCATTTGCGTTTGCAGACTGTCAATTAAAAATACTCCTTCCTGTTCATGTCTTACTTTCGCTCATGAGGTTATGCAAATGCAAGGTAAGTTAATTACCATCCAATATAGGATTGAAAAATCTCAAAAATCGAAGCGGCAATTCGCAAGTGCCAGGGATTGGCGGTGGCGGAAGAGTGTGGGCGACACATTGCAGACGCCGAAAAGGGCAAACAAGCGGGCGGGGGCGTCAGCGGCAGCGGCAGAGGCAAAAGCCCGTTCTATCATCCAGAATACTTCTCCATCTACCAGCGGTTGCCACGTGAGCAGCACCTTATCGGTTACGGGAAAGCCCCACCAATTCCACCCATCGCATCCAGTTTCTCAAATCGCGCACCTGCCCCATCTCCTACAACACCATCTCGCCATTGCTCACTCCCACTGCTAATTCCACCGCATCGGAACCCCATCTCTCCCATTTCCATTGTTGATTGACCAGGGTTGGTGCGATGGCGGCCGCTGCGATGACCCGCGCCGGAGGGCTGCTCGCACTGGAGCGCGTGCAGCGCGTGAGCAAGCCCCAGCAGGGAACCACCACATTCCTCGGCAATGTGAGCACTCTGCGTGCCACCGCTTCCATGCCTGCAAAGAAGCTGCAGGTATCTGCCATCCGCGCCGGAGCTGAGAAGTACCAGGTTATCGAGCCCCTCAACGGTGACCCCTTCATCGGAGGATTCGAGACCCCCGTCACAAGCTCTCCGTTCATCGCCTGGTACCTCTCCAACCTCCCCGCCTACCGCACCGCCGTTTCCCCCTTGCTGCGCGGTGTCGAGATCGGTCTCGCTCACGGTTACTTCCTCGTCGGCCCCTTCGTCTTGACCGGTCCCCTCCGAAACTCCGCTGTCAGGGGTGAGGCTGGAACCCTGGCCGCTGCTGGTCTCGTCACCATTCTCACCATTTGCTTGACCATTTACGGCATTGCCTCGTTCAAGGAAGGAGAGCCCTCCAAGGCCCCCAGCCTCACCTTAACCGGCAGGACCAAGCCTGCTGACAAGCTCCAGACCGCTGAGGGGTGGGCTGGATTCACCGGCGGATGGTTCTTCGGTGGTCTCTCCGGCGCTGCCTGGGCTTACATCTTGCTCTACGTCCTTAACTTGCCCTACCCCGTGAAATAGATTCCAAGATTTGTCGATAGTCTTGCTTACAGCAATACACCATTGTAATCTGGTTTTCGCTTCCTTACGGAGGCATAGCAACAACGCTTATTTGTTCATACGACTTGAATGGGGTACTACCATGCACTTTCTGATTCTGCTTCCATGTTTCTACCTTCATGTGAATTGAATTTTTCTCTGTTTAGAATGTAAGTCATTCTCTCTTGCCCTATTTCATTGTGCATGAATCTTGATACAGGATCTCGCCCTCTCGCTGTGTGGAATATGCCCTAAATCATTGAAGCATTGATCGTTGTTGTAGATTGTTATGAAAGTAGAGTCTTCGTTGAATCTCACATTCCAGCAATTACATGATAGCAATCAGATATCGGCTTCCGGATGCTACATTGATCTGGAATGGTTGATGAAAAGGATATGCGTATGACATCGTATGAAACAGAACAAGTAGCGGCGTATTTGTGCACATTGATTCATTAAGCATTTCCGGCCGATATGAACACACTGAAGTGAATCGTTGCATGATCTTCATCATGCCAAAAAAAAGAAGTCACTGAAGCTGTGAAGTCCCATTTGAATGCGACGTCGTCGTCATTTGAAATGCGAGGCATGATACATTTTTGAACTTGAATCACTCCATCAATGCTGTAATTGACATGCAAGTGATTGACATTATGAGCAGGCCGTATCAGGTATACATCGAACTTCGAGTCTACTAACAAGACGTTTCCAGGATCTGTTCATAGGCTTTTCATATATCATATAGCACAAAGCTCGGGCAGTGTAAAATCTACTGTAGAATTGGCACGCTTTACAGTTCAGCAACGTCTTGATTCAATGCCTCTCGAAAAACTTCGAGGAAGGTAAGCGATGCCATGCATATCGCAACGATAACTTGTACATAGTTGCCGTATCGCGACATAGTCCGTTTCGACATTAACAGCGACAGATTACTAACCTTTCTCTTTACAGTTGCGCAGCTCATGACATTCTGCCGTACTAATTTAGTCATCTACAATTCTCAGCTGCAAGTCCCTAATTGCACAATGGGAATATTCCGTACATATGACACTTTTAGGGAGTTTAGAAAATGAAAGTGACTGGATACATGTGAAATGGATCATTTTCGACCAATTATGGATGCAACCACTGCTGTCCTGCAATATGAATGATATTAGAGTACGTAGGTGCTGTTCCAAGTGAAACATATTCTGGTATGGGTAGAATAGGCCTTGAAATACTAAGTTGCCCACACGATCACAAATTTGCACTTTCGATTCACAAATGAGGTTATCATACGAATTCCAATCGAAGTATGATCCGACACTCATCTGATGTGCACGATTCCTTCGTTGGCACTTAAGATTTGGGTCTATGTGTACTCAGCGTAATAATTACAATAATTGCGATGATCCAGTAGCACCAGTTGAACAGGTCAAAGACTACAAAAAACAAGCAAGCATGACGCGCAAGAACCCCAAATGATCGTTGAAAAAAGTACGTGAAAAGAATCCAGGCCATAGCTGACCCGAACAATTTGTATATAAGAATCCAGGTCATGAAGAATTGTCCTGAACAACTTTTTGATAAGAGATCGACAAATCCGAGCATAATGTACAAGCAGAGCATAGAGAGATCGCTCTAAGCCAAGGCGGATGTCTGGTAGACGAGGAGGGCACCGCCGAGGAGGATAGCGCCCAAAAGAAGAACCCAGATGGCGAGGGCGGGCGTTCCCCCTGCGTAAGTATCACCAGACTTGCTCCATTCGTCCTCAGCGTAGATCGGGCTGTACCCGTCCACGTTCGCACCGTACTTGTTCACAAATTGGTATACACCCTTCCCCTGGTAAACAAAACCCACACAAATCAGCGAACAGTACCAAAACGAACACCCAGCACAGAAAAACAACAGGGAAAAAATAGAAGAAAAAAGAAAAGCAAGTGAGACTGCACCTTCAGCACTCGGCCATTAGCATCAACACCCTTCTTCGCCATATCCCCAGAAGGACCTGCATGACGTAAGAACATCGAACAAGATCACAACTTTGCAGCAACATGCAGTGATACCCACGATCGGCAACCTCTAACTACCGACTGTGTTTTTTCAGGAGACTCACACGACCGGCAACCTTTAACAATAGGCTGTGATTTTCCTGGGGCGATCGCTTTCTAGAGGAGAAGGGAGGATCGGAGAGTGACTGACCCAGTGGTTGCTTGACGTTGATCTTCTTGGTGCTGGCGACGACAGTCAAGGAACGAGCTGCAGGGCGGGAGGTTCTGAGAGCAGGCAAGCCTTGGACAGAGGCGCCGATGAACGACGACTTCTCCACAGCGGAGGAGATGGCGACGGCGGGAGAAGCCATGATCACAGTGGTGGCGGCCATAGCTAACTAGCTTAGCTGCAGATTCTTTGACAATGAAGCTCAGGGAGTGCTGCGATGCTAAAATGGGGCGTGTGTCGCCCTTGTTATGGACGTCGATCGCGCGTCGGGAGGGAGTCACGAAGGTGGGAGTGCGGCATTGTGACTGGATGGCCAGGTCGCCTTATCCTCGCTCCTTGCTTTTCACTGGCGGCCCCTGCTTTCTCCGGTTCGGCACTTCGCTCTCGTGCTTGCGTGCTTGTGGGAGTCGCTTGGTGGCCCCACGATCGGCCGGTTGAACCTGTGGCCTGGATGTTCTGGTAGGGGTTCTGGATGAGGGGCTTTTCTGTGGCATGCCATTGGGGGGATGAAATTTCTTTCTGTTTGTATTGGATGGTTCGAGATTTCTGGAGTGTCTGAGCAGTATAACAATTAGTCCGGAATACACAGTCTTCTCCTCCTCGCCCGGCCCGCATTGTGGGTGGGAGAGTGGAGCCTTAGGACTGCTTCACACTATGGCTGTTCAAGTTGAGAGGCCGTGGGATTGAGACTCCAAACTTTGTTGAGAGTCCGAAGAAATTTACTGGAAATAGTCAATAAAATATTATAATTGTGGCCTTTGGTCGGGCATAGTGTGAAGCTTACAAAGGCCAAGCCCAAAGTTGAAAGCTTTGGCCATGAACTCCCATGGCCTCTCAACTTGGACGACCGTAGTATGAAGCCTCCAAAGGCCAAGCCCAAAGTCCAAACCCATATCACTTTAATCCTTGTTCAAGGCATCCTTTTGATCTAACGGCCAAGATCTTGTCAGTTTTTGATTTTTTTATGAATAAAATGTGACGGCCTCTCGACCATAGTTTGGGTCTTGCAAAATGCAAAACTCAAACAAATGCCGAGAGGCCGTCACCTTGGTCAAAAAGCGTCGCCACATAGGCCATTTGGAGAGCAACAGTCGGTGGACTTTGGCTTTTAGTTTGAAGGCTCGAGAGGCCGAAACTATGGTTTCCTGCAATTTCATTGGTTGGAATCGACGGCCTCTCGACCTTCGGCCCCAGTGTGAATTGGCCCTTATTTGGAGTGTGAGGAACCCCAGCCCACACACTATCCCTCTAATCTCGTCAAGAGGGTTGACGTCTCCTAAATTCTAGGGCACCATAACTTCAAGTTATCCCATGCTTCCATTCACATTTTAGCGTCCCCATTAAACAATGGAAGAGTGCCACGTTGCAGAGACTTAATTGATATAAGATGATTTCTATTATAACCGACTTGTCAGCAAATGTAATTGGTGAGCGGCTATTTCCTTTACCATGTATGCTGGCCTAGGGTTGGGGTTACGAAGCTCGGCCGAGCGGCACCTGCAAGCATCTCATGTAGCCGAGCGGCCCGGCCTGAAGCATAGGGTTGGGCATGCTCTCACACAAGGTACCAGCACGGAAATGACTTAAAATGAAGCACTACCAATAATAACTCATTAGGTTTTTTCACCTAAAGATAGATGATAGTTTTGCAATCCAATTTTCCCATGAACTTACCGTGAAGATTGAAGGGTTTCATCTTGGAGCACCATTTCAAAAAATACTATTAGTCAAGTTTCAAAATTTCATAGCTAATTTAAAAAAGATTCAAATATGATGATTCCAATTGATCTTTCCTTCCACTTAACTTTTCCCATGCACAAAAACTATATGCAAGGTTAAGTTCACTATTGATTTGCTTTACTGAAATTTGATCCGTATCATTGAACAGATTATTTTTATCTAGCATATTTTTAAGTGTATATGGGAATACAAGATTTAAGTATTGTACATTCAATACACTAATGATGAAATTTAGTGTTGTGAACACTATTTAAGAACCCCAACATAATATGGCAACTACTGTGATTAAGTTCAACACTATATAACAAATCCAATAATAAATGTAAAAGTGCTCTAATTGTGCTTGTTTTCTAGTTAACAAATAGTCTTAGAACCAGAAGCTAGTGCATCACGATTGTTTTGTTGTAGCCCTATATAACATTATAAAAATGGCGGATTATTCACCGCAATAGGAGAAAAGAAATATATGAAAGAGTTTTTGAAGATCTGAAGCAAGCATGCAAGTTGCATTTACTATGGAAAAACCACCACTATTATACTTAATGAGGTCCAAATTAAACGGGGAGTAAGAGGCATCTCATGAAATAATTTGGGACAAACTACTTTAGCAACTAGAACTTTTTAAAGTGCCGATTCGTATTAGATGGTATAAAGTATGGGCAACCGTTGGGTGTGTTGTCATTGTGTAGCTTGGGTTTGTTATAAAATAACTTCTTCATATATCAAGTCCCTTTATTTATTGGTAAATTGCATCAATTAATCAACGCATGTCCAAAGGTGTGTTGGTTGAACTTACTCACAATCTGATACATTTTTGCACATCATTTTCTAGGTTGGTAAAGCCTCTCTATGGTTCAACAACATGTCACCCCAAAATGTTGTGTCCAACCCTAAGTGCTCACTTTGGAAAAAGGAAATGGCCGGTGCCGCGTGCAAACACTAAATGTTATCTGCTTTTGCAAATAGAATATAGTCTATAAATGAAAGTGCAACACTAAATTAGTGTGGTACCTACAATTCTTTATTGTTAATATTGTATAATTTGTATAATTTGTGAATCTTGAATATTTTATCAAGTCAATATCAACAAAATAAAAAATGAATAGATGTACAACCAATATTTATTGATGAATGAGTTACGTAAAGCACTTCGTTTTCATTTCATTGATAATATCAAAAATATTTCGTTATGTTATATAATTATCTGACAAATATATGTTAATATGGACATTGAGGAAAGGAACCCAATACATGTAGTTGCATGTTGCTCCATATTTAATCATAGTTGCTCACAGTGGCACTTCTTACAATAAATGCATTGTTTTCTGAGCAACTACTAAAAGGTTACTATATCATTGACATGTTTGTTGTCGATATAGTGTTTAGTATGAATATTCTACCCTTAAAACTGAGGGGTTATCCCTATACCAAGGAACTATACTCAATGATGAAACAAACAGATGCTTCAATTATGAAAAACTTTACTAGAGACTATCTTCATTAGAGCTCCCGTCGCATCATGTGGAGTGATATTTCCCAAGCTACATCGAATACCTTCCACATTACAGTGAAAAATACGTAAAAACACCTCAAATCAGCAATATATGCAAAGCACAATCCTCTCAAGTCACGGATAATTCCTGCTTTCGAGAGAGTTATTGATACAGTTCATTGCTGACTAGGAGAATCTACATTCTAAATATTTGAAATACAGTGAAGTATCTAAATCTAACCAAAAAAATTGAGGTTTGGGATACCAGCAAATTCTTATCGGCTACCTTGCAGAGCATTACAAACTTGCTGAATATCAGAGTACTTGGACCTCTCTTTGAGAAGATGCTTGGCAAAGTTCAAAGCTCGCCGTTCGCATTTGACTTTCTTCTCCACATCCGAAATGGACTCCAGATCTTCGACGTGAGCAATGCCGACAACTCTCCGGATCATCTTGGCTGCCGCAAAGCCCAGACTGTCTTGGAACAACTCACTCATGTATGCTTTCTGCGCTAGCGACTGCAGCTCCTTGGTGTTGTACACTTCCCTCTTGTATGCATCTCCAGAGCCCCAGTTCTCGTTCCATAGATCGATGAACTTCTGTGAAAATAGCTGCCATGTGTCGCCGATTGTCTTCAGCAACCACAGTTTGTACCCCTGCCATGCAAACTCACCCAAATTTCAGGTCAAAGAAGCCCTATTTACACCACTGATCAATAGGCAACCGTTGAGATTGTGCCCGTAGAAACTCAATTTTCCTCGCCAGAAAAGTACCAGTGTAAAGGACCCGGTTCAAGAATAATAGATCACAATCTAGTCTTATCATGAAGTCTTTGTTCTACCAGGATAGTTTCAGCTCCCAGTTGTTGCATGATCGAAGGGAAGTAGGAACTAGTGTTACTCAATAAGAAGAAATGTTTGGGCAGTCACTTAGTGGACATGATTGTTGGCTTAGAAATAATCTCTCCATTTTGGAGAGAAAACTTTCATTCAGTGCTCAATTACATCAAGCACGCGTGATGAGGGGAAAGATACGAGTCTCAAACGAATGAATATGACGGTCATCATGAAAGAGTTCTGTACCTCTCGATCGTTTTCAGCAGTTGCGTGGCCGTCTTGAGAAATGTAAGCCAACATGAGATTGCCAAGAAAAGCACCAACGTCGAAGCCCATGGGGCCACAGAAGCCAAACTCAGGGTCAATGCATTTGGTGGAGTCCTGAGTAACCATGATGGATCCGGTATGCAAGTCTCCATGCACCAATGCTTGCGTCCTCTCACAAAACCTGCCACCCAGCAGATTGTCAGAAAACAATCGTCAAAAAAACACACGGCCATTCACAGGACTTCGCACTTACTTGGACTTCAAACCAGCAATCTCGAGTTTTGCAGCAGCATCTTCTTGCAAGGCTTGGACATCAGAATCCAAGTGAGGCGAACTCCACCTATTGTTTGACGCTTTCATGTAAGGCTCCGTGAAGATGACTTGTTCTGTTACCCGACACATTTCGATGTTGCCACAGAAGTGTTCCACTGCAACCAACAAAAAGCTCCTCAGTCTCTGATACAGGCTTGTTATTGTGCAGCCAAAGAGGAGGGGTTTTGAGTGATGGGCTACCTTGTTTTCGGTGTTTCAAAGTGGATAGAGCAAGTAACGAGGTGTAAAAGAGAGTGGACGCCATATACTCAGCCATATGCTGCGCCAGAAGAGGGTACACAGTCCCAGCAATCAAGCCTTTTCGCAAGATGATATGCGGTGGCGCAAGATACTCCATAACAGTCAACGCCATGGGATGATCGAAGAAATAGACTTCAGGCACAAGAGCCGGCACCAATCGACCATGTTCTCGCAATACCGAGGTTTCGAAGTAGGCGCGCTCCAGTGTCATAGGCCACGACTCACCAACACAGCGCACATAAGGGAGGGCCTGAAATGACCAAAGAAAACGGGCCTTAGAATCATCACACTCACGAATGCCGCAGTTGCTTATGAGATTCGAACAAGGGCATGTCATTTTCTGCTTTGAATTTCGGTACACCAATCAACGAATTTTTAAGAATTTCGGCATAATAATGCATGGGGTCAGTCTGCCTGAAATTAGAAATGCTCTTTTTTACAAAAGTTTGACTGAATGTATCTCAAGATCCGCACAGTCAAATTTGATAAAACTGATCAGGTAGACTAATTGGATGGCTTTGAACAGGATCCTACGGTTGGATTCTGCGAAACCGTGTTAGAAATTTAATTGCTAAATCATTTCAGAATGGAGTGCTTGGAGGTCACAATAGACCGAATAGTGATCAGTTTTTTAGAATTTAAGCTCAACAGTGAATATACTTTTAAGAATTTGGCATCATGGCCAAATAATTGAACTTGTGCCGAATCTCCTGAGCAACTACGGTACACGAAAAGAGGAGAAGGGAATTTCATTACCTGTTTCAAAACGAACGATCCCTTTGGACCTTGCAAAATGTAAACAAAATTCAGGTTCCCGTCGCCGACTTCCTTCACACTCCAATCTGCACTTGTTCCACCCAGTATCGTTACCAGCTGTGGCTGAGACTTCACGTAGCCTGCTACTTGTGTCTCATCCAATGGTTTGAAATTCGCATGCACATTGTCTTCCTTCGGAGTGGGAGGTGCTGCTTTGCCATTTGAAGCCGACCGATTCTCCTTGGACTGTGCAATAAATGTAGGTATGTCGAACACATCTGAATTTTCGGCTTTGTAAATCACACCCTGCCACAACCAATAACAACAATGTTAACCCGGATTCATGCTCACCTCCAGAATCATCAAATAGCATATGTGGGTAGGGTTTAGGGTTTTGCACATACTTGGTCTGTAATGATACCAGTGATGAGGCTAGCTGGGGTGACATCAAAGGCAGGGTTCCAAACGCCGACACCATGTGCAGCAATTTGGGAGCCACCACCACCGTGTGAATGCGTGAGCTCTTTCGGTGACCTTTCCTCAATGATAATCTCCTTTCCTGACTGCATTTCCGTGTCCACGGATGTCAAAGGTGCGGCCACATAAAAGGGTACGCCGTGATGAAATGCTGATAAGGCCAGACTATATGTGCCGATCTTGTTCGCAGTGTCGCCGTTGGCAGCAATGCGATCTGCTCCCACCACCACCGCATCCACTCGCCCCAACGATTGCAACGCTGCTGCTGCCGAATCCGCCACCAATATTGCTGGAATCTTGTCGTGCACTAATTCGAATGCTGTCAATCTCGAGCCCTGCAGAAAATATCACATCTCAAATCGTAGCCTACAACATTCTGTGAATGATGATATAGCCCATCAGCGCCCGATGTTCAGAAGCACTTAAAACAAGTAAAATCCATGAAAATTGACACATGAAATGACCATTTTCTGACTAGAAAGTTCAGAGATTCCAGAGTGGAGAGTCTAGATTTATTAACGATGTAGTCTACATCGAGCACGCAAGTCTGAGAGGGTATATACACAGAAGTTGGAAATGCCCACAGCAACGAGGACCAATTCAATCATGCCACCAACAAGTAATTTGACATAAATTTGCATTTTTACTTTAAGCTAGAATGGTTTGGCTGGATACATCAAGTTTTACGTCCACATCCAATCATCTAAAACCATGTTAATAGAATTTCAAGATTTTTGTTTATTACTAGAATCAATCTCCATTGTTTCAAGTGACAATCAAGATTGCACATCAGGCAATAGAATCGATAATAGCAATAAATATTCATCTTAGTTCACTAGTACAAAAACTTTCGTTCATGACTGGTTCACGGATTATCATAATTAGATAGTTTCTGTACTACTGAATCAAAAGGTAGTCAGGATGAGTCGTAAAAGATAGATTTTCTATCAGTAATTCAAGTTTTGTTCTTCAAGATAGTTGAGTGCGAACCTGATTGTACGGCCGCGTTTCTGTGCAAATAGCAGTTTCCAGCTTGCCTTGAGCATGGAGTGCACGAATGACCCCAAGAGCAGTCCCATAAGCCGAAGTAGCTAAACTTCCAGTATTGCAATGAGTGAGGACGCGCATGCCATTACCAGAAGCAGTCGGCGATTTTGATAAAGCATCTGCACCGAATGCACCGATTGCCTTGTTGGAAGCTACATCGGCAGCCAGCATCTTCTCTGCACCCTCGAGGTAAGCCTGCAGATTACCAATCCTATTACTGCATGTTTCATCAGGGGAAGAGAGAGAGAGAACACGGTTGCTATGGATTCTTACCTCGTAAACTGCTTCGGCATTGCCGCCCTCATCCGCTACTTTTTGAGATAATTTCAACAACGTGGTCGCGGCTTCTGCGAGGTTCACTGCTGTTGGACGACTGTTGCATATCGATATATCATCAATTCAGAAAGATTGTCCAATTGTCTCTCAGGGTACGATTAGAATTAGCGACCTGCTGAGAGACGCGGAAAGGTTTAACCTTCTCATGAATGAAAATTCAAAACAAACTTGCGTTGTGCTTCACTTACTCTTGGCAAGAAGCGAACACATTCGAGGTTAATTTGGATGGTACAAAAATTCAGGGGTGATGATCCAAACCTGGACACAAGATAATCCAGCCGATCTTTCAGAAAAGCAACAGCCTCTTGTCCAGTTCCAGACGACACAGGCTTCAAATTCTCCACTTCGACGGCCAGCGCAAGGGCAGCAGCGATGGCGATGGCGGGTGCGCCTCGCACCACCATGTCGGCAATTGCAGTCCTGCAATGCCACACGTTAATGTCAATCGACAAGGGTTTCAATTAGAGAAACCCAACACCCAAAAACCCCAGCTCCACTCGCCGATAGATGCAACAACTTACCAGCCTGCCGCCGCATCCTTGATCTCAATGTAAATCGTCTCCGTAGGAAGCTTCCTCTGCAATCACCCAATTCTCTCAACTCAAATCCAACCTCAACAATACGATAGAAACTAATAGCTAAATCGCAAAAGCTGAAGAAATTACCCACAAGACCAAATTCAACAACCAAGCGATGATCGGAGAACAGAAAGCATTTGAGCTACCTGGTCGAGGAGCTGGAGGTGGCCGCGGCTGTAGCGCATGGCCTGAAGCAGAGCACCGTCCTCTGCCATCGCCAGAAGCTATGCGATCGCGCAGGAATGGAATGCAGCGATGAAGCAAGAGCAAGGATCGGATTCCTGACGATTGTTGAGGAAGAGAGTGATGGCGCTCTTGAGGGGGAATGCACTTGGCTGCGTTCACGAACTGGTGGCGGAAGGGAATATACGGAGTCTTCCAGGTACAGGATTCGGTTTCGATTGTTTGAGCCCGTGAGTGGGGGTCAGTGTGCTTGTGCTTGGGCCGTGGACCGTGGACCTGCCTCACTCCCGGGGATCATGATCCATCGTTGCATGCTCTTTTCTTATTTCGTTTCATAACAGATTTCCGTTATAACCAAGACCTTTCACTTTTACTATCCCTATAATTATGTAGAATCTCAACGTGGCTGTATGGAGTTTCCTTACTTTTCAAATTTAATAGAGTATTGTAGTGGTTTTCGAATCTGTATGAGCTGAATCTTTTCACCCCTAAGGTAGGAGTGGCTAAAACCGTCCAGCCCCAAAAACCGTCAGAATTTCAGCTTTGCATACTTGGAATAGTGGTGTAAAATTTGAATTATTTTTCGATAGTCTAGAAAGCTAGTGCAAATCCATCCCCAAATAAAAAGACATTTTTTGAGTAATCCTATAATTTCCTATGAATATTTGAACCCTACTGTGCGGTTTTTGGGGCTGGACGGTTTTAGCCACTCCTACCTTATAGTGGATCAGCCTCTGAAAGTCTCAAGAATGCCAAAAACTACCCTCTTTTCATGCAAGGTGAAACATTTCAAATTTTGACTCATCTTTAGGTATGTAACCATAGGATCTAGTACCTAATTTGTATGTGTATATGTATATAGATAGATAGAAACTCCGGTCCCTTTTTAACGGGCCCACGAGAATGAAGTGTCCGTGAATGAAATGTCCGTTCGTAATGCTAATATCCCGATGGCTACCTGACAAGGGGAAATTGGAACAATACTACTTCCCCCTCTCAAGGGTCGACACTATAACTACACTAGTTTTTAGCTAGTTACTAGTGCCTTCAAGATACTTGATATAGTATCCTCCCAAAGGCCTTTGAGGTACCCATACAACATGGTCCAAAAGTATATAAAATTTCAACTTCAAACTCCTGACCGATTGTGAGATCATAATGTTCAAAGTTGGAGAGAGAGTTTTTTCACTTAGTTTTAGAAAGAATATACAACTAATTTTTTGAGGGCCAAAAAACCATTTTGGTAAAAAAATTGATTTGAGGCTCTTCCAGTTCTTGTTTCTAGGTGAGTTAGGAACATGTCTATGCAATTTGACCCTCATGCAACCTATAAATCCTAAGGAAATGTTTGATTATTCACATGGTAACTGCTACTAAGGCCAACCTCTGACAATAAAAATGTCATGTAACGGATATTTCGATTGAAAAAATCAGAAAGGTGAAATCATGCCTTAAGACCTTGTTTGCATGTACAAAAATAAACAAAACTTGAAGAAAAGTAAAATCTCAATTTTTGATGAATTTCTGAAGTTACTCCGATCTAATTGATTTTGGGCAGACTCTAAGAATTAATGAGCATATACCGCAGGTTGGCCACTTACGGGCAGATTTCAAATGGTGTTTTTCAAACATTGACTTGAGTGTAATTATCTCCTAAAATGTAAGAAATTCTAGAGCATGAAATGACTTTTGGAAAGGTATGCAAATACTCTACAACCCACAATAGGTTGTTAATTCATGCAAGCTAAAAATAGTAGATCTCAGGCTGCCCAAACCCTATACGACTACAATCTAGCTTTAACTACTACTTTAGTCTACTTTAGAGGTTGATGTTGATACGAGTTTACTTTTAGTTTTGAAACAAGGTTTTCTTTATTTTTAGAGTTTTGTAAAATTTGATCTGGGTTTGTGCAATTTTAGGAAATTTATCTAATATAGTTAAAATTTTCTAGTTTTTCACTAGGGGTGAACATGAAAGGGATTATTCTGTGATGAAAAATTTATAGGGGCATGTTGCTTGTAAATAAATTTGTAGTATTTGATCCTAGATCACGCACTTAGGACAATGTTGAGGTCTAATTACAAGTTGCATAAGAAAATTGGCAATCCAAAGTATTGTCGAGGGAATTTTTGTAAATGGCAATGATTTACCCTTTATTGCTTAGTATAATATGTTAAAAAAAACTAATACAAAGTAAACAACTGATACAAAGTAAACAATTGAGTGAGGGCAATAGTGTGTTGTCCATAGAAAGATAGACTTAGGGCCACTTTATACAAAGGCCAGGGCCGGCTGGAGGCTGGGCCGGAATCGAAGGCTAGGGTTTGGGCCCAAGTTGGGGAGTTCGCGACTTGGTAAACCTTGTCCCAATTGCATCACTTGGGCCTGAACATTTTGGCGCCAAAACAGTGCCACGTGGGATGCCACATAGGATAAAGTGAAGTTTTGGTCGGGACCTAGTCGGGTCCTAGTATAAAGCCCTTGGGCCCGATTTGAAAGAATTGAGCCATCCTATTGGTTGAAATTTGAAGAATTCGGGTCGACCCTCTATCCGGCCCCAAGTATAAAGTGGCCCTTAATTATTGTACTTAATTTTCTTACATTGTTCTAGTTTCTACAATTACAATTTTGAAGATGCTCTTTATTTATTTCTTTCATTTGGTTGCAAGTGTAAAATGCTTCTTGTCACCATTTACTAAGTGATAAAGGTATTTTTTTTCAAACAATATGATTTCTTGTGTAATTTGGAAATTCAACAATGTTTTGAACAAAGTTGGAGATAGAAACTTGATGTAGGTCCTCAGGACATGATTTCTTGCCAAATATTTATAGCATGCTTAAGTTATAAAGTCTATGTGAAGAATAAAATTCAAGACTTTGAGGCTTGTATGCAAATTCCATGCCTTTAGCATGTTCACTTTGTAGGTGAAGACTGAGAATTTTTTGTTTCTAAGAAGATAAATTCCAAACCTAGTGAAGGGTGGCGTAAATAGAGTGATTGTCTGTTTGATTTTGTTTGAACTTTTGATGTTATGATCTTGCAAATGGAGTGACACAATCACTAAAAACCTAGGCATGGCACTCTTAATATGTATAAGATCTTCTGATTGAAAGTCAACTTAAAATTAAAAATCTATGAATCTTAATTAATTCGTATAAAGTCTTATTTATTTGTGGATTTTGGAAGTCCAAAGCAACACAAACTTTTAGAGTTGAGTTTATGCAACCTAATAGAAAACATTATCATGAGTTGGACAAGTTCAAAATAAATAATTGCCTTGAAATACTTTCATTTGAGTGATAGTCTAAAAGACATTGAATAAAAAAATTGTGAGGACTCACAATTCTAAGGCGGCTACAACACTTTTCTCTCTACGTGAGACTAGATAGAATGCATTACTTTTTATTTTGAAAGCATACAAATGTTGAAGATTGGAGATTAACTGAAGGTATTACTGATGACCCTTTATTCTCCTATTTATCCTTTAAAGACCAATGACAAGCATTCTTAAGTACTACCAATCTCTTACAAATACTCAACTGTGTAATTTGTGATTGGTGTAAACATTGTCTTCCAAACTTCTCGTAAAAAAATTTGCCTTATTCGTGATGTAAGCTTATAAAAATTAAAGTACACCTCTTAGAAAGGATTTATATTGTTTTCTTCAAATTTGTTCTAAGCTTAGGTTTAACAATGCATTGGAATTAAAAAAAGGTCAAAAAGTGATCATTCGGGCAATTAAAAGTCCATCTCGTTTGTTTTCCTACAAATATCTTCAACTTTGTACAACTAGGTTTTACGAAGTTTTTGAGTGACTTGAAAAGGCAATGAAGGATCAAGTTATTAGTATTATAGAGGGTGAAAAAGATGATTAATTCGGGACGAACGAAGACGTACATGATTATTGAAAACAAGGCCTAAAGCTGCACATTAGGGATATCCTAGTGTAAGGTGCATTACAACTTCCACTTTCATTTATAATATACGCGTTGTATACATTGCAAGGAGAGTGGTTTTTACTACATATGACACGCCCACTTCCAAACATTTTAATCAATTTAACATGAAGCCAATATATACAAATCGAGTTGGTTCAATCTTCTACATACTTTGTATATTTTATATGGTTGTTTTTATGATAATTATTTTGGTCGCTCTCCAATATGCCTATGACAAATTTGTAATCGCTAAGCCATCTGGAGAATGTCTTACAAACGATTTGAGCAATTGAAAGTGGACATGAGTGCACACCCACCCGAGATTGGAGAGGAACAACAAATGATACAATTTCTAAATCTCTCAAACAACGGTTTGCGAGACCAACCCAAGAGCACAATGAGGGAATCTAATTGGAAGGTTGTTGTTGGAAGGTTGTTGTTGGAAGGTTGCTACTAAAAGGTTGTTGTTGGAAGGTTGCTGCTAGAAGGCGAGAGCCAAAGCAGATACAACAACATGAAGGTGAGTGGATAAGTTGGTCCTTTACACCATTAGCCTTGAAGAACAATACGACGTTCTTAATTCTATTGGAATCATAGACGTCGTACGAGTGTACTACGCCTTGACTATGAAAGGTTTTGGAATTAAACACTATATTAATATTTGGATCAATGAGCTTTGAGTATTGTGATTACATGGGCAGTCGCTTAAAGTTCTTACCATTTAAACTTTGTAACAAGGGTCACTGGTCATTTACTTTGTCAAGTACTCAAATGTCAACTTTTGTAAGAACGGATATTACATCTATGTAGGCATGACCAAATGAATTGGAAAAAAAATATGATAGTTATAAATGGTGACTCTTTTGTTTTGAAATTAATAATCAAAAATAAAATAAAAATACTTCTCTGAGGTTGCAAACATTCATTAATCCCCAAGTGAGCACATTAGAAGTCTAAGAAGAGGCTTAACAGAAGGCTTGGGGTGAACTGATGAAATAAAAAAAAGATTTGCTACATAGAACCCGCATCGCTCAACCATTTTCAGAACTTCTTACCAAGACTCAAGCAAGTTGAAATGCGACAAAAGTGCACAACCGATATTGCAGTGGGACAACATATGATTAGTTTTCTTCGCAACATCTGAGAGAAGGGTTTCGAATCCAATCGCACGAGGGCGACGAAAGAATCTACGAAATAACGCAACAAACGGCAGTACGCTTGATTGGGAGCGATAGGATCGATGCTGACTACGAGAGACTCTGCATGGCAGAGCGACGAAAGAGCGGCAACAAGAACGCGAGGGTTAAAGTCCTTGCTCTAGTTTGCAGCTTACAAGTTCAAGTGGAGTAAAAGCTACAAAAAACACGACACCATGCTCCAAGTAAAATGTTGAATGAAGAGGAGGGGACAATGCTTATTAGAGCTCCTCTCGCTAAGTCATCTGGAGAACGTCTTACAAACGGTGTGCGCAAATTGAAAGTCGACATGAGTGCACATCGACCTTAGATTGGGCAGAGGAACAACAAATAATACGATTTCTAAATTTCTCAAACAACGGTTTGCGAGAGTAACCCAAGAGCAGGATGAGAGAATCTAGCTGGAAGATTGTTGTTGAAAGGTTGTTGCTCGAAGGCGAGAGCGAGAGCGCATACAAAAATAGGAGGGAAGCTAAATTTTACAACCCTTCTTTCTATTTAGCCTAGCCAATTGTTGGAGATACTCTTAAGAGCCACAATTACCCTTCCAAGCACAAAGATAGAAAACCTAGTAACAACTCAACTGTTAATTCGGCAAGCTCATTGAAGGATGGCCAATGAAATCAAATTTGGAAATTGTTTAAAGTATGCAAGAGATTAGATCTATCAGAATAAAAAAAATTGCTTCACATTGAATTTTAATAGAGAAACCCATAGTTATACCTCTTATCAATCAACCTTCAAATGTACACCATGAGTACATCAAAATTGAAAGCTAGAAACTACAATGAACCTTCTGATTCGTTTCTACACTAGGCATTGAATCATATGCCCGCAGTTCCGCTTACACTGGAACGACAAAAAAGGGAGAACCCCATACCCAAAATGTCCACAACTGAAAGCAACATCAACACAAAAACGCGAGAATCTTTGACGAAAAAGCACTAAAGCAAGCAAACAATATAAACCTCACAACAATACAAAAAAAAATAGCCATGAGGTCTATGACGTCAAGGTCCAAAAGCGATATCTATCAATCAGGCAAGATGTGGAAGTTGCGTAGTACATACTGTATTCCACCACACCTTTGACGAGAGTTTAGCTCAACAGAATTGTGCGTGGCAATATGGTGAACTCCAGATTGCAAAAGGGGATCCGTACGTAAGAATGCATTTTTGATACATCCTGCTCCTTGAAGGAAGCTTATCGCTTGGATCGCTTGCTCCTGCTCGAGGCATCATGGGTTTACTCGATGATGCACTTGCTCATGTTTCCGGCTCCTTCGTTGTAAGTATGTTCTGACTCTGTACTGCCTTGATTTGTACAGTGAAACTCGTACAGGGGTTTGTCAGTGGTGTATCCTCAAATTCGTACAGAAAGGTGCACAGGCAGGGAAGGAGTTGAAGTTTGAAGAATTCTAAATATGTAGAGAATTCATATATTTTTCGATTGATGTCTTTTACAAATCGAAAAAAAAGACCTCTGCTGAAAACCGCAACCGAGGATTTAGGTAGGTCACGGAGAGACCATCGAAGGAGTGCTTATTCTGAGTGCCCAGTAAGCCTGAAAACCTGATTTTGTTAGATTGGAAGTATTTCATGTGTCAATGAGGATCAGAAGCGCTATCCGGTGCCACTCTTGCCATAAATTGCATACTTTACAATATCTTTCCTTTCTTTTTTCAAATATCCTCCGTTTTTTCGCACCAATGCCTGTGGTAAAGCACCTGGGTATTGAAATTGAAATCATGACCGGTACTTGACGATCGTGTAGAATGTTTGAGCATGACATGTTTACTGGTTATGCGCAGGAGTATGGTGTGGCGCTATTTGCACTCTTCCTACTCATCACACTGATCCAGCGACCCAAGAACTTGCCTCCAGGACCAAGAGGACTTCCCATCATCGGAGCCTTAAACCTCCTCGGCAAGAGTCAACATGCAAATCTGGCAGAGATGGCTAAAAAGTACGGCCCTCTCATGTCTTTCTACCTGGGACAGAAGCTCTTCATCGTCGCAAGCTCAGCTGAAACCGCCATGGAGTTTCTCAAAACCCAAGACAATCAATTCTGCTCACGACCCGCCCAACGCGCATTCGAAATCATCTTCCCCAAAGGTACGCCTCTGATGCTACAAACCATTCGATCCTGTGATAGTACAAACTTTTAATCATTCGATCCTCTCTGACAGATATTACAGGTTCGGATATCACGCCTGCATCGAGACAGTTAAGGAAGACAGTACACTTGCGACTCACAAGCATGAAGAGCATTGAAGAAACGGAAGCGATACGAGCAGATGAGATTGCTCAGATGGTGCGCAGCATCAATCCAGGACACGTCGAGGTGCAGAAGCGCCTGGCAGTTATGACTGCCAACATTCTCACTCGATTGATCATGAGTAAACGATACATGGGTCGGAGTGGGATGGGGGAAGCGGAGGAAAAAGAGATCAAAGAATTCGTCGAGATGACTGAAGAGATCATCGATTGTTTGGGAGTTCCAAATCCTCGCGATGTCATCCCTGCTTTTAAGTTGATCGACCATAATGGCCTTGACCGTCGGTTGAAGAATCTACGCAAACGCATGGAATCACTTCTGTCCAAAATCAACGCCGAACGTCGGCACGAAACCTCATCGAAGAACGACTTGCTCGATGCGCTTCTGGAACAAATGGATCGACAAGAAATCACAGAGGAAATCTTAACTAGCGTCATTTGGGTAACTTCAGCAAAACTTTCGACTTGCTTAAAAAGTTCAACGAATCATGATATGCTACGGTCAACTACTTAAGGACTTCTATAATAGTTCAGAAGTCATTGAGGGCTCCTCATGGCTCTGTGAACAGAAGGATATATAGTTGCATTGTTCTTCTTTGGAAGCATTAACCCAGAAAGGAAGATGATTGCGATGCTTGGTGCAGGAAGTATTTGCAGCAGGGATGGAGACAAGTGTATCAGCAACGGAATGGGCGATGGCGGAGGTGTTCCGAAATCCGAGCATACAAAAGCAAGCGCAAGCTGAGTTGAGTGCCGTGGTGGGAGATTCTCGACGAGTGGAAGAAGACGACATTCCGAAGCTGATTTATATCAAGGCGGTCGTGAAAGAGTCTTTTCGGTTGCATCCAATTGTCCCGCTTCTGATCCCGCACGAATCAAGAGCCGAAACTCGAGCGTTCGGGTACGACATCCCGGCGGAAACGAAACTGCTGGTGAATGCTTGGGCAATTGGGAGGGATCCGGCGGTGTTCAAAGATCCGCTCCAGTTTCAGCCGGAGAGATTCTTGCCGGAGGGACCGCATGTGGATACGAATTGGAACAAGGGGTTTAATCTTTTGCTCTTTGGCTCTGGACGCCGGACGTGCATGGGCATGGCCTTAGGTACTCTCCTAGTAGAACGAAGCGTTGCTAGTCTTCTTCATGCTTTCGCTTGGGAACCAACTCCAGACGGACTGGATATGACGGAAGGATTCGGTCTGTCGGTGCGAAAAAACGTGCCCTTGACCGCCATCGCCACTGCTCGACCAGCAAAAGGTGTGTATTAGAATAAAACGACCACATAGCCCGCCATAGCTGTACTCAGGTTTGCAAAGAAAGCTTTGTCTGGACCAGAGAATGAAAAGCTTGCGTTCCTCAATGCCAGCCTTAGTTCATATTTGGCTAGGGGAGACTGCACATTCTCAATGCTCTGTCTGTATGTTACCTACTTTGTGGTAACTAAAAACAAATAGAAGTATACGTAAAAGAAAAGCACTAAATTTTCAGCAGCAAAAGCAAGTTTGCTAATGCCCTAGCAGGTTTGTGTGAACGGTATAGCCGTGTCCCAACCAGCTGAATGACTAATGAATTTGCACTTTGCAGGTAGATTCACAGTAATTTTAAGTCGGGTCCTCGACATGCTTAATTCTCAGTGATTGGGTTCTTTAGCTAACTGTGATCTGCTCGTGCTGGATTTAGAATCGGTCTATGGATTCTATAAATCTACCAGATGTATACGGAAGTGATGCTTAAATGTTCATTGATGTTGCCATGAGTTTTCTTGATTTTCTTGCAAGAGAAAAGAGCTTGTGTGATTGATTTAGAGAACATGGTTCGCAGCCCCGTGTTACAGTAACCTGCAGTTTGGATAAGGTGAGTTGGAGAAGTGTCAAGAAGTGTGAGACATCATGTGACTTAATTACAAGATGCTAATCATTGTACATTACAATGATTAAAGTAACTCTAATACAATTATGTTACTATCAAAGTACTATATCGATAGTGGTATCGTGCAGAGCAATCCCGTACAACGAGGACAATGTGGCAAAAATCCCCCAATGAGGCAGGCGAAGCACGACGAGGAGATTTTTTGGGAAATTTTTTGCGCACGTCATTACGTTGTCGTAATCATACGGTGTGTAGATTAAATGATGGTATACTATACTGATGGTTCCAAAATAAAATCCGACCTTCATTTACAACCATGTTTGATTCATTTAGGAACAACACTGCAACTCATGCTTGGTAGGAGCTAGTGCAATAAGCCATGGTTGTTGGTCTTACATGATAAGTTTTTTACTCCTATAACATGTTCACCTGTCAATAGTAGACTTTCATACAACTTTTCTCTTCTTACTTTGAATTTTCCGGTGATTTTTTCTTTTCTAAACAAGACTAAAATATAAGAAATTCAACCATTTAGTGTACAATTTATCAGAAAGGTTGCCTTTGTGTCCCACCACCTTTGGTTGAGGTATAGTCATCTTAACTCTTAAGTCTTAATGTCTCAGTCCACATCTAGTCTAAAAGCACAATTTTCTCCAAGGCGTCATATTTTAATGTTTTTTCCATAAAAATACATCATCAGAAGTCTTGTACTTGCTCAGTTCCATTATAATTGTCAAGTAGGCTCTCTCAAATCAACTCAACAAAAATACATCATTAGAAATCTTGTACTCGCTCAATTCCATTACAATTGTCAAGTAGGCACTCTCAAATCAACTCCTTGAAGTAGATTTGAGAGAAACCTACTTGTGACAGATATAATGGCACAAAGCGGGTACTAAGATGATTCCAATTATTTGACTTTCACCTAAAAAGAGATAAGGCTTGATACCCCAAAATCACTTTTATATAGAAAAGCATTCATGGGCAATAAAATTTGATTCAAATGATTGGCTCGCAATGGCAAGACATGCCCCATGATTCCAGACCCTAAAACAAAAGCTTTTATACTAAAATGCATAGATTGGATTCATACCATCTTGAATTTATGTACAATTTTTACTACTAAAACTAAACTTAATAGGTTCCAACTCAACAAATTTATCATCTCCAAGATAAAAATCCAATATCATTCCTAATCCATATTTGTTATGACCATTAACCTAAGAAAATATTATCAAGAGACCAACCAATAATCTACAAACACTATGAAATTTTTGATGTTAAAGTAAAAGAAGAAATAAAGATTCACTAACATAAATATCTGAAGAGAGCCATGATGTGGAATATATTTCTTTATCTCCTGAGCGCAATTCTATTATCGTGATCTTGACTTTTGTTGAAGAGCAACGACTCCGTCGTCACGAACGAACGAACACTGAAAGGTAGGATTTTCGCTGGTAGCAAACGAGGGGTGAGCGACGAAAAGTGGACGTCGTCGGGAGTTACGTGGAACCGTTCAGTTGCAAAAATTAAAACCACCCCAGGTTCCGACCTGACGACGTCCGGTCGTCCGCACGCTCGACCACCTCCCTTCTTCTATTTATAGTCTCCTAAACTATGCTTGCTCGCGATCTGTTTTAGCCCTCCTTTCCCCTTGTTTCCGTCGCAAAGCAAAGCTAACCCCACCATCGCCAAAAGCTTCATCATCGACTGATTACTTGCGTGCTTGCAATCTTCTACAGACAGACAAATTCACTGACCGACAGACAGTAAGTTTGGTTACAGTTGAGTTGGTTTTCGCGTTGCGCATCGAGTCTTCGTGCGAGGTACCGGCCAGCGAGCGAGAGCGCGCTTCGTTTTTCTCCATCCATCCTACATACACATATGTACCCTTTTATTTCTACGAACCAGCAGCTGAGTGCGTGGTCATAACTTGCTTCCGTTATCTTGACGCGGGATTTTATTTTTTTCAATTTTAGTTTTTTATTATCGCGAGCGCTAGGGTTTGAAAAGTGCGTGCTCGTTAGGGGTCCGCCGGTTGTGTGCTTTTTCGATTGCTGATTCGTTTTGGATTATCAAGGTGGTAGTGTTCGCCGCATTTTTTTGGTAGAAACGTTAACAACGATAGGGAAGATTTTTGAACGCGAGGGGTTGTGGAGGGCAGGGCTAGACGGTCCAGCGATGGGCGATTACGGGGGAAATTGGCGCTATGGCGCTGCAACGGACGGTCGTCGGGCGGGATCTACTCCCACGAAGCGTTCTCGTCGTGATTACGGTCAGTTATTCCTCGTAACCGTTTCTAGTTTGTCTTAGGTTCGCACTTCGCGACATTGGATGTTCCGTGACTTGTTCAACACAGGTTCACCTTCGCTGTAAACGTGGAGATTATCCTCAATGCCTCGGTTCGGACAACAATTTTTGCGACGAAAATCGTGTTACCTCGCTTGACCGCGAATCTACTGCCGCAGTTAGTTTTTTCGGAATCGCAGCCTGTTTCGCGAAGGCTTGAATTTGCGCGTACGTATGTAGCACAGTCGTGATTTCGAAATTTGTTCAGGGAATGCTGATGCGCTTCCTTCCTTGGTACTTTTTTGAAACAGAGGATGGAATCCCTAGAACTGGATACGCTGCTGCAAGAGATCGTGATGTTGGATATCCTCGTGATAGAGTTTACGAGGATCAACTTGGCCGTGCGGCCTGGAGAGACGGCGATGGTCTAGGCGGTGGTGGCGACCTGGTACGATTCACGTTACTTACCACGAACTCCTGTCTGGGTCGAATCTTTTGTCGGATTTGGGTATCGTTTATGATTCTTCTTTGGGATTGACAGTTTAGTGTCAAGACATGGTTGAGTTGTTGTGCTTGTTTTCTGATTGAGGCTTTGGTTGGACACAGATGGGTTATGGAGGAGGAGGTTTGGGCGCGAATGACCTAGGACTAGGTCCAGGTCTTGGGCCTGGGCTTGGCGGAGGTGGCCTTGGGCCGCTTGGACTTGGTATCCCTGATGAATCTCAGCTAATGGGACGCGGTATGGGTCCTTTGGACGTCGGCATGGGCGGCCGACCTGGCGGACTTGGTCTCAACGGTGGTGCTCCGGAGCCCGACCTTGTACGAGCTGGTCTCGATGTACTTCCTCCTGATGCGTCTTCAACGCTATTCGTTGATGGTCTTCCGCAAGACTGCTCCCGGCGAGAAGCTGCTCATATTTTCCGTCCGTTTATCGGCTTTAAGGAAGTTCGGCTTGTCCACAAAGACGCAAAGCGAGTAAGACTTAGACCTGCATTGCCTTTTTTTCATCTTAAATTACTCGCTTTGATCCTTGAGATCCTGATTTCTCTTCATTGCTGAGCATTTTTCGACTGTCGCAGGCGGATGGAGGGAAGGTGGTCTTGTGCTTTGTGGAGTTCGCAGATGCAAGATGCGCAGCAACAGCCCTAGAAGCGCTACAGGGTACGTGCAAGTCCCCGATGTTTGTGACTCTTGCAGCACTGATGATGTCATGCACATGTCTGCAGACGTTAGTATACTATAAGCAGTAGTGGTAGTCGATGGTTATTAACGACTTCTTTTACTCTTGATGCAGGATACAAATTTGATGAAACCGATCACGAATCTTACGTACTGCGGCTCACTTTTGCTCGACATCCAGGGCCTCGTGGCCCTGCTCGGGACGATCCTTATAGAGGTGGACGTGATCGTGGAGACGACTACAATAATCGGTCACGAGGCGGCGGCGGAGGCCGCCGATGAAATGGAACGGTACTTCTTGTCAGGTTCTTATTCCAGCCCTACTTTCCTCTCCAACGATGTTATGTCAGTCACTGTGTTCCGATAGTTCGCGTGTGTCCCGTTTTGAGTATCTATCCAAACCTGTCATAAGAACATGTGCCCCATATCGGTCGTTAGTTGTGGACTAGCAGGAGAGCTTCACAAACTTGCAGGCGTAAAACTTGCACTTATGGCTACTCTCGCGGCACTGCGGATGTTTCTTCTTAGGAACCAGGGCTTGTTACCACAGAGGTTTTTAGGATGGTCTTGAGCAAGGCCTACCGAAAAGCTCAAGGTTTCAGCATGCTATCAGGCCAAATGATTATTGGCTTCCTAGTTCTTCATCTCGTTCGAGGTTGGCCCTATGATAATGAGGGAGACAAAAATGGTGACTCTTGGACGCTCTTACGTGCAGTGTGTGAGACCCTCCCGTTTTGAGATGATGGGCTCGAAGTGAAATTATCGGCGTACTTTTTGGGATCGTACATACACATATCGACAATTACGTTTCGTTGGCGCGACGGCCAAAACTGATGATTGTTCGATAGTTCCGAAAGAGACGAATGGCGTTACGAGCGACTGGTTCACGTTTAGACACCCGTCGGTGTGAGGAATCTGCGGAAGAGGACGAATCTGTATTTGCGATTGCCGGACATGTTCGGCCAAGAAATTTCTTGGCATATTTATCTCGCCAGATGGAGGTTCGCACGGGGTTTTGGCGAGTTTTGTTACGATATGCTAGACTCTTCACTGGGCAGCTTCTACTGTATCGCGGCCAGTGCTTTTTAGTCTGCGCTGATTAGACTAGCATCTTTGTGTCATCCTCGTGGTCCTGGGGTTATCTCAATTCGGGAAGTTATTTACAACAGTGTGAACCAGTTTTTTTAGATTCGGATTAGATTTTGGGAGGGGTCGTAGATTGTTATTATCGTTCAGTTCGGTAGGTGCTATACACACGATCAGTTATGTAAACTTTCAACTGAAACTCTTACTGAAAAGTTCTCCAATGCTGGATAATTTTCCCCCGTCTCGATGGAATTCCATGATCACAACGAGGCGATCGGCTTGCGAACCTCGCGGAGCTCTGCACTGGAGCAGCAGGCAGGTTCTAAACTGAGCATCATAGGGCGTCTCGTAGATCTTGCTTCATTTCTCGTGCCGAGACCTTGCAAATTGCGCTACCTTCGCAATGTCCATTAACAGTGGGGTATTGGACTACGTGAAATCTCCAGTTCGGTTTATCATGCGTAACTCAGTATTCTCGGTAAGTGTCAGACGTTGAGGGTTCTGCTGATCTACTAAACATGTTCTAACCATGCTTATGATGCTGCCTTGTGTGCCTCACAACTTGCACGGTTTTCTTCTGCTGTGTTGATCATCTTTGGAGTTTGGAGTTTGTGGCTGCTGTTTGAATGGAGATTAGCACAAGGATAGCTAGTGAGTTATCAGTTGTGTCCTAGGCATCACAAAACACTGAACTAAGTTGATTAGAACTGCAGCTTGTAATGGCCCACGGCACCGTGGCAAACTTTGATGTAAATATTACGTTTATAATGCTTTGGGCAGAAAATATGGTAGGGTCCTGCAAATTTCCTCATGCAGTCAGGTTTATCTCATGTCTTCAGCAGCCTCGCTTGCATCAGTCGTTGAGGATCAAGTAACATCTATTACTGCTTCTGAAAATGTTGAACAGTGAGTTACAAACGCATGGAAGTAACATTTACTGAGTAGGTCTATGAAATAGATTCAGGCTTGCAGGTTACGAGTCCCTCAGTTCGTGAGGGCTGTGTTAGCGTTACGTTTTAAGGAGTCTATCAGCCAATGCAGGTATACTTATGACAGAACATGGCACCTACGTATGGTTCAGATGAAAGTTCATGCAATGTGAAAGCAGCTCTTAAAGGGTTCGCGGTCCCTGCTGGACATGTGATCAGCTTCAATGCCGTCCTAGCTCAGTTGGTAGAGCGCAAGGCTCTTAACCTTGTGGTCCAGGGTTCGAGCCCCTGGGGTGGCGCACGACTTTTTTCAAGTTTGAAAAGAGGTAAAAATTTTTACTTCCGCAATTTTTGCCGCTGCACAAGAGTTGTTGATTATGACACAGTAGTGTTATTCATTACACAAGAGTTGCTGATTGTGACTTGTTATTCAATAAGATGCTCTTACGGTTCTTAGATAAGTGTCCATTTTGAGCTGTCAATGCAATCAATACTTTTTATCTTACTTAAAAACTTATGACATTGGTTCTTATCAACATCTCTTGTGTACTTCTTGTTGACCGAATTTCTTGCAATCGCCACTTAGATAGAGATGTGCTAAATCACATCCAATTGTGTCAAAGCTAAATCCGGTTGATGAATTTATGAAGTGACCGCAGTGGATGCCATCTTGTGGTGTTGAGGAAGCCTTATATAAGCTAAATCAACGGGTTGAAATAGGGTCAATGGAGCATATAAATGCATGGTATGAACCTCATTACAATCAAAGTTTTGAGAGACTCAAAATCCACCTCTGGTTGTCGCAATCGTACCATTTAGTCGTAACTTGTTTTTTGCATTCAGAACTTGTGTTAACCCTCAAACGCCCAAGAGAGTCCGAGGGCTCTTTTCCAACAGAATATGCTCTCTCACTGTAATGAACTTTTCACTTATATGTTGATGTCAAACTGGTCACCTCCTTGTGATGTATTCGAAAAGTGAAATTTTACAGTTTAAATCACAAATTGTATAAGTGATTTTGTGCTTTGAAAGGATTGTGGTAGGTAGGTTGAGGTTGTACATAACCTTGTAGGAGGTTGCAAGCTCATCATCGATTGGTTCACTCATGATGCCCAAGTTCAAAAAGAGCACTATTCATGATGCCCAAGTCCAAAAGATGTTCTGATTCAATTTTGGGTTGCCTATTTCAAACCCCATGGGCGTTTAAGGGTTAAATGTGCACTGTACAAATTTCAGCCTTTGGTGAGGATGGTTGGGGCGGCACTACCTCCAGCAAGAGAGGCATTATTGAAGAACCTAGCTACCGCAACATTTTCAGAGAACCTAGCTACGGAGGTGTTTTCGAAGAACCCGACTACCAGGGCATTTTTGAGGAACCCAGGTGCAAAGGCCACATTAACTTAGATGCGTTTAACTTATGTGATGTTTAACCCCTAAAAATCCAAGCGTTTCCTCGACCTTTGAAACCAAAAACCGCCATTTTTCACTTCCGTTGGGAAGTGGGGAAATGGAGAAACTATTTATTCATCGTTTTGGACCTTAAACCTCAGTTGGTAGAGCGGGGGATGTAGCTCAGTTGGTAGAGCGGGGGGGGGGGGTGGCATATGAGTTCTTGGAGCTCCAAGAAACCGCGCCGTAGGTCGTATTAGTGTCTTTTCTGTCATAGCCATAGCTGTGCCAGAGCGCTGTACTGCTCTTCGCACGTTGTCTTTTGTCGTTGTCAGGGTTTCGTACCTTTCTTTACTGTTGTCTTGGGAGTTTATTTCTTTAACGTATATTCTCTGCATCGTACGTGCACCTCTTGTATTGTTCTCTTTATTCTGTGTGGCCATTATGGATGTTGATACTCCGAGGGCACCGGGGGTAGTCGAGGTCGTTAGTGACGTCATGCAAGGTTTAAGCAACGGTCAAGAGCGAGTGTTTCAGAGTATGGTGAAGGACAACCGGACGCTGGCTCATACAGTTCCACTTCATGTGGAAGATGCAGCCAAGTTAAATAGTGAGAAGCCCCTCGAGTTACCATTTTCCGCAGAGGAGTACGCAATCTTGGAGTCCCACAAGGAACAGCAAGTCAAGCTCACGGTCCTCGGTCAGCTGCTGAGCGCAAGTCCAGGCCAGGATCGTCTGAGGGAGTGGGCCAAGACGATGCTTCACCCATCTTTGGTCATTTGCACATTGATAGGTAATGGCTTCTTTGAGGCCAGGTTTCGTTCGAAATAGGGGGTTCAAGAAGCGTTGTCCCGCACCTTTTTTTCATCAGAAAGAAGTGATTCTTAGTCCCTGGAACCCTTACTTTCGTCCAGATAACTCGGGAAGCTCAAATTTCCTGGAATACCCAATCTGGCTCCAGTTTTTGGGGCTCAGCGAATACCTTTGTAATGAGACTTGTTTAACAATAATCGCTAGTAAATTCGGGAAGGTCTTGTTTGTGGAGGAGTCTGATTCTTATGTAGCGAGGACCTTAGGTCTGAGAGTTAAAGTGCCGGTAGCAGATTATACTAAGATCCAGTAGAGGTTTACCTTGCGCACGTCTAAGGGAGTGTATCGTGAGCACAAAGTCTTAGTTACTCGTCATCCAAATCAGTGTATTAAGTGTCGGCAGTTGGGTCATGTAATTGTAATTGCTAATTGGAAGAAGGGTTCAAGAAAGTCAAGAACACACTTGAAAGCTCCAAGAAGGGATGAGGGTGTACATCGAGAGGGCCAGAATAACACCTGCCAGAATCTTGGTGACCGTAGGGACTGAGGTTCATCAAGAGGTGACCGTTACGGATCAAGATCCAGAGGAAAGGAAGAATGGAGGGCGAAAGGTAACGTCGGTAAATGGAGAACTGTCCAATAAAGAAAGAAGGATTCAGCTGGTGGAAGGGGAGGTGACTATCGCAGAGAGACATCCTCGGTTGTTGGAAGAGGTCGGAGTACGGAAAGACACAAGGGAGCCTCGGAGCTCGGTGTTTCACACTTCAAAGATGGATCAAAAGAAAACCGTGGCAAGATCTTTTCATTTTGCTACAGGAAGAAGGTTAATCCTCTTTCAGTTGTCAAAGGTTACTTTGCTGCACTCGGCCGTGGTAAAGAGATTATCTTGATCGATGAAGGGGGAGGAGAGATTGACATACCTCAGATAGTACGGGAGTTACCACGTCCAGAACTATCATCTACACCAGCAATCAAGGAAGTGGGTGAAAGCTCGAACTCGGGAGGAAACAATATGACTCATGGTGGTGCCAATAAGGCATTAGTTGCTCATTCAAATGCAAAGAAGAAGTGTGCTTGAAAAAACAGTCATGGCGTAAGCAAGACGAAGAGGCTCAATCCACTTGTAGGCCGATTGTTCATTTTGGATCGATAAGTGCACACAACCACTTACCCCCACACACTCCTGCAAAAGATAAGGATCGGCAGAAGTTAAAATCTAAGATCATTGACAAGAGGGACCTTATTCAAGAGGCCTCTACCCAGAATAGTAATCTTCCTCTCCATGATTGTGAAGAGGGAAGTAAAGGGAAGGTTCAGATCCTATGGAGGGCCGAACACGGTAGAGAAAGGGACGTAGAAGGAGAGAAGGGTAAAAAGCCTGCTAGAGAGGCAAATACTGCCCATACTAATGCTTTGTTTTTGGCACAGAAGCAAAGTCATCGCACAACTACAATTCCTCTCACATTCTAGAAAGCGGCAGGGATGTCGGCAGGGATGTCGCCAGTGAAAGAAGATGCTTCTCTTAGAGGACGTGCCTTCCCTATACCCATCACCAATGTAGTCAACAATTCTCGCAAGATGGAGTTCAAGCTGCTCTCGGATATTGAAGCAACAAACAAACAGCCTCTGGCGTTTGGACAGGTGACGGTGGTTGAAGGCAGAAGCACATGGACAGAGAAGGAATCGCGAACACACCTAGTTAACAAGGCCTCACTTGCATTACGCAGAATAGTGAGGAATACTAACAACCTACATAATCCTATAAGAGAGTGGGAGGATGCTTTTTGGTTAAATAAGTGGATAGACGATCCGAGAGAGGGTAGTCACTCTATGTGCCTTGCCTTTATTCCAATTGAGGGGGCTCAGCTTTAACTTCTACGGCCGGAACGATACGTATAGAAGAAGATGCTGCCGGAAATCCGAATGATGATATGGGGGGTGGCTGAGTGGGACGAATCTTACGCATCGAGAGCACCGACCCTGAAACCCTCAAGAGCCTACTAGGAGATGAGGTGATAGACATAGAGCCTTCGCCTCTGCGTCCTCTTCACAAGCGTATTGGACTTTGCCCGGATACACAGAATGGTGCTCACCCGTTAGGGTGTGATATGGAGGAAGACGAGGAGGACTCTGGAGTTGCCTAGACTTCTACACGCATCACCATTCATCCTAAATGGCGATACACAAGCTCGTAATTGCGTCATTGAATTCCCGCAGCATAGGGCAGGATATAGAGGGCGTCAGAAAGAGGTTTCTTAATCCATGGACGGTTAGAGGATGGTGCAGGACCAAGCGGAGCTGCTGGCGGATGACATCATTCATCGTATTATTGAGGACATGCAAGCGGATGCGAGCGAGGATGAGGTCAGCAAGGAAGCTTTGTTACCAGAGGACCTTCAAAATGATGAAGATCCACATTCACAGTCCATTTTCTGGATCTTTCTCCATTGGCTTGGCGCCGATTGCCTAGAGCGTTCTTTCTTAGGAATTATCGCCTGTATTTTTTCCTTAATAAACAATGCCCTTGCTTCTAGTTTTCTAACCTTGGGGAGTGTCACGTTTTTTTCAGGCTTCATCTTGTTCTAACATTTTCCCTCTATACTTTACATTAAGATTCATCTTAATGGTAGTCTCTTTCTTTAGACAAGACGATCAGCTTTGGTTTTTTAACACAATTAAGTGTTTCACAATAGCATTAGTTTTCTGCACATTCTGTGTCACGGCTCAGTAATATCTAGATCTTGAGGATCTGGCAGGAATATTCCCATGCCATCGACCTGGTTTCTTCTCCAGTGCCTATATTTTTCATTATATCAATTATCTTGTAAAGGGTCTTCAGCTCAGTTGGAAGAGCGGTAGAGCACAGAGCGGAGAGCCTTGGGGAGAGAGGGTTCTTGGAGCTCCAAGAAGCCGCGAGATGGAGAGGGTGTGGCGCCTGAGTAGTCTTTTCTATGTTAGGGTGCCGTATTTTTCTGTATTTTGTTGCTTGTAGTAGCTGTTTGTCCTTCTCAGCTTTTTCACTATCGTTGTGGAGAATAGTGTCTTATCGCCTGTTTTCCGTGAGGTACTGTTATCTGTTTTTCTTCCGTTTGTCTTTTAGGGAGCGTTTGTCAGTTACTTGAGAGTGTGTTTACCTTAAAGTACTGGATAAGGACTTGTTTTCAATAAGTGTGAGGTGCGAGATGAGCGGTGTGTAAGAGTTTATATCACCACAACAAATCCAACCCAATGTGACTAGATGTAAACCGGCCTATGTGACTGCGTAGTCACATCAGTCATCAGTTTAGTCAAAAATTAGTCATAAGACGGTCTAGTCATAAAGTAGTCATTTTTTTGAGGACGTGGATGGAAACGTCTACGGAACGAGACATATGTTCCCCTGCGCAGTTCCCATAGTCATGCTTTGATTGCTTACTATATGCAGTCATATCTAACATAGTTGTATGGTATTGGTATTTGGTTTATGTATGACTTAGTGTTGTCATAGAGTTGGTTTGGGTGACTACATGTAGTCACGTAGTCCTTAACGTAACTAATAGTAGTCATATATTTCAATTTGATGACTCTACAAAGTCATAAACCCCTAAAAGACTCAGTAAAAAAATGACACATGGCGAAGGTGGACCTTGCCTCCATTTTTGTCTAGGGTTAGGGTTAGGGTTGAGAATATTAAGGGCAACCAGCCTCCAGCCCCTCATTTTTTGAGCTCTCTTTCTTTCTTTCTTTCTCTCTCTCTTAGAAGATTGTTGAAGGTAATAGGTGTTGAGGAGTACTTTGAGGTAGGAGTCTTGAGTAGTACTTAGAGGTAGGAGTCTTGAGTAGTACTTAGAGGTAGGAGTCTTGAGTAGTACTTAGAGGTAGGAGTCTTGAGTAGTACTTAGAGGTAGGAGTCTTGAGTAGTACTTAGAGGTAGGAGTCTTGAGTAGTA
Organism: Bryum argenteum; assembly: GCA_037043015.1. Lineage (NCBI taxonomy): Eukaryota > Viridiplantae > Streptophyta > Bryopsida > Bryales > Bryaceae > Bryum > Bryum argenteum. Next base: position 3,009,710 of record CM073324.1, read on the forward strand.
CTTAGAGGTAGGAGTATAGATGAATACTTAGAGGGTCACATTTGATAGAGGAGAAGTGATTTTACATGTTCTTTTTTTTTTGGCACTTTCTATTGATTGGCAATGAGGCAACAATTCAATTGTCCACCCAAAAGCTGTATGAACTTTTTTGAGGTATTGTGTTTCATGCATGATCCTCTCTCATCTTTAATCAAGTTTACAATCTAGAGAGTATTAAGTACAGTTGAACATTGTTGCAATTTCTTGAACCTTGTATGTATCTTCCATTGAATCCCATGTATATGTCTCCATTGTATGATTTTGGTACTGATGTGGAATGTGAATTTCAGTCAAAGAAATCATCACTCTACGCAGTCATAGGGCTACATACACGGTAAGAATTTTATCACTATCACGAGTCACTCTTTCCAATACTGTGACTGAAACCAGTCATCTATCCTTGTACTGAAACCAGTCATCTATACTACAACGGTGCACAATCATAATCCACGGCAGCTAAAAACATAACTAACATTAATATTCCATGTCAACAACATAAAATATGACTCCATAGATTCACATTCCACGTTGACGACATTAACTATGACTCCACATAGTCACATTCGACGTCAGCCAAAAATATGACTCAATGCAGTCACCATTACATTACTATGCATGGTGAAAAAACCATATATGTGTTGACTGATACCTCACTACAATTATTCGCTATCTTCATATTGATGACTATATGTGGTCACACATATGTGACTCTACATAGTCACTATTTTCAAATTGATGACTTTATGTAGTCACACATATGTGACTCTACACAGTCATATTTTCCCAAGTCCCAGTGCACGTCCCTATTTGAGGTCCCAAAACAGTGTGGGAACGCAGTTTTGGGAACAAAAAATGCCGATATGACTGCTAGTCAGATTGTCCGAAGCGACTAAGTCCAAATGACTACAGATGGTGCTAGTCACATTTTTATTTATGCCCGATTTTAGTCATAAAACCTAGTCACATTGGGCTGGATTTGTTGTAGTGTATGTATAGTACGTCTAAGAGCGGCCGAACGATGGCGCATACTATTTTACCAGATGTTATGCCAGTAAAAGATGCTGCAAAGTCAACAAGTGAGGAAGTCCCCGAGCTGCTTCTTGTGAATGAGGAGTACGCTATTCTTGAGTCTTTCAAAGAAGCTGCTGCGAAGCTTACTGTCTTAGGCCAATTCCCGGGAGAGAGTTCCGGTCAGGATTGTCTTTGTGAATGGGCGAAAATGGATCTACATCTATCCCCGGCAGCCTGCTCCCTTATTGGGAATGGTTTCTTTGAGATAAGATTTTCGTCGGTTGATGGCGTTCATGACTCTCTTTCGAAGATTTTTCATTTTGAGGGGAAGGAGGTTATCTTTAGTCCTTGGAATCCTCAATTCTCTCCAGAGAATCGGGGCGATACACAGTTCTTGGAGTATCCAGTATGGCTTCAATTTCTAGTGTTAAGCCAGTACTTACGGAATGAGACTTGTCTCCGTATTATAGGGGGTAAATTTGGGAAGGTTCTGTTTGTGGAGAAATCTGAGTCTTTTGCGTGCAAGACTGCGGGATTACGTGTGAAAGGTTTAGTCCCGGATTACACCAAGCTTCCAGAACGTTTCCGTTTGCGCTCTGCTGAAGGTTTTTTTAGGGAACACAAGTTACTCGTTACTGGGCATCCTAACCAGTGTGGGAAGTGCCGTCAGTTTGGACATACGGCGCCTCGGTGTCCTATTAATCGTAAGGGCTCCGGGAAAAAGTTGAGACAACAACCTTTCTTGTCCCGAAGAAGACGTCACGGGATGGAACATGAAGTGGGACAAGATCAACGTCGCCGTGAGGAGGACGGTTGCAGGGGGCGGAAGGAGATGGAGGGAGGCATGAACAGATGGAATGGGGTATTTGGAGCGAGAGATGGTGTCAAAGGCCAGAAGAAAAGAGTTGATTTATTGCGTATTCCATTTTCCAAGAATCAAGTGCCTTTTCACAAGGATTCCCGCTTTCATAACGAATCTGCTCGATACCCTCCACCCACAGTTCGGGAAGATTTTGGGCTCAAGGAGCCCATAGCCTCTACTTACGCAATATAGCCAGTTTTTTGTCCATCCCTTCCGGCTACATGGAGGACATTAAAGAATTCATCAAGTTTGAAACCTCTATTTTTTTTTACTAGGTGGTTCAAAACTTGGAAAATAAACTTTCAACGGATAGAAAAACCTCTTTGATTCAATTAAACCGGTTAAAATCCATGGCAGGAGTTGAACCTGATGCCCATCACCAGTTGATGGCCATGGATCCTTATAAGCTCTCACATATCTTGTTAAAAGAATTCATGTGAGAGGTTATAAGGGTCACCCTTCTATGATGTAATAAGAGAGAAGGGTGACCTCTATTGTACTAAACATGCATCATTTTCTTTCAATAAAAACTATGTAAAACTACAAGTCAAAATCAATATCCTCACCTTCAAGGCTCTCATGTCCAGAAAGGTATTTTTCGGGGTGAGAAAACAAAAACCTAAACTTCTTTGAATTTTTCCACAAGGCTATTGCTTCAATCAAAATAGAATCACGATCAACATGCAAACCTTCCATAGCAATTCTTATGACAGATTCTACATTTTTAGTTTGCAAATTACTACAAAATTTGATTTTGATGCAATTGTAAATGGAAAATGCTCTTTCACATTGAGCTGTGCTAACACATTGTACCCTTGCTATTTCAGTAAGAATCCGCAGATTAGCATATTTTAATTGCAGGGTATGATTCCAACTTACCATAAACCACAAATCATGGAATGTTTTCTCACACCATTCTGTAGATGCTTGGATCTTGTAAGCATGGAACTCTCTCCTTAAAGCATCAACGTTACTCATGGGGCCAAACTTCTTTTCTCCAATGGTTTTTTCTTGGCCAAAGTGCTCACAAATCTTCTCTAAGTCTGTGACACCCCAACTTTTCATACCAACTTGTCTAGAAGGCAACTCAGAAGGGGATCAGTATTTTAAAAGAAGATATCACATCATTTCCTTGAAACCGAGCTTCCAAACCTTTGCAAACTTCCTCAGCAAAAGAAGTTTGGAAAGCCAAAGCCTCCACCAAGTCAGATCGTGTTCTATCTCTGATCATGTCTACACCATGAAACTTAGAGCCACAAATTTTAGAGGCCAACCTCTGAAGATAACCTCCCGGAGGTCCAAATGAAGGAATAATATGATAACCAACATCATCATTAAAAGTAGACTCGTTTAAGTCAATACTCTCAATGATAAAAGACATCCTAATTGATGTAATCTTAGACCTTATTAGAGCACCAACACTACTTACATTAACGGATTTGTATTGGAATGTCCTACTTAGGATAGACAAGCTGTGTAAAATATCTGCCAAAAAATACAAGCAATATATATACTTAAAAGTCCTAAGCTTATTGTACAACAAACCTACACCAACATCATCATCATCACGGGGAACATCACGGAAATAAGTAATTACACTCTCAAGTGAATCACATAATGTAGTTACAGCCCGCCATCTTGAAAGCCATCTAATTTTCTGAAATCTTTTCAAAGTCTTTTGAGTATCAAACATTTCTTTTTTAATGGCAGCAAGTTCACACTTAGTCTTAGAGGATTTCTTGAAATGTGCTGCAGTATCATTCAACAACTTGTCAATGACTTTAGAAACATCTTTGCATCACCTACTACCAACAGCATTAAGGGAAGCAAGATTTGTTCTATGTGCTACACAATGAACAGAAAGTTGAAAAGGATTTACTTCCCTTTTCAATTTGGCAGCCACTCCATTGCGGCAGCCTAACATGACTGCTGCACCATCTGAACCAAATCCAATAAATCTTTCTAGATCCAAACCCCATTGCTTTAGATTTGTTAGTAAAACATGAAAGATCACAACAACATCTTTTTTTCCATCAAGATTATCTAACAACCCAAGAAATGCAGTACAACATACACCATCCTCAAGAAAGGTGGCAAAAACAACTAAGTGCCCTGTTACAGATATGTCAGTAGACTCGTCAATCATTATGCCAAAATATGTAGAATTTCTAACTCTATCTAACATTTTCCTGTGAATAACGCTTGAAATACAAATCAGCATGTCAGCACATGCTTTGTCATCATGATACAATGTACGAGTAATTTCAGTCTTCAGATCTACTAGAAGATCACACAAGGAAGTAAACTTACGGAAAGGAATGGTATTCATTCCTATGTAGTAGGCTGCCTTGAAAAGGGAAAGAAGAGCATTGTCTGCTGTTTTTGCTTGTTCAGCAATACACTTCTCCATTTGTTTGCTGCCTGATTGGCATGCCCATGCCAATTTACGATGCACCACACTTTGAGAGTGGTCATGGAAGGCGAAATTTCTGATGTTGACAGATCCATCTGTTGCAAAGACACCACGACCTCCTCCTACCTTACAAACTTTGCAAAATGTTCTACCAAGTTCAGAATTGAACTCTAGCCATTTAAAATCCTGCAACCACTTATCTTTCCACAACGTGTTTGCAGGTTGAATAGTAGTAATACTACTGCTGCCCTCATCTGAATGGGCAGAAGTGGCTCCAACCACTAAATGAGCAACTTCCAACTCATGTTGCGCTTGACCAGCTCTATACAATGTATCTCTAAGATTTCTTTGTCGTTTTCTTGAAGCCATGCTGCAAAACAAACAACAAACCTACAAATGACATGAAGAAATGCATTAAGAGTCTACAACATTCCTATTCAACCTACATATATACTAACAAACATTGACAAAAACAAAGAGGCATACAATAAATCAACAACATTGAAAAGAGGCATACATTAAATTAACAACATTGACAAAGATGCATACAATAAATCAACAACATTGACAAAGAGGCATACAATAAATCAACTACATGCATTTTCAACACATTTTCAAAAAACACCAAATGTCACCATCCATATCAAAAGCAAATCTCCAAAGGACACATACAACTTTGATCTTCCAGAATATGGACTTACCAGCAAGTATTCTGTGTCTTTTGTGTCTTTTGCAGTTGGGAAAGAACTGAAAGGAGCGAAGCAGCTACAGCGAACAGTCGCTGATAAAAAAGTCCAGGTTTCAGCAAGTAGACTCACACGGACTGTGAGTGACACAACACCAATGACGCAATGTCGATCAGTGACAACACCACTGACGCAATGTCGATCAGTGACAACACCAATGACGCTTCAATCAGCGTCGGACCAGTGTCGATGAGCTTCGATCAACGTCGGAGCATTGAGCGGAGCAATCTTGATGGGGTGAGCTGAGCAGTGTGAGGGGTGAGCGGACTGTGAGCGGAGTGGAGCGGTATTGAACTGAGGCGGCGCAACTGCGGGGAGAGGGCCAGAGGGGAACGAAACCCTAATCCAGCTACTGGCTATCACCCTTGTGAGCAGCTGATATCCGGTTGGGGCGCTCTATACCCTCGGGAGAACCGGTCAAAAACTGACCCTTGACCAGTATTCTCGGCTTAAATTCCGAATGTCCAGCCGTGCGACAAGCTCATTTCCGTTGTGCGTGAAAAATTGACGGTTTTTATGCTTTACATTATAAATCGAGCCCGGTTAATTTTCATTTTTATCCGGTCAAGTTGTAACTGACCGACGGTTCTTTCCGAACTGTGCCTCCACCGAGACTCGTCGAGCAGACAATTCAGCGTCCGACTTTAGCTTCTCAAATTGTACGTGATTTGTCATTGTCAAGAAAGGAAGTCTTGGCTACAGAGGAGCAGAGTAAAGAGGCTTTGAGCTTTGGGATGGCTTCTTGCATTTTGAAAGATCATATGCAGATTGATGAGGTACTGGTGACTCCTTTAAAGGTGGATGAAGAGGTTTTGTCCAAACAACATCCGGCTTGGAAACTGTTTGTTGAAGGAGATTTGTCACAGGTATCTGGTTTCAAATTTGGATCTATTGAAGCAGATAACTCCTTAAAGAAAGATAATTCGTCCAAGATGAAGGATCGTTTGAAGCAGAAAAAGAAAGATAAGGAGAAGAGTAATTACTTCTTTGCTGAATCATCAGCACAAAACAGTATTTCGTCTCAAGAGTATGATGAGGAGTTAAGTGAGTCTAAGCGGCGGTTTGTATGGCGTACAGAACATGGGAGAGATAAAGGGAGTGGTATTGAAAAGATTGTTAGAGCAACTTCCGAGTTTAGTATTCTCTCAGGTGGAGTTGCTGGAGCATGGAAGAGAGGTCACAAGTCGTCTGTGATACCCTTATCTTTTTAGATGGCTGCTGGTATACAACCGTGTAAGACAAGTTTGTTACTTCGTGGAAGGGTTTTCCCAATACCTATCACAAACTCCAAAAATTATTCCAAGTAAATGGAATTGAGAGTTCTTTCAGATGTAGGCACAGCCTCTAAACAATCGATAGCCTTTAGACAGATTACTGTTCTCGAGGGTGGATCGTCTTGGACGAAGAATGAGGCGAGGACACATCTTGTTAATGAAGCTTTTCTTGCGCTACGAAAAGTAGTCAAGAACACCAATAATCTACATAACCCAATGCTTGAGTGGGGAGATGCTAGCTAGTTCTACAAATGGTTGGATGACCCCTGTGAGGATAGTCATTGTGTTTGCTTGGCTTTTATACCAATTGAGGATGCAGAGTTACCTCTCCTCAGGCCGGATCGGCATGTTTGGACGACAATTCTTGCTAGTATCAGGAAGATTATTTGGTGTGGGATTGATCTTGGAGGAATCCTGCAAGTTGAGAAGGCAGATCCAGATATTCTGAAAAAGATGTTGGGTGATCATCTTTTTGATCAACACCCATCTCCGCTCAGACCCTTGATGAAGCGAATGCGACCACAATTGGAGTCTGTTGTTGGTACAACCCACCCTATAGGAGAAGGCCTTGATGAAGATGATGCTGGTGTTAAACTGGTATTAACTAACTCTATTCTACCTGAATGACTGTATTAACAAGAACAACGTGGTTCTTCCGGATGACATTCAAGATTTAGGAGAGTTATTCTCTCAGGCTCAGTTTGGGTTTCATCTCCCTCAAGGTGGCGCTAGATTGTAGTAAGTTATAATTTTTTTAATAAAAGCATTAGATGCATTTGGCCTGTCGCAGTACCTTTGCCATGGGAAGATGCGTTTAGGCCCAATTAATCTTTTAGAAGAATAGTAGAAAGGACATATTTATGTTCTGATTACTAATACTTAGTGTATCGAGCTTTAGAGGTTTTAGTCTCTTCAGAGAGTAGTGCAACATTTCTTAAGTTGCTAGTTGCCAGTTTTCTTTTCTGGTAGGTCACACTTATATGTTAGTAATGACCTTTCGCATCGGAACTGGGTTCCCTTACCCGCGCTCTGGCTCAAGGCTGGGCTTTGTGTTTAAAACTTTTCATTATCAATCACCCCAAAAAATGACCTTCAGCTCAGTTGGTAGAGCACCACTCTCAATTTGGGATTTCCCATCGGCGTCAACATGTCGCAACACGAAAAGAATGCCAAGGTACTCACTCAAATTCGAAATAAACTTGCTCAATGGAGTTCGCGCAAGTTATTTATGGCAGCTAGGGTACTCGTTTCGAACCAGGTTGTCTTAGCTTTGATTTGGTACATAGCCAATGGAGCTGACATCTCTAAAAGCATACTTGCAAAGGCTAGGGCCCTAGTTTGTAACTTTATCTGGGGCGGTGACTCCAAGAAGCGCACCTGGGCGCGTGTTCGTTGGGATTCAGCCATTCTCCCTCTTTCAGAGAGAGGGATTAACGTGTTCGATCCTTATGCTCAGGCTTCTGCCCTTCTTGCCAAATTAATCACGAGAGGGATGGAACCAGGCCCAGAACCCTGGAAGGTTCTCTTACAATACATGGTGCGGCAGATCAGAAATCGGCAGCAAGGCGATTGGGCCTCGGATGCAGAGTGGCTCATGACAAGCCGCCGAATTTGCAATTAGGGCAGTCCGCTTTGGCGTGGAGTGTGGACCTCGTGGTGCGAAGTAAGAAAAGGAGTCAGGAAGTGTGTGCCTACCAACACAGAAGAGATCCATAGACAGAAACTTTTCTGTAATCATTTTCTTCTCAACATGGATGGAGCCATGTGGGGTAGTGACAAAGACCACATGGCTGGAGTATTTAGACGTTGGTCCCTTAAATGGATTAATTCACTACGGCACATTTGGGACTACAATTCAAGCAGTTGGTTAGATTTAAGGAGCCTTGCGAGGCTCACCAGATCTCAGCACCTTTGTGATATTCGAAGGGAGATCACTTCTTCTGTCCCATGGAGCATGACTCAAACTTTCCCTCCTCAAGTCGGGGATTGGTACACACGTAAGAATTTTGGTCCCGGAATACCAGAGGAATTCTATCATGTCTCATCTCTTTTAGAACACAATAGACTGGAGGCGCATGTTTACGAACGTGTTAACAGGACTGAGTTACTAGTACGAACATCAGGCGAAAATCCAGTGGAACTCCCTCCTTGGCCTCTTACGAGAGCGCGCACAATTTTACACTCTCCCTCTGAAGGCTTCAATGCCTTTAATCCTATAGAAGCCCCTAGAGGTGATTGCGTTATTTACGTTATAGAGCAAGGAAGGATTTTGGATTTAGAATTGGACCTTAAGGAGTGGTATTGGCCAACAGTGGGCCATATCAAGGCAGGTAGCTTCTTTAGTTACTCCACCAAGAGAGGCTACAAGACGTTACTTGCACAGCAAGGCAAAACACCGCCTTTCACTATCACCATGCTCAACAAAGGATATTCTTTGGATAGGTGTAAGAAATTTTACAAGGAGCTATGGCATCTATGGTTCCCTAGGAAAGTTTCTACCATGCTCTGGTTGACTTGTCAAGGTGGTTTACCTCTTGCGGCATGGCGCACTAGGATGCAACATTCAGGTGTTTGCAATTTATGTACAACAGGGGAACAAGAGACTCCATATCACACTTTCTATTTGTGCAAATCAGTGGAGGGCGTATGGGATAAGGTGAATCGCATGCGATCAATTGCACATTTACCTTCCCGTATATCAGGTGGATGGGAGGCTCTCACTGGGGTTTACGATGCACCAGTTGTATCCAATACTGAGGGTCTGCCGCTTACCTCTTTGATGCCTCCATCACATACCGCTCAAGGATCGATAGAATCTATTGACAAAACTCCGTGGGAGGTTCTTCGAGGTTGCCTCATATGGTTTCTATGGTGTCAAAAAGTGGAATTTGACCTCCGAGATGGTGAATTTCACATCGAGTATGCACTTTTTAGAGCTTGGAAAACTACTGTCCAGGCTGGTATGGGAGCTTGGTTTGCTATGACGAATATAACACGGAAGCCAAGTCTCAGAGACAGATTCTTAAAGAATCTATTTTTTTTGGAAACATGGTCTCGGGGTAACCTATTTTGCTCTTCTTTGAGCGGAGTTCATTGGAATTTGGCCCCTCACTACGAATTTTTGCCAAAGGATTTGGCTAATCGTTACAGGAAATTCCGTCAAGGCCTAGTACAACCCATCCCTTTGACTTCTGAGGAGACCCTCCCTACTGCTTCTTTGGAGCCTTCCAGAAGTAGCTTTGATCTGCAGGAGCAAAGTCCTACAGCAATTCCAAATTCTTCTTCTTGAGACCTTGACGAGCTAATCGAGAGGAATGCTGAGGACATTCTTAGACGAATCCTCCTTGATTTAGAGCAAGAAGTAGATATTGAAGAAGGACATAACATTCGCACGGAGCTTGGGGACGTAAATGTTTCCGAGTCTCTTCTTCAGGGACCAGCGCGCGACAATCCATGCATACAAAGGCAGATTTTGAACTTACCTAACGAACTCCAAGACGAATCTGACTTGAGCATGCAAACAGCTTTTTGGGTGGAGCCGCTTTTGGAGGGGCGTGGTCCTTCGTCTTTAGCTTCTCCCGCTGACACCGGAGGATACTCGAAGTCGGCTCACGTGTCTCAGCTTATCTCTCCCGACGGTGACTGGTTTTCTCCGCAAACCGGACCCTTCGAGCAGCCTCAAGTAAACGGGCCTCGGCTCTCCTCGTTTGGGCATGGCCAACGATGAGCATCGACGCCGTACTTCCGCCTCCGCTTCTCAAGCCTCCCTATACAGCGAAGGAATGATGTTAGTGGCGTCTCGTCGACTCCATTTCAGCCTCTCAGGCCTCCAGAAATGGAGTCTCTTGCTTCTAGGTTTACGCAATCGGCACAGGCGCCCCGGGGCGATTTTCCTAAGTGACAAAAAGAGGTTGGGCCCTTCCCTCATGGCGGAAGAAGCTTACTTCTACTTCACGGAGTCAACTCGTTGCTGTGGAGCGAGCGCATGCATTGCTTTTGCCGTGCATTGACATTATGCAGATGTGTTGAAAGACACTACTTTCAACTCCGAGGTGCAATTTCAAGGATGGCAAAACCTTCTTCGACCCCGGATTCGTGTTAATCACGACATGCTGCGGCTTTTAATGCAGGAGGAGTCCTTAGTGGTCTCCATTAAGGCACATATCTCATTGATTGTAAGTCAACTACAAATCAGGAGTTTTATAGGAAGTATATTTTTTGTATAGTTCAAAAGCAATCTTACTCATTGCTTTAGCTGACCTCCTTTATAGAAGGAATCAATTTTTACTTAAAGGCTGATATTTCAGAGATATTTAGGTAAGTCACAGAACTTAGCTTAAATAGATTTGCTTAATTAGCTTAAGGAGTTAATGTAGCTTTCAGGTTTAGTTACTACGTAGCGCCAATCTAAACGTCTTAGAGACATTAGTCACAATTTGTGGCTGTTGGTGAGCTTAGAGCTTACCATAGCCGCGAGGCTTTGTAAAATTGCGATTTTCGCCTTGTTTTAATATCCCCGGATTACGGGTCTTGAGCTCAGTTGGTAGAGCGCAAGGCTCTTAACCTTGTTGTCCAGGGTTCAAGCCCCTGGGGTAGCGCAAGATTTTTTTCAAGTTATGAAATACTTATATATTTTGTATAGTGAAAATAAACTTTTACTTCCATAATTTTGCCGCTACACAAGAGTTGTTGATTATGACACAATAGTGTTATTTAATACAAGATGCTCTTACCGTTCTTAGGTTAGTGTTCATTTTGAGCTGCCAATGCAATCAATACTTTTTATCTTACTTAAAACTTGCAATCATCACTAGATAGAGATGTGCTAAATTACATCTGATTGTAATATGTCAAAGGCTAAAATTTTAGCCACTGGTCAAAATTTCAACTGTTGGATATTTGTCATTCGTGACATCATAATGATCAAAGTTTGTATTAACAAATTTTTTGCCATTGCCCGAGAGGTATTGCATAACTGGTGCCAAGGGCAACTTGATGATTGGTAATCCAATCATTTTTCCTCATTTTTTTCTATGTAGGTGATGATCATAGGGTACGGTCATGCAAAATTTTTGAGACTCATTCCACCTTTTTTGACATTAATGTGAATTATTTTATGAAAGAAGGTCTAAAAACAACAATTATAATAAAACAAGCATTACATATGATATATTTAGTTTAAGAAAATTTTGGGCAGTGAGTAGGTGCCTTTATGAGAATGTGAATATTGAAAAAGAAAAAAAAAAATGGAAAAAATCTAAAATCTCAAATTTTGGCAATTTTGAAAGAGAAAATTGTAAATTTATAAGAAATTGAGAAGATTGTTTCTGAAAGTTTTGGAGGTTGCCTTGTAAAATTGGTAAACTTCTTGACTTCGGTCACTTTGGAACTTGAATAGTAATTTGGTAATGAACATATTTCCAAAAAAGATTACTTTAAAAAAGCTAAATTTAAACTGCCTGTTTTGGACTTGAAACCTAAAATTTCTAGATGAAGGTTTTAAAATTGAAATTTTGTTTTGCAAATTTTACCACATACAAATTATAGTATTGAGAACACCCAGTAAAAATCTTAGGCATAAATATCAATTGAAACCCCTTTAACCCTTAAACGCCCACAATGTCGAAAAACGACATTTTGGATGTACATCAGAAACTTTGAAGAGTCATATCTTCTTCATCCGAGGTATGTTTTGGATGAAATCACTTGGATTAGGTTCCAAATCAAGTCTAGTTTGTGTTGTAAAATTTTCAAGCCCATAAAATAAAGTATGAATTAATGGAATGCACTTTAGTGAAGACAACTCTTGTTTTTGGGTTTCCAAGCATGGGGCATGTATTACCATTGCAAGCCAATTATGTGAAATCAAAAATAGTTTTTCATGATTTTTTTTTCCATGGTCATCATCTTAAGGTGATTCTTAACAACTTTGTAGTGAGAAGTTTTTTGATCCAAATGATTTTGCTATTGGATTTGCAATGATGTTTTGTCAACAGAAAAAGTGAGAAAATGGATGATATTTGAGGAGCTATATCTCCCTCATCCACCATTGGATTTCAACTTAATTTTTTGGGATGGCCTCCAATTAGAGTCTAGTCTAAGTGGTAGAAACCTTAACAAGATCGAAGATGTTTTGAAGATAAGGCATGAAATTGAATGCAAAGGGTCTAGTTTTGGACTATTTTTCCTTTGTAAAATGTTCGGTAGTTTTTACCATTGCATGGCTTTTATTTGAGCCAAGAATTTTTTTTGATGAATTTTTGTTGGGTAAAGGACTTTTTAAGATGAAGGTGAACATCTTTCTAGTTGGTGATTTTTTCATTGCAATAGGTATATTGGTAGCATTTCCACCTCAAAGTGAAAATGATGAAATTTTGCAGTTTGTTTTTGATATTAATATGTTATGATCTCCCGATCTATAAGGCCTCATGACTCAAATTTTGGTCCACATGATCTTCGACAAGTCTATTACAAGTTTGTACGGTTGAGATCTTCAGAGCTTTTCTTGATTTTCATCTATGATGATTTCTGTGCTTTTCTACTAAAAATAGGCTCGGGCGTTTAGGGGTTAAGTGAGTTGCCCGCAATCTCATAGGACCAAATCGTTTTTCTTGGATTCTTAGGGGTTAAGTTATATTATCGTGCTTTTCAATTGTCTTGTCTTGTTCACGTAAATATATGAGATGCCTATGTTCATTTTGTTTCCATGAATTTTATATCGTTGCTCCTTTTATGCCTTCTCCACACTTCTTTCATTTGCTTTACTTGCTTCTCATGATGCAGTTATTATTTTGGTGCTTGTACCTTAAGGCAAGGGTAAAATAGGCACCAATAAAAATTTCTCAAGACGGTAAACCGACAGCCTCTTACTACAATTTTCATAGAGGGCAACCGGTGGGGTTGAAAAGTAACAAGGACCGGCAAAGGGCCTCGGAAGGCTCTGGTGGGGATGCTCATATAGGAAAGAGAGCAAGCTTGGATCGGACGGTCAATATACACACAACATGCCCTGTAGACTGAAGAGTGTCGCTGAAGCTCACGAGCACATTGATGCAATCGATGATCACGTTGTTGCAAGCTAGCAAGATTTTCAGTCGCCGGGATTTGAAGAAGAGGATGAATTGAGCTTGTAGGACCGCAGCGATGGGGGATGAGGCGAGACCATTGCTGCACATCCCTTCGCACTCGCAAGTGACGGAGAATTCTCGGCCGCAACCTCCGCCATCGTTCTTCCGCCCTAGTTCCTCGCAGGGTACTCAATCGGGACCGGCACCTCAACAACCACAAGGGGCAGCAGCGAGTTCTTTCACGGAGGCTTTCTCTTTTGTTAGACAGACAGAGTTTTACACCCCGCCTCCAGCTCCAGCTCCGGCTCCGCCTCCTGTAGCTCCAACTCCGTCGTCAGGAAGTGATCTCGGGGTTGCACCTAGGTCTCAAGAGTATGTGCATCTCCTTCTTAATTCTCCTTTTTTACTACTGTAAGAGACGTGGCATTCTCGATTGAGATGCGTATCACTTGAATCGGGAAATCTTCATTATGTCGGTACAGGAGAACACAATTTGATTGTATTCAAACTATTGGAATTGGATATTATTACGGAAGCTCGTAAAACGAAATCGTTATAGTAATGGCAATTCTAGGGTTTCGAAGCTCACTCTTATTTCTTAGTGTCGTGGTCTGGTAATGAGACCGATAGGAGGGAGGTGCAGATTAAACGGCGCACTGAGAATAGGTTTGTATAGATCAACATTTTTTCAATAGAGAGCATAATCTTGAATCTGTATATGGGAGCCGAGGCTGTATCGTTATCGAGCTCGTGTGATTGATCATAGTTAATGTTCTCGATTCACGAAATTGATAGGGTTCAAACTAGTATGCTTTTTTTCGCGTTTATCGGAGATCAAAATTACGGAGGATGGGATGCTTCTATAGAATCTGAAGCTGCTGCAGGGATGTCGAACATTCAGTTATTAAATTGCCACCCATAATGGACACAGAATATGTTTACAGGGCTCTGCCAAGTGTCAACGCGCAGGCACGTAATGCAATTCTGGTCAATCGTCGCCAGGTTAGTATTCTCTTTTCAGTATGCATTCAAATGCTTCCTGTCAGATCTACTTAGAGAACTTGATCATATGCTACTTGTTAGGGTTGACATCGATTTCCTTGCAGACAGGTAATCCTGTGCTGAAGTTTATACGGAACGTACGATGGGTGTACGGTGATATTGTACCCGATTATCTGCTGGGTCAGACGACTTGTGCTCTTTACATCAGGTCCGATCACGGAGTTCTTTTGCATTATTTTCGATTGTAGCTTTCCGAGGGCTCCATCTTTCGCTTGCTAAATTCGGAATTCTTTTCATGTGTCTACCAGTTTGCGTTATCATCTACTTCATCCTGATTATCTCTATTTCCGAATCCGGGAGCTGCAGAAAGGTTTCCGGCTACGGGTGATACTTTGCCACGTTGACTTGGTGAGTTGATCACTCCTTCGCATTGTTTTAATAAGTAGCTCGTTATGGAGTGAAGCTTTTGGATGGGCACTTTCTGAAACAGTGAACGATCATACAGGAAGACGTTATCAAACCACTGCATGAAGTGATAAAGACAGCTCTGCTGCACGACTGCAGCCTCCTCTGCGCATGGAGGTAAAATGTTGCAAAGAGGAATCAGTATTTTGCTTTTGGTGATCATTTAGCCCTTCATCTTGACAACTCAGAATGGGTTCTCTGTCGTGGCAGCTTGGAAGAATGTGCTCGGTACCTTGAAACATTGAAAACATATGAAAACAAACCAGCCGACAACATCCAAGAGCGTACTGATAACGACTATCTTTCTAGAGTATGTTCACTTCTCAGGCTTCTCGCTCCAGTTTGTGCTAGTATTGCTTGAGACCGGCGAAGGTTGTGTTGTTCATTAACATCATATGTTGTATCTGCAGATGACCAGTGCTTTGACATCAGTGAGACATGTCAACAAGACGGATGTACTTACACTAGGGTCTACATTTGGGGTGCGTTCCTTCGCATTAGTTACTTTTGTCAAACTTGATTGTGCCAGTCCTGCTTCTTGGTAGCTCAATCACACTGCTATCTTATTCGTGCAGACTCTAGGTGGAATATTCGGTGCTTCAATGGAGGATTTGGCACGGTGTCCAGGAATTGGTGAAAGAAAAGTACGCAAATCAACCTGATGGTTTCTTTTCTATGGATCATTGTGCCTTTGACTTATACGATTGCTGGATGTGACTCAGGTGAAACGATTATACGATGCTTTTCATGAGCCATTTCGACGTACCACCAAGCAGCTGCGATTGGACGAAGCAGTTGTCAGGACAAGTCAAGCTGCAAATATAGAATCAAATGCTCCAGTTGATCTTTCAACAAAACCTGCAGAATCTAGCAACACTGGAGAGGGTGCTAGTGAATTAAAAGCTGATGAACCCAAACTTACTGTGCGAAAAGCTTTAGATGCAGCACATGCTGCTAAAGTTGCGAGAAGGAAAGTAGGCTCCAGGACTGAGACTTCTATGAAGGATATGTGCAGTAACACTACGCAAGCACCTCCTGCTCCTGTAAATATTGAAGTTATTGACATCACATAATCCATCTCTTATCGAAAATCTTCACTTGTAATGTCAAGAGGTTGGCACTGGATGTCCGTGTCCTTTTTTAGTTTTTCTTGTCCAAGACCGTGTGCTGGGAAGCAAGGCTGTCAAGTCACTTGGCAATCTTTATGACCTATCAACGAACTGGGAATGTTCGCAATCTGCCATTACTGGTCTTTGTTTCGCCATTATGCACCTGAAGTGCTTCTAGGGTTTAAGATATCGAGCTGGGTGTTGGTCATACCAGCATGATAGTTCATTGGCATTTGAGACATCTTCCTTCGTACTGCGAATAAGTATACACATGAAACACTCAAGACTGCTGTGATGATCTAAGAAGTACCCAGTGACGGCTCTCACTAAAAAATTATACCTTCATAACATTTCTCAAGTCCTGTAAGTGAATATACCTCAACATCGCAAGGTCAAATGCGAACACTCAAGGAGATGCAGCATGCCATTGTAATCGGAATCACATCAAGACAGGACTCCCATTTTACTTTGGACACTTCATGATCAAAGAGTAACGCGAATGAAATCACTCTGAAGGGGAAGATGCTAGCAACTCACGATTAAAGCCAAGTCCATTTTCCGCCATGTTAATCGGACCGATGTCCATCACGTTGAGAAATGTCAGCGCTGCATTCGTGTCAGACCAACAAGAGTGTCAACAATGCGTGGTGTAGAACCGTTACGTCTCAATTACTCTCAAAATGCAGACAACTGTAACGAAATTCACGAAGAATAATATGAAATCTGCGTGAGGCGAGAAAAATTGCTCACCTCATTGCTTTATTTTTCTTAGCTTTTGGCTTTGGTTTTACAATGAAAAGCACGTAAGCTGCACAATCAAAAGCAGCAATCTGAGCCACTGACGTAATATTGCTGTTTCTTGTGTCTTTAAAATGACATTGGACTTGAATCATCGTTCTTAACCCTGGAACGTCGGAGCGGCCATTTTATGTCCGATGAACAGAACATTTTCACTGTAACCTATTATTGCGGGATGAATTTCATTCATGATTTTTGTAATTGGATTTATGAATGATAATAGCATATCATGGAATTCATTTGAGGTCATTTAAGGTATTTCCTAAGATCACATGTGGTATGAAAGTTGAAAGAATGGTTAAAAACAAATCACCACAAAGTGCATTTCTGCAACTTTTTCCTACTTTTATTAAGTCTCAAATTTAGGCAACTAAATGATCTCTTTTGAGTTCAAGCTCAATTCATAAAATGAATCTTACCAAGTCTTGTTTCTACTCCAAGTTAGAATTTCAAGAAATTCCTAATATCTAGTGAATTACTGACACCTTAAGTTTACATGCCTATAGGGTCTCTTTCTCAATTTTCAAATATAGCATGACACGAAACCATGGATTACACCATGCTATTCTTCACTACAATGTCCCCTTATTCTAAAAATTTCAGATTTTTTGAAAGTGATTTGTATTTGATAAGAATTATTTTTGGTTTTTCTTTGAAAATTCACTTGAATTTCAAATCTTCCCAAAAAAATCTGAAATTTTTACAGCATATGAAAAGCACGTGATCACATCTACGAAAAATAAAATAAAGTATTTTACTTTCAGGTAAAGTGGCGAAATGGAGGATTCAGAGTAAGACATATCAAAGTTCAGGCCACGGTTATGGGCTCCGACGTTCTAGGGTTAAGTAACCAAGAATTAGGTTGAAACCTTACTCCCGATGCAAACATTGACGATGATTAACGATCCAAATGCAGCTCTGTACCGGTACCAAAATGGATACTGCCTTCCTTGCAAGGCGGTCGGTTGCTCCCAAGTGACACGATCGCTTCCCGTACGTTCACCTGTCAGACTTGTCCAGTCAGTTCATGATTATCTCGCCTCATAAAATCCAGGCACACGATCGAAGTTGCGCATGCAATATCATACAGATACTGCTTAAGGCTCTCTTAAAAGCAGCGGAAAGCAACTAAACTCGGTAATAGCAAAAAATTGTACCGAAATTTGCCGGTTCTCTTTTCAATTCCCTCACCAGCACCTTCGTGGGAGTCGTAGACGGCGAAGGTATCGTCGGAATAACAGGCGGCGTGGCCTTCTCTTCCTTAGCCTTCTCTTCCTTGTCTTTATCACTCATCGTGATAATCCTCTCTCTCGAACGCGAATTTCACTCTTGATCACCAGCCATGCTTCAAATCTTCCTCTCTTCGCCAATCCTTCATCAAAGGAAGGCGACAAAGGCCTCCACAAGCCTTCGAAAGCAAGAGATGAAACGCACTCATCGTGATTGCAAAACACAGAGAGACGATGCAAGAATATGGGGATCCCTAGACCCGTTTCAATGTATTCGGAATCTCAGTGTAAAACTGGATCCATTAGGCCACGTCGGATAGAGTCCCCTCTCAGCCAATCTTGAGCCTCGAATCGGGATTCATATTTGAGAGGTGTGAAAGCGGAAGCTGGCCACGTGGGATTAAACCCAGGTCGGTCCAATCATGGGAACAAAGCACAAGGCCTTACGGTTTGGTTCTGGAAATGTGTGTTGGTTGTGTGCAGCCACAGAAAAACGAAGACGTCGGCTATGGCGCTCTCTCTACCAACGCCATTGAATGGTGTTTTCGCTGCCTGTTCCGGACGAGCTAAATCGGAAGAGAAGCGCTACACCCGGGTGGAGCATCAGCTCGGCCTCCGCTCTTTGAGCAAGTCAGTAGTATGTCCTTGTCGCTGCTCGAATTTTTTTTTCGTTTGGATTATCGAAATGCGAATTAGTCGCGTCTGTGAGCAATTTCACAGTCTTTCTATCACTCGTGTTATTGATTGCAAAAGTAGTATTTTAAGAAGGATCTGAATTCTAAGTATGCCTTGTCGCTGCTCGAATTTTTTCGTTTGGATTAGTGAAGTGCGAACCAGTCGCATCTGTGAGCAATTTCGCAGTCGTTTCATTACATTCGTTCCATCGATTCGATAAAGTAGTACTTTAAGAAGGATCAGAACTCTAAGTTTGTAGACCATATCGGAAAAGTTCTCTGATTTTTTCATGTGGATGCCTTGTACTGTTGGCAAGATTTGGAAACAACATTCGATTATGTAGAGCAAGTAATCGTTGAAAGATTAGAAGTCGACATCAAATTTCACGGATGTCGGAGAAGGTCTTAGATGAATGCACGGATGTCTCGTGTTGTTTTGATGAATTTACGAGTTGGAGAGTAACGTCGAATTGAAAGCGTCGACAAGTATTTTTCTTGTGCAATATGTTGATGCTCTGTGACAGGAGCTTAATTTTTGGTTCGCGTAGATTCATAAATCGCTTACGGTGAGTCGGGAAATCAAACGCAGTAATTGTCAGAGTTTTTTTGTGCCTTTCTAACTATTAGTCAGTGCTCGTGGTGTTGTTGTCAAGAAAGTTGAGAGCATGCACTACATTAACGGAGCGTGAACCTGGTTATGGACCATTGTCGTCGTCCTCATCGTCAACAAATCAGTTTTCGGACAATGGAGAAGAAGACTCTGATAAGGTAAGAGCTTCTGACTGTCGGAGCATAGTTTCCTCACTGCATTGTTCTTTTATGCATTACTGTAGCTCTATCGTGAGTTTAATGTTTGCAATGTGAAGAATGTCATGTAGTGAGATGAACTTACTCATGACTTCTGCGTTTCCGGGGCCAAGATGCACAGGCGGAGGTTACGTGTCCTGGCCTTATGTGTTAACAATTAATAGTTACGACTGTGGGGCAATAAGTGTCTTCGCTTGCCTTCTTTGGTTGAGTTCTGTGAAGATGGAGATCTCATAGAAACTTATGGCACAGGCAGAAAGACCAGAGGTTGGCAATGAAGAGAAACCTCCAATGTCTGAGGAGGAACGATTGGCGGATGAGCAATCGAGAAGGAGGCTAGAGGAGTTAACACGGGTGAGTGCTTGAAACATTATCTTCCGAGTGATTTTTGAACAAAGAGCTAATCATATGTTTCCCAGAATCACGCCCCTTGTTAGACAAGTTGCCACTGCATGTCTACAGCCATCGATATCGGTGTAGTGCGTCAGAGCTATTAGCTACAGCCTGTCGGATTCGGACGTTGATATTAGCCCTTTTGTATTTGTGTGAAATAGCAAGCGATGGAAGAAGCCAGAATCAGGAAAGAAGCCGAACAGCTGTTTCAAATGAGCCAGCGAGCTTATGGGCGTGGTATATATGACAAGAGTGTGGAGATGCTGGAAGCTGCTCTTACTTTAGTCCCAGGTTCCTCAAATCTTGGTGGGGAGGTGAGACTTCTACTGAGAATAATGCTTTCTTGGACTGTGATAGGTTGTTTGGAGGCAACTAGGAAGACGCATTCGTTTTCTGGAGTAGAGCAGTAATATTTTTATGTTATCGTATGCGCCCCCAATCTTCTTTCCCAAATGGGGTCTCTGAAAAGTTAGGTCCGCGCGACCTACATTCTTAGAATTAGTGCAGCTAAATCTGCTGCTACCTATGTGTAAGCATATTCATGACATTGTATGAATGTGTTTCTTTGATGGAGATAATCAGATCCAGATTTGGCTGGCTATGGCATATGATGCAGTTGGTCGGCATAAGGATGGCATTGCTCTGTACAAGCGGCTAGAAGGCTCTCATCCTAATAAGAACCTACGGAAGCAGGCTGCTGATTTGAGATTTATTCTAGAGGCACCTAAGCTCAAGATTTCACGTGATGAAATGGTTAAAATACCGTTAATTGAGAAGGATTATGATAGGTACACATTCTGAGTTGTGTTATCTTTCACTTTTGATTCCACGGATTCGTCGCATATCTGTTAGCTCATTCTAATTGACTGTTGCAATGCATCGCATTCTTGTCTCGGCTCTTTAGGTGGGACGCGTGCATACGGCTAAGTTTTCAGCTGGCTAATGAGGGCTCTTCTACTTGCAGGAAAGCCAAGACATGGAGCCAGTTGGTGAAGGAGAAAAGGAAGAAGCCTACGAAGAAAACCGCTCAAACAAAAGATTACCTAGAAGATTGGTTGGTGTGGAAGCCTCCCCGATGGGAAAAGAGTCCGTACTTCTGGGTCGCACTAACAATATGGCTAACTTTAGTTGGCGTGTCCCTCGTTTTTCAGAATTGATTCTTTCAGTATCATACATTGAGTAGTTTTTTCGCACGTCTTTCTTCCGAATTGTAAGAGATAGAAGTTCCCGGCAAGGAGGTTGTACTGTACTGCACAGCGTGATGCAGTCTCGGAGTTGTTAAGAGGTTAAATACGGAGTATGCTCATGCATGCATAAATTTGTTCAGACAAGGTGATCCTCACGCAGAATTTGTGGTGAGTTCACACTAATAGAAGCACTTGAAGCAATGAAGGTGATGATCTGATTCTCCGTCAGTGCCACAACTACCATATATTTACGACTTCCTGAAAAGAGCCTACAGGTACACCAGCGGGAACAAAATTACGATAGATTGGACTTCCTGAAAATAGCCCACAACTCCACTAGCGGGAACAAAATTACGAAAGATTGGAGGATATCAACAAAGGCCTTTTTCAGCTCGAGCTTATTCGAAGCTAATAAGCTAATTTGTAACTTGGAGTCCGCAGCATTGTATTCTCGTATTATGCTTGCTTCAGATGCAGTTACACAACCTTATATTTGAAATCGATATTTCCTCTTGTGGCATTGCTGTAAGGGCAAATCTGATGGGCATCCTTGATCACCTTCTCTGCGGTAGCCTTGTCCACTCCCTCCAAATGAATGTCGAACTCCACACTGATATTCAGTTTACCGTCGTCGGATTGCTTCAGGGAGACGTGGCTGTCTATATCGCTGCCCTTCACAGGCGCCTTATTGTTTTTGGCAGCCAAGCCAATCGCCCCTTGGAAGCAAGCTGCAACATATTCCTCCAGTCATCAGATTCCATCAACCTTACTCATATTCTGAAGAGTCTACAGGTGGAGAATAATGTGCAGCTCGTCTCAACTGTCACCACCAACAAATGATTCTTTCTACGCATTACAAGTGGTGAGAGTATGACTGCTCACTGAACTTAACCCTGGAACGTCGAAGCGGCCATTTTATGTCCGATGAACAGAACATTTCTCACTGTAACCTATTATTGCGGGATGAATTTCATTCATGATTTTTGTAATTGGATTTATGAATGATAATAGCATATCATGGAATTCATTTGAGGTCATTTAAGGTATTTCCTAAGATCACATGTGGTATGAAAGTTGAAAGAATGGTTAAAAACAAATCACCACAAAGTGCATTTCTGCAACTTTTTCCTACTTTTATTAAGTCTCAAATTTAGGCAACTAAATGATCTCTTTTGAGTTCAAGCTCAATTCATAAAATGAATCTTACCAAGTCTTGTTTCTACTCCAAGTTAGAATTTCAAGAAATTCCTAATATCTAGTGATTTCTTGACACCTTAAGTTTACATGCCTATAGGGTCTCTTTCTCAATTTTCAAATATAGCATGACACGAAACCAAGGATTACACCATGCTATTCTTCACTACAATGTCCCCTTATTCTAAAAATTTCAGATTTTTTGAAAGTGATTTGTATTTGATATGAATTATTTTTGGTTTTTCTTTGAAAATTCACTTGAATTTCAAATCTTCCCAAAAAAATCTGAAATTTTTACAGCATATGAAAAGCATGTGATCACATCTACGAAAAATAAAATAAAATATTTTACTTTCAGGTAAAGTGGCGAAATGGAGGATTCAGAGTAAGGCATATCAAAGTTCAGGCCACGGTTATGGGCTCCGACGTTCTAGGGTTAACTTGTCTATTACAGTGGTCAACATACTTCCACTTCGTAGCGCATGAAATGGTGGTGAAGGTTTGATCTCAACAGATTGCATCGTGTACCGAATGTTGTAATCACAGTTTTTCTGTTTCTCCTTAAAATGCATGAAGTGAAATAGGATTCTGTCTCTTGCAATCACGGCAGTACGAAATCGATTCCGTAGTGTGTACATTGACATGTGCACATTTCAACAACACATACCTGCGTAACCAGCTGCAAATAGCTGCTCCGGGTTGGTGTGCTTGCCAGGTCCGCCCATTGCTTTCGGAAGGCCAAGCGTAAGCTTGAGATTTCCATCATCGGAAGTGACATCCCCGTCGGCTCGGCCACCCTTCACGTGCGCTTGAGCGGTGAAGAGAGTTTTCGTAGCATATTCACGGCCAGTAGAAAAGTACCTCGAGGAGGATCGGCACAAAGTGTGTCGAAGCATCGTTAATAACTTAATCGAGTCTCTAAACTGTAATCAAAGCTATCGAGGTTGTAAGTCCGAGCTCCCGCTTCCTTCTTCAGCAACCTCCGTTCCTGATCTCAGCTTTTCGGAAAAGGCAACGTTCAGTGGCCAATCTCTAATTCAAACACCTCAGCCCTTAATTATCAAGAAAGAAATCCAACAACACACTGCTGCTTTACTACTACACTCAATCCGACAAGCGCTTCACACAGAAACTGCGATCAGCCATCACAATTAAAATGAATTTCTTTCCAACGATAATAACCGCATTAATAACCAAACAAAGCGGGTGCAAAGTGAACGTTGTCGCACTCTTGCAACTCAAAGAATGAAAAGCTGTAACATCTCGATCGAAGAAAGGTGCGGAGAATATTTTCGTTGCGGTTTTAAAACAAAAAGAGAACGACAGCTCCTCAACGTCGCAAAAATGTAATTGTTATTGCAGTGATGCTTGATCAATTCAAGATGCGGAGGGAGGTACCAATTCTGCAGCATACCGAAGATCGATCAAGACGTAGGTCAGAGAGAGATGCATCTATACCTGAACTCAATTGCGCATTGATGCGGCGATTATTGATGAGTAGAGAAGCAGAGATGAGAGAAGGTCCTGGCGTTTCTTGATAGCCGGAGGGCAAAGCTGCGAGATGCTTCGTACTGAACTTCCATTGCCCGGAGTCCGAGGACATGTTTGATACTATTGTGCATGCACCATCGTCGCCTTGGGAAGCTCCGCAATCGCCATCATTTCTCGCCACGCGGAATAATTTATTGATTTAACTTGAGGCTCAAATAAGCCCATGTGAGTTAATAATATGTCCACAAAATTTATGTACCTTGATGTAGTAGAGTGGTTCCAAGTGAAGGAGGTTCCATACTGGAACTTTAGTAATCTTCACTCATAGGTACATGATAGCTTCTTCATATGATAGTACCATGTACTCACTGCAAACATTATAACAGTCAAATACATCATTGACCATCAAAGTGAATGATGCATTTGACTAACACATGGGGTGCTTCCCCATGGTTCTATGAAAAAATCGGGGGATTTCTCAAGAATATACAAATGCTCAAATCCCTAAAGTTAATTCTCAATTGGCATATTGACCAATTCAACGAAGGAAAAAATCCGAAATCAAATTCAACTCAAAATTTGTGAATGAATCCGGATTATGTTGAAGATGACATTCAAAAGTTGTGAATGAATCCGGATTAAGTTGAAGATGACATTGAGTAGTGTTTGGTGAATGAGTCTTTGATTTAGAGGAATATGGCACATGAGTAGTATTTTGACTTACATATAGAACAATTCCATGTGTCATATGAAATAAAAACTGCCCTCGATTTGACCCACAATTGCTATCATATAGTAAGGAGTCAATGAGTTGGTTTGTTTTTGGCAACATGACAAAGCACGTGAACCCAATTGATGTACCATGGTCATGTTACATGTTTGGTACCTGAGCTACAGTCTCTAGTTTCACTACCGACTAGAATCCGGCTATCCAATATGCAGCACATGAATACATTACAACTCAATCTGAAAGTAACGTACCTGGGAAGCTTTACAAAATGAATTTATCAAGCTCTCTACAATAAAAGTCCTAGTGGTGCAAAAAATGCTACGCTACTCCTTTTTGCTGCTAGCTTTTTTACCTTTCTTCTGGGCTTGTTTTAGCTTCGTGGAACCAGGCGCAGTGACTTTGACATTCCCTATCATGCATGCAACCATCTCAGGGTCGGTCATTGCTTTCATCAACTCCTTCTCCCGTGGAGACACCTCTTGCATGTGGCTGAAAACATCCACTGCAAACTTGGCCGCTGCAAAATTCCCCAACAATACATGTAATCAGCAAAAAAAGGGTACATATACTGAACAGAGAACGATACATATAATCAGCAAAGAAAGTTACATGTAATAAGCAAGGACAATGGCTGAGAAATGTGCTGGTACTGACCTTTTCCCTTCTTGGCATTGCCAGGAGTTAGCTTCACCCTATACTTAAAATTCTGCAGGGCCTGATAAGGTGCACACACAGGCACCGCATATAGCAACACGTCATTAGCAGTTGGACATCCAGTAAGCGAATCCAGCTCGGTTAACTTCTCTCTTTCATCATCTCCCAGTTCTTGTACGTTCTCCTCTGCCAGGAGTACTGCAATCTCCTTCTCGGCAGCCTTTGCTCGTGCCCTTCTGCTCATTCCCCCCTCCACTTTGCCCGCCTCCCTCGTCTCCGAAGCAGGACCGTCTCTTTCTTCATGTGCTCCTGTTGAATCCTCCACTTCCTCTGAAACACGACACGAACAAGTAAATGTAACTCACAAGCTCTGTGTCCTGACAACAGCATTCGTAATGGACGTAAATTGCTTGCAGAGGACATCAGTATCGGCGGCCTTTTAGTCTTATCCGCGTTTCATTAGTGCATCGGTGAAGACTTCATTTTAATACTTTTCTACCTGTGAGTCCAGATTTAGACTTACCTGTCGGTTTAGCGGCCTCAGCTTCACGAACATCAGGCACGTTTGCTTTAGGACAGTCTCGAGCAAGATGTCCAATTTCCTTGCATTTGTAACATACTTTAGAGCCCAATGCAACACCGTCTCCTGTGACATTGCAAGCTTTCGCTGAAGAGCACATATAGGAAATAGTAGACGATTCAGCTACTACGTAGTTAAGAATCAGGTCGGCCAGTACCTTATAACATCTGCACAAAACTACAGTATAAAGCAAAGGGAAAGAAACCACAATGTTTGAGAAGCAGCACCTTCAATGGTGCTACCAGAAGACCCAGTTTCAGTGCCAGTTTTGGAATTGTTGTTCGCTTCTTTCTTCTTGTTTTGTGAAGATGCAGCTGCCTTCACATCTTTCCTTCCCGCTGACTGTCAGAACGTATCATTGTCAGGTTAAAACCTGCAGGAAGATTCTGCACTCGGAAACGCTTTGGGTAAGAAATACTTACAGCCAACAACGACATCCGCAGTTCTCGTTCATCTTCATCTTGTTCGGCATACTTTCCTTTGATCTTCTTCAGTTTTCCCTTCCGTCCTCGTCCAACTTTCTCGTCAGATGCTTTGTCATCTTTAGAACTTACTGAACTGGTTTTTGAATTTGTCTCATCGGAGGGCTTCCTCTCTTCGTCCTTACCCCCCTTCTTCGCTTTCCTCCGCTCAGCTTTAGAAACATACGGTCTCTCTCTCTGAGATGCTTTCGTAGCTGGCAGATCGTCTTCCACCTCCTGTGTTTGAGTGGGCAAAGAATCCAATCCATACTTACTTCCAGAGTCGGATCTCTTTGGCCCAGCCCTCAGCTCAAGTGCACGATCAAGTAAGGCATCCAGTTGTGACAATTCGTCACTACTGTTTTCATCTCCGTCGCCAGAATCCACTTTCTCGTCCTGAATCTCGCCAGAGTCCACTTTTTCTTCCATCTCATCATCAGAGCGTTTTAAGTCATCACCTTCGTCCTCATTTGCAGGTGTGTCTTGACCTTCTTCGTCATTGATGGAATTGAGCTCTCCTGCCGTATCATCGACTTTGGATGGGGCGGAGATGCTTGAAGTAACCAGGGTCAGTGTCTCGTCATCATCCTCCCCGCGGGACTCACCCTCACCAGAAGGCAGTAGCCCATCTTCTTTAGAACTGGGGGCATCCCCTTCTTCTCCTTCTCCACGGACTCGCCTTTCGTTCAAGTGTGCTGCTATGCTGCTATCATCAAGCCTAAATAACAGACCAAAACCCATTACAAGAGGGTTGGGAGGGAGAAAATTCTTCTTGCCCCTAACCATAAAACTACCTACTGTAAGGTACTCCCCAGTTGGTGCAGTCTTGCTCACTTGATGAGCCTCAACCCACCATGCGCTAGTCACAATCTTGCTATCCCACGCTTGACTCCTGCACACCTGAATCAAGCCACAGAGTATACTTTGAGACAAACTGTATGATTTGGAGAGAGCTTTTTCAATCAATGCGGGAATCCACTACTTTACTTACCGTATACATCCCAGCTTGGTTGATAGTAAGTGGTGGTATAGGATTCAGAGGGTTGTGATTTTTTATTACAGTACTTGAAGCTCCGTGTAAATCTGCATGCACATACCTTCCCACATAGCACCGGTATTGTCAGATATCTCGCACATTCTGGAGATTTTCAAGATTAAGTGTAAGAGGTAGTGCTTCACTGCCATAAGTACATGACACAAACGATCGGGAATCAAGTGGAGAACATACAAGTCTCCTTTCTTCATGTAACGCTTCACAACAAGCTCATTTTGTTGTGCATCTCGACCACTGATGATCAAGTAATTCTCGCTGCTCACAAACCAGTTGAACTTCTCGAACCAGTGTACTTTTCGTATGTGTGAAATTGCAGCTACGCTCTTTGCCTGATCCAGACGCAACAATTGATCGTGAACGAAAACGCGTACCGAACACACTAACTGTACTAGCAACAAAAAGTGCTGCTTCCAGAAACAACACCGTAAAAATGAGATAGTATCGTCAGTAGTTCCTCCTAACTCTAGAGCCACCCACATACACATGATCTAAGGCAATTCGTACATGCATGTAATTCATGGTAGTACCTGAGCCAGTTGCTGAAGCGTCTTCTTTTCAGCAGCCTTGAACGCTTTTTCATGAGCTGCCTTTGTCTTATCTTGTTTGATAGCATGTTTCTTTTTCTGCTCAAACCAGCGACGGGCATTTGCATGGGCTGAAAGTCCTATGTCTATTTCAACCTGTAGACACCAAATTACATGGTCGAGTTCAATATACTTGTCCCAGTGGCACAGAGTCAACAAAATAGAAGGACAATGTCATACTCGCCTTGTTAACTGGTTGAGTTTTTTCATCGTCATCCATATCGTCCAGGTTATTGCTCAGGAGTAAGGTGATCTGATTCTTGTCAAGCTGAAGACTGTGAATAAGCCCAGCCACAGGATTACCAGCCTTCTTTTCTTCTTTGATCATGCGTGTCAAATCTTTCCAGTCCATTCCGCTTGCTAAAATGGATCGCACAGCCAAAATAGCATTATCCACATCTTCCAAGTTGTACTCTATTAATTCCGCCATCCGCACTGTCTGATCAACTTCCTGCTTCAGTGCTTCCACACGTTGCGTCTGTACAAAGTAAAGCATGCCAAACATTACTCTATGCTCAACGAGCAATTGCTCTTAACCAGTAGCGCAATTCATTAAAGCATACAGTAGCCTGCCTCACAACCACAGCATCTGACAGTAAGAACTACAAATATACCTGATCTGCACGAATTTTATCAAGCTTTGAGAAGGCAGAGTCTTCTTGAGCCTTTCGCTGCTGATCAGCCCTTTGCCCCTCAATCTTACTGAAAAACTCATCCAGAGCTGCATCATACGTTTCCATCTTCATGAGCGTTCGATCGTCAAATTGCTTCAAATGTAATGGTGAAAACTCATCATAAACCTGCCACATCATCAACAAGCACCCTAAAAATGCTTTCAAGATTTTTCATCCTTGCTTCTAGTTTCCCAACACACGACTTAAATAAACAATGCCAAAAATTCATGCATCCGAGATATTGACCTTCTCGTCCTCTTCTTGTTGTTCACCCTTGTTCTTTCCTAGCTTCTTCTTCTGCATGTACACAAATCCTTCAGGAATGATATCTCCATTCACCACACTCTGCAGCCAATCCTCGAATCTGGTAATAGCAGCCATCAAAGTAGAAATATCCTCGTTGCTTATACTTAACACCCCATCATCCCCCACGGACACTTTCATTCCTGATTGTAGTCCTGAATCCAAAACGATGTGCTCACAGAGTGCGGGTCCGTATCCAAGACTCTCTGCTAAGACAGACTTCAGCGTGCGTCCAGTGTCTTCCTTCTTGCCCCAGGGAGTTTTCACTTTCTTTTCTTTAATATCCTTCTCCGCTTTACCTTTACCTTTAGCCTTCTTAACTTCTTGAGGTACTACTTCCTTCGCCTCTGCCACTTCTTCCACCTCTGCCGGTGCTTTTTGTTCCTTCATAGCAGACTCTAACTTCTCCAGCGAGAATCTCTCAAATAAACGGCAGGCATTCACAGGATACTCGTGCTTTGCCATCATCACTAAGCCCTTATCTTCATCCCTGCGAGTATACCAATAAACCAAGAGTAAAAGAATGCACACGGATCTCTTCGAATCTCCATAGAGGCAGTAAACACTCTTGGCACAAACATAGCGTGCCTTCCTATATCCTGAGATCTAATTTCCAGCTTCCGATTCTCACAATCAATTACCTTGTGGAGTAGCACGTTACTCATAAATATCAGATACATAAAACCGAAAGTGCCAGATCAAATACACCACAGCCCAGGTAGTGAAAGAAGTAAAGATAGTTATGCAGGGTTTAACGTCTAGAAACAAACCTGTGTGTACGAAGTAAAGTGAGAACATTATAGTCACCATCCGTTAACAGTATATTTCCTTGTGCGTAAAGCTCCAGGATGATATGGTGAGTACCTTCCCCCATACCGAATTGCAAGTCGATCACCTGAAACGGTTCAATTGTACCTTAGTTTCTTAAATAGGAGCACAACAAGTCCGAAACATCAATGAATGACTGACATACCCGATCGATGCCAAGTTGGCGAACATCTTCGAGTCGTCGAGTACGAATGTGTTTCCGAAGTTTGAGTGTGAATCCTGACGGAGTTGCACTCTTGTCCCTGCCATAAATTTTCCATTATTGATGAGCATGACGCCGTACTATTAGAGCTATCTTTGACATGAGACAGATAAATTACAGCTCTGAGAAATAGGCTCCTCTTGGGCATGAATCACTATATACAGTGGTATACAGGTAAGAGAATTCACCTGGCGAATTCAGTCGTATGAAACCGAACACCACTTTCAAGGAGGAGCAAGGACTTCTCGCTTTCACCAGACTCCGTTACTCCACTACTCTTGGACAATTTAATTACATAAGTCTGCACACACAGATATGCAGCAGAAAAGTTACAACTCCGAAAAGATTCAAGAGCCCTTAAACCCTAAATCAGGATGAGTGTATTATCCACCAGCTCCGAATTTGAAAGATGGACAGTGCTTCTCGACCTTCAAAGCTTGCATTGAAAGTGTAGGTGCTGTGTGAAGGTATAGAACTAGCTCAATCTTAAAACAATCATGCAAGTAGGGACCATCTACGCTTCGTATACTGAGCTGATAATTGGACCGCTCTATTGATCACCAGGTTGCAAACTATTTATCATCCCAGGCAAGATTGCGAAAACCATTTGAAAATTCTTTGAGCTTACTTTTGGTGTCAAATCGTAAACATTTGCACAACGCATGCCGATTAATCTCCGAAGACAGCGTACTTCGGCCGCCACATCGGCGGTGTTCATTCGGAGTTTCACCATTTTTCCGACCTAATTCGCACAAACAATTAAATTGGAGGGTGTGCTTCCGTTCTCAACAAAACCTTCTGGAAAAAATACTTCTTCACTACGAGGGCGAAATCCCAATTCAAACTTCTGCTCTTCTAAAATCCAAGACTAAGTGAGCCATCCGCACCACTACCGCCGAAATCCGCTTACAAAAGCGGCTGCGGAACAGAATTCCGCGACGAGACGATCAATCCTTCGGGACGAGCGGCAATCGTCGCCTTCAGAGGAAATGACCTCGGAAGCATAATCTGTCTGCATTGACCTGATTTCATAATACCCGGAAACATCGGCTCACCCAGGTACGGTTCTCAGTGATATTAGAGAAGTTGGACATTTCATTGCCTGTGGACAGTGACCATCTTTTCGGCGCGAGAAGGTGGTGGTACCCCGGGATTTGAATGTGTGAAGCTCAAAGTACTTTGCCTGTGATTTGCGTGAAGGTAATGCATCCTCCTGCCTGGAATTATAGAGTAGAGCGTGAGAGTTGGCTCTATGGAATGGCTCTTGACCAGATGGGGGTTTTTTGGTGGCGTTCCACAGAAAGCGAGCGGCGATGGAGCTGGAGAAGAGGAAGGTGGTCTTGCTGGTTGGAGGATCAGGGTACTTGGGGCTCCACGTTTTGGAAGCTCTGGCATCAAGCGATTACACACTGGCGTATACCTACAATACGCACCCTGCCCCTGCCCAGCTTCCCAATGTGCTCGCCTTTCATCTAAATCTTCGCAACGGCGATGGATTGGACGCCATGGCGAAGGCTCTAGGCACCGTAAGTCTTCTCGAAACATATGTAGCTATGATTTCAATTGATCGTTCGTGTATGGAGGCTGAATGATTTTGGTGGGCTCAGCCGGAGGTCGTGATCAACTGTGCGGCCATCTCAGTTCCTCGTGCTTGTGAGCAAGATCCCGACGCCGCAATGGCCATCAACGTCCCTTCCGTTCTGGTTCAGTGGCTGAACTCCTTGGATGCTACACCCTTTCTGATTCACCTTTCAACTGACCAAGGTAACCATCACCTGTATTCGCATTTGCATGCATTTTTTTCTTTCAACAGAAAAGCATGCACTCGTTAGCATTTTACAAAAGATTGATACATGTACTAGCTAGACGCATCTAAATTCTTCATGACTTGTGGGAGTATGAAGTTACATGGTCCCAGTTGAATCGAACTTCTAGTGTTGCTCATTTCTTGCAGCAGAGAGCATAAAGTGCATGCATTGCGATCACAATCTGGTGCATCCATTTTCTCCAATGCATGGAACGTAGCTTTTGATTATGATAGCATCTGGAGATGGATGTGTTTTGTGACAGTGTATGAAGGAGTGAAGTCGTTTTACAAGGAGAGTGACGAAACCAAGCCTGTGAATGTATACGGAGAGACCAAGGTTGCAGCTGAAAAGTACATCCAATCTAACTACAGCCATTTTGCCATTTTGCGAAGCAGCATCATTTATGGACCTCAACCGTTTGTCCCTCTTCCCAAGACCCTTCCTGTCCAGGTAACAACGTCTACTTTTCTCTCGTTATACCAAGTATTTCATGTTCTCTAGTGGCAATTGTCGCTAATGACATCTTGATGCAAAAAATGTTCACGTTTGAAGCGATTTAAGTACACCACATACTGCAATATGAATTCTAGGGGTATTCAAAGACTGCAACACTCTAGGATGTCAACAAATATTGGTCACATGTGAAAGTTGTTTAGGTAGAAATATATGCAACAGGGCCTGCAGAAACTGTGCTTGAGAACTGGGCAAAGACAATTGAGGGTCAAACAGCTTAGTGTAACTTAAACAAGATCAGCAGAATTTATGCAATGGGACGGGGTTTTGGATACATGCAGACCCGTTCGTATGTACACAATGTTGGCAGCATCCCAAATTATCAAACATTATTCAAGTGTTAATCGGCAAATATGAATTTGTTCAATGAAATTACATCAAGAGGAGTTACATATGGTGCAAGTTGGTGAGATGCCATGGTAATGCAGCATAGAATGTGCAAAAATAGATGGAGATAATGATCTCCGCCATGGTGATTGGCAGTGGATGGATGGTGTGCTGTCGAGTGGAGCAGGAGGGGACTTCTTCGAAGACGAGTATCGGTGTCCTGTGTATGTAAAGGACGTGGTCCTGGCAATTCAGCTCCTCATGGAGAAGCATTTCGCTGGCGTACAGCATCCCCTGCAACTGCTTTTGAACGTTGGAGGTCCAGATCGTCTCTCTCGAGCAGCCATGGCCGAGACTGTAGCTAATGTGAAAGGCTACGACACCAACCTTGTCAGGAGGGTCTCGTCGCAAACCGCAGTAAGTGTTATTGGAAACTCTCTCAATGTCTCATAACCCGGTCTTATTCTTCTTGTGGTGTCTCCATATGGTAATGACTCTGCTTGTCATTCTTGTGGCTCCGCATACATCATTGGGTCCTCTATTATCTTCTTTACAACAGCGTTCTAGTTATCACTGAATAGATTGGAGTAGGAGTAATTATGCTTTGACCCGATTCTTGTTCGGATGTCTTCTTGCAGCTCAATAGAGGAGTGGTGAGCCCGCCCGACATCTCCATGGACGTTAGCAAGATCGTTGCAGAACTCAACGTCAACTTGACAAGCTTTGCTGCAGGAGTGGCAATGACGTTGAATCACAAGTGAAGATTGCATATTCAACGATTTATCTCAATTAATTGCCAAACGTGGCCATTGCTATAATAAAATTCACTTCTGCAGTGATGTTGGTGTTATTGTTTTTTGCTTGATTGATCGAACACCAGACGTTCTAACACTGTTGGTATACAGCCTCCTGGAGTGTGGTACCTGCCTAACGCTTTGCGAAGGAAGGGCCTGGTGGTGGTGGTTATTTTCCACCCGTAACGTGCTGTTTTTGAGATTATGTACGTTGGTTCCAGATTTCGGACATCAACAGCAGGTAGCAGCTCCCGTGGCCTAATGGATAAGGCATCTGACTTCTAATCAGGGGATTGTGGGTTCGAGTCCCACCGGGAGTGCAGCGGTCCCGTAGTCTAGTGGTCAGGACATTGGACTCTGAATCCAGTAACGCGAGTTCAAATCTCGCCGGGACCTTTTGTCAATTTGCAATTCTGTAGGCACCCTTCTAATTCATAACCTGTATCATTGGATGTAAGCCAAGTGCTAAAATAATAATCTCACCAAAATTTTATCAGATTGTTTGATATTTTTAGCAATTGTTTTTGTATAGTTTTTTTCTAATTTGATTTTGTTACCGAATGTTTCAGCACTTTTTTAAGGAATTCTGCATTTCTAAAAAAAGGAATGACCCTTCCGTTATATGTTTTTTTAATTTTTTTAATATTTGGACACAAATCAAGAGTAGCTTTTCATTAAATTCATAAGTTAAACCCTCATCGTCAAGATTTTCAATCCAAACACTCTTCACATGCCATTTTATTGTCAAGGAGGGGTTCTTTGTATTTGAATTTTAGCATACCTCCATGTGAACAATCAAGCATTTCTTTATGCATTTCTCATATTCATATGTTGTATGGGGGTAAGTATGGCATAGACATGTTCCTAACTCACCTAGGAACAAGAATGTGAAGAGCCTCATATCAAACATTTTATCAAAAATGGCTTTTTATCAAAACTGGCGTTTTATCAAAAATGGCCTTTTTACAACAAGGGAAAAGAAACTTATTCTTCAATTTTGAACAATACAATCTTCCACTTGGTTAGGTATTTTATTCTAAGAAATACATATACATATATAAGACAGATACTAGATCATACAGTTACATATTTAAAAATACATCAAAGTTTGAGAAATTTCACCTTGCATCAAAAGGAAATAGTTTTTGGTAATTTTGAGGCTTTTTTTTTGGCAGTTTTGAGGCTAAACCGCTTTAAGGTACACTTCTGAATAATGGAAAAAATTTCAGATTGGGAAATCTCTGATGGTGTAAAATATGTTAGTATTTCTTGTGCAATTGGAAAGTAAGTGAAAAACTAGATCAAGTGGAATCATCATAATTGGAATTCGCTACAATCAGTTATGAATTTTTAAAGTTGGACTCAATAAACATCTTAAAAGGGTGCCCTAAAATGATACCCTAAAATCTTCACTACCTATACATGGAGAATCAGTCTTCAAAGCTATAATGTACCTTTGAGTTAAGTGCACTAGGGAGCCATTTCTAGTAGTGCATCGTTTTTGAGCAAATGAACCTTTGGTATTACCATGACGCAATCTAAACACATTGACACTTCCGTCTTCCCTATCCTTTGATTTCCTAAAGTAAACCAAAAAGTCTGCACACTCTAGGATAGTGTCAACGTACAGACTTTGCGCATTCCCAATATAATGATGAAACCGGAACCAGGTAAAGCGGTGGCCAGGTTGCTTCAAGGAATGCGCAGCTCGCCACCTTTTTTGTGCATCTTGTCGTCAATTCGGGACTCGGGAGATGGGAGACGTAGCGCGCAAGTTTGTTCGAATTCTGGAGCTCCGACGCGCTTCTACCATTTGCCGACATTGGCATCCCCGTAACCTTTAAGAGAGCTTTCCAAAGAGGTTCTTGTCATGGTCCCTGGTGCTACGTCGAGCTTTTGGCTCTCCATCTAATCTCAGCATTGCAGCAGCGATGGTGTGGAAAGGGGAGGGCAGCTCGCGCGGCGCTCCTAGACACCGCAGAAGTGGTGGCGTCAGGCGAGGTGACAAATTCGTTCCTGCAGCGTCCAACAACAAGGTTGAATTGTCCGTGAGGAAGGATAAAGAGGTGGAGAGTACAATTGGCGATCACAGCTCGGCGGACGATGGTGGTGAGGAATCCGTTGCAGCATCGTCTCCCAACAAGGTTGGATTGCCTGTGAGGAAGGGTAAAGAGGTGGAGAGTACTTTTGGTGGGGATGGTTTAGGGTTCAGGATTGAGCAAGAGGAAGAAGAGGTGGGAGTTAAGCGTCTATTGCGAAAGGCCGCTCACATCGATGCTTCTTTGCTTTCCGATTCCGAGTTAGAGAGCAATAAACAGTCGCAAGAGGATGAGCTTCTCGCTTTGCAGGCCATTTTCCAGGCTGATTACGTCTCAATTGAGGGACAGGATGCTGCTGCTTTCATGATCAACGTGCATCTGGAAATTCCGGATGGAATCAAAGTAGCGGCCTCGGAGGATGTTGCAGATGACAATTACTTTACTATTTCAAATCTTCCGCCGATTTCTCTCCTCTGCGTGTTTCCGAAATCGTATCCTTCTCATTCGGCGCCCCTGTTTGAACTCACTTGCTTGTGGCTAAGCTCGCAGAAGCTGTCCACATTATGCGCCTCTCTTGATACTACTTGGGAGGAGACTTCTCCAGATGTTGTGGTTTACTCCTGGGCATATTGGTTAAAGGAGTGGACGCTGGAGAAGATTGGTGCCTCGGAGAAGCTTGTGCTCGAGCGCGATCAGCGAGGTGGTAGCGATCCGCGTGCTGTGTCTGGATCTGAGTCGTTCGATGTGGACGTTTTCCGGTTGCTGCGGTACAACGAGGAGGTGAAGAACAAAAAGTTTTTGGAGGAGTTGCATACTTGCTGCATTTGCTTCTCGGACTTTCCAGGGTTTGGCTTCACAAGGCTGCCGTGCCAGCACCATTTTTGCAAGAGCTGTTTTAAGCAGTACTGCAACATGCATGTGACGGATGGAAGTGTGGTGAATTTGACCTGTCCTGATGTTGGCTGCAAAGAGTCGATTCCTCCGGGGCTATTGCGAGATGTGCTTGATAAGGAAGCGTTTGAACGGTGGGATGCACTTTTGTTGCAGAAGACGCTCGATTCCATGCCAGATGTGATTTACTGCGTTAAGTGTTCAACTCCGTCCATTGAAGACCCCGACCATCTCGTACAGTGTAGTAAATGTCGTTTCAGCTTTTGTAGTTTGTGTATGGCGAATTGGCATCCCGGTCAGACCTGTATGACTCCTGAGGCGAAGCTTCGGATTATGCGGTCCCGGCAGCAAGGAAGGGCGCTAGGAGAAGAAGCTCTTCGACAGGAGAGGGAGTTGATCAACGAATGCTTGGCTATGGATTACATCAAGAGGGAGGCGAAGCAATGTCCAACTTGCAAAATTGCAGTAGAAAAGTCGGAGGGTTGCAACAAGATGACGTGTTTGAACTGTGGGAAGTACTTCTGTTTCCAGTGCGGTGTAGCCATTACAGGCTATGATCACTACAAAAACTCGACTTCGTGC
The DNA here is from genome assembly GCA_037043015.1 of Bryum argenteum. Lineage (NCBI taxonomy): Eukaryota > Viridiplantae > Streptophyta > Bryopsida > Bryales > Bryaceae > Bryum > Bryum argenteum. The sequence continues at coordinate 3,046,495 of CM073324.1, forward strand.
GTGCTTCTGGACCAGATTGAAATCAACCGTTGGGAGCTTCAATTCAACCAGGAGCTGTTTCAGTTGCAGGAGCAACAGCTTGTGCCTCAGAACTATCGGAATTTTGATCAGGCCGCCGCGCGCCCTTGTCCCAATTGCAAGCAGGTGAACTACAAGGCTGGAGGCAACAACCATATTTTCTGTTGGGCTTGTCAAAATCACTACTGTGGCCTGTGCAACCAAATGGTGCGCAGGGCCGCATCGCATTTTGGAACCAATAAGTGCAAGCAGCATAGCGCTAATTGATGTGCATTGCATTCTCTTCTTTACTATGAGCTAGTCAGCTCAATAGTTGTGTATAACAAGTCCTCATTAACGAGAGTGCAACCATTGTTGCATAGATCAGAGCGCCCATCTTTGTTAAGCGTGTCATTCACTCTCATTGTCGAGGTTGTGCTCGCACTCTCTCAGTGTGCGTTGGTGTTGGCGCTGGTGTAGTCTTGATTGTGCAGGATATAATCCTTCGTTTCCATACAGCTCAATCTTGAAAAACTGTGTATTGTTTCCATATTCCGTTAGCTGATACAGACAAATGGCCCAATCTTGACAATTTTTCGATGTCAAGTAATCAACTAGCAACCTTGTAATCATCAGAGTCCACGTCCAGCAATATTAGTATTGAAAGTAAGAAGACTCGGGTTTCAATTCCTGTGCAGGCTGGGGCTTCCTTCGAGTCCACGTTCGACACTCCCAGATCTGGTATGAAGGGAAAATGATACCAGTAAGTTGAGGTTCCCACACCTGGGTTTAGTAATGGCCTCGCACCATTTGTTCCACCATTTGTCACTGGAATGTAGGTTTTGGTTCAAATTGGACGTTCAAAGTGAAATGGAGATTTCCATACGTTATCTGGAACGTATATTTAGTTTAATCACATACAAGTATTCCTTCAAGCTTGAAATTCTTTACCTTCACATTAATTACAAAGTATACAAAGTTACTCTCACATAGATTGTATCGAGGTTTATACATTCTTTTCGAGTGTCCTCTTTCTAAGAAACTACTATTCCATTATTGAATGCCTCTTCGGCTGATACTTAATACTCATTTATCCAGATTGAACTTTTGTTAACAAGTAACTTATCAATACGCAATATCACAGTTAACTTAACCCATACATTTTCACAAGTAAAAAACGTGAATTTTAGTATGTGAATTCCGACAGCAACTTACAACCACAAAATGGTCGCTTGGGTTACTCATTTTGGAGAAAAAGTGCTTCTATCTTTTCCCCCAACTATTTAGCCTTCCCTTGGCACCAGGTTCAATTGATATGCAACAATGTATTGATACCCGGGATCTACAGGTTATCCGCCCGTTTCCATGCAAGACAGAGACGCTGAAGACCGAGCTTGGCCTGTTGCTGCTTCGTTATGCGCTTACGAACGAGTCTCGATTGACCGAGTGCTGCCCAATTTTCTTCTGAAATCGTCGAAGTTGGTGAGTATTTCACTCCGTAATCTGATTTCTGTTTCCACGGGCTGATAATTCACATAACTGAGCGAGAAAGAATTCTCTGCGAGGCATGTGAGCGTTGCAGGCCGGCAAGTGTTTGCAAATGTCGGTGTGGAATTTAGTTCGTGAATTTTCACAGCTTGCCTTTGGTATATCCCATGTCGACGAGGGTATGTTCACCTGGTTGATCTATGTCCAGTACGAAACCCTAGTCCTTCCATACCGGATAGAATGTGCATGCCCTAATTCATGTTTGTGCCTGTAGCTCATAATCAGCTTTGAGTACATTTTAATTGATCTCCGCAGAAGTGGAAGTTTGAGTATCTTGGACTAGTATCCGGTAGGAGATTCAGCAGTTTTGATGTTTTTTTGTTGGTATGACGAACTGTCTCTAATTGACGGTTCCATTGAAATGGCTGTATCTCTGTAAATCGGCAGGCTTAGGGTAGTTGGCAGAATTGCTAAAGTAGTGGCAGAATATATCTGTATGTGGGGCCATTATGACCAAATAGTGGGTGAAGCCACAATCCTCTCGTGAAGGAAGGTCGTATTACAGGGTCATATCACAGAGTGCACAGAGTCTGGTGGTAATATTACAAGTAATGAGATTTTGCTACGGTGTAATGGCGCCACTAAAATTGAATCACCCATCTGTGTGTATGCGTATATTCACTAAGACTTTAATTGTACTGAACAGATATGAGGGAAGTGCAATCGGAGATCAAAACGTGCAAGCGCTGTAAGAGCAGCTTCGCAACAGATTCCAATTCAAGCTCAGCATGCCAATTTCATCCTACGTACTTCGTTTCTCGTCGCCACGACGATCAGAAAAGGTAGTGCCCAATTCCCAACTCTCCAGTGAGCATTTTTGCACATTCAGGAGCCAGACATAAATTTCTATAGCGTTTATATTCCAATCTGCTGAGGCCAGTTTGAAGGAAGCTAGTTCACACGCCTCCTAATTACTAGCAGCATGTAAACATTAGTAACCAGTTCGTGCCAATAGTTCAATACACTGTCTGTTCTCGGTAACATGATCAAGTAGCTAACGGTTTCAATCATAATCACCTCCTGAATTATAATGCAACAATTCATAGAAGGTCCACGCAGCATGATAGTGGGGTATCCTGTTTGAAGATGTGCATCGATGTGGTGATGCAGATACTATGAGCTGGGACCAGACGATCCTCCTTATGCAGCCAAGTTCTGGGACTGCTGCGGATCAGAAGATCCGGGAGCTAAAGGCTGCAGAACATCCTTCCACATCTCGTACGACGACTGATGATGTGAACTGTGTTTGGATAACTATAATCATGGTTTCTGGAGACATCCTTTTGAGACTACCCTGTCATTCTTACCGCCCTCTTCGCAAGTGTGTACAATGATGCACAAGTAATCGGGTAATATTTATGCTAGTCTAGATCCTGTAAAGTGTTTTGCGAGGGTTGGATGATATGTATCAATTAAATTTGACTCTGACTTGTAGAGTCGGATTGAAGCTAATTTCAGTCCTGTTCCAGAGAGGGTGCTCATTTTGGAGTTTCAGCTTTCAAGTAACTAGATACTCAGGGCTTTAGTAGAGTGCCTGTCTGCATGAAGATGGGTATTCTGCACAACTCTCAACAGCAGCAGTCAGATCATACTTGTTGAACATGCCTTAAAGCATCTTGATGCAGAAGTTACTTTCCTCTGGTGTTGTCATGTTTTGTAATGATCCGTATGATGGGTAAGGCAAGCATATGTAGAGTGCCATTTGATACGATACGTCTGCAGTTGGCAACCAGCATGAATGGGTGAAAGGCTTTTGTATTGGATAGTTGTCAAGATTGACCTTAACCCCTAAACGCCCGAGCCTATTTTTAGCAGAAAAGCACATTTCCATAGAAATCGTCATAGATGAAAATCAAGAGAAGCTATTAATATCTCAACCGTACAAACTTGTAATAGACTTATCGAAGATCATGTGGACCAAAATTTGAGTCATGAGGCCTTATAGATCGGGAGATCATAACATATTAATATCAAAAACAAACTGCAAAATTTCATCATTTTCACTTTGAGGTGGAAATGCTACCAATATACCTATTGCAATGAAAAAATCACCAACTAGAAAGATGTTCACCTTCATCTCAATAAGTCCTTTACCCAACAAAAATCCATCAAAAAAATTTCTTGGCTCAAATAAAAGCCATGCAGTGGTAAAAACTACCGAACATTTTACAAAGGAAAAATAGTCCAAAACTAGACCCTTTGCATTCAATTTCATGCCTTATCTTCAAAACATCTTCGATCTTGTTAAGGTTTCTACCACTTAGACTAAACTCTAATTGGAGGCCCTCCCAAAAAATTAAGTTGAAATCCAACGGTGGATGAGGGAGATATAGCTCCTCAAATATCATCCATTTTCTCACTTTTTCTGTTGACAAAACATCATTGCAAATCCAATAGCAAAATCATTTATATCAAAAAACTTCTCACTACAAAGTTGTTAAGAATCACCTTAAGATCATGACCATGGAAAAAAAATCATGAAAAACTATTTTTAATTTCACATAATTGGCTTGCAATGGTAATATATGCCCCATGCTTGGAAACCCAAAAACAAGAGTTGTCTTCACTAAAGTGCATTCCATTAATTCATACTTTATTGTATGGGCTTGAAAATTTTACAACACAAACTAGACTTGATTTGGAACCTAATCCAAGTGATTTCATCCAAAACAGACCTTGGATGAAGAAGTTATGGCTCTTCAAAGTTTCTGATGTACATCCAAAATGTCGTTTTTCGACATCGTGGGCGTTGAAGGGTTAATCCCACAAAGACTTCTAATTACTCTTGCCTTTATTGTGTTATTCTATTTCATATTATTGTATTTGATATTTGTCTCACCGATAGTGCAAATTTTGTGAGATTAAGATCAATCTTAACAACTAAAAGCATTAGTCCCACCAAGAGCTTTGTAGTGATATATGATTTGATAACACTTGCTTTAGTAATCATACAGTTCAAATAGAACAAATTGAGTGTGATATACAAACTTTTGCTCCTTTCCGTTGAGAGAGCTTATCACAAAAATATAATTGGTACCAAGGGTTCAATTTTGTTTTTATGAATACAAGGAGACATTTGGGAAAGAGGGAGTACTTAACCAAGGTTGTTGACTATATCCTTTCATATCCATCGGCTTGCATTTTGGAGCAAATCCCTTGATGTTCAGAGTTAGTTAAGGCTATGTGGTTCTTAGTTCACGATAATTCTCTCAGAATGGCCATTCACGACATTCATGTTCAAATCTTTCACCTGTTGATATATATTCATTCATAATGTGTGTAATGAATATGTTCCAAAATGAACTTTCATGTCCTATATAGACACTACCAACGCCCACTTAAAAATTAAGCTTTGGAACCTAATAATGGGAAGACTTTGTAGTGTAGCTTAACTATATTCGGTATAAAGTGGATTCGACTCTCACCACCACAAGGGACCGCATATCATGGTATTGTGCCCGCACAACTAGAATACGACCCCGTGGATTGAAATTTCCATAAGCTTGACGGATTCAAACCTCAAACCTCCACCTTTTCAATTTTCCGCAGTAGCGCGTACACTTTACAACGGAGCCTCAGAAACCGGGGAGAGGGGCCGTGTTTCCCTACCCTTTACACCCCAACCCCGGTCTAAGCACCCAACACATCCCCTCCGTGATAATCATGCCTACTACGTCCACATTCCTATCGAAATGACTGCCAAACGACTTTTGTTCCATCAACCCCAGTACGGGCAAATTCTCTTCCAACCCACCACTATCATATCAGACATCCCGTCATCCCCTATTAAAAAAACACATCCTCTATGTTTCTTTTTCAACCCCCATGCAACCATGTACTTGTGTAATTGCAAATAGGAACAGTCTAAATATTAATTGCAGTCAATGGAGGCGTAAGTACATTAAGTTCCAAACGAAAAGCACAAGATGGAATAGGAAACCAAAAGGGGGTGAATGGTACTAAAAATGGTAAGACTGTACTTGATCATTAGGATCGAAGCTAGCTAGCTAGCTAGCTGGAGTAACTATTTTACCAGGAAGGATCCATGGGTACCAAAAAGATAACAGGTACAATAAGAAGGGGAAAGAATTTTTATTTACCATGCAAGCCCATGTGGAAAGGCTCTGGCAACAAATGAATGAATGGGTTGTAGGGAGGCCGGCCTTGATGGGGAGTGAGTGAGTATGGGTTTGGGTAATACTTGAGCGAGCAAGCAAGTAAGGAGTTATGATGAGCAAGGGCATGGGCATCATTACAGAATGGTTAGGATTTCCTTCGCCCTCTCTACCCCAGATTTTTTCTTTGCTGGCCCATTTATACCAACTACACTACACTCTTACTTTTGAATGGCCACACCGTTGTCCTTTGCGTACATTGTACCTGCTTGCTCACCCTCGAGAGGGGGAAGTAGTAGTGTTTCAATTTCCCCTTGTCCGGTGGCCATCGGGATATTAGCATTACAAACGGACACTTCATTCACGCCAGCCCCTTAGAAAGGGATCGGAGTTTCTATCTATCTATCTACATGCTTGCTTACTGCATTTTGCACCCGGGCCCTTTTTACTTTGATTGATTTGTGAACTCCAGATTCATTGTACTAACTCTTCTTTGTGTTCGACTTCTGACTGTCTTCAGTGGAAAAGTGTCTTCACCACCGAGAATGACTCCTTCCACACTGGGTATGGTGTGGAATGAGTAATTTAGCTTAGTGGAAATAGTCATTTAGCTCGATGGAAATATCACACTTCTTCACTACAACAAAGATTTTTTTGGATCTCAACTCGTAAGGCAAGAACACGTGAAACTGTGAATTTATAGTGATTGAGTGCTTTGGCCCTCTCTCATTCACACGAAGAATATATGAAGAATGATAGTAACTGTGTGAATACAGGCACGATATGGGTACCCCGTCCAAAAAAATTGAAAAATTATTCTAATCAGATGGTATTATAGGTGATATGGCTATAGTTATATACATCGGGTTAAGAAAGGAATTTCTGGCACATATATAATGAATTACACATAAATCACAGATGATGAGATGTGTCTTAGTGGTACCCATATCATGCCCTTGCCCACACCATAGGATGATTTGATACATAACTTCGAAATAGGAGTACGTAAATTCCTCCAATACATTCTCTAGTCTTTTTCAAACTAAACATGATAAGGCACAATTTTGTATACACAAGCATCATAGCAACCAATACAAGTACAAAACTTATCAACGATACTCTTCAAGTTATTAGTTGTTTCCTACACTATTCAATAACAGTTGCTGGAGCAATGTGTAACTAAAACACTCTTAACTTCTTGTATGTTTTCGGAGCATGAAACCTCAACACTTCTACCTCTATGTACCCTCAAGAATGTGAACAAAATTTTGTAACTCTTTTTAGACTTTCAATCGTAAGATATTATAAGTAAGAGTATTTCTAGTCTCTGGTCCAAAACTTGATTGTTGGATGTTTATCATTGGCAAGATCGTAGCATCCAAAGTTTGTACTTCAATTTCTAAAAACTTTGAAGCTTGCTCTTATAAAATTCGAGGGTTGTCCTTGTAGAATTGGTAAACATTTTGACTTAGGGCCCTTTGGAACTCAAATAGTGATTTGATTATGAATATATTGCCAAAATGAATTCAAAAAATTTTCAAAAATAAAAAATAAAAAATCTTCTGCTTGCCCAGGGTGTGAAAATTAAAATTTGCATTAAATCACAATAAGATTGGAATTTGACTTTGCAATTTTTTGCACACACACCTTGTAGTATAGGGAACACTCGGTAAAAATCTCAAACAAAAGTATTGATTTTTACACCTTCATCTAGGTTTCCCTAAAGAACAAAATGGTGATTTGGCTTTTAAGGATAATCAAGGGTTAACCCCCAAAGCACCATGCGTTTCTTGAATCTCCAAAACCAAAATCTACAATTTTTGACCACCTTGTACAAGTTGAGGTATGATTAAATTAAATTTACTTGTTTTGTATCTTCAACCGTAAGATCTTGAACCTTACTACCTCCACTAATTTCAACCGTTGGATCTTTACCAAGTGTAAGATCGACGTTCAAAGTTGACTAGAAAGTTTTTTTGGGCTTTGCCTAAAAGACATTGACTAAATGGTGCCAAGGGAGACTTGAATATTGTTTCTTCAAACGGTTTGCTTATATTTTTTCCATGTAGGTAATTTAGTTGGGTACAGCCATTCAAAATTTTTAGAGACTCAACTTGCTCCTTTGACCTTCATGCATATTTATTTTCTAGAAGAAGGTCTAAAAACAACGATACGGTAAGATTTCCATTTCATTTTATATGGCTTCTGAGAAATTGAATAGGGAGTAGAATACATTTTTAACTAATCATAAACATATTGAAAAATCATAAACATTTTCACTCCAATAATCACAATTTAAAAGCTTATAAAAACAACAAATATTGGACTAAACTCCATATTTAACAAGAAAACTCATATAAATATATTCAAATTGATATTCATTTAAAATAAACTGATGAAAAGCTATCCTGCCAGCACACCAGAGTGGAATTCTTGACATTGAGTTTCAACATATTTACACACAAATCCAATCATAAGTTTACTGGAAATTGATGATGGTATAGACAATTTCTGCCTCTAGTAGTATTATCTGGTCAATAATTATCTTGAATTGTCCTGAGCAATAGTTCTTTCCACTATTCAACACACACACGCTCACACCCACACCTCCTAGCTCCGACTGCAGCTTTCTCCGAGAAAGAAAGCTTACTCCCAAACCCCCTCGAAACTCTAACCGCCACCTTGGTCACCCAATTTTAATTGCCTTCATTCATCTACTCGATTTCATCCATCCATAGGATTTCATTTAGTAACCTGAATTATGGCTATCCAATAGTCTAGGTTAGCACTTTCACTACCCTAGCTACTAAGGAATGACTAGTTTACCGGCTAGGTAAATACCTGGTTAACACAATGCACTTGGGTGAGGAACTTTGAACGGAACTAGATACATGGCCTGCCTCCCAAAAAGGGACCAGAGCTCTTATTCCATGTGAATGACATGAATTCTATCACAGAATGAATGGACTCCTCACTGAAGGTACAGTGCAGGCTCTCATTTTCTTCTACTCTCAGTGGGGTCACGTTTCTAGGTTTCCAATTGCGACATCCTCTTCTTGGAGGTAAATACAAAGATCAATACTCAGCTTTTCGTCACGGAAGCTTTACGTGCTTCAAATGTTATACCTATGTGACCTTGTCCTGTATGTAGGAGATTGATGCTCACATGAGGCAAAAGTTGTCTTGTATAATGTGAAACACCTCCAAGAGGAATTGAGGAATCATTGTACATAAAAGATGAACTTTGAGGTCGACTACACCAGAAAACATTGTGGAACAAACACCTCGTTTACACACAGTATTTTGTATTTTTGAAACCGGGTCTATGGGTGGTGTGGGTTTGCAACACCCTGAAATGGTTGTTTGTTCCACCATTTTAACTACTCCTTCTGTCCCATTATTATTGTACAGTAGGTTCTCTCATATCTACATCTCAAGGTAGATTCTAGATAATCTACTATAAGAGGTCGTACACCATCGCAATGTGGGTTAAAGATATACTAGTACTTCAGTGGATAGATGACAATAGGCATGAGAAGCACGAGAGAGAAAAACAGCAGAAAAAGAGCAGGCTGACTAATTCAAGCAGACAAAATTGTTAAAATGCAGAAAGGGGTACATCCATACTCGTACTGAGTGCTCACTTCATTCATACTATGGACATGCTTGCTCTCATGCGTCCACCTCGCGTGTAGCCCATATATTTCTTTTTTCAGTTATATGGACAAACTTTTCTTCTCAATAGGAAATATACTAATTGTACATCATCTCACCTCTTTTGGGATATTTAGAATCAAAGATACGCCTACTTGACCCAAGTTGGATTCTCATGGTTTGGAATGACGTATTTGCATAGTTACATTGGATAGATGGGGAATAGTGAGTGAGAGAGTGGGCTTGAGCATTCATGAGCGGCTATGTCCTTTTCCATGCCTGACCTGACTGACCGAGTCAACAGGTTCAGTGCTGGGGCCAGTTGACCAGTTTGTATTGGAAGCCCCTGCACTGAGGATGTCCTTGGCCCTGCCCTGCTGAAGGTGCGGTACTCCTCCTCAGCGGTGGTGGTACAGGAACCCAGGTAGGGCGGGATCACAGAAGGCAAGGCAAGGCAGGCAGCAGAGGCAGAGGCAGAGGCAGCAGAGGCAGAGGGGGGCCATGTTCACTGGGCCATGGCTGGATTGGTGCGACGGATTTCACGCACGAGCTGCTCTACTTGTTGTTGTACAGTCCCTTAGCACTGTCGGATAATGCCCCCCCCCCCCCCTTCTTCCATTGCTATATGCATCTCCAGAAGGGATCACTGTAAATCAGTGCTACGAGCATTTCTCGGGGGGCAAGGAAGGGAGAGGGGTGAAGAGCCCTCTAAATTTGTCAGGGGGGTGTTTGAATCCAAAATTACAGGGAGTGTGAAGAAAAAACCCTATTTGTTGATGGGGCTCCGAGAAATGCCGGTAGCACTCGTTTAACCCCTAAAGGTCCAAGAAAGCGAAAACTGCTTTTCGGAGTCCAAAATTCAGCCAACTTTGACCATTATAATCTCACAAATGAAGAAGAATCGACGGTTCAATTTTGGCAAGTGAGTGGAAGGTTAAGTTAACTTCAAGATCCTACGGTTGGATCTTCCAAATAATTCTTAGATTGAGAGTTTTTAGGTTTAAAGTAAGGGAATGTCCATTTTTACAATTTTGCATCAAGAACCTTTAGGGGTTAAGAGTGCCCCTCTAGAAGGAGTGCACCAGAGCCTTAGTTGATTTGGCATAATTTTTTTTCAAAACAATGCAGCACAGCAATTTTTGGAGTAGGTCACTCTCCTAGTACTCCCTTTGTCCCATTATTATTGTCCAATAGGTTCTCTCAGATCATGATTTTGTCCCATATATTTAGTCGCATAATGTAAGAATGCCAAACAATGCTTCTCAATTATTCAACCCCTAAATTTCATTGTGTGTTTTCGGAGCTTGCAATCTCAAAACTGCGATTTTCTACCTCTATGCACTCCTGCAAATGTGAAGCAAATTTTTAACTATTTTTAGACTTGCAAACGTAAGATCTTGTAAATAAGCCTATTTTCAGTCACTGGTCCAAAAATTGGACATTGGATGGAGGTTCATAGTTCCCCATGGATGACGTCGAGCTTTCAAAAGATTGAAGTACCTTGTAAAGTGCAACATCTTCTGAAAAAGCTCAGCAATCAAGGATCTGAGATCACGGATACACTGATTACATTGTAAGATCGAAATGTGCTTTGCTTCAGAACTCAGAAGTAATTGTATTTCTTATTGAACAAATGAGGTATACATCAGGAACCAACTTAGCTACACTAAATTTGATAATTAGTGTTAGATTATTATAAGATTTGAAAATGCTACAAGTTTTTACTTTTGTTTAAAAAGATTTACCAAGAGCATTGATTCTGATACTATATAAGGACCTCCATCTTGGCCAATATAGTGGGTAAAATTATTGAACAACAATAAAAACTTATAACATGTTTATGTAAATTAGTGTATCTAACACTTACTATCAGATTTAGTGTAGAGACCCTTGTATAAGACCTCAAAAGTACACTTCGAATGAAAAATAGTGTTTTAGTACATTTAGTGTTATCACCTGTCCATCCTAATTATGAAGTGGTTGACAATTGCTTCAGTTATGAATTCCATGAACCTTGTAGGAGTTCTATACTTTTGATTTTTATCTAATTCTTTCAGAATAGCATTCTAAAAAAAAAATCATTTTTAGCATATACATATTTTATGAAATTTTCTTACTTCAGATGATAATATAATCAATACATATCGTACACATTAGGCTAAAGTATAATAAGTTTCGGTCCCTTGAATTTTTTTTGATGTCCACCTAGTCCTGCAATCAAGCACCACCATTGGCATCACCACCACCAATTTGGCCTCAAATCATTTAATTAAACTGACTTAACCCCTAAATGTCCTAGCCTATTTTTAGTCAAAAAACACTTTTTTTTTAAATTATTACAAATGAAAATGGAGATAAGCTATTAAGATCTCAACCGTACAAACTTGTAAAAGACTTTTTGTAAGTCATGTGAACCAAAAATTGAGTCATAAAGCCTCATGGATCAAGAGATTGTAATGTATTAGCAAACTGCAAAATTGCATCATTTTCACTTTGGTGTGGAAATTCTACCAACAAACCAATCGCAATAGAAAATTACCACCTACAAAGTTGTTCACCTTCATCTCAATAGAACCTTTACCCCCAAAAAAGTCATCAAAAAAATTTCTTGGCTCGGAAAATAGCCTTGAAATGGTGAAAACTGCCAAAATTGTTCACACAAAAAATTGTCAAAAACTAGACCCCTTGCACTAAATTCATGCCTTATCTTCACAACATCTTCATCTTGTTAAGATATCTATCACTAAAACTAAACTCTAATTGAAAGCCATCCCAAAAAATGAAGTTGAAATCCAACGGGCGATGAAGGAGATATAGCTCCTCAAATATCATCCATTTTTTTCACTTTTTTCATTGACAAAACATCATTGCAAATCCAATAGCAAAAGTATTTGGAGCAAAAAACTTCCAACTAGAACGTTGTTAATAATCACCTTAAGATCATGATCATGAAAAAGAAAATCATAAAAAACTATGTCTAATATCACATATTTGGCTTGCAATGGTAAAACATTCCCCATGCTTGGAAACCCAAAAACAAAAATTGTTTTCACTAAAATACATGCCATCAATTTATACTTTATTGGAGGGGTCTTCAATTCGTACCACACAAACTAGACTTGATTTGGGACCTAACCCAAGTGATTCCATCCAAAACGGACCTCGGATCAAGAAGGTTTGGCTCTTCAAAGTTGTTGCCTTTATCCGAAATGTCGTTTTTTACATTCCGCCCATTTAGGGGTTAAAATGTCCTCACAAATTGATAATTAGTCATTGAGGACACTTTCAATCATTATAATTGAGCGATTTAGGACTTGCTTTTCTACTAGTGTAGCGCTCATGCCAACAACCACTTGATAAACAATGCCCAACGAATTCATGAAAAGAGTCCTAATGTCGCATGCCTAGATGATGCAAAAGGCAAATTTTCAAGGTTTGAGGGAGAGGCTGAGATTTGAGCAATCATAGAGGTGATTTCCCATTGCAGCCGCGAGCGGTGGCCCTCTCGGGCATACAATCGTTGCGTTTTGGGAGCTACCCGACAATGCTCGTACTATGCACCTAGCCATATGGAGAAAAAACAAAGATTCTCTTATGGAATGGTGTAAATGGGGCGTGAGGTTTGCCCCGACTTTTGTGGGCTATGATCACTAGCACTCCGCATACATACGAGGGACCATGGCAACAAAGGTGCGGCAAGGATTATTAACGGCTGCCTTAGCAGCGAAGAATATTAGCAGACAATGGAACAACTCATAATATCAGGGTCTCATGTTTTCTCTGATGAGGAGACCAAACCATGTAGTACCTTCCCTTGCTTAGTATGTGCGTAACCTGTGCTTGTCATCTTCCTCCTCTGCACTTTTTGACCCCTAAAGGAGAGTGGCCTCAAAACTGCCCTCTTTTTATGCAAGATAAAAATTTTCACATTCTGACAAGTTTTGAGGAATGTAGCAGTAGGATCTAGTACCTTACTTGTATGTGTATGTGTGCAAAAAATCTTAGGTTCAAATTCCTCATTGTTTGTGAGATCGTAATGTTGGAACTTGGAAAAATGTTTTTTTTCTTTCCTTGTTGCAAAAAGGGATTGAAGTTTTTCGGGAGCTCAAATGTAAATTGGAATATGAGGCTCTTCAAATTCTTGTTCCTAGGTGAGTCAAGAACATGTTGATGCAAAGTTTTACCCTACACGATCTGAAGAGATGCTTGAACTTTCACATGGAGGTATGTTGAAATTCAAATACAAAGGCTGCTCTTTGGCAATAAATATGGCTTGTGAAGAAGAATTAAATCAAATATCCAAACGGTGATATCATGCATTAAACACTTGTTTACATGTATAGAGAACAAAATTTGAAAAAAGTAAAATCTCATTTTATTTTTTTTGTAGTTTCAGTGATTGTAATGATTATGGGCAAATGTTTGAGAATTAGTGAGTATATACCACAACTTGGGCAGTTTTGGGCAGATTTCAAATAGTGCTTCGAAACTTTAAGAGATTATATTTCCTAATGTATAAGAAATTTTGGAGCATGAATGATCTTTTTGGGTACTTTATTTGTGGCTAACATGGTTTAGATATTTGATTTGGACGAATGATTTTTATTTTTATTTTTTTGAAAAAATAAGGTTTGTTTACGAGAAATAGATTTTTTTGAAATTCGTTCTTTTGTTTTTTTGGATAGATTTTCCCAACTTTTGGATAACCATTCGTCACAATAAAGCGGTTTTTGGATATAATTTCCCAACTTATGTATACCCTTATCATGATATAATTTCCCAACTTTTTGTTCCTCTTGACTTGTGATTTTTAATATTTTACGTTTTTTAAAAAATAGCATTATTTATGAACAAACCTGCTATGGTGGTACGGTAGTAGTCATTTTGAAGATCTTACGGTTGAGATACCAGAAAAGTAAAAAATAAATACTTTGAATCCTACCTTTACTTGCACAAAGTGGTCAGTTTTTGGTTTTGAAGGCTCAAATACACACTTGGATCCTCAGGGGTCAATGATGAAATAGACGCTTTCTTGGACCTTTAGGACTCACTAGCAATATTATGATCCTCAATTCCAACATATACACTAGTATCTCAAAATCATTGGTCATAGTAAGACATCACTCGGAATTTCACTGTGGCAAGTTTTGCAATGGAATATTTTTGTGTAAACAGGCAAAGTCACAAGCAACCAAAATTGAAGTTGTCCGGTAAACAAGGAATATTTTAGAAATAGAAGTCTAGGAACACTAAGGTACACCATAATCCGATCAAGGTTTGGTGACACTAAGCTTAAAGGCTAAAATCTTTTTCATGGGAAGAGTAGCCTACTCCTCACTTTCCACTACCGCTTAGGATATGAACAACTCACCCCCTTGTATGGTGACCATCGGGATATTAGCATTACTACCCGACACTTCATTCACGCCAACCCCTTAGAAGGAACCCGAGTTTCTATTCATGAAAAGCTTACCCCATCTTCATCTTAGGGCCGCCAACCATTTAACCTCAATATTACCGAAGGGTATCTACTTCTCAAACAATCCCCTCATTGTTTATAATCTAGTAATAAAATTTGATACGCATGACAAAAGTAACAAGTTTTAACGGATTAACATAAAAGATCTCCCTCAGATGCAACCTAGAGATTTAAGTGAACTTCCAACCGTCAAAACCCATAGAACGTATTTACTGTCCAAATATGATCAGTCAGTAACTCCAATCATTTGCTCATGTGTAACTCTTACTACCTTAGTGGTATAAAACCTTTATACCAGAATCTTGGTGAATCCAATGACAAAAGGCTTTACCACAATAATAACGTTGCCAAAGTGGAAGTCAGAGCCAGATTCTGGTTTTAAATCCTGAATAGCCAATCCATATATAACAAGAGAATTGAATAGTTTGGGTGAGCTACAAGTGATGAAATTGGCCTCCACTATGTCACTAAGCCCCTAATTAACTTGGTACAGTACAGGCCTAATGCAGCCGCCGGGCTGTGGTGTACTGTAAAGTAGTGGTATGCTGGCATTCCTTCTGGTTTTTTAAATAGGCTGTCCTGGTACTACTTCACTTCACCCCAACTGTGGTTAATAGTTCTGGGCTTTGCTTAATCATGGTTCGGTAATTATGATTAGTGTAGGGGTGATTAGTGTGCTATGTAGCCATATCCTATAGCATCCGGCTGAAGCTGGTTTTAGGGAGCCGATCGTTTTGGGAATTGGCAACGGGAGTAAGGAGTGAGCTGAATTTTACTGATTGATTACCCCCATTTATTCCTGTTTTTCCTTTTCCATATTGCTAGTGAAGAAGGTGGTATATTCACGGAGCTGATTTACTTATGCCACCAACATTTTTCCCCAAGCTTAGTGGAATAAGACATCCTTGGTGGAAATACTCGTGGAGAGCTTGGTGGAAATACCGGTAGAGAGCTTGGTGGAAATTCTCATAGAGAGCTCAGTGGAAATACTGATAGAGAGCTCGGTGGAAATACTCGTAAACAACTTGGTGGAAATACTTGTAGAGAGCTTGGTGAATATACTTGTAGAGTGCTTGGTGGAAATACTTGAAGAGAGCTTGGTGGATATACTTGTAGAGTGCTTGGTGGAAATACTCGAAGAGAGCTTGGTGGAAACACCACGCTTTTTCATTAGTATCTAGACTCTTTGTAAAAGAGGTGCAAGGGTTCACCATTCCATAGCAAGGTTACGGGACATTCATACTCCTTGGTGTTTCTACCTCCTTTTATTGGGTATTCTTCCTAATCTCAAACTGGAAGATAAGAAGGTGTATCTATTACTTGAAGAAAAAAAATTCTAATTTTTCCTTCTAACCTCATAGTCCGTACTTATCGCTTGTTTTTAGTTATTAAATACCAACAATCAACGCTTCATAGGTTATAAAGACTACCCGACAAAGTATAAGTTGTGAAGGGTTCCACTACAAACAACTCACACACCTAATATATGTCTTTGATTCACAATATATTTCTAGTAAACAAATATCTCAAAGTTTGCGCCATGTCAGATCTTGTTTCCTAAACATGTGCATACCTCAAAATGTTTTGACTTTGGACCCTTAACTCATAGGGTACCCTAAATTCAACAAATGAGACAAGAGAATTACAGGAACGTCTTGGGCTTCCAAATGACGCACCAAAGTAAAGCATCATCACTTACGCTTTCTTGGTTGGGTCCATTCGAATGGCACCCGCACACAAACTATGGTACGAGAAAAGTAAGCCAACCTCCTCCTAATCGGAAGGAATTTCGCTTACTTATTATTATCGAGTAGTTTTAATGCATTGATTGCTAAGGAAGGAAGTGGATGGCGGTGGTGCGCACTTGTGCAATGTGAAAGTGAGTGAGAATGAAGGGGGGGGGGGATTGTGGTGACAATGGCAGACTATCCAATCATGGTTGCAGGTGTGAGATTGGCATGAATGAAAGCTGTTGTGAGCATGCCATCATTCTTCAGACTGCCTGCCCACTCTTTCCTCTCTTTATTGACTCTTCTTTCATTATGGACATCTCTCACTCTCACCCCATCAGGAATATATATATCTATCATGGATGATGATACCATCCCATACATTCAACAAACTTGAGGAATTATCCTGCTTTTGCAAGCTAATTGTTTCTATGCAAAAATATGTTAAGCCTTTGCTATGAGCTCCTCAACTTAACCCCTAGATCTCTTTGTTGCAAAACGGTCGAAGTCACAAAATTTGACCTTCTTTCACATTAATCTCAAAAAATCTTAATCTAAGAATTAGTTTAAATATTCAACCGTAAGATCTCAAAGTTCACTTGAGATTCTTCTCACATACTAAATTTGAACCGTTCATTTTTCCTCATTTGTGAGATTATAATGATCAAAGTTGGCTGAGTTTTTCTTCTCCGAGAACCTCCAAAACCCGTTTCGGGTTTTAAGGAGAGTTAGGGGTTAAATGCGACATTTTCTTTTGTTGTACACGTGAGATGTACAAATACGTGTAAAGTGTATCATCCAAATGGCAAGATCCAACGGTTGGAAATTTCACCCACTACCTCTAATGGTAGTTCTCTTCAAGATCATATGGTTGAAAGTTTCAAAAATGTTTAAAAAATATATTCTCATACTCCAAAGTTTACTAGGTGGTATGAAATTGCAATTTTGGAGTTTGGAGCTCACATAACACCTTGGTCATTTAGGGGTTAACTTGATTCTTCAATAGCTTTTTTGCAATTATGAGCAACTTAGATGAAGGGTCGAATTTTACGTATTTGGACTCGAAGTCGCCATGGTGTATGTATAAAGCTTGCAAAGTCAAATTCCAATTTAAAAATTTCAAACGCAAATTTTACTCTTCATGCCCAATTGAAGTGCCAGAATCAAACTTCTTTTTCAAAACTTTTTTAAAATTTTTTAATAACATGTTCCTAACCAACTTTGTACTAAAATTTCAAAGAGAGCCAAGTTGGGGTTTCCAAGAAATTTTTTAATAATTTTACATATTTATTCTTTCAAAATTAGTCGAATTTGAGATTTACGAATTTTGCCCCCCCCCCCCTTTCAAAAAAAGAGTTAAAAAAAAAAAAAAAAAAAACTTAGTAATGCGTACATTTATACACCATTGTAACTTCCCCTATTTTTTTAAATTAATAATCACTTATTGTATTTGCAAACCATATCCTTCCCCTCCACCGCTACTCCAAACCCTTGAATCAATCACAAGAATTCCTCGCAATGATACGACATGAATGCCATTCATTGAAAACAAAGTGGGCACTTTTACGCAAAATGAGGAAGATGTACCACGATTGTACACAATCCGATCACAATGTGTACTCACTCACTCCCCCTTTTTCTTGGAGTAATGATCGGCAAGACCGCCTCGATTACATCAGAACAATTAGAGGGATGCATGCATGGCTTGTGGAGTAAGTAAGTAAGTATACACAATCCTTGCAGAATAATATTGTTGAGCAGAAGTGGTTTAAAATAAGGATCAATAATGAGCCCGGATGCTTCAAAGTCACTGAATGATTAGAAAATGAGGTGTGTGCTATACTCCACACCGTGGGCCTAGTTAACCCTTAAACGTACAAGCATGCCCCTCGGGCTTGGTTTCCAGTGTATTTTCAGAGGGGCTTGACGTTTAACCCCTAAAGGTCTGGGCGTGCCGTGGCGACCAGTAGAATACGGTGTATTTTGGTTGTATTTGGAGTGAATGCACACCTCTAATGGGTTTGAGTTCAAAGAAGAAGTTGACATTTGAATGAATGCGGTTCTAGTGAGCTATTACGATTCTAGTTTAGAGTTTCTTGTTGGTAGCAAATCCTAATTATACGACAACATACATACTATCCCCAAGGGACTTTTAAGGGTTAAGGGTTAATGTCGTCGATATTGGTAAAAGGAAAGGACATCCTCAATCGGGCCGGGTCGACTTTGACATGAGATTTTGTTTCGGGCTAACCAGGTGCTCCTCCTCCGCCTAATGCACTTGAATGTGTGCGCACTTTTTTGCTATTCAATATTTTTCGGGAGCGGAATGAAAAACTCCTCCTTCGTCCTTGACAGTTACACTATTGAGGAATTTTGGTGGTGTAAGGATCGGCTCGTCCGTCCTTGGTTGCCGCTGCTCTCTAGGAGCCCATGTTTTTGGGGAAGTTGTACTACTATGGAGGAGTGTACGAAAAAACAATAGCCTTTTTCGTTTGATGTTTAGCATGTGTGGTATAGTTTGGGTTTTGTTTTGTTTGGCTACTTAGACCAAGCCCAATGTGTGATAGCAATTATCGTTTAGCGGGCGGTTTTTGACAAGGGGTCTTTTGAAGGAGAGAAGAACGTGGGACTCTGCTCCAACCAGTGCAAGTGAAATGTGTTTATTTGGAGTGGTTTTGTGAATCGTACGACGTTGTTTTTTTTTTTTTTTTTTTTTTTTTTTTTTTTTTTTTTTTTTTTGAATTTTTTTTTTTGGATTTTAATTTTGAGCCTCAAGCATGTCACAAATTGAAGATTTTTGCCATTTGATTTTCACCTTAATATGGTGGAGGTAGTGAGTTTTCGAGAAAAAAAAAAACAAAGAGTAGAGGCCATTTTTCTTTAGGTTTGGAACCCTCAAATTGATGAAACTTTTGTTTTTCGTATGTGGAATAGGTTACGATGAGAGCAAGATACTTCAAACCTAGAGAAGTTGAGGTTTTCATGGGGTTTGTTTAACCCCTAAAGATCCATGATGTTTTGGGAGCTTGAAATCTCAACACTAACCATTATGTAGTATGTACTAATGCGGGTACGTCAAATTTTTTGGAAATTTTTTATAACTTCAATCGTAGGATCTTGAAGTAGACTACCATAGGTAGTAGTGTGAATATTTTCAACCATTGGATCATCACTGGATGTGAGATCGTAACATTTGAAGTTGAATGTAAATGTTTTTTGGCCTTGACCGTAAAAGCCGAATCGGTGGCCGTGGTCGTTCAGGGGTTAACCTGTAAAAGTTCATAAGTCTTTTTGATTAGTTTTAAAATCAATTGCATATCTGTGATTAAAAGTGAGTTATTTGAATCTTAGTCATAGAGTTTTGTGTTAGATCTATTGTACGTCATGTGGATAAATTATGGAGCCATGAGAACTCATAAATCGTGAAACTATTAAGAATTATTATTGAGAATAGATTCTAAAACTGCATCATTTTTACATTGGAGTAGGAGTGCTTTTGAAAAACTTATTGCAATAAATAAATAAAAACCATAAACTACGGACTACTTGACCCTCTTCAAAAACTAAGAAGTGAAAAAGAAAATATCTCGATTGAAATGATAGCCTTGCGATGGTGTAACATGTCCCAAATCTAGAGTCTTTGCACTAAAATGCATGCTAAATATTTTGGATTGAGCAAGAATTCTACCATGTACGAATACTAAAGATGTCTTGGAATTTGTATAATATATATTGTTCAACTCCAATGGTGAATGAAGGAGATATAGCTCACCAAGGACCATATGTATTTCATTTTGTTCTAAACATAAACATCATTAGAAGTAAAAAAATAGAGGGATTAGGATATATAGGTTTGCAATTGTAAATCAAGCCCATATCTGAAAGCCTTGAACCAGTAGTTACTTGCACAAAAACAAATGCCAACAATTCTTACCATCTTAGAAAAGAGTGAGCTTTTAGAGAGAACTATGAACTTGATTCGAAATTCAATACGAGCTTTTTTATAACGGCTGGAAAATCAATGAAAGGAGTATGGCTCCTATAGTTTGAACTTGTCATTCAAAATGGCAATTTATAACAATCATTTGACTCGTGGTGGGGCTAGGAAGTCTTATCAAGAGCTTGAAACAAATATGGTGGAAGCATTGAACAACGCCCAACTTTTAAACGCACCCCCTCCAGAAGTGCACTAAACTGTCTTGTCACCAGCCTATCACTTTTATGGGTACACTTTAGGTTGCTAGTTCAATTAATGACCTCTGCCATGACCCTCAACCCCTCTAATCCATAAATAGTTTAGTCTTCAATAGAATAGAAATTAAAAGATAAATTTTTGCATATGAGCTTTTACATACTTCACTAAGCACATGAAGTAATTTCCACAAAATTTGCATACCATGCCCAATCAAACTTGAAATTTGGGAATTTATTGGTGCACTTTGTATGAGAATTAGTAAGTAGACCAGGTGAAAAACTATTATTGAGAAATTGAATTAATATGGTTCCAAGCTAATGATCATGATTACAACTATGAGTGCTTTTCAACCCTTGAAGTACCTTGTTCAAAAAATTACGGAAAAAATCACTACTGAATACCTTTACAATAGGCCTAATATATTCTAAGTTAAGTATCATTTTGTAGACTTAGCCATGAGAGTATTACCAGATTTACTACTAACATACCAAATTTATGTATTGATTTTTTTCCAATCATTAGATCAATAGTATATATTAGTGTCCCCGGAGTACACTCACAAAAAACAACGCTTCTCTTTTAAATTAATGTAACCCCTCCGAACTTTGTAATCTCATAGAAATAATCCTCCATCAAATAAAATTACCACTTCAAACCCTCTACCTCACTTGAATGCATTGTTAACTTTTCTTATAAAATACCTATTATCACTTATTGATTATGCATCTCCCCACCTTTTGAGAATGCCAAAATTTCGCAAAATCATATCAACTCATTAGGTTCATTTTCCAAGCACAAAGTAACAATGGGACTTGCAACTATTAGAAAATTTGAAAAAGGAAAATAAAGATTAAAGAAGGACCACTTAGAAGTATTAGTACTTTCACATACCACCAAGCATGCCAAATGATAGAGAATTTCGAAATGGGAAAGCATGGGAGATAAATTGAAAAATGAAAGCTAAGACACCCTCATATCATTCATGTGAAGGAGTATGTTTCACATGAATCACTTGAGCATGGCATGCTTTTCTCAATTTCTTGTTTTCGGGATTCAAAATTTCAATTCCTTAACCCCTAAAGGTCCTTGATACAAATTTGTTTAAATTATCAAAAAGAACCTTCTTCTACTTCAGGTGCAAAGAAACTCAATCTAAGCATTGATTAGAAGATCCAACCGTAGGATCTTGAAGTTAACTTGACCCTTTTCTCGAATGTCAAATTTGAACCGTTAATTTTTCTCCAATTTGGAGATTATAATGGTCAAAGTTGGCTGAATTTTCTCCCTGCGAAATTTCCAAAAAGCGATTTCCGCTTTCTTGGACCGTTAGGGGTAAATTCGTAACGTTCAAGCCTTCAAGGGCCCCAGTTGCCTTTTATCTACTTGTATTTGTGATATGAAGCTGAATTTTTGGCAGATTGTACATAGTGTGTCGATACAAGATATAAGATATATGTGCTTAGCCTAATTCTAAGGAATGGGGATTCAACCAAAAAAATTAATTAAATTAATTCTTGGCTCAAATGCAAGGGTGAAATTTGCCAAAGAATATACGAAAGAAAAATAGTCGAAAACTGTAATGCATGCCTTATTTTCATAAATTAAGCTTTGTGTTACTAGATGAATTGAAATCCATGCCAAAAAAATGAAGTTGAACTCTAACCGTGGATGAAGGAAATATAGCTGCTCAGATATCATACTATATTTTTTCACTTTCTTCATTGTACACATCGTTGCAAATATTCTTTTGCAATAAGAATTCAAGAAAAGTTGGACTTCTTAGAATATCTACGGGTTAAAAAAAAAGAAAGAAAAGGGAGTTGATAAGCCCTTGATCCAATTTCCTAAAACACAAGTTTACTTATACTTTCTCAACTTCATGAGCATGAAATATCGGAAGTGGATGACGAGATCATACATATCAAATCCCTCAAGTTCATCCTTAAAAGTGGGTTCCTTAAGCTCGTACCCATTTGATGCTAATGCCCTAGTAAGATTGCTCAATGCTCTATTAAGATTGGTTCACATTTCTACCCTTAGACTATCCAAATCAATATTATTTGCCTTATTGAAGTTTCGAGATAGTCGAGAGAAAGAATTCTACATCCGAGCACGCCAATCGGAGTATTATCAAAATGTATTGGGGCCAAATCCTATGACCGTGGGGATGAAGGGGAGGAGCGAGGGGGGAGGGCGCACGGAGGGGGCCCAGCAGACGGTGGTGTCGGGGTCTCGAGCGGCGAGCCCGCGCGATCGCTCTGTGTCGGCCGTGCAGCCGCAGTCACGACGACGACGACGATTATATTACACACGATTCACTCGCTCCCACCCCAACCCCCACACAGGACCCACAAACGAACAAACAAGTTACCAAACAGCCCAACCACCACTCACACACACCACAACCCGCGCCCGCCCGCTCCCCCCCTTCGCTCCCCTCGCTCCCTCCCCCGCTCACTCGCTCGCTCTCATGCTCGCGCGCTCGCTCTCATGCTCGCGCGCTCGCTCACTTGATCCGTGCGGCGCTGCGCTGCGTGCTGCACCCACGGCTCAGTGTCGTCCATGCACGGCATTCACCGTCCCCCTCCTCATTTGCTCATACCTCCCACTTGCCCTTCAGCTCTCTCGCTCCGTGCCTTGTCGTGTCTGCACTCCTTTGCCTCCGACCCCCCAACGTTTCCCAGCAGCCTCGGAACGTACAGTCAGGCTCATGCTCTTGACTGTTGTTTCATGTGCGCAAGAGCGTCCGTCGTTCTCATAGTACCACCAATTGCAACTGTATAAATCAGTATACATTCATATATGTTTGGACGTACTGTTTTCCGGGTTTGTGGGTTTGCTTGCTTTACGGTCGGCACTCGACGTTCTTTCGGTTTCTTTCGTCGGGGGCTTGCTTTAGTTTGCTGAGGTCTGATCAGGAGGTGAGATCGTCGTCTTGCTTGATGACCTAGGGTTGAGGTTGGAGTCGTACATAGTGGGCTTCACATGACTGTGAGAGGGTTGCAGTATAGTGGTAAGCAGCTTTGGAGCTCATGGCCGCTGCAGAAATTTGATACATGAGGCGAGCAACGTGTCTGCTGCAAGGGTGGATACTTCTTCCGAAACTTCCGCTGCATCTTATGCTCAAATGCTCGGCCGTTGAGAGGGACTCGATAAAGCAACCCAATTGGGAATCACTCAAAGAAAGATCGAGCGACTCATCGATCTGACTGAAACCAAAGCTAAACGAAGCCCGCGGGGGGTTCGGATGCCGTCTCTGTCTGTAGTTACCAATCGTAGGGTGGTGAGACTCGCATGATATCCGACCGGGTCAGTAGAAGCTGGTGAACACGTGCTTGTACTGGAGCTTCATTCTGCAGCTGTCTACATCAAGAGCCTTGCTTTCAAACGAATTGGCCCGCCCACGAAAACCCTTCTAGACCACGAGGACCACCACATTAGCAGTACAGTCACAAACTGATTAAGCGGATCGTAGCAAGGCGCTAGTGGACGGGACATCCGGCCGAAAGCTACACCAGTGAAGCTGCACTGTCAGAAGTAAGGAGTGCAAGCATCATGCAGCTTGGCGATCCGAGCTTTGAGCATGGAGATAGCAACGAGGTGCGGAAATGCACCGTTCGTGGCTGCATCAAGTCCACCTCCGGACCCTGGATAGTGCGCCGCCCACCCGGAAAAGGCCAGACCACGGCGCCTGCCGTGCTGCGCATGCCCTCGGCCCGCGAGCGCGAGAATAACAAGCGTCGCGAGCGACGGCGCCGTGCTATCGCCGCGAAGATCTTCGCGGGCCTGCGCGCTCATGGAAACTACTGCCTGCCCAAGCACGCCGACCACAACGAGGTTCTCAAAGCCTTGTGTCAAGAAGCTGGATGGCAAGTCGAGGAGGACGGCACTATCTTCCGCAAGGTTCGATCATACCATCCTCCATATCATACCTTCTCATCTCATGTTTCGACCACTTCCATCTTGAGGATGGTATTGCAACTTCGTGGGTCACCAACTGTAATAGCTCATGTGCTTGAGAATCTCACTACATATACACTAGGTTTTCATGGAGCTTTGAGGTTCTGAATTCTTGCAACCAGGGTTACGATGCTTTCGTCGAATGATGATCATCTAAGGTATTAGCTCGAGCAGCCATTGTGGAATTTGTGTTCTCGATCAAGGTGTTCACATTCGCTTGAAAGCTAAAGTGCATGGAAGTTGACGTTGTGCTTGTTCGATTGTGTGCAATGAGTCAGTGACCACTTTCGATTGATACGATTGGGGTGGTGTCAGACTGTTGAACTGATTCCTGGCATGTCTGACTCCCCGTCACTGACACAGGCGGCATCAAATCTAGAAATGACGCTAACGAGAACTTGTCTGCCAATAAGTTCACGATCAGTTAGCGAGCAAAGCTTTATGGATTAATAATATCTGACAAAGGGTTGGTTTTAATCTGCAGCAGATTAATCTGCTACCATTCAGATTCATGAGCAAATCTCGATGTCGATTGCAGGGATCGAAACCACCTCCACGAGAAGGAATCACGAACAATACTCCGGAAGGGACTCCATCGTACGAGAGATCCTTCAAGTCAGACACCAGCCCGTCCACGTCGTGCAGCCAAGCGGGGCAGACAAGTGATGAACCCACGTGCACTGCGAGGAGCGGCGGTGGTGGTGGAATGCGGCGGCTGGGCAGCAGAATCTTGAGCACGGATTCCCAGTACGAAGATCTCAATGGGCATCATCCGCAGCCTTCCACTGCGACTCCAGGGCTGCTGCAACATGCCAGAGATCCTTCCAGTAGGCTCGCCCGCGCAAGTCTAGTGTTGCCAGAGCAAACCATGAGCTTGCATCTCAACAACCTGAATGACCCGCCCGCTCCTACCACCTCTGGTGTAGCTGAAGATGCCGAGGTGCAGACGGCCGTGAAAAATGAATGGGAAACCACTCGGTTCTCAGACAAGTCACAGATGATCCATTTCGCATCCGAGAAGCACGGTACCACTCATGTTCCATCAACACTTCGTTCCTGACCTTGATCTTCTATCTGCAACTGCACCGCTGATCTATGTTCCCCAGCATTTTCATTGACACATTTCCTGCGATGTTCAATTCGAAGAATGATCATTCTCTCTCAGCTTAGGGTTTAGCGAACAGTAACTTCTCATGATAAATTCAATGTATTGAGGCGCGTACGACATCCGAGGCTCTCATGAAAAAATTTGCACCCTTGCTCTTGCATCAACGCTTCTTACCTCCTGACCTTAATCTTCTACCTCGAACTGTATCGCTAGTCTGAACGAGGCCTAGTAAAGCGGGTTTTTATTGACATATTGCCTGCGGTGCTCATTCTGCAGAATGTACAATCTTCCAGCTTAGGGTTTAGTGATAACTAATTTCTCATGTTAGCTTCAAATTCCTCATGCAGATGAGATAGACTTCTGAGGGGTTTTGTCGATGGCTGCAGGACACGATCCCATCGTCGCAGATATGACGAACTGTGTAGTAGAGCAAGAGCAGCAGCCGCTGGAGATAGGAAGACACACTCGGCGAAGGTTTCTAGATCACCAAGAGCAAGCAAACCGCTACTCCATGGTGCAGAGCGCTTTGCCTTTAGTCGCGCTTCAAGAGGCAGCGCTTGCGAAACACTACACATTGTTTCCGGAGGCGGCGGGCCTACTGAGCAACAACCAGGACCAATACTCGTGTCTGACTCATGAAATGGTGGATCTGACGGGGCAGACCTTCGACTCTCCAGATGACGTGCTCTACAGGAGCACTGGATCCACTCGTCTAAGCTTACACCCTGTTCAAGTCCGGGAGCAAAACGGAGCGCGAATCCAAGCTACAGAAGGGAAAGTCGTGCAAGATGATCTAACACTTACGTTGTGCACTTCCGCAAGGCGGTCCGAGTCAGAGCGTGTGACCTTATCCATCGTTTGATCACATTCAACTAGTAAGTCAAGAGCCTCCCTTCAGTCCAAGATGATGATGATGATGATTCTGAATACTTCTATTAGTAGTATTATTGCCTAGTTACTTAGTATATTCTTGTTAGCAGAGTAAGCGATAATCACACGGTTGAGCACCAAACTGGGCAAACTATCTTTTCGGTGTTGCAGAGCTTGCCTTCCTCAGGATGACATTACTCCTGTCTGAGTGTCTTCTCGATCCTTCGCAAGTGGCATGGCTTCGACCCGACGTGTCGATCATGTCAGAGTGTTACTTTCTTTCTCATTTTGCTATTAGTTAGCTAGTTTTGCTTGATGTTAGTATTGCAGCAGAGCCCGAGGTTAAAGGAGACGCTGGCTGCACTTGGAGATGGTTCTACAGACTCCACAGATTTTGAGTGGGTTTTGAACAAACACATTGGTTGTATTGACTTCTTTGGTGATTGATCGATACTTCTGTTTAGATGTCTGTTTAGGAATCAATCATGATTGCTGTGCTTAATTTCAATCAAGGTCTTGTACACCTTCTGATCAGTAGAACCTTCTTTAGATGACGAGCTTGTAATTATTACAGAACCTTAGGTCCATATTGTTGAAACTTGAAAGTAGTATTGGAAATTTAAATCGCGTCCAGAAACTCGAGTTGTAGTCTTGCGCGTATTCAACGAGGTAGATGCTGTTTCAAAAATTTGTTGGTGAAACTAATCAAGATAATCAAGTTGCTTTTGAGTTTTGACCTTTGTTGGGAGGAAACTCAAATTTCATGTAAATTTGAAAATCAAACTTCCGGCTTTTCATAGATGACTAATGTTCTGAATTGAATCAAGTTTTAAGATCGTCATTATGTTTTTTGGTAATGAGCTTTCATGTTGTATCATGCTTGAAAATCATCCATGCAACAAAAACTAACAAATTTCAATAAATTTCAATATTATGAATATCTGCTCATGTTATCAAAAAGGAACAAGTGAAACTACAAATACAAATATGGAAATGCAAATGCAAGTTGTACATTGGGTATGCGGAGTAGGAATTTTTGTACTAAGCATCGATTGTGATAAGGTAGAGGCACCTATAACCGACCACTTAAGGATTTTAGCACATGATATTAAGGTATAATATTTTTTTTAGAATTTTTCATGTGTGCAAACATAAGGTTCTTGTTGAATGCAAAAAGTTTCGTGATTTAATTTGCATTATTCAAATAGTTATAATTGTTTAAAGTGAAAAGTTGCTTGGAACCTAAAGCCGATCACATGCTCAAATATACAAATGAGGTACATCTGTTCTTTCAAAATCTAGGAATTGGGCTTGATTGGTTATTGTTTGCCGGTCGGGAATGGGTTTGTCTACCTTAGTTACATATGCTTTGAAATACTGTGGGAATAAACACTCAACTCTGGTATCTTTCGGTCAAAGCATAGTAGAATTATCAAAACATATTAACGTCACCATCTAATTTTACAAAGAATATTCTTTTCTGATGGCCAAGTGCCCAAGTGTAGGGGGTGTCAAATACTGAAGTATGGATGTTTCTGAAATTGAGGGTAAAAGATTTGTTACTCTGTTGTCCTTTTCTTTTGAAGATGCATGGAACCATATGAAAAATACAAATACTTTAACTACTTAGAAAGTATGTCATAGTTTGCCAAAAAATTACAAAACTACAAATTCTTGTTAAAAATGGATAGTAATAAATTAAACATTATGCAATTGAATAGCCTTTTGTATATTGCAACATTGCTACATTGGAATCTCGACAATTACTTTCAAGGTTTTACAGCGAAAGTGTTTTTTGTTATTATTAATTATTAATTATTAATTATTAATTTTTTTAATACACAATAGTGAAAGAGCTCAAAGCGAAGATCTGCATGAAGTGGTAGGAGAATATGCAATAACATATCAAACATGCAACCTCTAGGCAACAAAAGCCCTATAGGAACCTCATCACTCTCTATCTTTAGAGTCATTCTGGACCATAAATAACATATTTTGTGGATGATAAACAATTTGGTGAAACAAACATACTTTTTCAGCTCTCTTAAAGGCTTTAGCATGTTAAAATATTTGATTTATGAATTTGATTTCTAGTATTTTATTAGTACTTTGCATTGTTCAAAATTGAGAAACCTATTGTCCATCTATCTCCTATTTGATAGTGCAAATTTATTTGATCTGATTTCACACTCTAACATGACGCTTTGATGCAACAATTTTACAATCACCCCACGTGATTGATTGCTTTCTTCATGCTAAAAGAAAAAACTCATTTAGCCTTTTGATCTAGAAAGTATAAATAAGCTGGAAAGTATCTTAAATAGAGCTTCTATAGCTAAGGTGTGGAAGACGGTCCAAATCACTACAAACACGATGAGTGCGTTTGAGTGGCATGGGGTACTCTCGGGTTTTAACTGAATCCAACATCAATTTCAACATCATATTGCATCATTTCACCATATCACGTGATTTTTTTTTTTGCAGTTTTAAATCCTAAATTTCCTTGTGTTTTTGGGAACTTCAAAGCTTAAAATTGTGATTTTCTACCTAGATGCACTTCCAAAGGTGTGAACAATCTTCTTTTTTACAATTTTTATACTTATAATCGTACAAATTATTCCAAAAATTGGCAGTTAGGGGTTTTCATTTGGAAGATCATAAGATCCAAATTTCATACAAAAGTGTCTTTCAGCATTGCTTGGGAAGATTGTTTCCATGGTGCATATGGGGACTTGAAGATTGTTACCACAAGCATTTTGGTCATGTTTTTCTTCGTGTAACTAATTAGGTTGGGTATGCTCATGCAAAATATTAGAGACACACTAAGCTTTTTGAACCCTTATACAAATTATTAATTATTTAGAATAAATTAGGTATAAAAATAACAGTACAGTATAACATGCATAATTTTTTTATTTTTTTTTATTTTTTAAAAAAAAAGGTGAGAAAAAGTTTAACAATGGGTGAGTACCTATATGATTTTGGGTATTTGAGCAATTTAAAATTTTAAAAAAAAATCCATAATCTTGAATTTTGACAAATTTTAGAATATGTTTTTTGGAAATTATCAAAAACTTCAAAAGTTGCTTGTATTATTGATGGAGGCTGCCCTTGTAGAGTTGGTATACATTTTTACTTGAGTCACTTTGGAACTTGAGTATTGATTTTTATTTGAAATTATTTCAAAAAAATTATTTAAAAAGACTAAATTTAAGCTACACTTTCTAGTCTTAAAACCTAAATTCCATATGAAAGTTTAAAAACTTAAATTTGGCTTTGCTAATATTACCACATACACTATTTTGTACAGGGAGCTCCAAATAAAAAAATTAGGCAATAATGTTAGTCTTAACACCTTCATCGAGGTTGCCAAAAAATGCAAAAACTCATTGTGGGTGTTAACCCCTAAACGCCCGAGCCTATTTTTAGCAGGAAAGGAAAAACCTTTATTCTGTTAAAATGGCACTATGCCATGTGCCATTTTGTCACACCAAATCTTACATATGTGCTCACATGGAACGGTGTATTCTATAATATCACAATTTTGTAAAATAATATCACTCCTTTACATAAATTGTCACTCATTTTCCATAATATCACATTCAGATTCTATTATATGACATGGTTTTTGAACTACAGTTCAGAAAGTTGAGGTGTGCCGATTTAGCAGCATAACGCCATTTTAACGAAATTGGGGATGAAAGCACATTTCCATGGAAATCGTAATAGATGAAAATCAAGAGAAGCTATTAAGATCTCAACCGTACAAACTTGTAATAGACTTATCAAAGACCATTTGGACCAAAATTTGAGTCATGAGGCCTTATAGATCGGGAGATCATAACATATTAATATCAAAAACAAACTGCAAAATTTCATCATTTTCACTTTGAGGTGGAAATGCTACCAATATACCTATTGCAATGAAAAAATCACCAACTAGAAAGATGTTCACCTTCATCTTAATAAGTCCTTTACCCAACAAAAATTCATCAAAAAAATTTCTTGGCTCAAATAAAAGCCATGCAGTGGTAAAAACTACGGAACATTTTACAAAGGAAAAGTAGTCCAAAACTAGACCCTTTGCATTCAATTTCATGCCTTATCTTCAAAACATCTTCAATCTTGTTAAGGTTTCTACCACTTAGACTAGACTCTAATTGGAGGCCCTCCCAAAAAATTAAGTTGAAATCCAACGGTGGATGAGGGAGATATAGCTCCTCAAATATCATCCATTTTCTCACTTTTTCAGTTGACAAAATATCATTGCAAATCCAATAGCAAAATCATTTATATCAAAAAACTTCTCACTACAAAGTTGTTAAGAATCACCTTAAGATCATGACCATGAAAAAAAAAAATCATGAAAAACTATTTTTAATTTCACATAATTGGCTTGCAATGGTAATACATGCCCCATGCTTGGAAACCCAAAAACAAGAGTTGTCTTCACTAAAGTGCATTCCATTAATTGATACTTTATTGTATGGGCTTGAAAATTTTACAACACAAACTAGACTCGATTTGGAACCTAATGCAAGTGATTTCATCCAAAACAGACCTCGGATGAAGAAGATATGGCTCTTCAAAGTTTCTGATGTACATCCAAAATGTCGTTTTTCGACATCGTGGGCGTTTAAGGGTTAAATATTAGTTTCAGGATGTTACTATGATATCTAACTCCATATACTATTTACAACCAATAATAAAATTCACAAACTCAATTACCAAACTACAACATCAATCTAAAATCTAAGGAAATGGCCTAGAGTTGATTGTAGCCTAAGAAATGGGCATCAATCATTTGGATTTCATTTGTTTTTGTAAACATTACTATAGTGGCTAGAATATACACTTGATTGTACACAACTAAACAATTACTGATGTGAAGTCAATTTTAGCATAAACAGAAGTTGTTATTGAACAACAAACATACTCCTTAATGGTATAATTATATCAAATAAGGGACGCTATTATATACATTTCTACTTTCATAGTATCATTATCTTAACCAACATTCCTTTATACACTTTTAGTGTGGAGTTCTTCGACCTTGTTGTCAGTGTGCCTTAATTTTCTGTGAAGAAATAACATGTTAGTTATTTCTGAAACATGATTGATTAGGTAAGAGTTAGTTTAGTATTCACCCCGAAAGGGATCAACCTATAAAGCAAACGAATGGGGTTTGTTCACCCTCTGATATACTGTCTTTGGCTTTCATGAAGTTGAGACCTTTTGCAAGTTGTAGATTTTTTTCATACGATATCAAGTATGCTATGATAGTAGACTAGATCAATTCAACAACAATGAGAGCTGGCACTTTACGTAGAGAATGAAGAGTGTACTAGTGTATACAGCGTCCAAGTCTAGGGGTCTTCGGACCAGGCTGGCGTGATGGACAGCCCACCACCTGGACGGCTCGCCATCCCTCCGGAATCCCCGCGCGCTGCATGCCCACCCCACCGTCCGATTCACGTCATGGCTCCATCTCCTTCTCATGGCGCCCGCCGAACGACCCATTTATGCTGCAATTTGCGCTTCCGCATCCAATGCACGTACCAACCCATTCGTTGCTAAATCGGGCCAATTGAC
The DNA here is from genome assembly GCA_037043015.1 of Bryum argenteum. NCBI lineage: Eukaryota > Viridiplantae > Streptophyta > Bryopsida > Bryales > Bryaceae > Bryum > Bryum argenteum. Next base: position 3,078,743 of record CM073324.1, read on the forward strand.
CAAACCAGCTGATCAAGGCGGCACACAATCGCTTCTGCTTCATTTTTTTCCATAGCAGTTCTCTCCATTTTTTTGCAGATTATGCAGCAATTGAGCGTCTACCTTAAAAATCTCCTCGAAGTCCTTGTCGTAGAACAGCCGGAGCGAGAAGATTTAGAGTAACGGTGAATCGAATGGTCCTGCAACATGTTGGGTTTTGATCTGCTCGGCTTCGTATTATATTGAGTACTTTCCAGTAAACTTAGAGTTTACTGTCTTCAGTGGAGTTCTGTCCGTGCTTTTAGGCTCCCTTTTCATTCTGGTTTGTTCATTATCATCCCGGAAAAGGCTTTTGCTGTTGGGTTCTGATTTTTGAGAGTAGTGAAGAGTTTTGTCTCGTGATTGGAGATGGTCGGTAACCGATCTAGCAGCTCGTGAGAAAGGAGCTGGGATTCAGCAATCAGAGCAGGAGCAGGGATTTGTCGATCGGAGCAGGATAGAGATTTCATTGATCAGAGCAGGAGCAGGATTTATCGATCAGAGCAGGAGCAGCGGTTCATCGATTCAAGCGAAGCAGGGTTCCATCGATCGGAGCCGGAGCTGGAGCCGGAGCAGGGGTTTATCGATCAGAGCAGGAGGCAATGGGGTTCGTAGCGAGAGGAGTGGAGGCAGGTGCATGTGTGGCGACGGTAGCCTACCTTCTCGGCCTAGCAGCAGTATCATGGCTACCAGACGAGCTTCACGTATGGGACAGCTTCCCAATCTCACGCATGATGGCCGTCCTCATTATCCCACTAATATCCTTCCTCTTCGCGCTCTTCCTGGCGCTCATCATCTCGTGCGACCCCAGGGTGGCCTCGCATTCCACAACATCAGGAGCAGCCATGGCGGGCGTGATCGCTCTCCCATGCCTTCTATCCATTCCAGTAGAAATTCTAGTCATCGTAGCGGCGACCTCCGATACCCATGTGAGCACTGTCCCCGTGGTGCTCCTGGCGTGCCTGCTGGACTTCGCTCTGAGCGTAGTGTTCAGATTCGTGGAACCGAATTACGTGGTGGGGATTCGAGACTTGTGGACTCTCCAAAGTTCTCAGGTGTGGGAGGAGACGCACTTTTTGGCTTCCTACGCTTTTGCGGTGGCTGGAGTTTTGGGCGTCGTGCTCGTCTTCTTCGTGCCGCAAGGATTGTGGCAGTTGTTGCTGGTGGCCGGCTTGTTCTTCTTACCGACTGCTCTTTCGATCTTGTATTCGTACATTATAAGAGAAGATGCACAGTACATTGTGCGATGAGCAGTCTATTAGAAATCATGCATGTTGTACAGAAAGTGTAAATAATTATTATACGTGGTTGTACATTGTCAAGGAGGCCGAAGGTTTTCATGAGGTGCTGTACCGACTTTTTAGCTTCTGTGCAGTCGGGTTTATCTTCGTAGCAGAGGGGCTCACCAATTGAGAGTGTTCTCTCGTAGGTTATGGCTGGAAGCTAGGCTGTCGATTTATCTGATGGCTTTGGAACATACTCCTGGGAATGTGATTCGGCACTTTGTATGAGAAATTACTGAGATTTTTCAAAAAGGATGCATGGGATTTTTATTGCGGTGGAAACGAGATGTGAACCTCTCTCAAGTCGAAAATGTCTGGACTCTACATTTACCGAGTCTGTGGGTAACCTGTGTGATAGTTAAAGATGAACGAAGGTCAATTTTGTATGAAAGGTGGCTGGTTGCGTCGTGTACGTGATGTCCGAAAGGAGGAAACAGAAGAACCTGTCAACAATATCCCAAGTATCACTTTTGCATAATGTAGCACTAGAGTCGCACACGGAATCCTCGTATCATCACTCGCTCTAAAAATTATCTTACATTCGCGTAACTAAAACAAAATCCCGTACCGTCTCAACTTTAGATAACTTTGGACCATTCAAGAAGTGATGATCATACCTCGATTCCATAGCACAGTGACAATCATGACTCAATTCCATGGCACGTAGTGTGGAGTCAAACTATGTGGATCGATCGAGACATGTAGGTTGGTTGATAATAGTTCTACCTTAGACATGTCAGGTAACTTGCTATATCCTGGTGGCAACCACCAACTCACCAACTCACCACCTCCCAATCAACTGATTATTGATAATTGTTTGTAGTAAACCAATTTGTGTCATGACTTTCACTGAGCCTTGTGCAACAATATAAATTGTTTCTATCTTCTTACCTCAATTTTGGAGAAGGCAAATTATGAGAAGTCGAAAGCAATTGAGTATTTGGCATAGCTGAGAAGGAGAAACTGCAGGACCGAAGAAAATGAAGGTACTTGAAGTTTATACGCAAATCTTCACTAAGAATAGAGCAGAGTGACGAATGCATGAGCTAGCTCTCAATGAAGTTTAAAATTACGGGCAAACCGAGTTATGTTGTCATCCTTCGGAGATTTTCTCAAGATCAAAGTCTGAAACAAATCCACCACCACCACGTACGCAGATCAGTCCATAAAGCCTAGCTTCTCAGAGCAGTCAGATAGACAAGAAACAGCAACAGTGGATACCTTTGGATTCTTCATAGAGCTTCCATAGTAGCCAATGCCGAACGATGACGATGTAAAGGCAGCTACCATTTCCACTGCTAGCATCGACGCCACGTCAGTGGCCTTCTGTATACATACAAATTTCAAAGGTTCACAGATTGAAGAATCTGAAATGAAATGAATCATAATGTAACTTTGACTTTCAAGACTTTCATGGTCATGGACCTCAAGGGCGATGAACTCATAACTAGAATGAAAAGAAAGAAATGATTGTGCAAATTATCTGATGTCCAACTTTTCCGCAGGTTAACTTTGATGGAGATAACAAGGTAAAACATAATGAACCGAACTAAACGACTAAGTCGAGGCCTCCCTTATCACGAAGTAGTGTTTCAAGTATGCTAACAAACTATAAGATGAAAGATGATCTGATCTTGCGAGCTTAACTTCGACTAGTAGGAGATGTTCTTGTTTAAGGTCGATACCCAAGCTCCTAGAGCTTCAGAGAGATTTGATTCCAGTTCTTGAAGCAGCAGATAAGAGAAATGTATAAAGGAGAGCCAAAGAGCATAAAGTCCAAACAAGGTAGCGAAGGATCAGAAGTTCTTCAATTGTTTACCTGTGTTGATTGAAGAAGCAGAACCCCGGCGTCATCTTTTCCCCCAAAGCCCCGACCCTTCTCACTAACAGTGCGTAGCATCGTCTCACATGCATATTCTGGTCCATTTTCCGACCTGTATTGATAGTAAGATAATAAAGCTTCAGATATTCAGTTCACGAGCATTTAGGTACAAGGAGCAAATACCTGCCACTTACGTTGTGGCCAACGAAGAGCATTCGTATGCAGCAAGCCCTCTCATAAGCTGCTCGCCACCACCTGAGACTGTACAGCCGATCGACGTACCAAACGTATCTTTTGAGGTCGCCCAACAGCCACTTCCATAAGTAGCCGCTAAACCTACTCGCCCTTTTACCTGAGTCGAAATACAGAAATTATGATAAAAAACTCTCGATAGAGAATGAAAATCTCCACGATGTGCGATAACACATGACCTTTCATCTAACAAGTTCAAAATTATCAAGTTTGCAATTAACAGCTTCATCAAGATTTCAAATCTTACTTTCATAGCAATTCCGCCGCTCGAGGCACCTACACCAATATTACCATCTCTGTCAACACAGACAGCCCCTACAGTGTCTAGCACCACGTCGTCCCTGCTCTCCTCGTCAACACCATTCATCGTCGGAGTATCTGTCACACTGTTCCTACAAGGAGTAGTGATAGTCCCGGCTAGCATGAGCTTGTATTTTTCCCATTGTTCGTATGCCTTTCTGGTTACAAGCCACTGCCAAAAGGAAAGTGCAACCAAATGTTGGTGTGGATTCGAAACGGAAACAGGGCAACTCATAGAAAGAGTTCTTTCGACGTAAATGGAGGTAGAGATGCCTTGTAAATACTGACATGCATTGTGTAGATTATCCAATGGTCGATGACGCACCACTAAGTTCAGTTTATTGAGAATCATACAGACCACATCCAGAAATAAGTGGAAATTCCCCATAGAAACAAACCGCTTGTGATGCGAGTCATCGAACACAGGTCAATTTCAGAATCCGATCTAGTAGTTACAGGTGTGAGAGCTCACCTTCTCAACTTCACCACCGACTGCGTCACATGCAAGGCCATGTCGAGCTGCCCATTCCCTCGCTCCATCACCGGCTAGGACACTGTCATGCTCAACACACGAAAAGAACGCAGCCAACTGAGATAGTAAAGCGACATGAGGTTGTCTTTCTTCCGAAATCTTCCGAGGCAAATCAATGGGGATACAATATATACAGACGCAATGAATGTAGCATTGCCGTAACAAGGAGATCTGACATACGTATCTCTGTTAATTCTACACCATGTATTATTAGAGTGGTAGAAAGCCAGTTTCGCACATGGGAGGAGTTCGACCAAGCGGGAGAGTACCCTTGCAGCTGTCTTTAGCTAGGTGCATGGCAACATCAATTGCATTTCGAACACCTGCAAAAAATTGCTCATTAAAACAAATTAATAAGTCATTACTCCATACTCATCGAAGCGTCCCAACGACGTAGTGCTATATCTAAAATGGCTCAGATCGTACGAACTGAAAACAGGTCTTCACTGGATAGTTAGCTTGACTTAATATCATGCACTTCTGGGAAATTTCAAAGTATCTCAAAAGTACCTGGAACTGCACCAACAGCTCCAAAAGCTCCGCTATATCCGTCCATGACGCTAGCATCGCATTCCACTTGGCCATCTTCTGTCAAGTTTGAACCTCTGCCAGCATTTGTGCATTCATCGTCCTGGGTAACATTTACTACAAACCCTAAGTTGCAATGCAACATGATGCGCTTAACACACGACTGCCGATAACTGAACGAATAGAGTAGCAACCACACTGAAGGGACAAGGTCATGAACCTCCATCCAACTTATCAAAATCAAGGCACGACGTCTTGTTCCACCACCAACTAGACATCTGAGCGACTCCAGCTTAATGTTAATCAGAAGAACTCTCGCATCATTTGGAAAAGATTGTCTCAACTCCTAACCTCGAGCACTCGAATTGCAGCTGCTACAGCGTCAAGGCTGGTCCCTGATCCCTGAAACAACACGCAACAATGAAAACACGAGCTTATCAAGATGAGCCGCCAGGAATGACCACAAATTTCATACATACGAAGCTACTTATGAACATTTTCGCATTCGTCTCAGAAATTCTGTGAAATTCAAACGCCTCCGAAATAGCAACGATCAAGACAGTATTTCGCATTGCTCTCAATTAATCAAATCATCAACTACCTGTGAAAGAACAGCGGCAGCAGCCCGACAAGCACGTCGCATAGCTAGATTATATGCTTTGTCGTTCTTCTCACTATGAAACCCTGCACCAACATGTAACGCCACGAAAAATGGCTTACTCGGCATGCTACTGACGCTCTCCACACCCGAATTTCGAAAGGGGGAGAGTGGATCGTCTTCCTCCAAACCAGCGTATGCACCTCCCGACATCGTCATAACAATCTTATTCGGCATTCAATTCGGTCAGCACATTGCGATCGTACTTTGCTAGAGAGAAAAAAATTGAGTTCGGCCGATCATGGCGGGTGCAAGTGCCGCCATAGCTGAGACGAGCGTTAGTTCAAGCCGGCTGTGCCTAGCTTCACTGTTACGTATGTAACTGTCGTTTCAACCGGTGGAAACTAGAGGCACCTATAACCGATCGTTCAATTTGCGGGATATTATGATTTTAATTGGCGATTGAGAATATATCTGTCGGATTTCTTTTAGAATATTTTTGATCTTACTGTATCTAGAATAAGTTTTTCAAGTTGAAAAATCAGCTCTCGAATAATGTTTTTATATGGGGTAAGTTATAATCAACAATCAAGATGTATGTGTCACATCAACTCGTTATGAATATATAAATCCTTCACAATAGCTGAAAAAGGTAACATCATTACATTCAACAATTTGTAAATATTGACAATTTTATAAATGGAGTTGGGGTTGATGCCACAGTATTTCAGTGACGCTACTCTGTGAGACTCCTTGTCATAATTTTGCAAGAGAAGAGCATTCTGATCAATGGCCATTTAGAACCCTAACGTGCATACTTTTCACATTCCAGCGTGCAATGCAAAGCAGCAGCAATTCGATCCAACCAAAAGCATGAATCATGTGCACTGAGAAGCGTGAAATGGCATGGAGCTTAGGATTGTATTATATGGAGCAGAAACTCACATCCACCAAGCACTCTCTAAAACCTGGACATCACCATGCCATTTTAGGTTTCTACTGTTACATATCGTCAATGCACAGGACAAGTTGATGCGTTGCGAACAGCACACACAACATTGCCGGCATGTTTCTTCTGAGTATTGTACTGCAAAGTTTAGCTTTCCTAGCAGCTGGTTCGTAGTATTTTAGCTGACTCCCTGGCTGTATCAAGAGTAACTTAGTGGTCCAGATTTGCTCACTAAAGCCTTCGACTCAAACAGAGCCACCTTGCTCATCACACTGGAACTTGACGTCCTCGCAAGTCTGCTTGCTGTTAAACCTCCTCTGACATTGCTCTCTGATTGGTACTCCGGGAGAGTGAATCTTCGTGAGGAAGTGCTGCGAACGGAATGACTTCGTGCCATAATGATGCGTTGCGGTAATGTGGTCTCGTGATCTACCACGAAGGGGCGAATTCGTGGCGACTGGAGGCTGGGTGGAAGCCTGAGCGGCTTCGATGGTGCAGGTTTGGGTGATGCAAAATTGGGCAGCAGGTGAGACGAGACTGCTGGAGGAGTCTGGTATCCGGAAGAGTTCGTAAAACAGTCGGATTCATCGTCGCTAGATTCATCCGTGTCGTCAAATCCATAGAAAGGCTTCGGAGGAGTCGGTTTTGCTGGTTCCTCGAATGTGATCTTGCTACTGCGCCTCTGCAACGGGCTTGCGAATTTTTGGGACGATGGTTGGCCTCCAGTCTCTAGAGAAGTTGTTTTCCTCAAGCTAGATCGCCCTCCGTTGGACCTCCATCTCGCAAAGGCCTTTGGCTGGTCACTGTTGCTGGTGAACTCCATATCATCAATTGAGATCCGCGGCGGAGATAAATAACCAATCATGCTAGGAGGTTTGAATTTTGGAACATCTAAGTCTGAATCTCTGCTTCGAGAATTAGGTCGGTGCCAGGCAGTCTTGTGCAGAGTTTCGAATTCCGGTGAGATAGACTTGTTCTTAACAGTCCTATTTTGGCCTCCCCACTCGCATTCCTCCCCGTCGTCATCGTAAATTGGTTCGTTGGTGAACTTACTCGATGCTGATTCCTGACTCTTTTCAGTGCAAGGTTTCCGAGAAAAAGTGGACTTACAGCTTTCTCTGCTTCGAAATATGTCTGATGTTTTGAAGAACGTCGCATCCTCGTCGAATTTTTTGGCGAAATCCTCATTCTTGTGACTTCTTGGCTGTGTTGCAGGCTTCGAATTCAGGAGATGCTCAGCTGCGGCGAGCTCCTCAAGCAAAGTCCTCGACACGATTTTGCCCCTTCTTGACATTGACGGCTCTACACGTGCAGAAATATTAGCACGATGTCTGCAAGTACACGTCCATTGGACCTGAGATGCTGGAATTTGTGAAGCCGGATCCATTTTAATTTCGAATGCCTCCGGTGAGGAGCTCTTCGTCCGGGGTGTTGTCATATGAGGTATACCAATTTCGTCACTGGAGTCATCTGAGTTTCCATCTGATGGAGCATCAATGTGTGCTCCATTAGAACCTCCCACGTCATCTGGACAGAGAGATATCAACATGGACGCCATGAAACGGCTACTATTAACGTGTACAGGCGAGGCTGGTAGAGAACATGGTTGAGAAGGTCCCGAATCATGAGCCGTAACATAACCCTCGTCCAATCCTTCGTCCAATCGCCTGCCTCTGTTCGGATCAATGTAACAAGGAGCTCCGTCCTTTCGATTCGCACTCTGAGGCTTGGAAGGTAGGCAGCGTCTCCACAAAGACTGTTTCTTTTGAAATTGCAGAATCATTCTACTCGTGATACTGGAGCCAAACCTGTGCCCGGAGAAATTACCGAAGCCACTAAACCCTTGATGATCCTCGTCCTTCGCTGGTTTCGAAGAGCTTTGAAAGGGTAGGCGAATTCGGCCAATGGACGATGGCTTCTTGACTGATCCAGGAAACTTTAGATTGAACAATTTCCGTGGCTTGGAGGAGTTTCCACTTTGCAAATCGGGAGGTTCACGGGAAAACGGCAGATAGAATCCATCCTTCGGTCGTCTGCCAGGAGGAAATGGCAGCGCTGGCCCATCGTCTGATTCAAAATCAGAAACTCCATACTTGGAACTTTTGCTTGCAGCGGTCCCGGACGCCGACTCCCAATCGAAAGGAGGAACAAAATCTGCCTCTGGCGATGCGGAAGACACCCTCGCCATAGACTGCCGTGTCATCATGCGATCCTGTCACGTGCAGGAAAACTTCATGAATTTCCGCATTCAATGAATCTACGGGTTAGCATCTCGTGATCCGCTGCGCAGCTATACGAGCGATTTGCATACAGTACCTACAACGGCGGCTTAATTTAGAAAGTCGTAAAAAAAACTGCAGGCTTCTTCACGGGGATATGGTACGAAATCCCGCACCAAAATCTCGCATTACGTGAAATAAGGTGATGATATCCGTGAGCAAGGACGCAAAACACGCAGACTACTGTAATCATCCTCGAGGTCACAAACTGTTCAAGCAACAAGTACGTACCTGCTAAGATCCTGTGCGCTTCCCTTCAGAGAATCAGACTCGTGGTGGCGCGCAGTTTGCATTTGTCACTCCGGTCGGAAAAAATCAAGAAAAACCAGCACCTATCGCAGTCACCTGGCTGTGCTCCACATCAAGACATGCGATCTGCACATCACAAAAACTTCGTTTAATTCGACTTGAGAAGCAACTGATGCACGCAAATACCTGGAGAAACTAAGTACGCTCTACTAACGAATTCAATTACAATCAGGAGGAAAAATTACAAAAGAAAGATCCGTAAAGAACGCTCGGGAGTCACAAATGCGCAAGCAGGCGGATACATACATCATCCTTGCCATATTCCGAAGAGTAACTACAAGTCAAAACTTCAAATGAATTACACATAGCACTCTCTCTGAGACATACTCATGCATCAAACTGCGCTTCGAGTTGAGTCACAAGGATCGAAAACACATAATCGGAGAACCTCAAAGTAACGATTCAGTAACACACGAGAATGGCGATCCGCCAGCGCCATGGACAAATCGACACATTAGCAAATTAAGAAAGACTACTTGAATCCCAACAACTCGTTCCTTCATAGCCCTGCTATCTTCACCTCTAAGCAAGAATCTCAACACTGAAAGGGAAAGTATGACACCCTTGCGAAGCAACAAAGAGTATATTCTAAATCTTCACCCTCACCAGACAGAGACATGAGGCATGTTAGCGAAGAAAAATGGGTCATGAGCCGCAATGACGCCCGGCAATCACGGATTCTGATGCTCTGATTTTTGTTAAAGGTCAAATCACCTTGGCCTTCACCTAATCACCTTTGGCTGATGCAGTCCATGAGCAGTCAACGAAGCATATTCTGTGATGCAATCCGGTACAGACCGATTTCCGCAAGATTGTTATTCGATCTCATCGTGGTGCTTTACATTGTCCATACAATTACCAATTATCTCTTTCACCAAGACCAGCTTTCTTTCCATGTGAGCAAGACGACGTCAGCAACTGTCGCAAAAAACACATGAACATTGAGACGATATTCGTGACTATGAAGCAAGCTGGTCGAGCACGGAATACAGACATGAGCGCAAAGCATGTGAATCTCTACAGGACACTACGAATCTCTTGGGAAACTACTGTACTCTCAAACTCCAGAAGTAACTCACCATTAAACAGTTTTTTGTCCCAGCAGTAAAAATAGCCATTTTTTCAAAATCTTCTGTATGGGATCCATCCTGTGTCACTGTCAAGTTAAAATTTAATGCACAGAGTATTATAGCAAAAGCAGGATAAGAGGATTCTACTCATGGGGCTGGGGCATGTCAACGAGACATTGATCAGTTGCGTATAGGTAATGGCAACATTCATGGTGGGGATTCATCAGGAGTCATGAGAGAGGCGAGACCTACAATGTATGGATTGCGTGAGCCATTGCTAGCTAGCTAGAGCTCTACCTGCAAAAAACAGGTGTTTTACATATACGTGAAAACGGCGTGTTTTTTAGCAGTTGCTTCTGTTCCACCGTCGGAATTCACTTCCATGACTTTCTCAAGCAACCGCTAGTAACGCAAGTCTCCTTAGGACAGCGTTGCTATTTGTGTCTCCAGCCGGTGTGTTAAGACGAATGTGGGTTATATATGGGTCTATCAATGTGCAGTTTCTTGTATTTGGGCTATATTTGTTAAATCGAGAAATTGTATATCTCAATGTCATGCTATAGTTTTTAGGAATTCGTTGATTTATCCTAAATTTGTGGTCAATGTCATGCTAGACTTTATACTTTTATTGATTTCTTGAATTGTCTCATATTTGTGATCAACTTTCAACTATAAATGGATCAGTATTAGGATTGTGGGCTTCCTTATGAGGAGATTACTTGCATGTGTAAGTAGGGTTTTTGTTTGCATGTGTGTGGGATTTTTGTATTGACGGCTACTTTCCATTTTACATAATTCCTTATGTGAAATTCGACATTGCCATATTTATGGTCCTGACAACATTTTGATAGGGTTGAGAAATGTTCAAGTACTGGACATTTTAGGCCTTGTCAGAGACCCTCCCTGTGGAAAAGGGTTGACACAAACTACAGTCTCAGATTCTATGCTACAAGCGTTTTCTCTTTTGTGCTTCTATTGATCCTATTCTGTCTTACATTTAGTTTCAACGCTTGTTGTTTTGATTGTTTAATGCTAAGAAACAACCATGTTGGCACACAAAGTAATTACAGTGTAATATTACATACAACATATTCTCATGGATTGGTTCCCGCAGATGACCTTCACAAATCGAACTTCTGGACCATAAATCAGACTTTCTGAGAGCACACTTTCCATACCGAGTCCGACAATCTTGATGTGAAGGCAAGATATCTACAGATTTCTTGGTTGGGACTCCTCCACCCAATCTTGATAATCTTGATACGAAGGCAACAAATCAATACTGCCTTCGTTGGAGACGTTTTTAACCGAAGGTAATAGAATCTGAAAATATCTTGATTGAGACTACTTCACCTCCACCTTAACTTGTTGGCTCTGATGATTCCGCACTCATTCGTTGTACTAATGTATCTGGGTGTATCATGATCTCTTACGGTTACACAAATCATGAATAAGTGCTGTAGTAAGGAGCTGAGATTTGACGGTTAATACACCTGTGTCTGCGGTCTTGTAAAAGTGAAATTTCTCATTCTTAGTGATCACAACTGCAAGCTCAGTGAATAGCACAAACTTGCCGTTATATTCGCAATTGCAGAAGTATGCGCTTCTGAATTTGGAAGCCAACAAGCGGTGCGGTGTGGTGCTTCTGCAAGGCCACAATTTATGGCAAGCATACTTGAAAAAAAATCCTGACATGTACACCCTGTAAGTCATACCAGAACTCTTGAAGTGATGACTCGTCACGAGATGAGGGTCTCTCCTTCGTATTGCTCAAGCGTGTGGCCAGCAGACGGGTTACTAAAGGACATCTTCATCATCATCTGATAAGCCGGACTTTAACAGATAGTCCTCACTGTCCATGTTCTCATGCTCCATGTCAACCGATTGGAGTGTAACCACCTTTTCTAATGAAGAAGACTTGCTAGCGTCCTTCGTTCCCTGCAGCTCAATCCAATAAATGGTACAGTGTTACAACAAAGCCGGTAGAACAGCGGTACGGAGTGGTCTCCTGAATCTATAGATCATTATTTCTACAGATCAAGTAGGTAACAAGACGCGACGTCGGAATGAGACGTAGCAGATGGATAAATAACCGAGTAATTTTGACTGCTCTAGCGCTTTAGCAGTATGAAGAGGGCAAGCATGACGTAGATCTATTCTACTTGCTTCATATTCATCTTGCGCATGAGATCTAGATCAAATATGATTTCCACATTCGTGGTAATTGAGGGGGATAATAGATATAGACTGGGAAAAATTTTCCACCAGAGTCGAGCAGAAAAAGCTTGTTACAGTGGCGGATAAACCAGATTTAACGCAATGCTTACCTTGTAAAGAGAATACACGAAGTAATGGAAGCTGTCACCAAAAGTTTCGTACTTCATGCTCCAAGTTAATCCTTCCGCTTCGAAGAACGGTCGTCGGAAATGTGGCTGCAAAAATGAAAAAAAGCGAGTGAGCCGAAGAATGATCATAAGCCAGTTTCTGCATAGAGATCTTTCGCAATCAGTACCTGACCAAAAGCAATGGTGATAAAAACGCCGGTAGCAGTCAATACACGATGTGCCTCTGCAAGCATGGTGCGCACACGGTTGGCAGATTCGGGCTCTGGGTTCCACGGGTCACCACTGTCCACAAAGAAAACATCCTATGCCACCAGGGTCAATAACCTATCAATCTTCGTCCCCAAGTGCAATGCCATTTTTTCATATTGTAGGATGAGATACATGTTTACTATCTTCTTTGTATGTTTCTATATGAGGATCAGAAAGTAACTATGAAACCATTATGAGGGTGCAGTAAAATGGACGCAGTTGGGGTGTGAGCAGAGGATCTAACCATGGCGCCTTTTTCGATCACAACGTCGAAGCTTTCATCATCGAATGGCAAGTTCAGCATGTCGGCTTCGGCAGCAACCATACCTGACAGAGTCTTTCTTGGTTAGTCTCGTCGGGTTTGTTCAATTACGCAGAAGTGATTAGATGAGGGATTGATGAAGACCTGGTAGATCAGCAAAACGCTCCCGCATACGATCAACAGCAATTTTTGACAAGTCGGTGCAAGTGATGTGCCTGATGCCATCTCTGTACATGTCTTCACTCAGTCTAGAGGATCCCGCTCCAATCTCAAGCACCTGTGAGCCCAATCTGAGTATTGAAGGATATGGAATATAGCGAAAGAGAGAGAAGAGGCAACTGCATTACCTTGTCGGTAGGTTTGATATGCTTCAATACCAGATGACGAAAATGTGAGTAGTCTTTGAACCACTCATAATGCTGCTCATCTACGAAGCGCTTGTCCCTGCCATCAGTCATGGCGCTGGAGTAAGTAATGTTATGATGGATACAAATGACTCAGTGGAAAGTTTTTGAGAAAAGCTCACCAGTAGGATGGACGCAAGTAGAGCAATTTGTCGGCCGGAGGCTTCTGGCGCACTGACGATTGAGCCTCGACCGCCATAGCTCGCCCCTCCGTTGCAACACCCAATTTCTTAAACCCTAAACCCTGGACCCCGACAAATCTCTTCTGCATTTACAGTATAACGGAAGTTAGGGTTTTCATGGTTGAAGACTTGCTCTCATCAAGGATTGAATGACCAACTTGACTCTTTTGTTTTAAGCTTTTTTTCTAACACAAGCATCCATTTTCGATCTTTTTTATCAAAAACTTTCTGATAGACTTGAGAATGTAACAAAGGTCAATTGTTGAGCCAAGATTTATAAATCTTCCAATGTGACCCTCCTTTAGCGCACCATGACTAATAAAAGTAGTAAGGATCACCATAAATTTTGTAACCAACAAATGGTAATGGCTGAAAGTGAAAAGCAGTATTCCATCATGTTGGAATAAAACCTCTAATTTTGAAATATTGAACTTCAAAGTATCTATGGTTTCTATCGGAAATTACAAAAAATGCCCTATTTTTAAATCGAGCATAAAAACATGAGAACAAAATTGCGCAAGAATCATATTGTCTTTATAACCCTATAAATTTAACCAAAAATAGAAACATAGGTCTACAAGGGTGGGATCATAGGTATTTTCTTTTTTCTTATTCTTTTCTATGGGTTAGGGGATGGGCATGGTCAAAGTTGAAGTGTCCCTTAGTTTCACATAAGTAGGATTTTTGCCCTTCTTTGGCCTTGTGTGTGGCTTGACTCCTCATGTAAAATATTTTTAATCCTTAAACGCCCACGGTGGGTCTAGAGCCTAAAATCACAACTTCTTCAAAGTCTCATAAATGAAAATGAAGATGAGCTATTTAGATCTTAACTGTACAATCATGTATTGAACTTCTTACAGGTTATGTGAATCATATTCGGAGTCACGAGGCCTCATAGACTATGAGGTCATAACATATTACTACTCAAATCTGACTACAAAATTTCATCATTTTCACTTTGAAGTGAAAGTGCTACTAATTATTCTATTGTAATGAAAAGTTCACCAACCAGTAAATTAGTCCAAATCTATACCCCTTCCACTCAGAGTTTTGCCCAATCTTCAAACACCTTCGATTGGGTCAAGGTTTCTATCACTCAAACTAGACTCAAAGTAGAACCCATCTCAAAAAACAAAGTCAAAATTCAACGGTAGATGAAGGATATGGCTTCTCAAACATAATTCATTTTGTCACTTTTTTCATTTCTCGAAAAATTGTTGCAAATCCAATACTATAATTACTTGGATCAATATTATTCTAACTAGAAACTCTAGTTAACTCTATAATTCATCTTGAGATCATAAATCTAAAAAGAAATTCCTAAATAACTAATTACGATTTTACATTATAGGCTTGCGATGGTAAAACATGCCCTACGTTTACAAACCCAAAAACAAAAGCTCGCTACACTAAAATGCATGCCATTTATTCATGCTCTATTGTATGGGTCTTTAATTTTTCCCACATAAACTAGACTCAATCTAGAACTCAACCCAAGTGACCTCATCCAAAACAAACTGTGTACAAAGAAGTTATGGCTTTTCAAAATTTATGCCTTTCATCATAATTGTTGATTTTCATAATTTTCGAGTTGAATATACTCCATGTTGATATAAGCACACTTCAAATACACTTTTTGATTTAGAAATGAAATAACTAAGAGAATGATGAGTACATGTCCTCATTTTCTAATGTGCTACAACCATTGACCATTGACCAAGCCAAGACTTGTACCTTTTTACCTCCTATGCAAATTGTCACATCGGAACTTTCATCAATCATTCCATCACTTCCCTGCGTCAGGGTGGGCCTGACACGTCAGATAATCACTATAAAAAACACATCACATGTAAGACGATGGGAGTTGCTGATGTGGACGGGAAAAGATACCAGAAGCAACCACGTCTACAGAGGGGTCTTGAAAACGGGGGGGGAGGGGTCTTCCCAGGCTCTTAGACTACAAGGGGGTCTTGAATACGCCCCTACACTTGGCTGGGTCGAGGGGCGAGTCCATGTTCATTCTTCACTCTCTGTGCATTACAGGAAATTCGTTGTTGAGATTGTTTGTGCTTATCGGCAACCTTCCGAGATGCAGCGGTGCGTTGTTAAAGCTGCTTTGCAGCTCAATTCACGATGGAGCCGATCAATTGTCGGAAAACCATCATCATCTCGCTGCTTCTACAGTTCTATTACACAATGCAACTCTGGCGTGTTAACTGATGATCGGTGAGCCTTAGTTGACCTTAATTAATTACGCGCCCTGATTCCTGTAATACTTTTATGCGCTTTTATTAATGGTTTGCATTTGCAGAGTCTCCGACTCGTCTCTTTCTTTTGCAACATGTGATGCTGAAAAATTATCTGGAGCACAGCAATACCAGATGCACAATCTTGGTAAGTATCGCCCCTTCTAGCTGTGAAGAATCGAGGTATAATAGTCATTGCTGGATCGATCGTAGCGATTAATAATCGTGTTTCATTGCGGAATTATAACATCCTGTGACACGTGTGCAGTACAAGGAGAATGGCAGCAGACAGCTGATTCGATTAAACTCATGGATCCTCTCAACGGGGAGAGATTCATATCTGTCCCGGACACTTCTTTTGAGGAGATAGCAGTGCGCATCTTTACTCCTTCACTCTCTTCTATTTCAGCCTTAGGTTTCAGGACTTAGTTGGTGCAACCCACATGCTGGAGGGTCCATGTGCTGAGCTGAATAGTGTTGCCCTAAGTATCCTTGACATCAGCATTGGAGTCTTTCGATTTGAGAGCTGGATCTTTTCAAGAGGAAGTTATGATGTTGTTTTACGTCCCTTATGTTACATATGAGCTTCAGTTTTATGAGTTTCTTATGAGAGTTTTCTCGTTATGATGGTCTCTGATCTAAATTGTGTGGTTTTTGTCATGGCAGCCCTTCGTGGAAAGCTTGCGGGCATGCCCGAAGTCCGGTCTACACAATCCTCTCAAGAATCCCGAAAGGTGAGTAGCCACATCACGAATGTCCGTTTCGTGCTTTTCTAAGAAGAAAAAAATAGAGGTTCTCTTACATGGCGCTTATATAGCGTCAGCATCACGGCCAGCTTTACCGTAATCTTAACCTCGGTAATTTTTCATGCAACCAATGCACAGGTCTCGGTCTCCATGTATTTTAGTTTGCCCTCTTTACATTATCCTTGTTTGTTTATGCACGGCGAGGGAAGAGGTCATGAATGTGGGGCACATGTTCTCCGTCATAGGCTGGAAATGAAGTTGTGTGGCAATGACTCTGACTGTGACTCTGATTGAGAAGCCGCTGTGTGTTGGAGCTCTTTCTTTTCATTCTTGCAGATACATTATGTATGGAGATATTATGGCCAAGGCAGCTTACATGCTGAAACAACCTCAGGTTTGTCCTTGAGTGTATTTAAAGAACGATCAGCTTTCTCTTATATTCATGATGAGTTGGTGTGATATCCTTTTCCTAAATATGCTTTCTGTCTCATAACATCACTTGTCCAGTTCTGATATGTTTCTACAGCCGGTACACAAAATAGAGCAAATAGTTCAATTAAATCGGATAGTGCCACATTTATCGATCCGAAAAACCTCTACAAACACTTCACATGTTTAAGGGGAATGAACTGGTGATAAGTGCTTGAAAACGATCATGCTACTAAGGATAATAATGATACCATCTGCTATGCGAACATGGTGCAGGTTGAGACTTTTTTTGCTCGTCTCATCCAACGAGTTTCTCCAAAAAGCTTTGCCCAGGCTGTAGGCGAGGTTTCTGTCACCCAGAAATTTCTCGAGAACTTTTCTGGTGATCAGGTAGTTCAGAATTCTCTTTGAGAATACTCTTGCAATTATGAAGTTTTGATATGTTCATGGGCAATCTGGCCAATTTCAGAAGCATATTGTTTAATTTCGACCGTTAACATCTCTGCGTGTTCAGTTTTTTTATATCAGCCTAGTTGAGTTTGTGGCCTAATTGATTGAACAAGGTCACTACTTGAAGCATGACGATTACCCTTTTTGATGACAAACCCTTCAAATAAGAGAGCATGCATAGTCAAATGCCTTGTCGAGGGATTGAAGTTCATTTCTATGATGATTTCGAGCAGGTTCGCTTCTTGGCCAGGTCCTTTGCTGTTCCAGGGAATCATCCAGGACAGCAAAGCACTGGTATGCGATGGCCGTATGGTCCAGTAAGTTTCTGTACCTACTCATATTCCAGATGCGTGTGAATTCAAGGTGTCTTATGCTTCTGACAGTGCATTAGGGCTATTTCGATCCTCACAAGTTCGTACTATAACATCTCTAGTTTAAAGTGTAATGCCTTCATTCTTCCTTACGATGAAGCTAATTCAGGTGCAACGTGGGCTTGTTAGGTGGCAATAATCACTCCTTTCAACTTTCCACTCGAAATTCCAGCATTGCAAGTTTTGGGAGCATTATTTATGGGGAATAAGCCACTATTGAAGGTCGACAGCAAGGTTGTGATTCATCTCTTACACAACGCTTTTTGAGCGTACACATTGAATAGTAGACTGTTGCGATGTTGTTTGATACATTCACCCTTGACTGCAAGCTTTTACTGTTGACTTGTTGATGAGGATTTTACAGTTGAGTTCATGTACTGTTTTGGACTACGTATGTGGGAGTAATAGAATTCTCGTGCAGGTTAGTATCGTAATGGAACAATTCATACGGCTTTTGCACGAATGCGGTATGCCATTGACTGATATGGACTTCCTCAACTCAGATGGTCCAGTTATGAACAAATTGCTTCTTCAGGTAAGCCTCTTGACACTCTCTCGTGCTTGCACCGGACTTCATGTGTGTTCTTGCTTATCTTTCTTTGCATTACTATGCAAGCTATTTGTCGAGTCAGGTGGTTTTGTTTGTCCTTTCTGCCATGATCTCTGGAGGTTTATTATTAGTACCGTATGGCGCGTAGGCGGAGCCAAAGACGACACTATTCACTGGGAGCTCAAAAGTTGCCGAGAAGTTGGCTGTAGACTTGAAGGGTCGCGTAAAGCTAGAGGACGCGGGGTTTGATTGGAAAATACTAGGCCCTGATGTGCAGAATGTGAGTTGATAAGCTACACTTCCATCAAATATTCCTTACTTGCCCTATGAGCTCAATATGGGTGGTCTTGGCTGCGATTCTTCTCTTAGCGGAGGCAATTTTATTCAGCAGGGTCTATGGTGGAATCCTGTTCTGTGCTTTTTATTCAGACATGAAAAGAAATTAAGATCATCGGAAGCATACTCCGTTAGGATATATGTAATTACAATTGTAGAGTGAGAGAATGACGGGCGTGGGTACATCGTTTGTTTGATGAGTTGATAGTACGTGCTTGGAATGGCAGGAGGACTACGTCGCATGGGTGTGCGACCAAGACGCTTACGCCTGCAGTGGACAGAAATGCTCTGCACAATCGATATTGTTCATGCATGAGGTCTTTACTCCCCCCATAAGATAATATCTGAGATACTTCTGTTGACATCAATCACATCAGTGAGATTCATTATTAGAGCACCATCTCACTTGATGAATCAACTCGTTTGTGAGACATTCCTTTCACATTTACTGATATTTCTGTTGCAGAATTGGGGGAAGCAAAATTTTGTGGAGAAGTTGAAGAATCTCGCTTCAAGACGGAAACTGGACGACCTTACTGTTGGCCCTGTTTTAACGGTATTAACCTCGCTTCCTTGTGCACGAACGTCGCTCTTATTAGTACATAACCTGAATCATTGCAAATTCATTATCTTATATAGTCGGTTGCGTTGTTTGTTACGACCTACACTCAGACTTCATAAATAGGGCTTGCACAATGTTCTGGAATACCATGCATAGTATTTGAAATCAGATATTGTGATGTGAGTGACTTTCTTGTTTATATTATCCCTCTGCCCGCTTACGCTTGGAATGCCTTGCGTTTGCACTTATGGATGCTTTCAGGTGACAACCGAGCGGATGTTGGATCACATAGAGAACTTGTTGGCTATCCCATGCGCACGTGTTGAATTTGGAGGGAAGCCCTTGACGAACCATTCCATCCCAGATGTATATGGTGCCCTGGAGCCAACTGCAGTCTTTGTTCCATTGAAAGAGATTCTAAGGAATGAGGAGAACTTCAATCTTGTTACTACTGAGATATTCGGCCCCTTTCAAGTGAGTACCGATGGAAAAAAAATTCGATATGCTGTCGTTCTTTAGAGTTGTAGAGTGGTTCGTCAGCAGTGCGAAGGATTTAAATCTGTTGGTACTTGCTTGATATGCGGATGAGGTCAGTAAATGTTAGCACAATCCATGGGTTGCTCAGATGTAGCAGCTAAAATATACAAGCCATGATATGCCGGTAGCTAGTTTTAGTGTTCAGTGGTCACGAATGATGTTGCATCTAAATCTAAGTGGTGGATCCAGTGATTACTCTCTAAATGTATTTACAGATTTTAACTGAGTACAAGGATGAAGATCTGGGTCTCGTTCTTGAGGCTTGTGAGCGCATGCATGCGCACCTCACTGCTGCAGTTGTCTCTAATGACGTTCTCTTCTTACAGGTTATTATACTAATCTTTGACTAGAGAGAATCCTGTGTTTTATGTCGTATCTGCTCATGGTTATTCTAATCATTCCAGTGCCACGTATCCTGACTTATATATTTTGCAGGAAGTACTGAGCAACACCGTGAATGGAACGACTTACGCTGGCATCAGAGCTCGCACAACTGGCGCGCCCCAGAATCACTGGTACTCATATGTTTCCTCCGCTGCTCATGTTAGTGGTCACTTGTTTGGGTCTCATAATTAAATCTAGTAAGTGAACTCTTTAGAGTAAAATGTATCATACTCGTTACATGGTCTGTATGGTCTAGGCCTTGGTGAATTTCAGTTCTAATTGTGCATTCGGATCATTGCTTGCAGGTTTGGACCTGCCGGAGACCCTCGTGGTGCAGGGATAGGGACTCCTGAAGCAATAAGGCTGGTGTGGTCGTGTCATCGCGAGGTTATTCAAGATGTTGGGCCTATTCCCGATGGTTGGAAAACACCTCAATGCACTTGATTATACATAGTTCCTAGATGTTTGGCTTAACTCACGTCTTGTAGAGTGCGTACAGAGGGTGATGTACAGTTTTGTTCTTTTCAAAAAATCACCCTAGCATGAAAGGACCAAGTTTCCACAAATATTTGAACTACACTGTTGGACTGAAAGCAGAGATGAAGGTCTGATGCAACATCGATTACCTCTTTCACATCCCTTCGTCATTTGTTGGAGATTTCTCTTGTCAATTTCAGTTTAGCTCTTGCGACATTGCCGTCTTGTCATGTAGATGCGTTTGTCAGGGACTAGTCCATTGATTTGCAGAACTCGATTCTATGGATATTGATATCAGCTCATCTTGCTAACGTAGCTTGAAAGGTGGGTTCAGGAATGGATATTAACTATCTACTCCACTCTAAACATCATAATTACTCCCGATTTTGTCACCAGCACACCAGCTCGTAACTGTCCTGAACTGGAGCACTTCCTGTTAGCGATTGCGCGGACAAAATTGTCATAGTTTGAACAGAATCGCCAGCTTGCGATGGTTGCATTTTTGCGGCTCTTGGTACCTTTTGCGTTCTGCTGATCCTGGCTGCGGCATGTGTAGTCTTTGCCTATCGACGACCTCCACACTGATCGTCTTTCCAATACTGATTATGAGGGGCTTTGGGTTCGTTGTTGATCCCACATGTGTCACAATGTGCTGCACAACATCCACAAAAGCGGGGAACCAAGTGAGCGTTTCATCTTTCACCAGGTACTTATGCAGAATCTTTCCTGACCTCGCTTTAAGGTCCGCTTTTCTACAACGCTCTATAGTCCCCCATATTTTGAGGCCTACGATCTCTCAGTTGCGTATAACAACATTCATGTGTCAAGGAGTGCATTCAGAAGCCCGTTCAAGACGCATATTTCTCGAGGTGCAAGCTCCTTTGTGGAGTATGCTTCACTCTCGATTTTTGGACTGCAGGAGCTTTCTCTCTCCACTAGACATGTTATACTGACACCTACAGTAAGCCCAGGTGTGGAGACAGCTCTATGAGAGTCATCTACAGTCTGCATCTTCTTAATCTGGAGATAACAGTTAATTGACGAGTTGCGAGATAGGTCCATGAAGTAGCGCTATCTCACCCTGCAAGATACACACCCCAAAAGCATGAACCCAGTTAGTCTTCTAGCGTTTGCGGCCATACATTACTCATTAATATTTACACTGAATCAGGACATACAGCACCAAATGTCCTTCAGTACCTGGAGGAAGCGATTAAGCATGTACGTGGTACTGTAGTTGTAGCCACATACACACTCATTCTTCGTTCGCACCTTGTTCATTGTTTGACGCACTTTCGTTGCAAGACTCTGTTTTCGCCTCCCACCATCATTTTCATATTTAGTTGTCACTCGTATTGAGTTAAAGAAACTAATGCATGGTGAATGACATTCAATCAACAGGAGCCTCCACAAATCAACTCAGTCATAAAGTCTAAAATGCACACGGACCTTTCCAAGCTCCACTCCCCACTGGTCGAAGGAGTTAATACCCCATATGAAGCCTTGCACTGCAATCCTGTGTTCATATAGTGCGAGCAACTGCAATTCGAAAGAACTACATCAGAAGAAGCGCTGAGATCGAAAGTACCTTGTGTGGATAGAGATATATTAATTTTCTGGAATGGTTCAGGCTTGTGAATAGAAGGTAATGGAAGCTGATGCAAGTAGTCACTAACCTGGCCTGCAGTATACGCATCTAAGCAGGGTAGAAGGATACTGAGCGACGGTCGATTTCCTGTGAACATCTGCAACGACATTTTGCCGATAAGAATGTGAACGCTGTCGAAATCGCACAATAACGCCTCAGAGTCGGAGTATACATTTAGAAATGACTTTGTGGACTAACCTTATGTGGAACGAGTTCCTCAGGAATGCCTTCTTTTCGTGCTTCTTCGCGTGTCTGCACATGCAAGGAGCTCGAGTATGAATAACAACGACTAGAAAACAAGTATTTCTGTAGCAGTATATTATACTCCCTCGGTCCATAATGTTTGATTCATAGGTTCTCTCAAATCTACCCTTGGAGACTCTTTTGAGAGAATCTATGTACAAGCCAATATGGGACAGAGGGAGTATATAAGAATGTTGCTGTTTGTACAAGTGAGTATAGAGTTGCCTTTTGGTGCTACCTTCCCATACGCAAGCGCGTCAGGTTGAGCAAAGAAGTTGCACATGAGCTCGTCGTGATTAGAGACAAGTTCACCTGCTCCCGAACCAAAAACCTCATGAAATAGTCGCTTAAATTTCATAGATCTATTATAATCTACAGTAGCTTCGACAACCTGTTCCTATCGTTCAAATGCGAAGGGGGAGATTTCGTTCATTACAACCCCTACAGATATGGAAGTATGCATTGTTGACCATACAAGGATTATATACTCTGAATCTGGAATGATTGTCTACCTTGCAAGTTAACCGCTTGTTGACTCTTGATGACTCCAATGAAGTCACAAGGAATCAAACGTCCCTGCAAGAGATTATGCACGAGTTCATTTTATTGTAATCTTATGCCGTTAAGCAATAAAGGTTGTGAGCTTCGAGAAACGAATACCTGGTGGATAAGCTGGTAGAAGCTGTGTTGACCATTAGTGCCTGGCTCACCAAAATCGATCTCGCCAGCGTGATAATTCAAAGGGGTCCCATCCATAGCCACACCTTTCCCATTGCTCTCCATGCTAAGCTGTGAAAGGCAGAAACACCATGTAATCTCTCACTTTCCACTTGCCTCTGATTTCACTTTAAATGATCGTATGGTGTCCAAGAAAGTTATAGAGTATCTTGTAACCTGTTGAATGTGTGGAGCCAGCTTTTGGAGTGCCTGAGAATAGGGCAATATAGCCTGCAAAACGACGACAAAAATCATAAGGTCATCTCATATCTTTAAGCCTGCTACTAACATGGTTAGCTTCTGGTAGCCTTGTGTCAAAAGTAGAGTCCTGATAGAATCTTGCTGGAACACTTACTCGTGCAGGGCAGCGCAGAAACGAGACATTCCATACACTGATCAAACCTAGCAGAACCTGCACAGTTCCCTTCAATTGCATTGGTTTTATGAAGCATCAGATGTATGCTCTTAGTTAGAATACAAGAAAGCAATGTACTGATTACAAAAGTAAGTGCAGTTTACAGGAAAGTTGTCCTCCAAGCAAGCATTCTTGAAGTGGTGATCAATACTCCACGCTCCTTCCAAAAACCTGAACGATCGTAGAACCGCTTTTAAAAGCTGCGTTTTCTAATAATTCCTTCAGGTCCAGGGACAAGTTACTGATTAAAAGTACGAAGATCGTAGGCGTACTGTTGGACTTTGCCGAAACCGTATTGGAGAGCCAACGGCAATATACCAACAGCACTGCAGACTGCCAAAGTGGCCAAGTCAGCGCCCTAAACCGGATGATCATGTGAAACCTATCTGACCTAAACGCTGCATATGGACTAGCACTTCAAGTATAATGTGAAGAGCTTTTGTACCGGAAGTAAAAAGGAGTGCTTACCACTGAAGCGTCCGCCAACCCAATCCCAAAAGCCAAATGCATTGGCGGGATCCAACCCGAACTCCTTCACCAGCTGCAGAGACAAGTTCGTGAACAGCTGAGGACTGATTTCATCATGATACATTGTCTCCATGTGCCTACGGCAAACTATGAACTGATCACTACTCTTTACAAGAAAGAGATCAGTTCGTTACTATGGCAATCATGAGTTCGTAACCTTGCTTATTGTGAAGTGCCCACCTTCAAATTCGTACTAACAGCCACCATGTGCTTGGCAACACAGCCTGGTCTGCAAAGTAATAACAAATACAACTATCATCGAAGTGTTTGTCTCAGCCTATCATACACCAAGTGCTAGCAGGAACAAGCGAATTGGATTCTTACAGTCATTCCAGTCGTACATGCAGGGAATTTTATATTACGATGTGAGCTAGCTGTAACATCTGATTACTCTGAGAAACGAGGGACAGGCAACTTGCCCGAGAGAAGCTATGAGCCATGACTTCATCGTCTTCGAGTTTAGCATGGTCTCACCAGTTGTGAAAGTTTTAGACACGATAACAACTGCCACACCCTCCACACTTCAATGTCGAGTCAAGAACAATATGATGATGTACATTCCGATCAAAACACAATTTAATAACTGTTTTCAGTTGAAAGGAATGGAGAGATATGCCTCCCTGAACTGTTGAAAAGTCATACCAAGAGTGGTCTCGGCGCACAAGCCGTTGATGGCGATTGCAACATCGACGGGATCCACATTGGCCAAACTGTAGATCAAAATCCAGGAATTGGCCTTGACGTTACTAGAACCGACCAGGAGAATGTATAACTAACAAATGGAGGGCATATCTGAGGGCTATTAACTGGTGATATTGCTTTCAGAACAATCGATTGGAGGAGGCATGCACATACAAGCGGAGTCTGCGTCCATCGGCCAATTTGGCGGCTTCTGGATCTGCCATCCCACATACTTATCCTACTTGAGTAGAGCCAGAAATGACCAATTCTATTACTCATGAATCAATTCTGAAGAATCTGCATAAGAATCAGTGCTGAAAACTGGCTCTACCTGTTTGCAACGCGGTGTATGCGAAAAGAGGACCCAGGTAGCTCCCACCGATGCCGATGGCAACCACATCCTTCAGGCACTTTCCCGTCTCACCAACCTGTCATGACCAAGGAAATTATCATGTTAAACCGGAAAAAATCATATGGTTTGAAGGAGGTTGCGAGAAAAAGTTACAATATGGGCAATTCCGTTGAAATGGCAACATTCCAAGTGCCATTTTTTGGCATACTAAAACGGCCATAATGTCATTTCGGGCTCAGATTTCCCCCTTTTTGATCACACTTGACTACACTTCGTTCATGAGTACGCCCAAAATGGCCCAAATTCACATGCATTCAATCACACTCTACTGATTTTTAACCCCCAAAATGTACCATTCTCGCGGTGTATTGCCGTTTTAACGGAATTGAGGTTCAATGTCACAGAATTTGGGGCTGAAATGGTGTTCCAGAAATTTGTGACGATGTGAAACACTACCACTTGTATAGTTGGTTCGATGTAAGGAAAAAGAATTACCCAAGACCCTGATCGCACTTGATCTGAGAAGCACCTGATCTTGTCTAGCACCTCCCAAACCTCGGGCACCACGTCCTTCCCATCGCACATGATTTTCACATTTCGCGGAGCTCGTAGTGCGGGGTGTAAAACTGGCCGATCCTCCGTTTCATTGATCTGTCAGTCAACCCCCCAAAATGATCCCCACTTCTTTATTACAAGCTTCTTTTATTTGGTGTAATGGAGGGTGCTGGCAGACGCTTACGTGAGCGCCACAGAACATGGACTGAATTTTCTCCGGCACCTTTGCTTCCTGTACACAGAGAGCACAACCAGGTCAGAAGCTCTATATAACAGCAGCAATCGCATGAACCATCAGTTCAGCGCCATCGTTCTTACCCTGGCGAGTGCAAACAGTTTCTGAAATGTGCACGCCGTTGCTCGTTGTCTTGAATAGTCCAGTACAATTCCATCGAATTCTCTGCACTCATTTCAGAGGATGTCAGATTCTTGTCGTCTTTTACTTTGAGGAAGAGAATACCGTAACCATTACGCTACCTGTAACATCATTCATATCAAGTGGCAAGAGGTGTAAGGCGACATGTCTAACCCTCTGAAAGGAGATAGGGTTCGACTGTGATTCCAAGAGGGTTTGTAGTATTTACCGTGTGTGAATTCTAACAATAGCACACTTCTACATATTTATTGAACTGCTTAAAGTTGGATGCAAGTAAGAAGGGTTTGTAGTATCGTAGTTTTTGAGCAGAAGAAAGGAAGCACGATGTTGTCTAAGAGTTACATACTATCCCGCGCATTTTCTCTTTGAATAAGACAATTTCTGCTTTACTTGTCATGCAACGGAAACTTGTACCCTCTAGCTCATTGGAAAAAATTGATGGTAGATATAAACACGCAAGGAGATAGGACAAAGATAGATACAGCACCCGTTTCCATGGATAAGAGGTTGGAAGGTAAGTTACTTGATCATGCATTTGCATCTTTCTCTGTCTTGCATCAGATCTTTCAAATGCAAATTGAATATCTCGTCCACATGATCCTGTCGAAAGCGAAGCTCCTGAATATAAGTTCGTGCACAGGAGAGAATAATGCTTTACTAAATGATGAATGTGGCTCACCTGGAGGTCTCGCCATGCCCTGGTCTCAGATATGAGCTGACTTCCACAAGTATTCCCGCAAGACTGCACCGTCACACATCATGTTAGGGTTCAAAAATTGGGTCACCAATCGTGATGGAGCAGATACTCCTGAAATTGAATTAGCCCTGAAGGATAGGGACATGGGTTTTTTCAAATGGGCTCTAGAACAAGTGCGAAAACCTAAACCTAAACCATTGGTGTCTGCAGGTTAAAGATTAGGGCACGGAACCAGCTCCTCTTCTATTTCTACATTACTACTAAGATCGATTGTATGCAACAGGGGTGAACAAGAACAGCTCTTGCCACTGATACTCTATTTAGGTTTACGGCTACGAGCTCTTTGACGCTGCACTTTAGTAGTATATAATCTAGCTTGAGTGGCTTACCATATTTTAACGAGTCGGTGATGGTGATTCGGAGATCTCTTTTTTTCCTTTCTTTTTTTGTCTTTTTAGTCTTCTGCTAGCAGCTGCAACTGGAGAAGTGATGTCAACATTGAAGGAAGCTACGCCATGATATTCTGTGACACATTTTGCTGAGAGTTGGAATTGCCACAAGTGATAGTGGAACTAGCAAGGCTTCCTCGAAGCACAGCAATTGAGCATGGGGAGGGATGCGAGCAGCCACAAGTAGCGTGAGTCCAAGAGGCAGAAACAAAGGGAAGCACTGAGTCATATCAGAAGGTATCAGAAGAAGAAGGGCCAACAGAGCTGACCTTTCACAAAGTAGTAGCGGAGGAAGTACTCTAGACTCTAGACTCACTTTTGAGGTTGTCTTGACTGTTCATCATGCGAATAATGCGCATATGTGGTGGGATTACTAGCCCTTCTAGTGTGAATACTATGATGGTTCTTATTTAACCCCTAAAGTCGAAAAGAGCCCGAATCGGGTTGTATAGGGTCTGGTCAGCCCAGTACTTATTATATTTAGCTCATGCGAAATTGAAAACTTTTGCAAGTTCAAGAGTTTTTCCATAGCTTTCCGAAAAGTCATTTCGTGCTTCTAAACTCCTCATACTTTATGAGATATTTATGGTCAAACTTTGCAAACACTATTTTAAATCTGCCCAAAACTGCCCAAACTGTGGTATATGCTCGTTTATTCTCAAAATCTGCCCAAAATAAACAAGATTGCTGGAACTTCAAAAATTCACCAAAAATTGAGATTTTATTTTTTTTCAAGTTCTGTTTTTTGTACTTGGAAACAAGGTTGTAAGGCATGATTTCACCGTTTGGATCTTTCATCCAATCATTCTTCACATGCCATTTTTATTACCAAAGAGGGGCCTTCGAAGTTGAATTTCAGCATACCTCCATGTGAAAGTTCAAGCATTTCATTAAGTTTTATAGGTCACATGAGGGTAAAAATTGCATAGGCATGTTCCTAACTCACTTAGGAACAAGAATTTGAAGAGCATCATTTCAAATTTACTCTTAAAATTGATTTTTTGGGCTCACAAAAAACTTCAAACCCATTTTGCAACAAGGGAAAAAAACTTTTTTTAACTTTGAATGTTATGATCTCACAATTGGTAAGGAAGCTGAAACTAAGTTTTGGTACACACATACATGGACAAGTTAGGTATAAGATCTTACGATTACATAATTGAGATTATGTCAAAATTTGAAAATCTTCATCTTGGATTGAAAAAGGGTGGTTTTGAGGAGTTCTGTAAGTTTTGGGGGCTTTCGACTTTAGAGGTTAATTGTTGGTAAGTGAGGGACAACAGACATGTCAAGTTCAGAGATCTTATACCGTAGTTGATTTTATACCGTAGTTGATTTAATTAAGGTGACAAGCACAACTTCTACATGATGACGCAAACTCACAATCATCTTGTTGAAGGCCATGAGACTACCCACTAAGCCAATGCTATTTATTGTTCCCTCAAAAGAAACAAGACCAATAATTACACTAGTAGAAAAACATGTACTAGTTACTCAATGACAATAACTATAACTGTTCTCGATGAGTAATGTTTTGACGTTGAGGACACTTTTAATTAATGCCATTGAGTGATTGAGTACTTGTTTTTGTACCAGAGTTATTGAGCAATCACAATAGTAGTCTTATACAACTACACTAATATTGAACATTGGTGGTGATTAAATTACTTTTCAACAATGACAATGATTACAACTTACAAGCATATTGTTCAGGCATCTCTGATCTAGGCTTGATAAATAGAGAGGGCAAATGAGCTTTAGTGGGCGCAACTCTGTTGCCTAAAATGTTGGAGCTAAACTTATCATTATACCAAGTCAACCCTAGTAAGGGGGAGGACAACTCAATTGATATTCTAGTTTTTGACAAAAAATTCATTGCATAATGAGGAGGCTAGATGGCTCTTAGCATGCTTTCTTGCAATATGCTTCCTCTCATTATCTAGCTTCCTCCTATCGCCACATGCTTTAAATAGTCATTGTTTTAACTTTTATGCTCTTGCAGAGGTTGGAAGTAGAATTTGACTAGATAACAACAATATCTTGCAAACTAACTAAGACACTAAGCCATGTGTGGGTTGAAACAGCGGTAGTCGTACGAGGTTGGAAAATATTGTGCTTTAAAAAATTCATAGTCTTATGCCTCCTATGTCATGCCTTTGAAAGATTAGTGTCTCCTTTCGTGACTTTTGGCTTATAGGCTTCGTAACCCTACATAGCAATTCCGTTGTCGTCTTTGTTTGTAGCACCTATTACCAATGCCTTCTAAAAACTATGTGTTGATTTTGTGTTAATACTATTCCACTCCTTTTGTAAACTTTTAACACTTCAATACTTCATAAAGCATTGCTTCCTATTAGACGAGAAAAAACATAAATAAATAAACAAAAGCAGTACGTGACAATTTCTTCAACAAAACACATCTAATTTCTGAAGTACAAGTATGATATAAATAATTAAACATTTTATTAACTCGTGAAGGTTTTTGATGCAAAATTGTTGAAATCCTCAAAATAGACCTTCCTTTACTTCAAGCCTAAAATAACTCAATCTAAGCGTTGTTTGGAATATCCGATCATAGGATCTTAAAGTAAACTCAACCTTTTACTTACAAAAATTTAATTTAAATCGTTGATTCAGCTTCATTTATGAGATTATAATGGTCAAAGTTGGCTGAATTTTGTTTCTTCAGGAACGTGAAAAAGCCAATAAGGGGTTAAATGAAAGTGAATTTTTTTTTACAAAGACCATTTTATGAAGTATATGAATTATATTGATGTTACTTCCTACACTATTTAGTATTACTTTATCATTTTAATTGGGTATTTAACCCTTAAACGCCTAAGATGTCGAAAAGCGACATGTAGGATGAAAGGCAAAAATTTTCAAGAGCCATTACTTGGATTTCAATTTTGTTTTTTGAGGAAGATTCCAATCCTAGTCTATTATGTAAGGTACATATTATGTTTGTTTAATTTGTTTTGTGACATTATAATCTGGGGGACGACCTCTTGGATCGGGTCGCATTAGATGTCGTTAGAAGTGGATTTTTTGTAGAATTTTGGAAAACAATCAGATTGTAAAAAGGGTCCACGGGTTCCTAAATATTGACTTTTGAGGTGTTTATGGCCCCCAAAACACCAAAAATTACAAAAATGACCTGTTTATAAATCTTGAATAAAATAAGAGGGGCATGGTCAAAGTATATAAGTGGCCATGGCAAGGGCATACTAGTCTATCATTAAGGCACTAGTATGCTCTTGCGTGGTTGACACACTCATACAAATAATTTCCAATATTTCTGAAGCCATAAATACTTCAAAATTCAATATTTGAGACTCGACGACCTGTTTTGCGATCATTTCTCACAACTCTGCAAACAAAAAAAACCGGCTTCCAACAACATCTCATGCAGCTGATCTGTCCGGTCGTGCCTCAAATCATTATGTTACTCGCAAAACAAAACAAAACAAATTGTAATGCCTCGAATAATAGATGTAGTTTATTTTGGATGTAACATTATGATATTAGGCGGTGCCGGTTAGATGGAGGCGCACGAGGTGTCGTTGAAAGCAAGTTATTTTGTAAAGTTGTGGAAGAATATTGGATCACAAAACAGGTCAACATAATCCACAACATTGAATTTTCAAGTATGTATGACCTCATAAATATTGGAAATTATTTGTATGAGCGTGGCAACAATGCAAGGACGTACTAGTCTAGTTTGAGTAGTAAAAATCTTGATCGATTGTGAATACAGTGGTATCTGGATAAGATCAACCTCATTAAGATCAACCTCTACTTAAGAACGTTGTCCCTGTCCCTTTATAATGCAAAGAGGCATTGTTTCGTTTGGTCAACGCTTGGATAAGATCAATGTTTTTGTCTGTCGAAAAACGTTTATCTAATCCAAGCACCACTGTATATGGTAAGAGTTTATTTGAGTGCAAGGTCTTTATATTTTGACCTTTTTTTTTTTCTCTGTAATAGTATTGATAGTTTTCACCATTGCAAGGTTATCATTTGAGCCAAGAATTTTTTGGATGGTTTTTTTTGTACAATTGTGTTGTTGAGATGATGTTTAATAAATTTTTAATTGGTGAATGTTTTACTACAAGATGTTTGTTAGCAACATTCTCACTTCAAAGTGAAGATATTGAAATTTTATGATTTTTTTTAGTACTATATATTATAATCTCAAAATATATGAGGCCTCATAACTCCTAATTTGATCCACGTGACCTAGAACAATTCGATTGCAAGATTTTGTGGCTGAGATCTAAATAGCTCACCTTCATTTTCATTTATGACACTATGGAGAAACTTGTGTTTCTAGGCCCGAGAACGAGAATTACCTTGATGATTCATTTCTCCTCCTCTGCACGGTGTCAGGGCCGTGAACCAAAACAGGAGGAATTTCCACGCTGGCAGTCATAGGCGGTCATAGGCCCGACTCCAAGGAATAAAGGCGCCCTCCAATTTCAGTTCGAAGGAAGAGCCAACGCCAACGGCACCCGCCATGAAAATGGCGCCAAAAGTAGGACTCACTAGGATCTTCAACGTCACACTAGAATTAGGGTTGCACGCCCTCACCGCATCACTCTTACTCTAGCACTACTCGCTTGCATCACTCCCCATCTCCCCTCCATCGCTTTCTTCTCTTCCTCGTGCTTCCGTAGACCCCCCTATTGCCCAAATTCGAGCCAATTTGCGTCTACAGTCTCCATTTCTCTGGTACCCCCGTTTCCGCTGCCAAAAATTAGCTCAATTTCGTCGTCTGGTACCTTTTCACAGCTTTTCGTGGAGGTCGCCTTCTGCGGATCTCATATGAGGAGAAGAATGCAAGGCGGAGTTTCGTAGGTTCCAAATTTTGATGCCAACGAAAGGTGTGACAGGAGATTAAAATTGTAGTGTGGATTGACGGAATTCGAGTACCGCATGCTTTTCGTGGGAGGAAATTGGTTTTGGAATTGCTATCACTGGTGTCGAGTAATAATCCTGCAGCATGCCCCTGGGTGTCGGCGACCCCTTTGGCCTCGCAAGATCAGGTCATTACTCTGTTCCTCGTGATTATGGCCAGTGTTGCATTTGTATCCGCTGTTTCCTGACGGGGATTGGTACTTTTGATCATCTATGTGGATATGAACGTTAGTCCGTAGCTTGTCAGTCTTCAGAAGGCGTTTTTGTGCTGACAAGGTATTTCGGAATTGTTCAGGTAATCTCGGTCGAAGGAGAGAAATGGCAAAGCAAGTCAGCAAGCAAAGCATTGCTGAAATGCGGGCTATAGTGGGCGTGGATCCCAGCGATATGGACTTAATTCGTGCACTACATTTAGCAGGAAATGATGTTGCTGCAGCTGTAAACATCTATTTTGACACTCCCAAGTCTAATTTTCCATTGAAACCACCGAAACCTTCACGTCGACCTGCTCCTCCTCCTCCTCCTCCCTCCTCTCCTAAAGTTAATTTGCAAGTACGACCCTTGCAGGAAAGGCCAAGCCTCTCTCCCTCATCCTCCCGCCCTTCTCATACTAATAGCCCCAACTATACAGCAGACAGAACAAGTACGGCGAACGTTCCTGCAGCCAGACCTAGACCACACTCAGTCCCACCTCGGCCTCCTCCTGCTACTAAGCCGGAGTTCTCTTTAGAAAGTGATCGCCCAGATTATAGTCATGGAACCGTCCCTCGATGGAAGATGCCCTCTTATGATGACTACATCAGTGTACGTGCCTTGAGTTTGCTCCTTACATTCAAGTACCTCAGCAATATTCGCACTTTCTTTGGTCTCATGTCATCCAGACCTTGAATTAGGTCGAGCATATTGGTTACATCACTTCATGGAAATTTAAACTGTGGAAGATTAGCAAAAGGTCAGCTCTAATTCAGATTGTTATATTTTTATATGTTCGTGATGCAGTTGTTTCAATGTGGGAGGTGAGAGACCAGTGTTGGTGAAAGTAGACGTATCACTGTTATTCAGATACAAATATAAATGCTTATAGTTCTGCTTACAAAACGCGCACTTCGTGTTTGAATAGATATACTGTTGACGTATGGAAGCATCTACATGGTCTTGTTTACCGGAAGCGTAGACGGAAGATACCAATTGGTCCCATCAGCCTAGGATTTCTCAGTTGTCGGCTCAAATTTTCGTATGATTTATTGGCTGCAGACTCAAAGACAAGCTCCTCCTGCCATGCCGAGTTTTGAGTTATTTCCGGAGGACCCTAGTATATCTATAATTTCCGAGTGTCCTCCGAAGAAGTCCAAGATTGTGTTTCCACGAAACACAGATGAGTCCCCGCGCGTTGTACATGGAAGTAGTGCATCAGACTCAGACAGTAATTGGGTTCTACTCGGCGAAGCAGAGGTTGAGGGTTTCTCGACGTGCAAAGGTCCCAAGCTTGTAGCTGGGGAACTATTGCAGTTCAACTTTCCCAAGGCGACTGGCGCCATAGAGGTGAAGAAGGGACCCTGGGGACGAGGCAAGAGTGGAAATGCAGCTGCCGAAATCGTCCGGTTCTCTTCTCAAAGATCAGGAGAGGTAATAAATTTTTACGTCTTTAATCATTGCGATTGTTTTCACCACTTTCTGAAGTAGTTTCGTTCGTCATTACTCTGTGGAGAGCTTGGAGTATTTCTCTTGCAGTTTAATGATGCAACATTTTACCTTGGGAATCAGATTGGTCGCATACCAGGAGATTGGGCTCGTTCCTTGATACCCCTTGTCAATTCAGGCCAAGTGAAGGTGGAAGGCAAATGCCGGAGTACTCCAGCAGTGCTCTCACTCATGTCCAGTGTTGTTGTTGATTTCAAGTAAGTTCTTTTATAGCCATTGATTAGCATCGTGCTTTTGAAGGTGGTCTTTTTCTTCAGCATTAATGACTGCTTATGTTTAGTAAACTTGTAATCTTAGACTCCCCAACCTTTTTCTGCAGGGTGTATGTGAATCGTTCAATGTTTGCAAAGCATCATAGCTCAACAACCCGAATTACGGGGTCATCGGAGGGAACTACAAATCAGCCCCTCCCTACATTACTTCGTCTCCTTCACAGGGAACCCGTTACGAGGGTGAGTTCTGATGTCTTTTTATGTTCTGATTTCATATTGATTATAGAGTGTTTCCGATGCAAGCGTTTTCACTATTTGGAGCGCCTTCTTTTGCAAGTAAGACTATCTTATATTTATCACCTTATCGTGCAGGCAGCTTTTACCCCTGAAGAGTTGTATAGCCGGAAGCGAACTCTTGATCGCGAAGTTGGAGATGTCACACCCATCGTGAAGAAATTGAAGCTGTCGTCGGCTGAGACCTCAACTACCGGTACTCAAGCAGAAGGGGCTGAAGAGGAAGTACCTGTACTATCTGACGAAGATGTGACGAAGCTTGTTGGAACGGCAGATGCTTGCAAATTAGAGGTGGGTTTCACAATAATTAGAGAGAAGTGGCTGGAATTTTTTACCTGTTCCGTGGAGTCGACCTCGATCTAGATGTTTTCGCCGTTCGCTTTTGCATCAGACTTGGCTACTTTAGAATACCTTATTTTGGGCCACTTCTGGTATTGGAGAGATATCACCATGGGTGCCTTTTCTGTTAAGGTTGACTAATTTCTCTGTTATTCACTGTGTTCAGGAGATGGAACCTCCTGCCTGCCTAAATTGCGAGCTTCGTCCTTATCAAAAGCAGGCTCTGCACTGGATGACGCAGCTGGAAATTGGCGCTACAGCCGAAGATGCTTCTCGCACTCTTCATCCATGTTGGGAAGCGTATCAGCTGGCAGAGTATGTTCCAACAAAGAAATGAAGTGTATTCAACAATCAATTTCCTGTTTACTATATACAATGTTTTACACTTCGGTGAAATGTCGTTTTCCTTACCCTGGTTTGTGTACAGGGAGAACACCATTTTCTATCTTAATGTTTTCTCCGGCGAAGCGAGTTTGGAGTTTCCAAGTGCCTCGTCAGCTGCACGGGGAGGGGTAAGCGACCAGGCACCTCGGCTTTGGTACTGAATTTTGTCCACTGAAGATCTTTTCTCTTAACAAGCTCTTCATGTATATGCAGATCCTTGCCGATGCTATGGGTTTAGGCAAAACTGTGATGACAATTTCAGTCATCATCTCCAATCTTGGCAGAGGAGGAGTGCTACCAGATCTTTCCATTACTGGACCTTCAAGTACCCCAGAGGTAACCGGGAGCCAGGTTAGCAAGCTGTCCCAAGCAAAGAAGCAGACTGGCCCTCGAAAAGGTGGAGGCACCTTGATCGTCTGTCCAATGACCTTGCTTGGTCAGTGGAAGGTAGCTCCCACCTTCACTATCAAGCGTGTGCGTTGAATTTTAGGTACATCATGACATGGAGATCACGCGTTCAGTAGTTTTGATTATGTTCGGTGTATTCGTTATTGCAGTCGGAATTCGAGACTCATGTTTCCGGAGAGTCTCTATCAGTTTATGCTTACTACGGCACGGATCGCATCAGGGAACGAAAGGCTCTTTTGGAACATGACATTGTATTGACCACCTACGGTGTTCTGGCTTCTGAATCAAACCAAAATGTAAGCTCTCTCATTCTGACTGCATTTGTTGAATCCACATATTTGTGTCAATTCATTCATCTCTGCTCGCATTAGCCCTTGCCTCTCGTATTTATTGGTTCTTGGGGGAGACTATAAACTGCGAGGTCAGTAGCCGTGTGAAATACAGTACATGAATTTCCACATGGTATAAAACTTGAAACTGACGATTGAATAATATGTAACAGAATTTCATGGAAGATGGGCCTCTGCATTCCATACACTGGTTCAGGATAGTCCTCGATGAAGCTCACACAATCAAAGCATTCCGCAATAACACAGCAAAAGCAGTTTTCATGCTCACTGCCGATCGCCGGTGGTGTCTCACAGGAACACCCATCCAGGTACGCTGGCTTTAAGTCACCAGAGGAACATAGTTTTCTCAGTGATGGATTTGTGTACCCGTCTTTGATTTTCTGCCTTCTGACAGTCAGGTTAGGCTCAGAACAACCCTTCAGTTCCATCTTTGACACTCGTTTTTTGTCGATCTTGCAGAATAAATTGGAGGATATTTTCAGCCTTCTACACTTTCTGCGTATCGAACCTTGGAGCAATTATAACTGGTAGCTGTCTCTCCACCGCTGTTTTGAAGTTCATACTTCCCCTTCGTAAGATTGATCCACATTGTGGACCTCGTGTGTAGGTGGGAGAAGTTGGTTCAGAAACCATTTGAGGAGGGTGACCAAAGGGGCTTGAAACTACTACAAGCCATACTGCAGCCGCTCATGCTTCGGCGTACAAAAGATAGCTTGGATCAACATGGGAGGTGAGTTTGAAAGCGATCATTCCCTCTTCCTTAAGGTTGTTGATGCTAGTCTTGCTTGGTACGTCTCTGAGTGCCTACTAGTTCGAGAGGTCTGATATTATTGAATGCTGTGCAGACCCATTCTAGTGCTGCCTCCTGCAGACATGCAAGTTGTGGAATGCCAATTTTCAGAAGCTGAACAGGATTTCTACACTGCTCTTTACAAAAAATCCAAGGTCACAATCATCTCGACGTCCTGCAATGCTTCATAACTAGTATCTAATTAATTTTGTGCATAAACGCTGACAAAGCTAAACCTTTGGACATGCAGACAAAGTTTGACCAGTTTGTACAGCAAGGGAAGGTCTTGCATAACTATGCATCCATTCTTGAGTTGCTACTACGTCTCCGTCAATGTTGCGACCATCCCTTTCTTGTAATGAGGTATTTCAGTGCTTTCCCAGACATTGTCGAGCAATATTTTTGGATACTTCGATAGACTCTGGTTGAGTTCTATTCCAGCTAATAGTTGGAGCTCGATTCCAGTTAATAGTTTATTTTTATTTCAGCTAATAGTTGCTGTTTGTTATGCAATGGCAGCCGTGGTGACACTGAGGAATACGCGGATCTTGGGAAGTTAGCTAAGAAATTCCTGAAAGGAGGGCCAGAGGGAGTTGGTAATAGGCCCACGAAGGCATTCGTGGAAGAAGTGGTGAAGGACCTTCAGAGTGGGCAGAAGGGAGAGTGCCCCATCTGCTTGGAGTCCGTCGAAGATGCTGTCCTTACGCCCTGTGCACACTGCATGTGTAGAGATTGTTTATATGCTTCATGGCGTAGCTATGGGGGTGGACCCTGTCCAATCTGCAGGTACTGTACTTCCACCATACGTATGATCTGGACTTGTTTCAACTACCATATTTCTATACTTGACTTGGGCTATCTATTGCAGGCAAACGTTAACTCGTCAGGATATCATAACTGCACCATCTGATAGCCGATTCCAAGTCGATGTGGAAACCAATTGGACAGATTCATGCAAAGTCACGGCATTGATGAAGGAGCTCGAGGAACTGCGTCCATCAGGCGCCAAAAGTGTGGTCTTTAGTCAGTGGACTGCTTTCTTGGATCTGCTTCAGATACCTCTCAAACGGTAACCAAATTTTTATGTCTGCTTATTTAGAATCTCTTAGAGGCCACCCTGTTATGCAGCATAAGTTACTGATGAATATCTCATTGCAGCTCTATCTAACAATGTTATCCTCTGTCGTCATGGCCCACCAGGAAGAAAATCAATTTTGTCCGCCTGGATGGATCTCTTACTCAGCAGAACCGAGAGAAGGTGCTGAAGGATTTTAGCAGCAAAGACGAGATCCTGGTGAGAGTCAACCTCGTTCGCTTTCGAGGGAGTCTTGTTCTCCGTCGATAGTGAATATTTCAACGCAGTCACTACAAGCTATCGCGACTCTGAGTCTGCAGAAAGAGAGTTTTGTATCTGCTCTTCAGACATGATGAGTTTCTGGTTTCTGAGATTTGGAGAATGTTGTGCAGGTTATGCTGATTTCTTTGAAAGCCGGAGGAGTAGGGATTAACCTCGTATCTGCCAACAATGCATTCCTTTTGGTAACCTCGCATCCGGAAGTCTACATCCATATTAGCACGTACTGTTGCAATCCATTTTTTTCTGTTTCTGTCGGGTGTTTGATTAACTTCTTGTTTTTGATATTTCTTTAGGATCCGTGGTGGAATCCGGCTGTTGAAGAGCAGGCTATCATGCGGATACACCGAATTGGCCAAACAAAGGATGTCAAAATCAAGCGCTTCATTGTAAAAGTATGTACTTCCCTTTTTTCGCTACTGAATGGGAGGTCCCAATTTATGAAAACGTTCCTCATATGGGTCACTCGTCACAAATAACCTCCGATTGGATTGCGTTACCAACATTCCTATGCGAAGCATGGGATTCTGTAGAGGAGCGGTTCTTCTCAGAAGTTCACGCTAAGAATTTGTTGAGCATAGTTATCCAACCTTGTTTTTTTGTATCTCGATTGAGATGGTGTTTTGAGCTTCTATGTGGCTGGTGGTTGTAGGGATCAGTGGAAGAAAAGATGCAGGCAGTGCAAGCAAGAAAGCAACGGATGATTGCTGGGGCACTGAACAACGAGGAAGTCCGTGTTGCTCGAATTGAGGAGCTGAAGATGCTCTTTTGCTAGTCGCCATGTAATTGCCATTGTACGATACAGTTCTCACAATTCTTCCATAGTCAATTTCATAGTTTTTCGTAGAAACTGAGTGACGAAATACCACTCCTTTCGAATTCCAGTCAAATACTGGAAGCTGTTATCAACTTCAAGGATAGACTACACTTGAAGCACCAAGTGGATCAATGAAAATTGAACTGTATAATTTTTCGACGGAGTAAACATTTTGACGCACTAAATCATTTTGGAGGAACCCTGAAGTCGAATCTAGGTTCGTATTGTGCCAGGTGCGAAAAGCTACCCATCGATTGAGTACCATTTTTTATTTCTCGAAAGAATGTCTGACTTTTTATTTATGAATATCATTCCAGAATTCTCAATTATTATGTTCGAATTCCTGCGACTTTTTGTGATGATGGGAGTTCCTTAAATTTGCAGAGGATGGAGTATATGATGCCTGATGCTTCTGGACTAGAATCAATGGTTCTTAGCAGATTCCGCTTTCATTAACTTTCCTGTGTTGGAATGAAACTTCATGATGCCATTGCTTGCGTTTTAAGCTTGTGCGCTTCTGGAACAGTAATGATCAAGTAATGTGTGTGCACTCATGAATGTTTCAGTGATGAAGGCCATGAGATAACCCTCACGAGCCCAACTTGCGCCAGAGTAATGAACACATTCCAACCTGACAGGGTCCTAATAATTGTATAATTGGTAGCATTGTCCCCTCAATTGGTGGCATTGTCTCCTCCGTTACAAAAGGTCCAAGGTATTACCGGCTCCGTACTGTTCCATATTTTAGCATGACAATTTTAGCATGACAAATTATGAATGTGGGTCATTTATGGTATTTTCCACTTTTGAGCGGTCTACCTTATTGTCACCTAAAGTTGAGAACCTACAGTTGATATGCCTCTTGAGTGCACACATTCTCTGTGCCCATAAACATCCAAGCCCTTCCATGACACAGAAAACTACACATTTTAGTAAGAAGATTTAAAAGTTCCTAACTTCAACTTTCAATTGTAAGGCCTTGCAGATAGTTCATCTATCCATGAAAATGAAAATGAATACATTTAACAAGATAGTAAGGTTTGACCACTTGGTTTTGGATGTTGACAAGAGCAGGCAATAAGTGGTTCCAAACTTTGAGGCCTAGTATGAGTGCAGTGCCGTCAAATCGTTAGATATTGGGCTTTTGATGAATGAAAAATGGCAAGCTGAATCCCTTCAAAATATTACAACAAACATGTGCTCATTTGCAAAGACAATCGCTGAAATATCAAACGCCAAGAGAGTGAAACAGTTGTGAGAGGCACTGTAGATAGGGACGGTAATGAGCACTCCTACCTACGTGACACACCAGGACATGCTCCGTTTGTACTATTGTAATCGATAACAACCAGAGTACCAGACCTCTTGCTTGACAGTTTCCCATTACTTACTTCAGCCAGCTTTACGGTCATTTAATATGACTAATAACGGTCCCTTTCCTTGATGCCATGATGCCACATGTAATTACTTCTAGACTCTTCAAACTCCATAAATGAGTAACTCATTCAAACAGAACGTGAATAACTTAGTTTGGATAAAATCTTCGGAGATTCTTCCAACGAGGCGAAGTCGTGCATGCATGTTCGTGCTCTTATTCGTGGCTTGCTTGCTGAAACAGTAATCAGCTGACAAGGGTAACTGAATCTGCATCCAACTGACAACAATCTGTAAAGGGCAACCCAGCAGAGTTCATGTTACTTGAACCAGAGGAAGTACTGAACTCTATCATAGCGGTGTCAGAAAGGCTGCTCCAGTTTTCCACACTAACTGTCAGTAGAAGAGCGAGTGATTGGCTTCACTGCAAAACCATGCGTGCCGATCGATCCTCCACCATGTGCTGGTCATGAGACAGAGCGAGCTTCCGATCAACTACCAACTTCGATCGCCCTTCATGTCCTCTGAATAATCGATTCAATAGCTTGAGCAATGTGCTGCTTCGATCAAGCGATGGGCTAAGCTATGGTGCAGCAGCTGACAACGTCCCAAGAGGTAAAAGATGCGGACCTTCTGGGCGAAGTATTGGTGCTACATGCCATCGGCTGATAGCAGGTAAGCACTCCATCCATTTCTGCTTAAAGCGGCATTCTAGCACAGTATCTCACTCATGATTCGAATTAAGCGAGCTTTCCTAGAATAGATCCAGAACCCACCGTGTGTTTTGATGATTTCAGGATACGTCTAGTTGTAAAGATTGATAGATACCATCGATACAGTGGCAAAAGGGCTGGCTTCTTACCTTACATTGAAGCCTTTTCTCTGTCAATGCATTGTGCTGAACTGATGAATCGGGTAGAACAGTCTGTGCAGGCCTGTAGATAGCAAGAGACAAGGAACATGGCGAAGATTCTCCTTACGAGAGCTGCAAGCCGCTACCAACAACTTCAACTACGACAACAAGCTTGGGGAGGGGTTAATTGGAAGCGTCTACTGGGGTCAACTTGCGAGTGGCGACCAAGTACGCTCCACCTATACCACCATGTTTGATTGTAGTGGAATACCTTCAACTGCTGCGAGATGAGGGAGATTCAAGTAATAATCAACCTCGAACGTTATGCAGATTGCAGTGAAAAGGTTGAAAGTGTGGAGCAGCAAGGCAGAGCGAGAATTTGCAGTGGAGGTGGAGATTCTGGGGCGAGTGCGACATAAGAACCTGCTGAGTTTGATGGGATACTGCGCCGAAGGTCAGGAGCGTTTGATCGTGTATGATTATATGCCCAACTTGAGCCTCTTCTCTCACATGCACGGTCACATTGCGGCCGACGGCTCCACTTTGGATTGGGACCAGAGGATGAAGATTGCAGTTGGTTGCGCGGAAGGTCTTGCGTAAGTCACTCGAATCTCGACCTTGTCAATCACTCCACAAGTATTAGTATTCTGATACCAATGCTCTCCGCCACAGATACTTGCACCATTACGCCGCACCTCAGATTATCCATCGAGACATTAAGGCCACGAACATCCTGTTAGACGACCAACTCAACCCACTAGTGGCAGATTTTGGCTTGGCGAAACTCATTCCCGAAGGCTGCCCGCAGAAGGGAATCTCCGGATACTCAGCACCGAAGATCGGTCTAGGACGAATCTCAGAAAGCTGTGATGTTTTCAGCTTCGGCATTTTACTCATGGAGCTGATCAGTGGAAAGAGGCCTATCGAGCGAGTTAGCGGAGAGAAGCATGCAATCATGAAATGGGCTAGGCCCATAGTGCTGCAAGGCAGATTCCACGACCTGGTTGATCCAAAGCTGGAAGGCAAGTTTCACAAAGAGGAGTTGACCAGGCTAGTTCAGGTAAATAATCGCATCCTCAAAGCACTAATTTCTTCTCACTCAGTGCTTAGCGCAATCTTATGATTGTCCCTGTGCAGATTGCAGCTCTCTGTGCAGATATTATACCTGAAGAGAGGCCTTCCATGCAAGACATTGTTGAGATGCTCAAGGATGGAACCACAGATATCGTGAAGACTCCTTCGCAACAGCATGGCAGTCTTGACGGGGCTTTTCTCTTTCGCACTCATCCTGTAGGTACTGATGTTAACACCATACTTGTTACCAAAACCGCTGTAATCTGATTCTCCTCTGAACGCATCTGCGTCTCATAGGCTGACAATCCCTATCGTTGTCAGATATAGATAATTACAAGAGCCTGGAAAATCTCATTCTGATATTGCAAATCTCAAATAGTACAGTTTCTGGAATCACGTTGCATAGGAGGTAAAGATAACAAAAAAATAAAAGTACAACCGAGAACGAGAGCACATCAGCCTGCTGTCAATAGTCAGGTTAAATAAAAAATGGATAGTGCAAAACCGTACATAGACTGATTGAACAAGTCGGCAGAAGCCTCCAGTTTAGCCAGAGGTTTTTCTGACTAAAAAGACAGAATGGCTGCTACTAAAGCAGTGATCAGACATAAATACGTCCGTCTTCAAATGTTCACAAGTGCAATGCACGAGTGCAACATCAGCTTGTCGAACTAAAACAAGACAAATCGATTATAATAAACCTATGCACGCAGAACAAGCTGCGGACGACACTAAAAGCCTCCTCCCGTATCTCTCTTCTCTCTTACACTAAGTGAGGTGGCATATCACCTCTTCGTTACAAAAACTCTAGCACCCCGTCTATACTACGGCTAGATGGTCTCAAGTTCTTCTACAAGAACAGCACCAGTAGGATCAAGTTAGCACTTCACTTCGTAAATATGCCTCGGATCCCCTGTTCTGAAGAGTCCTAAAGATTAATCTGTAGATGAAAACCTGAGAACCCTATAGGGTGGCTACGTTTGAGACCCGCCACTTAACAACCAGAACCAGAACTTGAGGGCCACGACTGAATGCAAGCCGCATCCATTCTGGTCTTGATAAACTAGGGTAGATCTATATTTTCTCTTGACGGGACAGCTACACTTGAATGTGCCAAGTGCATCCAAGTGCGCAGCAACATGTCAGCAGGAATAGCATTAGATGCTTCCTAATGAGTAGGAGACCCAGTCAGCCGGTTGCCTTTCTCAAAGACCATACGTTTTCAGCAACTTCTCACGCAGTGAGGCGTCCAGGACTCCGAAATACTGTTCCCAAGAATTGCTGGTTTGAGATAGCATCTACAATGCACACGATTGTTTCGTCAGGTTCATGGATTGGAATCACAGGATTCTCTTGTTTGCAAGAAGTCCTAACAATCCACATCAAAGATTGCGGAACAGTTCAGCTACCTGTTTGTATCCGTGTAACACTTGTGCAATGTCTGACGAGAGCTCTTTACTGCGAATTTCCTGTATACCAGTCAAAGCCATAAAGTTACATAACGCGGACCACCATTTTTGTCGAACTAATCACGAGGACAGATCTAAAACAGGTGACTGCTACAATCGACTTACGATATGATCCAGAAACATAAGTTCAACTCTACAACTATCATGTTATATGAAAATCTTAGGGGAAAGACGTGCCGAGTGTACTTACATGCCAGCTACCGATAGCTTCACACATTGGCACGAATGAGTTCACAGCACCACCAGGGTTGAGCCGTATCTGATATCCGCCAGAGGATCACATAATCAACATACTCTCAGATGAATGTCTGACTGATATTGACAAACAGATTGAT
Source organism: Bryum argenteum (assembly GCA_037043015.1). Lineage (NCBI taxonomy): Eukaryota > Viridiplantae > Streptophyta > Bryopsida > Bryales > Bryaceae > Bryum > Bryum argenteum. The sequence continues at coordinate 3,122,545 of CM073324.1, forward strand.
TACTTTTACAAGCTCTAAATTTGAATACTACCAGTGATATGAATCTATTGATGGTTGAGATGGATCTGCCTACCATAGCGCACAAGCCTCGAAAAGCATCTTCCTTCTCAAAATCGTCTCGAATCCTGTTAAGAAAGTAGTGAGTTTTTGGAACTCCAGACTAAGCAAGCTAATTTGAGAGATCAAGAGGATTTCAGGCTTCATCATGCCCCAAGGATCTACATAAGACCTAACGAAATTGATCCAAGATAAAAAGAATATCATAAGAGTAGTCACTCACGTGCAAAGTGCTCGGCACCAGGGCTGCATGAAATGCTCCATATGAGGAGCAACAAGCTCTGGGCACACCCATCCAAGTCTTCCTAAGGTGATGGCACTATTCTCCAAGAGTGACTTATTAAGGCCCTGCAAATTGCCACTTTGAGACAGTTATTTGCAAGATAGCTGAAACTGCACAGACTATAAGAAGGAGCTCTATATCCTCAAGATAGAATCAACCACATTCCTGAACTTCACGAAAGCAGATGGTTGGACTCACCTCAGTGTTGGAAAGAATAGGCACCAGAGATGAGATAACATTCAAGACGATGGGCGATATCTCTTTCCTGACCTTGATGGCCACCTCACCAATAGCCCAGCAAGCATTGTTCGCTACTGAGACATTCTCTTTTACATCATGACCCTGCCATGAAAAAGCAGCAAGAAGTAAGAGCAGAAGAGTAAAGAAGTAAAGTCAGGGCATCACACCAGACAACACCACCAGTAATTCCTCCAAAAGTGAAATACTTACCAGCTGCTTTGCCGCTAGGTTTAGAAACTCTGAGAGCCGGGGCTGCAGATGCACAGCACAAGCCTGTTGATTGCCAGACAGTGACTGTGTTAGCGAAGATGGTCCACTACTACGAAGCATACGACCATGAGACAAGTTACTGGGATGATGTTCAAATTAGTGCGAAACACTTCCAAGCATGTGTACACGTTTCAAATAGAAGAGGTTTCAATGAAAGTCGTTAAATTCGTACCTTTACGAGATCACCCAATAGGGCTAGTGCACTCTGACGCACATCGGGGGCTTCATCAGCACAGCATTGCAATAACAGGTCTCGAAGATCACTTCTTGACACCTGCATGACAGAAAATCCAAAAAGCTTTCAGCACTATTTCAAAAAACCTCACAAGTCATCGATTGAATAGCAGTAACATACTACTTGTGACATGACCGCTGAGGACCATGTCCAATATACTTAGCTTAAGAATATCGATTCCAAAATATGGACTTTGGCAGGTCACCAAGCATATGATCAAATAAAGAACACGATAAAAAATGGTACTGAGCTGTTCGCGAATGCAACTGCAGAGATGACAGTTTCGCAGTTGGCAGCATGATACTTACCAAGCTCTCAATACTGCTTCCAAGACCTTCCGCAAGACCTGATAGTAAGTCTAAGGAACAAACTATAAACTCTTTGTCATAGTTCACGCCTGCCTTCTGTGGATCTGCCTGTGCAAATAGAATCACACAACACTTCAGACGAAATTCACCATGATGAGCGTGTTCGAGTGTGAATGATAGATATGATGCTTTAGAAGGTAACAAAAATATCTGCCCTGAAAATAGATATAGCGCAATGATTCAGCTAGGTATAAACATGAAACATTCCGTAAGTCGGATAAAAACAAGATCAAATCCAAGAAATATACACTACTAACGAGGAACTACAGATCGCCCTAAACGTACAGATAGGCGCAATCAAATACCTTAGCAACTTCATGTGTGCGAATCAAATTGATGCACCTTACGAAAACAGGTTCAGCATATTGGGTAAAACCTGGGCCAAGTGCCTGGCAACATCATGAACATGTATAAGCAATACCTCAAAAATTAGAAGCCTGAATTGTAATTCAATTATCAGTTCGATTGAGGCATTCACATCTGACAGAACGGATATGATTTCTAGCTCACAGACAAGGGTAGTTCTAGAGCATTGAAATCACTGAATAATGTCTAAGAAATTAGAGAACCCCATATTCCAAACCTAATCAGTGAAAAGTGAAAATAATCCAAATCACCAAGAAATGCAGCAACTGCACCCTCTGCCAATTGGAATAGCCAGCACCCATACCTGCGCTATTGAAGTAAAGCACTCGAGCAAGGGAAATAAATCCTTGTCATTATCTAGCAGCTGCTGCCACTTCGAGATCAATGGTGGCATCAAGATATCCAAATATTTAGGCTGCAGGCAGACATAGCAATTGGCATGAGCATCGTATAAATCCAGAACAACATAGTAAAGGATGATACATTCATAACGTTCTATACTTCTCCAATCCTCAAACAAATTCTTTATCTGCTAGACTCGATTGCAGAGCTACAGAGATGCCAACGCTTACGTTGTTGAGCTCACTACCCACGGCATCTGCTAGTGTGCCGATCGCATCATATAAGATTCGCAAATTTCGTCTCTGCAACAAACGGAAGCAGGATTGCACAAATCCTCAGAGATATGGTTCTGTAAGAAGATGCACCGACCAAAAAATAACAACACGTGACTTGCTTAATCGCATACTTATAGAATCATAAACTCCGTACGCACCACACTGTGCCAAGCGATGTGTTTATCCAACGTGGTGTATTATCTATCCAGTGCTATTGCAAGAGGACGCGAAAACAATGCAACATACGTATCTCATGGATACCAGAATGTACCTGATAAGTTCCGAATGCATACATAAGATGCTGAAGTATAATCTGAAGCCTAGGTGGTAAGTCTTCAGCAGCCTCCTGCAATTTGAGTATCAAACTTGACATTGTAAAACAAAAGATAATACTCTTGGAGTACAAAACCGAACCACATGAAGTTTTGATCTTATGTTGCGATGTGAACACTCTTAACTCCTTGCAACCTACAACTTAATGATACAATGAAGTCACATCGAGGTACATACCTCTTCAAGAGTGGCAAATGCAGAACATGCAGCCTCCTGAACGCGTTTATTAGGGTCCAAAATTCTCCGGAGCAACCCTGTAAGTATCGCATCAAATTGTGCCTGGCCCTCTGCAGACTGCGCGACCTAGCATACAAGGGATTCGACATTAATCAGAGAACAGCACATAAAGTCAAAGGTAAAACCAAGAATTGTCCATTACTATGTTATCTTTGCTATGTTATCTTCCAACATTCAAGTACTCATGCAGCACATGAAATACCAGCCCAAATCCAGCGAAGAATTTTAGCCATTAAGCACCTGAACAATCCATTTGCTGTAGCGAGAAAGGGTCCAACATGATATACTCCGCACGAGTGGGCGTGCATCTTCCATGAATGATACAAGATAGACTACAATCTGAACAATATCCCAAGCGATCATATTATCAGTTAGTAATGGCTTCCTTCGGGATGAGATCCTCACCAACGTCCCATTGAAAAACATTATCCCAAAACACATAAAAGGTCTACATTCTAACATCACTACCTAGTATCAATACTTTCCTCATTGAGCAACCAAGCTTCACTTCCAAGTGACACCCAGGTAGTTTTACCAGGAATATGCACTCCCAACGCCAAACAAGAGTACCATAAAAATGTAACGGTAGCACATGTCTCCAGTTCTCTAACCTGTGCTAGATGCGGTAACAAGCCTTTTATGCAGCCCTCCGCAACAGCTCCTAGAGCTAAGATCGCAGCCTCCTTCTCTTCCCATGCCGAATCCTTGGTAACGGAAAGTCTCACCTACAGTACAGTTCCTTGTGAGCAACAAGACAACATAACGTCGCGAGGACAACAAAAAGTGGATCGGCATGTACCTGAACAAGGGGCATGAGAACTGGAAGAATTTCGTCCCCAAATACCGTAGATAAAATATCTAGTCCAGCAGCACTACATTTACGCAAATTCCAGGAATTTATGATATCGTCGTCATCGTCATCCTGCACCCAGCAAGTGTCACAAGGGGAACATTAGAAATCTACTATCAGCATGATAGCATCAGCTTCACAAAACTTGCTGATGTAACTTGATGACTTCTCAAAAACATGAAATATTCAGACAAACCAAGATTGCGCCGAAATGCTAACCTCATCGCCTTCAGCACCATCGGCAACGTTCCCAACCATTCGTGACTGATGAAACCTTGGCTTTATATCCTGATACGTGATGAACCAATCAGTTGTTGACTTAAAAACATGGTGTCAAGCATAAGTGCCAAAATTTTAAGAACAACGCCAAGATGCAAGCAGCGCGTATAGTAGCCTTACGGCCTACAGGATGGAAAGGCCCTACCTGCTCGCTGTCAGGTGTATTCTCATCCTCCTGAAGATGCACGAAAAACAGAAAAGTTGGTCGGAGGACATTGAAAACAAGAGAAAAAGTTGGATAGCTCTCTTGCCAACAAAAATCAATTATTGCTAAGCACAGATCAATCTCAAAGAAAAATTCAGGATTCTGCATAAATTGAACCAACAAAGACATAACTCATAAATACACATGATATCTTACATCGCCATCCTGCAAAGCTTCATCGTCGTCCGCGTATGCCATGTTATCCAATAAGATCTACAAAGCTCCACAACAATCATCAAATCGAGACAACTGGAAACAGAGCCGTAGTCACAACTGTCGACATGATGTGCTGCATACGTTTATCTTTAAAAGTTAGTACCTGATACGAAACAATGAACTCCAATCAACTGCAAGAGAGAACGACAGGCAATCAGAATTCAGAACACATCTCATTGACTTACATCGATAAGACGTGGTAAAAACCCTCGAAGCATTTCAGGTGGCAGCTGTGCTTCACAAAATGCAGACCTTCAGACAACATCTAGAGTTAGTATCTTACAATCAGGTGAGTCAGGACTTGATACGACTCTCAAATATTTCCCCTGATTTGACGGAACACCAAAGCAACCTAGGGACAGCTTCGAAGCAAGTATCGAAAGTGGGAACCTCTAAGCAAAATTCCCAGCGTACCAGAACTCACACGCCTCCAACGCCACATCCCTATCAGTATCTTTATTGGCTTGTAGCATGTATTCAATCACACTCGTCATATGAGGCTGCACTCAACCCATCAATAATTACGTCACCACATATATAACAACGAAACAGAGGAGTGCTCAAATTTAACCCCATCGTTCAACTTAGGAGGGCTAAAGCATACCTGCAGGGCATTGGGCTGCACTTCCAACAATTGCACCAAAGCAGCACAAACCTGTCAAATGAACAGAATAATTTAGAAACGCAGCAATGTCATGTGGTCCAACATGGATTTGGTAACGGGTTGGGAACCAATAAGATATCAAGTAAAGAGCAGGAGGAACATGGACTGTTTCACCGCAGACTGAACTGGCCCTAAACACCCAAATCGCAAGTGCGTTCAAGAGCTGACGAAACAGGAAAAGGTTATGTAAAGGCAGGCAAAAACTCCCCACATACCAATTTTCGGACATCTCCAGAACTATCATTTGCTAATGAAAATAAGCCTTGCAGGTATGTTCCCATGTTGATAAAAAGTGCCTGCAACCGAAGCGTAAGAAAGGACAAGTAAATACTGTAACAAATTCTGAGAATGAATGCTATAGCAGAAGTAATCGACTACAGGAAAATAATGGAGATAAGAATCCATAATTCAAGCTGATGATCAGATGAGCTGGGTTCATGTTAACTATGAAATCATGAATCCAACTTCACTCAAATATAAGCTATTTTCTTCAAAGTACATACTTGTTTCCTTATAAAAGTAAGGTAGAACCAACTTACGGCGGGTAAAAGAACAATAAATTGGTTGACAGTGCCCAATGCCAATCTTCGCAACACAGCATGTTCCGAAGCAAAAAACTGCATCAAAGTCGCACACAACGTCAACAGATACAAAGATCGTAATTCAAGTAAAACGATATGATCTACACTATTAGCATTCAATCTCTACAGGGGACCAACAAAAGAGACAAGATTTTCGTTCATACCTGTAGTAATCTAGGAATGAAGACAGCAATAGGTCGGTCTGCAAATCCCGGCACCTCCGAGTCGAGCATTTCGGGTAGGTCCTCCGAAATCTGCACATTCACCCGTCAATTATCTCTACTCTCAAGATTTTCCTCCATCTGACTAATATTTCACCGATCTCCCCAAAAAGAGAAACCTTTCCTTAACGTAAGCCTCCCTCTACTGGGCACTACCAAACTCAATGAAGAGCAGTCAACATGTGCAACCCTAATCGTACAGGCTCGAGAACAAATCAAATGAATGAAGACCATGGTACCATTCTCTGGTAGTGTGGAATATACGATTCATATATAAAGTGTGATGTAAAATTTAGGGTTTTCAGTCACTGAGAACAGAAAAAAGCAAACAAAAGCAACCTCTTAGTCAGCCTTATTCGGATTGGTTGCCAGTGCATCAAGACCTCAAATGATGAATTGAAAGACAATAATTATCTGGAAGGGAGGGAGAACCTAAACCTTGAAAAGAGCACCAAGCGCACCCTCCATATGATTGTAGTCATTGCTGTCAAGGCATTGAACTAGTGCTTGGAGAACTTCAGGCCAACCCTGAAAACCTCCATGCTGCACCACAACACTCACTATAGTACCAACAGTTGTTCGCACTCCAGTATCCGGAGATCCGAGACAAGGAAGCACTTCGGCCTTGATGTATTGAAGGTGCGAGGGTTGGATTAACTGATAACTGCTCTTCAAATTATTCTTCAACAACAATCCCGCCGCTTGACGAATATTAACAGCGTCTCCCTGCAATCACACCAATGACTTCGTCTCTACAGTAGATTCCAGAAACGATTCAATTTTAGGAACAGCTTATATACGACTATACGAAATTGGAAGTGATAATTGGTACGATAATGACCAGCACCGGTCTCTTTGGAATCGCGGTCAATAAGAACACCACCAAATTTGACCTATTCGACCCAACACTAGATCAAGCTCGTCAAACTCGCAATTTGCAAAGTCCGAATGTGGCGATAATCGTAGATTAGGAACCATATAAGATTCTCGTGCAGGAGTATTGACCTACAAATTAGGTCAACCGAATATTGCGCCTCTGGAAGTAATACAGTGTGATAAACTACAGGGTGAAAAGAATCTTAAGCATACCAATGCAATAATGCACTGCAATTCGAGAAAAAAACTAAAGTGCGGAATTTCACATCATTGTGCTCCGCGAGGACTTGTACATAACAGGAATGACGATCGAGGCACTCATCAACAGCAATTTCACGATACGAACCTCAGCACGGCACAGAATGAAGGCAAGATAATTGTTGAAGTCCGGTAGCTGGCTGCAGCGCTGATGTTGCTGCCAGATGCGCGACTGGTCAACAGTCGGCAACCGGTACTGCTCGAGCAATCCGCAAATTTCTTTGAGTCCGTCCTCCTGTGGTCGCCACACGGCCGTCGCCATGCCAACGCACCTAAAACCTAATCCAAGCACCACCACCACGAATTCCTTCCAGCCGCAATCCACCAGCAATCCGATGCAGGCTTTTACACCGGAACAATCACGCGGCTACAAGCCCGTGCAACAATCCAGCTGCTGCAACCCCGAAATCAACCTCATACTGCCAAGTCCATGGGATCGCCCGCGGCTTTTGCCCGACCGAATGACGAAATGCTGCTAATCGCTACCCTTGCGTGCTTGAGTGCATGACGAAGAATAGCTAGGGCTTCCGTTTCTCGACCTTTGATCGCATCGTCGTCGTCCGCATCGTCTCCTTCCCCTGCCTGCCTTCCTTCGTCTCTCTCCTCACTCTCTGCCTTCCTCCAACGAGAAGGTACGCTGGTCGCCTACCGCTGGACAATGAGGATGGTCAAACGCGGACGGGGACGCCTATATTTAACATGTGCGGAATTGGATGGCGACTGACGGTCGGCGGTGACAGGGAGGAATATTGGTGAATGATGGACGACTATCATCCGCATGGTAAGAAGATTCTGCGCCATTACACATCCACTTCACAGTAGTAAGCCACCGGTCCAGTGGTATATTCACCATTTTCATCAACTCCCCAGGAAATGGGAGTTGCTTTTGTGCGTTCAGTTGTTATCATGCAAGTTAGTCTGACTTCTCAATTGTCTCTCAAATGTACAAGAGGGTCTCCAATGTACAGTCGGGTACAATGGGCTTACGAATTCTTTTTCCTTTGAAATTTCAGCCCAACATGTATGAACTTTGAAAAGCTGTAGAAGGTGCAGAAATTATTCAATTTGGAATCCGAAAGTTGCGTTAGAATCGCAGAAGAGAAAGCTTCGTAACTATGATAAATGTATACACATATAGTTGAAAAATAAAATAAAATAAAAATTCCTTTCTACATACTATCTACCATTTGGTGCTTTCACCCTTTGCTAAAATGATTGCTTTTATTTGTCGAGGCATACTTGCAATCAGATTGTGCAATTGCTCCATGGAGACTTCATTCCATACTGCTTCAATAGTTTGCATCATTTCTTGTTTATTTCTTGGTCGGTTGTGGTGGCGGAGCGACTCCTTGACCGATTTCCATAAGTTTTCAATGGGGTTGAGGTCAGGTGAGTTTGGAGGCCACTCTAATTTTGGGATACCATAAGCTATTCTCCATTGTTGTGCAAGTTTGCTACGGTAGATTGGTGCCCCACCTTCCATGAGTGTGAGATGGTTAGGATGATCATGCATGAAATAGAAGGCACTTAAAGTGCCATCATAGACATTTTGAATGAAATCCTTTGCTGTTCGTTCACCCTTAGGCAAGAAAACTAATGGGCTTTTGTCAAAACCGGAAAAAGCCCCCCAAACCATGACTGAAGACCTACCCAATTTGAAAGTAGGTGCTAAACATTTTGGAGCATATGCTTCATGTGGCTTTCGCCACACTCTAATCTGTCGTGACGTTTTTCCAAGTTCATAGGACGACTCATCAGTCCAGATCACATTTTTCCAATCATCTTCAGTCCAATGACGATGTTCCTTTGCAAAGGCTAATCTCTTTGCTCCGTGAGCTACGGTCAGATAGGATTTTTACGGGCAACCCTGTTGCGAAATCCCAATCTATCGATATAGGTGCCTATAGTGTTTCTATGCACACCAAAACGGTCAGCAAGCATTGCGAGAGTTTGCTGGCGGTCATCACGAACAAGCTGAGCTAAATCACACAATTCTCGGGAGGTCAGTTTTAATTAAGGGTGGCCTCCTGATTCAGTTTGCATAGAACTTGTCAGTCTATATTTTGTGAGGACAGTGGAGATAGTAGAACGAGGCATGTGGAGATAGTAGAACGAGGCATGTGGAGATAGTAGAACGAGGCATGTGCAGCACATCTGCAATGTCTTTACATTTAAGTCTTTTCTCTCGCATTGCTACAATGTAAGATCTCTCATTGTTTGTCAAAGTGCGCAGCCGCATTCTGAGAACGTAATTAGAGATTTGAATATTAGTATTTGTGGAAATGATTAACGAGATGGGATAAGAAGAAGGATAAAGATGAAGGATGAATAATATGCATAGAAATTGGAGAAGAGAGATGTGTATAAGAATCAAGAATTGACTGGGAATTCAGAGTGGAATAGAATCTAAAGTAAGTTTAGATGTAAAGATCACATGAAGCTAATGAAATTGGAATGAAACTAATTAAATGATTTTTTCTTGCTTCGTAATTTGCTGCAACACACAAAAAATAATTCAACCTCTCCCTCTCAAAATAAGAATCATCAAAATTTCTTTTGCATGAAAAACTCAAGATGAAGAAGATCTTCTAATCTGCATTGGCCTTTTACTTCTCAGAAAGAGGGTGTCTCGCTTCGTACTTCATGTCCTAAAGACAAGGAACAACACATCATCCAGTGATTGGTAAACATCAGCCTAATAAGAAGGACAACAAAATATCCAGTGATTGGTGAACATGAATCTCATAAGAGGAACAACAAAACATCAGTAATTTAAAAGATTAGTGATTGGTGAGCATCAGTAATTATTGGCATCTTCAGAAGTCTAGAATTCCCAAATCAGACTGCACAGAAAAACTCAAACCTGTGACAATCATGAGTGGGGAGGACTGACATGAGTCGGGAGGACTGACATGAGTGGGGAGGACTGACATGAGTGGGGAGGACTCCCCATTGATGGAGCTTGGCAAGGACTGATCCAATCCAGGTGAATAGAGCTTGACAAAGGACTGATCCAATCCAGGTGAATAGAGCTTGACAAAGGACTGATCCAATCCAGGTGAATAGAGCTTGACAAAGGACTGATCCACTCCGAATGGCAATGATCCCATATGCAAAGAAGGTAGCTATGCAGGCAAGTATAAAGTTCCCTCGAAATCAAGTCTAGACAACTACCAACAAAGCATCAGGATGAGGAAATATTGAATTGCTTTTAACATGAGTCGTTTAAATTTCCACCCCGAGCTAGGTTGAGTATCCTCGATGTGCGTAATGTGCTGCATGCGTGACAAGCGGAATGTGCTGCATGCGTGACAAGCGGAATGTGCTGCATGCGTGACAAGCGGCCGGTGATGGGTATTCCAGCCATGTGGGATTGAGCAGTTTTACGGCGAAATATGGGTAGCATGTGGACTATGGAATTAATGCGAAGCTTATTAACGGACCCACATATGCAGAAGGGGGTTCAGAAATTCGTAATCATGTTGTACCCGACTGTACAAGAGGGTACAGAAGAGAGTATGAAGAGGAAGACTTTTTTGTTGCTCATGGCACATTCTCTATGATTCACTTCTCTCTTAATCCAGACACAGATTTATTGCAGGAACAAGATCAATTTCAAACCTATATAACCCTTGAACATGTAAGCGGCCACTTTTGTGTCCGATGAATGAATTTGAGATCTATTTGAGATCTGACAGTGGACAATAGACAACATTTTATCATCCAAAATTATCTTCCCAACTTCCTCGTCATCTATGGTGATGGGCTTCGACGTTCCAGGGCTAAACTCTTAAAATAATGTTCATGGTCTTTCACAATCATTTGAAAGCCTCTCATAACCTAGTTGTACAAACTAAAAAGATTGGTGTGAACATATTTCAATTGTAGTATTTCATGATTAACTCTCCTAATTATGTAGTTGAGTTGTTGAATCTCAAAAATTTGTAATCCACATGATCATAAGATTTGACCACACAAATTTGGATGTCGGCTATAGCCACAATTTTGATTATTTGAGGCACTAAATGAGTGTCTTGGAGTCCTCAGAAATTTAGATTTTAACTAATCAATAATAGAAGTAAGGTTAGGTGCACAGGGATTGCATTTTCCATATTTTGATCTTCCCAATCAATCATCAATGAATTCGTGAACGAAGCGTCTCAAAACTGCAAGTATAGCTATTAGCCCCTCTTGCCGCACATACTCTTCTATTGTCTACCTAGCCATTGGAGCCTAAATGGTTTGACTAATTTGTGACAAAATGAATACATTTTTTTTAAAACATCATATATCGAAACACAGGTGACTTTTTTAACCCTCACTTGTACAATCTTGTAGTAAACACAATGCACATCATGTGCGCCAAATTTTCAGTCATGAGCCTTCATAGATTGCAAAATCATAACGTATTAATACTCAAAAACATCACAAACTTTCAATATTTTCACTTTAAAGTAAAGATGCTACCAATAGACTTGTTGCACTGCAAAAAATGCCAACTACAAAGATGTTTACCTTCATCACAATAACACCTTTGCCTAAAAATAATTCATCAAAATATTTCCTTGGCTCAGATAATAGCCTTGCAATGATGAAAAATGCCTGAGAATTTACAAAGGAAAAAAGGCTCAAAACTAAATGCTTTGCATTGAAATGTATGCCATGCCTTCCACACACATTGGATGGATTTAAAGTTACTACCTCTATATCTAGTCTCATACTTGAATCCAACCCAATAAACGAAATTGGAATCCAATTATTTCATATTTCAAGTATTTCATATTTTTTGTTGGAATCCAATTTAGTATTTCATTATACTTATAAAAAATAAAATCATGAAATACTAAATTGGATTTTACATATTTGACTTGCAATGGTAAAACATGCCCCATGTTTGAAAACCCAAGAGTAGCCTTCACTAAAATGCATGCTATAAATTCATGCTTTCTTGAATAGGGCTCAAATCATTATTATACAAACTAGACTTGATTTGGGACCTATCCTAGGTGACTTTATCAAACACAAACTTCGGATGAGGAAGCTATGGCTCATCAAAGTTAATGTCTTCCATCCAAAATGTTGTTTTTAGACATTCCGCCCGCTTAAGGATTAAAAAAGCCGACGTGTTGTCTTGTCAAAGGCTTTGGGGTCCTTATACAACTCGATCCGAAAGCCTCCTCCCATAGCATTGGCATTGGGATGGGAACCTACAACTTCCTCATTGGTGTCCTTCAGCCCCAACTTACAAGCCATGCTTGCGGTGCCTCAAGGTGATAGAACAATAAGGCCTTGTCATCATGTCATGTGAATGCATGCTATGATCAAATACTAAGTACATCACAACAAAAATTGCAAGGACTAATCAATTTCAAGAATGTGAAGTACTAATTTATTGGGTTTTTCCAATGATGAAATTTATTGGAATTTAATTAAATTTTCGATGTTTAGGGCTTTGTAAGGTTATATTATAGGTCGCCTCTAGGTGAGCATATAAACTTCTCTTGATTTCGTCATCTTTAAGATTACATCCCAATCTAAGGTTAGTATAGATTTGTTCCAATTGTACCTCTAGTTGCCCTAGGATAGCCTCTTTTCCTGTAAAGGGATCTCACACGCATCGATGGACACTTGTAGAATCAGAAGCTCTTGATAATACTTGTGCATTACAACAACTCGCAATTGATTCTATCTATTTTTCTCCAAGTTATTTGGTGCCCTAAAACTTTGTACTCATAGTACTACAAAAACTTGGACTTTTAAATCCCTTTGAATTTTAGTATTCTTTTAGTAAAGTGAGCTATCCAAAAATGTACCCACCATAGCATGCGTTCTCCCGCTTCCACTATGAGTTAGTGTAAGAAGTCAAACTTGATGCTCCATGTACTTGTGTTGTAAACTCATAATTTTTTGTGGAAGTGAATTCCCACTATCTTAGCCCCTAGAGGACCAAAGACTCCTACAGAGTCTATAGCAAGCTTACTCATGAGGCATTGGTAATTCAGGAGTTAACGTGAAAGTAGAAAGATTTGAACAATGTGGACATTAAAAATTGTCAAAATTGTGGGACCCATTGAAGGGAAGTGTGCCAAACTCAATTAAATTAAGTTTTCACAATGAGGTACCATCAAATGAGTGTACAATTCATTTATGCTCATATAGTATATTTGGCCAAAAATTTACAACCTTCACTCAAATGTGATTGGACATTAGATCATTTTTCAAACAAAAACATGTCAAAGGTTTAAAGGCTTAATGAATTCATGCATAGTCACTATCCACTCTCTAAGAAGTCATTACAAAATTGTTATGAACACTCAACAAACTTCAGGTACAATTAATAACAAACAAATTGTTTAGTGCAAAAGAAGTGTATCCTTGATAGTTGAAAAATGTCAAATTATAAAATATGGCCTTCATAAATTAGTATTAGAGATATGCTACAACAATTTTACTGAAGAGTGTGATTTAGTTATATTACATATCACTTAGTATTTCAATAAAAGTTTTTAAAACCAATTATACTTACATACATATATACATATATACATATATATACATATACACGTTCTCTACTTATAATATTTAAAATTCTCAAATACATGAGTTGACTTAATAGATGCTACAAAATCTTGCATAATGGCCTATTTTGAACTCTTATACTTGATACTTCACTTCATTCTTTTTTATCTTTATTTGCTTTGATTCCATTATCATAATTACATAGAAACTAGGTTTTTACAAATTACTAGATTCAAGTAGCCACTAGAGGAAATATGATAAGGTACACTTTATCTGTGAGCAAGAAACTTATTTTGCCTTTCCAAACAAAAACTCAAAAGTCTTTAAAGACCTCTCTTTTTTATCCGATAATATTGATATATATTTCAATGCATGAAAACAAACTTTTGGTAAGTGTGTAGTTTCTTGATTGAAATCAAAGTGAGTTTTAACAATCTATATAACAAAATGCTAATACAAGATATTGCTATTGACACATTAAAGAAGGATCAAGACTTATAACTACACTAGTTGCTAATGTATGATGACAAAGAAAAAAAATAAAAAAGAAGTTTCAAAGAATCAAATTCAAGATAGAGAAGCATTTGATTTGTCTTGCTTAAAGGATCAAAGTACCAATGAGAAGAAGATTGTTGTCAATAATATATGCCCTAGCAATCCTAGCACATATTCAACTCCACGAGAGGAAATTCCTCATGACTTAAAATATTGTTTGGAGAATAATATTAGGCCACCTTCAGCTTTGCAAATTCAAAATTCAAAAAATCAAACCTCTCAAGGTCCACAATCATCAAGAAGAAACCTTGAACGACAAGATACACCCCGACCTAGGTCGGAAACACCTCCAATCAGAAGAGGAGAATCTTATGAGTCAAAAAAACATCCAACAGGCAAACTGAGAGGGAAATTTCAAGAATTTACAAGAAGTATTTTCAGAAGAATTCACAAGAAGAATAAGTCAAGGTCACGATTATCTCATCGTCGATTGAATCATAAAAGTTGGAGTCCCCGTGGTAGCCGTAGTATTAGTCCAAGGGCATCACTAGGAAGTTATGGAAACATTCCAAAATCACCACATGAACACCATCACCACCATCACCACAACTCAAAAAATCCACAAAGTGGATGTACCAACCATCAATGTGAGGCAAGAAAATGCAAATTAAGGTTTGAACTTATTTAACTTGATATGTAATTTCAAATATCACGCTTCCTATTTTCCATAAAATTTGAACGATAAAACTTTTATTCCTAAATGCAAAGTTTGACAAAATTTCCACAAGCTTTGATATTTCACACAAACATTGATAAGTTTCTTTGGCTATAGTAATAAACCATCTTCTATTTTCTAATTTGATTGAATACGATCTTTTGTTAATAGGTCACTTACTTACGTTTAATTGAAAAAGACATATTAATATATCATATTTTAAAGCCAAAACCTATCATATGTTAAATTACATTAAAATGACATATCAAAATCTATTATAGAGTAAAATATTGCATAGACTTTATTATTATACTAGGTATTGCATATCATCCTATATGTATCATAAGATTTGACTACCCTTATAGTTTCACTTTGTATATGTCCATTGTTGTGATCTATTAGCTTTAGCACTTCAAAGTTTTAAGGTAGATAATTATTCACAAAATATACATATTTGTTGCACACTTTCACATGCTAACATTCATTTCTTTTTACTTAAAGAGTTATCAAGGTAGCTAAATATAATCTACAAACATTCCTAATAAACACCCTACTTAAGGCTTATAGATGCATAGAAATTCCTTAGCATTATATCAAATGCACATTTTATGTACGTTGTACATGAAGTATTTTCACGGAATGAAGTCTTCTATTTATAAGAAATATTGTATTGAACTACAGGGCATGTGGAATGTGTATAATCTCGTAATGCACTTTGGAAGCATCCAAAAGTAGTCACAAGGGCAACTCATCAAAGGTAGGTCTAATGAACAAGATTTATCTCAAGACAATCCTTGCTCAACACATAGCTATTTGAGGCAAGAGATGATGTGCCCAAGAATGTAAGAGATATTTTTAAAGTTCAAAAAATCTCTCTTGGATGTAGTATTGGTAAACATAACTAGGTCATGATGACTAACCATGGTAAGCATCATATAATTCCCCTTCGCAACTGATGTACTCAAAAGTTTACTACAAAATTGTATTGATCAAGAATAGTTACGATCACTTGTTAACCATGATTTCTATTCCACTAATTTGTAAAAACGTGCTACCTCAACTTGCATAGGAACGTTGGGTACCTCACATCTGAGAGGTCGCTTATAACCACCCCAATTGCTAATAATCGAGTTTTACATATATCCTTATGAGCCATTCCTTTGAGATGTTAAATTCTCAAATAAAAATCTTTCCTTCGGAAGAAGGCCTACTCATTGAGCCTACCGTGATGAGAAGTTCCTCCTCCTTGGGCCTCTCAGTGCTCCTCTTAAAGTGCTCCTCTTAACCCTTAAACGTCAGACCCAGCCCGAGGGGTTGGGTTTTTTTTGGAGAGAATCTTGCTCATAACTTACACTCCATTATACCAAATGGAATTTTTAAAATTCCAAACTGAGCACCTTAAAGAGATCTATACTTTCTTAGAATAGAGCTCACGCAAATTAAAAATAGAATAATGCTAAAAGTGGAGTTTTAAAAGAGATTTTGGGTGTGGTATCAGGACAGCATATGACGTTTAAGGGTTAAGGGCCACTTTATACTTGGGGCCGGACTGAGGGCCAGCCCCAATTCTTCAAATTTCAACCAATAGGATGGCTCGATTCTTTCCAATCGGGCCCAAGGGCTTTATACTAGGACCCAACTAGGGCCCAACTGAAACTTCACTTTATCCTATGTGGCATCCCACGTGGCACTGTTTTGGCGCCAAAATGTTCGGGCCCAAGTGATGCAATTGGGACAAGGTTTACCAAGGCCCCAACTCCCCAACTTGGGCCCAAGCCCTAGCCGTCGAATCTGGCCCAACCTCCAGCCGCCCCTGGCCTCTGTATTGAGGTGCTTTCATCATGGAAGGCCCTCCTCGAGCCTCCCCTTTATCATCCTATCATATCACTACAAATAACTACATATGACTAAATTTCACAATTTGTCATTCATTCACTTGAAATTGAGTTAGATGGAGGTGAAGGCGGGAGCGTTGAGGTGGTGAAGTATTCACGTATTTGGGTATATGTGAGGTCAATTGCCGAGTCACTTACAATTTAGATGACATTTGTAGACCCCAATAAATTTCAAAAGTGTACACAGCTAGAATATCTACCAAGAATTTCTACATGTTTTTATTACAGATTCTATTAAAACAAATATTTTAAATAATGGTTGGATCACCAGAGCTCATTCTATTTCCATCATGAGAATTTCGTGAGTTAATGCTCCTACAGAAACCAGACAACTACTTTACCAGAGACATAACTACTAGCGTAATCAGAGGTTCTAAAATATGAAGAATCTGTTGGCTGAAGCTGATGCTTTCATTCCTTTCTGACCCAGCTTTTAAATCTGACTCACCGGTATTTCGGATGATACCAAAGAATGTTAAGTTTATTTAATTGTTTTTTGGATTTAGGGATTATGTATGAAGAAATTTCATCGCTAAATCACTATTGCAAAGGAATAAAGAGTTCAAAAATCAAACCCCTTAAGTAAATGCTATAGCTTTTGACCTCTCAACGTCCCTAGTGTCGAGATACGACATTTTGGATGAAGGGTGGAGACTTTGAAGAGCCATAACTTCTTCATCCATACTTTGTTTTATTTTAGACAAAATCGCTTGGGTTGGGTTACAGATCTGAGTGATAAAAAGTACAGACCCATAGAGTGAAGTATAAGTAATTAGCATGTTTTTTAGTTAAGGCAACTTTTGTTTTGGGGATTTCAAACATTTGGTATGTTTTACTATTGCAAGTCAATTATTTGAAAGAGATCAAAAATAGATTTTCATGACTTCTTTTTACATAAATGTGATCTTTGGATGCATGCCAACAACTTTGTAGTTGGAAGATTTTTGATCTGATAACTTTGGTATGGGATTTGCAATGATGTTTCTATGATGAAAAAAGTGAAAAAGTGGATGATTTTTGAGGAGCTATATCTCCTCCATCCACTGGTAGATTTTGACTTCATTTATAAGGATGGATTCAATTTAAAATGAAGATTTAGTGGTAGAAACCTTGACCCAATCGAAGATAAGGCATGCATTTGAGTGCAAGGGGTCTAGTTTTGGACTACTTTTTCTTTGTAGAATGTTTGGCAATTTTCAGTATTGCAAAGGTACTCGAAAAATGGTGAAAATTGCCAAACATTCTACAAAAATAACCAAGATAAGAACCATACCTTGGTTGCAAATTACCATATCTTGGTTGCAAATTTCTCGTTGGTAGAATTTTCACTTTAAAGTGAAAATGATGGTAGTTTGTAGCGTGTTTCGCTCACTAATACTTTACAATCTTGCAATCTATAAGGTCCCATAATCTAAGTCTTGGTACACATGATCTACAACAAGTTTATTACAAGTTTGTACGGTTGAGATCTAAATAGCGTACTTTTATTTTCATCTTTGTCACAATTGTCAAAAATAAGTTTTTGGCTAAAATACCCCATGTCAAAAATAAGTTTTTGGCTAAAATACCCCAAGGACGTTTAGGGGTTAAACTTGAGCAATGAATTTCACTACAAGAACTATTCGAATTGGGATCCGATCTAGAATATACAGTTGAATTGTAACGATGAATGAACAAGATATAACTCCTCCAATGCCATGCACATTCTTAATCCTTCAAATATAGAAACATTTACAAATCCCTCACCAAAATTGTTTGGATAAAAACCTTCCAAATAGCTAGGAAGCTCTTGGCTTTCATCTTAAATCATACTTACAAAGAAGAAAACCTTGAATATCTATGTTTGATCCCACAAAATTTGCTGACTACGATGACAAAACATGCTTGATATTTAAAAAGTCCAACAAAAAAGCTGCCTTCACTAAAATGCATGCCTTATATCCATCTACACTATCTCGGATGATTATGCAATTTTGCCACACAAACTAGACTTGATTTGAGATCCAACCAACTGAATTTGGGCAAAATGAATCTTTGAATAAAACGTAGTTTAGTTCCTCAAAGTTTCAAATTGTCATACAAAATGTTGAAGCACTAACATTTTGCAAAATGGTAGCTATATTTAGTTTTTTGAAACAACTCTTTGTTTTCAATATATTACAACATTTACTATAATATGATCATCATTTCTTATCATATCATCACATTTCAAAACAACAACCATCTTGAACATTCTGAAAGCTTTAAATTCATGTAATAAAGCCATCTTATAGTAAAGTGGTCTAAAATGAAGTGGTCTAAAATGAAGCAGGTCCCATAATGAAGCTTTAGTAATCTTCACTCACAGGTACATAATAGCTTCGCCATACAGCAATACGATGTAGTCATTGCACACATTATAGGCTGTCACTTCTTTAGGGCACCATTTTAGAAACAACTATATTTCCAATTTCAAAAATTCATAACTCATTATAGAAGTGTCCAAAGATGATAATTCCACTTACTCTATCTTTATCATGCTAGTTTTCCCCAATCATGCACAAAAATTGCTTCCACTAGTGACATCCAATGAAATAGATTCCTTGTGCTGAAACTTGAGCCGTTATGAAGCACCTTACTGTAATAAACATTCGTCGATGGTTGAATGTACGCACAAGATGCACGCATGCAATCATGTACTAATGGGTCAATTGCAGCAAACGAATAGAATGAACGACATCATCGACTACATTTGTCATGATCCATTCGAACCAGAGCAAGAGTTCACGAACTATCCATCTGCTGCGGACGGACAGAGGTGGTGCTCAAGTTCATGAGATTGAAAGGGCGTGCAGCCAGCTTCGATGAGCCTTCAGGCAGTCTGAATGACAGTTAGTACGATTGTGCAACTCCGGGGGCGATCGAGTCTCAATCGATTCTGCTTCTACAGCAAGAAGAGCAGAATAAGGAGAGCAGCAACACGGCTCCTCACAATACTGGCTAGGTCGGGCTGGGTTCCTAACACAGAGAGCGTACTCGAGAGCAGGCCTGACGCATGCTCGCGTCTTATTCTGTCGCTTACGCCGTGCACTCTTCACTATCATTCTCTAGCTAGTACTCATGATAGGAAAGCGATCGACTACAGGTTACTGCACTGCACGAGCTTCCGAAACATGGCATCTCCGTTGCATACAAACACAATGTGACAAAAACCAGTCGACTTTTTCACAACCCCAACGGCATTTCTGCAGCCTAATGAGCACATCTCTCTACTTTCGTACTCTCTGCATCACAGCAGCATGGCTTTACACAGGTTCGTACTCTTTGATACACAGTGCTCCAAGTGACGGTCCACTTGGTCATGCATCAGCAGGACATCTAGAAATCCAAACTAGTGCTAGACCAGCCAGCCAGTCTGTGATGTGCATGTTCGCCTTAAGTTTATTCTAGAAATGTGTACAACGAATTCGGTTGAAGCTATGTGTGTATCTACAGTAACTGACTGCAACATTCGTTCGACCAGAGCTGAAGTTAGCCATCGCGAGACTTTAACCAGCTACTATTTGAATCCGTCAGACTACAAAACAATGGAATGTGAAAAGCCGACTGCTTTTTTGTGACATTGACATTGAGAGAACTTACAGCAATAGGTCGACTTGAGAAATAACTGTTGCTGAAACGGCCCTCTGCACACATCACGGCGGTCAAGAAGAATCGTGTACAAGAGGACGTCATCGAATGCTCCACATTGCCATCATATATTATGGCGAAAACATTTTTCATATTCTCCTGAACTCCTGTCACTTTCAAGTTGAACAAGAATCAAGATTCAAATTTTGAGGACTCCTTTGACGGCACCTCTCTCGGAGACTGTGACATCGCAGCTGCTCCAAGGAACGAGGAGGGGAGCTACTGTGTGAACACTATTCACTGACAGTGACATTAAATGAACGTTGCTTGAGTTGATTCTCCAGTCAGAATTGACATTAATTTTTGCTCCAGCTTCTAAAAGCACTCGCAGTGGCAGCTCATGATCCAAGTTAGAATCGAGACATGCTTCTGATCTAACTTGACATACTCTGTCAGCATGATGAATAGTATTCTCTTGCAGCGTACTTCACACCTCAGAAGAGAACTTGAAGCTTTGACAAGTATAACAAGCTCGACGTCGATGAAATGCCAGAGTGCTGAGACTGCTTGCGGACTCTTACGTGCCCTTCAGTTGCTCCGGTTCAGACTATGCTCAGATTGCTGTTGGTTTCACTGTTGTTTATCACTTCGTTTAGCCCCAAGCCTTGCAAGATTGACACTCCCTTCAGAGGTGGGCATGACATGAACTCCGATGCTCTTGACCTGCCCTCACTGCCGAGGTTCACGTGTAACACTGTCGCACTTCCAGCCGGATGGAAATCGAGTTTACTGCCTCTCCAAGGTAGGTAAGCCATGGGAAGTGTGCTACTTGCAGCAGGCTTTGGTACTGAATCCACGCCGAAATTCGTCTTCGCTTTCGCCCCTCGTAACGCCCTTGCAGCTGACAAACAAAATCAAACCATCAATCATACTGTGCACACAATCAATGATCTCGATATCACGAAACGTATTGCAGCAACAAAGACTTGTTGGTACGCTTTGAATGAAACAGAGGCATTCATGTATGAGTGTTAGTATGGATGATGATGGGATCTGGTACCACTATCGTAAGCCCTGGCAGCGTCTTCCGCGGTGTCGAAGGTGCCCAACCAGTGACGGCAACGGCCTATTCGGTCACGAATCTCCGCAGACCATCGCCCCCACGGCCGCTTCCGCACCCCTCGAAACGCGCGTCCCGTGTTGGCAGCAGCCGCTGGGACAGTGCCGCTTGAAAAGCCTCCACCTCCGAAGTTACTCAGCTCTGTCAAGGAACAATCATGATCGACTGGCCTCGTCTTGTGGAGAACATCTCCGATGCTAGGCCTGAAATTTTCAAAGTTTGAATTCATCAACACTGCAGATGTTACATGATCACTTCTGTGCGAGGTGGAGTTACTGTTCCGAGTTGGTATGCAGGTCGTCGGTTGCACTTCGTTAGTTCCAAAGAGAATGCTTTGGCCTACGACAGCAGCGATTCCATCTAAGTCTCGCTGGTTAGATGAAATTGATATGTCAAACGTGGACGAAGAGACTTGCGTCTCGTAATTGGGAACAGCATCAGGCTGGTCTTTGATCTCGTGTTGCGGGACTGCGATACACGATTCTAGAAATGAACCCAGCGTGTTTGACGTGGCGCTCGACGTACTGCAAGTTGCTGCCGGCCTGACGCAACGATCACAGAGCGGGTGAAAGGCGGGTCCACAACAACTGAGGCACGCCATCCACGGCCGATCATTCTTTTTCGACACCACCGTTTCTGGGGTCAGGTCCCGCCACTTGCGCTTCGCAACCATTCGGCTGTCCGGTAGCATGTCGTGCAATGCCATGTTGATGATTGCTCGCTTCTAGAACCTCTCACAGTGGCAATTCGAACTTGAGCGAACCCCTCCCAGTAACATGCTACTTGCTCACCTAGCTACAATCGACCGGTGAGGCATAAATTCCTCACGGACACAATCCACTCTTAGTCCTGTGAACTGCAAAGTGGTCATCAGTGATTTTCGTCATTCTCTCTAGCACATCGAGTGTAGCATACTCGCCCACTTTCGAAATACTGCGATCCATGCTAAGACCTTCCCGAAAGGCTCCTGATTACTAGGAGTGCACGCGAGAAATGATCCGTGACATCATGCTGGCATTCTGGTTATTATAATCAACTATGGGAGCGAGTCAAGGAGGGAGCACTTGACCGAGTGAGTTGTGAGAGCATCACTAGATTCCCCGAGCAATGAAGGGAAGAAAGATGATAATGACAAAGCTCACATTTAAGACAACGCCATGCAAGACAACAGTCCCGGAGTTCACGTAACACCCAGCAGAAGGTGCAGTGGTAGAAAGCAAGTACCCAGTACTCCGGGTGCAGGCGTTCGGACAGCGGCAACAAGTCTCGCACGCGCAGGCGCAGAAGCCCAACGCGACAACATACACACTCCTTCCCTTCCTCTCTCTCTCAGACACACACAAGCCTCGTACAAGCTACCCTTTCAAGCATGCGGCATTTATCTGCCACAGAATAGGGCTTCGTCGCCCCCACTTAGCTACAGTAGCTCAGGTTACCTGCTCAGTTTCAGCATGGCAAATCTGAAAGGGAGAGTGCTCAAGGGTGGTTCAAAATTCAGACTTTTCTAACCTGTAGTGAAGTTAACAGTGTAAGAAAATTTTGTGTATGGGAAAGTAAATGAAAGAGTAGTAAAAGCAGATTCATCATTTTTGAACTCGTTTATAATTTGCTATGAATTTTTGAAGGTGGTTTCATAGGTGTTTCTAAAATGGTGCCCTTTTTTTGCACCCTATAATGTTTACCATGAGTACATGCTATTGTTCAGTGAAGAAGTTATTACGTACCTCTAGATGAAGAAGTTATTACGCACCTCTAGATGAAGAAGTTATTATGTACCTCTTGGTGAAGAAGCCTAGTGCTCCAAATAGTCCAATATTGGTACCGCTTCAATTCTGAGCACTCTCCCTAAGTGACACTAACAAGTAAACAAAACTTGTGCATCATGGGGAAAGTGGAAGAATAGAGCAAATGAAATCATCATGTTTAAACTCCTAACAATTTATTATGAATTTTTGAAGTTAGACTAAAATGCTGCACTTGAATGGCACCAGATACTATTTGCTGTGAGTAGGATAATCGGAATTCATGCAAATTTACTACGTACCTAAAGTTGTATGAATAGGCCTCGTGAGCCACTTTAATTTGGTACCGCTCCATTTTCAAGCTCCCTAGCTAGGACCATGCAATTTGCAGACTGCGTAGTCACTTGCAAATGACAGAGCCTACATATTAAGTTAATGCAATCAGTGAGTGGTACTTTGTCATTCTGATTTTATTATCACTGAGATAATCTCCCTTGGCACATCTTTCTAGACATGTTAGTGAAGCGCAGACTGAGGGAATCAGAGGGCCACGACTGCATTATGCTAAATGTGGTTTATTAAACAAAAACCGGTAGTCATGAATCATGTGGACCGGATTCCTTCTGAACAGTGCACACAAATACGGAAGACGATGAAATTGCATGAGGAATATTGGAGTAGGAAATGAATGCCGGTTTTTTCTCGGGATACTTCATTTCGTGCACAAAATGGCAGAGTCAGTAACTAAGGGTACCGGTATGTATAATTACTACTTAGTTCTTTCCTGTATGACCATAGCTGGTTTATTGACTGTACTCTGTAGTGGCACCGTCAGTGACAATTGTAATTAATATTATGTGTAGAGACAGAGAATGAGGGAATTCTTCTACTAATACGTACTTTTTCCTGGTTGGGAAGTGTGAAGAGTTCATCCGACCAGCAAATCGGAGCAAAGAAATTCTGTCCAGTCCATAATGGTCCGACCTTCAGCATGTTTGTTGCTGGCCCCTCCAGCTCCACTCCCTTTTGTTGTCCTCAGATTTTTAGATGTCGAAAACACTAGGAAGTTCTTGATCTATTGAGGAATATACATGTTTTCTGAGTTTATTTCCTGATGTTGATTGCTCAATACCCGAGTGGTACCACAAATGATGCACTAGGATGAACTTTGCAAAAGGTACATGAAGGTTGACTCTCAATGTACTCATCAAAGATTTTTAGAATACACTAATCTAGCAACACCTACAAGTCTAACAAAAAAAACTCACAACAAACTATAAAATGATCGAAAAGGTATGATTTTAATCTTCTACATAGATGCGCACAAATCACTCGCACACCTTCCTTGATCATTGACTTTGCTGATGCTTAAATTTGAGCCATCGTTGAGTAGGTTTTCTTGAGGGAGAGTTCTCAAAACTTGAAGAGCACCAATGATAGAGCACTAGCTTCTTAACTCATATGTACTTAATAGCTTCACATTTCAACAATACCATGTACTCTTCTCAAACACTAAATGGTGTCAAAGTAGGGGCACCATCTTAGAAATACCTAGAAGTCCACCTTCGAAAATTCACAACAAGAGTCCAAAATTCATGAATCCACTTTGGCTATCCTTTCACTTACTCCCCCATGCATGAAATTATTTTGACGGTTATCATCATTACAGATTGGGAAATCTGAAATTCAAGCTCTTTAATTTTGATCACTCTTGCTTACTGGTCTCTTGTGCGAGCACCAGAGCTTGGTTTCCATTTGTACCGGAAGTAGAGACCAGTTTCTTCAGAGTGTACTTTCATGCCTAAATACGTGCGTACTCCCAAATGACGGAAGCTCAATCCTCGTAGCTAAGCGTAGTCTTGCACTGTCAGGACAAAACATTTCCTGGTGCAATAATTCTGCAAATGTTGTCCAGAATGAGCACAGATACCGGCTGCTGGATATTAATTAGCGACTCTCAAAGACAAAAAAAATTCTTTGGTTTTGTATGCAGTGAGATTGGTAGTGATCTTCTGGAACTTTTGCATCATTCCACTTCGTACTAAACGCTTGTGGATGCTTCCTCTTCTCTGGACAGTCACCCTTTTTCATTCGGAAAACAAGCAGACAAACGAAAGTAGATATTTCGCAATATAAAGCTGCCAGGGCTCCCTGATAAGGCAAAACACTCCTGCCAAACTTGACACTGAAAATCATGCATTATATCAATTTGCAGAGTAGAAACTAAGGTTTGTGAAATCATGGTCAGATCTTTCTTCTGTTTTTTGCTTTAACAGATGAGTTAGATATTATCATTGTTCATAAATCCAAACTCTCGCAAGCGCTACATAAAGGCTAAATGCTTGCTTATAGGTGCTCCTATTTTAGTCAATGTTCATTCAACATCTTCCTTCTTTAACCCTAGAACGTCGAAGCGGACACACAAAGTTTGAAGCGGACAGACAAAGTGTTTCAATAAATGAATTTGAGATCTGATACTAGACGATAGACAACATTTTTTCATCTAAAACCAACTTCCCAACTTTCTCATAAGCCCAAGGCTCCAACTCCAACGTTCTAGGTTAAAAGCTGGCCATAAGTTCATCTGTTCAGATAGATAGATAATTGAAGCCAAGTTATATTTACATCCAGACCCCAATTCACATGTGTGACTTGTAGGAGTAAATTCCAAAGCATATTGAGGACGGGATCAAGCCAATCAAGTATGCAGTACATAAATTTCAATTTGATAGCTCTGTGAAGGCATAACTATCTTATGCAACTTGGCGTACATAGTTGCATAAGTTAACCAACGTAAGGTTTAGAATGCTCTTCTCTTTGTCATCAGGCACACCGAATAATATGTTTTCACCTCAGGTGCCTCTGGTCTATAAGGCTATTATGAATAAAGTCTGCTGAATGATTAAAGACATGTTTTTGTAGTAAGGCACATGCGGATAGTATCCAAGCACCTACTCCTTCAATTGTTGTCTTACTATAATAATGCATCTGAGACTGATCTAAGTCACTCAGAAATCTAGAATGTATCTATCTGAAAGGAACGGCTGATCGATCGAATGTCTACAACTTTTGTGCTTTACTTCAGAAGCAATGCAACTTTTCAGGCAACAAGTTTGGATTATTTGGATTGTAAAACGTTAGAGGAAGAGTGGCTTGCTGCTGCAGACATGCAGTTCTTGTCCAAGACTCACTGACTGTTCTCATTTCGCAGCTTTAATTTGTGGAAACTCTCAAGCGTTAGAGCAAATCATTACATTCCTGATGCCCTACAAGTCTGTTTGGTAAACTATACTTTCCCTCCCAGATTTTAAAGCCTGTACATGGACCAGTATCGTATATATTCCGCTACTTGTACACATGTGACATTATAGATGATAGTCTTCATAACATTATTGACTGTGAATCTACCTTTAGAAATTAAATCATTGATTTGTTAGTACATTTTCAGTTGTTTCTTTTTTTTTAAATATACTAGGTAATAGATATATGCCATCAATTCATACCATCTTGCATGGGTTTGAGATCTTTATGATCAAAAGTAGACTTGCTTTGGAATCTAACTCGAACAAATTTTGTTATAGCTCATTTTATTTCAACTCTTTCATTCAAAATGTTGAATTTTGACGACGTCTGCAAGTAAAATGACACAAAAAATCAGTATTTGTTATATATTATAAATATGAATAGATTTATATTCCTTGTGGGAAAAGAATATTCACACAAAATATGGCACTTTCTTCACTTCAAGAATTCTTACGTTGAGTAGATGACTATCTATCTATGGTAATTCTATGCCAATTGTGAGACTTGGTGAAGGGATTCAACATCCTAGTCAATGTTATATCCACCTCGCACCTCATCCGGAAGCATTTTTGAGTTTCATTCTTAGGCAGTTATCCTTCATTCTTTATACTTGGTAACATGGTTGTCACATTGGACAATTTGCTATTCATCACATTCGACACTTTGGACGACTTCATATCTTGGCTTTATGATCAAGTCGATCTGAAGGTGATAAATAGAACTTGTCCAATGTGATGAACAACAACAACCCTGTTTGGTACTTGACAAAACGTTGTTGGTTATTCCCTTCAAAAAAATTTCCCCCGGTCACCGACGAGGGCTTGTACATTAATCTTGCAATGAAATGAACTTTCATTTGTGCCATAAAAAAATTAAAAAATAAAGTAAAATGTACAATTTTTGATGAACTTTTTCAAAAACGAATAATACAAAAGCTATGTGATCATTTTTATAGGCTCATCCTGCACGCTACTACTGCGAGCTTAAACAGATACAAGCGAAATAGAACCAACTTCCAGAACCCTGTACTAGATAGTCAGTCCCTTCCGAAGTATGTCAGACTCCCAAGTGTAAGGCAAAATACCTGAACACAGGTCTGGTGTAGGTCTGATTTAGCTTCAGCTGTACTCTCTTGCTTGCAATAAAATTTCAGTTCATCTAAGTCTGAACATACTGAACTCAAACAAGATAAAAAGAGACTGAGTTCATCATCATGATAAAAACTTACAGAGAATTCTGCACAAATGGCACATTGCCTGACACGAAGTTCCAAAGCTCAGTGTGATGTACAATACATACTTACATGTTTTTGCCTCAAATCTGTACGTTTCAAAAAAGAACACATGTGGGCAACATCAATTGTTACGCGGGAATGTACATTGCGCTTCAGAGCCAAGTGTGCATTTTGGCAAGCAATCAATTAAAAGAGAAGGCTTGTACAGGTACTGTTAGTACTTGCAAAGGGGAAGGGAAGGGAAGGACGATGTACACAGTGAAGTGAAGAGGCAGGGAGATCTTCGTTTGCAGCAGAAGAGTGAATTCTTTTTGTCTCCAGTGAAGTGAATTACTTGTGCCAAAACTCGGTGGTTGTTTGAAGGCTTTTGCAGACTCAGTTAGCAGTGTACTGCACTTGAATGTGAAGATTTGCTGGGTGTACTTACAGCAGCTAGCCTGCTCTTATGATAGAAGAAAAAACTGGGCCTGTGCCTGAAAAATTTGTCTGATTCTTCAATTAATTCCTCGATCAAGTCTGAACTAGGCCCTGAAGAGCTTCCTTCATACATGTCATTCCAGTTCCCTGGGTACTTTGGAAGTAGCTTCTCTTAGGCTGGTCATGACAGTCCAAGCACGCATGAAGTTGCAAGACGTGCATAGCTGGACATAACTTGCTCAATCTGCACATTCTTTGTCGCGGGATTAACTAACTTCCTTCAAATGAGCCCACCTTCACTACTAGAAAAGAGGGGGGGGTTTGCAACGCTACAAATGTTGCTTTTATGTAAACGTTGCTCAAGTCTAGCAACATTTTGGAACTTGCTTGAGCAACGTTTCCAAGAAAATAAGCAACGTGATTATAAATAACGTTACTTGGTGATCCGATAACAACGCTACTTATTTTGTTGAGAACGTTGCTCAAGCAAGTTCGAGAACATGTTGCTAAAATTTAGCAACATTTGAGAAAAGTAACATGGATGTACTCAAAGTGGACCAGTGGAGGTGAAATTTCTCTACTGCCTAGTCCAAATCTGAGTAGCATGTATACGTATTTGTCATGCTCAGGCACTTTGTGTATGTAATTATATTGTCATTCTTGACGATAATCACAAGATATTTAAGAAGATGTAGGCTAATGCAAATCACACCCACAGGAACAAGATCAAAAACTGGCCAGATCTGTTATGGTACAAGGGAACTTACCTCTGGCCACGCCAGTCCAGTCCAAGCAGAGCTTAAATAGATATTTTCTGGACATGGCTAAGTTAGTCAAGCAGCCCACTTGTAGTAGACTGGTGTTTTGCATTCATTCCCTTCATTGTTATGCATAATTTAGCTGATTAAGCTTACATAATCTAATGGTTGTTTTACTGTAGCCATGGTTGAATCAACACTTTTTGTTGACTGAATGCATTTGTTGAATGTTGCAATTAAGCAGTGTGGTCAGAAAGTGAGCTGGATGATTGAATGCATGTGATAGATTAGGGGGCTTGACTGGAATCCTAATATATGTTACTTAACCTCTTAAACTATTATCTTCAATGTGTGAACAAGCATCGTTCTTCTGACAATAACTTTAGTGAAAGCCCCACAAACACCCTAAAGTAGACCATGCTAAATCCGTGCATTTAAGTACTACACTACAATTGGAAAGTTGGAATATGTGGATCAATACTTTTCAATTATAAATATGAAAAAATGACGAAGTTTCCATATTTTATGATGCTTTTTAAGCACTTATAAAATTAAATAAAAAACTCAAAAGTGACATATACCACATCACCTAAAACCGTTCACATGCTCCATGTGGACATGAGGTACATTCTTCTACATGAAATCTAAAAAGTAGGCAAGAATCTAGAGTGGGTGGTTTAAGGAGATGCACGGATTTAGCATTGTTTATCTTAGAACGCAATTTTTTACCGGAGAAACACCTTGACCCCTAAAAATTGAGCCCGGAAGTCATTGTGGTTTTGAGCATTTGTTTCAAGCTTGGTGTTCTTACAATGAGCCAAGTTATCCCCTGACTTTCCTTGGTGTGTTTTGGGAGCTTGATTCAACCTCAAAATTGCAATTATCCACTTCCATGCACTTCTGGGGTGTGAACAAATTGTTTTTCCTTTTTTAAAACTTCCAACCGTAAGATCTTGTACCTTAGCCTATTTTTAGTTGTTGTTCCAAAATTTGATTGTTGGATGTTTACCGTTTGAGAGATCGTAACATTCAAAGTTTGTTTCCCAAGTTTTTTTGGGCATTGCAAAGATTGGTTTTGAAAATTTTGGAGGTTGCCCTTTTAAAATTGGATAGCTTTTTGACTTGGATCACTTTGAAATTTGAGTAGTGATTTAGTAATAAACATATTTCCAAAAAAAACAAAAAAACAATTAAAAACAAAAAAAATACTTTTTTAAGCTGCCCTTTTTCGACTTGAAACCTAAAATTTCTAGATGAAGGTTTTAAAATTGGAATTTGACTTTGCAAATTTTACCACATTCACTTTGCAGTATAAGGAGCACAGAGCAATAATCTTAGGCAAAAATATTACTCATAACTACTTTAGCTAGGCTGCCCAAAAAAGCAAAAACCCGTTTCGGGCTTCAAGGAAAGTTAGGGGTTAAAAATCATATAATATGTATGTTTGTGTGATCAATAACTCAGTTTTTGCCGAGCCAGAAGTGAATTTTCTGGTGCTTTTTAACCCCTAAAGGCCCGAGGGGTTTGAAGAAAATTTTAGATGTGTTATAAAATATGGATTCGGTAACCCTTGTGAAGTAGCTCTCCAAAGATAGTATGAAGACCTTAAACCCTAAATTGGATCTGTACGGTTAAATTTCCTAAAATAAGTAAGATTCAATTCAAAATTAATTAAAGAGAGAAAATTTTTGAAAACCAATATAAAATGTAATTTCTATCATAAGTAATTGGAAATTGTTATGATTGGCTAAAATCACATATTATATGATAAAATGGAGAGAGGCCACAATTAACCTATGAGACACCTTATTAGTTTCCCAAAATAGTAAGTATTATTACACTAAGAAAACTTTGCCCTGTTTGACTTTGACGGCTTATTCTGAACAATCTATGAATCCGAACACGGTTTTGTAAATTGGATGTGGTTTTTAACTTACCAAACTTCTAGAATGTTAAAAATAAATTCTCAAAAAATTCTTTTTTTATCTAGGTACAGCTCCTCAAAATTCGGGATCGACCATAAAATGGTTGAGTGGGCTCTTAGGGGTTAAGTAACTGACTCTCAAGTAACTGACTCTCAAGTTTTGAACTTAACAATTGGAGGCATGATAATTGCATTGCCAAACTATTGATATATATATTTATATAACAACGTGAATGAAGAAGTTGGTCATGCATAAAGCTGTTGTCTTTCTGGTGTAGGCCAATTAGGACAATGTGTGTGTCTGCTATTGAGGACCATCCTTAAGTTAGAAAACACATCTTCTATGTGTTTACTTGGGCTAGAAAAATTAATGGTCCTTGTGGGTACAATGATATGACATTGAAATAATAGTTATGGTGGACAAGGAATCGATTTATAGCCAGACAAGTCAGAGGCATGCAATGAGCCCCAAGTGAACATTCATCAATCTTGTCATGGAAAGCAGCAACAAACTGCCCCTCCTCTGCTTGATTACATTTAGCACTCTTATAATTGTACCATAGTTCTCTATTGTTTTTTAAATTTTGTATTGAACCAATCAATGTATTTAATCAATTGAGAGGAACACAATCGTGAACGAAAGAAGCATGTCTACTTGGCGAGGGAGTTTCTAGTATTTTTTTTAAAGCTTCAACCACTAAAGGCTTGAGGGGTCTCGAGAAAAAATTAGATGTGTTATAAAATACAAATTTCGCAATTCTTATGAAGTTCTACTAAAAACTAATATATGAAGATTGGAATTGATAAATTAGATTGGGAGGGTTAATTTTCTCAAAATAGTAATTCATATGATGAATTAAAAAGAGTAAAACTTTGAAAATCACTAGAAAATACACTTTCTATTACTAGTGGTTGGTAATTGATGTGATTGGCTAAAATATCATGTTATATGATAATATAGAGAAAGGTCACACATAACTTAAGAGAAACACTATTAGTTTCCCAAAATAGTAAGTTTTTCAACACTAAGAAAACCTCGCCATGTTTGTGTTCAAAGGCTTATTGTGAACAATCTATAAATCCAGAAAAGGATCCATAAATTGAATGTGGTTATCAATTCACCAAACTTCTGGAAAGTAAAAATAATTGCAATTTTTTCTCTTTTTTTTTCTTTAATTTTTTTTATTGTGCTAGAGCTCCTCAAAATTCGAAATCAACTGTAAAATGGTTGATTGGGCTATTAGGAGTTAACTAGTCTTCCTCCTGCAACTACTTTGAGTGCTAGCCCGTCGCAAGTCTTAACCCTTAAACGCCCATGGGCTCTGAAATGGGCAGCCCAAAATTGGATCATAGCATCTTTTCGACTTGGGCACCATGAATAGTGCACTTTTTGAACTTGGGCATCATGAATGAACCAATCACTGATGAGCTTGCAACCTCCTACAAGGTTATGTACAACCCCAACCTACCTACCACAATCCTTTCAAAGCACAAAATCATTCATACAAATTGTGATTTGAGTTGTATAATTTCACATTTTGAATGCATCACAAGAAGGTGACCAGTTTGACATCAAAATATAAGTGAAAAGTTGAGTACAGTGAGAGCTAAGGAGGAGATTCCGTTGGAATCAAGCCCCTCGGGCTTGCTTGGGCGTTTAACCCTTAAACGCCCAAGCAAGCCCGAGGGGCTTGATTCCAACGGAATCTCCTCCTTAGCTCTCACTGTACTCAACTTTTCACTTATATTTTGATGTCAAACTGGTCACCTTCTTGTGATGCATTCAAAATGTGAAATTATACAACTCAAATCACAATTTGTATGAGTGATTTTGTACTTTGAAAGGATTGTGGTAGGTAGGTTGGGGTGGTACATAACCTTGTAGGAGGTTGCAAGCTCATCAGTGATTGGTTCATTCATGATGCCCAAGTTCAAAAAGTGCACTATTCATGGTGCCCAAGTCGAAAAGATGCTATGATCCAATTTTGGGCTGCCCATTTCAGAGCCCATGGGCGTTTAAGGGTTAAGGGTTAACTTAGAGTGTTACCCTCGACTGAGGAGGCTCCATCGTGGCTGGAGCTTGCAACCACCAGTCCCGACTTCCAATGTCCCATGGCTGCCCATGAAGTAGCGAGTCCCCCTAATGCCTGCCGCCTACGCCCTCCGCAGCAGCTTCGTCTCTGCCTCCGCCGGTCGTGGCTCTTGCCTAGGTCGCCCCGCCAACGACGCACCATGGTTATCTTTTGAATAAAAGAAAACTATACCAATTTTCTTCGGAAGAGATCTTTCCATCCACATCTAAAGGTCATGGCTTCTTCTTTGCATATTTGCCATGAACTCCCGATGAAAATTTTAGGGTGTCATGGCACTATTTAGAAATCCACATTCAAAAATTCATAAAAAGTTTAGAAGAGTTCTAAAATGATGATGATCTCACTCAGTGTTATGATCGTCAACCCTCTTTGCCCAAGCACAGAAAATTGTTCACAATTGTTAACTACATTAAAAGTTTGTCACACAAAAGACCGCACAATTAGGGCAGGTTCAAAGTATGTCGCCCAAGTCGAGAGATCATCGCCCAAACTCCTCTCATTCTTGGGCGAGAGGTAAAGAGAGAAGTCCATTAAAATTTATTATCAATGACCTTTAAACCAAAGTTTGGTCTCTAAACCAAAGTTTGAGTTTTCATTTTCATCGTACCCAAACTCTTGGCGCCAAAACTACTGGCATGTAGACACTTTGGGCACCTTTCAACTTTGAACTTTGGCTCTAATGTGAAGGCTGAGAGGCCAAACTTTCTCTCTCTCCACATTATTGGACGTGCTTGACCTCGCGACTGATGTGAACTGCACCATTAGTGCCCAAGAAGGTAGAAGGTAGAAGTTTTTGCACTACAGTAGAGAAATCCGCTAAGTACGACGGACTGGGGACGAGAACACCCAGTTTTGGTCGGACTGGGGACGAAATGTCGAACTGGGCACCAACTTTTTACACTACGATCGAACTGAGGGCTAAACTCAAGAATGCACCGATTGTGATGGTATTCCGAGTTTGGTCCCTAGTTCGACTTGGTGCCTGATCCCAAAGACAATGAGAAGCTAGAGTGAAGAGTTCGGAGGGCGGCGCCGAGCGCCGAACATCCCGGTCCCCAATTTCGTGCATTTGGTCCCGGATTTGCTCTACTTAGCGGATAACCGAAAACTGGGCACGAAACGACGGACTGGGGACCAACTGGGGATCAACTAAGGTCCAAACTGGGGACTACTTAGCGGATTTCTCTAGTATGTGCCTCATAAGAATGGTATTGGCTAGAAGTTTTTTGCACTACAATATGTGCCTCGTACTGAAGTAGGAGTAGGAAAATATTGCTGATGTTGGAAGACTTGAGCCATCTAATGAGGTTGAAGTTCCTTAAAAAAAAAAAAAAAAAAAAAAGAAAGAAAAGGCTGTTTCTTCATTTGAGAATGATCGTCCCCTAAAGGCCCGAGGGGCTGGAAGAAAAATTTAGATGTGTTATAAAATATGAATTCCATAACTCTTTTTGATGTAGCATTTTAAATATAATATAAATACCTTAAACCCTGAATTAGATTATTCGCTAATATTTCCTAAACTAGGTCATATTTGTTTCATACTTAATTAAAAGGTGTAAAACTTTGAAAATTAATATAGAATGTACGTTCTATTATTAGCAATTGGAATTGATTTGATTGGCTAAAATCACATATTATATGATAAAATGGAGAGAGGCAAGGAGTAACCTTATGAGCAACCTTACGAGTAACCTTGTTAGTTTCCTAAAATAGTAAGTTTTCTAACACTAAAAAAACCTTGCCTTGTTTGTGTTGAAAGGCTTATTGTGAACAATTCATGAATTCAAAGGAGGTTTTGTAGATTGGATGTGGTTTACAACTCACCAAACTTCTGGAATGTCAAAAAAAAATCAATTTTTTTTTCTGGAGACGGGGCATAGCTCCTTAAGAAGATATTTTAAGAAAAAATCTTTTTTCACTTGCCCCATTTGGACTTTGAAAATTAAAATTTCCATATTAAGGTTAAAGAATTGATATTTGACTTTGCATGTTTTACCACATACACTTTGCAATAGGAGGCGCACTCAGTATAACACTTAGGCAAAATTATTACGTTCAACCCCTTCATCGGGGCTCCCAAAATTGCAAAATACCCTCTTTGGGCTCGAAGGGGAGTTAGGGGTTAACAAGCCCTTATACGCCCAATACAAGTTCATTGGTGATAGTGATATTATTATTAAAATACTTCCACCCAATACCAAGAGTCACTCAATAGGGGCAACTTTCCACAGTCAAGAAGTTCTTTAGTTTTCAACTCCATATCCCAATGTAGAGCTAGATTCTAAAATGGACACTTTTAGAATTTGCGAAATTCTCTATAAAAAAATTCCCTTTGCCAATCCCCAATAAACTTCCTTTATCATATGAAATCTTCATGGTACTTAGAATTTGAAATTGGAAGTTTCCAAGTTGACGGTACAAATTGCAAATCTGGAGACGATTGAGGAAATCCTTGTCATACAATTATGTAATTGATTTTCTTGTACAAAGGCCGGGGGGGAAAGTGGTAGATTTGGACAGTGAGTGACCGACCGACATGTAAGATGGTCAGTGTCGGGCAGCAGGGCAGTCAACACCAGAAGTTTGACCGCCCAATTATGATACTACTGTACTGAAGCCTCTTCGACTTCCCACTCCGCACGCCCTTCGGAGAATGGCTCACTGTCGCGCTTCCCTATCTTTCCCCACTAATCAGCTTTAAAGTATGCGACACCTTTTACTTTTTCGAGCTGTGGGTACTCCCACTCAGATCCTCTTCAGTGGCTCAATTCCCCGGGCAGACTGTTGCAGCGTTTGGACTGCCAGTCCGCAACTGTGGGGTTATAACATTCAGGTTTGTCTCGCCGTCCACCACTGGCTGTACTAATTAGTGTTAGATTTTTCTAAGATTTGAAAATACTATGAGTTTTTACTTTTGATTTTTAAAAAAAATACTAAGAGCATCCGCGCCCCTGTGCGGGTAGAGGTGCCGCGATGCCCTGTTCCGGGCCGGGGCAGCACAGGTCGCCCCACTGCAACTCTCGCAACGTCTCGCAAGGCTACGGAGCCTTGAAATGACCTTGCGGGCTTGCCACTTTTGTGTACTCTCTTCTTATGCTGCGTGCTTAGTTTTCGGAGGGATTCTTGCTAATTTTGACTTGTCGGATTGAGCGGTGGCGGGTCATCGGCTTGTGCTGTTAGTCGGCGCAGCGGAGGTTGAGCATCGCCGCGGAGGCGAGGATCGCGTCGGAGAAGGAGCATGTCTTTCTGTGCTTGTTGGTTTCATGGCAGCCTTCTCATCAAACCTCGTGGCAATGAAGTAGTAATTTTACAAATCTTCACATCTTTGTAACGTCTTCATCTCTTTCAGATTGTGGACAGATTGACAATTACTTTTTTTTTCTACAATGGTGTTCATCTAAAAACATAAGGTTTGGCTCAGCTTTAGTAGATTAAATTTTAGAAGTTTTAGATATTGAGTACACACAATTAGGAAAATAGAGTATCATGACTAGTTTTTCTTAAAACGCAATGAAAATGGGGACCAAAAACCCCCAACAATCATGCGTATTCACCATGGTTGCCCCAAAAATAAAAAAATGGTCAAATGAATATTCTACCAACAATATTTTTGTGGACCTCCTCATCAACAATCACTGTGACTACAATCTTTCTCCACACTTTTACCTCTATCACGGCCAGTAGACAAGGAGGCGTTGATGCCATTGGTCCATTGCCAGGTGAGCAACTACGAAACGTAGAGAAGCAAAAAAGGAATTTAAAAATGACCATAATGTTGACTTGGAGCAACCTAAAGCGTTAGACTCAAAAGAGCTCGCAGTCAGTTTGTTCTGTATAGAGCTAGGCCATCGTGCATCTCACCCAACGACCCCTATTGGTGAGGGTATGGGTGGAGGAGTGGCAAACTCGCGCGCTGCGCAGCTGGTCGGGGGCCCTCAATTATACATGTTGCATGTCCGCAACTGGGGTAGGAATGCAGATGCTCTAAAGGCATTGATGCCAATACTATGGAAGGATCCCCATCTTGACCGATATAGAGGGTAAAGATATTGACCAACTATAAAAGTGTTTCTTACATGTTTATAGAAATTATTGTATTTAACATTAATCTACCTATTTAGTGTAGCGATTCAAGATGCAAGTCCAACACAGGTTAGGGTGAAAACGGTGAGAAAATTAGTTAAATGATCCCAAGTAAGGCGAGTCATTGGTTGAATAGTGTGCAATCTCCTTCACAATAGTATTTTGAAGTATTTAATATTCTTGTGACTGCCAAGTCACTAATCCACATGTCCCTTTTCAATGTGGGTGCTATTAATCAAACTCTATTCCAGCTGAATTTTTAGTCTACGCCATACGCTAGACTGGTAACACAACGGGATCGAGACTCTTCAAGATACTTTTTTTCAAGATACTTCAAGATACTTTTTTTCTAGGTCATGGTTACTAGAGTACAGGGGATATGTTAAGTTTGTGTTTGTGTCAAGAAACTTTCCCTTATACATATTTTTTGTACTTCTAATGTAGTACAATAGATGATTATGGGGTACAATAGATAATTTGTAAGTACAAATAATTTTCAGAAGAAGTACATATTTGAATTCTGAAAATACGAGAATATTCCGATACCCTGGTAACCTTGAACTAGGTCCGGGTAATACTGAAAAACAGATGTTTGACGCAACATGTTGATTCATAAAAGCCTTATTCATTTGGGTTCACTGACCCCAAAATGCCAAAGGATCACATTATGTAAATATTTCTTTAGAATGAGTAACAATGTTTTAAGTACATATCATTGAGCTCTAAACACACAAATGTTTCTGAGTATGAAAGTAGTGTATTGTTTGTTGATTTTAGACTTCATTCATATAAGTTTCATTCTTTAAAGCTTTCACAGTACTATTAGTAAGGTACTAACCCTAAACCACTGTGATAATTAGTACATAGAGAGAACAAGATGTGCTTAAAGATGCCCGACATGTCAAGAGCTTCTTAAAATCTGTAAATTCAGTATTGTCAATGCCCAATCGCATCGGTAGTAAAAAAAAAACGGCTTATTGCATAAAGCAAGAGCCAAAGACAATGAGGGTTTCAATGGCCTACAAAACTTCCAATCTACTGCAATACTCTTCTCTAAAAGCTGATCATAATCTGTACAGAGCCTTGATACCGAGAAGCTTGAAGCACTCCCGCATAGTCATTGCAGTGGCTTCACAAAGCAGCAATCGACTGGCTTCTTCCTCGGACCCAACAACCTGCACAAAAGCAACCAGATAATCTCAAAACCAAATAATTCCCAGCACCACTAGACCTTACTGATATTCAGAAGAGAGTTTACAGACTTTTTTACGTACCATGTCCTATTCTATTCTAGGACATCTGACAGCATGGGAAGGCTCAAACGCAAAACTAGAGGAACTATTAAGGCCAGGAACTTCTGTGGAACTGATCAATGGATTGGGTGGTGGAGCTTATTGACATACCTTGCAATTGGTGTAAAAATCTGTGAACATCCCAGACAGGGTGTAGAGATATTCACACAAAACGTTTGGAAGAAGGTCCGTTGCTGCGTCTTCCACAACCTGAAAACCACAGGGTTGAGAAATGCATAATGAGAAAGCTGTCATAAGTATGACGCCATGACTACATACACGGACTAGGCTCTCCTTAGACAGTTGGATTGCCTTTCTGACCACGTTTTGTAGAAGCCATCAATTACAAAAACCTACGGATCACTGTTCTCACAGATCACACATACTATCCAAGACCAGGGGCTGTTAAGAAGGTGACGCACCTCGCCAAAGCGGATAAGTTGTAGACCCAATGCTCTTTCACTTGGGTGCACAAGCTGCAGATTTCCAGTCTGTGCAAACAACCAGAACGGTAACGCAAGTTTCAGATACAGCAACTCTTGAAACTAGAACATTAAGAACCCGAATAACATTGTATCAACGTTAACTAAGCAACAGATTCAGGTCACAGTTACGGTCAAACATTCAAAGCGAGATAGGAGTAATGCAGAGCGGAGTGACATACCGTCTTGACCACCTCGATATCCTTCCCAGACTTTCGAATGATGGAGCAAATTCGGGCGTGAGCGTACAATAAGTAAACGGCGGTGTTGCCCTGCATTTTCCATTACTTCAATGAGTAACTAACTTAAACGTCTCTCACCCTAAGCTCACCCTAAGAGTTTCATGTCGATATTGTAACCTCTATAAAAGATCACGGCGAGTGAATTCCAAGAGAAAATTTTGAGAAATCGATACTCATCGAGAGCTCCCAATAAAAGACGTTAACACCCTCAAGAAACGATATAAACAAAGAACGAATGCAATACAACTACTGCTTACCCGGATGTCCAGCATTTGGTCAAAATTGAAGGTGTAATTCGTCAACCGGTTGTTCTTCAAGTCGGCATACCTGCAAAGAGATATCGGCTACTGTGAGGTCCATGAACTTCGAAAGGATTCCAAACCAGTAATCTGCGAAAGAAATTTGTTAAGAAAAAATAATGTCTTGAAAGAAGAAAGTACTTGATAGCGCCGTATCCCAATGCCTCAGCAGCCTCCTCTAGCTCCTGCGCGGACCATTCACCTT
The DNA here is from genome assembly GCA_037043015.1 of Bryum argenteum. Classification (NCBI taxonomy): domain Eukaryota; kingdom Viridiplantae; phylum Streptophyta; class Bryopsida; order Bryales; family Bryaceae; genus Bryum; species Bryum argenteum. The sequence goes on from CM073324.1 coordinate 3,162,128, forward strand.
CACGACCTGCACGGATACCATTTCTTAGTTATAAGTGCCATGCTTAACAAAGCGGAAACTACCACCCGCAATTGACTCTGGAGCACTTTTAATAGTAGCCGGTAGATGAAGTTGACTGTAAGCACCCTCACATTCGAAATTGTATACATGTGAAACGAACCTCTTTCAATAAGACCCGTTTTGCTTCGATCCTTGGCTTCGTCAAGCAGATCAACAAGGCGAACAACCTCAGTACTTCTGGTCCTGAATCGCTTCCCATCCGCACCGAGCACCAAACCGAATCCAACATGCTTAGCTTGAGGAATTTCATTTTCATTTTCTGGCAACCACCCTGCACGCTTTGCCGCCTGCATCAAAACTCAAACATCAGCATTGCATCAGGAAATCCCTGATTCCGAAAATCATCTGGACAGAATCTTTCATAGTGCCAAGGAAGTATTCCATGATGTTTATAAATACCCACCTTGAACACCATGTCGAAGTGCTGGGATTGGCCCACATCAGTCACATAGATCACTAACTCAGCCTTTTCTTCGTTCAGTCGATACCTGCAAACATCCGCATATGATCAGACGGAGCACTTTCATTAAAGGAAAGGGGAAGCAAAAAACAATTAGGAGCACATACCACATGGCAGTCATGTCTGTGGAAGCATAGTTGAAGCCACCGTCTCGTTTCACCAGAATGAGAGGAATCTTTTGGCCAGAAACCGTGATTACACGGGCCCCGTCACTATCCTCTACAAGCTCTTCCTCTTCCAAAAGCTTCACAACACGTGGAATGTACTCGTTGTAGTAACTCTCCCCCTGTAATCAGACCATCGATTAGTTCCCAAGGTTCTCACTGCGTTTCACAAGGAACTAATTCGGGATAGTTTTCTTACCCTCTCTTCAATGGTGACGTTCAGGCGTTCATACACTTGATCGAAGCTCCTTCGGCTCACATCACAGATTTTCGTCCACGCTGCTCGGTAATTTGGGTCACCGCCCTACACATAAGGTCCAGATTTACAAGATGTAAATATATGGCGTAGGAAAGTACCAAGACCAGACTAATATTTGCAGGAATAATGATGACGATACATGATTGGCGGTATGATGATACCTGAAGAAGAACTACAGCTTTTTGAGCTTTCTCTTTGAAAGCAGCATCCTCATCGAACTTGACTTTCGCTCTTTTGTAAAAATCCTGAAATTAAACTATCTCGTCAAAATCGTTACGATACAAAGATCTTGCCTAAAACAACTCATTCGATTGCACAGATTGAAACCTTCTTTCCTCCGTAGTAATAGATGAATCTCAAGCATGAGATGCAAAACAACAAGAGTCGTGCACCTGAATAGAAATACTATCGTACTCCTGATAAAGCGAAAATTTCACTTACCTGCAAATCCCCAACGGCCTGCTCTCCAATATCCTCCCAGTTGGGAAATTGCTCGAAAAGATACTCAATCAACATTCCAAACTGACAAGCCACAAACCAAGCTTCAGGCCCGTGCAACAATAATATGCACTATTGTCGCATTATCCACAAATAAACGCAAAACCTATCGTCCTGTGCATCCTTATTAATATTGCAGCAATTCGGAGAATGTACTCACCTGAGTTCCCCAATCGCCAACATGATTTCTTCGCAGTACATCCACACCACAATACTCCATCATCCGACACAGGCTTTCACCGATAATAGTGGACCTCAGGTGACCCACATGCATCTCCTTGGCGATATTGGGAGATGAAAAGTCTATCACCACTCGGTTGTATTTTAGGACAGGAGCCCAGGCAGCGATTCCTTGGAGCAGCAATTGATGCAATTTCTGGAACAAACACTTCACAAAATCAGCCTTAAATCCTCAAGATACACCTTGTGAGAAGGATGTTAAAACACATTGATTTCGTATCCAGACCTTTTCAATCCAGCGATCAGAAAGCGTAATGTTGACAAATCCAGGCCCAGCAACAGAAACATTCTCCACCACCGACGATTGTGGAATGCTGCTCGCCAACGCTTGTCCAACTGCATTAGGGTTCCTGAATGGAGCGTTTGGACCTTTGATCTTTGACCATATGCCCATGGCATTGTTACTGCAATTCCCACTCACCATTTTTAGGGTTCCATCAAAAAAACCTGGGCTCAATGCCATCCAGGCACCCTCACCAAATAATCAATTTCCACTACAACTAAGAAGCAAGTGAGGTAATCGGTTTTGATTTTGCTTACACCGCGTAAAGAGCGAAGCTACGTACAGTTCTCCAACTATGAGTTAAGCTAGAAAGGGATCAATCAGGTAGACAAAAATTCCTTCACATCCGCGTCAACACAAAGCATACTCGACCGCACCTTCGGTAACATCAAATTCGCATGAAATAATCAAGTGGCTGCAAAAATGAGGTGATGGGCGTTGACATATGCTGTAGCGGACGTGGGGATTTGGAGGGTCAATTTGCACTTACCATTGGTAGTCACCATTTTTGGGATTGCCGCAAAGAGCAACCTGGGGCTCAATGCCATCAAGAGTGGGCACGATGGCGGCAAGAGACTCCTTGACGAGGTTCACGATTTGCTGGCGCACGCTACCGACGCCGACATCGGAGAGGTCAGTGTCGGCAACCGGAGCAGGAGCTGCAGGAGCTGCAGGGGCAGGGGCACCTGCGAGTTCGCTCGCAGCTGCCATGGGCCGGAATGGGGCTGCACGAGAGGAGCGAGTATGGAGAAGGGTAGGGAAGGGACGATGCGAGGATGGGGGCAGGAAGACAAAGGGCGGGGGTTTTGGGTTTAAGGCCAACAGCGGAGACAGACGGTTGATAGCGAAGCGCGTGCTGCTGCAATAGTCCATTCTAGGATTTGGCTTGCACTCCAAGGCCTGTGGGAACCCTAATTCTGTGGGAGAGACGACGGGTCTTGGAATTTGGTTCCCTCAGCCCTAAAAAGTTCTATTGGGTACTTTCCTTGCTCTTTCCCTTTTTACCTCTTCTGATCTTTCCTTCTTTCTTTTACTTCTTGATCACCCATTAACGGTGAGAAATTCGATCACAACATTAACGGTGACATAATATATGTAATACATAATATATGTAACAAATAATGAACAACCTAACAATAAATGTCAAACTTTCTTAATATATTTAGTCAAGCTTTATTGATGTTTGGCAATTGATTTTTCTTGTTGTCATTTAGAGTTGCCATTAACAGCTATTGTTATCCATTGCATTTGCTCTTATCAAAATAAACTCAGATTTGAGAGTACATGATTTTCGGAGTTTTGTTTATTTTTATACAATATTGTGCAACCAAAATCAAAATTCTGGATGCAAATGGTCATGGAAACTTAATGAGAGTTTGTTCTAGCAAGGGCCGAGTTGATTTTTAGAACGTGTTGCGAAGTGCCCAAGGGCGCCCACCCTTTCAATTGACATGACTTTTATGGTTTTCAACAAGCCAACTTGCGGTAGCAATATGGATGATATCATTGTAATGATGATAAAATATAAAAGTAGCGGGCCAAAAACTTCAAGATAATTATTTAAAACTTGATGATATAATATATAATATGGAGATGATGATGATGATTTTGTAGGAGAAGAGTAACATTGGTACAAATAACATAAATAATATTGTGTAACAAATTGGAGCTTGGATTATTTCTATCTTGAGTAGATTGACAATGGATAGATCATTTGCATCACCCCACCAAAATTTGATTTGAAACCATTAAAAACATAATTTATTAATACACTTTTTACTTGATTGTCAATCATGCCGAGCTGAGATAATTCCTATCTTCATTTTGATCTATGGCACTTTTTTTGAAAATGTGTTTTGGCTAAAATTAGGCTGGGACATTAAGGGGCTAAATACTCCACTTTCCTACTACTGTGAGCACATGTGTTGGTAGTATTTTTACAAAATGTAAAGACATAAAGGCAATTATTTTTTATAGAGAGTTTGAACAATCTATTCAAAAACTATCAAATTTCTTGATAAACATATTTCTCTCTTTTCCTTTACCAAAAAGCTACATATTAATGAAATTTTCCTATCAAGATTTTCACATATTTACAACAATTATTTAAAACACTTAAACCTCCCCCATTCTATTGGATAAATTTGTTGCAAAACCATACTAGTAGAGGCTTTTGAGAATGATATATATATGGCTTTATGAGACTCAAATTCCAAGTGAACTATTATAAAGAATTTAATGCAAACAACAATATTGTAAAAAGCGTAAGAGAATACATCACTCAATATTCCAAATGAGACGTATAAGACCTCTCTTTTGCAAAGTATAGGGGAATGGTGGGTTAATTCTAACTACAAATAATATATTTAAGAATATAGTATCAAAACCCAAATCACACCCTGAAACCAAACACACTCGTGATACACCAAATTCAAGCTTATGACACAAGGTAAGGTAAGGCACTCTAAACTAGAGCTCTAGGCTTTTTCACTCAAAATTATGTGATAGATTTGTAATTTAACAGTTCATGTACATATAACTTGTAACAAGTCCCACTTTAGGACAACATTTTGGAAACACCTCCGAACCTACCTTCAAAAATTCATACTCAATAAATACTAAAAACTATAAATTAGAGGAGAGTCCAAAAATGATGAGTCCACTTGCTCTATCCTCTCAGTAACTTTCCCCATGCACAAAAAAATTGCTTGCATTCTAAACTTTTTTACAGATTTTCCCTTAATGAAATTTCCCTTACAAATTTCTGTGTCATTCTGGAGCTCCTTCCCTTGGGCTCCAAGCATTTGACTACTTTTCTACAAATTTGCCATAGCGGAGCAGCTCCCCTTGAGCCCCAAGCATTGACCCAAGCAAGAGATTTTCCCCTAGAGCTGAGGTTTGACCATTGATGTCAGATCGTGCTACTTCCCCATTCCTAAAACAACATACTCAACTGTATCTCATGATAATCAATCCAAGATTCATACGAAAGACTCAAAGCGGAATCATCAGGCACTCAGGCAGCCAAAAGCAATAGTTACTATAATCAGTACTCGTCTCTATTACAGCGCAACTCACATCAGAAGCAACTCTGATGCCTCTCACAACAAGCTTGTGATCAATTGAATGCACTCAGCAATTTTATTGTGTCAACTTAGCGCATTGACTTCAAAATCTACACCTGAGTGTATCTAGACTTCTGCACTTGTGAGGACCCAGAATATTCCATCTGCATGAATCATATTTACAGTTGACAGATGGATCGGTGCATACTTATTACAAGCATTGGCACCACTCGTTCGGCATGCCGGCATCGTTGCAGCTGCGAGATATGGGAACTTCCTCATGTAACAAATCCATGCTTGATTGCAGCAAGCGATGGTGAGCTGCGGGATCAAACCAATTCCGTCTCTCGTCCTCACTGAGTCCCGCCATACGGAGCGCTTGCAGCGTTTTGTAGATATCCAACCCTGTCACCAACCGTTGCTGGTTGGCCGTCATGGTTTCATGCCGATTCTGCTGATCGGTGAACCATGGCGGGAGCATCATGGCCAGGAAGGGATTCTTGTGCTCGACTGCACTGTTTTGGGTGATGCCGAAGTTGATGCCCATGTGTAAGCCGTGATCTGCTGCTATAATTAATGCCGTGTTGTTCCAATCCGAGAAGTTGTTAATATACGCAGCCAGTCCATCGTCCAAGTTGCGGAGCACTTCAGTCGTTCCTTCGTGGCCTTCTAGGAACCATGCGAGAGAAAATTTGGGTGTGTCGGGGTATGCGGCGCGGAAAGACTCCAGGTACCGAAGCTCGTAGTTGTGCACTTGCTTCCCTTTCAAGCAGCGCGCAGTGATGGAGTACGGACCTTTGAAGTTGCCGAACGGATTAGCATCTTCAGCGAAGTAGTCCGAGTGGCAAAATGGCGCAAGGAGTTCATGGTCGAAACTGGCGGTGTTGTGTGCCGTCCATCGGTTCATGTACGCTGCTGCTAAGTCCTGGCATGTGCCAGCCGTGAAGAGCGTGACGTAGCCCGAGCGTCTGTAATCCTCCCATACTGGTGCCACGATTTGAGTGGTCGCTTGGATGGTGTTCTGGAACATGGCACGCGTATTCGGCGGCGTGCAGAACCCCACGATGCCGTAGCGGAAGAATTGGTACAGGCGCGTGACCCCCCGCGAGTCTGCATCCGCAAGTGCCACTACCGCTTTCCGAAGCCGGCGATGGAATCCGCGCCGGCTAGTGGCATCGATAAAGAGAAACACCAAGTTCAACTGATCCGACACACGCTTCTTCCTCTGCACACGCTGCCTCACGCTCGTCACGAGCTTCTCAACGCCGCCGCAACGAACTATGACAGCTTCGATGTCCTCCTGAAGAACGATCGTAGATTGAACTGAGTATGGAATCTCGCCTGCTTCTCGCACTTTCTCCATGACTTTTTTGTTGAGAGGACGGTCGTAGGCGCCTTCGTACGTTTCCTCGATGAGCTTCTCCTCCTTGGGCCAGTCGACAGTCGATGGGAGCGGGGTGTAAGTCATCCCAACTCCAGCATTGCACGTCATGGTAAGCTCCCCATGAACAGTCAAGTTTACTGAAAAATCAAGAGGTCTGGCTTCGTTCTCGAGATCACCACAGGTGAAAATCCCTGCGCCGAAACTCTGGGTGCCTTCTGGGAAAACGTCCACCCAGGGTAGGCCACGGTCCACCGGCGTGCAGACATTCAAAGGGAGTATGCGCTCGCCACGAAAGCCTTGGTCCCAGACAGCGATTCCTTGCTTGAGCGCGGCCGTTGTGCTCATCACGGTGAATAGCACGAAAGGAATGTGAACCGCTATGAGAATCCTGGTTCCTCCGACGCGCCAGAGCCAGTATTCAAGCGCAGCGATGAGCAGGCCTGGAATGGTGAAGACGAGAAATACGAGCATGTTGTATGCGCCGTGGTGTTTGAGGCTGCCGCCATGGTCTAGCAGGTACAAGAGGGTAAGGGACGTGAAAATGGCGCCCAGGAGGACGGAGCGTGTTCGGCGAGTGATGGTGGGGTCGAACACGGTGATGCATACAGCCGCGAGGAAACATGCGATCGCGGTGAAGAAGGAGACAGCAATGTGGCCAAGACTGTGCACCACGGTGCGCAAGTCGCCTCCCACCAGGGATCTCCAATACAAGCAAACCCATGCCGCTATCAACACCAGCACTGTTCCCACAGGATTGTATCTTAAACCCCTCGACTTCATCTTCCCCTTCGCCTTCGCCCTCCTCCGTAGCTCAATGTCGTCGTCGTCGACATTCTCATATCTCTTTCGTTGCAGCAGTCGCATGATGTTGCGAACCTTGCGAACCAGGAGCTCCCAAGGCTATGGGATCGCCTTCCCATTCTTCATCAGCTCTTGAGATTTTAGGGTTGCATGATTCGCTCAAACTCGAATTACACCACACCCTACTCACTCAAAAGCATGGGCGGATCCAGCAACACTCTCGATTTTCATTCCATTCGCAGCATCTGAATGCCTCGTACTGGTCGAGTGCACAGATGAACGCTGCAATCGCAGAGTAGCAGGATCAGATCTATTCCAGTTTCCTATCAGAAGCAATTCTAGCTGCAATTGATGATCCCACACATCCTGAAAGACAAAAAGATTGTCGTGCACCCTGAGTTCCAAACCTTTACAACAAAAGCAGAGAAGAAAGATAGGTATCATATCAGAGGACATCGCAACGCTTCTCCTTAAACCGCCCATACTGATCGCGACTAGCGAGAAGCAAATACATGATTCATTGAAGCAATTATCCCATGCCTCGTCGTTAATCACTCACGTGAAAGTGCCCTGTTGTAATTGGAGGATGTTATATCTCGTAATGCAGAGTTAGGCATAACTGTGCAAGCACAGTTACGCGCGGACGCGGATGAATCAGTAATGATTCCACACACCAGATGATAACTGGACGGTTGGCATTCATATCGGATGAGATTACGAGCTTAACGCCGGGTTAATCATCCAATCATCGGGAATTATCGAGAAATCGGGCGTCGGGCCGTGATTTTCTGTTGGATGCTTTAACCCTATACATTTACGTCCCCACGATATCAACACATCGCTCTCATGAATTGACACAGTGTCACATCCAATCTAGACCTCAATCGATCGTGTGGCTGTTACTATTGACGGCTCTCCAACTTGAGTCCTGATCGAGCCTGCTGAAAATGACATGACGGAGATGAGAATCGATCCATTAATGCTATGAGAAAGGATCCAAGATGCCAGTTGCTTTGCTGATCATGAGTGAAGGAAGCTTCGTGAAGACAGATTGAAAGCGAAGTCGAGATCGTCATGAAGCTTCGTAAGTACGGTACTGGACTTAAATACGAATACAGTAGAGCGAGCCACTATTAGGCATTAGCTATGTATCTATCCTGGAACGTGAACAGTCATTCGTGTGTAGCGTTACATTTTTCCATCCATTCACCCATCGGCACAAACAAAGAACGAAAGGCTTGACTGTCCGGACGGACCCAGTTGAGTGGGGGCGAGATTCTGCAGGTATGCATCGTCCGGAGCCTGCAAGAGACATGCATGCTATGTCGGATAAAAAGCATGTGGAGCAAGCAGCATGTATGCACTGGAACGGCGGACATTCATAGAGAGCTCGGATTGCATTATCATCACTCCAGTGCTACTCTGCCCCCTGGTTGTAGAATCCCACTCCGCACGGTGTTCATCGCTCACGGTGGCCACGGCCGATCGTTTCTTCGCCATTTGCCTTCGTTCTCCAGGCACAGCCAAATTTGGTAAATCCTAGAGGTCAAAGGAGTAGGAAGCTTGAATGAACTTTCCTCCAAATTTTGCAAGTTTTGAGTAGATTCTTAGATTTCTTAAGAGATGATTCAAAAATTTCTAAATGTAAGGTTCTGTCAGGTACTTGTATGATTTTTTTAAATTTTTTTTATGATGTACATACTGAAAAAGTATTAAAACTAGGAACTTAGAATTTTGTCGCGCAACTAATTTTGAGCAAGCACTTCAATTTTGATATACAATTTCAAAGAACCAATCAAGGTTTACAAGATGATGGAAAAGCCTTGCATTAAACAAAGTTTCTCCAAAACTCAACATTTTGTAATAAGTTTGATAAAACATACTGGACTTGGCTACCTTTAGGTAAGGAAATAATTTATGACCTTTGATCCCATTGTTCTCTTATGATTTTTTAAGAACTCAGAACTTTAACACCTAAGGGCACTCTCAACGGACTCAATAAAGGGACAAGATTGGCTACATTTAATCAAGCAAAGGTCATTGTTCTTTCCCAACGGGTTGGCTAACTATATAACCGGCCACCTTTAGCGCCCAGCAAGAGAAACAATTCAAACCCGCCACAACCTTGTTTTCCCATCCAACTCCCACTCAAATGCGTTGTTTACTTCAAGTTAACTTGACTCTTGGGAGATTTCATGAAGGCTATAAGAAAACCTCAAAACTTTTCATCTTTTGAATTTCATGTATTTTTAAGTGTTTGTTATAAAAGCAAATTCGTTATTTTGAGAATTTTGTGAGTCTCTTTCTAATTGTGGTGATTTGTTGATTCTCGGACATCTACCCTCAACACATGCACATGGAGGATTCTTGGGCTGAGAACGTATGTGGCGGTCGCTAGGCGGATACCCATTACTTGACACTTCTCCCGAAGTAGTCGGCACAATGAGGATTCCGAGACCGAAAATGCATGAAGTAGTCTTCGACAGCCACTCATTGCTTAACACCTCAAGTGGTGCACATGGAGGATTCTTAGACCATTTGGCCGTCTCAAAGTGGCGCTCAATGATAAAAAATTCATTGAGATACTCTGGCTCGACAAAGTCTCAAAATGCACAAATAGTCTTAACTTAAGGAAATTGCCCATTTATGGTGTGGTACAAGACAAAATATAGCAATGTTATTTAGCAAGTTCGTTAGAAAAGGTTGTCTTATTGTCAATTCACAGGGTTAGGGTTGCCATACATTTAGCAACCCCTCTTCCGTATCTTCATTTTGCTAGTTCTTTAGCCGGTCCGTAAGAAATGCACCAAAGGAACAAACGCTCCCAATAGTTGTTTTAAAGGTCAATCTTAAGGCCTTGGTACTTAAAATCATAAACGGATTCTATATTGAGCTCGTGACGATGGGGAGGTAAGAGATTCCCCTCTTTGTAAATGTTTCCAAGACTTAGGAATTTTATGAGGAGGCTCATGCACAAATGTACCATGCTCCAATTTGAGCATTGTTTAAAGATATCGTCTTTGGTTTATCATAAAAGGCTATACATATATGAATTATATTGACTAAGTAGAAATTAGCATAATGAACACTGCAAGAAGAATTAGTAGTAGTATTTAGAGTGATGTTATGACTTTGGGACAAATATGTCCCAAGATAGGTCAATCAAACACTTCACTCATACCGACCTAAAAATGAGATTTTTTCTTGTATAAAAAATTATTATATAAATCAGTTCACATTCTTACAAAATCATAATCTAGATATTGCCACATCATTATATCATAACAAAACGCAAGATCTTTCAATTCAAGGATTCATTGAATAGGAGTTTCTCTTCTTCTAACGGACATCAGAAAAGGCCCCTGGCATTCTTCTTCTCCTCCTTAGTCCTTTATCATCATACTAGGAGGAGTAGAGCACCATTTCAAAAACCCTAAACCCAGAATCTCAGCGGTAAACGGAGTCGCATTTGAAGCGACCAAGCTGCAGGCCGATGCGAGTTTGATCGCAACTTTGCATTGCCTTTTTTTCGCAATTGCAATTCTGGGTGGTTCATTCATCAACTATATGCAGTACTGGGTTTCAGAATCTTTTAGGTCTGATTCTCCCCGTAGATTCTAGCTCTCTTCAGCTACCATTAGAGATACCTCGAATCGATCTCCTGCTTACTGTACACAAATTTAGCGTTCCTGAGCAGGAAATGGTAGAAAGAGTAGTGGGCAAAGCATCAGATTAGCATGGGCGCGTTGTCAGCAAACGAAGTAAGCTACATTGAGGGCGGCATAGGGCAAAACCTTCGTTCGGATGGCCGTGGTCGTCAAGACTTTCGACACATCTCCATTGTCACTGGTGTCATCCCACAGGTCATTCTTCTTTCCACTACCCGGCGCTATGCGGAGCATTTTCAATTATATGCCGAGCTTCTTCTTTCATCGAAAGTATGTTTCCTGCTAATCCAAGCGCTCGCATTATAACACCTCAAATCCGTGCATTTGCATGCAGGCTAGCGGGTCTGCACGATGTAGAATGGGAGGGACTGACGTGATGGTCAGTGTCAAGGTACGCAAGCTTTAGGGTTTAGGGTTTATCTTAATTGCGGTTTCGGAGGTTTCTGGAAGCAGTGGGCTATGAAATTTCAAAAAGGTTCTTCAATCGTTCTGTTGTTTCTGCATATTAGACTGAGACAGTCTTTCATTTGCCGAGAAACTAGTACTTCATTAAATATGCGGGCAAGTTAGTTGAGGTTTATTCTTAGGAAGTTTTTTAGCTATGGATTTTTTGTTAATGAAAAGAGTTGGTCGTGCAGGCTGAGCTAGGAACTCCCCCTAGAGGCAGGCCAACACATGGTGGGATGATGATCAAAATTGAATGTTCACCAACTGCTGCCCCCGAATTTGAGGTGTGTATTAGTGACTCCAGGCTGATACTTTCAACCCTTTTGCAAATTGGAAGTCCTTGATTGTTTCATCGTAATCTAACGATGGTTTGTTTTGAAGGGACGAGGAGGAGAGGATCTTTCGCTGGAGCTCACAAGAGGATTAGAGCGCAGTTTCTTAGGGGGTCCTAATGGCTCTGGTAAGTCTTGTGCCTATGTAAAGTTCAATAGTTTTTGACTAGAATCATGACATGACAATGTAATGAAGGGATGAGAAAGGCGATGTAATTTTGGATGTGCATCATGAATTCTAGGCTTACTAGTTCGATCTTAATTCAGGTGCTGCGATCGATCTATCAACTCTTCGGATCGTGGATGGAAAAACATGCTGGGTACTGTGCATCGATGGGCTCGTGCTAAGTTCCGACGGAAATTTATTAGATGCTCTTTCACTTGCTATCAAGGTTTGCACCCTCCTTTTCTTTCTTTCGGTCATGATCGGGTATGGTCCTGAACTTTCCTAATCATCCGTGTCTTGTGAAATGTAGGCAGCGCTGAAAAACACGGGCCTCCCGAAAGTTGAAGTAGTGGCTGGCGCTACAGGAGACGAGGATCCGGAATTTGAAGTGGATGACGAGGAATCCTCCCAGTTAGATACATCCAATGTCCCAATCATCATCACTCTCACGAAGGTAAACTACAAGCTCTATATACACAAGGCTTAGATTGACGAAGTCCTGTTATTATAATTGAATTTTTCAGGCTTATTTCTTTACTAGAAGAAAGGATATTCCAGTAATAGAAGGAAAATGAAGTTTTCTCGAGCTGAATGGAGTGGTGGCTTTCATGTAATCCTTGTTTTTTTATTGTGAAGGTGGGAAAGCATTATTTTGTGGACGCAACTGCAGAAGAGGAGTCTCAAATGAGGTCAGCAGTTTCAGTGGGTGTGAACCGGAAAGGGGTGATATGTGGAATTACGAAGAGGGGCGGTGAAGGCCTGGATCCAAGCGTCATCATTGACATGATATCGGTGGCCCAGCAGATAGCACTTACCTATATTCCAGCAATAGACTTGCAAATAGCTGCTGCAGAAAGTGTGGATCCTGATTCATAGCCTTTCCTTCACCGGAGGTTTGATGTAGCGTGTGCAGAAGACACCCTAATTTGAATGTTGGACAACATGAATGCTGTCGATTGTGAAACCGACTTCCTTTCAAGTTTGGTGCACATGGATGGTAGCAGGGTGCCTCGAACTATGACCAAATTTGGATGTGCTATATCAGATCAGTGTCGGTCAAGGTTACTGGAAACGTAGTTTATGTTCCATCTACGACCGTTTCGTTACGTTCCAGAATGTATTCGAGGCCTTGCGTGGGAAATGGTCGTTGCTCATTATTGCATTCGAGTTATCATACCGTGCCAGCCCTTTGATCTTGTTCCTTGATTTTTTAGAACGTTTGATAACTCGGTCCTACCCATTGTCACTGATCAATGATAAGTTTTTACTCTGAAGAAGTTCATTCATTTTGTCCTAAAATTTGGCAATATGTTTTTTTAGATCTTAAAAGAAAAATTAGAATCAAAACCACCACTTGCTTTAAATTATTTGAACTTGCGATTTGAGAACTTGATTTAAAGTATTTGAAATATGCGAGTTGAGTGCATATCTAAATATCTAAACTTGCAATTTGAGTCACCCATGTGCAAGCAATGAAAGATTAAACTTGCAATTTGAGTCAACCATGTGCAAGCAATGAAAGATTAAACTTGCAATTTGAGTCACCCATGTGCAAGCAATGAAAGATTAATTCCATAGTAGGCTTGTTTACCTTCGATGACATTCAAACACATCAAATGGATAGGATAGTTTTTAGGAGATAAGATAAGAAAATTTCATTCAAACACATCGAATGGATTGGATAGTTTTTAGGAGATGAGATAAGAAAATTTCAAGGAGGCCTCTAGTATGGAAACATTATCTCAAGAAAATAAGATCTTTAACAATGTGCTCTAAAAGTTATTAACCCTAAAGTTTTTAGAGGCTAGTTGTGGGCCAATTTGGCTTTGAAGTTACGATCGCATGAAGTTGGAATCTTCCGCGGGTTGTAAAGTTCTTCAGAGCTTTCATAAAAGTCATCTCATGCTTCAAAATTCCTCATACTCTAGGAGATATTTGCAGTTGAAGTTTAAAACACTACACAAAATTTGCCAAGAATTGCCCAAACTGCGACAAATGCTCATCTATTCTCAAAACCTGCTCATAATTGATTAAAAAGCATAAACTTCAAAAATTCACCTTAAATTGAGATTTTACTAGTTTTCCAAGTTTTATTTTTTGTACATGTAAAATTTTCCTCTTTGTAAACAACAAATTTAACTCCTTAATGTGCTAAATGTAGAAATACTACATTTTGGATGGAAGGCAACATCTTTGAAGAGCCATAGCTTCTTCATCCAATGTCTATTTGGGTAAAAATCAATTGAGATAGGTCTCGATGAAATCACTTGGGTTAGGTCCCAAATCAAATCTAGCTTGTAGTTTACCGTACAACAATGTATGAATTTATGGCAAGCAATTTATCAAATGCAGCTCTTGTTTTAAAACATGGGGCATGTTCTACTATTGCAAGTTAATTATGTAAAATCCAATGTAGTTTTAAAGATTTTTCTTGCATAAATATGATCTTAGGATGAAATCCAAGAACTTTGTAGTTGCGACGTACAAAATTCAAAATGAATGGAGGAGAGGGGCATCGATCCCCTTACCTCTCGAATGCGAATCGAGCGCTCTACCATTTGAGCTACACCCCCGAATATCAGAACTTGATGTCCACTCAAAGCCAGGATTGCAATTTATTTAGTTTCCGTCACAGAAATTTGCACGCATTAGAGGAAAGTTTTGTCTGTGAATTTACTTACACGGGCACATACAATGCAGCTCAAGTGGTGCAGAGATAAGTTCACTTCCCGTAATGTAGCATATATATAGAATACTGTTTTAGAATGCAGTTTTTCATTGTTCAGTTACCGAGCAACACAAAATTGACGAAATGATGGTACGTTAACTTAACAGGACTGAGGTATGATCTGCTAAATTAGATTTCAATCCTTTACTCATGGCATGATTGAATGAACAAAAAGCAGCTGTGGCACAGAGCTTCACTAAAATACCCTCTCATGTAGCTATCATACTTCCATCTAAGCGGTAGCAACTGCTTTCCTGGGAGCTGCTTGAGTTCCTATGAGCCACAGTTAAACAATGAAAGTTGTCAGTTATAAAATCTTTCGGTATGACCATGTTTCTTACAAAAATGTGGAAGAAGCTGCATGTCTATGGAACGTATTACGTGTGAAGCTACTTATAGAAAGAGGGTCTGGGTAGAGTAACCACTACACCAATGAGAACACCTTTACTGGCAACTTATACCCACCATGGGTGTAAATTGTCAGTACTGGGTATAATTGTGTGGTGTACTCAGACCCAGTTCTACTGATGCATGCACACTTACAGACGGACTAGAATAGACATCATCACATACATTTCAAAGGCCAATCCAAGGCATACCTTCTCTGAAGTTGTTGGAGAAACGGCGGGGAAGATGCTTCATGTGACGCATGCGCCCAGTTCCGGTAGTCTTCCTCCTGATTGCCTTCACGCTCCAGTTGTCTGGAGTAAAAAGCGCATCAGCTAAACTACTAATATGAAAGTAGATATAGGTCGGCGAAGGGAGAAATTTTACAGAAAGTGCTTCATTCCGCAACACTGACGACTGTTGTATTAACGATCGGAATCCAATATCATTCAGATGTAGCAAAATTCAATAAAAGCCAAAAGATAGTGGACGAATCAAGAACCACTTACAGCTGCGGACTCTTGCGGCAGGGTAAGCACAAGCCGAGCAACGGCTCTTCTGAATGTGGAAACTTCTACGTCCACAACGCCTGCACAGCGTGTGCGACTTGTTCCGGCGCTTGCCAAAACTTCCCGTTCCCTTCGTCTGCAATCCTCACAAAAAGCACTACTCAGCTACAAGAAACTGATGCTTACGAAGCTTGGAACAACAATGTTGCACTCCCAGCACCGGTCAAACTTAAGACCATTCCTAACCAATAGAAAACATTTCCTTGACGCCCTAACTGAGTTAGGGTTTTAGATATCTATCGAAATCCGAGAGCGAAAACTGCGAGAATAATGCCAAAAGGAACGCAACGATTCATTTGATACAGAATCGTGAAGTTCACGAAATGAGTACCATGGCGAACGACGATTATCGAAGTCGCAGAGCAGCGAAGAACCGACAGCAGCGCCGGGAAAGAGCTTCCTCCTTCGCAGAATAGGGTTTTGTCTCTGCCCCTTCCCCAACCCTAATACCCGGACCACTGATAATGGGGGAAGACTCCTAGTCCAGGGTATATAAGTTGATGACCGCTCTATCCAGAATTTGATCATCGTCTCTCTCGCCATGCTTCTCCGTCGGCTATGAACTACTAATTGCTGTGAACACCCAATTGCTGTAAAACTCAATTGAATTCTCAAGCGTAGAACTGCAGGAAGTCATTCATTCGTAAGAGTAGGAATCTTTCTGCGATGAAAGAGCTTCTAAGCGTGGCACAATGTGCGAATCCATTGTTGAGTGCATTACCAGCATCGACCAGGCGTCGGCACCGAAGTCTCTGCCCGCCTTTGTGCTCCATGGGTGGATCAAATCGGTCACCCAACACTATAAAAGTCAGTAAGAATATCGCTATCCTGAGACACTCTTTGATACTTGCATTCAAAAATTCACTGGAATGAATCGAGCATCGTTCGAAAGTCTGACTTGTTTGGAGCTTAGGTCATTGTGAATGGAGTGGGGTCGGAGCTTGGGAAGGCTGCTGTAGCTGCCATTCATAAAGCACGAGGGATGGAATTAGCCGGCGCATTAGACCGCAAATTTCAGGGCCAAGACGCGGGTGAGGTAATTGCTTTTCTTATCTCCGATATCAATGCTGTACGATTGGATTATTGATACCGAAATTCAACGTAAATTTGGTGTGCAGGTGGCAGGACTTGAAGAAGCATTGGAAGTGCCTATCTTAAATGACATAGTCATGGTACTAGGATCCCTTTCTCAGGTATGGCCTTCATAATCTTCACACAGTACTTCTTGCAGCAGCTTGAAGGTTTTTGACTATGTGAAGGGGAATGTAGGGAACAACGATGGGAGTCTTTGTGGACCTTGATGATCCTGCCGGAGTCTACGAAAACGTTCGTCAGGTTAAGTATACATATCACGCTCCTTTATAATGGTCATGATGCAAATCGTTTGACTGAGTAGCCCTTGACCTTCAAGTTTGACTTGGTCAAGGAGATGGTTTAGCTCTTTGAGAACATTGCAACTTTGGTACAGGCAACAGCATTTGGCTTGAAGAGCGTGGTTGGAATACCAGGTTTAGAGATGGATCAAGTAGGAGCGCTTTCTTCTTTCTGTCAGAAGGCCAGCACGGTGAGCAACGGTGAGGCTTCCCTTTGAAGCTCCAAGTTGTCAATGAAGTCCAATTCTTTGTATTCTGGAATTCTAACAGTCTGAACCTTGTGTGTGTCTGCTTAGGGTTGCATTGTGGCCCCTTCCTTATCAATAGGCGCAGTGCTGCTCCAACAAGCTGCAGCTACGGCAGCCTTTCATTATAAGCATGTTGAGATCATCGAATCACAGCAAGGCTTATCAGTAAGTTGAACCTTACTTAAGTAGGAATTTATCTCCTTCTTGAACATCCGATGATGCTTACTTTCTCTGGGCAGGAGTACCCATCGCAACAAGCCATACAGCTTGCCAGCAGCTTATCAGGGCTCGGACAAATATACAATGACGGCGATGCCTCAACTGACTATCCGGTACGGTAGTCTTACACTTGTGTCTATATGTTGCTCGCTGTGCTTCGTCTCATTGAATGACTTCTGTTCAGGCTAGAGGGGATATAGTCGGAGATGGAGTGCGTATCCACAGCATGGCGTTGCCAGGTCTTGTTTCCAGCCATGACGTGCGATTCGCAGGCCCCGGAGAGGTACTAACTGAAACTCTCACCCATGTTTCTCCTCTCTTGAATTCTAGTATTCTTAACAAACTGTTTCTAGCAGATGTTGTCCATTCGGCACGACGTTGCGAATCTGAAGGCGCTCATGCCGGGCCTGATTTTGGCCATTCGAAAAGTCGTTCGACTCAAGGTCATCAATCCCCGTCGCTTCTTTACAATGCCCGTATTCATTCTCTTTGAACGCAATGCTGGTTTCTGTTGGTGAGAGAGCAGTGTGTCAAGTCCTTGTACCTGACATCAGTCTATTTGTCCTATGCAGTCTTTGGTCTACGGATTGGAGAAGATCTTGTAGGATCAATAACGATCGAAGCGCAGTGTCACAGGAACTGATCCCAGCTTTTCCAATGGAAAATGTGAGAGATGACTTTATGCTTAAAAGGATGCAGGGTTCAGATTCTGTTCTTGTTTACATCGTGGCCTCATAGACTGTTATTTAGTACCCTCAGTCTGCTGTTGGGTAAGATAGCCTTATTTATGCATTATGCTAACATTAATGATTTGATTCCTGAGCAGCAGAAGACAACTAAAGCACAGAACTTGTTGAGATATTGTTGGAACGGAACTGTAATGCCTGCTCACACTGGCATCCGCGGAGAGTCGAGGCAAGTGGTGGTGTGGCTAGATTACTTGTCTTTGTTGTAGCGTAGATGGAGATGGTCAGGAGATCGAGACGCATCATAGAAGTTTCCTTCCTTTGTGCTCTGAAGCCACAATCGATGGCTCTTGACAATCTATATATAATTCGATTGAATTGTGGAGTGGACAGCGTAGCCGCTAGGCATGCACCGGCCTTACGCCCCGGTAGTCGCCGATGATTGCTTCGGCTGTCCTTGTCCAGGTCGTGTCGGTGGTCCTGTTCGGGTTGTCGGTTCGAGTCGCGTCGTCGTCGGTGCTTGGGTCGTGTGCTTGGGTCGTGTGCTTGGGTCGTGTGCTTGGGTCGTGTGCTTGGCTTGGGTGTGTGTCAGTGCTTGGGTTGGGTTGGGTTGGGTCGGGTGTGTGTCTCTGCTTGGGTTGGGTCGGGTCGGGTGCTTGGGCCGGGTCGTGTGCTTGGTGTGTGTCCCTGCTTGGGTTGTGCTTTTGTACCTGGGTCTTGCGTGAAACATGCTTGAGGTGTCCTTGGGGTTGGGGTTGTACTATCATACTTGAGTCATGTGTGGGCCATGCTTGGGGTTGTGTTCTGTCATTGTACTTGGGCCTTTTGCGAATCATGCGTGGGGTGTGCTTGGGGTTTGTGTGCGTGTTTGTAGTCCGATTTACAATTTCGTGTTTGTAGTCCAATTTACAATTCCTTCGAGAAATTTCTTGCGTTTATTTTCTCTTGGTTTCAGTTTATCGCTGAGTAGACTATATTTTCTACAATTTAGCGATTCGGATGATGTTACAAATATTATAATGATGAGAGATCTGTGGTTCATCGACAACATACTCAAAAGTATCATAGCGAACGGCCATATGATTATTGTCAACCATGCGTACCATTCATACAGTTGAGAACCTTGTGTATGTGGACAACGGTAGCCTTGCACAATATTCGTAACAGTCTGAAGCCATACTACACTCTCACTCCAGATAATTTCTGTTATAGAGGTACCGAGCAGTATGAAAGCAAGATTGTACCTCGCGTATGACATAAATCGTGAACATCGTATACCAAGCGAAAAACAGCCAGTATACATCAACTTCAACATTGCTCTGTATCCAGTCTATGGTCCCAATGAGAATAGGCTGGATACGAGCATGGTAGAGGGGCATAACAAACTTCGGTCACGAAGTCACTTTATTTCTGTAATGCGCACCATTTTATACGCGTCAAACCTTGGGGTCTTTATATTGAATATATCCTGTAAAGTGTGCTGCACAACGCTTTGAATTTGCCGTACATCGGCGTATACAATAATATACAATTACCATACTGTTGCAAACCGGAAAACGGACCAGAGTCGTCTTCTCAGCTTCACTTCTTATTTTGCGTCAATGCTGAAGGCAGACCCTTTCTCATCTTCACTCCCCCACAATCTGGACACTGAAAGAAAAACAAGAATAAAAACACATTAGCCGCTTCACTCGATAATTTGAGATTACTATTTCGAAACAGAAGTAGTACATGTACATATCCACTAGGGCTTCAATGATCTCTGTATGTGTATTGCTATAGCTAATAGTCGTTTTTAGTAACTTCGAACCATACTTTCGAGATGTAATAACCATACTTTCATGACGTCTCCTTCATACTTATACAGGTTGTTAAGTGGAATATCCGGTACAGTTTATAGAACTTCCAATATTTATTTGTTCAGCATTTAGCTAAAGGGATGAGAATCACCCACTTCTAAACATGTACGGGTTACTGCCAATACTATCGAAATCAGTCATACGAATGAGAGAAAGTCTACCTTTTTCACACAACGTCCAAAGCAGAGTGGGCAAGGGTCGGTGTGCCGGAGTTTCCCCTCCCACACGAGTACACCACGGCCTTGACATACATGACACTGTTGTACTCCGTACCCTTCGCACTTTTCACAGATTTTCTGCGGCACAGGACACAAAAAATAAGAAATTGAGATTCAGACAATCTATGATATGAAGTTTATGGAGGTTATAATGTGACTAATAATATCTACTGTATGCTTGAGAGGATAACGATAGATTTGGTGGCTAAAATGGGTGAGGAGCAACCTGTGGAGTTCCAGGCAAAAGGCCTTGTTTTTCTACAGCAGTTTTGACTCCAATAACTGCAACTGCGAGCGCCATCACAAAACCTATTGGCCCTGCAAAAGCACAATTGAGTACAATCGTCAGAAATATTATCAAGTTGTGATTCAGTAATAGCCGGTTGTACTGTGGACATACCTGGAACTATTGTGGAATTGAGAGGACGACCAACTGCTCCAACTGAGTGAGAAACTGCCCGTCTTCCTACTGAAGAGAAGCCTTGCGATAATGACATCGACGGGGGCCTAGCTCTTGCTCTTGGCCTTCCTCTTGCTCCTTTCTTCACATCAATGTCTGTACAAAAACGAAGCTCAGAAACGCAATACAGCTTCAAATTTCGATAGTGATACGAGCTTTCTAAGTCACTTACCTGCAAGTTTCTCAGCGTGAGCTCCATCCCCGGATGCAGCAGCAGTGAGGGGATCTTCAGGTGCGGACTCAATATCGTCATTTTCCTCATCAACTGTCGACTCGGTTCGCTCGTCTTTAGACAAGGCAGAGCTCTCAGCTTCAGAATTCGTCCTCCGCTTGGAAGACTCGAAACTCTCAACAAGCGGCGAGTACAATGACCTGAAACGGAACACATAACAAATTAATAGAACGAACAACATTTTCACACGAAAGGCATGTGAATACTGCCGGATCGTCCAGGTGGGTACTAGCTCAAAGATAAGTTTGTAAGCAGCTTCTAACGATCAATTACCAAAAGGGACTCATGTACAGATCTAGCTCTGCTCGAGGTAGTTGTTACCGAGAGCAAACTATCTACTTCTGCACTCCGAACGTCCTCCAAGACAGTAAGTGGTTTTCCTGAAACTCGGCTAAATCCCCTAATCTGTGAGGTTGAGGACCTGCTATGTGAAATTTACATGAAATGTAGATTCAGAGGCTTTGGCTCCTGTGACCACACAATGTAATATCTGAACGAGAGGATGCCCCTACATAATGGTTGAAAGCGTTAAGCGTACAATTTACTTAGCAAAATGAGCTGAAAATTACACGTCTGTTGTCAATGTGTTCACGAAGATAGTCTCGCAACCAGGTTGATCTATCATCGACAATTAGCTACCTTATCTTGAAAGAAACCTTTCCGACTGAGAATTCAACAACATTGCAGAGCATT
The DNA here is from genome assembly GCA_037043015.1 of Bryum argenteum. Classification (NCBI taxonomy): domain Eukaryota; kingdom Viridiplantae; phylum Streptophyta; class Bryopsida; order Bryales; family Bryaceae; genus Bryum; species Bryum argenteum. The sequence goes on from CM073324.1 coordinate 3,183,627, forward strand.
TTCGGGCGAGAACAATGTCTAAGATTGCAAGGATCCAAAACGAACCTCGTCACTGCCCGATTCCTGAGGTGCTTCTCATCACGTTGCTGTCTCAAAGAAAGTTTCAGCAATCCACCAGCAGGAGAGGCAGACCGAAGCCTCTGCCTGCCCGATATCAAACTACACCCTCGCGTCAACTTTGATGAACCATAACTACAACACGGGTGCAACTCGCATATAGTTGCTGCCATTACACGAAAACCTGCTTGACACTCGAATCCCAACACCCGGACACTTCTCAATCTAAACCTTCACTTACTCTCTCAACTGCCGCACTTTCAAAACAACGTCGCAACAAATTTCGACTCACAGCGTCGCAACGACCTCACAGACTACGGAGCTTGTAACCCTATCAGACTTTCACAATTGGAGAAACTCTGACAACTGTTCTATTGGATCCAAAGAAGCGTGACCAACCTATCACAGTTTTGGAAGAAATGCACGTATTCCAATACAAAATCAGGCTCCTACCAAACCCTTCATGCTAAACTGGGTCGAATGACGTCAACAGGGTAAAGAATGGATAGAACTGTGAAAGTAATCTTTGAAAAGCAAGGAGAGAATGAATTGGCACGGAAGTAACCACGACGATTGTGGACCGCAGCTGAAGATCAAAAGTGCCAACAACAGACGTGAATTCTGGATTGGCACGCACTCTACCTCGCTACTGGCTCAACCGCTTTCTAAACAAAAAATCTTTCACGATTTCAATAAGGTCTCTTGTCCCAGACCTAGCTATGAGCTGAAACAGCTCATCGGTTGTAACGAGGAAGATTTGAACGAGGACGGCTGTACATCCTCGAAGGTACTAGAAAGTATGAAAAACCACAGTGATGATAATCATCTATTCGTCGTCGGGGTGAAAAGAGAAGTGGCATATGAAGCCCCAGGTGGCAGTGTTCGGATTGAGAGTAGGGTGATACCCAATTACGTCCCTGGATATCAATATCTTCTGGGCTTGTCCGCAAGGTCGGGTGTGCAACGTCTGTGACTCGATCGGTAGCAGTGCAGGTTGATTGTATCTTTGCACAATGATTGTGTTTCCGACTGCATTTGATAGTTTGGGTGGTTTTAGACAGTCAGGAATTTGCTCAAAAACTCTGGGTGCTGAAATTGGATTGTAAGCAGATTCTTCTGTAATGGCAGCATCTCTTTGTAAGTTGCGGAGATGTCTATTGTGTTGTAGTCTTGGTTCAGAATCGGGGAGGCAGAGGCTTCGGTCTGCCTTCCCTGTTGATGGAGTGCCGAAGCTTGTGGTGATGAGGATTGGGCAGTGACGAGGTTTGTTCTTTCATGCTTAGATTCTTGAACGCTCGCAACTTTAAACCTTGATCTCGTCCTAATTTTTCGGTACGTCAATCGCGATTGCTGAAAGTTTGATCGTAGAGCAATATCATTATAATTTGAAGTCTGTATTTAAACGAGATGATTATCGTATGAGGAACTGGTGTTCGAAGGAAGAAGGATTCTTAGGTGTAGGGTTTAGGGTTTAGGGTGAAGTACGAGCTTACTTGTAAGCGATGGGGTTAATGTGGAGGTGGTATTGAGATACTCGTGTATGTGGAGCTCCAGCAGATGTAATTCTTCAAGACGATGGAGATCCTATAGCAGAAGTATTGGATTTGAGGTTCACAATAGCAGCAATAGCATAATGTGAGAGGTGAGTTTTGAGCGCCTGGCTTCTAATTCGGTTGTACCTACGTCTTTTATTTGGTTGGTACTCAATCATTTAAACGTGTGCAGCTGGAGGGATTCCAAAATGGTGCACTCCAGCTTCGTTAGGGTTCTGGCCATTGCTGGACGCCACCACCCATGCATGAGGTTCGCTCGATCACCTCGCTCATATCAACTCTGCATTGAAATTACTTTTTAAGCGAAAGTACTCGTATATTGAATCCGTTATGTGCTTTTGAAAGTCGTGGTTTTAAAAAATGGTGCAGGAGCTCGTCGGTATCGCTGCCATGGCGTCGAGAATTTGGCATACCTTCGGCATACACAGACACTCTGTGCGGAAAAGGCGAGTGTACTGGGGTTGGAGAGATTAAGGACACACGCAAGGCGAATGATGTTCTTAATAGTTTGAGCAAGAGAGGTCGATTGAGAGAGGCAATGCAGGTACTTGATTCGGTGGATAATCTTCGCATTCAAATTCATCGAAAGACCTATTCTGCTCTGTTGCAGGTGAGGGATACTCTATTATGTTCCTATTTTGCAGCCTCGTGAGTTCATGTGAAGCATCTCTTATCATTCGTTCTTGATTCTATTGATCACCATATGAAGTGTTTCTAATGGTTCATCTGAATGATAGTCTCCACAGCATGATCTTTGAAGTGTTTCGATATTGTGACTGCATTACGATGCAGGTGTGTACGAAAGTGAGAAATTTGGGAGATGGCGAGCGGATTCACAATCACATCAAGAAGTCAAGCGTGGAGCCTGACATCTTCATGTGGAACTCACTGATTAATATGTATGCGAAGTGCGGAAAGACGGGATCCGCGCAGCAAGTATTCGACGACATGGTGAACAGGGATGTGTATTCATGGAATCTACTTCTGGCTGGATACGTCCATCAAGGTCAATTCGAGGAAGCCTTTAAGTTGTACGATCGGATGGTGAAGAGCAGCACAGAACCTGACAAACATACAATCGTAAGCTTGCTCAATGCCTGTGTAGACGAGAGTACCTTACCTCGAGGTCGAGAGTTAAGCGCCCATGCATCCGAGGCCGGATGGGACACCGATCTTTACGTCGGCACTGCACTAATAAACATGCACGTAAAATGTGGGAGCGTCGAGGATGCCATCAAAGTATTTGAAAACCTACCAAGACGAGATTTGGTCACTTGGACGTCTATGATAGCTGGATTGGCACAGCATGGTCGATTCGATCAAGCTCGTCATTATTTCCAACTCATGGAATCCGAAGGTTTGAAGCCGGACAAGGTGGCTTTTGTGAGCCTCCTCAGAGCATGCAATAGCCGAGAAGCTCTTGCTCAAGGGAGAATTATCCATGCTCGGATGAAAGAAGCTGGATTGGACGCAGATACGTACGTCGGTACTGCTCTAGTCAGTATGTATGCCAAGTGCGGGAGTATGGACGATGCGGTTCAAGTTTTCAACAAGATGAAGGAACCGAACGTTGTATCATGGACGGCTATGATTGCAGGATTCGCTCAACATGGGCTCATGGAGGAAGCTTTCAGGTTCTTCGACAAGATGATAGCAGTAGGAATCGAGCCTAATAGGGTGACATTCATGAGCATTCTCGGTGCGTGCGCGAGTCCATCCGCACTCCAAATAGCTCGCCAGATTCACAACCACATCGACCAAGCTGGTTTTGGATCAGATCCTCGCGTCAAGACCGCTCTTCTCAGCATGTACGCCAAGTGCGGCAGCTTGAACGATGCCTGTGCCATGTTCAAAAAAATCTCTAAGCAGAATGTCGTCTCTTGGAATGCTATGATCACGGCCTACGTCCAAAATGATCAACACGGCAACGCTCTAACTACCCTCCGAACGATGCTGAGCGAAGGAGTTCAGCCAAACAACAGTACTTTCACAAGCGTTCTGAATGCTTGTCACACCTCAGACACCGGCAAGTGGGTTCATTCACTCGTTACAAAAGCTGCTCTCGACTCCGACCTTCACGTCAGTAACGCGCTTATAAGCATGTACATAAGATGCAGTGACGTATCATCTGCTGAGAATGTATTCAACAAGATGCTCAAACGTGATGTAGTATCCTGGAATACCATGATCGCAGGCTTTGTTCAGCAGGGCCAAAGCTCACTTGCTTTTGATTACTTCAACAGGATGGACGTGGAGCCAAACAAGTTGACGCTCATTGGGATGATGAATGCTTGTACAAGCCCAGATTCGCTACAACAAGGAAGACGACTTCACGCAATGATCGCTGATGACAATGACGTGCTGATTGGAACGGGGCTCATAAGCATGTACACGAAGTGTGGGAGCATAGAAGATGCAAAACTCGTGTTCCAGAAGCTCCCAGTGAAGAATGTGTACTCATGGACTGCGATGATAACAGCGTACTCCCAGCACGGGCGCGCAAAGGAGGCTCTCCAGCTATTTGATCAGCTTCAACAGGAAGGAGTGAAACCAGATCATGTTACATTTGTAGGTGCTTTGTCGGCATGCGCTCACGCAGGTCTGGTCTCCGAAGGGCTAAAGCACTTTAACTCCATGAAAGCGTATGATATTGAGCCTACCATGGAGCACTACGGCTGCATGGTGGATCTGTTTGGTCGTGCAGGATTGCTGAACGAAGCAGTAGAGTTTATGGAGAATATGGAAATGGAGCCAGATGCGCGTCTCTGGGGCGCCTTGCTGGGTGCTTGCCAGGTTCACAACAACGTAGAGTTAGCGGAAAGATGTGCGCAGAAGAAACTGGAGTTAGATCCGAGTGATAACGGAGCATATATCGTACTATCAAACATTTATGCGGCTGCGGGAATGTGGGAGGAAGTTGCGAAAATGAGGAAGATCATGCAGCAGCGAGGAGTGATAAAGCAGCCAGGACAAAGCTGGATAGAAGTCGATGGCCAAGTTCACACATTCTATTCCGATGATAAGACTCATCCACAGACGGAACAGATTCATGCAGAGCTTCGGAGGCTGCATTTGCAGATGAAGGATCTGGGGTATCGTCCAGATACTCGGTTCGTGTTGCATGATGTGGAGGAGACAGAAAAAGAACGGGCACTTTGCCATCATAGCGAGAGACTTGCGATTGCCTTTGGTCTTTTGACTACTCCCCCTCCCACTCCTATTGTAATCTCCAAAAATCTTCGGGTTTGCGGGGACTGCCATACCGCCACGAAGTTGATCTCGAAGATCACTAAGCGAGAAGTCATCGCTAGAGATGCAAATAGATTTCACCACTTTCGAGATGGTGTTTGTTCCTGCGGAGATTTTTGGTGATGCAACGACGATAGGATTGCTGAGGTTTCATCAGTTTTCATCGCAGGAAGAAACAAGGGAACAAATCCTCAATCAAAAGCCAATATTCCTTCTTCATTCTTCTGATTGATATCTGAAGTAAAGTGGGTCTGAAGAAGATAGGTTAGTGGATCTTGTGCAGGAGTTGAGTAACTTATGATTTGAGAAGCGAACAAACATTTTGAGAATCATAAACCGGTTACAATGAAGGATTCCTTACTTTTGACATTTGCCTCTGTTTTCACTTTCTATGCATCTTATGTGTACCGCATCCACAACAATCTTTTCGCATGGTTCCTCTTTCAAGCCCTTCCAATCACATGTCTGTTAAACGAAGCACCCCATGCGCTAATCTACACTAGGAAATCATTGTGGTCCGTGGATGTTCTGTAAGAAGTACATTTCTGGATATCAAACTTCGATCAAATCATGGACGTTAAATCGATATGGAATCGAATCATTGACATCGAAAGAAGTCTCACAGCATGAACAAACAAGTTCAGTTTCTACTTTGTACTTACGAATCCTCCATTTTAGATTATTTCAAGAACATGCTATTTAGAAGAAACATCCATGCAATCAGAATTAGGAATGCTCCTCCAGATCAAGTCATAACCCAGTCAGTTTGTAACGCAATCCCATTTCGGTCTACGCATACCAAGATTTTCAAACATATACGAATAAGTCTTCTTTATCTCCAGAAGTTGAAGGGCCTCCAACTGCTTACTATTCAATCTCTCCATCTTGTTTGAAGGTTTAGATGAGATATTGATAGGACCAAAATACCATTACAGTATGGATATCTAAACGAAGTCTTTGAAACGACATAACCATTATCTTGTAGGCAATAGTGATTCTATACAAACTTGTCCTGTAGTGTAACAAGTCTTGCAACCCCAGCTTGCAATCTCTCCGCATTCTCTGGTATGGTCTACTTTTGAGTTGAAATTTTGTCAAGTTGCTCAAGATTTCATAATGAAATTTTCTATTTTTGCGAAGTCAATAGAGCGATCTTTTGACTCAATACCAAATTTTAGAATATTCTTACATTGACATGTGGCTTACTTAATAACCATCAAGCTCAATTTTGATGAAAAAAGACTACTGCGAAGTATGAGGTTTCATCTGGTTTAGAGTATGAGATTTGAAAAAATGTTTGAAGTCGAAAGTTTTCACAAACGTGAGTACTTGCTTGGAGAGTATGTTATTTATAAACATATCCTAGAAAAATTTGTGAGGAAAAAATTGTCATGTACATGTATTTTTCTTTGAACATGTATTTTTCTTTAAATTCTCTAAGTCAACTTTGTGAGATTGTAAATATTGTGACTGTTGGAACTTATGTTCTAAATGGTGTACAAGAAATTATTCAATGACCACCGACTTTGCCCAACCTTAATTTTGTAAAGAGCGTGTGGAAGCAAATTGATACAAAGAAATAAATGACAAAATAAAAACAAAATGTGGACATTAGCCAATTTGGCATAGGAGGTTGAACCTCAAGAAAGTATTAGGAAGTTGATTCCTACAATGCCAAACCAAATGGAAGCTCAATAGTAGCTCAAGGTGGTGGAACTCAGAGGTTGTAGGTACTCTACTTTATTTTTGAATAGTTGCCAATGAGAAAGACAAATTGTAAATTTCATATCATATTGGACTCTTACATTGCTTTAGCTTTATTTTGAGACCTAATTTGACTTTATTTGATCAAATTTTGATCTGATATATGGGTTTGATTCTTTAACCTTTAATATGAAAGAGTGAAAACTACGAAAATACTTTGGAGCCACATGGAGGAGAAGTTTACTTACATAGTGTGCAACTTTGTAATACCAAGAATGTGAATACAGATATATATTCTATAAATTGGTGAAATCAAGTTCTAAAAAATTACCATACATGTTTCTCAATTGATTTTTTTTTTTTTTTTTTTTTTTTTTTTTTTTTTCGGAATTAAGTCAATAAGATAAAATAATTTGCCAAAAATAGAAATCTCATTTTGTGACATTGAAATTTATGAACACATAAAGGGTCTGTAATGCAAAAGAATTAATAGAATAGATCTCACAAAATCCTATCACATTGGATATGAATTAAAGAGTTTCAAGAGATCACAAAATGGTTGCAAGATCTATTACACGGTATTGTACAATGTGAGAGGAATTAGTAGTCTTTCAAATAAAAGAGTCAATAGTTATTTGCCGCTATATTGTGGAGGTTTGAACGAATTTGAAAAAGAGAATTAGAATTGTCTTTTGTCATATACTACTAGTAATGAGAGGCTCTAGACTTGCTAAAGGTAGTCGCCCGCCACTTCTACCCATCCAACTTCCACTCAAATGCATCGTTTACTTTATGCTACCTTGACTTTTGGGAGACTTAATCATGTCTTGTGAGAGACTTAATCCCGTCTTGTAGGAGACTTAATCTAGTCTTGTGGGAGACTTTGTCCATTCTTTTGGGAGAACCTTAAAACTTACAAACTCGAAGTACTAATAAATTTTTGTCATGGGGAGATTGATAATAGAATGCAAGCTCATTTAGCATTTCTATTGGAAAAAGGTGTGTATTCGAAGGGGTGTTGCATCTAACAACCCCTCCTATCTGGCTACATATATCCAATCTTCTACCTAGCATGTAGAAAATGCCCCATATTGAGCTCACTACTTACATTTAGCCACATAAAGATCATTTTTCATTTCCAACAAAGTGGTTTCACGACTCCCCTTCTATGGTAGCCCGCTAAAAAATTGCTCCATCCTAGACATAGCAGCCTACCACAACCCTAGCTATCCATCCAACTCCCACTCAAATCTCCCCTGTACTTTAGTTAATCGGACTTTGGAAGATTCATGTTGTCTATTGGAAAACATAAAAACTTTTGGACTTTTGGACTTCAAGTACTTTCAAATTTTTATCGTAGTGTAGTAAAAGACAAAATATAACAAGGTCATTTAGCCAACCCCTCCGAAACGAGTGTGGATTTAGGGACTTCTTTAGCCAAGCCATTGGGAATGTCCTTAGGGCGCTTCTTCATGCTTGAGTTGACCTACTATCTTACAAGAACCCCAATTCCGTTAAAATGGCACTATGCCATGTGCCATTTTGTCACACTAGATCTTACATTTGTGCTCATATAAAATGGTATATTTTGTAATATCACAATTTTTTTGTAATATCACTTCTTCATATACATTGTCACTCATTTTCCCTAATATCACCTTAAAATTTTGTTATATCACATGGTTTTTGAACTACAGTTCAGAAAGTTGAGGTGTGCCATTTTACCGGAATAATGCCATTTTAACGGAATTGGGGTTCAAGGTAACTCCTGTAGCAACCTCCCTTCACTAGTATGCATGAAAGGTGACAGTCACAGTTACTAATTAAGTGAGAGAACATCAAAGTTGACGTGTTAAGTGATAGGCCTCTATTTCTTGTGAAAAAAATGAATATATAGACTTTGTTTTAAGTGCGAGTTAAAGGTGTCTTGTCCCACTAGACATTGTTACAAATTGTCACTTGATACAAGAGACAAACGAATTGATAGAATTTCCCGACTTTTTAGACGTCACTTTTATGCTTTTTTCTTTTAGTGCTTCTAAAATGAGGGAGGAAAGATAATGGGTTATCCTCATGTGTAGACTACACTTTACAACTCCTCTACTTTGTATAGATAAAAGTTAAAAATCAACTAGTGTGAGCTTCCCAAACAAAGAAGTTACTCCAAAAAGCATGCTAATATGAGGGTAGAATTATCAAAGGTAAGAAACAAGGGTCACCCATATTATTATTATTATTATATGAAACAATCGAGTCATCCATATTATCAAGAAGGCTAGCCAAACCTTCTTGGCAAAGGTGATTCTAAAAAAAGGATTTTTATTATTATTACGGGTAAGATGTCTCCAAATTGCACGGAAGTTGTCCCCACCTTCAAATAAAAGCGGATTGGTTGGAGCATGGGGAGAGGCTCTTAGGGCCGATCGATTTACACAAGGGGCCAAGCCATTGATGGGGCCAATTCATAACAAAATTCTTAGTTGTAATTGGTTCATTTCTTGAAAATGACCCAAAGGGCTTTAAATGGGTAGTCTAGGCCAATATTTTGAAATTAGATTATAATGGGTGGGGTACAAGTTATGACACGGCCGACGCTTCAAAAGTTGGGAGATACAAGAATCGAAGGCCAATTCGTGGCCTAGAGGCTGTTCCTTGGTTTCAATACAAAATCATTATTTCACTAAATTATTTTATTGTGAATAAATCAAAATCATGGATTGTAGCTAATAATAAAAATTGGCCGTTGACCTTGATTTTCCTTCTAGGAATCTGCCCCAAGGGCTTTACACGTGGGAAAGTTAGCCCCATTTTATTAATTGTTTGATGTATTCTTTAAGTGGCCTATGGCCCTCATGATGTGAGTGAATTGGCTTGAAGATTGTTAACCTTGACTCCTCCTATGAAGCGTCCCTTAAATCATCCCTCGTTGCATCTCCCTAAACCACCTTGCAAACTCAACATGGCAAGGTATGCTAAAATTCAATCACAAGGGCGGATCTGTGGCAATAAAAATGCCATGTGAAGAATAATTGGATTGGAAATCCAAACGGTGAAATTATGCATTGGTACAATGACCACAATTCGGCCTGAGTCTCATTTAGGGGTTAACAACCCCTCCTCTCTGACCACATTTAGCGAGTCTTGTAGCTAGGCTCATTGGAATGCTCTTAGAGCATTCTCAATGAACTCGGTAACGGGTCCCGCCAATGGCTCTAACCGTGAGTTCACCAAAAAGTCGACCCAACGGTTACGCTACAGCTCCCTTCACCCTGACGAGTCCGCTATTGGAGCTCGTGCTCTCAGCATATTTTCCATTTTTGCCATGAGCTCTACTACTCTTGCTATCCTGGTCAAAGGTCTACAATGGCACCGCGTGGCCTCCGCCTCGCCACTATGGTCGGTAGCCAGCCACTATGGCCACGGGATGGCCTTCTTGGGCACGGGTGGCGGGTGAACCATTGGGGCCGCCGGCTCACAGGCACTCCTGCTACCTCCGCGGGCGCCCACTACTCGCCTTTAGAGTGAGCAATTGCAGGGCATCCATTGAGGATGCCCTTAGTGGCTAAATGCTACTGTAGCAGCGTTTCCGTCTCCGGTCACGAAAACGAACGAAAAAGTACCGCTGACATACATCATCCGTTCGCATAAACTTCATCCATTCAGGACGTGCATACTGCGAGCTTCTGGTCTACCCGACAGCTGCACTTGGTCACGGAAGCGAACCAACTCAAACCCTTGTGATTCCTCTTCACCTCGATCGATTGTGCCCCCAACTCATCCTCCCGCCAAGGCATGTGACCCGCATCCAAAACAATTCATTTGAGTCTACACTCCATTTGGGTCCGCAACTTTTTTCTACGCACGCACTTCGCCAGCCATGGCGAAGAAGAAGGTAGAAAAGCCAGGCGATGGAGCCAATCAAGCTGCCAAGGTCAGTGCATTCCTCTCATCACCCATACAGTGATCCAACTTTTACCGCTTTTTCGAGTTTCCGAGCCGCCGATGATAGCTTTGTGTTTTGCACTTTCCAAATTGGCAGTTCCAGAGGTCGGCAGTGGCTTCGATTTACAATCGCTACTTGCATTGCTCTCAAAGCAGGCTCACAATTACGAAGAATCTGCTGTGGACCATATTTAGGGTTTTCAGTGTTGGTCCATTCCTGAGTGGTGACAGTTTAGCTAGGTCACAAAAATTCTCTGTGTGGCGCTTTTCGATCAGCTTGGAGGTTCGTCATGGTTAGGGCTCTGACATTGTATTTTATTGTGTGGGTTCCAGAAAAAGAGCAAAGAAGTGGATCCTGTGCGAGTATTTGCAGAGAGGGTGAGAGATCATAAAGAGCTAGACACGCGGTGGGCGATTCTGCAAGAAGCAAGAGTGGAGTATTTTAGGGGGAAGGATTTTATTTCTGTGTTACGAGCCCATCCTGAGCTTATTAAACCTCTAGGAATCGAGGCAGCCATTGAAGATGTGGAAATTGATATTGGTAACATCCTTCTTAAGAGGAAATTGATAGTGCGATGTGATCGTGTGTCCAAGACCCCAAGGCCGGGCAAGACGAAACTGTCCAAGTGGCCAGGACGCATCGAAATCGACCAAGTGCGTAACACCCTCTTCCTTTCACCTCCAGTCTGATTCATCATAAACAGCCCAAATCTAGTGGCAGAGCCGTGAAGAATATCGCATAGAAAGCTCCATACGGCTGACCAAACAACTCCTAAATGTAGGATGAGGCCTGGGCCGGTTTGAGTTCACATTGTCATAGAATCGCCATGCTTAGTGTACCTCTTCCAGCATAGAATCAGATTATAGTATCATAATGCTTATTGTACCTTTGTTCCAGCAGAGAATCAGGTCCTTCTAGTGGATGACAGCTTTTGTGTTTCATTGCAGGAGCAAATGTTTTCCGAGACTGATTCGTTCTATGCGTGGACATTTGAACGGAGGAGGCCATTGTGGCAGACAGTGCTATCCTTCTTGGTTCCTGTAGTCACGCTTGCCTGTTGCCTATTTCCCGTGTTTCCTCACTGGTGCAAATTGGGTGTTCTCTACACCTGTTTAGCCTTTCTCACCCTCATATTCGGTGTCCTCATATGTAAGCTTTCAAATCCTTGGATACCAGCAATTGTAGTGCCCTTTTTTCATGGCATATTTGGAAATGTGGATGAGGTTCTGAGGTGGCTTGCATGTGTGCAGTGAGAGCGGCTATATTCACGGTCTTTTGGCTGATACTTGGCAAGCGAATCTGGTTCTTGCCGAATATATTGGCAGAAGAGGCCACACTTTCTGAGCTTTTTCACTTCATGCCCGACTTCAAAGATGAGGAACCTCCTCCTAAGTGGAGTACGAGAATCGCATTTGCTGCCGTTGCAGGAGTGCTCATCTGGTTTGTGGTCGTGTATGGTCCGAATGAGCAAGCTCGTGCAAGGTAATCTTTTCCCACTTTGATGCACGTCTTCATAACATCTCGGATAGTGCTATGTCTTCTAGTGCTGGTGTTTTGTACCACAAAAACTAGACTTGAGATCGAATTCATCCCAAAAAATAACGTTGGAATTTGAAGGTGGATGAAAGAGATACATCTCCTAAGGGACCATGTACCTTTTCATTCTAAAAACATCATTGCTAATCTAACATCAAAATGTTGCTGAACTTCACCCTAAGATTACACCAGTACAAAGGTCGACAGGTATTACAACTGAAACAGTTCAACTAAAATAGATCAATAGGTTCTGACAAAAGACGTTACTCGTAAGTAAATGTCGTCCTTTCAAGCACTCAACTAATGTCACTTTCTTATGGTTGTGGACAGATATCAGAAGAAGGCTTCGAATATCATTGATGATATTCTGACTTGGAAGCCTCAAGCACTCTCAGTATTCACAGGCAATCCAGACGGTCTTAACGAGACTGTTATAGATGCACCTGAGAGTGCAAAAGAAGAAATGCACCCCGAGGCAGGTAGCAAGAGGACTACTATTTCAGAGGAGGTGATAGAGGAAGCTGGGGAAGACGATATCAGAGAAGGAGTTCCGGTCGATCAATATTCGGACGATGAATCAAAGAGCGACCTTTAGTAAAGGTTAGAATTTATCCTTTTGCATGCATTGTCTGCAGGTTTCGGTTTAGATTATTGCTGCTGCTGCTGCTGCTGCTGCTTTAGTTACAGCTCTCACCTGCAAGGTCAATTGTGAGAGAATAGAATACGAATCTTGAGAGTTCCTCCTACAACATTTTTGTCCGCCTTGGGTTTCTATCAAACATTTAAACATCAGTTTGCAGGAGCATGATTGTATCATGATCTGCTTAATACAAAATGGTTGTCAATAATACCAACCTTGGGTGAAGCAAGAAATGTATGAGTAGGTTATGAAACACTCTTGATAATGTCTTTGGCTTTTTCTGGACGAGGAATCAACCTTCATGTTTCTTGTCATTTCCGGTCAAATTCAGTCTTCTGCTTTGGATGTTAAAACATCATGGTAGCAAGGCTCAATTGATATTTATTTGTTTCTAGATTTTAGGGGTATATGTATCAAATACGATTCTGTATTTCAATTGACAATTACATGTTTATAGTGGATATGGTGAAGTGTAAGAGTTGTTTTGTACAATGACTAAAAGTTCGCATGCATCGAAAGTTGGACGACATTTATTATTGAGTAACCTTTGGAATAGCTTTTTGACACATTTTGGAGGAACAACTTTTGAGACTAATACAGTGCACAAATCGTTGTACGATCTTGAAGTTGTTTATGTAAAGAAAATTATCCTAAAATTATGTAAGAAAATTATCCCAAAATTATTTGCCTATGCCTATGTAGGAAAACAAATTTGTAGCTTAGGAGACCATAATGATAAAAGTTGACAGTATATCTTATTTCATTTTTCCATTATGTTCTAGATTATGTCCCATAGTGTTTCAGTTTTTGCACCAAATGTCAAATGTTGTCCTTTGTACTTCATCCTAGAAGCAAGTTTTGGAACATAGGTTCATCTAAATGATCATTATGAAAAACCTTTTAAAAAATAAAAATAAAAAACCAACATATAAAGTGCTTGATATTGCCAAAACGTTCTCAATCAATGTTTGCAAGTGTTTACAATCTAATGATTTAAGGGTCGGGTGTGTCAAATAGTCACACTTGTATTTATTAGTGTTGTCTTACAGTGGGCATTTAGAGTTTCACCGTGAGTCGCCCACCACAAAGCCCCTGCAGTATAAAATAATATTCAAGTTGGCTTGATATAGCCTCCTCACATTAGCATGCAATGTAACAATCACTGGTTGAGGTAGTGGGACTAGTTTAATGAAGCGAACCAATTTGCTTCACATAGACGAGGGATTGCGCTAGAGGCGTGGGTAGGTCATGGAAGGGAATTTGCTTTACATAGATGAAGGACTGTGCTAGAGGCATGGTTAGGTTATTGAAGGGTGATATCAAAAAAGCACTTTAGGTGATATCAGAAAAGCACATAGAAGTGTAGGAAATACATTGTGAGTTGTCGAGAGTTGTTGATTAGTGTTACAAGGCACTACATGAGAGTTGTTGATTAGTATCACAAAGCACTACACAAAATTTGTTGATTAGTGTTACAAACGGTAATTGCGAACACCAAATGTCACATGACACCACAGTGTTACAACACTAATCTTCAAAACAAAACACCAAATGTAAGAGCATAAAAACTTTCTTGCAAGTAAAATAACTTATTGAAAATGACTTGAAGAAAAGACAAGGTAACCTTTTGGCAAACAATGCTAATCTTCATGTAATATTAATCTACAACTCTTGTGTAGTGCGAACTTGGTCTGAGCAAAGGGAATGAGTAGACCCAAAGTGGCACAAGGGACCCAAGCATGAGTCCTTTGTACCTTTTGGCAAACAATGCTAATCTTCATGTAATATTAATCTACAACTCTTGTGTAGTGCGAACTTGGTCTGAGCAAAGGGAATGAGTAGACCCAAAGTGGCACAAGGGACCCAAGCATGAGTCCTTTGTACCACTTCAGAGCTACTCATTCCCTCTACTGAGACCACATATGTAATAGTGAGGAAAATAGGCAGGTTTTAGTTGACGATGTTGTGAACCATTTGACATAAACTTCTTGTAGAGAGAAAGCTGAGTGCATGGTCCATTAAGGTAAAGGGACCCATTCCCGACCGGGAACCCATAATCGATCAAGCCCAATTCCTAGATTTTGAAAGAACAGATGTACCTCATTTGTATATTTGAGCATGTGATTGACTCTAGGTTCCAAGCAACTTTTCACTTTAAACAATTATGACTATTTGAATAATGCAAATAAAATCACGAAACTTTTTGCATTCAATAAGAACCTTATGTTTGCACACATGAAAAATTCTAAAAAAATATATATACCTTAATATCATATGCTAAAATTCTTAAGTGGTCGGTTATAGGTGCGTCTACCTTAACGTCGTGTGTTTTGAATCCGGGGTGGTCAAACTCCGTAGAAGCTGTCATTCTCTTTCAAAAGAGTCGGATGCCTTCCAACAATGGTGATAATTGTATGAAGGATACATGTACAATCATGTTCCATAAGATAATTACACGGGACCAATTCCTATGTTACCGTATTCTCTACGAGTTTGCTTGACTACAACTTGCTTCAGCTTTTTTTAGCATTAGAGTTAGATCATACAAAGGTATGTAGTTTATGAGTAGAGATTCAATTTCATCCGTCCATATTGTTCAAATTGGACTTACAAGATGAAAAATTTCCGGAGCTTTGGAGTATGGTTTGAAGTTCAATATCTATGCGATAAAATGGAATTGAGCTATTTGGCTTGAGGAACACTATATTGTATGTTTTCTCAAAAGATAATCTCAAAGTATTCTTTTCACTTGGCATTTGCTATTTAGAAAGTGCCTCTAGTAACATATAATACCTCATACATGTAACAACCATTGTACAAAGCTTCCATTATAAAGTGATATTCTAGCAAAAAAGGTAAAAAAATTATTGATGTCTTCATACGAGGGTCACTACAAGAGAATATGTTTACTCATACTTAATTTTCAAAAGCAAAGATTAATTTTCACAAATCATATCTACATGTACTTTGGTTGTCCTTCTCGCCCTTTCCAATGTTTGTGTTTTGTTTTCTCTAAACAATAAATACTTGAGTTTTGAAATAGACCCAACAACTTTTCCACTTTTCCAACCAAAGATTGAGTCACTTACAAGTACAATACATCTTTACATCAAGAATCTCCTAGAGACATGCTAAATGGCTATAAAAAAGAAGGAGCTTGCTTGTTTATCGTGCAGAAAACTTCCAAAACAGTGTAAGCAATAAAGGTGAGAAAGGGCAACCTGATCAACTGATTCAGTCATTGTGATAGAAGATAATATTCTAATGATAATGTGATGTAAATTGTCGACGGAAATTGATGAAGACAACCATGAAACATAGTTGGATGAAGATAGATAATGTAAAATCTTCATTCCGTACGCTTTTCCAAGTTCGTTGGACCTAACTATAGAAGCAACTGTACGGGTCTAATAAACATGTGCTATGAAACCATATTCAAATCTACAGCAAGATTACCATGAACATAAGCAATTATCATAGATGTTCATGCATGATATGTTGGTCATTCTAAAAAAGGAGGTAATAAAAATTGAGGATTTGTAGAAGCTTTGCATAGCACCAATGACAAATTAGTTTTGCATGTCATATACTAAAACCAAAGACCTCAAGAAATTTCTTCTAGTCTCAACCAACTCAAAGTCTAGCATGTCCCATTGGACTTTTGAAGAGGATAATCCAAACATGACGAAGAAATCTTAGTTGATTATACAACATATGGTTAGATTGAGTGATTAGATGTACTAATAACTTATGACATAAGGGCATAAAATATATCTAATATATGAAGGTGATTATTAATCATAGTGCTAAATGCTTTCATAACAATAATCTTGCTACATTTTCAAATTAAAATACCTAACATCTTGAATTTCCTAGATTTCACAGATGACCCAATATTGTAAATATTAGGGTAAATTTGATGGATTTTATGAAGATTCTAATGGGATGGATTTGTTGTGCTTTTTGTGGTTGGAAGGCTTATTCTAGATCTTTGCAACTTTAGAAATTCGGATAGGAACATAAGTGGGGATTACATACATTGTAATCGCATTAGTAGAGAAGCTTTGTTCATAATAGTTTTAGTTACATTCTTTCCGAAGGCATAGTAAACATAGGCATAGAGAGCTCAACAATGTCCCGTGTGAATCTCCAAATTATGGTACAAGTTGCTAAGGAACTATTAAGCACGGTTATTTAAGACTTTTGAGTTATACAAGGGCTTAAACTTTGTACAAGGGGCTCACTTGTGACAAACATAAATTAATTTCAATTACATCACATTGCAGCAAAGATAAGCCAAATTAGAGAGATTAAGCATAAGCCAAATTAGAGAGATTAAGCATGTTACAAGGAAATTACATTTCTATCTTCTAGAGAGAAATTAGAATTCTTTTGGGAATCCAGACTCCACATGTAAGACTTCTTACCAATATTCGTTGTGTTAGAGATTTGTGCCTATCTCTATAGATAGTTGTTTAGTTGCCTTATCTACATGATAATATGCCTCATGATTATCAAAACAAATTTTCCTCAAAGCTCATTATCAAAAAAACTCTTATAATCTAACAATTTAACTAGCCCACTAAATAACATGCATGTAATTAATATAATATCTCAAATTTTAAAGTATAAAGATTGTCAAATGACAAGATGACATCATCAATAGGAAATATGTAACAATACACGGTAAACAATTACACTTTTGTTTACTTATTAAAAAGAATTACTCTAGATTCTTTGGAATATGCTTGCAAAAGTCTATACCCTTGGTTGTGTTTGTCACGAACACAACAATTAAGAGAATTTGTGAAAACTAGTTTTCTAAGTTCAAACCAATACCACTCAAGAGTCATTTACTAAGAGTCTCAAAGCTCAAACCAATATCACTTAAGAGTAATTTGCTAAGTCTCATGGTTAGCAAGCTTTGGCACCAAACGTCTTCAAAGGTAGGATTGATTAACCATTCACAGCGGAAAACGTTTCGTGATTAGAGTCACTTGTTTTGAGGATTTATATGATTATTAGTTTTTAACAATTGAAGAATTGATCACTCTTGTTTCCAAAATTTTGGTTGTGTCCACTAATAATGCTATGTATGTCGGTCACGGTCCAATTTAGATTTCTACAAAATGGGCAATTCATCAGGGACAGATATGCATTGTCAATTTGTCAAGCATGCACCATCACTTCATCAAAATGCCAATCTATATCGACATATATAAAAGTATTATATATTCGTATATACAATGAGTCGAGTAGTTCATTATTTAACCATTACTCCTAACTTATTCTCCAGTACTATGATGTGGTTAATTTATTACTAAATTTGCTAATTTAGCATGAGAAGTCAAATTGGTAGTTTACGGCAATTTGTCCCTAAGCTAATGCAAATAAGTGAAGCAAATTGTCTCTATAAAATTAGCTCGGGGCAATTTCCTCCAAATTACTATGAAATAGCTAAATCTAAATTACAACAATTAGCCTCAACACTTCTAGACTTCAACACTTCATTCCAATAAAACAAGAAGACTTACCCAGTTTCTCAACACAAATTTAATTCACACAATTACACATCAGTGATGCATACAAGAATAATTGATAATAAAATTGGTGAATATTCATCGGTGCTTGAGAGCTTGAACAATTACAAAAGGCAAGTTGCACAAAATAAAAGTTATACCCAAACCGACCAGAAAGATAAAACTAATTGCCTATATTAGCTTCATGAGAGTGGTGACTATTGCCTGAACCATCACTAAGTCAAATAAGTACTTTCTTAAGCTGCTCATATATCATTATTGTAGTTCAATTGTTTTCTCACAATATATAGTATATAGGAACTATATAGTATATAGGAACTAGTATATAGGAACTATTACATCTACTCGACTATATATTCATCAAAACTTGAGAAGCTAATCAAATTCACAAAATAGTTTGGTTTACACTATTTATGATAAAATTCTTCATTATTAATGAGCATCTCTTTTTACTCTAAATTGCACCTTTGGCACAAAACTTGCAGTGATCGTATAGACAACACCTATGTAGAGCTTTTTAATTTTAGACAAGGCTCCAAACTCCAAAATTGCAATTTCATAGCACCTTGTAAACTTTGGAGTATGAGAATATTATTTACACTTTCTTGAAAATTTCAATCGTATAATCTTGAAGAGAACTACCATTGGAGGTAGTGGCTGAAATGTCAACCGTTGGATCTTTGCCATTTGTAAGATCGTAACATTCAAAGTTGATGCAATCTTTTTTTCACTAAACATAGTCCACTTTGTGCAAAGGAAAATGTGATGCTTATTGCCTTAAATATCTAGCTTATATATTATTCCATGTATATAACTAAAGTGAGCATGCCCACGCAAAATTTTAGACATTCATTTTGCGTTTTGAACCTTCATACAATTTATTTACTAGAAGAAGGTAGAAATCAAAGATTTGGTAAAAGATGCACCACGTTTATAGTATATGGTATCGGGGAACACTGAACGGCAAGTATATACCTTATTGAGTTAGTGAATTTCAAGACAAAAGAAATTCTAAAAATTCCAAAATCTCAAATTTTGGCAAATTTTGAAAGAAAAAGTTGTAATATCACAGAAAACTTTGAATCTAGCTCTTGTAATTTTTAAAGGGTGCCCTTGTAGGATTGGTAAAAGTTGCAACTTGGGTCACTTTGAAACCTAAGTTCAAAATCTATTAAGAAAAGATCCTTTTTTGAAAAATCTTAAAAAAAGGTTAAAAAAAAAAAAAAAAAAAAAAAAAAAAAAAAAAAAAAAAAAAAAAAAATCTGCCCGCCCCAAGGCTGAAAACTAAAATTTGCGTTTAATAACTCCAAAGGTGGGGTATGAATTTTCAAATTTTCCCACATACACCTTGTAGTATAAGGAACATCCAGTAAAAATCTTAGGCAAAAATATTACATTTAACATCTTCATTTAGGCTGCCTGAAATCACAAATTTCCTTAGAAGACGCCTTGGTTGTTTAGGGGTTAAATTCATGTTAAGATCTTAGTTATGAAAACAAAAACTCATGAATATCTAAATTGGATTTTATATAATTGGGTTGCAAAGGTAAAGCATGCCCTATGTTTGTAAACTCAAAATAAAAAGTTGCTTTATTAGTATGCATGCCATGAGTTTGAAAGTTCTACTAGACATAGTAATTTTGATTTTGAAGCCAACCCAAGCAATTTTGTCATAAATGGAGTTATAATCACAAAGGTATATATGGTTCTTCAACTTAAGGCACCACAAGCCTTGGTTTGGTGGTTACGGCTCATGCCCCTAATGTGGAGGTCATGGGTTTTATTCCCCATGCCGGCGTGGTGCTAACCACCATAGTCCACCCAACTATGGTGGGGGATTCTTGGACCATATTATATGGGTACCTCAGAGCCCTTTGGGGGTATACCATGTCGGGTATCTCTAATCCACCAGTGGCTAGTTAGGAACTACTATAATGTTCACTCCAAGAGGAGTCGAACAAACACTCTATTTACGCTGGCCTCTAAATAGGTTGGAGTTTCTCGTTTTCTGGTTCTTCAACTAGTTCTCCAAAATGTCAACGAGTTAAAATGCCAACGTTCATAAGTAAATAGTTCCTCATTTCTTCCTCAACTATGCAATTCCATCTTAATTGTTCTTCTTTCCAATTACGAGCCTACTTTTCTGTTTCACCATCCTTGTTGATTTTGTGGTTTTATTTTGTTTCACTTATTCATTCTTTTTTGATTCACATGCTTTCTAGTCGATTTCATTCTCATTTGATTTCTTCCAATTTTTGTGATCACTTGTATTCTTGTTTCATTCAAAAGTTATCTCACCTTTATTTGCTTCTCATCTCTTGTTGTCATTATATCTTCTTAATCACTTTAATTACTTGTTAATGTACTTGGTGGCCACTCTTCAAACGTTGTGGCTTGAAGATTAGTGTTTAGACATATTTATATTATTTCCAACTTTATGAATGGCGTTGTTGTTAATCTAAGCTTGCTCTATTTTAACTTAAGTGGTGCAATATCTCTTCATTTTAAATTCTCATTCTTCAAATATTTTGTTGTTGCATTTTTGTAATTCTACTCATTTCTTTTTCTTTCTTTCTCTCTTCTTTCTTTCTTTCTTTCTTTTTTTTTTTTTTTTTTTTTTTAAATTTTTATCTATCGTTCTCTTTGTCTATGTCTAGTATTTTTTCTTCTTCTTGCCGCAATTGTTATTATTATATTGTTCCTCTAAGTTTCTTTGATGACATTCATACTTGTACTTCATCAATTTTTTGTGCCTCTTGCCAATGCTATTTACTAGTAGTACTCCTTTGACCACTAGTCATTCAATTCAGGCTATTGGTGGACACATTCAATCAATAATTGTTTTAAACCTTCTTTTATCGATTCTAGCGCTCTCCTTGATCGAATAATTTTATTTTGTGTGAAACGCATGACTTCTCACTCTACAAGCTCCTATGGTGGTGGTTCGGGTTACATATTTGTACTCAAGGTTGTTTAACCCCTGAATGCTTTGACTCATTGGTAGAAAAAAGAATACATTCTCAAGAAAAGTGTTATGAATGAAAACTAAGGTAGATTATCCTGAGATCGTACAATCTTCTAGTAGACATATGTTACATCATGTGATTCATAATGCCTAACAGATTGCAGGATCATAACATATTAGTACTCAAAAAACATCACAAAATCTCAACATTTTCACTTTGAAGTGAAAATGTTACCAATATACTAATTGCAATCAAAAAATTACCAACTCCAAAGATGTTTATTTTCATCTCAGTAACTCCCTTGAACAAAAAAAATCCATAAGAAAATTTCTTTGCCCAACTACTAACCTTGCAATGGTGAAAAGTGCCAAATTTTTTACAAAGGAAGAATAATCCAAAACTCAACCCTTTGCACTCAAATCTATGCCTTATCTTCAATATATTTTCGATTTCGTCAAGGTTTCTACTACTAAAACTAGACTTTAATTGAAATCCATTC
Organism: Bryum argenteum; assembly: GCA_037043015.1. Taxonomy (NCBI): domain Eukaryota; kingdom Viridiplantae; phylum Streptophyta; class Bryopsida; order Bryales; family Bryaceae; genus Bryum; species Bryum argenteum. The sequence continues at coordinate 3,205,314 of CM073324.1, forward strand.
CAAAAAATAAAGTCAGATTCCAACGGTGGATGAAGGAGATATAGCTCCTCATTTGTTTACTTTCTTTCGAGATAGAAACATTGTTGCAAATCCAACACCTACACTATACAAAACAAAAATCTTCCTACTGGAAATTATTTTAGCATTCCTCTTAAGATCGTTCTTATGTTGAAAAAATTCATGCGAACATCTTTTTGAGTTCCCATAAATGCCTCCCAATGGCAAAACATGCTCCATGTTTGAAAACACAAAAACAAGAGTTGCCTTCACTAAAATGCATGCCATTGATTCATACTTCATTGAATGGATCTGCAAGTCTTACCACACAAACAAGACTTGATTTGGAACGCAATCTGAGTGATTTCATCCAAAACAGACTCCGGATGAAGAAGTTATTGCTCGTCAAAGTTGTTGTAGTCATCGAAAATGTCGATTTTCGACATTCGGCCTGGTTAACCCTTAACGCCCAAGGTGACCCGAGGGGTCACCTTCCAATAGAATCTTCTCTGTAACTCTCACTGTACTCAACTTTTCACTTATATTTTGATGTCAAATTGGTCACCTTCTTGTGATGCATTCAAAAACTGAAATTTTACAATTCAAATCACAATTTGTATGAGTGATTTTGTGCTTTGAAAGGATTGTGGTAGCGAGGTTGGGGTTGTACATAACCTTGCAAGAGGTTGCAAGCTCATCATTGATTGGTGCATTCACGATGCCCTTGTTGAAAAAGTGCACTATTCATGATACCCACGTCCAAAAGATGTTGTGATCCAATTTTGGGCTGCCGGTTTCACACCCCATGGGCGTTTAAGGGTTAAATGCCCAAGCAAGCCCTTAGGCTTGCTTTCTAATGTATTTCCACACCGCTGGGCGTTTAAGGGTTTAAAGTTAAGCATTTGTTTTTGCAGTCTATTTGTTGAATTTTTAAAAGTATCTATCTCTTCTATAAGTTGGATCTAGCTTCTCGCATATTCTTGCTAAAGTGGGAGAAAAAAATATTCCATCTATTGGACAGATGAATACATGTCAAATTTGACAAGTCTTCATTCACAGGTTTACTGAAAAGTTTGGAACATTTTTGGTTTTTCATGAGCCGTGAGCTCAACCCCTAACTCTCCTTAAAACCCGAAACGGGTTTTGGAGGTTCACGCAGGAGAAAAACTCAGCCAACTTTGATCATTATAATCTCACAAATGAGGAACAATGAACGGTTCAAATTTGGTATGCGAGAAGAATGTCAAGTGAACTTTGAGATCATACGGTTGAAACTTTCAAATAATGATTAGATTGAGATTTTTTGAGCTTAATCTAAAGGAAGGTCAAATTTTGTGACTTAGACCGTTTTGCAACAAGGAGAGTTAGGGGTTAAATTTATCACGGCTAGACAATATGCTCACGCTATAGGGTTGCAATGCAGTATGGATCTCCTTCATTGATTTTACTTTCTATTTGGGAGCCAATGATCGTCTGAAAAAGAAGAAAAAGAAATCTGATCGTGGATGTGTCATGTTCATCTTTTTGTTTCAGATTTGTCAGTATCTTGGGGCATATGGTAGCAGTGCCAAAAATGGAGCCCTAGTAATCTTGAGTCAGATTCCGCACGCAATAGTATCATGTACTCACCGCAGACATTATAGGGTATCTTTGTAGGGCATCATTTTAGGAACACCTATACTTTCAACTTCAAAAATTCATAACTCATTGTAGAAGAGTCCAAAAATGATGATTCCACTTGCTCTATTCTTCTATTAGTTTTCCCCATGCACGAAAAGTGCTTGTACTGGTGACATCCCTGTAGATTTCTCGTGCTGAAAATTGAGCCATTATAGAGCACCATACCAATCATATATGTTTTTCAAAAGAGTTGCAACTATGTTGTTCTTTTTTGTTGTTGTTGTCAGGCTTTTATTCACTCAGATTTGGATCGCATGGAATTGAAACCTTTTGCAAATTGTGAACTATTCCCATATCTTATTGACAAAACCATTGATGCTTAAAATACATAAGGAGTTTGGGTAGATTTGCTTAACCCCTAACTTTCCTTGAAGCCCGAAACGGGCTTTTGCAATTCCGGGCAGCCTAGATGAAGGGGTTAAAAGTAATATTTTTGCCTAAAAATTTTATCGAGTCCTCCTTATACTGCAAAGTGTATGTGGTAAAATTTGCAAAGTCAAATTCCAACTTTCGAGTCTTCTAGGACGATCCTTGGGTTGCGAGCCGAGATGGGGCAGCTCAAAAAAGTGACTTTTGAATTTTTTTTGAAACATGATCATTACTAAATCACTACTCAAATTTCAAAGTGACTCAAGTCAAAAAGCTTACCAATTTTACAAGGGCAGCCTCCAAAAAACTTTAGAACCAATCTTCGCAATACCCAAAAAAACTTGGGAGACAAACTTTGGATGTTATGATCTCTCAAATGGTAAACATCCAACGGTCGATTTTTTGAAGAGTAATCAGGCATATTCTTAGGTACAAGATCTTACGGTTGGAAGTTTTAAAAAAAGAATAGAAATCGGTTTACACCCCCACGAGTGCTTAGAGGTAGAGTTTTTTTGGGTATTGGGAAGATTGGTTTAAATTTTTTTTGGAGGCTGCCCTTGTAAAATTGGTAAACTTTTTGACTTGAGTCACTTTGAAATTTGAGTAGTGATTTAGTAATGATCATGTTTCAAAAAAAAAAATTCAAAAAAGTCACTTTTTTGAGCTGCCCCATCTCGGCTCGCAACCCAAGGATCGTCCTAGAAGACTCGAAAGTTGGAATTTGACTTTGCAAATTTTACCACATACACTTTGCAGTATAAGGAGGACTCGATAAAATTTTTAGGCAAAAATATTACTTTTAACCCCTTCATCTAGGCTGCCCGGAATTGCAAAAGCCCGTTTCGGGCTTCAAGGAAAGTTAGGGGTTAATAACCAAGCAAATTTCAATTGTGAGCAATTTGTGGCAAGTTTTGCAATGGATGAACATTGTGTGGTTTGGCAAAGTCACAAACAACTTCAGAACTTAATGAAAATTGGACGTTTTGTGTAATTAAGAAATATCCATCGAATGATAGTGTTTGTCCTTAGCGATCCACCATGATGGTAAACATGATATGACATTATTGTAAACATCTTCAATAGGCCCTATAATAGTGCATACACGGCATGAAGAGTTTAGAAGAGTTTTGGTGGGAGATTGTTTCTAAGAGTTTTTATCAAGTATAATTCAGGAACAAAGGACAAAGGACAAAGAACTACAAACCGAAAATGAGAAATTGTGAATAAGAAGACGGAAGACGATGAAAAAAGAGATGGGAGGCGTGGAACAAGGAGATGGGAGACTGAAAACAAGGGAATGAGGGTAAGAGCATGGAGACGAGGGTCGGGAGATGGAGACGAGGGCCGGGACATGGAGACGAGGGCCGGGACATGGAGATGAGGGTGGGGACATGGAGATGAGGGTGGGGACATGGAGGTGAGGGTGGGGACATGGAGACCAGGGTCAGGACATGGAGACGAGGGCCAAGACATGGAGACGAGGGCCAAGACATGGAGACGAGGGCCAAGACATGGAGACGAGGGCCAAGACATGGAGACGAGGGCCAAGACATGGAGACGAGGGCCAAGACATGGAGATGAGGGCCAAGACATGGAGACGAGAAAGAAGAGGCGAGAAAACAAAGACAAGGGCCGAAACACAAGGACAAGGGTTGTGGGCCGGGACACATGGACTGGCTACGAGAAATAAGAGACCCTATCACTTGGAATAATAAATTATATTACCAAATTGAATGTCATTCCATATTGTCTAGCTATCATCAAGATTACATAAATGTGATGTTAGTGTATCTCCCATATTCTCAAAATTGGCCAAAAAAAATTGAATTCCAGTAACTTCAAAAATTCACCAAAGATTCTATATTGTATTTTTCCAAAAAAAGTTGTTTGTGATTGTAAAAGAGGTATGACAGCAAATTGAAGCATTTCCCTAAGTTTTATCGATCCTATGAGTCCTTCTATTTCAACTTCAATCATTGTGATCTCACAAATGGTTAGGAATTTAGATTTGAGATAGAAAATAACCATACATGTATAAGTTAGGTATTAGATCGTATGCTTGCATATTTCAAATTCAGCCAAAATTTTATTCTTATCACCTCGTATGCCGAGAGAGCAATATTTAAATTAAACATAAAAATTGAGGCCTTAGAACTTTAGGGGTTATAGCATTTCTTATCATGCATATAGTTGAGTGAATGAGTGTACACCACTTGTCCAATATATGTTACAAATAGTTACCATGGGCACATGAGGCATATGGGTAGGCAATTTGCTTGGCTCGATGAGCATGACGGGCCCCACCACACAATCACATGAGGGCATGTGGCAGGCATAAAATCCACTAATGAGTAAGAGGGGTAGACAATTTGACTGTCCAAGGAATTTGCTCACAAGCTTCCCTCTCTCTTCCCACATTGCACGGACGCACTTATTCCTGCAAAGCCGTGTGCAAACGACGTGGATTCACATTAGTGAGCAAGGGGTGGTGATCTGTCGCGAATATTGTTTAACTGGTTCTGTCTCGATAGTGATTGGTTACGCAAGTTGGGGAGTTATAAACACACGGTAAACAAATGACAATTACACAACAATGTCAAACCCCTCCGTCTACCTCCGCTCGATCGAGCAAATCCTCAAAGTTCGTAAACGCATATATTCCTTCACACGCCTCCATTTACCTCATGCGCACACACTAAATATTCCATGACTCCATCAGACACAAACATTCTACCAAAACCAATCCAATTCACAATTAATACTGTAGCCAGTAAAATCGTGATATGAAATTTCCATCAATTACACCGACCTTATGTCGAACAAGTAATCATCATTTTTTTTTTAAAAAATCGCTTGAAAAAATTATGATGAGTAGTGATACATTTTCTATGAGAGAGTCCCACTTGTGAAGATCATTCACAATACGACAACGAGGCCATGCACTAAATTTTAGAAAAACTAAAATTCCATTGATATGCCATGCACTAAATGATTTTGAAACTAAAATTCCATTGATATGCCATGCAATAAATGATTTTAAACCTAAAATTCCTTTGATATTCCAAGCCAGACTAATTCTGATATTATAGAAATGCAGGGGAGAAGGGGTTATAAATAAAGAGAATGCATATTTTCCATGCATGAGTCATCACCGACCACTAGGTTCCAGATACGGAACTGCCCAGGCTGGTACCGTCTCATTATTATTGTCCAATAGGTTCTCTCAAATCTACCTTATAAGGTAGATTTGAGAGAACCTACTAGACAATAATAATGAGACGGAGGGAGTATCTAATAACATGTGAAAAGTCCAATCACAGAATTAGGAAGGATTCGCCACTTTTTGCTCCTGACCTTCAAATGGGCACAGACCATCATTTGCCGGCCACGTCTGCATGAATCTCATGTTTTTCCAATAAAAACAAATTGGAAGACTAAACTTGGTCGGTGGCGGTTGGACATGAGGCTGGAGTGGACTAGCTTGCCTAGTCTTGTAATGTGGTAGCACACCCTTCTTTCAAGGCACTCTATTCCATGCAATTCCCCAACTTGCAATTTTTTTCAAAAACTATTACCCAATTTCTCTTCGATAGTTTTTTGTTGAATAAATTCTTAAAAAACCAATTAATTTAGATGAATAGATACATTTATCAGTAACTTTGGGCCGATTTTTGGGTTCCTCCAAATTTGAGAACTTCGGAGACTTTAAAAAAAAAAAAAAAAAAAAAAAAAAAAAAAAAAAAAAACTTTAACCGATCAATGTATTGATCAATTGAGAGAAATAAAATTATGTACCAAAGATGCGAAGCTACTTGGTGGCGAAGTTTCTCGTCTTTTTATGTGCTTTTATTGATTAACCTCTTGCGACCTAGCTAAGTGACAAATCGACACTCCTCTAAGTGGCAGACTTACCGCACAAGTGACTTAGGGCGTCCTCAATGGATGCTCTGAACAAATGACCACCAACGCCATTTCGCAAGGCCCCGCTCTGGTGGCGGGCCAGGCATTGTGGAGGTGCCCTCAATGGTGTGTCTGGCAGTTGCGCCCGCCATTGCTTTGGCTCGCCACTTGGCACCAGCTGTGAGGGCCATCAAGATTTGGAACAATAGATAAATGATTAAATGCTCCATCATGGCCCTTTGACTCCTCTTGGCCTGAGTACTGCGTCTCCCTGCAAAGCTGGAAAATATGCCGAGAGCGGGAGCTCCAATAGCGGACTCGTCAGGGTGAAGGGAGCTGTAGCGGGACCATTGGGTCAACTTTTTGGTGAACTCACGGTTAGAGCCGTTGGCGGGACCTGTTACCGAGCCCATTGAGGATGCTTTTAGACGCTCTAAGGTATTGTCTAGTATTAACTACGTGAAAGTGGGTCAAAGCTCTCAACGGCTAAATCTCTGAAGAAATAATGGTTTGAAAAGCAAAGAATATTTATTTTTCTCCTTTCAAATTAAGGCTCAATGTTCAAAATGAACCCTTGATTTTCTCTTTATTTTATTTTTTGTATAATTTCTTATATTATAATTTGTATCTCATATTCAATACCTTCATGTTCATTTGATTCTTGGCAATAAATTTCGAGTTTTAAAAAGTTTTTTTTTTGTTGTTTTGGGCAGCTAAGATGAAGTATTTTAGGCTATAATTTGGAATGAGCATAGTAATACACAAGAGATGTATATGACAAAATTTATAAAGTTCATTTCCAATTTTGAAATTTTAAAGTAGATTTTAACTTTTTAGCTAAACTTGGGCAAAGAAACTTTATATCCTAAACATCTTTCAAAAACTGATATGTAAGATGTTCTTAACAAAATTCCTACTGAAACTAGCTTGTGTGAATGAAACTTCTTAGAAATCTCTTGAGTGCAGTGTGACTTTGAGCCCCTTCCTTTTTCAATTCCATTGAAAAGAAATCCTTGTATATATGACACATAAGAGCCTACAATAGCAAACTTTAGAAAGTTTGTAAACTGTAGCGCCCCCAATTATAATTGGAGACCTCCTATCACCACCGGCCTTCAAAACACGCTGCTCTCACTCTTGACGAAGTGGCCTTCGGCCCAAGAAAGAATTTTCATTTTCTCATATTAGTAGGAATGTCAAGAAAGAAACCAAGTCAAGGAGGTTGCCTTGAGAAATATGTTTATATAAATCTTTCTTTACTCACCATCTCTTAGAAAGCTTTTATTTAATCCACTTTGGTAGACAACCATACGGTCCTTGATAAAAAAATTAAAAATCAATTTTGTAAAAAAATTAGAGGAATAATAGCTGAAATTAAATTTTTGTTAAACCTTGTGATGATAATTTGCCCATAGCCCAAATGATTTTTTTTTTTTCTTTTAAATAAAATAAGTGTGTAGCCTTTCTCATTAAATAAAATTTTAGTTGAGTCGTTTATGAATAACTAATTCAAATAGTGGGATATTGTCACTTTTAATATATTTCATGCATTTATACATTAAGTTTCATTAAATAGATTTTGGGAAGTGTTTTAGGGTTTATTACATATTTTGTGAGGTTTGTATGATCCTTTATATTTTAAATACAAATAAAAAATAAATACATTACAAGAAATGGTAGCAGAGATTTTATGGACTTAGCAACGGCGAAATAGAAATCACAAAGTCTAAGTCTCTCACATATCAATGACACACCAACATTAAGTAGTAGATGTCATAAAAGCATGAAATCCAAAAAAGTATACAAAAAAGTTATTATCCCAAGACAAAGCTTTTAAAGCATCAGCAATGATCCTATCTTTTTGTGGTTGTTATGGATATTAACTCAAGGTTTTGTTTGATTTTATACGCCTGTATTGGAGCGTATATACCTAGATAGTCTGATGTATATTCTAAGTAAGTCATCTTCAAAAACTTCTGCATTGCGACTAAGCCATATTGTTTAATGTTTCAAGATTATTCCACACATCATCCTGCGATAATAAAAGCCCACATCTATTTCATCGAAACTCCTAACCCAAAGATGCATTGCTCAAAGTTAGAAAGTTGTATGGGACTGAGATATTGTTTGCTTTAATGAATTTGTGAGAAAACTTAAATGATAGACCCTCGATTGGTGTTGCATTGATACAATCCCAAAAGCAATGTGTATAAGTTCCTATCATGAAAGGACAAAATAATTCCAAAAAAACCTCCAATAGACCATTGCCTTAAACTTCCCTCTTTAAAGTGTTGGTGGAAGTAGATAATTATTTGTTTACTACAACTTATATCGTCCAAAATATTTTAAACATACAAGTTTCTTTTTGAAATATTTGATGAACCCAACCAAATCTTTGAATCAAATTAAAAAAGAAAAGTTCAATATAATTGGTATTGGAGGTAGATTCATGTTTGCAATAAAATATTTTGACTTGACTTTAGTGTTACTTATTCAAGCACCTAATTATTTAGAGAAATATTCAAAGTCTATATATTACCATATAACACCAATAATATTATTGTCTCTTATATTCATTTTTTCTCAAAAGCTTAGAACTTGATTGGTATTTCTTGATATCTTCTTCGTAGGGCCATGAGGAAGCCTGTGATGTGTTACTTTTGGACTACTCCAAGTATTCAACCTTCTTTACTAGAATACCAGTAACTTTAGGAGACATTCCCAAAGGACATCAAGTATGAATATGCTTATAAAGTTACAAAAGTATGTTTTCTTTATTTGAAAGAGCAAGCAGTGAGTTTCAACTTTGACGAACTCTCAAGTTAACTTTTCCACCGAATCTCTCTTCTGACTACCCTTTTCTACCAGCTCTGTATTTGAACTTTTTTGCCGGTTAAAGTGGACGGTGTTGTGATTTGCATCGGTAAACTAAAGTTGCTTCAAAGTGATCTTTACTCACGGGAGTGTCGGGAGGATTACAGTAATGTTGACTTTGAACTTTATGAGCTGCAGCATGTGTGACTGATGCCTACCAAAAGTATTGTGAGGGCTGCAGGTGTCTAGCTACCTAAAGTGATTCCTATTATCATGCATCGCCTTTTGCCTTTCGGAGTCAAAACCATGATATTAGGGTCGACACAACAAAGAACATATGAACCTGTATCGGTAAATGCTCAAAAGATGATTTATCAATCAAATGATCTTCATCAATAGAGTATGCACATTTGGATTTGGGTTATTCCCCACCACGAGGAATAAATGTGCAGGTACTCATCACCACGAGTGTTTAATTTTCTCACTATTATGAGCAGGATAATATTGACAGGTCATTAGGTACCATTTTTCAAGCATTCACTACTGTAGGTAAATCATACGTGTTCTTGGACACTTCAGTGTCCATAAAGTAAATGGATGAAGGAGCAATTCTGCCCCGATTTCTGTGACTAATCAAATGATGCATGATCTTTTCTCCTCATCACCCGAATCTGGACCGCCATGCAATGAATATAATGGTGTTGCATTCAACAACAATATCATGCAACGGAATCCCAATATATTCACACAAACTGACAAGATGGATGTCACGAGTATTGTTACACTTCTGATCATTGGCTCCGACCTTGATATGTAGCCTTTCGAAGGTCGATGAGGGAAAAAAATAAACAAAAAAACAGACCCCACACAAAAACACCCGCAAATTGATGGCCGGTCTGTCTCTTCCGCGCCTCTCTTGCTGTTCCACGGTCCCATGCACTTTCACTAAAAATTGCTAGAAAAACCTGCCTTTTGGCCGGCAATCAAGCGCCAGCATCCTCAGTTCTAGAAGCATGCAACTTGCTACAAGGGTTCACAGGTCGGATTTTACTGAGGGAGTGATGTCATTCAAAAAGTGCTCCACATTTTAGTTACGTTATTCAGGTATCAACCACTAATGTCGAAAGGAGCCCTTGATTTGACTGTGGTCAGGCTCTCAGTTACTAAATAAAACATATGAAGTTGAAACTATTTGCACAATGCACATTGTGGAGTCCTTCTACACCTTTTCAAAAAGTCATTTTGAGCTTCAAAATTCCTTGTACTTAAGGAGATATTGATGGTCTAAGTTTGAAAACACCATTCAAAATCTGCTCAAAACTGCCTTAACTGCAGTATATGCAGTATCATTTATTCTCAAAATCTGCATAGAAGTAATTAGATCTCATTAACTTCAAAAATTCTCCAAAAATTGAGAATTTACTTTTTTTCAAATTCTGTTTTTTGTACATGTAGAAGAGGTACGAAGGCATGATCTCACGGTTTGGGTTTCCAATCCAAGAATTTCTCACCGACCTTGTTACCGTCTAAGACCAGCCTTTTGTACTTGCATTTCAACATACCTCCATGTGAATACTCAAGCATTTCTATAAATGACATAGGTCCAATAAGGGTAAAATTTATATAGAAGTAAGCGTGACTTGATTAGGAACAAGGATGTGAATGCATCATAAGAAGATGACCAATTTGACATCAAAATATAAGTGTAAAATGATGTGCAGTGAGAGCTACAGAGCAGATTCTGTTGGAAAAAAAGCCCATTGGGCTTTCTTGGGCGTTTAAGGGTTAACAGATGGATTGACTAAAAGTGAAGCGGATCATAGGAGAGATGGGACGGTTGACCGTTCGTGGTCCTGTTCACAAGGAGCTCCAGCTCGAAAGATTCGGGGATCGGGGAATCGATGCCGGGCGTGAAGAATCACGTGTTCTTTGTTGGGAACTCTTTTACCAACTCTTGCCGCGGCCGGGTTTCCTTGAATCATATCACTGTTTTTAGAAAATCGGGCTGTAGTGGGACCCTTTCCTGGAATGGTGCCAGGATGGGGCGCGTCACCATGGTCACATATTTCGGAGACTGTAGTCGGTGTGCTCGTTATCGATCAGAATAACGCCAGATTCACTATACCATGCTACCATCAGTACCGCATCACCACCCACTAACATCCAACTGAACCTAAGCTCAATCCTTTCACATTCTTTCGGCCCGTAGAGTAAAATGGGGTCACTCGAAAGTTACAGTAAAGGAGCTAAATATAAACCACCTGATCCTCTTGCATTGGAGGGAGATGAACTCAGGCGCTGGTGGGGTCCCACGAGCACGTAGTGACTTGATGGAGCGGTATGGATCAATGAATTTAGTTGCGTGCAACTTGAATGCATGATTGGTAGATTGATTCATCGATAGGCTGGGAGTCGTAGTCATGAGTCGTACGTAGTCAGCGAACCTAGATAGTGGTGGCGAGGGCAGAATCAGTGAATGTTGAACTGCTGAATGTCCCGGAAAGTGCGAATGTACAGGAAAGTGCTTCGTGGCATCATTTCCGAAGGACACTCGTGTTGATTAACTTCAGTATATATACATCAACGTCGACTGCTTCTAGTTCACAGGCATTCCCGTAACTCCTGTATCACTTCGCTCGATCAGCTTTTTCAAGTCTCAGACGGACCACAATGCTATCGCCGAACATCAGCTTGTAAGACTTGCTTGAAATCCTCTTCTCAGTTCAGTTTCTGTTTTGCGCTCAAACAGTCTTTGCTGGTGTCGCATCGTTAGATTGTCTGTAATCGTTAATCTTCAATTCGCTGCAGTCAGTTCCTGCACTGTCTGCGCGCATGTGTTACTGCGCTGTCTGCGCGCATGTGTTGTCTAGCTTCGAGTTTATATTCCGTCGCTGCTGTTTCCAGATGTTTCAAAAGCTCACGATCATGCCGTAGTTAGATACTGTAAGCATCGTGTCGCAGTCATTTAATCGGTCTTTGCTGGTGTCGAACTGATGCATTGTTAGAATGTACCGACCATATCGATAACTTGATTCTTCTGAAACCAGGTCGGCGCTGCAACTGTACTTTCGTTGGAAGATTCGATCTGCAGACGTTAATGTTCACGTGCCTGTCCATGCACGTTGCAGACGATAATGTGCACGTTTCTGTCCATGCACGTTGCATGCAGTGTTTCTCTTTACTAAAGATTAACATGTGATTTTTGTGTAAGCCACACATTTGAGAAATATGAGTTTAGGTCTATACCAAGTATATTTCTCAATAAGAAACTTTATTTATGGTTCACAACATGATATAGATTTCTACTAGTTTCATGACATTATATATTTGTATATATATCATTGTCTGAATTCATGATAATATATGTTTGCGTAATAATTTTTCCGTACTTATTTAAACAACTTAGTTATATTTGACAATATGTCGTAGGATAATTTTATTAATGTTGCAGTAAAATATGTAAATTAATTGATAAAATGTCATGATTTTGATGTTTAGAATTGACACATTGAGATAGTAGCATATTTATGTAAACAATTATGAACATAAATAAAGTTTCTTACTGTGCAATATACTCAACTATAGTCACAATCTCATCATTTCTCAAATGTGTGGCTAACATAGAAGTCATTGATCACTTAGACTCGTGCGTTGAGACTTGTGCGCTCAGACTCATTACAACTGACAGTGTCAACAAGAAAGCTGCATGCATAAGTTACAGATGGTGGGGACTCCAATGGAAGTTGCACGAATCCCAACAAGTTGTCGACGCTTCCGTCATCTAGATCCGTTTCGATAATGTGCAGGAGAGGGCCGGGGTCGGTGGTGGTGAGCGACTGTCGTAACAACTCCGAAGAGACGGACGAGCCGGGTCGGATGGATTCAACGCACCGTCACTAGCGGATCGGAAGTCGGATAATTATGACGGGAAATCTAGTATGTTCGGTACACGGTAGCTAGCGGACTGGGTCTGTCTGCGTGTCACGATGCATTCGAGGGTGGGTGCGGGAAGACACATAGACAGCGTCGCCAGCGACGCAAGGGACGAGGACTCGTGACACCCACGCCGAGGATTGTGGGCATTGTTAGTGAGTGACATCATCAAGAGAGTAGACTTGTCCATGCACACAGTGGATGATAGACAGAGAGTAGGAGTCTGCGCTTTTACATACAAAACTGTAAGTTAGTGGTGTCCTTGCTCGCTCTGGGTGCGCCCTGGAAGGGCCACTTTCTGCTGATGACAAACCCCACCCAGTGTGGAGTTATGTGGTCGGTGACAATATTACCACCTCGGGTAGGAAGGGAGGGGGAAACATCGAGCGCCTCATAACGCTCCAGCAGTGTAGGAGGCGACCAACCATTTTTGACTTGGACTGTCTACAGGGTAAGGTGGTGTAAGCCTGTTCCTAAATTCCTCCTCCTCACCTTCCTGTATTTTCACGTTCTTCGAGGCAGCCCTCCTCGCACTTCGCGAGGACCTCTGTCTATCATCCACTGTGTGCACGGACAATTGTTCTCCTTCTTCTGCCTTCACCTGTATGCAGTCACCAGTTTTTTCAGCTTCTTCGTCCTAGCTAAACCCTAGTTGCCGCTTGGTGTATTTTTGAAGCTGCAATCACACTAGTGATCAACTGAGTGTAGTAGCTCGAGCTTGTTAGAGTGTCTTTCCAGATTCGAGTGGATTTGCGATGTAGAATGCGGCTCGAGCCATTTTTGGCGGCATTGTGATCGATCTAGTGCTTTGAGATTAGCAGTTACGAATTCTAGCAAGGATATTAGACCTCCCGGTGCGTAAGTGCATTCATGTTTGTGCGCAACCGAGCCACTTCCCGTCAGTTCATATCTATAAACCCTAGTGTGTGCTCACCTCTAGCTATGGCAACAAAGTGTCACCCTTAGCACTTGTCGGCGCTCAATGTTTGAGGACTAACTTTGAGTGCAACCGCGAAGGAATGTAGCTGTCCACAGATCTCACAGAATGGATCATCACGTTGTCGATTACGCTTCGAACCCAAAGTAGAAGAAGAAGGATCTGTCGACGCGCTAACGTGTTTGTGATTTAACGCGTGATCTGATTTGCTGGCCCAGGTCACGAAATGGTAATCGGGTAGCTAGCTTCAATGAGGGTGGGTGGGGTAGTAGAGTAAATGCACAATCCTTCTCTTCTTCTTCATATTCTCTCTCCTTAGTTTCAAAATTAGTCGGTGGATTATCGGAGATTCTCCTTCCTAAGATTCTCACGTCGATTCGATTTTGGTAAATAAGCGGCTGGCTCCCTTCCATTGGAGCTCACAGAAATTACTTCGCTTTCAACTTGAGTGCCTGAGTGACACTTTGATTTCAAGCGAGTTGGTTGTCACCGTAACTGTAGGTGAGGTCACATTCTCGTTTACTAACCTTCAAGGCAGTGGTGGAAGCTGAAGCAATCTGGACTTCTTCAAAGAGCTTGCGGCGTTACAAAGCTTAGCAGACACATGAGTGCATTGGAGCAAGAGGTGCAGAACACCGAACAGCTGGTTTTTTTCAAAAGGTATGACAGCAAATCTCTGTCTAGCATTTATCAGAATGCACGCCCTTGTTTTTCTAATCACTGCTTGTAATGAGTAATCGAGCAACAATGCTCTTACCAAGAGCTGGCTAGCTCATCATGGTGCATTACTTTTTGGATATGGTGTGCGTACATGCTAAACCTGTAATGCCGACCAACGTTCGTTACTGTAGCCCGCAAGGAATATTCTAAGAAAGTCTAGGCTACTGACGTGAAGAATGGAGGATCTGTCAGCATTTGGTTACAGGTCTTTTTCCTGATGCTGTCTGGCAAGTTAAGTAAGTCTCCAGGTTTACAGCTTGCAAGAGACTTAAACGAGTTCAGCAAAGAAGTAAAGAAGACACATAAGAATACATTGCTGTTTTTGAATCTCGAAGTAGTCGTACATGGATGATATCGAGGCTCGGTCATAAAACTCGGTTGCGGTCAGTCTCCATCGTGTACCACTTAATCCTTAAAGAACGCTACATGACTTTTTCAGTATGACTACGACAGTCATTTCAGCATTGTCACTTACCACCTGTCTATATGTACGCGTATGACACAAGTCTCCTCTCTTTCAATTGGGTACAGCTTGAACGATCTTCCGTTTTCGTGAACGAACAAGACGAAGATGAGCCTTTTGCTTCACGTAAGTCTGTGGTACTGAGGTTGCAGTGGTTCCATGTGTTCCCTAAGAATCGGCCTTTTGAAATTAGTCCAACAGCGACAATCTTCAATGCCTGCATCTGTCTTCAATCAAATGAGTTTGACGTTTGTTGCAGGATTCAGTCTTCATTTATAATTCTCTTCCTCCTGGTGCCTTCTCGTGCAGCTCGTGGCTGCAAGAATGCCACCTCTGTCCTCATTGCAGTCAAATTTTTTATTATTTGATGATGTCAACACCCGTTTATATATAATCTTAGAACATCTTTTCCACATGGACTTCCCTGAGTGGCTTGCCTCTTGGTTCCGAAATGACCTGTGCTTTGCTCCACTCTAATATATAATAAAGCTCAGTAGTTAGGACTTAGAATGTTTCTCCTACCTCCCTCGTTTCTCGTGTCAATTCTGGAACATGTTTTGCAAATTGAACTGATCGGGGTCAATTCAACCTCGATCGTGTTTTTGTATTTAGTGTTACTAACTTGTGAAGGGATGCACCAGCTAGATCACATTGAAAATGGACAAGCAGCAGCAGCAAGTAGCTGGGGTTGGCTGTGGTCGATTGAAGGAATTCATCTTTCTTAACAAGAAACGGTTTGTGACATGATACTTCGAAGAAGAGTGGTGCCAATGACAACTCTGGTATGGAAGAAAGCCGGCGTTTTCGATAGCTGCTGCCCGATGGGCTCGGGCCTGTCCTCGATGAAGGTGAAACTGCCTCCTCCCTGATGTAACCACATACATTTTTATCAAAAAGCATGATGTTTAGCCAGAAGTTGAGCCACCTCTCAACAGGACTGTTAACGTCCACAACAATGACTGTCAATCGAGAATGAATCATGTGGGGACCATCTTACGTCCACCTGTTCAAAATGTGATGCCTTGATCACAAACACTTTACACACTCGTACGCTTCGAAGGAGGTTCACCTTGCATTGAAACTCAATCTGAAGCAATTGATCAACACGATCTCTTTAGTGGAAGAGTAACTTGTTCAATCGGAGTTGAGTGGTATGACTAAATTTGGTGTTGGCGTGATTGGCAGGTAGCAAAGTTGACGTAACTACTGTTAAGTATAAATCTAGTGTTAGTGATATTACTGAGGGAGTATCTATGTCCGGGAACCCAGAGGACGCTGGCACTCCCCAGCAGGAGCAGGAGCAAGGATACAACAACAATGAGTCGGACGGCGGGAACGCAGCGACGACACCAGGGGGCGATTCGGAGGAGCAGGAGGAGTCGAGTGAGCGCATGGAGCTGAGCCCCATCTCATCTACTCGCAAGCAGCACGAGTCGTCCGGGGAAGTCCGTACCAAGAAGGCCAAAGTAGAGGGCGACACGCGACACCCCATCTATCGCGGCGTGCGTAAGCGTCCCTGGGGCATTTGGGTTACAGAGATTCGACGTCCTAAGAAGAAGTCCCGCATCTGGCTCGGCAGCTTCGCCACCGCCGAGATGGCCGCTCGTGCTTACGACTGTGGTAAGTCTCAAACAAATCAATCTGATAAAATAACAGCAAAAAGGTTTAACAATCATAACAAAGTGGTATGAATTTCGTATGCAACAAATTCCAATGCTGTTGTGATGGAGTTCCAAGTCTTGATATGTAAAGAGAATGTAATGACAGGGCTGTTTAATATGCTGTGATGGAGTTCCCAAGTCTTGATATGTAGAGAGAATGTACTGGCAACGCCGTTGATCATGTTGTGATGGAGTTCCAAGTCTCTGTATGTGAAAATAATGTATGCGCGAAGAATGGTTGCGTGTGGATGTTGTGTGCCAATTACAGCTGCTTTGGCGTTGAGAGGAAACGGCGCTCTTCTAAACTTCCCCAAGCTTGCACACAGCTTACCGCGACTTGCCGACCTGAGCGATAAGGCAATCCAAGCCGCAGCCACGATCGCAGCCAACAACTTCGCGCAACGATCGAGTGGTGACACGAATTACAACAGCTATGAGATTTTGAGCTCGCCGTCTGCAGACACAGTACTAGTTCGTGATCAGAGGCTCCATGGCAAGAGCAGCAGCAGTAGCGCATGGAGCAAGGCAGCATCGGCCGGGCCACAACATAATAATATCATGAAGAGCTTCTCGAGGCAATCCAGTCGGAAGAATGCCACGAGTGAAGAGCATGTCGGTCAGTCGTCATACAATGTGATTGATAGTAGCGGTATGGATCCGACGACTGCGGTGGAGAATTTGCAACACCAAGAAGACATGGTACGCCACATAGGGGAGAATTTGAGGGAGAATACAACTATTACTAGTAGCGCTGCTCATCAGCCCATGTATATTGACTCCGAGGACATGTTCAATATCGGGCCCGTGGGGTTGAACAGCTTGTGTAATGCCATGTGCATCCCACCTCCGGATTCGGATCATGCCATCGAAACCGATGGCGAGGAGGGGTCCAATAGTACCTGGGAGCCTCACCTCTGGAGTTACTAGTCAACTCCATCCACAATTTTCCAAGCTTCTACCACCATTCGTAGAGCTTGTCACTTTCATGTGCGATGAGTAATACAGCAGCTTTCGGCCAATCTCTTGTCATCATCTATCGTATCAAACACAGAGCTCTCTCAATCGTATGCGAATGTTGAAGTGCCCACCTTGAATCAACTCCCTTATGAACAAAAGCAGCAACATGCTTGCTTGGGATAGACTATATTACAAGCCTGCAGTCTTGGTCAAACGACAATGCTAGCTCTTGAATAAAAGGGAGTGTGATGTTCCGGAGACATGGAGTAGAGGAGAAGACAGCAAGCAAGTGGAAGAGGTACGAGCGGGGGTACGGGGTATAAATGAAAGTGCAGGGAGATATGAATGAGTGCCATCGATTCCTCTTTCTAGGAGGGGGCAGTATGGGGTGTACAGGAATAAAAGGTCCAGGCTTCTTGTCCTGCCATTACTGAGGTCTCCTCAATCTGGTCGTGCAGGGCGCGTACATACACCCTGGCAACGTCCATTCTACTATCAATGGTGCCTTACAGCATAGTGCACCTCCCAGCCAGCACTGGAAGGCCGCGAAGCAGCAGAGCTAGTAAGGTAGCTTCACTGGAAGGCCCGGGAGTAGCCAGCCAGCCAGCCAGCGGCAGAAGGCTCGTTTGTACTCTCCGTGTCTCGTCGCTCTGCATGTGAAATTGATGACTCCACTGGCCTCCCTTCAGATGTGCACTCCTGCTCCAAAACATCCCTGTCCATTCTTCTCTTTAGATATTGATGTTTCTGGTTCGTTTTTTACCGCGGGGTTGCTGCCTTTGACTGAAAGACCGATGACCAACTGACTTCCCATGACCTGTCTGTAAATATGATTCGACTTCAGGGACTCTTGGAACATTCTACACAAGCGTTGCATGTGTCTGGAGGTTTTGGACGTGGATCATGTGCAATCTATCCCACTCCTGTAGTTCATTGCTAGTAGCCGTACTGGTTGATTAGTCGTTGGATATTCAAGCGGTACATCATTTTTTTAGTTTGGTTTTAGTACTGCTTGTTGAGCTGATTGATATTTAGATATTTCTTCAATTTTACAAGAGGTGAGTCATTCTTGGACTTATCAACCTCTTTCATCTCATTTATGTTTCACGGTCCTTGTATACTTGTGGCAATGCTTGTTGAGTGAGTACTTGAATATCTCCTGTACGAGTATACAAATTATTAATATGATGATATGAGACTTTCATTCCTCTCAATGCGTTGAAACACAAATGTTTGCTCTATTGAGCTCGTCAATTTACTTAGTTCTTGAAAAAATAGTAAAATCGTATATACATTTTGCAAACAACAAACAAGTAAAACTCCTTGTGTGGGCAACGTTATGCCATGTGATATATGTGGCACTATAATGTGTCCTTCAAGAATTCAGATTACATCAATTGTTGATTTGCTTACGATCTTTCAAAATATGCTACATGGCAAAGTAACTAATACCCTAAAAGGAATTTGCAGTCACAACAAAGATGTTGTAGCATCCACGCATCTAAAATAGTTCAAAGAATCAAGTAAATCACGAACAATCTGTTCAGATACTCTGATAATGTATTCAAATGATGAATCGTACAATGTTTCAGACCCCACATTCTTACATTCTTACTGAACCTCGTACGTAACAAAAAACAAAGCATTACATGCGAAGAAGAGCACACGTAAAAGTGCTTATTGAGCAGCATGGTGTCCTCGTAAGTCCCTTCCTTGATTGAGCATAAATGAACAAGAAGTGCGTCCGACATCATGCAAGTAGAGCCTCATAAACACCACTTGCACAGGGGTAGGGGCTTGAAGAATTGCCGACTTTACTTACCAACTGACCAACGTACAGTACAGTGGTTGGTTGGATGGATTAAGGAGGACTTCGGTAAAGAAAATTACAAATACGGTATCCCATTGAGTGCGGAGTAAATCAAAGAAAGGTGAAACAAGGATTGAGATTCTATGCAGCCTGCCACATCGTCTGTCAATTGGAAGCTTCAGGGACAAACAGTATGAAACTCCAGCTCAAGCTTCTAACATCATAGTCAGAATGAGTGCGGTGCACATCTTAATTACGTTGCGACAAAGACAATTAGTACATGGCCAATACAAACAACTGCTTGAATCTCTCAGAACCAGCTTTCCATTCAATTCCATTCGATAGCATCTCACAACCGACAAGCTAAGCGGTCAAACCTGATACTTACGTCGAATGATAAGGGAGTAGTACAGATCTTTGTACTCTCCCTAAGAAGTTGATCTGTATCTCGCAAGCCAATGGTCGTTATGCCCTTTACAAAGCATCCTCTGTCGTTTTTTGTAATGTCAGTAACACCAAGTAAGTGCTCTGCCGCATCGTTTTAATTGCCCCCGATGTCGCAGGCCCTGCTACATTCTGCGGACACCGAAATCTCCAACATTAGTCTGACTTGCATCGTCGCACTTCCTGTCTCTTGAAACGGGACCAACGTCAAAGGCTGTTTTACCGTTTAGCTTCTTCGAGCATCAGCTTTCTAGCCCTCACAGAATGTCAGAGTGTTGATTACAAAGGAAGGCTCACTCACCTGCTCAAGTTTGACGCGCTCAAGATCGTAGCCTTGCTCATATGCCAGTGTCACCAACTGCCACAACAGACCGATCAATCATGCCAATCTGGTAATCTTCATCCGGGGAACAATCACGCCAATCTGGTCATCTTTATCCGGGATGCTACAATCATTCTCGGAGATCAGTAAATGCAGATAGTACAACCATGTAATCTTACTTCTTTAACGAAACCATCTGAAGGGTCAGGTTGATCCCTCTCTTGGTCAACGTTCTCACCACCGACCCGGGACCTCCTCTCCTTGATCTTGAAACAGGTGAACACAGAAAACAGAATCTAAGAATCTGAGTTACTCAGGATAACAGTCCACGCATTGATAATGCAAGGAATTATTTATGGTTTGAAAACAGCATCTGGAAACAGGTGAACACAGAAAAAACAGCATACGCATTGATGATGCAAGGAATTACGTATCGATTGAAATAGATGGGTAAATGAAAATGGGCAAAGAACAGTACCTCAGCTAATGTCGTGTAAACAAGACGAACCCATGATGATCGCACTCGACTCTCCTGCGCGCCATAGATGAAATGTTGGTTCGTGCCTCATTAAAATGGGCATTGATCACATGCTGATAGAAATTCTTACTCATGACTGGATCACTGATAATGTGTGAAATATGCTACGATTTATGAACATAATCTCTTATCCCACGTTACCTCGTTCATGATGGGAGCACTTGAGTATCGCTGGTCCCGCATTGCAAAGGCTCCTGACAAGGATCCCTCTAATAAAATCAGCTGCAATTGGAGCTCTTTTAATCCTATTCCCATTGCGTGTGCCTCCAAACAGTATGTTACAAAATCTTCCGCTGCAAGCTGCATGCAAAACCAGGAATAGAGACGATCAGAGATCGTAGACACACGAGCTTACATTCCAAAGTAGGGTCTTCGTGCAAAGAAAAACCAATACCTGGAAAGGCTTTCCTATTCCTTCAATTCGGGCCTGGATAAAAGCTTGCTGTATCTTATACGCTAGATTGTGAGCTATTGTATTCTGCGTCATCAGTCTGTCTTTAACAGGATCTTCGACTTCAGCACTCGAAGTACTTGGCGAGGGCACCAGCGCCTCCTGGCAGAACCACATCATATAACTTCAGACATACTAAAACCTAATTCCTGTCAATAAAAGCACACTCCTACATCTAGATCAAGATAAGGCACCTTGTAACAAAGGACTGCAATTTAAGTCAAATGGAGAGAAGAGCATGAGGGCAAGCGTTACGTAGTCATTCATGTTCGTATGGAAACGGGGTCACCTATTAAGTTACAGCCTCCCTCATTATATTTGCACAAAAAATATCAGTCTGACTTGACCTCTCCATACTGGTGTTCTAATAACTGCGTGTCGGAAGCATTATCCTATACCTTGAAGCGATTTAGGTCGAATCAGATATGCATGTCTTTGGCCACGAATCATAAAATGAAAATGGGTAGAATCAGTCTAATGTCAATCTGCCCTAGCTGCAGTAGGAATGATGGAACAATTTGATAAGAGAAAACATTGGCTACTCTGATGATCTCTAAATATATTGGTGAAATGCTTAGGAAAGGAAATAATTGCACTTTGGGTCAAACCAGGTATGCATGTCTACGGCCACGAATCATCGAATGAAGGTAGAATCAGTTCAGTGTCAATCTGCCATGGGTGCAGAAGGAATGATAAAACAATTTGATAAAAGGGGACATTAGCTACTTTTAATGGTCTCTCTAGAGTTCTAACAAATTGGCGCAATGCTTGGGATGAAAGGGACGATCTGCAACTTAGGTCAGACCAGCTATGGCCACGGATCATTGAATGTCTAGTGTCAACTGCCATGGTTGCAGAAGGAATGATAAAACAATTTGATAAAAGGAGACATTGACTACTCCGATGATCTCTCTAGAGGTTGAACAGATTGGTGCAATTTAGGTCAAACCATTACTGGAATTGCAACAAAAGGAATGTGGAGGAAGGAGGAGCTTACAGAGGTTTCTGGGGGAGTATCAGTAGCAGCAGCAACGGAAGTGCCATTTTCCAAGGGAAGTGGTCCGCCAATTTCCAAGGGGAGCGGTCCGCCATTTTCCAAGGGAAGTGGTCCGCCAATTTCCAAGGGGAGCGGTCCGCCATTTTCCAAGGGAAGTGGTCCGCAATCGACAGCATTGGCAACAAGCTGCACAGCTCGTGATACTTGCGCCACAGCAGCGGAGATAGAGGCGAGCGACTGCGACAACTCAACCAAGGAAGCTCGCAATTCCGAATTCTCTTGTCGTAACCTAATCACCTCATCGCTATTATCGTTGTACACCCCATCGTCTTTACTGCAACAAAGCACCACCAGTCGGGGGCGACCCACAAAAAGGCAGGACGAAGTTTTTCCATTGTTCCGACTGGAGATTGCATGGACGGGCAATGGCGAGATGGCCAGCATCCTCCCTGTCGCCAATCCCTCCATCGTTCCTCACTCACTCACTCACTCAAGATCGACTTCTAATTACAATATCCTCATAAAGGCAATCGATGAAGAAGAGGATTCTTCAATGGGATTGATGATCGCAGCAATTGCTGCTGTAGGGGATGTTGCGCAAACTGCAGAGACGATGGAGATGGATGGGTAAAGAGTGGACCACTTTTGTTTTTGGAGATGGAATTTCGTGTAGCAAGAGTTCATAGCATGCCACCTTTTAAAGCTTCCTGCATATCGCGTGCTTGTCACTGCTCACCTACGAGACTCGACTTTGGATTTAGTGTCTTCAATGAAAATTAGGGTGGTTACTGACTTGTGTTCATGTAGTGCCCAATCCTCCCAAGTTTTTGTTGGTATGGAATGTTGGTATAAATATTGATCATTTATTGTTGAATGTGTGGACTTGCATATATTTTGTTCTTGAAACTGTACTATTCTCCATACTTGGCAATATAGAGTTGCGATGCAATGGGGGATGATATTGTTGTTCATGTTCAATGTTGTCAAGACTGTCTCTCTTGAGTAGGTTGTTGTGCATTACTTTGGTCTACCAACTATTATAGTACGTTGACCATGAATTTGATGTACATATATTAGTATGTTTTTGGCATTTTTGATTACTTAAGTCTCTTGATCTTATTTTGAGAATATTTACCAATGGTGGGTGTTAAAAATGGGCTCAAATGAATCTTTCTCAAAGTTTCTCCGCGGTGAAAGACTAGTATCAAGAATGTAGCGGGTGGAAATTTTGGAGCTTGTAGTTTGACATCCACGGTATGATTTTTAAAAAGTCTGTACGGTAGGAAGGCTTAGTTCAAGGAACTTGAGTTTATTAAATAGTTTGAAGTTAAATTTCTCATAAATGTATATAAGCAATAGACTTGTAGCATTGTATATCCTTGACAAACTATTCATTTTGAGGTTTGTATTAAGATGATATATACCGATTTTCTATAAAGGATTGTTCTTTATCATGAGCCAAAAGACCCTGTAATGGTTGGTAAATATGATTAACAAGCAATAAATTATGTAAAACTTGACAAAATCCGATGTTGACGTGCTGTAATAGATGTTAATACTGAGAAATTACACAATGTTGAGTTGTATAAAATTGACAGCGGGTGGAGGGCCAATCGCACAAATCGTGGTTGTTTGCAAGTTAGGGTGGTTGTTTGCAAGTTAGGAGGGCCAATCGCACAAATTGTGGTTGTTTGCAAGTTAGGAACTGTGAATTTGGAATCAAGTTACTTGAACCTTTCCAAATTGAGATAAAAGAGCGACTCGGGAGTTTTAAAGATTTGCAAAAGTTTTACAGAGGTAGTCACAATCTTCTATTATTTATTTGGAATGACAATTGAGCCGGTAATGGAATGTTGAGCTATATAAATTGACAACTTGGAAGTTTGCAAGTTACAAACTGTGAACTTGGAATCAAGTTACTTGAACATTACCAAATTGAGATAGAAGAGCCATCTGCAAGGTATAAAGATTCACAAAAGTTAAAAGGAGACAATCAAAGTCTCCTATTATTTGTTTGAGTTGACTTTTAAGTCGGTCACACAACATTGAGTTGTATAAATTGGCAATTGATAAAGGACCCAGTAGCACATACATTCGTGTTTGTGAGTTACAAAATGTGAACTTGGAATCAAGTTCCTTCGACATTGCCAGATTCAGAACCAACAACCTTTGGCAAGTTATAACGATTTGAAAAGATATAGGGGGATAGTCATAGTTTTTTATTATTTCTTGAGATTGACAAAGGTTAACTAAGCAAGGTTGAGATGTCACAAAATATACTGATGATGACCCAATTACTCAATATTGATGTAATGTATTGTTGATAAAGACCCAACTGCACAAGAATGAGTTCTCACATGTTGCTTTCGCACTGGTAATTCCACCCTCGTGCATTGAAAACAAGAATTTTTTACACCAATGACAATATATGACTCTCATATACCCATGTATTTTTATCAACCCCTAAATGAGGGTGGTCTACATTGACCTCCAAATGATCCTTTCTGAAATCAATGAACAATTTTTTGTTAAAATTCGATTTTGAGAAATCAAACCATGTAATCTTGTTTAGAACTGCCCAATTCATATGAACACCAAGTTTTATCAAATTTGACCTTATCGATCTTGAGATTTATTTTACGTTTCAATTTTTGCCAAAACAATATATCTTCTTTTAACAATTCCACCACAATATGAACAATTTGAAATCTTAGAATGTTGCATCTAATCCTAATAATCTTAATAGTACCCCTTCAATTCTTTTAACTCCCTTCAAATTTTTTTGTTTTTCTTTGTTTGCCCACCATTTTGGCATTGCGGTCTATGAAAGAACTGTAATGTACAAAATGCGGGAAGATCGAACGACTGACGCTTTCAGCGTAACAGCCGTTCCTAGCATCACTGCACAAGTACAAGTACAAACTCGCACTTAGAGTGCAAGTACTCCTCGCAGTTCACAGTCCCAGTCTTCATCAGCTCAAAATCAGGGTGCTTCAGCGGGACGAGGCTTACTTGAATCAAACTGGAAACACTGTATGCCTTCTCATTTCCACGATAAATAAATTCAGCTCTGAAAAGTTGCTGAGATGTTCATGTGCTCTTACTCAGGTCCTACACTAAACTACGACCCAGTTAGACTGCATCACTCCCATCGACCTTTTGACGCTTGGCCTCAGGAGCTTCAGTAACTTCAATGGGTGCTTGCCCTTCTGCACGACGAGTTCCGTTCACAAACTCGGCACCGTGGGAAGCAATATGCTTTTGCGTGAGATGACGCCCTGCTCTCGGCTTGGGCCCCCAAAACTCCTCCGGGTTTGGTAGGAACCTGGCAACACCCGAAGCTAAAGCCTTGCTTGTGGCAGATTGCACCTTCTTGAAGTTCGCCTGCTCCAAAAACACTTCCAAAAACATGAGAAACCAGATGAAGAACTTACGTTAAAGAGAACTGCCCAAATGACCAGTTTATATACCTCAATTTCAGGCTGTTTACTGAGGATCACTTTTCCTGGAGTCTCTGCAGCGTTTTCCTTTACAGGATGATCTTTCACCTGCACAGATGGTGACGAGTCTCATTAAAAGAGGAGCATAAAACATAAGCTCGGTGTCTTTCAACATTGACAAAGTGAAAGAATGGAAGAGGTACACGAACATACCCAGCAACGCATGATGTCCCAAAGGACTTCCATCGGGGCATCTGTCTTGAGTCCCAATGGATTAGCATGCGAGCCTGAAATGCGATACCCAGCATTGACAACGGCAGATCGGAAGAGGGTTGCGGATGGAGGGGTGCACTTCAGCGTAGCACTCATGGAGTGCAGACTTATGTAAAGTGGCACGTCGTTCAACTCCTATTAAGAACACCACAATAAACGCTTAGAATGCGAACTTGTGAGCAGCTTCCAGGTAGTAAAACCTCGAAAGAATTCCCCGGGCACTCAGCTCACCTCTGATACGGCCGTGAGGATACTGTGAATCTTGTTGTAAGCTGGATACCGACTCTTCATAGCGGTCACATTTTTCAGCATTCCGTCGACCCAATCTGCATCGTGGATTGGAGCGGACCAAATTGGACCTCCCATGTTGTGATGTTTTCCACACTGCTTACAATCCGGAGCAATAACTGGTCCTGTTCCCGGCATGTACCGAGTGCTACCTTGCCTTGTGGCCACTCTTCCCACAGATTGCAGGTGATAGGTATCACAACCAACACACTGATACACATACGAGAGCTTGCTCGGTGACTCCTTAATTGCACTTGCTGATCTGTTAGCAGGAACGAAAACAACACAATCTCAGATTGTAAGCCCAACTCATCCAGTCCAGTACTCTGAATATTTCTGAAAATTTCATACGAATCCCCAAGCACACCCAAAAGTGTCCACATTTGGTTTGAGGGAGACATCAAAACGACTATATCATATCATTCAAATTCTTGAGCTAGGAGATTTATGACATAAGACAATAACATGGATCACTTACGTGTAAATGCGGACAAAAACTCGCACATAAAAATCCACAGAGAGTGAAAGAACAGGCACTATGTGCCGCTTGTAGCGGTTAGCGTGGGCCTCAATGCTGGCTAGTAGGATCCGGAGCGCCATTTCATGGCAGTATTTGCCTCGCAACGGATATGCTCCATATCTGTTGCACCAAAGAGTACAAATATCAGGAATAAACGCAACAGAGTTGTCAAGAAAACGCACTGAGAAAAACAAAAAGCATAGATACCAGCAATAAATATGGTAATAGATTGACTTACTTGGAGTAGCAAACCTCTCCATTATTTCCACAAAGCACAGCCATGTCAGTTGCCGTGCACGATAAGAGACCACCTTCAGATAACGATTGTACTGCAGAGTCCAAGAAGATTGAGGGTGATCCGTACGGATCAAGATCAACCTGCAAATAGAACAGCTCATTAGATTTCAGATAGTCCTCTTTGAAAAACGTGGAAGACTAAGGAGCAAATAAAATATTCAATATATGTAAGGACCCTACTAATGTATGGAACATTCGTACTAGAACCTCGTTAGAAATCATAAATTCGCCAAACCAGACCAAGAGACAAGACCTAGTAGAACATCAAAAGAGTAGAACTGAATAAATTTTTACAGGTACGAATCAACTTGTGCTAATACAGGTAATGTTCATGAATGATAAATTGCCCCTCCGTCACGAGAGGGCCCAGTTAAGATGCCGAAATGTAGAAAAGTACGGAGCAGTATATGGAGGCAGTCCTCTAAAACAGGGTTCTTGAAACTTAAGATTGATCAAAGGGGGAACGAGGAGTAGCCAAACGTTCGCAGCAGACAAATATATAAAAGACAAGTTAATTGAGACGCACACAAAGGCAGTTGTCGGTAATAAGAACTTACCACATCAAACTCCTTCTCGTGGGAGAGCATATAAATACGTGAATCGGCATGATTCGCTGTCACTTTCGCCACGGCAACCTTGCCATTCAATCGAATATTGCGTTCACAGGCCTCAACTGCCACTGCAAAGTTACAAAAACACACATCTCTCAACATGACTCCCTTTCACAAGTGCATCGGAAAACCCGAAACATACTGACTACTTCAGATGTATGTGGTACCTTTGTCATTGTCACAGGCAACCACTGAACCGACTTGTTCGACTTCTTTGGCATACCGAAGTGCCCTCAATCCTGAAGCTGCTAAAGCCTGCATTCCACCACTCCCATGTTAAATACCTCGCATAGAAGCTTAGAGAAATTCGCATTGAGTGAGAAGTAAAGACCTCCAGAACGTGCAGGGGCTTGGCTATTTTAGATTCCACAGCTGCTTCTACGGAAGCAGCTGCTGCTGCTGCTGTCTCTTCTGCAGGGGGACTACATTCTGGCTTCTCCTCTGAAACTGGATCCTCCACTGGAGACGCACCGGGCTTGGAATCATCTCCTTCAGCAGCAGCTGTGGTAGAGGGACCATTTCCTTTCCCATTCACGACCTTCTTCTTTGATGATTTCTTCAACAGACTTTCTTCATGCTCCTCTTGCCGCTTCGCCGCAAACGCTCGGAGTACTGCTATGGACATATCCCTGTTCACTATCTTCACAAGGCAATTCCAATGACCAAGTGCTTCAGATGCCGCAAAACAATCCAACTACTCGGTGGACACCGGCTATTTCTCTTGAGGAAAAACCAAAAAATTGCACAGACTACATAATAGCGAGTCAAAAACATAAAAGCTCCATTCATATGAGATTTTCGCGCTTCATTGAGTTCACAAGGCAATTCCAACACCCGAGTGTTTCTGTTGCTCCATCAAAGACTGACTCCCACCAATTAATCCCGAATTTCGCAAATGCTCGACAACACGAAGTTCAAGTCTACAGACTTTCGTGTTTAGTAACGAAATTAAAGTAGATAAAAGTCAACTACTTTTTTTCAATGGAGGCGAGACTACGCTTTTAGTGTTTGATAATGATCACAGCAATGAAGGAACTCCGCGCAAGCAACACCGACTCTCTTAGCGACATCTCATGGATACAGAGAAAAACATGCAGGAACTGATTGAACAGTCCTCAGCTATACCTGGGCTTTGTTGTAGAAAACGTCGTTGCCATGCAAAAGAATATCAGCCTCGCCTTCACGCAGAATGGAAGGCTCCGCCGAGGCTGGACCAGGCGGGGGGCCGCCTTTCTTCTTACCAACACGGTGCTGCAACTGCTTAGTCGCAGCTCCCTTGCCCTCCTCCATCTCCAAATTCTGTCTGTCACCAAGAATAGCGACCTCGGAAAAGCTCGCTCGTAGCAACTGGGCAGTGTCACGCCATGCGCGAGCGGGGTGCGATTTTGAATTGGTAAAGCTCGTTTGGTTGCAGAAAATGCTAGACGTTCGCCATAGCCAGGAATAAGACGGTAATTTCATATGAAAATAGCATCATTGTCAATGAGATTTTCCAACCTCTCGCGCGCTCTCGACAAAACCACGAAGATTCGTTCCTTAAACCCTAACCCTAAGAATCCGCAGGTGGAACTGATTGAACTGATCCTTGGAAGCTGTGAATGTTGGATTCCTTTTTGTACTCGTTCGGGGCCTTTACTTTTACTTTTATGATTTGTTTGCGTTTGGGTATCCTGTATTGCCATATACTCTGCTTCCGCGGTCCTTTTACTTTATTGACCTTGTTTTCACTTTTTTCTTGCAGCCCAATGTACAATGGGGTCCAGTATGAATGCGAATTCCTCCATGAACCAGATTTTTTTAGAAAATTTGAAAATTGCTAATGCACTCAAAAATGATTGGTTTTGAAAATCGTAAAGTGCATTATAATTGCACTGTTGTGTACTATACTACCATGGTAAATAGTCATTCTATTTTTGTGATAACACTCAACAAGTTAGGATTTTTATGTGCATCGTCTAGCGTTGATAAATTCCATTTATTGCTTTAATTACAATGGTCATTTTCACTTACAAAATTGATATGAGCTTCTCAAGCTGTTCTTGAGATACTTGAGCCTCTGCTTGTTGATTCATTGATATATTTCTTGTTTTTTTTATGGCTCGGAGAAATGTCTTAAAAAGATCTTGATGACTAGTAAACTTCACTTTGTACCTATAAAACCCTTCACACCACTACAAATGTTGAATGTGACAAGTATTGTAGTACGCTCGAATGTGATTAAAACCCACTTTAAAATTCTAAGAACTGATCTTTCTTGAGTATGCATGTAATTTTCTAACATTTCACAAAAAGTTGAATCATTTTTGGATTTGACATTACAATCTAGCCCTATAAGTGTTAATTCTTTAGAGTAAGCTATTCTTAGCAACTAGTATACTGTATATGTGTGTCCTCCGGACACGCAACAAAGAGAAAATTTGATCAATTTGTCACTAAGGTCCTCCTCGTCCCGATATATAAGCTCTTTAATTGGTGTTCTTCAGAAACTAACCTCTATCCCCGATTTCTTCATTGATGGTCCTCGTACTTTTTAAGATTTATAGCATGTCATCTATTCCCTTGGCCCCTAGTTCTCGGTTCCCCTTTCTTTATTCTGGTTCTCTATTCTCATTTTTCTTGTTAATGGTTCCGTATCTCAAAATTTCCGTTCTTGCTTCCCATCCCTTTTTCCCGGTTCTTTGTCTCCAACTCCCCTTCTTCATTTGTATTTTTCGTTTTCTAGTTCCCATCAATCACTCCTGATTTTTAATATTTGTTCCTAATTCTCATCCTCTGTTCACAGTTCCTATCTTTTGTTCTCAGTTCCTAGTTCCCCTTCGACATTCCCTTGATCTCACGTTCACTCCTTCTTTGCTTCCATTTTCATGTTCCATATTCCTTGTTACTTTGACTCCTTTTTACATTATTGGGATCCAATAAACTCTTAATGACAATCAAATACCACTTACGGAAAATTTTCAAACTTTAAGAACTCACACTAGTAGTAAATGGCAAAAAGTAACGTTATTAGACTTGTCCTTAGTGTCAAAAGAGTTCACGTCTAAATTGTGCTTCAAAGGACATCAAAATATATTGTTATATTTGTGACTTTAATTATATTATTGCTAATCTAGTTGGATACCGTATAGCTTATTACACCAAAAAGAATCTAAAGAGAAGTGAAAAATGTAATATTTTATTTTGATGTTTTTAGAAGCACAATTAAACACGTTTGTGTCGTTAGGGACAAGTCACTATGGACGTCACTTTTTGTGCAATTTTCTACTAGTGTTAAACAACAATTTTTCTCCCTCCTCAACTTAGAGGAGTGTTGATGTAAAGATTGGAGAGGAAGTCTATGGAGTATGTATATGAGACCAGATTGTGTTTGTCATTGGAAATTGCCTTTTATATTGACAACAACCAAAACCTTGATTGTAACCGAAGATATAGAATTTCCCATGGACTACCTACCTATTGGTATGAATGTTAGGGCTGGAGAGTAAAAAATGCTACTTGTTGAAACACGCACAAGAGTTCAAACTATTGGAAAGACTAAAATATTGGCAAAAGTTCAATTTCCAAATATTTTCATCTTATTGGAATTCAAGTAGAATTTCCAAGAGATTGTGAAAGAAGGACATATGTAGTGGAGGAGACCTATGTCGCCATTATGATTAAAAATCGTGGGTGACCACATATCATTGGCGCCTTGATCATCAATGTCACTGGATGTCATTTCCCTCACGAAGACGCTTTGCACTTCACTTCAACGTTAGCATTCATTTTTTATTCATTCTCATTCAATTCATTTTTCGTCTACTCCATCCATGGATCGCATTGGTAACCGTCAGTTGCGGCGTTACTTTGGTAACCGTCAGTTGCGGTTTTACTTTGAAGGGAATATTAGCGTTCACCACAATCCTTAACCCCTAAAGGTCTGAGCGTGCCGTGGCAACCAGTAGAATACGGTGTATTCTGGTTGTATTTGGAGTGAATGCACACCTTTAATGGGTTTGAGTTCAAAGAAGAAGTTGACATTTAAATTAATGCGGTTCTAGTGAGCTATTACAATTCCAGTTTAGAGTTTCTTGTTGGT
The DNA here is from genome assembly GCA_037043015.1 of Bryum argenteum. NCBI lineage: Eukaryota > Viridiplantae > Streptophyta > Bryopsida > Bryales > Bryaceae > Bryum > Bryum argenteum. Next base: position 3,236,814 of record CM073324.1, read on the forward strand.
AGCAAATCCTAATTATACGACAACGTACATACTATACCCAAGGGACTTTCAAGGGTTAATGGATTACTAGTGGTCTCAAACGATCATAGCAAAATAATATATATTTCTTTCTTGCGTATAATTACACACAAGCAAGTTTTCATAGTACAACATATCCTTAAATATTACCATTGCCAAACTGCAGAAGCCCATTGAGATTTGCATCATAGCGACAATCGCGTTGTACTTTCTCCACATCTAGTAGGTTGTTTCTTGGCAGGTTCTCTCAAGTCGTTCTTTACACTCACTAATTTCTCATTGTTGGTAATTTTCTTTTGATCATCATATGGATTAAATTGTAGATTTTTTTTTTTTTAATCCATTTTCAGTTATTATTTTAATAAAAATTTTGGTAATCTCCTTTATGGTATTTGTAACCATTTAATTAGTATGGTATTTGTAACCATATAATTGGTATGTTTGTTAATGAACTATTTGCAATCACAAGTTGTTTATGTGACTTTAAACATATATAGCAAATGGTCATTAATACCATGGTTTTCTTGTAATGCATTAGTAGATACAAATGATAACTTCAATTTTAGTGAATGGCACATATTTTGCTTTTTAGTTCCTCTTAGACTTTTATATTTATATATTCTCTCTATAGAGCTTTATTGGCACCTACACACTGTAATAATGCTTGAGCGCTCCTTCTTGGAGGTTTTGTAGAGTTTATTTGTAGACCCCACGATAATATAGAAAATTAGAATTTAAAAAAAAAATGATTTGTGGTCATAAGATCCAACCCTTAAAAGTACGCTTGTTATACCTAGATTTGGAAGTATATACTTGTCATAACATAATAAGTCCTAAAATAATAATATGATGAGATGAAGTGTTTGGACTTTTAATCAAGTACAAGATTATAAGATCTTAGAATTATTTTACATAATTGTGAACGCTTCTCATACATGAAGATCAATGCATCATGTAGAAACCTCAAACTTTACATGGTACTTAAGAATACACACCTTCCTTTAGCTCCTAAAGACACTATGTTTGTTGTTGTAGAATTATTATTATTATTATTATTATTATTTTATTATTTTATTTTTTTGTTAGTTGTGAATGTGGTACCGTTATTTATGCCAAATACAAGATTCTTTACTACATGGGCACCTCATTTTGTCAATACTTTAGTGTATGAAATGCACTTCAATATATTAATTATAGATAATGGCTCAATGAAACATATTAATAACAATTTGTACATCCCAATAAATGTCTAGAAGAGAGATTAGGTAAATTGTATATCAACCTTTTGTATATCAAGTAGCATGTCACAAATATTTTTCATTGTTGGCCTATCTTTAGGCACATGTTGAGTGCAGTTATTTGCAATATGAAATACATGCAATATTTGAGATTTATATGACTTGAAATTTATGATCTTCTCATCTATAAGATTTATTAAATTATCTTGCCCGTTTTCTCGAATTTTCTTGGCAACCCAAGTCACTATTGTCATGGCATCACCAAATTCCTTGGCAATTGGTGGTCTTCCAGTGATCAACTCCAAAAGAACTACACCAAAGCTATAAACGTCACTTTTTTCATTCACGTTCAAGGTATATGCATACTCTGTTCAAAAACAAGAGTGCATCGTTAGTATGATCATTACATGGTATTCACATAAATGTGTTGTACAACTGATGCAAAAAACCTCTTCAATACTTATATACTAATTGTATGCAATAAGTTATTTACCTGGTGCAATGTAACCGTATGAGCCTGCCACCATTGACATTGAAACATCGTCAAGGCAACGTGCCAAACCAAAATCTGCAATATGTGCCTCATGATCTTTGTCAAGTAAGATATTATTTGCCTTGATGTCGCGATGTAAAATTTGAGGCACACAATCATGGTGTAAATATGCCAATCCCTGTTCCAAGTATATATTACTTTTCCAATAATTGCCTAACCTTGTACATTTTCTTTCTCTACGTATATATAGAAAAGTGTTACTTTGATATTTCTCTAGAAACCATTACACTACAGAAATCATATATGAATCAATCAAATTCATGTATATAATAACATCAAAATACCTGAGCGGCTCCAATAGCAATTTTACAACGAAGATTCCAGTCCCACAAAGTGTTGTCTTTTGCACTGTGAAGCATATCTCCTAAGCTTCCATTTGGCATATACTCGTACACCAGTAAATTTGTTGAAAAGTATGAGCAACAACAAAATAATTTCACTATATTTCGATGGCGAATTGCACCAAGTGAATCGACCTGCTTGCACCTTCTCGAAACATTTCACTTAGAAAGATCAAAAAAACTAATCTAAGTTACTGATATAAAACTCATTCAACCAAACAATATTAGAATCTCTATTTGCATAGACTATCATCTTATACTTTAGTTACCTCAGCTTTAAATCCGTGGTCTTGAAGGTCCATTCCTTGACCAGCCTCCCATAATTTTTTGATAGCAACTTCTTGTCCACTCTTCAAAGTAGCTTTATATACTTCTCCACCGCCACCACTTCCGATGATGTTTGCCTCATCCATACACTCTATTAATTCTTTGTATGTTACACTAATGTGATGGAATAGAATCAAATTCCAAGGAGCAAGAGGTTTCTTTTCACTTAGAACACTAGATAGCAAAGCCACTTTCTTCTTTTTCTTACTCACCAACAAATAGGTCAATATTACAAAGACCAAGGTGATAAGAAATACACTCCCTAGTATAATAAAAATATGTATAAAATCCTCTTTTGTCAACCCATGATCCTCCGGTTTACGACATTGCCTTGTTCCAAGACAGAGTCTTGGATTTCCAATGAACCACTCTGACTTGTTTGATTCGAACTTCCCCGAAAATTCATTATAGGAACAATTGAAGGCATCGTATTGTTCCATATGAAAGTTTTCAACCATCCTAGCAAGGTCACCCGAGAGTGAATTGTGCGAAACGTCAAAGTATATAAGATACTCCAAGCCACCAATCTCTGAGAGAATGAGCCATGATATGGGTGCATATACTTTAGAATACTTTTAACAAATGTATTATGACTTACCCATTAATCCTATTGTAGTTACCAGATGATATAAGATCACCTAGCTATAAGATATTTGGTACGATGCTAACCTTGTATACAACAGAGTGAAGTTGTAAAGATTGAATGAGAATCCACAAAGATCTTAACATTGATTTCCTATGACACCCAATCTAATTACACTCATGTAAGAGTTTGAATACAACACCCAATTAACAAAGAGTATCTTGCTCATAGAGATGGAAATGGTGATAGCAATGGTCTTAAACAATGAATCTAGATGGTTGAAACAAGAACTACATTCATTGTTGACACCTTCTTTATCACCACATACACCTCCATGTGCACATACCCCAATCCCCATTCACTCACTGAAACATAAAAGATAAAATTTTGCAAGATGTAACAAAATCACTTGCACAACGTAGACTTCAGAAGTGTCATGAATGTCGCACAAGCAAATTGCTTACACTGGCGTGTTTGGGGGCATGGTACCGAAGACGGAAAATTGGCAAGAGAGGAAGGAAAGGGAGCATGCCTGGAGGGATGGAGCCGCGGAGAAGGTTGAACGACAATCCCAAGTAGACAAGATTCACAAGGCTTCCAATCTGCGCCGGAATGGCACCGGAGAAGGAGTTCCCATCCAAGTACAAAGACGTGAGGCTGGATCCCAGATCACCCAGCTGCCAAGGAATCTCTCCCGAAAAATTATTACTCTGTGCGTGCAACCGCTCCAGTTTCCGCAGCTGCCCTACCTCCGCCGGCAATGCCCCCGACATTCGATTGTTGTGCACTTTGAGCGAGCTCAGATTAGTTCCGTTGCCAATACTGCCTTCGATTCTGCCCTCGAATCTGTTATCGTGAAGCTCCAGCAGCGTGAGATTCGGTAAGCTCCACACTGCCGCTGGAATGGTGCCGGTCAAGCTGTTGTTCGAGATTCGGATCCGGATCAGACTGGTGCACCTCCCGTACTCCTCTGGTAAGTCCCCTGTCAATGAGTTGTTAAACAATATCAACCTGCACATCGATCACCCACCATTATGGCAAGCTCTTATTTCGTCTTGAAGCTGATGTTTCGAGATTTCGCATGTAGCTAAGGGGTGGTGCGGTACCTCCATAATACGCCGTGGGTGCAAAGAGTCCGAGGAATCCGGCCATGGAGATCATTATTCGACACATCGAACTGCAAGAGGGACGAGTTTCTTCCAAGCGTCGCCGGGATGCTACCATTGAGCTTGTTCATGTACAACTTCAAATCATACAACTTCGTCAGGTTCACAACATCCTCCGGAATGGCTCCCTCCAGACTGTTGTTCTGCAAGTGAACCACAGCGAGATTGGGGAGCTTCATTAACTCCGACGGAATATGCCCCGTGAGGTTGTTCTCGGACAGATCAAGGTCTGTCAACGAAACCAAGTTGCCAATCTCCGCGGGAATTCGTCCAGTGAGGGAATTTTTATACAACTCTAACCACTGCAGTTTCGTGAGCGTCATGACCGACACGGGAATCACCCCAGTGAGTTCATTATTCGACAGATCCAAGTACTGCAGGTTTTGGAAAGCACCGAGCCACGACGGGAGCGGGCCACGAAGTCCACACCCTGCACACTCAAAGTACTGAAGCGCTTGTAGATTTTGCAACGCGTTTGGCAATGTGGAAGAGAAGAGATTCCAGGACAGGACGAGGTGCTGAAGGTTGACAAGCTCGCCGAGTTCGGAAGGGAAGGCGCCAGTGAGCCCTGTTGCTGCCAAGTCCAGCACTTGGAGATGGCGAAGTTGGCCGAGGCCGGAGGGGATGCTCTCTCCTGTGAAGGAGTTCAAGGAGAGGTTGAGGTAGCGGAGGTTCTGGAGTGGTATGACAATTGCACCGGAGAAGTTGTTGGCACCCAGATTGAGATGCTCCAAGTGCGTGCACTGATCAAGCTCCGGAGGCAGAGGTCCGGAGATGTGATTTTCTTGCAGTTTTAGGGACGTGAGATTGCGTAATTGGCATATTGGTAAGTGCAGATCAGCTTTGCTCGTTAGCTTCATTCTTGAGAGGTCCACCCCTGGCAATGATGGACCTTCCTTTTCAGTGATGAGATTCAACTTATTTCCGCAATCGAAGCATGCTATCGAACGAGCTTACCTGTGACATAGCCGTCAGAAGTGCATGTGATTCCCGTCCAAGTGCACGGAGGAGTGTTTTGCTGCCAATTCGACAACATAGACTGATCATCTACGACAAAACTTCGAAAGTCCAATAATATCTGCCCTTCAGGCACAGCCATAGCCACGCTGAGCAGGAACATCAACAAACTCAAAACCGTAGATGCCATGGAAACGAGTGTTAAGCAATGGCATAAGACGCAACAAAGTCAATGCACGAATTCTTCCGTGGGAGAATTGTGAGCATTTTGTGCAGCAATGGGAGGCATGTTTAAGGGCGGATTGGGTGGAGCACTTTGAGGGTACGAGTGCCGTGAGAGAGATACGAATGGAGCGTTACAGCGATCGAGCAGGGGCTCACCAACTCTAAACCAGCTTTGCTTTGGTTGTTGTGCTCGTCTTGTGCAACATGTGCATGCACATTCTCAACTTATCCTTACATCATCATTCGCCTTCAGTTACCATTAGATCAGTCTGACCAGTCAAAATTTCCTTTCTTGTGTGATCTGAACTCCCGGATTCCTTCATCTGATACTTTCAATGGAGATTTTTGTGAAACGGGCTTGGCCATCCAATTCGTACCCCCACAGTTCAACTTATCCTCACATTATGAGCCTTTATCTACATTGAATCAGTCTGATCGAGTCTTTACTGCATGAATTGCAGTCACGAATAGCTACTTCTGATGATTTCTACATCCATGGCCGGAGGGGCAAATCATGCACATTATGCACTAAACTTACAAGCAGCAGGTGGACTCCAATAGCAACCCGCTTTGATCGAATGAGAAAATGGTAATGATCATGGAAAGCAGCACCTTGGTTATATGCTACGAGGGATTCCTGAATCACTGGAACCATGGTTTCAAAACAAGAAAAAGGTAGGACCGTAAGGGCTCTGTCTTACACTCTACATTTAAAAGAAAATCATACATTAACCAATGTAATACTAAATAGTGAATTTGGTATTTGGGTTACTCTTTGTGCATTTAATCCTTTTATTGACAAAAATTGAATATGAATGGATATAAATTTTATGTAAACTATACCCAATTATTCACAACCACAATATCTATACAAAGTGTAATATTCAATTTTCAATGATTAATATCTTATATTCAATGAGTAATATCTAATATGCAATTTTTAATGTTTATTTTTAAATTATTAAATGATATCCCTAATGTTCAATGTCTAATATTTGGTTGTGGTATTTTATGCTTGCTCACTATTAAATGTTGAAAATCAAATACTTGGTTTAAAATATGATTGAACATAATTATATATAGACATTTGTTTCAATTTTAATATTTACATAGTGTATTTATTACAAATGTTGTATTTGGATTATACACAATTGTTTCCAATAAAAATACCCTACATTGAAGAGTTCACAAATTATATTTTATTTATTTTGATTGATGTGTATTTGTTCAAATAAATCAAAATGAGGTTGCATTTTTTGAAAACTTTGGTAATATAGTTGGTAGTTTAAAAGCACAATATATAGGTTTATGATGATCCGGCCAATATGCATCTGTAACACCATATTTAGCATCTACTCTGAGAATGTTTGTCCAAATATGATCTCTCAAACAATAATCTATGTAAAAGTATTGAATAGACTTCAAATAGCAAGTTGGGTAAAATGTGTAATTTGAGCGATTGGAGTGATTGGAGTTATTTAAGTATTCAAAGAATTAAATATTTAAAGTATTGTATTAATGAAGTATTAAAGTTTTTGAAGTATTCGAAGTATTCGAAGTATTTGAAGTATCGAAGTATTTGAGGTATTGAGAATTCAGAGTATTTGAGATATTTGTAGTATTAAAGGTATATGAACTATTTGAAGTATTGATGTAATTGAGGTATTGAGAATTGGAGTAATTGGAGTAATTGAAGTATTTGAGTAATTGGAGTTATTGGAGTATTTGAGTATTTGGAGTAATTGAAGTATTTGAATATTTGGAGTAATTGAAGTATTTGAGTATTTGGAGTATTTGACAGAGTATTTGGGTTTTGAATATTTGGGTTTTGAGTATTTGAAGTATTTGAGTATTTGTATATTTGGGTTTTGGAGTGCACATTGGAGATTATTTATATAAGTGCACTTTTATACATACAAGTGCACAATTGCTTAATTGAGTGTTAATTTCTATTTATTGTCAGAGATACAATTTTGATGAGATGTACATTTGATACATAGATGACTTCTTAGATGTACATCTCATTTAAATTGTGTGTGATAAATGAATAGGAGTTTTGTCTCATAAGACAACCGTAAGGTCCACCTTACGTACATGCTACAGCCGGCTTGCGGCCTTTCATGTGATGCATGGAAGATGGTGTAACTTTGTGGAGAGTTACTCAATACTTGGTGACAAGCTATAAGGTATAAGCACCTAAAAGCGACCACCCCCCTAAAAGCGCGAATGTCAGATTCTAGCTTTAATGAAGATGAGCACCCTACAATTACTCTTAGTGTACCTCATGCGTACATACAGTAGGGTGTCCTATGTCGGTTACTTCTAAAATTTGTAATTATTATTGTGAGTGTAAAAATAAAGAAACTTCGTTTTTTCTATTTGCTAATCGGTGAAAAATAGGAAGTCACCCATTCCACCATTCCAAGTATAGTGAACTGCTTAAATGCACGAAAATAGGTGTTCATACCTTACAAGTGGATTGCATACCAATTGTGTGTTCTGACCAAGTTTCCTTAATTTCTATTCAAAATCTAAAAGATACCGTGTCAAATCGAAAGGAAACAAGAAAACGGTAGGACCGTAAGGGCTCTGTTTTACACTCTACATTTTTAAAAAGATCATACATTAACCAATATAATACAAAATAGTGAATTTGGTATTTGGGTTACTCTTTGTGCATTTGATTCTTTTATTGACAAAAATTGAATATGAATGAATATAAACTTTATGTAAACTATACCCAATTATTCACAACCACAATATCTATACAAAGTGCAATATTCAATTTTCAATGATTAATATCGTATATTCAATGATTAATATCTAATATGCAATTTTTAATGTTTATTTTTAAATTATTAAATGATATCCCTAATGTTCAATGTCTAATATTTGGTTGTGGTATTTTATGCTTGATCACTATTAAATGTTGAAAATCAAATTCTTAGTTTAAAATATGATTGAACATTACTCCGTATAGACATAGTATTATATATAGACATTTGTTTCAATTTTAATATTTACATAGTGTCTTCATTACAAAAGTTGTATTTGGATTATACACAATTGTTTCCAATTAAAATACTCAACATTGAAGAGTTTACAAATTATATTTTATTTATTTTGATTGATGTGTATTTTTTCAAATAAATCAAAATAAGGTTGCATTTTTTGAAAACTTTGGTAATATAGTTGGTAGTTTAAAAGCACAATATATAGGTTTATGATGAGCCGGCCAATATGCATCTATAACACCATATTCACCATATTTTGCATTTACTCCAAGGATGTTTGTCCAAATATGTTTGTCCAAGTATTGAAGTATTGATGTAATTGAGGTATTGAGAACTGAAATAATTGGGGTAATTATAGTAATTGGAGTGATTGAAGTACTTGCAGAATTTGAAGTATTTGAAGTATTGAAGTATTATAGGATTGAAGTATTTGAAGTATTGATGTAATTAAGGGATTGAGAATTGGAGTAATTGAAGTATTTGAAGTATTGAAGTGTTGATGTATGGAAGTATTGAAGTATTGAGTATTGAAATATTGAAGTATTGAAGTATTGGAGTATTGGAAAATATTGCATAGGGCAGCGCTGCAAAAACAGAAAACACCATTAATATCTGAATACATCACCATCGATTTTACCAAGCAAAAAGGGTAAGATTTTACCAAGCAAAAAGGTAAGAACATACCGTTATAACTGAGAAAGTTGAGATAATGGTAGTATGAAAGCGCGACGAAGTGAGAAAGTTGAGATAATGGTAGTATGAAAGCGCGACGAAGTAGAGCACATTCGACAGGAATGTCGACATGAACAAATGAACCCATGGAGCAAACAGAAGATTTCTAATAAAAAACTATTTGATCTCTGAAATTCTACATAGAGTTGAGAGTGAAAAATGGTAGATAGCTAACCTCGCTTTGGTATTGAGATGACTTGTACACTCCTCAAGTAGAAGCAAAGACTTGCCCATTTGCAGATGCTGCTCCACCAGCAGCCGGGCTAACAGAATGCGCATCTGCTAAGGAGTTGGAAACCCTATCTCAACGACACAGGAGTTGGAAATCCTATCTCAGCGACACAGACCACTGATCCATGCGAGCATGGGCTAGGGTGTACTCCAAAGCAACCATGAGAGCACATCACAAATGTATGACAATTGCAAAACACAGCTTAGAAGTGTAAAAGCGAAGGAAATCTATATCAACTTTGCTTCCAGATCCTTCCAAGCTTCCTCACAATATCGTCATACAATTGGAGGCTCTAATCACAGCGGGAGATCGCCAACCACTTGTCGATTGGTCACAAGTTAAAGCCAGCTGTTGATGGAAGTCAGACGGTTTGTTGTAGCAATGAGAGATCTGAAGCCAAACCCACAGGAACAAATGAACATACCCTCTAGGTCCACATTCACGACGAAATACAATAGACTAGACTACAATAACCATTGTACCACAATACGATAATCATCAGATTAAAATAGTACTTTATTCATCAGTACCTGGCTTCTTCCTCCAACTCCACCGACAAACAATGTAACAAATTGCTGCATACACACTACAGCCGAATCCAAGTTATAATCTAAATCAATCATATGTAATGCAAGAACCCATTGTAATCTCTTAGAACCTCAATTCTGTTAAAATGGCACAATTCCTTGTGCCATATATTGCCAAAGCCATGTTGTGCCAATTTGGTCGCGTTTATGAAACGTGCCATTTTACCGGCATATTTTTGAACTCAAAATCTCAAAGATTTATGCTTGCAAAATGGCACGTTTTTTAATATCACCCACATCTTCCATTATATCAACAAATTTCTGTAATATCATCAAAAATTCCATAATATCACACTATTTGATGAATTTTGACCTTCAAATTCTGTCGAGGGGCAGTTTTTTCTCAACGGCCGCTCAGAAATATCTCTGGTTTTGAGCGGCCGCTCAGAAAAATTTGCTCTATTATGTCAAAAAAATGACAAAAACGAGTGTTGTTTTTTTCATTTTTTCCACCTTAAATCGTGCCATTTTACCAGAATATTGCCAAATTAACGGAATTGAGGTTTTAGTCATTATTAACGCATTACGCTTGAAGTATTCATGAATAGGAGAGGACAGATCGAACCACAAAATTGGAAATCTGAGATTAGAAAGACCACTATGAACTTTCCTCAAGAGCAAGAAGTTTGAACGACACATACGTGTACAGATGAGCTAGTACAAACATTCAACAGTTCGTCTGCCAAGTTCAGTTAATCGCCGTTCGTCGCGCTCCACTGAATCTTTACCGAAATCATCGCCGGAGCTCCCATCCTGCAACTGTAATACTTGCATAAGCAAGAGTGTATACTCCGAGACAAGCCCATGATCTCAGAACAATATCATTCGATCCAGCATAGCATAGAACATCTAAGCAAAGCAGGGCAGAAACCTTGGTCCTATTTTGTGGTCCCTTGTCGTCCTTGTATGGTGGTAAGGTTTCAGACACCACCCGCTCAAGCAGGAGCAATACATCACCCGCGATAACAAAAGCATCTTTGTCGACCCAGACTATGGGGTTGATGGTTTCTTCCATGTCCACACCATTGTGTTTACCCTTCTTATTACGGCTCCGATAATCCCAGTGCTTTGCATCCACTGTAAAGCGCATCCATAACCAAAGTTGAATTAAAGAGATTTAAGGGGACTACTAGACTTGGTTGTAGGCCACTGATAAAAGTCACAATAATGAAAATTATCCCCATCGAAAGTTTTTAATATTGTACAAAGAGTACATGCTAAGTACTATATCTTGATTCCTAGAAGTAGCCTTTGGTGCCAAAAACAATGAGTTGGTACAAATGCCCCACGTGGGGATTGTATGAATATGGTGGAATGCACAAAAATCCACCTAAAATTTTTAATTTTTGACTAAATTACATCTTGTCAAAAATTTTGCCCTTTGACCGCTAAAAATTGTAAGGAAAGGATGAGTTTTTGGAAAGTAATGATACAACATATGTTACCTTAGAAGGTGCTCTCTCTGACCATATAATTATTTTTGTACTTTGCAACTCAAATCTTACCAAATTTGAGTACTTCGTAACATTTTTGACTGCTGTAACGTACTTTTCTGAAAAGCAAGAAGTGCAAATTACAATATGTTCCTAATATTTTTGAAAAAATTTGTCAAGTGATTTGCACACTCCATCACTCTTTTTACCTAAATCCAAAATTTTTTTAGTACTTTAAGATGTAGAGGGTTCCAAGAAAGGCCATTGAACAAGCAAATTTACAGGATTTAGAGGGCGTAACGTACTTTTTGATCCACCCTAGTGTGCTTCCACCCTATAGCCGATTTGCCTCTTCTTTTACTTGAATAATGTTGTCGCTGGTGCACACTTGATGCATTATATTCGTGCTTAGTGATGCCTTTAAATTTTGAAGCAGGGTATACTCTCAAGACAACTACCTGATAACCTGTACTTGCGCCTTTATGACGAGAGTGTCAGCAACTGTGAACCCATCCAGTACTTTGGAAAGCTCCATAAACTTCTTCCAACCCAAGTCGTGTTCCTTCTTACAAAATCGGTGCAAAGTATCTGGACTCCTCCACAATGAAAAAGCACAGACTCAAAAACCATATCAAGATAGAATAGAGAGACCTCTTCCCTTTACAAAATTTGAGGAAATCCTGATATCAAAGTTACCACATTTGACGAGTGCATTTGATCAAAAGGAGAAGATTATTGGAAGCTGCCAAGAATGTGCTCACTTGTAAATAGCTTGACACTAACAAGAGTGATCTATAACATAAGATGTACTACCACTCAGTAACAGGATGCAGATGTAGAGGAGAAAAGAAAGATGCACAGACATGTACTTCATATTATGGTAACGAATAAATATTAAGTTATAAGTTATAACCTTTATAACACAAAGCCACTGTTGAACGAGGAAGCCCCAAGCCTGTCAGAAAGACGGAAAGTTGCGAAGAGAAGCAAAAAAAAATTGCTGCAGAGTTCCTGTTATGAAGCTGGAAGGTATATGAAACCCTAAACCCAACTAATTTAAACTCTCAAGACAAGCCTATCTCTACCTTGTGTTAATTTTTCTGATGAATAGTGCGACAACCGAAGGAGCGAGAGTGAACAATTTGAAATTTAACAGTTTTTTTTCCCACAGTAGGGTGTGCGTTACGGGTTGTACTACGAAGGAGGTTAGACTTAGCTCCTTAACTCCAACCAACCATGACAAAATTATGGATCCACACACACTGTTCGAGGATCTGAAGAGCCTCATTAGTAACAGTTAAAGATCTGAAGCGGGAGACATCCACGCGACGGCATAAACACTTCATGAGGCTAATATTCAACAGTAGATAGGACCCAAACTTGACACAATAATCGCTCGCGAAAAATCCGATCAGTATTCGTATACGTTACCGGAGTATTTTGATTTCTTGGGGTCCTTGTTGACAACAGCAATTGTGAACTGCGCAAAGTGACTCCATCCTGTATGGAGAGCAGAGTTTAGAGTATTGTAGCACAATCAAGGAGCGCATAAATACTTAAAGAAACAACCACTTCATGCTTCGAAATTTGCACAATATACGACATAGAACACATTTTCTTACATACTTTAAATACGGAACCATACCGGGTAAAAGCTTGTCGTAGTCCGCAACACACAAAAACAAGGAGAGATGATTACATACATCGCAGCCCTGAGGATAGACTAGGATGTACCTACGACAAAACGCCCAAAAGAAACCCTTATGAGATTACTACTTCTACTCAAAAGCTTTCACGGCTAAAACCGAGTAACCAAGGGAGAAGTAACACATCACCTGCAACCACATCCTAGCCATGACTTAGAACAACAATACGGCAAGCCAATCTATGAAAAGATTGACTAGATTAAAAACGAGGATAGCATCCGTAGAACCGAGAACTGGTTCCAATACGAAGCGGATGCTCAAATAGCCACCTTTCTGTTCACGTACTTGGTCCTCTTACTATACTGAAGCCACTATGATTATCCAACTTCAATGTTGATACTCCAGTATTTTAAACTTTGGTCTGCGAAAGGACGACCATAGTTGCAATAAGGCCTCTGACGACGTCGTAAAAGAACTATTCGGAGGACATAAAAGTATCCCTTATTTCTCGAAGCAATAAGAACCTCACCACTTGTAGCCACCAACTTCGAAGACATTGCTGCGTAGCTCCCGCTTGCTGATCTCTGAAAAGTTGAGGGCGGCGAAGGCTCATGCTGCTCCCGCGAGCGCCACTCCGTAGCCGGATCCGACATCGGATACGACAGCTTCGACGACACGGCGGCTTCCGCCAGCGCTCCTCCCATTGACTCTCCTCTACAGGCATACCATCGCTCGCTTGCTCACGCGTTGAACACTCTCTTCCACTCACACAAACACAAACCACTCTTCACTCTTCTTCCAACCCTAATCTTGCTTGCAACATACCCGCAAACCTCCTCACTCCGACTCTGTGTCGTCACCACCGCCCGTCATTCCGTGCCCTAATAGCAGCAATTACCAATCCCTGCGAACCCTACAAGCAAGCACGCACAGAAGCCGCAAGCAAACAGAAAGCGCAGTAATAAAGCAAAAGAGAGAGCGCGCACTAGGGAGCAGGGGCACAGAAAAGGGAAGAACCAGGGGAGCAGGGGACAGCAACTACTGCTGCAACAACGAAGAGCTGCAGGAGGGAAAAAAAAACGGTAAGAGAGAAAAGGCTTGTACCTTAGAGAGAGAAAATGCTTGTGTAGGTGTGAACGCATAAGGAAAAAGGTCATTGGACCTTTTTAGAAACCCGTCGGGGCGCTCAATACAAAGACTGTCAAATGACAGAGCCAATAAAGAAAGCAAGAAAAGATCTTTAAAAAATAAAGAAGGGAACAAATGTATGAAAAAATGGGTGAGTTGATTAACACATTGGTTCAACAGAAGAAAAAAAATATCAAATTATTTTTTTCAAGTGAGAGACAAGCCCAGGCTACCCAGTCTACACTATTTTCACATGAGTGAGGTATGAGTTTCTACAACTCAGCTCATGTCAATTCTTATTTGTGCTTTACACTATTTGATGGGTTTTTCCTTCTTTTTCAGGATTATACCAACATTTGGAGGCAAGGTGACCTTTTACTTTGCAATAAGTGCAAATTTTACCTTTCTTCGACGTAGAAATTTGTTCACCACCAAGCTTTTTCCATTCTTGCTTTGAGTTTTAAAACCTCGCCTTGGGTAACCTTTGTCGTTTTACAACTTACAACTTTCATAGGCTTTGGACCACTTTTCATTTTCTTCCTCATTTGTGCACCACTTAGCCTTTTTCTCCTTGATTTTGCACCACTTAGCTTTTTTTCACTTAGTTTTGGATTGCTTAGCATAATATCCGGTACTCAATATCCATAGACTTGAACCAATCGCTCAAAGTCATAAGTCCTCCAATCATTTACCTTAGCAATAATTTCACTTTGAGGTTTGAAGTCGTGACCTTGATCAATATCCTTTCCTTCACTATTGAGTATAGTATTTTGACCATAATTATTATTTAAGTTAGATGGTGCATTGAAATTCCTCTCAAAAGAAGAGCTACCCTCTGTAGCAAGCTGTTCATTTATGTAGTTTGGCGGACCACAATTGAAATCCATACTTTGGCCAACAAGTTGTTCACTTGAATAGTTTGGCGGACCAAGATTGGAATTTATATTTTGACCAACAACTTGTTCATTCACATAGTTTGGCGGATCAAAATTGAAACTTATATTTTGATCAACAGGTTGGTAATTCGTATCGCTCTTAGGAACAAAATTTAAATCCATATTTTGATCAATAGTTTCAACATTGTGGGTCCAAAGTTCTGTCAAAGCATCCTTCAACAAGGGAGCATTAGCTTGATTGAAAGTATTGGTATAATCACCGTAGCAAACATTTAGTGATATTAGGAACTTCTCCCATGATGATTTGTCTTTTCCAGCTTCTTCAATTATTTTGGCAGCCCCAAGCCAACTCTCAACAAGTGCATATTCAACGTCGCGGTTTTTATATTTGAGATTTGCTATAGTCACTTTTAGTTCCTGAAGTGCCGCACTCCCTTCTACAATGTGAGTGGCTACACGGTGCACTTGGGCTTTCAAGTTCTCTTGCTCTGCATAGCTCAACTCGTGTGCCATCATTGATGATGATTTAATTTATTTGTTATAATATTTTCCTCAATAGTTTTTCAGTACTAAAAAATGTACTTATATGACGTGAAATGAAAATTGCTATGTCCTTTTACTTTACTTGGCTAAAGTCAAAAAAATATAGGAGAATAAAAACCGTAATAGGAGATATTACTTTGGAATTAGCTTCAATGTTTATACTTTGAAACTATAACATATTAAATACTAAACTAGAAAAAGAATAAGAAAAACTCCGTACTTATATTGTAGCTGGCCTAAATAGAGTCTTTGTTGAATAGCAAATCACATATAGATATATAACATTTATATATGTTGGCATATCACTCATATCTAGATACTTTTACTTTTTTATACATATAACTAAAAAGTCTCATAATTAGGGATAGAAGTGATAGCTCTCTGTAGTAAGAATTACAGATCAAAGGGTGTCTTGCAGAGTTTGATGCACCCATAGTGAACATTTCAGGACTGGTAGTTTAGGGCATTCTTATGGCGACAACTTCAAAAATTCAAGAATAGTCAGAAGAACTTATGATATTAATACAAATAGACCCACACAAGCTTGCAACTTTCTACCTCATGAAAACTGATCAATAAATAAATAAGACATATTGAAACTTTGAGAGCATGCGTCAACCCCATGAAAACAATGAATATGTAGTCCTTTGTTGGCTCTGTCATCTGACAGAGTCTTTGTATTGAGCGCCCCGACGGGTTTCTAAAAAGGTCCAATGACCTATCTCCTTGTGCGTTCACACCTACACAAGCATTTTCTCTCTCTAAGGTACAAGCCTTTTCTCTCTTACCGTTTTCTTTTTCCTCGTGCAGCTCTTCGTTGTTGCAGCAGTAGCTGCTGTCCCCCTTGCCTTGCCCCTGCTCCCTTGGTGCCGCAGATGCTTGGATTTTTAGACAAAGAAGACGCGCTTGCTCACTGTGAGCTTCTAGGCGAAGGCGGCAACGGGAAGGTGTACCGGGTGCCGGTCCAGGAGGATGTAGTGGTGGCTATCAAGTGTATGGGCCATCACTCCATGCCGGAAGATGATAATGATCCCATTAGCTACGACACGAAGCAGATTCGAGCGGAGCTTGAAACCCTAGGCTTCATCCGGCACCGCAACTTGGTGCAGCTCCTCGCGTACGTTTTCAAACCGGATGCTCACTTGCTTGTGTACGAGTACATGCCTGGCGGAAGCTTGCAAGATGCCCTCAAACATATGGCGAAGGGGATGTTGTCGCTTTCGTGGCCGGAGTGGCATCGCATTCTCTGTGGCGCCGCGAACAGGCTTGCATACCTGCACACCGAGTCCCTGGGAAGCTCAATCGTGCACCGGGACTTGCACAGCTAGAATTTGGCAATTGTTAAAAATTCCTTACAAGAATTTTGACAATTTTAATTGTAGAAATTATTCATGAGGAGAAATGCCGTCATTTTATGCTGCGCTTTTCTGGGAATGTCGGGCCACGGGCGATCTGCGCCTGGCGCGTAGGGACCGGCTGCGGCGACGGAGGGCTGAGGCCAAGGGTTACGATTGTGGTCGATCTTGATTTTGTTTTAACGAGAGTCCAATCCCGATGTACAGTAACCTCGCAGGATCAGTACTAGAGCGCCGGAGGGAGGGTAAGCATTGACGTTAACGGTACACACGCGCAATGCGGAGCTCCATTCCATATCATCACACATTCATTGTCCAAGCCACAACCCTAATTGCTGCATTCCTTTCGTGCATTGATAGCTTACAAAGGTAGAAGAAGCGGAGAGAACAGATTAGGGTTTCGAGGTAGCCATGGCCAAAGGTTGAAGAGAAGGCAACAACGCGATGGTCGAGGTCGTCCTGGAGTGCGAAGAGGTTGCACAAGCAAGCGATGAAGCGGTGGAGCTCTCTGACATTTTCCGAGGTGAATCCACTGTTACAAACCGGCGCTCAAAGACAACTTGAACATGCAGACTTGTTGGTCTTATTGCAGTGGCCTACGTCCATGTGGTACCACATGGCCTGAAGCTGGAGCACATTGGGGTTTTGCGTGCGCAATCATGCCTGAGAATTTTATCTGCCGTCAGGTAACATTGTGCCTCATTTTCGTTTCCACCTCTGAGTCAGTGGCGTTCTCCTTTCAACCACCGATTGCAACTCACCTGCAAAGTAATGTGTTGGTTGGTGATCATTTGCACGAATTCCAACTTTGAAACGTGTTTGTCTGAACAGGACTGTACTGGACACTCAGTACGATTTTAGCATGATGAAGCTGAATTTGAAGCTCCAAGCAAGTCACACTACAATGGTTTATTGCAAGGTATTACGCTCGCACTATCAAAGCACACTTTGGTGGTCAGCTTCTACTTAGACTCTTACTAACGTACTAACAATCGATCAAAGATAATATTATGTGATAGAACAATTTCTCCTGAATCATTGTTGTTTACGAAGTTGTTGTGGTGAGAAGTCCTACTTTTCAAAGAAAATTATGTGATCTCTTACTTCATCAGCTTATTGTGTCTTAAGCCGTAATGAATAAAGGTCGTTTTTTATTGTTGTTTTTTCAAGAAGCTCACAACGAAAGACTACTGATCATCCCAAATCTGGATGGTCGAATTGTTTTGGAACTCCCTTTCGTATCGTCGTAACAAATTTCTCTAGTTGATAGGTCTCCAATTTAAGTGTAACTACACAGGGAATCGTCATGCTTATTGAGCTTAGACTAGGTCAAGAAGCTGGGACTTCTGCAGCCATGTTCTGAAGAGATGATTAGGGTGGGTGCCAGGTGATGAGCAGTCTATGTGTGTGAGCCTATTTCAACGAAGCTCTTTCTCCAGTGGAGAAATTCAGACCTTGATGTCTGTTGATGCAGTGCGGTGATTCAACTTTGCGCCAGTATACACGACCTTCGGAGGTCCGTCTTACTACTTTTTTCGTTTTCAACTTGCAGATCTCAGCCCTCGTAGACTTCTTGTTCATTGCTTTATTCTTCTATTGGTCGTGCTCTTATCCGTCACCTGTTTTGAGAAGTAAGTGATACTAGCTAGACACGAAAATGAACGACTCACTAGTTTTCATCTTGCAACTTGTTTGTCTTCAGCGTACCATTGCAGATAATTATTGCTCTAGGATTGCTCTACATGCAAGTTAAATTTGCGTTTCTTGCTGGCCTGGCCGTTGTCATCCTTCTTATTCCTGGTAAGCAGTCACCAAGCCATGGCACTGAGCGACACTGATCCTAATATGACGAGAACATTGTTGATCGTTGTGAGCCTTAAAAACGACCATGTAGGTGGCCTTTGGTCACAAGGGGTGAATTGAAGGAAATCATAAGAAGAGGGAACAAAGAAGAGGAGGAGACAAGAAGAAGAGGAAAAAACAAGAAGGTAAATGAGGAGAAAACTCCCCTGCCGGATGACCTTGAAAGTGCTCCTTGGTTTTTTGGGCCACCAAGTTGTCATCCTAGCTCGGAATCAAGCGTGCCATAGCTTTTTAGAAAGCTTACTTGATTTCCCCCCTACACTCAAAATCTCAAGAGCAAAAAGTGAAAATCCTAGGACTGATTCCACTTTGACTGTGGCAGTTTTTGCCACTGCCGGGAGGAGGGGGAAACTTTTCCAACGCCCCGACTTTGGGAGCCAATTTCTCCTTTTTGAAAGATCGGATCGGGGCATGCCATATACCCCTGGAAAGCTCTCTTGGAGCTCTGTCCACCCTAGAAATCTCAACAGCATAGCAAGAAAACTCTAGGACTGATTGCTCTTTGAACACAGCTGATTTGTTCACTGCCGGGGGGAAATTGTTTTTGACACCCCGACTTTGGGAGCAAATTTCTCCCTCTCTACAACTCGGATTTGAGCATGCTTACTACCGTTGGAAAGCTCTACTCACAAGTTACCTATCACAAAAGAAACAAAATTGAAAGGGAGGTCCATCTGCCTCCCTACTCCTACTCTAACTAAGCATTACAAAGAAGAAGAGGTAGACAAACAAAATTGAGAGGGAGGTCCACCTGCCCCCCTACTCCTACTCTAACTAAGCATTACAAAGAAGAAGAGGTAGACAAACAAAATTGAGAGGGAGGTCTACTTGCCTCCTTACTCCTACTCTAACTAAACATTACAAGAAGAAGAGGTAGACAAACAAGATATGAGACAAACAAGATGGAGGAGAAGGAGGCCTATGGCCTTCCTTCTCCTACTCTAACTAGATTGAGTGGGTCATTACAAAGAGATGATAAACAAGCTTGGGAGCAAGACTTAAAAACCCTTGCTCTCAAGTTTTAACCCGCCATTTACTTGGCGGTAACTAAGGTAAGTACTAACAATGGAGCCAACTTGTCACCCATGCAAGAGAGCAAGTCCCATGCCCATGCTCTACCTACCACTATAAATATATAAAAGTCTCATGATCCTTCCACCATGCCACTTGGATGGAGGGTCAATGGTGGCTTCCATTGCCACAAGGTGATAAATAATCACCATGGAAGCCAACCAACAAGGACTAACAATTTTACTAACATACAAGATATTAACCATGAGAGACCTATTGATTGTAGCTTGATCTTGTTTGTCGAAGGAGTGCCGGCTTGAAGGAAAGGGATAGCCCCCACTCTTCCCTCACCACTTTGGGCTTCAATCGTGGGGCCTTCTACTCTACTCATCAAATCCCCCACTCTTCCTTCACCACTTTGGGCTTCCATCGTGGGGTCCCTAATCTAATTATTTAATTTTCCTACTCTACCAACTACCCATTTTCTTCTTACCCTACTCCAATCTTCAAATTGACTCCACTTCCTCTAAAAAGTATTCTCAAAAAGTTAATACTTTCTAACCTTCCAATTAACATTTAAGGGTTTTCATTCAAAACCCTTAACTCCTCATACTTATATCACAATATTCAACTAACATTTGACAAAACATTTACATTGAGCCAAACAAATGAATGTTGCACATTTGTTGGCTCACAGGTTTCGGCCATCTAGAACGACTCGAAGAGGAAGAGAACCTAGAATCCTCTTGCTTATGGTAAGTGCACCTTCCTTGGGCACATAGTCATATGATAATTGCCTTCCAAGTAATGGACCTACAAGGCTAAAAAGCCTACAAAGAATGTCTCCTGGCAAACGCACCAAAATGTGGGCCTTAAAAACCACCATGTAGGTGGCCTTTGGTCACAAGGGGTGAATTGAAGGAAATCACAAGAAGAGGGAACAAAGAAGAGGAGGAGACAAGAAGAAGAGGAAAAAACAAGAAGGTAAATGAGGAGAAAACTCCCTCCCCGGATGACCTTGAAAGTACTCTTTAGTTTTTGGGCCACCAAGTCGTCATCCTAGCTCGGAATCAAGCGTGCCATAACTTTTTAGAAAGCTTAAGGGACCTTCCCACCTGGCAATTTGTAAAATAGAGAAATTGAGGGAACGAGCGCTATTATGCAAAACAGGGAATGTGTTCACACGGAGGGTGATTAGTACATGGGCTGACCGCATCCTCAGGGGTATTCTGATGGTTAATATTGTATTATTTTATTATGGGTTCACATATGGGGGGTCTTATCCGAAAAGGCAGCCATGTCACTGTTTAGGGATTACTTTTTTAACTGACCATTCACACCTGAGGTGGGTGATTGTCACATCCCTTTCCAAAGGATGCCCGAACACCGTGGTGAGCCAAGAGGATCCCGGGAGTGACGCCCCGGGCTTGGCAAGAGACAAGGTGAAGTGACCAAGGGGAGTCCCGAGCAAACAGCATGCAATGGCGTCGTGCTCGGGACGAACTCGGTGGCGTGTCTTACATGGTTGGAAACCTTGTTTGAGCACGCACCCATGGGTCCAAAGAACGCGCGATTTGGAGTTGTGAGTCATGAGATATGGCTCTTCAAAGTTGGAGCGCGTTCCGGGACACTCCGGGACTCGGGAGTGTTGCCTTTCGGGACTCAAATTGTCGTTCTTCATGGATGGCGGCATGTTGCATGTCTTTGGAAAGCTCTGGACATGAGCTTTCCAAAATGCTAAGGCTCGTGAGGAGCAAAGCAATGCTTTGGGAGATATGGCTCTCCAAAGCATCGGGACTTCGGGACTCCGGGACTGCTGCCTCCCGAGACTCCCGAATGTTCAGAGGAGCATAGCTCCCACATTGAAGCTTCGATTGAGACAAGTGAGGAGTCTATCGACATCTACTCAAAGAGTAGATGTCGAAAATGGGCTCGCACGTCCCATTTGGATAACTGAGCTACAAGTTAGCCCGAGAAGAAGATACGGCCCGTTTTTGAGGCTAAGGCAAAAACGGGTGGTCTTCCAAAACAAAAGTGTGTCACGGAAGGCCCCTCAACACAAGAGGGGGGGGGGGCTACCGAAGACTCCAGAGAGTACTATGAGGAGGGGTGGTCTCCCTCCTCACTTGCACATGGTGCCTTGAGGAGCCGGGGTGGCTCCAAGGGGTGAGGCTTGGGATGGGGCCTCACTCCCGCACCTTGTGGAAAGTAGAGAGTGCTTTGGAGCCTCTCTAAACATGGGGTTGGGAAGTGTCCCTCTCCAAGTTAGTCCCCGTGATAAGTAGTGCCGGTTCCCGGGAGGATTTCCGGCAATGTCCCAAATGAATGGGGAGAGACAAGAGTGGAAGGGGGACTAGTGGGAAGTTGGACAATGGATAAGGGCGGTTAGCTCCAGGGGTGATTAGTAGCACCCTTGGGAGCTTGGACATTTGTGGAAGGCCGCCCCATGCCACCAAGTGGCATGCCCATGTGTTGGTGGGAGTTTCGAGTAATGAGTACCGGATAATGAGTTATGGAGTCAAGGTGGGTTGGACACCTTGACTTAGAATGGTGCTAACATTGTGTGTGTGGGGCACATGCAAGTGTTAGCAAAGTCGTGGCCGGTTGCTACCAACTAAGTGAGCTGGGATTCCGCTACCAAGTAAGGCTCACTAAGAAAAAAATGTGTTGGAGTAATTAGGG
This sequence comes from Bryum argenteum, assembly GCA_037043015.1. NCBI lineage: Eukaryota > Viridiplantae > Streptophyta > Bryopsida > Bryales > Bryaceae > Bryum > Bryum argenteum. The sequence continues at coordinate 3,259,344 of CM073324.1, forward strand.
TCGCGACAGTGATTTTACGCTCGGGCATGTGGTGGGCCCCATTTCGATCACTTACGTCTCCCTCTTGTCGAGGCGCTCCCTCTTGTCGAGGCGCTGCGTTGATCGAGGTGGGTTTCTGTGATCCTTCGCGCGTTACATGAAGTGGTCTGATCCTGAGATCGTTCTTGCCTTGGTCCTCGTAATTCATTTATGTTGTTTTCTTCCCTTGTGCATTTGAAGCGGTTTATTTTATTTTTGTCGGAAGGTTCTGATAGCTCCAGTATTCAGAATTCGAGTGATTCTAGTTTCTTTGAAGGCCATTCTCTAATTTATGTGCGCACTTGCTGCGCCATCCACGGAGTTGCGATCGCCGTTGACATCCCCTCTGATTAGGTAAGGACTTCACTGACTTTTCATTTGAGTTTCAATTTCGGAATTCGTTAGGTGCAGATTCGGGTGCATTTCAGAGAGGCTTTAGGGTTTAGGTGGTGAGATCCCCGTAGATATGCATACAATATTCATTTCTTTCATTTTGCGTACTGTCAATGCGTTGGTTGGAACTGTAATTCTGTATGGTTGTTGTTGAGTTCGTTATGTCTGGTTTTTTCTGATGGGAATGACAAGCTTCGGACAATCATTCAGTAATGACTTCGGATATTTCTACAGTGAGGGTTTAGGTGCCGGTCTCGTGCATCGCATATCTTTGAGATTACCTCACAACTATTTTGATGATGCGCTTTTATCCCCCTGTGTATGTGCAGGAGTTCGGTGTACGTTGACAATGGACCCATTCCTTTCTCCCCTGAACACTTTGGCTTTCACCAACTGGCTGTTGGCACTGCTTCTCCACGCATATGAGCTCCAACCTGTTGTTTTGCCGCTCGAAAGTGACGATGAACAAGATGACTCTTTGTTGGCCATCGTGCTTGACAAGGACAGTACCGAGGTGGACACAACATCGTTACTTCGTGATACACTTCACACGTTCAGACTGTATACCACATACACATTTTTTGACGACGACCTTGGATACTGGGTGAAGCCACGTTCGACAACGTGGTTTTCCCGATTTCTCTTGACTCAATACGACAACTTACGATGGGTTTCCATGTTCCGTATGACCAAGCCATGTGTGTTGGAGTTGGCGGAGCTTTTGCGGCCTCATGTAGCACGGCAGAACTCCAAGTACCGGTTTGCCATTCTTGTCTTGGTTCGTGTTGCGTGTACCCTATTTAAACTAACCCACGGTGCAAATCTAACTATCTGCAGCGAGATGTTCGCTATTGGACGCAGTACTGTTTCGAAAATCTTGCGGGAGGTTGTTCATGCAATCAATGAAACTTTACGTTCAGAGATAATGTGGCCAAATGGTCAAAGAATGCGGGAGACACAAGCGAAGTGTTCTAACTTGTGTGGATTACCTGCAGTCGTTGGAGCCATAAACGGGACTCACATCTCTATTTCTAAACCTCAATTTGGTGCAGCAGACTACTACTACTTTAAGTCTAGCGGGTACACTATTAACTGCGAAGCGGTGGTAGATAGTGACAAGCGGTTTGTAGACCTGTACTTGGGAATGCCTGGTTCGACTAATGACAGTCGTGTCCTCAGGCGTTCTTCTTTATTTTCTTTGGCCATGCATGGCAACTTGTTCGATGCGCAGTACTCTGTAGACGGTCACAATCCTTATGTAATCGGTGATCTTGGGTATCCACTACTTCCGTGGCTCATGGTGCCTCACAAGATCACACGCTACCTTTCAGTTTCAAAGTCTTTATTCAACAAGAAGCTGCGAAAAGGTAGATGCGTAGTAGAAAACGCATTTGGAATACTAAAACAATCATTTCGTGAACTGTTGGAAAAGTCGGACCTTCACGTAACCTTCATGCCGGATGTCATACTTTGCTGTGCAATATTGCACAACGTACTGTTGCACCAGTCACACGATGAAGTTGAGGAACTACTTCACATACTTCGGCAGGAAGGGTTAGACGGTGAAGTAGTCGATGATGAGGAAGCTGAAGAAGGTGGTTTGCATGAACCCGGTGAACATATCCCAGACAATGTAGCGACAGTGATGGGGTCCGAGAAGAGGTCACATATTGGGATTTACCTCAGTACTCAACGTCGGCAGAATCCGTAGCTGCTCAGGTACGCTCTCTATTTTTGTTTTCTTTTTTTTATTGCATCTATCATGTGCTCACTTACAAAATGTTACCTGTTCCATTCCACGTAGAGAGTTGCATCAGAGGAACTTCCTTTTAGAAGTACAGGGTGCACCTTAACATTGCTTCACTGTTTTTGTAGATAGGATGCAGCAGGCTCGGTGGAGGGAGGGGCAGGAGCCTGCTTTGTTCCGTATGATAAGCTTTTGAGGTAGGCCGCTCATGTCATTCACTAATCCATTTTTTTACCACAAAGACAATCCAAACTTTATTTCAAATAGAGATGTTAGACTACCGTTGAGCCAGTCTATGCATCTATGCAAACAGTAATTGAAATGAGCGATTAAAAAACGAACACTCTACCTCTTCCTCGCATGCTCTCTATCACACTAACAGGTACCGTCTACTGGCAGGAAACGGAGGCGCTGCACGTACGAGGCACCACGGTAGAAGGTCAGATGTTCTGTAGTCGGTGTTAATGTTGTTAAGCTTCACCTAGGTCACATGCAGTGGGTGGAGTAGCAGTTGTTGTAGCGGTAGTAGGGGAGTCCTGAGTCATTCCATTACTGTTTGTCGAGTCGGGGTAGATGTTGGCAACAGTAGGGTGCTCATTCCTTCTCGCTTGGTAGATGGTGTTTTCTTTAGGGGGTGGCATATTCTCCGCATGGCTGGGTATGTTGTGGCCGGTGGCTCTAAATGCATGCCCTCCTCGGGCTATCAAGCTCTCTCCTCGCGGATCGGGGAGCATCATCCCCACCGGGTTTGTAAACCCCTGCGCTGATGTACTAAACTGTGGCTGTCTAATTGGAGCCATGTTCTCAAAGGACTGTCTGTTCTCCATTGTTAACCCCCGGCCTAATACTGTTGAGAGCTGCGATAAGTAGGCAACCATTTCCCCTTGCTTGATAATGGACATCCGAGCATTTTCATTCGCAATACTAGCATTCTCATACATGCGACGGTCCTTTTCTCGTTGATAAGCCATTTGCTCCGTAAATAGCTTGAGCTGGACCTATATTTTGGATCGCTCCAACTCCCGAGAGGCATCAGCAATCTCTTGCGTTTGGGATGCCATAATAGCCCCTGTGGCTTTGGTAGCATCTGCGATTACCGAGTGGCCACTTACGTTTTTCCTACGAACTGCTGTGTTGCCGGGGCGTCTTTGTCCTGCGTACGTGTTCTTAGATGAGCTGAGCACCTGTGGAGTAATCCCGGGGGGAATGCCTGCAAAAGGACGCGCACTTGGGCTACCTCCGGTACCCAGAGCCCTCGCTTGTTGGACAGGCGTTGAGACGCTGCGAAGAGGAGACTTCTGCTGAGAGGATGCATCCTTGGATTCAAATGTCTCCTGTACGGAGTTGTCGTATGGATCCTCTCGCTCTGCCTCACTATCCTCATCCCCTTCCTGCTGATGTTGCTGAGACGGTGGCATGTAGTTGCCATCACTTGGCGATAAAAGATCCCGGACGTGAGGGGGCTGAATCTGTGGCCGGTTACTGAACCATTCATGAATGGCATCGTAAAATTCCTTAGTAAACATGCGAGGTAGGCCCTCTGCCTTCCTTTCTGCCGATGATAGCTCCCAATAGTCGGGCACATTCCTCCCTGTCCGACCAAGATAATCAGTAATCCGCTTGTAATCCGGGATGAGTTGATTCCATTTTGCCTTGCACGCGGGCCCGTCCCGCAAGCATGGTGAAAAGCCGGCACGCATCATGTCGTTAGAAATCTGAATCCATTTCGTGTTGTCAGGAGTCATGAGATCACGTCCATCTACTGTGTCTAATTCCTCCAGGTACATCTCTCTTTTTGCACGAATGAGAACCAATATCTCCTGTGGCAACCAGTTTGGCCCGCGGTCCTTTCTGGTCCGCTTGGCCGGGCTGGAATGAAGAGGGTTGATTTGTGGGGGAGGTTGCGCTACTCCGGACACTCCTCCTGTACGATGCATCGTCCGGCTTGGACCATATGGTGGTGGAAAGTTCGACCCTGTCATTGTCACATACACGGTAGAAAACTGTTCTTATGCATGACTGTCTCTACAGTGCAAAAATTTGCATTAAAGTAAAACATATGAAGTAGAGGCACAGAAGTCAGAATTTTCAATGCTTTGCAAGGCAGTGAGAGTTCTGCGATACCATCGTGATGTGTGTACTTATTTAGGCATCGGAGCGTTGTTTGTTTGTGCGCAGGTACATATTGTTCTACACATGACTATTTATAATAGTCGGCCGCCTCATGTGGATCATTGCAAAATGCCAGGTATCCACCATACACCTTGAAACATTAAGGGAAATCACTATTTGATTTCAGGGAGCTCTTTATATTTCTTCGAACTCTTCATACACCTTGACACGTTCAGGGAAAACACTATTCGAATTCAGGGAACTATTTATATTTCTTCGAACTCTTCATACACCTTGACACGTTCAGGGAAAACACTATTCGAATTCACGTAACTATTTATATTTCTTCGAACTCTTCATACACCTTGACACGTTCAAGGAAATGACTATTCGAGTTCTCGTTCTATTGATAATTGGTGATTGAAAAGAATGTTCATTGAATCAAAAATGGAAATATTTTATGACACAGGGAAGGTGGAACTAACCGTCAACAGGAATAGCACTGGGCCTGGAGGGGCCGGAGGACTGGTCGACATCAACTCTGTTGTCCATTTCGAATGCTGGATCTGCAGGGCCGGATTATCAACAACGACATTCAAGTTTAAATCGATGAAACAACATCAACGAGTGCATGAAATGCCGTCCGTATAAGGTGAGTTCCTTACACAAACACGGACTACTCTAATTGCAGTCGTTACAGTTCATGACTTTGAAACAATGTGTGACTGTCTGCATCTTCTTCAATCTTCCGCAAATAGACTCTAACAAAATCTCTCAATTTCAACGTCATGAACTCTAGGACGAAGAGAAGTTGACCATTCAGCAAAGAAATCTGAAAACAACGTTCATGATCGAAATAAAAACCAAGAGAAGTGGCAATCGAAACAAGGATTGTACCTGGGAGGTGGCTGCACATTACAATTAAAGGTTTGTTTACAACCCCCCCTCCTTTCATAGTTGTTTCTGTGTGGAGTCCTCGCCGCAGATGCGCCAACACCTCCCCGACTGTCATGGCCACCTTTTCTGAAACCTCGGCTCATTTGTAGAAACCGCTCTTACGTAAGGGGACCTCGCGAGCCCCTTTACGTATGACCGCCCAAATAACTCTCAAATCTCCGAATTCTGTAGATATTTAACAACTACTTGAGTTGCACTTATCTTCTGGTGGGCGAGCAACAATAGCCGCAATTTTTTGTAAAACCGCACTTATCCCATCCCACTTATCCTGACACGTAGGTTCGGTGTTCACCAATGTGCGCAGGTCGGAACGCCCAACATATTACAGGCCGCTATTACCGATAATACCACCTTCGAATTGCCAAGTGGGAACATGTCTTTACTTGATTTCCCACCTACCCTCAAAATCTCAAGAGCAAAAAGTGAAAATCCTAGGACTGATTCCACTTTGACTGTGGCAATTTTTGCCACTGCCGGGGGGGGGGAACTTTTCCAATGCCCCGACTTTGGGAGCCAATTTCTCCTTTTTGAAAGATCGGATCGGGGCATGCCATATACCCCTGGAAAGCTCTCTTGGAGCTCTGTCCACCCTAGAAATCTCAACAGCATAGCAAGAAAACTCTAGGACTGATTGCTCTTTGAACACAGCTGATTTGTTCTTGCCGGGGAAATTGTTTTTGACACCCCGACTTTGGGAGCAAATTTCTCCCTCTCTACAACTCGGATTTGAGCATGCTTACTACCGTTGGAAAGCTCTACTCACAAGTTACCTATCACAAAAGAAACAAAATTGAAAGGGAGGTCCATCTGCCTCCCTACTCCTACTCTAACTAAGCATTACAAAGAAGAAGAGGTAGACAAACAAAATTGAGAGGGAGGTCCACCTGCCCCCCTACTCCTACTCTAACTAAGCATTACAAAGAAGAAGAGGTAGACAAACAAAATTGAGAGGGAGGTCTACTTGCCTCCTTACTCCTACTCTAACTAAACATTACAAGAAGAAGAGGTAGACAAACAAGATATGAGACAAACAAGATGGAGGAGAAGGAGGCCTATGGCCTTCCTTCTCCTACTCTAACTAGATTGAGTGGGTCATTACAAAGAGATGATAAACAAGCTTGGGAGCAAGACTTAAACCCCTTGCTCTCAAGTTTTAACCCGGCCATTTACTTGGCCGGTAACTAAGGGTAAGTACTAACAATGGAGCCAACTTGTCACCCATGCAAGAGAGCAAGTCCCATGCCCATGCTCTACCTACCACTATAAATATATAAAAGTCTCATGATCCTTCCACCATGCCACTTGGATGGAGGGTCAATGGTGGCTTCCATTGCCACAAGGTGATAAATAATCACCATGGAAGCCAACCAACAAGGACTAACAATTTTACTAACATACAAGATATTAACCATGAGAGACCTATTGATTGTAGCTTGATCTTGTTTGTCGAAGGAGTGCCGGCTTGAAGGAAAGGGATAGCCCCCACTCTTCCCTCACCACTTTGGGCTTCAATCGTGGGGCCTTCTACTCTACTCATCAAATCCCCCACTCTTCCTTCACCACTTTGGGCTTCCATCGTGGGGTCCCTAATCTAATTATTTAATTTTCCTACTCTACCAACTACCCATTTTCTTCTTACCCTACTCCAATCTTCAAATTGACTCCACTTCCTCTAAAAAGTATTCTCAAAAAGTTAATACTTTCTAACCTTCCAATTAACATTTAAGGGTTTTCATTCAAAACCCTTAACTCCTCATACTTATATCACAATATTCAACTAACATTTGACAAAACATTTACATTGAGCCAAACAAATGAATGTTGCACATTTGTTGGCTCACAATGGTTCTCATCATTGTCATTGCAATTTAATGCAGCTAATGCAATTGTGACTACTGAAACTATGCGATGTTGGCGTCTGGCTCAATTTCTCCTGGTACACTTCGTAGTCTAGAGTAGCTGATACTATATCTTGAGAACGCTTAAAAAATTAGTGTATTAAGCTAAATCTTGGTGCTATTTGGTATCGTGCCTTGGTTAGTGAACCGCATCATCGCTTTGAAAATTGTTGAGTCAAGTAAAAAAATGATGGAGGAGAAAGATGAAAGGTATTACTTGCAACCTCACAACCAGGTTGGACTTACGGTATGCAGTTGTACTTACTGCTATTCACTGTGATAAACCTTGTGTTTTGCGCAGAGTAAGGATGATGGGTGAACTTTTAATGTATATTCCTACTGTTAAGATGTATACGTGGGAGCACATTTTTACTGGGCGAATTATGGACACCAACTCGTGAGCTGAAACAGTTAGCTGTGTGTCAAGCCTTTCACATTTGCTGAATCATTTGGTTCTTTGATAAGTTTCGAATCACCTTCACTACTTCAAATGCCGAATTTATATATGTTGTTCTCTGCTTTGTGATTGCTCGAGTAGAAGTAACTGTTGCGGTTTTGTTTCCCCTTTGTATTCTGCAATTCGTGACCTCAATGCCTGCCTTGTGGAACAGCTTCAGATCAAAAGTATTTGGATGCCTTTGTGTCTACCTCTCGCAAGGAACGCCGGTGCTCTTCACCATCTTTACGTTCAGTCTTTATGTGATTACAGGCCACACACTAGACGCAGCAACGGTACTTTGTCAACTCTGAAATGCTTCGCTATGAGTTATCTTACTTGTTGTCAGTCAACTAAATACTAGATATTTTTCTCAAATATATACTCTCTTCGATCATTTATCCGCATGAGCTTTTGCTACTCGTGTCTGACTTTAAGTGTGTCATGAAGATGATAATGACCTCGAATTGAATACATTTGCGCATGAGCAGGTGTTCAAAAGTCTTGCTCTCTTTGACATCCTCACTGGTCCACTTAACAGCTTTCCATGGGTCATCAACAGTATCATTGAGGTAACACCTGGCTCTTTGCTGTTGGTTTGGGTTATGTTCGCTGTCAGCTTTCGATAATTGGATGCCCATACCGTTTATTTAAAGATCAAATATAAAATTGTTAGCTGTTCCTTAGAATGGCCAGCAATGAGATTGTTGTCCTCTGACTGTTGCCCAATACATCTAATGCACGCCCAAGTCTGTATATGGTAGAGTAGCCAAAAATGGCGCAGTGCCGAAAATGGAGCCCTAGTAATCTGCAGTGTCACGTACATAATAGCTTTTCCATACAACAGTACCATGTACACACTGCAAAGATTATAGGGCGTCACTTTAGGGCACCATTTTAAGAACACCTATATTTCCATCTTTAAAAATTCATTACTTACTGTAGAAGAGTCGAAAAATGATGATTCCACTTGCTCTAGTTTTCTACTAATTTTCCCCATGCACAAAAATTGCTTGCACTTGCAACATTCCTGTAGATTTTCTGTGCTGAAAATTGCGCCATTATAGGACACCTTAACATACGGCGTCTTTGTTGGTATCTATGTTGCCTTCATACTGATTCCGGTTGGACGAGCAGAATTTATGCTACATCATGCTTGGATAGGGGCTAATTCAAAGAGTGTACTCTGCAAGTACTCGCAAAAGAGCAACGTATTCAGCTATGACGATATTGTGAGGACGCTTGGAAGGATTTGGAAGCAAAGTTGATATAGATTATCCTTTGCTTTTACACTTCTAAGCTGTGTTTTGCAATTGTCATACATTTGCGATGTGCTCTCATGGTTGCTTTGGAGTACACACTAGCCAATGCTCGCATGGATCAGTGGTCTAGGTTGATGAGATAGGGTTTCCAACTCCTTAGCAGATGCGCATTCTGTTAGCCCGGCTGCTGGTGGAGCAGCAGTTGCAAATGGGCAAGTTTTTGCTTCTACTTGACGAGTCTACAAGTCATCTCAATACCAAAGCGAGGTTAGCTACCTACCATTTTTCACTCTCAACTCTATGTAGAATTTCAGAGATCAAATAGTTTTTTATTAGAGATCTTTTGTTTGCTCATGGGTTCATGTGTTCATGTCGACATTCCTGTCGAATGTGCTCTACTTCGTCACACTTTCTTACTACCATTATCTCTTCTTTCTCGGTTATGACGGTATGTCCTTACCTTTTTGCTTGGTAAAATCAATGGTGATGTATTCAGTTATTAATGGTGTTTTCTGTCTTTTGCGGTATTTGCCCGACGCATAATATTTTCCAATACTCCAATACTTCAATACTTCAATATTTCAATACTCAATACTTCAACACTTCAACACTTCAAATACTTCAAATACTTCAATTACTCCAATTACTATAATTACTCCAATTATTTCAGTTCTCAATACCTCAATTACGTCTATACTTCAAATACTTCAAATACTTCAATTCTTTAATACGTCAATACTTCAACACTTCATTGCTTCAATACTTCAATTATTTCAAATACTCCAAATACTTCAATTACTCCAATTACTCCAATTCTCAATACCTCCATTATGTCGATACTTCAAATACTTCAATCCTTCAACTACATCAAATACTCCAAATACTCAAATACTTCAATTACTCCAAATACTCAAATACTTCAATTACTCCAAATACTCAAATACTTCAATTACTCCAATTACTCCAATTCTCAATACCTCAATTACATCAATACTTCAAATAGTTCATATACCTTTAATACTACAAATACTTCAAATACTCTGAATTCTCAATACCTCGAATACTTCGATACTTCAAATACTTCGAATACTTCGAATACTTCAAAAACTTTAATACTTCATTAATACAATACTTTAAATATTTAATTCTTTGAATACTTAAATAACTCCAAGCACTCCAATCCCTCAAATTACACATTTTACCCAACTTGCTATTTGAAGTCTATTCAATACTTTTACATAGATTATTGTTTGAGAGATCATATTTGGACAAACAACCTTGGAGTAGATGCTAGATATGGTGTTACAGATGCATATTGGTCGGATCATCATAAACCTATATATTGTGCTTTTAAACTACCAACTATATTACAAAAGTTTTCAAAAAATGCAACCTCATTTTGATTTATTTGAACAAATACACATCAATCAAAATAAATAAAATATAATTTGTGAACTCTTCAATGTAGGGTATTTTTATTGGAAACAATTGTGTATAATCCAAATACAACTTTTGTAATAAATACACTATGTAAATATTAAAATTGAAACAAATGTCTATATATAATTATGTTCGATCATATTTTAAACTAAGTATTTGATTTTCAACATTTCATAGTGAACAAGCATAAAATACCACAACCAAATATTAGACATTGAACATTAGGGATATCATTTAATAATTTAAAAATAAACATTAAAAATTGCATATTAGATATTAATCATTGAATATACGATATTAATCATTGAAAATTGAATATTACACTTTGTATAGATATTGTGGTTGTGAATAATTGGGTGTAGTTTACATAAAGTTTATATTCTTTCATATTCAATTTTTGTCAATAAAAGAATCAAATGCACAAAGATAAGGCATGTACTCGTACACAAGCAAGTGAGCATCCGGTTTGAAAACGTACGCGAGGAGCTGCACCAAGTTGCGGTGCCGGATGAAGCCTAGGGTTTCAAGCTCCGCTCGAATCTGCTTCGTGTCGTAGCTAATGGGATCATTATCATCTTCCGGCATGGAGTGATGGCCCATACACTTGATAGCCACCACTACATCCTCCTGGACCGGCACCCGGTACACCTTCCCGTTGCCGCCTTCGCCTAGAAGCTCACAGTGAGCAAGCGCGTCTTCTTTGTCTAAAAATCCAAGCATCTGCGGCACCAAGGGAGCAGGGGCAAGGCAAGGGGGACAGCAGCTACTGCTGCAACAACGAAGAGCTGCACGAGGAAAAAGAAAACGGTAAGAGAGAAAAGGCTTGTACCTTAGAGAGAGAAAATGCTTGTGTAGGTGTGAACGCACAAGGAGATAGGTCATTGGACCTTTTTAGAAACCCGTCGGGGCGCTCAATACAAAGACTCTGTCAGATGACAGAGCCAACAAAGGACTACATATTCATTGTTTTCATGGGGTTGACGCATGCTCTCAAAGTTTCAATATGTCTTATTTATTTATTGATCAGTTTTCATGAGGTAGAAAGTTGCAAGCTTGTGTGGGTCTATTTGTATTAATATCATAAGTTCTTCTGACTATTCTTGAATTTTTGAAGTTGTCGCCATAAGAATGCCCTAAACTACCAGTCCTGAAATGTTCACTATGGGTGCATCAAACTCTGCAAGACACCCTTTGATCTGTAATTCTTACTACAGAGAGCTATCACTTCTATCCCTAATTATGAGACTTTTTAGTTATATGTATAAAAAAGTAAAAGTATCTAGATATGAGTGATATGCCAACATATATAAATGTTATATATCTATATGTGATTTGCTATTCAACAAAGACTCTATTTAGGCCAGCTACAATATAAGTACGGAGTTTTTCTTATTCTTTTTCTAGTTTAGTATTTAATATGTTATAGTTTCAAAGTATAAACATTGAAGCTAATTCCAAAGTAATATCTCCTATTACGGTTTTTATTCTCCTATATTTTTTTGACTTTAGCCAAGTAAAGTAAAAGGACATAGCAATTTTCATTTCACGTCATATAAGTACATTTTTTAGTACTGAAAAACTATTGAGGAAAATATTATAACAAATAAATTAAATCATCATCAATGATGGCACACGAGTTGAGCTATGCAGAGCAAGAGAACTTGAAAGCCCAAGTGCACCGTGTAGCCACTCACATTGTAGAAGGGAGTGCGGCACTTCAGGAACTAAAAGTGACTATAGCAAATCTCAAATATAAAAACCGCGACGTTGAATATGCACTTGTTGAGAGTTGGCTTGGGGCTGCCAAAATAATTGAAGAAGCTGGAAAAGACAAATCATCATGGGAGAAGTTCCTAATATCACTAAATGTTTGCTACGGTGATTATACCAATACTTTCAATCAAGCTAATGCTCCCTTGTTGAAGGATGCTTGACAGAACTTTGGACCCACAATGTTGAAACTATTGATCAAAATATGGATTTAAATTTTGTTCCTAAGAGCGATACGAATTACCAACCTGTTGATCAAAATATAAGTTTCAATTTTGATCCGCCAAACTATGTGAATGAACAAGTTGTTGGTCAAAATATAAATTCCAATCTTGGTCCGCCAAACTATTCAAGTGAACAACTTGTTGGCCAAAGTATGGATTTCAATTGTGGTCCGCCAAACTACATAAATGAACAGCTTGCTACAGAGGGTAGCTCTTCTTTTGAGAGGAATTTCAATGCACCATCTAACTTAAATAATAATTATGGTCAAAATACTATACTCAATAGTGAAGGAAAGGATATTGATCAAGGTCACGACTTCAAACCTCAAAGTGAAATTATTGCTAAGGTAAATGATTGGAGGACTTATGACTTTGAGCAGTTGGTTCAAGCTGCTATGGATATTGGAGTACCGGATATTATGCTAAGCAATCCAAAACTAAGTGAAAAAAAGCTAAGTGGTGCAAAATCAAGGAGAAAAAGGCTAAGTGGTGCACAAATGAGGAAGAAAATGAAAAGTGGTCCAAAGCCTATGAAAGTTGTAAGTTGTAAAACGACAAAGGTTACCCAAGGCGAGGTTTTAAAAACTCAAAGCAAGAATGGAAAAAAGCTTGGTGGTGAACAAATTTCTACGTCGAAGAAAGGTAAAATTTGCACTTATTGCAAAGTAAAAGGTCACCTTGCCTCCAAATGTTGGTATAATCCTGAAAAAGAAGGAAAAACCCATCAAATAGTGTAAAGCACAAATAAGAATTGACATGAGCTGAGTTGTAGAAACTCATACCTCACTCATGTGAAAATAGTGTAGACTGGGTAGCCTGGGCTTGTCTCTCACTTGAAAAAAATAATTTGATATTTTTTTTCTTCTGTTGAACCAATGTGTTAATCAACTCACCCATTTTTTCATACATTTGTTCCCTTCTTTATTTTTGAAAGATCTTTTCTTTCTTTCTTGCCAAAGACATTTAATGCCAAGGAGCGGGCTTGTGAGGGTAATTTGGGGTCGCAGACCTCAAATTTGAATTCAGAATTATCAAAAACGGCCTTGGGAGGTCCCCATGGATTCTAGGGTGCCTCCTTGGTAGCTGCCACGAACCATTGCCCAGTGTAAACAGGCCCTTACTTACTTACTTACGGAACACCGCCCCATAATCTGCTCGTCACAAACTCCCTAATCACGATTTCTGCGCAGGATTATCTGTAACCAAATCTGGCAGCTCTGCTCTGCTCTGCTCTGGCATGTGATTGACAGAATTGGATGGATGTGGATTAAGTAGTTTCCAATCAATCATAAGAATCCTCTTTTTTAAACTCTAAAATTATTGTCAGCTGCAACAAGCATGTTGATTAGTAGTGAAGTGAGTGAGGATGTGATAAGGTACAGACACCCATACCAGTTAGCACCCCCATGACCGGTAAGTAGGTATTCTCACTGCCGGGCATGGCTGAACCAAAAAGAGATAATTTTATCCGTCAAGAGTGCGGTGCATGATCTCATAGTGTAGGGGAGGTAGCCGAAACTGGTGCACTCAAATACGGAAATTGCTAATTACCAAATACGGAAATATGGCTATGGCTAGAATTGGGGGCTTCTAAGTTAGCTTTGTGGTCCAGACTTGTCCGTTTAAGGTTCTCTCCATGCTCCATTTGCATGATGTCTGTTATGGTTTCTCAGCAATTGATTTTCCTTCACTGCTTTTATTCCTATCCAAAATGGGTGAAGCTATATGGCGGTTGTGTGTCTGGGCTACTTTTTGACTCAAAAATTTGTAGTAATTTCAGATTTCCTTGAAAAAAAAATTAAAAATTTCCATTCTTCATGAACCTTATTTCCCTACAAAGGAAAAATAACTGCTCCTTCATAATCACAGCCACTCCATGCTCAAATGCTTAAGTTCTCCGTTATAGGTGCCTGTACCTTATGCCAACTGCCTAACTTGCATTTGAAGACAAGTCAGTGACAATAATTTAATTTTTAATGACTGAACATCGATGTTCAGTTGTGCGTGGTTTTGCTTCTAATCCACTTTTTAGGCTGTCTGTGTGTGTGTGATTAGCTTAGCCTGTCAAGCTCTATCGGAGATTCGGTGGCCAGTTCAAAGAAGAGCTCTTTGCACATGCCTGACAAGTGACTGAACTTGTGGTCATTTTGGATTGCAAAGACTGGGTCACTTCTTTGCAGATTTACATTTCTTCTTCAAAGTGTTTTGTAATAAAATTGGAAAAGATATAAAAATAAAAATATAGTAAATACTAAAATCGAAAATAATGAATAAGGCAACAAACATCATTGGAGCATGATCATTTTCAGAGTGTCCAGAAAATTGATATGAACAATCTATCACAATAAATTGTACTAATGAATGTCATCCCTTATATGATAGGCCCACCATCCAAAGTTGGATGAGAAGGGGAAATATTCAAGCAAGAAAAACAAAAAGAGGCTAGGGTTAAAATGAGCCATAAGAATTTTAATTTTCAAGCAGAGTAAATTCTTAACCCCTAAATGTTTCAGCCTATTTTTAGCCAAAAAACACAAAAAACTATTGATGTACTGTAACTTATTCAAATAGCAATCATACAATCTTATAGTAAACTTTTTGTAGATCATGTGGACCAAGTTTTGAGTCATGAAGCCTCATAGATCAGGAGATCACAACGTATCAGTACTAAAAACAAACCAACCGCAAAAAATTTCATCATTTTCACTCTAGTGTGAAAATTCGAACAACAAACTTACATGGGGAGTCTCTAATTTTAGAGCAAGCATAGTCCTTGATCAAAGTAAAAATTACATAGACAATGAGCTAGTGGCTGTAACAACCAATTCAATACAGCTAAGAAGTACTACCACTGTATTGCCTACATTGGGACACTTTTTTAGTGGGTAGTGTCTTATCATACATGCTGTACATGTAAGTTTGGTGCCAAGAGTTTTATAATTGAGAATGATACTGTATGTGTACTGTCTATGTACACTAGTATCATTATTTCTGCCAAGTAATTATTATTATTATTATTATGATGTACCGGATTGAGAGACATGTTATACTCACACTTGAAGATACTGGTACATCCAACCGTACCTTTTTCAATCACAAATTGAACAAGGAACATGTTTCTCACATAGTTGAGGTTTGGGGCAGCTTGTGTTCCTGGAACTCGTCTCTGTACATGTTTTAAAGCGATACTATGCGTAATGCAGTATTTAAGATAACCCCTAGTAAATATAGTTGATACGATGCGGTATTTGCTATCAACAAGAAGCTTTAAATTGGAATTTCAATAGCCTCACTAGAAATGCGTAAATTTATATTCCAACTTCTCTATTGAGATCGAACCCAATATAGGTGTGGATCCATTTCAAATTCAAGAAAAAGACATTGTATTTTACTAGTTGCAAAGGCACTTTGAGACATTCAGGGGTTGACTCTCAAACAATGTAGGCTATCCTTTTAACACCCTTTTCTATTGGCATAGTATGATATAGTATGTATAGTATGATATAGTATTATGTAATAGGCACTTAACCCTTTCATGACTACTTCTGGAAGTCGAGGTTTTTTTGAGGTGTCTGGATGTATTTTGGAATGCATCGAACAAATGAAGGGTCAAAATTAAGATCCGACCGTAAAAATGTGTAGTGAACTTCATATACATGCTAGTGGCCAAACATGGGTCAGATCTACCATATGAACTAGAGTATTATGATGTTCCGAGTCAAGTGTAGTACATAGCGTATACATGACCTCGAAGCTTTTTACTAGAATTAGAGACCAAAATATCCAGATTTGGGCAAAACACATGTGGTCAATATTGTAGAGAGTTTGAAGATCTATCGAACAACACCATGAGCGTTGCATTTTGAGTATTTGTGAAACTGAAATTGTGACAAGAGACCAAGAACCGAGTTCCTTGTATACAGTAGCGTACGAGAAATACATGGGATATCGTAGCAAATATGGTCAGATTGAAAAATCAGACATGGTCACATTCATCAGACGCCGAGCCTTGACGTAGAATTAGTGTGCAGACAACATGTGGTTGATTCTTTTTGGGGAGGATTTGAGATTGTACAAACGTGTACGCTTTAAAAGACGGTGTTGGGTTGCCAAAAGAAATCAACTCTTTTTTTGTCAATAGAGCCAATTGAGTAGTACCTCCATGTTCCCAAGGGACCCTTAGAATTGGTGTCATGTGTCCTCGACAGCCGTATTTCCTGAATCTTTCTCACTTCTTTCCAGACCAGCTACCGTATCGCATACTCATCACCATGTATAGACAACTCTACCAAGTGGAGTACGAGTCCAAATGCATCGTTGTTTTGTGTAGTAGATCCAGTACACACTCCTCTTCCGACGTTGTTCTCTAACATTTTGCTCTTTCTACACAAATTCTACTCAATCATGGAATAACCACACTTCAGCGACCATATTTGGTTGATTGGTCATGAAAGGGTTAAGGTGTATAGTGTCACTAGCTATATTTTTAAATTAATTAATTAACAAGATGAAGCTAGTGGGGACCTGTTTTGTCACATGGACCCCCTTGAGGGGGTGCCACATGGACTTGGGGTGCATTTAAAATTAAAATATCATTCCGTCCGGCCCTGCCCCAGCACTCTTATACTTTTTACGGGGAGGAAGCGGCTCCAACCAATATAGGATAAATCCCTCCAAGACCATCACCATGACCCAAGACCCCATGCCGTCCAAGCCACTTGCCCACCCCCCCCTAGAACCCCCCCAAGACCCCAGGACCCCAGGCCTCTGATGAATTAATGCCCCTGCAGGCAAGTTTCAGTGGATAGTCTATGGACAACGGCCAAAATTAACAATTGAATCAAAGGAAAATGTTTATTCAGTGTGATCGGTGAGCATGTGCATTACACTAGCAGAAATGTGTTCGTGAGCGACCGGAATTTGTAGGCAGCAGTACACGGGAGTAGCCAAGTACACCTGCGTGTAGTGAGAACGGGTCGGCTTGTGAAACACCACTCACGCAAATAGCGGCTCCCTAAAGCGCGGTGGTTTAAAAATCGGTTTGTGAAATCTGCAATTTCCGTTTTGGCAATGCCAACGACGACCAACGGCAGACATCTTGCGATGGATGAGAAGGGGTTGAAAATCAGCGACGAAGAGCATTTGGCGCTAGAGACGATTGAGTTCGAACTTCCATAGTCTAAGATAAGACTACGTCTTAGTCAACATGCGACACCTTTACCAATTAGACCACTCAGTTCACTTCACAGATGCTCTATGCACACAAAATGTGTGGAAATCAACTAAAAGGCCAATACCGGTAAACAACAGAAGTAAGTGCCTTCGAAGCACAGAAACAACAAAAGGTTAGAGTTCGAACTCTGAAGTTGGGCCTAGGGAGAGACATATAGTAATAACAAGAATTAATGCTCAATATTGTTCAATGCTCTCTTGAGTCCACCCAACTTTCTCACTACACTAAATTTGATGATTAGTGTTAGATACACTAATTTACATAAACATGTTATAAGTTTTCACTGTTGTTCAATAATTTTACCCACTATATTGGCCAAGATGGGGGTCCTTATATAGCATCATAATCAATGCTCTTGGTAAATAATTTCAAACAAAAGTAAAAACTTATAGCATTTTCAAATCTTATAATAATCTAACACTAATTATCAAATTTAGTGTAGTGTACCAGTCCACTATATTGGAGACTGTTATCTTCTAGTGATACTATGGTATTCTGTTGCAGAAAAACTTTAATTTGGGAGGATCTATTATTTGAATTTAGAGGTGGAAGCATCTTCACACCTTGGTGATCAAGGTCTATGACATTGTAGATAAGTCTTCCCGACTGTAAAGGGTTAATGGGATGTAGGATTGTCAATACTTCCAACTCAATGGGGGCCATACTTAGCTCTCCGCCATTATCTCTCTTATATAAACATCATTCATAGTTTTGTATATTTCATTCCTTGGATTCTAGCATGATCACAATGAAAATTTGAGGGATGGATATATAGTTATGACCACCCTTGTAACCCCAACTTCAAAAACTTAGGAACAACTAACAAATAGTAAATCTCATGCTCTTGCAAGCGCTTGACACATTTTTCTCAATAACTCCACAAGGAACCTTCCCGACTTGAAGTTAGAATGTTGTTATAAATTTCCTACCTTGACACCTATTTGAAAATAAGTTGATCTCTTATCGTTTTTTTTGTTTAAAAATAAATAAAATTGAAAAAAATAAAATGGCACACATGAGCAAAAAGAGCTTACGGCGTGGGTTTTCAGCAAGTGGTGGGGAGATTTCTGATTTTCTGATTTCCACCCATCATAAATTTCCATGTGAAAAATTAACCCCTAAAGGTCCTTGATACAAAATTGTTTAAATTATAAAAAAGAACCTTCTTCTACTTCAGGTGCAAAGAAAATCAATCTAAGCATTGATTAGAAGATCCAACCGTAGGATCTTGAAGTTAACTTGACCTTTTTCTCCAATGTCAAATTTGAACCGTTAATTTTTCTCCAATTTTGAGATTATAATGGTCAAAGTTGGCTTAATTTTCTCCCTGCGGAAATTCCAAAAAGCGATTTCCGCTTTCTTGGACCTCTAGGGGTTAAAGTAGAGTTACTGCAGCCCTAGAATGAGTATTTTTTGTGGAGCACATCAGAGGCCTGGTTGCCCTGCCATTGCAACTAACCTAGCTACTCGTGACCCAGAATCTCAACACCTAATAATAATTTCACAATGAAAACACACCAGAAACTTTACTATGTACTAAATTTTACACCCACCTTGGGTTTATGTGGTGTACTCATTGGTATAGTGCCCTGTGTTCTCAAGCCACTTTTCTATTACTGCTATCAAGTTATGTTTTTAGGGCTAGTGCTTAGTAATCTCAAATCATTCATACAAACACTTGATACGTAAGTTACTTCTCATATAAGTCATCAAGATTAAGGTAAAGTCATTGCCCGCTTACACTTGGTTCTAATTAAACTGAAGATCCTCAAAACTCAAATCGGGTTTTGAGGGTTTCCGACCAAGAAAAAACTGAAGCCAACTTTGACCTTTATGATCTCGTGAATGAAGAAGATTCATTGGTTCCAATTTTTTCCATGAGGTTGGAGGTCAAATTAACTTTAAGATCTTACGGTTGGGGTTTTCTAAATACTGTTTGAATTGAGTTTTATTGGTTTTGAAGTAGAAGAAGGTCATTTTTAAAGAATTTTCGGTAAAATTTGCATCGAGAGGTTAACCCTTAAACGCCCAAGCAAGCCTGAGGGGCATGATTCCAACATAATCTTCCTTGTAGCTCTCACTGTACTCAACATTATATTCCTCTCACTATACTCAACATTATATTTTGATGTCAAACTGGTCACCCTCTTCTGATGCATTCAAAAAGTGAAATTTCACAATTCAAATCACAATTTGTATGAATGATTTTGTGCTTTGAAAGGATTGTGGTAGGTAGGTTGGGGTTGTACATGATAACCTTGTAGGAGGTTGCAAGCTCATCATGGATTGGTCTATTCATGATGCCCAAGTTCAAATAGTGCACTATTCATGATGCCCAAGTCAAAAGATGCTGTGATCCAATTTTGGGCTGCCCGTTTCAGACCCCATGGACGTTTAAGGGTGAATTTATCAAACTTATCCAATGATTCACTTGAGGGTTTTTTGGCAGAAAACTGGCCACCGGCCTTGGGGTTCTAGACTGCAACACTCTTTTCCCACAGAGCCTGCCCAATCACATTCTAGTTTCACAAGAAAAGACTAAAACAAAACTCCAAGGGTTGTTTGACCACATCCGCCAGTACTAAACCATACTTTTAGAAGCTAGATTACAAAGGGTACTTAGCATAAAGCAATGCAAAGTGGTCGTAGGACATTAGATTTTCAGCCTTAATGTTGGTAAGTACTTAGTCCTTCATCTGAAAGGCTCACAAATTTGGACCCTTCCCTTGCCGTGTGGGGGGTGTCGGCCTTTGCGCGGAAAGAAGGTAACCAACCAGGCTAGTTAGTTGCGCTTAGCAAGCCCCCCCCCCCCCCCACTTGCAAAGCAAAGTACTGTATTATCATATCGATCACGGGGATCCTTCCTAATTACAGGTTTGGAACTCGACAATTGGTACGGCCCCAGGTTTCAACACTTTCTTGCTTATGCCATTACACAAGAGTTTTTGATTAACCCTTAAAGGTCCTTCCACTCCTCAATGGGCAGCCCGAAATTGGATCTCAGCATCTTTTGGACTTGGGCAACATGAATAGTGCACTTCTTGAACTTGGGCAGCATGAATGAACCAATCAATGATGAATTTGCAACCTCCTACAAGGTTTTGTGCAATCCCAACCTACCTACCACAATCCTTTCAAAGTACAAATCACTCATACAAATTGCCATTTGAATTGTAGGATTTCACTTTTGTAGATGCATCACAAAAAGGTGACCAGAATGATATAAAAAAATATGTGAAAAATTGAGAATCAAAAGAGCTACAGGCAAGAGTCTGTTGGAAAACAGCCCGAGGGGCTGACAGGCGCCTTTAAGGGTTAAACGTTAATTGTGAACTCGTGGGATGTACGCGGACCATGTTCCACTCCACAAGAATTGTAAATTAGTGTTACAAACGTTCATTGCGAACTGTAACATTACATGTCACACGTCACTATAGAGTTGCAACACTAATCGTCAAACTATAAGACCGGATGTGAGAGCATGCATACTCTTTTTGCAAGTGGAAGAATACATTGGAAATGGTGCAATTGGGGTTTGAAGAAAAGACAAGGGACATTGATTGCAATGATGGCCCAAAATGAACACTATTATGACGAGAGTTGAGATATAGTGTTATTTACCAAAAATTAAAACTAATTTCCATGTAACACTAATTAACAACTCATGTGTAGTGAAAAACAAGTCCTCAATTACTCAACAACAATATTTAAAAATGACTAAAAATTGATTATTGTAAACACTTTTGATTATTGTCATTGCATGATTGAGAACCTTATTTACTTGTCCTCTTTAACCCCTAAATTTCCTTGTTGCAAACTGATGGTCTAAGTCACAAAATTTGACCTTCCTTTAGATTAAGCTCAAAAATCTCAATCTAAGCATTATTTGAAAGATTCAACTGTAAGATCTCACATTTCACTTGACATTCTTCTCACATACTAAATTTGAACCGTTCATTCTTCCTCATCTATCAGATTATAATGGTCAAAGTTGGCTGAGTTTTTCTCCTGCAAGAACCTCCGAAACCCGTTTCCAGTTTTAACCCTTAACTCTCCTTGAAGCGTGAAATGGATTTTTGCAATTCTGGGCAGCTTAGATGAAGGGGTTAAAAGTAATATTTTTGCCTCAGATTTTTATTGGGTTCTCCTTATATTGCAAAGTGTATGTGGTAAAATTTGTAAAGTCAAATTCCAATTTTTGAGTCTTCTAGAATGATCCTTGGGTTGCGAGCCGAGATGAGGCAGCTTCAAAAAGTAACTTTTTTAAAATTTGTTTTTTGAGACATGTTCATTACTAAACCATTACTTAAATTTCAAAGTGACTCAAGTCAAAAAGTTTACCAATTTTACAAGGGCAGCCTCCAAAACTTTCAAAACCAATCTTTGCAATGCCCAAAAAAACTTGGGAGACAAACTTTGGATGTTATGATTTCTCAAATGGTAAACATCTGACGGTAAATTTTTTTAACAGTAATCAAGCATATTCTTAGGTACAAGATCTTACGGTTGGAAGTTTTAAAAAAGGAAAAGAAATTGGTTCACACCCCCACGAGTGCTTAGAGGTAGAGAATCGCAGTTTTGAGGTTTTGAGCTCCAAAAAACACCATGGAGATTTACCTAGGGTTAAGGAAAGTTAGGGATTAATGTTGTGAGAGGAAAGGGATGCATGCAATATTGAGACCTGCTGTTAGTATGCAATTTGATTTGTGGGATTGGTTCATGTCGGTTGCAGAAAGTATGATGGTCAAAGCGTTGAATTTCAGAACTTTTTCAGCAGACAGCTTCATTTCCATCATTTTGATCGCCATGATTTTGCAGTTTAACCCCTAAAAGCCATGTTGTCCTTACAAGGAACAAGTGAAATTGTACCTTGATCTTTGCAATTTAAGTCGTCTGAGGAGAAACCCACCACTCTCAGGAGGTATATTTTGTCGTGTTGTCACCCACATATTAATGTACCCACGTGAACATCTTATGAAAAACATGGAATTATAATGATACCCTAGTACAACTCAAACTTCAAAAGTTCGCACTTTCTCATGAAGTTACGAGCTTTACACATCTTTCGAAACTCGACGTTCACTTTGCCATTCCGCAAGAAATTTTACTAATTTTGAACAATTCCCCGGTCGTTTACGCTAAGTGCACGGCAAAGCTACTGACACGATTCTGCGAAAACTTCCAAATCATGTTGCATTAAGAAAACGAGGGTAGGATAGGTGTGGATTTTGAGGCGATGTGGAGTGATATGTGAGCAAGGGGTGGCATTGCTTGAAAAGTGTCCTAAGGGCACATCCCCAACATCCCTAAAATTCTTTCATGGGGACTGGTCTGGCATGGATGAAGTGGACGAAGTCAGATTGCTTGGCGTGATCAGTGTCAGGGGGGGGGGGCTGGTCTTTGGGATACGCTGCGATTCTAACGGTTAGCCTGCTGCACCTGGCTCCTATCCCACACTTCCGTAAGCTTTTTTTTGTTACATCCCGTGAAACACCTACTGTGGATGGTTACCCAAGGTAAGTTAGAGCATCTCTCTTAGACTCCCCGGAAAAGCCCAAGTGTGACAATTTACCGAGCTGAAAATGGTAACTGTAACTCATACCATTGGAAGCACATCTTTGAAAATTTAGGAGTACACTAGATCTTGCTTCGAATTGAAAAGAACTATTCTTCATTTAACTAAATTTGAGCTCATTCACGAATTCTGGACTAGAGCAGATTTTGGAAATTACAATTTTGTGGAAAGATCATTACAGTAAACGAAAATTTACGTCGGGATGTGAGTATCTTTATATTCTCCGAAGATCCCCAGATTTGCATTTTTGTGTTCACATTGTATCTTACTCACATGAGTATGAGGGGATCCCCGTTGCCTTACTTCTGGACTGCTTCTAGTAATCTAGTCTAGAAGTAGTTAAATATGTCATATTTTCACTTGTTCACCACGCAACGAAATACGGCATAACGTTTCTTTTTACAAAGCAGAAGCAATGGGAAAATTGAGGGAGTTGGACGTGTAGCTAAATCACCTCAAGCTTACGGGGTTGAGCGTGTGAAGAGGAGCCATGGTGAAAATGGAGAAAGTGATGGTTCAAAAGCATGGTGACTACAAAACTGGCCATGCTTTTAATCACGTAGCCAAAGACAGGATCGCATGAAGCAGCCAGACAGTCAGACAGGCTCTGTACGTGAGCTCGAGGCAAGGCAAGGCAAGGCAATCAGAACCCATTTGGTTTGGCGTTTAGCAGCCACACATGCCCGATATTGTCCACTTAATTACGAGTTACATGTTCCCCGGCTCAAATTATCACTACTAACCCCGGACATCATCAAGTGTTTATGTTTCTCACTTCTTTGTTTACTTGTTTTGTGACCAATCAATGCATTCATCATTTGAAGAGTATCGTACATCAACTTCTTGGTTTCCCTCTACGCCCTTTTTTTTTCTCCCGACACCCTTTTCGATTTCTTGGTTTGCATAAGATACTAGTATGAATACTGCAAAAACATCCTAAGACTAACAATCATATTGTTTTTTTGTTCTAGGGATCAAGACGCCACGAATTCCAAGTGATATACTCCCTCCGTCTCAAAAAAATACATTGCTTTGCTTAATAAGTTTGTCTTAGAATAATACCATGATTTGATATTAATGAGTGATCCAAACCATATCCAACTATATCAATGAGTAATCAAGACCAATGATTAGAAAAATCCAACCATTTCTAACAAAGTATAATGTTTTCTTTTTTAGATGAGGGAGTAGTAACCTAGTGATCAAGAGCTAAGTATCCAAGACGAGAAGAAAAAATTGTGTTTCATAACTAGTCTACAAATATTTAGACTAGTAGTTATGAGTGGTCTCAAGAGATAGAAACTCCGGTCCCTTTCTAAGGGGCTGGCGTGAATGAAGTGTCCGTTCATGATACTAATATCCCGATGGCCACCGGACAAGGGGAAATTGGAGAGTGGTCTCAACTATTAGTCATAGAACACAATTTTCCAGTTTATGCTGCAAATAGTGTTTGTCTAACTTCTTTGGAATTTGTGTAAGGATGTATTTTCTGAGAATAAAGTTTGGACTCTTGTTTAAAAATCTATTGTAGGGTTTTTCTTTATTTTATGACCAGATATTACATTAGTTATAAGAATCCCAGGATAAGTTTTTGGGGGTTTAAATCTTATGACAGAAATTTTAGCCACGCTTCAGCCTATCCAATAACTTGTTTCTTCAAGGTCCCACCCTCAACACACTCAAAGCATTTCCCATAGCAAAGAAGGCAAGAGAACAACCTTCACACCTTTGCATGTCATGCATTTAGAGTTCAAGTAATGAGTTTCATTACTTTTTAGTTGGTTCTACACTTCCACTTCATCCGATTACTTTACACACGTATCTTCATGAAAAAAACTTGGCCTATAACATTTGAGACGGTACAATCTGCAATTAATGTTTGTAACACTAATTAACAACTCTTGTGTAGTAGCCAAGCGGACAGCGTCTTTACATTTATACACAATCATTAAATTACACTCCATATGAATGAGCAATCAGTCCGAAACTTTGCTCATATTTGAAATAAGGTAAACCTGTTTGCTTTTTGGTGCAAAGTCAAAAAATGGCCCCAAGGTGAACTTTGGAGGAGGTGTACGTAGTAGCCTCATTTTCAAGCCTTAGTTAACGCTATTCTCAAACCTTATTCCATCCTAACCAACAAACTTTTAAAACCTTTTTTATATGATATTTTTACAACATCTCACAATACCTTTACCATATTTCGCGAGCCCCTCCTACCTAAACTCAAAATTTGGATGGTTATGGTGCTCCGGTCCACCCTTAATAACAAAAGGCTTGAGATTCATTGCTTGTGTGTTGACTTCTATTACCATGCTCAAATCCACATTATTTGGCACCATGATTTATTCACATCTTTTCAAGCCCCCTTAGTAAAAAATGCGGAATCTTCAATCTTTGCAAGATTTCGCACTAAATCAAGGCAAAATTGCAGCCAATTCTTTTCCAACCTTAAGTACAAGCATGTCCCGGGCCGCCCAAGGCTAGCTAGATGCCTACGAGTGCTAGTGAAATTGACGTGACTTACGAAAATATAATAATTTACGCGGGGTACACGGATTGAGTAGGTGCGTGTGATAGCGCGGTTTGGCCTCCCATCTCATCGGCGCTGTACCCATCTGAGCAGTTATTTACTCCAACGATGGCAAAGGACGCACAAGGGCGTGGGGCGTGGGGCTAGCTAGCGGACTAGTACTACTACGACCACTCGGCCATGATCATGGTTGTGCCTTAACCCTCAATTCCTGTCTTTTGATTATAATCTCCCTCATCATCCTCTTTAGTGCTCGGCCTTTGTCTAACCTACCAGCTACTTAAATTCCTTGAGGTTAACAAACCATTTGAATGTACAATAACTACCATCATGTACTATACTCTTCATATTATCACTATTTGCCTCCCCGATTCAGAACCTTGTCTGCACTACTAACAGCCTCATGAGCGCGCCTTTGGTGTCATGCATACCATGCCATGATTAAGCGTTTTTAGTCAGAGTAACAGATTATGAAAAAGCTGCCATGGAAAAGGGTTTAAACAGATGATGAAAAAAGATCTGTAGATGTGGCGGATACTAAATTCAATCCAGATTCTACCCCTGGAATTTTGAAATATGGAGGGGCCTAATTAAAGGGATCCTGGTAATTTTTTGCGTTTAAGAAGCCCTTAAAAATCCTCAGAGAGACTCCATGTGGGAAAATGGGGGCGTAGATCTTAAAGGGTCAGAAATGAAATAACAGTATATTGGGCTTAGTGAGCGGATTGGATTTGGTGAGCGGCTGCAGGTATCATGCCTGCAGTTTGTTCCCTTGATTGGTACCAAACTTGCCCAAGTGTTAAAATAAAAAAGCCACCCCAGGTGATTAAACAAAATAAAAATATTGATTCTCGCTGAAGAATCATAAGAAATTGTGCAAATTTGATGTATATAGGCTCATAGGTTATACTATTTCATATAAACTATTAACCATGGAGAAGTGTGATATTTTCACCAAGCTTAATGACTCATTTTTGGAACATTCTTGGGTGAGAAGACTAATGGAGAGCTTGGTGGCAATACCACACTTTTACACTATTGTTGTGAATGAATGCCCCTCTTGTCATAAACCACAATATTAGTCCCCCTTCCACTACTCACGATCTTCACTGCAATGCCATTATTCATGAAGAACAGCCAATCGAACAAGATTGAGGTAAGTTGATCATTTGTGCATCTGAAAAATCAGTTTATGGGAAAATAAGATGAGAAAAAGCTTGATGCTTTCCAACAATGACAAGGTGGATAATGTGGAATTAAGGTGGTTGTAAGAATGAAGGAGTGTAGGCTGCAAAAGGGCATGAGGAGGGGGAGGTAGGCCGAGGCCTGCGCATGTGGAAATGGCAGAGATGCCAAGTTGATACTGCGATTGGTGTGCAGCCTGAGCCTCACTGCTGCTCACTGCATGCCAGCCCTCGGCAGGCAGAACAACGAAAAGATGTGATCATGCAAACCTGGTCGGCGTGATCGATTGACGTGCCCTCACAACTGCCTTCTTACTAACTTGGAAAGAATCATATCTCTCCCCCACACTTGAGCAATTCAAACGCTCAAATGCTTTCCTCAGTCTTGCGAGCGAGCATCATTCGTGTGTGTGTTTAATGTTGGAGCTTCAGAGCCGCATGGGTTGCCAAAGTACTCGTTGACCGCCATTAATTAACGACCTCGCAGAGAATATCATCTTGAACAGTGACACCGCGAGCTTTTTAGTGTGATTAGCAAGGGAAAGGAAAGCATGGGTGGCTTTGGTGATGAGTGGGGTCGTAGCTAGCTACCCCTGAGTGTGACTGTAGGTTTGAGCGATTCATGGAAATTTTGCGCCGGCCGCTTTGCTTTGTAGTGTAGGAGCAATCCATGATGACACTAAACCCGTGAAAGTGTCAGTGAGTGAGTGGTGTTTCTTGCCGTCTTGTTTTATAGCATCACAATGCGCCAAGGCTCGACAAGCTGCATGTTCTGTACTGGACAGTGGTTCCTGCAATTGTCTGTGGGGTGGCGTTTTCGAGGAGTTTTGAGGTGATGATTCCGTGGACGGGAGCACCATCGGTGTGCCCATTGTGTTGTAGTACTAGCTTGGCGAAAGAGAGAGGATTGGACTCTGCTCTCGGGAGATTCTAATAATTCAGTGGGGACCTCCACGACGCTGACTTTCCCTGAAGCGAAAGCACTCTTCATGCCATTGAGAGTTCTTTGCTCCTGTCAATGCTGTCGTTCTGGAGTTCGAATTGGCCGAGGTGCCAATAGTGAGCAGAAATGGCGTTGATTCTATCGTTTCGAGTGATCGCCATAAGCTTGGTAGTTTTGCTCTCGCGAGTGACGATTTCCATTGCAATTGATGATGAGAGTAAGGCACTGTTGGCTCTGAAGGCAAGCATGAACGATCCGTTGCAGCACTTGGTCGACTGGAAGGAGGGGGAAGTTTCACCGTGCTCGTGGACTGGCGTAGGGTGTGGAGATTCCTCTGTGACGAGCTTGAATTTGTCCAACATGAATCTTTCCGGCGTGGTGTCGGCCGAGATAGCAAATTTGCGGAGCTTGGTGAATGTGTCTCTTGATTGCAACAACTTCACTGGAAGCCTCCCTGGCGAGATTGCCACCCTCTTAAACCTGCAGTATTTGAATGTGTCCACTAATAGCTTCCATGGCAACCTCACCTTCACGTTTTCCCAGCTTCAGCAGCTGCGGGTCCTGGATTGCTTCAACAACTACCTCTCCGGACCATTACCACCCGATTTATGGAAGATTTCCACTCTCCAACACCTCAGCTTGGGAGGAAACTACTTCGAAGGCAGAATACCTCCTGAGTATGGAGCTTTTCCGAACCTCGTTTACTTGGGTCTCAACGGGAACTCACTCACAGGCCCCGTTCCGAGCGAGCTTGGAAACCTCACAGGTATGTCGACTCTCGAAAATTACATTCGTGGAAGAAACGGCATGTTGTGACAATGTTCTTGTTGTGCCAGGGCTGCAAGAGCTGTACATGGGCTACTACAACAACTTCAGTTCAAATATCCCCGCCACGTTTGGTAACCTGACGAAGCTGGTCCGCCTTGACATGGCTAATTGCGGCTTGGTTGGACCCATCCCTCCTGAACTAGGAAAGCTTGCGCAATTGGACACCATATTTTTGATGCTGAACGAGCTCGAGGGTCCGATACCTGCAGAAATAGGGAAGCTTATTAATCTCAAGTCGCTAGACCTTTCATACAACAAGCTCTCTGGAGTGCTGCCCAACACCCTGGCGGTCCTTCAGAAGCTGGAGCTCATGAGCCTGATGAGCAATCGCCTCAATGGCACCATCCCGGATTTTCTCAGCAATCTCCCCAATTTGGAGGTCAGTGTACACACCCTCGAACTCGAACTTTGATCATTCAGAACAGAGTACTTTGCAGCTTTTGATCTTCGAAGTGTAGTATACTTCCACTCAGGGGTGAGCGGCTTGCAGGTTTTGTATTTGTGGAAAAACAATTTGACAGGGACGATTCCAGAGAGTTTGGGGACGAACATGAACTTGACGCTGCTGGACTTGTCATCGAATGCGCTCACGGGAACGATTCCTGCAGACTTGTGCGCGGGGCAGAAGCTGCAATGGCTGATTTTGCTGGAGAATGAGCTCACGGGGCAGATCCCCGAGAGCCTCGGGCGCTGCGAGAGCCTCACGAAGCTCCGCCTCGGTGGAAATGCGCTCAACGGATCGATTCCTCGCGGCCTGCTTAGCCTCCCCAACCTCACCATGGTGGAGATTCAAGAGAATCAAATCTCTGGTGCTATACCCTCGGAGATCATCGATGCGCCGTTGCTGAGCTACCTCGATTTCTCGCATAACAACCTCAGTAGCCGCATCCCGGAAAGCATCGGCAATCTCCCCAGTGTCATGTCGTTCTTCGTTGCGCACAATCAGTTCTCCGGACCCATACCCCCGCAAATCTGCGACATGCCTAACCTCAATAAGCTTGACTTGAGCGCCAACAATTTCTCAGGTCAGCACTCTCACAATCACTGCATTCTCAAATTAAGTCTCGTCTATGCTGAGTTCAAATGTTGTAATTTTCGCAGGGGCGATTCCAGCGGAGATTGCGAACTGCAAGAAACTGGGGTTACTGGACGTGAGTCACAACAGTCTGAGGGGAGAAATTCCAACCCAGATGGAGTACATTCCAGATCTCTACTTCCTCAACATGTCGCACAACAAGCTGTCTGGGCCGATTCCGTCCCAGTTCGCGGCATTGCCGACGTTGAGTATCTTCGACTTCTCGTTCAACAATTTGTCCGGTCCCGTTCCTCTCTTCGACTCGTACAATGTTTCGGTGTTTCAGGGCAACCCGCTCCTTTGTGGAGGCTTGCTCCCTCGGGCATGCCCTGATACCAGTCATGATCATCACTCGAAAGCTGGAAACTCCAACCTCCTGCCCTGGTTGGTCGGAGCCTTGTTCTCGGCCGCCTTGGTCGTCCTCTTGGTGGGCGTCTGCTGCTTCTTCCGCAAGTACCGCTGTCATATTTACAAGTTCTTCCACGGGGAATCTATCATCCGACCTTGGAAGCTGACAGCCTTCCAGCGCTTGGACTTCTCAGCCACCGAGGTTCTCACTCGCACACTCCATTGAATTTGTACCACGACCAGTCTGCTCTTAATGTATGGGAGTTATCCATTGAGAGCAAGGGTCGATTGCGCAGGTGTTGGATTGCTTGGACGAAGACAACATTATTGGAAGGGGCGGAGCAGGGACAGTATACAAAGGGGTGATGCCAAGTGGAGAGATAGTGGCCGTCAAGAGATTGGCAGGAGAAGGCAAAGGCGCCTCACACGACCACGGATTCTCAGCCGAGATCAAAACGCTTGGCAAAATCCGGCACCGCAATATAGTTCGTCTCTTAGGCTGCTGCTCCAACCACGAGACCAACCTTTTGGTTTACGAGTACATGCCCAACGGCAGCCTGGGCGAGCTTCTTCACAGCAAAGACTCTCAATCTGTCAATCTGGACTGGGACACAAGGTGCATGCCCTTCCAATCACTGGTGCTAACCTTTTTATTGCAAAAAACGGGAGTCACTGAAGTGTGCAAAATTGCAGGTATAACATTGCAATCCAAGCTGCACATGGGCTGTGTTACTTGCACCACGACTGTTCTCCGTTGATAGTGCACCGAGATGTCAAGTCCAACAACATTCTCCTCGACTCTACATTCCACGCTCACGTTGCAGACTTCGGGCTTGCCAAACTGTTCCAAGACACCGACAAAACAGAATCCATGTCGTCCATTGCTGGCTCCTATGGCTACATTGCCCCTGGTAGAGCTCTCTCTACCCTTTCTCATTTCTCATTTATCACTTGTTCAGATATTTGAGCTCCTGTTCTCCTGTGGTGCATTGCAGAGTACGCATACACATTGAAGGTAAACGAAAAGAGTGATATCTACAGCTTCGGAGTGGTCCTCATGGAGCTTTTGACGGGCAAGAGACCGATCGAAGCCGAATTCGGTGATGGAGTGGATATCGTGCAATGGGTTCGGCGAAAGATCCAAACAAAAGACGGTATTTTGGACTTGTTGGACTCCAGGATGGGCGGTGTCACGGGTGTACCCCTCCAAGTAAGACAGCTTCACCATATCACCTTCTTCGCTTACAAATCGTATTGTACCTCCATTAGCATATTCTCCAGTCAATAGATCCCACTGGTTAACCTGCATTTTACCTACACCACTAATGAAACTTCGGTTACCTCATCTCCAAGTTGAGGCTATTCTCCTTCTCAAACTGTTGCTTTCTACACTTCATTTTTGTTCTCTTGGCATAAAAACGACTGAACTCCAAGTGTCATTCTCTAGCACCATTGTTTGAAAAGTTCGAGGTCAACGTTAAATCGACACATCGAGGTCGGGCAGATCAGTTTTCAGTCACGATAAATTCAAATAAGTTTCAGTTGGTTTATAGAAATTTGCTAAGTTGCTGATATTTCCAAGTTGTTGACTGAAGGGCAAGAGATCTATTTAGTAGAGGAGATGACGAATTTGGCTATGGATGCAGGAGGTGATGTTGGTGCTGAGAGTGGCGCTGCTATGCTCCAGTGACTTGCCAGTGGACCGGCCAACAATGCGAGATGTGGTGCAAATGCTAACTGATGCCAAACCCAAGAGGAAGAAAAGCGTAGGGGACTCCCGGGAGCTCATGTCGCCCCTGGTGGACATCAAGGATGAGGAACTCATTCACCAGGTCCTGGTGTGCGTCATGAGTCCCTGATTCGTTATTCATACTTCGTGCCTGTTTTAGATCTCACACACTGTTGATATGGTGTATGTACACAACATAACATTTGACTCTTGGTCATATCAACCAACTGTACTCTTACAATTTCTCTCTCTCAGAGAGAACACACATTTCTTAGCAGAAGACATGAGGGTCTCGCAACACAAAACATTCTGAGACTTGATTTCTGGTATCGGCTTTGATGGGCAAGTATTCTGTTCTAGTCATCGTGATTTGTCGTAAGGAATCTGTGTGATTACGCACTTGCCAGCCACGAACACTGAGGAGATTTCAGTTTTACTTGGTGATGGATCAAAACTAGATAATCCATTCACTAAAAGTGGAAGAGAGAATTAGTGGATTGATGATAAAACTCAAGTTTCATCATTCAAAGTGGACGAAAGGAAGAACTATCACATGACTCAAAAGAACGGAGAACTTCAGTTTCTAAAAGAGGCCAGAGTGGATAAATTATGCTCATTTGTGAGGCAACAGCCAGTTGGAATTGCCTCCTCCCAGGGTAGAGATACTGTACACTAAAACCCTATCTACGTGCGTAAAAGACAACGAACATCATGAGCTTGGACCAGAGTCACGTATTGCACTTTATCTCAACACAATAGAGGACACCACTAGTTTCAATAACAAGTCCAACGTGAACGTAGATCTTATATCGAGTTTTGGCCGCAAAGCAAGCACACACCCCAAGTTTATGTGGAGGCAGCGTTACACATTTGCGCAGATAGTGCTGAAATATCATTCCCCACATCTGTAATAACTCCCAACAAGAAATTCATGAACTTAAATGTACTGTACACCAGTGCAAAGATTTCTTCGATGACCGTGCACCACAAGAAACCCATCCACAAAAACGCAGTCCTGTCCAAATTCATCCGATTATGATGCAGTTGTTTGCGTTGAGCAATACATATGTCCTCATGAAATCCTCATTCTCGAGCATAACCCTGCTCAAAATGCACAATTATCTTCATAGATCAGATTGGGCAGCATGAATTCAATCTGGAGTTCGTTCTGAAAAGAGCGACTTGCACGAGACACCAAGATGTGATACTACAGGATATGTCTCCACTGAGAGTATGACTGCTTACGAGGTCGAGGGAAAGCATTAGGACTTGAGGGATGCGCAAGTACAGCAGAGAAGACACGAGGTAGTACAGACCTGGAATCACAAACTGGACTTGGGCAATGGCATTTGAATAGCTGTGCGGCTGACGACAAACTTTTTGTTGTGAGTCACGGCAGCCACATGAAGGTCGTGCTTCTGGTAGGTCTGAAAGTTCTCCTCGTCTGGGAAATCCACAACAAGCGCCACATCCGCATTGCCAGCACTGAGCCCTGCAATTCCACAAGAGTAAAAGTTCATCCTACCGACGAACCTCGACATACAAAATTCTACTTGCACAAGATGATCTAAGCGATGAAAATTTCATACAAAAGAGAGTGGAGCACGCCTACAAACCTAGATCAGAGTTGATGTCGAAGTTGATCCAGGAGACATGCTTGCCCTTGACAATTTCTTGGGCCATCTCGGACAACGTCCTCACAACTTCGGGCACATCCTCCTTCTTCCCTACTGCGAGCAACACGATGTGCCGCAACGGACCCTTCGTTGCTTCGCCTGCCATCAGAATTACTCTGACAGAACAAACATCTTCTTCAGGCTTTATTAATAAAATGATCGATTCAAAGAACGACTCTGAACGAAGAAAATTCTCAACAAGGAAAACCGCAAATTATTACACTGTTTCAATTCACTTCGAACAGAAAAAAAGGGAAAACCCAGGTGTACAAGCCTCGATAAGTCAACTGAAATTTACTCAAAAAGAGAAATTCAACAACGCAAGCGTAATTGGCAGCAGAATGTACCGAAAACACAAAGATCTTGTCGGAATTCGAAGAATGGAGGTGACGATGGGGGTGTTCAGATGGGCGAGGCTGGATATTTGAGTGGAAGATGACCGTGAACCTGCTTGAGGATGAAGAATAATGAACGTCTTCGATATTTCATCCATTTCGGTACTAGAGTTCATCCTGGAACAGATCCACGCCCCGTGTATGGAATTCAGCTGATTCATGCTGAGAACCAGCAATTTCGATCATCAGAGCATCCTCAATCGACCGGCGACAGCCCGCGTTGGGGATTGTCGATTGAGGTCAATGCACCTCGCATGAATAAGGATGCTTTCAGGTGGTCTAAATGGAACTGGGTTGATACATTTGGATGCTTGCGATCAGGAATTGATGAAGTTTTAGGGCACAGTTGAGGAGGATGCGGCGTAGGTCTGTACAATTGTTTAGTCAGAGTTTAGAAAAAGCCTTTCGAGGTGATTGCTGTAGGGCGATAGTAGGAGGTGCAGGCGGACTTGATCAAAAGTGCAGCAGCTCTTGGTTTAGGGTTTTTGGATTGGACTTATCGGTAGACACTAGTTTAAAGAGTAGAGATTCATTACTTGCAGGTAGGGCACGCTTTAGTACTCTGGTCGAGGAGGACCGCAACGAATCTCGGGGATATCGCCGTGAGATTGAACAAGCGGAGATTGTCCGTCGATTCGAAAAACTGCTTCAGAAGTGGAGCTCGAATACGCCCCTTCTTCTTGATGATTTGCAGGTGAATTCTCGTTACATTGTGCTTGCGAGCAGAGCTTGAAACCATAAATTCTTCGTCTTTTTGGCTTGATTCAACTTTGCTCAATTGATACTCTTACAGGTTCAGTTGACTCCGTCGTTAGTTTGTCAAGTGGTGAAGACGATTCCCAAGCCGACAGCAGTGCGAAAGTTTTTCAAATGGGCAAGCACGCAGCCAGGGTTTCAACACGATGTGTACACATACGCAGCGGTACTCGATCAGTACGGCAAGGCCAAGAATTTTCAGGCCATGGATCAAGTGGTGGCGGAGATGAAGGAAGACGGGATCGCACCGAATGTGATCACTTTCACTTCGCTCATGTTCTGGCATTCGCAGATAACAAAACTGGCAGGAGTTCGGCGAATGTGGCAGCAGATGCAGGAAGCAGGTTGTAAACCCAACGAATACATCTATACAAGTTACCTTGATTCGCTTGTGAAAAACGGCTGTCACGAGGAAGCGAACACAGTCTTCCAGGAAATGCAGAACGCGGGTTGTCGTCCAAATATATACACATTCTCGGTGATGATCCAGAGCCTTGTGGACACAATGCAACTGGAAGCCGCATTCGAGCTTTACGAAAGAATGACGAAGCTGGATTTCACACCGAATAGTGCAACGTACTCTAACCTCGTGAAGGCGCATGCCAGAAGGCCGGACTTGGAGAAGGCGATCTGGTTTTACCGGGAAATGATGGATGCAGGCTTGACACCGTCGCACTCCTTGCGGTCGCTGTTGTCGGCAGCTTTGACAGCTCAAGGGAGGGCAAACGAAGCGGAGGAACTGACCCATATTAGTGCAGCGATGGCGGTGGAGGATCTGAGGAGCAAGCAATTGAAAGCGGTGCTTAGTGGCTGTCTGCCTAGGCCAGAGAGACTGGCAGAGCTGTTGCGAGAGTGGGGACCTGACACGGAGCTGGCTCTCGAGAGAGTGAAGCTCACGATGCGGCATCCGTACCTGTTGAATGTGTTGGTGCTTGTGAGCGACGAGCCGGAAGTGGCGTGGCGGTATTTCGAGTGGGTGAGAGCTCAGGAGAATTATAATCCCACCAGGCACATGTTCGCTCGTGTGCTGGACATTGTTGGCAAGACGGGCCACACCGCATTGCAGAATCAGATCATCTCCGACGCTGAGACTCCAATGCAAGCAAATGCTGTCACTTATCACAAAGTCATCGAAAGCTATTGCCACTCGAAGCACACCGACGCTGCCCTTTTGGTAAGCACCTGCACTCTCACTAACCCCTGCAAGCAACACTATTCAGGATACAGAACTTGATATTATAACGTATGTATTGGTGTGACATCGTCTTTACTATTTCCTCGTTGCAAGTCTTGGAAACAGGAATCGGTATTGTGGGTAGTGAACAGTGTTATTGCTCGATGCAGGTGTTTGAGCGTATGAAAAAGCAAGGAGTAGAGCCAGACGCGAACGTCTACACCATGCTGATTGATGTTTTGTCAAGAACACGTGATCATACCCAAGCTATGGAGATGTACGCTGAGATGCTGAAAGCGAAGTGCAAACCTACGGTCCACACGTACACAGTGATTCTGCACAGTTTGGCGAGGTCAGGGAGGGTGAAAGCTGCTCTGACTCTATTTGAAAGATTGCCCAAGTTTGGTGTTCCGCCAAGTGTAGGGACCTACACCATTCTACTGAGAGCCTGTCTAAAAGCAAATGAGTTAGAATCGGTATTGAAACTGTACGCATGTATGCGATCAGATGGGATTGTCCCATCGAGGGGCATCCATAGACTGGTTTCTCGAGGTCTTCATGCTGCAGGAATGCATGACGAGGCAGATGCGCTCAGCGAAGTACCTGTTTATTTCCCGGAACCTCATAGAGGTGTTGTTCAACCTCGGATTCCAAGAGCACGGAAAAGTGTCTCTAGACTTGTGAGTAGATTCTATGAGCAATAGAAGACACGTCCACAATACATTTTTAGCAAAATTTGATTCTTAGCAATTGTTTCACTCCTCTTGCCATGAACATAGGGGCGTATGTTACCATTGCTTTGATCGTAATTGCATCACTATTGAATAGGAAGTATCCATCTACTTGGGTCATAAGAGCACTTTAAAGACCAGGTTCAAGGTGGGAGGAAGAAAGTCTTGTAATCTGAAAGTACTTGAGCATTGCACTTGCTCTCCTTTGTCCCGCTGTACTCTAAAAGCTCACTACACTAGTATCAGCAGCACAAACCTTGTACTCTTATGTCAACTTAACCCTTAAACGTCTAGCTATACGGATTTGGGCAGCCGAGTATTGGATCACAACATCTTCTAGATTTGGGCATCATGAATAGTGCACTTTTTGAACTTGGGCATCATGAATGATCCAATCAATTGGGCATCATGAATGATCCAATCAATGATGAGCTTGCAACCTCCTACAGGGTTATGTACAACCCCAACCTACCTACCACAATCCTTTCAAAGCACAAAATCGCTCATACAAATTGTGATTTGAATTCTAAAATTTCACTTTTTGGATGCATCGCAAGAAGGTGACCAATTTGATATCAAAATATAAGTGAAAAGTTGAGTACATTGAGGAGATTCTGTTGGATCATGACCCCTCCGGTCACCTTAGGCGTTTAAGGGTTAAAAGGACTTTAATGACATCGAGAAGAAAGTTCAATACGATGCACACAAAATAACATGGATACAAGCTACTCTAATTCTTTCACATTTGTCAGTGCACATGCATCGTCATCTAAAAGCCAAAATCTGGCGTTTCAGGATTAATACCCCTGCCTTCAGGATGAAATTCAAGCCAGTGACAAAATGATGCTATTCCATGTTCACCATATATCTATGGTATAATCTTGTGCTGCAGAAAGTAACCTGCTCCGCATTCTAACTTCATGCTACCATTTACCGGGATCAAATTTTAATACTTCGATTCACTCCATATGCAATATAATTAACACTCGTGTTGCTTCCTGATATAGACCACCTTTGAGTGATAGGATTGTACACCATTCCAGCAGTATCTTTCACCTGCCACTCCAAACGCTAGAATCAGATTTCCAACCATCGCCGCACAAAAAGGACTGTAAAACATGAAGGGCTTGACAACATGACGTTACCTCTATTGAAGACCGATCCATGATATTGGACAACTCGCCTGGAGTTATGAATTTAGACCATTCATGAGTCCCCTTCGGTAACTGCAAGACAACAAGTGTCAAAGATGCATTCATTTCTTTCAGTCTCCTATTGGAAGACGAGCGATATCAAATGGAAGACTTCTTACAGTTGTTGGTTTGAACTCACTACAAGATAAAGGTAAGGAAAGTACCCAGCCAAGAATGTACTCGGCAGCGACTATGGCCAGGCCAAATGAGGGAAGTGATCTATTGAGAGTAGAAATAAAGACCAAGCCATCCTTCTTTGTCAGAGCTGCAAGGGACCTGCAGAAGTCCTCTGGATCTGCTACGTGTTCAATCACCTGCACTTCCAGAAAATCAAGACCATGAAGCAGACAAATCACAAGATGGTCAAAATCTTGTATAGAAGGTATATTACGTTAATTGCTTCCTCGATCAACTTCTTGCTCCTTCAGGCCATAAGAATCTGCCTGTTGGCGTCATTAACTCACCTCAAGAGCAAGTACAACGTCGAACTTCTGCTCCTCCCGCACTAACTGCTCTGCAAGAAAACGACGCACCCAATTTTTCAGAATGAATATTGCAACATACCACTAGATCCCGCACATTGTTCCTATGCATCGCAAAACTGAAGGCGTTGAAAATCTATTACTTCTTCGTCATTATAAGACCACTTACCAGCTGTTGTCCACAAATATTTGATAGATGCTGTAGAAGGGTCCCGACCCTGAAATCAATCAATCAACAGACACAGATATTTCAAGGACAAAAATGATCACCCGTCTCGCTCGACAAAAGAATTAGCTTGATCGCCAGGCATAAGTGAATAGAGCAATATGGTTCTGATAAGAATATACCGCATGAACAGATGCAACTCCGATGTTTTTTTCCACGGCATCTACACCCGTCATTTCGGCACCCATTCTAGCGAAAGGCTGCAGCACACAAAGCTTTGCACATCAGCGATCTAAGCATGAACGTAGACCTCAACCATGAGATATATCAATAAAAAACATTCTCAGACAGCTTGGAGATTAAAATGATACGTCAGGAAGAAGAAACTACGCATTCCAGGACGTTGAATACCTCACAGACAAGACCCCCTCCGCAACCCACGTCCACGATCTTCAACCCTTCCAATGGTCGTGCAGTATTGGCATCCTTTCTGTCCAGAAGGCCCACAAATTTTTGGGCTTTCAGATCTGTACGAGAGTACATCACAGCTTTGGTAGTACAAACTCACATAGTCCGAAGCAACATACTCATTGGTAGCTCCTATACCTGAAGTGTTGGCATATGGAAGAACGAATGTAAGACACCCGTGTAGGATTCATGATGTGCAGAGGCTTGTAGGGCCCTTTCGGATCCCACCTAAGAAAAATCACAAAAATAGATCAGATGAAAAATCTTCTTACAACATGAAGAACGACAAAGAGTTCTGTAACCCAAAATTAAGTGCACGTACCAAGTGGCAGCAATGGCAGCAAACTTGGCAGTCTCCTTCTTGTCGACAGAGTCTTTCCGGACCTCATGCGAGTTCGAACGAGCCTGTCTCTCTTTCATACCCAAATTGGGCAAAGCCGATGACAGAGGTTCAGTTTCTGCAGCCTTAGGAACATCAGGTCGAGTCGTTTCACCTGAATCTTCCCTCTTCGGAAGCTCTAAATCATTCCTCTTGGGAATCTCAGCAGGAGCTGAAAGTTCACATGGATACTCTTCCGGGACTTTCACAACGACCTTGTCATTCGTCTTCGGAGGCTCAGCAGGCTCAGAAGCTAGAAGTTCACGGGGATATTCTTCCGGGACTTTCACAACGACCTTGTCATTCGTCTTAGGAGGCTCAGCATGCGCAGGAGCTAGAAATTCACGGGGATATTCTTCCGGGACTTTCACAACGACCTTGTCATTCGCCTTAGGAGGCTCAGCAGGCTCAGGAGCTAGAAGTTCACGGGGATATTCTTCCGGGGATTTCACAACGACCTTGTCATTCGTCTTAGGAAGCTCAGCAGGCTCAGAAGCTAGAAGTTCACGGGGATATTCTTCCGAGACTTTCACAACGACCTTGGTCCCATCCACCTGTTGGGGAGGAACTAATACTGCCGAAGTGTGTGTCTGCGCCACCAGAGCCTCAACGATCTGTGGCTCTGGAGCTTTAGGCAGAGTGACCGGTGCATTGCCAGTATTATTAGCGGTGGACAAGCACTTGAAAGGATTCATTACCCTCGAGACATCGTCACCCAACCTCTGATTGCCGATCCAACGCACAGCCCTGCCGGCAATCCTCGATGCCATCCACGACATCGGGAACCCTAAACCCTAAAACTCTAGTCACTCACCACCACATCAACACCTGATTCCTCAACCAGATCACTACACACCTGCGACCAGGAATCAACACTACATTCATCACAATCCCCTCAAAAGGCTCAATTCGCATTACATTGTCATGATTTGGAACGCATCAAGCCATTGAGTCAGCTCAATTCATTTCAAGCAAGCTTTCCTTGAACAGAAATAGAAAAAAAGATTCAAGTAAACCCTGAACCTCACCTGCAAAGCAACGACACAATACGAATTGACGAATATATACTTGCTATACACTTCAATGGCGAGGAATATGCAGAACCCTAATTGCGACTCTGTAAGAATCTCACTCACCGCGAATTTTTGACGATTTGTCGAGGGTTTAGCGCGTTCAGTGTTGGAGTGATTGCTGATTTGAGCAGCCGAAAATTGATCCTGCCCTGAACCAATGTCGCGAAAATTCAAAATTCAAAATTCAAATTATCACGCCCTGATAAGTCCACGAAGCGAATTTCGAAATGCAAGTGCAAAAATTTTCTCACTCGAAACAATAGCTCGATCACAAGTGGCCGGTTCACGTCATCAACTTGTGCATTTGCATTGAGAATGTGAAATCGCCACGTGGGCGCTCCCGAATAGCAACATTGATGGAAGTTGTTCTCGCTGACAACGCACCCTTCTCTCTCTTTTAGCACACCTCTGACGAAGTGCTCAAAAATGGCTCAATTGTAATTGAAGATAATAATGGAAGTAATTTTCGTTCATGGGGAAAGAAAGTGGAATGACAGTCATAGTGGATTCATGATTTTTGGACTCTTCTACAATTTGTTGTGATCTTTTGAAGGTGGTCGTACAGATGTTTATGAAATGGTGACCTAATTTTGCACCATATGATGTTTGTTGTGAGTACATGCTATTGTTGAGTGAAGAAGCTATTATGGACCTCTAGGTCAAGAAGCCTAGTACTCCATTATTGTACTGCTCGAGTTTTTGAGCACTCTCCCTAGGGTTGAGGTACTTATAACCAACATTTTGAGAATTTTATCGTGCTAGGGGTTACTTGTAATTATTAACCACGTAGCATGGAAATCTACAAAATTTTCACAAAAATTTAATATAATCAAAAAGGAGTAAAACATGTACATCTCACAATTTACCAATACAAGTCACTTTGAACGATAGCTATAGGAGATTGGTCAAAAATGGGTATCTTGAGCTAACGGTATGAGGTGATTAGGAATTTTCTTAGATAATCTTACAATTTTTGCAATTCATTGTGCTCATTTCTATAAATAATGAAGAAAATATATTCACATTAGGGTTAATTTTTCAAAAAAATTATAAGAATATTGTAATGCACCTTATGACTATATACAAAAAAATTATAAGAATACTGTAATGAACCTTATGACTATATACAAAAAAGTTAGAGCTAAAGTCATATTCTTGTTAATTTTTTTCTATTAATAAGTTCAAAAGCATCTATTGTGTGGCCATGGAAAGGCGGACCACAAATAGCAAGCAAAATCACAAAGAGAGGCCTCAACATGAGCCGCTTCATCCCTGTAAGGACCGAAAGTCTACCAACTTGCTCGCAATCGATCTATCTACTTCTATAACATAATATTGTTCGGCGATCCTTCCTACCCACCAACATACCAACCTACCAACATAGAAATCTACCAACCTACCTACCTACCTACAATCTTTTATGTTTTCTAGATTGATGTATAACAAAATTTAAAAAACACGGACATATATAAAAAAATAATAAACATAATATTGTTTTGAGGAAATGATCGATATAAGATACTTTTTTAGATGTACCATATAACGAGCTTTCCCGTCGGGACGACAAGGACCTTACTAGAATATATATATATATATATATATATATATATATATATATATATATATATATATATTAGAATCGAGTTGTCTAGGAAATCACAAAATTATTAGTTTCATAAAAAACAAATCAAGATGCTATACTCTTATGAATGCCAACACATTCAATGAAAATTCACCGGAGAATACAGTCCCATCATGGTTACTCCCATGCACATGCATGCAAGGCAGATGCCATTGCAATGCAAGCCTTAAACCAGACTTATTATGAATTAAGGGACATCCTTATCAATTGAGCCCCCCTACAACTCCTAATAATAACCTGACTATACAATTCATAGAATTCACATATTGTATCGACAGATTTTCACCAGAAAGTATAAATAGAAAAGTAGAAAAATACCAACCTCTCATTGATGACGTTAAAAATAAAGGATGGATGGTAGAGCCACTAACAGTTATTACAGCAGGAGCTAGAGCATCCACATACATCCCATCTATGAATATTTTTCACGACAAATTCAAAATGCCAAAAACAATTATAAGAAACACCTTCAAAGAAATCAACACTATTGCCATACACTATGCTATGTCTATTATACTCCACAAAAGAAAAATTGAAAACAATGAACCGCTACCACCAGACACGCAACTCCCATAAGACAAAAAGAACAAAGTAATGATCATTAACCACATTTATAGAGAAAGTAATCTTGTCACACAAGGGGTACATGGACCCAAGCTTATGTAAATTTAGTCTAGCTCACTAGATAGCACCGACATGAGAAACATTGCTCAAACAATATCGTAGCGATTCAAACTCGGACCATTGTTAAAACACAGTTGTATCTTTACCAAACAACATGGCAATGTCAACAATGTGACGATCAATTGAATCAACATTCTACATTTATACCAATATGTGGTAAACGAACAAACAAACCGTAAGTTATATAACAAAATATTTAGCTACTAGTTCAATGGTTACTGGTTACTACTTGTGGTTATAGTGTTCACCCTCATAGGGCTTAGTAGTCCTACGTCATTGTTGTTATGTCCCGTGGGCATATCATCAAGGGTAGGTCGAACGGGCATTTTATTCACGCTAGACCTACAAGGGTTTGGTGTTCTTATTTATATAAGAAATGGGTCCATCCAGCGGCGATCCTTCCTACCTACTAAAGTACCAACCTACCAACATACAAACTTACTAACCTACCTTGGTCTTACCAATCTAAGAAAATAAAATAAAATAAAATAAAAATTATAAAATAATTATTATAAAATAAAATAGTAGATGAAACGGTAGACATGGGATACTTTTTTTCCCGTGGGGACAAAGGGGACCTTACTAGTTTAGTTCACAAATTAGTTTGCCATAAGGAAGGGAACTTACACTAAGAGCTGATGAAGATCGGAGCCGAGTACAACTGCGAGACACCAAGAAAAAGATTTGAGGACATGGTCAAGGTAGCAATTCAGTGAGAAATTGGAGTTGGAGGTGAACATTGGAGCATCCTCTCGAAACTCTTCTAGTATTAGCCCTAGGGTATGAAAACCTATTTTAAGGAATTCACTAAACTTGAATTGGTGGAACGAGTGATGTCCTATTTTCAGTAATTTGTGAATTGAGAAGACAAATTTTCTCTATTATTAGGTTATTTATAAGCACTTACAATAATAACTACAAATTTCAGAAGGGACCAATATAGGTTAACCTATAATACGACACCTTACTAATCGGACACCCTAGTGTATGTACGCATGGGATACATTCAAAATAATAGGCTTCTTTATGAAGCAAATATCACACATTTATACCGTGTAGTACTTAGAATGTTACTGTAATACCAGATAAAATGTTAAGAGCAACTTCTGAAGGATTCTTTCGGTCTTTCTTCTTAGATTTCCGAGTGATAAATTCCTAATCTAAAAAAATACAGAAATCTT
The DNA here is from genome assembly GCA_037043015.1 of Bryum argenteum. NCBI lineage: Eukaryota > Viridiplantae > Streptophyta > Bryopsida > Bryales > Bryaceae > Bryum > Bryum argenteum. Next base: position 3,303,049 of record CM073324.1, read on the forward strand.
CCAAAATTCCTCGTAAAATTTCATCTTACTCAAGATGAAGTTTAGAGGTAAGGCAGCAATGCCGTGATGACAATATGCGACTTCATTGAATAAGAGCCGAGAGATATATATACAAAAATTCTCTATGTACACAAAATAGTCGATGTAACGATGCTTTGAGCATGCAATGCTCACATCCTCGAGATTGCTAAGAAACAATTCTGCCACCATCTATCTTCAGACAAAACAGGAATCTCGGCCTTCCTTCTCCATCGCACAATCTCACATTCGTATCGTGCTCAATCGCGAAGCGATATCATTGTCATCCTTATATCCACATAGTCGAAGCGTCGATTGAACAAGTGGGGATCCGAGAGCTTCATGAAGATGGGCCCAAACTCGGTGTCTGCAGATCCAATTTCCGGCTTACAGGACTGGGAGCACAATCTGCGGCGGAGGAGCAAACATCGACCACGGAAAACCTACTCTCCGACCGCCAACAGCGACAGGCCCGGGCGAAGTGACGAGAGAAAAGAGCCAGAGGCCGAGAATGATGAGAAGCCAGTGACCGCCATAGTCCATGAACGTTGAGGAATAAGTTCTGTTGTGAGGACCGTTGTAGCGTTGGTTGTCGTCGTACGCACCACCAGGATAATACTCGCCGTTGCCATAAGCCATGCCTGCATTTCGGAAGGGAAAGCGCTCGTTTCTGTAATATGCAGCGGCTCTTGGGCTCCCGGTTCCCAAGAATTGAGTCACAACGTAGCAGATTATCGGTATCCAGATCAAGGCGGGCGGAATGCCCAAGCCGGTTGCTGCTGGCCTGATTGCTGCTCCCGGGTATCCCACGGCTGCTACATCCGGCGCGCTTCTGTAGGGCGCGGTGACAATCAGCAGTATCACGCCGAGAATTGTCACTGGCACCCACGGCGACGGCCCCCGCTCATAAGGATCTCCTCTGTACTGATACGCCATACCCGCGCTAGCTATTCACTCAAACACCACTCAATTATCACGAACCTGACTTCCCCACAAAATCACTCAACCTTCCCGAACAACAACGCTCGTACTAGCTACAACTTCAAGCATGAACACAGTTGCCCTCCCGGCAAATCGACTTCAAGACCTTCCCGAACAACGACGCTATACAACTTCAAGCATGAACCCATACAGACTCTCGGACAAATCGACTAAAGACTCGATCGGAACAGCTCTTTCTAACCTCAACGACAGACACACCCGCAGATGTCAGAAATCACACAAGTGCAAAGATTCTGTTCTCAACAAGATAGCGAGCAAGGGAAGAACGCTGACAGCACGAGCATCAGGATAAAGAAATCGAAGCTAAGCTTGTCTTGAGCGAATTTTTTAGCTAGAATTACCGGATCCCGAGGGGAATTGCAGCGTCTCTCGAGCCGCCGACAGCAAGGCCTGAGTGGTAAAGATCCTGCAATGGCAGCATGCTAGAGACTTCCATGGATCCAAGGGAGTGTCTAAATATCCTCTACGAGCGTGGCTTGGATGCCAGGCTCGGGTGGGGGTGGGGAGGGTGGGGTAAAATCTCCCCCTATTTTTTAATTTGTTTAGGCCCCATTTGAACACAAAAGGGGCTTCCAAGGGTAATTTGGGGCCCCAGGTCCCAAATTTTGCAAAAAAAAATTCAAAAAATGGCCCCAAATGGGGGAAACGGGAAGGGCCAGAAAATTGATCCCCACCGAGCCTGGCATCCGAGCCACGCTCGTAGGGGAGAAATAAAGAGACCCTGGATCCAAGAGTGTGGGTGGAGCCAGTGATGGTGCCAATGGCTTGGATGCAAGTGGCAAAAGGCAGAGGTTCGGCCACGGGGTGATTCACATGTTGTGTACTGAGGAGTCAATAGAATAACCTGTAGAAAGCAGCTTTCAGATGTGTCCTGCATGTATTGTACCATTTTCTTTGCATATTATCAATGGACGTGAATTGGGGCGGCATGCAGTTCGGCTGCCGTGTGTGTGGCTGTCGACGTGAACGTGAATTGGTGTGGCATGTTTGTTGACTTGACTTATTAATAACGTCCACACATGTTGAACTGAATCAGTCTGCGTGGCCAACATTTGTGGTGATTATCTTCACGCACTTTTCTTTTTCTTTTCTGTTCGGTGGTCACTTGAGAGCAAGAAGAGTTTTTTAAGGACTTTGCTCTCCTAAAGTCGACATCGACCACACATCACCACGCAATCGACTACAAAAATATGTTGTTTTTGTAAAAAAACTGAAACCTTGACTCAGTATATCTCAAAATCCTTACGGTGAAATTTGATGTAGATTTGTGGGTAAAGATAGATAGATAGAAACTTCGGTCCTTTCTAAGGGGCCGGCGTGAATGAAGTGTCCGTTCGTAATGCTAATATCCCGATGACCACCGGACAAGGGGAAATCAGAACAATACTACTTCCCCCTCTCGAGGGTGGACACTATAACTACGCTAGTTTCTAGCCTAGTTACTAGTGCCTTGAAGATACTTGACATAGTATGTCCCCAAAGGGCTTTGAGGTACCCATACAACAAGGTCCAAGGACCTCCCACAATAGTTGGGTGGACTATAGTAGTGAGCACCACGCCAGCATGGGGAATAAAACCCACAACCTCCTCATTGGGGGCCTAAGCCCTAACCACCAAGCCATGGCTTGTGGTGCCTTAAAATTATTGTTGACTTATAAATATGAATGGTCTCTTTATTAACTACAATTCTCCTTAGAAAGGGCAAAAATAGATAAGTTATACTCCCTCTGTCCCATTATGATTTTCTGGTAGGTTCTCTCAAATCTACCTTTGGATCTATTTCGCTTTACTATCTTTTGATGAAGGGAGACTTTCAATTACTTTCTAACATATTAATAAAGTGTTAATATCCTTCATGACATTTTGGTGATGCCAAAGACAGCCGGTGAGGGTCTAGGTCAGTTCAGTGATAAACACAAATTTACAAATCCGAGAGCTTTGGATTGTTTAATTGATAAAACCCTAATCAACACTTGGGTAATCAACATCGTGACCTCCAAGTCTCTGAGTGGTATCAACTTGTTGAAGGTTTTTTGGAGTGCTGACCTCCAAGTCTCTCGGTGGTATCAACTTGTTGAAGGTTTTTTGGAGTGTTGACCTCCAAGTCTCTCGGTGGTATCAACTTGTTGAAGGTTTTTTGGAGTGTTGGTGCGAGGTGTATAACTTTTAGCATGGTAAGGTTTTGCAAGGAGTAGAACTTCTAGTATTATGTGAGGTTTTTGTCTGTGACGACTTGCACGCGTTCAATGTGTGCACCAGCCACTCCGAAAACTTACAAAAAAATATCTCCAAAAAGCATTATGCATTCTCCTTTCCAAATTTACACCCATTTACAAAGCCATGGCGTTTCTGCATTTCATATATTGAAGCCAAAAAATGCATTGTGATATCAAATCTCATATTAACCCCTAAAGATCCTTGGGTGTTTTTGGGAGCTTAAAACCTCAAAACTCCAATTCTCTACCTCTATGCACTTCAAGGGGTGCGAAACAATTTTTTTATTATTTTCTTAACTTCCAACCGTAAGATCTTGTACCTAAGCCAATTTTCAGTATCTGATATAAAAATTGACCGTTGGATGTTTACCATTTGAGAGATTATAACATCCAAAGTTTGTCTACGAAGTTTTTTTGGGCATTGTTGAGATTATTTTTGACACTTTTGGAGGCTGCCCTTGTAAAATTGGTACACTTTTTGACTTGGGGCCCTTTGGAACTTAAGTAGTGATTTGGTCATGAACATATTTCCAAAAAAAAATCTCAAAAAAATACTAAATTTAAACTGCCCCAGTTCGGCTCGCAAACCAAGAATTGTTGTAGAAGACTCAAAAATTGGAATTTGGCTTTGTAAATTTTGCACTTTGCAGTATAGGGAGCACCCATTAAAAAATTTAGGCAAAAATATTACTTTTAACCTATTCATCTAAGCTGCCCAAAATAGCAAAAGCCCGATTTGGTCCTCTTGGATCTTTAGGGGTTAAAATCTTGTACTATTTGTGATATCATAATGTTTGAAGTTAGAAGTAATTACCTTTTTCCTAGTCCTGTAAAGAGATCCAAACATTTTACATGCCAAGAATTGATTTTAACGCTTGAAGATAGTAAACTCTGACTACCCAAGTTTCAAACACTAGCGCCGGAAAGCAAGGAGGGTTTTCACCTTTCGGCCCTAAATAAGCGATTTGGCAGGACATCCCCCAAGCCGGGACTTACCAAGTACCAACCTCCTTGCCCCCCAAATCTTGCCGGCCATAAAAAAATTTGGGAGTGAATTTGCCCCCTATTTTTTCAATTGTTGATGTCACCCATAATACCATTGTAGGGTCTCCCAAAAGTAAAATGGGATCTTAGATCCCATTTCAAAACTCAAAGTTTCAAAGAAAGTAGTTGAAGGCCTCAAAGAATGAAATATATAAAAATGCCATTTTTTTGGCCGGGCAGGGAGTATGGGCGGGCAGGCGCTAGGGTAAGCCCCAGCTTGAGGGATGTCCTGTCCACGCCCAAAATAAGTGCCTTAGGGCTCTTGTGAAAATTTGAACTGAAATAATAGAGGTTGCGATAAATTTGCAAACCAAGAGTGTCTATGTGGACAAAATGATAACCTTTTCTCACTAAAAAAAGTATTATAATTTGCTCATAACAAAAGACCCAACTCTGATAACAAAGACATCTTTCTACTGAAAAGAGGGAGAATAATTGAATGGACATAATTGAATCAGATGTATACAAGGCATGCACAGCGGGAAAATCATTGAATAAACAGTAGAAGGGCTGCACAATTCCAACTCCAATTCTCCTGACTCAACCTATTTCTGTACTACAAACACCGCATGGGTACTGAGATAGGATCATAAAACCTCGTGTCTGCCAGAAAGGTCTAAAAACATATAGTATAAGACTTACTGAAATCCACAAGTCCAGTCTCACGAATTAATACTACACAAAAATGAAATTGCACCTATCTGAGAGATGAAGGAGGAGGTGGTGGCATGTTGGATTTCGCCAAACCAACCCAAGCAATCACTCCCACAGCAAGAACTATCCAACCCATGACGTCGTACTTGAAGTCGCTATCCTTCTTCTTCTTTGCTCCAGCCTGAAAAAAATCATGCAGTACCGAGTGAACTCAGCGACCTTGGTTCCGCTCTCATTTATATCAAAATAGTAAACATTCCCTTGACATCGCAGGACATTGTGGAACAAGGGTAGTAAGCTCTCTTTCCTAAATGTTTTACAACTGAAACCTAGAGAATACTCGCGTCCTGTATTCCAGTGATTCTATGGTGCTACAGCAGAATATCATCCACTGCTACAGACTTGATCCACTATATATATGCAAAAAAGACTCGTGCTTCATATATGAGCAATGTCAACCGTGTCCAGCAGCATTCAAAAGGCTAAAGTAGATCCATTTTAATTTTCATACATATCAAACTGAGATTAGTCAGTGAACTCCAAATTGAAGGACGGAACCTACTCGTTATGAAAAATTGATGTCCATCTAACAAAACCAATGCTTTCCTTTGAGAGAGGTACTTACTTGTTTCACTGGTCCGGCTGTTGGTCCTGCACCAATTGCTGCCTGCGAAGCCAACTGCTTCTGCAGTTCCTGGTGAAGTGAAGGGGCCTGATGCAACAAGTACTTCATTAGCGAAAGTAATTCGTTGAGGATAATCTCTCGTGCACGTGTGAAGCCCGGAAAGGATAACGACTCTATGAAGACTATTTAACTGGGTGTAGATAAAGATGAAAAAAATCGTAGCGCTCATGCTCGTGAGAAAACGAGAAAAGCTGAATTATACCTTCTCCGTCATCTCCAGCGCCTTCTGGTAAAGCTCGTTGTGAGGCTCCTCGTCAAGTGCTTGCTGGAAGCAACGAGCGGCTTTCTTGAAGTAGTCGTTAGCCTTGTCAGTCTCGGTGACCAGGAAACCCTGAGACGTATGAGCATTACCTAAGCACCACAGAGCATCGTGCTTGCGAGGATTGATTCTCAATGCCTCCTCCAACTTTGACACGGCATCTGAGACCAAAGCACATGCGTCACTCCATTTCGTACGATTCCCAACCCTAGAATTATAGACATTTTTATCGAAAACTACTTGCACTCGACCCGTCACAAATTCATATTCCTGCAGTCACTCTAGGGCAACCATTAACTGCAAGTTTTTGATGCGTAACCCTCGAGTTTGAGCTCTTAAGACTGAGGCTTTATGCTAACAGTGGCACACTCATACGGACAAGTTGCGAAACACTACGATTCTTCTAAAAATTTAAGGAGTCCTTCCAATCAGAATACATACGAAGTGGTAAACAATGAGCGCATTGTAACACTGTATTCAGCTGTCTTCCACTATTGCAGTATACTACGAAGGAAAAAACTTTCAAAGATGACTACCTTGCACCATGTCGATAGAATCTTGACCCTGTCGGAAATGCGCAAGCTCCAAAAGTGCACCTCCCCATCTTGTCAAGTTCTGCAATTACGTTCGCAATAAAACTTTTCAGATACAAAGAAATGGCAAAAAATAACAGATGAGCTTAATGATCCCCACTAAAAAGTATCAACCAAAAAGCCACAAACGGAACGCAGAGTCTGAATTGCTTGACCTAAAACACATTCCGTCACACAGGAATGCGACCAGACCTTAAAGCCACAAGAGATACTCCGCACATAATCATTTCAATCAATCCAGATCCAGCAACACGTGATATGAACTAATCTCCAAGCTGCTTAAGTGCCATTCGATTGGACTGAATACATAATTTTCAGCTTGAAGCGAAGAAAGCATCCACGATAAAATTCAAAATAAAATAAAATAAACACAGTATGCAATCTGCTTCTTCTGCATGTTACCGGAAATGCATGCTCTTCTAGCAAGATTTATAAACAAAAATCGAATAGAATTGCAAAGAAATCTGCAAAGTAACAATCTAGTTAAGATCATAACCATAAGGAGTCCTACTTGAGAGGTAAATACTCCATATATCTCCAATGAAAACTCTTATTCGTAAAACGTTCGAACAATCGACGAATTTGTAAAAGAAAAGCCGTAACCCTAATCATAAACCCTACAGTCCAAAGAGTGGGTATGAGAGAGAGCCAGGAAATGACATACATCGGCGTCAGTGGGCGAGCGGATGTAATCAGCGGCAGCCTTCTCGCGCGTCTGCTCGAAGAACATCAAGCGCTCCAACTCTTCCCTCTGCATGCTATCCATGTTGGGAAGTGCGCCGAATTTCTCACTTACAGAATGAGAGAAAAGCACAGGCAGGACGTCAGAATCACAAAACAATGGAAGGGCGAAGTTGGTTTTGAAGGAACCCTCACTGTGACGGAGATGCAAAAGATATAGTAACAATCGAGGCTCTCAAGGCATGTAATACTGATCAAGCGGTCACGGGCTCCGCGGTCATGCCGTCGTTATTCGTGGGGCGCCTGTCACCGTGCTCCTCTTGCCGTCCTTCCACCTGTACTGCAATGTTCATCTAGATAATTTTAGCCCCTAAAATTAAAATGACCCCTTTTCTCTGTTTTTCTTGCCCTTTTTCAATGCACGGTGATCTTTTTACATTGTGACTTATTTTGAAGATATAATTGAAGGATCTTGTGCACCAAATCTTAGTTCAAATTTCTTACTATATTCAAGATCATGATGTTCAAAGTTTTAAAAAGAATCTCTTGTAATAAAAAGGGAAAGGCATGCTTTGCAAGTTAAAAATATATGAGTTATGTAAGTCAAACCAAGAGTGCGGTATAAAAGGCCTTACCCGTCCCCAAAATCTTGAGTCCTATTATGCATGTTAGGTCTCGAACCTAATGCAAAATGGGGTAGCAATGGCATCTATTATACAATAATTGTCAAAATTGATCAAACATCTGCAAACACTTCATTCAATTCTTTGTGAACAAAACATGAACACACGAAAATGGAGCAAGTAATTTAATTAACATACTATGTAATATATGATACATATTAGAGGAAACTCGCTTTCAATATTAAAGCTCTCAAAAAGATTGAGAAAAACAAAGTCCACCCAAGCATTTGATCACTTTTGCCAACCTATGAATGATGATCTCTCAACACTTTTCCCCCCTCCCTTTTGTTGCTTTTATAGCTGCAATTCTATGTGGCGTACTTTCTACAAGCCTCTTACAATCATGTGATGTAAATCAGTGAAATCTTTTGCCACAAGATCCCATTGTTCTAATGATCCATTTGGAGGCCTCTCATATGGATTGAGTCTCTGTGTACGAATTGACCAAAGCTGTTCGATGGGATTCAGATTAGGCAATTCAGCAAGCCAAGGTAACAGGGCAAAAGGTTGCCAAGAGAACTGCTCTTAAAGCATCTTTATTGTGTGAATGGGAGAATTGACTTATTGGAAAATAACACGAGAACGGTCTGAGTTGAACCTGGAAAGTACCCTGTGGATACTTTCCTATAGACATCACCATAACAAATCTGATTAATGCACCCCTCTACGTTGCTTATCAATTCAGATATATGCATGCATACACAAACCATAATCCTCCCACCTCCATGTTTCACTGTTTGATTGATAAATTGTTTTGAAAGTGGCATTGCCTCTTGTGTCTAACACCAACCCTTCCATGTGAGGTGAAGCGGTTGATTTTACACGCGTTTCAGAAGATTACTCGGCTTTAATCCTCTATGGTCTAGAATTTGCCGACACTAGTAAACTCGAAACACGCCTTTACGTTTTTGAGAAAAAGATGTGGTTTTTGACCTTGGTGGTTGTTTGCGAACATAAACCATCTCTATGAAGTGCATGTTTAAAAGCATGAGAGCTCACTTTTACTCACGATATTTGTTGCGAAGACCTTGCTATATCTACACAAGTACCCACTCTTTCCCTCACTATTTTTTACACACACCTTTGTTCGTGTGGTCTATTTCTTTTTCCACGTCACCTCCACCCAAGGGGTTTACATCTGAAACATGTACCAGACAAAGGTTATGAACACTTTCCACTCACATGCTAAGTATTTGTTATCTCCTTGTGTGATCATCCTCTCTGGAGCATCGAAACTACGTTATCTTGTGTCTATTGAGATAATGCTTTGGGCATCTTGAAACACTAAAGAAGAAGGCCCATACGGTAGTGATAATTGTATACACAACTATTAAAGACTAGAGAAATTAAGGTTCTGCGAGAACCACGAGACAATCTCTCACAAGTCTCTGCACATCACTTTATGAGTTTTTGCATTTTATGAATTGTCAAGCTCAGAGCTAAAAGCTCAAGCAACCTCAAACCTCAACAACACTCTTCCCTATTCATACGCTATTCAGATTCTAATCTTGTTTGCACTTACCGATAATTGCAGTCGACACACTGTTCCCTTACAACCACTTCGACTTTGCTTGCACAAGATTTGACTCTACGATGACAGCGAGAACTAGTCCTTGGGGCTCGACAGGGTGCATAAGAATCAAAATAATAAAAAAAGATCAAACCGTCTCCAATTCAAGTACTAGAATCCACAGAGCCTTCATGTACACTCAATGGATAAAGACATATGAGAATCATTCCATGATAAACACTTTCTTCTTTATTGTATTGAATCATCAAAAATTCATCCAACAGAATGAATACAAAAGAGAATCGTAACAAACAGTCACGCTGACTGCCAAAAGATGGCACTCTCATTGGCGTACGGTCTCAACAAACACATGAGTCCTGTCGACTAACCCAGAAAAAAAGGCAAGAAGAATAATTTCTCAACAAGAGCATCAGTTTATTTTACAAGGATTGGATCAAAAAAGAAGTGAACAGTACAGTCGAAGCATCTTATAGTATCCAGCAACTCTCGGTCGGTCGGAGCTTCGGAACTCCTCCAAAATGGCGAATGGCGAAGCACATGATTGTAGAGAATCATGAAATTCTGCGCTCGTGGCCACCTTAAATGCAATCAAGAAGAAGACGAAGAAGACGACGCAGCAGTTGTAAATTGAAGCAAAGACATCGCTGGTTGTACCACTTTGGCCCTGTCCGCACGCCGCGATCTCGTCGGCTCACGGCACGTCGACATGCCCATGAACTGCTCGTGCTCATGCTCATCACTCCCAATTGACTTTACGGACATTCTCGATCTCGACTGACTCCTCGAAGTCCAGCTTTTCCGCAGAGGTTGAGTGATTGCTACGGCGATGGCGATGGCGAGCTTGGTGCGGAATGGTGATGCGGATTCCCACTTCTGCGATGCTGTTGTTACTGGCAGAGTCTTGGAGCTCGTCACTTTCTCTCCCATCCTCGACGACATTATCTTCCCTGATGGGCGAGCTTCCATTTTCAGCCTCGGCGGTGGAGGTATCCATTGCATCATCTCCTCTCGATTGTGGTTATGAATCTGAGATCGGGTGCTAAGTAGCAAGGTGTGTAATTGATTGCTTGCAGGGCCTCAATGTGCGTTCGGGGCTCTTCTATGGTGCTCGAATGGCGAGAGGTTGGTCGGTGGACCACTACCAACAACAATTTTGTCGGTGTGTTTTCGAATTTCACCGACTAAGTACTCTGTACTGTACCTGGTTGTTTGTGCAGAGTTGGACTAGCAGGAGGTGTCGGTGAAGACTTTCCAGAATCATGTGAAATGTGGCTAGAGAAAGCGGGGGTCGACACTGGCGGCCTCTTGCGTTGGCCATGTCCTTCCGTCAGAGTGTGGCACTTGAGGTTTGCAATCATTCAATTAGATCCCCCCCAGCTCTCCTCTTCTTTTCGCGAGTTTGTCAAGCAATGATGAGTGTCACGAACTTCATGTGTAAGTTTCAGAGGATAGTAACACATCAAAGAAAGTCAAACAAGGTCCGTATTGCATTCGAGATGTACACAACTGAGAAGTTACGTTCGTTTTCCAAGTTTCTCTGAGTGTTTACGAATTGATTTCGCCTCCTTTTCACTAAGATTGGATTCTGAACGTTCGCAGTGAGCCTGTGGACGGATCTGAACAGAATATAGAGAGCGATCACGTACAAGCAGAGGTACAGAGTAGAGTCGGTAAATCTTTTGATATGATGCAGATTCCTCTATTACTTGAGAGATTTTGAAACGAAATGTTCTGCTGCAGATGAAGAGACTGGCCTTTCATGATCAGCCGTGGGAAATACTGCTGCCAGACTTGCACTTGCTCCCTCCGCGTTTCCAGTACTAAATCGATTCCCCTTACAATCACTTTATAGACTTAGAGAAGTCTCGAGTAAAATACGTCCTCCGGTGTCTGACTCTGATTATATAGTCCAGTCGCACAATTGAATCCGACTCTTAGAACGCTCATGCTTGTTTGTGGAATGCTGTTAGGAAAGCAAGGACGTATCATGTTGCGGTGCATCCCAGTGGGCGTACAATTCCGTTTCTTCGGAGTTTGAGAACAGGTGCAGCTATTGTGAGCGTTGAAGTCTTCCATCCTGCCGACGAAGTGCTTCCCCATTCTGAGCTTCAGTATGGAATCCTTGCCGTACTTACAATTGTGACTTACCTGGGTGTCAATGCTTGAGTGCTCAATGTGCATGATCCAATACTCAAACAGGCGATACGCCCTTCATGTCTCACTGAGTGCACTAACATTTCATCTCATATCAATATTTGAACGAGAATATTGTGCAAACATCCCTATTTTTTCGATACTTTACCAGCGATGTATTGAAAGCAACATGTTTTTTGTGCAGGGCCTTGGTTTCAACGGGTCAGATATTCTCTCCAAACGAGCAAGAAGCCGCCTCTTTAGTAGGGTCAGGAACACCTCTGGAGCTCATAAAGCGGCTTTCAGAACTAGGGGCTGAGGTGCGCTTCCATCGATTCCCGATTCAACAATTGACTTTTATCAGAAATACATATATCGGTTCATTGATGAGGACCTTTTGCAGATTGTTGTGTTACGACGGGGACCTCTGGGCAGTATTGTGCACCGGTAAGAACGTGCATGTAATTGATCCATCGTAGTTCGAATCTTGCTTATTGCCCGTGGCCATGAACTGATAAAGAGCAAAGTGGCAGGTCGGATACTAAAGAGACGTGGGAGGTTCCTGCATTTCATACAATATTCTTGCAACAGACTGGTGAAATGAAGAAAGTGCACAAGGCTGGTTTGGATGTGAAGCCTTTGGTCGACCCAACGGGGTGCGGCAATGCCTTCTGTGGAGCCTTTTTGCTTGGATGGTACAAGACTCGCAACTTGTTAATAGCAGCTCTGTGGGGAAGTGCTTCGGCAAGCTTCAGTAAGTCTTCTCTCCTCCCAACCAATTGTTTATCTATGGTTCTATATACACAGCATCATTGTCTCTTTTGAGTAGTTCTATGTGCATTCGCATAATGCTGTGTGAGCTCGTATTGGCACGAGATTTGATTGCAGTGTTGGAGTATGAAGGTCTTCCTCCACCTTTGGTATCTGACTGGAAGACTGTAGCTCAACGACGGCTTGCGCTTCTGCAACCACATGTCAAACGAATCGAGTTTCTTTAGGACTGTCTCTTGTATTGTGAAAATCAGGTGTGCATACCATTTTATTGTCGATATGGTCATAAACAAAGTGGTACTGTGGATACTGTGCCTCTCTATCGATTTTCCACCATTTTGGTGATGAATTTCTCCGGAGTTGAGCCACTGTATTCTAGTTCCTTCTGTGGGAGTCAGCAGTTTGAACATTTCAGTAGAATGTACCATTTGGACATAGCATGTAACATTCATTGTGGTACAAAAAAGATGTTTAACAATTTGAAGCATGAAGGCTTTGGTTGGGAAAATTCTACATTCTGCAAAACAATTTCAACTTCATACAATTAATACTGAGTTAATGGGAGCCTCCCAAAGTCGAATCAACCCCATTTGGAGGCGAGCCATGTGAAACACTACAAGAAGTACATGAGAAATAATCATCTATTTTGAACATCCGAGGATCTTGATAGGGGAAAAAAAAAACCTTGCAACATGTGGAGACTATAGAGCTAGAGGATCAATGTCCAACATGCCTAGACCCTGAAAGAATGTAAGTCCTCCATTTACTTCTATCTGGAGATGCTTCCAGCCGAGTACTTCACATTGTAGTAGCGCAACCACTCGGGACCTCTCTCCTCGTAGTCAGCTTTCGTGAAAGAGTACTTCTCAAAGGACTCGGAGGCAAATGTGGAAGCACCACGCCATGCATCTAACAAAGGATTGTGTCCTCGGACTACTTTGATAGTGGAACCCAGGGGGCGAGTCTTCTGCACTTCGGACAGCATGCGCACGTCCAGACCTTCAAACAGTGAGCTCCCTCCAGTGAGAAGAATGGAGCCGTTGATCACTTGCTCTCGGTACTGTGGTGGCAAGCGCCTAAGCGCCACGGCAACCGCTTCGCCTAGCCCTGCCCGATCTACTCCCACCATTGCTGGCTGCATTATGATCTCTGGGCATCGGAACCTCTCTGTCCCTAATGATATTCGGAAATCCTCCATTGTTTTTGGTCGTTGTTGCAGTGGATCTAGACTTGATGCTTGTCCACCCGATTCAGAAACTGGCGCTGGTACGAACGTAGGGTCCAACTCCTGAACGAAGCGGATCAACATCAATAGCCGAGTGACCCAAGTGGGAGCAAGATTTCATGGTTCCAAGAGGATCGTGTTGAGGAAGATAAAATTAACACAGGGCTATCAAAATGGACGAAGAGCATTAAGAAAAACCAGAAAGTGCTTTGAGCTTTAATCACGCACTATTTCCAATGGAGGATAGTAGTTAGCAGTGTGACAAACCTTCAATCGGTTGGTGAGCCAGGCAAGCTCAGCTTCTTGATCATCGTCTTCGTCAACATCATCTGCATCTTTACTCATGCGTTTGTACAGTTGCCAATCTTCGTCGTCCATGCCGAAGGTATCCTCCTCTTTACCTCTGTCAAAGGCTGCCGTCGTCAGCAGCTTCATGCGTTCTTTCTGCGCTGTGTTCAACCTCTCTCCACGGCCACCGGTTCCAGAAGTCAACGCTGGAGCATTGCCACCTCCCGCCCCAGCACCTGTTACATACATCGATGAACTTAAACCATGATGGACCATTTGATCCAAAGCTAGAACAAAAGGGAACAGTGGTGATGAAAAGAACCTGTTTTTTGCCTCTTGCGTTGCTCGACCTTGGCTGCCTGCTCAGCCTGCCTGGAACGAAGCTCCTCCAAGTACAGCTCTGGATTTGCTCTGTTCAGAAAAACAATTGTCAAGGTTCGTGTTTCCATGGAGAGAACTCCTGTTCTGGATTGTTGACAACTTGACGTGTAAATGAGAAGAAACTTACAGACGACGATCCTCTTCCAGCTGCTGTTCACGCTCACGCTGTAAGTTCAGCTCCTGCCTTTTTTGTTTAGCACGAATTCGGCCCTCTGTGGTTATCTTCAAGAACTTCTGTTTCTTCTTCTCCTTGATCTACTCATTTCCAAGCATTTCACCACGTGAGAAACATGGCAACAACCAAGAAGCTCAATGAAAGCTGCTCACGCTCACCTCAGAACATCCCATACTCTCATACGGATGCGTAGAAGTTACCTGCTCTGCTGTAAGCTGACTGTTCGGGATTTCAAGCAAGGGGTATCTTTCTGAGTCGGGGATGTTTTCTTCTTCTACTGGTTTGGTGTCTGCGGGTTGTCCTTTTGCCTTCCGGAGCGAGGCTGAGACTTTTGCAAGCGCGGCCTGCACCTCCACTTTGGAATTGTAGCCAGATGGTAAAAGGATAGAGGCCTCTTGCTTTTCATCTGCTGCATCGTCTAGCTCCTGAAAAGAAGACGAGAATTGTTAAGAGAAAATATTCCTGGGTACTAGAGTATCTGGTCATAAGTCCTCGCCGACGATTCTGGGCCCTCGGACAGTAAATAGCAATTACTACCCACCTGTAGGAGATACTCCAGTCCTTGAACATTTGCCTCCATATCAGCGATTTTTGATTCACGTTTGGCGTTAGCCATATCCCGCAATCGCTGGCCCTGCTTTTCCTTAATAGCTGCCTTCCTTGCTAGCTCTTCCTCAGATTGTTCTTTTACTACCGGCGGTGTCCATGGCAATTGCCAATATCTTGTCTTTGCCTCAGCCTCTGGACCACCCTTCTGCAGCGAGAAAAATGGCAAAAATTGTTACAAATGTTCCTCCCCAGACGCATAATTGGGGATCTTTCCAAACTTTGAATAAAAATGGAATTTGAACAACACATTCTCGCTCTAAACTTAAACCCCGGATTCCCCTCTCAGTGTCATATCAAACACTTGTGCTAATAGAAACACCTGCTATCAATCCAGACCAATCAGCAAAGTAGCATGAACCCCACCTCAAATATACTCAGTTCCTTGTTATAATCTTCAGCAATGTAGCAATGTTCTTGCTTCAACCCTTCCGCCTTCTCCCAAGTGATGCTATTCCTGAGAATTGCAACAAAAAGAATCAACAATTCTGTGACTCTTGATATGATAAGTGTTCCCTATAAAATTCGTGGAGCTAGTAGAGATCATCCACAACGAAGCAAAAACTTAATCTTGTTCACATATGCCTTAGTATGGACAGTGCAAATCTACTAAAACTCGAAAAGAAGAAGTGTTTCACAGTATTGCTTACACATGATAAGGGTACTGCAAAGATAGCAGGCGCTTCAAGTAACTCGAAACCTGAAAACCCCCGACAGGGGTTCTGCAGGCAGCTTCCAGAACCGGCTCCCCTTCCACGATCTAATCCATGCTGATCGATGTCAGATAAAGAACTACGCATCTGTTCCATCCAAACCTTTATGAAAGAAAAAAGACAAGAATAAGCCGAACTGTATTATCATGGCACAATGAATATTGACCAGTACCGGGATGACATGAGTTGTTTGGTGGCCGATATTGACGAGTAACCCATCCCGGTCGCAAAGACCTAATTTTTGGTTGTGGACGTATCCAAATACACCGTCTATGCCAAAGGCTGCCAAATAGCAAGGACCACGACAGAACAAGTTCAAATTTAGAAGTTGGAAGGCAGTAAATTATTTGGATTAGAGTGAACAAGCATGCAAAGACTGGAATTTAGTGTCCATGTTACATTGAAAAAGACGGTCTCGCATGTTTCGGATTTTGATGCAACAAAGCGCTTAGCTGGAAGTTACTTATGCAAAGAATGAACGTACTCTGAAACGATAGAATGATGTGTTGAAAGGAACTTGCAAGCTTCTGCAATACACTTTCTATTTTGAGCTAAGAAAGGAGGGAGTAGTGTCTCCCCGCGTGCTGTATCAGCACCATTTAAACTAAGAGATGTGAGCACACTAACCAAGTGAGGGAACACCGTAGGTCTCGAAAAGAAGTTCAGCCATGCGGTTTCGAGAAGACAGCGGATTACAAGCGCCCTCAGTTATCAATATCGGATGCTCAATCTGCCAATTTCCATGCCTCATCAGATCATCAACATATACACCAAAAAAACAAGTATGTTAAGTAAGGGAGGTGAAGGTTCCGACAAATACCTCAGCTGCATCAACGCCCATTCGGTCGAACGCATAATCCAGAATCTGTCACAAAAGATCGTTTCATCTTTTTTAATGAACAAGTCTTGGCACTTAAGGAACTAATAGTTCCACATACTCTGAAAAAAGCTGAAAATATTCACCTCACTAAAAAGAATTTAAATAAACTTACACTTTCCATGGTCTCGAACTGATACACAACATTTCCATCGAATGGGCTGCGAATCGAGGATCGTGTAAAATCGAATAACTTGACGAGATTCGAATCAAACTCTCCGACAAGACTCACCAATTCACCTGCCAACAAAAATCTCCTTCAAGTGAATTAATACACGTCCAGAAGTCCATCAGCACGGACCCTTTGTGTCGATGTATATTCGAGCCATACAAGTTCTGGAAGAAACCAAAGTAAACACTCAATCTTTTTTTCTTAGAGCCTTTTTCTCCTGTACAATCCGATAAAAAACTGGCATCTTGACACTGACGATCTAAACAACTCAATCTCTCACAACTTTGTTAAACCCTGAGAATCTAGGGTATGAAAACGAGTGAACACAAAGGCGTACCAGATGGCCGCTGTCGAGGTCTGTTGAGGATGTTTCGAAATGCTAGTCGTGGATCGTCTTCTCCGCCCCAGCTACATTCCGAGCATTCAAATCAATACAGTAGTAATGAGCATTTATTTTTTGAAGAAAAGCAGGAAATAAAATAGCTGTGCCATCAATTCATAGTCCAAAACACCGAGAACCCTAGTTACACTTACCCGACGCGACAATGATAGGCTCCATTGTCAATAACAATGGGACATCGCAGGGGAATGGAGGAGTAATCCGACTGACGGCCAGGTCGCACCACCTCCTGAGACGGCATTGCTGGAGCATGCTACTACTCCATGGACCTGTTGCATCAATTGAGAGTAATCTGAGCAAACAAATTCGCAGTGAGATGAGAAATAAAAAAGCCAGCGATTGTAACGTAACAATAACCCCTCATTCCACCTTAGAATATACTCATGAGATTGTCAGCACAATCGCTCTGAATGCACATCGCAAATTGAAGATGGAGCAAAAACCTGACCTTAAACCCTAATTATACATGGAGGTCTCGAAGACTTGAAGTATAATTTTTTTCGCAAAATGAAGAAGCTCGTTTTTTTCGAGAAGATTGACCCGATTGTGCCTGATGGATTTATAAAAAAGAGTGGTACTGCAATTCATGAGAAAAGCTCGATGATTCGAACTGATTGTAGTTCGTGATCTGCAGCCGATAGTAAACATAACTCAATCTTGGTTAACGTTTACTTTAAAGTACCCTTCACATTTGTTCGCAATTATCTATCACCGGCTTGTATGCGAAGTTTCTACTTGAAACTTGGTTCCTTTCATTCCACGAATGCATGTGGGACGAGAAACCATCACAAATTAGAGCACTTCCGTTCTGCAACAAATTGAGATTATTAAGCACGGTCGGATCACATTTTCATTTGTTGAAGTCAATATAACAATAATTATGTCATTCGGGAAGTTTTTTGTGATCATCTGGTTAAGATCCTCTACTATACTTCATCATCCGGCATATCTAGGTTCTACTCGGGCAACACCATATACTTAGGATATATTTCAGTATTTTTAAGCGGCAAAAGCCTGAACTTTCAAAGTTGAACCCGTAATATCTTGACATTGTTCGGCTCATTCGCTATTGTTTGCCGGTTCTTCTCGTACCTTGATATAACCTTTTTATTGAAACTAAATTGTACCCATGTATAATAAACACGTACAATCTCTCTAGTGTCACCCCCTTTGACCTTGGTGATATCTCTACCTCTACAGTAACACCCCCCTCCTCTTCTCATCTTTTAGTGTCATCCTTCTAATCTTCGTAGTGTCAACCCCTCATTTTTGTGATTACAACCCCTCAAACTTTCATATTATCACCCCTCCTATCACGGCGGGCAACCACCTTAACCACCATAGCCAATCATATTCAATATGATAGTATAAATTTCCATCTACTCTTTAATTTATATACTATTTTTGTATAAGAATTACATGGGGAAGCCCCATGGGGTCCCTTAGATTCCCAAGCACAACTACGAAATTAAAGTGCACCTCTCCATAAACTCTATGACAAAAAATAACTATGTTCTAGAATACATCTCAACAAGGAGATTTTCTAAAGCGATTTTTTTCACTATACCTTCAAATTGTGATGAAGAGATGGCATTTAGCAAATTGGAATATTTTTATGGGAAACCGGGGTCTCACCAACACGTCATATACGTGTTTATTTAGATTTAATCAATTTCCCATTTACACTACCTAGGAATTCGTACACATATGTAGGATTCAATCACTTCAAATACAATTTCTAAAGGTAATCTTCAGGACAAGGCCTGAGTGGTTCCGTCTTGTACCTTATTTCAATACTAGTGTTCCAAAACTCGATTAGGGTTCCGAGACCTGTTTGCCTTCGTTCCCAAGTTTGCTCGCTCGCTCCATTGCCACCGATCGCCCTGCTCTGTGTTGCCTTCATTTCATTATCGTCGCAGTATCCTAATTCTGAATCAGGTTCGTTGAAGGGAAATTCTGTATCTTCACTATGGCAAAAAGCGTGATCGAGGTGCCCCCCAAGGGCGGGTTCAGCTTCGATCTGTGCCGTCGCAACGCCATGTTGGAGCAACAGGGCGCCAAGCTTCCCAAGTTCCGCAAGACGGGAACTACCATCGTCGGCCTCATCTACAAGGCAAGCAAGTTATTCTATTACTGATATCGATTTTGTATTGCAAGGGTTTCCCGCTCACGTTTTGGTTTCAGGATGGAGTTATTCTTGGAGCTGATACGCGAGCCACCGAAGGAGAGATTGTTTGTGACAAGAATTGTGAGAAGATCCACTACCTTGCGCCTAACATCTCCTGCTGTGGAGCCGGGACTGCCGCTGACACCGAAAATGTCACAGGTTCGGTCTCCGTACTTTCCACTACTTTGCGCTTCCAGTCTTGGTGCTAATCAAGACATCAATTGTCGTCTCTGCATCGGGGGCTTGCACTTGATTAGGGTTCTTGTAGGAACATATGTATACCATTGGACATTCCAGTAGCGGTGAAGGTTTCGATTATCTGATAGTTGATTGAATATGCTTGCTCTGTAGTTGCTAGGGTTTTTATCTGTATGTAGCCATTTGAGGATTAGTTGGTCATCTTGTGATATCGGAGACGTGGATTCTCGGTCTTTGATCGGATCAGTGGAGTTTTGCTTGCTCTATGGTTTCTAGGGCTTGCTTTTGTGTGTAGATGTTGCAAAGACCTGCCATCGGCAGAGCAACTTGTAGGTTGCCGGCCACTGCTTTGATCATGGTTCCTAGTAGGAGTTATGTATGCTCCTGAGGATTTCCATTAGGGTGAAAGTTGGCTGATAACCATCCTGCTTGTCTTTTTTGTAGATATGGTTAGTTCTCAGCTGGCACTTCATCGGTATGCTACTGGGCGTGATTCACGCGTTGTGACGGCATTGACAATGCTCAAATCTCACTTATTCGGGTACTGTCTTGTTGTCCCGAGGGTTCATCTTCTCAGAGCGAAGCCGACTCTTCTTATATTGTATTTGGTGTATAATCCGGTATGCTTTAGTCTGATGTGAAAATCTGTCGCAGTTATCAAGGTAAAGTTAGTGCAGCTCTAGTCCTCGGTGGCGTGGATGTTACTGGTCCTCACCTACATGCGGTGAGTCTTTTTGCTCGTACTCAGAATATCTGGTTGTCTTTATAGAAATCAGCTCGCATGATCATTTGCCTCTTGCACAGATATAGATTTTTGGTAAGTTAAACTCTCAGAAGTATTACAAGCTGACTATGGAGGGAAATCGTGCCAGGTATACCCTCACGGATCAACAGATACACTCCCATTTGCCACAATGGGTTCAGGTTCACTGGCGGCCATGTCTGTCTTTGAATCGAGATACAAGGAAAATTTGACGGTAATCGTCTTCTCTTATCGTGAACCCTGCATTCAGCTGCCTTCAGTTCTTTTCACTAACTCAAAGTCTGTGATTGTTCGAGCAATTGTCTGTTGCTTATGGTGAAGAGTTACAGGTAGTCTGTATGCTAATGTGTGGCTACTTTGGATAACAGAGAGAGGAGGGGATGGAGATTGTGTCCGCTGCTATTTGCGCCGGTATCTTCAACGATCTCGGCAGTGGTAGTAATGTGGATCTTTGCATCATAACTAAGGCAAGCTTGGTTCTCCCTTGCCTCTTAAGAGTGTAATTGCTCGCTTGTTTTTTCACTATACTAACATTTGAGTCTCAATTTTAACAGGGAGGCAAGGAATATCTGCGCAACTACCAGACGCCTAATCCACGAAGCTACACTAGTGCCCGCGGTTATGATTTCAAAAATGGACACACAGGTATGCTCCTTTAATCACATGGCATTTCAGGTTCTCTATGTGATTATGTTTCATATGAATCAAGTTCACGGTGGCTAACGGATTCAATTCTTCAATGCATTACAGCTGTTTTATCGACCAAGATCACACAGCTGCGACAACACATCCAAGTCCTGGAAGGGGATGCTATGGAAGAGGAGTGATGGTTTCGTTAAAACAGCTATCATGGTCAGACACTGACATTTAGCCTGTTACTGTGCAAAATGTCCATAAGCTTCGTTTCGTTCAAGCTGGGATTGATCTACAGGATATAATGTTGACGGCCACACTTGGGCTATTTTGTTCACAAATAACTATTTTCAATTGCTGTAAGGTTACATCTCTTTCTTCCTCCAAATTTTCACATTTTTAAGTATCAAACTTGGATCGTTGTATAGTAAAGTGAGAATAACATCGAATAATGTGTCAAAAGCAAATAGGGTTACGACGTGAGTTTTCTGGTGAAGTTCCTGTGAGTGACTTTAGCAAGGATCGTCACGCATCCTTCTTCTGCAGTGACGATCCTTCGAATCAACGTGAGGTGAACGTGAGGTGGACTGCTTAAAACTGGTCAAAGCAATGTTGCTGTGGAGTCAAATTTTCAGTGAATTCAAAGTGAACGTTTTAGGGTTTTCCGAATATCTGCAAGTCCAACTATGGTAGAGGAACCTAAAGTCGACCACTTAAAGCGATTTTTCAGACATAATTGAGGCAGAATATTACGGGGTTATTTTTCTTGCATAGGGAAATAGGGTTCTCAACGTATGGTCATTTAAAAATAAATTTTTGGGCAATATTCAAATTACCTTGAATTTTAGAAGCAAAAAGTGTTGGGCAATATTCAAATTACCTTGAATTTTAGAATCAAAAAGTGTTCTGAAACTAGTACACAGCCAGTAGGCTCACGAGAAGCTGCCAGTACGCACACGAGAAGCTGTGAATGAACTGAGATAAAATTGTCAATTACAGTTTCCGATAGTCGTTCATACATGTGACAAGTGCCTGCCAGAACTACATACTCATCACTGATAATCTTGGAACTAGAAGTCGACCACTTGGTCATCTCGAAGTCGACCAGTGGTTCTACTCAAAGTTGGCACACATTGCAGCCACTTGCACTTCTCCTGAACCGGAAACCTGTGTTGTTTGAACTCAAATGTCTACGGAACTCACCCTGCTAAAAAGCTCACCCAGAGCTCACTGAGTGCGGACGCCGGATTGCGGAGCTCCTCGGTCGAGTTGGACGCTATCATAGCTTCAATCGACTTAAAAACCCAAGCTTTTTACTTGGGGGTCCCAAGTGTTTACTTGGGGGTCCCAAGTGTTTACTTGGGGGTCCCAAGTGTTTACTTGGGGGTCCCAAGTGTTTACTTGGGGGTCCCAAGTGTTTACTTGGGGGTCCCAAGTGTTTACTTGGAGGTCCCAAGTGTTTACTTGGGGGTCCCAAGTGTTTATTTGGGGGTCCCAAGTTAGTACTTAGGGTCCCAAGTTATTACTTGGAGGCCCCAACTGTTTATTTGGGGGTCCCAAGTTATTGCTTGGGGGTCCCAAGTTATTGCTTGGGGGTCCCAAGTTAGTACTTGGGGGTCCCAAGTTCGTACTTGGGGGTCCCAAGTTTTTACTTTGGGGTCCCAAGTTGTTAGTTGGGGGTCCCAAGTTGTTAGTTGGGGGTCCCAAGTTGTTACTTGGGGGTCCCAAGATTGAAGTCCGATCTTGTTTTATAATGCAATTCTCAATAAAAGCTAGGCGGCTGGTTGCTCTAAAAGAACCCAGAAGCCGCTAACTGAAGCCTCACATTTCGTTAAGCATCATGCCTACAAATCAAATCTGCATCCACCTTAACTGAACTCCCTAAACTCGGAATACCACTTGGATAGCTCTTTAAATTCGGCCAAGATTAGCACCCTTCTACAAACTGCTTGGCCTCATTCACCAACCACGTCGAGATATTTTTCTCACAGGCCACCACATGCCATGCCGTTAACCCCTAAAAATCCAGGAAAACCGATTCGGTTTTCTGAGATTTCGGGCAACTCATTTTAAGCATTTAAATTGATATTTTTGCCTAAGATTTTTATTGGGTGCTCCCCATACAGAAATGTGTATGTGGTATAATTTTCAAAGTCAAATTTTAATTTTATAACCTTCACCTAGAAATTTTAGGTTTCAAGTCCAAAACGGGCAGTTTAAAATTAATTTTTTTAATTGATTTTTTTTTTGGAAATATGTTCATTACCAAATTACTATTCAAATTCCAAAGTATCTGAAGTCAAAAAGTTTACCAATTTTACAATGGCAGCCTCCAAAACTTTCAAAAACAATCTTCACAATTTCTAGTAATTTTACATTTTTTTCTTTCAAAAATTGCCAAAATTCGAGATTTTGGATTTTTTCCAAGATTTTTATTTTCAAAATTCACATTATCATAAATGCACCTTCTTACCGTTGAGATTTTTCTCAAACTAAATATATCATACGTGGTGCTTGTTTTACTATATGGCTGTTTTTAGACCTTCTTTCATAAAATATTTTACATTAAGGTCAAAAAGTGGAATTGGTCTCTAAAATTTTGCATGAGCATACCCAACTTGATTACCTACATGAAAAAAAATGAGGGAAAAATATTTGGAATAACAATCATCAAGTTGCCCTTGGCACCATTTAGACAATGCCTCTCACTCAGCGGCAAAAAAAAGTGTTGGTCAAACTTTGATTGTTATGATCTCATAAATGACAAACATCCAACGGTTGAAATTTTGACCGGTACTTTGTATTCAAGTTAGGTACAAGATCTTACGGTTCAAAGTCTAAAACCAGAGAAAAAAGTTTTTCCATTTCCCCATTTCCCAACGAAGGTGAAAAATGGCAGTTTTTGGTTCTGGAGGTCAAGGAAACCCCTAGATTTTTAGGGGTTAATTCTGTGACCCTAAACCCAATCACCGAAAATAAGCTGACGACCACCATTCTGAGATTAGATCGTGTATGTGGTTGGGCACTGGTCGTGCAAGTGGCGGCTACCTTCTAAGTCTAATGTATGGGTATGGAGACCCGGTCGACTTTAGGTTCCTCTACCATACAAGAATTTGTAACAACTTTCAGAAGAGTCTGGAAGTGATGATTCCAATAATCCCTTCCATGCTTTTGCAAATTGCTCACAGGGTTAACTTCACTGCCCAGAGATGGCTAAATTTGTGCCCTTAGTAATGCACCTCTAAACTTGTCTTACCTCAATAAAAAAACACTTGGAATTTTATTGGAGCACAATGTGTGCACCTGATTTAGTGACTTACTTAACCCCTAAGAACCCAATCAACCATGGGCGATCCTGGTCGATCCCGGAGCTGTACCCGGATTTTAAAAAGATTACTTCTTCTTCTTTCTTTCTTTCTTTCTTTCTTTTTTTTTTTTTTTTTTTTTTTAATTTTTTTATTTTACTTACTTTCCACAAATTTGGTGAGTTAAGAACCATATTCAGTTTACAGAACCTCATTTGGATTCTTGGATTGTTCACAATAAGCCTTCAAACACAAACAGGGTAAGGTTTTCTTAATGTAAGAAAACTTATTATTTTGGCACATTAATGATGTTCCTTATAGATTTCTAGTGGCCTCTCTTCAATTTATCATACAATATGTGATTTTAATCAATCATATTAATTTCCAACTCAATATGAAAATATACATTTTAGACTGAATTTTGAACTTTTAGTCATTTTAATTCATTATAAAATAAATTTATCCTATTTTAAGAAAGTCAATTGTATAGATCAAATTTAAAGTTTACGGGATCCATAATTTATAACAAATCTAAGTTTTTCTTTGAACCCCTTGTGCCTTTATGGGTTAACCCCTATACGCCCTTGCCTATCTATAGCCAAAAAAAATACATGTTCAAAAAAAGTGTTATATATGAAATTGAAGGTGATCTATTCAAATTTCAACTCTACAAACTTATAGTAGTCTTATTGTAAATCATGTGGACTAAATTTTAAATCATGAACCCTCATTGATTGGGAGATTATAACATATTAATACTAAAAGCAAGTTGTGAAATTTCATCATTTTCACTTTGAAGTGAAAATACTACCAATTGAAAACAAACATATTGCAATCAAAAAGTCACCAACCAAAAAGTTGTGTGCCTTCATCAAAATGACACACTTGTACCAAAAAAACTCATTGGCTCCTATAGTAGCCTTGCAACGGTGAAAATTGCCAAAAAATTTACAAAGGAAAAATAGTCCAAAACTACACCTCTTGCACTCAAATCTACGTCTTATCCTTAAAACACCTTCAATCAAGTCTAAATTTCTACCACTAAAACTAGACTCTAATTGGAATCATTTCCAAAAAATAAAGTCAAAATCTAATTGTAAATGATGGAGATATAGCTCCTCAAACTTTTTTTTCAAAAAAATTCATGAAAAATGATTTTTAATTTAACAAAATCGGCTTGCAATGGCAAAACATGCCCAATGTATGAAATCTCAAAATCAAAAGTTGTTGTCACTAAAGTGCATGCCATTAATTTATATATCATTGTATGGGTCTGCAATTTTCACCACACAAACTAGACTTGATTCGGAACCCGACCCAAGTGATTTAGTCAAGAATAAACATTGTATGATTAAGTTATGGCTCTTCAAAGCTTCTTCCCTTCATTAAAACAACCGCAAGGACGTGCAGGGGTTAACCCCTAAAGATCCAAGAAAGCCGAAATGGCTTTTTGGGGTTTCCGCAGGAAAAAAAGTCAGCCAACTTTGACCTTTATAATCTCAAAATCGGAAAAAAATTAACGGTTCAAATCTGACATATGAGTATAGGGTCAAGTTCACTTCAAGATCCTACGGTTGGATCTTCTAATTAATGCTTAGATTGAGTTTTTTTGGGCCTGAAGTAGAAGAGGGTCCTTTGTGATAATTTAGACAATTTTGTATCAAGGATCTTTAGGGGTTAAAGTTGGTGCTTGACCCATTTGTAAATGAGTGTTGTAATGTGATGTGATAAGTAATTGGGTGCTTACCGCAATTATAAAGAGGAACAAAACAGTAGATTCTCAATATGAAGTCTCGGAGACACTTGTGCAAATTACTAAGGTTTGCACAAAAAGGGTCGAACATTCAAATGTAATGGTACAATTGTTGGTGTACAGACAAAGTAAATAAGCAATCTTAGAAAAGACCAACTTTCAAGTTTTTTTGTTTTATATAAGCAAATACTATAAATATTAAACTTATCATATTTTTTGAGGACCTAGTGGACTTAGGCTTTAAAGGCATTCCCAACTGCATGGTTAAACGACCGGCTACATTTAACAGGGAGGAGGGGTTGTTATATGTAGCACCCCTTTGCATCTACACTCTTTTTCGACGGAGTGGCTAAATGACCTTGTTATATTTTGTCTTTCATCACACTTTGACAAGAATTCCAAAGTAGCTCATAAGCTTTGGGGTTTCCCGAAAGGCAAATGAAATCTTCCAAAAGTCAAGTTAACCTTGAAAGCAACGATGCATTCGAGTGAGTGTTGGATGGGTATCAAGGCTAAGCCACTACCTCTACAGGTTTCAAGATGAGCGTTTCTTTAGATGGAATGCCCTAATAGCATTCCGGCTAAAGGAACAAGACTGGCTACTTTTGGCCAAGCAAACGTCATTTCCCTTTCCCAACATACCTGCTACCTTTGGTAGCCCCTTAGAGAAACCCCTTAGAGAAACGTTATAAACCCACTAGTTGTGGGGCATGCCACAAACCTACTCCCTCCATTTTAACCCAAAGAACCTTCTTCATGGATCCGACACTTCATCTTTGTATCTTCATTATTTTTAGCATCCTTCTAATATTTCATCTTTTTGAGCGTTTAATTTCTCCATTCTTGTTTGGCATCTTTCTATTGACGGCATCAGCTTCTTTTTCATCGTTACAACCGCAATTCATCTTCAATGCGCGATCATACAACTCATGTGACATCCCCCAATCACTGCAAAAAGTGCTCAACTCTTCAGATTTGCTTGAAAACAAGCATTGATTTCAACGTCAGAATTGGCTCCTCACAAACTCCTACAAAGGTTTGTACTGTACAATCACTGACTCGAATTGGCAATATGCCGGGCCGAGGACGATCAAGTCTGCAGACACAGATTTCTATAGCACATTTCTTGCTTCGTGATTCCTTGTCTCCGCATCCTGATCACAACACAGAACAGAAACTTAGCTTTGTTATATAGAAAATCTCCAACTTGACCACATTGCAAAAACTTCAACATGGTTCATAACATCAACATGGCAACACACGGAAGTCGAATCTTACGATGATTATTCAGTCAGTGTACATTCTAGGCAAGGAGAATTGCTTCTGGATAAGGAGCAGTTACCTTGAATGGAGAGTAAGAATCGGTGGTGAAGATTGGCGCGGCCCCACGCATGAAGGGAAAGTATCAACAATGATTGTAAAGTTTAGATAGGACTAGAGGAGCGCCTCGGTCGCCCTCCATGACTACTCCTTCGACGTTCGGCTGAGGCTGTGCCAGAGCCCGAACCAGATCCACTACTTTGTCTCCTCGGGTTATGTTTCTCTTGCTGCATCACGAGAATTTGTCAATGCAGACTCCACACAGAGCTCCCGAATACAAGCCTCGATGATACAGTATCATTTCAATATATGCTGCTACCACGCACAGCTCTCTTATACAAGCCCCAATGATGCTATATCATCTCAGTGTTATGAAAACCCTCATTTGTCACATTGATCACTCTCCACACATAGAAGTAGTTATTCCTTAGGGAAGGTTTTCGTGACTTTTAAGGATAAGTGTGTTGTGTTGAGGGTGGTGAGCACTTACGGAGGGGGATCTGTCCAGCAGGGGTGATCTATCACCGTGATACTCAACAAGAGGCACGCGATTTGCATCCTTGATAGCCAGATACTCAACGCAGAACGGGCCTTGGTTTCTGCGAGGGTCGTTTGGAGCCAAAGCGTCCCAGTTGGTGCGCAAGACGACATGCCATTGCGCTATCAGCTTCACGTCGTCACCCACTGTAAACTCCCGGGTGCTGTTGGCGTTGTAAAACCATAAGCCCTTCTTCCACAAAAACGCCCCATTCAACGACGCCTCCACCTTGTTCAGGCCGAAGTTCCGAGGCGTCGGCCATATCTTACATCGCAATACCACCTTTGAGCCTGCTACCGTGCATTTCAACAATATGCTGTTCTCCTTGATATCATATGAAGCCGAGCTGCATCACACATGCGAATGAGTTGGAATGTACTTGAATTCCATATTATTACTTTCCGACATTGAGCATTCTAATCTCATGTACGATGATACCAAAAAAGAGAATTCAAAGTGTATTGAAGCAAAGGTTCTTAGTTTACTTTTGTCCATGGGTGAGAAATATATGTACCTGTCGCTATTCGTTTGCGTTTTGTGGTTACTCCCATCGTGACTAGAAGAACCACCGTTGCTAGCAAACCGATTCAAAGGCACCTGCAATTCGCAACATCTCCTCCGGTGAGTGTTATCTTTCAATCCTGTAAGGTAATGACTGATAAAGAAGTGCTTCAAAGAAATGAAAGCCCAATGTAGGAAGTTGCGATGTCCCCACAGCTGCAATGGTATTGCTGTTGTTATGGTTTGTCTGAACTCTTGTGGATATGAGGGGAGGAATTAAGGGTTGACAAGGAAGTACCTCCTCGGTGGAGGGGAAGTCCTCGCCGCTGGTAGACAAGTCCTTGCAATTAGCATTGTACAGGCCAGCCACCACAGCTTGCATGGACGGCCGATTCTCTTGCTTCTCCTGGACGCAGCTGCGAGCCACTTTCACAACTTCAAAGATCTGGTCGTAGGAAACGTCCAAGGGCGTCATCCGAGCGTCCACTATCCGCGGCAACTGTTGAAGCATGGTGCGCTCGTCTGCTCCAAGAATGTCCCTACACCAGTGAACCAAGCTCACCTTCTTTTCTATCGCACGCTTCCCTGTTATCAGCTCCAACAACACCACGCCGTAGCTGTACACATCGTTCTTATCACATGGTATGCCACTTTGCATGTACTTTGGATCCCTGCACACCAGCAAACATCCCATTCGCCATTTCAGAATTGCCTTGTTCCCTAATAAAACCAAGAATGGCATTGTGTCTACTTGCTAGAATGTTAGTAGTTGATAGATTTTGAGAGGTTCCGGGAAATGGGCTTACACGTATCCATGCGTGCCGCGAACGCGGGTCGTCACACTGGCTTCGTGATCAGCGTCGACAGGCTTGCTGAGTCCGAAGTCTGCAATTTTGGCGTTCATTTCAGCATCGAAGAGAATGTTGCCCGCTTTGATGTCGCGGTGTACAAGTGCAGGGCTAGCATGGCTGTGAAGATACTCCAGCCCTTGCGCCACTTCCACAGCGCACCGCATCCGAGCCTTCCAATCCAGCACCGTCGCATTTTCAGCTTTCAGATGCAAATGTTGGCTAAGGGAGCCCTTCGCCATGTACTCGTACACCAAAAACAAGTCGTCATTTTCCACGCAGTAGCCCAGAAGCGCCACCAGATTTCTGTGATGCAAGCGGGAAATCGTCTTGAGTTCCGCCCAGAAAGCCTTCTCTATGATCTCTTGGTTCCGAATGTTGTTATAGTTGTTGTTCTCGTTCAAACTGTTTTTGAGTACGAGGTTCTTCTGTAGCCTCTTCACGGCCGCTTTGCCACGGCCATCAGGGAGGACTGCAAAGTAAACGATGCCTTGGCCGCCTCTTCCCAGCTGCTGCTTGAAGTTGTCTGTCATGTCCTCGATCTCCTTCAGCCGGTACTGCTTCAAGGAGCCCACTGAAATTGCGCGCGTAATTTTTCGATCGGGAGGTGACGGAGGTGGCGTTGACGGAGGCTCGGTTGCAACTGGTCTGTTCACCCTGTGAAAGCCTTTCCATATGAAGCCCGAGAAGCTGACACCTACAATGAACATGAACGTGGAGAAGAGAACGCCCATGTTTGCCATCCCGTTACGCCCTGCAATCACTTGCTCCCCGGAACTCGCTACTTCGCTACACATTAGAGCTTCTCCATTCGCAAGAGATAAAGCGCTTGCAAGCACTAGTGCGTTCAACGCCACTCCACTCCAAGAGTCCGCCATGAGCCGCACACTAATTTCTACACGACTATTGCGACCTCTGGCGCCTAAACAGCCATGCAGAAGTACGAAAGCGAGCTCAAAAGCATCATGTGGCTCCTACGCACGAATTTGCTTCACCTACCGTTAACTGCAACAATGTGGTAAAAATTGCCCAGCTTGCAACGCAATTTCTTGCCCTAACCGAAACGAGAATCAAGCCCAATTTCACAAATAGTAACCATATCAAAATTTCCACTGAGGTATTTAGAGATGGGCAACACTGGAATGAAGAACCTGGCGTTGAAAGCTACAGACAAAGGCTCTCTCAGTATCAAAATTTCAGAGCAAGGGCTCGCAGAATTCCAAATTTCTTGTGTCGCAAGGCCAAGCTATGGATGCCGAATTTCTTGTGTCGCAAGCCCAAATTCTCATGGCAGGTCTGAGCTCCAAACAACTACGGTAGTGTCGGCCCCCTAAGAGCTACCCTAAACCTCGCACGGGCACGAAACACCACACCCTAGATACACGCAAACTTGAAATTTATATAACATGAGCAGTGTCTAAAGGGGGCGGCCGGAGTCATGGACGAACAAGATGCTCCACAATCGATGAAAGGAAAGGAGGGAACGAGAACAGTCGGAATCCCGACGCTCGAATGGGTCAAATCCGGAAGATGATCCTCAAATAAAAACAGGGGCGGGCGTGAAAAGTGAAAATAGAAAAACATAATCCCGCCAGAGAGCAACTCAGCAACTGCGTCGTAGCTGCGACCGTGGTGGCCGCCCCACCTCCTCTGACATATGACCCCTGTACAATACTGTACTGTAGCAACCACAAGTCCAACTGCGCAATCAATCAAAGAATTGCTCGAGTCGATTGTTTCGAAAAGAAGAAAATAGGGATTGCTCAACTCGATTGCTGCATGCAGTACTGTAGCGGAGGTATAAAGCGGGATCTCTAGCTAGTGGGCATTCATGGCAAGATGCTTGTATCGAAGTTTATGTTTCATATTTTTGGGGGCGATCCCCAAGAGATATAATTATCTCTACCGATGATTCTGCAGACAATTGACTCATCTGACTGTTCCTGGGTTGACGATCGAGGGGACCACCTCGAGGAACGTGGGATGACTTATTGACAGCTACTGTCGAAGTGCCGTTAGTGCTTCATCAAAATGCCGACATTGCTCTATCGAGTAATTCTTTCAAGCAAATGAACAAAATGCCGACATTCTCCGATAGACCCAGTGATGATTCGTCGCAAGTGAGATCTGTCACTCCGAAAGCGGCGACATAACTTGCGAGGCCGTCGCAGGCGTTCTGTCAAATCTAGGTTTTCTAAGTAAATTTTGATCAGGTCACACATATCTTCAGCCTGTGTGGCCACATGCAATTTTTTGACTGCAAAGTCTTCTGATTCCAAATTTTGCATAATGATTTGTACTAACGAAATGTCCAAGATTGCGATGTTTGAATGGAAAAGTCGATCCATACACATGCACTAAATCAAAAAGAAGGGAGGAATATGCTTAATGATACTTTTACCACATGGTTCATCACCTTGTTCCTATGACATAGATGTGATTACTCTAACTACGTTAAAAAGAAGAGAATTGAAATTTCTTTCAACCACTCAATATTTTACTACACCCAAACTTGATGCGAATAAGACTTTCTTCACACAAGGTATGTTTACTCAACCTTGCTTTGCTGAATAGAGCCGTGAAAGCTCAACCGCACACAAATCCTTGCCATTACAAAAGACCACTCACGTGACATAAGGAATAGTGCTCAATACCAATAATGGAGTAGTAGGCTTCTTCACCCAGAGGAACCTAAAAAGCTTCATATTTTCAACAGTACCATGCACTCATCTCAAACATCATAGGGTGTTAAATTAGGGCACCAAACATGCAGAAAAGGTGAAGTAAAAATATCTAAAACCTAGAATGAGATAAAGAAACGCCACAAAAAATGAAGAATGTAGGGAACATGCACATAGGTGTTGTATTGAAAAGGAAGCAGCGAGGTGAGGCATAGAAAGGGTGAGAGATGGGAGCCTGGTAGTGGACAGCCGTTATTTGGACATTCTTTTGGGCAGTCGCTGTCTGGAAAGCTCGGTTTGCTTGTGAGCCACTCCACCGAGCTTGCTTGCAACCACAGCAACTACGGTGCTGCAGCTCTGCTGCAGCTGGTACACTGAAAGCCCAGTTTATGTCCATCCACTACACAAGAGTTGTTAATTAGTGTTACAGACGTTAATTGTGAACTGTAATAGTAAATGTCACACGTCACCATAGTGTTGTAACAGATAGATAGAAATGCTAGTAACTCGATGCCTAATAGACAAGGGAAAATTGGGACAATACTACTCCCCCATTTCGAAGGTGGACACTATAACTACGCTAGTTTCTAACTAGTTACTAGTGCCTTGAAGATACTTGATGTAGTATCCCCAAAGGGCTTTGAGGTACCCGTACAACAAAGTCCAAGGACCCCATCATAGTTGGGTGGACTATGGAAGTGTTACAACACTAATGGTTAAACCATAACATTACTGTAGTTGTCAGAGCATGCAAAATTTCTTGCAAGTGGAGAATCTATTGGAAGTGATGCAATTGGTGGCTTGAAGAAAAGACAAGGGACATTGATTGCAATGGTGGTCCAAAGTTAACAGTAATCTTAAGAGAGTTAAGAGACAGTGTTATTGACCAAAAGTTACCGGTTACAATAATCTCCATGTAATACTAATTAACAACTCTTGTGTAGTAGGACTATTGGCAAGACAAAAAAGATTCTAGAAGTTTCTTAAATGATAGGATGTCATTTTGATATTCAAATGGTGATACATGAGCTGCTACCGTAACACCATAGCTGGTTCGTTCTCTGCCGAACAAATCATTATCTTTTTTGAAAAAATAAGGTTCGTTTCTCGCAAATCAAATTTTTAAAAATTCGTCTCTATATTTTTAGAGAAAAAAATTTGGGGCAGAGAAGGGGGTTTATCTGTGGATGGAGCTTCATAATGACATGACTAATCAAGACTTGAAATCACTAGATTTGGCAGCAACATTAGTGGGGCCAGCGCATAGTTTCGTCATTTACCCATTTTTGGAGGGCGGCCCTGAATAAGTCCACAATTCCTCCAGAATCATTATACTCTCTTTTCTCAAATTTCGGTTTATATTGAGATTATTTTTCCTGAAATTCGTTCTTGAAGGCATGGAATTTCCGATTTTTTTCGTTTGTTATTTTTGGAATTATTTAAGAACGAACCAGCTATGGTGTTACGGTACTATTGGATCATGGATTGACACAAATGATATAATGTTGGTAATGACATGACGTGAATAACATTGTGTCATTCAAGACACTTTTTGTGCACCTTTAAACAAATTGTCGTCATTTCCGATGTCATTTTTTTTGCTATTTTCTACTACTGATTCCATACTTTTAAATCACGACGATGCATGTATGTAAGGGAGATGTTACAATTCATCTAGGTTTGGATTCCAAAACTATGGTAGGTTCCTTGGCCTAATACAAAGGAGCAAAAACAATTAATTGAAACCCAAGAGGTCTTGAGTCTAAATCGCACGAGCTCCTCAACACGCAGACTCACAGCATTGGATTGTCAAATTTAATCCCTAAAGTTTCAAGGCACTATTTACATGCTTAACCCTCAAAACTGCCCTTTTTGATTATAAGGTGAGAATTTTCATTTTACGATGTATGGAGTATCTGAATATAAAATCTTAGATTTCAATTTCTTACCATTTGTAAGATCACACCGTGCAAAGTTGTAAAGAGGGTGAGCAAACTTTGAGGGAAAAAAACCATTTTTGGTAAATTGAACTTGATAACAAGGGAATTAGGGTGTGTAAGGTAGAGGCACCTATAACCCACCACTTAAGGATTTTAGCATATGATATCAAGGTATATATTTTTTTAGGAATTTTTCATGTGTGCAAATATAAGGTTCTTGTTGAATGCAAAAAGTGTCGTGATTTTATTTGCATTATTCAAATAGTTATAATTGTTTAAAGTGAAAAGTTGCTTGGAACCTAAAGTCGATCACATGCTCAAATATACAAATGAGGTACATCTGTTCTTTCAAAATCTAGAAATTGGGCTTGATTGGTTATGGGTCCCCGGTCGGGAATGGGTCCTTTACCTAAAAATTCAGGTAGGTGGTGGAATAAAAGGAGTGAGGATTTGCGCCTGTTGGTCGGACATGATGAGGATTTGCACTTCATGGGGTTGGTGGCTTGGCTTGGAATGAACGGCTATGCATGCTACTCTTTGTCCCCAAGCAATCAACTCAAACTCTCACATGCCTTTTGCATCAAACAAAATCACAACCGACTGATTGTGTATTGTAATCTGTGCGACATTCTCTCATGCCAAATAATATCGACTTGATGCCACTTTTGTTGATATTCCTGTTAAAAAGCATTTGCTTGAATTTTGATCATAAGTACACTGCACTTCTTATGATGTTGCATCGTACTTAGCGTTGTAAGACAAGGCGAGGTGAGATTGTTTTCTGCCGATTTGATTCACAAGCCAAATTCAAATTTATGATTCTTTTAGTCTGTTGGATTGTAGTTATTACCTTTTCTTGTATTTTCTTTCTTTTTTCTTTGTTATTGCTGGAACTACTAAGCATATGCTTTATCTAATTGAGTCACATAGTACGTGGCTCAAATTTCCATTTGGACAATTCTAAAAAAAAGTAGCCAAGTGAAATAATTCTGAAAACTTGTGAATATGTGAATCAATACTTTTCTATTACAGATATGAGATATTGAAGAATTTCCATATTTTTGTCATATTTTTAAAGCACTTTTAAAATAAAAATAGAAATAAAAATTTAGAAGTGACATGTACCACATTACCTAAAACCGTTCACATGCTCTATGTGCACATGAGGTACATCCTTCTACATGAAATCTAAAAAGTAGGCAAGAATTTAGAGTGGGTGGTTTAAGGAGATGCATAGATTCAGCATTATCTACCTTAAGAGAACTTTGTGTATAAAAAAGTGCAAAAGTGCCTCCACCCGGGCACAAAAAGATTCCTGGTATATCTTCACAGCCCAGCTTTTAAAGAAAAAAGCGTATGGCCATTCAACTTTTATCCGTCAAAGTGTGATTACAAATCTTCTTAAAAGTCACAACATGGGGCAACCTGGTGGTCATGGAGATGATTGGGTTCAGTGGGTAGTCCGCCATTATGAAAATCAAAGGTGCCAGGTCAGCCTTCCATTGATCCCAGTCAGCCATCACTCTCCAACCGTCAGCCCCCCTTCAGCTGACTCACCACGCCACGTCACACCCAATCGTTGCAAGGTTCCATTGATTTCTCTCAATCCCTTTATAGTTTGCAATCCTTTTCTAGGTGGGATGTTTTTGGTGCAATTCTCGTTCATTTGGTGGGCGGGTTATGGCCCGTAATCATTGGTTACGCGGTATTTCCCTCCCAACCGGGGATTACAAAAATTCATTCATGGAACCACTTTTCATTCAAATTGTGAATGATTTCTCGTTAATCAGGAGCGTTTACGTCGGACAATCACCCTCGTTGTGGGTGATTGCCCTATATGTGATCTCCGGTTTTGGGGAAAATACGACAACCGAGATGTTCTGCACTGTAATTTATCCAACAAATGAATGAGAAATCTCGTCTGAGTGGTTTACGTGAATGGAATGTCCAAAGGGTGGTACCAAATACATGGAAAGATATTCAGTTCAATCTGATGGATTCCAACTGCCGGCCACTTCGCGTTGAACAGTTACGTATCAGCGCAGCGCTCTTCCACCTCCCACTACAACCCCCACGAGGATTTTGCAGGAGCCATCACTCTCACCCCGCCCCCATTTTAAAATTCCCGCGGGCCCATGCCTCCGTTTGCCACCCACCTCATCCCGTCGTCGTCTCTGCACGATCTCATGCCTCCACCTTTTTATTGCATTCCTTCGATCTCCCCAGTTGCCATTTCCCTTCCCCCTACCTCTTTCCGCTTCCAAGCTGTGATTCCGGAACATTCTTCTTTTCTGCCAATTGGAACTAGTCTTGGAGGAAGAGGCTACATCTGTCCTCTTAGACTTTCACAATTCTTGTAAAAGGCTCGGAGGATTCAGATTTCATAGGGTGCTTATTTAGTCCTCACCGTTTGCTTCTTGCGCGCCAATTCACTGGAATTCAAGACTTGGAAGTTGAAGTTCGATTTTGCGATCAATCGGGGGTTTAGTCGTTAGCTGCATTGCACGATTTTACGGGGATGATTCTTCACTGCAGTTACTGATATTTTCATTGAATAATTGAGCTTAGATCTTCAAGGTAAGTAGCGTATGATGATTCCCAGATTCATTTCTCTGTTTCTCTGCTTCGCGATTGCGTTGGATTGCAAATAGTGGATGTTACTAATTTGGTTGTGGCTGCTATTGTGGGAAGCTCGTAAGATTCTGTCTCTCATGTTGTCTCCTCTTGCATTCACGTAGACTTCACTTGATCTCCACAGACCCGGGGGAGCTTTCACGTTTGCTGGTGGAAGAAAGCGGCACGGTTGGCTGGGAATGCGACCGACTCGTCCTACAAGTGTGAGACTGTTTCCATGATGTTTTCATTGTGCTGTGGACTTCGTGGTTTGCCTCGATTGCGCTGTATTTCACACGTCAATCGTTGAATCATCGTGGCACGCAATTGTATTCGAAAAATATAGGAAAGGTTTCACAATTACAGCTTCTTTTTTCCGAAACCCTTACTTCCTGGTTCACAGAACAAAGACAGAGGAATTTCTCTTTTAATAATCGTGAAGGAAATCTTAACCCCTCGAGTATCAAGAGCGTAAACTAGGTCTTTCGTAATTAAGTCATGCAGTTATGCGAATGAAGAACATTCTCGTTATGCAATTTTATGAACTCGTGCACCTTTAATTATGCAGTGTTCTTCACAATTTCCGGTGATGTCATAGCCGGCCGCCTTGTGAATTGAATCATAAAACACGAGTAAATATATTGAATTTTTTTATAACTGAGAATCCTCTTTCATTTAGGGTTAAGTCGAGGTTAAGTGGAGGGTGGAGATTTTTCATATTGATGATCTCTTACACATCTCTAATAAGAGTGTACCTTGCAGGGTAGCAGAGGTCAATGGTAGGAATGGCAGAGCAAGGATCACCGCGACGTGGTAATGGGGTTGTAGGTGTGCTGAAAGAGCAAAGCAGCAAGTGGGAAAGGCGTGCTCCTTTGTCTCCGCATCATTGTGCCAAGCTTCTGAAATCCGGGGTGAAACGGATTCTGGTGCAGCCATGTTCCAAACGCATATACAGAGATGCACTTTACAGAGACGCGGGTTGTGAGATCACTAATGAGCTCTCAGATTGTGGTCTGATTCTTGGAGTCAAACAACCTCAGGTGCGAGAACCATCCTGTACTTCTCAATATTGAATTACGGGTGGATAGCGGTGGATATTGTTTTAGCTTCAGCAAAGCTTTAATGTGGTGGCATGGTAATGTGATGCAGCCTGATACCCTGTTAGCGAACAGGTCCTATGCTTTCTTTTCTCACACTCACAAAGCACAGCCCGAGAACATGCCTTTGCTTGACAAGGTTTTCCTATTCGCCTTTCATTTCTGATAAGCGTCAGGTTCCTCTTTATCCAATGTTGTTCAGGACAATGCGGATTTTGTTACTGATTCGAACATTGGTTTCACGTCTAGGTGCTTGAGAGGAGTATAACATTGTTCGATTATGAACTCATCAAAGATGGCAACGGGAGGTGTGTATACTTTGGGCAATTTGCGGGATACGCAGGCATGATTGATGGCCTTCGTGGCTTGGGTGAATGTGAGCAAAGACCTCAACCCGAGTGATTTGACGGTGTTTTTCTCAGTAATATGTCACTTCGATAATTGAAGGTGGACAGTCTTCGTTTGCAAGGTGTTAAGATCCGTGTGGTTAATCATAATTATGTTCGCAGGGTTACTGAGTCAGGGTTATTCTACTCCGTTCCTTTCCATCGGCTCGGCTTACATGTACACGAGCTTGAGTGTTGCCAAGCAGGCTGTTCTTGCTGCTGGAGAGGAGCTCAAGAGCTCGGGACTTCCTCCAGAAATATGTCCTATTGTCTTTATCTTTACTGGCACCGGAAATGGTACACATTGGCTAACCGCGTCTGTCGTTTCAAAATGTTGAAAACCTTATGCATCTCTCCTAGTCAGACTTTAGCATCTATCAAATGACGAAGCACATGATAGATACTGACGTGATTAACGGTTTCTCGCGTGGTTGTAGTTTCATGTGGAGCACAGGAGATTCTGAATTTGTTACCTCATGAGTATGTGGACCCATCTAGGCTTCATGAACTCACGGAAACGTCATCTTCTAAGGTCAGCCCAGGAGTTTTTATTTTTATGGAACGAGTTCAATCAAACACCTTGATGTACCGGTCGCTCTACTCAGATAGCATTGTTATTGATATGGAAGAAGCCTGGGGAGTAATGTAAGACTCCGTTCAATGGACCAATGACTTAGTTGTTATTGTTCTCTAGAAATGCATCAGTGTCTTGAAGTGCTTCTGGTTGGCGACTTCCTTGAGACTGTTCGACTGATCTAAGAACCTGCTCCACTTGTAGGTGCCAAAAAAAGGGATAAACAACAAAGTTTTTGGTTGCGTGGTCTCGGCAGAGCACATGGTGGAACGAAAGACGTCCTCTGGTGCTTTTGATAAGGTTTTGCTCCTGATTCTCTTACATGAATTACTTTTCAGCATGCACTCATGTTAGGCACTTGGGGCTTATTATCGTTTATGCGGAGGTCCCAAGTCGATTTAGAAATCGGGAGGCATATGAATAAATGGTAATGGGACTGGCATCCGATGTAGGACTTTTGCATCATTGAAGTCCTCTGACTTGTGCATTTGTATGTTTCAGCAACACTACTACGAACATCCAGAGGAGTACTCATCAATTTTCGCGAAGACCATCGCCCCTCATGCTTCTGTAATTGGTATGTTGAGCTGTCGCGGTGGCCACCTTACTTCTGTTACTGCCATCTTCAGATGTTTGTCTTAAAATAAATTGGGTGCTTCTTCATGTCGGCTTTCTCCATAGGTACTAATTAGAGGTTTCACTGTTGAGGCACTTCTACCCCATGACTCTTCCACGTCTTCTTCAACATATGGTTGTATTCTTTCTAAGATCCAGGGACGTATTGTGCTTGACCTTCTCGTTTGACTTTGCAGTTAATTGCATGTACTGGGAGCAGAGATTTCCAAGGTTGCTCACAAGCACGGAACTGTTGGAATTGCGGAGTAGGGGTCAGAGTCGATTGTTGGAAATAGCGGACATCACTTGTGATAAGGGGGGCTCTGTTGAGTTCTTAAAGAAGTACAGCTCAATACAAAATCCTTTCTACAGGTTAACCTCTCAGACCGTCGTCACGAGTGGAAGTTTCTGGTTCACAGCTTTTTTTTTATCATATTATACACATACTCGTGCATGGATTTATAGTTCGCAGAAAGTCTTTATAACTACCTGCATCTTTCAGGTATAATCCCGAAAATGACAGTATTCATGACGATATGGAAGGCGACGGTGTACTGTTCATGGCAGTCGATTGTCTCCCAACAGAACTTCCGCGGGAGGTGTGCTTACTTCTTAACTCTTTGCTTGTGATTTTGTAAAGATATTATAAAAGGCATCTTCCAGTAAGGCTGACAAGTCAAATATTGCTGTGCAGTCCACGAAGCATTTTGGAAATGCTCTGTTTCCATTTTTGGCCAGTCTCGCTAACGCAAGAAGGGTTGAAGAGGCTCCTGCTCCACTGCGTAATGCGTGTATAACTCACGAAGGAAGCCTCATGGAGATGTACAAGTATATCCAGAAATTGCGCGAGGTCACTCCCATGTACGGCTTTTCAACTCTAGTTATTCTCAAGTGGATGATTGAGTTGCTTGCGTAGTAGACACTTAGAATATAATCAAATTCTTTGGAGGCTTTGGAGGCAAGCGTACTGTGAGAGGTTACTCAAAGAGCCCTTAACCTCTAAAGGACCAAAAGCTCCCGTAGAGCCTTTGCGCTGTTCAATTACATATTTCGAGCATGACTGGCTATGAAGCCGAGCACTCGTTTGTATGTAAGTGAGTTCGTTCCGAGAGCCTAATATGGAGTGCTCAATGCAACGCTGCATCGCTGTGTTAGTAAGAGGTACTCCATGTCGGCGAAATTATCATAGGATCACAGGCATTACATGAGCGATATTTTTTACTTGGAATACGGTTCTGAGAATGTGCGTATTTCAATACAGGCAAACACCAAGGCCTGAAGAAAGGCAAAACTTAAACAAGAACCCCCTGTCCACAGTTGTAAGCTCTACTACCTCGTAGGAAAGATCACCTAAATACAAACAGAAGTTTCGAATATTTCTCTTTATGATTCTCTCTCCAAAGCTTCTTCTTTAAAATGCTTTCTCATGTCTGTGCTATTGACTTTAGAGCGTTCGTAACTGAAATGACAATAGCAAGTACAGATGCATTGCTCATATCTTACTGATTTCCGATAAATTTCAATCTGAGAGTGAACTTGATTCTCTTGGCTGTTATTGCTGGCATTCTCTGCACTTTTCTCATTGTCAATTTGATGTCACGTGCTCACTCACTCGCATATCATTTCGAATTGGGGCTTAGGTGTCATTGAGTGGCCACTTGTTTGACCAACATCTCATCAATGAAGCTCTTGACGTAATCTGTTCTGGAGGAGGGCGCTACCGGCTTGCTACTTGGGAGCTCGGGCAGTCAGATGACGAGACCTCCCATGCAGATCTGGAGGTAAAGAAAAAAGTTACAAATTTGCTACAGTACTGTCCTAGTGGGATACGTACAGTACATGCTGCAGCTATCTTCAGGCTTATAGGATGTCTAGTTGGCACGAATACCTTTCTAGACCATCTGTTACAGCGTCAGCAGTCACATCTGATGACTCAGACTGCAGAACATTCTTTTAATAATTGTATCTCTCTAATTGCTCCGCCAATTTTGGGGGGAGAGAGGGGGGGGGGGGGATTTCGGGACTTAAATTTCAGGTCTGAAGTTTTTCAAATTAGTCATGGCACGATCGTAGCATATTAGGGAACTGTGCAATTACAAGGAGAGCAATTTGATAGGGCTGAATGTACGTACTTCCGTAATCAAGAAGGAACGCATATTTCTACTGTTCACCTATTGAATGCGTCGAAGTGCTTCTTCAACTTGAAGAACGAGAAACAGTTGTGACTCTATTTGTTGGTTACAGGTTACAGCTGAAAGCAAGGATGCACTGAATGCTATCGTTGACAAGCTGGCAAAGATTGCAGTTGAAGGTTCAAGCTGCAGGCACAGTAAGATGGAGAGAAACGGAGAATTTTCTGAAGAAGATGAAGTTTCTTCGGAAGGAGTATACAAGGTGCTTATTTTGGGGGCCGGTCGCATGTGTGAGCCAGCAGTAAATTACTTAACGTCGACAGAACGACAGTTTGAAGCTAAGAAGGGTTCTCCTGGTGAAAATGGTTTGATCTGTGGACGCGTTTCGGTGGTGGTGGCTTCTTTGTACATCGAAGATGCTCAGAAGGCAACAACCTGAACCTTGGAAACTCTTGAAGTGAGAAATTCGTTGTTAAGTAGCAATTTTCGTAACAAGGGTCATGCCGAAGGTACACGAGCATTCATGTCCTGTACGTTGTTGAGTTTGCAGGTAGTTACAAGTGTACCGAATGCATCGGCTATACAACTAGATACATCAAATGTTGCAAAGCTGGAGGATTGCGTTTCTAAGGTAACGAAATCAATCCATATCATTCAGTGCTTGTGCCTTGCTTTACGCTGTTATGGAGGTTCTGTGATACGTTGGGTGTTGATGGCACGCGTCGTTAAATTCCGTTTTCTAATAATGTGTTCACGAGGAGCACTTCACCATGGTGGTTTTCTGAATGTCATTTTTTTTTCAAGCAGGCAAATGTCGTGATAAGCTTGCTTCCTGCGGATCTTCATATTCCTGTGGCAAAAGCTTGTATCAAGGTTTGCCTGTGCTTTCTTTTCTCAATTGATGACCTTTTTTAACACCTAATTCCGGTTCCATACTAATTTTCTTAGATCGACAACGAAGCACTTCATGATATTAGTTGACTATGCTAGTTACCTTTGGTCATCCACAAGATAAGTTGACTATGCTAGTTACCTTTGGTCATCCACATCTATTTGGTCATCCACAAGATTGTAGCCTTCAGTGTAGTACGAAAATTCTACTTATTTTAGGGGGCATTCTTTCAACACAGAATGTACTTAGACTTTAAAATTTGGAGTCTGACCGCAAGTCAAAGAGTACAAATTCGGACTGTTTCGTGTTTCCTTACATCGTCTCACGCAATTTTTTATACTTCTGTACCTCGCAGTTAAAGAAGCATCTGGTGACAGCGAGTTATGTGAGTGAATCCATGCAAGCCCTGGATGAGCAAGCTAGAGAAGCCGGAGTAACTCTGATTTGTGAGATGGGTCTGGACCCTGGCATTGGTATGTCCGTAACTGAGTGAATTTTCGATTGCCGTCTCTCGAGATTCATGATTTCTTAATAACTGTTGATACAATGTCAACGTTCATTAGAAACCTTTCTCGGTGTCCTATCCCAACATTATGTCCACTTCGCAGATCACATGATGGCGATGAAGATGATCGATTCAGCCCATAGGCGAGGGGGTCGCGTGGAGTCTTTTCTTTCTTACTGCGGAGGTCTTCCAGCCCCAGAAGCTGCAAACAATCCGCTTGGATACAAGTTCAGGTTTGTACATCTTATGATTGTGCTTTCGACTTGTATCAGTCTTGGCTATACGTTGTGAGGCATCGCAGGGGAATATTTTACTGCTTCGT
Source organism: Bryum argenteum (assembly GCA_037043015.1). NCBI lineage: Eukaryota > Viridiplantae > Streptophyta > Bryopsida > Bryales > Bryaceae > Bryum > Bryum argenteum. Next base: position 3,345,939 of record CM073324.1, read on the forward strand.
GCCTCATGCAATGTACTTCTGAGCAATTTTCTCCCTTTCAACCCTCTTATCCTCTTTGTATCTCCATTTGACAGTTGGAACCCTGCTGGAGCAATAAAGGCCGGACGCAACCCTGCTGTCTACTTGCAGGATGGTCAAAAGATTGAAGTTCCTGGTTAGTGCCCCTATTTATTATCCATCAATTATGAATTCTAGGTCACATTCAGCAGGTCTTCCTATCGCTTGCTTTTGTCAATTATTAACCAACGCTGGTGTGCAGGTGAGAAGCTATTTTCCGCAGCACTGCCAGTACGGTTACGAAGCACACCAGCCTTTGCCCTGGAAAGATTACCAAACAGAGACTCTCTCAAATACGGTGATCTGTATGGGATTTCTAAAGAGGCTTCAACTATCTTCCGGGCGACACTCCGATATCAAGGGTTTAGTAAGATAATGGATGTGTTGGGTGAGCTAGGATACTTCGACACGGAGAATCCCTTGTTTGACCCTAATGCTCCACCTGGTTCTGGACAGCCCACTTACAGCGTCATTCTTAGTGCACTTCTTCTACAAAGTATCCACAACATCAGTGAGTCGGAAGGGCTGAAGAATTCCAATGCTAGTGACTCGCTTGCACATGCATTGGCGACTCTCAACTGCTGCAAGAACAATATTGCTGCTGCTGAAGACGCTGCAGCTTGCATAAGGTGATTCATACGCCCTTTTGTTTTCCCTCAAACATGAGATTTATCGATCCGATTCGTTAGTTATAGAATCTGGCCTCATCTGAATTATACTTCTCACCGTGTGAGTCACTGAAAACCATCAAAATCAAGAGCTCTTGGTGCTTGATCTGAATACAATTGTCATTCTTTACTAATTGAGTAGCCGCTTGGACAAACAGGTGGCTGGGTCTTGATGCTTTGGAGCCTGTTCCTACATCTTGTAAAACCATTTTCGATGTGCTATGTAAACGAATGGAAGAGAAGCTCACGTACGGTCCAGATGAGAAGGTACTGATTCTGTTGTTCATTCTCGATTGAAGCGGCACCTATTATATTGGTAATGTGGCTGGTCATTTCTTCAATACTTTAGTATGATTCTTTAAATGTCATGGACGCAGGATATGGTGCTTTTACATCATGAGTTGACTATTGCATTTGACGGAAGCAAAGAGCGGCATACCGCTACATTGATAGCGTTTGGGGACTCTGGTGATAGTTGCGGTCCGGGAAGGTCAGAGACGGCGATGGCACGAACTGTTGGTATTCCAGCAGCCATTGCAGCTGAGGTAATGTGATAAGTTGCACTTTTATATTCTCTTTCAGCATGATTTTCTAGAACATTATTGAACATAGTTATTCTGAATTAGAATTCCGAACAATTAATAACTTACAAACTTCGAATTGAATGATGGTAACCCTTCTAATCCCCTCGGTTTGTGTTTTCTGGAGCAGCTGCTCTTGTTTGGTGCAATAAAGACCAGAGGTGTTCTGCGTCCACTGTCAGCCGAAGTGTATGAACCAGGTAAATTGCTAATTTTCCAACATGTTTTCCTGCTTGCTCTTAACCTATTTGATGCGCAACATATCAGTTTCGTGTAACCTGAGCCCATAATTTGCAGCTCTGGAGATCCTGGAGGCAATGAAGTTGCCATTGGTAGAACACATGGAGATCATATAGGTGAAGGAAGACAGCCATTTCATCAAATTCTTTGATTGGTATAAAGGTAAAGTGTACATATTGGGAGCCTGAAATAGAGTTCTTGTATAGTGTAATTTTTAGTTTCCATTCATATATGTTGACCTACATGAATTTGAACATGATGACATGGAATAACTAATCCTCGTGGGTGAGGACCAGATCTATGCATCTCGCAGCCCTATTTTAAACTTCAGTAAGAGAATGATTTGATAAGCATGACGTTGTGATGCTACTTGGAAGTTAGATTGATGAATGCTTTGTATTCATACACTTTCAGTCGTACATGTATTCTCATACTTTTTTTTTAAATCTCGTTTTGAGGGTGCATGTATACATTGTCTTTTCCTGTTTATTTCAATTATAGCTTCCGAAGCCTTGTCTGCTCCATGTTTTTTGTTTCATGAATGTAGGTAATATTAAAAAACTACACCTTTGCTTTACCTTACTTCACAAAGAGTTACTTAGTGAATGAGTTGTGTTGTATGACTGCACAGTTAACATTCTTCTACTCTCATGAACATAATATTGAGTACAAATGAGATGTTATACGTTTTGAGCTTTAAAAGCAAAGAGTTCACCTTCCCTGGCATAATTTAGCAACAGAAATGTCAAAATTGTTCAAAATACATTGCGTGGCAATTTTTTGACGAATGTGCTTCACACGAAAAAAAGGAATACCCGTTGAACGTGATGAGCTAGAGACACATATTGACACATTGACATTCGAATGATCTTTGATAACAACCACTATTTGACATCAAATACTTTCAGATACGAGTTTTTATTCAAACTTTGAATACTTGTTCACTACTTCATCACTTTATATCGTATCCTCTTAACAACTCTCTTTGCACTTTATATTCTTCCCTAGCAACAAGTAAAAACTCCGCATTACGTTCAGAAACTCCATCTTGAATCAAATAATTACATCTGACACTAAATAAAATCAGGAACACCCTGAGCTTGAATGGGTGTTCTGAAGAACTGCCTGATGGAACTACATCATCTGTCGTCAATGTTATCGGGTGCCATGGCCATAAGAATCCCTGGCGAAGACTTTATCAGCAGCAAAAAAAACTACTTATCGCACAATCACATGTAAAAAATGCGGGAGCAGCTATTTAGACGGTGTCCCAATAATGAGGCGTGGAGTTCCGCAACTTCATCTCGATAGCAGAGTCGATACCAAAGGACCGTTAAATGACCGTTGAATTGCAGAGCTAGAGATATTAGAATCGAACATCTGGTTTACAGTAACAAGGAACCCGGGGTTCTGCGCGTTGTAAGAGTTGAAGGCCACGGCGGTCTCGTTGCCGACGTTCATCTGGAAGTGGGTCATCGCTTGCGGGAAGACAGTCATGTCTCCAGCTTGCAGAGTCATCATATCGTGTAAGCCTTGTTTTCGCTGCTGATGGAACCAGTAAAAATCCTGCCCTTCAGCAAGAAGAGTGTTTCCATCGCGCGCGGGTGCGTGTGGAAAGGTACTCCTCCAAAGTCCATGTCTAGTCGGACGTGTGCCACTCCCTGCATATTTAACCCTGGCCACTGGCTCACGTCCCCGAACGTCAGTGTTGCCCCTGTATCGGACTCTGATGGCGGAGTCGCTGCATGCACCAGTCAGTCACAACACTTGCATTAAACACTGAATTGATCGCTACGATAGACTGATCGATACGATAGATTGATCGATACACTAGTTTGATTGATATATGGGGTTGAGGTCTGGCGTTTGATCCTACTGGGTTCGCGGAAGCCGGTGAACGTGAAGTCTCGGGCGGTGACAGTGTTGATAGGCTTGCACGAGTAGCCATTCACAGGGCGCGCGTTCGATGACATGTCAGCGACGCAAAAGTCCTGCAAGGGGTCGGGATCGGCCGCATGAGATTTCGAGAATGTGCATAGCAATGCCAGCGTCATGACAAGCCTTGTGCAAGCAGCCATCGCTGGAGCTGAATCGACTGATCGGAAAAGTCCAGACTGGGGGGGCCTGATCGAGAGCTGATGGGCTGATAGATATTTTTCCTGTAGTCCTGATGAGATACATACATTCTGTCCCGGAGATCCCGTGATGTAGTGGGTCCAGCTTCTTGATCGCCTGTTGTGTTGTCCTTCGTGACAGACTTGCTCATGACCCTGCCTTCGATAGTGCAGAGCACTCGCTTCACTGAAGTCTCTCATTCTGATCCACTCTCATCTTTGAATTGAAGTCTGCCCACATATGTAACGTTCATCGCACCTATGATCAAGAAGCCGGCACACTCAACATGGTGCTCTTGATATAGTTGCTTCGAACCACCCGGAGATCATGGCATTGGATGCAGGTGGGGCTCTTCGTCACCTGAAAACGATCTATCACTGCACAACCTATGCCAGGAAATTGCAACTCGCACCGAATGATCGCGAAAAGTTTGGATCCAACCGCGATTTCAGGGTTTGGAAATTGTTGAGGTTGGAGCCGAGGGCCAACCTTTCAGAAATTCTGGGGCGCCCTTGCGGACTCCGCAGGGGGGTTGGAATCAGTTTTCAACCAGCAATTGACGCGTCTCGGTGTAACCTCACTAACTGCGTCATTGCCCCAAGCGCAAAGATGTCCTCCCTGATCGCCAAAGTCCCTTTTTATGTCAACCTTTGCTACTAGAAGAGCTGCCAATCCCTGAGGGTTATGCCACACTTCCCTTTCAATTCATAAATGCAGCCCATGGACACCGGCCCATGTACACATTTCTGAGCTAGCTCGATCACGCTCTTGAATGTAGTTCGGCGTGTACCTGCATCGACCCTCCGGCAGTGCTTTCCTAGTTGTGAATCAGATTGAGAAATTGCTACTGAAAGCTGCATACTACTTGGTAGCAAGAGAGCTGCCACTTACATCTATCTTCCACAGTTCTGGAGTAAAATGGAATCGATCACATGTGGATCAACATGCTTGAGGGCCTGTCATTCAAAGTCGAGATGAGGATAGACGAGTTCGTGCTCTGAAGAAGGTAAGCCCGAGGTTTGTGATTGTGAACTGAAAGGTTCACAATATATCGGTTATGGCTGTGATGAATCTTGGGGTTGTGAAGATTCAAGCCGGATGGAAAGCGATTCTGAATATCCCGTGGCCACTTTATAAGAGTCCTTATTTACTCAGAAGGCATGATGAGACTGCAAGGGTATCGTATGCTGCATTCGACCTTACTTTCGCTACACTGAATAGGTAGATTAGTGTTAGATTTTTATAAGATTTGAAAATGCTATAAGTTTTTACTTATGTTACAAAAAAATTACCAGGAGTATTGACTCCAATACTCTGGAAGGATCCACATCTTGACAGATGTAGAGGGTAAAAATATTGACCAACAGTAAAAACTTATAACATGTTTATATAAATTAGTGTATCTAACACTAATCTACCTATTTAGTGTAGTGCTTCTCACTTTAAACCCCAAGTCTTCGGAAAAGTTGAATCTGGAGAGTCAAAAAAACTAAGAGCATCCCCACCAGTTGAGGGCCCTGGCCTTGCCCGCAACTGGCGGGTGGGCGGGGCCGGGAGCTCCAGTGGCTGGCTAGGGTGTGGTCCGCCCCACCAGTGGCCCTCGATGGCCGCCACTCCCCCATTCTCTCCCTTTGACCTGCTCTGGAAGCGGCGCCTTGCTCCTCTCCCCCTACCCTGCTCTGGAAGGCGCTCCAAGAGCTTGCTTGCTCGTTTCGTTTTTCTCTCCTATTTCATCACGATGTCTGAGTGGAGGAAGAGGCTGTCAAAGCAAAGGAGGGACTTCTGGGAAGATGACCAAGAAGATGATTTAGTGATTCAAGGTTTGATTTCAGGGTTGGGTGTGGAAAGTGAGGAAGTTGAGAAGGTTGGAGGTAGTGGATCGAGGCCTGGAAAAAGACCCAACATTGATAGAGATCATCTAGCGGGGCATGAGAGAATGTTTAAGGACTATTTTGCAGATGAGCCTGTTTATGGTCCTAGAATTTTTCGCCGGCCTTACCGAATGCAACGTGACTTGTTCTTGAGGATTATGCATGTCGTTTGCGATTTTGATCCCTATTTTGTTCAGAGGCGTAATTGTGCGGGGGCTTTGGGTTTATCTAGCCACCAGAAGTTCACGGCCGCTTTGCGGATTTTGGCATATGGTGTTTCTGGAGATTTGGTAGATGAGTATTGTAGAGTCCACGGCTATGGAGGCTATGAAGAAATATGCTAAAGCAATTAGGGCCGTTTTTGGGAGCCAATACTTACGGCAACCAACTCGTGATGACATTGTGAGGCACATGCGGGTAAGTGTTTGATTCACTACTTGTTTGCTAGAAATATTACATTATTTCAATTAAATATATTTAATGATAGATTCATGATAAATTGAATGATATTTTAATGATGAATTTGTAATACTCCATTGAAATTTGAAAATAGTATTGAGCAAGGAAAATTGAACAATTTCCATATTCCTTTTCTTTCATTTAGTCATAAAATCCGACATTGTCCTAGTTCCGGTTTTGACACAAAATGAACAATTTGGAATATCAATATATAGTAAAGTAATTTATAAATGAGAAATTTAGCTAAAACGACGTTTGAGTTATACCTATTTTAAATTATAACACTTGATTTGATGTTGTACTATATTTCCATATTTATAAGAACTTTCAAAAGTGAACTATTGTTACTCAATCTATAATGATTACGATTTCATAACATGTTTGTGTTAAAACTAAATGATATGCTCAAATATAAATTAGCGAATTGCTATGCTTAAATATAAATTAATGAAGTGCATTAAATTTTGTTTTAATAATTACATAATCTTCTTGCTACTATTGTGTGACCAAATGGTGAATATGATAAATTAAACTTTTGCCCATGCAGATTAATGCAGAGAGAGGATTTCCTGGGATGTTTGGGTCAATCGATTGTATGCATTGGGCTTGGAAAAATTGTCCAGTGGCATGGGCGGGGCAATTCCAAGACAAGGATAAGCAGAGATCTATTATTCTTGAGGCCATTGCAACCAAGATTTGTGGATTTGGCATTCATTTTTTGGAATGTCGGGTTCTAACAATGATGTGAATGTCTTGGATAGGTCTCCATTTGTCAATGATTTGTTGTAGGGGGCCTCACAAGGAATTGAGTTTGAGGTGAATGGTAAACAATACTCTAGGTACTATCTCTTGGCAGATGGAATCTATCCGCCATGGAGTTGTTTTGTACAAACAATTCACTCTCCCCAACATGAAAAACGCTCACACTATGCAAAGATGCAAGAGGCCACACGCAAAGATGTAGAGAGGTGTTTTGGAGTCCTTCAAGCAAGATTTGCAATCATTGCAAATCCTTGTAGACAATGGGACACTAATACAATGCAAGACATAATGCAAGCATGTATTATACTCCACAACATGATCATTGAGAATGAAAGTGGAGAAGAGGGATTAGAGCCTTTGTTTCATAACCAAGAGCAAGTACAAATTAGGAGAGGCCTATCTTTCCAAGATCTTGTTGTTGGGACTCAACAGTTAGAGAATGAAGATGAGCATTTTAGCTTGAGAGGAGATCTAATTGAGCATCTATGGAAGCTCAAAGGTGATAGCATGTACTAGAAAAAAACCCTGTTCAAATTGAGATCGCATTGTGAGTCTTCCTCTTCTCTATCAAACCAAACTTCTGTACCTTGGCTTTGAGACCAACTATGCTCTCCAGTATTTGTGTCCCACTGCACACCCACATTCTCTGAATTATTGTTGTTTAGATCCAATTGTAATCCACCCCCTCGATTGAAGTTGCTTGGCTCAAGGTCATCTTCACCTCCAGACCATTCGTTGCCTGATCCTGAACATGGCAAAACATAAGACTTGGAGTTCAAATATCAGGCTAATCAATAATGCATCCAAGAACTATACACCTAAGGGTATGTCACAGCAATTTACATAAATTAACCTTTAAACTTTAAAAAACTTGTACCCATATACAGCAGGCTATGATGTTACAAGATAATGACTCTAAAAACATTGGTAAAGTTAGATAGTGTGGTGGTGATATTCCAAGTGATGTATTTTTACTATGACAAATTGACACTTGAGATAGTTCCATTTTAACATAATTGTCTATCTAATCAATAATATGTGTTCCTAGCTTTCAGCATTGTACAATTAACTAACAAATGTCTGAACTAGTAAGGATGAATGTGAATCAAGAACAAGAAGATCCAATTAAGTACTGACCATGCACGAGTGGAGCTGGTGATTGATCGTGATGACCGAATTTGCTGCCTCCAAGCCTCCTCCCGTCTAGAGCCTGCGTCAGAACCTCCACATTGAACAACCAACTTATGTTACTTTTTATCAAATCAGATTTGGAGTGTGTAGCAAGCTCGAGGTGAATATGGAAACTAATTTGCAATGTATTTAGGTAGAGACACCCATAAGCTGTGAATTATCTCATCAAATTCTCCGAACTAGGCTCTCGATTTGGACTCATGAATCGGGTTTGCTACCTGCAATCGACGATGTAACAATTTGAAATGGCGACCTCACGGCTTCTCTAGTTCTCTTGCTTACGGCCACTTTGGCACTTGACGTGCTTTGGTGGCACATCAAATCTCATGTCAAATTAATATCAGGTCAAAAGCTCGAAATTCGGATAGAAATTTGATTCACTTATTAATCTTATGTCAAATTAATCTCATTTGAAAATCTCAAACAAGGTGAGAGCCGAACTCACCTGTGTCGGAGCTTCTGGGCTGGCGCTCCGTCGCTCTCTTGCTCCGTCGCCTACATCTCTCGCTCCATCCTCCACACCGAAATCCTCTTCATCGGCTAGTTTTCTACGCAGCTTACGAAGCTCTAATCGTCTCTTCAAAACAACCCACTCACGGGCATCCTCATTGACTATACCAGCCTCATCTGCAGTCATGAGCATGATTAGGTTTTGGTCCTCCAACAAATCGGCCTTGCGCTTCGTTGCATCCGCCATTTCTTTTGTGGCTGCAGCTTGGGCTCGAATTGCAGCATCCCTAGTCTTGATGTTCTTATGATCTTCCTTCGCAGCTCTACTTCCCTGCGGTCTTATTATTGGCCTTGAACTAGGTACTGGTGGAGCCGGAGGCAATGATTGTGCCTGAGGTGAGCCACTATTACAATCAATCTCACTACCACTAGGCATTTGTTGAGACAATGATTGTCTTGGCAATGGCATTGAGGACGATCTCTTGTTGTCGTTCATGCTTCCCTCATTCCACCGTGGCACATTCCTCAGCAAATACCAACAGTGCAAGTACGTGAAGGAAGCACCTTTAGGGTGCTTAATCTTATACAAATCTAATGCCTCCACTAAAATGTCAGCATCAGATGTGCCACTATGACGCAAACCCGACACCTGTGAATGAACTCCAACAAATTTGCTCACGTCATGCTTGATAGAAGACCACTTAGATTCTAAAGATCGCTCTGGACGCTTGCCAGACGGCGCAACATCGTTAAAGTGAGAAGTAATCCTCACCCAAAAAGTAGCATTTTTCTGTCCATTTCCAACACGAGGATCTTGACTCACATGAAGAAAGGACTTACACAATTGACACTCTTCGTCTGCTGAGAAATTCCTACCCTTCGACCTAGGAGGACGGGTGCGAATCTGAGAGGCCTGTGATAGCAAGAAGTCATCGGAAGAAGGCTCGTTAGGGCAACGCTCTGGACTCTCGAACTGCTGCGGCAACTGGTGAGCCATGGTAGAGGAAGATAAAAGACAAGAAAAGTGGAGAAAAGTGAGAGCTACTGTGGCTTACAGCCGCACTCCAAACTGGCACTCTTTTCCAGTGCAGCTCCACTTTTATGGAGCCCCGCATGGACTAGGGCATGTTATCCTACTGTTGGTGGGGAGCCGAAATAGGCTACAGTGCCCTTTTTCTCATTTCCAGTGCCGATTTGGTGACTGGTGGCGATGCTCTAACGAGTGCAATACAACTTGTATGATTGTCATGCGATATTATTTGATGCGAAATGGCCCCCCGCGGTTACGGATCGTGCCACCACCCCAGATCATACAGAATCAATGTCAGGAGGCGACCAGTGTAGGGGAACTGCAGGTAGCATTCTAAGAGCTCAGAGATGGTGCTCTTCAAGTGCTTCTCGAACCCCAATACATGGAAAAAGGTGGATGATGATTGATTCACGGGCTCTTGTAATTTGTACACTCTGAGCTTGCCAGTGCCTCGTGTATGATACCAATTTGTTGGACTTGCGGTGAGTAGTGCCACCTTCACCTTGGTATGGACGGGGGAAGTCTATATCCCCTGTAGTGAGACAGCCCAGCGCGGTCTCCCTTGCAAGCGCGGTTGTGCGGTTCAGTTACCGCCTGCCACTTTCCGGTTACCACGCGGTAACATTCCTTGCCCGCCCGGGACATTGCACCCGCCAGAAGCCCTCTTTCCGCATGCCACCATGCATCACCATGCCCCCATGCCATCTACGTGCGCACGTCACAGATCTGGCGGCGCTAGGTTTAGATGTTGTGTCACAACTTTCAAGCCGGTATTAGATTCATCACAGTATGGTTTTCGTGACACAATTGTGCAGAATGCGTCTGATAATTCAATCAACTATTGTGGAATACAGGCGTTGCGACAGAGATTCAAATTTGCAAAACCCCAACGCACGTTACTGAAGAAGCCAGAACCAATGACGTAACATGAATCATAGGAAAACTAAGTCACACAAATGAGAATTTGAGTTTTGAGTGGTTTTGTGTGAAATCTAGAAGCCAAGATTTTAATTAGATTTTCTGCCCATTGGATTCATGTGATGAAGTTGATATGATGGCCTGGGGAGGCAAAAGGTGATTTGACATATTGAGTGCATTACTCTAATTTGACGTGGTGGGAGTAAGGATGGTACAAACGGCCTTATTTTGTAACTTCAAGGCATGGGAGGTGCATTTTAAATCCAATTGCGTCCATGTTGCCCTCCTTAGGGCCTTCCAGAGGCCTGGGCGGCTTCTGGAATCTTAGAAGGCAAAGCGGAAGCTTCCTGAATCTAAAAAGCTTCCAGGGTAAGACTCAGGAAGCAACCATATGGTCCTCCGGAAGCTTAAGGGGCTTCAGGAATCTAGGATGGTGCGGTGGAAGCTTCCTATATTTAATAAGAACTTCTAACAACTACTAGAAGGTTCTATAATCAAACATAAAGTTAACTACTAGATAAACCTAATCTGGAAAATACTTGTAACACAAGTAGATCACTGTAAACTCATCCGTGCAGATGACACCCGATGTGACACGTCCGTGACAAGCACCTGTGTTTAGAAGCTACAGAAGCATGTCAAATGTGGATATGTTTGTGGCAACTGGCAGACTTGTGTGTCGCTTGTGGTATTGCTGATAATGATGCTAGCCGCATCCTGAAGCCTTACCAGCTAGAGGACATGAACTTTATGTTGCTGCTACATCGTAAGAATGTTGGAAGAGGTAATTCTGGGTAGCCGTGATAATCCTGAAGTATTGACGACGCTGAGTTGTTATTCGAATTATATGTATGGTCGGGTGAGAGTATTTGTAAATGAATATGTTGTTCAATTTCAGAAGGGTGAAGAAGACGTAAAAGGTAAGAGAATTAAGCAAGGAGTGTCTTGCAGGCATTCGCTCAAAAACAAAAGTTGCAACAGACTGTAAGCGCGGCTACTGTACAGAAGGCTGCTGCCCATCTCTTAAAGGTGATTTCTTGACGATTCCCTTAAACTTCCATGTCAACAGTTGTGCTCTACTTTAAATTCATCAGGTTTTTGCAATTATACCATATCTTTAACGTCTGTCTGTGGCAGGCAAATCCAATCTTGGCGCTAGTAGTCTAGTACTCCCGCAAGCCTCAGCTATCAGCAGTATCAATCGAAGACCTATTGGAAGGTCACCTGAACTTGAAATGGGTAGACGCGCTCCTGATGAAAGAGCTGCTCCAGCTGCTAACGAAGTGAAGAGGAAGGCTATTGCAAGGGTGCTAAACGTGCGCCCACACGCAATCGCTCCTAACCAAAGCATTCCTCTACTTGCAAGCAATACTCAAAGTTCAATTATTCCAAGAGGGACAACAAAGTCTCCCCGAAGATCAGAAACGAAAGCCACAGCAGCCGCCCGGTACAAGTGCAGATACGAGTCCCTCAACGCGTCCCGGTTCAAGATCTGCGGCGAGCATCCCGGTACGTAATCTGTAGTGGTTAATTGTAGATTTTTCTAAATGTAAATATCTCTAAATGGTAAGACCAGAGCTAATGGTAAGTATTCTATAATTCTTAAAACTTTACGATTTATTTTTTGTTTTTTTGTTGTTTTTTTTTTATAAAGTTTTTAAGTGTACTTATATTTTTTGAATGTATGTACTAAAGATGATGCTGGAAATTAAACGAAGTATTATTTTCCAGATGTTTGCTATTATTTTAATCTTGCGATAGGAGATATTCTTCTGTGAAGAGCAATGATATAATTCATTCTTCGAAGACTACTGGATCAACTAGACAACAAGGTGTTGCATTGTTTCAAAAGTCTACATTTTTTTCAAGGTTATCATCTATTGGTAAAATATAATATATTAAGAAATATCGAATAAAAAAAATTAAACATATAAATTTAAAATGAATAATAAATCATCCATATGATAGAGAAGAGTATGATATATTTTTATATATGCAAAACTTTGAAAATACCTTAAAAACCTCCAATGTGAAAATTTCAAAAGTCTTCGGCTTGGAGATATTATGTTGCACCTTGTAGTGATCAGCCATGTCCTTAAAGTAGAGTGACATTATAAGATAACATGTCGTACAAGTGTAAGTAATCATATTGCCTTCAACCCTATGAATTCCCTAACTTGCAAGGATCACGTACTTCTCCCCAATCTCAAAAAGTCTTATATATTTCTCACCTACGTTGTGACGTGCTGTGTGTGTACTGCTCAAGGGCATTAGTTTGCATTTACAAATCTCGCATTCAACAATAAGTTGTTCTTCTCCTTTCCTTTTGTTTCCCATGATGTTCACGAATTTCTCTCATGTAAAAAAATCTGAAAAGATTTTAGAATTTATAAAAAGATTATAAAACCTTTTATATGTAATGACTTCATGATATGAGAATAATTTCTTAACGAAAAAAAAAAAAAAAAAAAAAAAAAAAAAAAAAAAAAAAAAATAAAAAAACGTGATTATTGAAAACATGGACTGCGGCAGACTACACATCAATAAACAGCATCCTAGCGTCATGGAAGTCAAGGTCGACAAAGAAGGACATACAAGTTGCATAGTGAAGTGCCGTGCATCCTATGACACATGTAGTTTTTTATATGATACTTAAAGTAACACTAAGTTGTAATTATCTTGACATAATTGTACAAAGCTGTGGACTCGTGATATTAAAGAGATAGTGTAATATTACAGAGATAGTGTGATATTATAGAGGTAGTGTGATATTACCGAATGCATGTGATATTATAAAGATAGTGTGTTATTACAGAGTTCATGTGTTACAAATTTACAGAGTGCATGTGATATTACAGAATGCATGTGATATTACAGAGACGGTGTGACATTGCAGAGCAACACTTTGTGCTCTCAATTATCACTCGCCCCGCAGTTTTCAAAATATAACAACATACGCCGCTAAAATGACACATTCTGCGCAATATGGCACTTGAGCTACGCTAAAATGGCACATGGAGTGCTGTCATTTTATCGGAATTGAGGATGACCAACTATATATATACCATAATTGTGAAGAAGAGGAAGTAGAATTCTAGCAATTACTCTTCTACTAGAATTCTAGCAACGCCTTGTAGACTATACAAGTGCTCGCTAGCACCTTGTTTCGACCCAGGGAGAATATCAACTTAACTGCAAGTTAATAAGGTAAAATTCATTCTTCTTTACCTATAATAAATCTGGAATTTCGCTTTCCTTACAGCCAATCACAACGCCCCAAATATCCCTCCAAATACTTATATCTCTACTTATATGATATAATTCAATTGTCTGCTTCGTAAGAAAAAGTTTGACTTAAGTGAGTGGTATTACGACTCAAGTAAGTAGTATCACGAAACTCAAGTGAGTGTTATGACGAGACTTAAGCGAGTATTATGACTGTTATAATGAGACTTAAATATGTCTTCGAACAGAATGTGGGGCATGTCTTGAATTGTTGGAGGGATATCGCATAGAGTATCAATATGGATAACGACCAATTCGTCTACTCGAAACTGTCCGACCTTCCTTACACACAGGCTAGCGAGCACTTGTATAGTCATAGGCAACAAGGTGTTGCTCAGAAATGAATTGTGACACACCCGTCGTCGAATTACGCTCTTCGAGATGAATAGAGTCAGTCGTACTGGAACTCCAGACCACGAGGAGGTCAACTACTCTATCTTCGAGATCGGGTACATTTTGGAAGTCTGTGAGCCAAAAAACCACCATGGAGTGGCCTTTGGTCACAAGGGGATTGACAAGAACAACCCATGAAGAGAGGAACAAGGGAGAAGAGAAGATGAGAAGAAATGAAGAAGAAACAAGGGGAAGTGAAGAAGAAAACCCCCGCCGGCCTCCTTTTAACCCTCTTCCGGTTTTTGGCTTGCCATCCTAGCTCCGATTGGGGCGTGCCTTAGCTTTTTAGAAAGCTAAGTCAATTTTGCACTCACCCTCAAAATCTCAGAATCATAGGACCAAAAACCTAGGACTGATTACCAAATAATTGGGGCTGTTTTTCCTACTGCCGGCAGCGGTTACCCTTCAACACCCTTAACTTTGGAGGGGTGTATCTCCCTCCCTACAACTCAGATTTGAGCATGCTTACTACCATTGGAAAGCTCTACTAGAGCTCTATCTACCTTATAAAATGCAAAGGAGTTGAAGTAGAATTGAGTGAGTTATGGGGGAAACAATCTGGCTGGCTTTCATGAGGCAAGAACAAGCTCCTATCTTAACAAAGGAACTCAATAAAGAGTTAGATGAGTGAGGCAAGACAAGCATTTTGAGAAGGACTCTCCTTCTCCTAACTACTAACACTTCAAAAGCAAGATCATTTTGAGAAGGACTCTCCTTCTCTTAACTACTAACAATTCAAAAGCAAGATCATTTTGAGAAGAGCTCTCATTCTCCTAACTACTAACAATTCAAAAGCAAGATCATTTTGAGAAGAGCTCTCATTCTCCTAACTACTAACAATTCAAAAGAGATGATCAAGATGAATAAAGAGGAAAAAGAGGCCCATAGCCTTCCTCCTCCTAACTAAATAGATAGGTAGGTAGGTGAACAAAATGGAGGAGAAGGAGGCCCAAGGCCTTCCTTCTCCTACTTTAACCTAAACAAAGAGGAGATGTAAAAGGTAGAAAA
Source organism: Bryum argenteum (assembly GCA_037043015.1). Classification (NCBI taxonomy): domain Eukaryota; kingdom Viridiplantae; phylum Streptophyta; class Bryopsida; order Bryales; family Bryaceae; genus Bryum; species Bryum argenteum. The sequence continues at coordinate 3,360,967 of CM073324.1, forward strand.
ACAAGATATGAGACAAACAAGATGGAGTAGAAGGAGGCTCATGGCCTTTCTTCTCCTACTCTAACTAGATTGAGTGGGTGATGATAGCTTGGAAATAAGCTGTTAAGTACAAAATGAGAGTCGCCAAAGAGGCGGCTCACCCTAAAGCCTAATTAAGGCCTAAGCCCTAACTAAAGCCTCCATGGATGAATAACCGACACTCCACGCGCTCCGTCCTTGAAGCTTCCATTTCATCAACCACTTCATCAATGAATGTAGCCTTACATGTTACCACAAGGTTAAATGGATGAGACTTACAACAATAAAATTTCAAACACAACATGGACATCAAAGACTAGTTGTACAAAGCCCATGATAAAACGCTCAATTCTAATTTAAGCAACTAACCCTATTTCTAATTTAGGATTCATTAGGGGGAATTTTTCCTCCTCTAGTCCCTCCACACCCTAAAGCTTAAATTAGTCTTAAACGTCCTCTCAAAGGCCTTGCAACAACTAACCCTAATATACAAATTGCATTCAAAACTAAATTATTGTATATTCATCAATTTACCTCAAGATGTCATGGTTTGCAAACACTTCATTAATAAAAGTCATTATTAACAACATTTAAACAAGAGAGCGCTCTCACGCTCTTACAAAGTTCATAACGAGAAAAAGAGAAAATAAAGAGACTAACTCGGCCAAATAATATATAAGCCATGTTGCATATCGGGAATAGTAATGAAGAAGTCAACACTTGATTTACGTCGGCCCTTCCACATAGTTCAAATCGTGTCCTAAATTCTTCGTGATATAGAGGCTGTAGCGACATATTGAAATTGTGAGACTGTGTTGGTATTACGGATAAAAACGAAGTCACAGTTACAGTCAAACACCTGACAATCGCAAACTCCTAACTACGGACTTTCGTCTCCGTTTAAGGAAGTCCTTGCCTTGAGAAAGGGAGAAGTTACGGCGTATGCGACTGACAACCTGCTTTAGGTCAGCCACCAGATGCTCTATCAACACGCGATTCCCAGAGTCCTCATCGTACAATGAAACTATCAGCTGCCGCAGTGTTTCGGCTACATCGGCGACAGCATGATTCCTCTTGACTGAAGTCTGCTTCAGCTCGGAGACCGACGAAAAAACAGCGCATGGTGTATCATTTTTTGTCTCGTGAGTGTGAGAGCTCGTAATAGCTCTGTTGTTTCGTAATTGTTTCTTTGTTACTTTTATGAATGTAATGTTAACAAGCAATGCTTTTATGAGTTAATTTGATGAAATTTGAGTTAATTAAGTTATGAATACAATATGCATGTTAGAAGATAGTTGTTGCAAGGCTTTATATAGGACGTTTGGTACTACTTTAAGGTTTAGATTAGATTTAGTATGGTAGAACTGAATGAGAGAAGATCGCCCCTAATGAATCCAATTATTGATGAAAAATGACTAGAGGAGGGAAGATTCCCCTAGTGAATCATCGAATTAAGAATATGATTAGTTGCTCAATTTAGGATTTAGTATTTTACCAGGGGTCCTGCGCAATTAGCTTTTAATGTTTGTGTTTATGACTTGATTATCTTAGTTTTGTTCATTTAACTTCGTGAAGGTAGTTGTGAGTTACATTCATTTGTAAAGGTTCTTGAAGATGAAACGCCATGGAGGAAGACCATTCATCCATAGAGGCCTAGTTAGGGCTTAAGCTTTAGTTAAGACTAGGGTGAGCCGCCTCTTCAGCAGCTCCGATTTTGTACTTAATAGCTTGTCTCCAAGCTATCTTGACCACTCAATTTAGTGAGAGTAGGAGAAGAAAGGCCATGAGCCTCCTTCTCCTCTATCTTGTTTGTCTCATCAATCTCTTGTTTGTCTACCTCTTCTTCTTTGTAATCTAGTTAGAGTAGGAGTAGGGAGGTAGGTGGACCTCCCTCTCAATTTTGTTTCTCTTAATCTCTTACTGAATTGCTTAGTTGTTGGTAGAAGAAGGAGGCCGTGGGCCTCTTCTACCAATTCTCTCAATCCCCATTAAATACTTCTCAAATTTTTCGGCCTCAGTTCCTCAGTTTTTGTCCAAATACTTCAAGATTTGAGATGATAGTAGATCTCCTCAGTAGCTTTCTATTGGTATATAGCATGCCCAATCTCGAATTATAGGCAGGGAGAAATAGCCTCCCAAAGTCGGGGTGTTGGAAGAGTTTCCACCCCTGCAATGAACAAATTAGCAATATTCAAATGACAATCAGTTATAGAGTTTTTGTCCAATGCTATTGAGATTTCTAAGGTAGGTAGAGCTCTAAAAGAACTTTCTAGGGGTATATAACGTGCTTCCATCCAATTGTTAGAGAGAGAGAAATTGGCTCCCAAAGTCGGGGTGTTGAAAACGGTTTTTCTTCCCCCCCCAGCAGTGGCGAAAAAGAGCCACAGTCAATTGGCAACCAGTCCTGGGTTTTAAATCCTATGCTTTTGAGATTTAAGGGGTGCATGAAAAATGAAGTTAGCTCCCTAAGAAGATATGGCACGCCCCATTTGGAGTTACGACAATGAAATGGTGATCAAAAGACTAGAGGTCACTTCCAAGGCATCCGGCTGGTGGTTATTTCCTTCTTCCTTTCTTTCTTGCTCATTCTCTTCTTTTCTCCTCTTCTCTCTTCTTCTTTCTTTCATGTAATCTCGTTTCCTAAAACCCCTTGTGACCAAAGGCCACTCCATGGTGGTTTTGGCTCACAGTGATTATCACACAATCCATATCTCCTAGGGCTTTACCTACCTGGCGATCGCAAAATCTATAAATTGTTCCCTCCGCAATATCGAGACGTATCATGAATAAAACCTTAACCAAATGCTTGCAAATATTACCTCGCTGAGCGCCTGAGCCCACATGCAATTGCAGCCGGCCCACTCTTCGGCAGGATTATGAACTATGCACTGAGTGTCACGACTGCTCTGCGATGTCACCAGTGCATAATTCCCAGGAAATTGATCCAGAGAAACATCGGAGTCGAGGATATTGCGTGGATTACCTTGCCCACTAGATCCAACACCCGTACATGGAAGTACGTAGTACATGACTAATGCACAGAATGTTAGTTGGTTTGTATATTCACGAAACAAAATGGATGCTTTAGACTTTCGGAGAGATACATGGAAATAAGTGAAGTTTTCTTATTACCATCGACTGATTTTAGACACAGTGTAAACAAAATGAAATTGTTCATTGATGTGATTATTTTAATTAATAGTGTCTTGTCTAGGTGCTAGAAGTATGAGTTTTTCGATGGTACCTAAATTATGGGGCATATAGCAGTTCGGTAACCGACTTCATGGACTGAAAAAATGAATAATAGAATTCAGTGTGGGGGCAACTTAAAATTTTAAAATATGTAAACCAGTATTCTTTTATTTGCTGTTAGTTTATAACAAACTGAGTCGTTGTGTTACAACTAACTTTAAAGCGTTGATCTTGCCCTGAGCGCAGTCTACAATGAATTGAGAAGGCTCCCAACCGGCATTAGCCATCCTCATCCGGACATTCACGGGCACGCATCCATAAAGTGAGGTCCGTCTTAGCAGACCTAGACGTGAGTATGTAAGTCACCGGAATCCCTTGCTGCCACTCGTCAAACACCATGATTGTGTACAACGGGAACTGCGAGGAAATAATGATAAGCACTAACAAACTGTAACAGTGACACACTGTAACACCGAGACATGGAAGGTAATTAAGATAAACTTAGTCCTATAACAATAAGTTTGGAGTAAAGCTACCTATAAATCTTAGCAAGATCGAGTAAGCAAGTCAAAAGCAAAATGCAGCCACATTCCAGTTACAACAGATGGCATTAAGGAATGATAGACTCCGAGAAGGCACAATGACTATGTACCTTCTTTCATTTGTGCCGAATGTGGCGTCTATGGACACACCACCTCCGTAACCATACTTAACCATCATCTCTTTCTGCCACGGAGTTTGTATACCAACTCGCTTCTGCTTGGCAAGAGACGTCTCGTGGGGTGTCTCCTGTGACACAGAAGTCACCTTCAAAATGATCAATTTCTTTCTAGCCCTGGAAGGACATCCTGTGTGATGGTTTTGACAGTATTTTTGTGGACCATATTTGCAATGCTACCTACAAAGACATCATAACATTTCAAGTATTGATAAACCCTGAACATGAACAATGTTCTAAACATTTTAGTTCTTGTCTTTTTCATCTGTAAAGCAGACATAAACAATGAAAGTATAGGGAATTCCAGAAATTACTTCAAGCAACTAATATTGTCCGGTCAACTTAGACGTAATCCTAAAGAGGTTGACTTTTGTCATCCGGTGTTGAATACTGTCACGCATTGCTGCTTGCAGCAAAATACTGGTGTGGTCGCACTTTGTGAGCCTAAATCCCGGTGACCCGGTTTTTAAGCCACAAGTTCGGCCATGGGGGTGGGTGCAAGTAAAACGACCTTCCAAGCAATGGACACCAAACTTCATACATACATGCAATTTCTAGTTTGGATTCACAAGGAGACACAACCATTCACTCAAGTCTCCATTTAATGCAAAACAAGTAGCTCCAAAGTGATGAATTGAGTCCGCCAAGCCTCCCTAGGAAGTTCAAATAACCCTCATTTGACCACCCAGGGCCTAGGGCTCAATTATGGGCACAAAATGACCAAAATGAACACTTAAGGCCTCTAAAACACGTATGGACTAAGAGGTCCAGCACACAATTTAGGGCTGAAAGGGGTTGCAAATCACATCAAAGCACCTTCTACTCAAGCCTAAGACCCAATCAACATATGAGTGCTAACAATCAACTAAACATGCAATTCTCCACCACTACACAATTTTAGGGTTAATTGGAGAATTTTTTAGCGGCTTCCGCAGCGGTTCCTCACACGAATTCAAATCGTGACACAAGACAATAAAACCAGCATACACAAGCAAGAAAACACACATTCATACATGAAACTATAACACAACATCACCAAATCAAGCTGCAACCCAAACATGTTTTTGGGCAACAAATTGCCATTTTCCAAAGCATTCATGCATCTAACCCCACTAGGGTCGTTGCACACACAATCTAGCTACTCAAGAGTGTCACAATCACATCAAAGGAGGATGAAATGGGGCTTCCCTCAATCTGCCGCCACCAGTAAGGTCCCTTCGGTAGAACGACGATTTCTTCCTCGTCCTTGCTCCAATGAGGGCAAGCTTGGTCTTGTTGGAAAGAAAACTCGACAACGCTCCTAGATCTCTAAGGCAAGCCTCCCAATTCTTCGTCAATCGTGAGATCTCGTCCTTCAAAGTCGGCAGCCACTCCCAAATTGAAAACTCCAACCCTTCTATCTTCTCCTCCAACCTACCCACACTCACACCCACATGCAACGAATCCACACATCCGACTTGCAAGTTTATTTGTGTTAGACCACCCAACTCTATTTTGCATAGTTCAACCTAAGAAAACTTTCACACACACACACACCCTCTTCCCCCAAAAAAGACTAGCCTAACGGCTTCTCCCTTAACTCTCCCCCTCCCTGGTTGCTCCAGGGAGGTTGAAGCAAAAGCTTCATCCGTCCAATTGGGCGGATTTCATCCGTCCAGTTGGACGGACTTCTATCCATAGTTTTTTCTTAACCAATTATGCAAGATAAAGGCACCAAACTTCACATGAGGGGTTTTGTAGAAGGTAAGGGCAAGATGGGGCAACCCGACCCCTACTTAGGAATACGTAAATGCTAAAACATACTAAAAACTCGCCATTTAATATATTGGCGTTCATCAAAAATATTAATTTGGTATAAATTAGAGCAAGAACGGCCCGCTTGTGCCAAAACCTCATTTGAGACCACGGGTATTCCATGAATCCACGAAATAGGCTAAAAAGTCTAATTAAACCATGAAAACCTGACAATTACGTGCTAAACCTTGCGGGGAATGTATTCCCGCTAAAGTGAACCGTTTCGAGGGTTCACACACTTATAAGAAATAGACCCAATTTTCTGATACAATGACTCTACTTATAAAATATCGAAGTGATCCATGAATCGAAGTTTCCTGACCTTGAAAAATACAACAATGTACGAGCGCCCTCCCTTGCATCCTCAGGACGCTTGTGGTTCTCTTTAGTCTCACGATAAACGCATTGTGTCCCCTCGCTACCATTTTGAACTCGAGCAATGAAATCTCCTATCCTCTTTGCAGGCACATAACAATATTGAACTTCGTGATCCTTACCATGTTTCCCACGAAGTGCCCTATGCTCCTTGTTCCATTGGGAATTAGTCACCCCAAATGGGCCCTTTTTGGGATCTTGGACCAACGACTAGATGTGAGCCAGAATCTTAGCCTCCGCATTACTCAGCTTGCTTCGGACAAGACTCTCAAGTGAGTGCACCACTGGAGCAGAATGGGGGGTCTGAGAAACCATGGCATCAACAACGTCGAACGGGACGGAAGAGACGACTGCATCACAGACATAGAACATCAATCAATTGAAACATGTGTCACGAAGTTCTGAAGTGGTAAGTTTCAGCAGATGTGAAATTGTGACATTAGATCTGCACGTAGAGGATGCGGGTTCTTAGGGAGAGATAGCGATTGCAGTAGCAATACTTGTCAGACGAGACGTCATATATTGATGAAGTTGCTCATGGATTCTGTGCCACAATGTGATTGGGCGACAACGAGTTCCGTGACACAACAATAAAAATTTGTAGGATGCCGAAGACAAGCGTCGAAGGAATCGAGTAAGAATTTCAGTTCATCAGGAAGCAGCGCGGGGGAGTATATGGAGAAGCAACGTCGTATTCAAAGAGAGTAGATTCGACGGCCACTGACTCAGTCTATAAGTGCGTAGGCTCGGATCTCCACAAGCAATGCGAAAAGTGATTGGTTTTGAATGCGATTGTAAGCGGTGTCCGGTTCAATACAACAATATTTAGTCTACGGCCGAAATTGTTGGAGATACTCTGGAAGGCTGGAAGACTAGGCGCATTCGTGACACCGGATTGAGATCTAGCAAAACCTAAAGATTCAGCGATTGGTATCAACACGTAATTCGTTATAATGGGAATATTCAAATTATCAAATCGATGACAATTGAGCTTGAGTTGAGCCAAATGTATCTGTAGGTACATTTAGCTCGACTCGAGCTAAACCCCCATTTCTCAAAATTAGTGAATGTTACGTGTTTATTGAGTAAGTAATGGAGTAGTCTCCAGTTCGATGTAACAACAAAAGTGCAAAAAGCCACAACGAGATGTGTATGTAGAATTGAGTATGATCGTGCCTCACATCGTTGGAGATACTCCGGAGAACTGCAAGACTGGGCGCATTCGTGACAACGGATTGAGATCTAGGGAATCCTAAAGTTCCAGATTAAGTAAGTATTGATATTGAGTATTGAGAAAATGATGGAGTAGTCTCTGGTTCAAATGTTAGATGCAACAACAGTAGAGCAGGAGCCCAAACCGAGAAACCGAGATGTGTAGGTGGAATTGAGTATAATTGTGCCCTCTAGACGCCTGAAATCGTTGGAAATATCCCAAAACACTCCAAGACTGTGTACTTCCGTGACATCGGATTTAGATCTAATACCGGCTCAAAAGTTGTGACACAACATCTAAACCTAGCGTCGCCAGATCTGTGACATGCGCATGTGGATTGCATGGGGGCATGGCCGCGCATTGTGGCATGCGGAAAGAGGGCTTTTGGCGGGCGCAGTGTCCCGGGCGGGCAGGGAATGTTACCGCATGGTAACTAGAAAGTGGCGGGCGGTAACTGAACCGCGCAACGGCGCTTGCAAGGGAGACCGTGCGGGGCTGTCCCACTACAGGGGATAGAGTCTTCTCCGTATGGACGTGGCTGCGATCTGACATTCTTCTTGGCTTCATTGGAGGATTTCCATGGTCAACGGACGCTTTCAAAAGCACTGTTGGGGGAGTCCTGTCCAAATCCCAAACTTGCTACTTGGCGGAACAGGAGTTGATTTATAAAGGAAGTGGAGGTTTGTTGGTCCCTTGTTTGAAAAGTTGATGTCACCAAAAATACGATGATGGCGTCACGAAATGAATGTTCCATTGACGGTTGAACCGTAAGGGTTACCGAAGATTCCATGACATCGAGCACGAATCTTACGGTGTTCTTCGTTCTTCTTTCGTTTTTGGAAGATTCTGATTGGAGTGTTTGATTATATTCTGAGGTTCTACTTAGTATGTATGTGAATTTTGAAGTATGTGCAATATTCTTGAATTCAAGTAAGTAGTGTATGGGGTCAATTGGCTCTCTACTCCCCAAAAAATCACTTAGATCATTTAGAGACTTAGAGACCAAGTGCTCAGACATGATTTAGAAGGATTAGCAAAAGAGTTGATCTTGAAATAGGTTTTCGAATACCACCAAATGGGAAAGAGTCTCTCGATTGAAAACTACAATTCATGCTCTCTTGATGTTACTTGCATGGAGTACAAAATTTGAGAAACCGTTTATATGATTGTATCATTCAGAAAGGAGATCCTCAAAAATTTGATTGCAGAATATGAATCATGATTTTTGTTAACCCTTAAACGTCATATGCTTTCCTGATACCACACCCAAAATCTCTTTTAAACTCCATTTTTAGCATTATTCTATTTATAATTTGCTTGAGCTCTATTCTAAGAAAGTATATATCTCTTTAAGGTGCTCAGTTTGGAATTCTAAAAATTCCATTTGGTATAATGGAGTGTAAGTTATGAGCAAGATTCTCTCAAAAAAAAACCCAACCCCTCGGGCTGGGTGTGACGTTTAAGGGTTAAGTAAGAAAGAGAAGAAAAGAGAAATCTTTCCTCATTATTAGGGTACATGGATTGCTTTCAAGTGAGGTCAAGAAATTGGTTTCAACATTTATTCTTAATACTTTTATCTTAGAGATATTATGTCTTCAAAACCCCACGCGAAGGAGCCCTTATGAAGAAATATACATACAGATGTAAAATGAGATCAACCATATTAATTGTAAGTTATGAAATGATCCAACCAAGTGCACAAGGAAGAGTGTCAACATCATCCGACCTAAGTTAGCTAAGACCTTAATTTACCAAAATTTACCAAACTTTTTTGGTAAATTTTCATACTGCACTAAAAAAGGGTGGTCTTTAAGGGCTTTAGGCACTTTTAGGACCTTTTGACTTTAGGGGTTTAGCGATTAGTTTTAGTATCTCAATGAACAAAATTTAGCTCACGTTTTGCAAATGTTAGCACATCTCCCTTTGCTAAAACTTGTCGCATTAGGCTTTGTACTGGTTTTCTTGTTTTTATACTACCCGAAGAAGGATCTAAAGAGGAGAGTTAACATTTGGGAAACCAACTGTGGTTGAAGAAAATGCACGGTATTAGCCGCACACTAATTTAAATTCAGGTTCTCCCCAAGAATTTCCAAATATAGAAGGAGGCTAAGGAAAGGGTGCCCAATTTATTTTTTTGCGTACACGCCCTCTATCCATGGGGAGCCCCTAGGATAAAGTGGGGGCGAAGATCCCAAATTTTTAAAAAATAATACTTTAAAATTGACCTTGAGGGGGTGAAAAATGAACAAACAAAAAATTGGGGCCTACCCCCCCCCCCCCGGAGAACCCGGATTGAATGTAGTGAAGGCCCATTAACACCACCCTTTGAACTTATGTTCAAAGCGCGTTCCTCTATCGCTTAGCGATCGCTCCTTTCACTGCCTGGCCCGAACTCACGTCCTTCCGCCGCTTCTTTTTGTGCCTGCAGAAGATGCGTTAATGCAAACTTAATCCTCAATTCCGTTAAAATGGCATTATTCCGGTAAAATGGCACACCTTAACTTTCTGAACTGCAGTTCAAAAACCATGTGATATTACAAAAAATTTAGGTGATATTAGAAAAAATGAGTGACAATGTATATAAAGAAGTGATATTACAAAAAAAATTGTGATTATACAGAATACACCATTTTGTATGAGCACAAATGTAAGATCTAGTGTGACAAAATGGCACATGGCATAGTGCCATTTTAACGGAATTAGGGATGACTTGTAAATCCAACGCAGCTTTTGACCAATCAACGAGCAAGTACCAAAAAGGGCAGCCCCAAACATGTGGCATCCAGAAAAAAATGTGTTTGTTTTTGAAATTTGTGAAGGCAAAGACGATTTGGCCGCACCGCAATCCCACCGCACGCACGTTTTAAAGCGGGTGTGAACGGGCCATGAGCGGCAGGGTATTGTATGTTGGTTGCAAAAATGTAGGTCAACCATCCGATTGGACAAATAGACCGCCAGGAATGTAGGTAGATCACCCTCACCCACATAACACCCTCCCAAAGTGCTTGCTGCATCTGGTCGCCTACCTGCGTAACCTGCCTGCCGCTCGCTACTCCCACGGGTTCCACATAAGTACAGTATCACCCAGTCGGTAATGCACATTGATAATCGGTCCGACTCATACGGTCGCTCAACTTCTCAAAACGTACAAACATCAAAACAAAGGCTATTGGTGTCGAAAGTACACCAGAACAATCATGCCATCTGAGGTACCTCACAGTCGAACTTGTACACCTCCTAATGCAGTGCATGCATCAACTGGTAGACTAGCTAGCTCGGAACTAGCTTGCTAGGGATTCTTTGCTCAGTGTGACTATGAGATCTATAGCATCTCTTTTCTCGAACTCCAGGAACTCTGAGGTTGTTGAACTTTCTCCAGGGGAATTGGAGATTCGCATTTTCACTTTGTTACTCAGTCATTGGTGTGTTCACTGTCTTAAGTTGGACAGGTTTGTTCATGTCCATAGGTACACTAAGACATTCATTTGGAGAAAGCTGTGGAGCATGATGAGTATGCTCCGGCCGGCCAGATCCGGACGTAGGTACAAATCACACGTACATGTTCCGTGAGGAAAAGGTGCACGGGGATCCTTGGAAGTCAATGGAAGAATGAGCTGGAGGAAGGCTTTATGAACACCTGTGTGGTTTTCCATGATGGAAGGTGGTACTACAAAATGAGAGAAACGAGAGAAGTGTGTGTTACATGCATGTTCCTTTTGGGAACTGTCAATGCCCGTACTCGATATTCCAATTGTCACATTCTGGGGGTAGAATTTCACTTTCTAAGTTGCAGTAACGATGACGTATACGTCTATACGATTGTAATTGGAACCAGAAAGTGGCTGACATTACATTGAAAATTAGCCTGACTTTGTTCTCAGTCTCTCGCTTTCTTAGAGTCTTGAACAAGTTGGTGGAATGTGTTCTAATATATATTGACATTTGTTTGCGGGTAGAAAGTGAGTATAGGAAAGGTGTTTAATGACACATTGGACGATAGAAGAAAATCATGTTATTTTGAGCTTGGCATGGATTGAGATAAGGCTTGGTTTATTCTTGTTTGGAGCGTCGGTGGGGCAAGAGGAGCACTAACCCTTCTGATATGAAAAAAGTAATGTTCAGGGAGAAGCACTTATTTGACTATTTCCAGCAATGGACCCACTAACCCTAAAATGGATCGTATGCGGACACTCGGGTTCCAAATAAATCCAACATCAACTTCAAAATAATATTGCATTTGTTCATAAATTCAATGAGAAAAACCTCTATGGTTTGAATGCATCTTAACGAGGAGAATCAAGAATGCAACTTTTGGTTTCTAATAGGGATGAAGCAATGACATGTACCAAATCAAAAAATTCCTTTGGGAACCCACGGTCTTGCCAATAGGTTCAAATGTGCAAATGATTATTAATAAGGGGAATTTCTACGATCTCAGATTTTTCAAGATAAGCCACGTGATATATCTGTAAAACTAATTCTTTAATTAAAATCACATGTCCATTCTATTAGTATGTATTTGTATTGGAATTGGGTGCCTCTCCTTTGGTTTCAACTTATCAAAAGCTACTATTAGAATGTGCATGTGATTTCCTTTAAGGGCTTTGAGGATATACATATCACAAGGTTAACGAACTCCTACTGTCCTACATCCACCTTAATTTTTGAAAGCCATGAGCCTTGAGCACCAAGTCAAGGCTAGTCGTACGTAGACTGGTAGTGCCTTCATACACACATTGATGTCTCAAAGCTTAAAAAAATCAAGAAACCAATGAAGAAATATTTCGAACTCACCACAAACTAATCCAATTGCAACTTCTGAACCCAATTTTGTTTTACTTAATGAACCACTAATTTAATGAAATTAAGGTTCTTCTTTCCTTAAACCTATTCACAATTGCAATAAACTACACTATTAAATTCTCCCTTTGTCTCATGATATTTTATTCATAGGTTTCAACTCATTAAAAAGGAGCCCTTCATTGTTGATTGAAGATACATATGTAACACTTCAATACAAAAGACACAACCAAGTAACGTAGCACAATAATTGTGGTCTCTTCTAACTCATCTTGACCAATAGTAGCAATTACGTTGAACTCTTATCACGAGTTGTGAAAGAAAAGAAAAATGGAACTCATGATTTGTATGTTGGTTTTATTACTTTATATTGGATTTTTTTTTTTCTTTTTTCTTTTAATGGACAAGGAATATGGAATTATTTCTCTTAACCATCCATTTTCCAATGTTTCACAAACATTATTTTGAAAACATTTTCTAATCTAAAATTTGAGCCATTACTGAGGACTCTCCCTTACACTAGAGTTGAGAAGCCATGAAGAAACAACTTCCAATCAATAAGGGCCGCTTCTCATTATGGCTGAAGGTCGAGAGGCCGTTGATTTCACCCAATCAAATTGCGGGAAACCATAGTTTTGGCCTCTCAAACCTTCACACTAGAAGCCAAAGTCCTCCAGTTGTCGCTCTCCAAATGGCCTATGTGGCTGCGCTTTTGACCAAGGCTACGGCCTCTCGGCGTGTTTTTGGATCCTGCATTTTTCAAGAACCAAACTATGGTTGAGAGGCCATCACATTTTATTAATAAAAAATTCAAAAACTAACAAAATCTTGGCTGTTGATGATGGAAAATAGAACAGGATGCGGCCTCCACCTGCCATTTAACAGAGGGCCTTACAATACCTTTTTTTGGATTCGTGTGTGAAACATGTGTATGGTCAGACATTCTAGTATGTCCTGCGTTATCGTGCTTGTTCCTCATACTATAGAGTGTCAACTTCAAAGAAGAATTCAAACAAGGGCAAACCCTCGTATTTTAGATTGAAAAAAATAAAAAAAATAAAAAATAAAAATTACATTTGTGGTATATGTCAAAGAGTTACTTTGGACTTTAGATAAGTAGATTGAAGCCAAACAAATGGTATGGGTTTAGATTTTGGCCTTGGTTGTCGGAGGCTTCTCACTAGAGCCGTCCAAGTTGAGAGGCCATGGGAGTTCATAGCCAAAGCTTTCGACTTTGGGCTTGACCTTTGGACTGCGATAGTGTGAAGCGGCCCTGAGAAAGCTCAACATAGAATCGGATCAAAATTTAAAGCTCTCCCATTGTTTGTATTTTTTGTTGTCATGACTTCTCACCTATAGATAGGTATGAAGAGGGCCTTTGTCCTAAAGGGTGTACCTCTCGTTAGCTGACCACATGTAAAGCTTCCATACAAATGTGAGTGATTGTTGGTTGTGTTGTCTCAGAAGTCTTAGCCTTTCTGCAGAATTTAACCCTTAAACGCCCGAGCAAGCCCGAGGGGCTTGATTCCAACAGAATCTTCCCTGTAGCTCTCATTGTACTCAACGTTTCACTTATATTTTGATGTCAAACTGGTCACCTTCTTCTGATGCATTCAAAAAGTGAATTTTCACAATTCAAATCACAATTTGTATGAATGATTTTGTGGTTTGAAAGGATTGTGGTAGGTAGGTTGGGGTGGTACATAACCTTGTAGGAGGTTGCAAGCTCGTCATTGATTGGTCCATTCATGATGCCCAAGTTCAAAAAGTGCACTATTCATGATGCCCAAGTCCAAAAGATGTTGTGATCCAATTTTGGGCTGCCCGTTTTAGACCCCAAGGGCGTTTAAGGGTTAATCCGAATTACTGAAGGCCATTCAGCTGGTACTTAAGCTGAATCTGAGAAAAAGAAGAAGACACAGTACAACTGTCATTAGTTTTGTACGGTAAGCTTTTCTTTCCTTACACATGCTAAATTGCTTATGGTAAGGTGTCCTATAATGGCGCAATTTTCAGCACAGAAAATCTACAGGAATGTTGCCAGTGCAAGCAATTTTTGTGCATGGGGAAAATTAGTAGAAAAGTAGAGCAAGTGGAATCATCATTTTTTGACTCTTCTACAGTACGTAATGAATTTTGAAGATGGAAATATAGGTGTTCCTAAAATGGTGCCCTAAAGTGACGCCCTATAATCTTTGCAGTGTGTACATGGTACTGTTGTATGGAGAAGCTATTATGTACGTGACAGTGAAGATTACTAGGGCTCCATTTTCGGCACTGCGCCATTTTTGGCTGCTCTACCATAATAACGGAGCAAAGTTCACTTTAGGAAATTTGTGATGGAATAATTGTGAGTATTTTTTGCGCAATCCGAAAGTAAGGGGAAACTCATATCAAGTGGAATCATCAACTTTGGACTCTTCTACACCTTATTATGAATTTTTGGAGTTGAACTTGTAGGGCTCCCGAAATTGTGCCCCTGTAAAGTCACCCTAAAATATCAATAGTGTGTGGTCTAGAATCAATTCAAAACAGACCTCTCAAAAAATTAATTGAAAATAGTAAAAATTCTGCCACATAAGAAATTGTGATCTATGACATGATACATACCAATTTATCCAAAAAATCATAAAACATTCTACTCAATAGATAGATAAAAACCCTAGGCCCTTTCTAAGGGGTCAGCGTGAATGAAGTGTCCATTATACTCTACACACTAACTTTGGTTCAATCATACACTATGGGGCACACTGTCTGAGAATTGAATACCATGGGACACCGTAAAATGAATTTACACCCTTCATGTTGTCCAAATTTAGTCTTGACCTTATATTTTGTATAAAGGGGTGAATTCTCAAATTTCAATAATAGAAATTTGATGAACCCTAAATTTTCTTATTTCACAGATATGAATTACATTTTGAATCTATGAGCAAGTACTTGATTGTAGGAGCTGGGCACCTAAAGGCGGCCACCCCCCTAAAAGCGTGCATGTCAGATTCTTTCTCCAATGAAGATTTGAGCACCCTACAAACACTCTTAATGTACCCCATGCGTACATATAGTAGAATGTCCAATTATATTGGTCACTTCTAAAATTTGTAGTTATTGTTGGTAATGCTTGTATATACCATAAAAATAGGTTAACCTCGTCTTTTCTATTTACTTATCACTAAAAATAGGAAGTCACTCATTCCACCACTCCAAGTATAGTGAACTCCATAAATGCAGAAAAATAGTTGTTCACACCTTAGAACCATCCATTTGAAAGGGCGATCGTTAAAGTCAAAGTATCGAAATACGACATTTTTTTATGACACCAAGGGACAATATGAGGCCGATTCTTCGATCATTGAAGTCAAAGTACTAAAATACGACAATTTTTTATGGCACCAAGGGACAATATCACAATATGAGGTCGATTCTTTGTTACCGTTCATTTATTAATTTGTCTTCAACCAACCATTCTAGTAGTCAATACACTTGTACCTTCGCCAAACAGCAACAATTACTCTTTCTGACCTTTCTGAAGGGCATCACTAATAACTTTCTATACAAAATGTAAAAGAACTTCGCGATACCACCAAAGGTCGATCATCTGTTTCCTCGGTGGCAGCACGGTCGACGCTTCCGGACTACAGATAAGTGTCAGTCGATCGCACATCCCAAAAAAGCATCTTCCCTCCACGATTGTCAGAACAAATCTCCGCTTGAACAATTAATTGCGAGAATTGCATACAAAGTTTCGTCGATGGAGCATTGAGTGTGTTTCATTGATGGAGCATGCACAAGCGAAAGCGAAGAATCCAGGATCTTGGACTGGTATATTACCGTTGATCTTTCAGAAAAGTACACCTCCTCCTTCCCGAATGCACATTCAAAAGCTGCTTCGTGACCAGAAGTAGTCACTACTCGCAGTACGATTTCATAATATAAAAACTCTCTTCGCAATTGCGGCTCGAAATTGCAAACAAGTGTCAGAGAAAGCGCTTCTCCGACTACTTTAGGCGAGCCTCTCCGTACGTGCGAGAAGGTATAAACCTCGGTATCAAGTATAAACCCGTCCTTTGTAGCATGCAGCGCACTTTTCCGTAGTCGCTTACTAAACCGTTTCTTTATTCTGTACTGCATTGCTCACGCTCGTGGATGTGGAAGGCGTGTTGAAGGCAGGAAGTTCTGCACTCTTACCAATGTTTGCGATGCAGAGTTCTCTCGTCAGAGAAGGGCTGGCTTCCATGATTAGGGTCTATGCTTTCGAAATTAGTGTAGCTTTTCGAATCGATCCTGTCCTCGTCTCAACAATTTTACCTTGCTGGAGAGCTTTGCGATTAGTCTGATTTCTATGTAGAGATGAGTCTTGAAGTGATCGCATCACGCTGTTCGCGAAAAAGCGGTGTTCGGTCGAGTCTATAGTAGTTGTTTGCAGCGACTGATTATTCTTGCTGCATGTTAATGCAGATTGAGGTGAAGGTGTTGCTCCAGGGCCGCAACCATGCCGCAACTCGAAGTGTTGACAGCGTTAGACAAGGCGAAGACGCAATGGTATCACTTTACGGCGATCATCATTGCCGGTGCGATCACTTCTCCGGCACTTACAATTAGTATCACACAAATTTTGTAAAAGAGCTCGACGTGAATTGGGAGCCTTCATCTGAGTGTTGGTTTTTCGATGCAGGAATGGGATTTTTCACCGACGCGTACGATTTATTCTCTATTCCCGTGGTCACGGGACTCTTGGGCCGGCTCTACTATCAAGTACCCGGCGCCAAATCTCCGGGAACTCTTCCTGTAAATGTTAACGCCGCAGTGAGTGCCGTGGCCTTGTGTGGGACGCTCGCCGGTCAGCTTTTCTTCGGATGGCTTGGTAAGCATTCACTCTCACATGGTTTTTATATCACTCAATTTGTGGTGATTGCTGAAGGCTCGATTGATTTCTCCTGTAGGTGACAAATTGGGCAGGAAGAAGGTTTACGGTATGACCCTCATGCTGATGGTTATATCTGCGCTTGCTTGCGGTCTCTCTTTTGGTCACACTGCGACCTCAGTGATGACAAGTCTCTGTTTTTTCCGTTTCTGGCTTGGATTCGGCATCGGTGGAGATTACCCTCTCTCCGCTACAATTATGTCAGAGTATGCCAACACCAGGTACTCACACTTGACCCAAAGTGACTGATTCTCAGAAGTGATGGCGAGAGTTCTCAGGGTCTGGTTTTGTGATTGGCAGGACGCGAGGTGCGTTCATTGCGGCTGTGTTCGCGATGCAGGGCGTGGGGATTTTGTGCGCTGGTGCTGTAGGTTGTATGGTGGCCGCTATTTACAACCATGCCACCCATGCACCACCATTTAACGTGAACGCGGCAGCTTCGGTGCCAGAATCGTCCGACTTCGTGTGGCGTGCCATCCTTATGTTCGGTGCTATACCAGCTGCTGCAACGTACTACTACCGGATGAGGATGCCCGAAACTGCACGTTTCACCGCGCTCGTTGCTGGAGATGCAAAGCGGGCAGCGCAAGACATGGCCAAGGTGCTTCAAGTTGATGAAATCCCAGGCGCAGAGAGAGAGGAAATCGCGCGCACCAAATACGGTTTATTCTCGAGGGAGTTCAATCGCAGGCACGGTACTCATCTGCTCGGCACAACCTCCTGTTGGTTCCTGCTTGATGTGGCCTTCTACAGCCAAAATCTGTTCCAGAAGAATATCTACAGCGCCGTGGGATGGATCCCAGCCGCCAGTCACATGTCAGCCGGGGAAGAAGTGTTCCGAACCGCAAGAGCGCAGGCACTCATCGCGCTCTGCTCCACCGTCCCAGGCTACTGGGTAACGGTATTGCTCATCGATAGGCTGGGCAGATTCAAGATCCAGCTGCAAGGATTTTTCTTCATGACAGTATTCATGTTGGCTCTCACCATCCCTTACAACCACTGGAGTAGGCACAACCACACCGGGTTTTTGGTCTTGTACGCTTTAACCTTTTTCTTCGCGAACTTCGGCCCGAACGCTACGACTTTCATCGTTCCTGCCGAGCTCTTCCCGGCTCGCTTCCGATCGACATGCCACGGAATTTCGGCCGCTGCAGGCAAGGCCGGTGCTATCATTGGATCGTTCGGATTCCTGTACGCGTCGCAAAGCCCCCATCAGGCAGAAGTGGGAAAGGGATACTCCAAAGGAATTGGGCTCCGGAATTCGCTCTTCGTTATGGCGGGCGTCAATTTTATGGGATTCTTGTGCACCTTCTTGGTGCCGGAGACGAACCAGATCTCCCTGGAGGATCTGTCAGGAGAGAATGATGAGGAATTGCAACATGCAAGTGCAGCTAAGAAGATGAATGATAACCTGTAAAATATCTGCTACTCGAGTCGTTACTCTGTGATTTCAGAGCACTCGTACTTCCCCAATCTCGGCTGGTTTAGTATAGTGTTGAGGACAAGTTTATGAGGAAGTTTAGAACTGCGTGCTCGAAGTACTGCTGGTAGTACTCAGGCATGAAACGTTTTCAATAAACTCAATGCTTACAACGATGAGTACATGTCAGTAATTTTTATCATCACTGTCTCGACTTTGCTTGAACTTCCTCACTCTAGCTTGAAGTTATTTGAAAGTTGAAGCTAAGTACCAACCTTTCAGAAGTCGGGCTCGCCGTGCGAGCATCTCAGAGAGATTGGAAACAGTAATATCAAAGATGAATAAGTTACACCGTTGTCGAAGTCCCGCTTATGTTATACTGTGCTACAAGAAACGGTATCATTTATGCTAAACTTTGTCCCAGCCCCCATACTTCGATGCTTGTAATTTACTAAATTCACATGTACATCAATGATGTTGCTCTTGCTTTTGGTGCTACTAGACACTCATACAGTGGTCAACACCAGTACTTCACAATTCGAAAGCTGTACCTTATTGTGACAAATGAAATGCACAGTACAAGTTTGACATTTGAAGGCCACTTTGTTGTACGAAAATCCCGAGGTCAATCATGGTCTTTGTAAGACTGGTCGGTCTCCTTCAAAACATAGTCTCATCATTCCTCAGGAAAGCTGAAAAGATCAGGTGTTTCACCAAGCAAGGCTCTGAATGTACTGTACAGCACTGCTCCATATATCGATCGCACACAATGGAAACCTCAGTTCGATATACGAGTATCAACGACCTTCACCTCTGCATGAGACCGAAATATTGCGGTGGATCCTGTAACAGAGATTTCACCAAGTGAAGTGTAAAAGCACACATGAATGAAGTAATGGAAGCAAGGGATGGATCACTCATCCCGAGAGTTCTCTGCTCTCATTTATACCATCGATCGAGGCTGTCATTGTGTGTTGGGATTCCAAACTATTGTCCACATCCTGTCTATGACCGGGCCTTTTCATGTTGAGATGAATCACGGGTTGACATGGAGATGTCTGTGGCCCACAGGTGCGATTTGAGGGTTGAGATTGGTTGAGGTTGGAGCCGAGGGCCAACCTTTCAGAAATTCTGGGTTGCCCTTGCGGACGCCGCAGGGGGGTTGGAAATAGTTTTCAACCAGCAATTGACGCGTCTCAGTACAAACTCACTAACTGCGTCATTGCCCCGAGCGCGAAAATGCCTTCCTCAATCGCCGAAGTCCCATTTTATGTCAACCTCAGCTACTAGAAGAGCTGCCATTCCTTAAGGGTCATAACACATTCTCCAATCATGTGAGATTGCATGGAACTCGGCCTTCGCGATGTCGATTGTTTCTGAGTGAAAGGAAAGACTCTATGCTGTGTTGTGTTACATCTTTACAGCACTCTCTTTGAAAAGCTTATGTGTGCTGAATTGAGAAGTTTGTTACAAACATTGTTGGCTCATGCGTTAACTGCTTGCTTTGAAGGGCTGATCTTTGCTGTATTGAAAACTTTTATATAAAGTGTGCCTTGCTACAAAGAATGTGTAGATCCTTCCGCCATCCCTTGAATCTTCATATATAAAAGTAGAGGTTTAGTTTCATTGGTCGTCAAATTGTTGACATACACGTTATTTAGAAGAGACATGGATTGCGATGTGTTTGGTGCTATTGATTCAGATGGAATCTCATGACCTAAGTAGTTGTGTTATTAAAAAAAAAAAAAAAAAAAAAAAAAAAAAAAGAAGAAAAGAAAAAAGAAAGAAAAAGAAGAAGAAGTTAATTGTGATATTCAAATTGATTGTGGTGGAAAGTCTAATGTGTTCAACCTATGAACGTGATGGTTATTTTGTGTGAAATGTTCTTGCATAAAAGCATCAACAACAAATCACCATAGTTATATTTGAGACTTTTATGAATAAAATTAAAATATTGTATGGAATATTGCAAAAGACTCTTACCTGTTTGAAAAATACCATTCTATACATATAGTCTCAAACAAATTGGGTGAATTTTCTTATGTTGAAAACTTAGGTCAAGCGGCAATCAGCCTCTTGATTATACACATGTCCAACTATAAAAGAATATACCAAGTAATGAGGATATTCTTTTATAATCTTCCATTTTTATTATATGAAAATTTATTTTCTTTGTATACAAAAGAACACGATTAGGGTTTTATCTCTCTGTGTAGGGCGGTTGCCGGTGTAGGGCGGTTGCCGGTGATAGTACAGTTTGCTTATGTATACATGGTATGAAGAGTTTTAAATATTTTCAAGGATTTCCGTAAGTGGTATTTGATTGTTATTGAGAATTTATTAGATCCCATCAATATAACAAGGAGTTGAAGGGACAAGGAATGTGGAACATGTAAAATGGGAGCAAAGTGAGGAGTGGAGAGGAGATCAAGGGAACATGGAACAAGAACTCGGAACTGGGAACGGAGAATGGGAACCAGGAACAAATAATGACAACCATGAATGAATGATAGGACTAGGAACAAATTATGGGAATCGGGAACCAATGATAGAAACCAAGAAGGGGAATCGGGAGATGGGGAACCGGGAACTAGGAACAACTGATGAAAATTGGGAACCGGAAACAATTGATGGAAACCGGGAACGGGAACTTAGAGATAGGGAACCATAAATAAAGAAGAAGAGAGTGGGGAACCAGAACAGAGGACAGAGAACTAGGAAGAAGGGATCCATAGAATGAAGGATATGCTATAAATCTTCAAAAGCACAAGGAACAAAGACAAAGGAAGGGGAGGATATGCTTTAATTCTTATAAAGCAAGGGGAGATAATCAATGAGAAAATTAAGGACAGGGGTTAGTTTTTGAAAAGCACCAAATAAAGAGCTCACCCATTGGGATGAGGGGGATCTTAGTCACAGATTAATCAAATACATGCATGGTCATGGTCATGGCCATCATTATTTGGTCATGTATACACAAAATGAAGAGTTTTAAAGATTTTGAAAGTTTGTGTAAAATGGTATATGATTGTTATTTAAGAGTTTATTAGATCTCAATAATAAGAATACAAGGAGTTAAAGGGACAAGGAATATGGAACATAAAAATAGGAGCAAATAAAGAGTGAAGGAGAGATCAAGGGAACATCGATGGGGAATTAGGTATCGGGAGAATCACGAAAGGAGAATGGGAACTACTAACAAATAATGAGAACCAAGATCGAATGATGGGAACGGGGAACGAATGACGGAAACCAAAAAGGAGTGTTGTAGGAATTCGGAAGAAATCATAGGAACAGGGAACGAGCCAAAGCATGGGTAACCGAGAAAAAGGGAATGGAGGACATGTTATAAATCTTAAAAAGTAGGAGGACCATCTATGAGGGAACCAAGGATAGGGGGTAGTTTTTGAAGAGCATCAAATAAAGAGCTTACCCATGGGGACGAGGGGGACCTTACTTACAAATTAAATTAAATACTAATTTTATATTATCTTTGTCCGCGGGACATTGGTATATAGAAGTCCTAACCAGTATCTTTCGGACTTGGACATCAAAAAGGTCAGATCAAATTTTTTTTTAAACATGTAAAGAATCCATATGTAGGTATTAAAAAAAAACGTAGTTGGAGGATTTTCAACAGGGTGTACTTTTTTTTTTATACCTAGGTCTGGATTTTTTACATGTTTTCATAGATTTTGATCTTACCTTTTTGATGTTTGTATCCGGACGACACGGGTTAGGACTTGTCTACAATAATAGTATAGTTCTATTTTGAGTCTATGAAGCATCTCATATTTAAATGGTGGTATATTCCAATATATCCTAACATTTTCGGACATTATAAATATCTTATCATTTCCAAGAGAACTTCTTTGAGTTAGGGTTGTCTTAGGCGATACTGTCGAACAGACGGACAAACACTGTCGAGCGTCAAATGGACAAACATGACAATCTGAAAACATTCGCCCTCGGAGGAGATAGATGACATGGATGAGGCAAATGTTCATGTTTTTACTATGTATTTTCTAGTATGGTCGAACATTCCCGTTGAACTCGTCGTTAGATGGACATGTCAAACACAACAAATTAGACAACCTTGCTTTGAGTATGTGAAATAGAATTGATTTAAGTTTTACACTCATAACTACAATTCCCAATCAGTAACTTGAAGAAAATTAGCTCAAATTCCTTAAAAGTAGTTTCAATACAAAGTCTACTCTATAGACAAAGTACCATACTTGTAGTTCATATTGGCACATTCGTGTTAGATACTAAATTAGAGGTCAAGTATTAATTTTGGTATATACCAATAATAGGAAAATCATGTCGTTGTTAGAGAGGGTCATTTCTTGAGCTAGCATGCTACGTGGTGTTGCCTTGTTCCCTTATACTAGAAAAACAACCAAAATATGACTATAACACTTCAATATGGCTTTTCTGTCATAACTAGATTTTTTCAAAGTTTATAACTAATTTTAGTGGCATGTTATTTATTTTAGTCATATGTTATTGATTATAGTCATGGATTTTCATAGAATCAAGTCATAACGGACAAGTCATATTGAATTGTTCTAGTCATACAAGTATATACTCGTGTCCTACGCACACACACACAAAAAAAAATTAAAAAATAAAAATAAAAAATGTCAATAAGGTCCTCCTTGTCCCAATGGGTGAGCTCTGAATTTGGTGCTCTTCAAAAACCACCCCCTATCCCCGACTCCCTCCTTGATGGTCCATGTGCTTTTTAAAATTCATAGCATGTCATCCCTTCCCTTTTTCTTGGTCCCTTGTGCTTTTTAAGGATTTATAGCATGTCCTTCGTTCCCTTCTTCTTTGAGTTCTGTTAGTTCCTTTGGTTCCCAATTCCCTTTTGTTATGGTTTTCTATTTTCCTTTTATTTGTTAATGATTCTCTATCTCCAAACTCCCGTTCTAGATTCCCACCCTTTCTTCACGCTTCTCCATCCCCCAACTCCCCTTCTTCGTTTCCATCATTCCTTCCTGGTTCACAATATTTGTTCCTAGTTTTCATCCTCTGTTCCCAATTCCTATCTTTTGTTCCTAGTTCCCCTCCAATGTTCCCTTGATCACCCATTCACTCTTTCTTTGCTCTCGTTTTCTTGTTCCATCTTCCTTGACCTTTTGAATCCTTGTTATACTATTGGAATCTAATAAAGTCTTAATAACAATCAAATATCACTAACGGAAACTCTTCAAAATCGTTCTTTAAAAATCTTCATGTCGTGTATACATGACCAAATGATGATGGTCATGACCACAATGTGATGGATTGGATGTAACCATGCAATATATGGATTGCCAAGGACAAACAAATCGATCGTATTCTTCTACATATAGAGACGTTGATTGTTTTCCTAGTAGTAACCCTCTTTTTTTGTTTAGTCGATACTCAACAGTTAAATAATAAGCCGAAACTATAACCACTATTTATATACCCTTGTTGTTAGAAACAACATTTTGGATGAAAGATTGAAACTTTGTAGAGCCATAACTTCTTCATCCGAACTCAGTTTTTGACAATATTATCTAGGTCACATTCCAAATCAAGCCTAGTATGTGTGGCAAAGGATTAGACCCCATACAATATCTTATGAACCAATGGCGTGCATTTAAGTGAAGAGAACTTTTGTTTTTGGGTTTTCAAATATTAAGCATGTTTTACCATTGCAAGCCAATCATGTAGAATCAAAAACACTTAAGCATACATTTTATGTCTACATACTTATGATCATAGAAAGACTTCTATCAACTTTATATCGTACCACCATAGCAGGTCCTGTCATAAATAATTATATTGTAAAAAAATAAAAAAATAAGATATTACAAGCGAAGAGGAACAAAAAGTTGGGAAATTATATAACAAAATCAAAATAACAAATCTCAAAAAATCTATTTTGGCAGACGAATCTTAATTTTCCAAAAATAGTAAATATTTGCTCCTTGATGAAGAAACCTGCTATGGTGGTACGGTAGTTGGAAAAGTTTTGATTCAAATAGCTTTGGTATTGGATTTACAATGATGGTTATATACTAGTTACATATTAGAAATATTGAAAATAAGAAAAGGTCATTGTGAAGTTGTACCTTTTCCGTCCACCATTGGATATCGACTTTACTTTTTGGAATGGATTCCAATCAAAGTCTAGTTCTAGCGGTAGAAACCTTGACCTCATTGAAGGTGTTTTGAAGATTAAATAAGGACTCGAGTGCAAGGGGATGTACTTTTGGAGTATATTTCCTTTGTATAATTTTGGTAGTCTTCACCATTGCACGGCTATCATCTAGGCCATGAACTATATTTTACTTTAATTTATTTTTATTTTGGTAAATGGGTGTTTTTTGATATGGAGGTAAATAACTTCTTAGTTGTTGAGTTTTTTGTTGTAGTAGCTTAAAATGTCTTTTCAATTAAATTTTTTCCTTGTTTGAAAGTATGAAAATTCTTTTTTCACTTTCTAAAGTAAGGGTTTTTACTTCAAACTTGGTAAGTTTTACACATTTCAGAAGTTTGACATTGTTTTGGAATTAGTTGGGAATAGAAACTTTGATGAAGGTCAAACATTATAAGCTTACATAATTCCCCCTTAACCCCTTAACGCCCGAGCCTATTTTTAGCAGAAAAGCACATTTCCATAGAAATCGTCATAAATGAAAATCAAGAGAAGCTATTAAGATCTCAACCTTACAAACTTGTAATAGACTTATCGAAGATCATGTGGACCAAAATTTGAGTCATGAGGCCTTATAGATCGGGAGATCATAACATTTTAATATCAAAAACAAACTGCAAAATTTCATCATTTTCACTTTGAGGTGGAAATGCTACCAATATACCTATTGCAATGAAAAAATCACCAACTAGAAAGATGTTCAACTTCATCTTAATAAGTCCTTTATCCAACGAAAATTCATCAAAAAAATTTCTTGGCTCAAATAAAAGCCATGCAATGGTAAAAACTACCGAACATTTTACAAAGGAAAAATAGTCCAAAACTAGACCCTTTGCATTCAATTTCATGCCTTATCTTCAAAACATCTTCGATTTTGGTAAGGTTTCTACCACTTAGAGTAGACTCTAATTGGAGGCCATCCCAAAAAATTAAGTTGAAATCCAACGGTGGATGAGGGAGATGTAGCTCCTCAAATATCATCCATTTTCTCACTTTTTCTATTGACAAAACATCATTGCAAATCCAGTATCAAAATCATTTGGATCAAAAAACTTCTCACTACAAAGTTGTTAAGAATCACCTTAAGATCATGACCATGAAAAAAGAAATCATGAAAAACTATTTTTAATTTCACATAATTGGCTTGCAATGGTAATACATGCCCCATGTTTGGAAACCCAAAAACAAGAGCTGTTTTCACTAAAGTGCATTCTATTAATTCATACTTTATTGTAAGGGTTTGCAAATTTTACAACACAAACTAGACTTGATTTGGAACCTAACCCAAGTGATTTCATCCAAAACGGACCTCGGATGAAGAAGATATGGCTCTTCAAAGTTTCTAGATGTACATCCACAATGTCGTTTTTCGACATCGTGGGCGTTTAAGGGTTAACAATGTCTACCATGTCATCATGGCACTATTGAAAAAACATTTGTCCCTATCTCCGAAGATTCTAATCTTCCAATGGAGTGACAAAATCACTCAAAATCCGGTATACTACCCTTGATAGTAAAAAGTGCAAGATCACACGCTTGGAAGTACAAAATTTAAGCACTAACTAAATCATTAGTCAATTAGATCAAGGGTGTAATTCTTTTTTACACCTCTTAACCTTAGAAGTCCAAAAACAACTCAAAACTTAGGGACCAAATAAGGCTATATTTTTTTTCAAGCCTTGAAAAGTACCAAATTTCACTTTCAATTGTACGAAATCATTGTGGTCAGACTTAGAAGATCATTGTTATCCAATAATGACAAGAGAATACAGATTAGACAAGTAACTGTGGTATATTTTCACTAACACGTGAAAGTGACGTGTAAAGATCTTCCCTTCACGTACATGACGACAGACAAGCGTTTTCAGATACATACATCCCCACTTTATGTAGATTCCTCATCATTAGTGTCCAAGTACCTCAAGATAAGAATAATTCTTCACCTAGAACACATTCTTGAATCTCTCCCTACAATTATCTTCAGTAAGAATACTTCACAACTGATACAAATTCACAACTAGTACAAATCAGTAATCCACAACTAGTACAAATTATTTCTCAATCTTCCTTGGATAAGGATGAACTCTCAAACAACATGATTTTTTCCTTATCATCCAAGCTAAAGATAGTCTACAAAAACATCCAACATTCATAACGCCATGTGTGTACCTCTCACTATGAAAGTAAGAAGTGTACAAATGTCTATGATGGAATCCATTTTACAAATTTTTCTTGAAATTAAAAAATAAATAAATGGATGATTTAATGGAATATCTTCACAATATGGGGATGGTAGCATGTGCTCATATACGTGTCTGATGTCGAAATCACGGTGATAATATACCCTATTTTTTTCCACATTCATTTATAGGAGCAAGTTATCCATTTGAAATGCCCAACATTTTTCAGGGCAGGAGAAAGCAAACCATTGTTGGGGAGGAGATGAAGGTGGCAGTGAACTTGCATGTAACGTGAGCCGACCAGTTCTAGCATGACTCAACGATGACCCATAAAGGAAAAGACATTTTTTCATTCATCCAATCTTCATCCATCCCTCTGACCCAACTCCTCCGTTCCAGCAAAATGCACATGGACAGAAGTTGATTACGAAAAGGAATGACAACATTATTAGTGGGCAATTATACGAGGAGTCGATGTTGACACCCTCATGGATGAATGAATGGAGCTCCATGTGGATGAGAGATACCATATGGGATGAAAGCTGCTGACGAATGCCCTAGAACGAGATCAGGGAATGAACGAAGATGAAGCTGTGGATGGAGCCATGGCGATGGAAGTGCTAATGTAATGGAATGGTAAGAAGTTTTATGGGATGGGACATGGCCGTGGCTGTTGACAGAGCTTGACACATTCTCAGTTGGTCCATTGCTTTTGCCATCAGGGACCGGACAGGACAGGACATGGATGGGGAGCCCTGTTGTTGTTGTTGTAACTTCGAATTGCAGCAGAAGCAGGCAGCAGCAGCTTCGATGATCCTCTTCCTGGCCTCATCTGCCTTTCACTCCTTCCCCTTCATTCAGTGTCTGAATCTGCTGTGGTGATATTGTTGTTAATGGTGGGGGGCCACAACAATTAGAGGGAGAAGGAAGAGACTAGTGAGAGAGAGAGACAAAAGACGAGCGCAAGGGCAGGCAGGCAGGCAGGCAACAAGCTGTGGTGGTGCTGCTGTCCCCAACCCTAATCTTACCCTTCCTTTTTCTTTTGGTCTTCTCTCTCTTTCGCGGATTGACTTTCGCATCCCACGATTCATTTCCTCTCCTATTTCTTAGTCTCTACGCGTTGTGAGCGTTGATAGAGGTGGCGAGGAGGAGATGATGGTGGTCAATTGGATGCAAAGGACTTGGATCTGGTGATTGATGATACAGCGCAGAAGTTTTCCTGTTAGTAGCGTATGGGAGGGAAAGGCAGATGGACGCAGCGTAACGCCGTCGCTCAATACAAATCATGCCGAGTCTGTCACACAAAGCACTACTGCAATCGTCAACGTCGTCGTCGTCGTCCGCCGCGCCTTTCAATGCATCCGCTGATGCAACACCACGCGGTAACTCCGCTGTCTGGACCCGCTCCAATACCGACGATGTCAGTCTGCCTCAGCTGCACAAGGTTATCTTCGCATCTCTCTCGCGCCTCCGTTCCGTCCGCGGACAATTCTCCCACATACCAACTCCTTAATAACATCTTGTTATCGCGCAATCAGTTTCTCTGATTCTTCGATCCCCGACTTGCTTGCAACGTGTCTTTTAGGAGCCCTAACTTGCTAATTAAAACTCCACTTGACGAGCACTTAGTCTGTGAGCTTTTACCTTTCAATTCAAAAGCTCGCGGAGGAGTTCCCAATCTGATTCTTCAGGCGATGTGAGCCCTACTGTTGGCTGGATCTACAGTCTTCGAAGCTGACAGGGAATCTGCTGGCTTTTTGACAAATTTTGACTGAAGGAATTCTGTAGGACTGGGAATTGGTGAATAGTACATGTTTACTGGTCTTCGCTCTCATGCGTAGATCATTGTAGGACATTAGAGCTGATTGAAAAGTGGTGTGAGAGACGGAAAACCAGGGGCGGTATGCCATTTTTTTGAGTTTCGCCATTCAGGGGGAAAATTAGGGTTCTGACACAGCACTGGATCTTTAAGATTCTTTTCAGTTTTGATGATTTTGCCTAGAATCTAGGCTCAGTAAGTCGTTATTGAGTCTCTAGCCGATTGACTCGAAGTGGCACTCGAATCCACGGGAATTTAGTACCTCTTCAGTGCAGGGGAACTGTGCTTTGTATATTTTGAATTCAGCTATATTGTAGTTGACAAAGAATTGGTTGTATGCAAAATGAGGTTTTTAAAGCAGTCTCTGGGCGTATCCGCAGTGGAGTGTACCTTGAGAATCTCTCTTATGAATGAAGTCTGTGATTGGATACTCAATCTGTTGAATGCCGTCGACATTTAACATTCAAGTTCGCAGATCACTATACTTCTACAATGCAGATCAGCTGTGCATGGTTCTCGTTGTTAGAGACTGACAGTGGGGGAATGCTTGAAGATATGAAATGGAGAAGATTAACTTCTGTATGAGTCTTCATATATACAAGTGTCTAAGCGTAGGATGTGCCTCCTGTGCAGTTCTGGAGTGGACTGTCGGTTGTGGCCCGCCGTGACTTGCTCCGCATTGATAAGCAGACACTGTTCGAGCAAGTGCGCAAGAACCTGTACTGCTCGCGGTGTCACGGACTTCTGGTGGAGGGGTTTAGTCAGATTATTCTCTATGGGAAGAGCTTGCAGGCCGGCATGGTGGGGACCAAAAATGTTGCAGGACCTACAGGCAGGCATATGACAGAAAATGGACACAGTGCAGCAGTTGCAGCAGGCTTCTCTGATGACGCGAGGGATCCGTCTGTTCATCCGTGGGGTGGCCTTGCAGCCACTCGTGACAGTATGTTGACGGTTCTGGACTGCTTTCTGGATGGGATGCCGCTTGAGGTGCTTCAAAATGTACCTCCCACATTTCATTACTTCATTCACAAATTGTTAGGTAGCCAGACTGTTTAGCAAGTGAAGATGCATTCAGGGCTTGCATCGATTGCAAAGCTACAGAATTTTCGTATTGTCAGTTGCTGTATCAACTCGACAGCCTTCGAGTATTAGTTTGCAACTTCAAGCTTCGCACTGTTGAGTATGTTCCAACTGTAATGGTCACGAGGACCTCATGTTTGACCTCATGTTAGACAGTGATCATCACGGTATTGTGTGATAATCCATTATGAAGATACGTTTGGAACGGTTTTTCTGGTCATTTGCCCGATTCAGTGTTCGTGACTAGAGCAGAAATACTTATCCCCGAACGGAAAGTCAGCCGAATGCTCATTCAGAAGTGACGTGAATTTCTACTGACAGGTGTTTGAGAGTGCCCGGGCAAGAGAGCGAGAGCGGGAATTGCTGTACCCTGATGCATGTGGTGGAGGTGGAAGAGGCTGGATCTGTCAGAACGGGAGCTTTAATGGACGGGGGCATGCGCTGAAAGAAACGTGTGCTCTTCACACAGCTAGGTTATCTTGTGAAGCGCTTGTTGACTTCTGGTCTGCCTTGGGGGATGAAACGAGGCGCTCTCTTTTGAGAATGAAAGAGGACGATTTCATAGAAAGACTCATGTTCAGGTAAATTCCGGACACATGTAGTTTCCATCTGGGAGTTCTCAAGTGCACTACGTAACAAAATCATTTCAAATAATTAACAAATGTGCTTGCTCTTCATGGCAGGTTCAACAGCAAACGATTTTGCCGAGATTGTAGGCGTAATGTTCTACGGGAATTTAAGGAGATGAAAGAGCTGAAGCGCTCTCGAAAAGAACCTCAGTGCACACGGTGGTTTTGTGCTGCTGACACCGTTTTACGATACGAGGTACTCACAGAGAACTACTAAGTTGAAATACCGCATCGGCAAATGCTTTTGTCATCACTAAATTTGTCCTCAACTTTCATAGGTTTCGCAAACTCATGATAGGCTGCCTGTGTTAGACTAACTTTCAAGGAGTAGACTCCTCTTTATCATGGACAAGCAGGACTATCTAGGTCGACATTCTTAGGGCAATAGATGGTATTGGTAGTCTAAACAAGTTATCGAGGTGTTTGTTGCATCATTTTTAGTCGTGCCCGTTTGTGTAGCAAATTTTTGACTCCGGACACTTTGCTTTCCTGTTTTCAGGTTTCAGAGAGTGCAGTGCAAGTTGATTGGCAGGATTGCTTTGCTGGTGATGGAGGCAGTGCCTTTCAACGCTTTGAATGGGCATTGGGCAGTGGAGAAGGGAAAAGCGACATCTTGGCTTTTGAAGACGTGGGCCTATCTGAGTCTGCTTATGTGGATAACCTCGATCTTTCAAATACAAGTGCTTGTTTTATAACTGTACGTGGTTGGAAGCGTGATGGTCGATATACGGAGCTCTCTGCTAAAGCACATGCTTTGAAAGGGCAGCTGTGTGTTCACCGGCGACTGATCGTGGGAGACGGTTATGTATCGATAACTAAAGGGGAGAGTATACAAAGATTTTTCGAACGGGCAGAGGAGACAGAAGAAGAGGAGGTATGTGACATCACAGTTCAAGTCAGAAGGATTGTTCAGTTGCATTCCATTTGTTCCTGCATGAAGCTACTTGAGTGTGTTGCATGACAAGAATTATCTCTTGGAGGAGATGTTTCTAATGAAACAGACCCTAGGATTAATGTTGAGAAAATACATTTGGAGAGAGAATAAAATTCCGATTTGCTTTCAGGATGAAGATGCTATCGACAAAGATGGAAATGATTATGAGGGTGAGGCTTCTCGTCCTCAGAAGCATGCTAAAAGCCCTGAGCTTGCTCGGGACTTCTTGTTAGACGCAGCAACTGTCATTTTCAAAGAGCAGGTACGTCTTGTGTCCTGTCAAGTTCTAATTAATTAATTTGGCCCATATTCCTTCTGCTTTAATGAGGGCCACGATAGTACAGAACTGTACCTTTATGATTGTGTTCACACGTGCTGATATTTCGAGTTTCCTGTCTACAGGTAGAGAAGGCTTTTAGAGAGGGCACAGCACGACAAAATGCTCATAGTATTTTCGTCTGCCTAGCTTTGAGCCTACTTGAGGAGCGTGTTCGCGTAGCTTGCAAGGAAATCACAAGTCTTGAGAAACAGGTCGATTGCTTTATCCTAGACGATTGATCCTACTGCTGCGCTGATGCATATGTCCATTTATTCTGCTGCTTTTCAAGCTAGAATGTACTATCTTCGTCTACAGGAAGTACTTGACATAGGACCTACAATGGACAGGAGGCGTATTTTCTTTTATCAGTTTATCGGCTTCTTTGTGTTGCTGTAGTCTGCCAATCTCTGCCCACGCCTCTAGAGAATAAGGGCCTGTGTGACTGTTCATTGGATTTGGGTTCTGCATGACATTTTATGTCTCATTCTAGGTTTCATTAAGTATAAAAGTACGAGTGTGTTGTACTGATGCATTATCACTCGGAATTCTGCTCTAATTGTATGCAGAATAAGCTCTTGGAGGAAGAAGAGTACGAGAAGCGGGAAGAGGAGGAAAGACGAGAGCGAAGAAAACAGAAGGAAAAGGAGAAGAAGCTTCGGAGAAAAGAGAAGTTGAAAACCAAAGAGAAAGGCAGTAGAAAGAACTTCACTCCGGCCACATTAGATTCCGATGGTTGCTTGACAACAGGCCTCTTGGGTGAGGATTTCTTGAACTTAGGAGTTCTTTACATCATTCTTCCTCTGCTATCAGTGCTTCCATGCATCCGCTTATCTCATGTCGGGCGCTGTCTCGTTGCGCTGTTTGTATATTCTAGTCTTTTGGGCGTCTCGTGAAAGAATCAACTGCTTAAACCATCGACAGTATTGGACTTATCAGATGACGATCATGAAGAGGAGCGGGAAAGCAATTCAGGCAGCCAAGTGGAAGGAACTGAAAGTAATAATAGCGAGGACAGTATGTCTGCAAGACCGTCATCTCCAAACATGGTTGAGGCGAGGCCCTCAGCTGATGGTTTTGACAGTGAGAACGGAGGTTCTAGTCAGCATGAGTTCGCTCCTGCGCAGGTTATAGATGACGCCCTTGGGTCGAGGGATGGAAATGGCGCATTCATCGTGGAGAGGTCGAAATCTGCCAAAAGGAGAACACAGGGTCGAAAGGGTTCAATAGCTAACTCGAATGGAAGCTTCAGAAACAGATCTATTGAAGCCGGGAGTAGCGGCAATTCCCGAAGAACAATTAATGCATATTGCTGCGAAGAGACTCGCGTTCCAAGTTCTCAAGGGCAACCGAAGAATGGAACTTACAGAACCGAGCCCGAATTTTCCACAAAACGGGCAGATGGTTGGTCGAGCTCTCCATGCAGTAACAACAGATCTGAAGCTGCTCAATCCTGTGCTTGCGGCACTTCTCATGCCAGCTCTCGGTCCAAGGTTGGGCATCGAAGTTTCGGTAGAACAGTACTTGGAGAACCAAATGTGGGCAGTAGATCGATGGAACGTACTGGTGTTGGGGTCGCAACAAAAACGCCGATACAAGCTGGAAACCTGGAGAGTCGGAAGTCGACTGACTCACAGGGAAGATCCGTCCCAGCCACGAGGGATCAAAGGGTTGGCGGTACTACAGACAGACCTTCAAAGCCATCACACACTAAGAGTTCGTCACTCGATCTGGGGTCTGGGACATCCAGTATTCACTCTGGGGGGCCAAGATCATCTCCGAGTGGAACAACAGGGCTTGAGAATGGCTTTTCTGTGGCTGTCGCAGTGAAACCTATGTGGACCCCGCGCGCTGTAAGCACTTCAGGCGGCCCAAATGGCATACCAGGGAAGGTTTTAGCAACTGGAGGTCGTCCTTTGGACAGTGAACATGGGAAGAGTGACAGCCTACGTAATGCTCAAGCGAGACCCATCAGCCCTTGGACTCCTGGATCCAAACCTACATCACCGGAGTCAATAAGTGGGACAACAGTCGTAGAGTTTCCAGAGAGCTCAAAAGAAGAGCCGATTGTTTCGGAGTGCCCATCTGCTCTCGAGGATGGAGAATTGATCGATGCCGATACACCCCAGACCATTCCCGCTCCGGATGGACAGGTCATATCTGCAGATACCGAAACGAACGGCCGGAGTTCTTCACCAATGACTTGTGCTTCTGATTCAGCGAGCGAAGATTTGTCAATGCAAGCAGTGGCAGTCGTGAACTCACTTGGGATCGAGGAAAGAGGAAGTGGTGAATCTCGGCCCGGGGGTTCAGGAGAAGAGCAAGAAGTTCCACGTGCTTCAAAAGCCAGCGTGACGCAGGGAGCAGTCCACATGGCACCTGTGGCGGACTTCGCCTCTCAAGTGCATCATGGTACTCCATCTATGCCGGGGCTCCTTCCGCATCTTCATGGTAATGGACACTTCCCTCAGGGAGCTTATTTGAGGCCGCCGAGCAATGGCATGTATGGATTCGCAAGTGACATAATGCCATCCCAAGCGCCCTTGCCACATCCTGGTCCCGTGGGTGTTCACCATCCCCAGCCGTTTGGGTATTTTCCCGTGGGCACCTGGGCAATGCGTGCGAATAGCGGTGTGCTTCCTCTTCCTCAAGGAGGTGGATACGGACCTGGAGGCCTAGCTATGGGCGTGCTTCCTCCGATGTCTTTGGCTGTCCCAGGTGCTGGATCGCCAGTAGGACTTGGACTTGGTCACCTACCTGCAATTCCGGATGGACTGAGCTCGCTGCAACTGGGAGATCATCAACGAACTGTGACTCATTCTGTGTTCCTGTCTCGCTTCGGGGCGTCACCAGGAAGGGGTGCTCACGGTCGAGTATTAGTTGAAAGAACTCCAGCAGTCTCTGATGGGCCGGATTTCAACGAGCCTGGTGGTCACTTGTCACATGGCCTTGCGCTTTCCAACGGCTCATCATCTTTGCCTGGGCTCAGTGAGAGACGTCACGCCGAGTCGCCGACATCGACAGCCGATTTTTCGTTTTTTCACTCGAAATGGCCTATCTCCGGCGAGAACGACTCCTCCCTGAAGGTTGCAGATGCGGACAGTAACGGCGTGGGCAAACTGTCTACAAGTGGTGCAGAAAGAACACAGTGTATAGGAGGGTCGGACTTAGCCTCTACGAAGCCGAGCTTAGCTGCAGGAGAATATAGTCTCTTCGCGTCTGCACCCAGCAATGGTTTCGGCTTCTTCTAAACGAGAAACTGCTTCTCAAATTGATTCCAGGTAATTGAACTACTTGAACCCGTATAGAGTGAGTAGTACGTTAGCGAAAATGACACAGCTCTTTGTGAAAAAGTGCTTCAGTTCCCCACTATAAGATAGAAGGGGTTCCTAGGCCAAGAGTATTGTTCAAATTTATGTATGAGATTCAATCAAATCTCTCAGATTTAATAACTTCAGTTATTTCTCCTTCGTTCTCATGCAACGATGTATTTTTTCTTACTCTTGTTCACATGCAATGATATACTTGTACCATGGCTCCTAGAGCATGTTATACTATTCGAACATTTGAACTTCATTCAGGTTCATGCGTCAAACCAGCTTTCATTGCACATTTACAACTAAGACATAGCAATTGTTGGGGATCCTGAAACTTCTCTTTAAGTTTGACAAGCAACTGAATTCATTAATCCTTGTTACGACGTCCATTGAGAAAGCTGATACAGGTTCATGGGGGAAATGTATTCGGTCGAGCCAGAGAACAGCTTCTTGCTCATAAGAATGTTCACAGCCTCCGTGGGGTGGAACTCATCCCAGAAGATGTACTTGAGGCGATCCTTACACAGGGCGTTAATGAGATCATTGAGAAGACCACATGGTAACGTGCCCTTGTATGCTCCCCGAAACGCACAGCACCCCGGGTAAACCACTTCAAATCCTGCTCCCACAAATCACACTTTTGAGAATCAGAAAAAGTATATCTTAAAGAAGTCAAGAGAGTGTTCTCAGATTGTGGCGAGGGTACCTTGTTGGGCTGCGTTTTGCATAATTTCCAAGCCAGAGTGGAAGCTGTTGGCATGCAGAAACATGGATCCAGGCCACGAGCCGGTAAGTCTCGGAAGCATCTCCTGCAGGGCCGCATTGTAGGCGGCCGCAATCTCATTCTCCGAAGCCACACATGATCCGTTTAGGGACCTCGTAGTCGTGAGCGCCATGGAAATTCGCGCAGGCATGCATCCAATTTGTCCTATCGAGTTTATGACAAATTTCCGAGCTCCCAGATTGTACATCTTCTGTACAGCACAGCCGCCACTCTAACCCAATGAATACTGCCATGCTTTTAATTATGCAGGATGCTTGGAGAGTGCTGAGAATGTGAGGGATTCCATTCAGTCGTTTCAAACGGACCAGATAATTAAAGTAAGAAATTCCTTCTTTCAGTCTATGATTATGGTTCCTGCAGCGAATTTTTTTACCGAAATCATGAATATGGAGAGTTTCTCAAAAAATCAGAGATCAAAGTAAAGAAGTTCCTGAAATCAAGACTCAACTATCTAAAAAAGTTCGCATGGTGAATACTTTCAGCAGTTGCTCGAACTGGGCAGCAAGGAAGATGTAATACTGGGGAAGTGTATACTTCGCTGCCATTTCTGAGTTGGGCAACAAGTAGTTGTAGAGGAAGTCGTTCGTCCCCAAAGAGACAAAGAAGAGTGATTTAGCTAACAGAGTTTTCGCCTTCGATTCCCCGAGCAGCTCTTGCAACTGCACCACAGTCCTATTGAAGTACACCACTTGCATACTGGCCGATAAGTACTCAACCTGCACACTCAATGAATAAAATCATCATTGAAAGCTCACGTCTAGTCAAGATGGCTAACATCCACAAACGGCGAGAACGAGAGAGAACGAGAGAGAGAGAGAGGTGAGCTCACAAACATATCGCCACTCTCGTCAAGAATCCCTGCAGCACCGGACGCATAATTCACTCCTTGCAAAATCTGCTCACCTCTGCTGGTGGGGGCTAGTGCAGGAGGAGCATACTCCAGCCCAATTCCTTCAGCTGCACACACACTCGTGTCATGTCAATCCAAGATCTACCAATCTTCACAACTCCGTTAAAATGGCAATATCCCGCAAATTGGTACTTTGAGTACTTTTAGGGAAACTAGAATTTAAGAACAAGAGAAATATTAGAGGGCTAGAAATATTACACAGAAGAATTGGATGCTTGGAATGTAGCATTTAGGAAGTTGACGGTTTGGTATGTCAAAAACAACACTTTGAATTGTGTGCATCAGAGTGTGTTGCTTTACTTTTACAAGAGCACATGCTCACCTATGATGTCCACCAGCGTCTTGCCGTTACAGAAGCGGCCGGTGGCAACCCCATTGGGGAAGTCGATGCCATTGGGCGGTGCATTGGCCTTGGCCATGGCTGAGGCCAGATAATTGTTGTTCCCCACATCCAGCAACGAGTCTCCGAACGTGAACATGGCAGGAAACAACGGTGTCGTAGCAGCGCCCACATAGCTCGTTAAAATCGCCACTAGTATCACCACCCTCATCATTTTATTTGTCAATTCTATCATTTTATGTCGCAACTCGTTTGCTACTACAGCGATCACATCGATCATCCTTGCAACTTCTTAATGGTAATCGATTTCTTTCTTTCAGTATAAGCATTTTTGTATTTGTAGCAGTGAGACGTTTCAACACACCAGAAGCATGGTCACACAAATTTCACATGATAAACAATGAGCCTGCCATACCAAGCAAGTGAGTGCATGCATGTGAGACTGCGCTTAGTTCATGGAATTGCCTTTTTACTCAAAGGCCTGCAAACAATCTTAAAGTTCCGAATCTCAGTCGCATCGTTCTATGAGTATTTGACTTTTGTCTTTACAAAATCGACTCGTACCGGTTGTACTGGAAAGAGCAGGATGTTAGAGTGAATCTCGGAACAGAAGTAAAAGCAAGGATAATGAACCAATGTTGGTAAAAACTCATGCGCCTGTATGGACAAACTACAGTACCTTTTATTCACAACCATCACCAACCTGCATTTATATATGACAAATTTTCAAGTCATTACAGACATAATCCCTTTTTTTTTTTTTTTTTGTCATTCCCGTCATGTTAATCTGAACAAAAACAATTGCACACAATTTTTACTAGTGCCAATTAAATGATTATTATAAGACTGTCTTTCATGTATACAATTTGTGATGAAAGAATTGGCACTACGCATGTGTGGCCACTATATTCTCATGTATTTTAAGCTCCCACTTTCACTGATTGCATTGTATCAGTTTTGATGAATAAACCTCAACACGACTTCAATTGTTTTTATGGGTAAAAACAAACCACTTTTGACTTGTGTTTGATTTAGGCTGTCAGTGTGTGGGAGTTCTTTATGAAAACTGAAACTATATTTTTTCAACTAGTGAAAACAACTAGTGAGAATTTTACATTGGTACAAGATGAGGTGAACACACATTAAGGCATGAAGCTCCACTTCCAACACTCTACGTTCGAGGAGTTGGTGCATATATTCTAAGGGAGACCTTGAGAACTTCATGAACTTTGAGCAAAGATTTAAGAATTGTACGGTTAAGGCACATCTATATCTCTGCTTTCAGAACTCATAATGGATTATAGTAAGGTGGCCAATAATGGCGCAATTTTCAGCACGGAAAATCTACTCGCATGTTATCTATGCAAGCAGTTTTTTGTGCATGGGGAAAATTATTAGAAAGTTGGAATCATCATTTTTGGACTCTTATACAATGAGTTATGAATCTTTGTAGTTGAAAATCTAGGTGTTTCTAATATGGTGCCTTGAAGTGATACCCAATAATATATAGAGTGAGTGAGTACATGGTATTATTGTATGGAGAAACTATGTACCTATGAGTGAAGATTAGTGAATCTCAACTCTCCTCTTTACCATCCCGTCACTTAAAAGTAGATAAAAACCTCTTGTCGATAAAACTCGATGACAGATGTGCATAGAAATCACTTGCTTATGACATCAATTCGAGAAGTCTTATTCCAAAATAAACTGTTTCTAACATGGAAGTTGAACCTTTGTGAGTGCCCACTTTCAAGCAGGTGAAGTTGATTATTAAACAGCATATCCAAACATTCTGAACCTCCACACCAGCCAGGAATCATATAAGTTTTGGATTATATAGAGTACATACACTTGAAATAAGGTAGCAATGTGAACAATCAGGAGATGGCGATGTGCTGTACAGAATCACAAGAAATGAACAGCCATCCGGACCGTGATGCTGAAAGCCGGTGAATTCCAGTCACCTGCAGGCCTCTTTCAAGTGCACTCCTCGTACCATTCTTCTCCGGCAAATTCGATGCCGCAGAATTCCCAATCAGAGTGATGTTGAACACGCTCAATACAGTACAAACGAAACATTTCTATAAGAGGTAAAGACTCACTCCACCACGCAAATATCTCGCTATTGGGCGACCCTCTCAGTTGTTGGATTCCAAACCTCCTCTTCTGTTGGTGTTGTTTGCGATTCTACATGAGCCTTCGTTATTCTATGTGCAACGTTTGATGTGCATGTTGTTTACAGAGTTGGTGACCATGATGAAGTCTGTGGTGATGTTCGCGATGGTGCTCAGCATGGTGCCGGTCATGAACGCTGCGACGCTCCACAAGGTTGGCGGTGCGCTGGGATGGAACTATCCTCCCACTCAAGGAGCAGGCTACTTCGCCAACTGGGCTGCTCAGAATCAATTCCGTGTTGGTGATTCCCTATGTAAGACATCCTGCTTTCTCCCATTCCACGGACCTCAAAAGACTACTGCAAAACCTTGGTTGAAACACTATGAAGACAGTGTGACAACCATATTTTCGTACGAGTATTTTAACAAGTGTTTGATAGTGGTTTAAACGATTGAAAGTGGTTTGGACACACCATGGTTTTGTACTGATGGAAGCATTGCTAAAACTGAAATTTCCGTTGGACCTGACAGCTTTTGAGTACATTGGTGACAATCATAATGTCGTCCAAGTTGACCGAGCGGCCTACGAAGCGTGCACGTCAGAAAGGCCGATGCAATTGTACAGCGCAAATAAGGTGGTCGTCACCCTCCCGAGCCCAGGCACGTATTACTACATCTGTGGAATCAAGGGCCATTGCGACTACGGCATGAAAGTCGCTCTTACTGCCACTTAAGTGCATCTGTGGGGTGCTCATAGTCAATTTGCTCTTTTGCTTTTCATTTGTTGGTACTCGAAAGGGCTGTTAGTATGGACAACAGACCATACAGACCCTGGATTTCCGCACTTAGCTTGTACTGTTGAAAATGGAGGTTGCCATTGAGGCTTATAATATAACAGAATTTACAAAGTAACCAGTTCTCTGAGTACTATCTGACATCGTCTTCCGGAATGAAAGACAAATTATGATACTTGGTCGATTCTCATCTCGTCCTTGTTGGACGCATATTCACTACGTATTTAATGGTTGTCTACAATTCGCCTTCCTCCATCCGCCTGCACACATACGTAATCTTTCAGTTGAAGCTTCAAGAAAAGAGGAAGTTGAACCATTTCAGTGCACAGGAAACAAAAGAGTTGAGATTGGTCTTTCGCCTTACCCTATGATTGCTTGAAGGTCGTTTTGAAATAGATAGTCTTGATGGGGTGCCGTCCTGTTGATACTCGTAGAACAGGGTTGATACAAGGCGTTAAGCCGTTGCGATTGGCACGAGATCATGCGGGTGATGAATGAGCCAGAGGCAGGATCGATGCCATAGCCATCGTTCCAGCTTCGCATCTCCGAGGGAAGGAGGTGCCATTGAAGAGCGCCTGATGCCGCGCCCTGCTTCGCCACCGCCGTCTCATACACTTGATCATACACCACACCGTAAAATGCCGCCTGCATCGCCTGCGAAAATCTAGGTTTCTCTTCCGAGAGCCCGAATTCCGTGACGAGCATGGGCATCCGAAGAATGTTCTCTGCGTCGTCTTCGTGCGCTTTCACCCACTCTTTGAAAAACTCTACTTTCTCATCAACACTCGTCTCCGATGAGAGCCTGCACAGCATCCATGGAAAGTATCACATTAAGCTATAATGCGATATCCAACCAAATCTAAACTGTATGAATCTGAATTTGTCAGTTTTTGTGAGATGCTTGCTGTGTCGATTGAAGATTAATGTCGGGATTTTAAGGATTTGTACATTCTCGAGGAATGTCCAGATTATTCTTCCTTATTGGTTGAAATCTTGTTTTTCGAGCGATCGGAGGAGCCCCGATGTGTTACTTCCGGGCTGCTCGAAGTAGTCAAATCTAACATCAGGGTTCTTACCATGCATCGGGATACGCGTGGATTGTTGCGAAATCGATTCCTGGCAAGTCGTGGTCTGCAACGAAATCGGTGCCGAGTGTGCCGAAGTAGCTGCTTGGATTGGCGTCCATTGAGCCGCGGCTGGTTGATGAGTAGAAGCCCTCCGTCCCGACTGTTAACAGGTGCTTGTTGTCTACACTCTTCACATACGAAGCCATTTCTCGAACCCATGCCTGCCATAGCGATAAAGTTTGTAAAAGGACTGTTCACAAACAAAATAGATTGGTAGATCCAGTGGGAGCAGAATCGAACATTGAATTTCTTTCCCGATGGGTCGGATTCGCATCGTGGCTCATTCATAAGCTCCCAGCCGAAAATGCTTGGATCATCACGATACTCCAATCCGGTGTAGGTGTTCACTCTCGTCAACACGGCCTGCAACACAATTGGGAGGCCTCAAAAACTTGAGCAAGAACTAGTTTCGTTACAATATTCACATCACGAGCGATATACACACGATGCTAACAGAGATTGAGTTTGAGATTGAAAGGGGATTTTTAATGCGAACCTTGACATGATTCTTGTAGTACTGTCGGCACTTGGAGTTAGTGAAGAAATCGTCCTCGTTGTCCACACTCTCGCCGGCCGCCTTGGCCCATGCGACGTATTTCGCCTTGCCGCCATAGTCATGCCAATTGTTTACTAGACTCAGCAACAACCTCACTCCGTTTTGCTGAGCTTGATAGATCGCGTAGTCCAACCCCTGCACCAATTCTTCTCGTCAATCACCACCCGCATTGCTACTTCTCCAAATTCTAGGGAGCTTCGACTCTTTGTATCTCTATACATACTACTTCCTCGTAGAGTATCCTCTACCTTACGATGGATGAAGCGATGGTAACTTTAAAACGAAATAGCTTGCCCTTCATTGTACAACTAAAGCTCGAGACATAAGTGGCCAGAGTACAGATCTAAAAGCCGCACAGCGTGATGATGAATATCCGAGCTACATTGATTTTTCCCCGGAGCCACACAAAAATATAGCACTTCAAACATGCTCCATGGCGGTAAGATTGCAGAATCAAGGACAAAGCAACGTTACAAACAAAGCATACCTGAAACACATTCTCGTCATAATTC
Organism: Bryum argenteum; assembly: GCA_037043015.1. NCBI lineage: Eukaryota > Viridiplantae > Streptophyta > Bryopsida > Bryales > Bryaceae > Bryum > Bryum argenteum. The sequence goes on from CM073324.1 coordinate 3,403,029, forward strand.
CCGGGCGAGATCTGCATTGCTTGGTACTCATTTTCATTGAAAGCCCAAGTGCGACACACAGTGAGCCCCAACGCAGCTCCCTGGCGCATGATGGTGTCTACTCGGGGCCTGGTACTCGCGTCGGAGCCTTCCACCATCAACCAGTACGAGTTCCAGCCGTTGACGTAGAATGGGTACCCGTCGAGAATGAACGTGTCGCCCAATCGCATCACGACACTCCATGCTGCCAGTGCCGCCAGGCTTACGATCGTCATAGCCTACTCCTGCAATCACCCAATGAGCCCAGATCAAACACAATCGTCATCGATACTCAGCTCAGATCTGTCTGTAGTAAAATGCTGGCAATGGCCATAGCTGGTTAGTGGAGCTTACGATGGAGAGTGAAGCGCGGGGTTGCGAGTGCTGCTTCGCAGGACGGATCCTGCGAAGAGGATGGTGCTGATGACGGAGCGGGGCTTTATACTGAGCAAGAGAACCCAGGAATAGGGGGTGGGGGGGGCAGTGTGAATGGAATTGAGAACGCGGCGGTGGTGTTCTTGGTGCGCGTTTCCAATTTATGGGGGCGTCACTCGGTGGTCGCTGATTTGTGCTGTAGATTCTGCCTCTCCGGCCACGCCATGGTCCCACTTCGGTGATGCTACGTCAAGCTTCTGTCTCATAGGTTCGCCACCCTCTCTCCTTGTTCCTGACTTGGTCAAGGTCCAACCCTTCCTTCTAGATTGACAACTGAAGTCTTTGATGTTCCAAGGTCCTGGCTTGAGTAGAATGGATTTTTTGTATTTTCTAGACCAGCAAGCTCATTGATAGGACTGGCCAAGGGAATCAATTATTGGAAATGTGTCAAGTCTGTAGAAGATTGCACCAATTATGTAGTAAAGTTTTGGTAGAAAGAGCGGTCGGTGTTTCTAAAATTGCACACTCTTACAATGTACGCACACCATCCATACATTAAAAATCAAAGTTGGAAGCTACAATGTACCTTTTCTTGGATGTATTCAGTATACATTCTTTGGTCTTGTGCAGTTTTCAAGCATCCTACGAAAGGCTGAAGTGCTTCAAGTTTTTGGACAACTTATAAAAATGTGTGATAAACTTCAAGTCTTCTAACTTCCTGAAATCTTTATCCAAAGAGATAGTTACTGTTATTTGTCTACTTATATAGCACTCTTTTGGACGAGATTTAATTTACTCAGTGGCATACTTTCTTCCAATCAATTTTCTGTGATTAGTAAATTTATAATGCTTAACATTTTGTGTATTCTGCGTTAAAACTATTGATTGCATCAATTCAAAATCAAGGGATGAGCTCCTCCCCATTTAATGTGTAAAATACTGAAAGGTATTGGGGATTTATGCATTGCTTTGAAAGAGTGGCAGTAAAGACTGTTACTTGGATAATTGAAAAGTCTGGTATTGAATGTTACACAAGGCAGTTGCTTTGCTCGCTTCGTAATCCAAGAGACTACAGTGGCAATTAGGATTTGGGCGGTGAGCCTTTACTTGGAGAAGATTCTACACAAGCATGATTTTTCTTATTGGCAATTGTTTTACGACAATTTTACGTCAAACTGGACTTGGAGGATAATATCTCAACAAGTCATCATTTAAGGTTAAAGCTTTAGGAAAGAGTAGCTAAATTTTGGTAAATCTTCAATATTCTAACGTTGTTTTATTTTTTATTTTTTATATAATTTTATTTTAATATTAAACACCATGCAATGAATGGTCCGCTTACATCCCACAAGTACACCCCTAGTGACATAGTACACCTAACTACTAGGGTGTAATGTGGGTGTAATGTGGGATGTATGCGGACCATGTTCCACTCCACAAGACATTGTTGATCAATGTTACAAACATTAATCGTAAACGGTAACAGTAAATGTCACGTGTCACCATAGTGTTATAACACTAATTTTCAAACCATAACACAAAATGTGAGAGCATTGCGAACTTTCATGCAAGTGGAAGAATTTACTGGAAGGGGTGCAATTGGTGGCTTGAAGGAAAGATAAGGGACATTGATTGCAATGGCAGCCCAAAGTGAAAAGAGAGTTGAGGAGTAGTATTATTTACCAAAAGTTTTTCATTACACTGATCTCCACATAACACTAATCAACAACTCCTCTCTAACGATGGCAGGAAAAGAAACATATGAAACAAGGACTTCTTGCACCAGATTCTCAGGCCAGATCTTCATACCATCTTTGGAATAGCTGTAATTTCTTGCATCTAATTTCTAATTTCAACATACTAAGGTACGTCATAGTAATTCCGTACTTGCAAACAAGAATATTTGAAATCTCAGCAATTATAGTGATCCCATAAGAGCATCTCCACCCCTACTCGCCTAGTGTCTGACACACGCAATAAGTGGATGAGAAATGCTAAGGTCCCTTCAAAAATGTCCTGTGACTCTTTACTATGGCGCGTCAAGAAATGGCCCTCCAAATCTAAGTTTAGTTGACTAAATCTGACATTCTACTTGCTATTGGTGCATTGACTATTTCACATGCACTTTTGGTGCTTGAGGAGCCTTTAAGGGTGGGAGAGTGTGATTTCAAGGGCTCTTCAAATATAGATGAGCTTTTTTAGCGAGTCACCTTTAGCGAGTTTGGGTGGAGATGCTCTAAGGGCTAAGAACAAAAAAAATATTTCGGTGCGCCTATCTTAGGTCATCTACATTCCTGTTTCACGATCCTGTTTCACTACACCCATGGTTACAGGAGTACAGGAGTACAGAGAATATGTCGTATTTGTTCCAAAAATCTTTCACATATATACAAATTTTTTGTACTTTTAAAATATCTAGACAATCTTCTTGTGATGGGTATTTACAAGTACGAAAAATAGTTTGTAAGTGCGCATAAATTTAGCTAGAAGTATTAAAATACAGGAATATTCTTGTACTCTGGTAACCTCGACGACACCCCCGGAAGAGATTTACAAGGAATCTGTTTCACTATTCTTTAAATTGACAGCGATTTGGAGCAGAGTGTTATAAAAAAAACCCAAACAGGTTTTTTGAACAAGTCCACATAATTCATAGTGTGAACTGTGAAGTGCAAGAAGGGGCAGGTTGTGTTTGCAAGGCGGTCATATTCATGTGATTAACTACAGACATTTTCCTGCACCTCATGTTTCTTACATGCAAATCCACACATCATGTCCTTTTTATATCATTTTTTATTCATGTCGCTGCCGGGCGTGCGATGCAAGGTTGACTCAGTTTGTGTTGTTCTTTGGCAGTTTGACAAGCTAACTAGATTTCCATTGAGAAGTGTATGAAGTTAGCATGTCAACTTGCATTTTCATGGAAGCAATCCCTCATGGATCTTGCGTTTGGAGTAGCTACACTCATGGGCTTGTTATGGATCTAAGTTTACCAATATTGAAGGTACTTCTTGATGAATCCAAGTCTTGTTACTTGTGGTTCTTACATTCAAAGAGACCTCTTATTGAAGCTTTGAATACAAGTGAATTGGTCTTGTAAAATCATGTGACCATGGTATTGAAGTAAACATCAATGTCCATATATCATCAATAATTTTGTTTCTTGAGTCAAGCTCTCGCTTATAGAATGTAGTTTAGAAGTCACCCTCGAGAGGGGGAAGTAGTATTGTTCTAATTTTCCTTTGTCTGGTGACCATCGGGATATTAGCATTACGAACGGACACTTCACTCACGCCGACCCCTTAAAAAGGACCGGAGTTTCTATCTATCTATCTCATCTAGTTTAGAAGTTGGCTTGAGATTTCCGCCTTTGGATTGCTCAATAAAAAACGATGGTGCCTAGTTTGTGTTTGGACATATGAAGAGATAACTCATGAAAGTGAATGAAGTTTTGTAAGATTAAGATGCTTTATGACTCTCCAAACTAGTGAATAAATGCTAGTAGAAGTGTAAATACATAAGTGAAAACAAAATTGTAATAAGGTGGCTGATTTAAAAATTCACACCACAAACAACAATAATTGGAGCAACCGGCAGATAATTGGAACATTAAAGCGTAACATAAAGTGTTGTAAGCCATAGTTGTTGTTGCAATTGCACTATATGAACTCTAATTGAATTACTCAAAGTTATGAGAAAGAAGAAGAAGCCACGTAAGTAACTTGACGTGCAATGAAAGGCAAGAAACTAGGCAAAGAGCACAAGTATGAATGCACAGCTGTAATGGAATTGTAATGCAATAAAGCGTAGAGCTCAATTATTTTTAAGAAAAAGATACAACAAAAGTGTAGGTGTCACGGTGAAAAAGGAGCGCTTGTAAAATAAAAAATAAACCCGTGAAAAATAATGACAAAGACCTTAAAGAGGAGACAACGTTTTGGAACGAGGAAAAGTCTTGAACAGGAGGAGAACACCAATAATCCAATTAGGGCTTGACACAAGATTGTGCATTGGTTTGACGCTTTCTGCCCTCAAGTGTAATTATTTATTTATCCATCAAACCAATGTAAAATCTTATACATAAAGACAATGATGTGGTCATGACCTCATGGCTAAAATTTATGAATAAAGACATATAAAGTAATGGTGTTCTACCTTATGACTCATTTTGAGAAGCAAAATGATGTCAGTATTATGAACAATTGCCCATTATATATGAATTTTAACAAACATGTAAAAACTCAAACTTCTCTCTTCATTTTATGTCCTGTGAAAATAAAAATTACGTAAACATATATCTAATTTACCAAGGACCAAGAATTTGCAAAATCTCCATTTTCTATCATTGCTATTAAATATAGTATTGGCTTGCCAACTATACTATACTAATGATCTCTTCTAATTTTGAACATTATAACCTCACGGGAGGTGAGAAGTTTGATGCTAAGATTCATTATACAAAATACATGTACAAGGTAGGTACTCATTCAACGGTACAATCCTTAATCCCTAAAGATCCACGAGAACCAAATCGGGCTTTTGTTATTTTGGGCAACCTAGATAAATAGGTTTAGAGTAATATTTTTGCCTAATTTTTTTGATGAGTGCTCCTTATACTGCAAAGTGTATGTGGTAAAATTTCCAAAGCCAAATTCCAATCTTTGAGTCTTCTATGACAATTCTTGGTTTGTGAGCCGAACTTGGGCAGTTTAAATTTAGTATTTTTTGAGATTTTTTTGGAAATATGTTCATAACCAAATCAGTACTTAAGTTCCAAAGGGCCCAAAGTCACAAAGAGTACCAATTTTACAAGGGCAACCTCCAAAAGTGTCAAAAATAATCTCAATAATGCCCAAAAAAACTTCGAAGACAAACTTTGGATGTTATGATCTCTCAAATGGTAAACATCCAATGGTCAATTTTTTAAATCAGATACTAAAAATTGTCTTTTAGGTACAAGATCTTATGGTTGGAAGTTAAAAAAGAATAAAATAAATCGGTTACCACCCCTTGAAGTGCAGAGGTAGAAAATTGGAGGTTTAAGGTTTCAAGCTCCCAAAAACACACAAGGATCTTCAGGGGTTAAAATACTTCACAAATTGAACAAAGACACTTTCAAAGATTCACTCTAGGATTTGGGCTACTTGATTATCAAGATTCAATACCATTAGTTGTGTCCTTTAGATTGATCATTGATTAGACACAATCAACTTCAAGACTTTGAGTTGCAATCGACGAGAATGAAACCACCATGAAGAGAAAGTAAGGGACGCTTTACATAGGGAGTCAAGGCCAACAAATCTCCAAGCATTTTGCTCACATTCTGAGCTTAATGGGCCACTTGGAGAACACATTAAACAACTGATAAAGTATAAGCCAATTCCCCCAAATAAAAGGCTTTGGGCCGATTTCTAAAAGGAAAAACAATGCCATGGGACCAATTCATATTATTAGCTAGATTCCATGCTTTTGATTTGATCAAATTCATTATTTTAGTAAAATTATAATATTGTAATGAAATCAAGCAACGGTCCCTAGGCCATGAATTGACCTTCCCATTCTTCTATCCTTCAACTTTTCGAGCACGGGTCGTGTCATAACTTGTCTCACACCCATTATGATATAATTTCGTAATATTGGCCTTGACTCCCCATGTAAAACCCTTCGGGTCAATTTCAAGAAATGGACCAATCACAAATTGAGAAATCGGCCATTTATTGGCTCATCAATGGCTTGGCCCCTTATGTAGAGCAAACCTAAGTCAATGTAATTGATTGGTTGTGAAGTGTTTGAGAATGGAGAGAGAACATTGAGATCAGTTTGGTGTCATGTCTCAACACCTTGATATTGCACAAATAGATTATAGAGCTACAATAATCCTTACTATCTCTGCATACAATGATTGTCAAAATTGAGTACATGCATTCAATACTGAAGTTCAACAAACAATGTAAGAAAATTGGATACATGAAAAATGAAACCATAAATTGCATAGGATTACCATTGCAATTAGTCATACTTCCATGAAATTGAGAGCTATTGCACACAACTATGCACGTACAAACATAAATAAAGTAAAATTCAATCTCAAACTAAGTTTTGCTGACACAAGTTGAAATAAAGCTAAGAATTTGTCCACCTACCTTTAGCTACTATGATAGTTGCAATGCGCTTAAACATGCTCCTATACAAGTTATGACACTCATTGGGAGTAATTGAAGTTCAACAACCTTCAACATGCTCTTACAATTCTATCATTCTTTTGGGAGGTCTCTCATATTGGTTCATTTGGAGTTTTAAAGTTCCTCACGTGTTCCATTGGATTCAAGTTTGGAGATTGCGCCGACCACTTCAAAACAACAAATTCTTGCAAATTCAGCTAAAGACGCACACTCTTGGATGTATGTTTAGGATCATTATCATGTTAGAAAATCAATTGACAAGATCCAAAGCGTATGTATGTAACATATGAATCAGCTCCCGCTCTAAAATTTCTCTTTACATGTACTGATCTATTCTTCCCTCAATCCTACACATCATACCAAGGTCACTTGAAGTCATGCAACCCAACATCATCACCGCGCCACCTCCAAACTTAACAGTTTCTTGTACCATTCCTACACTTCTACTTTGTTCATTACGAAAGCAATACCAATTGTGACCATCAGAGCAAAATCGGTTGATTTTAGTTTCGTCGAAGAATACTACACGATCCCAATCATCATCACTCAATGGCAATGATCTCCAACAAATTTTAAACGCTGCTTAATTTGAAGAAGTGTAAGCTTTGGTTTCTTTTGCTTCACTTTACATTTCAAACCTCCTTTTCGTAACATTCTCCTTACAGTACTATCCCTCATACCAACATGATGCTCTTCCCTCAAGTATTATTCAACTTGGTGTGGAGTTTCTAAGGCACCCATAGTGATTGCCTTGACACGAGTTGCATTGATACGGAATCCCGAGGGTGAGACTTGGGAAGACCCACGACTTGGACTAACCCAACTAGTGGCCTTGCAAGGATGCCTTTGCTTGTGTTGCAGTGGTGACTATGTACTTGTCTTGTGCAGGTACTTAACTAAGCTAAGGGGCAGCGTATGAACAACTTGAGGGAGCCAGGTGTAATGCAGAGGTAGAGGAACGTTACATGTGGTAGTTGAGTGCAATGTACATTTCTGACCTACCACCAAAATTTTATCAACATCACTCAATTCACTCAAATGTTGCTAACGAATTTTTGCAACCCAACTTTGGAATAACTGTAACTTTAACAACATTTCATCACCCCTCTTCAACTTCTCTAAAATAGCTTCTTCTACTTGCTTTCTATTAGCAACATAGAGAGATCTCAATAAAACTATTTTACTCAATTTGCATACATGATGTGCACTATATGGGAGACATTATAAATGTAAACACGCTCACCCAAAGAATCAAATACAAAAAATATCACCAGTACATGTCAGATTTGTAGCATTAGTTGCTTAATCCAAGTGTGAGCATAAGTGAGTTTTGGAGCTAATTTACTTTGATCTGGAAATTCTCAAATTATTTAGCATTACTGGACTTACAATTTGGTAGGCACATCATTTACATGTATGTATACTTGCGCCGTCAATTGATTTCATATTAAATGCAACACATTATAATATATGAATGACTAAAGATAAACTATGTCTTTCTGTACTTAGTTTGGCAGTCACTGTAAATACCATACTTTCTCATAGGACAGATTAAAAGATGACAATGAGTTCGACACACTTTGTCTCACAAGGCTGCAATCAAGACTGCAATCATTTTTATATACAGGACAGCGGCTAACAAACATGAATTGTCATCTGGGTTTCAACGCTTCTGCTCGCAATCCGCAAACCTGGCGATGGTGACCCCGATGCACGCATCCACAAAGTCATTGGTAACGAAATCCTCAGAGAATACTTGAAGTCGGTCACCAAGGCCGAGCCTGAAGACCTCCGCCAAAAACAAGCGCCCATAGCCACGAATGCGATTTGTCACAGGAAACACACACCAGAGTCCATTGCCTTGCGGCGTGGCCGTATTCTCCACACGATAAAAAAAGTTCCGAGCGGCATTCGGCGGCTGTTTCTTCAGATACTCCAAGTTGGAAATGAACTTCGTGAGAGGCAGGTCCGTGTCTATCCAGTTATCCAACAACTGATCACCGCTCCAGAGCCGGCTCCCTGCACCAGAAAAGCTTGCAAACGTTCAAAAACCGAAAGGAATGGTGAGCTTCGACTGATGATACATCGATTGATTCAAAAACAACTGTGAAATACTGCAGCTTTGGAGAAATCTGACCAGAATGGCGGATACCTGGAGTGGGGGCAGGGGCGAGCCTGGGCTTCCAGACACAGAAGATGCGGCCGGGGAGAAGCTCCCGAAGAGGTTTAGAGAGCAGGTCTTCGTCCTGTGGGATTAGGGTTTCGCCAAACTGCGAGATGAGATACTCGTCGAAAAACAAAGGATCCAGCTGCTTCCACTCCGTTCGAATCTCAAGCACGACAAATTCCAGCGAGGTCTCGTCGAGGAACCGTTTGACGTCGTTGATCACGACGTCGACATTGTAGGTGCTGAGCACGCTATGGCACACGCGCCGATCTTGTTGGACGCGGATGTCCAAGACGCGCACTCCCATCACCAGCTGCTCGTATACCGAGAGCTTCTGGCATTGGAAGTAAGGTCGTGTTAGCACCGGGATGCCGATCTTGTCAGTGGCGGAATTGTGCGTCCCCGGCCACACCACATCGCGCGCCGTAATTTTGTCCATGTCCAACGATTCCATCCATTCTTTGTGCCTCGGGTGCTTGCAATCGGAACCGGGAAACGATGCGCCTCGAGATTCTTCCAAGCTCTGCAGCTCTTGTTCCTCTACCAGTACCAAAATTTCGCGAGATATGCACGCCCCCATGCTTCTCAACTCCCTCTCAAAATTGTCATACCATGATTACCGACTGCACTCCCCACGATCCCGGCTACCGATCATCTATTGTATCAACTCTCTTTGGTGTACATTCTGCTGGCTGTCGCTTCTATTAAGCAGAAAGAGTCAAAATCAGCCCAAAAAGAGTTCAACAGAAAGGAAAAGAGTTCTCAGGTTGACCGCGATGAGAGCACAGCTGTGAAACCTAATGTTTTGAAAGCCTGCCTGACGAGAAAGATGACATGATTAACGATTACTCATCGGCCTGGAGTGCGAGAAAGGCAACAATGCCGATAAATTGCGGCATCCATGTACCGGCATATACTCTACTGTAGTAGTGCTGTGAAAAGAGCATTTGGTGAAAGAATTGGTGACAAAAGCAGTTGTGAATATGCCTTTTCCCATTCACGCACCCGGAAGCGTCTCGTGCATGCTTGCATCTGAGAAAGAGTGCGATTGCGATTTCCGATTGCAACCTGCACGCCGGCGCTGAAAGAGAAACACCCCCACCCGGGAAGACCTTCCAAGTCTCCGACGATCAGGCTTCATGCGCGAGAGACTTCACGGGATCTTCGTCAAGATGTGGTGGAGAAGAATACGTCTTGTTGACGTTGGAAGGAGAATCTAGTACCTATCATAAATTAGTTGTTTAGTGAGGGTCCCTTTACACGATGGACCAAGAGTCATGACCAAGAAAATTAAAATCATTTTCATGCTTATGGCTTTTAGTCAAGAGCCACGATCATCATAAATCAAAAATGAATTTTTGTGTGACTTGGTCATTCTTGTAGTCTAAAGTGGATTTGGATCGGCTCAACTTTGGGCTCATTTTTTAAGTATAAAATAAAAAATGGTTGATTACCTTCTCATTTACCTTCCTATCATTTTTCTCTTCCACCTTGTCTTTCTTCCACCTTCTCTCTTCCACCTTCTCTATCTTCTACCTCACTCTTCCACTCCTCTCTTCGTCCTCTCTACTTCCTCTTATTTCTTTAATTCATCTCCTCTCCTAGAAATTTCTCAATTTAAGGTAGCAATCGAGGACAGGAGGTGGGTCCCAGTTTTGAAGTTAAGCTTGTGCATGTGCTTGTACATGCTTATTTTATACATTGTTAACATACAAGCCTTGATTTTGCATAGAGAGTGGGAGAAAATGACAATTTTTAGCATCTCTTTAGAGAACATAGGGAGAGAGACACAAAGTTTTTAGAGTATTCGAAGACAAGGTGGATTTACAAACCGTTTTTTGCTAGGATCACATACGGAAGGACAATTCAAGCAAAGAACACGAGTTAAGTTTGCCACTTTCATATTTTTCAGAGAAATTAGAGCCGTTTCTGCACAAACAAGGTACCGTTGTAAGGAATGTCATTTCTGTGGAAACAAGAATTCCAATCATATTATTTGAGTCAAGAACTAATAATGGTCAATTGCTTATTGATGATCTTTATGGAGTTGTCAAATCTACGGTTTCCTTGATCGATATAGAATTCTACAAGGCCATGAGGCAACATTTGCAAAAAGTTCTATTTCAAATGCCTAATGAATTTGAGTTTAGGATTTTGGCCAAAGAATTTGAAGCCCTCTACGGAATTTTATATGTAGTAGGTGCAATTGATGAGTCACACATTACCGTTTTGACTCCGAGGTTGAAGGAGAGTATTATTATTGTCAAAAATCGTTTTATTCAGCAATTCTTCAAGAAATTGTTAATGTGAATTGTAAATTCTTGGATTACGAATGTAGTTGGGTTGATAGTCTACATGATCGGCTTGTTTTCAAATTACAAATAGTGGACGAGCATGTATAGGGAAACATTACATCCGTAGAAATTGATAGGTGATGGATCATAGCCGGTTAAAAAATTAAAATGTCCCAAATTCAAGCTACTTCGAATTTTATTTAATCATCTACCCGGATGTGCGTGGAAATAACTTTTGGATTTCTTAATGAGAGGTGGGGAATAATTATGAAGAGATGTGTTGTTCTTTTGAGAAGTGTGTCAGACCTTGTGGCAACATGTATTATTTATACAATTTGTGCATTACAATAAAAAACGGTTTAATAACGAGTGTATTTTTGAAGTAGAAAAGCAATTACAGAACCGAATTGAGAATGGTGCATGTAAGGATGGACAAAGACGACGTGGTGAGAGGGTATCAATACACGAGGTGAAAGGTAGAATTTGAATAAAGAAAATTCAGTCAATAGCAATGATGTATATAATAGGGACGTTGAAACATTTCTACTGAAGGAAAATGAAAAGGCAGAAGATCTACGTCGAGAAGCTTCTAGAATGCATTAAATTTTATTCATGAATCTGTAGCATTTTGAATTACAAAGTCAATCGGCTCAAACATTTTCAGAGTGAAATATGATTCAATCGAGGATTAGCACTTTTCTAGGAGGGCTCCAAAGTTTTTATCTATATTTTTGAGCAAATACATAGACTACTGAAAAATGAAAATAAATATGATAGAATTCCCTACCACTTGCTGCAAAGACCTTTAATCTTGTTATCAGTCTTTTTTTTTTGTTTAGCGTAGATGGTGTTATAGAAGAGCTAGGTACAACAATTTTTAGTAATGTAGGTTCTCTACCAAAAATTTCTTCTCCTTCCTGGGCACTTGCTGGAATTTGGTCGTGCACACTTGCACGCTTAAAATTCCAAACATCCATTTTGTCAAATCACCTGCATTTTAACTTTACATTTGTACTCGAAATCTCGTTTGCATTCTTGTCATTTCCATACTCCACTAAAAAAAACTTGTACTTTTCTAGCAAGATAATCAATAGCGATTAAATCCTCGAATTCCAACCATCATTCTGGATTGTAATTTGACCACATGTTCATCCTACAATTAATATGAAGGAATGAGAAGAAAATGATCATAAATGAATATCAAAATATTCAGAGTGAAGGATATTAAAAAAATTCAGCATAGGAAAGAATCATAACTTGAGTATATGGGTTTTTCCAAATATGTTTAGATGCAAGAAACGTGTAGTGGAGAATAATATATGGTGAATCGAAGGCTTTGTATTTTAGTCACGAAGAATTACATTCTTTAGCATTGTCGTGATGATATGACATACATGTTGTAAAAATTAAATATAATTTGATAACTTTAAAGTTTTTTATGTATTTATTACATGGTAAATATGTAAGTGTATTATTACATTAAAAATGTGTTTTGTGGTGAGATTTACAATATAGGCTTGAAAGATTGAAGAATAAATTCTTTGTAGAAGCCTATATCTTGGAGATACTGCATCTTGTCACAGTCAGAAAGTAAGAGGCATTATTTCATGTCGTTCAGTCTCACTAGTAGAGCCAAGTTACGAACTTGTTAAGTCGCTCAACAGGTGCAGCGGGGTCGAATCTGGACGGTCAGAACGCAACATCAACTTTTAAGTCAATCTACTAAGTCCGCGACTTAGACACTATATTTCGAGGAGCGGCGGATTTATTCAACCGTCGAGAGAACTACGAGCTCAAGAACGTGATGGAGTAAGATAATTCTAGTGGGAATTCATATTATTGAGGTAAACTTGAAGTTAGTGTTGAGTTTCTTATAATGTTAATAGTAAGAATAATTTGGTGAAAATCCAATCATTTGATTGGTAGCCGGGTAGGTAGAATGCAATTATTTGTATTTAATTAGTTTAAAGAGATAATAAGTCATAAGGGGCAATATGGCGCGACCATCTATGCCCAATGACATGAGAGATGCCACATGGGCATGGTATGGGCCTTGGTGACACCCCCTTTCTCTCTCTCATTTTCCCTTGAAAACTGTTGGCTTCGGGGGCGTATAGCATTTTGAGTTTTGTGAGAGACTTGCGAAGTTTTGAATATGTTGTAAAACATTAAGTAAGCTTGTCAAAACGGTATCAAGTGCATTCATACGTTTTGTGAGGAAAGAGAACACTCTTTTAGTGCAAAAAGGTATGTTGTTTTATGTTTTTGTTAACTGTGACTTTGGGAAGTCACTATGTTCTGTAAAAACCGTTTCCAAGTATAAAACTTCAAGGAGTTGTGTATTTTGAGTTTGTCTTTATATGAAATTATTAAATATACAATTTGGAGTTAGTATAGAGCCGTGATATTGATTTGAAAAAGATAAGTTATTTTACTCTCTCAACATAGAGGCGTTGCTAACAAGCGTATTTCAAATTGACACTATAATTTTTTGTATATATTTTTTGGTGTTGAAGTTCTTTATAGTCTGTTACATATAAAGTTAGTTTTTTTATAGAGCTAACACTCATCACATTTACAGTTATTAAGAGTTGTTAACACTCTTTTAGTAAAGGGAGGTTTGCTGCCTTCAAATTTTGAATGCCTAATTTCTGCTGACGATGGCGTTTTGTGTATTAGTCTGTGATATATGTGTTTTGATATGATTATAGAGTATTGTATTAGCTTTCCAATAACGTATCACTTGTATGATTCTAATACCATATGAAACCGTGATGTTTGTTTAAAGTAAGAAGTTTATAACTATTAACGTTTGTTAAAATTTAACAAAGAATCTACCAATTGTATGTTTAATAGATGAGTATCTAGAGAGAGGGTATCATGGAGTCAGGGTATTGAAGGGTTATGGGTAATTAAACTCAATTACCTTAATAATGTTTGTTAACACTAATCATAATTACAAAAATAACCTAATTTTAATTAAGATTTACTTAGCACATTAACATTAATCTTTTAATTTATCTTTAATAGTGTTTAATGTTATTTATTATGATTTTTTTTTACATAGTTTGATTAGTTCTCCTACTTCTACTTTGATTTAGGTGCAGCCAAAATCCGAAAGTTTTTCTAAGGCTAAATTTTTCTACCCGACACCTTGCGAGGCGGTGGGACTCTCAAAACACAAAGCCCCCGTAGCAGCGGCCGCTCACGTTTTAGAGTGAGGAGGAAGGCAAGAGTAAAGCCAAGGTCATTTTCAGCCTCATCATACGGCCCATAAAAAACCTCATGCAACCTCATTCATCTCATTTGCTAGATTTATTTTGCAAAATCCTACGATGCCTTTGAAAGAAAAATAAATTAATTGCATACATTGTTTATATGCTGCCTTTGCAAACTCCTCATCAATTTCTACCCTCAAAGCAATCAAAGTCTTTAATTCAAACTCCTTTCACTTTCGTTTCATATCTACCTCACCATCCGGGTGTTCAATATCTATAATGCTCATTCTTGATTTCTTCGTAAGAATTTTTTTCTTTAGTGAACAACCTCTCTTTTTACGAGCATATATGGATGTCTTTCCTTCAAAATCTTCTTTCTTCTTTTAAATTGATTGTACGGGATCTACTAGAATGAGAAGAAAATGATTCGGAGTATACTGAAATTGCAAGGGAGGGATTTCAGCACATACATGACTACATGGTTTGAAGTCATTGAAAATTTTACCTACTCGTAATTTTGTAACCAATTATGTTCTCCACAATTTCTAATTTTTCAATCTGCACCATACCTATCGATTGAATTTTTTTTTGACAAAACAAGCAAAAAAAAAATTAGCACAAAAATAACAGTGCATACTGAGAAAAAACAATAAGGAGAATGAGAGAGAGAAGATAAGAGAAAAAATTTGTTCCTTTCTCTACAATCCAATAATTTTAAAAAGATATGTAAAGAAAATTCTACCTCAACAGTTCACAGTACCGTCACAAAAATCAAGAAAAAAAATTTCAAAAAAAATAAATCGGCCAATGGCTGATTTTCAGACTAACTACTCGTTTGATATCCGTTGAGTCAAGAATTTTGCCTCGACTTAATGGAAAACCCGTTGGACCATGGCACATTATCCATTTGGCTGATTTTAGTAAGTTTTGGTAACCTCAAAGTTAGTGGTCATTCTCCTTTTTTGCAGGTTGGTGTAAAGCCATGTTGGACCAAAAACACTTTCCTCTCCAATAACATATTTTAGAGGGCCGTGGTCAATTTTTATGGTCCATAGTGTAAAGGAACCCTAAAATTTGGATCAATATTATATTCAATTTGTTTAAGTTTTTGCAAGGTTATTACCTTGATAATATATTTTGTGATTTTTGTATTAATAAAAATTAATATTATTTAAAATCAATAATCGTAGCTTGAATTGATCTCTAATGTCAAAAGCTTTTTCAGGTGCCAAGAAACATCAAAAGTATATTCTATCAATGCAAGGGCAAAATTCTTAATTTTTGTATCTATTTAGAGGTTCATAATAATAATTTCTTGTATCAACTTACTTATAGACACTTGCACCAAATCTTAGGCTCAAATGCAAATGAATTAAAGGTGGTAAAGAAAGTTACAAACACAAAAGTATGTTATTGAGTTTTAAATAACATTAAAAAAAATGAAGAAAAAAAAAGAAAAAAAAAAGAAAAAAAAGACAAAAGTATCTATATTTTTTTCATGTTAAAATAAAATAAAATTAATTCGGAAAAAATCAAATTTGAATTAAATATAAAATTCAATAGACATAGTGCATAAAGCATGAAATCAGGGCACATAAAAAATGAGTGTAGTAAAGAAATATTTTTTCCTAATAATACAAATCACTGACAATTAAAGTCAAGTGATGCAATTGAATTTAGATATTCATCTATGACGTCTTTCAATTTTTGCTTATGGAAAATATATAAAAAATAAAATTAAAAATCCATATTAAAATTAGGTGTTTTGGTGAATCAAAATATTTGGAATATCCTGCCATCCGAGCATACTACTTTGCAGCACATAATATCAGTAATGTCATAATGAGAACAATATTTGAATTATTGACATGGTATATGAGGTCACCCTCTCTTTATTCCACAATACACAGACTTATTGTTTCAAAAAAAAAACTCACTGCACTTTATGTTTTAAATACAAAGTTTGCATGAATTTATATTTTTCATTTACTCATTTCTCCATGATATTCCCAATTCTTTGTGCTACACATTGTTTTTTTTTTGTTTTTTCTCGTAAAAACTCAATATCACTTTTATTTATAAATTTTTTTAAGATTAGCTATCACATTTCAACACTATAATATCAAAATATAAGTACAAGACATGTTAGAATCCTAATAATATACACAAAGTCTATATCAATCTCTCCAAACCAAATTTAAAATTGAAAAATACAATTCTTACCATAGAAAATATATCAACCCAAATGAATATTAATGCAAATAACTAAGTTTGGGAAGAATAAAGTCACTTTAAATTAATTTTAACAAGAATTTGTCACTCCAACTATAGATTTTCTTGAGTAGTTCAAATTTTGCTAACACATAATTTTTGCTCCCCAATCAAAACAAAGTATATATTTTTAGATAAAGTGTGCAATTCGCACAAATGTGCTTTGAATTGAAGCAAATTATCATATAACTTAATAAATAAAAGCGGATTGTTTTTCCATTACATAACAATGAATAATTTACAAAAAATATTCACAAAGTTTTATTGAAGAGTCTAATTGCGTTATTAGGCTAATATCAGACTGATATTAGTAGTGAACATTCATTTATATAACTAATATACATAATTGAAACTGGAACGTTTATCAAAACCAAAAAAGACTTAATGTCCTCATTTGTGACTTGATTACAACGTATAGTTTAAATCACTCACATCAATTCAAAACTTATATTTTACATACTAAAATTAATTCAAACATAATACAAATACGCTTATATTTTATATACCAAATCAAATTAAACAAAGTACAAATGTTCCAATCGCTATAAGTTTATGCGGAACAATCGCTCATAGATTATTTTTATTAAGGTTAAACATTTGCATTATAATAAAACGGTCGTTTCTCCTTTCCCATACTACACATTATATTTCTATTTTTATATGTATATGTATATTCTACTAATAAAAACCTTGTGAAGATCAGTTAAAATTCTTTTTCGTTATTAAATAACTTGGTAGCTTCATTCAATTTGCATATGCTATAACGACTACATACATTTCATTCAGTTACAATTCTTTGAAGAAAAAAACCATATCTTAAAATATTCATTGGTAACAAAAAGAAAAAAAAAAACCAAAAATTAAATTGATTAAAAATTGATTAATATTTTTATGCCCAATCATTGATAAATCTAAAGTTTATTGATCGTTCTCATTACTGCAATATACATTAAAATTGTGAATATACTGCAATTCACATACACTAAGCACTGAGCCTTCATGTCCCGTTTTTGCCCAAGTAGTTTGCATGAATTGTCTTGGAGGAGAATATGTTCTTCTGTATCATACCTTCATTTTGTCTCTAGTTAAAATTTTACCTAGTTGTAACACTCTAATGCATATATGAATATAACATTTATCAATTTTTATACTTGCTTCATCACAGTATAACTTACTTAACCTTCAAATTGAATAAAGAAATCATTAGATTATTAATATGTTTGCATTGATGTAACTTTTTAAACCAATGTTACTTTCTATAATTTAAAATTGGTGAACAATAAAATATATAAGGTATTTTTTTCAAATATTTTCTTGTGTTAAAAATATTTTAACATGATTTTAAAATATATCAATGAACGTTTTTAACCTCATTTATACTTAAAAGTTTTCAATATTGACCATCCATTGTGCCTCTCATTACATCAATGATACAATTTTCATATCACTCTGTTTCATATTTGATTTTTTGTAAAAAAATATACAATATAAGAATAATTATTTTTCATATGATGTTCAGTATGCGTTTAGATAAGTTTAAATATAATTTATGAGATCTTATTCAAATCAAACATTTAAAAAAAAATATAAATGATTCAAAATAACAACACAGTACAAAATATACAAACAATACTTAATTGATATATTTTATACTTGCCACAATATCCCACATGAAATAAATATTAAAAAATAACTCATATAAATAAATTTGATACAATAACCTACATAAAAATAATAATAATCTTTGTAACAAAACATCATGGCGCATTATAATTAAACGATTATATAACATTAAAATAAATAAACCACCATAAATCTAGATAGATAGAAATAATAATATAATTTTACTTAATTTATGATATGCATGAACTCTTTGAAACCCTTCTTTACGTTTTAACTGCAACAATTGATTAATTTCTATTTTCTTTTGATTGTCCACACTAAATTTTTCAGTGTATTAGTTTGTTGACAGCCTTTTTTATTGTTAGCCTATACTAATATAATCAAGATTTCTTAAATAAAAACTTACATTCATCTGTTGCGGTAAAAATTTAAAGCATGTCTTTGTTTGAATGCAACTTATGCTCAAGGTTTTAAAAGAGTGGGTCTTATTTATCTTTGCAGTTCAATTATTCACATTAGAATTCACTCCTCGCGAATTTCATTTATATGATCTGACACCACTACAGTTTATACCAACCTTTAGTTGAGAGAAAAACCATTCTGTTGAACTATCATTAAAATCCTTTTGAAACACTTTCACAAGAAAATTCTCACATTCTCAGAAATTCAAAGATGTACTTGAAAAATTATTATCATATTTTCGATTATTCGATTATACTTGTTGGAACTACGGAAAAAAAAGTAAAGTAAAAAAATGATTGTACGTGAAAGATTCTTGACACAAGTACAAAACATTCCTTCTACTCTAGTCTGCATTGCACAAGGGTAGGAAAACGAAAACAAAAAGAAAACAAAAAGTAGAGGGGGACGATGGAGAGGATTGAAGGACAATGAGTGGGTGGATGGTGCGAGACATTTGCCTGCAGACGCGCAAGATCCCACTGGGGCAACCACATAGAAGGCGCCACCTGCTGCTACTTTATTACAATATTGTTTCTCCCCAAGTAAAAAGGAATGGATCTCAATGGGGGGTAATGTCCTGAGGCGACGACCTCCGCTACCATGTGAGCGGCGACAAGTCCGGCATAGCTGCTCGCGTCCTCGAGCTGGCTCGTGGTAACAGGGCTTCTTTCTTCGTTACCAAAAGTGCCCTGCCTGCACTATCGCCTCGCCGCGTATTCTCAACCGCACTTTGCCATCATCCCGCCTGGGTATAGCTTGTACCCCGCACCCACATTACCATAACAATCGTACACTGCCACTCAACTCCTACCTGCACGTGCTCTCAACGCGCGCATTGCTCATACATCAATCGATATCAGGTGTTTGCTCAATTCCCCTCTTCTCACATTCCGAGACAGTGCACTGCGTGCGGTAGTGGGATAGAGAGCAGAGTGTTGTTGTGTTTCGGGTCTTGACTACAGTTAGTAGTGAGAGTTTCTACAGGTTGGGGGTTGTGGAGGTTTTAAGCTGATTTGGTGAGGTTGCTGCAGGTTGCGGGGAATCGTTTGGGAGTGGGTGCGATGCAAGGTGTGATGCAATCCCAGTTGTGGGGAGGGCAGTTGACGGGTGCGTTCACTAGTACCGGGGTTCGCAAGCAGCAGGATGGGTACCTGGTCGTTCGTGCTTCAGCGGAGCGGGAGGTGAAAGCGAAGGCTGTCGCAGCTCCACCACCCGCGCTCACCGAGGACCGACTGGTGTCGCGTGTAGAGGAGCGCGACGGGTACTGGGTTTTGAAAGAAGAATATCACAAGGGCATCAATCCTGCTGAGAAGGTGAGAGTTGACCAACCTGGATCGAATTTTCTCGTATCGTAGCTCGAGTAGGATTGGTTGTAACGTGGTTAATATCATCGTGCAGATCAAGCTTGCGAAAGAGCCGATGAAATTCTTCACGGAGAATGAGATTGAGGAGCTCGCGAAGACGCCCTTCGCCGAGCTCGATTCCTCGAAGCCTGGCAAGGATGACATCGACGTGAGACTCAAGTGGTTGGGCCTATTCCATCGCCGCAAGCATCAATGTGAGTACCGGAAAGCTTACGTCTTGTCGATTCGTTCGAGTAGCTGCGGTGGCTGATGTGATGGCGGTTGTTGAGCAGATGGGCGATTCATGATGCGGTTCAAGCTTCCGAACGGAATCACCAACAGCACGCAGACTCGTTTTCTGGCGGAGACGATCACGAAGTATGGGAAGGAGGGGTGCGCGGATTTGACGACAAGGCAGAACTGGCAGATCCGAGGGGTTGTGTTGGAGGACGTACCTGCGATTCTGAAGGGATTGGACTCAGTGGGCTTGCCGTCGATACAGACCGGCATGGACAATGTCCGGAACGCAGTGGGTAATCCTCTCGCAGGAATTGACCCTCACGAGATCGTCGACACTGCTCCGTTTTGCAAGGCCCTGAACGACTACATTATTAACTCCGGCAAGGGCAACACGCAGGTCACCAATTTGTAAGCCCCTCGAATCTCGACACCAGTGAGTGCGTACATGTCGTGATTGACCATTGAAATTCTAACTGATTGTTGTTGCGTGGAGCAGGCCGCGGAAATGGAACGTGGCCGTGGTGGGTACGCACGACCTCTTCGAGCACCCACACATCAACGACCTCGCGTACATGCCTGCAACGAAGAACGGCGTCTTCGGCTTCAACATCTTGGTAGGAGGCTTCTTCAGTGCGAAACGATGCGCGGAGGCCATACCCATGGACGCGTGGGTGCCAGAAAAGGACGTCGTGCCGTTGTGCAAGGCAGTTCTCGAAACGTATCGAGATCTTGGAACACGCGGCAATCGACAGAAGACTCGCATGATGTGGCTCATCGATGAGATGGTAAGCTGAGCTCCAGTCTCGAGCACGAAGCGCTTGAGATTCATCGACCATTCGCTAACGAGGTTGGGATTGTGCAGGGAGTCGAGGAATTCCGAGCGCAAGTAGAGAGCCGAATGGACGGCAAAATTGAGAGAGCAGGAGAGGATCTGGTGGACCCATCGTGGAAGAGACGGACATTTTACGGAGTGAACCCGCAGAAACAAGAGGGGCTGAACTTCGTGGGCCTTCACGTGCCAGTGGGCCGTCTGCAAGCGCCGGAGATGTTCGAGCTCGCCCGCATTGCGGACGAGTACGGGAACGGGGAGATTCGCATCACCGTGGAGCAGAATCTCATCTTGCCGAACGTTCCCACGGAGAAGGTGGAGAAGCTGCTGAAGGAGCCCCTGCTGGAGAAATACTCTCCGAACCCTACTCCTCTGCTTGCGAATCTGGTAGCGTGCACAGGCAGCCAGTTCTGCGGCCAGGCCATCGCCGAAACCAAAGCTCGCTCCCTGGAGCTCACCCAGCAGCTGGACGCCACCATGGAAACGTCTCGCCCCATTCGGCTCCATTTCACCGGATGCCCCAACACTTGCGCCCAAGTCCAGGTCTCGTCCTCTTCTCCCTCTGTTCAATTCCTCGACGCCTCGTGTGAACGTAGAAATCCGAAGTCTTTGGATCCCTCAAAGCTTGTGGACATGAAAAGCTGAAGTGGATGTTGTTTTTTGGCCAGGTTGCGGACATAGGATTCATGGGCACAATGGCACGAGACGAGAATCGGAAGCCGGTGCAGGGCTTCGACATTTACCTCGGCGGTCGCATCGGCAGCGACTCGCATTTGGGAGAAGTGATCCGGCCCGGTGTACCCGCGACCGAGTTGCTTCCTGTTGTGCAAGAGCTCATGATTGAGCATTTTGGTGCGAAGAGGAAAGCTTAGGGTGCGGAAAACATAGTGTATAGCATGTAAAAAGAGTAGTGATTAGCATGGTCCAGAAACCTCACCATGTTCGTGATTTCGAAGTCGCACGTTTGCTGCGCGAAGATAAATTTTCTACATCAATATTATAACATATGTGGGATCATAGAGCCCTCAGTGTACAATACTTTCTAAGAATTCTTGCATCTAGTTCCCTGGAGTCACTTGTGATTGTTTATGATTGATATTCAGATCGTGGTGGAGAAACATGAGGCAGAAAGGAAGGCATTGGCAGGTTGAACTTTGATGTACAGTACAGGAGTTTTAGAAATACACACCTTTTATGCTTGTGATCTCGAACAGTATGTGAGCACATGCGAACATGCCGTGCTCTTCAGGTTGTAGTGAGCGTCCGGGCCCAATGAATGGAAAAGATTCCACTCTCCAGCAAAGAGCAAGAATTTCGGAGACACCTCGTCCACAAGTTTATGGTTTTTACATAAACTTGGTGTCGCTTGACGAGTCACAGAATAACCTTGTCCACCTTGTCCACGTTATCCGAAGCCGAAAGAAGAAAGTAGAAATCCTTGGTATTGCTTGGCAAAGAGGCGGGACTCATGAGAGCTGTTTGAGTAAGAACATACAATTATGCGACCTTGTAACCCGTCATAACCCGTCATAGGTGCTAAGGGGCACTCATGTTGTTGAAGCTCATTACTGCACACTATATACCTCTTACCGATGAATTTTACGGCTCATACATAGCGGATGCTCTTCGAATCATCAGAATCGTTCAGAGCACTCTCCACATTTATGTTTGGTGCTCTGCATCTAGATCACCTGCCTGATCAATACCAGCACCTTCCTCCCCACACACCCGACCAGGTTCGAAGATAACGGTAGAATTTGTGCTAGAAAACTGATCGAACAACATCTTGAAAGCTAGCGGTGAATTACTTCACAATATAAAGTCCTTGAATCAAGTTGCAAAGGTCGCATTCCAGAAACCCCAAGGTAATGTAATACTCTCTGAGCACTACAATAACAGCCTCCTTCGAAGCTTCATCAAATTCTAAGATTGAAAAGAGAACCAAGGATCGAAACAGACATGGGAAGTACACTAGGTTTGTTACGACAAGTGTTCTCCGCTTCTTCTTCACCACCACCAGGCGAACCACCAGAGCTCGTCGACGTAATCTCGATCGGATACACAGGGCTACCACTCGGGTACAGAAGGCCCCAGTTCCGCTCCGTCGAAGCCCCAGGCTTCAAGTTTTCATTGTACAGCGCGAAGATGAATGTAGGTATGAAGATCCCCGGTCGCATCGGCGTGCCCGGCGTCGGAGTATTGAGCACATGCCGCACCAGATTCTGGTTATAAGTCTGTGCATTCGAGATGCTCGCTCCGAGCTCGTTTGAATCGCCCGCTGTCGGCCACCCTGTTTCACTGATCGCAATCCGGACGTTCCCATACCCGACTGCGGCCATAGCTGCCACCATTGCATCCAACTGAGCATCGAGCAGATTGTAATACTGATACTGCGAGTCGTTGTAAAACGAGGTACTCCGTGTGAACAAGGCATAGTCCAAGGGGATGTACTGGGAGTTTGAAGCCCAGCCGAAGTAGGGGTAAACATTGATAAACAAATACGAGCTTGTGGAGTCAAGATGCTGCAACAAGGGTGTTAGCACTTGGGTTGCAATGTCCGTGCGAAAGACGCCTTTCGATGGAGGGTAGGAGAGTGATAAGATGCTATACTCCGCGGCAGTGGAGACTTTGATCGCCGACAAGTTGCGATTCTCGAGGCTCGTGTGGAGGTTTTGGATGGCCGGTACGAGTTGGACCCAGGTGGCGCTCAGAGTTGAGTCCGCGAACAGCTCGTTGCCTACTAAGATGTAGACGATGTTGGTTGCTGGGTAGTAGGGCACGATGTTCGCCACCACCCACGCGTCTGCAGCGCTCGCATCCACTAGCGGCGCGATCTCGTTGTTTCCCAGTCCGATCACCAAGTCCAGGTTCGAGCCTGCGAACGCCTCGATCGTTGGCCCATCGTGGTCGAATATCCTGACGCGCCCGACTCCTCCTAACCCCTGGATTAGCTTCACAATCGCGTTTGCTGACGGCAGGTTGTCTCCAACTCTTCCATAGTTGATTCCTAGCGTCCGGGGCTCTGGCATCGACATCACCCATGCATTTCATTAGCCCTACGAACTAATTCACTTTGAGCTTGCCTAAATTTAGCACGATAGCAAAGTGAAAGTTTCGCACCATCGGGATAGTTGGCGGCAGCTGTGACAATGGATGAAAGTAGAATCAAGATACAAATCGTGCTCCAGTACCCATTCCCTACACACGAACCGCCTTCACCGCAAGAAGAAGCTGATCTCTGACCTTGCCCAAATCGTCTCAACCTCGTGTTGTCATCACCTGGCAACATCTCTCTCGCTCCAGTAACGATCGACACACAACTGAGGGCGATCGACACACAACTGACGGCGATCGACAAGCAACTGAGTGGCTTCTCCAAGTCGACCATTCAGCTTGCGCAATCAGAGGTACACAATGTTCACAACAACAAGCTCGAAGTTCACACTAAATTGGCCACAGATGCTTTAACTCACGGCAGTGAACTGAAAAATCTTCAACTACAAATCCACAAGCTTTAATTTGTGATATACGAATTACTGCTAATGAGGTGAGTAAACTAACCCAATAGAATGATCAGTTTGTCGAATCAAACCTGCAATATCTAACATGGCCCAGTACTGAAGGTCTGAACGACAGAAGCTCGCACTTGCTTGACATCAAAGTGTGAGACAACCACGCTAATGTCTCGATCGATCGCAGTGCAACAGCAAAAGCAATCTTCGGGCACATGCATGGAAAAGGTCGCTCCAATAATGGTGCTCGCTTCAAAAGTTGAATTCTTTGTGCGACGGTTCTGCACGATGCATGAAGGACTTGCCCGACCTCTTTCCCGACCCCAAGCTGTATATCAGCTCGAAGCTAAATATCGGAGCGCTAAGGATTGAAGCGCGAACTAGCGCTAAGGATTGAAGCGTGAACTAGCTGCAACGGACTTGGAGCTAGTATTGAATGGAGATGAGAGGAGTGGAGTGGCAAAGCACGATTACCGATGCGGCATTTCACGTGCACTTGGTCGAAGAGTCGATTGCCAGAGGGAAGCATTTGTGCCCACAACGAAGCTCACAGTCTGCGGGTCCGGTCCGGCACTCCAGCAATGATATGATTGTCTGCCGTTCTGAGGAGTTGTGCCTCAGCCAGCCAGAGCCTGACTGCCTGCCATTATGTATATGGTTTCGTATGCGTACGATATTTTGGATACGGTTATTGTTGGATGCTTTTGAATTGGTCGTGTTGACTGGTAACTTTCTCACAGCTTCCAAGACTGTACAATTACCCCTGCAGGTCCCTAATTGTGAGTAAACTGTGTCGTTGCCATCGTAGCTTGAATGAGCAAGGTTCTCTATGATTCCCGCTTTAGCTTCAAACACTCGTAGAAATATGGCTTGAGTATACCAACCATTATACCAAGGAGTACACTTTGGATGTGGATCACCAATTTTGGGTGTCTTTGTGTGGTCTAGTAAAGCCCCTTTTATACGAGTGAAAGGAGATACGGAATTTGTATGGCAGGAATCCAAACCCCACATTTGAGGAACGTTCATTGTAAATCAGTAAGTATTTTTTGCAAGGCAGTGTTTTTCTTCAAGGTATAAGTCTATTGTCGGCAACCTAGTAGTAGTATGCGTTGGAGGTAAAAAGTTGTAGTGTCTATTGGAGGTAAGTAGTTATGGTGTCACTTGGAGCTAAGTAGTTGTAGTATCCTTTGGAGGTAAGTAGTTGTAGTAACCGTTGGAAGTCAGTAGTTGTAGTGACCGGTGTGTAGAGTGTGCGTTGGGAAAACGGAGTTCTATTATTGGAAGTCCATAGGTATGTCCGTTGGTAACACTGTGTCTGTTGAAGAGACTGAGTTAGAAAATACAATGGTTTAATCAAGACCATTGAATTTGGTACACTCACTTCATTTGTAGATCAAGGAGGTACACACCCAGACCAATATAAGGCCAATTTTGAAATTGTGTGTGCAAATAATTTGATACATTAAGTAAGATTTTTGCTCACATCTCCGACAACTCTAGTTTGAATTTCAAGAGTAGTATAGAACCCGTGGACCCTTTACTTGAGAAATGTCTTTCGGACACGGTTTGATCTTTAGCTTTCAAGGAAAGTCTACAGGAATGATTAAGGACAATATGAATGGGTGTTAGAAAATCCAGAGATTTGTAATACGGTAGAATAAAGAATTTGTTGCAGCATTAGAATAATCACCAAATGCGTGATGATTACCTCACCATAGTATTCATTGGAGGTTTTGACCGCTCTGAATTTAGAATTGCAATAAAAGAAAAGAGTCCACATGATTTAGCAACTGCATTTAGTTATGCAAAGGCCTATGAAGAGGCTAGAATTTGCGATCATAGACAATTGACATCTAAGAGAGATTAACTAGAGATTAAAGATGTACAAGTTCAAGACCAGGATAACTTTTGGCCTTCAAAAGACAAGAAAATAATAGTAAACAGGTAACTAGCCAAAATAATTAGTCAAACTTGTAGAAAGTCAATATCCCCATAGATGTTCTACTGGCATCAATCTGACAACCGTTAGAAATGTTTTACCATATATGATCCAAAAGAGCCAATGATAAGGAAAACCCTTGACATCCACCAAAAAGAATGATGAAATTAGGAGAGGACATGGAATCCTACAATTTGTTAGCAAATCTAGACACCATTC
Organism: Bryum argenteum; assembly: GCA_037043015.1. NCBI lineage: Eukaryota > Viridiplantae > Streptophyta > Bryopsida > Bryales > Bryaceae > Bryum > Bryum argenteum. The sequence continues at coordinate 3,429,724 of CM073324.1, forward strand.
AACCTCAAATAACTATAAAATAGTTATTAGCAATATCAGCAAAATGCAAAGTGATTTGAATACCTAATTTGTATTAAAAAAGCGGTTAAACCAACAAGTATCTAACAAATCTCTATACATCCTAGAGCCCCTACAGTGGATGCTATGATAGATGGGTGATTGTTCATGAAGTAAAAATTGATAATGGTTCTAGTGTGAATCTTATGATCCTTGAAATAATGGAAGAATTGGGATTAAAACCAATCAACCCAACCCCTATTATCTTAAGAATGACCAATCAAAGAAGAGTAAAAACTTAAGACATATTCATGCAGATTGTAACAACGATAGGTCAAATTTATTACAATATTGAATATAAAATATTTAAATTTACTGAATTTATTTCATCCTATTCCATTTTACTGGCAAGACGATAGTTATATTGGAGAAAAGCGAAAGAAGATTGGAGAAAAAGAACTTTAACAATTGGAATTGAGAAAACACCGAATTACCCTACTCCTTTATTGAACAATTTATTATGGGAGACCCAAGATGAGAGTACCGGTGGAACCTTTGAATATGAAATAATACCTGAAACCGATGAGGAAAGACAAACCCTAAAAGTTACCATAGAAATACCAAAAAAATAAAATGTTTTGGGGAGTATTTTACACTTTTAACAAATGTAGAAGATTATGATGATTCAATACTTGCATTGGAGAATTTTGAGGTATTAAACATAAATTTAGACCATAATTCAAAACTCAAACCTAAATTAAAGTAAAACCTCGGAGAAGTAGAAATTTGTAAGCCTATAGTGATAATGCCCCGTTGAAAAGAAAATGTTTAGAGAATCATTGAAAACACATGTACAAGATATTAATTTAGGAACAAATGAAAATCCAATAATTATTGAATTTTATGATAAAATAACAAAAGAAGAGTTTTAACTATGAGGATAAATTCTTTTCAAAACACAAAAGGATGTTTGCTTGGAACTATGAAGATTTGAATGGAGTTCCTCTTGAAATCTATGAACAACATCAAACTAGCCTGAAGGAAGTTACAGGCCGTTTTTGAGACTACGACACAAAAAAGGGTGGTCTTCTAGAATTCTCCCTCCTTACTTGACATGGTGATAAGGAGAGACGGGGTGGCTTGAGGGTGTAAGGCTTGGAATGTGGCCTCACTCCCGCACCTTGGGCATTATGGGATGCTTGTGTGCATTCCAAAACATTGAATAGGAAAAGTGTCCCGCTCCAAACTAGTCCCCATTCTTGGTAGTGTCCCGAATGGAGTGAGAGAGTTGAGTGGAAGGGTACTAGTGGAGAATTGGACAACATGTAAGGGGCCAAGGGCGGTTGGCTCTGAGTGTGAGTAGTGCCACCCTTAGAAGCTTGGACATTTTTGCAAGGTCGCCTATGCGACCAAGTAGCACACTCATGTGTTTTGTAGGAGTTTTGGATTACAAATTTAGGGAAACAAGTTAGGGAAGTCAAGATGGGTTGGATACTTTAACTACAAGTGATTCTAATATTGAGTTTGCATGACATGTGCAGTATTAGCTAAGTTGTAGTCGATTGCTACCAACAAAGTGAGGCCTCATTCCGCTAACAAGTAAGATTTGGTAGAGGAAAACAATTCGGAGTAATTAAGGCCGCAATAGGAAAAGTATTTTATCCTGTGTGAAACACATGGAATTTCTATCAATACTCCAAAGTCTTAATTTGTCGTACCATATGGAAAACTAGACGGTTACAATGTCTCCAATCAAGGAAGTGCTACAGACCCGGATAAGCTTACAAGAATTGAACAATTATCCGAATCCAATAAAGTTACAAAAATTAGAGCCTTTCTAGGCCATGTTGGATACTATAGCAGTTATATCTATTAATATCCAAACACATAAATCCTACTCACAAAATTGACTAAGGAATCGAATATTACTCCAGTTTTGTTACGAGAAGACACTTGTCTGAACTTACTACTCCTTAGCAATGGAGTAGTTAGGGCAGTTGAGGTGTCTTCCTTATAGCTAGGGAGAGAAGACCTTCCTTCTCACTTATTTGGTGGGTTATAAGTTAACTTTTCATAATGCTCATGATGCATTAAAAATAATTTTATTATGAATTGAAATTTATAGTAAACAAACTCCAATTGAGCGGAAGGGTAGCAAGATGGATCTTCGTACTTGAAGAATTTAATTTTACAATTTAGTTTAGACCTAGGAAATCCTGTGTTGACGCTGATCATCTTCCACGTAACAACGATGAAGAAGGTAGTGAACTTATTGATGATAGTTTTATCAAATTGACATGATTTCCACTGAATATGCAGATATTACTCATTTTCTTTCTAGGATACAATTTCCTTTAGAATACTCAAAAAGAATAAAAAAGAAATAAGTTTATAAAGTAAGTCCTAATATGTTGATTAATGAGGTCCTATATAATTAGAGAAAGAATAAAATTTTGAGAAGATGCATCAGCCTCAACAAAGTACCATTTATTCTTGAAGGATGTGGTAGTGAAGTGTGCGGCGGACATTTTGCAAGATTGTTTACAGCTCAGAAAGAATTGCACTGAGGCTATTAGTGGCCTACTATGTTCATTAATGCTATGAAATTTGCAAAAAAATGTGATCCATGTTAAGAAATTAGTTGCTAAAGATTACATCACAAAATGGGATGAAGCAGCTTCATGAAGGACACATAATGCAAATACAGTAGCCAAATTAATTTATGAAAATATAATAACTAGATTTGGTTGTCTTTAAGAACCGTATGACGACAAAGTAAGATATTTTTTACATGAAACAATTGCAAAATTAGTTAAAAAATATTTAATGAAATATAGATTGACTAGTCCTTCTCACACGAAAGCTAACAAAAAAACTTAAAAGACTAACAGAGTTTTATGCAAAATCATTACTATAACCGTTCAAGAATCCAACATTGACAAGGATGCTAGAATATTTGATGCTTTGTAGGCTTGTATGATATCTCATAATGTAACAACTAAACATACACCATTCCAACTAGTATATGGTCAAAAAGCTAACTAGACCAATTCAATTGGGAATTCAATCTTTGAGAATAGCCATGGAACATACACTTAGAAATTAGGAATCCTTAGCAGAGAGATATTCAAAGTTAAAAACTAGATGAAACTAGCAGACAAGCCTATTCAAATTTATGGGCAATATAAAATCGCATAAAAAGTTATTGTAATAGCAAATTAAAACCCAAGAAACTAAAACCTAACGATTTAGTATTATTATATAACAATTGATTTCAAAAGTTTCCCTAAAAATATAAAATTAGATAGTTTGGACCATACAAAGTTCTTAAATCCAATCCTGATGGATCACTTGGATTCCAAGGTTTTAGAGGAATGGTTCATAAAACTCGATACAATGGATATCGCCTTAAACCTTACATAACTTGATGGCAAGTGCAGTGTGAACTTGAGGAATTTTCAACTAAAAATGGAAGTAAAATGTGAAAACACATGATTATTATAGGATAGATTAGAAAAGACAAAGTGAAAAGAACCAATTAGAATTTAGAATAAAAAAGGCAAGTCTATGAAGGCATGACCTTTGAATAGGACTAGTGTCTTTTTGTATAGATAAAAAGAGAAGATGAACATAATTACAATATTACACAGTTTCTTTTTTGTGTAGGTCATTGGTATTTATTGTGAAACTCTTGATTGCAAATAAAACTTCCTTATCCTAACAAAGTTTCTTTGCGTGCTTGGTGCAACACATTCATATCATTATTAGTCACTAGGAGCAGTTAAAAAGAGGATTGGATTGATTGTATAATTTGAATATTGTTTCTAAATGACTTCTTTTGCATTGAATAAATTCATTCATATAAATTCATTTACATTCATACATTAGGCATTTCAAAAATAGAATTGGTAAGATAGAGGAATTAGGAAGAGAAGTAAAGAATGTCAAGAGATTTACAAGAGAAATAGGTTGAACGTATAGCCATGTGAATGAAATTAATATAAACTATATGTTTAGTGTAGTAAATTTCCAAGTGAAATAGGATTGAGAAAGAGATTATTATGAGGAAATGGATTGTTTAAAAGAATGAATTAAATACCTAAAGTGCAAGTAAATGTGCATAGTTGTAATTATATAGGAATTTTAAAAATGTTGAGAATTTAGCTATCTCTAATATTTGGAGAAGAGGAACAATGGTAAGAATTAAGTAAACAAGCATGTAGGAAATCTCAAGATTGATCAACTTGAGTAGATTCTTGTGTTTGTTATAATACTTAAGTTAAATGCTCTTTATTTTTAATATGTTTCCTTTGAAAGTGTGTTGTTGTAGATTATGTGAGTACGATGACTACGGTACAATAGAGATGGATTCTCTCGGAGTAGTTGTTGGAGACGACTGACCAGATAAGATATTTCCTCCCTTTGAATTATGGTCCTTTTATGATAATTAGTCTGAAGTCTATTTGACCTACATTTATAAAGAATAGGCAACTGGATGATACATGTCAAATAGATCTTCGAGCAGAAAATAGGTAATGAAGATTGTCTATTGGACCTAAATATAATTGAAAGAAACAGATGTCAATGTGACCCAATGATCTTGAAACTCCTTTTGGTAGATTCTTGATATTCATATTTTTCAACTTAACTAGTGACTTGTAGAGTGTAGACACGCTTTTTATTTCTTTTTAGTCTTTTTCACAGAACATAGTGTAAAGAAGCATTTAGATCTTTACAAACTAGGAATGAATTGGAATATTTGCACCTTTAGGCTTTGAAAGGCAAAATGGTAGTTTAAGTGTGAAAAAGGTTTAAAATGGAAAATGCACTTTTGGTAAAAGGTGCAACTCTTAGAAAATATAACTATATCTTCTTATTCTTTGTATTTATTCTTACCACATCTTATGAAAAAAATGTGAGTCCTAGCTTGGAGTGCTAGTATTTGAAGATTATATTGGTGAATTGGACCTTCTTTCAAGGGATTTGTAAGAAGTATCTTGCATTGTGTTTGTTTTTTGTGTTGAATTTTATACATTTTCATATACTTGGGACAAGTAATGATTTGTATTAGCAATAAAATATAATAAAAATAGTTCTTCATTGTAAAATTAAAGAAATACTTTAATTTATTTAAGAAATTAAATCATTTACCAAAAGAAGGAATGTAAGGGTGACACTAATTCCTTCAGTCGAGTAGAAAAGCTGAAGTTTATTCATAAGAAAAGAACTCACCTTTTTTAATTGTAAATGATTGCGTTTTACACTACATTAGTCGAACTTGACCCTCCCTAGAACGAACTCAATAAGGTTTGAATGTACCTGGGTGTTTTGTTGTGAATCGGAATTCTCACACCACATGACTTTAGTTGCTATAAAACGTTAAACTATAAACCCTCCTTGTAAGACTTCTAAATAATAGTTCAACATTAGATAAACAAGAAAACATACTACAACAAGTTATGAATTAGCAAAGGAAATTTTTTAAAAGATTGACAAAAAAAATTAATTTCTTATAATTTAAATCCAAAATATAGTTAAAAATATGAAATCAATTACAATTAAATAAAAATGTGTCAAATGATACATGTAAGTTAGTCTACTACATATAGCAGAGATATTTGTTCAAAAATAGTACATTAATGGGAGTATTGCACAACAAAAGTGCATTGCATTAATCGTCAGAAGTTAGTTTATGCAGTTACAGAGGAATGAAAAAAAGATAGGAGAAAAAAATATACATTCATGCCAAAAAGAGAAGATTGAAGAGTCAAGGGTACGCAAGCATTCACGTGCAATTTATTAACAAACACATTTCAAATACAAAATGCATTTTAATTATCCACTAGTATGCAATCGACCAACACAACAAATGTTATTAAATAAAAATGTAGAAATTTTGAAAAATGCCTAAGTGTGAAAAGAAAAATAAGAGAGAACATGATAAAAAGTTGAGGGTACTTATACTTATACAACTTCTTGGAAATAGTAAAAGAATCTAAGCAAAATAACTGCGGAGTAAAATCTCTAAGTTGCAAAGTAATTGAAAAGAAAAATTGGCTTAGTGCCCAGTCAATATTATTTCGGATAAATTTATCAAAAAACATGATAAACAAGGAATCAAGTCAATAATAAGAGAGAACACTTAAACAAGATAAAGAGAAACATGATAAATAAAAACACCTTAATAGTTAACCCCTAACTCTCCTTAAAACCCGAAACGGGTTTTGGAGGTTCCCGCAGGAGAAAAACTCAGCCAACTTTGACCATTACAATCTCACAAATGAAGAAGAATGCACAGTTCAAATTTGGTATGTGAGATGAATGTCAAGTGAACTTTGAGATCTTACGGTTGAAACTTTCAAATAATGCTTAGATTGAAATTTTTTGAGCTGAATCTAAAGGAAGGTCAAATTTTGTGACTTAGACCGTTTTACAACAAGGAGAGTTAGGGGTTAATAGTGAAGATAAAGAAAATATAGAATAAAGTCAATTCCAAGAGAAAGTGCATATTTTGATACATCTCATCTATCTCTTTAAACATCTAGTTGAGAAGATTTATAAGTCATACTTTCTCATTGCATCCTCTGAGCAGATCTCAAGTGAGAAAGCATTAACAATCTTTTGAAAAGAATCATGCTCAAACACATATATTGCATATAAGATTAATAAAGTCAATAAATAAGTTTGAACAAGTTGTCTGAGCGATAAAGTAAGGAGGTTAGGAAAAGCACAACTAAAAAAAAATTATAATAAGATTAGCTTAACACCCAAGAAATAATTGTTCATGCATTGTAATGTCAAAATAAGTCAATGTTGAAGAAAACAAGTAGGCAAATCATATACTTACGCTTGATCAACCCAATTTTTTGATAAAGTTTTGTCTGAAAGAAAAGATAGTGAACTTCTAAATCACTCAGTTTGAATCATCTTATGTCTCTAAGCTATATTATCATATACAGTATAGGTATTGTATGGTCTAATAAATAAAATGTAATGTTTGATTGTCTATAGATTCACATTATGGGTACAAGACACTTACCATTATTCCGGTACCATGATACAAGTTTCCATATCGATTTTTGCTAAGCTGCCAGAGCCAAGGAAGGAGTTTTTCAAACAGACAAGAATATGGGAGAGCATGACCTTGGGGTTGCCGCCTCTTGACTTAGACATTAAACGAGACTTTATCATTGTCACTGATTACGACAAGTTTATACATGTGGTGTTGGATGGGAGACCAATGAGCTTGATGTCCGAGATGATAGCCGGAACCCTTCACCTACCATTAGGTGGGACTCACACTACTTTGGCTAGGAGAATTTCTACAGAAGTTAAGATTCCTATGTTTCGACCTAAGACAGGTGTTGCTAGGACATTTCAAAGATGGAACTTGAGACAGATTAGAGAAGAGAATATAGATATTTTGATGACATATCTAAACTAGAAGATCTTTTGTTTGTTCCAACGTGAGCTAGACTAAATGTATACGAAGGTACTAGTTCGAGGATCTTTGCTCACTTGAGGATAGTATGACCATATGTTTGAGAACATGGCGGCAAAGAGACTTGTACCTTCTTGAAAGGCGCTAGAGTTGTTATTAGAAGATTATAGATTATTACTTGTGGAGACGGAGTCATAAGACAAAATAAATCCCAGGATTTCCAGTGATTTGAGCATAAATCCACCAGCTGCAGTAACAGAGACCAATTGTCACTTTTGTCCTACGCGAGGAGAGATAAGTGGAGACCAGACGCCACTATCGACTCAATAAAGTACAATTGGCCAGAAATTATAAGTTCTTGCCGAACATATTTCTTATCAGGAATTCAATGGTGTTTAATCAACAACTTTCTTGATGCTCGTTATCTTTTAGAGACTACTTGGTTGCACAACTGAGGAATGGAGAACCTTGCTTTGTTGAATGAGCATGAGGACAAAAGAAAAATGTCTGAAAATGAGTATCTATTTTTATCCAATTATAGGGCTATTTTTAAAACTTTTTATTTTTGGGCAGATATTATATCATAGATGCAAAAAAGTATCAAAAATCACCTAATAAGTTATAAAAAGTAGACTTATTTTAATAAAGGCAAGTAAATAGAAATTAGTGATTGGTATAATAGATAATTAGTAGAACCTAGAGGATGGATGTAGCGTAGATGGATGAAAATGTAATACATGGAGTTTGAGAAAAATTTACGCCTCTTTGCATGAGGCACGACTCTTCTCTCTTGCAGCATAGCAATCTCTCTTCATTCTAATTTAACACGGCAATATTCAAAATTGTAAGTCATAATTGTATTTTCTCGTCTTCAATTGTGTCGATTTTTTTTGCAATTTGCGTATATTGTATTGCATGTATGTAAGTTGTAGTGAGGGTGGCGCTTCTAGTTCGAGAGGATCTAACCCCAATTCCGTTAAAATGGCATTATTCCGGTAAAATGACACACCTCAACTTTCTGAACTGTAGTTCAAAAACCATGTGATATAACAGAATTTTTAGGTGATATTAGGAAAAATTAATGACAATGTATGTAAAGAAGTGATATTACAAAAAAATTGTGATATTACAGAATATACCATTTTATATGAGCACAAATGTAAGATTTGGTGTGACAAAATCGCACATGGCATAGTGCCATTTTAATGGAATTGGGGTTATCTGGAGTAGTAGTAACAAATTGAAGTGAGAGTGCCAGAGTACATGCTGATATGCCTGACGACAAAGGTGTTTTTTTAATTTAATTACGGCATTGGTTGAGTCAATGCTCATCGTCTCAATGTGATTTTGTCATCTCTTTTGTTTCTCATGGTCCTCCAGTAAGTAACATCAAGAACAAGAACTTTACCGAAAGGGACCAACCCTTATACTGTACTGAAGTCTCGGCCGCTCGCAAGGGACGTCGGGCAATTTCGGCGAGAACTCAAGGGTCACAGAGGATTTACTTACGGTGTAAATGTTAATATTTTAGTCTTGTGATTATTTGTTTGTCAAATTGTCGCGTCCGCATATGCGCGCCTTTAGTTGTTGTGAGAAGAACTCAAAAATCAGAGTGCCGAACCAAAGAGGAGTTTAAGGCGTGAGCTAAGGCGTAGGAAGGATGCCAAATCTATAGCATGAAATTTCTTAAAAAGAGTAACATTACTATTTGGATTAAGGACTTCTTAAAAGAGTAGTTGATTGAAGTTTCATCAACCAACCACCACAGTTCTTTCCACCTTTCTTGTATTACGTGATTTGGTTTGAGAATAGATTGTCCATTGAGTACAATCGTTGAGGATTTGATAGAAGTGAGCATTAGTGATCAGAATGGTGTAAGCTATAAAATTCATATAAGAAGAATGCTTTACGAGTGGAATTACAGAGATGGTGATCATTGAAGCTTTCCGTAAAAAACTGGAATTTCATCTTGTAGGAACGGAGAAATCGACCACGACAAAAGTAAAAGTATCCAGCAGTAAGTGTCATAGGGCGAAGTGTGGACCAACTTTGAGGCTCATGACGAGTGGCTAGAATGCTGCTATCTTTTAAACGAAGTAGGAGCCAGTAGGACAAATGTGAGTTGCACGGTGAGTGAGACAAGTTTGGTGAAGAAGCTTGCGAGAAGTATAGAGCAGAAAAGGAACCAAATGAAATAGGGTATGAAGCCAAGTTATATTGAACTACACAAATCGAAGGTGTACAGTAGCGAAAGAAATCAATGGGAAGTTTCAGATCATTGATATATACACTGTACATGAGTCGCAAAGTTTATAGAAGTAAAAGAATACGAGGAATGAGGTTGTTGATCCGAAGAAAGAGATTAGAGAGACGAGGAACTTGATCAGGAGAGTATTTAGAATCAATTAAGTCTTTGATCGAAGTTGTAGTTGTCATCATCAAAAGCCTTGAAGCTGTTGCGGACAGCAACTCCAAGACAAGATCAAAGACAAGATTGAGGGGAGACTCCAAAAGGAGACCAAGATAGACTAGAAGTGAGGGGATTCCTCACGCAAGATTCAAAACGACACTCAAAGTAAGAGAACAGAGAGTAGTATTGATAACTGGAAGAGTAGGTACAACTGGTGTTGAAGAGAGTGAAGAACAACGACCTTCAACTCTTTATATATACTAGGCTAGAAGAAACTTCCGGAGTAAGGTCCTAGAGGCCTTGGGAAGCTCCTATGGAACCTTCCGGAGACTCGTGGGAGCTTCCGGAATCTAGGAAGGTCAAACGGAACCTTCCGGAAGTTTATGGAACCTTCCGGAAGCTTAGAGGAGCTTCCGGAAACTATTAGAACTATCTGGAAGCTTGTGGAAGCTTTCGGAAACTAGTGGAAGGTTCTAGAACCTTCCAGAAAACTTAAACTTGCAAAATATACGGAATCTAGGAAGTCTTTGAGAAGTAGGGCTGATCACGATAAACTCATGGGGTGTGCATAATACCCAGTATGGCATGTGAGCCATCTAAATGACTCATTAACAAAGATTTGCTTAACTTTGCAAATTTTGAGTAAATGTTTTATAAAAAACTTCTAAAAACTCTAATTCATTTTACTTATGTTCTTTGATTATTTAAGCGACTCTAAATTCTAATCCTAGTTTCCATTTTAATTTAATTCCCCATACTAATTCTCTAATTTTAGTATTTGGTTATATAGCCATTTCAATTCAATTCCCATTCTAATTTTCTAATCTTATTATTTGGGTAAAAGCCATTTTAATTTAATTTCTCATACTAATTTTTTTGATCGTAGTATTCGGTTAAATAACCATTTCATTTTTATAGCCTCTACTAATTTTCTAACCATATAATTAGTCTAATAGCCCATTTCCGTTTATTCGCCCATACTAATTTCTACTCGCAGTAATTAGTTAATAGCCATTTTCCATGTTCCGCCCATACTAATTTCTTAACGCAGTAATTAGTTAATAGCCATTTTCTCATAACCTCAACCCATACTAATTTCTGGCCACACTAATTAACCTCCGCCCACACTAATTAAGTGCCGCCCACACTATATGGTGCGGCGACTACACTAAGTTACATAAAAATGATCTGATAAGTATGAACTCCAATAATTCACCACTACGCCGCCTCCCTCACTTAGTGAGTTGAAATTGTCTTCAACTTGATGCTATAAGTAGTTTTCTAGTTTTGCAATTGAGACCACACACACAATTTATCATTACTAGTTTTCTTGATGATCAGTAGAAGTTCGTTTTTTTCCGTTTCTCTTTTTTCAGCGTGGTTTGTGAATCTTCATCTCTGGTGGCTGAAGCGTTGAAGAATTACCGGTTGTTGCAACGATATTAGTTTCTTCCCGGAGGTGCAATTGCCGCGGCGACAAAGACAATGACTCGTGGATCGGCGTTGTTGATGTGAGTCTTTGGCGTGTATGTGGTCGGTCGGATTGAAGCCGGAAGAGAAGTCGTTGTTGAAGTGCACGGGGTTTGTGAGACGATCCTGCCGAAGAGTGATGGTGTGACGACGGACAAGGTGTAGGAAGTCGTGACATCTCGAGCTCGCCGGTGTTGTTCTTGATGGACTGAGATCCGGAAGCGCTCGTAGAAAATTTGGTCTTGAAGGCGAAATTTAATTTTTACTTGTTCATTGTGTAGATGTAGGATAGTAAGGTGAGACACAAAAATGATCAAAATCGGAGTTAAAATGAGGAAGTTATGAAGGTTTTTAGTTAGGAAGTTTTTTTTTCTAAATCATCTCCAAATCTGCTTTTTCTCAAAACAGTCATCCAATTGTTTTCATCCAGCAATATTTGTTTTTCATCCACAAGCGTTGTTTTCATCCGAAGCGTTGTTTTCATCCAAAGGCGTTGTTTTGATTCAAAGAAATATTGTTTTTCATCCAAAGAAGAAGATTGTTTTCATCCTCCAACATTATTTTCGTCGATCTTTTCAACTCGTTGTGTTGTTATTAATTCCTCGAAAGACGGTGGGAGGATTTTTTAGCTCACATTTGGTGCGTCTGCCGGGATAATCAAACCATTGCTTGGAAGGCAATTTAGTCATGTTGAAGGAGCAATATAGTGTTGAGTAGGTATGTTGAGATCATTAGTTAGATAAACTAAAATTTTCTTTTAGGTTAGAAGTTTTTCAAAGTTAAGTTAGTTAGATACAAGTCAATTTAGGTTTGAAGTAGCTCAAAATTAGGTCTAAGTCAAGTATTCAACTTAATCAAGGCATGTTGAGAAATAGCCTTGGTAGACTTAGATTAGATTTAGAACACTTCTAGCACATAGATTAGTAACAGTGTAGAGTAGATAGTAAGTTTTTAGATCAAAGGGACTTTGTAAAAAAAAAAAAAAAAAAAAAAAAAAAAAAAGAAAAAAAAAAAAAAAGAAGGAAAGTACTTGAAGGGATTACAACAAATTGGAGCATGGAGTAAAGCTGGGATTTGGGGTCGTGATTGGATTGCAATATCCGGGTAAGTAAAATTTCTGCATATGGCAACAGGTGTAAGGGTTAGAGACCTTAGAACCGTGATCGCTAGGCATTGATTAATGTTTGATCTTCTTCGACATCCAGGTAAATGTTCTTCAAAGTGTTTTATGTGTAAAATTCACCAAAGAATGGATTTTGTACCGTAATTTTATGTCGTTTGCTATTGTAGTGGGTAAATCCAGACCTATCAATTGTGGAGGAAGCGAAAGTGGGTAGGCTCCCCTGCTGCCGCGGTGGCAGAGTTTTTTCTTCACAAATTGGTAGTATAAGGTCAGCCCCACACGTTAGTTGTCTGTATAGCATCTAGGTGGTCTTGGACAGCCTTGCATTGGGATTACCATGCAGTTAGGTGTTCAAGCAGCCTAGGTGTTGTTTGCCGTTTCCTTTCCCTGCCGGAAAGTTTTATAAATCTAAGTGGGTTGCAGATTCTCTACTTAATTAACCTCCAGAATTTTTTTACTAAGGTGAAACTTAAAAGCTTCCAAGTGTGTAGGGAATTTAGAACTTAGTTGAGGAGTTTAGACTTAAAGCAGCTATAGTTACTAGGACGTGATCGAATAGATTAGAGCAGTACCTATGTTACTTATTGGGATTATACGGGTTACATTCTACATTTGGAAACCTTGGTAAGTTTAATATCCTAACTAAATTTTTTTTTGAAGTTATGGTTGAATGCAACGATCAACTAGGTCACATAAACCAATCTTAGTAAGGCCTTTACAACGATTTAGAGCACTACCTAATACTGCTTCGCGTTTGAGATCTGTTGGAAATTTAGACACAAACGTTAATTCACAAGTTCAAGCTATAGACGATTTTATAGAAGTTAACTTAGACAATTTAGAGGTTCTTGCAGATACTGGATCTCCATCAAACCTATTTCCGGTGTTCAACCAATTTGATTTGCCGTTAGAGTTTGAAATCATGGAACCACCCGAACCTCCACCAATTAACCCCTTGGTTCGACCAAGGGGTTTGCCTATAGTTGTGCCAGAGGGCCTTCAAGCCGCGCCTATGCCTCCAAATCTTCCCATTTTTAGAGGTTCTAGAGATGAAGATCCCTCGGCTCATGTTGAGCAATTTATCGAGATGCTCACAACGTGTTTGATCACGGATGGTAGGTATTATTTGGTGTGGTTTCCGACCACATTAAAAGATATGGCTTATGAATGGTATTGCAATCATCCCGCAAATACGTTCATCACATGGGACATCGCAACGAGCATTTTGGAACACTTCGGACCGAGGTAGGTCAAAGTGCGGCATTAACCGCTCTATCATCGCTTAGGCAAGGTCAAGATGAAGACATTTCGTCTTACATTCGCCGGTTTGAGTTAGTGGTCACTCGATTTGTCGGTAACTTGTTAACCGATGACACTCTCCAACATTTCTTCATTCAAGGTTTTTGTAAAGAAACTACGATTAAAGAAGTATTGCATGCCCGACCTAGGAATCTAGCCGATGCCAAAGAGGCCGCTAGGTTGGTTGAACAAATTAACAAACAACATGAACGATTATGGAGAAGAGAGGACCAAAACATACCAAGTTTTATACCAATTCACGCTAGGCCCTTACACGAGAATGTACAGCGTGCAACCACTCACAAGCCGGTGGTAAATCCATCCTACCCCGTGCCTTTGAACACGAGATTTCCAACGGATACGTTAGCATTGACATATCCGGTTAGCAATGATAGATGGAAGGAAGAGATTAAAGCCGAATTACAAGCCTCTCAGAAGGGATTTCATGATCAAATTGCTCAACAACTTAAGTCTATGACTGAACAAATGTCTATGATGATTAGGAACCAACAACCAAATTCCGTTCCTCCTCCAATAGAATCCGGCCATCATGCTTCCGGTTTGTGGTGCACAAACTGTGGGCAACCAGGTCACAGTGACCAATTCTGCCAAGTTGCGCCAACTTTGCGCCCGTCACAGGGTAAACAACCGTTTAATAGCATTCAACCATATGGTGAGTCAAATCGTCAAGATCGTGGTTATGAGTCTCAAAATCAAGGTCCTAGAGGTCAACGACGTTTTAGACACGAAATTCATCCATTTTGCGGTAGAAGGCATCCACCCGGTAGTTGTTGGTTAGAGAATGGTGTGATTTGCGGTAATTGTGGTGGAAATCACCCTACCGATGTGTGCAACCGGCCAGATAAGGTAATTCCCCTGAATATGCCTAATTACGATTATGCTCGTCAAGCTCAAGAAAATTTGAGGGGATCTCGCCAACCTTCGGGTTCTAACAACCTAAGACCGCCCAATTTGTTTTATGATTATGCCCAAAATAGGCAAAATCATAATTCTCCGTCGGCATTGCAAACAAACCGTGGTACAATTCCTTTAAATCAGGGGACAAATCAAGGGGTAGGACCATCTCAATCTAATGCAAATTTTGCCCATGGTACGCAAGATGTTAGATTTTCGACCGAGCCATTAATACCACCAACCATTAACGGCGGACCATCTATTGCTTCTACCTCACAAGTGCCTTCTCAAATGAACCTAATTCTACACGAACTCGCGATGGAAGAACCGGTACAAGGTGCCAATGTACCAACGTTAGCAGTTATGACTAGATCGCAACACACGAAACCAATTCTAACATCAATTGATGAAGAAAGTGCTTCGGAAGATTCACCGCATTTATCAGATTTAAATCATACATTGAAAAATGCGGTAGAAGACACTTTAAAAGAAGGTGTCCAAAATTCTATACTCCAGCCAACTCTGCTTCCATTTGATCGATCGCCTAGGGACGAGGAAGAAAGGCTAGGTGAATTCTGGGAAGGACCAACAATACCGGAGTTGGAAAAGTTTCCCCCTCCGTTATTGGAGGAGCCAACCATCGTGACATCGTACGATTTGATATCGGATCTCACTCGCCTTAAGGCAGACATTTCGATTGCTCAATTGCTAGAGCTTGTCCCAAAGCTGTTAAAAGGGTTCAAAAAACAATCAACGACAAGACGAAGGCAGAGGAGGCCAATCGCAAGAACCGGTGCTAATTTGGTTAAAATCAAACCTTTTGCTGTAAAAGCTATCGAGATTGAGGCGTCCATAGTAGATAAGGTTATACCCAATGTGGTTGTCGATAGTGGTAGTGGGCTCAACATTATGCCTCTTAACACTATGGAGAAGCTAGGATTGTCTATTACCGGCAAATCTCCCTATATTATTAACATGGCAGATCAAAGTGAGGATAAGCCGTTGGGAGAGATCAAAAATTGTAAAGTAACCTCGGGAGGAGAGGAATACTCCGTTACTTTCCAAGTCGTTAGAATGAAAACCAACAAGCATGGTTATCCTTTATTGTTAGGGCGTCCATGGTTACGACTTGCGGCCGCTAAGACCGATTGGGGAGGAAACAAACCACATATGTTGTATGGACCCCCTCACAACATCACCAAGGTGAGAATTAAACCTGAGAACGCTTTTTGTGACGATTGGGACTCTTCAAGTGATGATGAATTACCGGTAGCAATTTCACGAAAGGATAAAGGCAAACAAGTTCAATTTCCAAAACCGGAGTCTAGTGTCATACCTCAACCCGAAACTACACCAATTCGTTGTTTAGGCCCGGCTTTGTACGATTGGGAAGATGAAGGGGGTTTTGCCCAATGGTTGGCAAACCACCCCAACTCTAATTCGGACGTTAGTGTTTCTATTAACTTCATTGAAAAATTCACCTTAGTTCCGGAAGACACGAGAGGGTCGAACCTTGTAACCTTTCTAGATGATGTGCGTTACGAAGATGTGTTTGAATTGAGTATGGATGGGCGATTGTCAGATAACGCATCTTTGAGTCATAGGTTGGGAGTTCTAGAAGGTTTGAATGAAGCAAGGCGTACAAGCGCCCAACATGTGGAAGTCATCCAACGGCGAAGGAAACTAACATATGACAAAAGGAACAAAGTTAGAACCCTTCGACCGGGTATGTTGGTTTTATTACAAGATGCGCGATGCTTGGACTTTCCGGGTAAATTTGATGCTCTATGGATGGGACCATATATTGTGAAGGAGGTGTTTCACAACAACACCGTTCAATTACAAACTTTGAACGGTGAAGACTTCCCTACCCGAACCTCGGGAAGTCGGTGCAAAGAGTACAAAGTGTGATTTTAAAATCGCAAGTCTTATAAATTTTTAGCACTAATTTTCTTTAGTCTACGTCTAGGTCTAGGATATCATTTTCCCACATTAATTTTGGTCGGGGATATTGAAGGTCTTAGGCTCAAGGCATAGGCGTAGGAAAGCACTTAACTTCCTTTAACTCCTAATTCTTTGTTCCTTTTTTCAATTGCGACATCTTATGATGAACAAGTTAGGTGATTAGAAGGGGAAGTGTCTATGATAACCTTACTTACTAATAGGTATTTAGTAGTATTATTTCCTATTTTCAATTTTGACTTTCTTAGCCTTCTATCTAATATGTTTTCTATTCAGTAGTTTCAGTTCAAACCATTAGAGGGAGAATTTTGTTTCATTAACTTCTCTTTTAGAAAGTGATAATTATATTATTTGGAGTTAGCTCATAGTTACTAATTTTTAATTTGTTTCCAAATCAAGTAGTGAAGAGGAAACCTTGAATTTTAATTTTGACTCGTAAGCCTTTCATGGTTTACAATTTCTTTCTCTTAGTCCAAACCCACTCTATTGGAGGAGGTGTAATCTACTCTTCTAAACTCTAATATAGGTCCAAGTCATTTTTACATGAGGCGGACAAGTAACTTTCTATGCTATAATTTTATTTTTAATCTTTTTATTGGTCGCTTCAAACTAATGTAGGAAGTAGGAAATGTCGAGTATACTAGGGTATTTTGCGGAGCAAAGAGCATCCCGTAGCGGTCTTGGTTAATTGACATAGCCGGTCGAACGACGTGCGTTCGAACCCGGTAGTTGGTAGCGCTATTCTCACTGAGCTAGTGGTTAGGCAGGAATTTAACCGATTGACCCGGGATATATATATTAACTATCCCAAACCGGTATTCCGGGGAGGTTATATCTACTTACTTTTATTTCTTTTTCTTTTCCATTTAAATTTTCTTTCTTATAGACTACTAACTAGACACTCTTTTTCCAAGCCAAATCCATTTGCGTAGGGATTTCTAATTCTTCCACTCAGCCTCTATCTCCTTTTTCCGGTACTAATATCAACTTTCTTAACTATTAGTATAGACCGTGTGCCTCTAATCTTGTAGAGCGTCGTAGCAAGAGATTCTGGATTCGTTTTACTTGTTTCACAAGTAACCCCAGATGGTGCGCCATGTGTGAGCCATCTAAATGACTCATTAACAAAGATTTGCTTAACTTTGCAAATTTTGAGTAAATGTTTTATAAAAAACTTCTAAAAACTCTAATTCATTTTACTTATGTTCTTTGATTATTTAAGCGACTCTAAATTCTAATCCTAGTTTCCATTTTAATTTAATTCCCCATACTAATTCTCTAATTTTAGTATTTGGTTATATAGCCATTTCAATTCAATTCCCATTCTAATTTTCTAATCTTATTATTTGGGTAAAAGCCATTTTAATTTAATTTCTCATACTAATTTTTTTGATCGTAGTATTCGGTTAAATAACCATTTCATTTTTATAGCCTCTACTAATTTTCTAACCATATAATTAGTCTAATAGCCCATTTCCGTTTATTCGCCCATACTAATTTCTACTCGCAGTAATTAGTTAATAGCCATTTTCCATGTTCCGCCCATACTAATTTCTTAACGCAGTAATTAGTTAATAGCCATTTTCTCATAACCTCAACCCATACTAATTTCTGGCCACACTAATTAACCTCCGCCCACACTAATTAAGTGCCGCCCACACTATATGGTGCGGCGACTACACTAAGTTACATAAAAATGATCTGATAAGTATGAACTCCAATAATTCAGCTCACGGCCGCCCTCCCTCACTTAGTGAGTTGAAATTGTCTTCAACTTGATGCTATAAGTAGTTTTCTAGTTTTGCAATTGAGACCACACACACAATTTATCATTACTAGTTTTCTTGATGATCAGTAGAAGTTCGTTTTTTTCCGTTTCTCTTTTTTCAGCGTGGTTTGTGAATCTTCATCTCTGGTGGCTGAAGCGTTGAAGAATTACCAGTTGTTGCAACGATATTAGTTTCTTCCCGGAGGTGCAATTGCCGGCGACAGTACAACAGACTCGTGGATCGACGTTGTTCAGTGACGGTGCTGGCGTGTATGTGGTCGGTCGGATTCGAAGCCGGAAGAGAAGTCGTTGTTGAAGTGCACGGGGTTTGTGAGACGATCGCCAAGAAGAGTGATGGTGTGACGACGGACAAGGTGTAGGAAGTCGTGACATCTCGAGCTCGCGGTGTTGTTCTTGATGGACCAGATCCGGAAGCGCTCGTAGAGGGTTGGTCTTGAAGGCGAAATTTAATTTTTTACTTGTTCATTGTGTAGATGTAGGATAGTAAGGTGAGACACAAAAATGATCAAAATCGGAGTTAAAATGAGGAAGTTATGAAGGTTTTTAGTTAGGAAGTTTTTTTTTCTAAACTCGCTCCCGCTCTGCTTTTTTTTCTCAAACAGTCATCCAATTGTTTTCATCCATCCAGAATTTGTTTTCATCCACAAGCGTTGTTTTCATCCGTAAGCGTTGTTTTCATCCAAAGAAAGCAGCGTTGTTCCAAAGAAGAAATTATTTTTCATCCAACAGACTGACTGTTTTCATCCAAAGAAGATTGTTTTCATCCTCCAACATTATTTTCGTCGATCTTTTCAACTCGTTGTGTTGTTATTAATTCCTCGAAAGACGGTGGGAGGATTATTTAGCTCACATGGCACGTCCGTGACAGAAGCAAATCAACAGATTAAATATAACTGAAACACCGATGAATTTATGAACCGAGAGTATTCACATTAAGTGAGGAACAAAGTTGATCATTGAGGGTGAAGATTGAGGAAAACTTGTCCAAGCATATGGTGAGTATTAGATTATTTTATTTCGTTTTGTAAAGTTGTAAATCTAACGCAGAAGAAATGACTCCTCCACCAACTTTAAAAATCAGTGCCGAATCAGATTGCAGACTCGAGGCGTTAGCAAGGATTGAAATAGAATTCTATTTTGTAAAACAACTGATTATAAGCAGTCAGCTCTTGCATTTGCATAGCATTGAGATCGAGGAATGATTGAACAATAGGATTCAAATGCATTCGCAAAAACTTGAATGGATTCTGATTAGAAAGCAGTTACGAGAGTTGTTGGAAAGTTTGGGATTTTGGCGTTCATGTCACCACTGCAAAGTTTGCACGGTGATAGGGTGCACCACAAGGATTTAAGTTTTGTAAACCACTGAAATATGTTGACAGTATACGGTATCTATTTGCAAAACTATCAATTAAAAAGTATTTGTAGAGTTTGATTAGAACCTATGTTTATAGTTTTAAATTTGGATATTACCCTTGACTTTGAGTTTGATATTTGTGTGTTTTTAGAGACGTTACGCAAGTTTATAAGACTTATTGACATAAGTTGGATCCTAAGGTTTGTGTTTTTACCAAATTTAAGGGTTATACTAAATTCTGAGTGTACAAATTTCCGATCCTTAAAGTTTGAGCTGAGTGTGTCTTTGGGTTGTACGACATATTATCATATGAAAAGAATCAATGACGTGAGCCGATTGGAAGTTGCATAGTAGTATATAGATTATAATCATGCCTTGCATTTGAAAATATTGACACACTACTCGATAGGCATTATGTGTATAAGTGCGTATACATATAGTGGGACTGAACCTACTAACCTATACATATTTCTACTATTTCAAATATCATCTTGGCATTCTGATTATATAATAGCCACCATTGCAGTCTATTGACATATCCTGACTTATTGACCACAACTATGGACTACCCTTAAAACATTAGATAGGACCGAGACAACATTGTGTATAGAATTTGGGTAATGGACAGTCACCCAAATCAAATTCTGTGATTTGTGAAATAAGAGTAAAATCCGCAAGCCGAGTTGCACGCAAGTTTATACTATTATATATAGAAATAAATACATTTGATTGACATGTGACCTTAAATACAAATACAATAGACTACTTAGCTTTTCTGTTGATAAACTACACTATACTATAAGGAGTTTTGAATAATGCTAAAACCTTATGAGAACATTGTCTTCAATAGCGCCATAGAAATGTATAGTGGTGTGAAAAATGCTACATTTAATTGTAAGGTTGCACCACACCACTTTAAGCTATGGAGTAATTGATATTTGAGAAAAAATAATGTAAATTACACTACTTACTTATACCCTTATTGATGCTAAATTAATATACATTATACTTATGTAATAATAACTTACTTACGTACGCTCACGTATAATAATATACTCTCAATAAAATAATAAATAATAGAACCCTTACTAGAGATACTTTTAGAGGTTATGTACATATTAAAGAATAGGACTATGAACAAATTTCCATAACTCCTAAGAGCCCAATCAACCATTTTATGTTAAATACCAAATTTCGAGGAGTTGCACCACACTAGAATAATAATAATTTTTGAATTCTTTTCTACTTTGCAGAAACACGGTGCCTTGAGAACATTGCCCAATTTGGAGAACCTCCTTTGGATTCACAAATTTATCACTATAAACCTTCAAACACAAACAGGGCAATGATTCCTTTGTGCACGAAAACATACTAATTTGGGAAACTAGTACTGATTCACTTAGGCAGAAACAGGGAGTGGCGGAAGATGCAGAGGATTGAAGGACAATGAGTGGGTGGATGGTGCGAGACATTTGCCTGCAGACGCGCAAGATCCCACTGGGGCAACCACATAGAAGGCGCCACCTGCTGCTACTTTATTACAATATTGTTTCTCCCCAAGTAAAAAGGAATGGATCTCAATGGGGGGTAATGTCCTGAGGCGACGACCTCCGCTACCATGTGAGCGGCGACAAGTCCGGCATAGCTGCTCGCGTCCTCGAGCTGGCTCGTGGCAACAGGGCTTCTTTCTTCGTTACCAAAAGTGCCCTGCCTGCACTATCGCCTCGCCGCGTATTCTCAACCGCACTTTGCCATCATCCCGCCTGGGTATAGCTTGTACCCCGCACCCACATTACCATAACAATCGTACACTGCCACTCAACTCCTACCTGCACGTGCTCTCAACGCGCGCATTGCTCATACATCAATCGATATCAGGTGTTTGCTCAATTCCCCTCTTCTCACATTCCGAGACAGTGCACTGCGTGCGGTAGTGGGATAGAGAGCAGAGTGTTGTTGTGTTTCGGGTCTTGACTACAGTTAGTAGTGAGAGTTTCTACAGGTTGGGGGTTGTGGAGGTTTTAAGCTGATTTGGTGAGGTTGCTGCAGGTTGCGGGGAATCGTTTGGGAGTGGGTGCGATGCAAGGTGTGATGCAATCCCAGTTGTGGGGAGGGCAGTTGACGGGTGCGTTCACTAGTACCGGGGTTCGCAAGCAGCAGGATGGGTACCTGGTCGTTCGTGCTTCAGCGGAGCGGGAGGTGAAAGCGAAGGCTGTCGCAGCTCCACCACCCGCGCTCACCGAGGACCGACTGGTGTCGCGTGTAGAGGAGCGCGACGGGTACTGGGTTTTGAAAGAAGAATATCACAAGGGCATCAATCCTGCTGAGAAGGTGAGAGTTGACCAACCTGGATCGAATTTTCTCGTATCGTAGCTCGAGTAGGATTGGTTGTAACGTGGTTAATATCATCGTGCAGATCAAGCTTGCGAAAGAGCCGATGAAATTCTTCACGGAGAATGAGATTGAGGAGCTCGCGAAGACGCCCTTCGCCGAGCTCGATTCCTCGAAGCCTGGCAAGGATGACATCGACGTGAGACTCAAGTGGTTGGGCCTATTCCATCGCCGCAAGCATCAATGTGAGTACCGGAAAGCTTACGTCTTGTCGATTCGTTCGAGTAGCTGCGGTGGCTGATGTGATGGCGGTTGTTGAGCAGATGGGCGATTCATGATGCGGTTCAAGCTTCCGAACGGAATCACCAACAGCACGCAGACTCGTTTTCTGGCGGAGACGATCACGAAGTATGGGAAGGAGGGGTGCGCGGATTTGACGACAAGGCAGAACTGGCAGATCCGAGGGGTTGTGTTGGAGGACGTACCTGCGATTCTGAAGGGATTGGACTCAGTGGGCTTGCCGTCGATACAGACCGGCATGGACAATGTCCGGAACGCAGTGGGTAATCCTCTCGCAGGAATTGACCCTCACGAGATCGTCGACACTGCTCCGTTTTGCAAGGCCCTGAACGACTACATTATTAACTCCGGCAAGGGCAACACGCAGGTCACCAATTTGTAAGCCCCTCGAATCTCGACACCAGTGAGTGCGTACATGTCGTGATTGACCATTGAAATTCTAACTGATTGTTGTTGCGTGGAGCAGGCCGCGGAAATGGAACGTGGCCGTGGTGGGTACGCACGACCTCTTCGAGCACCCACACATCAACGACCTCGCGTACATGCCTGCAACGAAGAACGGCGTCTTCGGCTTCAACATCTTGGTAGGAGGCTTCTTCAGTGCGAAACGATGCGCGGAGGCCATACCCATGGACGCGTGGGTGCCAGAAAAGGACGTCGTGCCGTTGTGCAAGGCAGTTCTCGAAACGTATCGAGATCTTGGAACACGCGGCAATCGACAGAAGACTCGCATGATGTGGCTCATCGATGAGATGGTAAGCTGAGCTCCAGTCTCGAGCACGAAGCGCTTGAGATTCATCGACCATTCGCTAACGAGGTTGGGATTGTGCAGGGAGTCGAGGAATTCCGAGCGCAAGTAGAGAGCCGAATGGACGGCAAAATTGAGAGAGCAGGAGAGGATCTGGTGGACCCATCGTGGAAGAGACGGACATTTTACGGAGTGAACCCGCAGAAACAAGAGGGGCTGAACTTCGTGGGCCTTCACGTGCCAGTGGGCCGTCTGCAAGCGCCGGAGATGTTCGAGCTCGCCCGCATTGCGGACGAGTACGGGAACGGGGAGATTCGCATCACCGTGGAGCAGAATCTCATCTTGCCGAACGTTCCCACGGAGAAGGTGGAGAAGCTGCTGAAGGAGCCCCTGCTGGAGAAATACTCTCCGAACCCTACTCCTCTGCTTGCGAATCTGGTAGCGTGCACAGGCAGCCAGTTCTGCGGCCAGGCCATCGCCGAAACCAAAGCTCGCTCCCTGGAGCTCACCCAGCAGCTGGACGCCACCATGGAAACGTCTCGCCCCATTCGGCTCCATTTCACCGGATGCCCCAACACTTGCGCCCAAGTCCAGGTCTCGTCCTCTTCTCCCTCTGTTCAATTCCTCGACGCCTCGTGTGAACGTAGAAATCCGAAGTCTTTGGATCCCTCAAAGCTTGTGGACATGAAAAGCTGAAGTGGATGTTGTTTTTTGGCCAGGTTGCGGACATAGGATTCATGGGCACAATGGCACGAGACGAGAATCGGAAGCCGGTGCAGGGCTTCGACATTTACCTCGGCGGTCGCATCGGCAGCGACTCGCATTTGGGAGAAGTGATCCGGCCCGGTGTACCCGCGACCGAGTTGCTTCCTGTTGTGCAAGAGCTCATGATTGAGCATTTTGGTGCGAAGAGGAAAGCTTAGGGTGCGGAAAACATAGTGTATAGCATGTAAAAAGAGTAGTGATTAGCATGGTCCAGAAACCTCACCATGTTCGTGATTTCGAAGTCGCACGTTTGCTGCGCGAAGATAAATTTTCTACATCAATATTATAACATATGTGGGATCATAGAGCCCTCAGTGTACAATACTTTCTAAGAATTCTTGCATCTAGTTCCCTGGAGTCACTTGTGATTGTTTATGATTGATATTCAGATCGTGGTGGAGAAACATGAGGCAGAAAGGAAGGCATTGGCAGGTTGAACTTTGATGTACAGTACAGGAGTTTTAGAAATACACACCTTTTATGCTTGTGATCTCGAACAGTATGTGAGCACATGCGAACATGCCGTGCTCTTCAGGTTGTAGTGAGCGTCCGGGCCCAATGAATGGAAAAGATTCCACTCTCCAGCAAAGAGCAAGAATTTCGGAGACACCTCGTCCACAAGTTTATGGTTTTTACATAAACTTGGTGTCGCTTGACGAGTCACAGAATAACCTTGTCCACCTTGTCCACGTTATCCGAAGCCGAAAGAAGAAAGTAGAAATCCTTGGTATTGCTTGGCAAAGAGGCGGGACTCATGAGAGCTGTTTGAGTAAGAACATACAATTATGCGACCTTGTAACCCGTCATAACCCGTCATAGGTGCTAAGGGGCACTCATGTTGTTGAAGCTCATTACTGCACACTATATACCTCTTACCGATGAATTTTACGGCTCATACATAGCGGATGCTCTTCGAATCATCAGAATCGTTCAGAGCACTCTCCACATTTATGTTTGGTGCTCTGCATCTAGATCACCTGCCTGATCAATACCAGCACCTTCCTCCCCACACACCCGACCAGGTTCGAAGATAACGGTAGAATTTGTGCTAGAAAACTGATCGAACAACATCTTGAAAGCTAGCGGTGAATTACTTCACAATATAAAG
Organism: Bryum argenteum; assembly: GCA_037043015.1. Lineage (NCBI taxonomy): Eukaryota > Viridiplantae > Streptophyta > Bryopsida > Bryales > Bryaceae > Bryum > Bryum argenteum. Next base: position 3,454,739 of record CM073324.1, read on the forward strand.
TCCTTGAATCAAGTTGCAAAGGTCGCATTCCAGAAACCCCAAGGTAATGTAATACTCTCTGAGCACTACAATAACAGCCTCCTTCGAAGCTTCATCAAATTCTAAGATTGAAAAGAGAACCAAGGATCGAAACAGACATGGGAAGTACACTAGGTTTGTTACGACAAGTGTTCTCCGCTTCTTCTTCACCACCACCAGGCGAACCACCAGAGCTCGTCGACGTAATCTCGATCGGATACACAGGGCTACCACTCGGGTACAGAAGGCCCCAGTTCCGCTCCGTCGAAGCCCCAGGCTTCAAGTTTTCATTGTACAGCGCGAAGATGAATGTAGGTATGAAGATCCCCGGTCGCATCGGCGTGCCCGGCGTCGGAGTATTGAGCACATGCCGCACTGCATTCTCGGTTATAAGTCTGTGCATTCGAGATGCTCGCCCGAGCTCGTTTGAATCGCCCACCGCCGGCCACCCCGTTTCACCGATCGCAATCCGGACGTTCCCATACCCGATTGCGGCCATAGCCGCCACCATTGCATCCAATCGAGCATCGAGCGATTGTAATATCGTCTGCGAGTCGTTGTAAAACGAGGTACTCCGTGTGAACAAGGCATAGTCCAAGGGGATGTCTTTGGGAGTTTGAAGCCCACCAAGTAGGGGTAAACATTGATAAACAAATACGAGCTTGTGGAGTCAAGATGTCGCAACAAGGGTGTTAGCACTTGGGTTGCAATGTCCGTGCGAAAGACGCCTTTCGATGGAGGGTAGGAGAGTGATAAGATGCTATACTCCGCGGCGGTGGAGACTTTGATCGCCGACAAGTTGCGATTCTCGAGGCTCGTGTGGAGGTTTTGGATGGCGGTGACGAGTTGGACCCCAGGTGGCGCTCGAGTTGAGTCCGCGCAACTCGTTGCCTACTAAGATGTAGACGATGTTGGTTCTTTGGGTAGTAGGGCACGATGTTCGCCACCACCCACGCGCGTCTGCGGCAGCTCGCATCCACTAGCGGCGCGATCTCGTTGTTTCCAGTCCGATCACCAAGTCCAGGTTCGAACTGCGAACGCCTCGATCGTTGGCCCATCGTGGTCGAATATCCTGACGCGCCCGACTCCTCCTAACCCCTGGATTAGCTTCACAATCGCGTTTGCTGACGGCAGGTTGTCTCCAACTCTTCCATAGTTGATTCCTAGCGTCCGGGGCTCTGGCATCGACATCACCCATGCATTTCATTAGCCCTACGAACTAATTCACTTTGAGCTTGCCTAAATTTAGCACGATAGCAAAGTGAAAGTTTCGCACCATCGGGATAGTTGGCGGCAGCTGTGACAATGGATGAAAGTAGAATCAAGATACAAATCGTGCTCCAGTACCCATTCCCTACACACGAACCGCCTTCACCGCAAGAAGAAGCTGATCTCTGACCTTGCCCAAATCGTCTCAACCTCGTGTTGTCATCACCTGGCAACATCTCTCTCGCTCCAGTAACGATCGACACGCAACTGAGCGCGATCGACACCCAACTGAGCGCGATAGACACACAACTGAGCGCAGCAGCCCAACAACCCAGGGGCTACTCCAAATCCACCATTCAGCGCGAGAGGTACATAATACTCACAGCAACAAGATCAAAGTTCACACTGAATTGGCCACAGATGCTTTCACTCACGGAAATAAACTCAAAAATCTTCAACTACAAACCCAAAGACTTGTGTGAAATACGAATTATCGCTAACGAGATGAGTAAACGGACCCGATAGAATGATCGTTTTGTCGAATCAAACTTGCAATATCTAATATGGCCCAGTACTGAAGGTCTGAACGACAGAAGCTCGCACGTGCTTGACATCAAAGTGTGAGACAACCACGCTAATGTCTCGATCGATCGCAGTACAACAGCAAAAGCAAATTTCGGGCACATGCATGGAAAAGGTCTCTCCAATAATGGTGCTAGCTTCAAAAGTTGAAAGCTAAGTGCGACGGTCCTGCACGATGCATGAAGGACTTGCCCGACCTCTTTCCCGACCCAAGTTGTATATCAACTCAGAGCTAAAATCGTAGCGCTAAGGATTGAAGCGCGAACTAGTCGCAACGGACTAGGAGCTAGTTTTGAATGGAGATGAGAGGAGTGGAGTGATAAGGCACGATTACCGATGCGGCATTTCACGTGCACTTGGTCGAAGAGTCGACTGCCAGGGGGAAGTTTCCGTGCCCACAATGAAGCTCAAAGTCTGCTGGTTCGGTACGGCACTCCAGCAATCATATGATTGTCTGCCGTTCTGGGGAGTCGTGCCTCAGCTAGCCAGAGCCTGACTGCATGCCATTATGTATATGGTTTCGTACGTGTACGGTTTGTTGGATACGGTTATTGTTGGATGCTTTTGAATTGGTCGTATTGACTGGGAACTTTCTTACAGCGTCCAGGAGTGTACATTTACCCTTGCAGGTCCGGGCAATGGTTAGTGGCAGCTACCAAGGAGGCACCCTAGAATCCGTGGGGACCTCCCAAAGTCGTTTTTGATAATTTTGAATTCAAATTTGAGGTTTGCGACCCCAAGTTACCTACGAAAGCCAACTCCTTGGCATTTAATGTCTATACACCCAAAAATTTAGGGGGCTCATTTACCCCTCCTCTATCCTCCTTGGTAGCTGCTACAAACGCTTACCCTGCAGGTCCCTACCTTGTGAGTAAACTCTGCCATTGCTCCTGTAGCTTGAATGAGCAGGGTCCTTTGTGATTCCCGCTTTCAAACACTTGTAGAGTAGTGGCTTGAATACACCAACTATTATGCCAAGGAGTACACTTTGGGTGTGGATGGCCACTTTGGGGTGTCCTTGTGTGCTCTACTCAAGCCCCTTTTTTACGAGTGAAAGGAGATACGGAATTTGTATGGCAGGAATCCAAACCCCACATTTGAGGAACGTTCATTGTAAATTAGTAAGTCTTTTTTTGCACGGCATTTTTTTTTCTCCAAGGTATAAGTTTGTTGTCGGCAATGTAGCAGTAGTAGCCGGTGGAGGTAAGTAGTTGTAGTATCTGTTGAAGGTAAGTAGTTGTAGTGTCCGTTGGAGGTAGGTAGTTGTGGTGTTTGTTGGAGGTAAGTAGTTGTAGTATGCGTTGAAAGTTAGTAGTTGTAGTGACCGTCACCACTATAGTCTTCCCAACTATTGTGAAAGGTCCTTGGACCTTTTTGTATGGTACCTCAAAGCCCTTTGGGGGGATACTATGTCAAGTATCTTTAAGGCACTAGTAACTAGGCTAGAAACCAGCGTAGTTATAGTGTCCACCCTCGAGAGGGGAAATTAGTATTGTTCTAATTTCCCCTTGTTCGCTGGCCATCGGAATATTAGCATTACGAACGGACACTTCATTCACACCGGCTTCTTAGAAAGGACCAGAGTTTCTATCTATCTATAGTGACCATTGGAGATGTGTAGAGTGTCTCTTGGGAGAACGTAGTTCTATTCATTGGTGTGTCCGTTGGTAATATTGTGACGAGCGCTATGAATTGGAGGAACGTAGTTATAGCGGCCGTTAGAGGTACGTAGCTCTATTCTCTCTTGAAAGCACTATAATTGTGGCGTCCATACTAGTATATTCGTTGAGATTATTTATTTGTGTAGAAGTTGAGACAAGTACTTGGTGTATTTATTGAGGCCACATACTTATAGAATGTTTGGACAATGTTTTGTAAAGTCCATAGAGATATAATACTTGTAATAACCAATGAGGCTATATAGTCATGATATCTATTGAGAGAACATGATATATCGTCTGAAAACAACATAATCTTGATGTCTCTTAAGGTATTTACCTTAAAGTATTTGTTAAATGCGATACAAGAGGAAGAACTTTGGGCCCATTTTAAGATTGCCGTAAGTAGAATATTTCTACCCTTGATTTTATGGCCTAAGTGTTGAAGCACTCAATGATTTACATGTAATGAAGTATTTTTCATGTTGTATTGTCAACCTTTCGGTGTTGAATATAGCTTCTTTTTCTCATTTAGAGATACAAAATATAGTGGTCAAAATTTAATTAAATAATATATATATGGTGGTACTGAAAATAACCTTTCTAATTAATTGCAACACTGATTTTTTGTGATTTTATATATTTAAGATGAGTTCCTACCTTCTTGAAAATTGGCCTAAACTTTAGAATCAAGTGATTGATATGTGATTTTTTTGCTTTATCTTAAGTACAATAGACTCTTTGATGTGATGATAGTTTGATAAAACATATTTTTAGAAAAATTGAAGGGAACTTGTGTAAATTACACTTTACAAAATACCCTATAAAGAAACATTAATTGTGGATGTAGATTTACTCAACAATTATCATTGTTACTAAGAAGACTGTATGAAGCAACAAGGTTCTTTTTCTTAATCTTGATATTGTGAAAATTTTGTTGACCATAATGTCTTTCAATTGCCATCATATCAACTGAAGTCAATTTATTTACAATTATTTCTTTTTCTTTTTGGAATCTTTAGCACTTTTTATGCTAGATTTTTTTCTAATTGATCCTCTTTCAGCTTCTTCCTGGGCAGCAGCTTCAGCATCTGCTAATTCTTTTGCTGCCGCTTCTTCTGCAAATCTTTGAATGTTTCGGGGACTTTTGGGATCCATCCACAATAGAAACTTTGCTAATTCTTCAACTGGATCATCTTTCCTATATTACCCTTTTAATTTGAGATAATATTTTTATAAATAAATTTCAATTGAGTTTCTAGTAGCTATATGTTTGATAGTTAACCATGATGCGCCTTAATATGTGAGATGCTACACTTTAGACTCTTTTTTCTTTTTTAAAATTTTCTTCCCCTATAATGTGTTACACATCCCACTTAGTACAAGAAACCTTGCACTCATCATAATTGTTCACAAGAGACATCACCTTGGTATTTCAGCTATCAATCGACATCCTTCTTCGAGAAGAGGTACCAAAGCTTCTTCCTAGAAACATTTATTCCACTATGAAGTAGATGTAAAATAATAACATGATATGACCAATATGATGACTTCTATCATAAGATAAATTCTTATTATAGTGGTATAATATTTTAAGATTTCAAAGTGTACCAGATAGTCTTGAACGGGCATATCTTTAACATCTAGAGGGGGCAATGGCTCCTCTTTTGGTTCTTCTTCCTGATATACATTTAAATATTGAAATAATTGTGATTCAATTAATTAATTAGCAATAGATTGTATAAAAGTATTTTTAATTCTGCAATTGAGTATAGAATAAAGAATAGAAGTAAACAATCTAAACTTGGATAACTTGGAGAATATAAAACTTATAGCATACTAAGATTGTAGATCAAATTACCTCTATTTATGTTTTTATTGTCACCCACGATGTACATGAACAAACAAGCAATTAATTCTTCATTGTACCAATTTAGAGTATATGGTCATTTTTACTTCATCTAAACACAAAATGTGCATAAACTTTGCAAGTTGTTCTTATTTACAGTCACATTCATGGCACTTTCATCTGAAGGCAAGCATTTGAAATGGACAATATGTAAAACGAAGAAAATTCCAAAAGCTCTATACTAGATGATTATTGTAGATTTAAGTTGGTTTTTTAGGATGGCAAAGGTTCATACAATAGTTTCATGAACAATTATTGATTTGTTTGGGTACAATTATACTTGCAAATAATGTAGTACTTGCAACTTATTTAAAATCCAAAAAAGCATGTTCTAATCTTTTGAAGTATATCGGTTGTATTGAATACCTTCACTTTTACTTCCTCGTTTACTATCACGCTTATCATCTTTCTTCTTCTTGTCATCTTTCTTATCTTTATCTTCTTTTTTTGGTGCCATTAGATATACAATATAGAATCTTATTCCATATGAGGCTCAATGGGTGCTCTATTCAACTTGTTATAATTAGGTACCAATAGGTTTAAATACCTTTTCTTGAAAAAGACCATTGTGTTATGATTGGAAGTAATCATGACTTCATAAAAAAATGTGTATGTTTGCTATAGGTATCAAATAAATTGTTCTCCTTTAAGTTTTTGAGCAAATCAAGCTAGTTGTTTAAAATTAATATCCATTGAAGATATATTGAAGTCTCTATGGATCCATAAGCTTGTAAAGAATTAATAAATTTTTTATAGCAATATTATGTTAGGTTTTAGAGAGAATCAAATTAGGACCATCTATCAAAGCTCCAAGAAAATGTATTTTTGCTTGTATGTATAGCATATTTAAGTTTGAGCAAGAACGAAATTTTATACTATTCTATTATGTTTGTATAGATATTGACTATACTATATCTCAATGAAATAAACATTTGAGTCCTATAGATTTTGAGATCTAGTCAACGTTAAAATTAGTCACATCTGAAAAATTTGATCTTTATCAATTCAATCATATTGGACAAGTCAAATTCGACGTTTCTAGTTATATTTTGGTGTTTTCTTTGCAGTATGGATTCATTCTTGGATTTTAACCCTTGAGTGCTCACAAGATTTTGAAAATTCAGTTTAGATGACATAATAAAACTTTGTAAGTTGTATATCCTTCATCCAATGATTATTCTTGAGAGAATTTGTTGGGACCTATATTAGATCAAGTTTAGAGTTGGAATACAAATCTTTGATCAATCCTAGATTGAATGAAGTAATGGAATTTCCTTCTTTGCTAGTAGCATTTAATATTGATATGTAAAATAAAAAATTATTTTTGCTTCTAATTTGTAAGCGCTTCTTTTGATTACTTTTTTGTGGTATTTTTTTTATCCTAGTGCAACCTTAGGATGAAACTCAAGAAATTCTAGCAAAAATAAATAAATTACTTTGAACTATTTTGGTTGTAGATTCGAATGGATATTTCTATATTGGAAAAATGAAATGACACATGTTTTTGAAGGAGGTGTATCTCCTTCATCAACCTATAGATTTCAGGGTTATTCATCACATTGGTTTTTAATCCAACTTTAAGTTCTTGTCGTGAGAATGTTAGCTCAATCTTAGCTGTTATGAAGATATGGTATCCATTCTTGTGTAAGATGTTCAAGATTCATGTAGGCAACGTTAGTGTATATGTATGCTTGGGTGTCCTTTTAGGAAAAATGAGGATGAGTTAGTGAGGCCGTGAGGGTCACCAATAAGTAACGTTGCAACGCATTTAATTTACCGAGAGGCTTGTGGATGCCCAAGATCAGTTATCGATTGCATGCACCAAGAAAACTAACAATTTACTATGTGAAGCTTCAAGTCTTACATAATTTTAGAACCGATTGCTCCAAATTAGAACCAATCAAAACAACTCAAACTTGACATATTGCTAAGTGCCCACGTAAAGAATGGTGACTACATTTTGATACAAGTACAAGACAACATAGTCTCAACTTTACAATACAAAAAGAATTTTGAAAAACGTTGTATGTTCTAGATTGTACAAATATATAAGGATCAAAAATCATTTCAACGCTTGGTGTTACTTCTTGAATGTTCTAAATTTCCCTATAAAATCTTTGACATAGAAAAGTTTAAGAACCATCTTTATTTCCAATTTTACCTATATACATGGATTGTGACATACACCTAAAGTGGGACATATAGATGTCAAATGATTGAAATAAACTTTGCAAACAAAATTTATTTCTTTGACAATGTTATTTTAGTATATTCCACTATTTCTTAATATTTTTTCTATACAAGTGCTTGTTTCTCCTTTTGTGCAAACTTTTAAAGTTTTGGAGATGGAGTATGTGTTGTTTTGTCCTAAATATTTAAGTGTGCATTAACCCCTTTAAACTTTTATCATAATAAATTTATCTGTATGAAAAATTGGGCTAAAGGACTCCATCCTTGCCACATACGCATGAATGCTAGAAAAACATAAGTCTGATTACCCTTAAAGTTTCATGCACACTCCAAACTTGTAAACAAACGTGTGAAGAACTCAAAATTTGATGAGTATTTATGGATATTTTGACGTGACTTTTTTGTAACATTCATGTACCCAATCTAGTGAAGCTCAAAGGGGTTTGGATACAACAACACTTGAATATCTATTATATAGTTTGTTTGGTGAGTGAGTGAGTTACATTATGATCTTGGGAACCACCGATCGGATTTGGGCACATGAGGTGTTGTTGGAAACGAATTTTTTTGAAAGGTGGAGGCAACGATCAGATTGTGATCATCCCGAGATGTGGGATTTCTTATTATATGGCCCCCAAATCACTAAAAATTACAAAAATGCCCTTAGTTTAGATATAGCAGAAAAACAAGAGGCACATGGTTAAAGTATCTAAGTGTGCGTAGCAACGCCGCGAGGGCATACTAGTCAATATTGAATTCAAAAGTTTGAGAATAAACAAAAGAAATGTCACAAACTTTGGCTTCTACTTACATAAATACATTTCATAATTTTCAACATTGTCACATAGAGGCTAGTTTGGGGGTCCTTTACCATACTCAGGAGGACGGGGCTCAAGCAATGAAACATCAGATACAAGCTTTCTTGTGCGAGTGATTTAGGGTTTAGGGTTCAAGCTTTGGCGCCACTACCATTTGAATTTCATCACATTGCGTCAGGGTCAAGCAATTTGTGGTGGGAGCAAAGCTTGAGCTAATTTGCTGAAGACCGCGCTTGATCGACGCATTGCGTGAGCTACTCATTGATATCAGTAAATACTATTGTAAGTGTTTTGCACCAATTCTCAAATCAATTGCACTGATTACATTGGTACTTGTAGGTCCTCGATTTCGTTCTGGCAGTTGCAATTTCACGACATCTTGTATCTGATCGGGCGTCGCTTCAACAATGGGTCAATAACAGAATGATTCTGTTCATGAGAAAATTTTGATAGTCGATGAGTCAGTGACAGGGTTTTTATTGTTCTCTGTATGACCTAATTGGCTTAGGAATTGTCAGACCTTGAACTACTAAGGGGTTTAGGTTAGTGGATTTTGTAAAGTTATTGAAGATTGTGTTCGGCGTGCCAATTGTGCTCCAGTTCCGTTCTGATCGAGGATTGATAATCGAAGCTTGCCACTGGAACAGGGGACCGTGTTCATGCTGAAAATTTACCAGCTTCATCGCCATCGCCCGGCACTGTCCTGCTGAATTGTTGTTTGAGAAGAGAGAAAGCATGACGTTGTGACGAAGAGCGGAGATGCTGAGTTTGACTAGAACAGCCGTGTGAGGCTTTAGAAAGCGGGAGCGCCATGGAGGTGACAGAAGCCGGACGGGTGTCCAAGGACATTCTGTTTCGCCGGATTGGCGTGGATCTGCCTTTGAGCGAGGGATCGGAAGCTTTCAATGATTCGAATGCTCCTGTCAGAGGGCTGGCGGTCTCGAATCGCTTCGGTATCTCGATCTTCGTGCACTCAGCAGGTGAGAGAACATCGTTTACAGCTGTTTGTGAGCATAGCGATTCTGGTTCCTTGTGATTCGGATGTCGCCAGTCTGATTGTGAATTTTTCGTCTGCGTTCGGTTCACAATATTCAGTACCCCCCGGTGAAGAGGTAGCCAAATCTCTCTTTGTGTGACAATTGCTCCTGGTTAGCTTCTTCTCATTGATTCCTTATCGATGCTGCTCAAAGATCAATTGATTGATTTTGCCTGAGTGTTCTCGACATCGGAAATCTCATCTAGGGCGGGAGTGGCACTGGTGCTACGGACCTCTGGAATCATCTAGGCACCGTGTCTATTGCTGTTTGGTGTAAATATGTTCTCTTCCCTCAGAACGATATTGTAGCATTTAGAGCATACTTTAATACAGTTGTACACCATTGTAGCTGTGGACTATCCTCGAGTTGCACTATCATCTCATTGAGACTGCTGCTTAATTCTTTCCACATAGTTCTGATGAGCACTCGCAGCTTCCAACTTTGTCTCTGCCACATGTGTCAGTAAGATCTTGCGAATAACATCAGGATGACGCTTATTGTTGGAGCAGGTTTTGTCGTCACGCAAACGTCTAACCTTGTCGAAGTTGCTCAGCAAGCAAAGGATGATTCGAATGGTAAAACGGCCAAACAGGGCTGTTACTTAAATGTACCAGTATCTGGCGTTCGTATATTGTCCCTTTCGAGGGACGAGCTGACTTTGGCTGCATGTGTCGGGGACCAGACTGTGCAATTCTATGACGTTCCTACTCTCGTCCATAAGGTAAGCTCTGCACAACGAAGTGCCCATGTCTGCGTCCACGTTGGAGGATTTTAGCGTTTGACATTGCGCTCGTAAACTGGAGCGAAGTTTTTAATATACCATGATGTACCGTTGTAACATATCGTCTAGGTCTTCGTCGTCATCTTCACGCATTTGGAAAAACTCAGCAATTAGTAGAAGCATAGTAAGACCCCTTTTCTCTTAGCCTTGATATGATGCTTTGTATGACGCAGTTGGACAAGACTTCACTGGAGTCGAGGGATATTCCTGAGGGTCATGTGAAAGATTTTAGATGGAGTCCTGCCGATGACGAAATCTATCTGCTTTTGTCGAGAGAAGGTCATCTATACTCGGGGTCTGTTGGGAAAGTGCCTTCGCGCGCTGTGAACGACGGTGTTGTTGCTGGTATTGCCGAGTCACTGGCCTTGGAATGGTTTGATGTTTTATCAACGAGCAGCCATGCGATCGTATTGGTCATTTCTTGATGTGCCTAGTTGCATTCTTATATAATTCGCTCGTGCTCTTGCACAACCTAAGCTTGACGGAAGATAGCGAGCTAAGTTTGCCTCGTGACTGCAGTGTCATGGAGTCCAGATGGAAAGTACGTAGCGTATCTAACTAAAGAGCGTGCTGTTTGCATCTGCAATTCCAAGTGCGAGTTACAGCATACTTTCAACCTTCCTGCTGAAATTGGTGACGTGACCGAAAATTTACAAGGTAAGAACAAGTTGTAGATGTCAGATAACCTGGTCTTAGTGCAATAAATTTTTGCAGAATCTTAGAGCTCTTGTCTCACTTGTCAATCACCAATGGGAATGTCGATAATTCCTTCCTACTTCTGGCTAGTTTCTACGCAACAATTGCACTTCTCAGATAGGAGGCAATTTCCAGGATGAGCACATACTTTTGCTTAAGAGCTCAATCTAGAGCATCCTACGCTCATTGTTTAGGAAGCTTTTGCTTCAGTTTCGAAGAGGAGTCAAAAGTTTGAATTGCAAAGGAACAGGACTTCGAAATAGTGCCGAAGTCATTACTCACCTGATTTTCTCCCACTCGCTAGTACTTCGAGCCGCTCTCACAGTGAAAGAAGTGTGGGCTTCGTCTTCATTAATTCCCTACTCACGCTTGGATGTCTCGAATTGTTGACAGTGGAAAGCTTACAATGGGCTCGCTCTGATTCTATGCTGGTTTCATACACTCAAACCAATGAGGATGAAGAGGAAGAAGAGTGCCCTCTTATCCTAGTGACCGCCAAGGATGGAGATCTCTCAAAGGTGAAGCTTGTTTCAGGTCTTTTCTGTTTGACAACAAGTTTTGACCTACATTGTGGACGACCGTTCGAGAACAACATGTGGGATTGCCTGGCTCGATATAAATTTATCCGAACCTTTTTTTTGCAGGAAGGTGGCACAGTTACAGGCGTTTTTTTCGACAGCACGTTTCCGTCTATTGACTCTAGGGTGCTCCCGGCAGGAAGTGGGCCCTATATGCTCGCCGAGTACATTAAACCTTGGTAAGGATGAATTTGTGCGAGAATTTGAGATTGTTTGTATAACAGGTTATGTGGTCATGATGTGGTCTATTCAATTGCCAATTGGATACATTTGCAGCTGAACCTTTCTTGCTATGGATTCCTGATATGTGAGCTGCAACTTGATTCAGAAATACTTACGCTAGGGCAGTCTCTGGTTGAGTTTTGTTGCATATGGTTTATGTTTTTATATACATCCGTCATGATTTTGCAAGTGGGACTTACCTGTCTTAAAGGGAGATGGCGATCGCGGCAAGTAGGCTCAGTGTGGATGATCACATAGTCATTTTGGGATGGTCTTCAGAGCAGAAGGAGGATGGTCCTTTTAGCATTGAACTGATCAATGACAGCTGGCTTCCTCGCATTGAACTCCAAGGTGATTAATTTGGAGTCTTATTAGACATATTGCTCCAGTTGGGCTATGTCAAGGTGACTGAATGTTTACTTCGAACTTACACCGAACTTACTTCGAACTTTTCCTTTATTTGCATTGATGTTTTGTGAGGTTGCGTATATGTTCCATGTTGAAATTCTGATACTAACTAAGCTTATGGGTCTTCACCAAGAGCAGAGAATGGCGATGACAACCTTCTACTTGGACTCGCTGTCGGTTTGACAACCACTGAGCTACAAGTTACGGACCCCCGTGACTCCAGTGGAGACACGATACTCCCTCCTTGCCCAGTATTGATGTGCTTATCACTTGGAGGGAAGATTAGTCTTTACTCGATGGCTAGGTGGGTGTTCTTTCCTATTCTAGACATTAGATGTTGCTGATGGAGGGCGCTGTTTGGGGTTTGTCGCATTGTAGTTTGACATTGAGTCGATAACACAGAGAATTCATCGTATTCTATCTTGAATTTTTTGCAGATGTTGAGTTGGTTCGACTTGGCGATTGCTTGTCCTTCAGTTGAATTTCTGTGTGAGGTATTCTTCATCTTTTTGACATTTAGTAGCGTGTTGCAGGCTTGACGAGAGTGCAGCTTCTGCAACGTTGGTTTCTCCTCCTTCAAAGGTTCCCGAGAGTAATCGTGCAGACTTTAAATCTAAATCATCTGCAATCTTGCCCACAAAGGCTCCTCAAGAATCCCCTGTTGACAAAGTTAATCCTGGGGTACAAGAAGCGAGAATCAGACAGGTTGAGGAGCGTGTAGAAGGCGAACCGTCAGTGTCTTCTGGAAGTGAGACAGATAGTGAAGGTTGTTTCTTCATTCTTTGGTTTCGAGTTGTCCGGATGAGAAGAGTTTGTCTTGTTTTTTGTCTCTGTGGATTTTATGAGCTCTTTTCAAAACCTTCTAGTGGTTTTACGCCCGTAAGATGAATTGGAGTAGAATCTCGTTTCTAGACTTGTTGAATGTAGTAGTGCTCACCTTTTAACTTCAAACATGTCCTTGCAACAGGCAGGTCTGGGTCGTCGTCAGAACTTCAGAAGTCTACATCATTCGCGAAGGATAGCAGTTCTGTGTCGGCGAAAGATACCTCATCCATTCCGAATTTGCAAACGCCTGGTGCTGCTGCTTTGAGTAGGCTTCTTGCTCAGTCTGGAGCCAGCAACATCAGCTCTCTGAGCTCAGCGAAAAGCGCTCCGTCTGGCCTCGATCAATTACAGCAAACAGGATTTGGGTCTCAACCTGCAGCGACTCTGGGCAGGAGTCTTACTCAAATGCCGTCCTTTGGCAGTCAAATATCTTCACGTCCCCAAAGCACTCCTTTTTCCTCGGGTGGTCTTAAACATTCGCAGTCCTTTGGCTCAGGCCTTTTCGGCCAAGCAGGAAATGACAAAGGCAGCGGTCAATCTACCACATCATTTCAGGCTGCTTCGTCTTCCTCGTTATCATCTGCTCTATCATCTGGTGGTCTCGGATCTCAACAATCATCTGGCTTTGGCTTTGGCAACCAAGCAGGCGACGGAGGTACCAGTGGTCAATCCTCCTCATCTAGTGGTCAATCCTCCTCATCTACCCAGCCATCTGGATTTGGTGCATTTGGTCAGGCAGGCAACGTCAAAGGATTCGGCAGTCAAATCTCCAGATCTCCACAGCCATCTGGTTTTGGTGCATTTGGTCAGGCAGGCAACGCCAAGGGGTTCGGTAGTCAAACCTCCTTATCTCCACAGCCATCTGGTTTTGGCGCATTTGGTCAGGCAGGAAATGACAAAGGCACGAGTAGTGAAACATCCTCAGCTTCCCTTACTGGGGCTAGAGACACCCTCAACTCTGCCTCTCTATCATCTGGCAGTCTCAAGCCTCAACAATCTGGCAGCCAAGCAGGCAACGACAAAGGTACCCGCAGTCAAACTCCCTCATCTCCACAACCATCTGGGTTTGGTGTATTTGGTCAAGCAGGAAACGACAAAGGTAGTAGTAGTAGTCTAACCTCCTCCTTCTCGCTGCCTACGGGTAGTGCGCCGGGTAGTTTGTCATCCAGTAGTGTCAGACCCCAACAATCGTCTGGCTTTGGCTTTGGCAATCAAACAGGAAACGACAGAGGTACCAATAGTCAAACTCCGTCATCTCTCCAGTCTTTGAGTAGTGCGCCTGCTCCTTCATCATCAGGTAGTATTAGACCTCAACAATCGTCTGGCTTTGGCTTCGGCAGCCAAACAGGCAATGATAAAGGTATTAGAGCACCAGCCTTCGCGCAAAAATCATCTCCACTGGAACGAGGTTCTCAAGCAGGACCACAAAAGTTTCCTGCAAGTGGAGGCAGGACGCTTGATGGAACTTCACCGAGGCCATCCGGCGTATCAGAGCCAGAACAGGCCTTCATTGTTGAGCTGGAGAAGGTAAGCTATCACCCTATGATGCGATGGCTGTAATATCTGCATTGTCCTTTCCGATTAAACTCTTCCTTTTGGAACGCTGGTTAGCATTTCCTCGTAGAAGCGTACATCCTACTTTAATTATAGCATAAAGCTTCGATTTTGACTCTGACGATTACTTTCTGTGTATGCGCGCTTAGTGATCGCCCTTACGCAGTAGTAGGGCTCAGAATCGAAGACACTTATGGCTTCGAACCTCCCCTTGTTGGATGGTTATACGTTGCTCGATACTCATTTTTGAGGAAACTTGTCTCGCAGATAAAAAAAATGGCTGATGAAGTGGACAACCTTATGGCATATATTGAAGGAAAGGGCCAAAGAACTACATCCAATCAGCCTCCTTGCTTCACGAAACAGTCTGTCCAAGAACTTGAGTTAGGGACCCGAACTCTTGCTGATAACTGCAAGAATGTCAAGGTCTGTTGTTCAGTAACCATCATCTGCTTTCTCACATCGTTATCTAATGGCAGTGATCCTTCCGTTCGCTATTTGTATTTCTTGTCTAAGGCCTCTCCGGCTTGGTGGTGGTCTCTGAAGCTGCCTGTGTAAAATTTGTGGTTTTTGTCGAAACAAGCGAATCGGATTCCAGTTAACTTTCTTCCTTAACTTACTGCAGGAGCGAGTTGAAGAAGAAAGACAGAGTCTTAATAATCTGCGTGATGAAAACCTGCAAGGTAAAGGCTTCTGACTTGTTCACCTTATTCATGCTCTTTATAACAATGTTCCTACTCATCTTGGCAATTTAAATGCTTACGGCTCTCAGGGGGTTATATCCAGTGTAGACGTTGTGCCTGGAGATTTACTAATTATCGAGTACTTGTGCCAAGTCTGGAATAATATAGCTCATCCCTACTACAATCCGGAAAGTAAATACATCACAAACAGCCCTGGGAAGCTCACATTCTCAAAATAATGTTGAATGTCTTTGCAGTCGATGCATGGCGGCTGTATGTGCAAAGCTTAGCGGAACAAGCTGCTGAAAATCGGCACCAGGAGCTCTGGAGTCGGCGCAAGTTAACACCAGATTTAGACGTCAAACGTAAACGCGTTACGAAGGCAGAACAGGTTAATTTTAGCGTATTCTGCTAGCTACCATGTCTTGAAGTGCAATGAGATAATTCCTATACAAGAACTCAAAAGGTCCATGTGCTGACATCTCCAATTATACCCGTGTACACATCTCCAAGAATCTGGTGAAATATGCAGATATTTCACAGTAATCCAACCAACGTATGACGTGCTGCAGGCTTTGAAGCAACAAATTGCTGCGTTGGAAGAACACGTTCACCATCTTGAACTCGACAACAGAAAGCGCGTTGTGAGTTCAAAAGGTGGAAAGAATAACCTCAACCGGCAGACAAGCACAGGGTATGTATTCTCACTGTACATAATTCGTCACAGCCCCGAACACAAGCAGAAAGTGGTAGGCCTTGAGGTTTTTATGATCGCTCTGATTAGCAGGATTTTCTTGAATACTTGCATGGCTGCGTAGGTCACCTTCAGGAAGTTTCAGATGCAACAGATCGTTTTAGCATGACATATTATGGTTGCACAAATTTACAGTCGTTTGTGTAATACTTTTGGGCCTCTTTGTACCATGGTTGTACGTCTATCTGCAGAGTGTTTGAGTGATTGTATCAGTTAAGAAGGTTATTGTTGATGCTTTTTAAAATTTTGAGATTGTTGGAGTTTGCATGCTCCTTCAGACACTAATGTTCGTACTTCTAAACAGCCGGAGTCAGTCAATCCAAAACCTGTATAGCACAGTAAATGGACTCCTCTCCTCAGCAGATCGTCTTTCTCAACAAGTGACTCAGCAGATGGAGGCGTTACATATATCGGCTCAGCCTCAAATTTCTGAAAAGATAATGAAATCTGTTGGTTTGTCCTCGGAAGATACTCTCCACATGCAAAGCCGACCATCCTTTGGCAAAGCAGCAACTAGTCATCTTGCTCGGCAGCAATCGATCCACTCTCCAGCCTCAAAGGCTGAGTCGGGGCTGCCAGTACACACCACTCCACCAAAACGAATTATGCCCTCTGACTCTGGAGTTGGAGCTCCATCAGTTACCAGGAGGAGAAGGGATTCTATGGATGGGGTATTGTGTTTTGCAACCTTGGAATCTAGTTTCTGAATGAAACTTTTTTCATTGACAATGAGCTTGTTAATTGTTTACGGTCTGGATCTTTGTTAGTTATTTCGTTTGATCTTCTGTTGTGCTTATTTAGAAATTAACTGCACGTGCTGGATGTTCGTTTAGTATGTGTTCTTATTAGGTGCTCTCATTATATGGTTCATATATCCAATATTCACTGTGCTTTGTATACATTCTCGAATTCTGCTCACAGGTTCAAAAGGCCTTGGCATTAGCTGGAGGAGCCTCTCCAAAAACGACGATAGAACGAGTTTCACATCACACTCCTTCTCAACAATCCAATCCTTCAAGTGGTACAAGCAATATGCTTGTCAAACATATCCGTCAGAGGTCTTCCCAGGTGCGTTTTAAAATATTCTCCAGGTTCTAAACCTTTCTACTCGGGGCCGTTTGATGAAATGTCCATATTTGTTTACGTATCGCTTCTGCTTCCTTCCGTATCATTTTCTTCAGTTATTATGATACTGGTTACGCGAATAACAACTCAACAGTTCATCACGAAGTCATCAAATCATTAAGTTTTGATTCGCATTCTAAGTTCGAGAGATGAAGTTGTGTTTGTTTGACTGGTTTACTACATTTTGCGTTGAGATTTCATGCAAACGTACAGGGTCGATCTTCACGATTGAGTTTCTTATGTGCTGTAAATGCATCGTTCTCGATAATAACAATTGTGATGCCTTTGTTTTGATTTTTGCCAGCTTGAATCTTCCGAAGAGAGTACCGCTCCACCCCGGCACGTGAGGCGGGTTCTATCAAGTCAGACACGTTCAGCTACTTCGAGTCCTGTTCCATCTACATCAACTTCTCCAGATAATAAGGACTCTTCCGTTCCGAGCGGTTTCGTAGGAAATTTTACCGTCTCAAGTGTACAGGGATCACAGTCATCAGGTTCCTTATTCGAACGACCGTCTGGAGACAACCGGCCTGACGCGAAGAGGGCATGTAAGAATTACTGACACAATTGAGTGAAGTTATTTCGGAATTCAGACGTTTAAGTGCAGCGTGGACGAACCCAACTATTTTTCGGTTCAGCATCTCCCGATAGTTTTTACTGGTCATGTTTGTTCGTTCTTGCAGAATTAAATTCTTAAACTTTGGGTTTTTTTGTGATGAAGCAGCTCCAAGGAATGCTGCATCTTTTGCTGAGAAGTCGGGCACTACTCTAGCTTCAAGGTTCGGACCACCACCTGGGAGGACTACACCAACCCCTACCCCGGCTGTCAGCTCAAGCTCCAGTGCCGCTGCTGGATCCCCATTTGGTGCTTCCTCAACTAGTGCTCCATCAGAGAGTGTTTTCAAGTTCACAAACAACAATCTACCCAACGCTGCACCGTCGTTTTCTTTCTCTACACCATCAGTGGCAAAGCCGATGACCTCGTCAGACTCTTCTGTATCCACGGCTGCTGCAAAGCCATCAAGTAACATGAGCACGACGCAGTCTTCGAGTACAGGTCCGACATTTTCAATCACCCCGAGTTCCGTCTTCGGTTCCACTGGGTCTAACACTATGAGTGGAAGCATGTCTACGACAAAGCTGGGCAGTGAGGGGACAAGTACCGAGTCCAGTTCGAAGCTCTCAGTCGACACTGCGAAGGATGCGAAACCTGCATTTGGATTCAAGGCAGCCTCGTCTGGAACTCTTTCATTCGGCACTCCCTCCTTCGGCACTACCTCGAACCCGTTTTCTCGATCGTCGTTCAGTGGGGCTACTGAAGCTGGAAGTACTCCGTCCTCAACATCCTTCACCCTCAGTATTCCTGCTAATAAGGTGGAAGGTGATAATGCTAAACAAAATGACGTGAAGCAGCCTCTACGGCTCACACCTACCGGTCAGAGTACTCCAGGGAAAGCGACCGCAACTCCAGAACTTCCTGTAAGTGCGGCAGTAAGCCAAACAGTTTCGGCTCCTGCCTCAGTTGCACCTTCTTTTGCAGCGAAGCCATCAATATTTGGCACCCCGGCAACCACTACTGTGGCCACACCAGTGGCATCTCAGGTTCAAAGTGGCCCGTCACCATTATCGCTCAATGTACCTGCCTCCACTACAACCCCGAAGCCAGCAGCATCTCCTGTGGGAAATTCGCTGTTCGGAACAGCTTCCCCAACGACTGCAGCAGCCTCTACTGCAAGTTCTCAGACGCCATTTGTTTTTCCTGCAGCAAGTACCCCGGCGCCTACCTTCACTGTGCCACCGCTTACGACACCTGACACTGATGAGGAAGATATGGACGAAGAACAGGTGGCTGGTGAAACAACAGCTTTGGGAGGGTTTAATCTCGGTGGTTTAGGGCTTGGGGGCTCAAGTCCTGCTCCATCTCAGACCCCGAAGACCGGTTTATTTGGAAACCTTGGTACTTCGTTCGGTACTCCACAAACTTCCTCAGCTTTCGGTACTTCACAAACTTCCTCAGCTTTCGGTACTCCACAAACTTCCTCAGCTTTCGGTACTTCACAAACTTCCTCAGCTTTCGGTACTCCACAAACTTCCTCAGCTTTCGGTACTTCACAAACTTCCTCAGCTTTCGGTACTCCACAAACTTCCTCGGCGTTTGGTACTCCACAAAGTTCATCCGCCTTTGGTACTACACAAACTCCATCAGCATTTGGTACCCCGCAAAGTTCCTCAGCATTTGGTACTTCACAAAGTTCCTCAGCATTTGGTGCTCAACAAACCTCTTCGCCATTTGGTGCTCAAACTTCATCACCTTTTGGAACTCAACAAACTTCCTCACCGTTCGATACTCAACAAAGTTCTTCAGCATTTGGTTCTCAACCAGCTTCTTCAGCATTTGGCTCTCAAGCAGCTTCTCCAGCGTTTGGCTCTTCATCACCTCAGGGTGGATTGTTCAGGCCACCATCTTTCAGCTTGCCATCTGCTCAAACGTCACCTCCACAAACGAGTGGAGGATTTGGTGGCTTCGGGAACTCGGCACCATCACAGCCTGGGGCTAATCCGTTTGGATCAGCCTTCGGAAGCAGCACGCCCACTCCTGCTGGCGGAAATCCTTTTGGCACAACCCCAGCAGCGACTACTCCAGCGTTTGGAAGTCCTGCACAGCCTGGAGCTGGTGGATTTGGGCAGCCATCGCAGCTCGGACCTGGACAAAAGGCTTTGGGCAGTGCACTCGGAACATTCGGCCAAACAAGACAAATGGGCTTTGGGTCGACGAGCCCGTTTGGCTCCACGCCCAGTGCAGGCTTTGGCAGTTCGGCAGGAGGAGGATTTGGTAGTGCGGCGGGGGGAGGCTTTGCTAGTGCTGGCACTGGAGGTGGTTTCGCGAGTGCTGGTACTGGAGGGGGGTTCGCTAGTGCTGCCACTGGAAGTGGTTTTGCTGGTGCTGCCTCTGGAGGTGGTTTCGCCGGTGCTGCATCTGGAGGCGGTTTTGCTGGTGCTGGCGCTGGTGGTGGTTTCGCAGGCGCAGCGGGATCAACAGGAGGTGGTCAGTTTTTTGCTTCTCATCTTTCCTTTACGTTTCCTCTGCATCTAATTCATTGTTTGGGCTTCCTTCTACTGTAAGGAATAACAAAAGATGACTTCAATTAAGGCCTGCGTCTACAGGATTACTAGGCTCAATTTGGCAATGACTCTTTGACTGGCAGGTTTCGCCGGTGTAACTGGCGGTGGAGGATTTGGAGCATTTGGAGGGAATCCTGCTGGAGGTGGGGGTTTTGGAGGGGCAGGGCAACCTGCTTTTGGTGCCACAACTCCCCCGGCGCAAAGCCTCTTCACTCAAATGAGAAAGTAGTATTTCGTTTCCGGAACTTTTCTAATGCTCAATTTCTGACTAGACAAGTTTACTTTGTCCCAAGTTAGCTCAGCCAGATTACTACCGTGTAAGGAACAAATGAGTCATTGTATTACCAATTATTTTGTATCCCTGATATACGTCACGGCTTTTGGCAAGTAGGAAGATAATCTTCATCTTCTCTCAATGGGCAGTAACGATTCTTGATGTTCCTTTATGCTCACATGATTTTCCATCGACAACAGTGCCCACTCCTGAATTGTGCTCAGTGGTTCATAATTGACACTGCAGCATTCGTAAAATTCCTCTAAGCATATTATTTTCTGAACTTGACTTTGCGAACCCTACCAGAGTCAATCCGATCCGGAAATGAAGTATGCAATGGGTTTCGCTTTGTTCAGCTCATAAATTATGGAATATAGCACAACTCATAGCAGTCTGACTTTTAGCGTCATGTAAAAACCTCCACATTTTCGAAAGTTGTGTAAAAACTTCCAAACTGGTCACATTTCAAGTTAAAAAAGACATGGAAGCCCAGTTTCGCCGCAATCCTAAATGGGTTACAAACTATGAACTCAAGCCGCTGCCTAAACTGCATCTCAAAGCGAACTTTGAAGAAAAGAACAGGATTACAGGAGATTACAATGCAGTGCTCGCAGGACAGGACCAACATTAACTAAACTCGCTACTAATCTAACAACAGGCACTGATCGTTCAGTCTTTGGAAGGGATACCTTGGAATCGATCCACGCGTTCCTTCATCGCATCACGTTGCCGTTGCGCAATCTTGTTGCTGGGGTCGAATTGCAAGACCTCTTCATATGCCGTCAGAGCCTTCTGGAAATTCTTCTTAATTTCATATACATTCCCCAGGTTGTTCCAGGCAGTCACATAGCCAGGCTGAAGCTTCACTGCCTTCTCGTATTGAGTGATGGCCGCATCAAGCTTATCATCGCTGAAATAGCTGAACCCCAGTGCATTGTAAACCTGCGCTAAATCGGCTTCGTCACCGTCCCATTTCTTGATTGCCTGTTCCAAATACCTATTCGCAAGCACGTAGTACTTCTTGCGGAGCATCACCGCTCCGAGCTCGAAAAACTCCTCGGATGACGCTTCTCCGCTTCGCACTCTGTCCTGCAAATCCTTCGCGGCCGACTCTAATTCCCTCCGGATAAGAATTTGACGAACCACCAAGAAACTTCCGACTCCCAATAGGGCTAATAAGGCGCCGAGGTAGAGTAACTGTACTCCGAACTCCAAACCCTGACCTAGCTCACCGTATGCCAGATTTAGCTCCTCCGCATTAGCTGCTCCAGACAAGGCAAGAAAACCCACCAGCGCACTCCCTGAAACTGCAATTTCGCAATCCTTGGCGATTGCGAGTTGCTTCCATTGCGAGATGGGTTGCGTGTTGGCAATTGAGAGTTGACGAGAGATGGTGTTGGTGTTGGCTCGTCTGAGGCCTTGATGCATTCGGCTACTGGAACTCGGAATGAGCGCCCTCGTTGTTGCCTTCATTGCACCGACAGTCCGCGAAAGAGGCGGCAGCGAAACAATCTCCCGAGCGCCGAAAACTTGGCAGCTCGTCATGGCTGCTGCCATTCTCCGTGTCTCCCCTGGAATTTGCGAGAGTGCGATGTAATGCAAACTGCCGCGACGGGAGCTTGGCTTCGGAGGGGAAGTGGGGAGACCACAGTTGGGACGGGTATTGGCTTCGGATATCAAGAATCTAGCATTATCTTAGATTTGAGATTTCCTTGGGATGGATAAGGAGATCTGAATTTAGCATTTTCCTAGATTTGCAACACCTTCGATTAACACAAGTTGAGATTTTGAAGAAGGTCTTGTGTAGAAGGCATTAGAAAACCTATATTTGTAAAAATACACTAAATTAATCCTTTACCGCCGGGAAGGCTCTAATACGGTCGAGAAATGTTCAATGTATAAGAATATGTATGTGCCTCTTAGAGGCCCCCGGTAGATTAGGGTAAAAAATTATGGCATGTTCTTAAATATTTGATCGGATACCATGGATCTTCAATCTCGCAGTAAATCTTCAATATCAATGTAATTTTTTTACATTCATTGTAGTGCATCCTTATACTGAGTTCCTATAAGATTATAAAATGAAAACTAGTGGGATGAGTGCTAAATGAAGGCACAAATTGTAATCATTAATATTTAAAATAAAAAAAATATAAATATAAATTAAAAAAAAAAAAAAAAAAAAAACTTGGGCGTCGATGGGTTTGAGCATCTACATCAAATCAACAATGGATTTAGCTAAATATAGATAGGAAACGGGGTTGTTGGATTCAACACCTTTCTTAGTCCATACTCTCTTACAATAGTCTCTCTACTATATTCCACCATGTGTTCAACCCCACCATACCATGATAAAAGTTTTGAAAAAGATCAAAAGTACAACAAATTTGAAATTCCTTGAAAAAGCGGTAGTAATTTTCCCCAAAAGTCAAGTGATATTTTGGTTATCCAACCTGGCAAATTTGGTAATTCGCCAAAAAAGGCGTACAACTTGACATACCAACTTTTTAAACTCGGTGCATGGCCACCTACCAAACTCTCATCCAGTCCCATGTGTTATTTTTTCCAACTAACTTGACTCCAATATTCAAATATCAAGATACTTCATCATGATAATTCCGTAATTATCTCAATATTCAAATATCACAATATTCTAAAATCGCATTGCGTTCAGCAGCCCCATAGAATGACCTTCGTAAAAATATTTTTCAAAAACCTTTGTCATCCTCGTCATCTTCGATTGTGTTATGCTTTGGAACAAGTTTTGAATATTGGAGATGGTGAAGAACACTCTTATATTCCAAACAAATAGTCATAAGAAGGTTCTTTCCAAACAAATAGTCATAAGAAGGTTCTTTCTCATTACTTCGTCAAGTAAGCATGAAACGACACACGAAGAAACGGACTCTCTCCCAGAGAACCTACGGAACCGATGCAGTACAGTGTTCCAATTAGTGCGGGTATAGAGGAGATACTAGTATGACTCAGCCCCCAGCACTGGAATGAAAAGCAACAGCAAAGGATAGAAATTCTCACAATCCGCATTCAATTCTCTCGAACCCGATCACACAACGCCCATCTTCTTCTCGCATCATCGTGGCCATGCACTTCACGCTCCTGATTCCTTGAAATGTGAAGAATCCCGCAACGCCCCACTCTTTTCGCAACCCAACCCATCGTTCTTATTGTTTTGTTTTTCCTTCTAGGGATTTGTGTATGCGGTGGGTTGTTGCGCAATGACGACCCTCGCTGTGTCCACTCATATTGTGCGTTTCCAAGGCCCCACTTCTTCTTCTTCTTCCTCGTCGCCTTCCACTTCGTCGTCTTCTCTCAAACTTGCCGCGGCATCCCAACAGCTTCGTCTCAGTCATTTCCATGGACGACGCCACTCGTTTAGCTTCTCGGAAAACAAGACATCGCACGTTGCCAAGGTACCAAAGAATCGTACCCCGCCATTCTTACATTCCTGAATTACCCTAAATTCTTACAGAGTGGGATGCGCTTGTCGATTGTGACGAGAGAATTTTTTGCTTGCAGTGCTCGCCCGTACGTGCCCTTCAGGGTGGTGAAGCTCCGTTGAGGATCATGATTTCTGGCGCTCCAGCGTCTGGGAAAGGCACGCAATGTGAACTCATTGTTGAGCAGGTACCGGATTGTGTGGAATTCTGCCCTTGGCTGATGGAATTTGTTATTCGGCAGGGTTTATATGGTATCAATTCAATTAATTGATATTAATTGAGATTTACGGGAG
The DNA here is from genome assembly GCA_037043015.1 of Bryum argenteum. Taxonomy (NCBI): domain Eukaryota; kingdom Viridiplantae; phylum Streptophyta; class Bryopsida; order Bryales; family Bryaceae; genus Bryum; species Bryum argenteum. The sequence continues at coordinate 3,478,934 of CM073324.1, forward strand.
CAGGTGGAGCATCTGTAATTGGTGTGGAATGATTGTTTATGTGACAGTACAATTTGGCTCATATAGCTACAGGCGATCTGTTGAGGGCTGAAGTAGCAGCCGGGACTGACGCTGGGAAATTGGCGCAAGAGTATATGCAGAAGGGGCAGTTGGTCCCTAATGATGTTGTCGTCGCGGTGCGAGTCTTCAAAACTCTTTACCTTCTGCTGAATGTGTAGCTGTTGAAGGAGCTTGGTAATCATCAGAAGATTGTGAAATGTGCAGATGGTGAAGAACAAGCTTTATGCGGCGCCGAACGGATGGCTCTTGGACGGCTTCCCCCGTAGTTTGACCCAAGCTGAGGCTCTGGAAGCTTTAGACATCCACCCGCAGCTCTTTATCCTCCTTGAGGCAAGTGCTCAAATGAAAAAGTCTATTCTTCAGTTTTCTCATCAATGTTTGTCTCTTCCACTTGTGGCCTGCTATGGATTCCACTGGATGTAGTCTTTCCTATTTAGTTCCCTTCATCTGAGTAGATCTGTCAATTATGTGCGCAAGGTCTCGCAGTAACGGGCGTGCTGTGTTTTGCAGGTGCCTGATGAAATTCTGGTGCAAAGAGTAGTCGGAAGGAGGCTGGACCCCGTTACAGGGAAAATCTATCACCTCATGTATTCTCCTCCAGAAACACCAGAGATTGCTGCTCGCCTCACGATACGAGATGATGATACTGAAGAGAAGGTAAGATTACCAATACTGTGACTTAAATCTCAATGTTTTGTGGATGGTTGATATTTTCGAGCAGATTCTGCTGAAGGTGATTGCCTGGATAATTAAGGTTGGATACTCCTTCGCAGGTGAAACTTCGGCTGCGGACACATGCTGCGAACGTGCAGTCAGTGCTTGACATCTACAAACCGGTGATGAAAACTGTAAGCTTCGTACTCCTCCTTCGTATCATTCTGTAAGCAACTCAAGTGTTCTGCGTCGACGCTCATGTTTGGAGATGGGGATGAAAGTATTTGTTAGTTTCAGAGTATTTATTAGTTTCAGAGTATTTGTTGATGAGAGGCTTTTGGAACAGGTGGATGGGAACCGGCCCAAAGACCAAGTATTTGCCGAAATTAAGAGCCTGATCATGGAGCTTCAAGGAGAGCCAGAGAAGGTCGGTGCTCAAGTCGTCTCTGGAGGCCTTTGATTCTTCATTGTTGTTTAAGAATTGGATTGGAAAATTCACAAATAATTTCTGATTTTTTCTCAATAAGTCAATGTAGGATAGTATTTTCCCTTGTACTTTACTTTCTGAAAGCTGTTATTCAGAGCAGCGATGTCACCCAAATTGTCGTTTTTTTAGAATTGAACATAGGGGTCAGTGGTGAGGTAGCCAATGGCAGGTTCATTTTAAGGATGAAGTCTTCGAATGTATATTCATCTTTTTCAGTTTTAGATAGTGGTGCCATCATGTACGGTTGGTTTCACGCATAATCAATGAATCATTGTTACGGCTTTTCTGGTTTGCAGGTTACATGATCGTCATCTTTCACAATGAATGTTGCAAGTTGGATCCTGAGCTGAAAAATGTCCAGAAGTTGTGATATGTATGGCCTGATAGCGAGGCGTCAGTAGTTTTCCAGACTAAGCCATTACTATGAATCGTGTTCACAATCGTCCTATTGACGGTTTCTGTAAACTATGGACAAATATATTCTATGTGAATTTTGGATGCCAGCACCTTTCTCTGCCTTATCGAAGAGTGCCAGATTTGGATTGGGCAGAATCAGAGTGAGAATCATGTACCAGATGCGTGCAGATCCTGGAAGTTAAGATTTAGCAGAATCAGGGTGAGATGGAAAGGCCCTCGTTTACAACTACCTGCGTCGTACTTTTCTTGGTTTTTATCCATCTCCACACGACGTAAATGTTTTGCAAGGATCAGAGGGCTTAATACGAGCTTCTCACTCAAGGGTTAACTCGTGCAAAGCTTGGTCAACTTTCAGTTGCGTCAAGTTGGTCGCGACGATGGTAGTATCCTCCATTCACATTCGAGAATCTTAGTTGCAAGTCGACCATGTGCAGTCGATGTTGCCGCAGGTGGCTGAAGCGGTTATGTAACCACGATGAGCTTCGTCCTGCCGGTTATGGAACCACGATGAATTTCTTTGTATCATCACCCCGACAAGGGCATTCAGGGAACCACGATGAACTCAACTATTAGTTGGTGGTGAGATCGTGGCATTGCAGGTGTTGAAGCAGCACACAAGCTCAATTTGTGCCCGACAAATTCAACAAACATAACCATGCAGTGCTTGCAGTTGCACTCGAGGGCCAACCTCCGGAATGGCAGTTACTGCCCGACTCGAAGCGCGCTGGTCTCGACTGGAGCTCGCCAAAACTGGCGTGGGAAGCAGCAGTTCTCGTTTCGTACCATAAATATCGTATCCAAGAAGCCGCATACACGATCGCGCTTTCTCCTTAAACCCCAAGCTTGTGTATCCAACACCGTGAGCACGCCAACTCATAGATCAACACTTCCATATCTGATATAACCTTCAGATTTCATACTCTGTTGATGAATCGTACCACCGATCAGTGTATGGGTATCGCTCAATGAGATCCCTTGTAATTGAGAGGCGGATATATGCAGTAGTTCAACTGAAAATACTTGCAGGGTTTTGGAGATGCGGAGCCAGTTGGGAGGCAAGCTGATGAAGACGAGGCGAAGCAGAATGCGGATTTCCCCGATGAAGCGATCCCCACCATGTCCGGCTACCTGCCCATCAGCGCCGACAGCCGGTCGCGCCTATTCTATGTATTCTACGAAGCCACTGCTAACTACCGCAGGATCTCGGAAACGCCCATCATGCTGTGGCTCAACGGCGGCCCGGGTTGCTCCAGCCTCATCGGCTGCTACTACGAGCTCGGCCCCTGGAAAGTGAACGACAGGCTCAAGCTCATCCCCAATGAATCCGCCTGGAATCGCAGGCACGACCCCTTTGACTCTTTGACACTACACATACTTTTTACGATAACCACCTCTTGATTCCCTGATCATCGATTCATCATGCAAGCTTGTGAGTGAGCAGGAGTGGGTTGCTGTTCATCGACCAACCGATCGGAGTAGGGTTCAGCATCGCGGCGCTCACGTCGGAGATTCCTGGCGACGAGTACACACTGGCAGCACACATGTTCTACGCCATCCAGACGTGGTTGCTGCAGAACCCAGAGTTTCGCAAACGACCAATTTTCATTGCCGGCGAGAGCTACGCGGGCAAGTATGTTCCAGCGCTCGCGTATTACATGCTGTCGCACGCCGCCCCTGGACCCCCAACTCAGGACAAGTTTGCCCAGTTCGCAGGCATGGCCATTGGCAACGGCCTCACCGATCCTCGCATCCAGGTCCAGGCAGTACCCCCCATGCATCCTCTCGCAAACATTGTGCTCCAATGGAGCCAGCCTCGGGCCTTTATTGACATCACATTATCCTGTGCAGATCGCGCAATCTGCTGACATCGCCTTTTACCTTGGCTTGATTGACGAAACACAGAGCGTTGTGGTGCGAGAACTATCTCGCGAATTAGTCGCACTCATTGATCAGTAAGCACCTTCTCAATGGATCTTCTCGTTCGAGAAACTTAATCTATAGAATCCATGGGTAATGTTCATCATCTAGCATACATAATGAGTCGAGCTGATTTGCCGGATCTGGTACTGTGACGAAGTGTAGGGCGCAATGGTTGGAAGCAAATCTGAAGAACCTTGAATTAGTGATGTACATCTACAAAGCGAGCGGTGTGGCGACCTTGCTTGACATTCGTCGCAGCTGCAGATACCATCACCGGGAGGTCAGTGGAGTCAATCTGTCGTAACCTTTCCTTCATGCAACATGTGCATGCATTCTTGTACAGAAAAATTCTGCTTTATTTACGAAGTTTGTGGGTCCGTATGCATTTCGAAAGGATGGTGTGGAGTTTTTGGCTCCTTTTCTCAACAGTATATCAACAAGAGCTGCTCTGAAAGTGGAGAAAGGCTCCTCCGCTTGGGTCAGCAACCGCAATACCGTGAAGAAGGCCATGGCCGCTGTAAGTCCTCCTTTCCTCACAAACTTCTGTGAGCACCAAAATCTCACACAATTTTTTACACTTCCAACCGATTCAATTTGGTGCATGTGGTTCAAAGTTTGCGATGTTCAAAACTAGGTATCAAGTAATGGATGGAGAAGGATCGATTGATTCATGATTATCTCGGATTGCAGGATACCATGAAAAGCACAAAGTGGATGGTGGAGGCAGTGTTGAGGGCAGGCTATCCTGTATTATTGTACCAAGGAGTGTATGATGCAAGGGATGGTCCGGCATGCAATGAGGCATGGATGCGATCCATAGATTGGGACCATATCAAAAACTTTTGGGATTCCGAGCGCGAGGTCTGGCGAGTCAACAGGAGGCTTGCCGGTTATTGGCGTCGTTGGAAAAACCTCTCTCACGTGGTAGTTCAAGGCGCTGGCCATCAGGTGCGTGATAGTCACCCTACAAATTCATGTGTATGTTTGGTGATAGTATCAAATTCCAAAAGAAGTTATACGTATATTAGCTCGATGGTATTGTATTGAATTTGTGCAATGGAACTTATGTGTTTTCAGGTGCCAACTGATCAGCCTCAATTTGCTCAAGATATGATTGAAAGATGGATGGCAAATGCACTTTACTCAGAAGACGATTGTGCATGTGATAGCAAATTATTATTGCACAAACAATTGGATGAATGCAAATCTCTTGCTAATCCTCTTGTTCCTGTAGAAGGAGATTTAGATCTATAATTTATGTACGTTAATAGCACCTAGTTTGCACTATGACAAGTGTGTATCATTGCAATTGCTTTCTATGGAATACTTGTCATATTAGGGTTTCCCTCAATAATCTGGTTTGAGATAATGAATTAAGTGCTACGAAGAAAGCAAAGATAATCATGGGGAGAATACTTCGGATGGTCTTTACTCAAAAAAAATGTGGTTACATGATACACCATTTTTAAATGATTGATCAAACTTTTATTTGAAGATGATACTCCATAAGGTATTAGTCATGTTTTTCTCATCGATTTCACAAAGATAGTCTTCATGGAATTGGTGAGAATGCAAAGAAAACCACCATTACAAAAAACACATGAATATGCACCTTCAACATAACATCCATCGTAAGAAGTAATTATATTTAAGAAACTTGTTCTACCACAAAGCAAAGAATTACTTTTTTTGCTACTAACGTAGTTTCAATAAAGTGCACAACAAAATTATCGTCATGCTTGAAAAGGTATCACTACAAAATTATCACCATGCTTAAAGAAGTCCAACAAGTAATGCTTTGAGATAGCTACTTTAACTAAACCTTATAAAAATTCATACAAAGTACACGGATACGATAATTCAAATTTTCATCAAAGAGACATAGTTTTCAGAGTGCTATAAGAATTGATACAAAAGCTCCCTTTACAACCAAGCAAATGTAAGTCTCAAATGTCGAAAGAGAAACATGAGCGGCACCCTCGCGTAGCCTGCCCATCGAGAACGAATGTTGATAGAAAACCCTACTCGATCTCGCAATCTCTTTCGCTACTGATCACCATCAGCATCGGAAGCACTTTCATAAGATCTTGCAAATCGTGCAGTTTACTATGAAACCCCGACATACTTACAACACGATAGTGCCACTTCTAACTCCTCTGCACATGAAACTGTGAATTTAATCGTGAACAAATTGCAACATTAATTGAGCACAATGAGCACAAGTTGCATTTGGGAGCAAAGCAGCGGGAATCTGTCATGCCCATGACGGTGTTTGTGTGAAGACAATGCAAAAGTTGCATTTGCGATTGGGGAGATGGTGCTTGCAACTTGAGACTTGAGAGAAGGAGGGGCGTGAGAGAGATAGGAGCCATGGAGTTGAGCCGCAGGTCCATCGCGGGCTCGTCGGCTTCATCGTTGCAAGGAGGAGAGTCACCACCGGCGAGAAGCGGCCATGTGCGACAGATGAGCTCCATGTCCAGCTACAATACAGCGGGTGGTCGGCCTATGTCCGTTCAAGGCTCTCTTCGACCCTCCACTTCCCGCAGCACGCGTAGCCTTCGCCCTGGAACCCCTGGTAGCTCCATCCGCTCACAAATCTGTTGATAAAAAACTTGCACTGTACAGAATGATGAGAACAGCGCCATTCTCGGAGAATGTAGAGCTTTCGTTCTAGGGTTTCTCATCAGAAGTCCTTGAAAGAACATGCACATGATTGGTGGATTTAATCAGACTCTTTTTCTCTCGATCTGGACCAGTGCTCATACACAGACTGAGCAAGGTTGTGAAAATAAAATCCATTGTTCACCTCCTTGGCAGAGAATGCTGGTCCTATCCAACGATGAAGTTGGCTACTATCAGTTCTCTTCATAGATGTTCATAATACTACTCACGATGAACAGAAGGGCGCTTTCTTTTGAAAACAGCACAATCTATCCAATCCCGAGCATAATCACGCACTGAATTGCACTAGATATTCATGCAGCTTGCTCTTCGTGAACTGCTGCCATACCATGTTCTTCCCCGGCATTAGAAGTATTGACAAAGAATTTTTGTTTGTAGGTGGGTCGCTCGGCATTACTCCAGAGGTAAAGGTGGAGAGCAGACCACTCACACAACAAGGCCTTATGACGTCGCGCTCAAATTGCCAAGGTGCTTAGCATTTGTTCACTTTGCACTCTTTCATCTCTTTCAGCACATTCTCTGCAGATTCTAGAGAGTGATGAGTACGAGTGATTTCGTGATGATTTGTTTCCAGGGCCGGGTCGCCAAGTGCAGGACAAGTCGTACTTCTGCAACAAACTGAGGACTCGAAAGCAGGAGCTTCAGGCGGAGATTGATTCTATGAACGAGGAGCTTGCGAAGCTGCGGAAACGAGAATCTGCCAATGCTCTCCTTGAGCATAAGTACTCACAGCTCTTTATACCAATTCCACTTTTCATGAATCGACTTTTATAAAGATCATTTTCTTTGTTGCAGACAAAAGGCTCTAAGTGAAGAGGTTCTGGCCTTGAAAGCACAACTCGGGGACTACAATGTGGTCATGGAGAAGGTTGTTCATTTCTTCTTTGCTTAAGCACGTCAGTGATAGAGTGGCTTAACTTACTTGCATGAGTTTGAGTTGTAAGTTTCTTCCTGATGGTCAGGTGACAGCAGGGGTTGAATTGGATGAGCTCAAAGAGCAGCTAAGGGCGCTCACGGAGAAAAACGAGGCGACAAAGGAAAAAGTAGATCGTCTTCGTAGCGAACATATTAGGTGAGTAATAAATCGTTTAAGCAAGCAAGTACGTTCGTAGACTAAGACTTGATTTTGCAGTGTTGGGCTGAATTTGTGGATGTTCGAGATTTTGGAAACCCTCATCTACACGGATTTTTTTTCAGGAAAGAACAGAGCTACAAAGAAGCAGAGGAGAAGATAAGGTTTCTTGAAGATGAAATGGAGAGACGAGTTCATGAAGAAGTAAATTATCAAAATCGTGTAAGTTTTGATTGCATGATCACGAAATGCTCGGTTAATGATTATCCAAGAGTTCGTTCCGCAGGCTCCTGAACTTGAAGATCAGTATATAGAGCTCCGGAATGATGCACGTACGCTTGCTGCAGAAGCCGAAAAATTGGAGTTGGAGCTTCAAGATATCACAGTGTCTGCTCAATGCTTGGAACAGGCATGAAACTCTATTGGGTTCATCAGATCCTTTCTTTTGCAAAACTAAAGCTAGAGAGTACCATGAGCATGTTTGGATGGTTGTAGCATTTCTTTCTGGATTATTTAGGGTAAAGCTAGACCAGTGCTTGATGGTTGTAAATTTCTAGCATTGTGTAGGAGCTTGAATCAGCATCACCGGAGAAGAAGAGAGCAGTTGTGTTGATGGAGCAACTGCTGAATGCCGAAGCAGAAGTAAGCAAACTCAAGGCTGAAGAACCGCCCACCGTTAAGCTTTCTCCAGAGGAAGCCAGACGAGCTATGTTGCAGAAGGTTCGCCATCTATCATTGCTGATGATTTCCATCAAAATTTGAGTCAAAGCTTTTTTATATAGTATCCCTTTTGTGTCGATCTCCTTTGCGGTTTTAGGTTCCAAAAAACACCGAAACAGGTTTGGATTCGAGCTCTGACTTCGTTGCAAACCTCAAGTTCTCAAGAAGTTTCGTAGTTCTAAAAGTAGGAGTCTTAACTTTTGACATATCTTTATTGTGCTTATAGATACGGCAAGACAATGCAGAACTAGCCAAGGCCGAGGAGAAGATTAAGGAGGTGGAGTCTGAAGTGAAGGAATATGAAGAAAAGATTGCCGAGGCTGACAAAACACTGGCCGAGCTCAAAGGTGTCATTTTCTCCTCTGTTTCAAGGTCGTGCTGGGAATGGCTATATATTGGAGTTTTAGAAGCATACTGTTTTATACAGAACTGGTGTTGAAAATTTTGCTTCTTTGATTATAGTGCGAACGAAAGTGCATTTGTATTCGAATCTGCCTGTCTGGTTTCCATTATGAATCACAGAATCTTAGGTATATGGAGATTTTAACAATTAGAATTAAATCACCCAGAGCCTCTTTGCACAGAGTTACTCTATTTAGCAGGACTTTTTTTAAGAAGTGATGGTAAAGTATCATACTAGATGTTTTGGGTGCTCGTATTGCGTCCCTAGTTTGAGAAGTCTAAGTCACATGGTCCAACTGTAGTTATCTTCTCTTTGAACTTCTCAAGTAGGGAATTCAACATAAACTTGTCGTGTTGTTAGAAAATACGCCGGGTCAATGGAGATTGTTTCAATCTGGGCTTTTGTTAGGGCTACAACTCTGTTCCAATCAGTGACACTGCAGTTTTTATAACATTCTTAATATGAAAGGAGGCAGGTGGAAGAGCAGAAAAGTTTCTGGAGATGCAACAGAAGGAGAAAAAGATGCAGGCTTTCATAGATAACTATGACACAATGAAGCGTGAACATGAAGAAACAGCTCGGCTTACAAAACAACGCATCGAAGAATTGCAGAAGGTAATTGCAGAATCAAGTTATTGAACTACAAATGTATTCCGGGATTGTGCTCCATTGATGATTTTTTCGGTTATACAGGAACTGGCAAATAGGAAAGAAGGGTTCAGAGAGCCTCAAGAGTCGGCCAACGACATTGATGATCTGATAGGTGCCTCCTTATCAATGTATACTGTCATTGCTTTTAAGCTTCATAATGCTCAACATCATTTTAAAATTAATGAAATCTTCATATCAGGGCTTAGAATCGGGATGGGTTCCATTTAAACACTACTCGAGATATGAGTGCTTTCGTGTTTGAAACAACATTTTGATCTCCAAAATGATCAACATTAGTCTAGTGATACCCCTCTTCCTATCCTTACCAATTAGCATCTTGAAATTTACGCACATGGGTGCATTCATATCGAATCTATTGCTGAGAGTCAAAATCAAGCCTAGGAAAGATCATTTGAATTATCGAATCCAACGCAGTTCAATATACTACTTAAGACCAGCTTTTCGAAACGGATTCGTTTCTGGCACACAAAAAAGTGAATGTTTCATTAACAATGCATTTAGATATTTTGAACTTTATGATAAGAAATTTTTTGTCACCAAAAGTGGATGCCTATGTTGTGATTACACTCATGGTTGGAAACATAGGACTTGAGATTATGTCTAACGCAACAGGCTTTCATTGTACTCTTTTATCATGGCACAGTGGTGGAAGAGCGGCAGCAAGAGCTGAACCAGTTAATGGAAGCCGAGGAAAGGAGTCTGAAAGAGTTGGCAGACAATGAAGCCAGAATTGCTACTTTAAAGGCCGAGATTGCAAAACTTGGCAACCTTGATGAGCTCAGGACTCAATGGGAGTCGAAATGCTCGGTTAGCAACCCCTTCTTTCACCTTCATTTCAACCCGTACTTCGCAGCACTTCCATCATTCAAATGCTCATGTACTGCTTCTATCTTTCAAGATATGAATCAATCAAATCGGGATATTGAGTGGAGATTAAAGAGAAATGTTGGCTGGTCCACGCAGAAACTGGAAGAACAGAAGTTGATTGTTGAGGAAGACAAGAAGCGAGTACAAGAGCAGCTGGATGAGCGAAAGGCCGAGCTCGAGTCTCTTCAACGGACTCTGGATGGAAATGAAATGCTTGCGAAACGTGAGGAACTGAAACAGAAGCTTGCCAACCTTCAACAAACTACAACCAAACTCCAAGAAGGTAACTTTGTTAGAGAATATCTGAATGTCTGAAAAGAGGGACACGTTTTACGCAGGATTACCACATGAACAGAAAGCCTACTTTTGAACCCTTTTTTGATAAGTGCCTTTAGATTCAACTTTTTCCTATCACCTTCCTCGAAGCGTGAATTGGCCTAATCGACCTATCTGTAGTTCAGATCATGGATTCTATGCTTTTCTTTTACTTGTAAACAAGAAGAAATGATGAAGCATCGTTGCTATTTTTGAGCAAGTATAAGAAACGATATAAGTTTTATTTTGACTAGTGTAGCATCAACATAAATCAATCACTCCACTCCATGTCCACATCTTAGAAAGGAGGCAAAAATCTAGGGTGAGGAATTTCAACAGTGTCTACCTCCGTTGAGTTTTACCCTTAATATTCTTTACATGACAATGATAAATGTTTCCTTGTGTGTGAATCTGAGCAGAGGTCGACCTCAAGGAGCGCGAGAACAATTGCAAACCAGTTCTTGAGAACATTCGGTTTATGGTGGGTCAGTTGAATACCGAAATCAAAGCACAAAATGCACGTTGACAAATGGAAGCCTATAATTGTCGAATGTAGTTTGTAAATGATTACTCAAAGGAAGTACATAAAGATGGTTGAGATGAATTCACGGTGATAAAGTTCAAATTATGGAATGAGTTCTTTCTTATAGTGTGAATTAGAGGGTTGTACTCTATCATAACATAGAATCATAAATATGCTCATATTGAAAAATCTCTTTTCCAAAAAAGCTGAGAACATTTGAGTTCCATCTGTTTAAGGGAAAAATACAATGTTGAAATTCAATTGACTATGGTGAGGAATTTCAACATTGTCAACCTTCGTTGAACATTTGAGTTCCATCATGTTTTTTGAAACAAGTGCATGATTGTTGTTTTTTTTGTTTTTACTTCTTTTCCTTTTCAGCATTTGAATTCCTTCTTATTTTCTCTGGTTGATATGCACTTGTTTCAAAAAACATGATTGCTGTTCTTTCCTTTTTACTTTCTTCTTTTCCTTTTCGTAATTTACACTGAGTTTACTTTTATATTTAGATCAAATAGTAGTATATAAAGCAGTTATGCATTGTATATAGATAACGTAATAGTTGATAGTGGTATAGTTGATAGGTACTGACTTTTATGTTTTCATTTCTATATTTTTATTTTCTTATTTTTTAGATTTTAGTTTTTTGTTTCAGTCTTTTTGTATAGTGTTTTTGTATATTGTTTTTGTGTGTTATATTTTGTATACAGTTTTTCGACATTGTTTTCGTGTACCATTTTTTGGTATTGTTTTTGTATATGGTTTTTGTATACTGATTTTGCATATTTTTGTGTAAGGTTTTTGTGTATTGTATCTGTTTATCGTTTCTATGTATTGTAGTTTCTATATATATTGTTCTTGAATATTGTTTTTTGTTGAAGGAAAATTGCGATCAACATTGTTGTTGGCATTCCACTTGTTTGTACTTGTAGGGAGTTATTTGTTACTTCGTTCTTGTTTAAAGAAATTAGAGAAAAAGAAAGTTGAAATTCCAATTATGAGAATACAAATATCTCAATTCAATCAACTATACCACTATCATCTATTACAACAAATTTTTGGAACCATTTACACCAATTGTAAACTATAGTTGAACATATTGAAGACTTTCGAAGTCAGATCACTTTGATCATATATCCTTTATATACATAAGTGAACAGCTCCAGAAGGGTAGGTGAGCACCACAAAATCAAGAGAAGAACAAAAGGAATATGCAAGGAGAACATGAGAAAAAGAAGAAGAGAACAAGTAGAAAACCAGAGGAGATTGAACATGAAAATAACGCTTGGAGAATATAGATAGAATGGAAAGAGAACACAAGGAGAACTTGAGGAGAACAAACAGCGAACACGTAGAGAAAAAGAGTAAAACACGAGACAAAAAAGAGAAGAACGTAGGAAAAGTTGTAGGACAACAGGACGAGAACATGATGAGGACAAGAAAAGAACAATAAGAGAACATTAAGACAACTATAAAAGAATGATAAGAGAACACAACGAGAACATGAAGAAAATAAAAAGCGATGAGAAAGAGAAAAGAACTTAAGGAGAACCATAAGAGAACATTAAGATAGTGGTAAATAAATGACAAGAGAACATAAGGAGAACACGAAGAAGATAAAATGCGAGGAGAAAGAGAAAAGTACTTAAGGAGAACCACAAGAGAATATTAAGACAATGGTAAAAGAATGATAAGAAAAAACAAGGAGAACCATAAGAGAACATTAAGACAATAGTAAAAGAATGACAAGAGAACATAAGGAGAACATGAAGAAAATGAAATGCGAGGAGAAAGAGAAAAGAACTTAAGGAGAACCATAAGAGAACATAAAACAGTGGTATAAGAATGATAAGAGAAGACAAGGAGAACCATAAGTGAACATTAAGACAATAGTAAAAGAATATTAACGGAACATAAAGAGAACATGAAGAAAATAAAATGCGAGGAGAAAGAGAACTTAAGAAGAACCATAAGAGAACATTAAGACAGTGGTAAATAAATGACAAGAGAACATAAGGAGAACATGAAGAAAATAAAATGCGAGGAGAAAGAGAAAAGTACTTAAGGAGAACCATAAGAGAACATTAAAACAATGGTAAAAGAATGATAAGAGAAGACAAGGAGAACCACAAGTGAACATTAAGACAATAGAAAAAGACTGATAAGAGAACATAAGGAGAACATGAAAATATTGAAATGCGAGGAGAAAGAGAAAAGAACTTAAGGAGAACCATAGGAGAACATTAAGACACTGCTAAAAGAATGATAAGAGAAGACAAGGAGAAACATAAGTGAACATTAAGACAACAGTAAAAGAATGATAAGAGAACATAATGAGAACATGAAGAAATTAAATTGCGGGGAGGAAGAGAAAAGAACTAAAGGAGAACCATAAGAGAACATTAAGTCAGTGGTAAAAGAATGACAAGAGAACACAAGGAGAGCATGAAGAAAATAAAATGCGAGGAGAACGAGAAAAGAACTTAAGGAGAACCACAAGAGAACATCAAGACAATGGTAAAAGAATGATAAGAGAAGACAAGGAGAACCATAAGAGAACATTAAGACAATAGTAAAAGAGTGATAAGAGAACATAAGGAGAACATGAAGAAAATAAAATGCGAGGAGAAAGAGAAAAGAGTTTAAGGAGAACCATACGAGAACATTAAGACAGTGATAAAAGTATGATAAGAGAAGACAAGGAGAACCATAAGTGAACATTAAGTGAATAGAAAAAGAATGATATGAGAACATAAGGAGAACATGAAGGTATTCAAATGCGAGGAGAAAGAAAAAAGAACTCAAGGAGAACCCTAGGAGAACATTAAGACACTCAGTGGTAAAAGATTGATATGAGAAGACAAGGAGAACCATAAGAGAACATTAAGACAATGTTAAAAGAATGACAAGAGAACATAAGGAGAACATGAAGAAAATAAAATGCGAGGAGAAAGAGAAAAGAACTAAAGGAGAACCATAAGAGAACATTAAGAGAGTGGTAAACGAATGGTAAGAGAAGACTAGGAGAACCATAAGTGTACATCAAGAGAATAGTAAAAGAATGATAAGAGAACACAAGGAGAACATGAAGAAAATAAAATGCGAGGAGAACGAGAAAAGAAATTAAGTAGAACCATAAGAGAGCATTAAGATAATTGTAAAAGAATGAGAGGAAAAAACAAGGAGAACATGGAGTTGACGAAATGGGAGGAGAGCAAGGAAAGAACACAAGGAGAACCACAAGATGAGTTTGACCAGAGGAGTCTGTGAAGAAGAGTTTGACAAGAGGAGTTTTATAAGAGGAATATGAGGGGAGGAGTTTGACAAGAAGAGTTTGATAAGAGGAGTTTGACTAGAGAAGTTTGGTCACAAGAGGAGTTTGAGTTAAGAAGTTCAATGACAAGAGGAGTTTAACTATAGAAGTTTGACAAGAGGAGTTTGACTAAAGAAGTTTGACAAGAAGAGTTTGATAAGAGGAGTTTGAGGAAAAGAGTTTGAGAAGAGGTGTTTAACAAGAGGAGTTTGAAAAGAGGAGTTTTGAGAATTTATGGAGTTTGAAAAGAGAAGTTTGACACAAGGAGTTTGCCACGAAGAGCTTGACAAGAGGAGTTTGACAAGAAGAGACCAAGAAGAGGAATATATTAAGAGGAGTTTGAGAAGAGTAGTTTGAAAAGAAGAGTTAAGATGAGTTTGACAAGAAGAGTTTGAGAAGAGGAATATAACAAAAAACACGTAATTCGTTATAATGGCAATATTCAGATTATCAAATTGATGACAATTGAGCTCGAGTTGAGCCAAATGTACTGTGTGGGTACATTTAGCTCGACTCGAGCTAAACCCACATTTCTCAAAATCAGTGAATACTACCATTATAAAGAATTACATGTTAAAAGGAGTTTGACAAGAGGACTTTCACAAGAGGAGTTAGATAAGAAGACTTCGACAAGAGGAGTTTGACTTTAGGAGTTTGACAAGAGGAGTGTGACAAGAAGAGTTTGTCAAGAGGGGTTTGGCTAGATGAGTTTGACAAGAGGAGTTTTACAAGAGGAGATTGAGAAAAGGAGTTAAACAAGAGGAGTTTGATTTGAGGAGTTTAAGAGGAGGAGTTTGACAAGAGGAGATAATTGAAAGGAGTTTTACAAGAGAAGTTTAAGAAAAGGAGTTTAAGAAGAGGAGTTTACTAAGAGGAGTCTACCAAGAGGAGTTTAAGAAGAGGAGTTTACTAAGAGGAGTCTACCAAGAGGAGTTTAAGAAGAGGAGTTTACTAAGAGGAGTCTACGAAGAGGAGTTTAAGAAGAGGAGTTTTACAAGAGGAGTTCACAAGAGGAGTTTAACAATAGGGGACTTTGAAGAGAGGAGGACGAAAGGACGACAAGGGAATGATTGGTGAAGGACATGAAAATTGTCAGGGAATGAGAGGAGTATGATTTGAGATTGACAGGAAAATGGTCGGAGAACAAGGGAACGTTAAGAGACAAACAGAGGAACGATTGGAGAATGGTAGGAGATCGTGAAGGGAAACAAAAAATGGAAGATATGGAACAAGGAAGTGGAAATTGGAAACTTGCCAAGTGCCAAATACTATAAGGGTGGCCATGGAGTATCTAATATATACCAAACTTGTAAATCTTTAAGAGCATGATGTTGTGAAGATTTGATGAGGCTTTATAAAAAAATTAACCCTCCAATGTCCACACACCCAATCGCTTTTGGGCTTGTGGCAATTATGGAGACTCCAACAAACCCCAATTCCGTTGAAAATCTAGTATTTTGCAAAATTGGTGAGTTTGTAGTTCCAAAATAGTTTCCCTAAAATAATGTTGTATTACAAAATCAGGAGGTGTTACTTTAGGAGTGATGTATAAAAAAAGAGTATAATACTCTGGAATATTAGAGAATAGATATTCTGATGGAGGTAGTTCTGAGGATGTCTATGCAGTATATTATTGGAAAGAAGAGAGAATTTCAATCTTGTTGATTATCAATACCAGATATGTTATTATAGATGTAGTGCATTATAATTATGAGCAAATTCTGAACTAAATTGATGTACTCTACAAAACATAGAGCGATGAATCGCCCACCCAACAACACAACATGAGCGGTACACCTTCCAAGAATAGTTCCTCTTCCACAAACTTGCAAAGAAATCACAATGAAAGCAAATTTTGATAACAAAATGGTAGCAATCGCATTGATAAGACTAGTGTACAATGCTTGAGAAGGTTGAACATTCCATCAGCAAGTTCCCTGGCAATATCGTCATGGTGTAGCTGGTGCTTGTGCCCATGGCACACTTTCGTCATGGAACTGCTGGTGCTTGTGACCATGGTGTTTGTGCCCGTGATGGAAATGGAATGAGTGGGCCAGCAGTTTCCAAAGATGAGCATGTTTTTGATGGCGATGGTGTCCATGATGGTCCCGACTCGGACTCCGACCTGGACTACTCCCAGGGCTACTCCCAGGACTACTCCTAGGACTACTCCTACTGGGACTGCTCCTCAAGGGACTGCACCTCCCGGAACTTCGAGGGTCCTGAAAATCGCCGCTATCATGTGGCGCCACCTGCGAGTGATGAGAACCATGATGATCGAGGTGCAGGGCATGCACGAGATGCTTCCACATTCCGTGTCGCGGGTCCTTCTTGTGAATACAAGGCGTCTTCTCCGAAGAATCTTCATGCGGTGCCACTTTGCAACTGTGGCATCCGTCAAGGTGCAGTGAGTGCATCAAATGCTTCCACATTCCGTGATGGTCGTGGCTGTGATGGCTATGGTCGTGATGATGCGAGTGATGGGATCCATCAAGATGAAGCGAGTGCAACAGATTCTTCCACTTTCCATGATGATGGTCGTGCCCGTGGTCGTGACTGTGATAGTGACTAGGCGAGTGGGATCCATCAAGGTGAAGAGCATGCAAGAGATGCTTCCACTTCCCGTGATGATCGTGGTGGCCGTGATGCTCGTGGCCGTGACCGTGATGCTCGTGGCCGTGATGCGAGTGATGAGATCCATCAAGATGAAGCGAGTGCAAGAAGTGCTTCCACAATCCATGATGGTCGTGCCCGTGGTGCTCCTTGTACTTCACAATAGCTCCACTCGTTTCATCACGATGATGATCCCTGGAAGCAGCAGCGGCCTGATCCAGCGACTTCATCAGGGCATCAAGCTCGAAGGAGTCGAACAGGGTACTCCCAGCATCCCAGACATGGACTCCATGATCATCAACTTCGACGGACCGAATCGACAGTTCGCGCCTCATTTGCGCCTCGATCTTGAAGCGAGTGGGTCGACGCCGAGCTGCTTCGTGAGTGTGGCCATGACTGTGGTGCAGAAACAACGCCCATGCAACTGCCTTCGTAGTGTCACCTCGCGTTTCCGCTCCTCTCGTATTCTTCTCACGCCGCCAGCTTATGTGATGATTGTGTACCCGCGGCTGTTTCGTTCCTGGCTTCTCGCTCGACACCCAACTAATCTCAGTCCCGTGCGACCACATAGCATCAATCTCTATGAGCTTAATAATGAGTCCTCCATCTGCAACCCACTCTCACCGAGGTCGAGGTCCTTGTCCTCGACTCGAAAATCAACTACTCTCATCGATCCCGAACCTGCAACTTCTACTGCAACTGCATAACTAGGATTCCGAGTCTCAACTTCTACTGCAGCAGCAAGACCACAAGAACTAGCTGGGTTCGATGATGAACTAGCTGAGTTTGATGTTGTACGGGGAAAGGAGCTGTCGATCGGCTACTCGGTCTGCAGCAACTGACCATTCACTGATTCAGCATACGATATGATGAAAGTAGTTTGCAGTGGTTGTTGTCAAGCATTGATCAAAGCATGCAGTAAGCTTGTGGCTGAGCTTGTGGAGTAGCAGTACAGGAGTATTGTCGTCCGCACCCTTGACGATAAGAATCACGGACGTCGAAGTTATGGCACGATCGTGAATGTGGACTATTATAGAACTCGCAAGTATGTCGCCGTGACAAGCTTGTGACACGCTACCGGTCACACGACCGCATAAAATTCTCCGAGCTCGCATTTCCTATTTTCTATGGAAGATTCGGTGTGTTTTCAGGATATTATTGTCATTATTCCGCCATCAAAAAGAAACTGGTGGAGAGAATTTGATCGCCGTTGCTTTCCCATCTTGCATGTTCTCCATATGTTGACTTTCGCATGGACAGGTGGTTACATTGGATGCTACTGCCGATTCTATCTTTCTGCAACGAGCTCATCTTCACATTCCCTTTAAATCTATCACAGATGTACATTCTGTGACCCTTACCTTCCGACGTATTAATGCTCTTAGTTATTGTCTAGACTCTGTAGAATTGATGACCATTACTTTGCTTTTGTTGACGTTATTGGTTCTTTCAATTATTCAATGTCCAATGCGTGAATGTATCTCTGAAAAGTGGGCATTGCACCTTGAACTTATTTTTCAAATTCAAGAACTTTTCTTCTTGTTTGGTTGAGTAGAGCAAGCTTGGACTATCCAAGGAAAAAAATCTCTAATATAGTCCAAGTCTAATAAATAAAAGGAGCGTAGGGTTTTCTTTTTTGTAATCTTGCATAGCCTGTAATTGTTGTCCTTGTATAATTACTTTGAATAAGGTTATGATCCATGTATGACCCATTAGGTGACATCAACCTACGGAGGAGAGGAGCATCGAACATGCTCAATATCCGCACAAAGTTCAAAAGAATCAAGTTTAGAAAATGTGAACATATCGGAATCATTCATCCATGTAAGAGTCATCTTGAATCAGTTCCCGGACTTAACCCCTAAAAATCCAGGGGTTTCCTCGACCTCCAGAACCAAAAACTGCCATTTTTCACCTTCGTTGGGAGATGGGGAAATGGAGAAACTTTTTTTTCTGGTTTTAGACTTTGAACCGTAAGATCTTGTACCTAACTTGTATACAAAGGACTGGTCAAAATTTCAACCGTTGGATGTTTTTCATTTGTGAGATCATAACAATCAAAGTTTGACCAACACTTTTTTTTTGCCACTGCGTGAGAGGCATTGTCTAAATGGTGCCAAGGGCAACTTGATGATTGTTATTCCAAATATTTTTCCCTCATTTTTTTTCATGTAGGTATTCAAGTTGGTTATGCTCATGCAAAATTTTAGAGACCAATTCCACTTTTTGACCTTAATGTAAAATATTTTATGAAAGAAGGTCTAAAAACAACCATATAGTAAAACAAGCACCACGTATGATATATTTAGTTTGAGAAAAATCTCGACGGTGAGAAGGTGCATTTATGATAATGTGAATTTTGAAAAAAAAATCTTGAAAAAATCCAAAATCTCGAATTTTGGCAATTTTTTGAAAGAAAAATTGTAAAATTACTAGAAATTGTGAAGATTGTTTTTGAAAGTTTTGGAGGCTGCCCTTGTAAAATTGGTAAACTTTTTGACTTCGGACACATTGGAATTTGAATAGTAATTTGGTAATGAACATATTTCTAAAAAAAAAAAATTAAAAAAAATTATTTTAAACTGCCCGATTTGGACTTGAAACCTAAAATTTCTAGATGAAGGTTATAAAATTAAAATTTGACTTTGAAAATTTTACCACATACACATTACTGCATGTGGAGCACCCAATAAAAATCTTAGGCAAAAATATCAGTTTAAATGCTTAAAATGAGCTGCCCGAAATCTCAGAAAACCGAATCGGCTTTCCTGGATTTTTAGGGGTTAAAATAGAAGAGTTTTCGATTCAAACACCCCAGATTCCACCCAAAATGTAACTCCCAGGTACAGAAAATTTTGACGATGGAAACAGACATCTCCAAGTGAGGGCTATCATCTTAGAAGGAAGCTACGAAATTAGGGTTTTCTCTCTTAAACCCTATTACGGAGTTCGTGGTGGTGAGTCAATATATGATTGCAAGCAAAGGCAGCAGTACGAGCGGACGTCAGCCACACTTCCGCTCGGACAGTGAAAAAGTAGTTCGTCCAATGGGGGGGTGTCATCATGTGACAAAATCCATTCACTTTCGCTGCTGATAATTATCAATTCGTGCAACAATTGTTTGTATGCGAATCAATGATTGTTACACTGGTCGCCTCCATCGCCTCACATTCTGCAAGCAACCATATCGGCAGTGGGAGCTCTTTGGCCATGTATTTGATTCATGTATCTAGTTGCCAATGTGAGTCGTGTGTAAAGCTTGTGCTGTCAGGGCATCATCAATGCTTTCCTAGCTAGAGCAGCCTACAGCCACGAAGTAACTCTTGGCGTTGACTGGATGTTGCTCACCCTTGCATTTTCACTGGAGCATTCGCTTGGCTGGCTTTGACTGTATTATGAGCCTTTCCCGGAGCCTTCCAACCAATGGGTATTTTCTCCTCATTCCCTGGAATTTTTATTTCGGATCCCCCCACCCAAGCGTGGACTGCATGGTTACCGAAGTTCAAGGAATATGTTGTATTTGTTCCGGGAATATTTCATGTACTTTTGATAATGGGTATTTACAACTCTAAAAAACTACTCTGCAAGTATAACCCCAATTCCGTTAAAATGGCACTATGCCATGTGCCATTTTGTCACACTAGATCTTACATTTGTGCTCATATAAAATGGTATATTCTGTAATATCACAATTTTTTTGTAATATCACTTCTTTATATACATTGTCACTCATTTTCCCTAATATCGCCTTAAAATTCTGTTATCACATGGTTTTTGAACTACAGTTCAGAAAGTTGAGGTGTGCCATTTTACCGGAATAATGCCATTTTAACGGAATTGGGGTTGTATGTATATATTCATGAAGGTCCGTCAGAAGTATGTAGCTAAAATTTGAAAATACAGGGAATATTTTTGTATTCTGGTAAACCTTGCCCAAAGCTTAGTTTTGATGGTTTGGAATTTAAATATAGCGCCAACGGCCTCAAATTTTTCTAGAATCATACTTGGGATTCAATATCAATATATTCAAAACTAGTTGCTCCTTTAGCCCTCCCCCACACCCTTCCCCTAGAAACACTTGAGGGGTAGTTTTTGGTAGCTTTGAATAGTAGAAAAGTAGAAATCGTTTGCAAAATCGTTTGCAAAATAGTAGAAAAGTAGAGTGTAAGCTACCCTCTAGTTTGTAATGTATGGCTCTCAAGGCTACCCCGAGTTTTTATTGTATAAGCTCGCTCACTGAGTAGTCCTTATATTGCAATGGAGTTGTTGGCCCTATTTTTTGAATACCAAAAAATAACTCTAAGGGGTGTAAAATGACAAGATTATAAAAATATTGGAACCCACCTCATCATGAAATTTTATTGAGTTTAGTGAGAGGCATAGGCACCCCAAACATTGCCAATATAATTTATCTACTTATATTGTAATGATAGAAAATATGGATTGTATATTTTGTAAAGAGGAAATCTTGCAAAATTCGGTGTCTTCACCACAATTTCAATAATCCACATGTCAATTTGTCATACCAAAGTTTGCATTAGTATGCTTACAAAATGACGTGGTATGTGTGATAATACTTGTTTTGTCAATACACATGTAGCGCAATGTCAATCGTTGTTTGCTTGTTTTGTCAATACACACCTAAGTGGTACATAATGGTTGAATTGACATTGCGGGTGTAGCATGTGCATCAAATCAATTCTGAAAATAAGGAATACAACGAGTATAGAAGAAGTGAGCACACTTGCAATTGTGTATGTTTGCGCACTAGTTATGAAGGGGCATCTCCTTGCATGTTGCACCGTGGCCACCCTACATTGCGGATCTACACGGATCCATTATTGAAGTATTTTAGAGTCCAACAAGAATATCCGGACCCCACTAAAGGAGGCAAAGCACGCTTAGAGTTGTGTATAAATGTGCAGTGAGTGAGCTCTCACTATCATGGGGCGTCACATTGCATCCTACACCCTAGCCACTCAATATCGTTGATCTATATGGATCCACGTTTTGGTTGTTTGAACATTTTACAATCCAACAAGATTGTGGCAAAGGGGGATGCCACCTTTGAAGGTCGTCAACCCCATCAACAAAGTTGATTGCAGGATCTTGTCTTTTGTGCATCTATATGACATATATGGTATAATATATAATTCACAAATATAAATTGTATAGTGTAATCCAAACATAATAGTTTCTTAATTGTAGCTTGTATATTACTATGAGGATTACTATATATTGTAAATTGTATATAGCATACCTTATAAAATATACACATCAAACAATATTCTTTAACCATATTCGAAATTATATAGTCAACATAGAATATATGAAAATGTATAACATATAACCCCAATTCCGATAAAATGGCACCATGCCATGTGCCATTTTGTCACACTAGATCTTACATTTGTGCTCATACAAAATGGTGTATTCTCTAATATCACAATTTTTTTGTAATATCATTTCTTTATATACATTGTCACTCATTTTCCCTAATATCACATTATAATTCTGTTATATCACATGGTTTTTGAACTGCAGTTCAGAAAGTTGAGGTGTGCCATTTTACCGGAATAATGCCATTTTAACGGAATTGGGGATATATATGAAAACCAAAATATACCATAGCCATAGGTATAAAATATACAACAATTAATGTATGGAAGTCGTATGTACATATACAAAACCATATATTACTACTATGTACAATAAATATAATATACAATATATAGTATTTGAAAACAATACTTAACAATTCTATATACAATGGACCAATCACGCATATCAAAAGGTGCTCATAGTCATAGTCACCGCGATAGTTATTTTTGCCTCTTGGCACTAGTTAGAACTACTTAGTACCAAATATTAATACTATTATAAGTTCAGCACTTTCGTGCAGTGTTTTGTTTACACAGTACGTTAAACTAAAACAAACCTTCCCTATACCATATGTAAGAGTTTAAATCAATAAGTTACAAGCTCTTCAAAGATTTGCTTTGTCATTTGATAAGTAAGATTTTGACATTTCACACATTTAATTTTTAAATGACAAAATTGAAAATTGGCTTACCTAAAAAATTCAATGTATGATTCATGAGCTTTGAATGTAAAACTTTGAAGCTGCATTTAGCAATTAAAAGAACACCATGATATTTCACCCATTTCAAGATATTTGAAAAATCACAATATTGATCGATGATAATCATGATAATCAAAATCATAATGTTTAATAGGTTAAAAATAGATTTTACATAGGAATTAAAAATAGAGGTCTAGACCTTAATGTCTTAGCCCTTGCCCTTTACCTTTGCCTTTCCTAGCTTTTGCTAAAGGATTCTTCATATATGTTTGGCTACCAAACCACCCTTCGTATACTCATTATCATGATATGTACAAATCACAATACAAATGAAAATAGAGATCCTATAATTATCACAATATTTTGATTATCGGGTTGTCAAGCGACTGTTCATATTCTCATCACCATGATATGTGCAAATCAAAGTAACGACTTAAAATGGAGGTTTTGTAATCATCACAATATTTTATTATTGAGTTGCCAAACATAGCTTGAGAGTCAATTTGATGATGATGAAGTTTAAGAAGTCAAGGAATTTATTAATAATAAAAAAATAAATAATTTTTTTGAATTTTTTTATCGGATTGGAATTTTGTGACAAAATATTACTCTCTTGGTTCAAAAGACTATAAGTATCATAACCAAATATTCCTTAGATATTCCCTTAGGATAGGTCCGAATTGATCGATACCCAGTTGGTATTTATAGGAGTTGATATCCGGTTGGATGTAATGAAAAGATGTGAGTTAGACAAGACATAGAGAGTCAATAGACTCAATATTTGCAAATAGATATAGACCTACGAGACTTAGGTAGGCGACTTGGCTTGTCAACTAGACGACACAAGCCGACCACGCATGACACCACGAGTCGATTAAAGGTTTTGATTTATCAGTGTCCACGACTCAACTTGACCTTTGGAAGACGAGTGAATGATAGAAACTTCCTACTCTTGTAAGTGAAAGATCTTGGGAATCTACACTCAACAAAGTACTTGTAATGTCCAAAATTAAAAAGAGATTGTCAAAAATTTGCATTAACAATTCAACAAAATTGTTACATGTAATATGCAATAATTGGCTTAGTCGGAAGAAGTCAAGATTAAATCTTTAAGTGACTTTTTGAAGTCCTTTACCATTTTTGAAAACAATTGTTCCTTGACCTCAAAAACCACTCAATTCTTTCCATGCCTAGGCACTTTTGAGTCACTTACAATTTTATGAGAACCTCACTGTACAAAATTGAAGCTATAGATAAAATACTTTGAGGTTTCAAATTTGAAACTGTAAGATCTTCAAGTTTGTTTACCTATGCAAGTCTTTGAGTTGTTAAATTTTGGTCATAAGAACACTTCAAAGTAGCAAAAGAAGGTCGGATTTAGATATCCAAAGGCCAAGTTGTTCTATATAATTCTTGTAGAATAGCTACACGACTTGATGCCAAAATTGCTTGCAATCAATTCCTCTTTTTGTGCATTTGAAAAAATATAACAAGATTTAAAAGATTTATTCTTTTTAAAAATAAATAAAATAAACAAATAAATAAATCTGCTTTCAACAATATTATAACGTTTGGCCATTCGACACAGGATGTTTACATTCAAGAGTTACAAAACGAGAGGGCCAAAGGCGTTATGGCATTCTTATCTCATGTATGCCCCCAAAATGCCAAAAGTTACTATCTCCTTCAACTAAAAATATAAAAGAAATTGTAAGAGGTTCCAATTTAACAAGTTTTCCCTTTCATCTATATTTATTACAAACTAATTTTGCACTACTTAGCACATTTTATCTACTAAGTTGGTGTATCTTACGTGTATTATCTTTTTATGAAAGTCTCCATTAGATAGGAACCTTGTAAGTCGATTGAAACAAAGTGTATATATAGTATAAGTTGTAGGCCTGGTATTGCTTATTGAGACGCATATATTCTTGCATGCTTTATAAGTTACTCTCAAGTTCTATTGGGCAACCAGCAATGAGAGTGGGTGTTGTTCTTGAAAAACGGCTAATTAGGTTTTCAACCTCCTATTTTTTTGGTTCGGCACTTACAAGTATAATTACAATGCATCAGCTCAAAGGTATCACTTCTTTCTAAACTATGTAGTCATGAGTAGGCTTCTTTGATATTCACGTTGCAAATAGATATGAAAATTGAAATTAAGGTCTACACTTAGAATAGTTTCATGCATTGAAAGATTGATTCATTTCTTTGCTTTTAATGTGTTTTGCTTTTCGGTATAATCTAAGTTAAAGTATAGGCTTTCTCAACAACAACCAAACTAGAGTTCAAAAGCAGACATTGAAGTTGATTCTTTTAGCTTAGGATGCTTCTTAGGGCTTGTAGTTCACAATCACTATGATTTTGCAATGGAAGTGCTAAAATTCTAATATGTCACATGTTGGTCGAGAGAAAGTGTGTTTTTCCAATTTCATCAACTTGATTCCAACATCAAAGAGTAAACAAGAACAGCCATATGCTTTTATTATGTAGAATGTAGCATGATTTTATTTATAAGCCCTCTAGGTTACATTCTTGTGTTTTAAGTATATTCTTTTTTGGTCTCAAGGTGCACTAAAGGTGCATTGACTGTATGATGCTTTTCATTGTAGAACATGTATCATCAACTCATGTTTGTTTAAAACTTTGTAAGTGGTAAAAGTCTAAAAACAATATTAAAAATATGAGGGTTCCCAAGTCACTTCTTGTGAGGTTAAATCCCGGTGTTCCGGTTTCTAACTCACAAGTGGGCCGTGGGGGTGGGTGCAAACAAAACAATCCTTCCAAGCAATGGACACCCTAGTAATCACCTAAACAACCAATTTGCTCATTCTAAGAAGTCCGGAGAAAATCGGGCAGCGCTTCCGCGCTTAATCCTTAAATTTCAGAATTTTAATCTTAAATGTGTGCATTCAGCCAAAATTTGGGCAGCGCTTCCGCGCCACCCTTAAACTTAGTACACCCTAATCACCCAACTAACATTACAGCAAACTCATTCATTCAAATAGACAACCACCACTTACATAAGATAACATAAATCACAAACAAAAACAAACAATCAATTTTTTGGCAATGAAATTTGCCATTTTCAACATAAGTTTCACAAACTTCTAACAACCACTTAAATGAGCAACCATGAAAGATCAAGAGCAAAACGGGGAAGAAGAGTGCTCCTCCCTATTATCACCTGTCAACCCTCCGTATTGTCACGGGAGGGAGACAGGGAGCTGAACTCTGGGTTGGACCAACCGAAGTGCCGATGCCGGTATGTACGCCTCGTGCTTGCTGAACCCTGCCAAGGCTGCCTCGGAAGTGGTCGATGCAGGACGTGTCCACCGACTGCTGGGCTGCCAGACTCCGCGCAGCAGCTTCCGCGTAATCCTCGCGATCGGCACTTCTTCCTCTTGCTCGCTGCCGGACCCAACTCGATGCGGCTCTGGTCCCGTCGCCGTTGCCGATCGGAATTCTGGTTCCGTTGCCGGAACTGGTTCCGTCGCCGTTGTCGATCCGCTGTCCTGCCGACCGCCGTTCCTCCGAGCTGCCAGTTACTGCCGGACCCCACTGCAGAGTGCTGTCGAGCTGCTTCCGGCTCCCCGTCTCGTCTTCCTCGCTGTTCGATGCGACGTCGTGTTGTGTCCGCCGGCTCACCGTCGCCCCGATCAACGCTGTCGATAGCCGCAGCTCCTACTCGCCGTGGTCCGGCCAGCGATGTCGGTAACACTTCTACCGAACTGACTGCCTGCGTCACTGCCGATTCTTTGCGCCACCGATCAACGCCGTGTGGGCACTGGCTCGTCCGTCGTCAAGGCTCCGCCCTCCGAAATCCACTCGGTTGCCTCGTCGGTGGCTGGTGACCACCTTCGCCGATTACTGCTTGCTACCGATCCTCGTTCTGATCGCCGTTTCTCCTCTGTTCGACCGTGCCGGTGCCGTCCTCGTGCGAGGTCGCCGTCTTGATCGCCGTCCTTGGCGGGTCACAACCCTCCTGATCTCTCCGACCCCTGGCTGCAGTGTCGGCACCCTCCGCCGTTCAGATCACGATACTCCGCCTCGAGCTGCTGGCTCCGTACTGGCACGGCCAGTGGTGATTGTCGGTGCAGAAGCCGGTCCTTCTGCCGTCGATGCTGGCCGGAGTGTTGCCGACCGCTCCTCGTCGACGTCGCTCCAGATGCGATGATGCTCCGACGCCGGCTCCGAATTCCGGTGCTGCAGGCTCTCTTCACTCGCCGCCGAATCACATCAGCCCTTCGGCTCTCCGTCGGCACACGCTCTCC
The DNA here is from genome assembly GCA_037043015.1 of Bryum argenteum. Classification (NCBI taxonomy): domain Eukaryota; kingdom Viridiplantae; phylum Streptophyta; class Bryopsida; order Bryales; family Bryaceae; genus Bryum; species Bryum argenteum. Next base: position 3,506,008 of record CM073324.1, read on the forward strand.
CTTGCTGGATTGGATCGAACCTCCGACAGCTCCTCTGCTCTGCACTCAATCTCCTTCAAAGAACGCAACCTGATTTCGTGGAAGTTTTCCCACTACTTGAACACAACTAGGGTTTCTTCCCCAAAACACTAACTAGAACTCCTCAAATCGAGATAACAACCCAGATCTCACAAAGAATCACTTCACCAAAACACACATGCACACACCAACTAGCCTAACGGCTTCTCCTCTAACTCCCCCCCCTCCCTGGCTGATCCAGGGAGGTTGAAGCAAAAAGCTTCATCCGTCCAATTGGGCGGATTTCATCCGTCCAGTTGGACGGACTTTCATCCCTAGTTTCTTCTAACTAATTAGGCAAGCTAAAGGCACCACACTTCATATTAGGGGTTTTGTAGAAAGTAAAGGCGAAATGGGGTAACCCGGGCCCTACTTATGAACACATAATTGCTAAAACATACTAAAACTCGCCATTTAATAAATTGGCATTTATCAAAAATACTAATTAGGTATAAATTAGAACAAGAACGGCCGCTTGTGCCAAAACCTCTTATGAGACCATGGGTATCCCGTGAATCTACGAAATGAGCTAAAAAGACTAATTAAACCATGGAAACTTGATAATTACGCGCTAAACCTTGCGGGGAACGTATTCCCGCTAGAGTGAACCGTTTCGCGGGTTCACACTTCTTTTTTCTATTAAAAAATTATTTCTCTTATTTCATTGTTATTTTTTTCTATCTACTAAAGCAACTTTTACAAGAATATTTATCCAACTCTTTGAGCAAGCAAACAAACATGATCCTAGGTAAAAGTTTGTATATTTTCAATTAGATTTTTTTTTTTATCAGGATTAATATATATGTAGTTACTCACCTTTTTATCTGTATCAGCAATGGTGACCAGGTCAAAGCGAGCACATGATGGGACACTTGTGAAACATACTATATAGTGCCTCCAACATCTGCTCAAGCTTCCAACACTTCTCAAGCGATGTTACCTATGGAAGCCGTGGATATTGAATCCGTGGGTTTCATGGATTCACTTTTTGCCAACCGAGTATTTTGGCAAACTCTTAGTGCCCGAGACATTCTCAACATCAAGAACGCCTCAAAGACTTGGGCACAACGGACCAATGAGAACGCCAACAACAACATCATCATTGATGCCCGCATTAGCGATGATAATCGTGACTGGTACTTTCCTCTCTTTGGCCGTGCGGATGTGGAATTGGAGGTAGGATCATTACAACTAGTGCCAACATTGCAGGGGATGTGGCATCCAACATCAAATGGCTTAGCCGTATCAGAGCTTGGCAAGCTACCTGACCTGCTCTACCTTCCGCCCCCACTAACATTTAGTAGGTGTATTTGCAACCCTCAAGAGCAAGAGCGCAAGGAAGCAATCTTTGTGAGCAATCTTTGTGGTAAGGGCGAGCTTAGGGGCCTTCTCCTAGTTGAGACGCTTACGAGGTTGATTGGACCGAATTGTTTTCCAAAGGACCTCACCTACCTAGTCAACCATCATTGTAGCCTAAGTCATACACCGTAGCCAACTTTATTCGTGACTTATCCACTAACAAAGCAATTTCAAGTACTTCCAAATCGTGAAGTAGAATTGAGGTGGCGGCGAAGAATTCCAACCTACTTCATGATGGTGGATGAGGTTACAAACAACTACAAAGTGCTCATAATTGGAACGCACTTTTTTGAGTACTCTAACTTGTATCTTTATGACTCGATGTCGATGAAGTGAGAAGTGGTACATAGCTTTGATCAGCATATGGAACCTCCATTGGGGAAATGGATGGATCCAATTCCTCCTAGTTCGACTCCATATTTATATTTGACAGTTTATGCATCTTTATGCGCGAGCGGCCGTCTTTATTTAGCGGACATACGAATGCCTAATGACACGGGACTTAATATTGTAACGGCCGTTTTGAGGCTTTCTGAAAGACATACTAAGTGGACAGTGGGTACTCCGCACCGAGCTTCCTTTCTGCAAAACCTACAATGGAGGTGTGCAGATTCAACATATTCCCAACGTTGATTTTGATACGCAACATGTACATTGCAACTTGGAGTTGGTAGAGTGCATGGGAAAGCTTTACGCAATCATACCCGCTCGGTTGGATGAGATTCTACATGAGCCATATGATTGCAGTTGGGCGAATGTGGACTCATCGGCGATCAGCTCCAAGTATTTGCCGCTTCAGTTTTACATTTTCCAATTGACCGGGGAAGTTGAAGTGGAGGGACATGGTGTCATGCCCATTGAGACTCCAACAAGGAACTGTTTGGATCTTAGACGGAGACTACAATCGTTCAAGAGGTCAACCATTAATCTTAAAGAGCGTTACGTGCAAGGTGCAGGAAATTGGTTCTCGTGCACAGCTACAGGAAGCATCATATGGGTTTTTATCGACGAATACTTGTTGCAATACAACGTTGTTTCAAGAGAGTGCAAGACAGAGATAATTCCAAAGCGCTTTTTGAATAAAGAGAAAGTGGGAGTAGCATATCGAGCGAGCTTTCACATGAAGCCCTAGTAGACACATCCATTTGAATCTCATATTCTGTTCGTGCTTCAAGCACTTAGAACGAAAGGTCATATTCTATGTTGTTGAGAAGTTCTATTATAAGGAAATTGGAAAGATGAGAAGTTCTATTATAAGGAAATTGGAAAGATGAGAAGTTCTATTATAAGGAAATTGGAAAGATGAGAAGTTCTATTATAAGGAAATTGGAAAGATGAGAAGTTCTATTATAAGGAAATTGGAAAGATGAGCCGCCATATAATTGAAAGTTGAAAGGTTTACTAATTCAGTCTCACAATTTCCATTCATTTGTGTGGTACAAAAGTTGCTCTGAGTCGAAATGGATGTTAAGATATGTGTGAGCAATGTCTAATTGTTTGGGTAACCGAGACTACTCTATCTACATGATCACATGGTCACATGATGTCTAGTTGGAGTGCAACTGTATCTCTTTCAAAAGCATACAGATCTATGAGCCACAATCAACATATTAGACTGTGTCTTCAAAACCAGACTGAATCCTATACGTACTTGGTGCATGTATTACTCTTGTTGGCTTGTTGCTCTCTATGCCTCATAACAATGAGATGATGCTTGCACGACTATTCCACTCAGTTCAAGTGCCTTGGTTGCTTTTCTTCTACGTGAACCATGTTAGCCTTTTTTTCGAAGACAGTGAGCAAATTTTCCGCAATCTTCTCCAATCTTCATCTCAAGTATGCAAAAACTACGCTCACCGCAAGGCCTCAGTAGCATAGAATCCATCCTAATAATCAATGATGTCCAAAGAGATTTCTTCCTAGAATCTGCTCTTGTCAAATAAAACACTATGAAGTTTGACACCAACCTAAGGGTCTATGCGCTCAAGGGATCCTTTTGTCGTCGGTTGTTGCCATACGACGCTCTCCAAGCACTTTGCCGTGGCTATGGAACCGTGCCTGCCTTCATCTCTACTCCACGTAAAGGTGTTGTGTCGACTACAACATCCGCTCAGTGACTATCTTGGATGCGGTAGGCATTTGCATAAAAGGCATCGGCGAACATAGATAGGCTCAGTGTTGTATTATACGACACAACGGAACCTTGCATCTTTTTAACAAAAGGAATTTGAATACACTTAAAAGACTTACACAATGATTTATTTTATTTGAAGATTATATTTCAATGTATATAAGTTTTATTCTAGCATTTGACCATATACACCTTGTTGTCTAAAACTTTGCATAAATATTTTCAAGAGCTTCTCCACCCATACACTAAAGAGCAATGCAGGTCATGAATGAAAAAAACTACGACCTCCTCATTAGAATAAGATGACTTATCCCCTCAAATTGAAAAAAAAATGACATCTTCAAAAATTCAAGGTACCTTTCAGAACTCAAAATAACATATAATTGCCTTGACAAGTATTTTGGCCAAACTTGTTCAGCTTCTCCTTGACCTAGGGCCAAAGGTGGTGCATAAAAATCTCACAAGTTACAAAAATATTTGACTGCTATTGTATTGAAGTTTAATATGGAAGACTAGTGAAGCTTCACATAAAACAAGGAATATTTTTGTTTTGGAAAAAATAATATCAAAGATTATTCAAGGCCGATCTACACCACGGTAAAAAGTCCGCCGGTCAAGAAATGAAGGAGAAATCTTCAAATTTGATTGGTTGTCAATGAGACTCTTGAAATGTGATTGGTTGAGAATAAAATTCCTTGGCTAGCTCGTGGCCTTCTCCTTCGAAGTGTATGTCAATCCTTAGTAATATACTATAAAGCAACCTAGTTGAAACAATTTATACATAACTTGAGGATTTTTGGAGCTCCCCCCTAACATTTTTAAGCTTAAAGTTGGACCATAACTCTTCACAACAGATAAGGTTAGCGTATCTTACTAAGGTTATATGAGCCCCCTTTTGCATTTAAGGGTTGCAATAATTGGCCTTCCCATCGTGTATTGAACTTGTTCTCTCACTTTTTGATTGTTGCCTTTCACACTCGTAGAAATGTGCATGAAAGAAAGGTAACAGTCTTGGTCTTGGCTTAACCCCTAAACGTCCTTGGGGTATTTTTAGCCAAAAACTCATTTTCAAAAAAAGTGATATAGATGAAAATAAAGATAAGCTATTCAGATCTTAACCGTACAAACTTGTAATAGACTTGTAGTAGATCATGTGGGCCAAAACTTGACTCATGGGACCTCATAGATTGGGAGATCGTAACGTATTAGTGCGCAAAACAGGCTACAAAATACCATCATTTCCACTTTGAAGTGAAAATACTACCAACATGAAATTTGCAATCAAAAAATCTCCAACTAGAAAGTTGTTCATCTTCATCTCAAAAACACTTTTGTACCAAAAAAATTCATCAAAAAAATATCTTGGCTCAAATAGTAGCCTTCCAATGGTGAAAACTGCCTCAAAATTTACAAAGGAAAAATAGTCCAAAACTAGACCCTTTGCACTCAAATCCATGCCCTATCTTCAATACATCTTCAATTAGGTTAAGGTTTCTACCACTTAAAATAGACTATGATTGGAATCTATCCCAAAGAATAAAGTCGAAATCTAATGGTGGATGAAGGAGATCTAGCTCCTCAAAAATCATCCATTTTTTCACTTTTTTCATTGTAGAAACATCATTGCAAATCCACTAGCAAAGTTATTTGGATCGAAAAACTTGCAACTAGAAAGTTGTTAGAATACATCTAAAGATCATACTTATGTAGAAAAATTTCATGAAAAACTATTTTTGGTTTTGCATAATTGGCTTGCAATGGTGAAACATGCCCAATGTTTGAAATCTCAAAACCAAAAGCTGCTGTCACTAAAATGCATGCCATTAATTCATACTTCATTGTATGGGTCTGCAATTTTTACCACACAAACTAGACTTAATTTGGGACCGAACCCAAGTGATTTCGTCAAAAACGGAGTCCGGATGAAGAAATTATGGCTCTTCAAAGTTTCTGCCCTTCATCCAAAATGTCGTTTTTCGACACTAGGGACGTTTAGGGGTTAAGTGATAAAATGTCAAGGTTGACGTATTAGGAGAAGTCTTCAGACACAAATTTGGCAACTTAGGTGACTTGTGCTATCAAAAACTTTTACAAATTGTCACATGAGACAAGTGACAACCAATTGAAAGAAATTCTTGTCTTTTTGGGCGTGACATTTTTGCATTTTTCTTATGATGTCACCATCTCAAATCATACTTATTGAGGAACATTCAAAAAATTCTCAAATAGAAATATACCATGACTTATTTTTGAGAGATAAATTCAAAGGGAATACACTAGGGGGAAATTCAAGTCAATTTTTAAGTTTTGAGTGATTATTCTATAAATTGTAGAGATATATCATGCGAGAGAAACTAAACTCAAATATATGTATGGAGAATAAATTTGCAATATATCCATGTATTTGCGTTTCTTATTGTCATCATTTAATTCTCTTACTCTCAACATAAATCAACAAATGAAGTATTTACCCCAAGTTGAGCACTTTTTGTAATGAGATGGTTGCTGTGGCCGGTTAGCCATAGAGACACAATTCAAAACAAGTCTATTGAGTTTGAAAACGGGTACGTGGCCGCTCACAAATAGGCATGCTCACTTGAGTTAACTTGTTTTTGAAGTTGTAATTTTTGAAAAATGGATGGCTCAATTGCGCACATGTCAATTCAATACACTGCTTTGTATCAATCTTCCACCTTTCAACCTCCTCTCTCATTCTTTTGGGTTATATATGGCATGTAGAGGATTGTTATTGGTGTTAGAATAGACTAAATTTTATCACTTAACTCTTGCATTTTCACGAGTTTGCATCTTTGACATGATTATTTTTTAAGTTTTTTGACCTCTCACTTATAGTTAAGTTGCCGCTACATCATTACAAGGTGCTCTTTTACGTCTTACTCAAGATGATAGTTTGATTGTCTTGTGCGACATTGATTTCTAGACATACATGAGTAATTTCTTATACCCTTCGCAGGTCGTTTCACGATCAAGTCACATTGAGATACTAGAGAGGGATTGAATTGGGATACTCTTACAAGTCGGTCGCTAGAGCTTTGTCTTATTGATTATAAAGAGAAAATAAAAATATAAAAAGAGATAAAGATGATGCCAAATGTTCCACAACCGTAATAAATACGAAAATACAATCCAACATCCCATGTCTATGATCATCAAAGATTTCATGATAGGATCTCCTCAGCAAGTTCATAACGAGGTAAATGTCAATCCTTCCGGACGAGAGCCGAAGTCTACAAATGATGGATGGTTATCATGTATGTATACCTATCACTCTCTTTGTTGTCATCATTATGTTGGTCCAAGTTGAAATGTTACACTCAAAAACTAGAGGCATAAAGAAGTATAGGAAACTTGCTAAAAAAAGAACGGAGGTTGCTCTTGTGCAAAAGGTTTGAGGCTAATTTGTGACATAATTATCGATGCAGGGGAATGAATGTCTAAGTTTTAACTTAATCACCCAAAGCAGATGGCAAACCCAATTGAAAAGACCTTCTTGTGCATTATTTGCATCTTTATTCGACCCCATGTTCAATTCATCATCACCCTAGGTGAGCCCATAAATTTTTGTCAAATGCTGTAGTCATAATTGTATGGAGACTTATTGTTTTTTTGCTCACTCGAACTACATCATTTTGCATTGCAATGAAATTTGGTAACAAAAAAATGTTGATGTTGCAATTTGTGGAAGGATGTAAGCACTTCTACTGCATTTTCTGCCTCTAACGATACGCTCACGAGAAGCTTGAAATCGGAGGCTCGGAGACCAAATGCCTTAACGACAATTGTGATGAACATATCGAGTTCAAACAGTTGAATGAGAACGAGGTTCTGCCGCCGGCCAAGTTGGAGATTTTTCAAGACCTGGAAAAGTGAAGCAGTCGTCTTTCCGGAGCTCAAGGCATACTGAGCTTGGCTTCCTTGCACAGCTGAGTTATTAGGCAAAAATCCTATTCATTTGTCAAATACAATTTAGATTATATGGGTACCACTAAGACGCGTCACAACATGCGTGACCTATGTGTAATTCATTATATATGTGCTAGAATTTCCATTTTTAACTCCCTGTATACAACTAAAGCCATGTCACCTGTAATGACATCTTTGTAAAAATACTTTTTCAATATTGTTCGTTTACCAAGAATGTAATTTCACACTATTTCTCGAGAGGGTATCAATATCATGCCTCTACCCTATATGTACTTTTTGTACAGTGATGATGACTTAATGTACATCTCATCTAAATTGTGTCGGACAAATAAATTTTGTTTGATGAGACAACCCTCCTTCTATGGGGGAATATCGAATTGATGTGTGTTAACATTCAAAACCTCACTTTTGTGTCAAAGGCAACACTCCTTCGCACATATGGATGCCTGGTGGTTGGATATAAAGTCGAGGATTTAGACTGAAAACCAAGTGTAGTGCTTAATGTTCAAACATGCATTCTTGCTCTCAAGATTCTTATGCATACAGCTTAAAGTTTGAGGGTAGGACAAACAAAATGTGATGTTGGCTTCTAGCACATTGGGTACCAGTTTTATAGGCTTTCTATTCGGTTGCAATCGTCATTACCTTTGACATTAAGTCGGTAATTCAATAGCGAGTTGATACTTACCACAGCGAAGTAGGTATTGAACTGCGGAACGTCTTCGATCACCCCGTTCTTAGTTGGCCTCAGCTACAATAGCTGTTGTTTTCCAACCTGCCACGTTCAGTATCCTCACACATCAATCGCTGAAGTTCTCTTGCAGTTGCCTTCGCAAGGTCAAAACCATGAGAAAATGGACTCCGAGTTTCTTGGCAACGTGACGGGGGAGCCTTACGTGCTACAAACCAACGTGTACGCCAATGGCATCGGCAACCGAGAGCAGCGGATCTATCTGTGGTTTGACCCGAGCTCCGAGTCCCACACGTATAGCGTCATCTGGAACCACAAATCAGTCTCGTAAGCACTCAATCATGCTTCTTTCATGCTTTTGCCCCGTTTCTCATCAAGAGGAGAGAGTGATGGGCAAGTGGGGTGGGATCGATGCCGCATGACGACGTATTGATGAGGGTGTTCCAAAATAACGAAGAGCATGGATACCCGTACTTGAACACGCAGCCCATGGGCATGTACACGAGCATCTTCGAAGCCTCCCAATGGGCCACTCGAGGTGGTCTTGTCAAGATCGACTTCGAAAACGCTCCGTTTCTCACTCACTACACCAACTTCGCTATGGATGCTTGCGCTGTTGACACCCCTGCCACCATCCAGACCACTGCCGACTCCCCTTGCGCTACTCCCACCTCCTGTACGTTCTCGCACACCCCTGGCACATTCAACTAAATCTGGACATATCCATGAAACCTGGACAATCATAGATTCTAGTATTTTCTTTTCAACTTTTACTATGTTGATTGAGGATTATCAAGTCTGAGAGATTAACATATCAGTACATCATGATGGGAGTTCCTCAAATAGTTTACAACTTGTTCACAAAGTCATCAAATGAGCCTCTAATGTCCTCTGGATTGCTGGCGGTCATCTGCATAGAGTAGTCTTGTATATCATTGTTTCAATTATTGATGGGTGGTGCTTGTTGTGGCAGCGAATTGGTGGAATGCGGAGTGGTTCCGCTCCAGACCAGCGAGTCGTGTGGGGCAGATGCAATCATGGGTGAAAGACAATTTCCTGGTGTACGATTACTGCACCGACAGGGTGCGGTACCCCATTGCTCCGTTTGAGTGCACAGCTCCACTCCAGTAGAATCTGTGGCAGTAGTAGTGCTCCATATTCAGTGAATGATAAGTATCAGGACGCAAATTGCAGGTAGCTAGTGTAGAGGTATGTAAGATTATGGCTCGGCATTCATACGTTGTAACTGATTCTTTCTCTTACAGATAGAATCCTGATGATTGAGGTGGGATTGATCGCAGTGACGGATTCTTGAGAACATTTGAGGAGCTGTGATACAATGGCACGCTGAATAAGTTGAAAGCGGATGATTTCTGTTAACTTATGAGTAATTGACCATGTTGTAATTTACACATTCGAGCAGATCAATTTGAAGAAGCTACTTCATTCTCTGCGAACCTAAAGGACAACTGCCGTCATAAAGACCTGATTTTTTTGGACCCCTATACTGTACTGTACATTCTGCACCGTGATGTTATAGAAATCGAAATCTATCTGATGGCCATGATATGATACCAATGACCGTTATGTCTGGAGAGAAGATTGAGTACTACATCATACCTTTTAGTCATACCTTAAAGTTATTGTGGTCATTGTTTTAGGTCTCTTTTTTGATGTGCAAAATTTGAGTATGTTAATTAGAGGATAACTTCTCCATATACAAAGCTAAAAGAGATGGGTGTTGTGCTCAAGATATACCATTTATAGGTAAAGTAGAGGATATTCTCTGCGTGTTCAAGAGTGCGGCAAGGCAATAGCAGGGCCCTAGTGCCCTCCACTTAAGAGTTAAGAGGGATTGGTACATAATGGTTGGATTGACATTGCAATTGCAATTGTGTATGATTGTGCACTAGTTAGGAGATGATATGAAGGGGCATTTCCTTGCGTGTTGCACCGTGGCCACCCTACATTGCGGATCTATAGGGATCAATTTTTGAGATATTTCAGAGTTCAACAAGAATATTCGGACCCCACTAAAGGAGGCAAAGCAGGCTTACAATTGTGTATAATTGTGTAGTGAGTGAGCTCTCACTATCATGGGGCGTCACCTTGCATCCTACGCCCCACTCACCCAATATCGTTGATCTATATCTACAACATAAAAGTATGTATAACATATATAAAAATCAGTATATACCAAAGCCATAGGTATAACATGTACAACAATTAAAGAACGGAAGTCGTATGCCCAACATATATACTATGTACAATAAATATAATATACAACATATAGTCTGTTTATGAAAACAATACTTTACGATTCTATATATTGTGGACCAATCACGCATATCAAAAGGTGCTCAATATCACAATGGTCAATTTTTGCCTCTTGGCACTAGTTAGGACTACTTAGAACCAAATATTAATACTATTATGAGTTATTCACTTTTGTTTTGTCTATTTTGTCTGAACCTTATATTTATACGTTGAACTCAAAGTCTAAAACAAACCTTTGCTAAACCATATCTAAGAGTTTAAATTGAAAAGTAACACGTCTTCACACATTTACCCATTCATTTCAGAAGTAAGATTTCGACATCTCACACAAATCTTTTTAAATTAAAAAAAAAATTGATGTTTGACTTGCCTGAAATTCCAATGTATGATTCATGAGCTTACAATGTATGACTTTGAAGGTGCGTTTAGCAGTCACAAGAATATCATGATATTTCACCCATTTTCAAGATATTTGAGAAATTACAATATTGATTGATGATAATCATGATAATCAAAATCATAATATTTCCATCATCATGAGTTTACATAGGAATTAAAAACAAAGGTCTAGACCTCAATGTCTTAGCTCTTACTCTTCACATTTGCCTTTCCTAGCTTTTGTTGAAGGACCCTTCATGTATGTTTGGTGCTAAACCACCCTTCATATTCTCCTTATTATGATATATACACATCACAATACAAATGAAAATAGAGATCCTATAATTATCACGATATCTTGATTATTGGGTTGTCAAGCGACTCTTCATATTCTCATCACCATGATATGTGCATATTACGATAATGAGTAAACATGAAGGTTTGTAGTTATCACAATATGTTATCACTGGGTTGCCGAACGTGTGTGAGAGTCAATTTGAGCATAGGGAAGTTTAGGAAGTTTGGCAAAAAATAATAATAAATAGATAGATTCATACTTCTTAAGTTATGAAGGTGTTAGTCTTTGTTTATAAAAAATCTGTCGAATTGGAATTGTGGGAGAAAATTACTCTCCTGGTTCAAAAGACTATAACTATGTTAACCGGATATTCCTTGGATATTCCCTTAGGCTAGGTTTGGACTAGTTCATACCCAGTTGGTATCGACATGAGTCGATACTAAGATTGTATCGATAGGAGTCCGTACTCGATAGGAGTCCGTACCCGGTTGGATGACGAAGTATGGGAGACGAAGTGATCAATATTAGCAAATATAGACCTACCCGACTAAGATAGGCGACATGACTAGTTAAATAGGCCACTAGAGTCGACTACGACTGACACCATGTTAAATGTATGTTTTACTCCGCTATATAAAATGACTAATGACTAGTGTATTCGACTAGCTGACTAGCTCAGTCAATTAAAGTTTTTGATCTATCATTCTCAACTGTTTGAACTCGACCGTTGCAAAGACGAGTGAATGATAAAAACTTCCAGCCTACTCTTGTAAGTGAAAGATCTTGGAAATCTACAGTCAAAAAATTACTTATAATGTTCAAAATTAAAAAGACAATGTCAAAAATCGTGCATTAGCCATTCGACAAAATTGTTACATGTATCATGCAATAATTGGCTTAGTGTGGAAAGAAGTCAAGATTTAAATTTATGTGACTTAAGTTCCAAGTCCTTTAGTAGTTTTTGGATAAAACTCTTCCTTGATCCTCAAAAACCACTTAATTCTTTGCATGCCTAGGCTCCTTTGAGTCACTCAAAATTGTATGAGAACCTCATTGTACAAAATTGAAGCCATAGATAAGATACTTTGACATTTCAGATTTGAAGCTCTAAAACCTTCAAGTTTGTTCACCTATGCATGTATTTAAAGTGTTAGATTTTGGTCATAAACTCACTCAGCAAACTAGACGGTCGGATTTAGGTACCCAAAGGTCAACTTGTAGGTTTGGCTTGTTCTATATATTTCATGTTAGATAGCCACACCACTTTATGCCAAAATCACTCTCAACAAGTTTTTTCTTTCAACAAGATTATTAGGTTTAGCCATTCGACACATAATGTTGGCACACAAGAGTTTCAAAACGTGAGGGCCAAAGGCGTTATGGCATTCTTATCTCATGTATGCCCCCAAAATGCCAAAAGTTACTATTTCTGTCAACTAAAAATATAAAAAGAAATTGTACGAAGTTCCAATTTAACAAGTTTGCCCTTTCATCTGCATTTATTACAAAGGTAATTTATTTTTACTTAGCACACTTTATTCACTATGTTGATGTATCTTATGTGTATTATTTTTCTATAAAAGTCTCCATTAGATAGGAACCTCGTAAGTCAATTGGAACAAAGAGTATATATGGTATAAGTTGTAGGCGTGGTATTGCTTATTGTGGCGCATATATTCTTCCGTGCTTCATAAGTTACTCTCAAGTTCTATTGGGCAACCAACTTTGGCAGTGGGTGCTGTCCTTGAAAAGCGGCTGTGGCTAATTAGGTTTTCAACCTTCTATTTCTTTGTTCGGCACTCACAAGTATAATTGCAACGCATCAGGTCAAAGGTACCACTTCTTTCTAAATTATGTAGTCATGAGTAGGCTTCTTTGGAATTCAAGTTGCAACTAGATAGGAAGATTGAAATTAAGGTCTACACTTAGAAAGGTTCATGCATTCAAGGATTGATTTATTTCTTTGCTTTTAATGTGTTTTTCATTTCCGTGTAATCTAAGTTAAAGTATACGGTTTCTCAACAACAACCAAACTAGAATACAAAAGCACATATTGAAGTTGATTCTTTTAGCTTAGGATGCTTCTTAGGGCTTGTATTTCACAATCACTATGATTTTGCAATGGAAGTGCTAAAATTTTAATATGTCACATGTTGGTCCACAGAAAGTGTGTAATTCCAATTTCATCAATTGATTTCAACATTGACGTGTAAAAAAGAACCGCCATATGCTTTTATTGTGTAGAATGTAGCATGATTTTATTTATAAGCCCTCGAGGTTATGTTTTTGTGTTTTGTAGTATATTCATATTTGGTCTCAAGGTGCACTAAAGGTGCAGTGATTGTATGATGCTTTTCATTGTAGAACGCGGATCATCAACCCATGTTTAATTAAACCTTTGTAAGTGGTAAAAGTCTACACACAACATTAAAAATATGAGAGTTTCCAAGCCACTTCTTTTTCTATTACAACATGATTTTTCACTTTTCATTATTTCTTTTTCTATCTACTAAAGCAACTTTCACAAGAATATTAATCTAACTCTTCGAGCAAGTAAACAAACATGATCCTAAGTAAAAGTTTGTATAATTTTTTATTCGGGATTTATATATATATATAGTCACTCACCTTTTTATCTGTATTAGCAATGGTGACCAGGTCAAAGCGAGCACATGATGGGACACTTGTGAAACATGATTCAACATCTGCTCAAACTTCCAACACTTCACAAGCGATGTTACCTATGGACGCCGTGGATACTGAATGCGTGGGATTCATGGACTCACTTTTTGCCAACCGAGTATTTTGGCAAATTCTTAGTGCCCGAGACATTCTCAACATCAAGAACACCTCAAAGACTTGGGCACAACGGCCCAATGAGAACGCCAACAACAACATCATCATTGATGCCCGCATTAGCGATGATAGTCGTGACGGGTACTTTCCTCTCTTTGGCCCTGCCAATGTGGAAGTGGAGGCAGGATCATTACAACTAGTGCCGACATTGCAAGGGATGTGGCATGCAACATCAAATGGCTTAGACGTATCGGAGCTTGGCAAGCTCCCTAACCTGCTCTACCTCCCACCTCCACTAACATTTAGTGTGTGCATTTGCAACCCTGGAAAGGAAGAGCGGAAGGATGCAATCTTTGTGGTGAGGGCCAGCTTAGGAGGCCTTCTCCTAGTTGAGACGCTTACGAGGTTGATTGGAAGGAATTGTTTTCCAGTCAGCCATCATTGTCGCCCAAGCTATACATGGCGACCTTTATTGGTGACCAATCCGCTAACAAAGCAATTTCAAGTACTTCCAAATCCTAAAGTGGACTTTACGTGGTGGCGTAGAAATCAAAACTACCTCATGATGGTGGAAGGGTCACAAACATTTACAAAGTGCTTATCATTGCAAAGCACTTTTTCCACTACTCTAACTTGTATCTTTATGACTCGATGTCGATGAAGTGGGAAGTGGTACATGGCTTAAATGGACATATGCAACCTCCATTGGGGAAATGGATGAATCCCATTCCTCTTGGTTTGCCTCCATATTTGTATTCAACACATTATGCCTCAACATGTGCGAGCGACCGTCTTTATTTAGCGGACATACGAATGTCTGATGACACGGGACTTAATATGGTGACGGCCGTTGTGGGGCTTTTCGAAGTGGACATCCAAAGTGGACAATGGGTGCTCCGCACCGAGCTTCCTTTCCGCAAAGCCTACAATGGACGTGTGCAGATTCAACATATTCCCAACGTTGACTATGATACGCAACATGTACATCGCAACTTGGAGTTGGTAGAGTGCATGGGAAAGCTTTATGCAATCATACCCGCTCGCTTGGATGAGATTCTACATGAGCCATATGATTACAGCTGGGCGAATGTGGACACAAAGGCGATCAGCTCCAAGTATTTGCCGCTTCAGTTTTACATTTTCCAATTGACCGGAGAAGTTGAAGTGGAGGGACATGGTGTCTTGCGCATTGAAATTCCAACAAGGAACTGCTTGCATCTTGGACGTAGACTACGATTGTTCAAGAGGTCAACCATTAATCTTAAAGAGCGTTACTCGCGAGGTGCACAAAAGTGGTTCTCGTGCATAGCCAGAGGAAGCATCATCTGGGTATCCATCGACGAATACTTGTTGCAGTACGACGTTGTGTCAAGAGAGTACAAGACGGAGGCTATTCCAAAGCGCGTTCTGAATCAAGAGAAAGTGGGAGTAGCATATCGAGCGAGCTTTCACATGAAGCCCTAGTAGACACATCTATTTGAACTTAAGTAGAATTGTCATTTATTTTGTGATGGTACTGGCCTCGTTTGAACATAGTGGCTATGTCATAGTATGTTTATGCACTCAATGATTTTGTTTGTGCTCCAAGTACTTAGAAAGAAAGGTCATATTCTTTATTGCTTAGAAGTTCTACCGTAACAAAATTGGCCAAAGAGGAGGCACCATATAACTGAAACTTGAAAGGTTTACTTACTCTTACAATTTCCATTCATTTGCATCAATTGATGAAGAAGAGTAAAAGTTTCTCTGAGTTGAGATGTATGTTAAGATATGTATGAGCGATGTCCAAGTGTTTCGGTCACCGAGGCTATACTATCCGCATAATCACATGGTGTCTAGTTTGAGTGCAATTGTGTCACCTTCAAATGCATACAGATCCATGACATCTTAGACTATGTCTTTTAAAACCGGACCTTGCTAACTAAATCCTATACGTACTTGGTGCATCTATCACTCTTGTTGCTCTCTATGCCTCATGACATTGAGATGATTATAATTTGTGACTATTCCACTTGTTCCACTATCTTGGTTGTTTTTCTTCTACATGAACAAAGTCAGCATTTTTTTCCTAGACGAGGGCACGAGGCTAAAATTTCCGCAATCTTCTCCAATCCTCATCTCAAGTGTGTGAAAACTACTCTCACCGCAAGGCCTCACCAGGGAAGAATCCATCTTAACGATCAATGATGTCCTTAGTGATTTTTTGTAAAATCCGCTCTAATAAAATAGAACACTATGAAGTTTGACACCAACCTAAGGGACTATACGCCCAAGTGATCCTTTTGTCTGTCAGTTGTTGCCATGCAACGCCCATCACTTCGGTGTGGCTCCGAATTCTAACATGTCCGCCATTGTCGTTACATTGTGATTATGGAACCGTGTCCGCCTTCATCTCTACCCCACGTAAAGGTGTTGTGTCCACTACAACATCCTCTCAGTGATCATTGTGGATGCGGTAGGCATTTACATAGAAGGCATGCGAACATAAATAGGCTTAGAGATTGTATTATGCGACATTGTTGAACTTGAGACAGACACGACATATATCCTTGGAGAAGGGAGACGAACTTGAAGAGACAAATGTTCTTGATTGAACTATGCATTTCCTAGTATGGTTGAACATTCGGATGTCTGTCTAACATGTCGAACGCGGCAGAGACATTACGGAAAGTGTGTCATGTAGAACAACCATAGATAGGCTTGTTGAGATGTATACAATAAAAAGATCATAAAGAAATTTATTCATTTTTAACAAATAAAATCATAGATTATTTAGGCCAAATTACACTTCGGTAAAGAAGTCCGCTCATCAAGAAATGAAGGAGAAATCCTCAAAATTTAATTGATTGTCAATGAGAATAAAATTCCTTAGCTAGTTGGTGGCCTTCTCCTTCAAAGTGTATGTCAATCGTTAGTATCATACTATGAAGCAACCTAGCTCGGATGATTTATAACTTGAGGATTTTTGGAGCTCCCCCTTAACATTTTTAAGCTTAAAGTTGGACCATAACTCTTCACAAGAGAAAAGGTTTGCGTATGTTACTAAGGTTGTATGAGCCCCCTTTTGCATTTAAGGGTTACAATAATTGGCCTTCCCATCGTGTATTGAACTTGTTCTCTCACTTTTTGATTGTTGCCTTTCACACTAGTAGAAATGTGCATGAAAGGTATCAGTCTTAGTTTTGTCTTAAGTGATAGAACGTCAAAGTTGACGTATTAGGAGAAGTCTTCAGAAAAAAATTTCGGCAAAGGTGACTTGTGCCATCAAAAACTTTTACAAATTGTCACATGAGACAAGTGACAACCAATTGAGAAAAATTCTTGTCTTTTTGGACGTCACTTTTTTGTATTTTTCTTATAGTTTCACCATCTCCGTTGTGAGGAATTAGAGGACGCGCATTGCAATTCTGGAATCAGCGCGCAAAATTTCAGTCAAGATAGACTCAAAAAGATTGGAATTTGGACAAAAATTGAAAAAATGACCCTCATTCACTACACCGGTGTAGCCCTTGGGAAAAACGAAGGTGGTGTAGAGCTGGAACGCGGCGCATTCTAGTAACTTCTACCTATAGAAGAGAAGGTCTTACTATTGTCACTTGGCATGCTTCAACACTCGGCATGCTTCAATGAGTCCATGTCGCATGCTTCCAACGGGGAATTAACCATTCCTTCCACGTGGATGCCGGATTGAGCTCTTGCTCGATTGCTATAGCATCCGTTTTGGCTAAAAACGGGATGCACATTGGGACAACAGCTCCTCTTCCATCTTGAAGCTGGACCAAGAAATAACCATATTTGAGTCATTCATCACTCGCACTGTTTCTGATCATTTGAGTTGATCGAGCTAATTGGGTCTCCTCTCAAGACTATCAAGTCCATGAAAACGAAACGATTCGAGAGTGATGGCTCGGTTAGTGATTTCTTATTTATTTTTATTTTTATTTTTATTTTTTAAAATATTTTTAGAGTTTTGCAGTGTGCTGATGGTGTTGATTGCAATTGCAGGGATGGGTTCAACCTTGAAGCTGCTCGTGCGCGAGGGGCTCCCTCACTCTGACAGTCTGACGTTGGGGAGCTTGGCAGAATCATCATTTCCTAGGCAAGAATGCTGATTATATATTTACGTATTCAAATTTGGAAAGAGGATCATTCTTGAATCCAGCTTCTACCCTCTTTATGAGATGATTTATAAGCAAGTATAAGTGATTGACACAATCGACTCCTACTGTTTTTTTGGCTATGGCACGACTGAAGAAAAACAATGTTATGGCTACGGTGCAGAATTTTAGGGACGGTAGCGGCTGGGGGTGTAACCTTCATAGATGCTAAGAGTGAAACCTCCGTAGGAGCTGAACCTCCGTAGCTATCTCCAGAAAAGTGAACCTTAAAATCCAACATTTGAATCAAGAGGTACTAGCAAACGTGCCTAATATCAATAGAAAGAGGACAAGAAAGCGCACGCGATGGAGCCAAAAAATTCCAGAACCGGGTGAAATTTAGAGAAGATATGGGTCGTAGATGTTAGTCATACTTATTGGGGAGCATTCAAAATTTTCTTAAATAGTCTAAGTAGACCAGGAATTATTTTTCAGAAATAAGCTCAAATGTGTTACACTAGAGGGAAATTCAAGTCAAATTTAATCTTCAAAAGATTATTTTATAAATTGTAGAGATATATCATGAGAGAGAAATTAAAATCAAATTCATTTATGGAGAATTAATTGGCAATATACCCATGTATTTGCGTGTCTTATTGTAATCACTGATTCTCTAATCCTCAACATAAATCAACAAATAAATTATTGCCCCCAAGTTGGACACTTCCTGTAATGAGTTGGTTCCGGTGGGCCATAGAGAGACAATTTGAAAAACGTTAATTGAGTCTGGAAATGGGTACGTGGCCGCTCACAAATAGGCATGCTCACTTGAGTTAACTTGTTGTAATTTTTGAAAAATGGATGGCTCAATTCCGCACATGTCTGAAACTCAATACACCGCTTTGTATCAATCTTCCACCTTTCAACCTCCTCTCTCACTCTTTTTATTTACATATGGCATGTTAGCATGTAGAGGATAGTTGCTCGTGTTTAAATAGACTCAACTTACTTAACGCTCATCCTAGCAGAGTTGGCACCTTTTGCATTGTCACGAGTTTCCATCTATGATGTAATTGTTTTTTAAAGTTTTTGGTCTCTCATCTATACGTAAGCAACAAAAACTTTATTTCTTATCTTGCCGCTACATCATTACAAGGTGCTCTTTTACGTCTTACTCAAGATGATATTTTGATAGTCTTGTGCAACATTGATTTGCAGACATGTATGAGTAATTTCTTATACCCTTCGCAGACTGTTTCACGATCAGGTCACATTGAGAAACTAGAGAAGAATTGAATTGGGATACTCGTACAAGTCGGTCACTCTTTGTCTTATTGATTATAAAGAGAGAATAAAAATATAAAAAGAGATAAAGATGATGCCAAATGTTCCACAACCGTAATAAATACAAAAATACAATCCAACATCCCATGTTTATGATCATCTAAGAAATCAATATAGGATCTCCTCAGCAAGTTCATGACAAGATAAATGTCAATCCTTTCGGACGAGAGCCAAAGTCTACAAATCATGGATGGTTATCATGTATGTATACCTATCACCCTCTTTGTTGTCGTGATTATGTTGGTCCAAGTTGAAATGTAAGGATGAAAAACTAGAGGCATGAAGAAGTATAGGAAACTTGCTAAAAGGAACAAGAGGTTGCTTTTATGCAAAAGCTTTGAGGCTAATTTGTGACATAATTATAGATGCAGGGAATGAATGTCTTCGTTGGACCTTAGTAACTCAAAGCAGATTGCAAACCCTATTGAAAAGACCTTCATGTGCAATATTTGCACCTTTACTCAACCCCATGTTCAATTCATCAGCACACTAGGTGAGCCCAAAAAATTATGCCATACCCATAATTGTATGAAAACTTAGTGCTTTTTGATTACGCAAACATCATCATTTTGCATTGCAATGAAATTTGGTAACAAAAAAATGTTGATGTTGCAATTTGTGGAAGGATGTAAGCACTCCTACTGCAATTTCTGCCTCTAATGAATCGCTGACGGGAAGCTTGAAAGCGGAGGCTCGGAGACCAAAACGCCTCAACGACGGCTGTAATAAACATTTCGAGTGTAAACAGTTGAATGAGAACGAGGTCCTGCCGCCAGCCAAGTTGGAAAGTTTTCAAGACCTGGAAAAAGGAAGCAGTCGTCTCTCCAGAGCTCAGGGCATACTGAGCTTGAGCGTTGAGTTATTAGGCAAACTTCCTATTCATTTGACAAACACAATTTAGATGATATAGGCACCACTAAGACGCATCTCATTATACATGACCTATACACTCCTTCCCACATATGGATGCCTGGTGGTTGGATATAAAGTCGAGGATTTAGACTGAAAACCAAGTGTAGTGCTTAATGTTCAAACATGCATTCTTGCTCTCAAGATTCTTATGCATACAGCTTAAAGTTTGAGGGTAGGACAAACAAAATGTGATGTTGGCTTCTAGCACATTGGGTACCAGTTTTATAGGCTTTCTATTCGGTTGCAATCGTCATTACCTTTGACATTAAGTCGGTAATTCAATAGCGAGTTGATACTTACCACAGCGAAGTAGGTATTGAACTGCGGAACGTCTTCGATCACCCCGTTCTTAGTTGGCCTCAGCTACAATAGCTGTTGTTTTCCAACCTGCCACGTTCAGTATCCTCACACATCAATCGCTGAAGTTCTCTTGCAGTTGCCTTCGCAAGGTCAAAACCATGAGAAAATGGACTCCGAGTTTCTTGGCAACGTGACGGGGAGCCTTACGTGCTACAAACCAACGTGTACGCCAATGGCATCGGCAACCGAGAGCAGCGGATCTATCTGTGGTTTGACCCGAGCTCCGAGTCCCACACGTATAGCGTCATCTGGAACCACAAATCAGTCTCGTAAGCACTCAATCATGCTTCTTTCATGCTTTTGCCCCGTTTCTCATCAAGAGGAGAGAGTGATGGGCAAGTGGGGTGGGATCGATGCCGCATGACGACGTATTGATGAGGGTGTTCCAAAATAACGAAGAGCATGGATACCCGTACTTGAACACGCAGCCCATGGGCATGTACACGAGCATCTTCGAAGCCTCCCAATGGGCCACTCGAGGTGGTCTTGTCAAGATCGACTTCGAAAACGCTCCGTTTCTCACTCACTACACCAACTTCGCTATGGATGCTTGCGCTGTTGACACCCCTGCCACCATCCAGACCACTGCCGACTCCCCTTGCGCTACTCCCACCTCCTGTACGTTCTCGCACACCCCTGGCACATTCAACTAAATCTGGACATATCCATGAAACCTGGACAATCATAGATTCTAGTATTTTCTTTTCAACTTTTACTATGTTGATTGAGGATTATCAAGTCTGAGAGATTAACATATCAGTACATCATGATGGGAGTTCCTCAAATAGTTTACAACTTGTTCACAAAGTCATCAAATGAGCCTCTAATGTCCTCTGGATTGCTGGCGGTCATCTGCATAGAGTAGTCTTGTATATCATTGTTTCAATTATTGATGGGTGGTGCTTGTTGTGGCAGCGAATTGGTGGAATGCGGAGTGGTTCCGCTCCAGACCAGCGAGTCGTGTGGGGCAGATGCAATCATGGGTGAAAGACAATTTCCTGGTGTACGATTACTGCACCGACAGGGTGCGGTACCCCATTGCTCCGTTTGAGTGCACAGCTCCACTCCAGTAGAATCTGTGGCAGTAGTAGTGCTCCATATTCAGTGAATGATAAGTATCAGGACGCAAATTGCAGGTAGCTAGTGTAGAGGTATGTAAGATTATGGCTCGGCATTCATACGTTGTAACTGATTCTTTCTCTTACAGATAGAATCCTGATGATTGAGGTGGGATTGATCGCAGTGACGGATTCTTGAGAACATTTGAGGAGCTGTGATACAATGGCACGCTGAATAAGTTGAAAGCGGATGATTTCTGTTAACTTATGAGTAATTGACCATGTTGTAATTTACACATTCGAGCAGATCAATTTGAAGAAGCTACTTCATTCTCTGCGAACCTAAAGGACAACTGCCGTCATAAAGACCTGATTTTTTTGGACCCCTATACTGTACTGTACATTCTGCACCGTGATGTTATAGAAATCGAAATCTATCTGATGGCCATGATATGATACCAATGACCGTTATGTCTGGAGAGAAGATTGAGTACTACATCATACCTTTTAGTCATACCTTAAAGTTATTGTGGTCATTGTTTTAGGTCTCTTTTTTGATGTGCAAAATTTGAGTATGTTAATTAGAGGATAACTTCTCCATATACAAAGCTAAAAGAGATGGGTGTCGTGCTCAAGATATACCATTTATAGGTAAAGTAGAGGATATTCTCTGCGTCTTCAAGAGTGCGGCAAGGCAATAGCAGGGCCCTAGTGCCCTCCACTTAAGAGTTAAGAGGGATTGGTAGTTTGGTACATAATGGTTGGATTGACATTGCAATTGCAATTGTGTATGATTGTGCACTAGTTAGGAGATGATATGAAGGGGCATTTCCTTGCGTGTTGCACCGTGGCCACCCTACATTGCGGATCTATAGGGATCTATTTTTGAGATATTTCAGAGTTCAACAAGAATATCCGGACCCCACTAAAGGAGGCAAAGCAGGCTTACAATTGTGTATAATTGTGTAGTGAGTGAGCTCTCACTATCATGGGGCGTCACCTTGCATCCTACGCCCCACCCACCCAATATCGTTAATCTATATCTACAACATAGAAGTATGTATAACATATATAAAAATCGGTATATACCAAAGCCATAGGTATAACATGTACAACAATTAAAGAACGGAAGTCGTATGCACAACATATATACTATGTACAATAAATATAATATACAACATATAGTCTGTTTATGAAAACAATACTTTACGATTCTATATATTGTGGACCAATCACGCATATCAAAAGGTGCTCAATATCACGATGGTCAATTTTTGCCTCTTGGCACTAGTTAGGACTATTTAGAACCAAACATTAATACTATTATGAGTTATTCACTTTTCTTTTGTCTATTTTGTCTGAACCTTATATTTATACGTTGAACTCAAAGTCTAAAACAAACCCTTTGCTATACCATATATAAGAGTTTAATTGAAAAGTAACAGGTCTTCACACATTTACCCATTCATTTCAGAAGTAAGATTTCTGTTGTGAGCAAGAAGAAAGAGGAAGCAATATATAACTGGTATTGAAAGATCTTGTTGAACCTGTATATGGTTCACATACATATACCCCAGTTAGGGTAGTAATTTTAGATACTTTTCCTTTAGACTTTTACTTAACTCGAACTAACCGGAGAGTAAGATCTGCTAGAAGGTTCTAGAAGGTTCCGAGGTCGCTCATCACAACACTCCTCCCCGACTGAGGAACACTTCACAACACTCCCCCTCGAACGATGATCTTCCTCGTTAAAAAACACTTCACGATGTTTGAAGTGAAAAGAGTAAAGTCATCGTTCGCTATTAATATACACTAACTTAATAACTACTATGCTTGATTTTGACTACCATCACAAATGTTGATAACATTACTTCATAGAACGCGTTGTGAAACGCTAGAAGTTCTCCTTCTACCAGCTTGTCTATGTTTTCCTTATCCTCCTCGCAAAGGCAAGAGGGGTCCTCTTCAATCTTGTTCTAGCCAATCATGAATGCTGAAATTAGGATGGTGTCCGCCATGTTGAAATTCTTCTGTAACGTTTTGATAGACGACTCCAAGTTTGCTCTCATCTGCATAACAATTGATCTGCAATCCAAGACACTAGAAATTGCCACCAACACTTCCAATTCAAAGTTAGTATCACTTAGACAGACTTCATGACCCGTTAAAACATGTATCATCCGTCTAAGCATGGTCACTCCTGGGTGACCCATCTTTGAGTGCTAAAGATGAACCTTGTCAGGTATGGCAACTCAATATGTTGAATGGTCGAGGTGACCAGTACTGAGAGAAGAGATCGGAATCTCATAGAGGCCGTTAGCTCCACAGTGTGCAGTAGCGAGGTAAAGCAGCGCTCCGACCACAGCGAGGTACTTTTGCTCATCCTTCTCATTCTCCTCCTCCTCGCAAGGTCGGTATGGGTCGTCTCTCGTGCTGCTCCTCTTAATCATTGGTGCCGAAAGGGAATTGGCGTTGGACATGTTAAATGCCTTGAGGAACTTCTTGGTGTAAGTGTCCTGGTGAAGAAGAATACTCCTGTCGGGAAGATGGCATACCTGAAGTCCAAGACAAAACGTAGTGCGGCCAAGGAGTTTCATCTCGAATTGAGTAGTGAGAAGCTCCTCAACCTCGGTGTTAGGGACATAGGCTCTGGAACCTTCTAGAAGGAAGTCTCTAGAAGTCTCTGGAACCTTCTAGGAAGAAAGTCTCTAGAACCTTCTAGAAGGAAGTCTTTAGAACCTTCTAGAAGCTAGTCTCTGGAACCTTCTAGAATCTAGTCTGTGGAACCTTCTAGAAGCATCCTAGCTGGTAGAAGTTCTAGAAGCATCATAGCTGGTAGAAGTTCCAGAAGCATCCTAGCTGGTAGAAGTTCTAGAAGCTTCTTGGGTTCTAGAAGTATATATAGAAGTCGAGGCTGAAGAGTTCTTCAGTCTCGACAACACATCTCTTGGAGCTCTAGCTCACCTCTCTTGGTGTTATTCGTGTACTCTTCTTGTTAATCCAAGCTCTTGTCAGTTTTCGTTAGTTTCCATATATTCTTGTCATCTGTTTTTGTGTCCCTGACAGTTTGTCGAGTCTACCTTCTCACAGATATCAGAGCTAGTCCCTTCTTGTTGGAGAGAGTGGATTACCTCTCTTCTTGGAGTCTTGAGGCGTTTTAGAGGTTGCAGAGTACCCTCCTTTAAACCAATATTGTTCTCTTGTCAATTTTTTTCTTTTCGTTTGTAGATTTGGTTAAAGATCAAGACGTCAATATGGCTAAAAATTTGGAATCCAAATTGGACGCCATCATGAATGCTCTTGCTACGTTATCACAGAGACAAGCGGAGATAGAAGGAGCCATGGCAAGACTTCACAATGATGGAGCATCCGGGATAACATCATCCAGGATTCACCAGTGTCAAGCTACTACACCGGAGGAGGCGACTACACCTTTAGTTCAACAAAACCCAATGATTCAACAACGGAAGGAGCCTAGAGTTAGTCTTCCTGACAAGTTCGACGGAACGCGTTCCAAGTTTCGAGGATTTGTCAACCAAATCAGGTTGATAACTGTTTTACAACCTGAACGATATCCGACGGAGGAGGCGTGTGTTGGACTTGTTGGAACTCTGCTTACAGGACAAGCTCTGTCGTGGTTCGTCCCCTTGTTCGAGAAACGATCGCCAATTCTGAACAAATTTGAGACGTTCTTGGAAGCATTTGCAGAAGCATTTGGCGAACATGACAAGGTTCGATGGGCTACAACAAAGATCCGATCACTACGACAAGGGACGCGCTCTGCATCAGTCTACGCATCGGATTTCAGACAAATGGCTAGTGACATCAACTGGGGCGAAGAAGCATTGATGAGTCAGTTTTATTGGGGTTTGAGGGATGATGTGAAGGACCTACTTTTATCCCTTCCTGATCCGCAAACGCTCAACGAAGCCATTAGCCAAGCTATAAAGTGCGACAACCGTTTATTCCAGCGTCGTCAAGACCAGCGTCCAAAATACCAAACGAATCGCTACACCACGAGTATGTTGGCAAACAATTTGAGTTCTCATTCGGAGGCGAAGCCATGCAAATCGACGCGCGCGTGTCGGAGCTCTTACTCGTAAGAGAAGAAAACGGCGTATGGAAGAAGGACTCTGTTTGTACTGCGGAGAAGAAGGCCACAAGGTTGGAAATTGCCCCAAGAAGCAGAACCGGAGCATTGTTAAGACTAGGAGTGCGGTGATCCCGGAAAACGACGATGCCCAGCCACAGTAGGAACCGTGCGGCTGGACGATTCAATGCCGCGACAACAATCAGGTTCTTCTTTCTCTGTCCAACCTGCCCATTGTTTTATAATTTTCTTATCTCTTGGTCCTCAAAAACACAAAACTTTAGCGCTATTAGATTCGGTAGCATCTATTTGTTTTTTAGATGAGGAATTTTCTTTAAGCGTCGCGAGGATTCGTCTGCAATGTAAATCCAAGCCTGTTCGTGTAGAGGTGATAGATGGACGACCTTTATTGTCCTGGGCAAGTGTGTCACCCATAAATCGCACCTATAGAAGTGGCGTTTAAGGACTATAGTAGTTACGTTGTTTTTAATGTCATTAGAACCCCGTCAAACCCTGTCATCCTAGGTCTCTCCTGGTTAGAACAACATAACCTTACCATAGATTGGAAGTTGCGGAAAATGACTTTTTCCAAAGAATATTCCAAGAGCCAACCTAGTAGACATCCCAAGATAGGGAAACCATTGTTTATTGGAGCAAGGACGTTTGTACGATCATCCAAAGAAGGAGCACCCTTCGTCATCTACGCAATTTCAACTAAGACGGAGAAGAGTTCGACGGCAAGATACCAGAAAGCAATCTGAGGATTTTGAGGACGTGTTTGAAGAAGAACGCGGACATGCTACGGAAAGATCGGCCATACGACCGTGCCATAGAGACTCGCTAGAAGGAAAGACAACCGCTTTTGGCCCAATCTACAATCTCTCTCAAACGGAGTTAGCGGAGGCTGCGAAAATACATTGACGAGAATCTAGCGAAGAACTTCATTCGTCATTCAAAGTCGCCACGGTGGGGCACCGATCTTGTTCGTAAATAAGAAGGATGGCTCCTTGCGAATGTGCGTGGACTATCGAGGCCTCAACAAGGTAACTAAGAAAAATTGTTAAGATTACCTCGATCTCTAGTCTCTTGGAGCGGCTCGGGCGTGCAAAGATCTTTACAAAATTGATCCGAGGAGAGCTTACAACCTCGTACGGATCGAGGAAGGAGATGAGTGGAAGACGGCGTTCGCATAAGGTATGGCCATTTTGAATATAATGTCATGCCTTTTGGCCTTACCAATGCCCATTTGTTTTCCAACACATGATGAATGACATCTTTCGGGAGTACCTTGACGACTTTGTTGTCATCTATCCTGGATGATATCCCGATATTTTCCAAAAACGAAGAGGAGCACGAGAAGCGCGTTCGTTTAGTCGCCGAGAAACTACTTAACGGAGGACTCTACGCCAAGATGGAAAAGTGCCTATTCCACCAAAACCGAGATGGAGTTTTAGGGTTCATTGCAACCACGGACGGCTTGAAGATGGACCCCAAGAAGGTGGAAGCAATTGTATCGCAGGAGGTTCGAAGACGGTTAGAGACGTACAATGTTTTTTGGATTTCTTAACTTCTATCGGATCTTCATCAAAATTATTATCGGTCGCCGCTCCATTCACCCGATTGACGTGTAAGGACAAGCTAGAATGGGGACCTCAAACCGAACGAGCATTTCAAGATCTCAAGACGGCGTTTACTACGGCTCCGGTCTCTTCTACACTCGACTTTGCAAAGGCCTTCTATTTGGAGACCGATGCTTGATTTTCTTTGGGAGCCGTCTTTTCTTTGAGATGGCGCAGACGGGAGGATTCATCCCGATTGCGTTTTATTCTCGGAAGTTCTCTCTGCGGAAATTAACTACGAAATCCATGATAAGGAACTCCTTGCCATAGTGGATTCCTTCCAAGAGTGAGACACTTTCTCGAAAAGCGCTGCAGATCCGGTGACCGTATACACGGATCACAAGAATTTGGAGTACTTCATGTCGGCTCGAATCTCGAATCGACGTCAAGCTCGTGGAATATGTCGTTGTCGCGATTTGATTTTGTTATCACCTATCGGCCTGGGAAGCAGCAAGGACTATCGGATGCATTATCGAGGAGATCGTATCTCACGCCTAAGACTGGAGAAGAAGCATTTGATCAACAATGCACCACATTGTTGAAACCGAGCATTTTAGAATTTGCGCTTTCTTTGTCGTGCCAATTGATGCGGACTTCCTCGACCAGTGACGCATTTGAATAACCAAAGATTCTGTAGCTCTTGAGATCAAGAATTGTGCCGATAATGACAAGTTCGAGGTGGAGGGAGATCTTTTGTATTTTGAAGAGCGACTATATATTCCAAAGGGACCAACACGACTTGAGTTCTCCAATCTCGCCACGACTTTCCAAAGAAGGGGACATTTTGGATACAACAAGACATTGGAGCTTATTTCGCGAGATTTTGGTGGCCTCAAATGTGGAAGGATGTGAAGGAGTTTGTCTCTCTTGTGATATTTGTTCAAGGTCAAAGAACCCTCGGCATCGCCCTATGGACTCTGCGGCCGTTGCCTATTCCGCATCGACCATGGTCTTGATTTCCATGGACTTCATTACGGACTCCGCCGCCTTCAAACTCGTTCGACAAAGATCTTTGTTGTGGTGGATCGGCTTACAAAGATGGCGCATTTTATTCCTTGCAAGAAGACATCGTCAGCGTCGGGACACAAAGAAGACTCTTTTCTTGATAATGTATATCGTTATCATGGCTTGCTAGATGACATTATGTCGGATCGAGGAACTCAGTTCGTCTCCAAATTCTGGAGATCTCTTTTTGAGATTTTGAAGGTGGATATCAAGCTTTCTTCAGCCTTTCATCCTCAAAATGACGGTCAGACGGAACGGGTAAATCAAGTCTTGGAAGAAGATCTACGCCGCACCATCAACTACCAAAGAAGACGATTGGACCGAATATCTACCGTTTGCGAGTTTGCCTACAACAACACGCGCTTCATGCGTCGTCTCAACAAACACCGTTTTTTGCCAATTATGGATACCATCCGAAACTTGATTTGTTAAATCCAGTGGCCAATAACAACCCGGCAGCAGAAGGCTTTGTGAGACAGCTATCGGAGCTTCAAGCTACGTTGCGACTTCAATTACAAACTGCCCAAGAGTCTTACAAGGCGTCCGCAGATAAATTTCGGAATAAGGCACCCACTTTCAAGATTGGATATAAGGTATGGCTGCTTCGACGAAACATCAAGACCAAGCGGCCATGTGGCAAGTTGGACTATCAAGATTGGGGCCGTTTGTCATCGGAAGCAAATCAATCCAGTGGCGTGAACGGCTAGAGCTACCAGGTGCTATGAAGGTACATCCAGGTCTTCCACGTGTCCTTGTTGGAACCTTATCGAGAGTCTACTTTTCCGGAAGAGTGCAAAGCCCGCCACAGTGTCGAAATCGAGAACCATGAGGAATACGAGGTAGATAAGATACTAGATTTACGGCGAAGATGGGGAAAATTAGAATACCTCGTGCATTGGAGCGGCTACGATATTAATGAACGAACATGGGAGGATGCCGAAAATCTCGCAAACGCGCCAGAGAAGGTACAGGAGTTTCATCAACGATATCCTCGTAAACCCAAGCCGGTTCGGCGATAGCTTCTTTCTGACGCTTGCCCACCCAGGAACATAAAAGGGAGGGAGTACACCACAAAAATTCATAGTTGTTGTAGTTATTTTGTCTAAGATTGAGTAGAAATTTTCTAGTAGCCATAGTTTAGTCTTCTGATATGGATAATCAAGAGATAGAAAGTATGCCAGTTATGTCATCTCAACCAGCAAACTCACGAAGACGACCTCGAGATGAAGAACCGCCTGTACCACGACAACGACGAAGGATACCAAGCAACCGATCGCTGGTGATTGTATTCGAAATAGAGCCTGCGTTCAATGGTGTGCCAGAAGGCGTGTTTGCAGGACAATTTCACAATGAAGACACGGAGGTTCATGCTTGGTCGGAAGTGGAAGGCGTGGGCCACTACCGTTGGCTTCAAGGACCAATGAACCACTTACCTCGTGAACAAAAATTGGAATTCATTGCAGACGTGATGCGGCAGATCTTCATTTTTCTGCGTTGGTATTAACTCATTAACAACATCATTGCTTGAGGAGACCGAAGCTAAGGGAGGGGGTGATGTTAGGGACATAGGCTCTGGAACCTTTTAGAAGGAAGTCTCTAGAAGTCTCTGGAACCTTCTAGGAAGAAAGTCTCTAGAACCTTCTAGAATCTAGTCTCTGGAACCTTCTAGAAGCATCCTAGCTGGTAGAAGTTCTAGAAGCATCCTAGCTGGTAGAAGTTCCAGAAGCATCTTAGCTGGTAGAAGTTCTAGAAGCTTCTTGGGTTCTAGAAGTATATATAGAAGTCGAGGCTGAAGAGTTCTTCAGTCTCGACAACGCATCTCTTGGAGCTCTAGCTCACCTCTCTTGGTGTTATTCGTGTACTCTTCTTGTTAATCCAAGCTCTTGTCAGTTTTCGTTAGTTTCCATATATTCTTGTCATCTGTTTTTGTGTCCCTGACACTCGGTGCACAATGCGTCAGTATCCACCAAATTGAGGTCATCTACATAAACTGCGAGGATAACAAAGACAGAATCTCAACAAAGCACAAAGATGCAAGGTAAGGCATCGCGGCATGTGAAGCCTTGATGAGTATGGAACCTCCCGAGGTGATGATATCAGCGCGCCCAAGGCGTCGTCAACAAGTACCATGAGATTGCGGGAGCGCCTATGCGCTACCATCGCCGAACAAGCGAGTCTCATTGTTGTTCATTTTATCGCTACCACTGCTATGCGCAGAGGCGTCTTATGCCACAACTAGGCCTCGGAAGCACCGCCAAATTACATTCCCTGGCGCGTCCGCCATGATGGGTAATGCGTAAAGGCGATCGGTCCGTATCACTCTAGTCGAACTCGCTTATCTTTGCGCAGTTCAATGGCATCATCATAATCATCGCCTTCCCGTCCCCGCGGTGGAAGCGTGAATGCCATTTGCACGTAGATCCCGTGAGGCGATCGAGGCTCCGGGGTGCATCGAGAGCATACATAGCTCTCTCAATACCGAGGGGAATCCACAGGCGTAACCACTCTTGCCCGGCCCTCTCGAAACTTCAAGTTTCGCCTTCCGGTAATCATGACAAGGTCACAATTCAACCATGTATCACTCGTGGAATTAAAATTCCTGCTTCCCTTCACTGGGGCATCCTCCCAATATGGGCAGGGCATAGGCTAGCTACTTCTTCCATATCGGTGGCGAGGATTGACGTCTCTGTAGAAGTCGCGGCGGTCGCTGTGACAGTACATGTCGTGGCGCCTGGTATTGGTGTTTCCTCCTTTGAATCTTCGAGTGTGTTATCTCTTAGTTGATATCATTCTCGTACCTGAACACACATAGCAAGAAACTAGGTATTTCTCTATAGTTAGGCCATATAACTAATTTAATAATAAGGTAAAGTATAGTGCATCATAAGCATATAAAAGAATAATAATAATATAAAAATGAAGGTAAGAAATTCGAGCCTGATTGAAACTCTATCATGCATGCGTTGTGCAATGATGTCCTCTGGTCTTTGTACCCTATGCAAGCTCTCTCCAAAAATTGTAGAAAAGCAAAAAGAAAACTAAAATCAAACTCTCGGCTGGTAAAGTCACGTGCTGATAACGTGTTGTGACACATGCACATGCACATCGAAGAGAAAACTAAAATAAAACTCTCGGCTGGTAGAGTCTCGTGCTGATAACGTGTTGTGAGCAAAAAGAAAGAGGAAGCAATATATAACTGGTATTGAAAGATCTTGTTGAACCTGTATATGGTTCACATATATATACCCTAGTTAGGGTAGTAATTTTAGATACTTTTCCTTTAGACTTTTACTTAACTCGAACTAACCGGAGAGTAAGATCTGCTAGAAGGTTCTAGAAGGTTCCGAGGTCGCTCATCACAACAATTTCGACATCTCACACAAATATTTTTAAATGAAAAAAAATTGACATTTGACTTGCCTAAAATTCCAATGCATGATTCATGAGCTTACAATGTATGACTTTGAAGGTGCGTTTAGCAGTCACAAGAATATCATGATATTTCACCCATTTTCAAGATATTTGAGAAATTTCAATATTGATTGATGATGATCGTGATAATCAAAATCATAATATTCCCATCATCATGAGTTTACATAGGAATTAAAAACAAAGGTCTAGACCTCAATGTCTTAGCTCTTACTCTTCACATTTGCCTTTCCTAGCTTTTGTTGAAGGACCCTTCATGTATGTTTGGTGCTAAACCACCCTTCATATTCTCCTTATTATGATATATACACATCACAATACAAATGAAAATAGAGATCCTATAATTATCACGATATCTTGATTATTGGGTTGTCAAGCGACTCTTCATATTCTCATCACCATGATATGTGCATATTACGATAACGAGTAAACATGAAGGTTTGTAGTTATCACAATATTTTATCATTGGGTTGCCGAACGTAGCGTAAGAGTCAATTTGAGCATAGGGAAGTTTAGGAAGTTTGGCAAAAAATAATAATAATAGATAGATTCATACTTCTTAAGTTATGAAGGTCTTAGTCTTTCTTCATAAAAAATCTGTCGAATTAGAATTGTGGGAGAAAATTACTCTCCTGGTTCAAAAGACTATAACTATGTTAACCGAATATTCCTTGGATATTCCCCTAGGCTAGGTTTGGACTAGTTCATACCCAGTTGGTATCGACATGAGTCGATACTAAGATTGTATCGATAGGAGTCCGTACTCGATAGGAGTCCGTACCCGGTTGGATGACGAAGTATGGGAGACGAAGTGATCAATATTAGCAAATATAGACCTACCCGACTAAGATAGGCGACATGACTAGTTAAATAGGCCACTAGAGTCGACTACGACTGACACCATGTTAAATGTATGTTTTACTCCGCTATATAAAATGACTAATGACTAGTGTATTCGACTAGCTGACTAGCTCAGTCAATTAAAGTTTTTGATCTATCATTCTCAACTGTTTGAACTCGACCGTTGCAAAGACGAGTGAATGATAAAAACTTCCAGCCTACTCTTGTAAGTGAAAGATCTTGGAAATCTACACTCAAAAAATTACTTATAATGTTCAAAATTAAAAAGACAATGTCAAAAATCGTGCATTAGCCATTCGACAAAATTGTTACATGTATCATGCAATAATTGGCTTAGTGTGGAAAGAAGTCAAGATTTAAATTTATGTGACTTAAGTTCCAAGTCCTTTAGCAGTTTTTGGATAAAACTCTTCCTTGATCCTCAAAAACCACTTAATTCTTTGCATGCCTAGGCTCCTTTGAGTCACTCAAAATTGTATGAGAACCTCATTGTAGAAAATTGAAGCCATAGATAAGATACTTTGACATTTCAGATTTGAAGCTCTAAAATCTTCAAGTTCGTTCACCTATGCATGTATTTAAAGTGTTAGATTTTGGTCATAAACTCACTCTAAAGTAGCAAACTAGACGGTCGGATTTAGGTACCCAAAGGTCAAGTTGTAGGTTTGGCTTGTTCTATATATTTCATGTTAAATAGCCACACCACTTTATGCCAAAATCGCTTTCAACAAGTTTTTGCTTTCAACAAGTTTTTGCTTTCAACAAGTTTTTGCTTTCAACAAGTTTTTGCTTTCAACAAGATTATTAGGTTTAGCGATTCGACACATAATGTTGGCACACAAGAGTTTCAAAACGTGAGGGCCAAAGGCGTTATGGCATTCTTATCTCATGTATGCCCCCAAAATGCCAAAAGTTACTATTTCTGTCAACTAAAAATATAAAAAGAAATTGTACGAAGTTCCAATTTAACAAGTTTGCCCTTTCATGTGCATTTATTACAAAGGTAATTTATTTTTACTTAGCACACTCTATTCACTATGTTGATGTATTTTATGTGTATTATCTTCTTATGAAAGTCTCCATTAGATAGGAACCTCGTAAGTCAATTGGAACAAAGAGTATATATGGTATAAGTTGTAGGCGTGGTATTGCTTATTGTGGCGCATATATTCTTCCGTGCTTCATAAGTTACTCTCAAGTTCTATTGGGCAACCAACTTTGGCAGTGGGTGCTGTCCTTGAAAAGCGGCTGTGGCTAATTAGGTTTTCAACCTTCTATTTCTTTGTTCGGCACTCACAAGTATAATTGCAACGCATCAGGTCAAAGGTACCACTTCTTTCTAAATTATGTAGTCATGAGTAGGCTTCTTTGGAATTCAAGTTGCAACTAGATAGGAAGATTGAAATTAAGGTCTACACTTAGAATAGTTTCATGCATTCAAGGATTGATTTATTTCTTTGCTTTTAATGTGTTTTTCATTTCCGTGTAATCTAAGTTAAAGTATACGGTTTCTCAACAACAACCAAACTAGAATACAAAAGCACATATTGAA
The DNA here is from genome assembly GCA_037043015.1 of Bryum argenteum. NCBI lineage: Eukaryota > Viridiplantae > Streptophyta > Bryopsida > Bryales > Bryaceae > Bryum > Bryum argenteum. The sequence continues at coordinate 3,540,267 of CM073324.1, forward strand.
GTTGATTCTTTTAGCTTAGGATGCTTCTTAGGGCTTGTATTTCACAATCACTATGATTTTGCAATGGAAGTGCTAAAATTTTAATATGTCACATGTTGGTCCACAGAAAGTGTGTAATTCCAATTTCATCAATTGATTTCAACATTGACGTGTAAAAAAGAACCGCCATATGCTTTTATTGTGTAGAATGTAGCATGATTTTATTTATAAGCCCTCGAGGTTATGTTTTTGTGTTTTGTAGTATATTCATATTTGGTCTCAAGGTGCACTGAAGGTGCAGTGATTGTATGATGCTTTTCATTGTAGAACACGGATCATCAACCCATGTTTAATTAAACCTTTGTAAGTGGTAAAAGTCTACACACAACATTAAAAATATGAGAGTTCCCAAGCCACATCTTTTTCTATTACAACATGATTTCTCACTTTTCATTATTTCTTTGTCTATCTACTAAAGCAACTTTCACAAGAATATTAATCTAACTCTTCGAGCAAGTAAACAAACATGATCCTAAGTAAAAGTTTGTATAATTTCAATTAGAATTTTTTATCGGGATTGATATATATGTGGGCAATGGTAAGCTTGGGGTATCACTTTTTGGACACACTAATTAGGTTACTTTTATTGAAAGCCTCCAAAGTATGTCTAATTTGTCCATTTCAATCTAGTATAAAGACCCTAAAATGGAAAATAAAATATCATGCACCTCAATGAAATCAAAGTATATATGCCTATAGAGTTTCTCTTAGATTTTTTTTTTTTTTTTGGATCCATTCATAGATGTGAGAAAAAATGCTGAATTTTGGGATTTGCAGTCATTATAGTGCACAATGAATTATTATTTTTTAAATTAAATAAATTATTCTGTATTCTATACAAGAAGATGTAGGTCATATTCAAAAATTATATTAAAATAAAAATGGTTGATATTCCATTTGCTTGATTCTATGGATTTTGGGTTAGTGAGACACAACTTACTTTTTCAAGTAGAAAGTCAAATAAAATTACTTCAAAATATATTATTTAATTTCTAATTTTTTTTCTTGATACATTATAAGTATAGACAACTAAAACTACATTTAATGAAGTCTTAATGTATTACACTTTAAAAATGAATATGTTTGACACACTAGTATAGAGTGCAATTGTTCATGAGACATCCTATTTGGGTACGCCAAGCATACCATCACCCATGTAGTCACTTACCTTTTTATATGTGTCAGCAATGGTGACTAGGTCAAAGCGAGCACATGATGGGACACTTGTGAAACATAATCCAACATCTGCTCAAACTTCCAACACTTCACAAGCGATGTTACCTATGGACGCCGTGGATATTGAATCCGTGGGATTCATGGACTCACTTTTTGCCAACCGAGTATTTTGGCAAATTCTTAGTGCCCGAGACATTCTCAACATCAAGAACGCCTCAAAGACTTGGGCACAACGGAACAATGAAAACGCCAACAACAACATCATTGATGCCCGCATTAGCGATGATAGTCGTGACTGGTACTTTCCTCTCTTTGCCCCGGCGGATGTGGAAGGGCGGCGGATGTGGAAGTGGAGGCAGGATCATTAGAGCTAGTGCCAACATTGCACGGGATGTGGCATGCAACATCAAATGGCTAAGCCGTATCGGAGCTTGGCAAGCTCCCTAACCTGCACTACCTCCCGCCCCCACTAACTTTTAGTGTGTGCGTTTGCAACCCTCAAGAGCAATAGCGAAAGGAAGCAATCTTTGTGGTGAGGGCGAGCTTAGGAGGCCTTCTCCTAGTTGAGACGCTTACGAGGTTGATTGAAACGAATTGTTTTCCAGTCAGCCATCATTGTCGCCCAAGCTATACATGGCGACCTTTATTGGTGACCAATCCGCTAACAAAGCAATTTCAAGTACTTCCAAATCCTGAAGTGGACTTTACGTGGTGGCGTAGAAATCAAAACTACCTCATGATGGTGGAAGGGTCACAAACATTTACAAAGTGCTTATCATTGCAAAGCACTTTTTCCACTACTCTAACTTGTATCTTTATGACTCGATGTCGATGAAGTGGGAAGTGGTACATGGCTTAAATGGACATATACAACCTCCATTGGGGAAATGGATGAATCCCATTCCTCTTGGTTTGCCTCCATATTTGCATTCAACACATTATGCCTCAACATGTGCGAGCGACGGTCTTTATTTAGCGGACATACGAATGTCTGATGACACGGGACTTAATATGGTGACGGCCGTTGTGAGGCTTTTCGAAGTGGACATCCAAAGTGGACAATGGGCACTCCGCACCGAGCTTCCTTTCCGCAAAGCCTACAATGGACGTGTGCAGATTCAACATATTCCCAACGTTGACTATGATACGCAACATGTACATCGCAACTTGGAGTTGGTAGAGTGCATGGGAAAGCTTTATGCAATCATACCCGCTCGCTTGGATGAGATTCTACATGAGCCATATGATTACAGCTGGGCGAATGTGGACACAAAGGCGATCAGCTCCAAGTATTTGCCGCTTCAGTTTTACATTTTCCAATTGACCGGAGAAGTTGAAGTGGAGGGACATGGTGTCTTGCGCATTGAAATTCCAACAAGGAACTGCTTGCATCTTGGACGTAGACTACGATTGTTCAAGAGGTCAACCATTAATCTTAAAGAGCGTTACTCGCGAGGTGCACAAAAGTGGTTCTCGTGCATAGCCAGAGGAAGCATCATCTGGGTATCCATCGACGAATACTTGTTGCAGTACGACGTTGTGTCAAGAGAGTACAAGACGGAGGCTATTCCAAAGCGCGTTCTGAATCAAGAGAAAGTGGGAGTAGCATATCGAGCGAGCTTTCACATGAAGCCCTAGTAGACACATCTATTTGAACCTAAGTAGAATTGTCATTTATTTTGTGATGGTACTAGCCTTGTTTGAACATACTTAGTGGCTATGTCATACATCATAGTATGTTTATGCACTTAATGATTTTGTTTCTGCTCCAAGTACTTAGAAAGAAAGGTCATATTCTATATTGCTGCGAAGTTCTACCGTAAGTCCGTAACAAAATTGGCCAAAGATGAGGCACCATATAACTGAAACTTGAAAGGTTTACTTACTCTTACAATTTCCATTCATTTGTATCAATTGATCAAGAAGAGTAAAAGTTTCTCTGAGTTGAGATGTATGTTAAGATATGTATGAGCGATGTCCAAATGTTTGGGTCACCAAGGCTATACTATCCGCATAATCACATGGTCACATGGTGTCTAGTTTGAGTGCAATTGTGTCACCTTCAAATGCATACAGAATCCATGACATCTTAGACTATGTCTTTTAAAACCGGACCTTGCTAACTAAATCCTATACGTACTTGGTGCATCTATCACTCTTGTTGCTCTCTATGCCTCATGACATTGAGATGATTATAATTTGTGACTATTCCACTTGTTCCACTATCTTGGTTGTTTTTCTTCTACATGAACAAAGTCAGCATTTTTTTCCTAGACGAGGGCACGAGGCTAAAATTTCCGCAATCTTCTCCAATCCTCATCTCAAGTGTGTGAAAACTACTCTCACCGCAAGGCCTCACCAGCGAAGAATCCATCTTAACGATCAATGATGTCCCGAGTGATTTCTTCGTAAAATCCGCTCTAATAAAATAGAACACTATGAAGTTTGACACCAACCTAAGGGACTATACGCCCAAGTGATCCTTTTGTCTGTCAGTTGTTGCCATGCAACGCCCATCACTTCGGTGTGGCTCCGAATTCTAACATGTCCGCCATTGTCGTTACATTGTGGCTATGGAACCGTGTCCGCCTTCATCTCTTCCCCACGTAAAGGTGTTGTGTCCACTACAACATCCTCTCAGTGATCATTGTGGATGCAGTAGGCATTTACATAGAAGGCATGCAAACATAAATAGGCTTAGAGATTGTATTATGCGACATTGTTGAACTTGAGACAAACACGACATATATCCTTGGAGAAGGGAGACGAACTTGAAGAGACAAATGTTCTTGATTGAACTATGCATTTCCTAGTATGGTTGGACATTCCGATGTCTGTCTAACATGTCGAACGCGGCAGAGACATTACGGAAAGTGTGTCATGTAGAACAACCATAGATAGGCTTGTTGAGATGTATACAATAAAAAGGTCATAAAGGACTTTAATTTTTTTAACAAAATAAAATCGTAGATTTTATAGGCCAAATTACACTTCGGTAAAGAAGTCCGCTCATCAAGAAATGAAGGAGAAATCCTCAAAATTTGATTGGTTGTCAATGAGAATAAAATTCCTTAGCTAGCTGGTGGCCTTCTCCTTCAAAGTGTATGTCCATCCTTAGTAATATACTATAAAGCAACCTAGCTAGGATGATTTATAACTTGAGGATTTTTGGAGCTCCCCCTTAACATTTTTAAGCTGAAAGTTGGACCATAACTCTTCACAAGAGAAAAGGTTCGCGTATGTTACTAAGGTTGTATGAGCCCCCTTTTGCATTTAAGGGTTGCATTAATTGGCCTTCCCATCGTGTATTGAACTTGTTCTCTCACTTTTTGATTGTTGCCTTTCACACTAGTAGAAATGTGCATGAAAGGTATTAGTCTCGGTTTTGACTTATGTGATAGAATGTCAAAGTTGATGTATTAGGAGAAGTCTTCAGAAATAAATTTGGCAAAGGTGACTTGTGCCATCAAAAACTTTTACAAATTGTCACATGAGACAAGTGACAATCAATTGAGAAAAATTCTTGTTTTTCTAGACGTCACTTTTTTGTATTTTTCTTATAGTTTCACCATCTCTGTTGTGAGGAATTAGACGACGCGGATTGCAATTCTGGAATCAACGCGCAAAATTTCAGTCAAGATAGACTCAAAAAGATTGGAATTTGGACAAAAATTGAAAAAATGACCCTCATCCGCTACACTGGTGTAGCCCTTTGGAAAAACGAAGGTGGTGTAGAGCTGGAACGCGGCGCATTCTAGTAACTTCTACCTATAGAAGAGAAGGTCTTACTATTGTCACTTGGCATGCTTCAACACTCGGCATGCTTCAACGAGTCCATGTCGCATGCTTCCAACGGGGAATTAACCATTCCTTCCACATGGATGCCGGATTGAGCTCTTGCTCGATTGCTAAAGAATCCGTTTTGGCTAAAAACGGGATGCACATTGGGACAACAGCTCCTCTTCCATCTTGAAGCTGGATCAAGAAATAACCATATTTGAGTCATTCATCACTCGCACTGTTTCTGATCATTTTAGTTGATCGAGCTAATTGGGTCTCCTCTCAAGACTATCAAGTCCATGAAAACGAAACGATCCGAGAGTGATGGCTCGGTTAGTGATTTCTTATTTTTTTTATTCTTTTTTAATGTTTTTAGAGTTTTGCAGTGTGCTGACTGCTGATGCTGTTGATTGCAATTGCAGGGATGGATTCAACCTTGGAGCTGCTCCCTCACTCTGACATTGGGGAGCTTGGCAGAATCATCATTTTGTTGAAATTCTGTAATCAATAATGATATAGTAAATATATATAGTTCAAGGTAACTTGCCACCCAACCATAGAAGGAGATATTGAATGGAATAATTCAATCAACTGTATCTCCTTCACCCTCCAAGCTACATTATATACCATTAAGACGTATGTCTTATGGTGTTCCCACTACACACTTGTATGGTGTTTCCACTACACACTTGTATCATGGTGCTTCAGCTACCATAAACTAAAGAGTCTTCGGAAACCCAATTCCAACACTCCCACTTAGCTAGCACCATCACAAAATGTGTAACTACAGTATAACATTCCACTGCTCCCACTTAACCCAATCAGGCTTTCTTGAAGTTAGGAACTTCATCAATCTCGGATAACTTTCTCAAAACCAATGTTACTAGATGCACTCCCGTATCTCCGCTTGTAGCGTCCCTGCAACATAGTCCTGCAACATAGTATTATGCTTCCACACTTGAGTCGTCCCGTGCCATAGTATTATGCTTCCGGACTTGATTCATACTTCCGCACCCGTGTCATAGTATTATACTTCCGCACCCGTGCCATAGTATTATACTTCCGCACCCGTGCCATAGTATTATACTTCCGCACCCGTGTCATAGTATTATACTTCCGCACCCTTGCCATAGTATTATACTTCCGCACCCACCCGTGCCATAGTATTATACTTCCGCACCCACCCGTGCCATAGTATTATACTTCCGCACCCGTGCCATAGTATTATACTTCCGCACCCGTGCCATAGTATTATACTTCCGCACCCGTGCCATAGTATTATACTTCCGCACCCGTGCCATAGTATTATACTTCCGCACCCGTGTCATAGTATTATACTTCCGCACCCTTGCCATAGTATTATACTTCCGCACCCTTGCCATAGTATTATACTTCCGCACCCACCCGTGCCATAGTATTATACTTCCGCACCCACCCGTGCCATAGTATTATACTTCCGCACCCACCCGTGCCATAGTATTATACTTCCGCACCCACCCGTGCCATAGTATTATACTTCCGCACCCGTGCCATAGTATTATACTTCCGCACCCGTGCCATAGTATTATACTTCCGCACCCGTGCCATAGTATTATACTTCCGCACCCGTGCCATAGTATTATACTTCCGCACCCGTGCCATAGTATCATACTTCCGCACCCACCCGTGCCATAGTATCATACTTCCGCACCCGTGCCATAGTATTATACTTCCGCACCCGTGTCATAGTATTATACTTCCGCACCCTTGCCTTAGTATTATACTTTCGCACCCTTGCCATAGTATTATACTTCCGCACCCTTGCCATAGTATTATACTTCCGCACCCTTGCCATAGTATTATACTTCCGCACCCATGCCATAGTATTATACTTCCGCACTTGATTGTACGATTGTACAATACACAACGCTATTTCATGTAATAGGTCGATTGCCTAAAATGAAAACTTAACAACTTCTTGACTTTCTGTTTATTGGATCTCCCACCCAGTTTGCATCGCAAAATCCAACCACCTCGCAAAATCCAACCACCTCGCAAAATCCAACCATCTCTAGGCTTGTATTTCCTTCATAGATTAGACCATCATTAATTGTACCATTGGGTTATCTAAAAATCCGTTTAACACATAACTAATGGCTTTCACATGGCTTAGAGCTTTACTGTGCTACCATGCTAACTAGGTCGAGACGTAATAACCAAATATATCAACACTCCCACTGCAGATTTATATGGAAATGTCTTGATTATCTCTTCCTCCTCTTGTGAAATGTCTTTCACACAATTTAATGTGCAATTAACCTCCAATGGCATAGACATAGGTTTTACGTAACTTATACTTAATTATTGTAATCTCTTCTATATGTACTTGGCTTGGCTCAACGTGACGACATTCTTGTCTCTATCCCCTTTAGCCATCTCATTGGCCTCATTAATATATAGAATAACATCAAATGGTGAGGTTTCTTAAATATCCTCCTCTTGATTTATGGTCCCATGTTCCATAAAATCCACATCCCTAACCATAACCATTTGTTTTTTAATTGAATCAAATAGCTAGTACCCCTTAGATCGGTCACTATATCTAATAAAGATGCATTTCTTGGTTTTTACATCTTAATTCTCTCTTTCCATCCATAATTTTAGCAAATCATTTACAAACAAAAATCCAAACATGGCTATACAATGGCTTAGATCCATACGAGATCTCATATGGTTTAGATTTTACCGCTTTTGTTGAAATGATGCTCAGTAAATAACATGCCGTGGATATAGCCTCCGCCTATAATCATCATGTCTAGAAGCTTCAATCAAAGTTTGATTTTTCCTCTTTTTCCTCTTTGCTACCCCATCTTGTTGAGGTGTATATGGAATTCACTGAAATTCCAAAACCTTCCCAAATTTTGAAATCACTAGAGATGTATTCTCCTCCGCTGTCATTCTGACAAAGTAGGGCTCTCTGACCTTTTTGTTCGAGGTGTTTTAACCTTGTTTTGTGTTTTAACCTTGTTTTCCCAAGACTTCTTCTTACTCTTCTTTGTAGATGATTCGTACTTACCACCTTCCTTTTCTCCCTCCTTTTTCTTTTCTTCATTTTCAGAAGAATCACCTTGAGCATTCTCTTCTTTTAGCTTACAATCATTAGCTTAATGGCTGACTTTCTTACATAAGAAACATTTGCCTTTAAAGGCTTTCTTAAAATTCTCTTTTCTAACCGTCAAAGCTTTAATTGAGTCTTTAGAACTTTCAGCATTTTCATCTTTGATTCTTTGCTCTTCTTGTAGAATCCTCCCAATATGCTTCCAATTAGCATATGCCATTGATGCTTGCAAAACTTTTCCAAGAATCTGGTAGGCTACTCTAAAGAGAATTAGTCTTATCTCCTTCATCAAGAAGAACACCTACTCCTGCCAAACGATCTGTTAAGGACCTAAATGCAGAAATGGATTTTGCCATCCCATCTTCCTCATTTGTTTTAAAGGACCAAAACTCCCACTGTAAAATCCTTTTGGTATTTTGATCTCCTAAAGCATATATGAAGTCTAATTCATCCCATGCTTCTTTTGAAGTTTGACAATTAGCTATCTGTTGTAATGGCTCGTTTTTGAGATAAAATGCTATCGTAGAAAGAGCAATAAAATCATGTTCCATCCACTTTGCTATACTGCTATTGATAGCAGCTGCATTAGTAGTACCACTTATGGTACCCTTTCTGGCATTGTCTCCACTCACCCCACTCATCCCTGTCAATTGGTGTTTGCAAAATTGGTTTTGGTTCCTCACCAACTACCAATTTCCAATATCCTTCTCTTTTCAAAAGAAAGGATATTCGAAACTTCCACGCATGGAATTTCTCTCCACCAAACATATCCAAGAATCTAATCCCCACAGGGCTAGTCATCATTGCAACAAATGCAACGAAAGGATGATTTGATTTACAAATCTATGTAATCAATCCTTTTGAGAGTTGAAGTAAATGACCAACACTAAATACTCAAAGTATATTTAGTATATCAATAAGATAACCTTCGCTCTGATACCATGTTGGAATTTTGTAATCAATAATGATATAGTAAATATATATAGTTCAAGGTAACTTGCCACCCAACCATAGAAGGACATATTGAATGGAAAAATTCAATCAACTATATCTCCTTCACCCTCCAAGCTACATTATATACCATTAAAACGTATATCTTATGGTGTTCCCACTACACACTTGTATCATGGTGCTTCAGCTACCATAAACTAAAGAGTCTTCGGAAACCCAATTCCAACACATTTCCTAGGCAAGAATGTTGATTATAAATTTACGTATTCAAATTTGGAAAGAGGATCATTCTTGAATCCAGCTTCTACCCTCTTTATGAGATAATTTATAAGCAAGTATAAGTATTTGACACAATCGACTCCTACTTTTTTTTTTGGCTATGACACGACTGAAGAAAAACAATGTTATGGCTACGGTGCAGAATTTTAGGGACGGTAGCGGCTGGGGGTGTAACCTTCATAGATGCTAAGAGTGAAACCTCCGTAGGAGCGTCGCAGGTCCGTGTACTAAAGGGCAATGTCCATAGCAGGCCCTGATAGAAAAACCCTGAACCTCCGGAGCTATCTCCACAAAAGTGAACCTTAAAATCCAACATTTGAATCAAGAGGTACTAGCAAACGTGCCTAATATCAATAGAAAGAGGACAAGAAAGCGCACGCGATGGAGCCAAAAAATTCCAGAACCGGGTGAAATTTAGAGAAGATATGGGTCGTAGATGTTAGTCATACTTATTGGGGAGCATTCAAAATTTTCTTAAATAGTCTAAGTAGACCAGGAATTATTTTTCAGAAATAAGCTCAAATGTGTTACACTAGAGGGAAATTCAAGTCAAATTTAATCTTCAAAAGATTATTTTATAAATTGTAGAGATATATCATGAGAGAGAAATTAAAATCAAATTCATTTATGGAGAATTAATTTGCAATATACCCATGTATTTGCGTGTCTTATTGTAATCACTGATTCTCTAATCCTCAACATAAATCAACAAATAAATTATTGCCCCCAAGTTGGACACTTTCTGTAATGAGTTGGTTCCGGTGGGCCATAGAGAGACAATTCGAAAAACGTTAATTGAGTCTGGAAATGGGTACGTGGCCGCTCACAAATAGGCATGCTCACTTGAGTTAACTTGTTGTAATTTTTGAAAAATGGATGGCTCAATTCCGCACATGTCTGAAACTCAATACACCGCTTTGTATCAATCTTCCACCTTTCAACCTCCTCTCTCACTCTTTTTATTTACATATGGCATGTTAGCATGTAGAGGATTGTTACTCGTGTTTAAATAGACTCAACTTACTTAACACTCATCCTAGCAGAGTTGGCACCTTTTGCATTGTCATGAGTTTCCATCTATGATGTAATTATTTTTTGAAGTTTTTGGTCTCTCATCTATACGTAAGCAACAAAAACTTTATTTCTAATCTTGCCGCTACATCATTACAAGGTGTTCTTTTACGTCTTACTCAAGATGATATTTTGATAGTCTTGTGCAACATTGATTTGCAGACATATATGAGTAATTTCTTATACGATCAGGTTACATTGAGACTAGAGAAGAATTGAATTGGGATACTCGTACAAGTCGGTAACTCTTTGTCTTATTGATTATAAAGAGAGAATAAAAATATAAAAAGAGATAAAGATGATGCCAAATGTTCCACAACCGTAATAAATACAAAAATACAATCCAATATCCCATGTCTATGAAAGAAATCATGATAGGATCTCCTCAGCAAGTTCATGACAAGATAAATGTCAATCCTTTCGGACGAGAGCCAAAGTCTACAAATCATGGATGGTTATCATGTATGTATACCTATCACTCTCTTTGTTGTCATGATTATGTTGGTCCAAGTTGAAATGTAAGGATGAAAAACTAGAGGCATGAAGAAGTATAGGAAACTTGCTAAAAGGAACAGAGGTTGCTCTTATGCAAAGGTTTGAGGCTAATTTGTGACATAATTATCGATGCAGGGGAATGAATGTCTAAGTTTTACCTTAGTCACCCAAAGCAGATGGCAAACCCAATTGAAAAGACCTTGTGCATTATTTGCAGCTTCATTCGACCCCATGTTCAATTCATCATCACTCTAGGTGAGCCCAAAAAATTATGCCATACTCATAATTGTATGAAAACTTAGTGCTTTTTTTGATTACGCAAACATCATCATTTTGCATTGCAATGAAATTTGGTAACAAAAAAATGTTGATGTTGCAATTTGTGGAAGGATGTAAGCACTCCTACTGCAACTTCTGCCTCTAATGAATCGCTGACGGGAAGCTTGAAAGCGGAGGCTCGGAGACCAAAACGCCTCAACGACGGCTGTAATAAACATTTCGAGTGTAAACAGTTGAATGAGAACAAGGTCCTGCCGCCAGCCAAGTTGGAAAGTTTTCAAGACCTGGAAAAAGGAAGCAGTCGTCTCTCCAGAGCTCAGGGCATACTGAGCTTGAGCGTTGAGTTATTAGGCAAAATTCCTATTCATTTGACAAACACAATTTAGATGATATAGGCACCACTAAGACGCATCTCATTACACATGACCTATACACTCCTTAGCACATATGGATGCCTGGTGGTTGGATATAAAGTCGAGGATTTAGACTGAAAACCAAGTGTAGTGCTTAATGTTCAAACATGCATTCTCGCTCTCAAGATTCTTAAGCATACAGCTTAAAGTTTGAGGGTAGGACAAGCAAAATGTGATGTTGGCTTCTCGCACATTGGGTACCAGTTTTGATGAGCTCTCTATACGGTTGCAATCGTCATTACCTTTGACATTAAGTCGGTAATTCAATAGCGAGTTGATACTTACCACAGCGAAGTAGGTATTAAAATGCGGAACGTCTTCGATCACCCCGTTCTTAGTTGGCGTCAGCTACAATAGCTGTTGTTTTCCAACCTGCCACGTTCAGTATCCTCACAGTCACATCAATCGCTGAACTCTTGCAGCTGTCTTCGCAAGGTCAAAACCATGACGAAGTGGGCTTCGAGTTTCTTGGCAACGTTACCGGGGAGCCTTACGTGCTACAAACCAACGTGTACGCCAATGGCATCGGCAACCGAGAGCAGCGGATCTATCTGTGGTTTGACCCGAGCTCCGAGCCCCACACGTACAGCGTCATCTGGGACCACAAATCAGTCTCGTAAGCACTTAATCATGCGTCTTTCATGCTTTTGTCCCGTTTCTCATCGATCAAGAGGAGAGAGTGATGGGCAAGTGGGGTCGGATCGATGCAGCATGTACGTGGACGACGTACTGAGAAGGGTGTTCCAAAATAATGAAGCGCATGGATACCCGTACTTGAACACGCAGCCCATGGGCATGTACACGAGCATCTTCGACGCCTCCCAATTCAATGGGCCACTCGAGGTGGCCTTGTCAAGGTCGACTTCGAAAACGCTCCGTTTCTCGCTCACTAGACCAACTTCGCTATGGATGCTTTGAAGGGAATCGTGTTAAGAAACAGTCACATTAATTACACAGATGAAATGCTAAACAGAAAGCACCGGCTTATAAGCCATGCTTCGGCTCTACAGGCGGCTACACCACTAACTCGTAGTTAGTGGCTCATGAATGAGTGTCAGCTAAACTCTAATTAGAGCTAAGCAAGTTTAGTTGACATTATATCTAATCTAGGATTCGTACTCGATACGAATCTTCTCTCGGAATGATCCTGTCAGGGTTCATGTATCAACATGCTTGCGCTGTTGACACCCCTGCCACCATCCAGACCATTGCCGACTCCTCTTGCGCTTCTCCCACCTCCTATATGTTCTCGCACACCCCTGGCACATTCAACTAAATCTGGACATATCCATGAAACCTGGACAATCATAGATCCTTGTATTTTCTTTCAACTTTAACTATGTTGATTGAGAATGAGGAATTAAAATATCAGTACATCATGATGGGAGTTGCTCAAATATTTCACAACTTGTTTACAAAGTCATCAAATGAGCCTCAAATGTCCTCAGGATTGCTGGAAGTCCAAAGGTGTAGCATCTGCATAGATTAGTCTTGTATATCATTGTTTCATTTATTGATGGGTGGTGCTTGTTGTGGCAGCGAATTGGTGGAATGCGGAGTGGTTCCGCTCCAGACCAGCGAGTCGTGTGGGGCAGATGCAATGGGTGAAAGACAATTTCCTGGTGTACGATTACTGCACCGACAGGGTGCGGTACCCCATTGCTCCGTTTGAGTGCACAGCTCCACTCCAGTAGAATCTGTGGCAGTAGTAGTGCTCCATATTCAGTGAATGATAAGTATCAGGACGCAAATTGCAGGTAGTGTAGAGGTATGTAAGATTATGGCTCGGCATTCATACGTTATAACTGATTCTTTCTCTTACAGATAAAATCCTGATGATTGAGGTGAGATTGATCGGAGTGACGGATTCTTGAGAACATTTGAGGAGCTGTGATACAATGGCACGCTGAATAAGTTGAGAGCGGATGATTTCTGTTAGCTTATGAGTAATTGACCATGTTGTAATTTACACATTCGAGCAGATCAATTTGAAGAAGCAACTTCATTTCTGCGAACCCAAGGACAACTGCTGTCATAAAGACCTGATTATTTTGGACCCCTATACTGTACTGTACATTCTGCACCGTGATGTTATAGAAATCGAAATCTATCTGATGGCCATGATATGATACCAATGACCGTTATATCTGGAGAGAAGATGGAGTACTACAGCATAACTTTTAGTCATACCTTAAAGTTATTGTGGTCATTGTTTTAGGTCTCTTTTTTGACGCTGCAAAATTTGAGTATGTTAATTAGAGGATAACTTCTCCAAATACAAAGCTAAAAGAGATGGGTGCGGTGTTCGAGATATACCGTTTATGGGTGAAGTAGACAAAATTCTCTACGTGTTCAGGAGTGCGGCAAGGCAGTACGCTACAGCGTGTGTACATCAATCAATTTTGAAGATAAGGAATACACCAAGTGCAGAGGAAGTGAGCACAGTTGCAATTGTGTATGATTGTGCACTAGTTAGCAGATGATATGAAGGGGCATCTCCTTGCGTGTTGCACCGTGGCCACCCTACATTGCGGATCTATAGGAATCCATTATTGAAGTATTTTAGAGTCCAACAAGAATATCCGGACTTCACTAAAGGATGCAAAGCACACTTCTGATTGTGTATAATTGTGCAGTGAGTGAGCTCTCACTATCAGGGGGTCACCTTGCATCCTACACCCTTACCACCCAACATAGTTAATCTATATGGATCCATGTTTTGGTTGTTTGAACATTTTACAATCCAACAAGAATTGAGGCGAAGGTGGATGCCACCTATGAAGTTGGTCGAGCCCATCAACAAAGTTGATTGCAGGAGCTTGTCTTTTGTACACCTATATGACATATATGGTAAAATATATAATTCACACATATAGATTGTATAGTGTAAACCAAACATAGTAGTTTCTGAATTGTAGCTTGTATATTACTATATGGATTACCATATACTATAAATTGTATATAGCATACCTTATAAAATATACACATCAAACAATGTTCTCTAACCATATTTGAGATTATACAACAAAGAATATATGCAAACATAAAACGTATATGAAAATCAATATATACCATAGCCATAGGTATAACATGTACAACAATTAGTGTATGGAAGTCGTATGCACAACATATCCAAAAACCATCTATTACTACTATGTATATTAAATATAATATACAATATATAGTTTATGAAAACAATACTTTATGTTCTATATATAATGTACCAATCACGCACATCAAAAGGAGCTCATAGTCATAGCCTTCACGATAGTCATTTTTGCCTCTTGGCACTAGTTAGAACTACTTAGAACCAAATATTGATACTATTATGAGTTAATCACTTTTGTTCTGTCTATTTTGTCTCAACCTTATATTTATACATTGAACTAAAATAAACCTTTGCTATACCACATATAAGAGTTTAAATTGAAAAGTAACAGCTCTTCACACATTTCCCCATTCATTCCATAAGTAAGATTTCAATCGACATTTCACACAATTCTTCTTAAATGAAAAAAATTGACATTTGACTTGCCTAAAAATTCCAATGTATGATTCATGAGCTTCCAATTTATAACTTTGAAAGTGCGTTTAGCAGTCACAAGAATATCATGATATTTTACCCATTTTCGAGATATTTGAAAAATTACAATATTGATTGATGATAAATATGATAATCAAAATCATAATATTTCCATAATGATGAGTTTACATAGAATTAAAAATAGAAAGCTAGACCTTAATGTCTTAGTCCTTACCCTTCACCTTTCCCTTTCCTAGCTTTTGTTGAACGACCCTTCACATTTGTTTGGCTTGCTAAACCACCTTTTATATTCTCATTATCATGATATATACCAGTCACAAAACCAATGAAAATAGAGATCCTATAATTATCACAATATTTTGATTATTGGGTTGTCAAGCGACTCTTCATATTCTCATCACCATCCTATGTGCATATCACAATAACGAGTAAAAGTGAAGGTTTTGAATTATCACAATATTTTATTACTTGATTCCCAAACATAGCGTGAGAGTCAATTTGAGTATAGTGAAGTTTAGGAAGTCTCGGAAAAAATAATAATAAATAGATAAATTCATACCTCTTAAGTTTTCAAGGTGTTAGTCTTTGTTTATAAAAAAATCTGCCGAATTAGACTTGTGTAAAAAAATTACTCTCTTGGTTCAAAAGACTATAAGTATGTAAACCAAATATTCCTTGGATATTCCCTTAGGCTAGGTCCGGACTAGTTGATACCCAGTTGGTATCGATCAAGGTATCTATAGAAGTCGATACCCGGTTGGATGTGACAACTGGTATGAGATAGAGGAGACATAGTGAGTCAATAGATTCAATATTAGTGTTGTGATAAGCGACTGGTGGAACTCCTCGTAGAGATAGAGGACCACCTGAACTCCCGGGAGTTATTAGAGTAGAGCAGTTAGCTGGGAGTTAGCCGCCTACCACAGCTGCAGTTAACTGCAGTTGACTCCAAGTGTCGTTAAGGCGCCGCGTTCTTCACCAACCCCCAGATCATATAAACCCCGAGGCTCTCAAGGCCTCACTTACTTTTTCGTTCATTCCTGTTTTGTTCTTCTCTCTCTCTTTCGATACTCTCAACAATTAGCAGATAGAGACCTACCCGACTAAGGTAGGCGATATGACTGGTTAACTAAACCAGCGGAGTCGATCACGCCTGACACCATGTTAAATGTATGCTTTACACCGCTATATAAAATGACTAATGATTAGTGTATTCGACTAGCCAACCAACTCAGTTCATTAAAGGTTTTTATCTATCATTGTCAATTGTTGAACTTGACCTTTGCAAAACGAGTGAATGATAAAAACATCCTACTCTTGTAAATGGAAGATCTTAGAAATCTACACTTAACCCCTAAAGGTCCAAGAAAGCGGAAATCACTTTTTGGGATTTCCGCAGGGAGAAAATTCAGCCATTTCTGACCATTATAATCTCAAAATTGGAGAAAAATTAACGGTTCAAATTTCACATTCGAGAAAAGGGTCAAGTTAACTTCAAGATCCTACGGTTGGATCTTCTAATCAATGCTTAAATTGAGTTTCTTTGCACCTGAAGTAGAAGAAGGTTCTTTTTTGATAATTTAAACAATTTTGTATCAAGGACCTTTAGGGGTTAACAAAGTACATATAATGTCCAAAATTAAAAAGAGATTGTCAAGAAATCTTGCATTAGCGATTCAACAAAATTGTTACATGTAGTATGCAATAATTGGCTTAGTGTAGGAAGAAGCCATGATTCATCTTTAATTGACTTCCAATGTCGTACAACAAATTTTGGAAAAAAGTCTTCCTTGATCCTGAAAAACCTAAATCAATCATTTGCATGCCTAGGCTCCTTTGAGTCACTCAAAATTGTATAAGAATCCCATTGTACAAAAGTGAAGCTATAGAGAAGTTACTTTGAGGTTTCAAATTTGAAATTGTAAGATCTTCAAGTTCGTTCAGCTATGCATGTATTTAAATTGTTAGATTTTGGTCATAAACACACTCTAAAGTAGCAAAAGAGGGTCGGATTTAGGTACCCAAAGGTCAAGTTGTAGGTTTGGCTTGTTCAATACATTTCATGACCCTTAAAGTATAAAAGAGCCCGAATCGGGTCGTTTGGGGTCTGGTCAGCGCCATACTTACTATACATAGCTCGTACGAAATTGAATCCTTTTGCACGTTGAAGATTTTTTCCATAGCTTTCCGAAAAGTCAATTCATGCTCTTAAATTCCTGATACTATATGAGATATTTACGGTCAAAAGTTTGAAAACACTATTTGAAATCTGCCCAAAACTGCCCAAACTGTGGTACATGCTCGCTTATTCTCAAAATCTGCCCAAAATAAATAGGATCGTTGGAACTTCAAAAATTCACCAAATTGATATTTTACTTTTTTTCAATTTTTGTTATTTGTACTTGAAAATAAAGTTGTAAGGCATGATTTCGACGTTTGGATCTTTCATCCAATTATTCTTTACATGCCATTTTCATTACCAAAGAGGGGCCTTTGGAGTTAAATTTCAGCATACCTCCACGTGAAAGTTCAAGCATTTCATTACATTTTCTCCCTTAAACGCCCATGGGGTCTGAAACGGGCAGCCCAAAATTGGATAACATCTTTTGGACTTGGGCATCATGAATAGACCAATCAATGATGAGCTTGCAACCTCCTACAAGATTATGTACAACCCCAACCTACCTACCACAATCCTTTCAAAGCACAAAATCATTTATACAAATTGTGATTTGAATTGTGAAATTTCACTTTTCGAATGCATCAGAAGAAGGTGACCAGTTTGACATCAAAATATAAGTGAAATGTTGAGTACACTGAGAGCTAAAGGGAAGATTCTATTGAAATCATGCCCCTTGGGCTTGCTTGGGCGTTTAAGGGTTATAGGTCGCATGAGGGTAAAAATTGCATGGGCATGTTCCTAACCCACTTAAGAAACAAGAATTTGAAGAGCCTCAATTCACTCTTAAAATTGCTTTTCTCCGCTAAAAAAAAACTTCAAACCCATTTTGCAACAAGGGCAAAAAACTTCTTTTCACCTTGATTGTTATGATCTCACACTAGGTAAGGAATTTGAAACTAATTTTTGGTACACACCTACATGGACAAGTTAGGTATAAGACCTTATGATTACATACTTGAGATTACGTCAAAAGTTGAAATTTTCATCTTGCATTGGAAGAGGATGGTTTTGAGGAGTTCTTACACTTTCCGAGGCTTTCAACTTTAGGGGTTAAAGAGCCACACGACTTTATGCCAAAATTGCTTTCAACAAGATTATAAGGTTTAGCCATTCTGACACAGGATGTTGGCATACAAGAGTTTCAGTACTTGACTGTCAAAGGCGTTCTTATCTCAAGTATGCCCCCAAAATGCCAAAAGTTCACTATCTCCTTCAACTAATACGTAAAAAGAAGTTGTAAGAGGTTCCAATTTAACAAGTTTGCCCTTTGGTCTACATTTATTACAAAAGTAATTTAGCTTTACTTAGCACATTTTATCTTCTATATTGAAGTACCTAACGTGTATTATCTTTTTATGAAAGTCTCGTAAGTCGATAAGAACCTCGTAAGTCAATTGAAACAAAGAGTATATATGGTATAAGTTGTAGGCGTGGTATTGCTTATTGTGACCCATATATTCTTGCATGCTTTATAAGTTAGTCTCCGGCAACGTGTGTGGGTGTTGTCCATGAAAAGCGGCTTATTGGGTTTTCAAACTCCTCTTCTTTCGGTTTGGCACTCACAAGTATAATTGCAACGCATCACCTCAAAGGTACCACTTTTTTCTAAACTATGTAGTCATGATAAGGCTTCTTTGATATTCAAATTGCAACTAGATAAGAAGGTCTACATTTAGAATAGTTTCATGCATTCAAGGATTGATTCATTTCTTTGCTTATAGTGTGTTTTGCTTTTCGATGTAATCTAAGTTAGAGTATAGGTTTTCTCAACAGCAACCAAACTAGAGTACAAAAGCACATATTGAAGTTGATTCTTTTAGCTTAGGATGCTTCTTAGGGCTTTTATTTCACAATCACTATGATTTTGCAATGGAAGTGCTAAAACTTGGTCGAAAGAAAGTGTGTTTTTCCAATTTCATCAATTCATTTCAACATCAAAGAGTAAAAAGGAACCGCCATATGCTTTTATTGTGTAGAATGTAGCATGATTTTATTTATAAGCCCTCTAGGTTACGTTTTTGTGTTTTTTGGTATATTCATCTTAGGTCTCAAGGTTCACTGAAGGTGCAGTGATTGTATGATGCTTTTCATTGTAGAACATGGATCATCAACCCATATTTAATTAAACCTTTGTAAGTGGTAAAAGTTTAGAAACAACACTAATAATATGAGAGTTCCCAAGTCACTTCTTTTTTCTATTAAAAAATTATTTCTCACTTTACATTTTTTTTTTTTCTATCTACTAAAGCAGCTTTCAAAAGAGTATTAATCCAACTCTTTGAGCAAGCAAACAAACATGATTCTACGTAAAAGTGTGTATATTTTCTACACGTAAAATTTTTATACGGATTGATATATATGTAGTCACTCACCTTTTTATCTATGTCAGCAATGGTCACCAGGTCAAAGCGAGCACATGATGGGACACTTGTGAAACATAATCCAACATCTGCTCAAACTTCCAACACTTCACAAGCAATGTTACCTATGGACGCCGTGGATACTGAATCCGTGGGATTCATGGACTCACTTTTTGCCAAAGGAGTATTTTGGCAAATTCTTAGTGCCCGAGACATTCTCAACATCAAGAACACCTCAAAGACTTGGGCACAACGGACCAATGAGAACGCCAACAACAACATCATCATTGATGCCCGCATTAGCGATGATAGTCGTGACTGGTACTTTCCTCTCTTTGGTTGTGCCAATGTGGAAGTGGAGGCAGGATCATTACAACTAGTGCCGACATTGCAAGGGATGTGGCATGCAACATCAAATGGTTTGGCCGTATCAGAGCTTCGCAAGCTCCCTAACCTGCTCTACCTCCCACCTCCACTAACATTTAGTGTGTGCATTTGCAACCCTGGAAAGGAAGAGCGGAAGGAAGCAATCTTTGTAGTAAGGGCAAGCTTAGGGGGCCTTCTCCTAGTTGAGAAGCTTATGAGGCTTATTGGAACGAATTGTTTTCCAAATGACCTCACCTTCCAAGTCGAGCATCGTTGCAG
This sequence comes from Bryum argenteum, assembly GCA_037043015.1. NCBI lineage: Eukaryota > Viridiplantae > Streptophyta > Bryopsida > Bryales > Bryaceae > Bryum > Bryum argenteum. The sequence continues at coordinate 3,560,578 of CM073324.1, forward strand.
CCGAAGTCATACACCGTGGCCAACTTTATTGGTGACCAATCCGCTAACAAAGCAATTTCAAGTACTTCCAAATCCTGAAGTGGACTTTACGTGGTGGGAAAGACTTCCAACCTACTTCATGATGGTGGATGAGGTCACAAACAACTACAAAGTGCTCATCATTGGGAAGCACAATAAGTACTCTAACTTTACCAGAGTCCTCTTGTCCGGTGGGCATTAGGACACTGGCTTGACGAACAGACACTCTAATCACGCCGGCCCTGAAAAGGACCGGAGTTTTTTATCTATTTATCTACTCTAACTTGTATCTTTATGACTCGATGTCGATGAAGTGGGAAGTAGTACATGGCTTTGATCAAGGTATGCAACCTTCATTGGGGAAATGGATGAAACCGATTCCTCCTAGTTCGTCTCTATATTTATATAACAGACGTTATGCCTCCATATGTGCGAGCGACCGTCTTTATTTAGCGGATATACGAATGTCTGATGACACGGGACTTAATATGGTGACGGCCGTTGTGAGGCTTTTCGAAGTGGACATCCAAAGTGGACAATGGGTGCTCCGCACCGAGCTTCCTTTCCGCAAAGCCTACAATGGACGTGTGCAGATTCAACATATTCCCAACGTTGACTATGATACGCAACATGTACATCGCAACTTGGAGTTGGTAGAGTGCATGGGAAAGCTTTATGCAATCATACCCGCTCGCTTGGATGAGATTCTACATGAGCCATATGATTACAGCTGGGCGAATGTGGACACAAAGGCGATCAGCTCCAAGTATTTGCCGCTTCAGTTTTACATTTTCCAATTGACCGGAGAAGTTGAAGTGGAGGGACATGGTGTCTTGCGCATTGAGACTACAACAAGGAACTGCTTGCATCTTGGACGTAGACTACGATTGTTCAAGAGGTCAACCATTAATCTTAAAGAGCGTTCTTCGCGAGGTGTAAGAAATTGGTTCTCGTGCACAGCCAAAGGAAGCATCATATGGGTATCCATCGACGAATACTTGTTGCAGTACGACGTCATGTCAAGAGAGTGCAAGACAGAGATAATACCAAAGCGCATTCTGAATCAAGAGAAAGTGGGAGTAGCATATCGAGCGAGCTTTCACATGAAGCCCTAGTAGACAAATCTACTTGAATTCTAGTTGAATTGTCATTTCTTTTGTGATGGTACAAGCCTGGTTTGAACATAGCGTTGTATCCCTGTATGTTTTTGCATTCAATGATTTAGTTTGTGCTCCAAGTACTTAGAACAAAAGGTCATATTCTATGTTGCTGAGAAATTCTATTGTAAGGAAATTGGAAAGATGAGCCGCCATATAATTGAAACTTGAAAGGTTTACTTACTCTGTCTCACAATTTCCATTCATTTATATTGTACAAAAGTTGCTTTGAGTCGAGATGTATGTTCGGATATGTGTGAGCATTGTCTAAGTGTTTCGTTGACCGAGGTTACATGGTCACATGGTGTCTAGTTGGGGTGCAGCTCTGTCACTTCTAAAAGCATGCAGATCCATGACATATTAGACTGTGTCTTTAGAAACTGGACCTTGTTGACTAAATCCTATACGTACTTCGTACATGTATCACTCTTATTGGTCTCTATGCCTCATAACAGTAAGATGATGCTTGTGACTATTCCACTTAGATCAACTATCTTGGTTGTTTTTCTTCTTTGTGAACAAAGTAGCATTTTTTTCCAAGAGGAGACCAAAATTTCCGCAAACTTTTCTCCAATCCTCATCTTAAGTGTGCAATGATGTCTAAAGAGACATTTTCCTAAAATCCGCTCTTGTCATATAAAACTATAAAGTTTGACACCAACCTAAGAGACTGCGCCTAAGGGATCCATTTGTGGTCAGTTGTTGCCATGCGACGCTCTCCAAGCACTTCGGTGAGGCTCCTGATTCTAACAAGTTTTGCCACTGTTGTCACAAATGTGGCTATGGAACCATCCCCGCTTTCATCTCTACCCCATGTAAAGGTATTGTGTCCACTACAACATTTGCTCAGTCACCATCTTGGATGCGGTAGGCATTTATATAGAAAGCATGAAAACATAGATAGGCTCAGGGTTGTATTATGGGACATAGTCGAACTTCATTGAGACACGACAATCAGAGACATTCACCCTAGGAGGAGGCAAACGAACTCAAAAAGGCAATTGTTCTTTATTTAACTATGCATTTCCTAATATCGTTGGACATTTATATCAAACTCGATATTTCTCTAACACGGCAATTTAGAGAGACATTACGGAAACTGTGTCATGTAAAACAACTCTATATAGGCTTGTTGAGATGTATACAATGAAAAGATCATAAAGGCGAGATACAACCTTGCACCTCTTTAGCAAAAGGGATTTAAATAAACTCAAAAGACTTACGCAATAATTTATTTTATTTGAAGATTATAATTCAATGTATTTAGCTTTTATTTTAGTATTCATGAGCTCTTTAGAATTCGGGATCGACCATAAAATGATTGATTGGGCTCTTCGGGGTTAAGTTTTGAACACAAGCAATAAACCCTCCATTGTCCTCATGTACGGCTTGATTCTCCACGTTAACCCCTAAAGGCCCACGGCCGCCGATTCGGCTTTTACGGTCAAGGCCAAAAAAAATTTACAGTCAACTTCAAATGTTATGATCTCACATCCAGTGATGATCCAACGGTTGAAAATTTTCACACTACTACCTATGGTAGTCTACTACAAGATCCTACGGTTGAAGTTATCAAAAATTTCCAAAAATATTGGACGTACCCGCATTAGTACATAGTGGTCAGTGTTGGGATTTCAAGCTCCCAAAACATCATGGGCCTTTAGGGGTTAAGCGTACTTGATTCTCATCCACGTTGAGATACAATCCAATAACCCATGAACAAAAAGGTACAATGCACGAGAAACCATCCAATAACCTAGATAGATAGATAGAAACTCCGGTCCCTTTCCAAGGGGCCGGCATGAATGAAGTGTCCGTTCGTAATGCTAATATCCCGATGGCCACCGGACAAGGGGAAATTGATCCAATAGCCTAATCCAAGCAGGAAGCACATTGTAGCCTTCACCTCCAAAATATGATGAACTCAAGGTGAACATTTTAGGTTGAATAGTTTTTGATACTCCTACAATTTCTACTTCCAAATTTATTACTAATCCAAAATTATCCAAAATCAATAATTCCGATTGATTGAAATTTTCTCCATGTACCAAAATTGATTCCCTTGGCCGCCATCCATTCTGAAAATTAACCGGTTATCGAGCACACTACCTTATGTATCTGTGGAACCCATTGTCATCACCAATTCCGGTTTCCAGACACCGAATTTCCCACTCGAAGTCACTTCACTGGATACTTTGAATCGTCGTATTGAGATTGCTCTTTGAATTCGGAGTGCAAGAATTTCAGGTCGATGTTTGGGTCACGCCCCAATCGCTCACCCGTGAGTCCTCAATCCTCGCTTCTTTACAACCCAATTGGCATTCTGTAGCTGTCTCTCTTCGATCATCTCGTCATTATCGGTGCGGAGTTTCTGAGGATGGGGTACAGAGAATTATGGTTTGGTTCAAGAGATTTCATTAGAATGGACTAGTGTGGGTGTTTTTTAGGAACGGCGATGGGATTGTCAATTGCAACCTCGCAGTAGTAATTGCGTATTGAGTGCTCCTCGTATTGGGTTTGAGCAATGTGTGGGAAATCCGCAGACAAGGGAGAGGCAGGGACAGCAGCAGCCATGGCTGGCGAAAGCCCTGAACCCTGCCAGTTTACTACCCGGCTTGGTGATAGGGTTTCTTCTGGGGCTCTTTGTGGAGCTTCCGAAGGGTGGCTTTGCTAGTCGCGGCTCAAACCCCGTCCCTTCTTCGAAGAAAGGCTCAAGTGGTAGTGCAAGCCGGAAGGGGAGTGACGACGGAGAGGAGCTCAAAATGGTAAATAATTAACCAGGTTCTCTCTTGCACGTATGATTTCGCTATCTCTGGATTGAGTCTGGTTATCACTTTTGACACTTTCAAGCCCATGTCCAGTATGTATGGATTCGAACAGATTATAAAGAACTCGATGTATCAGAAACTGTGTTAGGTCGATTGGCAATTAAGTAAAATCTGTGATTCTTTGGACTGTCGTTCGACGTGCACCCCTAGAATCTTGAATGTGTGCAGTCCTTACCATATTTGAGCTCTGCATCTAAATCTTTGTGGTGGTTCAGGTCTTCGTTGTGCGGCAGGACCTGAAAATGGGAGGTGGAAAGATTGCATCTCAGTGTGCACGTAAGATCGTGATTCCAGTTGAACTCTTACCTACAACTGTTCGTCTATTTGATTGAGGCTCGTCTACAGATATGTAGGCCAATATAGACTTTTTCATATACAAAGTTATCCAGAGGTGGTGCGGTAAATGCGTTCGCTGCTATGGCGTTTGCACATAACTGGTGTTGTGGTGAAAATTGGTCTTTTGAAGTGAGATTCTGCTCTTTATATAGATCGATGTACATTTCCATATGAAGGTTTTGATGCTGCGTACTGAAACTTTCTCGTATTTTGCAGATGCGGCCGTCGGTATATATAATGAGCTGCTGAGCCGAAATAGAGCATTGCTGAAAAGATGGGAAGATTGTGGACAACCAAAAATTGTTGTAACATGCAAGAACCAGAAAGAGATGTAAGATTCCGGTACTGTTTGCCGCATGGCTTTGGTCGACACTTGTTTATAGCTCTAGTATAAAAGCTTTTACAGACTGACGGTGATATTACGCTTATTAGGAATGAATTGCGCGGCAGAGCAGATGGTGCAGGGCTCCCAACTCACACAGTTGCAGATGCAGGCCGAACACAGGTTTCTATACAGGGCCTATTCCATTGTTTGCTTATAATAAAGATAATACATCATATTCATAAGAGTAATCAAACTGTTTACACATTGTCTGAGCAGGTGGCAGCTGGATCGAAGACGGTTCTTGTAATCGGGCCAGGTATAGTTTGTAAATCTTGTTTGGAATCTTCGTGTAATATATGTCGGTGCTCTTTTTTGTTTTTCTAATGGATTAGTTGTATCGCAGGAACGAAGACGTCTGTGGATGCAGTTACAAGACACTTACGGTTACTATAGTCATTTTGTATCGTAATTGCAAGCATTGTTTTTATTTGCGAGAGGAACAAATTTTCTCACGTTTTTGTATTCCTGGGAAAGCTGGACAAGCATTGTTCATGCATGAGTGTAAATCGAATCATTCACTTACAATTCTTCTCATGTTTCATCTGAGTGGTATGGAGAGCAATGTACAATGCAGTGTTTGGGATATACTATTTTTGATGAGACGATTGACTCCTAACTGGCAGTATATCGATGTGGACCTGTAACCTGGGTACAGGAAACTTGTGAGGATGCGGTTTGTGAGCAATAACTAGAGCAGTGGGTAGTTATTCGGCCACGTAGGAAAATTAGTTAGGGATATCGGCAAGAAGTGTACAAACAACGGCGACAGGAGAGCCGGCGTCATTGTTCAGATGCTGCAACCTCCTTTATCATTCAGGAAGCAAGATGAGGAAGTCGAGTGCGCAGCAGCGCAAATCAGCAGCAATGGACGTGTCTAACTTGAAGAGCTTGAAAGTGAAGATGGGAGTGTGCAAGCGCGTGCTGAAGGAGCTCCATTCATACGAGCAGGAAGTGGAGCGCGAGTTTGCCAAGACGGAGAACATGAAAGCTTCCCAAGCTTGCGTGTTTGATATCAAGCAACAGGTACCGTAAATGGTATCTGTATGCCCTGGCATGTATACGTTTTCACCGTAAATGTATCATCTGCAAACCAAATGGATTTCCTCTTTCGCAAATTCATAGTGGAAGCGAGCTTGGAGTTGTAGATATCATACACATGCATTGTTGCATCACGTAGCTGCATGTGAATGCGTCCATCACCTTTTTAGATTCACAGATCAGAGACCAGAGATAGGCTGTCATTACTTGCTTCTACTTGCATGTTCGAAAGATGCATTTCTGTTAGTAACTAGGGTCAGAATAGGAAGGGCAGGACTACTACCTTCGTGGATATGCTACTCGCCACGGCCTACGAAGAAACTTGATGCACTTTGATTCACAGGGAGCAAAATCTGAAATTGGAGAAATGAAACTTTTTTCTGTTTGTGCATGTCAGGAGCATGTGCTTGCAGAATCGTACATGATGATACCAAACTGCCAGAAACGTCTCGAAACAGCCCTTGCAACGTTGGAGAGAGCCGTGGTAAGATGGTGTTATCGCATTCCTCTATTACCACTTTTAGACTATCTATTTCAATCAGAGTATGTGACAAATGGGAGCTTTTCTCGCTTGCAGAGTGAGTGTGAAGCAGTCACAACTCCAGACGAATGTGAAGAGCTGTTGGCCGCTAATCAGCTCATAGCTCAAGTGAAACCCATATTCGCAGATCTGCAAATGGCATGAGAGCGACACACGTAACTGATTTGGTAGCTTGTTCTTCAGGCACTTTTGACTCGCACTACTGACAATAATTGTTGCTGCGAGGCAGTTTGAGGTAAAAAACTTTTACAGTGGAATTAGTGAACAACAATTGGTCGTTTCCATTTCGACCACATGATTTGGTGGGCATTTCGGAACTGGTTGTCACACTTCCCGTGACACTAATTGCTTTTCTGTCATCCCTGCCACTCTGGGGTATTTGCTTGAAACGCGTGATAGATTTAAGACCCCGTCCGCACAATCTGCACAAAGTGACATTAAGTCCCACGGTCACCACAACAATGTGACCGAGCCATGCACAAAGCAAACATCAATACAGAAAAGTAGATTTACAGAACTGACAAGAAAGTTTGGTAGGCATACCGCTCCCCGGGAAGTGGCGACATGCACTTCTAAAGCATCCAAGCGCCGGGCGTCGAAACAGTCATCAACTGCTGCGCTGTAGCTGGAGAGCAGGAAAAATGAATGGTTATGTGCTCCCCCATTCCTCATCTCGTCCTCCAGATGGCGCTCTCAGCGAAGTTGCTGAACCCGATCCATGGAGCGTTACGGACAAAGAAAAAGAGGACCCAAAAAATTGCATGGAGCCTGCCACTTGACTCCATATATTGCGCCGAGACATAAGGAATGAAGTTTAGAAGTTCGTAAGTTCGTAAGATCGTAAGATCGTAAGATTCGATGGCCTGGCTAAATTTACCCTTGCATGGTGTAGAATACTTGCCCTACATTCGAGTTTTGGAGCAAGCTCGCACTCGAATGTACTCCCCCATGTGAAAGCACCATCTAGGAATCTGATGAAATTCTGGTGATGGAATTTTGGGGCTACGGCGATGGGCTTCGAGAGGTCCACGAACCAGATGGCTTCACGGATTCCAGGACTTGCACGGCTTCGCCCATGGTGGGCCGATTTGACGCCACTTGAGCGCTACATACGAGCGCCAGCTTCAGGACCTGAACCACCTCGCTTTCGGGAAAAAGCGTGAGCTTGGGATCAAAGCAGTCGGGTCCATCTCCACTCTCCAAGGTGCGGATCACGAACTCCGCGAGCGCATTCCCAGCACCACCGTCAGGATTCGGCTCCGGGTGCCGCCCTGTGACGAGCTCCAGCAGCACCATGCCATAGCTGTACACATCGCATTTTGGCCCCACACCAGGATTCGGCCCCGCGAGCAGCTCCGGAGCCGCGTACGCGCGCGCCGCGTTCGCCTTCCCCCTCGCAGCGTACGCGTCCAAAAGTGGTGACAGTTTCATCAGTCCAAAATCGCTTATTTTTGGTTCAAAGCTCGCATCGAGCAGGACATTCCTAGACGACAAGTTCAAATGCAACACTTGCGAGCGAAGATCATGGTGCAGGAACGCCAATCCGCGCGCTAGCCCAATCGCTATACGAAACCGCCGCGACCACACCAGCGTCGTAGCGGCAGATCCAATTCCGGGATGCAAATGCGAGGTGAGGGTACCATTAGGGACGTAATCTGATAATAAAAGTTGCATCGACGACGACCAGTAATAGCCCTGCAAAGTGACGAGATTGGTATGCCGCAACTCGCCCAAATAGTCCATTTCCGACTCAAATTCATCCGAGTTTTTGATCCTACCGAGTGTTTCCAGCTTCTTTATAACGATAGATAAGTCGTCATCGAACGTGGCGCGGTAGACTGTGCCGATGGATCCGCGCCCGATTAGACACTCCTTGTTAAGCAATGCCTTGGTGCCCGTTTCCCAGTCCTCGAATCGGCTGGGCAAGGTTTTGCTGAAGAGGACGAGCTTCCCAACAATCGGCACCACCTGATCGGGTGATGGGGGAGTGCTCTCGTACACGAGAATCTCCGTCTTGGGCGGTTCCTTCTGCTTTCGCATCACCCAAATGCTGGCGAGCGTTATCAGCACAACGCCAAGCGCGATTGCGCCAGCTGCGGCGATAGCAATCAGTGCCGACACGCTTAACAACCGGCGCGTTGTGTGCTTCATGATTGACGGCGACGGTGACGGTGACGGCACGAGCTCGCAGGGTGCCGTCAATGGCGGCCCGCACAAGCCTGTGTTACCCAGGTAGCTGGTGTTGTCGAAGCGCACGAACGCGTTCGTCGTCGGAATCATCCCAGAAAGATTGTTGTACGAGACGTTGAACGCCACCAGGTTTACCAAGTTGCCTAAACTGGCCGGAATAGTGCCGTTCAGAGAGTTATTCTGCAGGAGCAATTCTCGCAAACCCGAAATTCCCCCGAGCTCCGTCGGAATGGCGCCCGTCAGATTGTTAGCCGACAAATCTCTGCAACCACAGATCCCAATAATCAAACCAAAAAGCCGATCGGCCATTGCGCAAGCTCACATAGATCGGAGAATGAAGCGTAGAGGTGGAGGTAATGGAGATTGGGGATAGCAAATTGGAGAACGAGCGAGCTTACAATCGTTGCAGCGAAGTAAGATTGACGAAACTCCCCGGGATGGAGCCGGTGACCTTCATGTTGGCGAGATTAAGGCTCCGTAGCTTAGCGAGGGCTCCAATCTCGGGCGGGATGGCGCCGTTGATAGCGTTCCCAGTGAGGTCCAAGGACGTGAGATTGGAAAGCAGGGCAAGCTGGGAGGGAATGGTGCCCGTGAAGTTATTGCGGTGCAGATCCAAGAACTGGAGCAGTCCCAGAGCACTGAGCTCGGCGGGTACAGCGCCTTGGAGTCCATTAAATGCGACATTTAAGCCCTCCAGAGTGGTGCACTTCCAAAGCGTGCTGGGGATCGCGCCTGAGAATTGATTTTCTGCGAGTGACACGTACCGCAGGGTTTCGCAGAACTGGAACAGATCGGGCGGAATCTGGCCCGTGAATGCATTCCTGGACAAGTCTATCATGCGCAACCGCGACAGCGCCCCCAGCGACGCTGGCACCGCGCCACTCAAACCATTGTCGCTCACATTCAACTTCCACAACGTCCCTGCAAACACCCACCCAACCATCAAGCCTCGCTCAGCCATAGCCACCGTTGAAAGCGAGTCCACAAACTAAAAGCAGCCAAAGAGCAACCACAAACGTACCGATTTCTGAAAGCTCGCCGGGAAGCGTCCCCGTAAAACCATTCTGTGAGAGGACGAGCGTGCGAAGCTCAGTGAGGTTTCGCAACACGGGCGAAATGGGGCCCGAGAGTTGCGTCCCCTGCAGCAGCAGACGTTGCACTTTGAGGTTGTAGTTGCACGTGACGCCGTCCCAGAGACAAGGATACTGATCGGCCGCATTCCAAGAGTTGAGCACCCCCGTAGGATCCTGGAGTGCGGCTTTGAACGCGAGCAGCGCTTCGCCATCCGGACTCACCGCCGCAATGCTCTTAACCAAATACACTAAAATCACTAACGCTACCCCATACCCCACGCATCGCACTGTAACTCTATCTCGCCACCACTGCCTCGCCTCTGTCATCGTCACTCAACTCCATACCCACCTCATCAAATTCCAGCTCCTGAATTACGCAATCACCTGATCAGCATTGCCCATAAAGACGAAACCTGTAACCTGTCGCAACTCCTACGTAGCCTTCAGCCATAGAATCATCAGACACTGCAGTTCACATTGTGCCAAATTGACACCCTCTCTCACGTATCGTCACAGTCCGTAAGCTCGCCTGCGCTCCATCTCTGCCCCAATTGCTCAGTCCCGAAAGCTACATTGCTGTCCCCGTCGCCATCGCCACACAAACAGCACCGCAATGAACGTACACGCAAGCAACCACCGAGCTGGGACAGACCACCGGCAGCTCTTGAGCTCAGTGGTACCTGGCAGCGATCACGTGTACATCATACCACAAAGACATGATGCGAGCACAAGTGAAAGTGGTGAACCGTTAGCTTGAGAGAGATCAGCGGACAGTGGCTACGGCGGAGAGCGAGGAACTTACAGGGCTTGGCGGAAGGGAAAAGGAGGGTGATGGCAAAACAGGCTCTATGATTGCATGTGTCCGGCCCGGGCTCCTTTAGGGGAATTAGCCTAGTGTGATGTGTTTATAGAATCCTTTTTTTGCTTTTGCGTGCTATTATTATATGCCCCCCATGGAGGCGCCCCTCCCCCATGCCAGATGGCGGAGGTGAGTATTGCCATTGGCAGCCCTGGCCTCACATGCCTGCAATTGATGGACGACGCAGTCAGTGGGGCTCAGTTCGTGTGCACTCTTCGTCCTCCCACATGAGCCAAATGGCATTGGCATTGGCAGTGCCCCCTGTGGCCCCACTTTTTTATTACTTTATCTCGTAACCGGAGCCCTGATCGAGCATTATGCTTCCTTAGAATGCTGTGTTGCTCTATGCCATTCACATGTCTATGCGTGTAACAGCTTCCACTCTATGTGTCCACTCTGTATATATTTGAGTTAGATTTGAGTGCAAAGGGTTAAGTTTTGAGCTATATTTTCTTTGTAAATTATTTGGTAGTTTTCACCACTGCAAGGTCATTATTTGTGCAAAGAAATTTTTCTCATGGATTTTTTTTTGTTCAAGGGTGTTGTTAGGTAAACATTTTTGTAGATGGTGGATCTTTTATCACAATGAGTCTATTGGTAGCAATTTCACTTCAAAGCAAAAGTGTTGAGATTTTTTGCTGTAATTTTGTACTGCAATGCTATAATCTCGCAATCCATGAGGCCTCATAAACTCAAAATTTGAGCCACATGATGTACAAGATTATATGGTTAAGATTTGTATGAGTTACTTTTGTTTCCATTTATGACACTTTTCTTGAGTATGTGTTTGTTTTTGTACAAATGAGTCAAACCATTAATGGGTTGAATAACTGGGATTGACATAGTAATTGAAAATCTCAAAAAAGTAATAGATACTTGACAACAAAGTGTTGAACTGGCCTATCACTAATGGTAATTAGCTAGCCATGGCCAAACATGGCCCATATTTAAATACCTTAACACAAAAGTTGTCTTCGCTAATTTGCATGCCAAACATTCGTATTATCCTTGGACGAATTACCAATTTCCACCACACAAATTATACTTGATTTAGGATCCATCCCTACAAAATTATGTCAAAAATAGACTTGAATAAGGAAGTTCCTGACTCTTCAGGTTTCAACTTGTCATCCAAAATGTCAAATTTTGACAATGGGCCCGTAGAATATCACGTTTAGCACCAAAGTATGTCAAAATGAGCAACTTCTTGTGAGGCTACTAAGGAATGTCAACAAGTAATTCATCAAATAGGTGATGATTTGCTTGAACTAGAGATTTGTTGAAGAGTCACGTGGGCATATCCTCAAGGGTAGGTCGAAAACATCAATGGGCATCTATTCATACCAACCCCACAAGTGATTGATGTTCTTATTTATCTATTTTTTAGAACACCAAATTTTTTTTTGGCTACGAGATACCATATTAAAAATTTAGAAGAATTGTGGTGACCACCACGGAAATATCAATTCAATCATGCAGTCGGTGGCCCATGTACACATTGCACCCACCAAATCCGCCTTCTCTTGGGCTTGCTTAGATTCTCATCAAACTGTTCAACTCAATTTGTCACTCAAATAGTTATAAACAATTTGTAAAGAACAATCTTATGCATAGTTTACAGGTCTTTGAGTCATTACCGACTACACTAAATTTGATAATTAGTGTTAGATACACTAATTTACATAAACATGTTATAAGTTTTTACTGTTGTTCAATAATTTTACCCACTATATTGGCCAAGATGGGGTCCTTATATAGTATCAGAATCAATGCTCTTGGGTAATTTTTTAAACAAAAGTAAAAACTTATAGCATTTTCAAATCTTATAATAATCTAACACTAATTATCAAATTTAGTGTAGTTGTAGTGGACAGTTTATTTACTAGTGCAAAGGGTATAATTAGGAGTGTGGTGAAACTACCCCAACAACATGTTTCACTAGTTGTGTGTTGTTGGGATCTCAAATTCATTTGTAGCATTATGGGCAACCACACTAGTAAAACCTTGGGCTTATTGTCACGTGACATGCAATCACTTTATGGGTAATGTCTTTTTTTTGGAGATCATAAGAATATTAAGGTACTATAGACACATTGTAAACAAGGTTTCTTCACAACTTTAGAATGGTTTTGTAGCTCCAACTCTAAGATCCAATGGCGTTCAAGAGAATAAGGAAACTGCCAAGTGAAAAAACTAACACCGAGCTTATTCAAAATTATTATTTTTACTGTATAAGATTGTTTTTCAGGAGATACTTTTACCCAAATTGTCTCGTTGCCCGGTTCCTTTCTCCCAAGCGGCCACCAAATAAGCTACTTTCCTTGTGCCAAAGTTGCGGAGTTGCGCTATTACAAATGCCCTAAGCTACTATCATAATAGTACTCCCACCATAAAGAAAAAACACCATGATCTGGTTCAAATACCAATCCCACTATGGTAGAGCAGCCAAAAATGGCGCAGTGCCGAAAATGGAGCCCTAGTAATCTTCACTGTCATGTACATAATAGCTTCTTCATACAACAGTACCATGTACACACTGCAAAGATTATAGGGCGTCACTTTAGGGCACCATTTTAAGAACACATGTATTTCCATCTTTAAAAATTCATTACTTATTGTAGAAGAGTCGAAAAATGATGATTCCACTTGCTCTAGTTTTCTACTAATTTTCCCCTTGCACAAAAATTGCTTGCACTGACAACATTCTTGTAGATTTTTTGTGCTGAAAACTGCGCCATTATAGGACACCTTACCAAATAATTCCAAGATTCCATCCAAACCATATCCATTTATATCATTGATATACAAAAATCCAACCAGTTTTAGCAAATCATGGTGTTTTTTTTGAGACGTAGGGAGTAATAAAATTGGGCTCTCTTCAACAACAACCGGCATGGAGTCCACCCCCTGATCACATCAGCTTAGGCTTTCAAGTTAAACCTTTTGCAACCTCAAAGGACAAGGAAAATGATGTTGCTACATTATTTCTTGAAAAAAGGTACACCTAAACATTTATCAAAATTTAATATCAACCTGTACCCATAGTTTTTCCTTTATGTAGTTGATTGAACCTAACAAGCTCTTGTACATTGCCCATTCACATTCAAATAACATGCACAACAAGAGTAATCTAACCAATTATTGTATTGATTGAATATCCCCCCCCCTATAATTTATTTGTGGAATGGCACAAGTTTTTGAAACGTGTGCGAATTTTAAATGTGGATGATTGTATCAATGAGAATCGTGATATTTGGTTTCATCTAATTGGCTATGGGGAATAGTAATAGTACTAGGTGCACCGCAAACTTGACACCCTACATCCTAGCTAAATCGAAAATTTTCTATTTGTGTTGAATTTATTGTTTGGTTTTGGACGATGCCCATCTTTTGAACCTCTTACCCTATGCCCGATGTCGAAATTTGACATATTGAATGACAAGCCGCAACTTTGACGTCGTCATGCAACGTTCATGCTCAACAAGTTTTATTGGGTGTAATTCCAAATCATGTCTAGGGTTTGCAAGAAAAATTTCACAATGTAGGGTCAAAAAAGTAAAACTCCGTTGTTGTTTTTTCTCGAGGAGCTATCGAGGTCGTCTAAAGTTGTTGCATAATGAAGTTGAGGTGTCCATTGCTCGGGCGAAGGGGACGGGGTAAATGCGAGAATGAATGAGTGGGTTCATGTCATGGTACTCGACAATTCATGGCTTGCCAACTTTATTCATATGATTTTACCATCATGCTACCTTTTATGGGGTGCCGCATCCTATTCAGGGAATTACTCAAGGCGCACTATGGGTGCCTCATGTGAAATCATTCTATGTGCTGTTGTACCTCCCCAGCGATGTGGTAGTCACCGGAGTGCACATGTGAGTCTTTAATACAAACACCTTCTTTGAGAGCATACCGAATGCGCTAGTAAATGTGGTCAACCACGGTGGTCCTAAGATCATCGGTATCGCAGCCCCTCCAAGCACGCGGTGGGTTTATGGTAAGGTGTCCTAAAATGGCGCAGTTTTCAGCACAGAAAATCTACAAGAATGTTGTTAGTGCAAGCAATTTTTGTGCATGGGAAAATTAGTAGAAAACTAGGACAAGTGGAATCATCATTTTTCGACTCTTCTACAGTAAGTAATGAATTTTTAAGTATGGAAATATAGGTGTTCTTAAAATGGTGCCCTAAAGTGACGCCCTATAATCTTTGCAGTGTGTACATGGTACTGTTGTATAGAAAAGCTATTATGTACGTGACAATGAAGATTACTAGGGCTCCATTTTCGGCACTGCGCCATTTTCGGCTGCTCTACCATATTGAGGGAGAAATTTGGAAGAACAATGAAGAGCCACACTCTAATTTGACGTGATTTACACATTCCTCAATGTGATATTCCTAAAATAAGTGTCCCAAGGACACAACAATCAATTTTTCATTCAATGGTCATTATAAAAAGGAATAATTTTATCTGGAGGGGAACTTTTTGAGTATCGAGGGACTCATGGAAGATTAAGGGCCAAGGTCATTAGGAGGGGGCACCCCTAAACTAGTGCTACGAGCGTTTCTCAACGCCCCATCAGCCAATGGGGTTTTTTCCTCATAATCCCTGGAATTTTTAATTTGGACCCCTAACGACCTTTTTTGATAATTTTGAAATAAAAATGGAACCTTTAGCCCCAAGTTACACGTCAAGCCTACTCCTTGGCATTTTAAGCCTGTACATCAAATATTTAGGGGGCTCTTTACCCCTCTCCCTTCCCTGCCTCCGAGAAATGATCGTAACACTAATTTACAATCATCCACTTTGAGGGGTAGTTGCCCCTCGAAAAATAGCGATAGCGGGTCCAACAAGAGATGGAGTGGGGCATGTTTTAGCCAACCCCCCTTGAGAATGGCATTTTTGGGACAAATATCCTTTGCGGTGCGAATGCTCTATGGACACGATAATGCTCGCGCAAGTCTCCACAACAACTTTGTAACCTTGTTACTACTGGGCCCCGCTCTACTACTCGCTCTCCTCCTTCCTAGCTCCACAAGTAGTCCCGCCCCTACCATTGGAACATCCTTTGTGCCTGCTCGTAGATTGTGCATGTTGGCACACAATAAATGACATTTATCTTGTTTTCACCATTGCAAGGCTATTGCATGAGCCAAAAATTGTTTCATATGGATTCTTTTTGCAACATGGGTATTATTGAGATAAAGATGAACCACTTTTAAGCTGGTGATTACTTCCTTGTAATAGCTTTGTTGGTAGAATTTCCAATCTTAAGTAAATATGATGAAATTATCAATGTAACTTGTTTTGCAAACTGATATGTTATCATCTCACAATCAATAAGGCCTTATCACTCAAATTTTGATCTCAAGATTTACAACAAGTCTACTACAAGTTTGTACGCTTAAGATCTCTAGTGCTTATCTTCATTCTCATTTAAAACACTTTTAAAAAAAATGTGATTCTTGGTTGAAGATTTTACCTCGAGACGTCTAGGGATTAGTACTCTTAGACTATAGGATATTCTGATCTCATATTTGAAAACTTCAAAAGGGTGTTATGCATTCTTGAACATGGGCGAATCGATTGAAAGCGGACATTGAAGAATGAAAATTAAATGAATGAAGAATGTAATTGTTCATTTGTATTAGATAAAATATAAAAATTATAAATTAAATAGTCCAAAAGAAAAGAAACAAAAATCTAAGCTTATTTTCCTATGAACTTGTGGTAAATATTATTGATCCAAAAATGCAAGAAACAAACAAAAATAGAATATTCGCTTGTAGGTTTATTTGCTGTTTGGCACAAGATCTGGTTATTATGCAAAAACAGTTAAATACAGTATAGTGGGCTTGGTTATCCCTGGAATGTTCCTTCCCAAAAGGGAACGGTACATCAAAAGGCAATCAATTAGGGGGATTAATTCCCACTTCCAAATTAAAGCACTCTTATATTAGAGGAGCCAAATAATTGTTACAAAACAGGAGACCTAATCATAGACATCATCACAATTTTGTGCCAAAAAAACAAAATTCCACCTAAGGGCCTCTCTCCTTGAAAAATCATGGGCCACTATTATGAAGGGCCATTCATATGTCTTCTCTTGAAACCCAAATTTAAGTCTTCTTTTTGAGAAAATAGTGGTCCTCCATTTCAGGAAACAATATTCATAGCCAAAAAGGCAGAGACAAGATGACAAAGCCTCCAAATTTGTATTACGGGTTCTAATTTTACTTCAAGTGCTTGCCACCTCCCTAAAATAAAAAAATAAAGAAAGAAAAAGAAAAAGGAAAAGGAAAGAAAATAAGATTGTAATATCATAAATGTTACATTATTTTCAGTTTTTATTTTATTTTATTGAAGTTTCATAATGCAATAAAATTTAGAAATATTGGGAAATAAGGGAAGTGTCAAAAACACGTGGACAATGCAAACCACATGTTGATTAAATCTGAGCAATGGTCTATCATTTATTAATGATTCAATTATAATCCAAATGAGGTAATTCTTCTTTAGACGATCCCCCATTAAAATATGCTCCAAGCTTGCAATAGCATTTTTATTATTTTGTTTTATTATTTGTTTTCCTAAATTTTATTTTGGTACCACTAAATTCTTATTGTGGTAGTTGACCAGTGTGAAAAGGCTGGGCTTTGTCGGTCGGAAGCTGTATACAATTGACTTTTTTTAGATTTGATTATTTGGCTTGAGCCAATGAAGGATTGATGCAATAACAATTGATTGATACGAACATCGATTTTGTTGAAGATTTTGATAAAATCAGATTTTGTATTTTTTAATTCTTACTTTTGTATCCACACAATGTATTAACCCTTAAAGGTCTGAACAACCATATTTTGGTTGCTAGAATACAGCGTATTTTGGTTGTATTGGAATGAGTGCACACCTTTAATAGATTTGAGTTCAAAGAACAAGTTGACATATAAATCCATGCGGTTCTAGTAAGCTTTTAACCCTTAAACGCCCACGATGTCGAAAAACGACATCTTGGATGAACATCAGAAACTTTGACGAGCCATATCTTCTTCATCCGAGGTCCGTTTTGGATGAAATCACTTGCATTAGGTTCCAAATCAAGTCTAGTTTGTGTTGTAAAATTTTCAAGCCCATACAATAAAGGTGTGAATTAATGGAATGCACTTTAGTGAAGACAACTCTTATTTTTGGGTTTCCAAGCATGGGGCATGTATTACCATTGCAAGCCAATTATATGAAATTTAAAATAGTTTTTCATGATTTTTTTTTCATGGTCATGATCTTAAGGTGATTCTTAACAACTTTGTAGTGAGAAATTTTTTGATCCAAATGATTTTGCTATTGGATTTGCAATAATGTTTTGTCAGTGTAAAAAGTGAGAAAATGGATGATATTTGAGGAGCTATATCTCCCTCATCCACCGTTGGATTTCAACTTATTTTTTTGGGATGGCCTCCAATTAGGATCTAGTCTAAGTGGTAGAAACCTTAACAAGATCGAAGATGTTTTGAAGATAAGGTATGAAATTGAATGCAAAGGGTCTAGTTTTGGACTATTTTTTCTTTGTAAAATGTTCGGTAGTTTTTACCATTGCATGGCTTTTATTTGAGCCAAGAAATTTTTTTGATGAATTTTTGTTAAGTAAAGGACTTATTAAGATGAAGGTGAACATCTTTCTAGTTGGCGATTTTTTCATTGCAATAGGCATATTGGTAGCATTTCCACCTCAAAGTGAAAATGATGAAAATTTGCAGTTTGTTTTTGATATTAATATGTTATGATCCCCTGATCTATAAGGCCTCATGACTCAAATTTTGGTCCACATGATCTTCAATAAGTCTATTACAAGTTAGTACGGTTGAGATCTTAATAGCTTCTCTTGATTTTCATTTATGACGATTTCTATGGAAATGTACTTTTCTGCTAAAAATAGGCTCGGGCGTTTAGGGGTTAAGATCACAATATAGAGTTTCTTGTTGGTAGCAAATCTCAATTATACGCCACTGTACATACTATCTCCAAGGGACCTTTAAGGGTTAACCCCTAAAAGATCCTTGATACAAAATTGTCTAACTGATTATCGAAAAAAACCTTCTTCTACTTCAGGCCTAAAGAAATTCAATCTAAGCATTAACCCCTAAACGACCAAGGCCTCCGATTTGGCTGTTTTGTTGTTTCGGGCAGCCTAGATGAAGGGGTTAGAATCAATATTTTTGCCTAAGATTTTTATTGGATGTTCCCTATACTACAAGGTGTATGTGGGAAAAATTGCAAAGTCAAACTCCACTTTTGGAGTCTTAAAACGCAAATTTTCGTTTTCAGCTTTGGGGCGGGCAGAAAAAAACTTTTTATTTTTAACTTTTTTTTGAGATTTTTAAAAAATTTCTTTTCTTGACTAATTTCCTACTTAGGTTTCCAAGTGACCCAAGTCAAAACTTTTACTAATTTCACAAGGGCACCCTTCAAAAAATTACAAGAACTAGATCCAAAGTTTCTGTAATATTACAATTTTTTCTTTCGAAATTTGCTAAAATTTGAGATTTAGGAATTTTTTGAATTTCTTTTTTCTCAAAATTCACAAACTCATGAAGGCACCTACTCACCATTCATTTTCCCCCTAAACCAAATACGACAAATGTGGTGCATGTTTTACCGAATCCTTGATTTCTACCTTCTTCTAGTAAATAAATTGCATGAAGGTTCAAAAAACCAAATGAGTGTCTAAAATTCTGCGTGGTAATGCTCAACTTAGTTACCTACACGGAAAAAAATATAAGCAAGATGTTTGAGGTATTAACCCTGGAACGTCGGAGCGGCCATTTTATGTCCGATGAACAGAACATTTTCACTGTAACCTGTTATTGCGGGATGAATTTCATTCATGATTTTTGAAATTGGATTTATGAATGATAATAGCATATCATGGAATTCATTTGAGGTCATTTAAGGTATTTCCTAAGATCACATGTGGTATGAAAGTTGAAAGAATGGTTAAAAACAAATCACCACAAAGTGCATTTCTGCAACTTTTTCCTACTTTTATTAAGTCTCAAATTTAGGCAACTAAATGATCTCTTTTGAGTTCAAGCTCAATTCATAAAATGAATCTTACCAAGTCTTGTTTCTACTCCAAGTTAGAATTTCAAGAAATTTCTAATATCTAGTGATTTCTCGACACCTTAAGTTTACATGCCTATAGGGTCTCTTTCTCAATTTTCAAATATAGCATGACACGAAACCATGGATTACACCATGCTATTCTTCACTACAATGTCCCCTTATTCCAAAAATTTCAGATTTTTTGAAAGTGATTTGTATTTGATATGAATTATTTTTGGTTTTTCTTTGAAAATTCACTTGAATTTCAAATCTTCCCAAAAAAATCTGAAATTTTTACAGCATATGAAAAGCATGTGATCACATCTACGAAAAATAAAATAAAATATTTTACTTTCAGGTAAAGTGGCGAAATGGAGGATTCAGAGTAAGACATATCAAAGTTCAGGCCACGGTTATGGGCTCCGACGTTCTAGGGTTAAGCATCACAATATCGTTTGCACAAAGTAGACTATGTCTGCTGAAAAAAAGTTTGCATCAACTTTGAATGTTACGATCTTAGAAATGGAAAAGATCTAACGGTTGAAATTTTAAACACTATTGCTCCTGATAGTTATCTTTAAGATCCTACGCTTAATAGTTTCAAAAAATTGTGAAAAAAATTCTCATACACCAAAGTTTACAAGGTGGTATGAAATCGCAGTTTTGGAGTTTGGAGCTCTCAAAACACCATGGTCGTTTAGGGGTTAATTAGAAGATCCACCTGTAGGATTTTTAAAGTTAACCCCTAAAGGTCTGAGCATGCCGTGGCGACCAGTAGAATACAGTGTATTTTGGTTGTGTTTGGAGTGAATGCACACCTTTAAGGGGTTTGATTTCAGAGAAGAAGTTGACATTTGAATTAATGCGGTTCTAATGAGCTATTATGTATCCAGTTTAGAGTTTCTTGTTGGTAGCCAATCCTAATTATACGACAGCGTACATACTATCCCCAAGGGACTTTTAAGGGTTAACTTGACCCTTTACTTAGATGTTGATTTTTCTCCGATTTTGAGATTATAATGGTTAAAGTTGGCAAAGTGCTTGTAATCCCAATTACAAAATTCGGGTTTCTTGGATCTTTAGGGGTTAAGTGTTTGGAGTATGCATTGAGAACTTGGGCAATTTCTTGTCCGGCGGAAATTAGTAATATTTGTATGGTAAACTGTCCCTACACAGAAAATCAATTAGATTGTTGTAACTTCAGAACTTCCCCAAGAATTGAGAGTTTACATTTATTTTTAAAGTTTTGTTTTTTGTACATGTAGAAGAGGTACCAAGGCATGATCTCACTGTTTGGATTTCCAATCCAAGAAATTTTTTATAGTGTCAAAGACTGGCCTTTGTATTTGCATTGCAACATACCTCCATGTGAATAATCAAGCATTTCTATATGTGGCAAAGGTCCAATAAGGGTAAAAATTAAATCAACGCAACCGTAACTTCTTTAGGAACAAAGATTTGAAGAGTCTCAATTAAAATTTACTCTTAAGATAGTTTTGTCTCACGAAACATTTTACAACTAGGCAATAAAAAACTTTTTCTTCAACTTTGAACATCATCATCTCACAATTGGTGAGAAATTTGAATCTAAGATTTCATACACACATACATGTACATGTTAGGTACTAGATCCTACGGTCACATACTCAAAAGTTACTCAAAAGTTGAAAATTTGCACCCTGCAATGACTGAGGGTTGTTTTGAGGCTTTTGGCAGTTTCGAGGCCTTAGGACATTACGGGATAAATTTATGCAAGCTAAATATAGTAACTCACAGGTGACCAAAGTCAAAACGGCCCAAAACTGGCCTCTCACAAACTTTAGGGGTTAACCCCTAACTCTCTTTAAAACCCGAAACGGGTTTCGGAGGTTCCCGCTAAAGAAAAACTCATACAACTTTGACCATTATAATCTCACAAATGAGGAAGAATGAACGGTTCAAATTTGGTATGTGAGATGAATGTCAAGTGAACTTTGAGATCTTACGGTTGAATCTTTCAAATAATGCTTGGATTGAGATTTTTTGAGCTGAATCTAAAGGAAGGTCAAATTTTGTGACTTAGACCGTTTTGCAACAAGGAGAGTTAGGGGTTAAAGGAAGCTCTCACAAGCTCTTGAGGACTTTGTAGACAACATTCATTTATCATACTTAAGCCGCATACAATTTTGACTTTGGATCCTCCACCTAAAGTTATACTACACACATGCATCCTCCATGTGTCCGTGAATCAAATTCAAACCAAGTTGAAGTGTGCTAACTGCATGCAAACATTTTAATGCACACAAGTTCCACCGAAAACACAAAAGGAAGTGACTTAGGGCAGACCACTCCATTTGAAATATAAACTGAAAAAGATATTTTGTTTCTATAACTTTGACTCTAGATCTATATGGTGAAATCTGATAAAAATTGGTGAGAAGATTTATTGAATTTCTGAAAATTGAATTACCTCCTCTAACTATACTTGCAGACTGATGTGGTCTTTTGCCATTTCTAGCATCCTAGGTTTTTGGTTAGAATCAATGTTTCTGACTAGAGTGTTCCATATACTACAAGGTGTGTGTGCAACGTATTTCAGAGTCAAATTCCAACTCTAGAGTTTTTGAGCGCAGATTTTAGTTTCCACACCCTAGGTATGCAGAAAAAAACTTTTTTCTTTTTGATTTTTTTTTTTGGAATTATGTTCACGAACAAATTACCATTTGAGTTCCAAAGGACTCTAAGTCAAAAAATTACCAATTCCACAAGGGCAACCTCCAAATCTCTACAAGAGCAAGCTTCAAAGTCTCTAAAAATTTCACTAAAAACTTTTCCACAAAACATTGGATGTTTTGATCTTGCGAAAAATAAACATCCAACAGTCAATTTCTTGACCACTGACTAAAAACTGGCTTACTTACAAAATATTCCGTTTGAAAGCCTAGAAATACTTTTAAAAACTAATTCACACTCCAGGAAGCGCATAGAGGTAGAAAATAAAAATTCTCACGTTCCAAGCTCCAAAAAAACACACAAGAAAATCCAGAGATTAACCCCTAAACGACCAGGGCCACCGATTCGGCTCTTACAGGCAAGGCCAAAAAAAATTTACAGTCAACTTCAAATGTTATGATCTCACATCTAGTGATGATCCAACGGTTGAAAATTTTCACACCACTACTTATGGTAGTCTACTTCAAGATCCTACGGTTGAAATTATAAAAAAAATCCAAAAATATTGGACGTACCCCCATTAGTACATAGTGGTCAGTGTTGGGATTTTAAGCTCCAAAAACACACAAGAAAATCCACGGATTAAAAATAACTTAACATTACTCACAAATTTCAGATGTGACCGTCCGGAGGTCACTCTAGGAAGTAAACCATTGCAGCTCAAGTACAACATTCACTGGTGTGTACTACACTGCATTATCACACCTCCTGCCAATTAGCCGCCTTAATCCTGTCACCACTCACTTAACTTAACTTACTCCCCAAATTACAGACGATTCTATTTTATTTTATTTCCTGCAATCATGTTTCCTTTTGTGGCTGTCACCCCCTGCCTGCCAACTTAGGATTTAACTTAGGATACCCCCTTTAATTTCCTCTTCTTGTCTTTTTTGGCTCTCAAATTAACTTACTTAGGCCTATGTTATGATTTTTGTGAGCTAGGTGACGGCTGTACCTTTTGGTTTGGCAGATGCTCTCTCTCTCCTTTATGTTTCCACTGGCAAAGTTGGTAAGGGGATTTATAGTATAAACAGAACCTTGTGTATACTCTAGTCTGTGTTGTGTTGTGTGAATGTCTGCCTGTACTATCACTTTCACAATAATGCTGCTCATTTTTGTCTCTGTGCTTGTGGCATGTGATGTGGGGGTCTTGGTGTATTCTTATTTTAACCCCTAACTTTTCTTAAAACCCGAAATGAGTTTTGAGGTTCAACTCAGCAATCTTTGACCATTATAATCTCAGAAATGAGGAAGAACAAACTGTATGTGAGAAGAATGTCAAGTGAACTTTGAGATCTTATGGTTGAATCTTTTGAATAATGCTTAGATTGAGATTTTTTGAGCGTAATCTAAAGGAAGATCAAATTTTGTGACTTTTCACTGTTTTGCAACAAGGGAATTTAGGGTTTAAGGTATTGAGAAGCCACCCACAATACCAATTCTTCTCTCTCATTTGCAAATGAAAGTATTTTCCCTTAAAGAAGAAGAATAATGAGCCACTTTTTACTGGTTGATGGACTTTGAGGTAGGTCTTTGCTCACAAAATTGAAAAATTAAATTGTTCACATTGAGTAAGGGATGTATAAGGTAGCCGAGGCTTCACTAGCAGATTGACGAGCTCATTGGTGGAGTGACTAAGGTGATACATTTTGAGAAATGTGCACAATATGTGAAAGAGGTAAGTGGACCAATTGAAATCATGAAGTTAGAATTAGTATCAGTAGTGAATTTTGGAGGTGGACGACTAGATGTAGCAAAAAAAATTCACTCTACCAATGTGGGGACATTAGAATGTGAAATTGGAAGCTATAATGTACCTCTTATAGTACTTGATTGCTTCTGGTGAGTATACTACCCCTAGTGAGCGAGCGATTCTCAATGCCATGTGCTTTATATTTATGCTAACTTACCTCCGGAAAATTTTTAAAAGCTAAACTAGGTCTATACGGATATCGGGTGGCACATTTGAAGGGGTTAAGATTGATATTTTTGCTTAAGATTTTATTGGGTACTCCCTATATTGCAAATTGTATGTGGTGAAACTTGCAAAACCAAATATCAATTTTAAAACCTTCATCTAGAATTATTAGGTTTTGAGTTACAAACTGGTAATTTGAGTTAAGACTAATTCTTTTTTTGGAAATATGTTCATAACCAAACCACTACTCAATCATGTTCCAAAGTGACCCAAGTCAAGTAACTTACGAATTCTACAAAGTCAATTTTACAATTTTGAAAGAGAGTATGAAGATTCAAGAGCAAAAAGCAATGTGCCTGAATCTCCATCACTGCGTCAGAATGTGGCTGCCATGGTGCCATCTTACACCCGATTCAACATCATACTCATTCATCAATTGAGCTGCCCATTTCCATTCATTTGGCTCATGGTAGAGTACTTTGAATTGCTTTATTTGTTGTGAATGTCTTAGAGGTTCCCAAAATCAATAGGATGTTAGTTTGAAGTAGCGCTTTATGTGGAGAATCAAGCCGTACATGAGGTCAATGAAGGGTTCATTGCTTGTGGTTCAAAACTTAACCCCTAAGAGCCCAATCAATCATTTTATGGTCGATCCCGAATTCTAAAGAGCTCATAAATGCTAAAATAAAAGCTAAATACATTGAATCATAATCTTCAGATAAAACAATTCATTGTGTAAGTCTTTTGAGTTTATTTAAATCTCTTTTGCTAAAAAGATGCAAGGTTCTATTTGACCTCTATGATCTTTTCATTGTATACATCTCAACAATCCTATCTAGGGTTGTGTTACATGACACATTTTCCTTAATGTGTCTAAATTGCCATGTACAACATATTAGACAAACAACTAGTTTGACGGAAATGGTTAACCAAACTAGGAAATGTATACTTGAATAAAGAACAGTTGCCTCTTCGAGTTTGTTTGCCTTGTCCAAAGGTGATTGTCCCTCTATCGTGTCTCAATGAAGTTCAACTGCGAAATAGTTGAACATAGATAGGCTCGGGGACATTTTAGAATCAGGAGCCACACCAAAGTGCTTGAAGAGCATCGCATGACATCAACTAACCACAAAAGGATCCCTTAGGCGCATAGTCCCTTAGGTTGGTGTCAAACTTCATAGTGTTTTGTTTGACTAGAGCAGATTCTAGGAGGACATGTCCCTAAACATCATTGATTGTTAGGATGGATTCTCAGAGTAATGTTTGCACACTTGAGATGAAGATTGGAGACATTTGCGGAAATTTTGGCCTCGTCTTGGGGAAAAGGTTGTCTTTGTTCACGTAGAAGAAAACTAAGCAATGAAGACAATAGAACCAAGTGGAATAGTCACAAGCATCATCTCATTGTCATGAGACATAGAAAGCAACAAGAATAATACATGCACCAAGTACGTATATAGGATTTAGTGCGCAAGGTCCGGTTTTTGAAGACACAATCTAACATGTTGTGGATTTGTATGCTTTTAGAAGTGACACAGTTGCACTCCAACTAGATACCATGTGACCATGTGATTATGCGGATAGTGTAGCCTCCGTGACCCAAACACTTAGACATTGCTCACACATATCCTAACATACATTCTGTACAACACAAATGAATGGAAACTGTAAGAGTAAGTAAACCTTTCAACTTTCAAATATATGGCGGGATTGGCCGCTCATCTTTCCAAATACATTACTCTAGAACTTCTAAGCAACATAGAATATGACCTATTATTCTGAGTACTTGGAGCACAAACGAAATCATTGAACGCATGAACGGACTGATAGCTCTATATTCGAACGAATCTGATACCAACACAAAAGAAATGACAATTCTACTAGAATTCAAGTAGATTTGTCTACTAGGGCTTCGTTTGAAAGCTCGCTTGATATGCTACTCCCACTTTCTCTTGATTCACAACGCGCTTTGGTATTATCTCTGTCTTGCAGTCTCTTGACATGACGTCATATTGCAACAAGTATTCGTCGATGGATACCCATATGATGTTGCCTCTGGCTATGTACGAGAACCAATTTTGTGCACCTCGCGCGTAACCGTCTTTAAGATCAATGGTTGACCTCTTGAACAATTGTAGTCTACGTCCAACATGCAAGCAATTTCTTGTTGGAGTCTCAATGCGCATGACACCATGTCCCTCCACTTCTACTTCCCCGGTCAATTGGAAAATGTAAAACTGAAGCGGCAAATACTTGGAGCTGATCGCCTTTGTGTCACATTCGCCCAGCTGTAATCATATGGCTCATGTAGAATCTCATCCAAGCGAGCGGGTATGATTGCATAAGGCTTACCCATGCACTCTACCAACTCCAAGTTGCGATGTACATGTTGCGTATCATAGTCAACGTTGGGAATATGTTGAATCTGCACACGTCCATTGTAGGCTTTGCGGAAAGGAAGCTTGGTGTGGAGTGCCCACTGTCCACTTTGGATGTCTACGTCAAAAAGCCTCAAAATGGCTGTTACCATGTTAAGTCCCGTGTCATTAGGTCTTCTTATGTGCTAAATAAAGACGGCCGCTCGCACATATGGAGGCATAGTGTCTTAAATATAAATTTGGAGACGACCTAGGAGGAATCCGATTTCTCCATTTTCCCAATGGAGGTTGCATACGCTGATCAAAGCCATGTACGACTTCCCACTTCATCGACATCGAGTCATAAAGATACAAGTTAGAGTACTTATGGAAAAGTGCTTTCCAAGGATGAGCAATTTGTAGTTGTTTGTGACCTCATCCACCATCATGAAGTAGTTTGGAATTCTTTGCCACCACCTAAATTTCACTTCAGGATTTGGAAGTACTTGAAATTGCTTCGTTAGCGGATTGGTCACCAATAAAGTTGGCCACGGTGTATGACTTATGCAACAACGATGGTCGACTTGGAAGGTGATGACATTTGGAGAACAATTTGTTCCAATCAACCTCGTAAGCGTCTCAACTAGGAGAAGCCCACCTAAGCTCGCCCTCACCACAAAGATTGCTTCCTTCCGCTCTTCCTTTCGAGGGTCGCAAATGCACACACTAAATGTTAGTGGGGGCGGGAGGTAGAGCAAGTTAGGGAGCTTTCCAAGCTCCGATATGGCCAAGCCATTTGATGTTGCATGCCACATCCCTTGCAATGTCGGCACTAGTTGTAATGATCCTGCCTCCACTTCCACATCGGCCGGGCCAAAGAGAGGAAAGTACCAGTCACGACTATCATCGCTAATGCGGGCATCAATGATGATGTTGTTGTTGGCGTTCTCATTAGTCCAGTGCGCCCAAATCTTTGAGGCGTTCTTGATGTTGAGAATGTCTCGGGTACTAAGAATTTGCCAAAATACTCGGTTGGCAAAAAGTGAGTCCATGAATCCTACGGATTAGTATCCACGGCATCCATAGGTAACATCGCTTCTGAAGTGTTGGAAGTTTGAGCAGATGTTGGATTATGATTCACAAGTGTCCCATCATGTGATCGCTTTGACCTGGTCACCATTGTTGACACAAATAAAAAGGTGAGTGACTACATATATATTAATCCGGATAAAAATTTTACGGGTAGAAAATATACACACTTTTACTTAGAATCATGTTTGTTTGCTTGCTCAAAGAGTTGGATTAATATTCTTGTGAAAAATGCTTTAGTAGATAAAAAAAAAAAAAAAAAATGAAAAGTGAGAAATTGGGAACTCTCATATTTTTAGTGTTGTTTCTAGACTTTTACGACTTACAAAGGTATAATTATACATGGGTTGATGATCCATGTTTTACAATGAAAAGCATCATACAATCAATGCACCTTGAGACCAAATAGGAATACACTAAAAACACAAAACCGTAACCTTGAGGGCTTATAAATAAAATCATGCTACAATCTATAGAATGAAAGCATATGGCGGTTCTTGTTTACTCTTTGATGTTGAAATCAAGTTGATGAAATTGGAAAAACACACTTCCTCTCGACCAACATGTGACATATTATAATTTTAGCACTTCCATTGCTAAATCATAGTGATTGTGAAATACAAGCCCTAAGAAGCATTCTGAACTAAAAGAATCAACTTCACTAGTTCAACTCTTGAACTCTAGTTTGGTTGCGTTGAGAAACACTATACTCTAACTTAAATTACACCAAAAAGCAAAATACAGTATAGGCAAAGAAATGAATCAATCCTTGAATGCATGAAACTATACTAAGTTTAGACCTTAATTTCAATCTTTCTATCTAGTTGCAACTTGAATTCCAAAGAATCCTAATCAAGACTACATAGTTAAGAAAGAAGTGGTACCTTTGAGTTGATGCGTTGCAATTCTACTTGTGAGTGCCGAACCGTAAGAATAGGAGGTTGAAAACCTAATTAGCCGCTCTCCAAGGATAACACCTACTCAAGTTGCGGGTTGCCCGATAGAACTTGAGAGTAACTTAAAAAGCATGCAAGAATATATGCGTCACAATAAGCAGTACCACGCCTACAACTTATACTATATATACTCTTTGTTTCAATCGACTTACGAGTTTTTATCTAATTGAGCCTTTCATAAAAAGATAATAAACGAACATAATAGATAAAATGTGCTAAGTAAAGCTAAATTACTTTTGTAATAAATGTAGATGAAAGGGCAAACTTGTTAATTTGGAACCTCTTACAATTTCTTTTTATATTTTTAGTTGAAGGAGTGAGTAACTTTTGGCAGTTTGGGGGCATACTTGAGATAAGTATGTCTTAACGCCTTTGGCCCTCAAGTTTTCAAACTCTTGAATGTAAACATCTTGTTTTGAATGGCTAAACCTAATAATCTTGTCAAACGCAAAAACTTGTTGGAAGCAATTTTGGCATAAAGTGGTGTGGCTATTTAACATGAATATATAGAACAAGCCAAACCTACATCTTGACCTTTGGGTACCTAAATCTACCCTGTTCTTCTACTTTAGTGTGTGTCTATGACCAAATTCTAACAATTTAAATATATGCATAGGTAAAAGTACTTGAAGATTTTACAGTTTCAAATTGAACACCTCAAAGTATCTTATCTATAGCTTCAATTTTGTACACTGAGGTTCTCATACAATTTTGAGTGACTCAAAGGAGCCCGGGCATGCAAAGAACTGAGTGGTTTTTGAGGACCAAGGAAGAGTTTTTTTCAAAAATGCTGAAGGACTCGAAAAGTCACTTAAATTCAACCCGATATCTATCTATTCTTATTTTATCTCGGACTTCCCAAACTTCACAATACTCAAAGTTATGACTCACGCTACTTTTGATTTTAAGGAATACATCTAAACAAGTATATCTACCTAAGTTCACTTGAAATATTGTATACATTACGTATTTACATGTAAGCAACATGATCCATGTGGTATCAAATATGCAAGAAGATATAGTTGAAAGTACTATAATTGATTTACAAGTGATTCATTTTTAGTTGTTTTATTTTCCACATGCTCTAAATGTGTAAGAATGAATGTACAATGAAGTTTTTTGTAATTTGTGTATTCTCTACACGTATATATGGAGGTGCCCAACTTGTGTAAAATAATAAAGAATGTGTTTGAGTCACATATATAGTACTAATGATTGACCTTAAATAAATGCAAGCTTGTAAATTACCAAACTACGAATAGACTTAAGAGTCTATTGGTCTCATTGGAATTATATGGATATTTTTTCACAAATGCTTTATTAACATTAGGAGGTCAAGTAACAACTGGAAATCTGAGAAGACAGGTAATTTGAAAGAAAATCATCATGGATCCTTTTATAATTTTATTCCTCAATTTTCCTTAATTTTCAAGCTTCAAAGTGAGCCAATTTAGACAATGTTGTGGAACAATCAACTTAACACTTTCATGGTATTTCGATTAGTTTTTTTCCTCGAATTTTGATGCACATGATTTGAAGAGCTTAAAGCACTTTGAAAGTTTCAAAATAGATGGTTGCAAGATTTTTTAGTGCTCACTGAACAAACTCACAACCTCATGAACTTTAACAGAATTTCATGTAGAGGTAATTGATACTTTTGTAAAGAAGGTATACTTCAAATTTGATATTCATTATTTCAAAAAGCTTTTCTATTTGAACCCACTCGCAAGCTAGCCGCCTAGCTAGGGTCCCAAAGATTCTCAAGAGCAACTTTAAAATAATATTGCACCTCTTCAGAAACTTCATGAGAAAAAATAAATATGTTAATGAATGCATTTCAATGAGGAGATTCTCAAGAAAGAATAAAAATTTCTAAACCCTTCATGCTTTGATAAAGAGATGGCATTCACCAAATCACGATATTTCTAAGTTAGGGAAGCCGAGGTCCTCTAAGAGATTCATTTGCCTTTTAATATTTTTATCTCCATTTTGTCTTTTCATAATCAAGCATTTAACTTTTAAACACTATATATACGTGACTCGAACAAATTCTTTATTACAAGTCATTACCCGTGTCCTCCGGACACGGACATCAAAAAGGTCAATTAAAAATTTAAGAAACATGTAAGTAATCTAGACCTAGGTATAAAAAAAAAGTAGAAGTTGGAGGACGTTCAATATCGTATAATTTAAAAAGGGAAGTGCTCCACTCAAATGTATTTCCTTCACCCTCCAAGCTAGAGCTTCATCTCCTTCTAAATAATCTCAAAGCACTTGGTTGTATTTGGTCCAAATTGACCTAAAATGTCAAAACCACCAAAAGAATGTTGTAGCACCTTCAATCCTTTGCTTTAAAATCTCCTATCAAGTGATGCCAATCCTAACCTTCTCATGTACTCTTAGATAAGTGCATACAAACAAATAAGACTGCACAAACATCAACCTATCTATAAAAGTTATATTTGAGTACAGTAAAAAAAAGTAAACTGCTTGGATACTGGCCGACTGGATTGCCAATATGCTAGCCATTGTGGCCCCGGCATCAATCAATGATCGATTTCATCCACTCTCTATGAGGAGGTGGGGCCGAATGAAGGTGAACACTCCACTCTCTTTGAGGAGATGACAGTGAAGGGAGTTCCTAGCTACACATACATTGTTCGAAATCGTCTCCGAATATGGTAAACAGACAATCTTTATTGGGGACTTCATCTTCTTCTTCACTCTCTTCTCTCAATCTGAGTCCAGTAGCGTCCTCGAAAATCTTCCTCACTGTGCACTGCGAAACACACACACACAAACACCCTCAGACCTAGCCAATCAAGAAACTACCAAAATTCAAATGAAATCAAACCACTAAGGAGTTTAGATGCATTGAGCAGTAAATGAGTCGGAGCTGCCAATCAACCGAGCCGATCAAAGAACCACCAGACTTCGTATGGAATCGAACACTAAGAACTTTGCATGCAGTGAGTAGTGAATGAACTCACAAGCGTGATTTAACTCAAAACTTTTTCAAGAAGAACAGGTTTGAACAATTACCGGTCAGCGCATCATGTCCTTGATGTCTTCCTTGATCAGACCACACAAAGAGCAAGCCCTTCCCACATCGTTCTTTATCTCGTAGATGTGTTCACAAACTTCTTCTTCCTCCCCATCTTCCTGACGCTTGGTCTGTAGCATAAAACCCTAAAGTCACAGACCTATACATGTCTTGCTCTGTCATGAAACAACTTACCAATACATGCAAATTAAAAAACTACAGACATGCTCTCCGCCCTAAACCCTAAACTCAAAAGTGCAACTTCACCGAAAGAAATCACACTTCGGGGAGGAATCGGCATGATCGTGGTATTGGTACTGGCGTTGCATAACATCACATTCTTTCCGGATATCGTCGAAGGGGTCTTCGGGCTCCGGAGTGAGCTCCCGATCACTATCATATCATTGTGAATATTACTCGATTGTTGCTTCTCTAACCTTGTGAGCGGTAATTGGCGGGCTCAAAATTCTTGCAAACGAAGTGTAGAAAATAGCGGGTTTTACCGCAACAAACGATGATATGAGAATATGTTGACATGACATAAACTCAATTGGTCGAAAACGCTCATCAAAAGTGTCATGTTATATGCATGATAACTCACCACCGCTTTTGGTGATCGAGGAAGTGCTTTTTTCAGCTCTTCTCGTAAAACCGATGGTTATGTGCCCTTTATAACATGCTCGTTGCGAAATGTCATGAGCGACGGCTCCAACTCAAAGTGCATCTTGAGGTGATAGGCAAAAAAGCAAGGGTAAGGGAAGAGGAAGAACTTGCCAAAGATCCTAAGAGTACACCGAAGGAGTAAGCAATACTCTTCCAAGCTCAATATCCAATAGCAAGCTTTGATCTGCGACATGCTTCACTCTGCAGACTTCATTCTTCACCGCAAATTCAGAATGCAACTGTTTAGCACACGGAGGGTCGACAAAGACAATAAACGTGAAAATGCGAGAATGTGGACCTTGCAAACCCGCACCGATGTAAATGGGGTAAGCTGCGATCACCGAGGTCCACGTTTACAATGACAGGGTCATTCTTTGGTGGAGGAGGTGCGCTTTCCATCACTCTCTGCCGCCGCCCTCACACACCGCAACATTCTTGGTGCTCACCACATTCCGGGTTTCGATTCAATTAGCATCTAACAATTTGAGAGGAAATGACAACCTTTTTCTCGTAATTGATGAAGCAAAGGGTGGTCAATTCCAAGGCGGGTTCTAGGGTTTCGATTCAAGAGAAAAGAGCGGACCTTCTTGCCGGTGATGTGCTTATGCGAAGCTCGGGCGCTCGAGCAAACCCGCACCGATGTAAATGGGGTAATGCGATCGGGCTCCGGAGTGAGCTCTTGATAGTTTCGAGAAGAACATGCCCTTCGGTAGTCGTGTTCGAGGAGCTTTCCTTGATGACTTCGTCCTCGATGGCTCGAATTCCTTTCTCGGTGCCCTTGATGATGTCCTCATTTGTCAAGTGACCCTCGTCTCGAAACACCTTGAGATTGCGTGCAAGAGATTGAGGTGCAGGAGATGTAAGTGCGAGAAACTCACCGATCTGAGAGCGCGAGAGGACGGGATCGGTAGTTATGTTGCTTCAAGATCGATCAAGAAACACGCGGTATCAAGAAACTCGCGCAATCAAGAAACTCAACAGTAGACCACCGGCTACAGCAAGTCGGCCAACCTGCAAAGGATCGCTAGCAGGTAATCGTGTTCTTTTATATATATAGATTTTACACAAGTTGGTACCTTCATATACGTATAGAGAACACATAAATTTCAAAAAACTTCATTGTAATTTCTTTCTTACGCATGTGGAAAAAACAACTAAAAATGAATCACTTGTAAATCAATTAACCCATATTTAACAAATTATGGACTTATTTCCAACTTATGGAGTTTTTGCAACTATTGAAGAACCTTGATTTGATTGGCAGTGAGCCGATACATTCGCACATTTTGTCCGAATCAAACAAATGAGGTGCTTTTTGACATCTACATTTTTGTAGATATCAAAAAACACCTCATATGTTTAATTTGGACAAAAATGACTGAGTTATGACCTTTCAAAATTGGAGTCTTCAGGTAATGTCGGCAAACAACCGACATCATATTTGGACTATGAATTTGTCCATAAATAGTTAAATATTAGTTACTTCTAGTACCTTTAACTATTGTCTTGCATATTTGATACCACATGGATCATGTTGCTTCCATGTAAATAAGTAATATTTAATATTTCAAGTCGATATACTTGTCCAGATGCGTTCCTTAAAATCAAAGAGGAATGTGGATAGATTCGGGGTCATACAACCAAAGGACGAATCCGTACAAGCTAAATGATTGAAAAATGATACATTCTGTTTGAGATAGTGCTTCAAGATGTATACTTCACAAAATAATGACCGTGGCAACTTATGAGGCCAAACCAATATACTTATTTGTAATTACGTATACCATTATCAAGACTTTTCCTAAAAGTAGTGTTGGATAGTCTTGGACAATTCTCTGATACCTGTCACTTGTAACAATCTTGCTAATTTATGATTCTAATTTGCAATCATCCACTTTTAAATAGGGATGAGGTTGTGACATTGATGAGAGTAATTCTTCAACTATCTACATGGAATGATGATTTAAGCTTTTTAGTGTTCATTTGTTGAATTCACGTATATGGCCAAATAAGGTAGAGATATGTAGGAGGTGAACAAAATAGTCGTTCCCTTGAATCACCACCACGGTTGACTCTAACCAGCTCTCCGAAACCCCGTTCAGAAACACTCTCTCGATTCGACGCGTTTCAAAGTGTTCCAAAAACTTCCTAATTGATACGAAAAACAGTGATACTATATAAAAATCTCCATTAGTTTTAACATTGTCTAGAGTCAATTCTTCCATGAAGATTCGCAATGGAGTTTGTCCATAATCATTCAAAGCTGCTCAAGACTTCAAGCTTTTAGACACCAGCAGGTTAATGTAAGCTAATATAGAAGTCACTTTCAATCATCGTTCTACGCTTTCCTCCCTTGAGTGTACTCCGAGTCGGTGATTTCATCTGAGTTACATATGTAAAGCAAGACAATTGAGATTGGAAGCTTGTGAATCTGGAAAGTCCTGAATGACTAAAGGAGAGTCCACCTTCCAGACGTACATATGTTAACTAAGATATTGAATGAATGGGAAGAGAAGCTTGTTTGCCTAGTACCGACGGAGACATATGCTACTACCATTTGTGAAGAATCACAAAATATGCTTATCGACTACTGAGACATATGAGTGTCATCCTCGGCAAGTGGGATGCAGCATTCAACCTATAAAAACAATGTCTCTCATCATTCTCCGCACTTCTCTCTCATCTCTCTCCTCACTTCCCTCTCATCTCTCTCCTCACTTCTGGTCATTCCGCCTCTCTCTCACATTGAGCTTTGACACTCCAATCAAGCTGCTCCCTCGGAAAGTCCTTTGCTTTTAGTCCTTGCTTTAAGAGGTCTATTGCTAGGCCAAAGAATAGATATGGCTTCAACAGGAGCCAACAGATATTTCATGGGTCATATGTTAGGATCCGGCACATTTGGTGTCGTTTATGAGGCTTTTGACGAAGTGGTAAGCTCATCACCTCATGCATGCTCTCTTAGAAATTTGGATCTCATTGGATGTTCATTCTTCATTTCTCAGGCACTGCACTAACCCAATGCACGTAACATATTTTTGTGCAGGCTCAAAAACCAGTCGCAGTGAAGAAACTGAAACCCCAACAGTTTGACCATAACTACCAGAAAGACAAGATCATGCCGGCCGAGTATGTGACAGAGATTCAAATCATGCTCAAGTTGGATCACCCCAACATCATTAAGCTCCTCGACGTTTATGAGCACGACAACGAGCATTACCTCGTTATGGAGCTCATGGACACTGACTTATGTAAAGTCCTCGACAGCCCATCCATCACTGTGTCTCCCACCGACTGCCGGTCCTACATGCACATGTTCCTCAAAGGACTTGCATATTTGCACAACAACTCCATTCTTCACAGGTAATCAAGATCCTCCGTACAACATCTTGTCGATTGATCGTTGTTATATACTTATTACTCGCTTGAATGTTGTAGGGATCTGAAACCGAACAATCTCTTGATCGGACAAGATGGGCAGCTGAGGCTGGCGGATTTTGGAGTCTCTTGTTACTGCAAAAATAATACAGTGTGCAGCACACCACAGGTACAAGTCAGGTCACCATTTTAGAAGCTTGTGAGATCATAGTCCAAGTTGAGTATCCAAACTCACCTATTGATGGTTTTGGGTAACTACTTAGGTGTTTGTGGTGAGTTATCGTGCACCCAAGCTGCTAAGAGGTTTCAAAACGTATGGACCCGAGGTCGACATCTGGGTTGCAGGATGCATCTTTGCCGAACTCATCCTTGATCGTCAATTCTTCACGGTAAGCTAAGGTATCAATTGATTTATCAATGTCAAGGTGGGGAGTGTGAATAAGAGTGAAATTGACTTATATGTTGTGATTCCGCAGGGTAAACAAGCGCCTGATCAACTCCGACATATATACAAGAGATTCCTGGTTCCATGTAATTTGCAATCACAATCGACATGTGAGGAGATGGAGTATTGTCCTCTTGAGTACTTGCGCAAAGTGCTCCCTGAGGCAAGTGAGGACTGCTTGGATCTTCTTGAGCAGATGTTTGCATACGACCCACACCGGAGGATCACGGCTGAGCAAGCATTACAACACAAGTACTTATCTTACAGAATCTCTCTAATACCTTGTAAATGGCTTTCCTAATTGCTCGATCATTGGTGCTGAAAATAGTGCTTTGTATCAATCATAGGTATTTCACAAGCTCTGAAACCTTAGCGAAACCAACTTCCATGCTTCAAGGGAGAGCCCCAACTAGAAAGCGAGGCAGAACGCTCCGCAGCGTGAAAGGATTGTTTGCTAAGAAAATCTACGTCCGCAGCCTAAACAAATTGTTTGCTAAGAGAAGACGCATAAGCCAAGAGTCCAAAAGGACATGATTCGATGAATATGAAGTCGAAGGAAGGTCGGAATTCTCAGGTTATGAAGGGGAAGCGTATGAATCCTTCCTACACGAAACTTCGGATTCCGTAAGTAAAAGAGGGGGAAGCGTCTCTAGGCCAGGATCCAGAAGTTATCTGATGGTAACAAATGTAAGAAGAGTAGCTATATAGTAAGATTAGATTTTAGATTTGATTTTGCAAAACTTAATTTGACTGCGTAAATCATAACATGATCTTTGACTATGTACATTGATTTCTTATCTACTCAAGACTCATTTGTTGCAAAGTGTCCTTGTACTTCCCTTTGTCACTTTAGTTATGTTATGATAGAGTTTTGAAATCTTGTCACAAGTTTAAGTTACATTTTGAGCATCGTACTTTAACTCTAACTCTGAAGTAAAATTGGACAAAAATCTTTAAAACACCAGGGGTGATTTCTTGATTTTTGGTTCAATCTCACACAATCAAAAAACATGTACCTACTATTTAAATTTATATTGCTTGCATAAATGAGTGTATGAGTCAAGGTCTAAGTCGAAAAGTTACTTACAAAATCAACTAACTGAATAGAATGATTCATTATGTGCGATATTTATCAATACCATATTTAACTAGTTGTGAACATGCTTGTCGTATGATATAAAATTCCTATTCATTTGAGACACAATTTAGATTCGATGTAGATCTATAATGTCTTCAAGCTTGTTGTTGTTTCTCATCAATAGAAAGTGTAATTTTGTATAGGACATTTGATAGTTTTGAGGTTTACTATGTGTTTGTATGCATTCCCATTACCACATGGTCTTTTTTTCAATGTTACTACAAAGTGAAGGATATAAATTTCTGAGTGTGTATGGTATTTAGGTCTATGAGTTCCATTTCTATGAAATCAATTTTTGGACAAATTCTCCTTCACACAACTAA
This sequence comes from Bryum argenteum, assembly GCA_037043015.1. Lineage (NCBI taxonomy): Eukaryota > Viridiplantae > Streptophyta > Bryopsida > Bryales > Bryaceae > Bryum > Bryum argenteum. The sequence continues at coordinate 3,598,117 of CM073324.1, forward strand.
AGGAATATTTGGGCAAACAAAACAAAACTAAAATTGATCTATATTATCAATGTGGGTGCTCAAGATTTTCATTACATTATATAATAATCATCACAATCTAAGAAGCCCAATATATTCACTATGATAAAAGTCTTATTCAAGAGACCCTCTCAAAGTATTGTTGAACGCACTTTTTTATTGACAAAAGCTTAACACTTCCTTTCTTGTTCCTAAGGATTATGTTTATATAACAAGGCAAGCGTCTTTTCTAGGTTGTATAGGATTTACGTTATACTATAAAGGAACTCAAGCACTCTTTTATAGTACTCACATCTACTTTTATTTTGCATTAGCACAAATGTGGACAATAATATTTGCATCTTAACAAGTGAAACCAATTGTAGTGCGACTTTTTTTTAGTTCATGACTTCCAAGAGAGAGTTTTGGTACAGCATGTTGGTAATTGAGTGATCAACCACTTTATGTCAAGCCTCCAACCAAAGCATTGAATAACATGTGGAGTTATTTTTATTCTAAATGTGCTACTCTAGAATTTGATATATACATATATTTATACATATATATATATATATATATACATATATACATACATACATACATACATACATATACATACATAGATATATATATATATATATATATATATATATATATAATTTTATTTTTATTTTTTTGCTTCGGGTTCAAAAGTCAATCTCCAAGCTCTAATTAATCCGGTTCTTGATACCTGATTAACATATGCTATCACCTAAAAGCGGAGAGAAGCATGCCTCCCCTGAACTCACGACATGAAAACATGTCATAAATAAGCTCATGTTGAATATTTAGAGCATCCTACTAATCAAGGGACATGATGTATTGTGGAGAAATCAATCGTTCATTTTGTATTTTGTAGATTTGTGCAAAGTATTGGTAAATTCCATTAATAGGTGCAATGTAGGTCATAATCTACTTGCTCTTATCCAATGGGGTTGTAGAACTATTTACAACAATGCCTCACAACTGTTAAGGGGGTTTCTCTAGAAACGCTTCCTAACGTGAATAGGATATTTTCTTTGCTAGTCACAATCACGTCGGTCCTCTAAAACTCTGGCAAGGAAAGGGAGAACTTTGCTTAACCGACTAGTGAGTGACTAGAAGTCATCCGATAGATTTACGTCGCTTCTACCAAACACTAGAGAGATAGAAAACAAGAGATTCTAACAAAGAGATCAAAGATCGTGCAAAAATAGGTCTACTAGTCTATTCAAACATACATCACAAGAGAACAGAGAAGATGACCAGACAAGGCTCTGAGGTTACTAGCAAAAAGAGTGGATTAGCAAGCAACAACCCTCACGTAGTGGAGAGTGGTACATATAGTCGGTTGGGTCTAACTGGCTGTCAGATCCAGGTGATCATGATAGGTCAATCGACCTAGCTGACTAGTCAGTAACACGTCGGATGTTCTAAAGTGAGTCTGGGACTCTAAAACTGCCAACTAGACATTCCACCTCGTGACGTTTACCAGGTATCAATTACCGGTCTATAACTCCCGGGTTTAGACTAAACTAAAAATAGCCTAACGAATATACTGCGGATATTCCGTTAACAACAACCCTCACTCAAACTATGCCATAATCAAGACAAGTAACGTCCAATGCATTTCAAGTTCAAGATGCAAGCCAAGGCACTTTACAGAGATCAACCACCTTTGAAGATTTTTTATTTATTATTTATTTTATTAATTTTTTCCTAACTCGCATGGGGAAAAACTAACGGCATGCGTTTGCATAAAGTCATGAATATATCACAAGATACTGATTGTAGACATTGAGGCAACAAAAGCCGTGGGTACCATACCACTATCCTCTCTTAGTTTGAGGTCATTTTAGACACTTTTAAAAATGCATCAAAAGTCAAATATAAATTTATATAAAATATTGACACAGTCATGGTGTAGTTGGCAATTGCATTCCTAACGGAGTGACTGATGGAGGTGCTGATGTATCGAGGGAGGAGGCGTTGATTAATGTCGAACTCGTTTAAATCCACACCCTTTCTCGACTACTAGCTAAATGACCTGGCTATATTTGGTCTTTTCCTACAAAGATTAAAAATTTTTGAAACCAAAAGTCCAAATGCTTTGAGGTTTTCCAATAGGCAACATGAAATGTCCCAAAAGTTAATTAAAAAAAACAGTGTGCTTGAGTAGGAATTGATTAATAGGGTTGTGGCTTGGGCGCCAAAGGTGTCGGGGTCATATAGCGAATCCATCATGGAAGGAAAATAACCTTTGTCTCACAAAATGTAGTTGGTCATGTCCTTTAAGTCAATCAAATAGGAATGCCCTAATCCACTTACTTCCAACTCATGAGGTTGCAAGAAATTTAGAATGCTTGAGGTAGGGAATCAATATATAGTTTTTTGAATAAGTAAGTGATAAAATGTGGCCCTTTTAGTCTTTTTACTAGTAGGAACTTGTGATATAACTTAGCAAGATTGGTTACTGTTGCATGTAGTAAATCTCCACCATTCAACTTCTCTATTGTCTTAGGCTACAATATATGTTTGCAATTTTTCTTCCTTCTTGTAGTTTCTTTTCCAAAACCCATCATCTTCTTTATGACTTGACCTTTACAAATATTAGTTATTTTTGTAGTCAGAACGGGCAAGTCAGATGGAATAGTCAGATGTGCGAGCAGACGTTCCCATAGGCGCATTTGCAAGATAAAATTGGGGGCTCGATTATAGCAGCCCAAAGAATATGACCATTTTTAGACACATGAACGTGTCTTCTATTCAAAAGCATCTAACTACGTTTGGTCAAGGGTCCCCATTTCATGACTGGAAATAGTCATATGACTTAAATGCATCTAATTGATGATGGAAAAACATGACTACTACTGCTACTTGGATATGTGATCTTGATAACCAAAATTAGACATTGTGTCGGTTTAAATATTGATGAAGGGTCGTCATTCATTCTCAACCATAGTCAATGTTTGAGATGTGATTACTGAATAGTGGTATTGGATGACTATTCCTAGTCATATATGAAAACAAATGATTGACTTTCATGTGATTTGATGCGGATTTGAATTTAAGGGGATGACAAGTTATAGCTAGAAATTCCCATACATTCACATACGAGTGCAACGACTAGATGTAAGCTTCAATTGCAACAAAAAATGCGAGTGGTCTAACTGTTGATAGTCGTTGATTTGGAACATGTGACTACGGATAATCACTACATATAGTCATAACAACCAAAATACTTGTGACCCTAAGTCACAAAATATAGTCTCTAACATAGATTAATGACAACCCTTGATGCTTCAGAACTTGGTGGGCCACAATATAAAGCTAGCTACCCGTTCCATCTTGATGGATGATACAACTCTATTGGAGAGCATGTAAGTCTTTGAAATAGTAATTAAAATAGGATTAAGTGTAAGATCTTACCGGGAAAAATCCGAATAAAGTAAAAGTAATTGGTTCACACCAAGAGGAGTACATAGAGGTATAAAATCACAGTTTTGATGTTTCAAGCTCTCAAATAACACAAGGATTTCTCGGGGTTAATCAAGTAAATTTGCTAAATTTGGATCCACCCTCTACAAGTGAATGTGCTGAAAATCACCACTTTTGGTTCGACCCCTTGCAAACGCACCTCCCCACTTGATTCATAAAAAGCCTTACAAAAGCACCTCCTACCTACCACAAACTCTATGCTCATGTGCAAATTAAAAATAAATAAATAAAATCACCAAAGTTTTAGAGGTAGGATACTTTGAACCTGTATTCTATAATGACTTTATAAATAAAGAGAAGGGAACTTCTTCATGCTAACAAAGAAAAGGACGTAATTCTCTTTTGCAAGTTTATTATACGCTAGTGGAAAGGTGGTTTGAGTAAAGCCATAGTACGATTATTAAGTGGCATATTGTGACACAAATATATGTGACAAAAGTTGCAAAACCTCCATTCACCATGCTCAAAAAACGCCTTCCGAAAGTAACATACAAGTCACTCCTCTCAGTAAAGATGCCTAGAATATTCGAACAAACTAGATATTCACAAATTGTACAATACAACAAATTAGAAGCTTAGGCACCAATTTCGCAGCTATATCTTAATGATACAAACACATTGATACTCAAGTAAGGTAGAAGGACCTATAACCGACCACTTAAGGTTTTTAGCATATGTTTTTGAGGCTAATAATTTGAAGAGGATTTTTCCCCTGTACAAACATAAGGTTATTGTTGAATGCAAAAAAAATTGGAATTTTATTCCCAATATTGAAATAGTTACAAATTCTTTTAAGTGAAAAGTTGAAAACCACCCATAACTAATATGTAGAGTTTCTAGTAACCGATCACAGCAAGAGTGGTTTCTAATCATCACTCTAGTCACAGTTGTATGGATCACAGCAACCCACATCCTCATCCCCTACGAATTCTTATTTTAGCCGCTCAGAAAAGAAATGATGGCAATCAGTCTCCTGGCTCGCAGAATTTGTATAACCTACAGATCGGTTGTTGGTCCCTGGTCGGGAATGGGTCCCTCTACCTTATCACTCCCTTACAATGTTCTCACTCTACAGACAATAGAAGTTACAATCATTAATAACATGAGAGTCTAGCAATCTAGCGATGAACGGAGTTAACCCTTAAACGCCCAAGCAAGCCCGAGGGGCTTGATTCCAACATAATCTTCCTTGTAGCTCTCATTGTGCTCAACTTTTCACTTATATTTTGATATCAAACTGGTCACCTCCTTAAGATGCATTCAAAAAGTGAAATTTTACAATTCAAATCACAATTTGTACGAGTGATTTTGTGCTTTGAAAGGATAGTGGTAGGTAGGTTGGGGTTGTACATAACCTTGTAGGAGGTTGCAAGCTCATCATTGATTGGTCCATTCATGATGCCCAAGTTCAAAAAGTGCACTATTCATGATGCCCAAGTCCAAAAGATGCTGTGATCCAATTTTGGGCTGCCCGTTTTAGACCTCAGGGGCGTTTAAGGGTTAATTTATTCTTCTAAATTTGCACAAGGTACCAAATTTGCTAGGTTAACATTCTAAGATTGTGAAGTGAAAAGGGGGGACTCCAAAGAATCAATGTGCAAATAATCAAACTTTGATAATGATTTACAATGTGTTCACTTGCTACTATACACCTCCGGGTGAAGACACCAATGGCCCGTGTCCACAGGCATGTCACTGCAAATTCAAAAATCTGAAGCAAAACGAATAATCGCTGTGACAATGAAAAATCACTATCACTGTCGGTAGAATGGCTCGAATCCTTCCTAGTCCTGCTTAATCGTGGAGAATGTCGAAGGCCTCGTAGCTCTTCTGACTCCAAAGACGAGTACCGTCAGCAGGGTCCCAAGAAAAACTGCACAAATTCATCCAAATCAATCAATCACAGACAAGTACCATGATGAAAGAACTAAAGCAAGGAGCGATGATAATGAGGGCTTCTAACCTGAGAGAGCGGCGAAAAAGTTCATTGCCAAGGTGTATTTTCGATACCAGGGCAGGTCAATTTCCAAAGTACAGTGCCTTTGCACATGTCTTCCCCGATTCAGCTGTGCCTTGAAATAGCCAGGCTGCAATTCCGAGAGATAGAGAGTCTCTCCCAGCATTGGCCTCCCGTGTACGTCCCGTATATTTGCGTTTATAGTCACTGGATTGGCTTCCCAATCAATCTCAAATGTCCCGAAGTTTACATTTCCTGCACAAGACAAATAGTGCACTTCCAATTCAAATATAGATCATTGAGAACATTCGAGGTCTAGATTTGGTGATTAACATCTACTCGACTATCTGGCTACTTAATACAGGACTGTATACCACAAAAGAGGAGCAACATCTTGTTCATTTCGGCAGAAATCTAGTCACTTTCTGCTTCAGCAAGTCCTTGTTTTGTGAAGATTAGCACAAACGATCCTCGATCCTAGCATTAGAGCATACAGCGCAAGTTGCAGACATCTAGAAGAAAAAACACATCACAGAAAGTAACAAGTAAAGCAGATGTGAGTGCGCACCATAAATGCAAGATTTCGTTGTACATCTTGAGTTCATGATGCGCATGGTATGAGGCATAATCCAGCTACAATATGCCAGTACAACGGACAACGGAAATGGAGCTTTGTCCTTCACAGCTTCGGTAAGCCCACTTGATGTGAAGTCATACACTGGGTAAGTAAGTCCACAGTCGAAGCGAGCAATTTCACCGAAGTGAACATCACCGCTTATAAATACCACACCACTGGCCTGTAAAAACAGATTAAACACGGATCAAGAAAGCTTCTTAAATAAAAGAATCTTTCTCAGTACTGAAACAGCTCTCTCCCATTCCATGGAACACATACGTACATTGGTGTCGTGAAGGAGGGCGTACAGCCTGGAGCGCTCTGTGGGGAACATGCTCCAAGACTCCACGCTGAAGAAGGGTTGGCTCATCGCTGAGAAATTGGTCACCACCTGTAGATCAAGCATAACCATAAGAACACACCAAGCTACAGAACCTTAACAAGAAGTTTTTTGATTAATCGCAATTCTATATTGTATGTTGTAGTTTTCGCTGACTATCTTCTCTTTACTTATATGTGAGCTGAAAGAAAGATCAGAAACCTTCGAATGAGTATTATTGTGTAGTTTTATTACATAGGACCTAGGATTACACAACTCTTTACATATTTGTACAAGTGTTGATTTCATCTGATAGAAATCCCTTCATCCAATTAACCCACCCAGCACATTGATCACTCGGGCAACGAACGAAATACGAAAGTCGGTTGATGAAATCTACCTGTATTGATGAGCCGATGATATGAATCTGAGCATCACTATTCCGTAGCTCGTCTTCAAACCATCGCCATTGGACCTCTCCCAGCATGGTACCATCGCTGCCAATAGGATCCCTGTGGTATCTCATATCGAGGAGAATCACCTGCACGACACTTCTTTCGTTACGAGGAGCCAACGCCAACTTCTTCGATCAATTCGTATAAGTAACTCGTTCATACCTTGACTTTCTTGCCGATTGGTCCATATGTATAAGCTGCATAGACGCCCTGTTGTTTTCGCCTGCACAAGAGAAGCTCACACGGTCAGAGACTCATCTGCACAACACTATATGTTCATCTTATTGAACCTCAAAGATGAAGAGCTTGCGATACCGTGGACTGATAGAAGCTTCGTTCAAAAAGTGTTCATCGAAATGAAGAGCATGCAATACCGTGGGCTATTAGCAGGTTCGTCGAAAAAGTCGAGCATCACTTGCTGACTGGCATCTTTCCCTTCAAACTCCTTGCCTGCATCGTTCACTCCATAATCGTGATCGTCCCATGTACCTACAATCTGCGAATGAATGAGCATGAATGTCTCCCCTAACCGCTTTATCATCCGCTATCCAAGCTCAACCTCCTCTGATCTAGAAATATTCCTGCCCACTCAACTTGGAATTAAAACAAGCTTGTACATTGACTCGGCCACTTTGCACAAATTGATCAGACATTGAGAGTAAGGAGCTTGTAAGTGACCTCACAAATGTAGCATTCCGAGGTAAGTTGGAGAGACAGAAAGAGTGGCATCAAATGAGAGCAATACCTGGGCTTTGTTGCGAAGCGCGACATAACTGGGTTGACCATACTTGAGAAGATCGTATTTGATCTTGGTCTCTTGAGGAGAAACCGGGAGGAAGCGAGGGGTGTTTTTGTAGGGGCCAGCATTCCTCTCCTTCCCGAACAGCTTCGTAGGCTGCTTGATATCGGCGTAAATGTTGTCTCCAAGATGTATGAAAAGGTGGGGATCGAACTCCAAGACTGCATCCCAGATAGGCTGTCAAGCCATAACAGAACAATGTACAGCCCTTACATTCGCTTTCCAGCATGCGCAAAGCTTGAAGCGAGCTCATTCCCCAACACCGGAGCTCAGTCTCATTATTACCAAGTGCACCAGTGCCAGGAGGAACACAAGAAGAAAATAAAACCGAAGAAAAAGTTTAAACTCGAGGGCAGGGCACACGAGGTGCGATAAATTTCAATGCTCCCAAGAGGTGCTGATTGACTACCTGAGGTGCACTTTGATTCGCGCAAGAACCAAACGAAATTCGCGTCAACGGTTTCTCCTCCTGACCGCACGCGCCATGAATGACAAGATTCAGAACGAGCATGCACCCGAAGAGCCGCAGCCATCGACACCTTTCCTCCGCCGCCATACCCTGCTGCTTCATGTCCACGCTCGACTCAAGAGTGGAAGTGAAACGATGAGGAGAGATTCAAAACAGTGCCCCTGATCCACAGGACGAAAAACCCTAATCCACTCTCTCACAGCTGAAGTTTCCCCAGCTGACACAACCCACTCCACGAATGTGACCTGATCACTCAAATTTTACTCTTGATCCGCGGTGGGTGCAGCAAGTCGGCTGCTTGGGTGAGGATCCCCAGGGAGCAAGAGATGGATCCCGGGAGTGCGTGACGTGCAAGCACGCCAAGATCACGGAGAATGCGGGGCAAGCTACACGGCGACTTGACTTGTTATTAGTTGGGTGACGAGTTCGAGAGGAACGAAACTATCAGAGATGATCTGGTGAGTCGGTGCAGGACTGTAGCCTTGTGGGGTAGAGAGTATCATAATGGGGGAGAGAGAAGACCCAGATCTGCAAATTAAGCTCAAGCTTCGGGGATTGGTGGCAGTGTGGCGTGATTGACGATCGTCTGGCACGTCGGCCGTCCTTTCTCTGCGAGAAGCTCCACCTGGCTGGCTGGTATCTGCTTTTCCAGTTGAGTTTGAAGTTGCCGGAGTTGCTTTCCTAACACGACGTGCTGGATGAGGATGATCATCATCGTCACTTGCTATTCAGTTGCTGACGCCTTCATTTCATTCCTTCCGGTGCATCGCCATCCACTCCTGCCAAATCGTGTGGCTTTTGATAGATAATAGAGTGGGAAAATAAATATACATAAACAACAAGGATCCACTACTGTGGTGTTCCTCAAAATTTCTGGTATATTACTTAAGAGTGGCATCAATTCAACTTGTTCAGCAAACATGAAACAAATGACCTCTCCATCGCATAATGCTGACTTGTTATCAATCAAACATAGAAACGTTCAGTCTCAGAATGAAGTTCTTGCAGCACAAAAGAATATCCATCAAGCACATAGAATATTCGTAAACGCACCAAAACAACCTTCGTAATCCCCAACCTCAGCCTGGCAAAAGGAGCACCTCACATGTGCAAAGCTCAGCATCAGCACAACAGACAAATCCACCTCTACATGCATACCACCAGCATCAACACTCAACTCACCTTTACGAGCATAGCATATGCTAACAGCATCAACAGAAGTGCACCTCGCACAAGCTCATCCCATTTTCTGTGCATTTAACATAGTTCGATGCAATATAACAGACACAGTATTCGACTCCCCAGTTTCTTGGTCGTAACCTCGACGTTTCAATTTTAACACACTTAACAGATAACAAGGACAAAAGTGATTAACTTCGCATACGAGTTACAAATTGTAAAGACACTGTAACCTGCACGTCATCTCTACGATGTAGGAGAGCAGAGGTAGCGAAGTCTCCTCGAGAGGGTCGGCGATAAGAACATGGTGCATCCGAATACTACAAGAGCAAAAGTAATTGCTTGCCCTCAAGAAGTCGCCGCTGTATTCTTGTCTTCAAAGTTCACGTCACTTCCAATCCGTGTCATTTCTCGACGAAGCTCTGAATTGCCTAGTTTCGAATCTATAAAATGGCACATTCCAATATTGATGGCAAAATGGGCACCCTTCCGATCACCAATTTGGTGATCCTCAAACTCTTGTTATATACGATCAATGTGGAATTTTACACAATGGGGAGAATGAAAATCCTCGAGCACGGCGCCACCTACACTACCCTTCTTTCCTTCCACACCGCTAAGTACACCTAGAGATACTCACAAAGGCCTGAAGATGAAAAAAAAAGAAGTATGTATACTCACTCACAGAGGCTCTTGCCCCAATCACCTCTTGCCCCAAACAATCTCCACTCATTTCAAACTGTCGGTACTTTCGAATCACTCCTGTTGCGGTCGTAGCGAGGAATGTAGCTGATTTCTTTCATCATGGCGATCGGCGGTCCCCATTGACAACATTCTCGATGACTTGAGAGAGAGATTGCCAGTTGATGGGCTTCGTCAAGTATCCATCCAAGCCCATGGCATCGAGAGAGCCATGGCTACGGGTCAGTACATCGGCTGTCAATGCGTAAATGGGAACGTCTTGTCCGTGACCGCCGAGCGCGCGAATTGCTTTCGTAGCACTGAGACCATCGAGTACCGGCATCTGTAAATCCATGAGAATCACGTCGTGCTTTCCGGTTTGAACAGCCTCTACTGCCAATTGACCATTCGCCACCAACTGAACCTGAACACAGGAGCCAACATCGATCAATCGAACTCTCTCTCAGTCTGAGCAAGAAAACTCAACAGTGACAAAGGAACCAGACGGCAGGGGTGCAGGAACGCTAATCTGCTCACCTCGTGGCCATAATGTTTCAGCATCTTCGAGATAAGCAACTGGTTCACCGAGTTGTCTTCGGCTACCAAGACTTGCAGTGACCGTCCTTTCGATCGATGTCGAGGTGGAGAAGGCGGCGGAGGGTCGAGATAGCTAACCATGTTCACAGATGCGGCTCGTAGGGGGACACAGAAAGCGAAGGTGCTGCCTTTGCCGAACTCGCTCTCCACCCAGATTTTACCCCCCATAACTTCCACCAGCCCTTTCGAGATCGCCAGCCCCAACCCCGTGCCGCCGAACTTCCTCGTGGTGCTGCTGTCGGCTTGCGAGAAGGACTGAAACAGCCTCGACTGCTGTTCCGGAGTGAGACCTATTCCTGTGTCTGTTACTCGAACCTCGAACAACATTTGCGTGTCATCCTCTGTATGAGCAGCATCGGACGGACCAGCTTCATCGTCTCCTGCCAAGCTGTTTACAAAGCCATTTTCACTGTCGTTGAAGTGACTTTCAGCTAGCACCAGCCGCAACCTGTCGTCCACGGTTGGAGCAACATCATTGGAGATCGTTACCTCCTCATTGCCTCCATTCCGAGATTCCTGCCGACACGACGAACATTCGTATCCTCCAGTCAACTTTCAAATCATACCAGCATTGTGCCAACAAAGGAGGCAGAGAACAGTAAACCATCAAGGATCCGACACTGTCGTTCATCTGTTCATAGGCTTTAAGTGACCTTCAACGAGTGTGAGTACGTCTATGGTCACTTTGCATGAAATTAGTTACCACCTCACGTCGTAAAATTGCAAGAGAAATCTCGAGATCAAAAATTACAATCTCAGATGTGTAAGTACTTTGAAAGTATTGTCTTCTAACTTGCTGGTAAGAATATGAAATGGTACGCACCTCGCAGTTTTCGGACTTGGGAATTTCAGTAACGGCAACATCCTCGTAACAAGATGCAGGAGCGTTGCAATTCTCTGTCCTCTGCCACGAAATGCAGATGCTGCCAAGCTCAGTGAACTTAATGGCATTACTCACCAAGTTCGATAGAACCTGATAACCATGCACCCATCGCAAAGTTAATATCATTGCAGAATGTCAATAAATCAGGGAAACTAATCATATAAAAGCATCCAGGTATACCTGACGCAGCCGATTGACATCGCCACGAACTTTCATGTCGTCACCGGCCGGCTTAGTCACATGAATAGCTAGGTTTTTCTCAATCAAACGACCTTGAAATAACGCAGTCACCTAATTCATCAGGAGAACACATAATTATTAACCTGGCAAAGGACTTAAGTACATGATTTCTTATCATAGCGGTAAATGAGGCGACTGCATACCTGATCCAGAAGCTCTCCGATGTGAAAATCAGCCACATCCAATGAAAGATGACCAGACTGTATCCTCGAGAAATCCAGAATCTCATTCAGAACTTGCATTAGGCCCTCAGCTGAGCCTTGCATGACACGCACGAATCCCGCTTGCTCCGGTGTTAAGGTAGTTAAGCGCAGCAAATCCAACATACCAAGCACACCTGCCATTACACCACACCCATTGTAAGAACTCGAAGTCTGCAGTGATATAGATTCACAAATTCAAAATCAGATTATTGAATACAAGACGAAGTGATACTCCTTCATAGTTACCAGTCATGGGGGTTCGAAGCTCATGGCTCATCATAGCTAAGAACTGAGATTTGGCCTTGTCGGCAGCTTCAACTGCATCTTTGGCATCTCTCTCCTTGGTCACATCGTCGAACAGCCATACACGACCGTGAGTCGCTACATTGCTCACAGGATACGAACGAACGCGCAGAACTGAACGAGGATCCTTCAACTCCCACTCCCATTCATGCGCTTGTTCAGGATTGCCTGCCAACTTGCGGAAACACCTGCAATCCACCAACTCGCTCAGACAATGCGTTCTCTGAGACCAAGATGTCTAGACAAGCCGGTCGTCACATTTACATTCATTGTCGGCTCCTGGTCCTGATACCCTTACATACTACTGAAACCACACCGAATATTCAAACTCTTAACATCAGAGCTACGAATAGACTATGATCTCAGGGTCTTCCTGCAGACGAAAGACTGACGAAGACCGTGCACACTGAATATCCCCTAAAAAAATTCTCCTGTTTCGTTGAAATCGCTACCTGTCCGATTACATTGATGTGACCATAACGACAACTACTTACACTCTACGACGAGGAGATTCCCTATCTAGTTGTGCAAGATTGTTCAATTCAGAACTACAGCTTTGTATCACACCATGCTTTGGTGAAATAACTAGTTTAGATTGATGTTTTCGCAACTTAGAATTTAAGTAGAATGTCACGTGTATGTTTGTCACATATAGTCCTGGCAATTACCTGTACGCGTTGGATCGCACTTCGTTGCGGTCTGCTAACCTTCGCATACCTCCAGCAACTTCATGAGGATTCGTTTCGCCAGCATGCGGGAGTCCAAGTAATGTTGCTGCTGTGGAGTTGATTAAGCAGGGAGCTCGTCCATCGTCTACAAACACCACGGCCTGCAGGCGAACAACCATGATCAATACACTACTACCAGTTCCAGAGCTAGAAACTATGCTGTTGTAAATCGGAGGTTCCAATTTCGGTATAGCGAAGATGTACCTGTGGCGATCTTTTCATAATCTCATCAAATTTGCGGCCCATAGAATCGCAACACTGAGCTCGGATGCGGTTGGCAAGCAAGAGAGGGAGCGAATGGCCTGCATCGGCCATAACCTCCACTGCAACATCGGATACCTTGGCAGGATCCACCCAAACAGCATAACAGACTCCCTCGCACCTACAATGCATCCATTGCTTGGTTGAATCTACTTGCAAAGTGCACAGAAACATATACAACTGCAAGTGCAAATTGCAGAACGAAGAGCTCCATGTTTTAAAAAAAACGACCAAGTAATAGACATCAATAGGAGGGGTTTAGATTGCAAACCCTTCAGCATCAAAGCAGGTGCCCAAGAAGCGCTTGGGTCGGACGCCGAGAACATCTGTCAGCATACTAGGGAGGAGCACACCCTCGGTATTCACGACCTGAAATCACCCTCTACACAGTTAGAGGGGTATACTCGGGATTTAGCGACATTGAAGCTGATAGAACGATTTAGTGCTGTACCTCGCAAGCGGCAGCGGCTTTGATGAGGGCTTTGGAAAGCCGAACAGGCACAGTGATGCGGCCCTTGGGCACGCACAGAACAGTCTCCGCCAACCGAGTGCCATTTTTGGATAGCAATCCAGCAATGAGAAGGTCGCACTGCAAGGCCTTGGCCACAATTTGCAAGACCCACTGTGGCAAGTCGTACGAAATCAAGTCTCCAGCCGTCGGCTGCTGCTCTGTACGCTGTCTCTTATTACTGGTACTCTCTAGTTCGAGCGCGTTCGATTCTCCTCTAGTATGCTCTGATGCAAGGCCCAGCATCGCAGCTCAAGCTCCCCACCAGATTCAGCCACCTCCTGAACAACCCTCCGTATAACGCCGCAGTCCTGCTGAAGGCGACTTCTTATTTTTCCGTGAATGGTAATCACTAACTAACGCTTCCTCACCGCACCATTCATCCAGAAACATCTCACAGTCTACCGTCTATCTTTCCATCTCCGCCCTACTGAAGCCTGATTGCCGCAATACGACACTCATCGCGTCATCTCGGAGTATTAGAGGCGGACGTTGCCATAGAATAACCCTGTGCCCCTGCGAGCTCTTTCCTGCTTCACTTTGCACATAATGAATGTTGCTGGTGTGGGAAACGACTAAACGACAAGTTTCCTGTCCGCTTAATCCATGGCGATTTCCACCCTGCAAGTGACAGACTGGAGAATGTTTGCTGTTAACAGGTGAGAATAAAAATAGAAATTCAGACAGCGATCAACACCTCCCTACATTCGCTTCCGCACCATATTCACACTAGCTTGTGATCACTGACAACCCAACTTAAGGTGGGCCTTCTTCACCACTAGTAAGCGATGCACTGCAAATTCGTAAAAAAAAACCTCGGACGTCCGCGTCAACCCACGAGAAAATGGAGCGACCTCGGCTACATCGACATTCGAACCCGTTTCACAAGCACTGTCGATGATAATCTCTCTACTATGGAGCCAACACTTGAACCTTGACTAATTCAGGCAGCAGTAAATGGCTATTCGTAATGTGACTATCTTACGCCCACCTCGCAAAGAATCGACACTCCTCCCTCACGGACTCTGAAATTGGCTTGGAGTCAATCTACTGACAACAATGCCCAAGAATCTGGAGTATTTTGTAGCTTGAAAAGCCGGACACAGTATGCAAGCTGTCGGGTGCTGGTAGCTACACGGCGGGTTTCTGTTACACCTTCCAATCCGAATGAATTTCGGAATTCCACCAGAACAAGAAGCATCGATGCTCAACTCCGCCAGCAACCAAACTTCATGGAAGTGGCGGAGAACCACAAAAAGCTCACAAGGACAGCAAACCAACCTGAGTGGCTGTATGCAAGCATCGCCGAGTGCCACGCAAAATCACGCGAGGAGAGAGAAATCTGCAGAGAATCTAAAGCCAATCTGGGCGAGGAAGGAGGGAGGGCGAGCACTCAATCAGGTGCCAGTTGAGAGGGAGTTGGTTATCGGTGGGAGTAGCCATGATTCGGTGCCCGGAGTGCCATGATGCGCTTGGATTCCGATTCGATTTGCGTATAAACTGATTACCCAGAAAGATCGGGCTTGGCTTTCGGCCGGTCGCGCACTGCCTTGCTCGCACGCTCGTCGTCGGACGCCATCCCTTCCTGGCTTCCCCACCGCTGCTTGCCTGGAAGTAGCGATGAATGCTAGGCTGGTGGTGGGGGCCGGGCGGATGAAGGCGCGTTCGTGCTGGGGACCCGGTCCTGCCCGGCCCTGCCCGGCTGGTAGCGGATATGGTGGTGGTGGGGTGTGCAGATCCGGCCCAGATCTTTGCTTTTTAGGTTCGGCCCCATCCGATGCTTCGTGGGGAGCGAGTGCTATACTAAAGCTACACTTGACCTTATGTTTTGGTCCACGCAAAAAATCATATTTCTTGAAAATCATACTTGGTTCTTCATTGAAAATTAAATTTTGAATCACGTATCAAACTCAAAAATTTCATTTGAAAGATATTTTATTGTAATTAGCTCTTACATTACACATGAAGCTCAATCTTTGCTTAGTGTTAGAGAAGCCGGACACTAAATCCAATCCATGTTCCTCCTTGGAATTTCCAAATATGGAGGGAGGCTAATAAAAGGCTGCCCGGTATTTTTTTGTGTTTAAGGCCTTAAAATTCCAAGAAGAGGCCCCCTAGGGTAAAATGGGGGTGCAGACCCCAAATTTCAAAAAAAAATTTAAGAAAAATGACCTTAAGGGGGTCAAAAATGGAAAAACAAAAAACTGGGGCCCCACCTAAGTGGTGAACCCGGATTGGATTTAGTGAGCGGCGTTAGAGAATAATTTATTTTGGAAACCAAAAGTTTGCTTGTTAAGCTAGCTATAGTACCTCTAGAGTATTTATGGGGAGAAATTAGTTTTGGTTTTAGCTTGGGGTCTTCAATATAGAATTATGATGTCAAGCTACAAATTTGAATGTAAGTCCAAATAAAAGAAATGCCTACCAATGCCACTATGCAAAGTAGGGTGGAGGTTTGGCTGCTTGTCTTGTTGATAACATCTACACAATTAAATGGTAGGGCCTATTAAGGCGTGAGGTTTGTTGATAATATTCACACCACCAAATAGTCACTAACATCCAGACAACCATATAGTCAATAAGTAACACTTACAACACTCAATTAAGCAATTGTGCACTTGTATGTATAAAAGTGCACTTATGTAAGTAGTCTTCAATGTGCACTTCAAAACCCACTTTGATAAAAAATTGGGTTCTTTGGTAAAAAAAAATAAGGTTCATTGGTAAAAAATTCCATTAGTTGAAAACCATATAGTTTTTGTACAATGATACATGTTAGAGAATAAATAGTTTTACCCAATGTCCTCAACAATCATTTGTAATATTTGTCACTTAATAATCTGGTGAAGTCCTACTTGCAACAGGAGACATAATACACGGAAAATAATAAACATGCTACATTTGTAAGCATACATAGTACCCCGAAAATAATAAAAATAATACATTTGTAAGTATACTTGTAGATACAAATATTGGTATTACCCCAATCCTTGTAATCAATTTTGACTCTATGTCTACCACTATACCTTCACTGGATACATTTAACTTGTTCATACATGAACACTTCATATCAATTACCATACAAACCACGGTGAATGTACTATGATCATAACCTACTCCTTGATATTTAAGGCTGCCTGTAAGCGTTCGTCGTCAATAGCTTCTGTTTGCATGGCTATATATTCCAGAATGTGCGCCTTTGTGGATTGAGGAATACGAACTCTCTTCTCTACCTGCACTCCGTGTACTATGCGCTTCTCTGACGGTTGAACAACATTCTCCGATACGGGTTGTTCGTTAAACCATGAAAAGATACACGCCTCCTTTGGTACCCAACTGTGCCTCTCACCAGATGGCTCCCACAAGGACTCCATGCAATTTGCATAGCGTTGTCTGGTGGACCCCGGTTCTTCAATGACCCCTTCTCTCATAACGGGGCAATACCAACATACTTTAATCTTTAACCTCCATGAGTTTTTCCCCTCTTCAATGACCTTTCCTAGGTAAAAGGATATGCCTGCTTCTACCTCCTCTCGAACAACACTTAGTGCAACAAATTGACCAGTATTGATGTCCGTCTCGGGATTAAATGATGGAAACGGATCGCTGCTACCTCCTTCTTGGTCTCGTACTAAGATTTCTTCGTTGACGCAATGTCGACTCGTTCGTCGTGCAGTATGCACTGCTTGATTTGATGGTCTCTCCCTTCGTGGTCCAAAGTATCCACGAGCCTCTGCACTCGGGAGCATGCTCACAATCTGATCAACAACGGTTATCTCGTGAGTTTCAGCAATAATATTCTCTCTCGGTATCGAAGAGGAGCATCCTGAAGGTTGGGCGTTGGATGGCCAAAACTGTGATGACTCGTGATCGGCGTTGCGGTCCTTTTTTGGAAACTCTGCTAAATATTGTTTCAACCTTTGTGCCTCATGTTTTGCATCACGGTTGACTTCCACGTATCGGAATCTTTGAATACACCTATCCTTGTACGCAATAAAATCGTCTAACGCCTTGAGCTCCCGCTCATCCGCTGCATATACAGTCGCAAAATCGGGTCGTTCGACCCTATTTGGGATGGATCTCAAAGTTTGATCCCCTCTCTCCGGTCCCCAACCATCCTTGCAATAGTGCTTATGTTGGACCCTGACCTTACAAGCACCCTCGCGATTGCTAGAATAGAATCTCATGTGGTGTGGAAATGTAATGCCAACCAATGAATCCAATCCTGTCAATAGGTGCGGAGTTACGAACTTCTTCCAATCCCATACATTCTCTAATAGTCGTACGCTTACAAATGCCTCCGTGGGGGACGTTCCCCGTTCAATGAGAGTAAACATTTCCTTTAGAGAGTTCACGTCTGACCTCTTCAAGGTGTTTGAGATACAACTAAACCGTTGATCGATATCTTCGTGCGTATGACCCACGATGAGGAAGGATAGTTCCACTTCCTGAAAAAATCCCAATCCAACCAAAGTTGCACACATTGCGAACATATAAATATTTTTGTTCTCGCGTGTACAGTTGTCCGCTTGGATGCGTAATGTTGGTGGCAAGAATCCCTTCCTCCGTAATACGTCCCCTATCACATGTAATAATGTGCTCACGACTTGGTTGCTATCATGCTTGTGGTGAGCTCCGAACCACACATCACAGTACAATCCAATCCCATACACCAACGCCCCGCATAGATGGGTTTTCACGAACCGGTTCTCGATATTCTTCACGGTCTGGCGTATTCGGGGTACCATGGTTGTATTCTGATCCATGCCATCTACTATGATACACATGTACATCTCAGGGTTGATATAACAAGACCTCTTGAATATCCAATAATGTCTACGTTCCTCCATTTGATTGAGCAAATGTAACATGAACACCTCTTTAATCCTTATCTTGGCATCGGCATTGGTTGTCCCTTCCATGGCACATTTGTACTCCCAACAATGATAACACTTTGAGAATCTAGAGAATGGGGGTACTTGGACATGGGGATACCTTAGGCGCCACATCCTCCGAAATGAGCTCATGGATATGGTTTCGCCGTTGCAGATTCTCTTCACCTCCTCGTTCACGTAATTGAATACATCAGATTTTACTGTGTTCATGGGGAGAAGAATAAGCGGCACAACCTTGTTGTCACTCTTGCGTCGAATGGATCGGTGGGGTTGAGGACAACCGGCTTCATCCACGAAGCACTTAAAGCATGCCTCGGCGGCAGACATTCTAATACTCTCTCGAACTGGATCTGAAAGGGTATTACCGTGAACAGCTGTCACCCTACCATATATCAAACAGTCTTTTTTCAAGTCCTTGAAACGCCGTTGTGAATATCCGACCGCTACAGCGTAGCATGCATTGCAAACCTCTTTGCCGTCCAACTTTGTCACAAACTTATCTCTACGATTTCCATCGGTTTGTGTATAGAACGAAACCAACATCTCCCTCACCCATGTACTCCGGATTGAATACTTTGATCCCCATGCATTATACCGCACGTCCAAGATGTACCTTGCCGGAATATCTGTTAAACAGTTTCTCTTGCATCCACCTTTTGCTATTGCATCTTGCACGCTTATCAATGTTACTTTTGCTTGTGCACCATCTGTTGGTCTTCTCTCCCTTGCGACTCGCCTTGTCCGATTTTGCATGGAATACCGTCGGCGCGCTTGTCTTACAAATGTCAGCCCATCTACATGTGGTAGATCTCGGATGTTGTTAGCAGGAGGCTGGGAAAATGGTGAATTTTCATGTACGGGATTTGAAGCTTGACTACTTCTTCGTGATGTCTCATTGGAGCTTGGTATATGAAATTCCTCATGGAAATCAAACATCGGAGTTATCATCGGTACATGTGGCATTTGAGATCCCTCTTCACCTCGTGCGTGTAGAATATTGGAATCCAGAGCCACTACACGTACCAAAGAGCGGTCCCAACGAATCGTCAGACCTCTAGACAATCCTAATCGTTCTCCAACTACATCTCCGGTCCAGTGTAATTCATCATCTATATGAGTGACACGTACTGCCACCTCAAAGGGAAACAATCTCATTCCGTTCAATTCCATGCCACTTTTGAATGCATTATCCATAAACGCCATGCCCACCACCGCTCCCGTACCAGAAAGCAATTCTACCCTACTATTTTGTTGAGATATACATATCTCATCTAATCCATCATGTAGTTGTCTCGCTCGTGCCGCCTGCAGTAATCGTGAACCTATTGAACTATTGAACGAGATGTCACCTCCTCGGATGTCTCCAATTGCGACATGAGTTTCTATTGTATCATTTTCCATCATAGTTGCTATCGCTTAACTATCAACCTGATATTCAGAAAATAGTAATGAAAGGGTAAGAATTGGTCAACGAGGTAGTATATAAATTATGTAACAAGCTTCATCTTGGACAGACTACCATGTGTTCACCTTTTACTACAATTCGAGTTTTATTTTACATATATTAGATTTCATGTTAATATTCCATTGTTTGCAGCTTAACCTGGTCACGCGTAGTGCTAGTGATTTATTTTTTTCTTAGAGTATAACAAAATCACGTCTATTCCACTATCGGATGTTGAATTTTTTACAAAGGTTTCATAATTATATGTTAGAACCTATACATTTGGTTCTCCCGAACCTCTAAACGACCAAATGGAAGTTCTACACCACATCTTGTTGTAAAAATTTATAATATATTTATGTGTTTTTTTAGCATATTGAAAACTTTGTGCAAACATTGGAGGTTTAAATATTTTAGGTTTAAACGTTGTCAAATCATGTTTTATTTGTTTGTGAATCTAAAATATGTTCTACAAAAAAAATCTAACCGGAAAAAAAGAAGTTTGTATTACATCTTGTAATAGAATAAACCAAAACCAAAAAAATTAAGATCTCTATGTTTCATTTGTAAGCGGCTACCATCCTCCTATATACCCTATTTGGTTTACTTGAAGCTTCGTCCTCATACGCGAAATACCGGATTCACTTTGTCCAAAATTGTTCGTCATACTTCAACTATTCATAGTTTTTGAATTCAAAAGCATCATTTATCCAATAGACTATCAAATGATAGATATATACTTATACTTCCAAGCATGAAGATTAATTATTTTAAAGATTGTCAATTAGAGCTAATTGTACAAAATTATAATTTTAAGCGATATGATGAAATTTACGGTAAATAAGATACATCCAACAAGCCATTGAATTGGGATTAGAAGGTAATTCTTACCTTGATTTCAATTATAAGTATCTAGAGGCTTGGTATCGAGATTCAACACTGTGTAGTATGACAATATCACCAATCGGTCTTCGTTGCCAAAATATTTGGTCTTCTCTTTCTTTCAAAATCTATACAATCATAAGAAACACATTGGTGTCAATATGTAACACATGATGAAAACAACTTAAAATCTAGGAAATTGGAGAAAAAAAGAAATAAAAGCTCCGAACAACAGGTTCATTAACTATCAGGCTATTGTAACATGTAAATTAGCAGTGAATTCTAACTTTTCTTCTCCGAGGTGTGCTTTTAAGCTCGTTCCTTGTTGACACGACTATGAGCACTTTAAAGACAAAACTTGTGAGAGCCTAGCATACTCGATGGCATTTAGTCTAAAAGAACGACCGCAGTTGACAACAACCACACAAGAATTCAACAAATGGATAAGCACAAACGCCCTTCTTAGAAAACATCAACAAGTGCCTTCCACTTCCATCAAGCATGTAAGTGCAACAATCATCTGTAAATAAGTACTACTCTCAAGCATATTAACCCCTAAAGGTTCTTCATGCGAAATTGTTTAAATCACCAAAATAGATGTTCCCCTACTTGAGGCCTAAAAACTCTCAATCTAAGAATTATGTGGAAGATCCAACCGTAGGATCTTGAAGTTAACTTAACCTTCCACTCACTCGCCAAAATTGAACCGTTGATTCTTCTTCATTTGTGAGATTATAATGGTCAAAGTTGGCTGAATTTTGTTTCAGCAAGAACTTCAGAAAGCCATTTCCGCTTTCTTGGACCTTTAGGGGTTAATCAATCTCTTGTTCTCTTCATCTTCTCCAAAACCTCACATCCTTGATTAACCCTATCCTAAACGGAATCAATGGCTCAATGTGGTTTGTAGTGTTGATCAAAATCAATGCGAGATCACTCAAAGTGATATATGATTTGATCTTTTCTACTACAATATTGTTCTTAAGACTTTGAAGCTCAGATATATGTAAACTCCAAATTGACAAGTTCCGATAATGCAAGAATTTTAGTCATTTTCAAGTATTCTTTTAGCATACAATGGCAAGAAAAAGCGCCGAGAGATGTCTTACATTAATAGAATATAAGTTCACTCGATCGAGGAGTGGAAAGATTGTACTTTTCAATAATAAATGCGGTGCATATCATATGCAAACAAGATATACCATTCCAATCCACACTGATATCCGATGCATATTCCCCAATCGTATTATTGAGTGCTTATTCGATGTTTGAATTGCGGACCAAATCTTGAACACGTAACCAAAGGGAACAACAACGGTCATCACCACCGCCATCAAAACCACCGCCATCAAAGCCGCAACTTCCTCCTCTTCTATTGCGGCTTAGACTCGGGGTTGTCGGGACGACCGGACCGGGGCGGCACGGTCGACCATGGTCCGGTCGTCCTCGGCCCCTAGGACTGTCGGTGACATAACGGGTTTTTATAATTTACCTAGGGTAAATTACCGTCCAAACAGTGGCCGACCGCACCCCGTCCGACCGACCGCACCGTCCGACCGCTTGACGGCCAACCGCACCCGTCCGACTCTCCGACCGGCCGACGGCCGGTCCGGGGCCAAGCGTTAAGGCCGCCGGTGTCGCGGTCGGCGAGGTCGGCCGCCGCCGGGGGACGACGGGCGAGGTCGGCCGCCGACGGGCTGCGGCGACAAGCAAGGTCGGCCGCCGACCGTAATGGCGACCGCCGAGGTCGGCCGGCTCAAGCTCGACCACTTGAATTCAACGGCAGAAATTCAAATTTCAACGGTCAAATTCGGAGGTTGAAGGTATATAAGAGAAGAGACACAAGGCCTCATTTCACTTCCGAATTGTGAATGCGACCCAAAGTCTCCGAGCCGCATAACTTTATGTTATGTGTCCGTTGCTTGGTACGTATTGAGTTCGGAAGTGCGAGAGTTCGTTTACGAACTCTTGACATTTTTTCTACATATCTATTACCACGTTTGATCATTTTGAGGTGTCCTACCTATCAAAATGGCCAACAAATCATCCTCACCTTGGTTCACCGATGTTCATGAAGTACAAGGCCAACCTACCACGACCCCAAATCGTCCAATGCAATCTCTCGTCATAAGGTTATGAGCAAGAGGCTAGAACGGCACTCAATCACCTTGGTTATGAAGGCAAGCGTGGGGTCCGCCTTAATACGATTACGCTTTGTCCAAAATTGAACACCCGAGTGATGGATTTATTTCGAAGATGTGACGGGCGGTTCCCTCCATATAATGGAGAAATGAGCGGTTTTCATTCAATACCATCGTCATCGA
Organism: Bryum argenteum; assembly: GCA_037043015.1. NCBI lineage: Eukaryota > Viridiplantae > Streptophyta > Bryopsida > Bryales > Bryaceae > Bryum > Bryum argenteum. The sequence continues at coordinate 3,621,370 of CM073324.1, forward strand.
AGTTCGAATGTTGGCACGCCAAGGTCCACTGGTGGAGACTCTTGCGTGGGATCTTTCAAGCTACCCTTCGATTCCATCAACACCTTTAGTTGGATCAATCTCCGCCGTTCCTAACTTTGCGGGACAAGTGAGGGTTGGTGGGCATATCAATAGGGCGATGAAACAATGCGTGATTGAAGATGGTTTTCTTTGAAGCGGATAGGCGGGAACTAGACATACTTTGGGCAAAGTTTTTTCTATGAAGCAAACGTACCGTTTCTTTGTAGCACGGAATCCGATCTTCAAGGAAGCCGTAATGAAAATCGCTTCTTTCGAAAACCATATGTCCCACCTTCTTACCATGACATTCGGACAAAGTTGTTGGGACAAGTAAAAAGTGATCTAGAAGGAAAACTAGATAGTAGACTCAAGGAGAGCCTTCGGAAGTTCGGGGAACTTTAGCCATGGATGGATGGTCATCTCGTGAGTAGTCGCCCTCTTGTAAATGCAATGCTAGTGACTCTGCCGGAGAGCTTTTTCTTGGCGCCGTCGATACTACCGCAAAGAAAAGACAAAGAATGTATATGGCCTCTATCATGGTCAAGTTCATCAAACAAGTTGGCCCTGAGAACGTTGTCCAAGTCTGCACGGACAACGCTTCTGTAATGATTAATGCCTCTCGATTAGTCGTTGAGGATTATCCCCATATATTCATTCAGGGATGCGCCACGCATGCGATGGATTTGTTGTTGGAAGATTGGGGAAAGGCGTCATGGGTGAAAGAAACTTTGGAAAAGGCCAAGGGCTTGGTCAAGTTCATCAAAAATCGTCAAATGCCTTTAGCCGTGTTTCGTAAACATGAGACAAGGTTTAGCCTATTGATGCCTGGGGAAAACAAGATTTGCGTGCAATTTTATAATGATAGATCGCTTATTGCGGGTTCGCGATTCTTTGGAGCAAACTGTTGTAGATCCCAGTGGTTGTCATATGCCTCGAAGAAGTCTCTATCGGCTAGAGATAAATTATCGGAGTCCCGCAACGTAAGAAAAGTGGTTTTGGATGACGGTTTTTAGGCGTTGTACAAACTTCCGAGATATGGTGGCCCCAGTGAGTGTATGCTCTTCGGGAATTCGACGGCAAGGAGCCTTGTACGGGCAAGGCTTTGCATATCGTTCGTCACTCGAGAAGCATGTATCGACGCTATCTCTGAGAACCATTTTCACTCCCGACGGATTTAGCGGACATTGCGAAGGAGAACTTCTACGCAAGGAAAAAGATGATGACAACAGATCTCGCTTCTGTCTTTGGTGCACTTTTGAATCCTTATTTACTACATGACAAAGAGTTAGCGGATGATACCGAGGTCCTGGCATGGGTGCGGGCGTGTTCTAAAAACTCTATGTGCTCCGGGCACTTATCATGATGTGGCGAATGAATATATGGCATTTCGAATGAGGAGTGCACCATTTCATGAGATGTTGGATCCTCTTGAGTCGAAATGTTCTCCCTTTGTTTGGTGGGAAATTGAAGGGTTTGTTGGAAAACTCCTTGCTCCGATTGCAAAGCGAATCCTAGCTCAAGCAGTGTCATCGTCGGCGTGCGAACGCAATTGGAGCGATTACTCTTTCGTTCACGATAGGAAGCGGAATCGGTTGCTACCGGAAAGGGCGAGATGACTTGGTCTTTGTATACACCAACTCAAAGTTACTTGCAAACGCAAAGTTAACGGATGAGAAGAGGTGGTACTCGGAGAACTTGGATGTAGAGGATCGTGACGTACGTGACTCGAGGATGAAGAAACCCCCATAACTCAATTGGTGAAGGCTTTTCGGATCACGTTTTGGAGGACCTAGAAGATGACCTCAATAGCATCCCCGCTATGAGCTTGCAAGATGCTTTGAACGTCCCGAACACCACGTATGACTTTGTTGACGATGAAGGTCGAGGCGGATGATCCGGATGAATTGTTGCCCCTAGCTCATTTACCACGGTTTCAAAAGGATACCGACAAAGTCACATGTGATAATACCCTCGTCACCGGACTAACTCCAAATACGGACGAACGTTGTTCGAATGTGAAAATCGGGGGGGATGATACTCATGGCCGCATTTATTACGTTGGATCCAATAACGATAAATATGACGTCCGCCATCGCGACGAACTCCGCTTTCTCTTTGTTGCCTCTCGGTCTCTATTTCAAAAATGTGATTTAGAGGTCCCTCTGATGATGGAGAAATCTTCCAAACGTTTGGTGTCACTTTCAAATCAAGTGCGACCTCGAGCGAAGACGTTCCAATTCCGGCGGAATCTCTAGTGACTCGGATGTACCGCTTCTTCAATTGGGATACAAGAACCTTCCGGGAGGTTCGGGGCTACGGAAGAAGGAGCCTCCAAGAGTTATGACGAAACGTAAAGCTCCAATGCTTCCGTTTCTTCATGATAAACCGAAGAATCCCCTTGATGCCATTGAGAATGCGGGAAAATTCAAGATCATTCATTCGGGAAGTCACAAACGAAGAATCAAACAAGAAGTTAGTAGTGATTTGAAGATGACCCTACGGGATCTAGCGGAGTTAAGTAAAAGGAGACCAGCGATTATGCAATTCCTACCGATGTGGATGAATAGACATTAATTACATGCTCAGACACGTAGTAGAGGTCTAGCATACTTCGTGTATGCTAGAGATAATATAGCTCGTGAAACTTTATTACCAAACTGTTGATATGTTCGTACTTTTTATTTTGTCGAAAAAATGTCGGTGAATAGTCAACAAAAGACTATTACATCATAAGAAATAAAAAACTTCATTATAAAAACCATGCATTACAAATCCAAAATGGTATGCGACCCTATTCCGGGAACTGTAACCCTCCTTAACCGTCTACGCTTCTACTGGATTTCTATTACATCGCAACTGAATGCTCTTCTGTATCAATTGTATTTGCTATACTACGAGTCCGGGGTCTTTGGCTTGGTCTAGCAATTCTACCGCCCTCGTCGTATTCTTGATCCACTGCAGCAATTTCTCTGTTGTTGCCCGACATCCCAATCGTCGTCGCTCTCATTGCCATCATCCCTTTTCCGTTTCTTGGGTGGGTTAGCATTTTTGGAACGGAAGATTTTCATGGCCTCCTCGATTCGTCCCACCACATCCTTCACAAAGGAGTCCTCTGCTGTGATAGACACCAATAACTCCGGCTTCGGGTCTTTGATCATTGTTGTCCAATGAGTAATGATGTTCTTAATGCGCGACTCAAATTTCTCTACCGCCTCCCGAGAAAGTACGATCTGCGTCTTTGAAAGATTCCTCCTTCGTTGAAATCCGTAAGTGTGCGGCCTCTTCCAACTTGGCTAGGACTAAAGCCCTTCCAATCGGCCTATCATCGTACTTCTTGTACTCCTCTCCAAACTCAATGTCACTTGTTACCTCATGCCACAAACCATCTTCTCCCTTCTCCACTCTCTTTGGGGAATCGGAAGAAACGATTGTGTGTTGAGACTCCAATGTCCTCCAAAGTTGCGGCAAAACATCTCTCGTTGCTCATTTGTCTTCAATATCTCGCGCCCTAATCTCCACCTCGTAGTCACGTGTCATCCAAAGTAATGGATCTGTCTCGCCTACATCATGCATGAGGAGTGGTGTTTTGATGTTGAACTATCCCATTCAAGTGCTTTCCCCACTCACGAAAGTTGTGAAGTTTCTTTGGAAGTTGATCCAAAGGAGATTCCATCGGTTGAACTCGTGCCAGGTGGCATGACATCGCGCATCCCCATCACTTCGTAGAATCTCGTGCTAATTGGAGAACGACATATAGGACATGATGATTTTCCCCGGCGGCGCTTGCTATGCAAGTAACATGAAAGTTATGGCCACATTGGCCTAGTGTATACGCTCCTACGGACCGAAATGATATCGGCACATGCCACATTTTTCCTTGATGTATTGTCGGTGGGGGTCGCATGTGTAAACGACATTTCGATTTGATTCCACAAAATGCGATGAGAATGAGTTGTATGGCACCCATCCTTCTCGCTACTTCCAAACTCCAATCAATATCATCATCTTTTCCCATCCGATTGAAATTTGTTCGCTCCATCATCTCCTCGACATCACCCCAAATAGTGACCTTAGTAGGTTCGTGTTCTCGTAATCTTTCGTATTTTTAAATTCCTCCAATGATGTATTCACATGTTCACTCGAACCACATGATTTGCGGCGATCTTCTTGATTATGTTGTGCCTTTGAAACCATGGCCTCCCTATCTTGAAGTCGGTGAACCCAAGCCAACCAAGGCAATATGTTCTCTTCGCGTGGTGTATAATCCACATTTCTCAATGCCATTCGTATGGATTCTAGTTCGATTCGTGCCTCATCTCTCTCGCTTCATCATCGCTTCCAATTGCATTTCCAATGTTTCTTTAGGACATTGATTATGTAGGCAATCTTTTCCCTTCGAATGTGTATCATCCTCTACACGCACGCCCTTCCTTCCATTGTCCTCCGATTCCAGTATCATCGTCCAAATCGATGATTTGTTTTCCTTTCTCCCTGCGTCTTGAACCGTGCTTCCTTCTCTTGAATGTCCTCTCTCGCCTCGGTAGGGCCCTGGCTCGCATGATGGAGTACCTTTCATCTCCGGGCCATCACTCTTATTATTCCCATCATTATTAGATGGGATAAGATCACCTTCCTTTCGATCCTTTCTCCAATTTTTGAAATTGGAGAATTATCTTTAGATTTACGGGGACATCTTCCACATCACCTTCTTCGGGAGGATTCAAAATGTTCATCGCTTGCTCCATGAGATTGCGTAGTACGGGGATTTTTTCGCGCGCTCATATCCATTAAGTTTGAAATCATAAACCACCTTATCAATCACGGTAATTGCTACGTTATACTTATCCCGAAGACTTATAAACTCCTCCGTATCCTTTATCCTTGCTTTCACATACGGGAGCCATGCCTCGATATCTTCTCGTAGTCTATAGTCGCTTCTAGCATTCGAGGCGTCATTATGGCAAGAGTTTGAGCCAATTCTAAAAGCGTGGAACCATAGCAAAGAATAACTTCAACCCCGACTTTCATCGGTCCCGACTTGCAATATATGGGTTTTTTGGTGTCTTCCCACTTCATCTTCGTCTCACCATCCGGAATGGTTTCGTCGTATATGACCTTCGCTACTTCGTCAATATAAGTGAGATACTCTCATGATTTTTGTTGCTTGGTACTCCTTCATATAATTCTTGAAATTTGACCACCAATCCTTCTCCATCTGCGGAGTAATGGAATCTGGCATGGATGTTGTTTCCATTGGTTTACTTGGCCCTGCCTCATTCGATTTTGGATTATTATCGGTCAAATTTAGGCCATTGGGAATAATAGGGTTATCTGGAATGAGAGGGGAGAGTACCTCTTCCACTACATTCTCTAAGTCCCCACACGATCTTTGCATCGCATTCGCCTCTTCCAATGACTGCTCTCCAACTGCGTTTACATCCCGAAGCCTATCAACTGCAGATTGTTCGTTTGATAGACCATCCGTGGCAAGAGGAATGTCTGTATCCTTTGTAACGACATTCTCATCTTCCGTTGTATCCTCTTCAGCCTTTGTTTTTTTTTTTTTCCTCAAAACCTCCAAAATATGCTTTGTCAAGGCAGATTGTGGATCAAAGCAATCCGGGATATGCTTCTGCTTCCTTTCAATGCGAAGCGGAAATTGAGTATTAGTTTGGTACGTGCTCCAATTTATCTTCATTTGTAGTATCAACTCAGCATATACCATTGCCAACAATTGGTAACAAAAGTACCCTTTTGTTTTGGCACGATCCCCGAACAAGGCCCGCCATACTTCCTCTGCACGGTGGATAAAGTGATCATCCTTGCATGTTGCCGGGTTGCAACAAAAGTTCTTGGTATGAACTGCATGACATTCTTTAGGCCAAAGCTTGCCAATGTGAAACATCTTCACATATTTCTTGCAAATTTGAGCGGTCCAATACTCCGTCACCTCCAGTTCCCAACCGCGTTCCGCTTTAATGTCTTCATTCTCTAAAATCTCCCAATTCAGTCCATGAGTTGCACCTTTTTGTTTATTCCTCTTCTAGGCGCCTCTGCTGATATCATCGAATTCTCCACCTCCATACTCGTGTTCACGTTCTCAGTCGACGTCATCGTGCAAGTATCACCGAAGGATCCACGGGACGAAGCAGCCGCAACAAATGTGAAAAAAAACCGACCCCCTTCTCCTCTCCAACTAGAATGCAGCAGGCGCCTTAGCAACTGGAGGCAATTCGAATTGGGTTACCATGAGGAGAGGAAGTGGTGGAAAATGAAGCCGGACGGCCCTTTATAGTGCCCTCATGCAGGCCAGCCCGCCCGATCAACCGCCGCCGCCGGGCCTAGCCGTCCAAGCCCCGAGCGGCGGCCGACCGCTCATTGGGCCGGCCGTCCGGTCCCCGACCGCCGACCGCCCCGGACTGCCGACCGCCCCGGACTGCCGGCCGCCCCCGGACTGCCGACCGCCCCGGACCTGCCGACCGACCGGACCGGCCGACCGACCCGGACCGGCCGTGGGGCCATCGGATCGTCCGATTGATCGCCCGGACCGCCGGGCCTGGCCGACCGACCCTGACGGCCGAACCTTCGCAGCCGGGCTCAGCGGGCGCCGCCGCCGCCCCTCTAAACCCTAACCCCAAAATTTGTTGTGCCCCTTTACAAACCCTAGGCATCAACCAATGAAGATCTATCTATCTCTAAAATATTAAATTTGGGCCTCGAAGTGGGCATTAGGACTTTATATTGCAAGATCCACTCTATGACCCACTTTGTAAAGTAGAGCTAAAGTTAAGGCACACTTTAAGTCCAAGTGGGCTCAACTCCAAATGGGCCCAACTTCAAATGGCCTCTAGTATAAAGTAGCCGTAAAAAGTGCCAAAACCCCTCAAAACCAACTTGTTATGAATTTCACTTCAATCCGAAAATGATGAAATTTAGTAGATTCTCTTGTGCACTAATAAATTATCATCTCGCAATCTATGAGGCTCTATGATCAAACTTTTATGCACATGACTTACAAGAGTATGTTTTTAGGGCATCCTCAATGGGGACTAAATAACCGCCCTTTGTACCAAATTCTATGTTTTGAGTGATTTTGAATTAAAAATACAATTACCAACGTAAGAAGCGCATAAAAAAAACGTGAGATAGATCTCAAGAAATAAGAAATGTGGATAAAATTTTATTCCCAAATTGTGTAAACTTTCCCTACAAATTTAAAGTTGTTTTATTTAAATTTGTTTTAGGTTTTTTTTAAAAAATTAGACCTAGCTGCTTAAAAGTTTCTACTTAACCGTCTCCCTTGCAACGAATTTCTTATACTAATAGGATAATTATAAACTGGTAATTACTGTTCTTCAAGAAGATAGATAGATACAAACTCCAATTTTCATATCGAATATAACAATTGTATATAAATATAACCAAAGAACTCACGACAAAAAATAGTCTCTTCCATCTTACCCATGAGTTTATATATCCACCTAAAAGTCTTTCTATAGTCTTTTACTTTCCAATTTCTAAAAACAAATCTTATTAATAGATCAATTATAGAAATCTAACTCTTCATGTATGTAAACCATTTATATTTAAAGTAGGATATGTATATTTACGTATATACTATGTATTAATAAATTAGAATATGTATATTTATGTATGTACTTTATGTTTCATAGTATAATATGTATATGAAGGTATATATTATATGTAATATATATTATAATTGTATCGTATTATTGTTGAATTTATTATAAATATAATATTTTCTGTATACATCAATACATGTATAGTATATATACTTATGTATGTACTTTTTGATTTATAGTTCTCGCACACAAAGTAGAATTGATTTGCTTTACCTCTAAATATGTATTTAAGTAGAACCACTATTTATATAGAACTTGTTTACCTCTAAATAAAATCTTAGCATTAAATCGCTATTTATGTAGAGTGACTTTACCTCTAAATATGTTTTTAGCAAAAACCGCTCTATCTTTACCGTATAGTGTATATATATTATTTATTTTATTATTTTCATTTTAGAGGGGACCTGATTAAGAACCAACATCCCGGATGAGACTATAACATGTCCAATATATAATAAAGGAATTAGCCTACAAAGGTTTGTAAAATAATGTATTGGATATGGAAAAATAAAAATATTAGCTAGGGGAAATTAATAAATCCTAGACCATGAACCTTATATCCTATGCTCAAGTGATTTCATCCACAATATACTCTAAATGAAAAAGCAATGGCTATTCAAATCATTCTATTCCCTAATCAATCCATCAAAGTTTCTAATATAAGAATAATCAACTTCATTTAACATAAAATAGAAGTACTATACGTGTACAAGATCAAATATGATTATAACTTTATAAGTTAATGCCGTTATTGCCATATGTTAAAAACTTATAGGGTGCGATATTTTTATTAATTTATTTGTAACGCTTTTTACTTCTCTTAATTTATGATCACAATATAGAAAACAATAGAACTGTATATCAATTACCTTTACAAGAGGTAAATAAATAATTACTCAAATTAATACACAACGATGAAATTATTTCTAAATGCACATGAAATAATATAGACCATAAAATGTGGACAACTTAAGGGCTAAATAGGAAGTTTAAATATTGACTAATATGGTAATACCAAAGTTATGAAAACAAAATACTCACACATGCTCACCTACATTTAATATATACTTAGATCTCTCCAATGTTAGACATAAGTATACTCTCATCAAGGAATAGGTAAAAAGTCCGGAAAGTGATATGAGAGGATTTAGGGCCACCTCAAAGTGCACAATAGGGGCCAAGCCATTAATGGGGCCAATACATGAAAACATCTCCTTGTGAGAATGGATCAATATTTGACAAAAGTTGGGACATTCAAGAAATGAATGAAAATTCATGGCCTAAAAGCGTTCTCTTCATTCAAATTAAGAAAGAATATTTGTAAGAAATAAAATCAATGAGAACAAATCTAAAACATGGACTCTCGCTAATAATAAGAATTGGCCCCATAACCTTCGTTTTCCTTCTAGAAAAAATGGGCACCAACTCCCAACACCTTCACTAATGGGGGAATAGGCATGGGAGATATGTTGGCCTTGACTCCTCTTGCAAGGAGTCCCTTATTATAGAATTATTTGGAGCCTAGAGTATCTTTGTCATAAAACATTCTTGTTTCTGACAAAGAGATCTTCCCGACATTCCCTTGTCAGAACATTCCCTACCCCGATTTAGACGCCACGCGTGACGCGAGACGCTAAATATAGAAATGCAAATATGCAATGCGGGGAAGTGAGAGAAGTTGAGAAACGGGAGTTCGGCCTTCAGGGGAGAGGCAAAGAAGAGGGGGAGGGAGGTACGCCGCCGGCCGGCCGACGGATAGCCGGCCATGAGCGGCCGGCCGGCCGGCCGGTCTCGGGCGTCCCTCGGTCGCTCGGCCGGTCCCGTCGCTTCGGCGGTCCTCGTCGCTCGGCGGTCCCGTCGCCGGCCGGCCGGTCCCGGTCGCTTCGGCCCGGTCTCGGCTTCGGCGGTCTCGTCGCTTCGGCGGTCTCGGCCGGTCCCGTCGCTCGGCCGGGTCCGCGGTCGCCGGGCGGTCGGTAGGCGGTCATGCGGTCGGTCCCATCGGTCGGCCGGGCACGAGCGCCCCAGATTGACCGATCGTCGACATCGCCATCGCCCCGCTTCGGTTTTTTTTTTTTTTTTATTCTTAGTTTCCATTGTGTTCCTGGAATCTTTCAAAATTACATAGGATCCTTTTTAAATTTTAATCCCTCTCAGATTTCTTTTATTAGATTCTCAGTGATTATTACACAATGAAAAAGGAATCCTATGTTGATTTGTGAAATGCTATATATTCTTTATTCACGGATATTGGTTTAGTGGTTTAGGGTTCCGGGTTTAGGGTTTAGGGTTTAGGGTTTAGGGTTTAGGTTTATGGTTTACTTAGAGATTTCATGATTGCAGTAGCTTTGTTATATGAAGTTTCACTTCAATCTAGAAGTGATGAAATTTCGTAAATTCTCTTGTGTACTAACATATTATGATCTCGTAGTGTATGAGGTTATATGACTCAACTTTGGGGCACATGACCTACAACTATAACTCTATTTCAATATTGCATGGTTGAGAATGTAAGTTGAGGATCCTCATTTTAATATAGGACCCTTATTTTGGAAATGCGACATTTGGTAAAAAATGGACATTAGGTTTGGGGAGTCTATAATCTTAGATGCTATGTTGAATGTTGAAAATACTATCAATATATTCCTTGCAACAAACTCGTGATTTATTCCATGTCAATAATAATAACAATGCGATGGAGAAAAGTGGCATTCTAATTGATTAAAAATATAAATCAATACTACACCATGCATACACGAATCCCTTATTTTCATTCCACACACAATTGAGTTTCCAAAGATTTCCAACACCAATCTTTATAAGTTGATGCGATATGTTAAAAACTTTTAGAGTTGGAAATTTTCAAAAATTTATTTGTCTCCTTTTTACTTCTCTTTATTTGTGATTGCGAAATAGAAAACAATAGAGTCCTCTTTCTATTACCTTTGTAAGAGGTAAATAAATAATTATTCAAATAAATACAATAAAAAAATGGTACTAATAAATATGGAAAAAGAATATGTGCAAATTAAGTACAATGATATGTACTACATTATAAATATACTCCTACCTTAGTTCAAGGGTGTCAAACAAAAATAGCCAATAATAGAATGAGTTGTTTAGGCATAATGTTTTTTCGATTAAGCCTATTCTTATGTCTAAATGTGGTCAATGTAAGGCCTAACACGGTAATACCAAAGTTATGAAACTAAATGGTCACACATGCTCTATAAGTCTATTACAATATTACATGTTTGAGAATGTAAATTGTGCATCTTCATTTCAATATAGGACCCTTCATTTGATAATGCGTCATTTGGTTAAAAATAGGCACTACGTTTGGGGAGTATATAATCTTAGATCCAATTGGCAAAAAAAAAAAACTTATTTTGTTCCTTTAAGTCATTTTGAAGTATTCTAATTATAATGTGAATAAGAATGAAATTAGAAAATACGAGTAATTATTATATACGGTATAAATAAAACCACGTCTATTTACATAAAACCTACTGTTGACATGGAAGACACAAATTAGGATACAGTAGATTCTATCATCCCTGGTTCTAAATTTGGGACGCATGTATGTATAATGAAATTTATATGTTATATGTTTTATACGTACACATATTTTCATGAACGCCAATAGCCTTCTATTATAGTTCATGAGAAAATCTATTTTTAAGCTAATACATGTTCATTGTAAGTTTGTAACCCTTAACCTCAAATGCCCAAGGGGGTGTAGACTCTAGAGCCTAGAAACACACGTTTTGCAAAGTGCAAGAGATGAAAATAAAGGTTAGCAATCTAGATCCCAACCGTACAACATTGTAGAAGACTTGGTTTAGGTCATGTGGAGGAAATTTGGACTCCAAGACTAGAACTATTAAAAAAAAATTCCTTTCTTTGTGGGCCATGGGAAAGCATGCCTCATGTTTGAAAAAATCCAAAAAACAAGACTTGGTTCTCCATCAGCGTTCATTTTCTTCTCCCTATGGAAACCCAACAGTTGTTTAATAAAAAAAAAAAAAAAAAAAAAAAGAAAAGAAAAAAAGAAAAAAAAAGAAAAAAAAACAAACAACAAAGCCCTGCCGACCGGACGGGGGGACGGCCGACCGCATCGGACGGCCGGCGACCGCATCGGCGACGGCGGCGACCGCCCTCGCGACCCGTCGGACGGCGGCCGTCGGATCCATCGGCCGCGACGGATCGGTCGCCGCGATGGCCCGGCCGATCCGACGGGCCGCGACGGATCTCTGTCGACCGTCGGCGGGCTGTATCGGTCGCCAATGCGGCCATCGGATTGGCCGACCGATCTGGCCGACCGATGGCGGAATCGACCGCGGCCGACGGAGATCGGACGGCCGGAAAACGGCGAATGCCGACCGCCGCGATCGGTATAAATAGCCGACCAAGGGCTCATTTCTTCTCACTCGTGTGCGCCCTGGTCATTTGTGGTTTTCCATGTCGATTGCGCTCTCGAGTCCCCTCTTGATAATCGACGCCATTTTTTTGCGTTTTTTTTTTTCTTGTTGGTGAACAATATGCCGAGGAACGACGTACTAGTGCACCCAAGGGCAAGGCCCCGGAGATGGATTGGGAAGCAAGTGACGATCCAAATTGTGTTGCCGAAGATGGATGGGAAGATGAACCGGCGAGAATTTGGAATTGCACCATGTGCAAGCGATATGTGAAGATGAAACACCTCATGAAGTTATGGCCAAGAAATCAAGCGATTATATCAGGGCCACGACGCAAAGGACTAGCCAGGAGTCGCACAAGTCAACATTTCACACTTCGTTATCATGAAGTGACCATTGCCGTTGGAGTACGGAATACTAGGCCGGAAATCATGTTATATTCCAACATGGCTATGGTTTGGGCAGAAATCGTTCTACATAAGAACGTGAATTGGAACACCGTAACAGGTTTGAATGTTGCCGAATTGGATCGGAGCCATGATTTCATACCAACTAGTTGGCTTGGACCCAGTGATTGTATGCCCCTTTGGTCAAATCGGACATATACGGAGATGTCGGAAGTTCAAGATGAAGAAAGTACACCTCCAAGGAGATATGGAGGTCAGACACGAATTTCTCAAGATACACCTCCGAGGGGATACGAGGGTCAAACACAACATCAACAAGACACACCTCCGAGGGGATACGAATGTCAATCTGAACATCAACAACATACACCTCCGAGGGGATATGGGGGTCACACAAATGAGATAATTATAATCGCAAAGAATAACAGGGGTATGGTACCAATCTCTTTTGGCATAGGAAGTGGTGGGTATTATCCCGGTAGCAATATATACGGTCCGGGAACCACTACTCCCGAGACATATAGGCGAGCATCCAAGGGATACGTACCAATCCGGAGGCCAACACGATACAAGTCCGAATCTTTGGAGGAAGATATATGCCAACATATCCTCGGGATACATATGAGTCGGGAGGCCGATCACGGTGGAATGAGTGCTCCGGAGAGCTATACGCCAACATATCCTCGGGAATTTAACGATGTTCCCGGCCAATATGATAGAGGGACCGAGTAGTCAGTACCATATCCCAACACATCCAAGGGACACATACGAGTCTCGAGGCCGTATGGGAGAGGACCTAACATTCGAGAAAGGTACCCCACAACGTATCCCCTCTTTGGATCATACGATGCTCACAACCAATACGGTAGAAGACCCGAGGTTCCGGATAGCTTTAGACCAACGTATTCAAGAGATACGCATGATCATCACGGCGAGTACGGTAGAGCTATTACCAATCCCGAGTACCGTACTCCAAGTCAAGCAAGAGATGAATACGAGCCGAGTTGGAATTACCGGAACAAGGATCGTGAAGAGCATATCACTCAAGATCCATATCCCGGTATGGCCAACATGCATATGGGAGTAACAACACTCCCCGCCACCATTCGAACTCGTGAAGAAGAAGATGCGAGTTTGAAAGACAACTACGAGAGGCAACAATTCAAAGTCAAGCGGAGTACATCCGCAAGCTTGAAAATGATCGTATTTCTGACGAGCGGCGCTTGTATGATGCTTATTCGCGAGGGGCGGTACTCGGACAAGCGGGGCCAAGTGGAACACAATATGATAAGGACTAGGATGCAAAGTAGTTATACATTTACATATAGGCATGTTGTAATGTCTTTGTACGTACATGTAGTATTTGGATGAGAACTCTATTCTCCATATGGTAGAGGTCATTTTTAAGACCTTCTTAACCATGTTTTGTTGGTAAACGGACATCATATGAATGATATACGGAATGTAGAACCATAACCTATATTACACATTTATTTGAGTAAATATGTTATGATTCCATTTATTAACCAGTTTGTTTAAAACTTTATTTGGGATTTGCTTCGGAGGCGGTGTCTCACGGTGCAAAAGGGGAGTTGGCGATTGTTACCAACAAAATTTTGGACATATTTTTCCCTATATGTAATCAAATGTAGTAAATTCATGCAAAATTTGGGAGGCTCATTCCTCTTGATTGACATTCTTACAAGTTATTTTCTAAAAGCAGGTCCGAACAATACTATAGTAAAACATGCACGTCATTACGTATATTTCGTATTATAAAGAACTTAGAGTGGGGTATGTGAGTGTAGGAGTTTGTGATTTTTGAGGTAACTTAGTTCTAACATTTTCCATAATCTAGAATTTTGACAAATTTCGAAATATGTAATTCAATTTACTAATACATTTTGAGCTTGTGTTGGTAATTTTCGAGGTCGCCATTGTAAAATTGGTAAATATTATGACTTAAATAATATTGGAATTTCAGTAGTGATTCGCTTATAAACATATGAGAAGAAAAATAGAAGATAAATCGCTAAATTTGAATTACCCAACCAACACTTAAAAATTGAATCAATAGGTTTTTCGGGCTTTACCCTAAAGGCCTCATCCAAATGGTGCAAAGGGGCAAAATATTATAATAAACATAAGTATACTTGGTGGGCCAAAATTTGAAAGGCATGCAATGCATTTGAAACAAAGAGTATTGTTGCAATCGAAAATAGAACAAACATACTAATTCATAAACTATAATAAAACCGATATGCGTAAAACAAATTCTACGTTCTCCTATTCGTAATTCGTCCGAAAATGCTCACGAGGCGTAGGCCAATGAAACATATCGCTAAACCGTGAGATGATATGGGACAACCTCTCAGTAGCCCGTCACGACTCTCGTTGCATACTCTATCCATGTAAAGATGGAAAGCTTGTGCAAGGTCTTCATTGGAGAATACCGAAGTATTTCGGTTTCCACGTTGCAAGCTCGTGACGCCGTAGACATGGTCATCCCATTAATTCTTTGTGCTATACGGGCCGTGGCAAACTCCTCCGAAGCAATCGAGTATTTTGGAATAAACTCGTAAATCCTCACCCGCTTTGTACAAGAACGCCACTCGTGGATCTACCCAATAACGTTTTCGCAGGGTCTCCACCATCTCCTCACGTTTTGTAAATGTATAAAGGGATTGCATTGGTTCATGAACCGTTGTGGAGAACCCCCAATCGCATACTCCGATATACACTCGTGATTCATCGGCGGGGAAGTGGAGAAGGATATTATCTGGAGATATATCATTATGGAGGTGGTGGCTCTTGTGGACCTCGTTCATGATATGCAACAACGCCCAAGCAAGCTCGTCCCGTTTTTACGGAATCGAATCGATTGATGCGCCCGAATAACTTCGTCGTCGGGGTAATTCCCAAAGTTCAAATGTACAAAGACATCGTCACCATAATCCATATCGCGGTTCAGCATCTCTCGAATAGTCCCGCCATTCCACCAAAACGCATAGCCTTGATTCTTCACTGGATGAATGGCCACAAAGCGGATCACACCCGGATGTCCAATCCGTGACGCCATAGACTCATTCATATGCTCCAATTTTGCCAACTCGGTCGTGTCAAGTGGTGAATGGAAGTTTTTGCAAAGAAATTCCCAAAATGGTTCAATGCCCGCAACACCTTGAGCGAACTTTGACAATAGTACCATACCGTCCCTTCAACCTCGTGTCGTCAACTCGTATGATTTGAGTCAGTATCCGGAATGGTAACCAAATGAGTCAATCGCATGGTTTGAGTTTGTCGTCCCTCTAGCGATTGCCACCATGTTCCGAGCCTCGACGGTGTGAATTCTTTGAAAATGCCCTCATTTGGGCGGAAAAACAATCACCCTATTCACCACGTCAACGAAATCCTCATCACCCTCCCGAAATATCCTCCCATATTTGGCTATTACAACCTTGGGATTCAGTGCATCCTTCACCCTATTCTCCAAAAACCACATGAACCCTCGTTTCTCTGTCTCCGCTACCCACTTCGGATCTTCAAGCACTTCTATCATGAGATCTCTCATTTCAATCTTGAACTTACGGATGCCCTCCTCCCGATATCTCACATATTTGCTTTCCAATGCTCGAAGATCATTGGCCTCATAGAATTTGACGGTAAATTCTATCAAGAATACCTTACAAGCGTCGCCCGGGACCTCATGAGGCTCAAACTTCTCAAAGAAGTTCGCAACACCCTTCTTCTTCTTCTCCTTGGCATCTTGATCCCAAAAAAGGAAATATGTAAAGTGTGAAGTTTTAAAAAAACTTTTCAAAAAAAAAAAGAGCAAAAACTCCCCGTATAACAAGTGACTTCCTTCCTCCAAAAGACAAGGAGCGGTGGACGGGAATCACAAAGAATTCCCGGCCAGAGAAACTCCGCATCCTCTCTTCGTGAGAATGGAGGAAAGAAGTGAGAAAAAGGAGGCCGGTCGGCCTTTTATACCGGCCGACGGCCCGCCCGATCGGACGGCCGATCGGTCGCTGGGCCGACCGATCGGACGGCCCGCCCGGATGGCCGACGACGCGGCCGGCCGCCGACGGCGGCCCAGCCGCTGGCCGGCCGCCTCCGAGCCGCCGACCGACCCGCCCGCCGAGCCGACCGCCCGTTTTTTGCCGACCGATCCGTCCGATCGGACGGCCCGACCGCCGGCCGACCGGTCGGTCGGTCGGCCGCGCCCGGATCCGACGGCCGTCGGGCATGCGGACGGCGCCCCAATCCAACGGCCCGCAACGTTCCATCTTGATCCGACGGCCAGGATTTGATGCGGTCGGCGGCCGTCCGATCTGACGGAGCGACCGGGGGTCGGTCGGCCAGACCGGGGATCAAGATCTGACGGCTGAGATGCTGCCAGGTGGATGATCCAACGGCCCCAGAAGTTACCAGGCACCGGGGTAACTCCCATTTACCCCCCCGGACCATGGTCCGGACTATGGTCCCGGTCGACATAGTCCGGACTACGTCCGCGGACTAGGTTTACCCCGAATGTCGACCGATTTGACAACCCTGAGCTTAGTGCCATTCATTCATGAAGATCCCTTCCATGAATTCTCTCTGCGATCACGATTGACTTTTCAAATATAAAAATCCATGCGAGAAAAAGCGCCTCCTTGAGTGACCCCCACCAACGAGACGAAACAAACACGTCAACTTGCTCGTCTTTCATTCCTCGAGTTCGGCAAATAGCCCGCCTAGTGGCCTCAAAGCGCACGAGGATCTCCCCGGCTCCTCTTTGTTCGCCTGGTTTCCCTCCCACCAATCCCTTGCTCATCACTATCATTTTTCGTGGATGGGGGGTGCGACGCACGGGGTGTACCTCGCTCGCCGTTGTGTCTCGCCACTATCCTTTTTCGTGGCCTTGCTCGTCACTATCCTTCTTCGTGGACGGGGGTGCGACGCACGGAGGTGTACCTCGCTCACCTCGTGTCTCGGCAGTGAGTCCGTAGTGCCCCGTGACGAGATCTGCAGAGTCCCGCACAAGTCCCTCGAGTTCCGGCCACTCTAAGTTCGGTGACTTGAGTCGCGAGAATCATGTCAATCTTGAGAGTTCCGCCACTCCAAGTTCGGTGACTTCGTGATGTCGTGAGAATCATTCCCATCTCGACATTGAGGTACCAATCTCGACATTGATTTAAACTCGTTCGTGAATGATTTTTGATGCTACTTGCATAGGTGAGGCTTATCTCCGAGCGTGTAGTAGAAAAACGGGAAATTAAGTAATAAGCTCTTCATGATGAGATTCATTCAATTTGCTTACTACACTCTACCTTCTTGCGGGCATTCGCTCAACAACCTAGAAGCGATGTCAGCGAGGACCTAGAAGCGAGTGTCAATCGAGGACCTATTGGAAGGTCACTGAACTCCGAAGAGTTAGGGCGCTCACGATGAAAGATCGCTCGAGCCGCGAACGAAGTGAGAAGAAGGTCGGCCGCAACTCGCAAGGGGTGAACGTGCGCCCGGGTAACAATTCCTAACTAGAGCATTCCCCTGCTTGCAAGCAATACTCCAAGTTCAATTATTCCAAGGGGACAGCAAAGGCTCCTCAAAGATTAGAAAGGAAAGCTACAGCAGCACCCGGTACGAGTGCAGATACCAGTGCCGATACGAGTCCCTCAGTGCGATTAGGTGAGTTGCCATCTAAACCCTAATATCGTCTCCTGACTCCCTCCCTCCTTACACCCCCGTGGGTACGCACCCCCCAGGCAGCGCCGTCCAACAACAGGAAAAAATAAATTAAAATAAATTATAAATAATAATAAGTTATTAATAATAATAAATTAAAATTATTTAAAAAAAAAAAAAAAAAAAAAAAACCTGAGCAATAAAAAGGTCTTTCAGACAGGCATGTACAGCGAACCAAAATTCCCTGGTCGACTTCTATGGCCATCTGTCATAGATAGATGAGACGGTGGAAGATCAACTCCCCCCTCCTGAGGAAGCTCTTCCGATCTCCTCAATCTAGACAAACTAGAAATGAGAATGTCTCGTTCGTATAATACGATCAATCTCAGTATTTAGAAACAACTTATGAGATTGAGAACAATCCCAGACCTGCTTTTCATGGAATCTTTGGTAACCGATAGCATCGTATTAGAATTATGGCAAGTTCTGCTGAAAAATATTGTACTAGAATTATGTTGAAAAATGGCAGTTTTATAGTGCCATTTTAGGTGAAGCAAAACTACCATACTGTCACGAACTGCCATACTTACAGAATAGCGATTTCATCAAGTTTCAGATTAACTATTTAACCTTAAAAATTCAACAGATTGTGATCATCTTGAAGGTTTTATTTTCATTTGTTGTTTAGATCATGAAATAGTAGCTTTGAATTTGTACAAGTTGAATAAGATGAAGTTGAGTGATTTGTGGGAGTCGACTCTTACTTTGAAAAATGATTTTCAGTCCAACTAATGAAATGAAGTTTTTGAAGCCTAATTTCCTTTCCAAATTCAAAATATGAATAAATTGTAATTCGTACATTGTAATACGAAAAAATTGTAAATTCTAAAATGTAAATTGAAAGTTCTATTTTTCTTACAAGGTGAAACATGTGATATGTATGATAGTTACAAGAATTCGTATTTGTTATGAGCTTGATGTAATCACAAATAATACTTATGATTTAGTACAATATTGCATCTCCCAGTACATGCTTCCATAGCATAAAAAAGTGCCATGTACTCCACATGTATGGCATCGTATTCAAGCGTGATAAAGTTTATATAAAGTTTATATATTGAAATTACTCTAAAATGAAGGTATTAGTCGTAGAATATTTAATGTCTTCCTGAATTTAAATAAAATTTTATATGGTTTAGGATAAAATACGTGATCGTATAAATTGTCTTCCACTAACCATTAACATTTTGCAAAACATTGGTACCATGTTATCAATTCTGCTCTGATGTTCATAATTTTATGAAACGCGACCTTTCAACCAACATAGATATTTTATACAAAGAACATTTTACAATATGAATTTTAAGAAAGCAAGAAAGAGCTAAAGGTTTTTTTTTTTATAATTGTATTTACAATTCTTTATGTATTGTGTGATTCAAGTCAGGTTTCTTATTAGGGACATCATGGCACCAACGCTTCCAATCGACAAGGTCTGGGAGCAGTACGGATGGTGGATCGCAGTGGACGCGGAATCAAGGCCAATTTTATGGCTTACAGAACATCCATTTCAAATCGGGAAGCGCACATCAGCATTGGGGAAGCCCTTCGCCGAACTTCGGGCAATTAATCTTCGACCAGGCGATATGATCTATGCAATTTGTGTACCGGGGGTTGGTCAGAGGCCGGCAAAGACTTCCCTTTCAAAAAAGTTGTTTCTCGCACCTATTCCTACAGATCTTCTTCAAAATCCAGGGCGGTTGAATAACATAACCTCGTTGCAGACATTTTGGCTCAAGGCAGATCTTGCGGTGCGTACCGCTAGACATGAGCATGTGTTGGCATGTTTGGCGTTATCTGAAGAGGATGTGGCACGAGCTAGAAGATTTATGCGTGCTCATATTTCGTATGAGGCATTACAACGGACTGAGCCAGAACGTGCAAGTCTTGAACATGCAAGTCTACCAGCTGATCCAGAGGAGACCGAACCTATTTATCGTGCGTTAGCAAGGCCGACACAATTGGATTGGCGGCCATCCACTTCATTGCGACCATCGACTGTTCGTGCATCAACAATTGGTCGTCCATCTAAGCGGCCACGACGTGATGAAGGCAACATAGCTTCAGGTTCTGTTCAACGACCACCGCGTGGCAGAGCCTCGACATCACGGGACAGAGCATCGCCAATGCATGGCAGAGGTCGTGGATCGGTAGCTAGACCAATCGTTACCCATCGAAGATCGTCAACATCTACAACGGATGTTCCTGTGACATTGTCGGCCGTGGATGACGAGTTGTACAACATTCCCGACCAGTCATCAGGGGAATCGGACGAAGAGGCAGACATCCCAACATCTGTTCCAACTTCTAAGATTCTGAAAGCGCCCGTGCCTACAAAAGAAGAAGTTGCGAGAGGTTCAATATGGGGCGACATTGTTTTCAAGGCACACATTGACCGCATTATCGATGTGGTGAATCCGGAGACAAATCATCGGATTTTGTCGCAACAGAGGGTATCAGAGATATTTACATTCTTACGAGATCCTCAGAACAGGACCGGAGTGAGTAAATTGGTACTTCGTCCTATCAGGTACCTTGTGCATATCGTTACCGACACTGGTATGGTTGAACGTAAAGGAGTGGATTTCCTGGTTAATGGAGCAGGACGAGAGTTTGAACGGATGTTTTTAAGCAATGGGGATGCATCCGTTCACGGTCTTTGTGGGCTCTCAGTTATCTTGGCTTCAAGACCATATCATTTGGGAGCCTGTGGATGGACAACATGTTGTAGCCGCTTGCAAGTATGCGAAGGAGCAATGGATGAGCGGCAAGATCACTCATTCGAGTTTTAAGACGTTTGAGCAACGGGAAGCTACCTTGTTGTGTATGATAATCCACGACTTTACATCAACAAGTCGGTACAAGTCAACAATGCGGAGTGGCAAAGAAAACAACTTTCCACCATGAGTGAGGATTTGGTGAAGCTCCGACAGATATGGAATCTGTATGGTAGGCCTGATAATTCAGTTCGTTCGGATGATGAACGCAGGGCTATTGCATTGGTGAGCGCAGCAAGTGCCGTGCGGAAACTGCCCTACGGAGGTGACAGTAAGATTACGACGTCCACCTTGGGGAAGAACATGGAAGACCTAACTAAACATGCATGGAATCCCAACAATGAATGCTTTGAAGCTGCCCTTCGAGTGACCAAGGACTACGAAAACGGCTTCTTGTTTTACAGCAAGGATGAAGAGAAGAGGTGGAAGGCGTTGGCACTAAAGAAGAGTCTGGACCCGAATGTAGATGTACGCCCAAGGCGGAAGCGGATGACCGGACATTGGTTGAGGCCGTTGGGTAGAGTTCCAAGTTCGTACTATCTAGAGGTTGCAAAAGCATGTTCAGCTAAGCCAGTTGGCGAGGATGGACGAAGACCTCGTCAAGCTTTTTACTTCAACGGCGTCAAAGAGTAGAATCCAAGGACTCGCACCGTTGCTGGTGTATGTGAGCGCATTATGAGACGAGAAGCGGTGATAAATACCATTCGTTGGTTGATGGTAGAGAACAAGGAATCTTCACCAAATTCCATGGAAGATTTCTTTCGTATATCTGTACGGAAGTATTTACCAGGAGGCAAGGAGCAACTTGACAAATTTGCCGAGTTGTTGGATTGCAAAACAAGAACCAAATGGAGTACACCGCAGCGAGAGAAGGTGTCGAAGCTGAAAGACATATCTGACCTCATCCCTCCTTTCATCAAGGTACATTATGAAGTTGTTGCAGCAGGAGGGCAAGGCCACAATGCACCATCTCTACGTAGAGGAGTTGCAAATAGGGCCAATTGGGAGTGGCAGTTGCGCGTTCAAAGGCCAAGCCAAATCAATGGAGAGGAACCACTTTTGATTCGATGTAAAAGAGAACTATTTTGTTGAGTATGCGAGTTGACATGACCATATTTGTGGATTATCGATTGTCGGCGTGGCGGTAGAAGGCATGGCAATGGTCATTGGGAAGATGAGCGATTCACAAGACTATTTTGATTGGCTTTATGGATGACGGCCGCCGAACGATGGAATGTCATTTTCCTGTTACCACCGGCCGTGTTCGCCACCGAGGAATTGATTACGAAGCTCAAGCTTCCGGAGGGCTTCTCATCGACGTGGATGTTGGGCATTTGGTCGAGCTCGGTTAATCATCCTTTGAATTTTACAAATGGAGGGCGCTACAAAGATTGGTTGAACCAATAGGTGATATCATTATTTGCCTCCAACACCCAATTGGAGCATCCGTTGAGCCGAACTTTATTCTTCGGGCGCCGCCGACTTCCTCTTTTATTTGACGATAATCGTGGTGAAGTACAAGAGCCTTCTATTGTTGATGCTCTCGAGAGATCTCCATCCGAGTTATCAAGACTTGTGGATTCGTACTTGCCTCGAGGTTGGGGTTTGGTGGCATGTAGCATGTCAGCTGCGATTCCGACTATCCTGCATTCGAATTTCCAGGGATCCGATATCATTGTTATTGACAATTGTAACGAGAGAGTTTCATTCTTGTACAATGAGTTGTCCAACAATTTCCATGGCCATTTATTGATGTCTGACAACATAGGTGGAACGGACAATGTTGCTGACGATGTAGATGCTACTGAAGATGAGATTCCACTACCGAGGGATGGTGACGATGATGTGGATTTCTACACCCAGTTCAGTGAGAGATTGCCACGTGAATATGGGACGGACAAATCCACACCTGACAGTCGCTCACCCGACACGCAGCGAAGCAGTGAAACAGAAGAATGAGAAGATGAGGAGGAAGATGAAGATGAAGATGAAGATGAAGGTGAAGAGGGGATAGCACCTATGAGAGATGTAGTTCCTTCAACGTTGCTGCCGCATGTGGAAGTTTGTATAGAGGAGACACCCATGGACATGGCGGATGATACTCGTACAATGGATGTTCATTCAGAGACACCGGTAGATGGAATGAACATATCTATTTCTCAATTGCCGGAATCAGATAGAGATGATACCGATTCTCTCAGGTTTTTCTCAGTTGTGAGTAGAGGTAGGCAACCTTTGGGGCCTACTGAATCACAGCCTGGATTTGTGACACAAGGAAGTACAGAAGGTACTGGAGGAAGCATTGGACCAATATTGCCATCTGTTCCAAGAGATAGCGAAGCGGGGGACGTTGCTGAATTTAGGAGGACCTTCACTACACCAATGACATTTAGGGATGGCTTCTATTATGATGCAGATGGCGTAAGGCACACGCGGCATGGCGACCGTGGTAGCTTTAGATATGAACAGTCTACATCAATCAGACTTGGAGATACTCCGGTGCCGGAGGATGTGTTGGCTGAAATGGTCAATACAGCCATAGAATACGCTACGGGAGTCGCATCACCATAGGATGATGCAGACTTTGTAGTGATACTATAATTTAGCATATATGATGTTTAGTTGACTAGTATAGTGTGATTGATATGTTTGCTTTAGAGATGATATGTTTTATTATAGTATATTGTCGAACCCTGTTCTCCAATATTTTTGTTTTTAGCAATTAATTAGGAGTAAAATAGCTGATTTAGCAAATAGGAATAAAAACCGGCCTGTTTAAACCGGTTCGTAGGTAGTAATTTTGTGTTAAGATTCTTCCGGCTAACCTTATGGGATTTTAGAGCTTCTTTGGATAGCCGGGTTGATACCCGGCCGATACCCGAGATGCCGGATGGCCCGGTTCTCCTCTCGGGTTGATGGCCGAGCCGCCGGTCGACCGGAGAAAGGGCCGGAAAACTTCGCGGGCGCCCGACATAATCACCGGCGGCTCAATGATGACCGGGGTACTTCCCGGTGTACGTCTCGAGCGTTGGGTGATGATGTCTCGGAAGGAGAGGTGAACCCCTCTCAACAACCGGATGAGCACCCGGATGGCGATGTCGCGGAGAGAAGGCGTGACTCCCGAACAAGGTTGAAGAGGTAATACCTCACCCGGAGGCCCAAGTCAACGAGGTGGGAGATCCGGACGAACAAGGGCGGCAGGAGGAGCCCGAGGTCCCTCAAGAGGAAGTTGAGGTCCAACCCGTGGGCCCTCAGGTGCATTTGGAGGAACCCGTGGTTCCTCATGAAGAAGAGGAAGTCCACCCCGTGCCCCCTCCATCGAAGTTGAAGGCACTCCGGGACAGTGGAAGAGCCGGAGGACGCGGTAAAATCCGAGATTTTACATCCACCCCGGGTTGATCGGGGAGGGAGATTCCTCCCCGCGAGTTGCGAGCCCTTCCGGGATGAATACGCCGCCGTCAAACCCCTCGAGCCGACCCACGCCGCCGGAAGAAGACACTAGTCGAAAGAGTTAGTTAGGTTAGAATGGGTAGGATTAGTAGGTGCCTTTTTGGCCACTCACCCGGGAATCTCGGAAGCCCGAGAATTCCGGATCGATAGGGTTTCCGGAAAACCGGGACCCTCTGACTTTACCGAAGACTCTGCGGAGTCCTTCGGGTCTTCTCTGTGTTTCCGCACTGTGAGTAAAGGTTGATCTTTGCACCTAAAATTCGTGATCGTGTGTAAGTCGTGATCTTGTAATTGTGTGTGCGTAGTTGATGTCCGAGCCGGGTCGTGGATACGGGAAGTCCCTCGTAGATTCGGTGGTTGCAATCCCGGAACCCGGGAGAGGTCTCTAGGAGAGTGACAGAGTCGGTGAGAGGTCCGTGTGAGAAGTACTAGAGCATATATACGGGAGTAGTCGTCACCTAGGAAGGTGATACACTAACCGGGTTGGTGAGGTACTAGGGTTAGCAAGAAACGCTAACACGATTGCCAACCTCCCGAATGGGATGTTCGGTTGAGAAAGCCTCTCCGGGTAGTAGGGTACACAACCCGGTTCTATGTTATTGGAACTCTAATGGATTAAGTGGCGGGATACCACCACCTTTGTGATCCGGGTCACGAGTAAACAACCCCCTCGTTGGCTCAGTTAGGGAGGAAACCGGGCCATTTGTGTGACCCACTTTGTTTGGGTGAGAATCCGGATAGTGGCGTAGTAGCAAGGAAGGAACTCCCGAGAGAGAAGGAAAGGGTAGTCGAGATACTAAGGGTGGAACTCCGGACACCTTAATCAACCTAAGTAGGGAGCGACATTCGCGCTCTTCCAAATAAATAGGAAAGACCCCTCCGAGGATTTGCGGAGGTTAAACTAAATCACCACAGGATACTAAGTCCCCCTCCCGGACGGGGGGAGGCCGTTCAATCTAGAAAACCACCGGATCGGACGCAAAATTTGGTTTCCTTGGGGTTTTGGGTTTGGGAGCTAGTCGGACCCCAACCCTCCCGAGTTCCCTAATCCGGTAGATTAGAACGTTTTTACGTCGTTGTAGCGTCCATAGGTTGTTGGTCCGGATTTCAATTGGTCTTCACACTTCACGAATCTCCGTGGAACGTTACCCGGAAGGCGAACCATTTTGCTTGGTTGTATAAGTAAAATTGTCTTTTTTTTTGGTCTTCTCGATGCAGTAACTCACGACATATATGATATTGTAGTATTCAATAATTATATATATATATATATATATATATATATATATATATATATATATATATATATATATATAGAGAGTTTTTAAATCTTATACTTTATCATTGTATTCCATGTTTTATCATTACATTTCTTACAAAATGTATTTGTAGAACAACATTATAAAGTCATTTCATGAAACAAAATGTATAGCATTAGGTTCTTGTAAATGGAATAAGCATGAATTATATCTATTATGCACAATTTCAAGTGAAAAGTATTCACCTACCTACACATCAACAAACCAATATTTAATGAAATTGTTACAAAAATATAGCAAAAAAGCAAATGGAATTTTTGTTTTACTAGTTCAAAAAAAAAAAAAAAAAATTGCTCCAAATCTTGTTGTTATCGAGCGCCAATTAGCGCACTTGGCCAAGTGCACAATTGCTTAATTGTGTGTTTTACACAACCATATAGTCGAAAACAACCACCCGCGTATACAATTAAATAGTCAATAACAACCACTGGACCAGACACGGTCAGATAGTTAATAACAGCCACTCGACCAGAAAGTCAGTAACGTACGTAAAACCACATGATCAGTAATAATATAGCAACGGCCTTAAAATTAATAACAACCACGCAACCAGTCCAAACACGATCAGATAGTTAATAACAACCATGCAACCAGTCCAGACACGGTCAGATAGTTAATAACAACCACACAACCAGTCCAGACACGATCGGATAGTTAATAACAACCACCAAATCAGACACGGTCAGATAGTCAACAACAACCACGTGACCAGAAAGTTAGTAACATACTTAAGACCACATGGTCAGTAATAATATAGCAACGGCCATATAATTAATAACAACCACGCAACCAGATAGTTGGTCAGATAGTTAATAACAACCACCATACCAGATAGATAGTCAATAACAGCCACCCGACCAAAAAGTTAGTAACATACGTAAGACCACATGGTCAGTATAATATAGCAACGGCCATATAATTAATAACAACCACACAACCAGATAGTTGGTAACATTCACTCAACTACATGGTGAGTAACAACACGACAAGACAATAGAAAAGATCTTTACAAACACAAACAATTAGTAGTATTTCTACACCCAGACAGTTGGTAACATCAGTATGACCAAATAGTCAATAACATCCACATGGTCAGTAACATTCACACAACTAGAGAGTCACTAATATCTAGTAACATCTAGATGACCAAATAGTTTGTAACAGCCACATGACCAGATAGTTTATAACAACTACATGACCAAATAGTTGGTAATATCTATACGACCACATAGTCATTGAGTAACATTCCCAAGACCGCATAGTCAATAATACACAGCCATGTAGTTGGTAACATCCACATGAAATAGTTAGTTAGAAGCACGCAACCAAATAGTCTATGCATGCATCCATGCATCTTCAAAGGGGCAAAAGATTTGGTTGTGGTATTTTATACTATATAATACAACATAAATTTGAATCAATCATATTAACTTTCAAGTAATGATAAGTACTTACAGCACAATAATAATTACAAATCTTACAAATAACCAAGATAAGTTAATCTAATCAGGCACCCTACTATATGTACACATGAGATACAATAAGAATTTTTTTAGGACGATCAGATCTTCATTAAAGGAAAGATCTTAACATGACCGCTTAAGGGGGGTGCCTGCCTTTAGGTGCTCTTACCATAACTTTGCTTCAAAGTTCTAGTCTCTATCCTTTTGCACATGTCAAAACCATATGCTAACCACAGAGATAGATAGATAGATAAGAACTCCAATCTCCAATACGAGATTGGCGTGAAAACAACGTCTATTCAGCGTCTGTTCGTAATGTCTTTATCTCAATGGCCACTGGACAAAGAGGAAACTAAACAAAACTACTCACCCCTTTCGGGAATAGACACTAACTCAACACATAACTATGACTGGACTAAACTACTCATAACGGCTAAAAACAAGAAGAGCATTGAACCAACTAGGACGCTACAAAATCACCTTTCCTATCTTACTCTAAGGAAAAATAATGAAATCATTGAACCTGTTCTGAATAGCCAAAATCAAATTTCTATTATAAATTGGAAGCAATTTTAGATTAACGTAGAATATATCATGATGCACGAAGTAAGCATAGATATAGTCTAAATCGTTTATCATGTGATTAGTTGCCAAACAAGTAAATCCAAAGAAAACCTTGAAAACAGAAAGGAAAGATCTGATCAATATTCTGAAATTCGTAACTCGTATTATTTTCAGTTTGTTTTTTTAGTACATTTTTTTAAAAATCAAAAATCATAGAGGTGCAATCTTGCTCCGGTAAAACCACCATCGGTAATTAACCCTAGGACGTCGGAGCCCATCACGGTGGAAGATGATTTTGGATGAACAAACGATGTCTAAATTGTCCAATATCAGATCGCAAATTCATTTTGTGACTTAGACCGTTCTGCAACAAGGAAATTTAGGGGTTAATGCAATGCTTTGGCGTGCATTGATTGCTTCACTCACAAATGAGTTCTTTGTTGAGTTGAGCATATTTGGTTGGGTGCACAATCTTGTATGATCCTTATTATGAGACTAATGAATTGGCATTAAATCAATTTAGTCAAGTGCACCCATGCTATGGGCACCAAATAATCTAATGAACATTTATGTTAGGGTCATTACCCTAATGCAAGATAGGGCAATCCTACCTTATGTTAGAACATGTGAGACTCGGCTAGCAGTTAGAGATGATACGGGGACAATACTATTACAGGTATAACAGTAATTATGTCATCAGTTATACTCAAGCAAAAGGGCACGAATTGCAGATTTTATGGAGATTTTATGTGCTTCCAACTTCAATTTGCACTATTTCCACACTCTTTCGTATGGCAACCCTAATTATGAAAACCGATGATGATGATGAGAATGAGTAAAAGCCCATACCCTTTCTTTCTTGGTCTTTTCTTTTGGCTAAGACAAAGTCCCTAGCAAAAGAAATATTTGTAATGGCGAAAAGAGTTAATTTGTAAAGATTTAAGAAAGCCAAAATGGATTTTTTCTATTTCAGGAGGTAATGAGTAATATTTGCCTAAGATTTTTACAAGATGCTCCTTATCTTGCATAGTGTATGAAGTATTATTTGCAAAGCTCAATTCCAATTTTTTAAAATTCATTGTAGAAGTTTAGGTTTCAACTTTGAAAAAAGTTAATAATTTGTTTTTTTTTTTTACTTTTTTTATTTTTTTATTTTTTTATTTTAGAAATATGTTCATAACCATGTTGTTACCTAGTTCAAAGTGACCCTAGTCAAAAAGTATACCAATCCTACTAGGACAACCTTCAAAATTTACGAAACGATCTTAAAAGCTTCTGGAACTTTTTAAGAAAGCTTGCTTAAAAATCTAAAACTCATAAAGAAACCTACTCATGGATCACTTCTTTTTTAGATGAAATACAATAAATGTAAATGTTGAGAGTATCGAAAGAGAGAGAGAAGAACAAAACAAGAATGAGCGAAAAAGTGAGTGAGGCCTTGAGAGCCTCGGGCTTTATATGATCTGGGGGTTGGTGAAACAGGCGGCGCCTTAACGGCACTCGGAGTCAACTGCAGTTAACCGCAGTTGTAGTAGGTGGCTAACTCCCAACCTAATCGTTTCTACTCTAATAACTCTCGGGAGTTCCGGTGGTCCTCTATCTCTACGAGGAGTTCCGCCAGTCGCTTATCACAACACTCCTCCTCGACTAAGGAACACCTCGTTAAAAACTATGCCTTGAATAAAAACCATGTGGGAAAAGTTCGAGGATAGAAAAGAGTGTGTCCTTTACAAGTCTTGGAGCGAACGCATGCCAACGGCTTGAACAAGTTCATGGTGCTTGAACGCGGCGGCGCTTTGGTTAACATGTCCGCAACGTTCTTGGAGGATTCGATCTTCGTGAATCGCTACATCCGCATCTCCGGAAAGGTCTGCTGCGAGGTATTTAGGTCTATCAACTTCTTCCTCCTCCTCCTCGCACGGACGGTATGGATCCTCCCGGTCTTGCTTCTCCCGATCATTGATGTTGAAATCATGATGGTGTCCGCCATGTTGAAATTCTTCGTAACTTCCCGACATATGACTCTCTAGTTTGCTCTCATCTGGATAACAATTAATCTGTAATCCAAGACACTAAAAAGTGCCCCCAACACTTCCAATTCAAAGTGTATAGTTAGTAGGTTTTCTATAATGTAGAAAATGAAGCTTCCTTGAAATGCACATCGTACATCGTGGAGATAAGTCTATCCAGTAGATAGTGCCAACAGGTAGTGCCAACAGGTAGTGCCAGTAGGTAGTGCCAATTAGAGTTCCCAGGGTACCACAACCAGTAATGCCCAAGGTTAGCTTTAATAAAGCCGACGGCCAGAAAAGAAGGCATGGGCACCCCATACAGGGATAGGCGTGGGAGACATTCATGTCTTTATATCCCAGCCTCTTCCTCACTTTTGCAAGTGGAGCTAGCTTGCATCATGCAACGCTTAGGTCAGGGCCGCATTTGCGGTGCGGTGGCAAGGCGTCACTACCCTCACCAATGCTCAAGAACCTCTTCATCATTTCCATACGCGATGGAAAAGTGGATCCCATTAGCTCGGTCCCGGTAGTTGATCGACTCGAGAGTGGGCTAGGAGCAAACATTGCTCTATCACATTAGAAGGGGAATCCCCGGGCAATACTCTCGTTGCCGCCGCCGCATGAACTTAAAGTTCCGCCTTCCGGCTTGTGAGGTTATCACAATTCAACCGGGGATCCCACATACAAGAAGACTCACACTCATAACATACATTTTGGGTGGGTCCGGACCCCTCCGATCGATTAGATCGACTTAGATAGTAAAACACGTCCACATACAAAACGACACTAAGAATAAAACAAAAGTAAGGACACCGCAATAAGATAATCGTGTGGGTTGGAAGATTGGTTCATCCAACTACTATTTGGTCGACTGTTGACGGTTTCCTCCTCTAATCTTCGAGTGTGTTGTCTCTTGGTAGATATCATTTTTCGCACTGTAGTAGTCGCGGTGGTGGTTGTAATAGTACATGTCGTGGCGGCTTGAGTCATAGTGTTGTCCCTCACGCCCACAAGAGTAGCCGCCACGCCCATAACCCCGACCGAATCCTCCGTCGTGGCAAAGGGTTGCGCGGTCGCCGGTCTTGGTGTTATGAACATCAAGAGTAGTTACAAGACGAGGGTTACTATGAAAAAGAAGAGAAAATCGAAAAATACGAAAAATAAGAAGAATTAGGTCAAAAGAGGTGATCGAAAACGAGGGTTTTAATCGAAAAAGCAAAGAGCGCTCGAGACAATCTAAAGCAATTTAATATGAGAACAAAGAAAGGAGCTTCTTGAATGACAGAAGAACGTGAAGAATCAAGTAGGAGGTTATGAGCAACGCCGACGGTGGATCTCGAAACACATGAGAAAACAAAGAGATCTAACAAGCAAATATACAAAAGCAACGAGATTAAGACATCACGAGCAAAAAGCAAAGAAAAAATAACCCTAAACTCAAACCCTAGCACCAAAAAACAAGAGCGAAAGTGCTGATAACGTGTTGAGAGTATCGAAAGAGAGAGAGAAGAACAAAACAAGAATGAGCGAAAAAGTGAGTGAGGCCTTGAGAGCCTCGGGCTTTATATGATCTGGGGGTTGGTGAAACAGGCGGCGCCTTAACGGCACTCGGAGTCAAGCAGATTAATCGCAGATTAACCGCAGTTGTAGTAGGTGGCTAACTCCCAGCTAACTGTTCTACTCTAATAACTCTCGGGAGTTCCGGTGGTCCTCTATCTCTACGAGGAGTTCCGCCAGTCGCTTATCACAACAGTAAATAATGCATGCTTTTTGGCATTGTTGTTTTTATACCTTCTTTTAGAAAAATTGCATGAAGGTTCAAAAAGCGGAATGAATCTTTAAAATTTTGCATGGGCATTCTCAACTTGGTCATCTACATGGGAAAAATTATGAGAAAAATGTTTGGGGGCAACAATCATCAAGTCTCCCTTTGCACAGTCAAAATACAATATGTCTCTTAGACAAGACAGTCTCCCTTTGCATCAACTTTGAGTATTATGAACTCACAATTGGTGAAGATCCAACCATTAAAATTGACATGGTATATCTAACAGTAGTTTTATTTGAGATCTTCCGGTTAAAAATCCTTTAAAAAAACAAAAATTTCACCCTTACATCATTCTCCACAAGATGGTAAAAAATAGCAGTTTTGGAGATAACAAACAGTCACTTAGACCCTTATCATTTGGGGCAATGAATAAGCACCCGTAAAATTTGCAACCAAACTCACTGATGCTCGAGTTGACTTGGAATGGTAAGAAATAGAAATATTCCATTAAACACTTTCCGAAGTCCACTGCAACAAATCTGCACAAAACACCGAAACTTGTGTTAGTATGAGGAACTGCTCGCTCTCGAGCCGAACCATCACCAGCAAGGACGGAGAATCACCTGATCGATCGAACATCACCAGCGATCCAAGCACATTCGATCGGAGACCAGAGCATGAATGATGGCTTGCATGACGAGAGCAAATCGTATACGGAGCTTAAAACGTTGGGTTGAGTATTGATTGACTTCCACCTGCATGCAAGTTCGTGCCCATTCAATGTCCATCTACCAGTTGTAGCAAGCTACATTCCACCCACTGTAGCGTAACAGCTCTAGGATTGGATTCTATACGGTAGCAATAATAACATCAACAAGTTCGATCTCCTCTCTCTCTTTAAACTCTTTCACATGATCGCCCCAAGCATGGGCAAAATCTATCTATCACTGCTAGCAGTCCCAACCGTGCCAAGTTCACCGTACTGGAGTACGTTGCAGATCTTTTATTAGTTGTTTAATGCGAAAACTTTACACGCTATCCCGCTGACCTTCCTCCGTAAGTTCCGATGCTTGCACGCAGCCCGGAACGTAAAGTTTACTTTTGGCACCTTTTGCGACTCTTGGACATGTGGACGGAGGAATCGAAATCATCCATCCAGGCAGCGATGGAGTGAGTGTCTTCCGTCAGTTGGACCTGGCAGCGGAGCTTGAGTAGCTTGCTACAGGAAGACCCAGTTCCGGTGGAGATTGAAGATCAGAGTGTGATCGAAGTGTGTTGGATTCTGCAGATTGCATGCTGATTCTCTTCTGTTCGTGCGTGTGTCAGTGCCATACTGGGTCAGCAGTGTGTGAGTTATTACACTCCCAGTTACCGGGGTATTTGCAGGGCCCTGTTACTTGTTAAAGTTCACTTTGAGTTGGAACTTATCTAGAAATTAGTATTCAGCTTGTGAAAGTAGTTGTGTACAATGAAGCTTAGCTTCGAGTTCCTTAACCCTTGAACGCCCAAGCAAGCCCGAGGTGCTTTTTTCCAAATGATTATGTAGCTCTCAGCGATCTTTTCACTTATATTTTAACCCCTAAAGGTCCTTGATACAAAATTGTTTAAATTATCACAAAGAATCTTCTTCTACTTCACGTGCAAAGAAACTCAATCTAAGCATTGATTAGAAGATCCAACTGTAGGATCTTTGAAGTTAACTTGACCCTTTTCTCGAATGTCAAATTTGAACCGTTAATTTTTCTCCAGTTTTGAGATTATAATGGTCAAAGTTACCTGAATTTTCTCCCTGCGGAAATTCCAAAAAGCGATTTCTGCTTTCTTGGACCTTTAGGGGTTAATGTCAAACTGGTCACCTTCTTATGTTGCATTTGAAATTTTACAATTCATATCACAATTTGTATGAGTAATTTGTGCTTTGTAAGGATTGTGGTAGGTAGGTTGGGGCTGTACATAACCTTGTAGGAGGTTGCAAGCTCATTAGAATTGATTGGTTCATTCATGATGCCCAAGTCCAAAGATGTTGTGATCCAATTTTGGGCTCCCCTTTCGAGGCCCCTGAGCGTTTAACCCCCAACTTTCCATAAAACCCGAAACGGGTTTTGGGAGTTCCTGCAAGAGAAAAACTCAACCAACTTTGACTACTATAATCTCACAAATGAAAAAGAATGAACGGTTCAAATTTGGTATGTGTGAAGAATGTTAAGTGAACTTTGAGTGTACGGTTGAATCTTTTAAATATAACTTAGATTGAGATTTTTGAGCTTAACCCCTGTAGATCCTTGTGTGTTTTTGGGAGCTTGAAACCTCAAAACTCCAATTTTCTACCTCTATACACTTCAAGGGGTGCGAAACAATTTTTTTTATTCTTTTTTAAACTTCCAACCGTAAGATCTTGTACCTAAGACAATTTTTTGTATTCGTTTCGGAAATTGACCGTTGGATGTTTATCATTTGAGAGATCATAACATCCAAAGTTTGTCTACGAAGTTTTTTTGGACATTGTTGAGATTAATTTTGACACTTTTGGAGGCTGCCCTTGTAAAATTGGTACTCTTTGTGACTTGGGGCCCTTTGGAACTTAAGTAGTGAGTTAGTTATGAACATATTTTCAAAAAAAAATCTCAAAAAATACTAAATTTGAACTGCCCCAATTTGGCTCGCAAAACAAGAATTGTCATAGAAGACTCAAAAATTGAAGTTTGGCTTTGTAAATTTTACCACATACACTTTGCAGTATAGGGAGCGCCCATCAAAAAAATTTAGGCAAGAATATTACTTTTAAACTATTCATCTAGGCTGCCCAAAATAGCAAAAGCCCGATTTGGTCCTCTTGGATCTTTAGGGGTTAATCTAAAGGAAGGTCAATTTTGTGACTTAGACAATTTTGCAACAAGGAAATTTAGGGGTCAAGGCTTAAGTCCTAAAGAAGAGTGAAACAAGTTTGGGGACGTTTAAACTTTGATCAATCTCTAATTCATTAATTGTAGATCGAAGTTGAAACTTTGTAAGGGTCGTAGGATTTTCCAATACCTTTCCGAAAAGACCATTTACGAGCTTCTCCATTCCTAGGCCTCCCATTGGTTCAGATGTCTTCACTTCTCACCCCTCAATACATGCATGCTCGAAGTCTAAACAAGCTCTTTTCAATTTGATGGGGTTTTATTGATTTTACCCAATGCTATTTACGACATGGCTAAGCTCTAGAATCAGCTTCAATATTAAATACCGAATGGTTGGAGTTGAACCCAAGATTATTACTAATTCCTTCACAAGTCAAAAAAACATTCAAGTTGACTCAACATAATATAGCCAAACTCTCATCATCATCACAATTTGAATTTGAAACTCTCATTCCTATGAAAGACCCAGCCACATCTTCCTGGGAGACTTGAAGCTGCTGGGGACCAACAGACTTGGGATTCTATCACAGCAGGTAAAATACAACAAAAATGCTGGTGGCCAAGCATGTCAAGAAGTCCCCATCACCAAGAATGGTTGTTGTTGAGTCTTGGAGATGACTTGTTCAATCCTTTCTGTAGCTATGCACAAAATCCTCATTCAGATTTTCCAATTTAAATAGCAAGGATTTTTGGAAATCCCAAATCAAATCATCGAATCATT
The DNA here is from genome assembly GCA_037043015.1 of Bryum argenteum. Taxonomy (NCBI): domain Eukaryota; kingdom Viridiplantae; phylum Streptophyta; class Bryopsida; order Bryales; family Bryaceae; genus Bryum; species Bryum argenteum. Next base: position 3,656,575 of record CM073324.1, read on the forward strand.
GTTACATGGCCATGATAAACGGCATCACTTCACTCTTCATTATTGAGTGAACCATAGCATGTAAGATCCTATGAGATTTATCACCTTGAATTTTAATATAAATTAAGTTGTCAGTATCACTTAACTAAATTCTTTGTTCTCCAGACTGTTATGTATGTATTTGAAAAAGAACTAAAGATTTTAGTGTTGACTTTATAATCAAAATGATACTGATATTTGTAATGATTTACAAAGAATTAGGGTTTCGCTTTCGAAGTCAATGTGATGTCAATCAATTTGAAACCATGAGTTCGCTTCTTTGGGTTGTAAACTCCTTCCTTCTTAACCCTTCGAACGCGGCCCAAGGAAGCTCGAGGGGCTTTTTTCCAACTGTAGCTCTCACTGTACTCAACTTTTCACTTATATTTTGATGTCAAACCGGTCACTGTCTTCTGATGCATTCAAAAAGTGAAATACTATTCATAATGCCCATGTCCAAAAGATGTTGTGATCCAATTTTGGGGTGCCTAGACCGTGTGGGCGTTTAAGGGTTGAGTTTATTTGTGACTCCATAAAAGAGTATCGAAGATAAGAATCATGTTCACTATATATAAGTCCATAAAGAACCAAACACTACACTAAAATTTGTGTTTTGTGTAGCCACACTGCTGCCATATATGATTAAGGTTTGCTATAACTTTTAGTTTTAGTGGTTTTTTATATTAAGCCACCAACAACATGTAGTAGTGCATAACCCTTGAGCGGGTCGAATGTTGACAAGCAACCTTTTGAATTAAAGATAGAAACTTTGAAGAGCCATAACTTTTTCATTTGAAGTCTCTTTTGTACAAAATTACTTGGGTTAGGTTGCAATTCAAGTCTAGTTTCTGTGATGGGAAACTTCAGATCCATACAATGTATTATGAATTAACTAGTGGGACCCGTGCCGTTGAGCACGTTCAACTTGGATTGCCTAAAGCTATAAAACATTCATAAACTTCAAATAAGTTGATACAGAAAATATTAAAAAATACATATCGAATTTATATATTTAGAATAATAAAATATACATCAATGGTCTCAAACATGGTCTCTATTTTATTTTACGATAACATTCCATTGGGTCATTCCTGAAAATGGGTATTGACCGTTGGAATCCCTTTACTCTTTGTAAAAGGGTATTATAACGTTCGTCAAGTCTCCACGACGGATTTCAGCGCGGAACCGTTGTGTGAGACAAAGCCTCTTGTATTGTAATATAGATGGCGTGCATATTAGTGACAGCTGCTCTTATTTTTGACTTTTCAAACATATGGCATGTACGCTTACCATTGCAAGCCAATTATGGGTAATCCAATCATGGGTAATTCAATTTGATTTTTTATGATTTGTTTTGGATAAGTATGATCGCGAGATAATATCTAAAAACTATGTAGTTGGAATATTTTTTTTAAAATAATGTTTTATGTATTGGATTTGCACTGATTTTTTTATCTTGTAAAATTGAAAAAATTACATGGTTTTTGAAGAGATGTTTCTCATTCATCCACCGTTGGAATTCAATTTTGTTTGTTGGGTTGGATTCCAATTTGAGTCTAGTTTTTGTGGTAGCAATTTTCATTCCATTCAAAATGTGAGGAAGTTATGACATTCACTTTTGTGCAAGGAGTCTAATTTGGATAATTTTTCCTTTGTAGATTTTAGGGTCGTTTTCACCATGGCAAGACTATTATTTGCATAGAGAGATTTTTCTCAATATCTTTTTGGGTTCAAGGGTGTTATTGACATAGAAGTGATTATTTTTTTAGTTGGAATTTTTCATTTCATTAAATCTATTGATAGCATTTTCACTTCAAAGTGGAAATGCCGCAATTTTGTGAGATTTATAAAATACTAATACATTATGATCTTGCAATCTATGCAACTCATGACTCAAAATTTGACCTACATGATGTACAATATGTTTACTACAAGACTGTACGCTTGGGATCCAAGGTTATTTTTTAGAACGTGTTCTTTTTGTTGCAAATGAGCCAATTGTGAATGTGTTCCTTGTGTGATTTTGGAGCTTAAAATCTTAAAAGTGCAATTTTCTACCTTTATGTACTTCTCAAAATGTCAACCAAATTTTCTAACTCTTTTTGGAATTCCAATCCATAAGATCTTGTAAAAAATCCTATTCTTAGTCACTTGTCCAAAAATTGACTGTTGGGTGCTTATCATTTGCAAGATTGTAACATCCATTGAAGTTTGTGCAAGCGACTCAGGGCCCTCTGGATATCAAATGGTACTTTGATCACAAACATATTTCTATTTAAAAAAATCCAAAAAGTTCCTAAAATAATTTTATATATATATATATATATATATATATATATATATATATATATATATATATATATATATATATATATATATATATATATATATATATATATATATATATATATATTATATATATATATTTTTTTTCATTTTTGTTCCTGTGTAGGGTGTGAAAACCAAAATTTGCATCAAAAAATTTAAATTGGAATTTGACTTTGCAATTTGTTTCACTCACACCTTGTAGTACAAGAACACTCAATAAAAATCTTAGGCAAAATTATTGATTTTAACACCTTCATCTAACTTACCCAAAAGAACAAAAAGCCAATTTGGCTTTTTAAGGATAGTAAGGGAAAAACTCGCGAACACCGTTAGTAAAATTCTCGGGAAAGAACAGATGTACCTCAATTGTATATTTGAGCATGTGATCGGCTTTATGGTTCCAAGCAACTTTTCACTTTAAACAATTATAACTATTTGAATAATGCAAATAAAATCACGAAATTTTTTGCATTCAACAAGAACCTTATGTTTGCACACATGAGAAATTCTAAAAAAATATATATACCTTAATATCATGTGCTAAAATCCTTAAGTGGTCGGTTATAGGTGCCTCTACCTTAGTGCATGTGAGAGTATTGACTTTCTACAGTCAAACGCAAGGATGAAATTCAACTAGTCAACACCCTTCAGGAGACTGTCTGAAGAATGTTCAGAGTCAGGCGTACAAAGAATGCAAACTTAAGTTGCATGACAGACAAGTCGGCAGACTGATCGATTCAGAATTTCAGGCCTGCAGTACCTTACTTGAGGTTTAACTCCGGGTTCTATACGCCCGGCGGCCAGGCGAAGGCAGCAGTGTACGTGCTCCCATGTGTGTTCTGCAATTGAAACGAGAGCAAGAGTCAGGATCAATGGATTGGCGACATTTCGATTGATCAATAGGTCAGCAATTCAGATTGCTCAAATCTCGATTCAAGGTGGTGGTACTCACTCCACTGTTGTAAGTTGTAGTTGAATGAATGACAGACCTCATCAGCTATTTACACTTCACGAATTTTGCAGCACTGCCACCGATCTTATTACACCACAATTTTCTCTTTATTACCCCATTCGCTCACGAAATGGTTCCACTCATTACTCTCTTTCAGTCACTGAATTTGATGATTCGGACAATCCTTGAGTGTAAATGCTCTTACCACCTGGGTTGTGTAGGTAGAGCATCACCGTGATCGATGATGATGAGTGTATATTTGTGGTGGTTCTTGGTAGAAAGTAAGGCAACAAGGGATGTCAATAGTTAAAGTAATAGCTTTGGAATACCATATTCGATATTTTCTGAGATTTCCAACCTCTCACTTTAATGACAACTTAGTTGGAGTCGAGCTAAAGTGTAGACACAAATTGGGTACCTCACTGATGAAACTATACAAAGCAACCAATCTTTAGGATTTTCAAATGGCCATAACTTACTCAAATTTTGTCAAGATTGGGCATATGAGGTGTTTTTGACATCTACTCTTTGAGTAAGTTATCACTGTTTGAAAATGCTAACTGTTGGTTGTTTTTGTCCAGTTTTAATAAAGTAACCAACCTGTGGGTACAACTTATCTTGACTCGAGCTAAAATGTATTTTCCCATTAGAATGAATATGGTGTTTCGGGGTATATATATAAATAATTACTAATTTGGTTAATACTTCATTCAGAGTTTTGTCAAAAAGCTTTAAGTGGCAACACATATTAAAAAGGCACAAAAAGACAAACAATAAGAATGAAGCTTAAACTACTATTTGCTTCATTATTCATCATTTTTGTTCCTCACTTAACCATGGTAGTTGCTATATACTTTGAGTGTTGGTAACCCTTGCCGTGCACATCTACTTTAGGTTCAGTCTTATAATTATTATGAAACCTAGTTAGGATACTCATAGTAGCAACACATAGGTTCTTATGATCCAAGAAAAGTCACTTATGGTTTAAGGTTCATATACAAAGCTTGATAATCATGAACTCTTATGACCCTAGAACCAAGTGAGTGCTTCTTTTGAGATCACCCCTCATGTATTGGATTTCCTTTAAGATTTGCATATTTTGACTCAATCGAATTGTATTTGAAGCTATACCTAAAACAAAGATTATTGGATATTTCCATCTGCCTCTTCTAATGAGGTCCAAATATCCTAGTTGGACAATATATTATTATGACATACCTTCATAGATATGTATGGATTTACAAATTAGAGTAGCTACGATGCAATATGCAATAATCATTGTATTCCTTGTCTTGATATGTACTGATAGGCTTAGATTTTTCCCATGTTATTCTTTCCAGAAACTCATACCTCTAACTACCTTACCCCTTAAATTAAAAACGCAAGTAGTTACAGTACTAGTAATGCATGCCAAGAAAAGCATTAGCTCACTACAAATATGGACCTTCTCTCCATCAACAACACCTCTTCTGGCTTAGTCTTCCCGATCAATTAGAGATGTCTGTAGTAATATGAGAATTTTGAGTCATGTATTATCTAGAGCTATAATAAAGCTGTGATTTCTTGCAAAACTGTGTGAGTCAATGAATCAAAGTAGTTTGCTTAGAGGTCTCATGAGCGTCTTTGTGAAAGACTCATCATATGTCCGATCACAATAGCCTGGAAGATGATGATTTCCTCTTGTGTCTGATCACATCATAGTAGACAATGTTTATTGTGTCATCGCTGGATGATGTTTATCTAGTGTCTGATCATATCACAGTAAACGTTGTTTATTGTGCCGTTGGAAGAAGATGTTTTCTCTTGTCTAATCACAATACAATGGATGATGTTTATTGTGATGGATTAATTTATCTTATTGTCTAATCATGTTTGTGAACATATGTATCAAGATAAAATTATCCGTGTTTCATCTTGGTTCCGTTGCCGGGACACGAATTTGTAGCTTATAGGGTGAGAGCCGAGTGTCTTTCCAATGTTTACTTTTCAAGGATTAGTGCCAATATTTTATCATAGTTCTTGATTTATGAGTTCTTGATACGTAACTGAATCTTCTTGGCATAAAATACTGATATGCCTCGAAAGTCTTTGAATTAGCATCCATGGTGATAAAGCTCCAGCCTTCACCGGTGAATCTCCAGGAGTTACACCTTTTTCTGCATCACATTGACGTTATTCAGCATACTTTTGGCCAGTTGAAGGGAGTTGAGGAGTCAGTGCGTAGTCTTCAAGAACACGCCAGACAAGGAGGGAGAACTTGGTCTTTGCGAAACGAGCTTCATTTCAACAAAGTATTTAGTGAGATTATCCTAGTTCAGTGCCAACCAAGCGAGAAAGCTACAGCAAAGCCAAGATGGGCGGAGAAGCGGCGTCTCCATTATCATCTCTTGAGGTCAGCACGCAAGTAAAGTTGCGAGATTTGGAGTCCGTGCAAGCTCGTCTTTCGTTTTTCCGCACTCAAGTGGGAAGCTACAGTCGAGTCTTCAGTCATTTGTATAAAGTGGTAGAAACACCATTGTGGAACAATGAGCATACTGCAGTCTTCAAACAACTAAAAGAACTTGGCGACGAACTTCACTGCAAATACAACGAAAACATCCAAACCAGCACAACCTCAACAATGACTACTTGTCCGTATTGCCACAGGAGGTAACCATAAATAGTTGCATGAACTGCTCTAAGCCTCAGAAGTGTTAAAATTTCTTTGTCATTATCAAGTCCACTTGCTTCTCCGTAGCTCACCTTTTGGAGAACTAAAAAGCTCACCTGGCAACCTTATGCTTGCCCTGGTTGTTCAACTTTGTAGCAAGTTAATTTTTTTTTTTTGAGAATACATACGAGTAGGATTGGTTAAAGCCGTGACTAGAGCAGACTGTAAGTGCTCATTTTTCAAAAGATGTATCGCATTCTCAAAAGCAAATGAAAATAAGTCATCGCATTCTTTCTCGAATGATTGAATCAACCAAGCTAAGTTGTTGCAAGTTTATAAATATAGACCGCTAAGGACCACTTCCACAAAAAACTCTTGCTAAAAATGTGAATTGCACATGGGTGGTTATGAATTGAAAGGATATTCTCGTACTTCTTTTTCCGAATCATGACTGATAGCGGAAATAAATGGACACTATATTTTGATGGTTCGTGTTCTAAGAGCTTAGGCTCAGGAGCTGGAGTGATTTTAGAAAACGAAACTGGAAAACGTGAAAAGTATCACAAGGACTTAGGAGATGGTTTAACTTGCAATCAATCTGAATATGCTGCCTTGATCACCGGACTCGAAATTGCCAAAGGGAAAGGTGTCACTTGCATAGACATTGCTGGAGATTCGCAACTTGTGTGCAAACAAGTAGCAGGTGATTGGCAGGTGAAGTCAGAAAATTTGATCTCATATCACCAAACCGTAGAAAAGTTGAAGTCTCACTTTAAGTCAGTTAGCATTACACACATACGAAGAGAAGAAAATGCGGAAGCAGATGAGCTATCCAAATTTAGGAGACGCGGACAGTAGAACAAAATTATGTTTATGTTGAAGTAGAAGTGAAAGTGGTCTTAAGAGGCGTGTGATACGTCAAGATTCAACAAGGCATAAAGCGGTGAGAATTACTAAACTTAAAAGACTTCAATCATGGTTACGATTCCGGTGTTTTGTGGCGCAAGTAAAGTCGATCCGGAGAAGTTTCTCCGTGATTCAAGCGGGCATGTATGGCAAATGGGGATCGAGACGAGGCGGCTTGGTTGGAAATGCTACCAATTCACTTAGATGATGAAGCATCTTGGTGGTACGATGCACAATCAGCCGAAGTGAAGGCCAGTTGGACCTCACTGACCAAGGAATTGCTTAATGAGTTCCAAGAGAAAGAGAGCTATCAGGCTTTGTTGGTAACACTCAACTTAATGAAACAGAAGACTAGCGCGTCCGGAGAGGCAAGTGAGAACGTTCGTGAATTTGTTACAAGGCTAAAAGAGGTACGATCTCGTATTTTGAGGAGTTTACGAAAAACTCCTGTCTGAAGAATCGACCAATTTGACGCTGCGAGTTCGACTGCCATCGTTGTTGCGGCATTGACGCCCTAGTGTTAAGAACATTTATAAGAGGATTAATACCACCCATACGAGAGATAGTGTCTTGGAAAGAACCGGAACGTTAGAAGCAGCAATTTCATGGGCACAGAAAAAGGAAGCCAATTTGGCAGATATGGCCCAACCTGATGTCATTTCGATCACAGCAACCACTGTTCCTCTAACTCCGACAAATTCTACCAGTAACCAGTCAACATTCTTGCACCAGAACGGAGCTCGAAACAATGACTCTGCAGTAGCAAAGCTTGCAGAGGAATTCAGGGACTTAAAGTTATTTTTGGTGCAAGGACAAAATGCCCGTAACAAGAGCCCAGCACCTGAGAGATCTACACCTCAAAGATCAGTACAGTTCATTACATGTCACGGATGCGGTAAGAAGGGACACTATCGATCAGACTGTCCAGATAACGCCAACTTAAAGATGCCTAACATGGGAGGGGGTACATCCACAGAAACAAAACTCGCTGAAGTCAATTTATTGGAACTCGACGAGATAGAAGAACAAATACCAGAAGTCATGACTACTAAACGAGTGTTACCAGTACAAGACTTTGAAGAATACATAAAGCCGTGCCCAAAGAAGAAGAAAAGCAAAACCACAAACGATCTAAATACTAAAAAGCCGATAGAAAAAAGACGCAGAAGGAAAATAGGAGTCGAAGATATGTTGTTGAGCCGTGGCCAACAAGACTATTCAATTATTGCAGACTTGCGTACTCGGACTGCAAACATCACTGTTGGTCAATTAATTGCATGTTGCCCTTCATTGAGAAGAGAACTCAAGCACGGTTTGAGCACCAAGAGAAGCAAGCCCCCCGTTGCCGAAATTAGAGTCACAGATTCGAACAGGGAGGACATGAGATCTCCTCAAGTTCAAGCAACAATCGCCGGACGAGATATCAATGGGTGCTTAGTAGATGGTGGAGCCGCAGTGAACATCATTGCAAAATGGCTTGTAGATGATATGGAGTTGACACCGACCCACTCTTCCCCTGTGCGATTGAAAGTTGCTGATCAAAGGTGTGTAAAATCCGTTGGCATATTGGCTCAACAATTGATCACAGTCAAAGGTATTACCGTAAAGGTAGACTTACATATTTTGGACATCCCTGCTTCTCGAGGAGGATATCCTGTGATCCTAGGTAGACCTTGGCTAAGAGAAGTGAAAGCTGTAGATTATTGGGAGAAAGGCAATATGAAGATAGGTCCACACATGAATAGAGTCAATATAAAGGTGATACCAGATTACAAAAAATCATACAATACCTCACCTGAAGACTCATCAGACGAAGGTTACGACTCAACGTGGACGTCTGAAGAAGAGACTACTTCTGATAGTGAAAGTGAAGTCGAGGTAGACTTGTATGCTTTGGATCTTCTACCCCAAGTATTAACAAGCTCTATGAGCCACCTTAATGACGTTTCTGTAGTCCCATGTCGGCGAGATGAACTACTTAGTCTCGTAAAATTTGGTCCCACTCTATCAAAAGAAGAAACACGTGATCTGCAAGAGCTTGTTTTGGAATACTCAAATTTGTTCGTCTCACATCACTATGATCTACCTGCAATCTCGCTAGAAGAACATCGTATCGAACTCATACCTGGAGCCAAACCGGTACGAGCACGTCAAAGGAGGATGGCACCTGATAAGACACGGATTTTAAAAGATGAGCTTGACAGATTATTGGAGGGCGGATTTATCACTCAAGTTCACAATACGGAGTGGGTTTCACCAGTTGTGATAGTTCCAAAGAAAGGCGGAAAATGGCGTGTATGCGTCAATTACCGTGCCTTGAACCAGGTAACCAAAAAGGACCGACAACCTTTACCTCACATTGATGAACTTCTCGATAACGTAGCTGGGCACGAAATGTATACCTTTTGTGATGGATATAGTGGTTATCACCAAGTTAAAATTCACAAGGATGATATTCTAAAAACCACCTTCACAACCCCATGGGGAACGTTCGCTTATTTACGCATGCCATTTGGGTTATGCAATGCGGGAGGAACGTTCCAGAGGGTGCAAACTCATGTTTTTGGACCTTATATTGGTCGATTCATCAGAGTATACCTCGATGACTTTGCCGTGTTCGGTGATAGGCATCTTCACCTAAATTTACGTCACGGTTAGCATTTGAGAGACTTACCAAGCATGGTTGTTCCTTGAGTCCTGAGAAGTGCAAAATAGGTTTTGAAGAAGGACCTTTGCTGGGGCATATTGTTTTCCGTGGAGGCATACGAGTAGACCCCGAGAAGATTAAACGAATTCAAGAATTAAGTGTACCAACCAGTCCTGATGAAGTAGGCACGTTGTGGGGAGTCATGAATTATCACAACCGGTTTGTTGAAAACCTGGCAGAAGTAGCTCGCCCCATCACGATCCTCATAAGAAAGGATACAACTTTCATATGGTCAGCTGAATGCAGCAAAGCCATGGAACATGTGAAAAAGAGCCTTGCTAGTGATCCAATCATGAGACATCCAAATTGGGACCTTTCATTTATCATAAACCCATCCTCATCAAACATTGCTGTAGCCGCCGTACTTATGCAAAATGACGAGGCAGGAAGAGCACACCCCATCTACTATGCAAGTAGATTATTGAACAATTGCGAACTAAAGTATTCATCTTCTGAGAAACTTATCACATCTCTGTTATTTGCTTGTGCGAAATACCGCCACTACTTGCTAGCTAGTCCGTTTCCAGTGCTTGTACAGAGCGAGAGTGATGAACTCAAACGAGCAGTGTTACAAACTGAGCCGACAGGGAGGTCAGCAAAGTTTCTGGCAACATTACAACAATATGATCTGATTTTTAAAACGACTAGGACCCAAAGAGCTGCCCATGCTAGACTACTCCTTGAACTTGGATCTCCACCACTTTCGAATGAAGGAGTCATTTCTGACGAAGCAGAATGCTACACAATCACAAGAGCAGAAGATGAACCGGATTATGGATACGAAACTATGATAAACTACTTAAAACACATGGAGTTTCCTCTCAATTCAAACTTGCAGCAACGCAAAGACATTCGAAGACGAGCTATCCCTTTCACTATGATAGGTGAGACGTTGTATAGAATTGGCCGAGATGGCGTACTAAGAAGAGCAGTCACAAGAGAAGAAGCACACAAAATACTACGAGAATGTCATGAAGGAGTTTGTGGAGGACACTTTGCTTCCGATTCCACGGCTCGCAAGATACTAACTGCAGGATATTTTTGGCCCAGCTTATTCAAAGATTCCGCGAAATACTGTCAATCCTGTCCAGTTTGCCAAGCTTATGGAAAAAGGACGATTGTTCATACCGAGTTGCATCCAATTTTTCCAACAGGAGCTTTTGAGAAGTGGGGACTCGATTTTGTGGGGGCTCTCCCAAAAACAACAAGACGAAATGAATACATGATTGTCGCCACAGATTATTTAACTAAGTGGTCAGAGGCTGCAGCAGTAAAGCGGTGCACGCAAGAAGTAGCAGCTGATTTCCTATTTAACCCCTAAAAATCCAGGGGTTTCCTCGACCTCCAGAACCAAAAACTGCCATTTTTCACCTTCGTTGGGAGATGGGGAAATGGAGAAACTTTTTTTTCTGGTTTTAGACTTTGAACCGTAAGATCTTGTACCTAACTTGTATACAAAGGACTGGTCAAAATTTCAACCGTTGGATGTTTTTCATTTGTGAGATCATAACAATCAAAGTTTGACCAACACTTTTTTTTTGCCACTGCGTGAGAGGCATTGTCTAAATGGTGCCAAGGGCAACTTGATGATTGTTATTCCAAATATTTTTCCCTCATTTTTTTTCATGTAGGTATTCAAGTTGGTTATGCTCATGCAAAATTTTAGAGACCAATTCCACTTTTTGACCTTAATGTAAAATATTTTATGAAAGAAGGTCTAAAAACAACCATATAGTAAAACAAGCACCACGTATGATATATTTAGTTTGAGAAAAATCTCGACGGTGAGAAGGTGCATTTATGATAATGTGAATTTTGAAAAAAAAAATCTTGGAAAAAATCCAAAATCTCGAATTTTGGCAATTTTTGAAAGAAAAAATTGTAAAATTACTAGAAATTGTGAAGATTGTTTTTGAAAGTTTTGGAGGCTGCCCTTGTAAAATTGGTAAACTTTTTGACTTCGGACACATTGGAATTTGAATAGTAATTTGGTAATGAACATATTTCTAAAAAAAAAAAAATTAAAAAAAATTATTTTAAACTGCCCGATTTGGACTTGAAACCTAAAATTTCTAGATGAAGGTTATAAAATTAAAATTTGACTTTGAAAATTTTACCACATACACATTACTGCATGTGGAGCACCCAATAAAAATCTTAGGCAAAAATATCAGTTTAAATGCTTAAAATGAGCTGCCCGAAATCTCAGAAAACCGAATCGGCTTTCCTGGATTTTTAGGGGTTAATCAAGTAATATGTCGTTACGGATGCCCCTTAGAAGTGATAACTGATCAAGGATCTCATTTCACGAGTGGAGTTGTCACCAAACTACTGAGCAAGCTCTCGGTGAAACATAGAAGGGTCACGCCATACTATCCACAAGCAAATGGAATGGTTGAGAAAACCAACGGAATACTTACAGGCATAATTGCCAAGGTCATACTGGACAAACGACACACTTGGGACAACCACGTTGGGGATGCACTGTGGGCATATCGAACTACATTCAAAGTTGCCACTGGGTTCACTCCTTTCCAGCTTGTTTATGGTTTTGAGGCCGTCATCCCAATCGAACTCGAAATTCCTTCCTTACGTCTGGCAGTTCAACATGGGTTAGGCGAACGCGAGTCTACGGAAGCAAGATTATTAACACTTGAGCGACTAGATGAAAATCGAAGGCAAGCCTTGTGGAATATTGAGGTTCTCCAACGCCGTCGAAGAACGACACGATTTGAAGAAAAAGATAAGTGTTTTTCCACCCGGTAGTCTTGTGATGCTTATTGATAGCTGGTTACAAAAGCAACATGGACAGAAGTTCCGACCGAAGTGGAAAGGACCCTTCGTCATCCACCAAAGATTTGACAACGGCACTTACAAGCTCAGCACACCAGATGGAAAGCTCATTACGAAAGTATACAACGGCTCGAAGCTCAAAGCCTATATGCACATGGAACATCTACAGGATGAGCATTCATTTGATGAACACTAATCCTGGGGAGGAGATGATAGGCTTAGATTTTTCCCATGTTATTCTTTCCAGAAACTCATACCTCTAACTACCTTACCCCTTAAATTAAAAACGCAAGTAGTTACAGTACTAGTAATGCATGCCAAGAAAAGCATTAGCTCACTACAAATATGGACCTTCTCTCCATCAACAACACCTCTTCTGGCTTAGTCTTCCCGATCAATTAGAGATGTCTGTAGTAATATGAGAATTTTGAGTCATGTATTATCTAGAGCTATAATAAAGCTGTGATTTCTTGCAAAACTGTGTGAGTCAATGAATCAAAGTAGTTTGCTTAGAGGTCTCATGAGCGTCTTTGTGAAAGACTCATCATATGTCCGATCACAATAGCCTGGAAGATGATGATTTCCTCTTGTGTCTGATCACATCATAGTAGACAATGTTTATTGTGTCATCGCTGGATGATGTTTATCTAGTGTCTGATCATATCACAGTAAACGTTGTTTATTGTGCCGTTGGAAGAAGATGTTTTCTCTTGTCTAATCACAATACAATGGATGATGTTTATTGTGCTGGATTAATTTATCTTATTGTCTAATCATGTTTGTGAACATATGTATCAAGATAAAATTATCCGTGTTTCAGTACCAACACATAGAGGGCACTACTACTGCCATTCCTAGTATTTGAACATGCAGGGTATCTCATCTTACTCACCTATAAAGTGTTTAATCTTCAGCATAAGTTGTATCACTTGCTTCCTTGCTCCATTTGCTATCCACCTTTTCATTCCCTTCCATAGCTCTTTGCCTCTCTTTATTCTTACTCATGAACATCATCGGCAATCACTATGGTAATGATCTCTTCCACTTCCATTCATATGTGTTACACAAAGAAAGTGCTATATATAATAGTAACATGTAGAAAATAGTAAATATCTAGAGACCATCCCACCTTTCTTAAGTACAATAGATGCTAACACATAACAATAACTAATTTCCATGGTACTTCACTAGGTATGAAGAGCCCTTATGAAGAGCTTGGCTAACAACACTTTGTATTATATTGGTTGGACTTCGCCTTCATCTTTGGCTTAAATGAGTGAGTCCCATGCTACTTTTGCCCTTCATGTTGCAACCTCCTTTTAGCCATGCCTTGACTTCAATGTTTCTACAAACTCATATCCTAAATATTGTTCACACTTGAAAGTAGTAATTGTTTCTTTCTCAACTCAAAAAATCCTTGAAGCATCATAATACCTTATATTTATATACATAATAACTTCAAAAGTCATATACGAAATCGACTTCAAATGGAAAGTTTTCACCTTGGGTCTTATAGAATCAAGCTTTATCATGAAAATGCTCTATCATTAGAATAACGTAACTAGATTTACACAATGGGCTCTAGTTTAAGGCCCAAAAATCTAAATTGACAAAGACCTGTTATCCTCAAACTCAACCATTAGGGCTGCTTTACGTGAGGGGCGAAGCCATTCATGGGTTCAATTTATGGTGAAATCCTCTCTCGGGCAATGGTAAGCTTGGGGTATCACTTTTTGGACACACTAATTAGGTTATTTTATTGAAAGCCTCCAAAGTTTGTCTAATTTGTCCATTTTAATCAAGTAAAATGACCCTAAAATGGAAAATAAAATATCATGCACCTCAAAGAAATCAAAGTATATATGCCTATAAGTTTCTCTTAGATTTTATTTTATTTTTTGGATCCATTCATAGTTGAGGAAAAAAATGTTGAATTTAGGGATTTGCAGGCATTATAATGCACAATAAATTATTTTTTTTATAATTAAATAAATTATCTTGTATTCTATACAACAAGATGTAGGTCATATTGAAAAATTGTATTAAAATAAAAATGGTTGATATTCCATTTGCTTGATTCTATGGATTTTAGGTTAGTGGGACATAACTTACTTTTTCAATTAAAATTACTTCAAAATATTTTTTTGATTTCTATTTTTTTTTCTTGATGCATCATAAGTATAGACAACTAAAACCACATCTAATGAAGTCTTATATTGTATTACAGTTTAAAAATGGATATGTTTCACACACCAATATAGAGTACAATTGTTCATTGGACAACCTTTTTGGGTACCCCAACCAGACTATCAGATCATTATTGGTTTATTTCTTGATATTGGAAGTCAAGGCCAATTTTTGAAGTTATATTATATTATGTGTGAGACAAGTTCTGACACGGCCCGCATTCCAAAAGTTGGGAGATACAAGAATGGAAGGCCATTTCATTACCTAGAGGTTGTCTCTTCATTTCATTAGAGAATTACCACCTCACTAAAATATATTATTGTCAACAAATGAGAAGCACGAAATGTAACTAATCACAAATTAGCCCCATGGACTTGTATTTCCTTTTACAAGTCAGCCCCAAGAGCTTTACACATCAAGGAATTGACCCCAGTTTATTAACTGTTTAATGTGTTTTTCAAGTGGTCCGTCGAGCCAATCGGACTCGGAATGTGAGTGAATTAGCTTAGAGATTTGGTGCCCTTGACTCCCCATGTAAAACGTCCCTTAAATCCACAGAATCAAGCTCAATCCTCGAATTCACAAGTTCGACCTCTGCCATCGGGCCCAAAGATTCAGGATGACGGTCGGATCCACAATCTGCAGATGTACTTGGCGGCCTTGGCTTTCTTGCACTTGCAAATCAGTACCCTAACTCCGCATAACCATTGGCGCATCTGCACACCATTCTTTGAACGCTCAACATTCAAATGCACAATGGGTTGGCAGTGGGTTCGTCGATACAGACAATGACATACTTGTGCCGTAAGCGAAATTCCATGTAAGCGCAACCCCGTCCCCCATTGTCTCATTCAGCAATGAATAAGCCAGGTCAATTCACTGTTGTATGAAGCGAAGGGATGCAGATGGGCTTACATGGAAATCGGCTATTTAGATAAACTGATGTGCTTGCAGGCATGTCATGTGGAAGCAGCCATGGACCCACTGTCTCCACCATTTGATGGCAATTGTTGCAAGTCTGCCAGACTGCCACTGCTTCTCCGTGGTCACTTCGAACAATTTCTTGTCGCCACTTCGACTTGCATTCTCGGTGTAAGTCATGTTCGCATGCCATGTGGTTTGGCACTTCGCACAGAAGTCACTGTGACGTATGAAGCAACTCATGAAGCCTTAGTAATAGTGATTGACTTACCAGTACGAAAAAAAAATTCTAAGGAAGAAGTAAAATGTTAATTATTGGGGCATATTTGAGGATTCTTGCAGTTTACTTACAGTTTTTCTCCAAGTTATGAGAATAAATGTGAATATCTTGCAAGTTTCTGCAAATTTCTTGCTTGCCCTAATTTGCACATTTGAACTTTGAGAGTGAATAATTTTTAGCGTATAAGGAGTTACGAAGTATGAAAGGTCTTGTGAAAAATTTACTATGTACAACTTTGTAGTTTGGAAATTGAGTAACTCCGTGCCTAACCAAACCCATAGAAATCCAACTTGGGCTCTTTCAATGCTACGGGTCACCACCCTTCTGGAGCCATCCTAAGTAACGTGTGTCTATGGTTAATGCTCTAACCACACACGTCAGTCTGCTATACTTCATGTAATCTAAATTTTGCAAAATAAATTCATATTCCTACAACCTTCCTTTGGCACTACAATAAATTGTGCTCGTAGATCGTGGTGATTTAAGCTCTCGCACTTATAACGAACCTCTCCATATGGAATTGAGACTGTAAAGTTTTAATACATCTTGTTATTGTATGTCCTTCAGGCATATCAACAAGGATAGGTTGAACATGCATTTCATTCAGGCCACCCCAAAGGGGCTTGGTGTTCTTATTTATTGGAAGACTTCATCAACTACTTTCACCAAATTTCGGAATGGTCTCATACTATCAATGGCCTTCCATTCCTTTTTGTAAGTGAATATATTCGTTCTCTCTGAATACTTGAGTTGAAATTTGAAGTTATAAAATCAATGTTTCTTGTAAGGTTGAAGTTGTAATCGGTGATGTAGGATGTTCTCACAGGATTTACAGCTCATCAGCTCATCATTAGAATTGTTTGTTCACTCTAAGTTCGTAACCGTTGACACTTACAAAAGTTCAACTATGAACCATCACAAAAAGAATCATGGTTTCAATACAATATTGATGATTAAGATCCTGTAATATGTAACTATGAATCTCAAGAAATGTATACACAAGAAGTGAATAATAAATGTTATGACTTTCGTCTATTTTACCGATCCTTGACTTTCATGTTGCTAGAAACTAATGTCCACACTTGCAAGTACTCTACATTTATCCCTCGCCTCAAAACATGCATGAATCATAGTACTACATGATAATTAGATTAAAAAAATGCTCTCACGAGTTACTTTACACTTCAACTCGAAGAGTCAGCTTCTCGAACTCTACCCTAAGCTTACAAAATTAAGCTCTATATGTCAAGGTTGTAATATGCGACACTATCAACACAACAATGAGACAGACATTCACTCTCAGAGGAGGTAGACGAAATCGAAGAGGCAAATGTTCATGTTTTTACTATGCATTTTCTAGTATGGTTGAACTCCTGTCGAACTCGACCTCAAAAGGACATGTCGAACACGACAATTCACATAGACAATGTGTCATGTAAGACAACCTTGCTGTATATCCTTGGAGTCATATAACTGGACAAGTTACACAATAGGCTCTATAATAAGACTCATGAATTCAAGCTCTGCCATAGAACTGTCTAATGTACTCAAGCTCTGTCATCAGATCCACACACTGATCAACATCTCCCCTCGAATCCACAAGTTCGACAAGCTCGCCCATCAGATCCACGAATTCGACCTCAGTCTCCAGTAGAATCCTCCCGATCCCTAGTTCGAGCTCTTCTACCGGATCCACAAACTCGTAATCAGGACTACAAACTCAGACTACAAACTCATTCGCCGTTTGTTGCATGGCCTCCGAGGTGTTGTTTTCCGGCGCCATGGCCCACTCACTTTGAACTCTATGCACATATTCCTTCAACGTACACTTGCAAAGTTCCTCTCCACATATGTGGCGGATGCCGCATCTGCAGGTTCTGCACTCCATCCTTCAAACGCTCACCACATTTCGCACAGAAAGTACTCTGACAATCACATGAAACCCAACACATTATCATGTAACCTTGATTGTAACACAAGGTGCGTACGTTCGTAATGGAATGAAAAGGTTGCCAGTGAATTCATGAAACAAACGATAGTACTAAAAGCAAGTTTCAGTTAACCCCATCCCCACCACCGGTTGACTGAATCAACCACTTTAGGTTAATTCACTGTGTAAAGCAAAGGAAAGGGAACGGGGTTCCATGGAGACTGGACAAGATGATGTGCTTACGGGCATGTCATTTCGAAGCAGCCATCGACCCACTCCACCATTCGATGGCAATTGCTGCAAGTCTGCCACTGCTTCTCCGTGGCCAGGTCGATCAGTTTCTCGGTGCAAGTCATGTTCGCATGCCATGGGGTTTGGCACTTCGCACAAAAGTCACGGTGATATGTGAAGCAACTCATCAACTCAGTCTCCACAGCAGGTTTCGCCATGAAAGCCGAACAATCCTCGAACGGGGTAGGGTGAAAGCATGCTAGGGTGTCATAGTTTTGGACAAGTACTTCTACCAAAAGAGTACCAAAAGTCAAGGAACATGGTGAGCCTCTGCAAAGTGGAGTACATTGGGTACTAGTTACTAAAATTGGTATTTTGACACCTGTACAATGGGCGCTGAGTGCGACCTTTACGGCCCACTAATAATCAATGATTATATTTGGATTTTCTAAGATTGTGCACTTGATGTGTGGTGCGGAAGCACCGGTGACCACCTGTAAGGAATCTCCTGCGACCGGTGACAGCCGGTGGTCCAATAGGGAACCCTGATCTGCTGACCGGGAGGGCCGGTGTCTACCTGCATCGTCTCGCACCTTGAGCCGTTTGTTGTTTTTTGAAGTTTTTTCTTGCGCTCTCCCGCCTTGCAGTTTTTGAAAGTTATGGTGCTAATACGAGAGTGCATGCGTGTTGCGCGAGTGGTTTCGGTGTGAGTCGTGCTCGTGTTCTGTGAGTGTTTGAGCAGTCGCGTTTTTCGTGTAGATGAG
This sequence comes from Bryum argenteum, assembly GCA_037043015.1. Classification (NCBI taxonomy): domain Eukaryota; kingdom Viridiplantae; phylum Streptophyta; class Bryopsida; order Bryales; family Bryaceae; genus Bryum; species Bryum argenteum. The sequence continues at coordinate 3,675,242 of CM073324.1, forward strand.
GGTGCTCGAGAGTTTGTGAGTTTCTGAGTTTGTGGGTTCTACAGGAGTGAGTGAGTTTTAGTGCTTTGAGTCGTTCCAAGCTTCGTTCCAAGTGTAGACTTCTGACATGCGGAGGTGAGAGTGAGCGGGTTTGAAAATCCGGTTAAAGGGAAGGCTGGAGGTGTTTAGGGTTTAGGGACCGGTGTTTGAAGCTCGATGGCGAAGACGAAGTTCAGCGATGAACACGGGAGGGTACGTCCGCTCGATCGCGGTCCAAAGGTGGGGTGCCAAGGTCGCTGCGAAAAAAAGCGGCCTCATCGAAGGGTGTGACGAAGCGAGGAGAGGCCCGGGCAAAAGCCAACGACGCTGCCGAGAGAGAAACTTCCTCGCAAGCTGCGGAAGAGAAGGACCATGAACAGGAGGGTTCCGATTTTGATGAGGATGACGAAGACTTAGATTTGGAGATGGTAGACGTTGAGTCTGAGTTGAAGAAATGTAGACCGCCACCATCGAAACTCTTGGTGGCTGATTGGGTGAAGGAATACGGCTTGGTTGGGACTGGTAAGAATCCCAAGAGGTGGTACAAGGGTTACATGAAGGACGAGGAGATGATTCCCATCTTGGCAAGCGATATGGGACACGGGGGCCGTGCGGAGTACAGTGGCAAGATTGTGCTCACAAAGAGATCTTGGCCAGGGTTTTGGAATTGCACCCAATCATCTACATGCACGACAAGGATCACATGCCGCCCTATTTGAAGGTGAGGTTCGCTGAGGGTATCGTCCATGAGCATGAGAATGGTGTGGGCTCGGTGAATTGGGGCGCGTGACGCCCAAAGAAGCAAGTGAACAGACGCGCGCGGACTAGGCGGATCGATAAACAAAGCGGTTGGAGATCCGCAAGGAGCGAGGCGTTGAGAAGATTGCTGCTGCTGATATGGCACAGATCGAGGTTGACGTTGAGCCGAGTTGTGTGGAGCCAGCATCGACTTCAAAGAAGGTATGCACTGTTCTTGATGTATGCAGGTTTTCATGAAGGGAGATGGTGACAGAAATCTTTGAGTGACGACCGGGAGTGTGTTGTGTGCAATGTAGGATGTTTCGGAGGTTTGTGCATCGAGGGTACCCACCAAGCAGGAGGATGATCAACGTACCTCAACCAAGGAAAGAATTGTCCGGCGGGGTGACCACGCGAGAATCTTGGAGTTGGAGATTGCGGCCTCAAAGACTGCGCTTGCCGCTGCCACGAAGAAGGTCCGGGAAGTTAAAGACGAAGTGAGGGCGATGTCGTCAAACCTTGAGCAACTTGACGACGACGACGAACGAGTTGAGTGCTGTGGTGGCCCGGAGGAAGACGCGGATGCAAAGTGGTCTTACAAAGCCACAGAGAGGTTGAAGATAAAAGCCACAGTGAAGTTTGAGACTGCTGCTGCCATGGCCATTGTAGTTGAGAAGGAAGTTGAGGAGATCGAGGCCAAAACGAAGGCACAGCAACGACAGCTTGTCGCGGTCACAGAGGAAGCCATGCACCTGAAGTTTGGAGGGCGGCCGTCTGGTTTACATCCGTGGCCAATGTTTTACCCATTGGTGCATGGCGAGGATGTACAGGTCACAATTGTAGCTGTTAGGAATTGCACATTATGTAGTTTTCCGTTTCCAAACCATGATATCATTGTAGCACCATGTATGCACGTCTACCATCCGTGGTGTGCTTTTGTTGTGTTTGGAAAGGGTAGCCGGTGTGTATTAAGAAGTTGTCAAGCTGCTGTGCATCCAAGTTGGCATCAGAGCTTCGGGTGGGGCAATCTTTCTGAAGACATCGTGAAGGATGCCAGGAAGATTAATATGGATGGCGAAATGAAGTTGCTCATGGAGGATCGAGAGGGCACGCTAAAGGATGCATCCGAATTGGGTACGTTTTCTGATTCTGGAGTTTAAGCTTGTAGTGGGTTGGGAGAACCTGCTGATGATGATGTTGCTCATTTTGCTTGGAATTTGCAATTTAGGATCTGCATGTCATTGCTTCAGTGCTTTCTGAGTGCATTCTGCAACATGAGAATCTGTTAAGTGGTGGAATGTGTGATTGGGTAGGGTGGTGTATTCTGGCTACATTCGGTAGCTTGAAATGCTGTACTTACTTTGTGTTAGTATACTTAAAGTATATATGTAATGTGAGTACCGAGTTCTGAGTGACGTGCGTAGTGAGAGTAGTGGCGAAAGTACTCTTTAGGTAGAATTAGTGTTCATTTTAGTAGACAAAGGTAGCGAGAGTACTGGCAAGTAGTCTGCATGTAAGTTTGGTACTGCGGTTTAGGGTCAAATGTAGAGAGTGTACTACGAGAGTAGTCAGCATGTAGAGTTAGTACTGACTATTGGTAGTTAGAATGTCGACTAGGTAACTTTGGTACTTTGAGGTTTAGTAAATGTAGAATGTGTACAAGTTGGATATTATATATACAATGCGAATATATTTAGGTACTGCATGAGTACTGGTGAGATGTAGATTACCTTGAAGTACTTTTTCGCTTTGGTGATAAACCATGGATGATTTCTGCTTTGGTCTCTTACTGTTTGTTACTGTACTAAGTCCTGAAATTGTGAGCACAGCATTAGCACTACCAGGAGAGACCAGCAGCCTAGACAAGGCACCTACACGGATGGTGGACATCAGTGAGAAGAGGAAGGCACATGAGCAGCCAGAAACAGAGGCACCCACAATTACATACAGCAAAGTAGATTGTGGCGAGAAGAATGAAGAGACTGAGATTGGTAGTGCACCAGCGAGTGTCAGCCCAGGTGTACCAATACCTGCTTTTGTCCCACCTAAGCCGGTCCCCAAACCAATTTTACGCGTTTTAGGCGTTCAATGCACCAGCAAGAAACAGAATAGCAGCCGTCCCAAGCCATACGATAATGCAGGTCTGATCAAGAATAATGATACTTTGCATTATGTTGGACATGTTTAAGTATTTCCCTGTCAAACTAAATTGTGTGTGCTTCTTGGTGCATGCCAGGCTTACTGAAGGGCATTCCTCGGCAAGATTCGGAATCAGATGAAGATACTGCTTCATCAAAGCGGGACGAGGGATCCGATTGTGACGGCGAGGAGCAAGATGGGGGAGATTCACCGGCTGCCATGAACCACCAGAGCGCATTCTCTCCGATCGAATTAGAGGTGGGCGAGGGTTTAGAGGAGGTCTTTCAGGTGGTGACGAGAGAGCCCAGCGCCACTACAGCCGTCAACGACAGGGTGGAAGGGGCAGCCGACTGTGGTGCTTGCACATTGGCAGACATGGTCCTGGAGTTAGCAAGGATTGCGGAGGACGTGAAGGAATCAGACACCAAGAAAACAAATGAAGTCGCTAAATTGGGTGATACCCCGTTATCCGGTTTAGTGTCTGTGAGTGATCGGCCTGTGACAGAGCAGAGCTTGCCCAAAACCTTGAATTTTACCGTGGAAGCAGAGGAGGAGGAGACAGGTGCAGATGGGACAGCTGCCCCTCAACTGCAGGTGGAAGGGGGGTCACCAAAGCCCACGCTTGAGGAGGAGGTCCTCGAAGAGGTTCAGACCGATTCACCACCTTCCTCTCCCATCAAGAAAGTCCCGCAACGAAGGAAGACGCGTCGAAACTCAACACCGTTGGATGAGCAGCCACGAACGGAGGATAAAGAGGACGGGACGGCTCGAAGAACAAGAGGAAAAAAGAAGGACGTTGAGCATTTCTCGGGGCCAATGGATTCTGACGAGGAGCCGCAGCGGGGCAAACGCAAAAAAATGAAGCTCGTGGATGAAGTTGACAAGGAAGCAGTCGATACTGAGAAGGTTGACAAAGAAGCAGCCGACAGTGAGAAGGTCATAGCGAAGCAGGTGAAGAAAAAGTCTAAGGGCAAGCGATAGGTTTGTATGTGAATGTGTGTGATATATGTAGTATTCAATAGTTTTGTACTCGATGATAAGTTGTGAACTTATTGTCCATTTTTTATAGATAATGCGGCCAGTTTTACTTTTATTTGTGTCACTCGCAGGTGACTTGGTTTGATCCACTTGATTTATCTAGGGGAATGGAGCCTGTGCCAATTACAGTTGATGTGCCTGTGGAAGGCACATGCCCCATGGACCTGTTTGTGTACGTGAAAGATAATATTCTATCTACGGAGAGTGTTGTTGACAATGAACGCGAGAGCAGTTGTCGGTGTTATGGGCAAGATTGCTCATTAAACCCGGGTCAGTGTGAGTGCTTAATAAAAAATGGTGGTGAATGTGTCTATAACGACCAGGGTCTCTTACAGGATCACGACAAATCCGGAGAACCCAAGGTACGAACCAAGTACTCTTCGTACTGTTTTTGTAACATGTGTAGCAAGTTTGTTTAAGCAATTCATGTGGTATTATCTTGTTTGTTTAGGTACCCCAATTTCAATATTGTCAACCGGGCGAGGGATGTTACGTAGACGAGATGACAACTACCTGGCATCCGCTTGACGGGAGTAGTGTTTGCAGTGGACATTATATAAGGAATTTTATCTTTGAATGTAACATTACGTGTTTGTGTCGAGCTACTTGTACTAATAGGCAAGTCCAGAAAGGTTTAAGCTTAAAACTGAATGTTTTTTGGACTGGAGATCGGGGGTGGGGACTAAGGACGCTCGAACCCATTGCAAAGGGTCAGTTTGTTGTTGAGTATCGTGGGGAAATTTGTAAAAATTCAGAAACCATGAACAGGACCGCGAGGAGAGCTAGCGCCGGGATGTATGCAGTGTGCCTAGACGGAGACTGGAAGGCGGAGGCGGCCTGCAACGATGATACGGCATTGAACTTGGACGGGTTTCGATACGGCAATGTCGCACGTTTTATCAACCACCGGTGCGAAGATGCCAACCTTTTTGATCGGCCAGTGAGGATATTGCATGGTGACCCGCGGCTATACCATGTGGCTTTTTTTGCGAATAGTAATATCCAGCCACTTACTGAACTTACATGGGTAAGCGCCATGCTATTTGGTCTGCAAGTGGTTGATTTCATTTGATGTATAAGTATCTCTCATTAGGATGCCGTTCTAATTGTATGTTTGTGATTGCTCGTAGGACTACGGTGACATATACCAGGGTTCAGGGACGCTGAATGGCCCATGCCTATGCGGAAGTATGCATTGTAGAAATCCACCCGGAGTATAGTATTACATAGCGTAGTGAAGTTCCCATGTACATAATACATAGTACATTCAGTGTATAGTGTACGATTAAGTGCAACTGGTTTTTGAGTCACTACTCAGCCAAGACTCACAGGAACAGAATCCTAGTATGTTGTTTCCATCAGACTTGAACTGAAACTTAATACATATGCGGCGTGGTTGCAACTTTTTTATGTACCCAGTGTCTCAGTGCACACCATTTCCCTGCAAGTTTCAGTGTTTTTCTTTCTGGTGCATGATAAAGACTAGATGAAAGAAAAAATTGAGTTGTTTCCATGTCATTCTAAATGAACGAAATAAATCAGTAGGTACAGTAAGTACCACTGGATACTAACGAGTACAAGTCATGTATTAGACCAGCCACACTATGACTACATATTTAGGGTTTATATGTACCGAACAAGTACTCAGAAGGCAGCAGTGACACATGAATCTCTGAATAACTCCTTTTAAATCAAAATCAGATTAAGAAGGTACCAAGAAAAATACAAGTACTAAGAAGGTACCAAAAAATACTCTCATGTTGACTAATGGAATCTGTGTGATATTGCCCTCCCTAAAATTCAACTACCTGCATCATCTCCATCCCACCAAGTAGACAGGACCTGCTGGATCATTTCCATGGTCTCTGGTGTCATCTTATACACAGCATTATTGCCCCTGACAATATGAGGAGCAAGTATCATTGGGAACTTCACTGCCCTTATGTGTCTAGCATGAACATGGGCCCTTTTAGATTTATCTAGTAAAACATAAGTGTTGGAGCCTGTTCCATACTTTTGGTAGTATGTGGCAACCACGGCAAAATCTCCCTTGAGAAATACTTCTCCCCATGGACACTGGAAGTCTTCTAACACCTCGAACTTGGCCTTCTCACATTGAAGCACATAAAACTCCACCCCTTCGTCATTGCCCTCGGGGGCCGGAATCATGAAATTGTCGCCAACCTGGACAAGAGTCGGATTAGTTAACAATCATACCAAAAAGTACTAAATCAAGTTCAAGTACCTGAATAAACTATACCAAAAGGGTACCAAAAGAGTACCTGGACAAGGGCTGAATTGCAATCTTCCATCCCCCCTTGTAGCCAAATCTCGGGATCATCATGTGTTTCGATTTGCTCCTCCACAGCTGCCACATTTGAAGGTCGGAGCCTCACAACCCGCCAATCGCCAACGTGTGACTTTTGCTCACAACTCCCCCACTCCTGGTTGATGCACGGAGCACAAAAGCATGACAATTCACGAACAAGCAGTAGAGTAGGGTCCGTCAATGAGCATCCAAAAATGCTATGGAGTTGCCTAGAACCCGGAATAGTTTTGCACTTCCATTCGTTGGCTCTATCCACTTCCTCAAGCCCAACATGCCAAAATACTCTTGATATTGGCACTTCCTTCGAAACATCGGAGGAACTTACAACACGATGAGAAAACTTAGACTTCAAAAAGTCTACGCACTGCTGTGCATTGGCTAACTCATCCTCTGGATGCTTTATCTGATGAGCCCTCAATGCTCGCTTCGCCACGGCTCCAGCACCATCCCATTCTCCTGTAAACAAGAGTACAGTTGAGGTACTCAGAAGTACGAATGGATACTCGGTATAGAAAGTATACTAACTGTACTCATATTGTACTAGACTGTATTCAGATTGTACTCTGTTTGTACCGAGCATGTACAGATTGTAGAAGCATAATTTTGGACTTAAGCGTTCTCATCGGTCTAATTAAATCCTATCAAAGAGTAATCCACCTAAACCCAAAACTCCAGCAGCAGCCACAGCATGTCCTACATCAAGAATTGCAATTTTTTTTGTACCTTTCCCATGTCCACTGCCAAAAAAATTCCAACGCATGGTGCACCCTCCTGTGAGACCTAGATATCGCGCCACAAAGAACATATCTTTTGCCCCCTTGAATTGTGCAGCGCAGCCATCACTATACACCCAGTGCTCGGACGGCTTCATACCTGCGTCCAACAACCACTTCCAATGCAAAAACAAACAATGTTGCACAAATAACGAATCATGTTTCTTGTCATCGCTAATGTAATAGTGGGTGTGTTTGATCAAATCACCTTCCTCACCTTCACTTGAGGGTGCCTTAAACAAAGTGATATGCACAAGAATGGTTATCGAGGCGCTAAACCAGTGCATGCTTTGCACCTCGTTCTGAATGGCAAAGGTATAATTCTCTGCAAAGTCTATGTGAGAAATTAAAACACCTGGAGGAACATTCTGCATCATCTTTCGACACTCACCATCTTGCCAGCTAGCAATAAAATTATGAGTGACAAATTGTTGCACCTTTTTTTTGAAGTATGTCACAAACTCACCGGGGGTTGTTTCCTTAAACACTTCTGTGATCCGCTTCTTTTCGTAACCTGATTCTTCATTCACACCAATAACTTTTTGCTCAAAACACCTCCACTTCACCAACTGATTAGTAGCAAGAGACATCTCTTGTGGGCAAAATTTCACCTTTTTCACCCCACAAGCTGAGCACTTACCCATTAGACAACCAAGTTTATGGAATTTGTCCAGTTCACCCTTGGGACATACACATGCTTCCCACAGTGAAGTTAGTCGTTCAAATGTACTATTGATTGCAACACAACCATCAATTCCTAATCCACATACGTGACAGTCACAAATGCAACTAGAATGACATCCATTTCCCTTTGAGGTATCTCTAAATGTGTTCAATGCTTCCCTTAGCAAATCCACTTCCACATGATAGACACAACAGCAGCTATTCTGGTCTTTTAGTGTTTTCACGTACCAGGGTTTGAGAATCTCAAAAGACCGTTGTTTAATGCGACACTCAGGATGTGCCTCCTTGAATGCTAAAAACAATTCAGCCTGGATTCCACTTCGAGAGATCACTGTTAGTACACGACAGTACACAATTCGTATAATCATCCTACCTACATTGTACCAACGTGTACCTAAAGTACATGGTTTTATACTCTATATACTAAACCTCTGTTTGCACTGTACCATGAGTACTCTTGACTTCACAATACTTATACTCTAAGAGTAAACAGAGTACCTATTGTATCTAAAGACGACCACGCATAATACCTCACTACTACATCTGTACCCATACTACATCAATAACAAATTACCAGGTACACACAATACTCACTGTATCTATAAATGCTACATTACTTTTTATCAGTACTTGCATATCACCAAGGGAGTATAGCGATTACCATAATGCAGTACTACAACCACCTAAATCACTCAGTTACAACAATGACAGTACACATCACACCGCATGTGTACAATGATATGCAGAAATTAGAATACAACGAACTCTCAGTACCCATTCAGTACTGAGTCACATGGAAAAAATTCAAACCTGAGTATCTGTCAGGTAATGAGTTGCGTGCACAATGTATTCATTCCTCCCTGAACGTCGCCGTGTAACATCCTTCTTATTTGGACTAACACGTGATCTCCCATGCCACCATGCTCGCACAGTCTCCTTCACATAATCTGACAAACCCACACGCTTGGCTCGTTCCAACAGTTTGTAATTCTCTTGGACATCAGCACAAACCCTTTTTCTTTCCATTGCATTCAGAATGTTCCTCGGGTGGACCTGCAATGAGCACAAACAACTTTGTGAACAGAGTATGCAACCTCGATCATGAGTATAGACCCCCCATCACTCCATCAGCCATCTACTGTTCCAAATGCATCCACCTAAGCACAGCACGCAAGTAGTGAAGCAGACTTCGACTTGCTAAAAACCATCTCATGTATTCAGCAACCCATACAATAGAGTAACAAGTTGTGTAATTTGGGGACAATGGAGAGGAAAGGATGAGGAGCTGCCTCAAATTGCACCTATCAGAGTCCGACTATCAAGACTGAGCGACCTCCAGCCTTATAGAGACCGCGATGAAGAAATGACAAGGAGCTGTATCGAACTGGCCGGAATGGTGAGAGATCAACTATCAAGATCTGACCAACCTCCAGCCCTACAGAGATCACGACGAAGAAATGACAAGAAGCTGCTTCGAACTGGCTAGGAAGATCAGAGATCGACATTCAAGATCTGAGCGACCTCCAGCCCAGCACATAAAACGATGAAGTTACCCCCTAAAACCTTAAGATCTCAGGTTGTGCCTAGACTGCGCACAAGACATGATTCCCTCAACCACTAACTACCATCCATCAACGAAGCAGAGACATCTTCCTGCTCTTCTTCGTCCCTAAACGCCATCATCCACTACTGGACTAGATCTGAGATACTGTAAATCACAAACGCAAATACACAACTGGAAAGAGGGTTGCTTTAAGTGTACCTGTAACACTCTTGATAGGCTTGCAATCCTCGTTCGACGAATACCTTCACTCACAGCTGCGTCTAAAAGAACTCCCTTTCTCGCCAAGAATTCTCTAGAATGAGCGCCCTTCACAGCTTGTAACTCGTTCCGGTAACTCTTCAAAAAAGCAGAGATCGACCTTGCCTCAGACGGCCGCGGGTAGTACTCTGGAAGCAGTGGCCAGATCCCGCTGTGGTTCAACACCTTTTCCACGACGGTGCTCTTACAGGCCGCTGTCTCACAATCTTCAAGCTCTTCCAAGATACATGCCGCCAACTTGCTGGACTTCCGACTAGTTACTCGCTCCCCCATTCCAGTGGTTTCTACCGAACCTTGCGCAGACTGCCGAGCGGTTTGGAGGTTGAGATTTCGGGCTGCTAGTCTCTCCCGATATGCCCGCATCCGCAATCTTGAACCTTCTCTTGCAGCCGCTCGTTTAAGTTCAGCAGCTGCTGCAGCGGCTGCTCGACCTTCGGGGCCAGGACGTTTGATTCCAAGTCGAGTCCGCTCACGATTGCGCGTGTTACCCATCCTACCCTACTCCTCAAAGAACCTAAACGTAAGAGGACAACAACACGGCGACAGCAATGAAGTTCAACCCTAAGCTGGATGCAAGAATGCTGTGCGCGAAGACAGTGATCGAAGCCCACTTCCGAAACCCTAATCCCACAACAGAATTTTTCTTCAAGCCAAGCAAGGTAAGCAAGCCATGGAATCTGAACATTGTCGCTGTCGTCCTTGGAGATCACGACCGTAACACTCGGAGGAAGACGATGCCAGGCCATCGGATCCATTCTAAAATCGGCTAATCTCTGCAAAAGCTTGCAACGCAATGAAGGAGCCATGCAATCCAAGAGGAGTCAGGTGCTAAAGCCCTGAATTTCGCGTCCACTCCCTCGTATCTTTCTAAAACGAGCCGGCGGAGAGTACTCTTGGTACCTCACTGTACATATCTTTGAAAATCCCGCACTTCCTGCAGGCGGGCTTTGGCGCCAGAAAATTGATCCCGCTACCCCTCCCCAGCAAGGCATCCCCATCCTCTCTAGGATTCCATCAAGAATTACCAAAAAAAATAAATTTTTGACAACATTATACCATGTCAAAGTTATGGCACTTTGACCGTTAATTATTGTAATTAAAAACAAAGTTTTTGGGAAGTAGCAATGCAAAATGTTGAACATTAGAAGGTGCTCTTTCCAACCATATAATTATTTTAGTACTTTGCACCTTAATTTCAACTTAAAATGAGTACTTTGTGTGTTTTTTTCTGACTGCAACCCAGATTTATCCTTGACAAAAAGTGGTGTTTGCTATATGTTCCACATGTTATTGGAATAAATGGACTACAAATTTGCAAACTCCATCACTCCCTTCACCTAAATCCATCATAACTTTGGTACTTGAGGATATATGGAGTAAAAGAAGCGCCTTTGAACAACCAAATTTAGAGGAATTACAGGCCGTAACGTACATATGTAGACACCCTAGCATGCTTTCACCCGGTAGTACGCTCTGAGCGAGTGGGGAATGGTAGCTTCGCTTAGTCTGGTCATGAGAATCTCCAATTTCGCTGGCGGGACGAGTTTAGCCAACCGTTCGATATCGAAGTGTTTCTCACAGTTCTCTTGAGGGCATTCGATCTCCGTTCTTCCGTTTGCAAGCTCACAAGGAAGATAGGGGTTTTTACCGGATTCAGCAAGTGGGGAATACTCTTATCTTTCCCACATGATAAATACTAGGAAATGGTGAAATGCGTTTACCATGTGGAATAGTGTTGAGTCAACCAAAGGAAATCTGAATTTATACAAAGAATGAAAGGTACATCTCTGGGTGAGGCACCAAATCGTATCAAAATCGAACAGTACAGAAGGAGCTTTTTCATTTTCCCTGTGCATGTTTTGGAGATTTATTACGTTTTCTCTATGTCTATTCCTTGTTTGTATGTATTCCCTATGATAAAATGTTTCCTTCTGGGGACATTTTGAAAGGAAATTGTTTGTTTTTCTGTGATTTTTCAAATTTCAAGTGATAATAGGGAGTTACATTTATTTCTTGTGAAGTTCTTGCTCTTCATCCATACTCCATTTATGACAAAATCACTTGGGTTGGGTTCCAAATCAAGTCTTGTTTTGTGATCAAATTTGCAAACCCATTCAAGAAAGGATGAATTAATTGCATGCATTTTAGTGGAGGAAATTTTCATTTTAGGATTTTCAAATATTAAGCAAGTTTTACCATTGCAAGCCAATTTCAAGTGATATCATAATTTTTAAATTCAAAATGTGAACATGGGCTAAAGAACCACCTCCCTAATTGTGTGGGACACAATTTTTTGTCAGTATATAAGAATGTAATTTTTTCGTGCGGTAGGTTTAACCAACACACTGTTGAAAACAATACACAATAGGTTTAGTGTTATTCTTGATCAAAGGGTGAGCACAACTTGCAACCCTTGGGCGGAGACAAATTTTTTGATTTTGCACCCAATACTTATAGTTCCGTACCAACCTCGAATATAGGTTTGGAGGCAAGTAGCTTCCATTTTTCTTCATGCAACTCTTCAATAATTGTGAGGAACACAATTCTTTGTTACTACTTGACTTGTAGAGATTTTCCTTGTAGTAGTTGAACTAACACTCTATTCAAAACAATACACAATAGATTTGGAGTTATTCTTGATCAAAAGGTGAGCACAATTTGCAACCTTTGGATGGGGACACAATTTTGGACTATGCACCCAACGCTTCAAGTCCCACACCAACCTCATATATAGGTTTGGAGTTTTTTTTCTTCATGCAACTATTTAATAATATGTTGGCATATGCCTACATTATCTTATATTTGCATGTCCATACTTATCAACATATGTTATGCTTGTAAGAGTAATATGACATCTTCTAGATAACATCACAAGCAACTTTCAAGTGGGTTATCTCAAGGAACCAACAATAACAAGACTTCATAATCTCCTCAAGTTCATTTCATCGTATCTTAATTTGCATGTCCATACTTATCAACATATGTTATGCTTGTAAGAGTAATGTGACATCTTCTAACATCACAAGCAACTTTCAAGTGGGTTATCTCAAGGAATCAACAATAAGAAGACTTCATAATCTCCTCAAGTTCATTTCATCGTATCTTAAGGATATGTTCGAATGCGGGTAATAACCCTCAATCTCAAGCTTCTTGTGCGATCCGTTTGAATAAGCTTCGAATTTTTTTATTTATGAATTGAATGCTTACCTATTCTAAACACAATGAAGAGAAATGACTTCTGATTTGAAATAGAGGAAGTGAGCAAGGACTAAACGGAAGCTACTTGCTGATAGTAATAGGAATCTTAGATGCTCAAAACTTCCGAGGTCAATCACCACGTCCATTTGAATTAGAACTCGTTTCCCCACCGGACAAGGGTAGTGAAATTAGTTTGCTCATCACGAGTCAAGTTCACGATTATAGTGCCTTCCTTGACAGCAACTCATTTCGAATTTCGTTCAACGATTCAGCTACTGAGGGCCAATCTTCATCCACCCTATATTCACCAGGCACAAGAAACAACATAAATAGTATTAACAGTCGCAAGAAATTTTGGCAAAAGACTTTGAGATAAGGAAGCATTTGGTCATTGAAGGTGGACCTTGTAATTTAAGCCAAAGATTACAACTACAGGCTTAAATTAATAATCCAATAAAATCTTTGAAACCTACGTTATTATTGGATCTGGTTGTGAATAGATAACTCAACGCCTGAATGGAAAATATTCATAGAGCAACCCACAATGGATCCACACAAAGAAGAGAGCTTCAATACCAGAAGTTGAAAGTGTCAATGTATTAATTATCAGTTAAAGGCATTTTTTCAAAAGCTATAGAGGAAGAGAATATGTTACTCACCACGCGCAATCTCAGCCACAATTTCTATGTCGGATTTGGGGATTGCCAAAAGGCAAGCAGTCGCTGCGGGAACATCCTCGCACGTAGAATCTTGACCATTCATCTCCGGCATTGCAAATACGAGCAGCCCTCTTGAAAACTCTCTCACTCTCTTTCCACACGAGTCCTGTACCAGTTCACAACTCTCTTTCGCTTCCTTTCGCTTCCTGCTTGACCTAATAACTATAATGTATTCTGTCTCGCGGTTGAAAATCGTCCATTGCATAAGCAACACTGTATTGTTGTCCAATGTGTGCGGGACATGTCACTTTCATGAACTTGCACAAAAGCATTTCCACAGGACGAATGGAAGTGTAACTGTATGGAAACATACGATTGTTCAACACAACATTCATGCCGGTGATTTCATCAATGAGATCTACCAGACGGCCATCAACCTCATCTTGCAAATGAAGGTAATAGTCTGCAGAGAAGAAAACTCGGATCTCTCCACCAAATTCATGAGTAAAAAAACTTCTGATTTTGGCCTTATATGGTGTAGCAACATCGGGATCCTTCTTTACAATAACGTCACATCCAGGCCTGTATAGCTTTCCTTGCAACAATATGTATTTCACCTCCTTCATCAAAGGGCTCCATTCACTTTCATTCCAGTCGCCAAGAATCCCCTTCTTCTGCAAGTATACAGTAACATATTCTTCAAATTCCACAGGCATCTTTTCCAGTTCAGTATCTTTTCTTCGCACTAAAATCCCTTTCGAGGCTGATGTCATGGTACATGCATTAGGGTCAATTCTCTGTATAATACTAAAAATCTCATTTGCCCTTTCAATAGTAGGAACTTGAATGACACACTTTGAGTGCCATGAAGAGCATGAAATGTCATTGTCTGCATTTGTGCGAATGCCCTCTGGAATGATCAAATACTTGTGGACACACAACATGCTCCTTTGTTGTGCTGAAAGACCATCTCCATCAACCTGAAGTTGTTTCCTAACAGTGGTAAAAATCTGCCTTGAATAAAACTGAATGTATGTCGCTTCCATCTCTTTGTTATTGGTAGATATTTTGTGGTACTTGGACACTAGGCGCTCGTATGAATAACACCAATATAGCTCACTTGGTCCAAAACGTAATATATCATCAATAATGTGAGCTGCTCCTGTAAATGCAAATGCACCTGATTAGCTAAAGACATGCTTTCATTACAAAACCATCCAGTTTAGAAAAAGTGGTTCCTAGGTAAACATGATTGATTCAGTAATATGAAAGAAAAATTAAAAATATTGTAGGGTTCCTTACCAGCAACATGTTCCAAAGGGGCCCCATTTGGCCCATCTAGCTCCTCTGACAATACACGCCAAGAATGGAGCATCCTCCTCACAACCAGAGTGTCTCTCACCGTCCAACCATTTACTCTAGTATGGTTGAAGAAGTAGTGACTAATGTCTACTAAAAGAAGCCCCAGTTGCTGCCTTTCATAAGAAATTTGCCCTTGAACCAAATTTAGAACATGAGGAAGAATCCATTGGATGAATAATTGGTTTTCTTCAGCCATATATGATGTGTGCAGGTCCACTGGGCTATTTGGCCATCTCCCTTGTCTCAACTCGTAAGGTCGTGCATTTGAAACCATATAACACAGTTGCTTTACTTCTTCCATATTGACTCCAACCTCTATCACTTCCAAAAATAACTTTGAAATATAATTCTTGAAGAGGTTCAAACTAGTTATATGCATAACATCGAAAACCAAGTCCAAACTAATGTCGAAATCGTAAAGGTGAAACAACCTCCAAAGTATAGATTCCCCTGACACACCACCTTCCTGCAATATTGCTTCTTTTACTTGTTCGCTTGGTGCTCGTTTCCATCTTGTTAGAGTGGCACGAGTTCATCACTAGAGCGCCTTGGTGGGGGATCAATGAATTGTCGACGATTATTTCCATACACATAACGCCCATTGAAGGGAGGAATGGCATACACACCTTCGACATGGTGCTTTTCCGGATGCCTTCAACATTCCAATCTTCGTTTTGTGCGGGATGATCGCCAAATCACCATCATCAACATCACTCTCAAAACAACATGACCCCTATCGGTACAAAGATGCCTCGCTAATAACCCTCGGGAGGGTATGCAAAGTTAGTAGTAAAGCCTGTTACAAATAGAGATTCCAACTCTTCCACTAAAGGCCGCAAAAACAAAGTCTTTGCTTCTTTGATCCGTATAAGAAAAACCTCTTCTACCGAGTGTAGTGGAATGAATAGAACAGGAAGGATGTTGAGGCCGCCCATTTTTCCACTGTTCAAAACTTGCACTTCTACCACCCAACAACTCTTCATAGTATGGCGTGGGTTGGAAGCCATCCCAATGGGCCACTATACCAATGTTTTTAAGGATCTCCCGTAATAGATCAACAGATTTAATGCAAATCAATGAAGCACCAATATTAAAGCTCAAAGTAGAAAGAACTAAAAAGGCAAAAATAAAGGAAATTGAAAAAAACCAAAGTACATACCTGACACATGGATTTTGGTGCAACAATTGAATGTCGACATTTCTCCTGAGAAAAACTTGTAAGCTTGGAGATTTTCATCCCGACTTCTTGGATCTAGTAGCTCATCACACTTTCTTGGAAATGCTTTATGGCTTGTTTTGCAATTGGGTTGAGGACAAATTATTGGAAGCTCCCATTCTTTTTGGGATTCCAAAATCTTGGTTTATCCTTACTTTCGTACCATCCCGAGAAATTCTTAATAGGATTCACAACATCCTCTACACTCTTCCCCATCCATGTACCATTATTCCTCCACATTTCTAAAATGTCATGGCAAAATAGTTTTGATTGCACAATCAATGATAATTGAGGCCCAATCGGTAAGTAATCAAATGCCTTCATTTTTTTCCTTGGTAGTCTGCATTTTGGACACTTTTCACAACATAATGGGCAATCTCGTCTGTTGACCCCATGGAGCTCACATTGAAGAATTCGGCCAGATCTATAGCAATCCTCATCACTTGGTCTCAAAATCACCCCTTCATGTGCATATTCCACTTTGCCCCAACACACAACCTCCATCTTTTTGGAGTCACCATTCCAAGTTGTGAATACATATCCATCAATTTCCTCCAAGACTTGGGAACCGAATAGCCTTCTAAGGTCCCATCCCATCCATCCCACTGTAATCGTGACATGAGAAGTCCAAGAGGTTCTTTGATCTAAATTTACTTGAGTGCCGCAACTCGCCCCAATGGAGGTAAATCCTCCTAAAAATTGCTTCATCGAGAAAATCTTGTAAGCCAATGCTTGCACCGTGAGCATCACAAACCGATTGAACAGAGATATAATTTGGTTCAGTATGGCCTGTTCAGTGTCCTTGCCTCCTTGCCCTCACATTCATCGTGGTGCTTGCATGCCCTCATCTTCACCGGTGCTTGCCCGCCCTCACCATCATAGTATGCCCGCCGCCCTCACCATCACATTCTCGCTAAGGCAATATCCGAGTCTTCATCAACGTCCACATCTTGTCTTTGAGCGATCTTGTTCTTCATATTCAACCATCTCCAACTCGTTCCTTCAAACTCCTTGTAAGTAAACGTTGACCTCATCTTGTCTTTGCAAGTGATCTCTTGCAGATTGACATCATGACTAGTCTTCCTCCCATATTCACACAAATTTTGCATGGACATTGGATCTTTCGATCCTGCGTTGAACATTTTTTTCCTAATTTCGGTTTTGCACTTGCCCCCACCCACTCTCTGGTTGTGCACAATCACCTGGAAATTGAACCATTCTCATATAAGATAATGAAGAGAAAAAAACAAGAAACTCAAGATAGGCCACTACTTACCCGACCAAGGGTAACCAACGGCACACCAACACCCAAGCACATGCGGTTCACATGGCCGCAAGCCTCCAAATTGTCCAGACCGTTCAAAAGCACACTAAACCGCTTAAAGAAGTCGATGTCAAACACTTGATTCTTCACGTTGGCATGATGCGCAACTATCTCCAAAACTTTAGTACCGCTTCACGAGCCACCGAATTAAAAAAACAAAATAATCGAGAACCATGTGCATTTCCCATCACACATGCAAACACCTCCAACGAATTTTCTTTTCACAAAATATCTTAGCTTTCAAGTGTCCAAGATGGCTCTTCCGAAACAGAACTTCCTCTTGAGGTTGCTAACCTCAATGGTATCCATATCAATCTGCAGAAAAAAAATTGCACTCAACATAACTCACTGAAAAACTTCAAAACTTGAAGAGAAGCTTTAAAACCGACCAAGTGAATGTGTTTGAAGTCTGGTTAACACAAGCGTCTTCAAAAGCTCACAACCAATGCCACCAGCTCCCACCATGAGCTAGAGCCGAGCCGGAGTCGAGCCTCTCTCCCGCCCTTCCTTTGGTGTAACTTCTCGGCCGTACGATCATTAGAGCTTGAAACTCAACCATCAATCTTTGGGAACGGATTTGGAGAATCGGGAACAATATGGGAACGATTGATCGTGACCACTTTGATCATAATGATTAGACGTGATCATGACCGTGATGTGACTTCTTAGGCTTCCATCGAGTTTTTGCCTTCTTTCTTTTTGCCTTCAATTGTTTTTTGCATGCAATTAAAAAATTTGTTGCCGCTATCCAGGTTTAGACATCGTCGCAAAAGACTTTCGTCCCGGTCCATGCTCCTTTGTAACATGTGCCTTGATTGTTTTTTGCATGCAATTGAAAGATTTGTTGCCATTTGTCCAAGTTTAGACATCGTCGCAAAAGACTTTCGTCCCGGTCCATGCTTCTTTGTAACATGTGAAACGAGGATGCGTCATGACCGATCTGCCCGGTGTGTCCGGGATCGTGCGGACTAAGCCGGGAGAAATTTGGATAACGTTTCGACTATGAACGTCCTCTTTGAGCCGGGTCGTGTAGAAGGAAGTCTTGAAAGAACGACGAAGACTTGTAAGGTGTAGAGACTACAAAAAAATCTCTGTAAGTCAGCTAAGTTTGTAAGAATTGAGAGGGACCAAGACACTACCGTATGCATTTCTATGGTAGGAAAGGATTCTATAAGTATTGAGGTCAGAAGTAGTGAGAGTAGTTTTTGAATTTGCAAGGGTTGTGATCTGTTTGGGATGTATGCAGGGTGATTTTAAACACCATTATTCGTAGCATCTTCCTGGAGCTTCAATCTGTTGTTTGTATTTCGGAGCCAAGACTGTGCAAGTGCAATTTCTGGTCGGTAAGGTTCTCCCTATTAATCACGAGTAAGCACTTGTGGCTAGTGGTTGTAAATGCATCTTGTGTGATTAAGTATTCGCATTCTGTATTTTTGACTCTTCACATTTTGGTGTGCATTTTGATTATTCGGTGTGCACATGACGATCCGGTAATGAGATAAGCACAATATTTAATTTCATTGAACTAAATTGAGTTTTTGTGCGCTTGTTCATAATTCTTAATATAGCTTCTCGTATTTCATTTTAGATGAGAATGTTACGAATATGACCTCGGTAGGAACTTCGGCAGTGTTCTCAAGAGTCTCGTTTATTATCTAGCCTCGGGAGTTCATGACTTTATGAAGTAAGAGCTCTTATTCAAAATTATTATTTAGCCTCGGTATTATGTTACTTAATCTTCGCACAAACAAAAAACAATTGATGCAAGCAAGTTCACTTGTTTCTACTCTCTTTTAAGTGAAAACATTAAGCAATGTGTATGAACCTCCTCAAGCTTCTTCCCTACAAAACGTGAGATACATGCTCTGTCAATTTAAATGTCCTTTGCATATGCTGATTTACTAATTTTGTTTTAATTAAATGTCTTCTTGAGTCATTAATAGAAGAATTTTTTATTTCTTGATCCCTCTAAGACTGGACTCATATATTTAATCTGATGATGATTGTTTGTAGCGGCATGAAATCATTACATTATTATTGAAGAACATTGTATAGGAGGATTAATCATCTCTATGATTTGTATTTTAGTGCTTGTGTATTCACGAAGGTTGGCTTTCAAATGATGATGATGACGTCTTTAGCAAAGAAGCGAAAGATGAAGAGCTTCAAAACCTCGCACCAATCCACGAACATGTATATGCAAAGATAGAGATGCAATTATCCAAGACAATAACAAGAAGTTAATTTCTCTAGGATTACCACCAATGAATCCAAGTCCTTCAAATGTAGTCGCAAAGGTTCCCCTAGGTACGAAAGTTCCGCTACATACAACAAGTATCTAGGTCTATGTGAATGTCTTCATTGCTTTCTACAATACTTAAATTTATTTTTCTATTTTAAGATGTCACTTTCTAAATTTGTATTTGTACACTTGCTAGGTCTTTGGAGCTAGCAAAAGCTCCCCACGTTCCGTAGTTGCCAAACTCCAATGCAAGTTAGGTTCAACATCTACGCTCTCCCAGTCGTAAATGTTTGCCAAATCACAAACAAGTACAAAGACCTAAGCTTGCTTCAAGTTTTGTTGCGAAACTGCCCTTAGGTGCATCAAGTAAGCCTGATTTGGTTGAAATTCCTACTTACAACCAAATATTTTGTCCTCCACCACAACGCTATAAAGAGCCTGGCAAGATGTATGGAAAGGAAGTCCTCAGAAAGTATTTCTACAGCCAATACTTGACCTTGATGACCAATCGACGCATTATGAAAGGATGGTTGGTGGATGAAGGATTGTTTGACAATCCTCCCAACCTCAAAGATGCAGCAGCTAACATTGAATTAAAAAAATTTATTGAAAAAAGGCAATCAGAGCTAGCTGCTTTGAATTTTGGATCCACTACTTATAAGTGGCAACCAAAAGAGATGTATGAGACAATCAAAGAAATGTTGCACTATGCTAAAAGAAAGATGAATTCAAATGCAAATGGTGTAGTTGAAGATGAAAACAATGCAGATGGTGGAGTTGGTGGTGTTCAAGAGGTATGAGCTCTTTTATAAATATTTATATTCAAATTATGAAGACTCATGTATCTTATAGTACTCATTCATTATCATTTTATTATTGCAACACTACCATCTAATTTAATTCATTTGGAGACTTGTCGATGCAGGTTGAAAACGCAGTTGGCTTGAATGACCAAGATAATGGTGAAATCCAGGAAATTTTAGTGGAGCCACTACTTGACCTCGATGACGGTGGCCTCACAAACAATACAAGTGCGCTGGTGCTTGTGAAGGTTTGCCTACACGTTTGCGAATCATAGAGGTCATGGACGGTGGCCTTACAAACAATACTGTTTGCACCGCAACTATGCTACAGGAAAAAGTGAAACTCGAGGTGAGTTATTCATTATTGAGATATTCATTGTTGAATATTTTATTGTTGACATATGTTTTCTTATAATAACGTGGGCCTCTTTCTTGCGGTGAGACGTCGGAATGCAAAGAGAGACGGGACTTGCAATAACACACTACCACTACCTACTCGATGTGTATTGCCATTGGCATGTGTAGAGAAAATTGTAATGGAGACAGTTGGATTCACCGATGTTGATGATATGTACTCCAAGATCAAGACATTTATGTTGGAGGAGAACAAACACGCCAAAAAGAAGATTTTTGAAAACATCAAAAGCATGACAGAGGAAGAGGCCATCGAAGTGTTGGAAAGTTTTTAATGCGGGGACGAACTTAAAGGTGATCTCCAACATCACCTTAAATAATTGGATAGATGTTGAACTACCATTTTCTATCCTTTGAACGCTTGTCCTTTGAACGCTGGAAGTAGTAAATCACACGAGCCGATTTTTGGATCAATCTTTACTTGCAAACCGGTGAGAGCTCTTGAGACTGCCGAGGCTTGTCATAATTAACGGTTTAGTTTAATAATTATAACTAAAACCTGGTTCAATTTCGTGTTTGTGCATGATGTATCATTTTTAGAGCAAGGCAAATCAAAGGTAGTGGTATGCTTTTGCATCGATTAATTGCACCAAATTCTTTTAAGCAAATGTTGAGAATCGCTAAAAGATATGGGTGTGGTTGGGTGCGATTGTGGGAGTTGATGCAGAGTGACGTTGCGGCTTTTGAAGTCGTTAATCGGTATTGGAACTAAAGCAACCTCACCAACGGGATCACCCTTTCGTACCTAGTGACTTTGGAGCGTGAATTTCTGATTGATAGGTTAGTCGTGCATAGTGGAAAGGAGGAGGTCCTTGTAGATTAAAAATCCCTTGGAGAATATACGAATTTTGTTTTCATCCAATAGCAATCTAAGGAGCTCATGCTCTCATGGTCTTGAGTATATAATGTAGCTTGATGACACATACATTCATTGAAGTTTCATTGTGTCACATTCATATTTTTGTTTAATTGATTTTTCTCCACATGGTTTTCAATTGAGTTTTTTCCACATTGTGTTTAATTCATGTTTTTTCATATGGTTTTCAATTGATGTTTCTCCACATGCAATTCAATTGATGATTCTCCACATGCAATTCAATTGAGGCTTCTCCAGTAGGTTTTCAATTGTTGTTTTTCCTCATGGTTATCACTTGTAATTTCTCCACATGGTTTTTAGTTGAGGTTTTTGCACATGGTTTTTAATTGAGGTTTCTCACATAGTGTTCTACCATTACTTTCCTATTTAGTAAGGTGGTAATGGTCCAATTTTTACCACATGCTCATGTTCCCACATCAATACAAAGAAGGTGGGAAAGCAAAGGGAAATATTATTTCTATTCCCTTATGGGAAAGTCTACTACCTCCCTTGTGGCTTTTCCTCTGCATATCGTTGGAGGCAGGTGATGCCGTAGGTGTGTGTGCACCCTGACACACATTGAAGCAATTATGTGAAATCTTATTTACCATCAAGATTCTATGCAATGTAAACAAGCTCGAGTATGCAACTAAGATCTGTACTCGTACAATGACGGGCCTCGTTACTACTAAACCTTGACATTGCTCTGAAAAACTCACCGTTTGCGTTGATGAAGGAGATTTGTGGTTTAGTGTACGTGCAAATATCGCACTCCATCTCTTATTCTTGTTCTATCTCTGCGAGAAGCTCAATATGGAAAGCAGTAGAGTTAGAAGCGTTTGATGTTGCTTTCAAAATATTTTGTTTTAACCAAGGTATACCCTCTACATAGATCACAAGAGATGTTAAATCAAAGCTATTCGCCAAATGAAAGCCTATACTACTTACTGCAACATTTCAAATGTGCCTTGTACTCTAGTAAAACATATAATGTTAGTATGTAACATGACAAAAAGATAGAATGATCGGTAAAAGTATAAGAAAGCATTGAGATCTTGTAGGATTGGGGTGTCACGGACAGAGATAAGAAGACACAAGAAGAGCTAGAACCACATAAAAGAGGTCGTAGATATAACTAAAAAGAAACTCAAATTAACAAAAAGAGTACACAACACTTAGAGGTGTTCGAGGTAGAGCTCGACGAGATGCGTTGTCTAGACTAAGGTTGCTCAACAATACTTAAAAATTGTGACCAAATCAACATAAAATCAACTGATTTTTGTTGTTTGGGGCACTGCATTGACCGCATTCATTGATTTTTGAGCTTTTTGTAAAAATCAACAGTTTGCTAAATATATTTTGTTGATTTGAGTAGTGCAATGACCGAATCAACAAAATTTCATCAAATATGGAATCTTTTTGGAATCATTTTAGAATCTTATGGAATACTTTCGGAATATTTTTGGAGTCTTCTAGAATCTTTGGAATCTTTGCGAATGTTTTGAATCTTTTTCTGACATTGATTAAAATGCAAATTGAAAAATGAAGATGCTTTGGAACATCATTATTTTTTCAAAAGAAAAGATTCAAAAAACTTTGAATTTTTTTCTAAATATAGAAAAATACCTACATGAAATAGTGCAGAAAAGAATTTTGAAAAAAAGAATTTTTTTACATTGTGAAAGTATTCAAAGTCTGCTGAGCAGTAAAAAGACGCCCCAGCCTTAAAAAAAAAAAAAAAAAAAATTCAAATTTTTTTGATATTTTTCCTACATGTAGAAAAATATCTGCATAAAATAGTCTAAAAAAGAATTTTGAAAAAAAGTATTTTTTTACATTGTGAAAAATATTCAAAATCTGTTGGGCAATAAAAAGACGCACCAGCCTCAAAATAAAAAAAACTCAAATTTTTTTTTCGATATTTTTTCTACATGTAGAAAAATACCTGCATGAAATAGTACAAAAACAAATTTTGAAAAAAACAATTTTTTTACAAGGCAAATTGATAGCCAATGGTTATGTTTTCCTGTAAGTACAAAAACAAAACATGCATGTGCACGGACAAATTTATGTGGTGTGGTGGTTTAAGAACATGGGATGGGGTTGAGAGGTTGCAAGTTCGAGCTTGGCTGATGGCGTATGGAATTTGCAATTGGTTTCACTGGTTTCACCGAAATTCAGGTCAACGTCCACGTCGGAATGTACATTCAGCCACTTTGGCTGACGTTGAGTACTCTGTTGAAAAACCGGCCGCGTCAGCGGCCACGTCGGCTGTAAGCCGGATGAGTGTCAGCGGCCACGTCGGCTGTAAGCCGGATGAGAGCGTACGGATGAAGTTGTAGTCATTTAGGCCAAATGGCCCATATGACTATCTGTTAATGACTAGAAACCCGAATTCTACGCTGCAGTCATTTGCAGCAGTTTTTGGCCCAAATGACTGCAAATACAGTCATTTAGCGCGGTCATTTAATGCCCATTTTCTACTAGTGATGGTAGGTAACTTGACATTTGAAAAGACATTGCACTTTGGGATTAACATGTGATTGAAGTGCTTACTTGAAGTCCATTTTTTGAAACTCTCAGTGAGTGCTTGATTTTCATCAAATACATGGATCTCGCAATGTACGTGGTCAAATAATTTGAGACTTTTGGTCGAACTCCTCATCTAAGTACCCTAATAGCCCACAAGATCCTACTGTTACAATTTTACATGTCAGATTTGAAAAAATTACAAAAGTCACAAATTGGCTTGTCTACTTTCGAAAAAAGTTGAAGGTTACAACTACCCACTTGGTTAATATCAAAACTAGTAGAGAATGGTGTCCAAAATTTGTCCCTGATTACATGTCTTCAATTACTAAGTAATTTCATAGTTATACACTATTAATTTCAATACAATCCATCCTATTCAAAGGAATTATGTTTTATTTAAACAATGACAGAGGTACTTATGAACATCACCAATCTCAAAGAGATACTCATACATCATGACTTAATGAAATATACACCACAACTCACAACCCTTTTGGTCGTGAACCTATTGTTCTAAAGTCATATTCCTACTTATATGTCACCTCCACACACAACAACAAAGACAAAATCTAACAACTCTCAACTCAAACATAGCTCAAGAAAGTTCTTGAGGTGTACATGCCCATGGATAAGAATTAAGGATTATCTTAGCAATACTTGCACCCACTACCCACCATTCACATCAACAAAAGAGCCAAAAAGCATGATTGGCTTCATTTGCACACTGGTTTCAAACACCAATCTTCCGTGGCACTCATCCACATCGATCAGCCACCTCTGCCGCCAGTGCACGGAGGAAGGCATCATAGGGAGCTGAGGAGACCACATAGACGCCGGAGTAGTTGTCGATCACCGACGGGAACTGCTCTTGCACAGTCTTCATCTCCTCGATGAGCGCGGACAGTGATTTGTACCACATGCTCATGTCCAGCATATCCCACGCTGGCGCCTCAGCAGCTTGCTCCTGAGCCGTCATCACTTTGTCGGCCATCATGAGTAACACGCTGCTAATCTCGTGCTTGTCGTCGAGACTTCTCAGCATTAAAGTAGGCCCCTTCGTGGAGAGAAACTCAAGGCACCCGGAGTGCCACACCGCGCCTACATTCACCCCGGATACGAAACTAACGGGTAAGAAGCCAGAGTAACAACAGAGCGAGTTGTGGCCGGAATGCGAGCAGTGCTTCTATACATCCTACACGGCGTCGACGGTCATGTTTTTGAGTGGTAATAGTAAGCGAGTACGTACGTACCTTGTTCCAGAGTCTTCATGAACACCGATCTCGTGCTCATGTCATCTTGGCAGCCTTCACTTGCAGATTGGAATGCCATGGTGACCTCGGAGGTGTCTTCATCGTTGATGTGAGCTTCACGAAGCGGTAACCTGAATGTCTCATTTCTTCGAGACGACCCGGCAATGGAGTTAAGTGCCTCCTCCAGCGAAAATTAAGTCCATCGTCTGGTATTCTTGTATCGATTACACGTACTGCAAACAACACAAATCAAGGGGAATCGTTCAGCCAGAATAAGATGAATAAGAGAACGCTGATAATAAGGGACAATAAAGTGGTAGAACCACAACCACGTACTCCTGTGGACACGTACAGAGGAATTGCTAGGTAAAGAAAAAATGTGCAGCAATGACATCTGCTCGCATATGATCCGGATTGCCTGAGAAACTGATTGCGAAGGCAAAACTCAATCAAAACTCATCCAAAAACTTGCTAGACCCACATGCACCACCACTCACATATTGATCACAGACCTGCAGCTATATAGCAAACTTTCAGTCTACTTCTCGGATTGCCCCATCTTCTGATCGCAGCAAACCAAACACTCGGGTCAATCTATGCTAATTCCTGGCTAGCTAGCTAACCAACAGTAATATGAGAGGGTGCGGAATCTGCTCTAGAAACTTTCGATGGATCGATGTGAAAGTGCAACTATCTTAAGGAAGTGATGGAGGAGCGATTGATGGGTGGGATGGAGCGCAGGAGTGAGAGCTGGCTTGGGTGATTGGGAAGTTCGGCGCAGCGAACTAGAAAAAGGAATGACTACACAAGCGGGTGGCGGTTTTAGTTTTATGTGAGAGCTGGCTTGGGTGATTGGAAGTTTGGACTAAGGGGACTAGAAGAAGGAATGACTGCACAGGCGAGTGGCGGTTTTAATTATATGTGGCCACCTTTTGTGGCTTTATAGTAAGGGCGTTTCCGATGGCCGCCGCCCGTCCGACGCTGCTCCGGATTTGACACCCCCCAGTTTCTTTTGAGAGACCATGACGCATCAGCATCAATGTGGCAGGAGGAATACTAATAGGCGGAAGGCGGAACGCTAGGCTAGAATACCTATAATCAGAGAAGTACTATATATAATTATCCTTAGCTTGTATATGGCTAAGACATTCAAGTAATGCAAATCAAAGTCATTCATTCACAAAGTCTTGAGTATTGGGATTGTCATGATTGTCGTATGTTGTATCCTGTGTCCTAGCATTGTAAAGAACAATTACTTACTACAGGTTATGGGCCCACTCACGGAATTCTGAAATAATTGCGTGAGTACTTGTCTTGTCGTTCTTTTTGTCATTGCCCTTGATTTATCATTTAGTACGAGTGATGGGAGACTCTGGGAACAGAGACTTAGGCAACATTGACCGGTTTGATGGAGAAAACTTCCACTTATGGAAATTTCAAATGCGCGACAGTGCTCTACATCAAAAATTCTTCAAATGCTCAATAGAAGAAGGAGAAAGCATCGCATCTTTCTTGGAAAGAAAGATTGATAACACCATATTCGTTAAATTGGCCCAATCCCCGTTATATTTGGCCGCACACTATTCAAATAAATAGAGTAAAGTGTAACATAGAGGGGGTCTCAAATACTATGGGTATGGAAAATAGTAATATTATTAATTGCTAAATGTGATGGTTGTGTGACGTGGCGATAATATGTTGCAAATGCAAATACAATGCGAGATAAAATATGGAGAAGATAAAGATTTTTTCAGTAAAGAAAAGAGGTAAAGAAATACGGTATAGGCAAAAGATATGTCTGTATTTGTAAAAGAAACATATTGGAAAGAAAAGAAGCGGAAGTAAAAGATAAAGAAACCGAAAGATAAAGAAAAAGAAAACTAGTAAAGAAAAAGAAAAATATTATAGAAAAAGAAGCACATAAAATGAAAAAGAAATGGAACGAGAACTCTAAGGCATAGAGATATTTCAAATTGGTACGTTAAAGTGAACATATTCAAATAGATATCCTACTTGCAACAATCGAGCCTTAAAGAGAGCTCAAGCGCACATGTTGTATGAAGTGTATCTCATTCTCACTAGGATTCTTCAAACTCTATGATGCGACGTAGATTGTCAAGAGCAAATTGGATCTGCGATGCCGGGGCAAATTGTATCCTGCCTTTTTGAGACCTCCAAGAAGCAACAACGCTATCTGTAGATATCGTATCTTCTGTTTTTGTTGAAATATCTAACTTGTATGGAAATTCGTGAACTGTATCCCATCCTCGGTACAACTCCGCAATAGGGTTGTTATTGTTGTCTGGCACCCACCAACGCACTTTGAATGTCTTGAAATTTGGTTGCGTTGGGTCCATTTGTGGTTGGTTCATAACCTTCCCTAGCCATATTGGTTCCTCGCAACCTTCTGCTGGTCTTACAAAAACCAAGAATCCCTTCAAAATATCTCGTCTTGTAGTGAAAGACGGCGGTGGTCTGTCCTCTATTGTTCCAATATAATGGTCTTCTTCTTCCTCCACGTCGTCCTCTCCAAAGACCACCTCCGCTTCGTGTCCTTCTGCTATTCGATTTACTAATTGTACATCGTCTATGCAAAGTCGGCTTGTCGGCCAAAATCCACATTTCAATCACACATCACCTTCAATACCAACAACACTTGTCATTGACCTAATTGCATCTCGTACCCCTGTCCAGTACTCCACGTAATGAGAATGCTCTCCTCTGAATGCGGGAGTCACGTTCGCATTCAGCAGCATATTGTAATGTGCAATGAATCCATCAATACCCTTCAGTATCTCATCTTCATGCTTCAATCCTTTTGATTTCACAGCAAACGGCTCAGCATCCTCAGGAGGTAATATAGGCCTGCCTCTTTCGTCAGCCTTCCACAATTTGATCCCAGCTGAATGTGTTGGTTTCCATTTTTCTTCTGTACATGCTAATTTGTATTGCATTAAAGGCCATCCGTCCTCATGGATAAAGAATCTGAATTGACTTCCCTTGCTATGGCCTTTTAGCCTCGTCCTTCGAGCCTTTGCCATGTATGGAGCAATGAACTTCTTGAAATCCGGAACTTCCTCAATAAGGTGCGGAATCATGGGGCCATCCTTGTCTAGATCCATGTAAGATTTCATTAGCATGGGAAGTGTTGGATGATTCTTCTCTTTCAAAACCGCACTCCACCTCCCAAATGAAGCATCGATGTCTTCATGCGTATGTCCCACCATCATGAATGATACTACCACTTTTCTCACAATCCTCTTCGCCACTATCAACGACCAAAAACAAAAAGAGTATCTATTTTTGTTCTCCCTCCAACAATTATCCAATTGGATATGCAATACCGGGTGCAAGCGGTCGTGCTACTCTTGAACTCTCGTTGGTTCCTTGAGAGATGCTAAACACATTTCTTTCCCCCCGCAAAATGGCTCGCACAATGCGGTGCTTTCACTTTGTGGAAATAATGCTCTCGACGATGTTGCCGGCGTGTCTTCTATATCACGCAACAATTTGGCAACAGACCCAATTGTGAAGTTACTATCATTAGGAAACATATCCACTGTATAGTGAGCGTACCTTGAATCCCCATGTCCATGAGCATACATGCCCGTCACGGAAATGGGTAGCTTCATCAGGGCATCCAAATCTTTTGTCCGAGATCTAAGACATGGAAGTGCAGTTTTGGAGTGGTCCATCTTATCGTGCAAAATGCTCACAAATTCTAGCGGTTTCTTCTTCGAATGTGTTCGATCCGACCAATATGCAACGCGGGCAGCCGTTTGAGCATTTGTATGTTTGGTGTACTTCAATGCATACTCTTTGTGTTCTTCTGATCCAGGTACTGCTGATTGTTTCAACGTGTTATATGTATCGCACTTGGAACATCTTGAGAATGAGTCCCCCCTTCGCTTAATCCGTCACAAAGAAATCTTGATATGCGTATTCGACTTAGAAGAGTTGCTGAGATAGGTCTGAGTCCAAATTCGGTATTCACCTAACAACAATTTTGCAGTTATTGAGTCAGTAAAAAATCGAGGGTTGATTTGCAAAGTATATGACTAACGTACTCTTTTGAAACATGCAAGTAATGCATACCTCATTCACTCGGGGAAGAAATTGATTCCATCGTATTCCAGTTGGAAGAATCTTTTGCGCAACACGTTCGCCGGATGGTAATGTACATGGATAAGGCATTTGGTCAGCAAGGTTCATGATCATACTCTCCAAAACAAAAGCCGCATGTGCCGTGGATGCCCTCGGTTTAGATTTCCCCGTATTGCCATGCGGACGTGCCCTGGCCCCCTCTTTAGCCTGTTTCTCATACCGCCGGAATGTCCTATTCGATACTCCATGGATGAGCTTCCAACCTTTCACACACACTTCTTTGAATTGAAACATCACAAGATCCTCATTGCCATCAACTGAACGAAACTTTGTACGATGAATGTCGAGGTTCTTCGAACGTCTCTCTTCAGTATCCCGTAAGAACATTTCTTGACGTGCCACTCGGATTATACTCGGTGGGAACATTCTAATGCAATGACGGTCGCAACATTCTCCCATGTACACCTTAGCAATCTCGTCTTCGGATATCCTCCAATCTTGTGTTTTCTTAGTTTTGTACGCCCTATTAGTGGTGTCATAGCGGCGCTTTCCTTTACGGTCCAACTTCCTCATCTCATCCTCGTGTACGATATAAGCGTGCTTTCGAAGATGGTCATAAACACTCACACTCTTTAGAAATAGCGACCGAATGGGCCAACTGATACACATGTTGCGGAGTGCCGAGTCCCCATCAAATATTGCACACACCACAACGCCAAAGTTCATGTTACCTAGTTCATTCTCACCATCCACAGACAAGATGGGATTTGTAGCAGAAACAAGGAAATCGGCAAATTTTCGCCCGTTGCTGTGCACAGCCTCTACCATTAGACCCTTCCACTCATCCCTACTAATACCATCACAATCAGGGATGGGAGAATTATCAATGATATCCTCCACATTGAGATCATCTTGTCCCACATCTGCGGTTGATGCAGTACCCTATACACGACAATTTACGTCACTGTCTCAGTATATCGCACCATTCTGATCAACGTATAGATCATTGCTGCTAACACACACCATGTACTAACATTATGAAACCTTTGAAACGGGAAAACTTTCGGTTCACCCAATCTTGTTATTAAGCTCAATCATTTATACATGCTAGTTGATAAAGCTTTCTTATTCCTACCAAATCTGTTCCTACTTAGTTGAATCCGATGAGTAGTATATACTATAAAGAGAAAGGTATTGATATTACGAGCGTACCCATTCGCTCACATCATCTGCGATGTAGGGGCCAGACCCGTTCAACTCCTCATCCTCCCATACTGAAGCAGATTCCATACCTTGAACACCAGGACCTACACAACACACAACAATGCCTCTGCTTCAATTAGTTATTTGTAATCTTAATCACCCACGCTATCCTGCACGTAATGGCATCCAGACCAGCGCTCTCCTACTCAATCTAAATTTGACACTACTGCATGTGCGGACCGCTAAGGATGCAAACATTGAAGGTGCTCGGACGACACTCAAATTGATGCAAAGCGATGCGAAGACGATTCATAAGTTCGTTATCATAGGAAGCGCAGACATTGCATTCACAATCAATGCTTTGCGCCCGGTGCATCGCTAAAGAAAAACTCCATCGATCATCCACCAACTTGACCTATACCCAGAATTTCATATCGATCGCCTCAACCTCAAAGCTGCCATTAGCGAACTACAGTTCGTAAATCCAAATTGCTTTGGCCTCCACAATGATTCTGGTAAAATTGATACCGGCCATCAACACAGCCAAGCTCCCTCTAGTATCAGAAAGGTGCGTGACAACAACATTCAAATTGTGATTACAAAGGAGAGGTCGTAAAACTTTTACTGCCAAACGCGGCAAGTGCTACTCCGCAAGGATTTAAAATTCGGAGCAAAAACACTTAACAGAGAAGCGAAAACAATTGTTGCATTTCAAGCGTGCTATACTTTACGAACGGTAGTTCGTATATCGCGAATATCTTGTTACATTGAAATGTAAGTGTCTTTGTTCGTGTCCGACGTGACACGATATTTGCGGATCCCTTCATATAAAAAAAGACGAACTCAGATCTTAATTTAACGAATCAGTTCGTGAACTTACGAATGCGATTCGTGAACTTACGAATCTGCGATTCGTGAACTTACGAATCGCATGATTCGTGAACTTACGAATCTGCAGTTCGTGAACTTACGAATCTGCGATTCGTCAACTTACGAACGGCGATTCGTAAGTCGATGACGACGTCGATTCTTGACGACGATCGACATCGACACATCAAAGAAAGCAACTCGACATCGACAAACTAATCATAATGACGTCATTAAAGTGATGATGTCACGAAAATGCTAACCTCAACTCTCCAAGAGAGAACGACGAAGGGAGCGGAAAAAAACTCATGAAATGGGAGCTCATTGTGAGGGGCGGGCCTTTATATACCCCCCGAATTTTGGAGGAGGTCGCTTCGCCCGAATATAAAATCGTTATTGAATCGTCGCAATGATGAGCGCGCGCATTCAATATGGTCATAAATTATTGTGCGGCCCCCACATACAACGGGTTAAATATGGTCCTTGTACCCATAACCACCAACATAAGGAAATTTGCCCATTTATAGCTGGTCTATTTATAATGGGTAATATTTTTTGGGTTTCAAGATACTTTTAAAGAAGGTTTACAACTTTTTCATATTTTTTTGTGAAACACACGAATTATTACAAATCTTCAAACAGTAAAGTAGTGCAGGACTCGCAATCAACCTATGGGGTAATTCTGCAAACACCACCTTAGGTGTTATAAATTTCCATTCATGATTCGACCCAAAATCAATAGCTTCTTTACTGTTTTGATAGATCAATTTAAATTGAGTGTTCTAACAATTCTAGTTTAGGCTAGGTGCGGTTATTGGAAGACCTACGTGTTGATAGCGGCGGTGCTAGTGGTTTTAGGTACTTCTACCATAAATGTGTGCAAAAAACTAAATTTTGTTATGACGAAGATCCACATATTCGGAAATAAACCGAAATAGAATATTTGATGTGGTATATTTATTGAGCTCGTTAAGTGTTACTTGATTTATTCAATTGTTATTGAACATTGAAGTACAATATCTAAAATAATTTCTTATTTTAGCATGTGTTGCAAATTTGTTGTAATTTGGTATTGTATATGATTTTCCTAAATAACAATATTGGGAATATATTTATGTCAATTGTAATTTAAAAACCTACCTTCACATATAATTAGGAAATTTAAAAGTTAATTCTACCTCGGTTTGTATGGCAATCTTTAAATTCAACTTTTTTCCTAGTTTAATTTAAGAACATATAATAGTTGCTTGTTTTTGGGCTTCAACCCAACCATATCTTTCTGACGGATGCATGATTGAGATATTGCTTAGGACATTTTACCACATATCCTAGAGCCAAACCCGTAAACCCTAATTCCTAAACAACTAAAACCAAAACCGTAAACCCTTACTAGTCTCTCCCTAATCCTCATTTATGATAGATCTAAAACAAATTGTATCCTCGAACTTTAATTTTGACATACCTTCACAAACATGTGAATCTTGTGCAAAATAGTCATTTTGAGTGGATGGCCTCGAGATAACGTTTACGATATGTAATTTAGCATGTGTTGCAAATTTGTTCTTATTTGGTTGTGTATCTGTTCTAAAGAATAGAATTAGGATTAAATTTATGTGAATTAGGATTTCAAAACGTACCTTAATGTATAATTAGAAAATTTAGATTAAAATCTACCTTGGTTTGTATGGCAATCTTTATATTCAACTTTTTTTTCAAGTTTTATTTAAGAACGGATAATAGTTGATTGTATTGGGCTCCAAACCAATCATATCTTCACGACAGATGCATTATTGAGATTTTGCTTAGGATATTTTACCAAATACCCAAGAGCAAAGCCCGTAAATCCTAAACCCTACACGACTAGAACCAAACCCCTACACCCTAATCTCTACTCTAGACCACATTAATATTAAATGTAAAAGATAATGTATCGTGAACTCAATTTTTGATATACTTTCACATATTTGGTTGTGTATATGTTTAAAATAACAAAAGTGAGAAAGAATTTATGTGAATTATGATTTTGAGGCGTTCCTTCACATGTAACTAACAAATTCTGTAGTTAAATCTACCTCGGTTTGTATCGCAGTCTTTAAGTCCAACTTGTTTTTCGTCTTTTAATTTAAGAACGAATAATAGTTGCTTGTTTCGGGCTTGAAACCAAATATATCTTTACAAATGTTGCATAATTGATATATTGCTTAGGGCATTTTACCACATAGCATAGAGCGAAACCCGTAAACCCTAAACCGTAAACGACTCAAACTAAAACCCTAAGTCCTAATCCCTATCGTAAACCACATGTAAGGTAAATATAAAAGAAATATTATCGTGAACTCAAATTTTGACATACTTTTACATGAACATCATTTAATACCTTCAGGAACATTTGAATCATGTGTTATGAAGTGATTTTGAGTGTACAACGTGGAGAAAACATTTACGATATGTAATTTAGCATGTATTGCAAATTTTTTCTAATTTGGTTTTGTATATGTTATCACTAATAGAATTGGGAATAAGATTATGTGAATTATGATTTAAAAATGTACCTGTACATAATATTAGCGACTTTTGAAGGGATATCAACCTCTGATTGTATGGCCATCTTGAAATTCAACTTTTTATTCTAGTTTCATTTAAGAAGTAATACGCCATATTCGTTAAATTGGCCCCATCCCTTTTATATTTGGCCGCACACTATTGAAATAAGTAGAGTGAAAAGAAACAGAACAGTTTTAAGATGGGAAAATATATTAATAATTTATTTTCATCCACTCAAGGCATGTTGATTCCAATGCAATTATCTACATGGCATTGTTTTCATTTGTGCTATATACATTATTTCAAGCTGCCAAAATAATAGGGATTGGCGAATTCATGGCGTCTAATAGTAGTTGCTTAATTAGGACTTCAAACCAAAAATACCTTCATTAATGTTGCATTATTGAGATATGTGTCAAACCTCATTTTTTCGTTTTTGCCCCCAATTCGGTCCGGATAGTACTTAGTAATAGCTAATTAGAGGAAATAAAACCCTCATTCCCGCCTATCCGGGTAATGACCGGGTAGAGCTGACTTAGCTAGGAACCTCCCTACCCGGGAGCATCCCTAAGCTTAGTGGGCAGGATAGGGTAACGGAACTTCTAACCTTTCCTTCGCCTTTTAGTCCTCGTCTCTAACCAGGACCCGGTCTCACCATACCTAGCCCAAATGCTGACTGCCCGGGTAAGGCTGAGTCGACTGTTGGCGGGTTGACCCCAACCCGGGGAAAGCAAGTTCTGACCCGGCTTAATCGATCGAACATGTGCTAACCGCACAGGGTTGGTCCGGGTACGATATGCCCGGGCACGATCGGTCCGGGGACGACCCGGACGGTCATCGTCCGACCAACCATGGCCCGGCCCGGCTATGGCCCGGCCGATCATAACCTAACCGGTTATACCTCGACCGGTTATCAATGGCCGGGGAAGCCGCCGGGTACAAGGACGGGCCGGGCGGTAGAACCACTGGCGGCGCCGACAGTCCCGGGCTGACAAGCCCGTGATTAAGGCCGCGCCGCCAAAAAGTACCGCCACCTTCCCCCACTCTCTTTTGTTGTTAATGGCACGGGGAAGGCCGTTGTCCTTCCTTTCTGATTTTCCCCCCCTCTCCTCTCTTCCTCGTTTTTCGTGCGCCATTGCCGACTGTGCTGCTCCCCCAAATCTCGCACGAGCTTGTACACGCGGCCGTCCTGCACACCATAGCCCGGAGAGGAGGAGTACGGAGACATGGCCGGGGAGAGAGTTTCGCGGATTAGGAGCAAGATTATCCAGGCTGGCATTCCAATGGTGGTGGATGCCCGGGCGCAGTTGGTGCAGGACTTGACACGGATGGGGTGCGTAGGATTGTACTGGGTGCCCTGGAATGTGGAGGATGCAGGGATTATCGAGGAGGCCGTGTCCGGACAGGATCCACCGACTTTCGCCGACAACCCTGTCCGGGCCAAGCCGCACTTTTGGCAGGAGGCATGCTGGAGGGCGACTTACGGCTTTCCGGACTCCTCCACCGGCTACATTCAGGTGAGGAACGATCCCTCCCTCGGTGGGATGTTCCACAACCCTGCGCACGAGCACGACGGCTACCGAGTGGAGGATTGCGCAAATGCTCGGGAGCGGCGTCTGCTGAGGTTCCTGGCACCGATCCTCAACCCGGAGAAGCCACAGTTTGTGTCAAACCGACTCCTGAAGGCAATCATGGAGTCCTACCTGGGACGGAAGCGTGTAGGATGGGGGCACATCCTCGAGGAGGTGATCGTCCGGGCCTCAAAGAAGGCTGCCAGTGTGAAGGGCTGTCCCCTGGCACCCTACGTGTACCACCTGTACGCGCATTACGAGTGCCTCAATCCGGGTGAGATCACCCTCCTCAGGATGCTCATGGAGGGCAGACGGGACATGTTTCCCGGAGAGCAGATTTCCGAGGTGGGAGTCCCTGCTGCGGCCAAGCTGCTCCCCAGGATGCCCGCCCCCGGAGCAGGGGCACTCCCACCACCTCCACCTCCTGCACCACTCGGACCGCCGGGCCCAGGAGAGCAGAGACCGCGGAGGACAGGAGCAGAAGCATCCCGGACAGGAGCAGAAGCATCCCGGGCAGGAGATGAGGGAGCGCCAGGACCTGGTGCAGGAGGAGCAGCCATCCTCCGGCAGAGGGAGGTCGCTCCGCTACCCCGCCCGGAGGGAGCCACCACACCCCGGCCAGCCACCAGCCACCGGATGGCAACCCGGAGTGGAGCTGCAACCGGATCGAGCCACCAGAGCCCGATCCTACCCGGCCTGGAGGAGAGCTCCCCAGTAGCCATGGCAACTCCTCCGACCTCTGCGATCGCCTCTCCACCACCTCTCAGACCGGTGCAGGGGAACGACAGTGACGGAGAGGAACTCCCCGTCCTACACCGGAGAAAATCCGGGCGGGTGCTAAGGTTCGTGGAGACGGAGGCTTCCTCTCCCCCGGGTAGGCAGGAGGTAGCAATTGTAGCGCAACCAGGAGAGGCTGCGGCGGAAGGAGCACCCCCTCGAGGAGATCCTACCCCGGAAGCACCTACTCCGACCCGGGAAGTACAGGCTGAGAGCATACCTGCCGGACTTCTTCTCCTCGCAGACAGTCCGGTAGGTGACCCCGTGCCCCCGCCAGCTGCAGGAGAAATCGAGTGGGGAGACCCAACGTACGCCAAGAAGAGGAGGGCGGACCTCCCCTCCGAGAGTCCTCGACCCCGGGTTCGGAGGAAGCTTACCAGGCCCAGGGAGGACACTGCCGCGACCCCTGCTACTTCCCCTGGTGTCCGGGCCGAGCCCCTCGAACCAGTCGTCAGAGCTATTCCGGCCATACAGCGACCCACCTCGCCCGGGGAAGGAGACACCCGGAGAAAAGGAAAGAGGGTGATGGAGGAGTCCTCAGACTCGGAGGAGGAGGGGGCGACTGGACAGTACTCTCCTGTCCCCACTACCCGGGCACAAGGAGAGACGGCACCGGCCAACGCTGCCCGGTTGCCAGGGTGGGACGACTTTACCCCACGGAGACCTGAGTTCGATCCCAGCCTCCCTGTTCCCCCATTCCGGATAACGGAGGAGCACCCCTTGCAACCGATCGCCCATGCTTTGCACGTATGCGCACAGGAGCATCTGCAAATGCATAAGGCCCTGCGCGGGATATCGGTAGCCCTCCGGACTGGCCAGGTGGAGCGATATCCCGACATGGTGCGGGAACTGGTCCAGGAGAATGCGGCCGCCCGGGCAAGCATTAACGAAGGGTCCCTCATTATCTTACGGCAAGCCCGGGAAATCCAGCAGTTGGAGGAGGAGTTGTCCAAGCAACAGGGGTACGCTCGGCAGCACCTTTTCGGGCTCAGGAGGTTCCTGTATGCACCCGGGGAGGCACAGCTGAAGGCCCAGCTGCTGGACGCCCAATTCCAGGCCTCGGGATCGGACCTCCCAACCCGGATGGCGGCATACATGAAGAAGGCCGCGGAAAGAATGGAAGGAGCTCTCCAGGAGATGAGATACCTCATCGGGGAGATGGCCCGGACTTTTCCCGGAGAGGCACCTCCCCTCGCAGTCGTAGAAGATATCCCCGCTCAGGGCAACCCCGAAGTGACCGAGGATGCCAGGGCCGAGGAGGAAGAGCCCACCGACCCCATAGCAATGGAGGAGCCGGCCCTGCCCACGAACCTGAGCCCGGAGAAGACCTCGAGAGAGACAGGGCCTTTGCACTCTCTCAGCAAAGACATTCCGGAGAGCGCTGAGGCGAGCCTGAAGGGCACACCCCCAGCCGAGGAGGAGGTTTCCCGGATAGTCGAAGAGGATGTTTCCCGGGCAGTGGAGGAGGATACCCGGGTAAGGAACCCCTCCCCCATTTCATCGGTCCGGACTGTGGACCCCGAGGACAGGAGTCCTATTCCTGCCCAAGAGGCCACAATCCAACCAGGACAGGAGGAGGAGGCCGATACCCGGCCAACCGGATTGGGAACAGAGGAGCCGCGGACACCTAGCTGTCCGGGTTTAGCCGTTCCATCGGAGCCCTCGGACCTCGGGGCCCTCCCCGAGAAGGTGCTGACCGCGGAGGTCACCCCCCTCACCCATGAGGACTTGATCGATGTCCCGGAAATCGGGGAGGCACTCCCGGACACCTCAGCCCCGATGCCTTCAGGGGATACCGAGATCCTCGGGAGCGGAGGGACTGCCCCAATACTCCAGGAGACAGAGAACGAGGAAGAGGAGGTCACCTCCCAACCCGGGTTGGGAGCGCAGGAGATCGAGACTGCCGAGACTGCCGGAGCTGCGAGGTAGGGCGAGCGTGACAGGAAGGACTAGGGCCGAATGGGTTACTAGCGGATGCATCTGGCCGAGGATTAGGTTAGATTTCAGTGCCTTTATGGCAGTAGGAGAATGACGGCGTTAGACTGGCAAAGGCCGGATTTAGAAAGATTCCGTGGCGCAGGATTTTGTCCTTTTCTGAAGTGCTAGGGAGGATCTGCTACTTAGCCGAGGGAAGGATACCCCCTCGGGGTCTTTTTGTGATTTTGCAATACCCTAATCCAGTGCAAGCACGCCTCTTTCTCATCTCCCTCGTGTGTGTGCGTGTGTGTCTGATTGTGTGTCCTTCTCCTTTTCCTGTCTTGTCTGCTGGGTCGGGGTGTTTGCAGAGTTCAGAGGACCCTTGCTATCCGGGCAAGAGAGAGAGCGGTTCCGTCCTTGAACGGAGAGTAGTACGGGAGGTAGAGAAGCTGACAAGGGAGGAGTGCGGCTAGCGAACGGCACTTGCCACTTATGGTGCAGTCCGGTCTGTCCGTGTAGCGTCTGGGATTACAGCGGCTCAGAAGGGATTCCGGTCGCTTAACCGACTCCCGAGAACACCATCGGTTGAGTCCCCCTGGATCTGCTGAAGTCCGGATAGGCAGAATTGGCCGTAGGTGATAGCGGTGAACTCCGGGCCAGTCGCACCACCCCCAGTCCAGTAACCCGGGATCTACTAACCCGGGTAGTGAGTTGTGATAACCGGACCATAGGAGAACCGGATACCAACCTTTGTGACATGCGCGTGGATCTAGAGTCCGGGCGTAGAGGGAGGTATAAGGGAAGTTCCTAACAGGGTAAGGAGAGAGAACGTCTCGGTGACCTTTCCGGTCACGTTAATCAACGGGAGCAGTGGTCTAACCCCTCCACTTATCTAAATCCGGGGAAACCCCTCTGAGGTGAATACAGAGGCTAAACTAAACCACAAAGACTAAAATCCCCTCCTTTCTCCTGTCCGGGTAGCTTCTTCCAGGACAGGATACGGGGTACGGGGGTGATAGGACAGTACCCGGATAGCACAAATCCGGGTTAGCTAACTGGTGGAAATTGTGTTCTTGCACTTCACAGGATCTCCGTGGAACGAATACTCGGGTTCTTGTTTAGGAAACCTCTTTTACCGTGAAAAAGGGTTATCCGGGCACGAATCGGGAAAGCACGTTACGACAATATGGCTTAGGATATTTTACCACATACCCTAGAGCCAAACCTGTAAATACTAAACCCTAAACAACAAACACGAAAATCTTAAACCCTAATTCGTATCCAAACCCACATTTAAGGTAACTAAGAAATTTTTTTTTTCCGTGAACTCAAATTTGGTTCAGTCTACGTTCAAAAGAACAAAGTTGAAATAAGTTTATGTGAATTATGATTTCAAAATGTAACTTCACATATTATTAGCAAATCTTGAAGTTCATTGCATCTTCGTTTGTAACGCAATCTTTAAATTCAACTTCTTGTTTGTAGTTTCATTTAAGAAGTAATGATAGTTGTTTGATTTGGGCTTCAAACCAAAAATACCTTCACGAAGGTTGCATTATTGAGATATTTTAGGATATTTTACCACATACCGTAGAACCAAACCCCTAAACGACTAAAAACAAAACCTTAAACCCTAATTCCTACCTTGGAAGACGCTAAAAAAGGCTCGAAAGTCTCTGAACAAGTCTAAGAAGTCGCTTAAGAAGTCTCGGTAGTAGCTTCGTATCTGGTGGTATATATAAGAGTCTTAACTTATATCTTGATGTTCTAACTGAGTCTTCTTTGTTCGCGTTGCTTGTGTTCCCTTCTTTTGTTAATCTTAGTTCATTTAAGTTTCAGTTCTTATTATCCTTTCATTTCATGTCCTTGACGTATTATTAGCGAATAATCTAATTTCGTTTTGAATTTGTTCTAAATAACAGAAGAAGGAATATATTTTTATGTATTCTAATTTCAATTCTTGAATACTAAATTAAAATATGCTAGTTCTAAACTTTTAGTTTTTTTTAAATATGTTATAAATATAAAAATTGCGAATTCTAATTTCACTTCTTAAATACTAAATTAAAATATGCTAGTTCTAAACTTTTAGTTTTTTCAAAATATGTTATAAATAAAAGAATTGCGAATAAATATTTGTGAATTCTACTTTCACTTCTTGAATACTAAATTAAAATATGCTATTTCTAAACTTTTAGTTCTTTTTAAATATGTTATAAATAAAAAAATTGCAAATGTTTTTTTGTGAATTCTAAGTTCACTTCTTGAATACTAAATTAAAATATGCTAGTTCTAAACTTTTAGTTTCTAAAATTATGTTATAAATAAGAAATTTGTGAATTTTTTTTTGTGAATTCTAAGTTCACTTCTTGAATACTTAATTAGAATATGCTAGTTCTAAACTTTGATTTTTTTTAAAATATGTTATAAATAAAAAAATTGCTAATTTTTTTCTGTGAATTCTAATTTCACTTGTTTAATACTAAATTAAAATATGCTAGTTGTAAGCTTTTAGTTTTCTTAAAATATGTTATAAATAAAAAAATTGCGAATAAATTATTGTGAATTCTAATATCACTTCTTGAATACTAAATTAAAATATGCTAGTTCTAAACTTTGAATTTTTTAAAAATATGTTATAAATAAAAAAATTGCGAATAAATATTTGTGAATTCTAATTTCACTTCTTCAATACCAAATTAAAATATGCTAGTTCTAAACTTTTAGTTCTTTTTAAATATGTTATAAATATAAAAATTGCGAATTTTTTTTTGTGAATTCTAATTTCACTTCTTGAATACTAAATTAAAATATGCTAGTTCTAAACTTTGAATTTTTTAAAAATATGTTATAAATAAAAAAATTGCGAATAAATTTTTGTGAATTCTAATTTCAATTCTTGAATACTAAATTTCAATATGCTAGTTCTAAACTTTAAATTTTTAAGGTTTAAAAAAAAATATACTTTAATTGCCCAAAAAGCAAATGAATTTTTAATTTTAAAAAACACCATTGCGCAGGGCCTATGACCGCGGCACCGCGCAAATGATTTTGAAATTTAAAAACAAATTACCCGAGGGCCCATGACCGAGCGCTTGAGGGCGTATTGCCGCGCAATGAGTACATGTACTGATGTGCTTGCACGGATAGGACATGATGACAGAGCCGCGTTTGGCGGCTGCCCGTCGTCCTTCCTTCGCCACCCCCCCACCCCCCTGCCAGACCTCATTCGCTCCATTTCCGCCTCGATCTCCGCGCCGTAGCTCGCGCAGCTTCCGTCACCGTCTCCCTGTGTCTTTTTCGGTTTTTTCGCAGTGGGTTTTTTTCGGAGCTCTGTGTTTTTTTGGCTTCTGTGTGTGTTCGCCGCAGCTCTCTCTTCTGTGTTTTTGCCGCAGCTCTGTGTGTGTCGCGCCGCAGGTGTTTGTCGTGGCTCTCTTGTTCTCCGCGCCGCAGCTCTGTGTGTGTCGCGCTCTATTCCTGCGCCGGCACTCTGTTTTTTTCGCTGAATTCCTGCGCCGCAGCTCTCCAGCTCCGCCGAATCTGCTTTTCAGGTTTGCATTGCTACGCCGCTGCGCTTTCTTTTTGTTCATCTTTTTTTTTTGTGTATTGTGCGCGCCATAGCCGTGAGGTTTATTTTGTATTTTTTTTTTTGGATGCGTAGCTCAGCGAGGAGGTGACCACTGCTTTGATTTTGTTTTGGAGCTTGCGAGAGAGGAGGTAAGAAGCATGCTTCTCTGCATTTTGTAAATCGCAATTTCACAGGTTTTAATTTGCTGAAAACTACTTGACTTGCATTGCGAATTTGCTTTGGTATAAGTTTTAAGAAATGTGTGATGAATTTGTAGTGTTTTGTGTTCTGCATTTTCTTTAGTTTTTGTTTTACTTTGCATTGCTTTTGAGGTCTGAGAATGCATGTTTCTGGAACTACATTGCGCTTTTTTTTAGTGTTTGATATGAATGTGATGAAGAAGTGCGTTGTGCTGTGAAGGTGATTGGTTACTGGTTTTTGTGGAGGTCGCTTGTGGATTGCAAGTTTACGAAATTTCAGTGATTACTTACAATCACTGAAGGTACAAAACAAAAACTTTTGCATTGATTTCAGTGTCATAGTGGTGACTTTTGTGTTCACAGTTTTGAGCCACTATCTTACAGTAGTTGCAAAAGCACTTGGAAATACTGACACGTCAGCACGTGTTCCAGAGTTTACGAACGGCCGTTCGTAAGTTCTACATCGGACATTACAAAAAGAAAACGAACGGCCGTTCGTATACAGGAAGTACAAATAAGAAAACGAACGGCCGTTCGTAAACTGAGTGTTTGCAACCTCAGTAACTTACGAACGGCCGTTCGTAAAACAAGGTTGCGAGTAAGGTAGATAGTTTGGTAGGTAGCAAGGTAGGGAATTAGATTCACAGTTAAGTCTAGTAACGGCTGGTTGGCAGTAAGTGTGATAGTTACGAACGGCAGTTCGTAAATTTCGAGGTCCAACTTTTCTAACTTGAGCAACTACCTTACAGCAGTTGCAAAAGCACATGGAGATACTGACACGTCAGCACATGTGTTAGAGTTTACGAACGGCCGTTCGTAAGTTAGCGATTGGACACTACGAAAAATAAAACGAAAGGCCGTTCGTATACTGGAAGTATACATCATGAAACGAACGGCTGTTCGTAAGCTGAGTATTTGCAACCTCAGTAACTTACGAACGGCCGTTCGTAAAATCAGGTGGCGAGTAAGGTAGATAGTTAGGTAGGTTGCAAGGTAGGCAATTAGATTCGCATTTAGCTCCAGTAACAGCTGCTTGGCAGTAGGCGTAATATTAACGAACGGCCGTTCGTCAAATTTGGTTGCGTGCTACGTGTTAGGTCAACTTTTCCTCAATTACGAACGGCAGTTCGTAAGCTGAAAAGTCACAACCTCAGTAACTAAAACATGGGCGTTAGTGAAATGACGGCAGTTAGGTCGCAGTACTAGGCCGTCCATAAGGTGCAAGGTCGAGTCAGTCACTTCTCGAGTGAAGTAAACTTACGAACGACAGTTCGTAAAATTATTCCCTGCTTACAGGGATGAATCATAACTGAATCGAAACCCCTCTTAGGACGGATAGAACGTCTTCTGTATGTCAGTGTAGTAAACTATGACCGAGCGTCCGTAAACCATGATATGCAAGTGACATACCTTGTGGTGATATCGGACCGCTTACAACTCCTACCTGTCTGAAATCTCAGGGATGGACGATAATAGGTTCATGTCGCAGACGTCGAATTTGTCCCCCTACATCACAGAACTACAATCGTCAGATCTTACTGAATGGGAAAGAAGTGAAGTACTGGAGTCGGAGACTGCAGTAACCCTTAATGGGGTTAGCAATTCTGCGTGGTCCATAGCCCCGGAGGCAACAACCATGGATCACAATGTCATATTCAAACTAGCAGTGGGAAAACCCATGGCCAATAACCAGTACCGCTGGAAGGCGTTCCGTGGTATTTCAGTACATGGTTTAAATAGTTCCCCGGGCGTAATGATACTTACATTGGTGTCAAATATGATGATTGGTAAACTTATTATACGTCTAGATGACAACCATCCGTTCGATATTCAATACTGCTTGAACGAAACCGCTAGACTAGAGGATCCATGGAAGATGCTTATATTCAACAACCTAGGACCTTGGCTTTCGTATCAACATGGATCCTACGATGTAGCAAATGTTTGGAACCGCTTGATGAAGCAAATAGAAGGCCTTGTTGCATGTCGATTGAGGAAGTCTACATCTGCAGCTAAACTCGGGAGCGAGGCAGAGCCGATCACCATGGGCAGACCGAAACCGAAGACAGAGCCGAAGCCCCCGAAGCAGACAAAGAAGCCGGATGCAGAACGAGCACGAAGGGCACCGAGGTCAGCAGTGGCGACCGAAAGCGACGTTCCTGCACCAACAACAGGGGTTCGTCCAAGTACCGCCGAATCTGCCCGTGGTAGTCATGTGCAGAGGCCTCGGCAAGTAACCCATGTCGCGGAGAGTACCCAAGCTCAAAGCAGTAGAGGAGAAGGATCAGGAGTTCCAGTTGCACGTGACGAAGCAGGTGCATCCGCATCTGTGCAAGGCGAAATATCTCCAGACCCGGAGGCAGCAGTCCCGACGGAGAGAACACCATCGACGCGAAGCACCCGCAGTTCCGGACTGAGTTCTCCGGTTCGAAACATCACTGGCGCAATCCTTGCCGTGGCGCCTACACAGACTGGGCACAGCCCCGTGCAAGGCAGTGCACCATCCGGACGCGTAGACGACATCCGGAACATCATTAACCTTCCGCTGGCGAAGCCAGCGAAGGTTACGTTGCTTACTGTGGACACTTGGTCTTCCTATCCGGCGGCCAGACCATTTGATGCAACCTTGGAGATCCCGTATCACCTGGAGACCCAAGTTTCCACGACGGCACATCCGAAGAACGAAGACAAGGATGTCCTGCTACGCAGGAAGGCCGAGCTCAATGAGAAATTCATCAAAGACTCGGATTACAT
This sequence comes from Bryum argenteum, assembly GCA_037043015.1. Lineage (NCBI taxonomy): Eukaryota > Viridiplantae > Streptophyta > Bryopsida > Bryales > Bryaceae > Bryum > Bryum argenteum. The sequence goes on from CM073324.1 coordinate 3,720,144, forward strand.
GTATATATTTGGTCGCGACCAGTTGTTTAAGCTCGCCATCGGACACATGGAGCCCAGTGATCACCGCTCTGGGAAAATTTATCGTGACTACGAAGCATCTGGGGCGGAAGAGATCAAGCGCAGCCTGCTCGTGCACAACTTCACGAAGCCAATTCTGACGGTGATGCCGAATCTTTCGAGGAGGCCAACGGACTGGATGGAATGTGTGAAAGCCGGAACTTTCAAGATCATCAACGGGCAACACACTTGGCATGCCGCCAAGTCCATCCTCGGAGACGAGACAATGCGTAGGAGCTGCCACCGAGTGGAAGAGCTGAAGGTTTGGGACGTGCAGGTCGTCTGGACGGACAAGGTGCACCACTTGCACGCCCTATCTTTCAAGTGCAACGAGGGCCAGAACGAGGCGAGGCACCTGACGTCACTTCTCCGGGCTATTCTGCATTGTCGCGTGCTGTATGAGCAAGAAGGGAAACCTCCACTTGTCAGGAAGAATGCCGTGACTCGAAAGAAGAAAGAGGCGGTGGAGGATGACAAGGTGGATCCGATCCTAAAACAGAAATATGAGGTAAGTACATTCGCATCTTTCAGTACAAGCAGGATTGCATGTAAGAGTTAATTTACGAACTGCAGTTCGTAAACTTTGGACTTCTTCTTGATAGTCTTGTAGCACAACGATAGGGATGCATATGAGATCTCAAAATGCACAGCAAGAAGTTAACGAACAGTCGTGCGTATCCGAACATCTAACCGCTGAACGTCTTTAGTGAAGCAGTCATCATTTCAAACGAGCAGGATAGAATATCAGTGGTTTTACGAACTGCAGTTCGTAAAACCAAGCAAGATAAAATATCATTCAGTTTACGAACTGCAGTTCGTAAATTAAGGACAGCTTCATATTAGAGTAGCAAAGTCATAGAAGACTTTCACATCACAGCACGCAGAGCAAGTAGTTTACGAACGGCCGTGCGTATAATTTCTAACCACTGAACTTTTTTGTGCCGCAGTCGTTCCGCGAGAGAGCAATCCAATCCCTGAGCAACACCATCAAACAGGAGAATCCCAATCGACCGATTACTGTCGAGTGGGAGAAGAGGGGTGAACGCCAGATAATTATGGCACCCGACAACGTGTGGGAGAAATGGGAAAAGGTCCTCAAGAACTTCGAGTCCGGTGATTTGATCGACCTGGATACGAGGAAAGAGGTGAAGCATTCAGCGAACTTTAAAGAGCTAACGAACCTGAGTCTCATCTCCGGAACATCCCTCCGGGGACTCTCGAGCTTAACGACGGCTCAAGTTGAGGAAGTTGCGGACTACATCCTCGCAAACCCCCCGCGTATTTATCTTGGAAAGGCCCCCCGGATTTGGACTTGGGCTCTTTCATTGGAGAAGCACTGCAAGCGGAGGAAGTGGAAGGACGTCATCCTCAAGACCATTGGGGATCGTATTTCGTACGTGGAGAAGGATCGCAATCCCTTCTTCGACGACAACCAACAGGTGAAATCCGGAGCATGGAAGGAATGGAAGAAGAAGACTATGTTTTCTTCTTGCATCATGCAAGCAATCTACTTCAGTGAGGGGATGGAAAGCTCCATCAAAGATACCATTGCGGTCAACAAGAAGACCCCAGAGTTTCCCCCCCAAGCAATGCCGGAAGAGAATCGACCAAGCCTTGGTGAACGAGTATCGAACAGATGCTGTCCGCTCGGGCAACTGGTCTGTATTTATTGCGTGGAAGCCCACGGAGAACAGGCTGTCGAACGGGACTGCAGAGTTTGGTCCAGCTGGTCTGCTGGACAAGAATGTAACCAGGCCATTCAAGTCGAAGAAAGTTACCGCCGGCATTCTTGATCTCCGCCATTTCCCTCCGATGTCGACAGCTGCCGAGATTACAACCAGCTGGCAGATGATGATGGTCAACATCAAGAAAAGGACCGAGAAAATTGGTTGCGCCAACGTCAAGGCGTGGATGATTATTGCCCCCGTGGACCGCCAGGGCTACGTGGACATGCTTCATGCAAACTTCTTCACGGAGTACCGTTGTAAGCATGTCCAGTACAGGTACATGCCGGGGGAGCCAATGGCGAAGGCAAAGAAAGCGCAGGTCGATTCCATCACGTACCTGGAGAAGAAGTTCACCTATCCCGACGGCAACGAGCGCTACTTCTTCGATGACATTGCTGAAGAGACGTTGCTCGGGAAGCAGTTCGAGAAGCAAGATTTCTATCGGGCCGAGCACAAGGACTTCATCTACAGTGACGAATTGCGAATGGAGACGTATTTGCGGTTCCTTTCCCGCCACACGGAGAAGAACGACAACATCATTCTGGCTTTTGCCGGCACTAAAGCCCTGCGCGCTTGCCGGGTAAGTTTCTGATCAATTCGGATTCTGTTGGTGCTTGGTTACGAACGGCAGTTCGTAAACATCATATTTCAGTGCATTTCACGAACGGCCGTTCGTAACTTAATGGACCTTACTAATTAGTTTTGGCATTTTGTTGTATCAGATGATGGAGAGGAACACAATCTGCATGGAAACTTTTCGGCAGAAGAATGTAGCCTTGTTCTTCAAGGCGGTGTCGGAGGGTCCTTCGATGTGGCCGATATACTTCCTTCCGAAGAAGGAACTAATGATCGGGGATCTGGTTGACTCGTATGATGACAGGATCTACCCGCTTGTAAATTACGAGGTCGTAGCAGGTCTGAGGCCGGGTGCGTTTTACCCTGAGGACAGGGACGATTTTGTTCGCCAGTCACGATCAAGTGTTGGAGCTGGGATATCTACGCAGAGTTCTCAACGCCCGGACGAGAATGACGAAGTTCTGCCAGACGCAGAGACATCGCCAGGCTTAGCTGATCCGATCAGTCCTACAGCGGAGGATGAAGTCCTCTCCTTGAAGTCAGGATCCCGAGACAAGGACGATGTAGATTCGCGATCCGGTGATTCGGCAGAATCGGAAAGGTCTCCGGGATCGAAGGTGGATGATTCGGTGTCTAGCAGGGGACCTGAACCAAGGGTGGAAGAGCAGCATGTGAATTCGGCCGACGAAGTTCCTACGAATGAGGGTCCTCAACAGGAGGACACAAGCAGCAATTTCGCGGATGCCCAAGTCGATACTGAAGTGGAGGTCGAGGACGTCCAAGCGCATTCTCAGTATCGAATAGCTAGGATCGCAGAGGATTCTGCGGATGTCCTAGCAAGCGGACTGGCACAGATAATGCTAAGTCCCGAGCCGCGCGCGATTGACTTGGGGGACGTGGATTCGCATTGGGCTGTCATACTTTGTACTTACGAACGGCCGTTCGTAAGTGCAGAGAGCGAGGACGCCACAGCGGCGGACCTCGCAAGGGCCGAGGATGAGATGGCCACGACGGAGAGCGTGGAGGCAGAGGCGAAGGCTTCCAGGGAGAGGGAAGAGTTGGCCGAGGTACAGAAGAAGGCCTCGGCGGAGGCACATGCCAAGGCCTCGGTCGAGAGGGCCGAGGCTGAGGCGAAGGCCGCGAGAGAGTTGGCCGAGGCTGAGGCGAAGGCCAAGAGAGAGTTGGCCGAGGCAGAGGCGAAGGCCAAGAGAGAGTTGGCCGAGGCAGAGGCAAAGGCCTCGGTCGAGAGGGCCGAGGCTGAGGCGAAGGCTGCGACAGAGTTGGCCGTTGTAGAGGAGAAGGCCATGGCTGAGCTGAAGGCCTCAAGTGAGTTGGCTGAGGCAGAGGCAGAGAAGGCCTCGATGGAGAAGGCTGAGGCAGAGGCGAAGGCAATGATGGAGAAGGCCGAGGCAGAGAAAGAAATGATGGAGAAAGCCGAGGCACAGAAGGCGTTGAAGGGGAAAGCCGTCGCAGAGGGAAGTGCGTCAACGTCACTTCAGCAAGATTCAGCATTCTTGGAGCCAACCCCTATGGTGGCCCCCGCGGCGGTTGAGGGCGAAGGCATGGACGTAGAGGACGAGGAAGCCATGGCGAGGCGGATTGCCAAGGAAGTAGAACTGGCGTGGCGAGCCAAAGAGGAGGTTGCGCAGAGACGGAGGGAGGAAAGGGCCAAAGAGATCGAACTGGACAACGAGGTCTTTGCGAAGAAGTTCTCGAGGCCAGCCCCAGACCGTATAATCCTCAACAGTGACTCTTCTGATGATGAGGAGGATGAGCGTGTCAGGGGAAGGCTGTTCCAACGCTTCCAGTGCGTGCTTCCTCCCAAGGGGAACTTTGTCATTAATCGAGCAGGAATCAGCCATGTTCGGGTCCCGGTCGAAGCCATGAAGCCCGATCCGGCAGAGGAGGAGAATGACATCCCTTCAGGAGCTGCCTCATCCCAGCAAACAGGTCAAGAGCTGCAGGATGTGAAGACGGAGAGAATCGAGGCAGAGTCACGGAAGCGCAAAGCCGAGCTGCAAGAGGTGACTGAGAGGCTGGAGAAGAAAATAAGGGAGGAGGTCCTCCAGAGGGTGTACAAGGACCTTGAAACGGGGAAGATTACTTTCCCAATCCCTCACCAGGAATCCATTCCTGGCTTCCGGTCCGAGATACAATCCGGGGTCTCCAACGCTGCTTCTCCATCCATCGTTGCGCTCTCGGATCCGCCCACCGTCACGGAGCCGGACTCTACAGTCCCAATGGTAAGTCCTCAGAACTAAGATTTTCCGTGTATGTCGAACGAACTCTCAGTACCTTACATGAATAACCAAGACATAGATGTTCCCATGTATGGTAAGGTTGTTGATGTTACCTGTTTCTTCTAAACAGGTACAATCCAGGATATTTGTCCCCGCCCATGTGGATACTGCGGGGGAAGACTCTGCTGCTGCTGGCAATCCATAGATATTATATTGGGGCTGGAAACCCATTTGGGTAGTCCCAGTTGTTAACCCCTTAATCTCCTTGGTGTTTTTTGGGAGCTTGAAACCTCAAAACTGCAATTCTCTACTTCTAAGCACTCGTGGGGGTGTGAACCAATTTCTTTTCCTTTTTTGAAACTTCCAACCGTAAGATCTTATACCTAAAGATATGCTTGATTACTGTTCAAAAAATTGACCGTTGGATGTTTACCATTTTAGAGATCATAACATCCAAAGTTTGTCTCCCAAGTTTTTTTGGGCATTGCGAAGGTTGGTTTTGAAAATTTTGGAGGCTGCCCTTGTAAAATTGGTAAACTATTTGACTTGAGTCACTTTGAAATTTGAGTAGTGATTTAGTAATGAACATGTTTCAAAAAACAAATTTAAAAAAAGTGACTTTTTTAAGCTGCCCCATCTCGGCTCGCAACCCAAGGATCGTCCTAGGAGACTCAGAAATTGGAATTTGACTTTGCAAATTTTACCACATACACTTTGCAGTATAAGGAGGACCCAATAAAAATATTGGGCAAAAATAATACTTCTAACCCCTTCATCTAGGCTGCCCGGAATTGCAAAAACCCATTTTGGGCTTCAAGGAGAGTTAGGGGTTAATAGTTAGTCGGCGTGGGTTTTTAGCCATTCGATAGGGTGACGCATTTTTCCCTATCACAGATTTTGTTTCTTTTTTCCCCATAGCAGGGTTGTCCCTCTCCTCAAAGAAATCCAAAACGTCCATACCATTGATTACCCGAGGGAGTGGAGCAACCATTCTTGTTAAGCATTATGCAGATTGATCAAAGGAATTAATGAAACCATGAACACGTTTTTCCGACCTGGGCTCATACTTCGAGTTGCACATGTTGTATATTCGAGTTCCCTATCTCCACAAAGAATGCCACGCAAAAATACATGACCTTTGGGCTTCGGACAAATGCATTACGGCGATTGTCATGGTGTAAAACGCAAGGACATGGAGCCTATCGAATGTCCGGAGTATCCGATGGTGGTTTCCGTTAGCGACTCCTCGGTACTCGCGTGCGTATGAGGGGACGATGCGGACTCGATTCTCGCCGGAATAAATATGAACGAAGCCCACGTCCATGAGTTACATGTAAAGATTTTTAAAAAAACAATGTCAACCTATATCGAAATGCCTAACATAAGAAAGTAGCATAATGTTATATATTCCCAAGTGAATGCCAAACAGTTAAAAATGATTACAGAAAAATAAAACTTGGGAGAACGTAGTATGTTAATTGACATCAAATGTATTGTTCGATACATCTCCCGCTTACAAATTATTTTGGGCTTCCCCCCTTCACTTTACATTCTTAGAAAGGAAGTCACATTGACTTAGATGTTGATTAAATTAGACAGTTATTTCTTAGTGCTGTATGACTCCAGCTTAGTGTGTAATGCAATAAGCATGTCCATGACGGTTGACATTTACCATACAGATGTAATTACGTGGCCGCAGTTGGCTATCTTCATGAATCACGCTGCTATTTAAAATGTTGTTTACTTGATTATACAAACGGCCGTTCATAAGCAGTGAATCAAATAGGAGTACTAGTCCTTGGTACTCCCCATGGTTGTTCGAAGCGTTGAGACATGATCCGGAATGACCCTAAACTAGCAGATGTGCCCCTCTTTCCCAATATGTGCAACCTTCATGTCTCTCTTTCATGCCTCCCTTTGCTACTCGATCTCCTTTGCCCCTTATATGTAAATGGTTGACTGTCACCTGTCGCTCATTATTTCGCCTTTTCTAACCATTTGATGTCGAGTTCATCCAAAGCAATAATCGTGACGCGAAACTTGAAGAGCATTTTCCGGCATTTGCTAGTTTGGTGGTAGAGAATAGACTCGGGTGTCTGCTACTTTCCGCTCTTACCCCGTACTTACATCAAATGAATTACAGGTTTCTCTCTCGCTATTCTCTCGTTGACTGGCACTTGGATTACAGAATCAGTAGCACTGAACAGTGTTCAATTCTACTGATATTGTAATCCAAGTGCTCGACACTTGGAGAATTTCGATAGAGAAGCTTGAAATTCGTTGGGTTTAAGTACTGAGCAAGAGCTGGAAGAAGCAGACACCCAAGTCTATTCTCTAATACCAAGCCTCCCCTCGCCTCAGATCTAGCAAATGCTGGAAGATGCTTTTCATGTTTCGCGTAAAGTTTATTGCCTTGGATGAAGTCGACATTACATGGATACAAAAGGCCAAATTGTAAGCTTCATTGTCAACCCATTACGTATAAAGCGCAGTGGAGACTGAGTATCTGATTTAGAGCATATGATTTGGAGCCCGGAGACTTGTTTGTATTGAGATAGAGTTGTGGCAAGGGAGTGAAAGTAGTATTGTTTCTCCTCTTAGTTTTGCTTGCTCGTATCATATTCTCCTGACAACTCGGGCTACTTTGAAGTAATGCTACTACGAAGTATAATCATGGCGTGAGTTAAGAATTGATTGGAACTTTGTCCAAATATGGCCCTCATCGTTTTGTACCTTGAGTTGCTGGGAGAATATGGTACGAGTAAACATAACAAAGACGAGGAATCATGACAGAATTTTAACTGGGTTTCAAAGTCTTCAGTCGCTCACGAATCAGCTTTCATAACGATGTGATATAAAATTGATCGTCTGCAATCATCGTGACGTTGAGCACGAAGAGTATTCTCGGGCACCCCATTTTGAATGGCATTTCCGAGTACTGATATCCACAATACTCGTGAGTGCTCTAAAATGCACTTCCTGCTGACCGTTAGGATGTCTGCCGTCCATCAGCTTCATATTACATTGTTACGAAAGCTTGTTCGTGAGCGACTGGAGACTTTGGAGGAAATTACTGGATGGATGAGCCCATGAATGCATGTTTGGTCCAGAACGACCCTAAACTAGGATACCTGCACTGCTGCACATCGTATTTGTTACATGATTCGTATAGGAATTCGAAGGCCGTAAACATTTACGAACTACCCTTCGTAAATATGGGCCGAGGCGGTGTATCTCAATTGCCAACAGCCTTCCGTTTTAAACGAACCACCGTTCGTGGCCACTTGTTGTGAAGTTGTGATGTTGCAGGAATTGCAAAGGAGATGAAGACTATATCGAAGTCCTCCAAGATTTGGAGATCATATTAATTTGAGGAGATGGTTCAAAAGGTGGTTCTCGAAGTGCTTCTTCATGCTTGTGGACAGATCTCATGGCCCGGCACCCACAAGAATTCAAGCGATCGTGCACGTGTTCTTGTAGTTGAGGATTCTGACGGCGACAATACTCAGTTACAGAAAGTGAATGCTCGGACTTTGTTTCATTCACTGAAGCAGTTTACTTCTAGTCAATAGTTCATAGGTTTGTTTGCGTAGTCCCAATCACTTCACTGAAGTTGGACTTGATATTTTTTAATAAATGGGGTCTCTCCTCCCTCACAGAAGGGTTAGAGTTTTTCGCATATCAATTGGTCTTTAGTTTGCCCTTTACCTCGCTTCTGTGCCACACTACTCCGAGTCTTGTTTTGATTTTTTAGTGCGGCCGTTCATTTATTCAGTTGCATGCTTGTGAATAATACTGTATGAGCAACATGGTTCTGCTCGTGTCTTTGTCCGGGACGACCCTAAACTAGCACGCCTTGGTAGACTCATCCGTGCTGATCGACTTGCGTGATTATCAACGGTTGTTTGGAAGCCAGAGTGCTATGGTCCGAGACGACCCTAAACTAGCGTGCCCCAAAGATTCATCCCTGCTGACTTAGATGGTTCTCGATGGTCGTCTAGAAGTTTGGGGTGCCACGGTCCGTGTTAGCCTGGGTTGCGGGTATGGAGATGTCCGAGGCACAGGGAGGAGGTATGGACGGGGGTAAGGTGTCCGGGCTCAGAGCTTGTAGCCGAGAAGGCCCTTGGCGGGTCAGGGTATGACCGAGGGGACGTTGACTGGTCCCTGGACTCGGGGAATGATTGGCCGAGGTGGTCAACCCCAACAGGGGCGAGAGGTTAGCTCGGACAGTCCTCAGTTCGGAGTGTCTTCCCGCGGCGCTGTCTCTCCACGAGGGTTCCCCGGTTCCAGTGTTCTCTCCGCGGAGTGGCCCTGGGGTGTGTAGGAATATACAACACGATCTTCTCAATCACGAACCGAACCTGAGACACTAGTACTTCGACCCACGGAGCCCGAAGAGTCACGGATTTGCACAAGAGGTGGGAGAGTGAGGTGAGTCGGAGGGTTTTAGAAGATAGACAGACAGGTAGAGGAAAATTAGAACGAGCCCTGTGATATTAGATAAGTGAATGCCGAATGGCTACAGCGGTGTCTCGCAAATGCTCATCGCTATCACTACATGGGAGATTCAGGACTAGCAAAATGTGTAATCTCGTTCTCTACTTATAATAAAACCTAATTTCCTCGCGCTGGCTTTTGCCTTAATTGCTCTGCGCCCGTGGTCTCGATCCGTGGTTCTGTCACTGCCTCCTCGGTCTCGAGCCCCGTGGCTGCTGTTACTCCGCGGTCTTCCCTTGGCTTGGTCTTCGGTGATGATACCCGTGTGCCGTGGCGGGTAACATTTTGCCCTCCTTCGCAGAGTGCAATTCGTCCCGAATTGCTGTGTCAACGGCGTGTGGGGGCGGGCCTCCTGTTCGGCCGGGCTTGCTCCCGGGGGAGTTGTCGATCGCTGCGCGGGGGCTCTTCGCCGTTGTGAATGCGCCGTAGTGCCTCGGCCACTACTCGATGTATCAGGATGTGATTGCCACGGAAGTTGAGTGCGTGGGTGTATACATCAAAAACCGTGCCTCCCAACATCTTGTTACATGTTGGGCATTGCCGACCATGTGCCTCGGGGTCCGTATAGTGTGCTGCGAGATCGGGGTGCTCGTGGAAATATTTTAGCACAAAAAGCATTGACTCCGAGGCCTCGTCCCCTTCCTTGTCCGCATCCTCGATATTCCACCCCTCCTGCTCCTCCTGTTGAAGGATGATCTGCCTGTGTCGTGCCAGGGACAGGGGAGATGGTCGCGTTCGCAACGGGGAAAACGTGGGTAGGGGGTTCGAGGGTGTCATGGATGATTCCGCCCGTCGTGGCCATGGGTAAGTGCCATCAGCGTTGTGCCTTACCGGAGACTCATACTGTACCGGCGGTGACAGAACTGGGAGATGATACTGAGGTGAGCCTGCCGGGGCATGCTGTCGTGGAGATTGATGGGGTGTCCGCTCCTGATCAGTGAACCCTTCTGGTATGTCGACTCTCTCTTCTCCTATCTGTGTCGAAAATTGGTATAAGTCCTCCCCGGAGTTCGTGTCCCCCTCCCTGTCCCCGGTGTGTTCGTGGGTGTATTGGCCGTGATCGTGTTGCTCGTGTATATCCTCGTAGTCCTCCTCGTGGGCGTGGCTCCGAGGCTGTGTTGACTCTGGCTCGCCCATGGTCTCGAGTTGTGCTTCCTCCTCGTCCTCGCCCAAGAAAGCTTCGCCTTGGCTGCCCCAGTTGTGGTCGGAGCCCTCGAGCTCCAACGCCACCAGTGCATCTCCTGTGCATTGGTCGAGAAATGCGGCGGGGGGTTCCAAGGACGTTGGTGGTGCTGACCACAGCATTTGGTATGCTGTGGTTGCTATCACTCGGGCCGCATTGTTTGTCCACGCCATCTTGTTGACCTCGAAATTCTCCCGGGCATTGTCCAGCTCCTGGTGCTGACGTTGTAGCGCTGCCATGTCCCCATTATTGGATGACGGGGCCGTGGATCTACTGGCCAGTTCCTCGGTCAAGGCCTTGCATTTAGCTACGAGCTCGACTGTCTGTTGGTCTAGTCGGGCAATCCTCTCGTAGTCCCGGGTGCTCTGCTCTTTGAAGGTCTTGGACCGCTCCGTGGCTGCCTGCAATTCCAAGTCCCGTGCGTCGAGCTGATTCTGCAGAGAGGTCACCTGCCCTTGAATGTGATCTGAGTGGAGCTGAACCTCCCGCTTATATTCCTCCATGGCTTTGCGAGTCGCGACCTGGGTTGTCTGCACAAGTTGTGCCGTATGACGCTTGTGACGGATCTCCCATTCCTTGTGCTTGGCCGTGGTTGCCTGCTGCTGTTGCTCTGCAGTGTGGAGGAAATTCAGCATTTCCTCCATACATGTCTCCACGGTGCGCTTGTGTGTGTCAAACTCCGTGGCGCGGGGGCCGAACTGCGTGGCCGTGGAAGTACTGGCGACCTCCATGGGGGCTACTGCTGGTGCACTCTCCTCCTCGGTGCGTGGCCGCTTTCCCCGGGGTGTTGGCGTGGCGACAGGCTGCGTGGATTCGGCTATTTCGCGCTGGATGTCGAGGAATGTGCCCATGGCCCAGGGCTGGTGGTTCACTCGATGGTAATCGAGGAAATGACCTATAAACTGGGTCAGAAACGGGGCAATGGGACTCTCGTATTCGTCACTCTGGACATGCCCCTGGATCTGATTGACCGCGTTCCGATCCACCAGCTTGCCCCAATTAATTTTCTCGCCGCGGCCTGCCATGACACACAGCGCAATCTGATCCGGATGGACTGCATTGCAGTCATTCCGAAAAAACACCTGGCTGAGTATGCCGCGGATTCGCCCAAACCACGGGTCGGGCATGTTCGGGTTGCTCCTTGTAATGTCGTATACGTCGAATTTGTTACCCCCCTTCACGGGGTATCCATCAGTGTATATCGTGGTGTCGAGCTGCGGGAGGGTGCTGGTCTGTGGCGACCAACTCGTGACGCCAGTGCCGTCCCAGCCGAAGAATTGGTATAGGTACCTTGGAGAGTACCGAACAAGGACCCCTTCCACGACCCCGGCCACCTCCATGTTGCGAGGATCCTCGCGCTGTCTCTCCCTTATTGACGCGATGAATGCCTTGCAGCGTCCGAGGTCTATGTTCTCGCGGAGGTGGTTTGCATATCGGAGCAACCCTGCCTCTGCGAGCCACTCCGCGTCCGGATACTTCTTCCATTCAGCTATCTGCCGCGGGATGTACAGCGGCTTTCGTTCCCGGGGAGCTCCACGCGCCATAGCTTCGCAAATCTGCGCCGAGGGATTCCTACAAGGAAACAGGGAAGTGCAAGGAAGAGAGGTGTGCGCAAAAGGCGAAAAGCAGCGATCACAAGGCTGAGAAGGTGGCGGTGTGAGAATGAGAACGCTCCCCTGGTTACTCCACGGTATTTGAGCTCTCACCCGCCGTGGAGAGTGGGAAGTTGGAATGATAATGGCCCTGTCCGTGGCGGCGGCCTTTTTTAAAGGATATCGTGATGATGCCTCGGGAGTTGATGATGCCTCGGTCGGATCCAGGGGGATAATTATGGCATTGATGGGCCATTTCTCGGTAGTATGACGGTGACTGTGACTCCCTGGGTTTTTGTCATGGATGGCATGTATGTGGCTGATGTATGCACATGGGATGTGCATGGGGGAGGCCGAGGCAGGGGAGTATCCTTGTGCGGCTAGGTTCCAGGGGCTGACAGTGAAGTCTTCTGACGAGACCCGTTCGTGGCCCCGAGTCTGTCCCCCGGTGTTCTGTGAGTCTGCCTCGGGTTTCGGTCGCCCTTGCTCATGCTTTTTTCCATGGCTTTTGGCCTGGCTCTGCTGGATGCCTTGGTGATCCCGTGTTTCGCGTGGTGTGTCCGCGGTTTCTAATGATTGCATGTCCGTTGTATCCACGTCTTGTGCCTTGGCTGCTAACGTAGTATGAATGTCCTGTAAACTTAGGGCTGTCGTTAGTCGTGGCACCGTGGCGTGGTATTGCTTGAGTTTTGCAGAATTGACAATCGTAGCATGAGGGTCGTAGTGTGTGCTATTGACGAGGAGTACCGTATTATTGGGTAAAGCCAGTTGAACCGTGTAGGGGCCATGCCAGATGGATTCGAATTTGGACCGTTTGAGTTTTGGGTCTCGGGGGCACCAAAGTACCTGGTCCCCTTTTTGAAACACCCGTGGGGGCTGCGTACCTTGGAAGTGGCTTGCGGCCAGGCGTTGTTTGTGGAGTATGTGTGTGGATGCCGAGGCCCGAATTTCCTCCAGATGGTGTAGATCCCTGATGCGAGCTGCTAGTACCCTGTGCGGCGTATAATCCCTCGGTTGGAGGGTTCGAAATGTTGGCACAATGTACTCCGTGGGCAACAGGGGTTGTGTACCAAAAACCATCTCAAACGGGCTCGCGTTTGTGGCGGTTTTGCTGGCTACGCGGTATGCCCAGAGTGCAGCTGGTAAGCAGTCATCCCAGTCCGCCTGATTGGCATGCACAAATCGTTTTAGCATGTTGATCAGTGTTTTGTTTGTGGACTCTGCCTGCCCATTTCCCTGTGGATAGTACACGGTGCTAGTTCGATGCTTGACGACATGGTTGTCGAGGAGGTCTTGAATTACGGCGTTCACGAAGTGGGTGCCTTGGTCCGAGACTATCTCCAGCGGGCATCCGAACCGGGTGATAATGTTTTCGTAAATAAATGTGGCGGTGACGACTGCAGTGTTAGTTCGTAGTGGTTTAGCCTCGACCCACTTCGTGGTGTAATCCGTGGCCACGAGTATGTACTTGTATCCTTGGCGTGTCACTGGCTTTATCGGACCCACGAAATCTAACCCCCAGCGTTGAAACGGCCCCAGGGGGGGTACCGACTTTAGTGGTGATTTGCCTTGGTACTGAAAATTTGTCGTGGATATTTGACAGGCATGGCAATTTTTGACGTAGGTGATCACGTCTTTGTGCATTGTTGGCCACCAATACTTGGCAGAGAGTATCTTCTTCACCGTGGTGTCGGGGCCTTGGTGTCTCCCTGCGGGTCCATCGTGGAGGTGTGTGATTATCTGCTGCTGTTGTTCGGCTGGGACACATAGTCGGACTTCTTGGTCCGGTCCCTGTCTATACAATTTTCCTTGGACCACGGTGTAGGGTAGTGTGGTCTGTACAAAACTTATTTTGCGCGTCCCTGTCAAATCCGCGGGGGTGATGCCTGTGGTGAGGTACTGCATGATGTTGGTCCTCCAGTCCTCCGCGGGTTCCCCGGGGTCTTTTTCCACGTGCGTGGCTTGTACATAGGCCTCGTTAAAGGAGTCGTCTACCCCTTCCGCGGTGGTGTTAGTATCCCGGGACAGATAATCCGCCACAATGTGACGCTTCCCCGGAACATATACGACCTCGAAATCATACTCGAGCAGTATCATGATCCAACGCGCCACTCTCCCTGTGACCAAGGTTTGATTGACGAGGTATGACAAGCTGTGATGGTCGACCATGAATCGAAATTTTTTCCCGAGGAGGTAATCTCTAAACTTTTTGACCGCATAGATCATTGCCAAGGCCTCGCGTTCTGTGGTTGAGTAATTACGTTCAGCCTGGTTGAGTAGTCGGCTGGCGTAAGCCACGGGTTGATCGTGTTTACCATTGATGTTCTGGGCTAACATTACTCCCACGGCAATGTTGGATGCGTCCGTGTGAACGTGGAAAGGTTTGGACCAGTTCAGGGCAATCAGGATGGGTGCGTTGGAGTATGTTTGTTTAATCTTCTCCAACGCCGCCTGTGCCTCCGGTGTCCAGTCTCGTGGGTAAATGTACTTGGTGTGGTTTAATGCTGTAATCGGAGCGGTAATGTGAGCCAATTTCTCGATGTAAATCCGATTGAATTGTGCTAGCCCCAGGAGTCGTTGTACACCTTTCTGATTGGTCCGTGGTGTCATGTCCAGGATGTCCCTGATTTTCTCGGGGTCGGGGAGTTTACCATGTTTACACACTATGTAGCCCAGGATAACTCCCGCGAAGTACAGGAACATGCACTTGTCTGCGTTGAGGCTCACCCCATTTGCTCTACAGGCGTTGAAAATTTGTCTGAGGTGTGAGACATGGTCTTTCATGTTGCCGTAGACGGTGCCGTCGTCTAGGTAGATTCGGAAGAATTGCTTGAGGTATGGTCTGAAAATTAATTCCATAACCCGTTGAAATGTCATGCCCAGGGCGCATTTTTGGCCCCGAAGGGCATTCTCTCGAATTGGTAAGGTCCCCATTCCGTGGAGAAGGCTGTCTTGCCTTTATCCTGCTCTGCCATAGCCACTTGATAGTATCCCGAGAAACAGTCCAGGAACGAATACATTTCGTGTCCGGCCACTTCATCTATAATCTCCTCCATGTATGGTAGAGGATAGTGATCATTTTTCGTTGCTGCGTTGAGTTTTCTGAAGTCTACGCAGATGCGCAACGTACCATTTTTCTTGGGGATGATTACCATGGGTGAGAGCCAGGGTGTCGCGTCCACGGGTGAGATAAACTTGGCGTGGAGCAATTTATCCAGTTCGGTTTTGACCCGAGCGGCGTAATTCGGGTTCATTCTGTACCGCCGTTGTTGTACCGGAGTGGCACCAGGGACGAGGTCAATGGTGTGCTCGGCTATGGCATTTGGAATGCCCTTCAAATCCTCGTGGTTCCATGCGAATATATCCCTGTATTCATGGAACAGGGCAATGGCGGCTTGTTTAATCGCCGGAGGTGCGTCAGTGTTAATTTTTATGTATTTCGGGTCGTCCGGTGTCCCGAGGTTAACTAATTGTACCCTCTCCTTGGCCCCGTGAGTCCACCCTGTGATGGTCTCGTTATGCAATGCCTCCTTTGCGGGGACCGCGTTTACCACTACCTCCTCGTCGATCTCCTGGGTAAAGTGCACGGGGATATCTAATTTTTCGTCTTCCTGTATTAGGCTAGCCAAGTGTATCTCTGCCACGGGTACCAAGCAGGGTTGTCAGGACGACCGGACCAGGGGGCGACCGGTCGACCATGGTCCGGTCGTCCTCAGCCCCTAGGACTTGTCGGTGACATAACGGGTTTTTTATAATTTACCTAGGGTAAATTACCGTCCGACCGTGGCCGACCGCACCCGTCCGATCTTTTGACCAGCCGACCGCACCCGGTCCGACCGTTGCCCGGCCGACCGCACCCCCGTCCGACGCTTGGACCGGCCGACCGGTGGCGGGACCGGCGTTCCCTAGGCCGACCGGTGTGCGGACCGGCGAGGTCGGCCGCCGACCGGTTAGCGGACCGGCGAGGTCGGCCGCTGACCGGGGTGATGACCGGCGAGGTCGGCCGCCGACCGCTTTGGCGACCGGCGAGGTCGGCCGCCGACCGCTTTGGCGACCGGCGAGGTCGGCCGCCGTTGCCGTCGGCGGTCGATCTGACTGCCTGCAGAAACTTGAAATGCCCCTAACTTAGTCAAAACTTATCCGAATCGAACATTTAAGATGTTTTTTGACATCTACAGAATATGTACATGCCAAAAAACATCTTAAACGTCCAATTTGGATACGTTTTGACAAAGTTATAGGCCTTTGAAGGTTGAACGGCCTTTGAAGGCCTATAACTTTGTCAAAACTAATCCAAATTGTGCATTTAAGATGTTTTTTGGCATCTACATGTTTTGCAGATGTCAAAAAACATCTTAAATAAGTAATTCAGATAATGTTTGACGAAGTTATGGGCATTTGAAGTTTAAAGAGCCACTGCATGAGGTCAGATCGACTACCGACCGATCCGACGGCCTTGCCGACCGCCGGTCCGACCCCCGACCGCCACGGCGACGGCCAGCCCGACTCCCGGACCGCCATGGCGACGGCCAGCCCGACCCCCGACCGCCACGGCGACGGCCAGCCCGACCGACCGCTTGGCCGCGCGCCGATCCGCGGCCGTCGAGCATGCGGACGGGCGGCCCGATCAACGGCCCGCAAGCGCTGGAATTGATCCGACGGCCATGATCTACTACGATCGCCGCCGTCCGATCGATCGACGGAGCGACCGGAGGCGGTCGTCGCCAGATCGGGATCAAATTTTGACTACCGAGATGTGGCGGTGGATGATCCAACGGCCCCAAAAGTTACCAGGGACCGGGGGTAACTCCCATTTACCCCCCCGGACCATGGTCCGGACTATGGTCCCGGTCGACATAGTCCGGACTACGTCCGCGGACTAGGTTTACCCCGAATGTCGACCGATTTGACAACCCTGGTACCAAGCTGGGGTGAACATGAAGCACGAGAGCCTCCTGCTCATTGGTGAATTCCCGTGGCGAGACGGTGCCGGTCGATGTCCTGATATGGCTCATCTTGGCTCGGGTAAGGCAGCTATCCACGGGTATGACCACGGTTCTTCCTTGGCGTTGGATGTGTATCTGGTTTTTGGTCCAGTCATGTATTGCTTGCATATCTCTTAACCAGGGCCTTCCCAATATCACTGGAAAACCGCTGTTATGAGGCATATCGATGACTACGAATGTCGCCGGGGTGGAGACCCCATGTATTGTAATTCCGACCATGGTGAGAATTCCCAAGGGTGTGACAGGAGCGTCATTTGCCATGCGCAGGATAAAACGCGCGCTTCGGGGTTGTGGTAGCCCCAACGCTTGCCGGACATTGTCACTCATTACGTTTACGCCCGATCCCCCATCGACGAGGACGTTGGTGAGTGTCTGCCCTCCCAGTTGGACATGTATTACCGCGGCATCAGGGTCTAATGTGGCAGCGTTAACTTCCACAAATTCGGGGTCTAGTTTGGCCGTGGCTAGTGCAGCTTGCTGCATATACTGTTGTAACTCGGGGCTAATCTGTACTAGTTTAGCCAGAGTAATCGTCACATTTGTAGTGTCGAGGATCTGCTGCAATGTATGGTCTGTGGCACGTCGTTGGTCCGCGGGTGCTGCTTCCAGATCTCTTTGCATATCCGTTCGCAGATTATTTAATCTTTCCCAGTGGTTTTCTGCAAATGGTTTCCTATGTTCGACCACGTGAGTCGGGGAAACCGTTTTGGATCTTGTGGTCACCGCAGAAGCCGAGATCGTGGAAATGCTAGCTTCTGGCCCATGGACTTCGGTAAGGGTTACACCTCCTCGCCTGTGGCCCGTGGCATTTGCGTTTGGAGGCCCCGTAGGTGTACTGGTCCGATTCTGTGCCCATTTCTGTTTTAGCACAGGGCACTGGCTTCTTCTATGATCCAAGCCCCCGCATTCCCAGCATGCATCGGTGCGCCCTGGTTGGAAGGCATCTACATTGACTTCCTCGGGATATACCGCGGCCATGGTGTTCCTGGGGCGTCTGGAATCCTGAGATGGGGGTGTATTTGCGGAGTACCAGCAACTCCCGTGGTGTGTTTTTCCACAGGTCTCGCACAACGGAGGTGTTAGCCTGGCATCCTGGCGTGCCGTAGGTAGCGGTAACAGAGGCGTTTGGGTTTGTTTCAAGGCCGTGAGTTCTCGACTGATGTCGTTTGCCGCGGCGAGGATGTCTGGTAATGTCTTCACACCACGGATAACAATGCCTTGCTGTATCCATGGAAGTAACCCCTTTTTAAACCATTCGCACATGTATTCCTCCTCGGGTCGTTGGCTAAGTTTATCTGCCAACTGCTTAAACCTGTCGTAAAATTTATCCACAGGCTCATCCGTGGACTGGGTAATCGAACCCAATGCTCGGAGGACTTCCGAGCTGGTTTTTAGTTTTCTAAACTTGTGTAGGAAACTACGCTCCATGTCCTCCCAACTGGCATTGCTGTTTTCGGATTCGAAGTCAATGTACCAATTAATGTGATTTCCTTGGAGCGTGGTGCCGAAGTTGTTCTGCAGGTCCGTGGCATTAACCCCTAAAAATCCAGGGGTTTCCTCGACCTCCAGAACCAAAAACTGCCATTTTTCACCTTCGTTGGGAAATGGGGAAATGGAGAAACTTTTTTTTTCTGGTTTTAGACTTTGAACCGTAAGATCTTGCACCTAACTTGTATACAAAGGACTGGTCAAAATTTCAACCGTTGGATGTTTGTCATTTGTGAGATCATAACAATCAAAGTTTGACCAACACTTTTTTTTGCCGTTGCGTGAGAGGCATTGTCTAAATGGTGCCAAGGGCAACTTGATGATTGTTATTCCAAATATTTTTCCCTCATTTTTTTTCATGTAGGTAATCAAGTTGGGTATGCTCATGCAAAATTTTAGAGACCAATTCCACTTTTTGACCTTAATGTAAAATATTTTATGAAAGAAGGTCTAAAAACAACCATATAGTAAAACAAGCACCACGTATGATATATTTAGTTTGAGAAAAATCTCGACGGTGAGAAGGTGCATTTATGATAATGTGAATTTTGAAAAAAATCTTGGAAAAAATCCAAAATCTCGAATTTTGGCAATTTTGAAAGAAAAAATTGCAAAATTACTAGAAATTGTGAAGATTGTTTTTGAAAGTTTTGGAGGCTGCCCTTGTAAAATTGGTAAACTTTTTGACTTCGGATACTTTGGAATTTGAATAGTAATTTGTTAATGAACATGATTCTAAAAAAAAACAAAAATTAAAAAAAATTATTTTAACCTGCCCGTTTAGGACTTGAAACCTAAAATTTCTAGGTGAAGGTTATAAAATTAAAATTTGACTTTGAAAATTTTACCACATACACATTACTGTATGGGGAGCACCCAATAAAAATCTTAGGCAAAAACATCAATTTAAATGCTTAAAATGAGCTGCCCGAAATCTCAGAAAACCGAATCGGTTTTCCTGGATTTTTAGGGGTTAAAGATGCCGTTCGTGCGTGCTATCACTTTGAACCTTCTGATATGCCAATCTGGATCCCCAGATTCATCAAACACGGGGTAGGGTATCTTTGGTAACTTGGCATGGGCGTCAAGACTCCCCGGGGTGTGTGACACAGTGGGTAATCCCATGGGTACTGCTACTGGTGCCTGTGATGGCATTCCCGAGGTGCTTGAGCTGGCCGCGGCGTTGTTCCCCTGGGGTATGGTGGCCGACCGTACCGCTTCGGCTGGTTCTCCCACGCTCCTTGGCGTAGAAGCAATAACCTCGGGGGCGACATTATCCTGGATGCCTTGATATTTCAGGCTGAGCAACTCCAACTTAACATTCGTGGCCTCGTTCTGGGCCGCTAAATCCGTCATTTGTTGCTTCATCCATTGTAGTAACTCTCTGGTCTCATCTTCGTGTTGCACTATTTCTTCCATATCTGCAACTATATTTTCCACGGCTTTTTCCGCGGCGTGTCTTTTCGGGGGCATTTTCCTTCCCTGCAGGCTCGTAGCCTAAAAGATCTCTTTCTTTCTCTTTCTCTTTTTTTTTTTTTTTTTTTTTTTTTTTTTTTTCTACCTCAGCATTCCATCCCCAGCATGGTCGCCAAAATGTTAGCCTGGGTCGCGGGTATGGAGATGTCCGAGGCACAGGGAGGAGGTATGGACGGGGGTAAGGTGTCCGGGCTCAGAGCTTGTAGCCGAGAAGGCCCTTGGCGGGTCAGGGTATGACCGAGGGGACGTTGGTGGTCCCTGGACTCGGGAATGATTGGCCAAGGTGGTCAACCCCAACAGGGCGAGAGGTTAGCTCGGACGATCCTCGATTCGGAGTGTCTTCCCGCATGCGCCTGTCTCTCCACGAGGTTCCCGGTTCAGTGTTCTCTCCGCGGAGTGGCCCAGGGTGTGTAGGAATATACAACACGATCTTCTCAATCACGAACCGAACACGAGACACTAGTACTTCGACCCACGGAGCCCGAAGAGTCACGGATTTGCACAAGAGGTGGGAGAGTGAGGTGAGTCGGAGGGTTTTAGAAGATAGACAGACAGGTAGAGAGGAAAATTAGAACGAGCCTGTGATATTAGATAAGTGAATGCCGAATGGCTACGGTGTCTCGCAAATGCTCATCGCTATCACTACATGGGAGATTCGGGACTAGCAAAATGTGTAATCTCGTTCTCTACTTATAATAAAACCTAATTTCCTCTACGGCTTTTGCCTTAATTGCTCTGCGCCCGTGGTCTCGATCCGTGGTTCATCACGCTGCTCCTCGGTCTCGAGCCCCGTGGTCGCTTTGTTACTCGCGGTCTTCCCTTGGCTTGGTCTTCGGTGATGATACCCGTGTGCCGTGGCGGGTAACATTTTGCCCTCCTTTGCAGAGTGCAATTCGTCCCAATTCTTTGTGTCAACAGCGTGTGTGGGGCGGGCCTCTGTTCGGCGGGCTTGCTCCCGGGGAGTTGTCGATCGCCGCGCGGGGCTCTTCGCCCGTTGTGAATGCGCCGTAGTGCCTCGGCCATCTTTCGATGTATCAGGATGTGATTGCCACGGAAGTTGAGTGCGTGGGTGTATACATCAAAAACCGTGCCTCCCAACATCTTGTTACATGTTGGGCATTGCCGACCATGTGCCATGAAAATGAACGAACCGGTGGCGGTAACAACGTTCGCTATCTCCCTCAGATCTTCCGGGGAGGGGATTCGATACATCGACAGTTGTGCGGTGGACCACCAAGCTGAAGCACCCCAAGGAAAGCAACATTGACGGGATTCCACTCGAAGCCATTATTATCCACCTATGTAGTTTATTGGACCCTGGCGATGGATGTAGAGAAGTTTTACGACTTGAATGAAACTAAGGGAAAAAAAAAGACATGTATAACGACAAGTTGTTGGTGTATTGGTACCATTGTTTTGCTGAATTTTCATGATTCACGTTCAAATCCGTCGTTCAGATCCGGGGTCCGGAATGACCGTAAACTAACAGTACTGTGAGTCTCGCTTCAACTTCATGAAGAAGGATGTTTGAGGATGTTTGAAGGAATATCAAAATTGCTCAGGAGATACGAATCCGACTAAGGCCCGGCAGGATGTTAAGGTGGAGGTTTTGAACGATGGTATAGGGAGAACGCTTGATACGTCGTGGAGATATGGAACTCGTCCAACATTGATGCAGACAGACGGAGAACCAATGAAACGAAGGGGAAATAAAAATGACGCAGGCTGGAGAACGAGAACAAGCACACCTGTATACTTGTCGGAGCGTGGATGTTTTTCGCTTGCTCTCCACCCCCCGATTGGTGCCTTGAGAGGAACGAAACTCAGGGAAAAAAACAAGACTACTCGGTTGGAGAGCGCAAAGCCATTCAATGAAACTAAGGGAAAAAAAAGGGAGACTATGGAGCTCGTTCAGTAGCTCTCTGGATGTTGATGTGGGGGAACTCACCAATGAAATGAAGGGGAAATAAAAATGACGCAGTCTGGAGAACGAGCGAAAATGCGAAAAGGTTGAACAGTATTAGTAGCTCACCGGATGAAGGACAAAAATTGCTTGACATGAAAGCGCAGCGGTATGGAGCGAAGGGGGAATATAAGTAGAGAGTTGGGGCCATGGAACAAACATAATGCTCTTGAGTCATCTCTTTCGGTGCATGAATCACTCAGTTACATACATCCCAAGAGATAACTCCAGAACATATTTGGTTTGTACCATGGCCCCAACTCTCTACTTTTATTTCCCCTTCGTTTCATTCCTCTCCGCATGTCATGTGTGGAGAGCAGATTGTATGAATCGAAGGGGAAATAAAAAGAGGAAGTGGATTATTTTCGCATTCCACGCACTGGATTTCTGCTGCAACACTTACGGCAAGAAGAGCAGGAGAGCGAAGTTCGTCGAGGAGTTTGGACTGACGAGGCCGGGATCGATGAAGAGGGGTGCAGATGTAGGGGAACCTACCAATGAAACGAAGGGGAAATAAAAATGACGCAGGCCGGAGAACGAGCGAAAATGCGAAAAGGTTGAACAGTATTAGTTCATGTAAACAGGATTTGCTTGCAGGCACGAAACTACAATGGGGTTTCGAGCAATATGTCGATTCTCTTTGCCTTGTCAAGTGGATTATTTTCGCATTCCACGGATTCGATCTCCGCCCCAACACTTGCAGCAAGGATAGCAATTGGCAAAGTTCGTCGAGGAGTACGGAACGACGAGTTCGGGATCAATGATGCGTTACGCAGATGTGGAGGAGCTCGCAATGAAACGAAGGAGAAAAAGAAAAAGGGCTTCCACCAGACAGGTTCATCTGTGGTATCTCTCTTGCGTCGGTCCACCGGGCGGAAACGTGGGTTGTGGGCTCAGAAACTTCATAACATGATAGCGCAGCGATATGAAGCGAGGGGGGAATATAAGTAGAGAGCCGAGGCCATGGAACAAACACAATGCTCTTGAGTCATCTCTTTCGGTGCATGAATCAATGAATTTTATACATCCCAAGAGATAACTCCAGAACATATTTCGTCTGTACCATGGCCTCAACTCTCTACTTTTATTTCCCCTTTGTTTCATTTCTCTCCGCATGCCATGTGTGGAGAGGAGATTGTATGAATTGAAGGGGAAATAAAAATAGAACTTCTTGAAAGGGGCACTGGAAGTGGACGCAAGCAATCAATATAATACTAAGGACGGATGCATGCAAGCCGTCACAATCCTCATCATAGTTCTCACAGCAGGCGAATTGCATCATAAATCTGGCCATGGTGGAGAAGGCTCGACTTGTTGAAGAGAAAGCGGAGGTATCTTGAAACCAATTTTTTGGGGATTTGGGGATTATTTTCGCATTCCATGCATCGAATTTCTGCCCCAACACTTTCAGGAAGAAGCGCAACGGGGCAAAGTTCGTCGAGGAGTACGGACTAACGGGCGGGAACGATGAAGCGTCACGAGATGTGGGGAACCCACCAATGAAACTAAGGGGATAAAGGAGATTCATCTGTTGTATCACTCTTGCGTTTTCAAAGGTGAAACACGCGGTTGTGTAAACAAAAGGCTCACGTACGAGTCTCGGATAATAAAGATTCATTGCGAGCCTAGGAGGTTGCATAGTATTTGTCTTCAGATCCTCTCACTTTGCTCTTGCTCTAGCGAGAAGCGTCCTTTAGATCCCCTCCATCTATCACTCGATAGGCGAGAATGGTTTAGGGTAGATTAGTCACAAGTGTCACGGACATACACAAGAAGTTTCTAGAAGGTTCTTCTAAAATATTCTTTGAAGATTCCCTAAAAGATTCCTCGAAGATTCCTTGAAGATTCCCTGTGTCACGGCCACGTACTAGGTAGACAACTTAGGAAGGTTCTAGAAGGTTCTAGAAGCTTCCGGAAACTTCTGGAAGTTCCTGGAAGTCTCTGGAAGTTTTTGGAAGGTCCTTGAAGTTTCCGGAAGGCCCTGGAAGCTTCTGGAAGGTCTTGGAAGTTCTTGGAAGGTCCTAGAAGGTCCTAGGTTGAGGAAGGTTCTGGAGAACCTTCTTCTTAGCTAGTATATATAGGAGTCGAGGCTGAGGGCAACCTCAGTCTCGACAACGCATCTCTTGGAGCTCTAGCTCATCTCTCTTGTTGTTGTTCGTGTACTCTTCTTGTTAATTCAAGCTCCTGTCAGTTCTTGTTAGTTTCCACATATTCTTATCATCATTTCCGTGTCACGGCGAGTTTGTCGAGACTACCTTCTCACAAATATCAGAGTTAGTCCCTTCTTGTTAGAGAGTGGATTACCCCTCTTCTCGAAGGTGTGCTAGTGTTTTAGAGGTTGCGGATTACCCTCCTCTAAACCAATATTGTTCTCTTGTCAAATTTTTTCTTTTCTTTCGTAGATTTAGTCAAAGATCAAGACGTTAGTATGGCTGAAAATTTGGAATCCAAATTGGACGCCATCATGAGTGCTCTTGCTGCATTATCACATAGACAAGCGGAGATAGAAGGAGCCATGGCAAGACTTCACAATGACGGAGCATCCGGGATAACATCATCCAGGATTCACCAGTCTCAAGCAACTACACCGGAGGAGGCGACTACACCTTTGGTTCAACAAAACCCAATGATTCAACAACGGAAGGAGCCTAGAGTTAGTCTTCCTGACAAGTTCGACGGAACGCGTTCCAAGTTTCGAGGTTTTGTCAACCAAATCAAGTTGATAACAGTTTTACGGCTGAACGATATCCGACGGAGGAGGCGCGTGTTGGACTTGTTGGAACTCTGCTTACAGGGCAAGCTTTGTCGTGGTTTGCCCCCTTGTTCGAGAAACGATCGCCAATTCTGAGCAACTTTGAGACGTTCTTGGAGGCATTTGCAGAAGCATTTGGCGAACATGACAAGGTCCGATGGGCTACAACAAAGATCCGATCACTACGACAAGGAATGCGCTCTGCATCAGTCTACGCATCGGATTTTAGACAACTGGCTAGTGACATCAACTGGGGCGAAGAAGCATTGGTGAGTCAGTTTTATTGGGGTTTGAGGGATGATGTGAAGGACCTACTTTTATCTCTTCCTGATCCGCAAACGCTCAACGAAGCCATTAGCCAAGCTATAAAGTGCGACAACCGTTTATTCGGCGTCGTCAAGACCAAGACCGCCCAAAATACCAAACGAGTCGCTACACCACGAGTATGTCGGCAAACAATTTGAGTTCTCATTCGGAGGCAGAAGCCATGCAAATCGACGCGGCACGTGTCAAAGCTCTTACTCCAGAAGAGAAGAAACGGCGTATGGAAGAAGGACTCTGTTTGTACTGCGGAGAAGAAGGCCACAAGGTTGGAAATTGCCCCAAGAAGCAGAACCGGCGCATTGTTAAGACTAGGAGTGCGGTGATCCCGGAAAACGACGATGCTTGGCTCTGATAGGAACCATGCGGCTGGACGATTCAATGCCACAACAACAATCAGGTTCCTCTTTCTCTGTCCAACCTGCCCGTTGTTTTACAATTCCCTTGTCACTTGGTCCTCAAAAACACAAAACTTTAGCTCTATTAGATTCGGGAGCATCTACTTGTTTTTAGATGAAGAATTTGCTAAAGCGCCACAAGATTCGTCTAGTATGAGTCCAAGTCCAAACTGTTTATGTAGAGGTGATAGATTGACGACCTTTATTGTCCAGCGGTGTCACCCATGAATCAAGTACCTATAGAGGTGGCGTTTAAGGACCATAGTAGTTACGTCGTTTTTAATGTCATTAGAACCCCGTCAAACCCCTGTCATCCTAGGTCTCTCTTGGTTAGAACAACATAACCCTACCATAGATTGGAAGTTGCGGAAAATGACTTTTTCCAAAGAACATTCCAAGAGCCAACCTAGTAGACATCCCAAGATAGGGAAACCATTGTTTATTGGAGCAAGGGCGTTCGTACGATCATCCAAAGAAGCAGCACCCTTTGTCATCTATCGCAAATTTCAACTAGCACGGAGAAGAGTTCGACGGCAAGCATACCAGAGCAATACAAGGATTTTGAGGACGTGTTTCAGAAGAAGAACGCGGACATACTACCGGAGCATCGGCCATACGACTGCGCCATAGACCTGCAAGAAGGAGCACAACCGCCTTTTGGCCCAATCTACAATCTCTCTCAGACGGAGTTAGCGGAGCTGCGAAAATACATTGACGAGAATCTAGCGAAGAACTTCATTCGTCATTCAAAGTCATGGTGGGGCACCGATCTTATTTGTAAAGAAGAAGGATGGCTCCTTACGAATGTGCGTGGACTATCGAGGCCTCAACAAGGTAACTAAAAAAATCGTTATCCGTTACCCTTGATTTCTGGTCTCTTGGAGCAGCTCGGGCGTGCAAAGATCTTTACAAAAATTGATCTGAGGGGAGCTTACAACCTCATACGGATCAAGGAAGGAGACGAGTGGAAGACAGCGTTCCGTACAAGGTATGGTCATTTTGAATATAATGTCATGCTTTTGCCTTACTAACAATGCTCATTGTTTTCCAACACATGATGAATGACATCTTTCGGGAGCACCCAGCGACTTTGTTGTCATCTATCTGGATGACATCCTGATATTTTCCAAAAACGAAGAAGAGCACGAGAAGCACGTTCGTTTGGTCCTCGAGAAACTACGAGAACGAGGACTCTACGCCAAGTTGGAGAAGTGCCTATTCCACCAAACCGAGATGGAGTTTTTAGGGTTCATTGCAAGTACAGACGGCTTGAAGATGGACCCTAAGAAGGTGGAAGTAATTGTATCATGGGAGGTTCCGAAGACGGTTAGAGACGTACAATGTTTTCTTGGATTTGCTAACTTCTATCGAATCTTCATCAAGAATTATTCTCGAGTCGCTGCTCCACTCACTCGGTTGACTTGTAAGAACAAGCTCGAATGGGGACCTCAAGCAGAAAAGGCATTCCAAGACCTCAAGATGGCATTTATCACAGCTCCAATCTTGGTACATCCTGACTTTACAAAGGCCTTCTATTTGGAGACCGATGCTTGATTTTGCTTTGGGAGCCGTACTTTTTGAGATGGACGTGGACGGGAAGCTTCATCCAGTGGCGTTCTATTCTCGAAAGTTTTTCTGCTTTGAAATCAATTATGAAATCCACGATAAGGAACTTCTTGCCATAGTAGATTCCTTCCAAGAGTGGCGACACTTTCTCGGCGCTGCAGACATCCAGGTGACCGTATACACGGATCACAAGAATTTGGAGTACTTTATGTCGGCTCGAGTCTTGAATCGACGTCAAGCTCGGTGGAATATGTCGTTGTCGTGATTTGACTTTGTTATTACCTATCGGCGCAGGAAGCAACAAGGACTATCCGATGCCTTATCGGGAGATCGTATCGCGCCTAAGGTGGAGAAGCGGCGTTTGATCAACAATGCACCACATTCTTTAAAACCGAGCATTTTAGAATTGCGCTCATTGTCATGCCAATTGATACGGACTTCCTTAACCAGATACGTACTGCGACAATTGAAGATTTTGTAGCTCTCGAGATCAAGAAGCGTGCTGATAATGACAAGTTCAAGGTGGAGGAGGATCTTTTGTACTTTGAAGAAGCGATTGTATATTCCTAAGGGACGAACACGACTTGAGTCCTCCAATCACGCCATGACTTTCCATTGCAGGACATTTTGGATACAACAAGACATTGGAGCTTATTTTCATGAGACTTTTGGTGGCCCCAAATGTGGAAGGATGTGAAGGAGTTTGTTCTCTCTTGTGATATTTGTTCAAGGTCGAAGAACCCTCGGCATCGCCCCTATGGACTTTTGCAGCCATTGCCTATTCCGCATCGACCATGGTCTTCAGTTTCCATGGATTTCATTACGGACCTGCCGCCTTCAAACTCGTTTGACAGCATCTTTGTTGTGGTAGATCGGTGACGAAGATGGCGCATTTTGTTCCTTGCAAGAAGACATCGTCGGCGAAGATCTGACAAGATTCTTTCTTGATAATGTATATCGTTATCACGGCTTGCCAGATGATATTGTGTCGGATCGCGGAACCCAGTTCGTCTCCAAGTTCTGGAAATCTCTATTTGAGATATTGAAGGTGGATATCAAGCTTTCTTGGCATTTCATCCTCAAACCGACGGACGACGGAACGGGTGAATCAAGTATTGGAGCGATATCTACGTTGCACCATCAACTATCGGCAAGAGCGATTGGATCAGTATCTACCGCTTGCCGAGTTCGCCTACAACAACACTATTAAATGCGTCGACCCAACAAACACCATTCTTTGCCAACTACGGATACCACCCGAAGCTTGATTTATGGAATTGATGGCCAATAACAACCCAAAAGAAAGAAGATTTTGCGAAGCGGCTATCGGAACTTCAAGCAACGGCGAGACTTCAATTGCAAAGCGCCCAAGAGTCGTACAAGGCGTCCATGAGATAAATTTGAATGAGGCACCTACTTTCAAGATCGGAGATAAAGTATGGGGTCGCTTGACGGAATATCAAGACCAAGCGGCCGTGTGATAAGTTGGACTATCGACGATTGGGACCATTTGCCATCCAAACAAATCAATCCAGTGGCGTATCGGTTGGAGTTACAGCTACTATGAAGGTACATCCGGTCTTCCACGTGTCTTTATTGGAACCTTATCGAGAGTCGACTTTTCCGGGAAGAGTGCGAGGGCCGCCACCTAGTATCGAAATTGAGAACCACGAGGAATATGAGGTGGATAAGGTCTTTGGATTCATTCGCGGCTTGAAGGGGAAACTTGGAGTATTTTGTGCATTGGAGCGGATACGACATCAATGAAAAAAACGTGGGAACATGCCGAAAATCTTGTAAATGCGTAGGAAAAAAAGACAGAATTTCATCAACGATATCCTCATAAACCTAAGCCTTTCCGACGATAACTTCTCCGACGCTTGCCCACTCGGGGGAGAATAAAAGGGGAGAGTGAACACAACCTTGATTCACATTTGATTTACATATTTTGTTCTAGATAGAATTTCTCTATAGTCATAGTTTGGTTTTTAGTCATGGATAGTCAAGAGATAGATAGCATACCGGTTATGCCATCTCAACCAACCAACTCGAAGGCGACCAGGAGATGAAGAAACGCCCTACGCCACGACGCGCCGACGGAGGATTCCGAGCAATCGATCGTTGGTGATTGTATTTGAGGTCGAGCCCGCTTTCAATGGTGCGGAAGGTGTGTTTGCGGGGACAATTCCATAACGAAGACACGAAGTTCACGCTTGGTCAGAAGTGGAAGGCGTCGGCCACTATCGTTGGCTTCAAGGACCGATGAACCACTTGCCTCGTGAACAACAATTGGAGTTTATTGCAGATGTCATGCGGCAGATTTTCATTTTTCTGCGTTGGTATTGACTAACAACAACGTTGCTTCTCGGAGACCTCGAAGCTAGAAGGGGAGGTGATGTCACGGACATACACAAGAAGTTTCTAGAAGGTTCTTCTAAAATATTCTTTGAAGATTCCCTAAAAGATTCCTCGAAGATTCCTTGAAGATTCCCTGTGTCACGGCCACGTACTAGGTAGACAACTTAGGAAGGTTCTAGAAGGTTTAGAAGCTTCCGGAAACTTCGGAAGTTCCCGGAAGTCTCTCGGAAGTTTTTGGAAGGTCCTTGAAGTTTCCGAAGGCCCCTGGAAGCACGGAAGGTCTTGGAAGTTCTTGGAAGGTCCTAGAAGGTCCTAGGTTGAGGAAGGTTCTGGAGAACCTTCTTCTTAGCTAGTATATATAGGAGTCGAGGCTGAGGGCAACCTCAGTCTCGACAACGCATCTCTTGGAGCTCTAGCTCATCTCTCTTGTTGTTGTTCGTGTACTCTTCTTATTAATTCAAGCTCCCGTCGTTCTTGTTAGTTTCACATATTCTTATCAATACATTTCCGTGTCCCTGACAGTTTGTCGAGACTACCTTCTCACAAATATCAGAGTTAGTCCCTTCTTGTTAGAGAGTGGATTACCCCTCTTCTCGAAGGTGTGCTAGTGTTTTAGAGGTTGCGGATTACCCTCCTCTAAACCAATATTGTTCTCTTGTCAAATTTTTCTTTTCTTTTCGTAGATTTAGTCAAAGATCAAGACGTTAGTATGGCTGAAAATTTGGAATCCAAATTGGACGCCATCATGAGTGCTCTTCTTTGCATTATCACATAGACAAGCGGAGATAGAAGGAGCCATGGCAAGACTTCACAATGACGGAGCATCCGGGATAACATCATCCAGGATTCACGATCTCAAGCAACTACACCGGAGGAGGCGACTACACCTTTGGTTCAACAAAACCCAATGATTCAACAACGGAAGGAGCCTAGAGTTAGTCTTCCCGACAAGTTCGACGGGAACGCGTTCCAAGTTTCGAGGTTTTGTCAACCAAATCAAGTTGATATGATTTCTGCTGAACGATATCCGGCGGAGGAGGCGCGTGTTGGACTTGTTGGAACTCGCTACAGGCAAGCTTTGTCGTGGTTTGCCCCCTTGTTCGAGAAACGATCGCCAATTCTGAGCAACTTTGAGACGTTCTTGGAGGCATTTGCAGAAGCATTTGGCGAACATGACAAGGTCCGATGGGCTACAACAAAGATCCGATCACTACGACAAGGAATGCGCTCTGCATCAGTCTACGCATCGGATTTTAGACAACTGGCTAGTGACATCAACTGGGGCGAAGAAGCATTGGTGAGTCAGTTTTATTGGGGTTTGAGGGATGATGTGAAGGACCTACTTTTATCTCTTCCTGATCCGCAAACGCTCAACGAAGCCATTAGCCAAGCTATAAAGTGCGACAACCGTTTATTCAAGCGTCGTCAAGACCAGCGCCCAAAATACCAAACGAGTCGCTACACCACGAGTATGTCGGCAAACAATTTGAGTTCTCATTCGGAGGCAGAAGCCATGCAAATCGACGCGGCACGTGTCAAAGCTCTTACTCCAGAAGAGAAGAAACGGCGTATGGAAGAAGGACTCTGTTTGTACTGCGGAGAAGAAGGCCACAAGGTTGGAAATTGCCCCAAGAAGCAGAACCGGCGCATTGTTAAGACTAGGAGTGCGGTGATCCCGGAAAACGACGATCTTGACTATTCTGAGGGAACCATGCGGTGGACGATTCAATGCCACAACAACAATCGAGTTCCTCTTTTCTGTCCAACCCGCGCGTTGTTTTACAATTCCTTGTCACTTGGTCCTCAAAAACACAAAACTTTAGCTCTATTAGATTCGGGAGCATCTACTTGTTTTTAGATGAAGAATTTGCTAAGCGCCACAAGATTCGTCTAGTATGTAAGTCCAAACTGTTTATGTAGAGGTGATAGATTGACGACCTTTATTGTCCGGCGGTGTGTCACCCATGAATCAATACCTATAGAGGTGGCGTTTAAGGACCATAGTAGTTACGTCGTTTTTAATGTCATTAGAACCCCGTCAAACCCTGTCATCCTAGGTCTCTCTTGGTTAGAACAACATAACCCTACCATAGATTGGAAGTTGCGGAAAATGACTTTTTCCAAAGAACATTCCAAGAGCCAACCTAGTAGACATCCCAAGATAGGAAACCATTGTTTATTGGAGCAAGGGCGTTAAGACGATCATCCAAAGAAGCAAAGACCCTTTGTCATCTATGCAATTTCAACTAGCACGGAGAAGAGTTCGACGGCAAGCATACCGAAGCAATACAAGGATTTTGAGGACGTGTTTCAGAAGAAGAACGCGGACATACTACCGGAGCATCGGCCATACGACTGCGCCATAGACCTGCAAGAAGGAGCACAACCGCCTTTTGGCCCAATCTACAATCTCTCTCAGACGGAGTTAGCGGAGCTGCGAAAATACATTGACGAGAATCTAGCGAAGAACTTCATTCGTCATTCAAAGTCGCCAGCTGGGGCACCGATCTTATTTGTAAAGAAGAAGGATGGCTCCTTACGAATGTGCGTGGACTATCGAGGCCTCAACAAGGTAACTAAAAAAATCGTTATCCGTTACCCTTGATTTCTGGTCTCTTGGAGCAGCTCGGGCGTGCAAAGATCTTTACAAAAATTGATCTGAGGGGAGCTTACAACCTCATACGGATCAAGGAAGGAGACGAGTGGAAGACAGCGTTCCGTACAAGGTATGGTCATTTTGAATATAATGTCATGCCTTTTGGCCTTACCAATGCTCCGGCTGTTTTCCAACACATGATGAATGACATCTTTCGGGAGCACCTTGACGACTTTGTTGTCATCTATCTGGATGACATCCTGATATTTTCCAAAAACGAAGAAGAGCACGAGAAGCACGTTCGTTTGGTCCTCGAGAAACTACGAACGAGGACTCTACGCCAAGTTGGAGAAGTGCCTATTCCACCAAACCGAGATGGAGTTTTTAGGGTTCATTGCAAATCTGCAGACTGACGGCTTGAAGATGGACCCTAAGAAGGTGGAAGTAATTGTATCATGGGAGGTTCAAGACGGTTAGAGACGTACAATGTTTTCTTGGATTTGCTAACTTCTATCGAATCTTCATCAAGAATTATTCTCGTCATTTGCTCCACTCACTCGGTTGACTTGTAAGAACAAGCTCGAATGGGGACCTCAAGCAGAAAAGGCATTCCAAGACCTCAAGATGGCATTTATCACAGCTCCAATCTTGGTACATCCTGACTTTACAAAGGCCTTCTATTTGGAGACCGATGCTTCTGATTTTGCTTTGGGAGCCGTACTTTCATGAGATGGACGTGGGACGGAAGCTTCATCCCGGTGGCGTTCTATTCTCGAAAGTTTTTCTCTGCTGAAATCAATTATGAAATCCACGATAAGGAACTTCTTGCCATAGTAGATTCCTTCCAAGAGTGGCGACACTTTCTCGAAGGCGCTGCACATCCAGTGACCGTATACACGGATCACAAGAATTTGGAGTACTTTATGTCGGCTCGAGTCTTGAATCGACGTCAAGCTCGGTGGAATATGTCGTTGTCGTGATTTGACTTTGTTATTACCTATCGGCCTGGAAGCAACAAGGACTATCCGATGCCTTATCGAGGAGATCGTATCTCGCGCCTAAAAATTTCGAGAAGCGGCGTTTGATCAACAATGCACCACATTCTTTGAAACCGGAGCATTTTAGAATTTGCGCTACTGTCATGCCAATTGATACGGACTTCCTTAACCAGATACGTACTGCGACAATTGAAGATTCTGTAGCTCTCGAGATCAAGAAGCGTGCTGATAATGACAAGTTCAAGGTGGAGGGAGATCTTTGTACTTTGAAGAAGCGATCGTATATTCCTAAGGGACGAACACGACTTCGAGTCCTCCAATCACGCCATGACTTTCCAGCTGCAGGACATTTTGGATACAACAAGACATTGGAGCTTATTTCGCGAGACTTCTGGTGGCCCCAAATGTGGAAGGATGTGAAGGAGTTTGTTCTCTCTTGTGATATTTGTTCAAGGTCGAAGAACCCTCGGCATCGCCCTATGGACTTTTGCGGCCATTGCCTATTCCGCATCGACCATGGTCTTGATTTCCATGGATTTCATTACGGACTGCCGCCTTCAAACTCGTTTGACAAAGATCTTTGTTGTGGTAGATCGGCCGACGAAGATGGCGCATTTTGTTCCTTGCAAGAAGACATCGTCGGCGAAGATCTGACAAAGATCTTTTTCGATAATGTATATCGTTATCACGGCTTGCCGAGATGATATTGTGTCGGATCGCGGAACCCGATTCGTCTCAAGTTCGAAATCTCTATTTGAGATATTGAAGGTGGATATCAAGCTTTCTTGGCATTTCATCCTCAAACCGACGGACCAGACGGAACAGGTGAATCAAGTATTGGAGCGCGATCTACGTTGCACCATCAACTATCGCAAGAAGACGATTGGATCAGTATCTACCGCTTGCCGAGTTCGCCTACAACAACACTATTCATGCGTCGACCCAACAAACACCATTCTTTGCCAACTACGGATACCACCCGAAGCTTGATTTATGGAATTTGATGGCCAATAACAACCCAAAGAAAGAAGAAGATTTTGCGAAGCGGCCTATCGGAACTTCAAGCAACGCCGAGACTTCAATTGCAAACCGCCCAAGAAGTCATACAAGGCGTCCGCAGATAAATTTTGAATGAGGCACCTACTTTCAAGATCGGAGATAAAGTATGGCTGCTTCGACGGAATATCAAGACCAAGCGGCCGTGTGATAAGTTGGACTATCGACGATTGGGACCATTTGCCATCCAGAAACAAATCAATCCAGTGGCGTATCGGTTGGAGTTACCAGCTACTATGAAGGTACATCCAGTCTTCCACGTGTCTTTATTGGAACCTTATCGAGAGTCGACTTTTCCGGGAAGAGTGCGAGGGCCGCCACCTAGTATCGAAATTGAGAACCACGAGGAATATGAGGTGGATAAGGTACTGGATTCACGGCGCAGAAGGGGAAACTTGGAGTATTTTGTGCATTGGAGCGGATACGACATCAATGAAAAAACGTGGGAACATGCCGAAAATCTTGTAAATGCGCCGGAAAAGGTACAGGAATTTCATCAACGATATCCTCATAAACCTAAGCCTTTCCGACGATAACTTCTCTCTGACGCTTGCCCACTCAGGAGAATAAAAGGGGAGAGTGAACACAACCTTGATTCACATTTGAGTTACATATTTTGTTCTAGATAGAATTTCTCTATAGTCATAGTTTGGTTTTTAGTCATGGATAGTCAAGAGATAGATAGCATACTGGGTTATGCCATCTCAACCAACCAACTCTCGAAGGCGACCAGAGATGAAGAACCGCCTACGCCACGACGCCGACGGAGGATTCCGAGCAATCGATGTTGGTGATTGTATTTGAGGTCGAGCCCGCTTTCAATGGTGCGCAGGAAGGTGTGTTTGCGGGACAATTCCATAACGAAAGACACGAAGTTCACGCAGTCGGAAGTGGAAGGCGTCGGCCACTATCGTTGGCTTCAAGGACCGATGAACCACTTGCCTCGTGAACAACAATTGGAGTTTTATTGCAGATGTCATGCGGCAGATTTTCATTTTCTGCGTTGGTATTGACTAACAACAACGCGTTTCGGAGACCTCGAAGCTAGAAGGGGAGGTGATGTCACGGACATACACAAGAAGTTTCTAGAAGGTTCTTCTAAAATATTCTTTGAAGATTCCCTAAAAGATTCCTCGAAGATTCCTTGAAGATTCCCTGTGTCACGGCCACGTACTAGGTAGACAACTTAGGAAGGTTCTAGAAGGTTTAGAAGCTTCCGGAAACTTCACGGAAGTTCCGGAAGTCTCACGGAAGTTTTGGAAGGTCCTTGAAGTTTCCGGAAGGCCCCGGAAGCTTTCGGAAGGTCTTGGAAGTTCTTGGAAGGTCCTAGAAGGTCCTAGGTTGAGGAAGGTTCTGGAGAACCTTCTTCTTAGCTAGTATATATAGGAGTCGAGGCTGAGGGCAACCTCAGTCTCGACAACGCATCTCTTGGAGCTCTAGCTCATCTCTCTTGTTGTTGTTCGTGTACTCTTCTTATTAATTCAAGCTCCTGTCGGTTCTTGTTAGTTTCACATATTCTTATCATACATTTCCGTGTCCCGACGGTTTGTCGAGACTACCTTCTCACAAATATCAGAGTTAGTCCCTTCTTGTTAGAGAGTGGATTACCCTCTTCTCGAAGGTGTGCTAGTGTTTTAGAGGTTGCGGATTACCCTCCTCTAAACCAATATTGTTCTCTTGTCAAATTTTTCTTTTCTTTCGTAGATTTAGTCAAAGATCAAGACGTTAGTATGGCTGAAAATTTGGAATCCAAATTGACGCCATCATGAGTGCTCTTTTTGCATTATCACATAGACAAGCGGAGATAGAAGGAGCCATGGCAAGACTTCACAATGACGGAGCATCCGGGATAACATCATCCAGGATTCACCGGTCTCAAGCAACTACACCGGAGGAGGCGACTACACCTTTGGTTCAACAAAACCCAATGATTCAACAACGGAAGGAGCCTAGAGTTAGTCTTCCCGACAAGTTCGACGGAACGCGTTCCAAGTTTCGAGGTTTTGTCAACCAAATCAAGTTGATAACGCTTTTCTGACTGAACGATATCCGACGGAGGAGGCGCGTGTTGGACTTGTTGGAACTCACGCTACAGGCAAGCTTTGTCGTGGTTTGCCCCCTTGTTCGGAGAAACGATCGCCAATCCCGAGCAACTTTGAGACGTTCTTGGAGGCATTTGCGAAGCATTTGGCGAACATGACAAGGTCCGATGGGCTACAACAAAGATCCGATCACTACGACAAGGAATGCGCTCGCACGTGATCTACACGATCGGATTTTTAGACAATCAAGCTAGTGACATCAACTGGGGCGAAGAAGCATTGGTGAGTCAGTTTTATTGGGGTTTGAGGGATGATGTGAAGGACCTACTTTTATCTCTTCCTGATCCGCAAACGCTCAACGAAGCCATTAGCCAAGCTATAAAGTGCGACAACCGTTTATTCCAGCGTCGTCAAGAGAAATCGCCGCCCAAAATACCAAACGAGTCGCTACACCACGAGTATGTCGGCAAACAATTTGAGTTCTCATTCGGAGGCAGAAGCCATGCAAATCGACGCGGCACGTGTCAAAGCTCTTACTCCAGAAGAGAAGAAACGGCGTATGGAAGAAGGACTCTGTTTGTACTGCGGAGAAGAAGGCCACAAGGTTGGAAATTGCCCCAAGAAGCGTAAGAACCGGCGCATTGTTAAGACTAGGAGTGCGGTGATCGGAAAACGACGATGCCCGGCTGATGTAGGGAACCATGCGGCCGGGACGATTCAATGCCACAACAACAATCAGTTCCTCTTTCTCTGTCCAACCCGCCCGTTGTTTTACAATTCCTCACTTGTCACTTGGTCCTCAAAAACACAAAACTTTAGCTCTATTAGATTCGGGAGCATCTACTTGTTTTTAGATGAAGAATTTGCTAAGCGCCACAAGATTCGTCTAGTATGTAAGTCCAAACCTGTTTATGTAGAGGTGATAGATTGACGACCTTTATTGGCGGTGTCACCCATGAATCAGTACCTATAGAGGTGGCGTTTAAGGACCATAGTAGTTACGTCGTTTTTAATGTCATTAGAACCCCGTCAAACCCTGTCATCCTAGGTCTCTCTTGGTTAGAACAACATAACCCTACCATAGATTGGAAGTTGCGGAAAATGACTTTTTCCAAAGAACATTCCAAGAGCCAACCTAGTAGACATCCCAAGATAGGGAAACCATTGTTTATTGGAGCAAAGGGCGTTAAGACGATCATCCAAAGAAGCAAAGACTTTGTCATCTATGCAATTTCAACTAGCACGGAGAAGAGTTCGACGGCAAGCATACCAGAGCAATACAAGGATTTTGAGGACGTGTTTCAGAAGAAGAACGCGGACATACTACCGGAGCATCGGCCATACGACTGCGCCATAGACCTGCAAGAAGGAGCACAACCGCCTTTTGGCCCAATCTACAATCTCTCTCAGACGGAGTTAGCGGAGCTGCGAAAATACATTGACGAGAATCTAGCGAAGAACTTCA
This sequence comes from Bryum argenteum, assembly GCA_037043015.1. Classification (NCBI taxonomy): domain Eukaryota; kingdom Viridiplantae; phylum Streptophyta; class Bryopsida; order Bryales; family Bryaceae; genus Bryum; species Bryum argenteum. The sequence goes on from CM073324.1 coordinate 3,757,501, forward strand.
TTCGTCATTCAAAGTCGCCAGCTGGGGCACCGATCTTATTTGTAAAGAAGAAGGATGGCTCCTTACGAATGTGCGTGGACTATCGAGGCCTCAACAAGGTAACTAAAAAAATCGTTATCCGTTACCCTTGATTTCTGGTCTCTTGGAGCAGCTCGGGCGTGCAAAGATCTTTACAAAAATTGATCTGAGGGGAGCTTACAACCTCATACGGATCAAGGAAGGAGACGAGTGGAAGACAGCGTTCCGTACAAGGTATGGTCATTTTGAATATAATGTCATGCCTTTTGGCCTTACCAATGCTCCGGCTGTTTTCCAACACATGATGAATGACATCTTTCGGGAGCACCTTGACGACTTTGTTGTCATCTATCCTGGATGACATCCCGATATTTTCCAAAAACGAAGAAGAGCACGAGAAGCACGTTCGTTTGGTCCTCGAGAAACTACGAACGAGGACTCTACGCCAAGTTGGAGAAGTGCCTATTCCACCAAACCGAGATGGAGTTTTAGGGTTCATTTGCAACTATGCAGGCGCTTGAAGATGGACCCTAAGAAGGTGGAAGTAATTGTATCATGGGAGGTTCGAAGACGGTTAGAGACGTACAATGTTTTCTTGGATTTGCTAACTTCTATCGAATCTTCATCAAGAATTATTCTCGAGTCGCTGCTCCACTCACTCGGTTGACTTGTAAGAACAAGCTCGAATGGGGACCTCAAGCGAGAAAAGGCATTCCAAGACCTCAAGATGGCATTTATCGCGGCTCCAATCTTGTACACATCCCGACTTTACAAAGGCCTTCTATTTGAGACCGATGCGCCGATTTTGCTTTGGGAGCCGTACTTTCGTGAGATGGACGTGGGACGGGAAGCTTCATCCAGTGGCGTTCTATTCTCGAAAGTTTTTGCTCTGAAATAAATTATGAAATCCACGATAAGGAACTTCTTGCCATAGTAGATTCCTTCCAAGAGTGGCGACACTTTCTCGGCGCGCCGCAGACATCCAGGTGACCGTATACACGGATCACAAGAATTTGGAGTACTTTATGTCGGCTCGAGTCTTGAATCGACGTCAAGCTCGGTGGAATATGTCGTTGTCGTGATTTGACTTTGTTATTACCTATCGGCTGGGAAGCAACAAGGACTATCCGATGCCTTATCGAGGAGATCGTATCTGGCGCCTAAAATTTGGAGAAGCGGCGTTTGATCAACAATGCACCACATTCTTAAAACCGAGCATTTTAGAATTTGCGCTACTGTCATGCCAATTGATACGGACTTCCTTAACCAGATACGTACTGCGACAATTGAAGATTCTGTAGCTCTCGAGATCAAGAAGCGTGCTGATAATGACAAGTTCAAGGTGGAGGGAGATCTTTTGTACTTTGAAGAGCGACTGTATATTCCTAAGGGACGAACACGACTTGAGTCCTCCAATCACGCCATGACTTTCCAGCTGCAGGACATTTTGGATACAACAAGACATTGGAGCTTATTTCGCGAGACTTCTGGTGGCCCCAAATGTGGAAGGATGTGAAGGAGTTTGTTCTCTCTTGTGATATTTGTTCAAGGTCGAAGAACCCTCGGCATCGCCCTATGGACTTTTGCAGCCATTGCCTATTCCGCATCGACCATGGTCTTGATTTCCATGGATTTCATTACGGACCGCCGCCTTCAAACTCGTTTGACAAAGATCTTTGTTGTGGTAGATCGGTGACGAAGATGGCGCATTTTGTTCTTGCAAGAAGACATCGTCGGCGAAGATCTGACAAGATTCTTTCTTCGATAATGTATATCGTTATCACGGCTTGCGAGATGATATTGTGTCGGATCGCGGAACCGATTCGTCTCCAAGTTCGGAAATCTCTATTTGAGATATTGAAGGTGGATATCAAGCTTTCTTGGCATTTCATCCTCAAACCGACGGACAGGACGGAACGGGTGAATCAAGTATTGGAGCAGTATCTACGTTGCACCATCAACTATCAGCAAGACGATTGGATCGAGTATCTACCGCTTGCCGAGTTCGCCTACAACAACACTATTCATGCGTCGACCCAACAAACACCATTCTTTGCCAACTACGGATACCACCCGAAGCTTGATTTATGGAATTCAGTGGCCAATAACAACCCAGCAGCAGAAGATTTTGCGAAGCAGCTATCGGAACTTCAAGCAACGCTGAGACTTCAATTGCAAACTGCCCAAGAGTCGTACAAGGCGTCCGCAGATAAATTTCGGAATGAGGCACCTACTTTCAAGATCGGAGATAAAGTATGGCTGCTTCGACGGAATATCAAGACCAAGCGGCCGTGTGATAAGTTGGACTATCGACGATTGGGACCATTTGCCATCCAGAAACAAATCAATCCAGTGGCGTATCGGTTGGAGTTACCAGCTACTATGAAGGTACATCCAGTCTTCCACGTGTCTTTATTGGAACCTTATCGAGAGTCGACTTTTCCGGGAAGAGTGCGAGGGCCGCCACCTAGTATCGAAATTGAGAACCACGAGGAATATGAGGTGGATAAAGTCATCGGATTCACGGCGCGAAGGGGAAACTTGGAGTATTTTGTGCATTGGAGCGGATACGACATCAATGAAAAAACGGGAACATGCCGAAAATCTTGTAAATGCGCCGGAAAGGGTCAGAATTTCATCAACGATATCCTCATAAACCTAAGCCTTTCCGACGATAACTTTCTCCGACGCTTGCCCACTCAGGAGAATAAAAGGGGGAGAGTGAACACAACCTTGATTCACATTTGATTTACATATTTTGTTCTAGATAGAATTTCTCTATAGTCATAGTTTGGTTTTTAGTCATGGATAGTCAAGAGATAGATAGCATACCAGTTATGCCATCTCAACCAACCAACTCTCGAAGGCGACCGAGGAGATGAAGAACCGCCTACGCCACGACGCCGACGGAGGATTCCGAGCAATCGATCGCTGGTGATTGTATTTGAGGTCGAGCCCGCTTTCAATGGTACGCAGGAAGGTGTGTTTTGCGGGACAATTCCATAACGAAGCATACGAGAAGTTCACGCCGGTCGAGAAGTGGAAGGCGTCGGCCACTATCGTTGGCTTCAAGGACCGATGAACCACTTGCCTCGTGAACAACAATTGGAGTTTATTGCGGATGTCATGCGGTGATTTTCATTTTTCTGCGTTGGTATTGACTAACAACAACGTTGCTTTCGGAGACCTCGAAGCTAGAAGGGGAGGTGATGTCACGGACATACACAAGAAGTTTCTAGAAGGTTCTTCTAAAATATTCTTTGAAGATTCCCTAAAAGATTCCTCGAAGATTCCTTGAAGATTCCTGTGTCACGGCCACGTACTAGGTAGACAACTTAGGAAGGTTCTAGAAGGTTCTAGAAGCTTAGGAAACTTCCGGAAGTTCCCGGAAGTCTCCGGAAGTTTTGGAAGGTCCTTGAAGTTTCCGGAAGGCCCCGGAAGCTTCTGGAAGGTCTTGGAAGTTCTTGGAAGGTCCTAGAAGGTCCTAGGTTGAGGAAGGTTCTGGAGAACCTTCTTCTTAGCTAGTATATATAGGAGTCGAGGCTGAGGGCAACCTCAGTCTCGACAACGCATCTCTTGGAGCTCTAGCTCATCTCTCTTGTTGTTGTTCGTGTACTCTTCTTATTAATTCAAGCTCCTGTCAGTTCTTGTTAGTTTCCACATATTCTTATCATCTGTTTCCGTGTCCCTGACAACAAGGAGGTTCCTACTTTCGATACCTATGCTGTATCCATTTGTCCAAGTGCACTCTTCGCAAGGGCGGACGATCTTTTGCAAGCAATGCACTTCGACATCCGTGATCATTCATAGTTGTTTTATGAGAGAACGTCCTTCTATCTAGGATTACAAGATATATTTCGTGGAGGGAAGATCAGCAGATGTAGTGGCACTTATATTACGAAATAAAACTTGAAAGTTCATGTGTCGTGTAATCATGTTTGAGGACCGAAACGATGGTGATGAAGTGATTCTCAAGAATGTGTTGGAAATCACCTTGTCTTTGCGATACACATTGTTGGATTCACAAATTCCAATGGAGGTGTAACTAGTACCACTTATATTAGGAAATAAAATCTTGAAAGTGTATACTGCAGAGAATTTATGAATGCACATTGCTTAGAAACTATATGAATCTTGGTCACTTTGGCCAGATTCTTGCCAAGTTTCATGGTTTTTGCTTCACAAATTCTGCCAGATTGGCTGCCTTTTTTCCATATAATCCCCACAATGTCCCCATTTCACGTATATCTCTACATATTTTTCTCAATTTTTCACCCTAAAATTGTGCCATGTTATCGGATTGTTGCCATTTTAACGTGATTCAGGTTATCTATAGAGTAATGTTCGCTAAATATATAGTAGGTGTGAAAAAATTTACGCTTATTGTAAAGAAATGTACAAAAAGAAATATACACATGGTGTAAAGAATTATACGGTTAATGTAAAGAGTTAATACATTAATCGTAAAGAAATACTGCATATTTGTAAAGATTTATACGGTTATTGTACAATACGAATAAAGAAATACGTAGTATTTGTAAGTAAATATGCAGTACTCGTATATGTAAAGATTTATACGGTATATGGAGTATTTGTACAAGAATATAGTTACGAATATACCCTAATTGTAAAGAAATACTATATACTTGTAAAGAATCATACGATTAGTGTAGAATACGATAATTGAAATACATAGTATTTGTAAAGAAATACCAGTATTTGTACAGGAATGATTGTAAAGAAGTATTCAATACTTTTAAAGAAATGTACAATAAGTGTAAAGAAATATACACTAATTGTAAAGAGTTTTACTTTTATTGTAAAGAATAATACGTATAATGTAAGAAATCTACTTTTTGTAAAGAAATTGTACAGTAAATTTAACAAGGTATCAAAAATGAGTAAAATATTTCTTAAATGGGAAAATATATTTAATATTTATTTAAGTTATCTCAATGTATGTTGATTTTAATGTAATTATCTACATGGCATTGTTTTCATTTGTGGTACACACACTATTTCAAGCGGCCAAAATAATAGGGATTGGCCAATTTAACCAATATGATGTTTGATATGGTGATCAGCCAGCTCGCCAACAGAGGTGATACGACCTTCACTTCGAACGCAATCATTGCAAAGATCATGAGCAACCTCCCGGTCGGTTATGACATCGTCTTAACAGCATGAGAATGCACTTCTACCGCTGATCAAACACTGGCAAATCTCACCCTCAGGTTGTACCAGCAAGAAGCCAGGCTCAAGAATCGAGCACAACAGTCGGAAAAGGTGACTGCGTATATTGCGAGTTTGCGACCAGCAAGACCGCAAGCGGAAAGAAATCACGGGGAACGAGTGATCAGCCAGGCGCAAAGAGATTGAAGAGAAAAAGAAGTCCACGCAATGCCATAACTGCAAGCAAGTTGGGCACTGGGTTAGAGAATGTCCACACTCTGCCTATGAGGACAAGGACGCTGAAAAAGAAGACAACATTGGAGGAAAGAAGGTTAGCGCTTACAAAGAGCATCTCGACTGGTATGCAGATAGTGGATGCATCCAACACATGACTGATCGAAGAACATGGTTTCACACATTTCGATCAATTGATAAAACCTTCACCAGAGTGTTCCGTGGCGGGTATCGGAGGGTTCGAGACACAGGCAGAAGGGGTCGGCGACATTCTTGTCACGGTAAAGACGCCCTCTGGTAACAGGGGTCGGCGACATTCTTGTCACGGTGAAGACGCCCTCTGGTAACAGGGGTCGGCGACATTCTTGTCACGGTGAAGACGCCCTCTGGTAACAGGGGTCGGCGACATTCTTGTCACGGTGAAGACGCCCTCTGGTAACGAAATCAGCATCCTGTCGCAAGTTCTCTACGTACCAAACCTTGGGCGAAATTTTGTTTCTGCTACAGGGCAGCTCAGAAAGGCATTTTTACGGTACATATGAAGAATGGATGGAACCTTATTGAGAATGGTATTGTTGTAATGACTGGAGTGACAAAGAATAAGCTTTACCGTCTTGAGATAGAGACAGTGCTCTCACCACCCATTCAGGGAGTAGTGGGAGTGGTTCCCAGAGAAGTGGCAGTAGACTTGAGGCTAGTGGGAGTTGTCCAACAGAGAGGTGGGGTGGTTCAAAAAGCGCTAGGCAAGCAGCGAATCGTTGTTCAACATGAGTTCACGCACAGCCAAGACGAGCTTGACAATCTAGCGGTACCAAGCAACATTGACGACACATCGCCAAACACGAGCAGTGCTCTTGTACCGTACACAAACAACGGCATGATTGATGACGAAGCAGATGAACACCCACAACGCGATAACGACGTTCCTGCTCCGGGCCTTGATGCCTCGCTATCATCACCACGACTGGCTCCACGCTCGCGACAACCACCCCAGCATCTCGGCGACTGGATATATCCTGAATATTGATTGCAATCACTATGCTTGCACAACTGTTGGTAAGTTCGACATTCTAGATGAGCCTGAGTTATACAATCAGGCAATGCAATCACCATAGCGAGAAGAGTGGATACGCACAATAAAGGAGGAATTCGACTCACTCATCGAAAACCAAACCTGAGACTATGAGATTCTGCCAAAAAGAAGGAAAACCGTAAAGAACAAGTGGGTGTATAAAGTTAAGCTCGCGGTAGATGGAAGCGTGGATTGTTTCAAGGCTCGATTGGTAGTTAAGGGGTTCACGCAGAAGGAGGGCATCGACTTCAACAAAACTTACAGCCCAGTACTCAAGTTCGACTCCATACGGGAGGCTTATGCATCTGGCCACATTCTACTTGACTTCATCAACACTACTGATCAGGTTGCAGATTTGCTCACGAAATCGTTGCCTCGTGATCGTTTCTAGCGTTTACGAAGTCTGTATGAATCATTCCGATGATGTGTGATACGAGTGGGAGTTTTGAGAGACCATGACGCATTAGCATCAATGTGGCAGGCGGAATACTAACGGGCGGAACTCTAATAGGCGGAAGGCGGAACGCTAGGCTAGAATACCTATAGTCTGAGAAGTACTATATATATTCCTAGCTTGTATATTGCTAAGACATTCAAGTAATGCAAATCAAAGTCATTCATTACAAAGTCTTGAGTATTGGGATTGTCGTATCCTAAAGTCTTTGAAAAAGTCTTTGAGTATTGGGATTGTCCTAGATCCTAATTCCTAAAGTGTTGGGATTGGGATTGTTGTATCCTGTATCTTGTGTCCTAGCATTGTAAAGAACAATTACTTACTACAGTTTCCCTCCTCCCTCCCCTCCAGACCTCCTAGCTCCAAGGCACGCTCCGGAATTGGCACCCCCCAGTTTCCCTCCTCTCTCCCCTCCAGACCTCCAGGCTCTAGGGCACTCTCGGCCTGCCGCAGCCAGCCATCCTTGGTTGGGAACAAACGTTCCCAATGATTGCTTTCGTCAATAGGCGTGTGTACGATCGCCTAAGTTCTCGTGGTAAGTCCCAATCCAAGTTTACGATGAAGGAAAATTACAATGAAAAAGCAGAGGAAGGAATACTTTTCCCAGTTGGTTAGAGAGTGAGCTGCTATTCTACCGATCTTATGACCGTCATACCTTTGCTTTCGTTGCTGGCTTCGTTCCCGCTTCTTTCCTCTATAAATGTTACACAGTGTTAACCCTCTCTATATGTTAACTTTCTTGTGCTCTTCACATATTGCACAGTGGAAATGTTGAACGTGTTAACTATTAACAAAATTACACTCCCTTCCTTGTAACTTTGAATCTATAAATGTTCAACACATGATACACATCACTATATATCCACAATATGAATATATTGAAGCTAACGATTGTGAAATGTTAAAATTCCACTCCATGATTTGGTATCCCAATCCATGGAATTGATTCCATTGAATGTATGCATGTTATAAACAGTATATATCTTGACATCGTGTTTTTAAAAAACTGTTTATATTTTTATGAATGTTAAAAATTGATATCTCTATATATAAAAGAACACAATATTTATGTTTGTCCTCTGTTTGTCCTCAGTGATCTACCATACATGCATGGTCATGATCACGGACATTATCATTTGGTCATGTATATACGGTATGAAGAGTTTCAAAGATTTAGAAGGGTATCTGCAAGTGATATTTGATTGTTATTAAGAGATTATTAGATCCCAATAATATAACAAGGAGTCGAAGGAATGTGGAGCATGTAAAATAGGAGCAAACTATGAACAGAAAATCGAGGAATTATGGGACAAGAACGAGGAACTCGGAACAAAGGATAAGAATTGGGAACAAATAATGAGAACGATAACGAATGATAGGAACTATGAACAAATTATGGGAATCGAGAACGATCGATAGAAACCAAGAAGGGGAGTTGGAGGACGAGGAACTCAGAACAAAGAATGGGAATCGGGAACAAAAATTTAGAGATATGAAACCATTAATAAAGAAAAGAGAATAGGGAACCAAAATAGAGGACGAAATGCTAGGAACAAGGGATCTATGGAATGAAAGATATGCCATAAATCCTAAAAAGCACAGGAAACCGAGAAGAAGGGAGAGGAGGATATGCTATAAATCTTATAAACCAAGGGGACCATCAACAAGGGAATCGAGGATAGGGGGTAGTTCTTGAAGAGGACTAAATAAAGAGCTCATCTATGGGGATGAGGGGGACCTTACCCACAAACTAATCAAATACATGCATGGTCATGACCATCATCATTTGGTCATGTATACATGACATAAAGAGTTTTAATGAAGAGTTTCCGTAAGTGATATTTGATTGTTACTAAGAGTTTGTTATATCCAAATAATATAACAAGGAGTCAAAGGGACATGAATATGGAACATGAAAATGGGAGCAAAGAAGGATTGAACGGGAGATCAAGGAAACTAGGAACCGGGAATAAAGGATAAGATCTCCGAAAGGAGGATGAGAACTGCGAACAGAAAATAAGAACGAGGAACGAATGATGGGAATTAGGAACAGATGATGGGAACCAAGAACGAATGACGAAAACTAAGAAGGGAAGTTGTAGAAGGGAGAACTCAAAAGAAAGAATAGGAATTGGGAACAAGACAAAGCATGGGGAACTGAAAAGAAGGGAACGGAGGACATGCTATAAATCTCAAAAAGCAAGACCACCATCAACGAGGGAACCAAGGATAAGGGGTAGATTTTAAAGAGCAACAAATAAAGAGCTCACCCATGGGAACTAGGGGACCTAACTCAAGAATTTATTTTTTAATTTTAAAATTTTTCTTTTTGTGCCCGGAGCACACCGGTATATATTCTCAATAAGGTAGTTTTTTTATTTTTTTATACCCAAGTCTAGATTTTTACATGTTTTTTCAAATTTTCGATCGGGCTTTTTTGATGTCCGCGTTCGAAGGATACATGTAAAATCTGGTTAATAAAAAAAAGTTTTATGTAATTGTTAACTGTTGATGACTCTGTAAATGTTACTCTATAAATGTTGCTTCAAGATTGTTGTCAAGCTAAAATTCATTTCCAAATTGCTCTTACCATGTTCGTACCAGTACACAAAAAGAAATATTGAGAGTTGCTTGGCTTACTAACTTTTTGGGGGAGGTTTTGGTGATTTTAGGTTGGCCGGCAAAGCTCTTATCTAACCCTTAAGCGTACAATGGTTGGTGTAGATGAATGACCATAGACTAGGCGCAGGTCTTGCTCTTCAAATTTTGCAGGATAAATAAAAGCATGTTCAGAGAATCCAACCGGATGGATGTGCCAATTAATGTGCACTATATTGAGAGTACGTTTTGGAGAGTGATCGATCCCACGGTTTTGGTGAGATTGCTTAATAAGGAACCACAAGACAATGAGTTTATATTAGCGGCATGCTCTTGACATTTTTAGAAAAATGGAGGTGGCACGACAAGTCAATTCCAACCGTGATTAGAAGCGTATATACAATGCGCATGTCTTGAAAAAAATGCAAAGCAAGTCTTTGAGCCAATTGATTGCAATTCGGGTCTGGCTTTTGATGCGTACATTTCCATAAGCCGTATCTTATTTCACACTAAAATCCTTGTAGATCTCAAGATATGTCACAAGATGGGGCAAGCAATGTATGAATAGAAAGTTATTTGTTTAAATGCAAGCTTTCTTTTAAGGGTAGACTCTAGGGTACAGTCCGCAAGACGTAGGGTGTAGATACCTAAAAAACACAATATATTGGCCACATTGCCACACTAAAATCTTTCAAGGTTAAGTTGTTCTTTGAGAGTCGATTGTCGAAGAGCACGTAATACGAGTGATTATGATAGCGTAGCAATCAATTGAAAAACTCCGCTAGAAATTCCTACATCCCACACTTATGCAAATGATTATTCTATTTCTATCATGATATAGTAATGAGTTCTTTGATACCTTAGCTCATTACGCGCCTCCTACATAAGCTTATAAACCCCAAATGATTGTATGAGGAATTGGAGATTCGTAGTTATGTCTATAATACGACTTATTCTTAAAAGGAGTTGCCTTTTTGGCTAGTAAGAATGTACTCGTAATGTCTGCTCAAAGTTCTGCTATCCACTTTTTGGTGTTTGGCTTGTTTTCGATTAAAGTCATGAATCTCACATCTATGCTATTAAATGACTAGCATCATTTGGTAAAATTCTAATACAAGTCAAGTGCGAGATCCTACAATTAAAAATTTCAGGTCATCTCATAAATATCTAAATAATCTTTTGATGATTTGCTCATGTTGGGGAGAAAGTTTAGGGTTGCTATTTCCTCAAGCCTGTAGAGGTTAAGCCCTAACTCTCCTTGAAGCCCAAACAGGGTTTCTGCAATTTCGTCAACATGCGGATGAAGGGGATAAAAGTAATATTATTTCCTAAGATGTTTAGTGAGTTCTCCTTTAATACAAAGTGTATGTGATAAAATTTGAAATATCAAATTTCAATTTTTTGACATTCATCTAAAAATTTAAGGTTTCGAGTCCAAAGGGGAAGCTTAAAACAATTTATTCTATTTTACTTTTCATTTTTTTGGAAATATAGCCATATCCAAATGACTACTCAAAATCCAAAGGCACCCATGTCAAAACGGGTACCAATGTTACAAGGATAGCCTCCAAAACTTTCAAAAACAAGTTTCACAATGCCAAAAAAAACTTGGAAAACAAACTTTTATTGTTACAATATCTCAAATCAGTCAAATGGTCAACATCCAACGGTCAATTTTTGGACTAGTAACTAAATATAGTCTCATGTACATGATCTTACGGTGAAAGTTTTAAAAAAGAAAATAAAATTGGGTCACACCTCTGAAAGTATATAGAGGTAGGAAATTGCATTTTAAGGTTTCAAGCTCCCAAGAAACACCGAGGAGAGTTGGGGGCCAAGTTTATAATTATATTTCTTGAAATAGGTTCTGAGTTCTTTTTCTTCCTTCATACGTATGTTCATCTGTTCATCTATGGTAAGTGACTTAGAAACCAAACAAATTTCAGATTGTCATGCTTATACGTAGTTTGCCAAGCGAATCAATCTTAGAAAATGTGTATGTTGGAGATTGGAATCACTGCTTCTGGATTATTCATACATTTTATGGGAAATTTGGAAGAGGATCCCAAAGGTGTACCACTTGAAAAAAAATGCCAAAAAGTGATGTCGAAATGACAAGAATTTCAGTCATTTTGGTTGTCACTTGTGTTAGGTGACAATTTGCATAATTGTTTGATGGAACAAGTCACTTTTGACAAATATGTCACTTATTACACTGTAACTATCTTCGTTTTTCCCATAAAAAATAAAGGCCCATCATGTATAAATAATGTCAAGTGTCATCCTGTCACTTAAGCTAAAACCACAACTATCACCTTTTGTGCACATTTCTATTCATGTACCTAAATTGCTCAATCTAAAATTTTCATCATGATTATATAAAAATTCGAAATGGGAAGCTATAATGTACATCTAGCTTAGATAGATCTAGTAGACTAGGTTTTGAGCCACCTCATGAGAATAATTATTTAGAGTAACTTATGAGAAGAAGCAAAAGGGCCGAAAAAGCAAAACTTACAATTGCGTGAGCGTTCACACAGCAACTTATGAAAAGAAAAGATCGCCGTTCACACGGCCTTGTCAGCCTCAGTTCATCAGCTTGCGTCCGCTGCCGGTCCCTGGTTGTTGCACAATCGCAATTTGAGAGATTGCATTCCTCCAGCTTCGCATTCCTTCGCGATGGATCTCGAGGGTAGGACGTAATGAATGTCTGCATTCTCATAAACAGAAAGAGACCCAGTAGCAGATGCACCATAAACTGGATTAGGTCATATCCCCAAGGAAAGTGTGAGCGATTCGGACCCAAAAACCTGCTCTGATTTCGCGAATTGGAGACATAATCGATCAACCCGAAGCGATGACGAGGAACACTTACATGCGAATTGGGGTTTTGTAACCTGATTGCGCGCAGTTTGCCCTAAATCGAAAGAGAATCAGAAAGCAGATGATGTTTGGTCACAGTCAGCTACAGTGCTGAATCATAGGATGGAGCGATCATAGAGTTTGGTCCATACGGGTCGTGAGGAGCTTCATCACGAGATGAGGCCTTCGGCGTCCAGCCGAGGACCAAGCGGAAGCCGGGAATCCTTGCTGAGCCGATTTTGAACCTTTTTTGAATGAAATTGCATAGTTTCCAAAGAAAACATGCTGAAATAGGTCTTACAAGGGATTCGACAGGTCGTGGGCGATGAAGGGAGTGGCCGTTGTGGCATCTGCGCAGCAAATATTGCGGTCCGTGGAGTGCTGGATTGCTGCAGTCACGAGTGAGTTTCAGTGCATTTGTCTGATTGATCCATCAGCTTCTAGTTCGTTTCCACACTTTTTAGATTTCAGTGAATTAGAAGCTGTTCTCGTATGTCAGCTCTCTAATGCCATCCCTGCTTTTACTCTGCGTAGGTACTGCTTTGACTGTATCGAGAACTGGTCATCCGTTTCCAATCTGTGTCCTCTCTGTAAACTGCAGTTTCGGTTCATTTCTGTAAGCTTACCTTCATCTGTTGTCGTTGATCGTCTTCCTTGGACTTGATCATTACACGGGGCAGAGCAATATTCATTAGGGTTTTTCATGTATGTCGACTGAAGTTTTCATGCCTGTAGTGGCTACTTTCTACAGGTGGAGAATGTCTATGACCAAGCAAGTGATGTCATAAAGAACTGTAACTTTCTTCCTGTGAAACAAGAGAGGTTCAACCAAACCCAGCAGATACTGACTTTACAGAAGCTTTGTTTGCGCATTTGGATTCTCAACCGCTGTTGTTGTGCAGGGAGGAAGAATCGTGGGATACCGAACCTGCTCTTCCTTTCTCGTTCCCCTCTTGTTTCATCGATGAAGACGTAAGCTCTTTCTTTCCCTTGCTTGATGACTGTAAAATCATTCATGGGTTTATAACTACTGTGATTATACAGGCTGTGGCATGCTTGGAGGGGAAGAAGTGCCTTGTGCGAGCAGGAGTTTCTCTTCAAGATGAAGATGCAGCTGATACTTTTGTTGCTTGTGATTCATGCGATCGGTGGGGAGATAATCAGTCTTCGATCTACAGATATCAAACTTTTGTATGGAATGTAATAGTACTCATTTTAATACAATTCATCCTATTCGAAGGAATTATGTTTTATTTACACAATGACAAAGATAATTATGAACATCACCAATCTCAAAAAAATACTCATACATTATGACTCAATGAAATATACATCACAACTCACAACCCTTTTTGTCTTGAATCTATTATTCTAAACTCATACTCCTACATATATGTCACACCCACAGATAACAACCCTGAACTCAAACATAGCTCAAGGAAGTTTCAAAGTATACATATCCAAGTATACATTAACATAGTAATACTTGCACCCACTACCCACCATTCACATCAACAAAAGAGTCACAAAGCATGGCTTCATTTGCACACTAATTTTCAAACACTCATATAAAACAGCAGTATCTCCAAGAAAAATTAAAGGATATGTGGATATCATGAAGTCATACTTCCAGTAACAAAATGAGTAACACAATGAGTTCCAAATTGACATTGGTGTCATGTCCTCTGCACATAAAATCAACATAAAGATCAAGGACCTCTGGACAGAAATATCCAAAGACCTATACACATAAACATCTATGGATGTCTGGACAAACAATCAGGGTTGAATAATCGTTGCAAATCACAAACGTTGCTTTGGAAAATGAGCATGCAAGCATGCATCAACTCCGGATGTGTGTTCAATCTTCCGTCGGTGGCGCTCATCCACATCGATCAGCCACCTCTGCCGCCAATGCACGGAGGAAGGCATCATAGGGAGCTGCGGAGATCACATAGACGCCGGAGTGGTTGTCGATCACCGACGGGAACTGCTCTTGCACCGTCTTCATCTCCTCGATCAGCGCGAACAGTGATTTGTACCACATGCTCATGTCCAGCATATCCCACGCTGGCGGCTCAGCAGCTTGCTCCTGAGCCGTCATCACATTGTCCGCCATCATGAGTAACACGCTGCTAATCTCGTGCTTGTCGTCGAGACTTCTCGTCATAAAAGTAGGCCCATTCGTGGAGAGAAACTCAAGGCACCCGGAGTGCCACACCTCGCCTACATTCACCCCGCATACGAAACCAACGGGTAAGAAGCCAGAGTAAGAACAGAGCGAGTTGTGCGCTGCAGAGCGAGTTGTGCGCTACAGAGCGAGTTGTGCGCTGGAATGCGAGCAGTGCTTCTTTACATCCTACACGGCGTTGACGGTCATGTTTTTGAGCGGTAATGGTCAGAGAGCACGTACCTTGTTTCAGAGTCTTCATGGAAACCGATCTCGTGCTCATTTCATATTGGCAGCCTCCAGTTGCACATTGGAATGCCAAGGTGACTTCGGAGGTGTCTTCATCGTTGACTTCGGAAGTGTCTTCATCGGTGACTCCGGAGGTGTCTTCACGAATCGGTGACATGAATGTCTGAATCTCACTCCTTCGAGACGACCTAGCAACGGCGTTCAGTGCCTCCTCCAGCGAAAACTCCATCGGCTGGTATTCTTGTATCGATTACACGTACTGCAAACAACACAAAACAAGGGGAATCGTTCAGGCAGAATGAGATGACTATCTGAAAGAGAGTGCTGATGTTAAGGGACAAACAAGTGGTAGAATCACAACCACTGCTGTGGACGTACACAGAGGAAATGCTAGATATTAAAGAAAAAATGTGCAGCAATGACAGCTCGCATATGATCCGGATTCCCTGAGAAACTGATATCGAAGGCAAGATAGAGCCTAAGGTGCGTCAATACTGAGACGGTTAAGGACGTGAGTATATGGATTCATGAGATACTACCTGCAAAGACGATGTAGTCTGCAATTGGTGACAGAACCGATGGAGTGAGACTGGGAAGAAAGTGAGTCACGATTAGACACTAGCACAGTCGGGGCCGAGAAACAATGATCGTGTCTCCTGAAAATTTCTTGGAAAGATCATGCGCTGACTTTGAATTCCTTTACTTCGTAGCAGTCTGCATTCGGAAGGTAAAGTGCGATTGTTGAAAAGATCGTGAGCAAAACTTGACATATGACTCCCACATAATCATGTAGTGTGTCGTTCGCAGCACCACTGCATCGTCATTTGGGTCCCCAAATTTGGCAAAGAATAAATGCGAGGCAATAGGACCCATCCCCGGATGGGGATCGTGCTGCCGGGACTAACCATGCAGGCATGTACAGTATACGTATGTCAGTATTGACACTTTACAATATTAATGAAGGATCGTGAATATTAAGCAAAGGAACCTTCACGGCACTTAACTTGGGGGTTCACGATGGCGGACTATTTGTTGTAACCAAGGCTGCTGTGTTCTCGGTGGCACCGGAGCAGCCTTGGTTTCACGATTCACGGCAGATGTACAGCAGCCGACATCACCAGAGTTTGTGACATCAGTCAGTCACGTACCTTTGCGTTCGTTGCTGAGTCGATTCCCAGTAGAGTCACCGCCGCGTTACCCCCACAAGTTTGTCGTCATGCACCTTTGCTTTAGTGGTGAGTCCCAGTCCGAGTTTGCGATGAAGGAAGATTACAAAAAGCAAACCTAGAAAAGAATAAGTACTATTCCCAGTTAGTTAGAGAGAGAGAGAGATGCTTTTGCCACAGATGCTCCTCTCATGAAGCAATGACCATCCACAAGTGAATCGTGGATAGGGGTACTTATTGAAGAGGACTAAATAAAGAGCTCATCAATGGGGATGAAGGGGACCTTACTCACAAACTAATCAAATACATGCATGCATGGTCATGGCCATCATCATTTGGTCATATATCAGTTTTGATGACTTTGAAGAGTTTCCGTAAGTGGTATTTGATTGTTATCAAGAGTTTATTAGATCCCAATAATATAACACTTGAGGAGTCAAAGGGACATGAGTATGGAACATGAAAATGAGAGCAAAGAAGGAGTGAAGGGGAGATCAAGGAAACTAGGAACCGAGAGGATAAGAAAGTCTACGAAAGGAGGATGGGAACCACGAACACAAAGTGAGAACGAGGAACAAATGATGAAGACGAGGAACAAATGATGAGAACATGGAACAAATGACGGAAACCAACAAGGGAATTTGTAAAAAGGGGAACTTAGAAGAAAGGTTGGAAACCGGGAACAAGACAAAGCATGGGGAACTGAGAAGTAGGGCATGGAGGTCATGCTATAAATCTCAAATTGCAGGAGGATCATCAACGAGGGAACCGAGGATGGGGGGTAGTTTTTGAAGAGCACCAAATAAAAAGCTCCCCATTGGGAACAGGGACCTTACTCACGAATTTTTTTTTTTTTTTTTTAATTTTTTTAATTTTTCATGTTTGTGTCCGGAGGACACGGACATATATTCTTAACAGGTTATAATATTTTTTTATACCTAGTTCTGGATAATTTACATGCTTAAAATATATATATATATAAAGAAAAAAATAAAATAAATTGATCTGGCTTTTTTGATGTCCATATCTGGAGGATACAGGTAAGGACTTGTTAATAAAAAATAGTTTTTTATAACTATTAACTGTTAATGGCTCTGTGATGTTGAGAAATGATCCCGGGGTTAATATTTTTAGAATGTAGAGTGAGGGTTCGAAGATAGCCGTTTACTTCAGGACGATGGTTTTCGCCATGGCTCTCTCGACTTGATGGCGAGGTTCGCGAAAGTTGTAAAAAAAAATAAAAATCGCTTTAAGATTGTTGTCGAGCTGAAATTCATGTCAAAATTGTTGTTACCATGTTTGTACAAGTACACAAAAACAAAGATCACATATTCGGGGTTGCTTGGCTAACTTTTTGGGGGAGGGTTTGTGGTGATTTTGGGTTGGCAAAGCTCCTATTTAAGACTTAAACGTCCCATGGTGGCGTAAATCAATGACTGCAAATATGCGGAAAAAAAAAAGAATATATTATTGGCCATAACGACACGCTTAGACCTTTAAGGGTTAAGTTGTTTGGCAGTTACACTTGTCGAAGAGCAAGTACCATGAGTGATTTTAATAGAGTAGCAATCAATTGAAAAGTACCTCTAGAAAATCCTACATCTCACACTTGTGCAAATGATTATAATGTTTTCTGACTATTATAATATAGTAATGAGTTCTTTGGTACCTTAGCTCATTGCAAGCCTCCTACATAAGTTTGTAAACCTCAAATGAGTGTATGATGAACTAGAGATTGGTAATTATCCCTGTCGCGCAACTTATTTTTAGAGGAATTGTGTTTTTGGCTCAGTATGTACTGTAATGCTTGTTTAAAGTTCATGCTATCCAAAAAAAAATTGTTTTGCTTGTTTTCAATCAAAGTCATGGATCTCACATTTGTGCAATTGATAACTCGAATTTTTTGGTATAATTCTAATACTAGTGAGGTGCAAGATTCTTACAATTACAAATTTTTAGGTCGTCTCATAAATATCCAAAGAATCTTTTAAAGATTTCCTCATAATGGGGGGAAAGTTGGTTGCTATTTCCTCATGCCTTTAAAGTTAACCTCTAACTCTCCTTGAAGCCCAAACAAGGTTTTTGCAATTTTGGGCACCCCGGATGAAAGGGATAAAATCTATATTTTTTCCTAATATTTTTTTAGTAAGTGATATTTTTACTGCAAAGTGTATGTGGTAAATTTGGCAAAGTCAAATTTCAATTTTTTAAATTTTCATCTAGAAGTTTTAGGTTTCAAGTCCAAATGGGGCAACTTAAAAAAGAGTTTAGTTTTTTTTTTTTTTTTTTTTCCTTTTTCTTTTTTCTTTTTTTTTATTAATTTTTTTTGGCAATATGTTCACAATCAGATCACTTTTCAAAATCCAAAGGCGCACATGTCAAAAAGTATACCAATTCTACAAGGACAACCTCCAAACTTTCTAAAACAAGTTCCACAATGCCCAAAAAAACTCGGAAGACAAACTTTGATTGTTACAATATTTGAAATGGTCAACATCCAACGCTCAATTTCTGGACGAGTTCTGAGTTCTTCTTCTTCCTTGATACGTACATGCATCTATGGTAAGTGGCTTAGAAACGGAACAAAGTTTAGATTGATATGCTTATTAGGAGTTTGCCAAGGGAATCAATCTTAGAAAATGTGTATGTTGGAAATTGAACCAATTGAAATGACTACTTTTGTATTTATATTACACTTTATGTGAATTTAGGAAGAGGAACCCGAAGGTGTACCACTTGAAGAAAAATGCCAAAAAGTGATGTTGAAATGACAAGAATTTCAGTCATATTGGTTTGAAGGTTCGTGGACTTTGAAGGTTCGTGGACTTTGAAGGTTCGTGGACTTCCTAGCGTACAGACTGTTTGGTTGATAGGATACCGACCCAGAACATACACATCTTCTACTGTACATGTAGAGTTTCAGCGAGGTTCTTTTTGAGCACAATTAAGATAGTCGGTAATGTGACTTGGCCCTCCTATATATAATTGCTCTGCGTGAACCGAGAATCTGCACGTGGATAAATTGGTTACTTTCGGTATGCATGTATCATTTTCTTGTTGCACACTGCAGTGTTTACGAAGTTCGTATCTGAGATGAAATGCTCACAAAGCAATTTCTGTTCATCCCTGTACTGCAACCGTATGAGGCACTTGGGTTGGTGCGTAGTGCTCTACATTATTACAGTCAATACACTGAATAGGTAGATTAGTGTTAGATTTTAATAATATTTGAAAATGCTGTAAGATTTTACTTTTACTAAAAAAAATTATCAAGAGTATTGATTCCATTACTATGGAAGGATCCCCATCTTGATGGATGTAGAGGGTAAAAATATTGATCAACAATAAAAACTTACAACATGTTTATATAAATTAGTGTATCTAACACTAATCTACCTATTTAGTGTACTTGAAAGGGACTTACCAATGATCTTTTATCGATGGGACTTGGCAAGAACTTTATCTCAATTTTTACGTTTTTCTGGAGTCAGCTTGGCATTACAGGTCATGCTTGCATACTCAAGGTAAGCATGTAGAAGAGGTGCCTAAGCATAATCTCGCGGTCCGGATCCCCAATCCAATAATTTTTCAAATTCCTATTCTATTGTCAAGACCAACCTTTGTATTCGAGTTTCAGCATACTTCCATGTGAAAATCAAAATTTTCTCTAAGTTTAATAGGTTCTATGAGGGCAAAAGTTATGTAGACATGTACCTAACTCACTTAGGAACAAGAATTTGAAGAGGCTCATTTCAAATTTTCATTTGAAATTGGTTTTTTTGGCTCACGAAACACCTTGATCCTCATTGCAACAAGGGAAAATAAAACTTCTTTTATTTTAACTTTGATCATTTAGATCTCACAGATGATGAGGGAATTGAATGTAAAATTTTATGTACATGTAAATGTACAAGTAATCTAATAGATCCTACAAATACATACTTCAAAATTTGTCAAATTTTGATAAGTTGCATTTTGCAGAAAAAGAGTGCAATTTTGAGGGAGTACACTCTCCTTAGGGGTGAAGGTGAAAAATTTCTTTACCGATGCTTCTATCACAATATTATATTGAACAATTTCATTCACATCATTCGAATCTGAACAACTGAGAGGTACATTTGAAAGAACCTACTGGACAATAAGAGTGGGACAGAGAGAGTAATTGCGTGAGCGTTCACACAGCCACTTATGAAAAGAAAAGATCGCCGTCCACACGGCCTTGTCAGCCCCAGTTCATCACCTTGCGTCCGCTGCCGGTCCCTGGTTGTTGCACAATCGCAATTTGAGAGATTGCATTCCTCCAGCTTCGCATTCCTTCGCGATGGATCTCGAGGGTAGGACGCAATGAATGTCTGCATTCTCACAAATACAAAGAGACCCAGTAGCAGATGCACCATAAACTGGATTAGGTCATATCCCCAAGGAAAGTGTGAGCGATTCGGACCCAAAAACCTGCTCTGATTTCGCGAATTGGAGACATAATCGATCAACCCGAAGCGATGACGAGGAACACTTACATGCGAATTGGGGTTTTGTAACCTGATTGCGCGCAGTTTGCCCTAAATCGAAAGAGAATCAGAAAGCAGATGATGTTTGGTCACAGTCAGCTACAGTGCTGAATCATAGGATGGAGTGATCATAGAATCTGGCTCATATGGGTCGTGAGGAGCTCCATCAAGAGATGAGGCTTTCGGCGTCCAGCCGAGGACCAAGCGGAAGTCGGAAATCCTCGGAGAGCCGATTTTGAACCTTATTGAATGAAATTGAGTAGTTTCCAAAGAAAACATGCTGAAATAGGTCTTACAAGGGATTCGACAGGTCGTGGGCGATGAAGGGAGTGGCCGTTGTGGCATCTGCGCAGCAAATATTACGGTCCGTGGAGTGCTGGATTGCTGCAGTCACGAGTGAGTTTCAGTGCATTTGTCTGATTGATCCATCAGCTTCTAGTTCGTTTCCACACTTTTTAGATTTCAGTGAATTAGAAGCTGTTATCGTATGTTCTCTAATGTCATCCCTGCTTTTACTCTGTGAAGGTACTGCTTTGACTGCATCGAGAACTGGTCATCCGTTTCCAATCTGTGTCCTCTCTGTAAACTGCAGTTTCGGTTCATTTCTGTAAGCTTACCTTCATCTGTTGTCGTTGATCGTCTTCCTTGGACTTGATCATTACACGGGGCAGAGCAATATTCATTAGGGTTTTTCATGTATGTCGACTGAAGTTTTCATGCCTGTAGTGGCTCCTTTCTACAGGTGGAGAGTGTCTATGACCAAGCAAGTGATGTCGTAAAGAATTGTAACCTTCTTCCTGTGAAACAAGAAAGGTTTAACCAAACCCAGCAGATACTGACTTTACAGAAGCTTCGTTTGCGCATTTGGATTCTCAACCGCTGTTGTTGTGCAAGGAGGAAGAATCGTGGGATACCGAACCTGCTCTTCCTTTCTCGTTCCCCTCTTTCTTCATCGATGAAGACGTAAGCTCTTTCTTCCCCTTGCTTGATGACTGTGAAATCATTCTTGGGTTTATAACTACTGTGATTATACAGGCTGTGGCATGCTTGGAGGGGAAGAAGTGCCTTGTACGAGCAGGAGTTCCTCTTCAGGATGAAGATGCAGCTGATACTTCTGTTGCTTGTGATTCATGCGATCGCTGGTGAGATAATCAGTCTTCGATTTACAGATATCAAACTTTTGTATGGAATGTAATAGTACTCATTTCAATGCAATTCATCCTATTCGAAGGAATTATGGACTAGGTAATGGGGGCCTCGAGCAGCGTTACGGAGAGTAATGGAGCAGCGCGTGAGCGCTGCGACAGTATGATCCGGCGCTGCGAGAGGCTCACATTACCGGGCGTAATTCACCGGACGAGAGGTTTTCATCCACAAAGCTCCATATTACAAACTTTCATCCGCACACTAGACATTACGGGCTGTAATGTGTCTGTCGAACACCAATCGGATGTTTCCACGTCAGGCAAATGTTGAGGCCGGTTAATTACGTTTTATTTACACAATGACAAAGGTACTTATGAACATCACCAATCTCAAAGAAATACTCATACATTATGACTCAATGAAATATACATCCCAACTCACAACCCTTTTTGTCTTGAATCTATTGTTCTAAACTCATACTCCTACATATATGTCACACCCACGCACAACAACCCTGAACTTAAACATAGCTCAAGGAAGTTTTAAAGTATACATATCCAAGTAAACATTAGCATACTAATACTTGCACCCACTACCCACCATTCACATCAACAAGAGTCAAAAGCATGGCTTCATTTGCACACTAATTTTCAAACACTCATATTAACCAGCAGTAATTCCAAGGAAATTAAAGGATAAGTGGATAACCATGTAGTCATACTTCCAGTAATACAGTGAGTTCCAAATTGACATTGGTGTCATGTCCTCTACACATAAAATTAACATAAAGATCAAGGACCTCTGGACATAAATTTTCAAATACCTTTACACATAAACATCTATGGATGTCTGGACATAAACATTCAAGGTTAAATAATCGTTGCAAACCACAAACACTGCTTTGGAAAATGAGCATGCAAGCATGCATCAACTCCGGATGTGTGTTCAATCTTCCGTGGCACTCATCCACATCGATCAGCCACCTCTGAAGCCAATGCACGGAGGAAGGCATCATAGGGAGCTGAAGAGACCACATAGACACCGGAGTAGTTGTCAATCACCGACGGGAACTGCTCTTGCACCGTCTTCATCTCCTCGATCAGCGCAAACAGTGATTTGTACCACATGCTCATGTCCAGCATATCCCACGCTGGCGCCTCAGCAGCTTGCTCCTGAGCCGTCTTCACATTGTCCGCCATCATGAGTAACACGCTGCTAATCTCCTGCTTGTCGTCGAGACTTCTCGTCATAAAAGTAGGCCCCTTCGTGGAGAGAAACTCAAGGCACCCAGAGTGCCACACCTCGCCTACATTCACCCCGGATACGAAACCAACGGGTAAGAAGCCAGAGTAACAACAGAGCGAGTTGTGCGCTGGAAATCCTGGAATGCGGGCAGTGCTTCTTTACATCCTACACGGCGTTGACGGTCATGTTTTTGAGTGGTAATGGTCAGAGAGCACGTACCTTGTTTCAGAGTCTTCATGGAAAGCGATCTCGTGCTCATGTCATATTGGCAGCCTTCACTTGCAGATTGGAATGCCAAGGTGACTTCGGAAGTGTCTTCATCGGTGACTTCGGAGGTTTCTTCACGAATCGGTGACATGAATGTCTGAATCTCATTCCTTCGAGACGACCCAGCAACGGCGTTCAGTGCCTCCTCCAGCGAAAACTCCATCGGCTGGTATTCTTGTATCGATTACACGTACTGCAAACAACACAAATCAAGGGGAATCGTTCAGCTAGAATGAGATGACTATCTGAAAGAGAGTGCTGATAACAAGGGACATTAAAGTGGTAGATTCACAACCACTGCTGTGGACACAGAGGAATTGCTACGTAAAGAAAAAATGTGCAGCAATGATATCTGCTCACATATGATCCGGATTCGCTGAGAAACTGATTGCGAAGGCAAAATAGAGCCCAAGGTGCGTCAATACTGAGATTACTGAGATGGTTAAGGACGTGAGTATATGGATTCATGAGATACTACCTGCAAAGACGATCGATGTAGTCTGCAATTGGTGATAGTACGATGGAGTGAGACTGGGAAGAAAGTGAGTCACGATCAGACATTATTACAGAAGGGGCCGAACTAGTGCAGCTTCTTATAAAGAAATAACAGTGTTCGAAAACTGGAAAACTAGTTTCACATCCTGACCTTTTTTTAGAGAAACAACAGTGTTTGAAAACTGGAAAACTAGTCTCACATCTTGACCTTTTTTAGAGAAACAACAGTGTTGAAAAGCATACAACTACTGTAGTTTCACATCCTAAAAACTGGGAAACTTGTTTCACAACGTGACAGCTGTGGATGTGGAAGGAATGTTTTTGTCTTGAACACTTCGTCAGCAACACTTTTCATTGTGACCTCCAGATTTCAGTCAAATCTGTAGCATCACTGTATCGGCTGCACTGTATCATTAAGTCCCCAAATTTGGCAAAGAATTAATGCGAGGGAATAATGGTCGCCCGCCATTAACCAATGGAGCGATGCCAGAACCGCCCATGCTAGTATTAATACTTTATTAACAAAGGTTTGAGAAACCAACAAACTTCGGGAGAGCAGTTGGACTACCCTCTGCGCTCAACCGGTTTTCTCGTGTTCTCATCGGTAGTACGAGAAATCGGCTTGATCGGAATCAGAGCCTTGCTAGACTACCGGCAGCTCGCTGTCAGCAACTGCCGGAGCGAGGTACCACACTCCCACGGAGCGGCAGCTTCGGAGCCTTGCTAGAGCTTTGAGCCAACTTCGAGTTTTGAGCGTCAGTCAAAAATTGTGGGCCCGGTGCTAACTTGGCCGATGACATGGACCGGAAATGCAAGATTTCCATGCTCTTATGTCTGGTAGTTTTCTCGTGCGAGCTGGCACGACAGGTCACGTTGCCTCTGCCGAAATTGCCTCTGGTGTGGTGTTGCCTCTCTCCTTTCCGCCAATCGCTGCGGCCGCTGTCTGCTCACTACCGGTAGTCTAGCGACGCCCTCAGTAGATATACCGCCATTACGTACCCAAATTTGTGGCACACACCTTTGCTTTGGTGGTAAGTCCGAGTCCGAGTTTACGATAAAAGAAAATTACGAAAAGCAAAGGAAAGAATATTTTTTGTTGAGAATTAATATTCTCCCATACGCTCTTCTTTGCCTTGTAGCTAGTTGAGTCACTAGTGTAATATACCACCAACTTTGGACCTATGAGAGAGAAGTATTATTCATCTTCTCTCTCCTTGTACCTCTATATACTCCTTTCGACAATCTAAGACTTTGTGTCTATCTTCTTTTTACTTACTTATTATTCTCTTTGCTCTCATTTTCATATTCAACACTTTACACTTTTCCCAGTTAGTTAGAGAGTGAGCTGCTATTGCTAACGATCCTATGACCAACGTACCTTCGCTTTTGTTGCCCCTTTCCTTACTCCCGGACCTTGCTGCTAGAAGCTTCAGTCCACCGTTTATAAATGTTACACTTATAAGTGTTAACTCTCTCTTAAATGTTAACTTTCTTCTTCTCTCCTTATATTGCATACTAAAATGTTAAACCTGTCAACTATTAACACGTTTATACTCCCCCTCTTTGTAACTTTGGATCTATAAATGTTCAACGGATAATATACATCACTATACATACACAATATTAATGAATAAAAGCTAATTGTTGTACAATGTTAAAATTCCACTCCACGATTTGGTATTTGATTGTTATTAAGAGATTATTTAATCCTAATAATATAACAAGTAGTGGAAGGAATGTAGAACATGTAAAATAGAAGCAAATCAAGGAGTGAACAGGAGATCTTGGAAACATGGGACAAGAACGAGGTACTTGAACCAAAGGATAGGAATTGGGAAGAAATAATGAGAACGAATAATAGGAAGTAGGATCAAATGATGGGAACGGAGAACGACTGATGGAAACCAAGAAGGTGAGTTGGAAGACGGGGAACCGGAAATCGGAAACAAATGATGGGAACCGAGAACGGGAGTTTACAAATAGGAAACCATTAATAAAGAAAAGAAAATGGGGAACGAGAATAGAGGACAAAACACCGGGAACAAGGAATCCATGGAACAAATGATATGCTATAAATCTTAAAGAGCACAAGGAAGCAACAAGAAGGGAGAGAAGGATATGCTATAAATCTCATAAAGCAGGGGGACCATCAACGAGCGAAGCGGGGATAGTGGGTAATTCTTAAAGAACACTTAATAAAGATTTCACCCATCGAGAGGAGGGGGACTCACTCACAAATTAATCAAATACATGCACGGTCATGGCCATCATCATTTCGTCATATATACAAGGCATGAAGAGTTTTGAAGATTTTGAAGAGTTTTCGTAAGTAATATTTGATTGCTATTAAGAGTTTATCAGATCCCAATAATATAACATGAAGTCAAAGGTACAAGGAATATGGCACATGAAAATGGGGGCAAAGAAGGAGGGAACGGGAGAACAAGGAAATATTGGAGGGGAACTAGGATCCGGGAACAAAGGATAAGAACTACGAAAGGAGGATGAGAACCGCGAACAGAAAATGAGATTAAGGAATGAATGATGGGAATTAGAGACAAATAATGGGAACCGGGAATGAATGACAAAAACCAAGAAGGGAAGTTGTAGACTGAGCTGGAGCTCAAAAGAAATGATAGGAATTGGAAACAAGACAAAGCATGGAGAACCGAGAAGAAGGAAACGGAGGACATGCTATAAACCTCAAAAAGCAGAAGGACCATCAACGAGGGAACCGAGGATAACGGGTAGTTTTTAAGGAGCAACAAATAAAGAGCTCACCCATCGGGACGAGGAGGACCTTACTCAAGATTTATCTATTTTTATTTTCATTTTTTTAAAGGTTTTCTTTCAGTGCCCAAAGGACAGGGGTATATATTCTCAATAGGGTATTATTTTTTTAATACCTATATTTAGATTTTTTACATGTTTTTTCAAAATTTTGATCGGGCTTTTTTGATGTCCGTGTCCGGAGGATACACGTAAGGACTTGTTAATAAAAAATAGTTTTATGTAATTGTTAACTGTTAATAACTTTGTAAATGTTGAGAAATGCTACCGGGTGTTAACATTTATAGGAGGTAGAGTGAGGATTTGAAGATAGGGATTTCATTCAAGACGGTGGTTTTTGCCATGGCTCTGTCCACTTGATGGCAAGGTTCGCGTTGCATGTCAAGAAATCTTCTCTTCAAGATTGTTGTGAAGCTGAAATTTTTGTCCAAATTGCTCTTACCATGTTTGTACCAGTACATAAAATATAAAATAAAATTAAAAAAAAAAAAAAAAAAAAAAAAAAAAAACATATTCAGAGTTGTTTGGTGTGAGAGCGTGTTACACGCTCTCTTGTTAAAATGTTGTATAATGTAGTTTTTATCAATGAGAAGCTAGCAAACCATGTCATTTTGAAGTTATTTGATGGAATTAGGATAATCTAGTTATGAATGTAATATGAATATTAAGGGTTAGTTGTTGGAAGGCTTTTGGTAAATTGTTTGGCACAAAATTAAGCTTTAGGTTAGGATTAGTGAAGAAAGACTAGAGGAGGGAAAATCCCCCTTAGTGAATCCAATGAATGATGGGGACCGAAGGACTAGAGTAGAAAAGTTCCCCCCCTAGTGAACCCAAAAAGTAGAAATAGGCTAGTTGCTTAAATTAGAGTTGGACATTTTGCCCTTGGCCTTTCACCTCTAACCTTTGATGTTCATGTTAGTGTTTATGATTGATTATCTTGGTTTTATTCACTTAACTTTATGTGTATGTGTGAGCTACTTCCGTTGGTAGAGCCGGTGATAAATTGGATGCTTGAAGGATGGAGTGCGTTCATCCGTGGAGCGTGTTCAGTCATAAAGCTTCAAGTAATTAGGGCTTATTAGCCTTAGAGTTAGGGCAAGCCGCCCTAGAGTTAGGTTAAGCCGCCCTTGGCTGCCCCTTGTGTTGTTTAAAAGAGCTTGTTTCTAAGCTAGTATGAATGAATCTCTTCCTTTTATCAATCAATCTGGTTAGAGAAGGAGAAGGAAGGCCGTGGGCCTCCTTCTCCTCCATCTTGTTCCATCTCTTCCTACCCCTATCAATCTAATTAAAGTAGGAGAAGGAAGGCCTTGGGCGTCCTTCTCTTCCATCTTGTGCATCTTCTTGGTTCTCCTTGTTCTCCTTGATCTTCTTATTCACCTTGATCTTTTTGTGAGGACTTCATTGTTAGATTAGGAGAAAAAAGGTCGTGTGCCTTCTTTTCAAATTGCTGCCTCTTCCTTGTTCCTCTTGAACCTCCTGAACCTCCTTATCGAATTTCAATGTTAGATAATGCCTTGTCTTTACACCATGAAAGTTAGTCAGTTTGTTTTCCCTATAACTCCGCTAATTCTGAGTCAAATAGTTTGAGATTTCTGGAGTAGGTAGAGCTCTAAGAGAGCTTTCTAGGGGTATATAGTATGCCCCAATCCGATCTTTAGAGAGAGAGAAATCGGCTCCTGAAGTTGGGGTGTTGGAAGAGTTCTCACCCCGGCGATGAAAAAATGAGCTGCCTTTAATCAGCAATCAGTCATAGAGTGCTGGTTGTATGGTCTTGAGATAATTACAGTAGATAGAACTCTAGTAGCTTTTCAATAATATGAGGCATGATCAATTCCAGTAGGTAGAGAGAGAGATATGAGCTCCCAAAGTCGGGGTGTTGAAAACGTTTTCTCCCCCGGCAGTGGCCAAAAACCGCTACAGTCAACGACAATCAGTCCTAGCTCACAAATCTCCTGCTTCTGAGATTTTAGGGGTATGTGCACATTGAAGTTAGCTTTCCAAAAAGCTATGATACGCCCCATTTGGAACTACGACAATGAAATGGTGGTCATAAAATTAAGGGCCACCTTCAAGCCTTTTTGTTTTCCATCTTCCTCTAAGTTTTCGCTTGTTCTTTCTTTTCCCTTTTCTTTTTTCTCTTTGTTAAAGTAACCCTTGTGACCGAAGGCCATTTGTGTGTAGGTTTTTGGCTCAGATTTGGCTTACTAACTTTTTGGGGGAGGGTTTGGTGATTTTGGGTTGGCCGGCTAAGCTCTTATCTAACTCTAGAGCGTTCCATGGTTGGTGTAGATCAAAGACCGTAGACTAGGTGCACGTTTTGCTCTTTAAATTTAGCAGGATAAATAAAAGCTTGTTTAAACAAACCAACTTTATGTGTACTATGACGAGAGAATATTTTAGGGAGTGATCAATCCCACGGATTTGGTGAAATTGCTTTAAAAGGAACCACAAGACAATGAGTTTATATTAGCGGCATGCTCTTGACATTTTTAGAAAAATGGAGGCGGCACCACGTACAAGTCAATTTCAACAGTGATTAGAAGCGTATATACAATGTGCGTGTCTTGAAAAAAATGCGAAGCAAGTCTTAGAGTCAATTGACTAAAATTTAGGTCTAGATTCTCTTGCGTATTTCCATAAGCAGTATCTTATCTATTAATACAAGACATGTGCAAGATCCTACAATTAAGAATTTCAGTTCATCTCATAAATATCTTAATAATCTTTTGATGATTCGCTCGTGTTGGGGGAAAAGTTTAGGGTTGCTATTCCCTCAAGCCTTTAGAGGTTAAGCCCTAACTCTCTTTGAAGCCTAAACAGGGTTATTTCAATTTTGTTCGCATGAATGAAGGGGATAAAAGTAATATTTTTCCGAAGAATTTTAGTGAGTGTTCCTTTTACTGCAAAGTGTATGTGGTAAATTTGAAAAGTCAAATATCAATTTTTGACATTCATCTAGAAATTTTAGGTTTCAAGTTAGTCTTTTTTTTTTTTTTTTTTTTTTTTTTTTTTTTTGAAATATGTTCATATCCAAATTACTACTCAAAATCCAAAGGCACCCACGTTAAAACGGATACCAATGTTTCAAGGGTAGCCTCCAAAACTTTCAAAAACAAGTTTCATAATGCCCAAAAAACTTGGGAGACAAACTTTCATTGTTAAGATATCTCAAATGGTGAACATCCAACGGTCAATTTTTGGATGAGTAACTTAATATTGTCTTAGGTATAAGATCTTACAGTTGGAAGTTTTTAAGAAAGAAAATAAATTGGGTCACACCTCTGGAAGTGCATAGAGGGACGAAATTGCAGTTTTAAGGTTTCAAGCTTCCAAGAAGTACTGAGGAGAGTTGGGGGTCAAGTTTATAATTATATTTTTTGAAACACGTTCGAAGTTCTTCCTTTATACATACGTTCATCTATTGTAAGTGGCTTAGAAACCTAACAAATTTCAGATTAACATGCTTCTTATGAATTTCAAATTGACAACTTGCGGAAATGTTTAATGGAACAAGTTACTTTAGACAAATATGTCACTTAAGACACTCTCTCTATCTTTGTTTTTCTCATAAAAAATAAAGGCCCGGCAAATGTCAACTTTGACATTCTTTCAGTTAAGCCAAAACAGCAACTATCACCTTTTGTGCACATTTCTACTTGTGTACCTAAAATCACTCAATCTGGAATGTACATTATAATTATATTAAAATTTAAAATGGAAGCTATAATGTACATCTAGCTTGGATAGGTCTAGTAAACCGCTTTTGTGGGTTTTGAGCCACCTCCACCTCCTAGGTGAAGGCAAAGGGCCGAAAAAGCAAAACTTACTATTGCGTGAGCGTTCACACAGCAACTTATGAAAAGAAAAGATCGCCGTTCACACGGCCTTCTCAGCCCCAGTTCATCAGCTTGCGTCCGCTGCTGGTCTTCGGTTGTTGCACAATCGCAATTTGAGAAATTGCATTCCTCCTGCTTCGCATTCCTTCGCGATGGGTCTCGAGGGTAGGATGTCATGAAAGTTTGCATTCTCATAAATACCAAGAGACCCAGTGATCGCTTGAGCAGATGCACCATAAACAGGATTAGGTCATATCCCGAAGGGGACTGTGAGCAATTCGGACCCAAAAACCTGCTCTGATTTCAGCTCGATCGTGAACTGGAGACATAATCGATCAACCCGAAGCGATGACGAGGATCACTTACATGCGAATTGGGGTTTTGTAACCTGATTGCGCGCACTTGCCCTAAATTGAAAGAGAATCAGAAACCAGAGTGCATTTGGTCACAGTCAGCTACAGTGCTGAATCATAGGATGGAGTGATCATAGAATCTGGCTCATATGGGTCGTGAGGAGCTTCATCAAGAGATGAGGCTTTCGGCGTCCAGCCGAGGACCAAGCGGAAGTCGGAAATCCTCGGTGAGCCGATTTTGAACCTTTTTGAATGAAATTGCGTAGTTTCCAAAGAAAACATGCTGAAATAGGTCTTACAAGGGATTCGACAGGTCGTGGGCGATGAAGGGAGTGGCCGTTGTGGCATCTGCGCAGCAAATATTGCGGTCCGTGGAGTGCTGGATTGCTGCAGTCACGAGTGAGTTTCAGTGCATTTGTCTGATTGATCCATCAGCTTCTAGTTCGTTTCCACACTTTTTAGATTTCAGTGAATTAGAAGCTGTTATCGTATGTTCTCTAATGTCATCCCTGCTTTTACTCTGTGAAGGTACTGCTTTGACTGCATCGAGAACTGGTCATCCGTTTCCAATCTGTGTCCTCTCTGTAAACTGCAGTTTCGGTTCATTTCTGTAAGCTTACCTTCATCTGTTGTCGTTGATCGTCTTCCTTGGACTTGATCATTACACGGGGCAGAGCAATATTCATTAGGGTTTTTCATGTATGTCGACTGAAGTTTTCATGCCTGTAGTGGCTACTTTCTACAGGTGGAGAGTGTCTACGACCAAGCAAGTGATGTCGTAAAGAATCGTAACCTTCTTCCTGTGAAACAAGAAAGGTTTAACCAAACCCAGCAAATACTGACTTTACAGAAGCTTTGTTTGCGCATTTGGATTCTCAACCGCTGTTGTTGTGCAGGGAGGAAGAATCGTGGGATACCGAACCTGCTCTTCCTTTCTCGTTCCCCTCTTTCTTCATCGATGAAGACGTAAGCTCTTTCTTCCCCTTGCTTGATGACTGTGAAATCATTCTTGGGTTTATAACTACTGTGATTATACAGGCTGTGGCATGCTTGGAGGGGAAGAAGTGCCTTGTACGAGCAGGAGTTCCTCTTCAGGATGAAGATGCAGCTGATACTTCTGTTGCTTGTGATTCATGCGATCGCTGGTGAGATAATCAGTCTTCGATTTACAGATATCAAACTTTTGTATGGAATGTTATAGTACTCTGACCGGTCTTCGCTTTTCCAGGTACCATGCCGGATGCGTCGGATTTGATCCTTCAATATCCTGGGGTTCATGGCTATGTCCAAGGTGAGCATGTCATGTACAGAATGGATGCATATACTTTCGGACATATACTGGGATTTTGTATTGAGCTCTCTTATCTTGGCTGTAGGTGCTCGGAGAAGAAGGCGGCTTTGCGACCTCCACCTACAGTGTCCCTACCTCCAATTACAAGTGTGGTATCATCACCTATTTTGCCGATCACAAGTGTGGTATTAACATCACCTACTTTGCCAATAACAACGGTGGTCTCCTCTTCTACAAGTGGCCGCGTCCCCGTTGCGGAACTTGCATACAACTCACCATCATGTTCAGAAGGCAACCCTACAGTATCCGTATCAGTAGTTGATGAGGGAGAATCAGCTTTGGTCCTTTCAACTTCTAGAGTCGTCGAGCCTAAAATTCTTGCTGCATCGACTATTTCAGGTATTGAATTTGCTCCTGATATACTTGCACATCTGCTGTTGTAGTGCCATAACCTTGACTGCATCATGAAAGCCCCATACTAAATCGGCTTGTGAAATATACAGATGACAATCGTCCAGATCCTCGGGGTCAAGCTTCAATTGTAGTCAAGTCGGAAGAATTGTCCTACGCCCCTCTGGAGGTAATTCACGTGCACCTCTGGCTTGTAGATATCATATTTCTCTAGGCATACATACATGTAAGTGAAATCATGAAGAATTATGAAAGTGGGGTGACATACGGAGGATTGCGAGTGGAGTTCGATTGTAGCGGAACGTCATATAACGTACGTTTTGCTTATCAGGTCGTCAGATTCGAAGCACCAGGTCCATCTGCGCTTGACAAGTACGTTGAAGGACAAAAGCATGTATCTTCTGTACCCTCTAGTTCAAAGCCAGAGGAGAATGATTTGCCAAGAGCTGAGTCTGACCCGGTGGATAGGAGACTCAAAGAAGCTATCACTACATCTTTTCCTCCAGCTAAAGCTGAGCAGCCTGATGTCGCTGCTCTACCATTGCAAGCCGTGCAGTTATCACAACCCGAAGCACCCAAATCTGACCAAAGAAATGATTCTGAATTAGAACTTGAGGACACTGGGTTGCCTGCAAGCTATTATGACGATGTGGAGTTTGTAGAGCAGCCAATTAGAAAGGAGAAGCGGAAACAAACCACAAGACAAGATCGGTAGGTCTTCTGTCATGCTTCCTAGCGTTGCATCATTCTTCTTTAGACAGAATCTATTCAAGTTCCTGCAGAGCGTTGTCTTCTTCATGGTAGTTAGGTGTCTACTCTCTTGAGTAGACTCTTTATGTTCATGCAATCTAGTATCGCTTTTCTCTATGATATGAACAGTGGCTAAACCATTGATTTGAGTTCTTATGCAGAGATGTTATTCGAGCTGAAGACCTGCCCGAGCCTCCTCGGAAAATAGCTCGCTCTGTAGTGAAGAAGATAGATACACTGAAAGGATCTAATGATGTGGAGAAGAAGATAGATACACTGAAAGGATCCAATGATGTGGAGAAGATAGATACACTGAAAGGATCTAATGATACGGAGAAAATTGATGTTCATCCACCGAAGATCGAGACATTGCCTTCCATGGAAGAACAAGTTGATGAGGAGGATTCCTTCACAGAAGAAGACGTTTCTCATGAAGAGTTTTTGCAGTTAGTCAAGGGTGAGCTCCCTGGAAGTATAGTGAAGGATGAACACACCGGAGGCCTCGGGAGCAATTCTGCAGGTGGGGTGCGAACGAGAGTAGTGATGCGTCGAGAACGTGAATCAGATGGTCGATCTTCCCAGATTGTTGAGGACATTCGCCGCCAAATGAGGGCTGCCGCTGGCTACGGGGCATCTGATGATTATGGCAAAGTCGCCGTTTCGGACGAAAGATTTTTCTCAGCCTTCAAGGTGATGACTACCTACAAGGCTATATTCATTATATCGACACTTTTGAATACTATTTGCATTCTCAATTTTATGCCAGTTTTCATGGTTTCGATTGATCCCTTCATTAATGCTACATTTGTAATTGATTTCTTGATCATAAATGGGTATGTTATTCTTGACTAAAGGATAATTTATGTCATTAAAATGTATGAATCATCTCAATATAATTCCTTAAGTTTTAGGCAATTGGTTACGAAAGTATTGAATTTACGCATATGACCATCTACCTTTCCCGGTCCTAGTTTCAGTTCCTCATTTAAACCTCATACTGACATCCAGTCTGTTTTGTTTTGGGGTTTAGGCTGCCATGGTACGCAACCAGGAGCAAAACCAGGGTGCTAAGCCGCAAGGTTTGAAACGGCGCCGAAACTCCTGGATTGATAAAATGCTCGATAAAGCTCCTCGTGGGAAGGCAGGTGGAGTCCGCGAGAGCTTGACCAAAAAACTGTACGCCGGAGGAGTGGCTCGAAAGACCTGGGACAGGGACTGGGACATTTCGTTTTGGAAAGAACAATCAGCTCGTATGAAGAAGGCCAAACAAGAAGCTACAGATGTCGTAGAAGGGAGATTCGGTTTGCAGGTGAAAGAAGAAGATGCGGTTTTGAAGAGTATGGATGCCGAAAGTGACTCGCTTTTGAGCAGACTCTATGTTGCTGATACTTCTCTATTTCCACGAGACAATGATATTAAGCCTTTGATCTCACTGTTGGCTGATGTCAAGGAAGAGGACAAGCCTAAGCCCTCAGGTATGTCATTTAAGTTGACTCTCCGCCACCTCTTTCTTTCCATTGTTGGAATACATCTAATGGGTGATGATTTTGCAGCGACATCTTCACCGAAGAGCTCGAAGCCTCAAACTAAGAAGTCCACAGAATCAAAGCCAAATAAAGGTGCTGGGACTTCGATCAATGGGACAGTCACTGGAACTCCACAGGGGTCGAGAGTACCTCCAGAACAGACCAGCAAAGGCGTAGTATTACCAGCAGCCCCAAAAGCAGATCCTGAGGAGAAGAAGGATAAACGTCAGTGGGCACTTGAGCTATTGGCAAGGAGGAAAGGAGATGCCGTAAATTCATCATCATCGGCAAAATGTCAAGGAGGGACCAAAAAGGAGTCATCTCTTCTGGTACGAATCAAACCTCTAATTGCTAAAAAGTACTTTTCAGTTGTTGTCTCTTAGTTCCTTGAATTACCAGGCCTTTCTTTGTCTGACATCTTCATTGGCATTGTGCTTCATAGTAAGTTCCATGCAACTTGAATTATCGTTCTAGAACAATTTTTCACCTCTAATTTCTTGCCTATCTTCTTGTGTGCATCAGCCTCTTGTTCCGGAGGCGTTGAGGCCCACACTACCACCTGATCGTAGGAGCAGAGTCCCAACAGCCGTTCGACAGGTGGTGACGCTTATGCATGTTTGAAAGGTTGATTATCTACTTCAAATTATCCATATTGATGAGCTTATTCAATCTGTTGCAGAGCCAACTGAACCGCATTCTGGAGCACTATTTGCGAAAGGCGAAATTGAAGGATCTCAAAGGGGGTTACAAAGTGAAGTCCGTGATTGCTTCAGCAGTTGCGAAAGAGTTGGAAATTTACGAGAGCTCCAACAGTAAAGGGGTGTATATAAATCTGTGTGTTCGAGCCTTGGCTCACCAAGATGAAGTCAGGCTCCAAGTTACCATCCCTGAACCTCCGAGAGAATCAGATGGAGCGGCTGCTGTTACAGAGGCTTTGCTAGCGACAGGACTTATATCTGATTCTCCCCCTGAAAGTCCCGTTGCAGAAGTCGATAAAGCGCGTCCAAGTATTCAAGGACCCGAAGCCTCTGAATTACTATCAAGGCTCACCAGCTCTGCCTCACACTCTGATGCCGAAAATGTGCTGGATGTATCTCAACCTCTATCCTCTGAAACGGACATGGACCTGGAGGTGAAGTCCTTTTCAAATACGAAGCCTTCTTCGCCTATAAACAAGATGAAGGTTGTTCTTACCAACAGCAACAAACCTCCAAATGATGAGAAGAAGCCTGAAGAATCCACCATGGGAAAAGAAGGGACGCCCTCAAGCGGAAGCAAACCTCCGAATGATGAGAAGAAGCCTGAAGAAGCCACCAGGAGAAAAGAAGGTGAGAAGAAGCCTGAAGAATCCACCAGGAGAAAAGAAGGTGAGAAGAGGCCTGAAGAATCCACCAGGAGATCAGAGGGTGAGAAGAAGCCTGATAAATCCACCAGGAGAAGAGAAGGGACGCCCTCAAGCCAAGGAATCGGTGTAAAATCCAATGGCAAAGTCAGTACTGGTCAGAAGGCAAATGAAACAAATGAAGATAAGTCAGGTGGATCGGATACAAAGCGTGGCGAGTCTGATGGGGATGATTGGATGAATAGCGGCAAGTATCCGGACTTGGACAGTCGCATTGATAAAATGAGGACAGACGTTCTCAAGATGAACTCCTCGTTTCTTTCACAATTCGGGGAGGAGCACATTTTCGGTGGTTCACTTAGTGAACCAAATGAAGCTCGACCTGAAGCTGGAAAGTCTGCCAAATCAACCAATGATGCCAGTGCCCCAAATTCTGGTGGGAAAGAGGGTGCGGCATCAACATCAGTTCAGAAACAGGCAAGTTTCTAATCCCACATGAAAACAATATCATTGACCAGGTCCTATATCATCAGAAGCATTGCATCTGTTGATTGAACAGAGTGTTATACGATTGTAAAAGGACATGAAAGCTTTCGTTCTTGTGGCGTATGAGAGCTCTATCTACACCGCACCAACACTATAGATAGCAACTTTCAGGATTTCAAGTACAGTTTTTGATGATCGTTGTAAGATCACGATTCTCTCGCTCTTTGTTACCTTTTAGAATGTGGAGGCGGCGTTAATGGTGAATGTGGGCTTGTGATGATTTGCAGGTAGAAGCATACGTGAAAGAGCATCTGAAACCGTTGTACAAAAGTGGGGTAATCAAGTCCGACCAATTCCGGTACGCAGTGTCCAAGACAGCATCTAAGGTGATGCAGCATCATGAAGATGCAACATCAGCCGATTTTCTGATTGTTGAAGGAAGCAAAGTCAAGAAGCTGGCTGATCAATATCTTCAGAGCTTCGTCCAGAAGAAGTGATACTGTACTATGAATGTATCAGGAAATCATATTGAATTTTTCGGTACAGTAGCAGAAGCATGCGTGCAATCGGCTGGATTGGTTCAAATTCGCCGCTCATTGTGCAGCACTGATCACGGCATTCAGTAATTACGTACATCCTTGTACAATCACCAGAAATTGATTCAAGAGTGCAAAAAATGCATTCTCTATATTTTATTGTACCTATATATAGAGTATCTATATCCTCAAAGTTAGACACCGGAAGAAATGCTTACTTGCTTTGCTTCATCTGTGGAGTAGAGAGGGATTTCGCCTATCAAATCCTTTTCGATGCAAGGGATCTTCATATGGCCAGGGTCTCATCACATTCACATCCAGGTAGGAAAAAAGATAGAAGGAAAACATTGAGTGTTTGTTTGGGGGCGTAGACCCCTAATTACTCTCACCTACAAACTAAACCCCAAAATTTATTTTTTATATGAAACCCACTCACCTAGATGTCAGTAATGAGACCCTAGCTACTTCATAAGTGGCCTTGGGTGGAATCAGAAGGTCTACAACTTCAAAAAATATTGAGTATTTTGGAACTCCTTACAATACATCTAACATCTTATGTATGAAAAGAAGAGAATATTTAATAAATACTACTCCCTCTGTCCGAAAATGTATGATCGATAGGCTATTTTCATTTTGTACCAAAATATTTAATTAGTTTTAAACAAGCACAAACACATCTTATTGAGCACTTCGACCATCACACTATATTGTATTGAGCCTTTAATCACCTCACGGTACCACTTCACTCTTTTTATGCTTGTATATGATCAAATTACAAGTGGAAGAAACAATATTGGACACTCAATACCAACCACCTACAGAGCATGAACATGCTTGCTTGGAGGAGTTTTGCCCAACCTTTGGTGTATCAAAACTTTCTCATTACGAGAGCAAATGTCATCAAATCACATATCGCTACAAAGCTCTTGGTGAGAGACTATCATTTCGTCTCTCAGTAGCATGAATTGAGCACTAGAATGTGATTCTTGTTGAGTCAAGTTTTGCCCCTTGACGTGCTAAAACTTTATGATTATTGAGCAGATGTTATCAAATCATATATAGCCACAAAGCTTTTCAAGAGAGCTATCCATCCACCTAGGATCATGCTTTTAGTTATGACCTTAACCCCACGAAGTTTGCGATATCCATGGAACATTCTAAGACAAAGGGAGTATTACTAAGAGAGATCAATTAGAATAATAGCTGACAAAACTACAAGGTACCTGTTGTCCCGCAGCCGAAGCTCTTGATTTAGTGCTCTTTATTATGTTGTCGAGGATAGAAAGTATGGAATAAGCTCTCATTCCACAATATAATACAGAGTACTTTTTTTCTATTGGTAGGTTATTCGTGCCCTGTCTCTGGTTCCCAATTCTCCATCCTCTAGTCCGGTTTCCCACTCTCTAGTCCCCGTTCTCCATGGTCTATTCCCCCTTCTCCATCCTATGTTTCCTTACTTCCGTTCCCGATTCCTCCTCCCCCAACTTCCGTCCTTGGGTTCTATTCTTTGTTACTCGTTTCCCATATCTTATTCCTTTGTTCTCCTCTTCCCTTGTTCTCCGCTCCCATTCTCATGTTCCTCATTTCTTATCACTTTGTTTCCTAGCTATGGTAATTAGATTTGATGAGCTCTAGACAACAATCAAATACCACTTACCCGAAACTCTTCAAACCCTTTAATACTCTTCATGTCCTGTATGCATGACTAATAGACAATAATCTCGTGAGATATTTGAATTCAAAATTCAAGAAAACATCTACGAATTTGTAAGATATTTGAATTCAAAATTCAAGAAAACACTCAAGTGTGATCAAGAAATGTAAGATTCAAATTCTGTGCAATGGTAAGTACGCCAGGACTGGTGGCCGTTTGTGCGGTGGTAAACATTCGCTCTCATCCACCCACTCTACTACCGTGGCGAACAAGGAGCTCTCATCACCGCGCCCTTGAATCTCCACCACGCGCACCTAATTCTTTCTCGCAAATCCATGCCCCACAACAGAAGTCGATCGTAACCCCTTTAGGAGTCTCCGAATTTTTGAATATTCATCGAAAACTCAATCCCGAATTGTATTCATCTCAGGTCGGAGCTCAAGAATCACGCATCTGGAGCTCAAAGGGTCTTCCATTGCTTACTCCGAGGTCTTCAGAGAGTTCTCAGATTGTTCGGAGATTTTACGGAATTGAAGGCTGCATTGAGTCTTTGCCATTTTGTACAGGTTGCTGTATCAGCGAGTTTGGTGTTAGGCTGGGTTTAGGATCTGGGACTGGAGTAGCGATGGCGGCGGCCCCGGCTCACGCGCCGACGTACAGCCTCAAGTCCACGCTCGCATTCTCCTCCTTCGACTCCTCGCGGGTAAATTCAAAAGGTTTCTCATCATGCGCGTCGGTACGCATCCATCCGCGTGTAGGAAGAGTTAGGGCAGGGTTAGAAAGCGAATCTTCTGCTTCTGAGGTGAAGGAGAGCGTCCAACGACCTGTCGTGAG
Source organism: Bryum argenteum (assembly GCA_037043015.1). Taxonomy (NCBI): domain Eukaryota; kingdom Viridiplantae; phylum Streptophyta; class Bryopsida; order Bryales; family Bryaceae; genus Bryum; species Bryum argenteum. The sequence continues at coordinate 3,796,966 of CM073324.1, forward strand.
ACGGCGCAAGCCCGTGTCCACTCCCACCAGTCCCTCCCTCTCTGACCCCGACGACCCTGCTCTGTCGCTCGAGACTGTGTTAGTGGAAGACGAGCGCGTCTCCCTTGAAGGTGTAGGTCGTGTTGACCGTGAATCTGCATCCTCAAGCTTCTCCTGGGCGTGCGTTTACTAAACTCTTGCAATACTCAGTAAATGTTTGCAAAGACTAGAATGTGCTGAAAGAATTTTGAAACTTCAGAGACGGTCGATTGTTCAATTGATTTGAGAATGGTTTCTATACTTAAGTTAGTGATGAGCATTGTCATGGTGGATGCAGTCGTGCTGGAACACTAGCTGCGGGTGATCTGGTGGCTCTAGTCACCTTCGCTGTCATTGGGAGAGCAAGCCATGGACTTACAACCTTGAATTGGGATGCTCTACGGACGGCTGATCCTTTCATAGCAGGTCTCAAACTTTACTTTCAATTTTATTGAAATGTTCAGAACATAGTAGCTGATCAAAGACGGTAGTAATGCACCGGAGACTGTATCGTTCTCCAGATGTTTTAAATTTTATTTTGAGATGACCTAAAAGTGATTCTTGATCAGATGTCAGGGGTTTACCTTTTTAGATTCAGCGTATATCCATTATTGTCGTGATTGATTATGAATGTATGAAACTATGGGCTGCATCGTATACATTGTCGTGCCCTGCATCATAGTTTTGTAATTGGAAAGCCTAACACTAGTTGCTTCCTCTACGTACAGGATGGCTTCTAGGGTCTTATTTCCTGGGAGGTTACGGTCCTGACGGCCAAGGAGTGAATGGTGTATCAAGAGCTGTTACTGCCGCCCTGAAGTCCTGGGCTGTGGGAGTTCCAGTGAGTTTTCTCAACTTTACAACAGTTTTCTTGCAGTTGAGAAAGGAAAAGGATATTTGTTGACAGTGGTTAATTGCGAGCATAAGTATGTATTCTGACCACTTCGGTGCGCTTGTGGCAGCTTGGACTTGTCATCAGAGGCATAGTGACATCTCATATGCCAGCACAAGCTTTCATTCTGGTTTCGATGGGCAGTCTGCTAGTTCTCATGGTTGGTTGGCGAGTTGCATATGTGTACGTCTTCGCAAATGGCGGTAACGTAGTCGAGTCGAAACCCGCCAATCGCTCCGGAGGTGTCTTCGAGTTTCTTGAGGTATGTCTGTCACTGCACTGGTCTCTGTAACAAAATCTCTGTGCTCTTTGCCAATCTAGGAATCTATGCATTTGCTATCAAGAGGTGCTAGTTCAAAATGTCGTTTGTGGTTTGTCTTCAGCTTTTGACGTCGCTGGTGAGAAGGTGGTAAAGCATCGAAGGGCGTCCACGTTACATCGTTGAATGTTGTTCACATTGGAGCGGGCATCTACGAGTTTCCCGCCTATTGATCTAAATTTTGTATCAGCACGGCTACGTGAGGCAAATTATAGAGACGTGAGAAGTAGAGACCAATGTCAACATTCATATTCGCCATACTAGGATTGACACATGTCAGGTGGTCCTTTTATACCGACCAGTACGTTGGAATGTTGCAGCAGTCACCGCTTAGAAACAATTTTGTCATTGAGATTTGTTACAGACAGACCCATGGAGCCTGTAACCAGACATGAATGTGGAGACTCGGATTTCTGTGTATGCACAGTTTTTCATTTGCATGTATTCTAGGAGCTATAGTGCTGAAAGTCATGGTTCTTCTTTCTCAGCATTAGTGAGATAACAATGCTGAGCAGTTGCTGATTAGAATTTTGAGGGACCCAATTGTTCGAGAACTCACCAATCTAAGGGTGTCTTTTCAACCTCGAGCTGATAGTCGATAAGCTGAAATCCTATACAATGCGCTCGTCGACTATCTGAATTTCAAGTTTGAGGTAATCCGTAGTAACCATGGGGCGTAACACTGTTTATCCTTCTTCCAACCTCGAGCTAATACTTCTTAAGCAAAAGTTCTATACGATGCGCACGTGACTTATCTGTCCTCCAAGATTGAAGTAGCCTGCAGTTAGCATCAAGAGCAAGGGCCGTTATACTGCTTCCCTTCAGCACGCTGGAGCGGTAGAGACGAGAGAAGATGGCAAAAGCGGGACTATTGGGGTCCAGCGATCATTTGAATTATGTCCAATATAGCTTCTGGGTCATCGTTTCTGTATACGAGATTTCGAAATTCCTCCACATATGCTACCTGCTTCAAATTCTGGGCAATGCATTCAGCACACGCCTTTTTCACTAAAGGTGCATCATACAAGCGTGCTTGTTGTAGAATCTCCAGCACGTTGGAAGGATGAACTGCAGTTGCAACTGCCATTTCACACACCCTCTTGAGGTCGGGAATGTCATACTTGTGTGCAGCAGTCAACAGCGCCATCCCGTGCTCCTTCATCACTTTCGTGTCATGATTCCCTACAAAAACACAATGGCAAGCATATGGCAATTACAGATCCACATGTGGATAGTTATTCGATGAAAGCTCCTTAACTCTCAACATTTGGAGAACCTGCTTCCTTTCTTAACAATGAGGTATTAAGATGTGGAGCTATTTAAGTACAAATCTGCGAAACCACTTAGCACAGGTCTCCTACGTGATTCCGAAATAACCCAAGATGATTGACAATAAGCAACCTGATTTTCCTTCAAAAATCTGCCGCTGTAGCCATGGCATGCTTACAAAGACCAACCTATTGTGTGAATAAACGAGGTGCTGTTGGTGACATTGGTCAGGACCATAGGCTTTTACTAATGGCATCAGAAGTCTTAGATATTAGTGTTACCAGCTCTAAGCCATTCTAGGCTGGCGATCCTCTGCTTAAGTGTAACAAACAACTTGATCAAAGATGAAGAATTCTTACCTGTGTAGAGGTAGAGCAGAAGAGCGCGCATGGCTGGAGTAGGCACATCAGCAACACGTATAAGGGCACACGTCTTCTCCTCTAGTTCATGTTCGAACATTGCTCTGAAAACGGGGGACCTACTAGCCTGACCACCACCAAATTCCGGTTCAATACATTTCAACAGCAGCTAAACCTAAATTCTACCAGTAGAAATTCAAACTTCCACCATACTGTAGATGACAGATCCAACAAGAATCCGCAATATGGCCTACAAAGCATGTTGTTACACAAACAACCTACAAAAAGAACAACAATTCGAGAATGTACAGAGACGGAACGACTTCCAGAGACCTATTTGATTATCCTAAAACTAGACATTATGGAGGTTAGAAACTGTGATCCAATTCTCAATTGTTGCCATATCGGCAGAGAAAAAATCGCTCCTCATCGTAGACGTAACAGGAGAAGTACTGGTGCAAGGATTTGCGTAGAACCCTAATTGTTAGGGCTAAGACGGGCGAGGTAAATTACTCACAAGGACAGCACGATGAGCGGGTGTTTTATCAAAGTCTCCGGTCTCAATCGTAACATCGGCATGAATACCTTCCAAAAGCATTTTCCGGAAAGATTGCAACGTATCGTCCAACCGCTTGCTGGCGGCTTTTTCCTTCTGCAGATCGGCCTCCACAACCAACATCTCACTCTCCAGATTCCGCCATCGCTGCTCGTTCCGGAAATCGCTTTCCGATCGCACATCGTAGCATGTGTGACAGTAGGTCACGTGATCTCCAATCAGATTGCCGCATTGATAACACATGCTCAATTCGCTTCCACCACTTCCACCTGCCCCTACCCCTGCCCCTACCCCTGCACCTGCCGCGCCCCTTCCGCCGTCCATCATCCTGCGGAACTTCGATTTGGGAACACCAAGAAGCATTTCCCGCCGCTCCTCTTTCATGTAGACATTGGATTGAATGGCGGAATTGTATCGCGAAATGAATGAAGCTCCTGACGGGTATTGAAGGATCGGGTCCTGAGAAGCTTGAATTCTGAGTCTGCTGCTGATTCGCTCTCTTGTTGCCAATTCGTGCCCCCGGCTCTCCGCGAAACCCTGGTGCTTGAAGGCCTCGAACGTGAGGTCCAAGGTCTTTTTGTTTCGTCCGTCCCTTCAGCTGATCGTCCAACTATCGTTCGTCCGATCGTTTTCAGTTGAAAATCTCGAGCCTCCATTAGTACTTTATTAGGCGCACAGTACCCTATGGCGAAACCACCTAAAGGCGGGCACCTAAGATTATTGACTTTATGAAAATCTAACCTCCCTTGCATGTACCTCATGCGTACATATAGGGTGACCGCTTCTAGGCCTCTCCTTCCAAAATTTGTATTTAGTTATGTGTTTATTTTGAAAACCACAAAAATAGAGAAAGTTAGTCTTTTCCTATTCCTTATCCCTGAAAAATATATATTCACTCATTTCTCACTCCAAGTATATAGATTCCCTCAATTTTCTTGAAATGCACAACAATAGGTGGTTTCACCATAATTCAAATTCCATCTTGAGGCAGTTTTTTTATGAACTTTTAAAATCTTAAATTCACTCCAAAATGATCTGCATTTAGAATTGAAAATTGTAGTGAAATTACATTGGAAAGTACTTCTATATCACAAATATTTAAACTTTTTTTTTTTCAATCATGAATTAACTTTTATATGTTAAATTACCACCTCCTATTGAGTGCTCTCACTTTTGCTTCAATTTCACTATTTATTTTAGTATAAAATATATATTGGAAAAGAACTTTGGAGTGTACATACTTGGTGGAGGATTGGTATGGTTTCTACTTTATTCTTCGGCTTATATGGATTTCTTGGTAAGTACGAAGTTATGTCATAGCTTGTTTTAGACCTCCTATACATTACAAGTGTCCTACAAGAGATTGAATGATGATGCAAGGCATTAAGAATCATATATTAACCCCTAAGAGCCCAATCGACCATTTTATGGTCGATCCCGATTTTTGAGGAGCTGTACTTGGATAAAAAAAATATTTTTTTGGAATTTTTTTTAACATTCCAGAAGTTTGGTAAGTTGGGAACCACATCCAATTTACAGAACTCTGTTTGGATTCATAGATTGTTCATAATAAGCCTTCAAACACAAACAGGGCAAAGTTTTGTTAGTGTAAGAAAACTTACTATTTTGGGAAACTAATAAGGTTCCTCATAGGTTACTTGTGGCCTCTCTTCATTTTATCATACAATATGTGATTTTAGCCAATCATAGCAATTTCCAATTACTAATAATAGAAATTACATTTTATATTGATTTTCAAAGTTTTACTCTCTTTATTTAATTATTAAAGAAATCTTACTTATTTTAGGAAATTTAACCGTATAGATCTAATTTAGGGTTTAAGGTCTTTATACTATCTTTGGAGCGCTACTTCATAAGGGTTACCAAATTCATATTTTATAACACATCTAAGTTTTTCTTCAAACCCCTCGGGCCTTTAGGGGTTAAAGAACAATGCCCATGTCTAAAATCATAAACCACACAACTTGGCTTTTGACAATCAAATGGCTATATTCGCTTGTCATCTCAACTTCTAGCCTCCTTCTACCATCTGTAGAGTACGAAGTGTAGAAGTTCAAAGTTTTTTTTTTTTCCGGAATTGTATAAAAGTTGCTTGCTATGAAGTTGTTGTTCGAATTTTGGAAATTGTTGTTTCAAATTTCAAGTTGCTTGCTTACAAGTAGTGGTGTTGGAATTGTGAAGGTGGTGCTACTTCTAAGTGGTGGTGTCGGAGCTGAGAAGGTGTGAAGGTGGTTCTGCTTCCGGACCTAAGGGCCGGTTTACACTACGGTGGAGAAGGCCTCCGGTCTTCAAGAATGCTTGGCCAACACATGGTCATATAAAGCAAGTGGTGAATGTGACGGAGAAGAATTAAAGGCAATAAAATATTTTTGAAGGAGTCTTAACCGGTTGTAGTCTAAACACCTAAAGGAGAAGTTTCACCGGAGAAGTCCACCGGTGAAGAGAAGTTTACCAAATAGTTAAAGTTAGCTATGATAAGAAAAAAGTATATCTCCTTACATGTACATTGTTTTAAAAAAACTGATCAAAAATTATATTCATGAAAATTTGAAATATATATGTATGATAATTTTATTTAACTTTGTTTCAATTTGCATATCAATTGTGCTGTAAATAACAAGTTTTTGATACATCATTACTTTCAAATTCTTAGATGACATCACATGGTAATATTGTGTTAAAGTTTATCGAGCTTTTTAAAAAAAATACCAATTTTTTTTGTCAAATCTTAAACTCATTTAGGAAACAAATGTTTTCTTGGATGTTAACCCCCAAATGGTTTGACTCATTTGTAGCAAAAAGAAAACATTCTTTAAAAAGTGTTGTAAATGAGAAAAAGTTGAAGTTTCTCAAACATCAACCATACGATTTTGTAATACACATATTGTACATCATATGGGTAAATTTTTTAATCATGAGGCCTCATATATTGTAAGCTCATAATGTATTAGTGAAAAATCCATGAGAAATTTTGTTTGCGGAAATAATGACTTTACAATGGTGAAAATTGCTTAAAAATTTACAAAGGAAAAAATGTTCACAACTAGGCTCCTTGCACAAAAATGAATGCTATAACTTCCTTACATCTTGGATAATATTAAGGTTTCTATTAGAGAAAATAGATCCAAATTGGTCCCAACAAAAACTTTAGAATCCAACACTGGAGTGGCTGGACTAAATAAAAACCTTGCCTCAAAAACCATAAAACTTTTAAGAACGAAACATAATCATATCGATTAGGAATTCAAATGCATATTCGTAGTTTACTAGAAAACTTCAATTATCCATTTCAAAACCATGAGGTGAAGTAAACTTCACATTTTAAATAAAACCCCATTCTTTCTACAACCAAAAACACACATTCAATTAGGATAGTATGAGGAATATAAAAACATTATTTACTAATTTTACCTATCTCGTAATTAAATAAAATTCACATAGATAGAGATGGAAAAAAAATGATCATGTTCTGATTAATGATATGTGTATGGTTATGAAGTGCAACCGCATGCGCATGGGGGCATCATGAGGTGAAAAAATTTACAAACAGTCATGCTTAAATGGGGTATTTTTTTATACTCTCAAAATAGTGATGTCCTTGAAATCCGACTTTATTTCCTTTCTATAGTGTTGATTTTCTTATAATGACTCTCCCCAATAGTGAATGTGCTTCTAATACATATAATTTAAAATTTCAATTGATGTTCTCCGGAACAGTGTTTTCTTGTCCGACCTCTTGAGGCCGGACAAGAAACTCCACCTCCGGAGAACTCTTTTTTCAAAAAGTGCCGCCACATAGGCGGCCATGTCATTTTATCATCCATTAAAAATGTTCACCATCATTGCTTTCTTCACCTAGTATAAACACCCACCGGTCAAAAAGCATGCTTTCAACCAATCACAATCAGGAATTCCCCTTCTTTTCATGACCGATGGACTTCTCCACCGAAGTGTAAACCGGCCCTAAGACATGATGTAGCCCACAAGCTCCTTCAACCCTTTCTCCCCACCATGGAGTGACTGAATAGTCTCGTTAGGCGTGCCTTCGCATCTCCAACACGAGTAAGCGTTTGTAGCAGCTACCAAGGAGGATGGAGGAGGGGTAATGAGCCTCCTAATTTTTTGATGTATAGACATTAAATGCCAAGGAGTAGGCTTCCAAGGGTGACTTGGGGTCGCAAACCTCAAATTTGAATTCAAAATTATCAAAAACAGCCTTGGGAGGTCCCCACGGATTCTAGGGTGCCTCCTTGGTAGCTACCACAAACCATTGCCCCTCCAACACCACCACTTGGAAGCAACACCACCTTCACAATTCCAACACCACTACTTGTAAGCAAGCAACTTGAAATTCGAAGCAACAACTTCATAATTCGAACAACAACTTCAAACTTGATAGCAAGCAACTTCTAAAACAATGCACTAACTTTGACTTTAACTTCTACACTTCGTACTCTACAAATGATAGAAGAAAGATAAAAATACCAACGTAATGCTAAAAGGAATAAGGATGTGTGGTTTGAAGAGAAGCCATCCTTCTTAAATACAGATATTATTAAGAACTAATCAACTTAATAAGTGAGTTGATGCGAAAGTCAACGATTCCTTCTAATTTACACCTTTATTAAGAACTACTCAACTCAATAAGTAAGTTCATGGGACAACCAACGATTCCTTCTTATTTACACATATTATCAAGAACTAATCAACTCAATAAATGAGTTGATGCACCAGCCAATGATTCCTTCTTATTACAAAGGAAATCCACAATTAGTGTAAGCGGCACTTAATAATTAGTGTAAAAAAATAGAGTAGACAGAAAATTAGAAAAGGTTTATTAGTTAAATATTGCGGTAAGAAATTGATGTGATTGTAATATATAAATGAGGCTAGTAAATCACAATAACCCCAACTCCGTTAAAATGGCACTATGCCATGTGCCATTTTGTCACGCTAGATCTTACATTTGTGCTCATATAAAATGGTATATTCTGTAATATCACAATTTTTTGTTATATCACTTCTTTATATATAGTGTCACTCATTTTCCCTAATATCACCTTAAAATTCTGTTATATCACATGGTTTTTGAACTACAGTTCAGAAAGTTGAGGTGTGCCATTTTACCGGAATAATGCCATTTTAATGGAATTGGGGTTCAATCTAAAGCTTCAAAAACTCTAAAATAGGATAAGATGCTATAACACACAAATATGATTAAATTAGGCTATAATATAGAACTAGAACAAGGTTAATCTCTAAATTCAACTAAATACACAAAACTTTGAATAAACATATAGGATTAAGTCGTTTGTACGGCTCACATATCCCTCCATTTTAGAGCACCCAACCTTAGTTGCATCAAAACGACTTTGTTCCACTAAAAGGACATGTGCACCTCAACATTCTCAATGGCATTTCAAAAACCACATGTCATTACAAAATTTAAAGATGATATTACAAAGTATGAATAATACTAGTAAGAGTGATTTTATAGTATAGAGGTGATATTACATAATACACCATTGTGTAGGCGTACAAATGCAAGTTTTGGTGTGACAAAATGGCATTTGGCATTGTGTTATTTTAGCGGAATTATTAAGGATACTGTACTCTCATTTAGAGCATGTCGAGCCGTGCGCTCTAGGTCGTGCCACTTGGCTGAGTCAGAAGTTCGGAGGCGCCGCTGGAGCAGACGTGGATACCCCACCCCAAGCCGGAAGGCAAGGCACGCTAAAGGGACGCTCACCAATCACACTTTGAGACAAGTGTTTATAACAGAAATTATTTTCTGCCAATAAAGTTTCTGCCACGTGACACTCTCCCATTGGTTGATGAAGACGCTAAAATGTGAGTGAAGGCACGGGATAACTTTGAGTTATGGTGTGCTAAAAATTAACCCTCTTAACCAAGTTACAGGGGTAGTGTGTGGGCCGTGGTCCCTCGCACACCAAACAAGGCTCCACTCTCCGACCCATAGTGCGGGCTGGGCGTGCTCTTCTATCTTGATGCCGTCGTGGATCGGTCGCAAAGATGCGTGTACAATCCAACTGGGCTACCATGCCACCACCTCAGTGGGAGCGCAGACACTCTCCAAAAGCTGAAATGCAGACACTCAACAGTAGAATTTCCATTGATGGTTCATCCACTTGCTACACGACCTATTTTAGAACTTCGGTGATCACTGGCATTTCACTGTTCATAGCAACCTGATCTCTTTCACGATGTTGCAAAGTAAGTTAGGGACGCTTTCCATGAGGAGTCAAGTCTAACAAATTTTCAAGCCAACTCTATCACATTTTGAGTCCAATTGGCTCCATGGACCACTTGGAGAATACATTAAAAAATCAATGAAGTGAGGGTTAATTCCCCATGTATAAAGCCCTTGGGGCTGATTTTTAAAAGGAAAAAAAAGACCGTGGGGTCAATTCGTATTATTAACTACATTCCATGCTTTTGATTTGTTCATATTAGAGTATTTTAGTACATAACTAGCGGTTGGCGCTTGCGTTGCAACGCATTAGTCCAACCATTTTAATGTGGTTTTTATATTACACAAAAGGAAAGTAAAAAAATAAAGAAGGTAACAAAAGAATGTTTGCATTGGAAAATATACATTCATTGAATTGTAAAATCAAAAGTATAACCTTTTTCAATTGAATGATACATTGCTTCATGGGAGACAATATAATTGAACACCAAAAGAATGCAATATGACCAAAGCAGACATTCCTCAAACAAAATCTTAACATTTTCAAGTATGATGCAACAAACGGCGCTTCATTTCGATCATTTTTGAGCAAAATGTGAGTGGTAAAAGAATTGAAGTGGGGAGCGAGGTTGCAACAACTTTCATCCATAACCTATTTTTCATCCATTGCATCCCAACATTTTTTCCATTCAATGCGCGATTTTCATCCACTGTGAGATTTGTCATCCCTTCGCGATTTTTCATCTATCGCACATATTTTCATCCAGTGTGGATGAAACTGTATTTTGAGCAGAATTAATTTAACAGTGAGTTATTATCTCCCAAAATACATATTTTTTTTGAATTCTGACTTCGGATTTGAATTTATTAGGTGCATTTTCATCTTGAAGAATAGAAAAAAGATTGTGACAATTTTTTCAAAAATCGACATTTTATAGCGTCTTCAAAAAGAAGAATTTAGAGTCTAAACTTTGAAGGCTTGAGAATATGTTCATCACATTTGTTTTTATGCATGTTTTTTTGTGTGTTACATGTCAATTGTGGTTCTTGACCGGTTATGTATAGCAATCTTCATTTACACAACTTGTAAGATGTCTCATTTGAAACAATTTGAAACAATAACATGATAATGATAAACACCAAAAGAATACAATTGGATGGAAGGGACGTTGCGAAGCGTGCATGAACCCTAAACATGCGAGTTTGAAACAAACTCTTAACTTTTCCATCCACTTGTTTGGTGTAAAAATTAAGAGGAATTAATAATATATTATACATGACAATGTCATGTAAAAACCTCATGATAAACAACATTTTTCACCGTTCTCACGGCTTCATTGTTGTCATTGGCAACCTTAATGTTTGCAGGATGTCTACCACGAGACAATGCCACATATAATTGACCATGGCTAAATACTTCATTACGAAGATAAATGCTGACTCGATCATATGATTGGCCCTGCGATTTGTTAATTGTCATGGCAAAAGCACCGTGACAGGAAATTGTTTCCGGCAAAGTGTGAATGGCAAGCGGCTATCATTGCAATGATGGGTGATTCTAGGAATCAACACCTCTTGGCTACGATAGCGTCCTTCTACAATTTTGCACAACAACACACTGGAAGACACTTGCAAAATACGCAAACGACTACCATTGCACAAACCTTTTGCCGGATTCAAGTTCCTTACCAACATCAAATATTGACCACATTTAAGATCTAATTGGTGAGGAGGCAAACCGCTCAATTGTAAAGAATTCAAAAACTCTACGGGATAATGATGAGCATGTTCATCATTCTCGTGAACAAAGTCAGCACTAAAACATTGATGCACATCACCGGGTAAACGATCGGTAATTTTTCGGTTGATTTCTTGAGCATCATCATTTCGAACAGCCAAAATGACACGTTCAGAAAAATCAACCGGATCATCAAAAATAGCATCAATGAGACCATCTAAAGAATTTCCAGGAGCAACTAATTCGGGCGGTAAATCTACCTTTGGACCGGTTTTGCCTTCACCAATATCTAGCAAAAATCGTTGAAAGTCCGGTTGACTTTGCAAACGCATGTTAGTGGTCAGATGAAAATGTTGCATCAGTGGAAATAAATATGAATGTCGCAAGCAAGCCTCAACAGTTTGCTTGCGACCTCCACGTACAACTACAGGCAAAGTTTGGCGAAAATCACCACCATATAAAACTACAACACCACCATTTGGAAGCATCAATCCTCGAAGCATTGCACATCAGAGCTTTCTGAGATCCTTGTTTGCTTTCTCTCCGGCTCGAAGTCAGCCCTCCACTCCTCTGGCTGTACAACGGCGACGCACGACACCAGTTCGGGTACGTACGTCTTCTCTGGATCCTATTCACTTCAATTGAGTTCTAGACGAGCTTGCTCTGTTTTCTTTCAACTTTGTCGGTATACTAACACGGAGAGCAATCTTCCTTCTTCTTTGTGTAAGCAATATTAGAGCGTCCAAAATCCATTAGCCTGGTGTAGTTTGCCGCTTTCTTTCTTCTTTTTATTTTATTATTATTTTATCAACTAAAAAAATCAAAAATAAATCATAGAGAGCTCGGATACCCAAAATGGCTTGGCAGAGGTATTTTGGTGCTTGGTATGCCCTGTTTCGAGAGTTGACACTCATTAACAATCTATGCCTTTTCGCAGATTCAGACAGAGAATCGTCTCCATTCTAAGCATCGACAACAACTATGGGTGCATTCGGGTGTGAGCCCTTGCTGATACTAGTTCTCGTTCTGGCCAGTTTCCAAGCATGTTCAGCGGCCAGGAACCTGGACACTGCCCCCATCGACTTACCTGGGGTGATAGGAGTTTGGGATCCGATTAAGTATCCAGCTAGTAAGTTTCGAGACGAGTCCGTGCGGAGGTACTTTGGGGTGTGGCCAGAGAATTTGCCACACGTGAAATTTTACTGCTACTGTGAAGACCCCAGTAACGTCCCCAATTCGTCGACCCCATACTACTCACTCAGCAATTTCACTTACAGTCGTTCTCAGGGTCGGTTGGACCCCCGACCTTACTTCGATTTGGGTGTGATTGAGCTTTATCAGCCTTACTGGAAGCACTGGTTGTTCTGGAAAGTCGACACCAGGATGCTCACCTATCCCGTCAACTGCGAGTACAACGATCTACACGACCTCTTTGCTTACAGGTAAGCACCATTTCTGAATGCTCTTTCACATCTCTACCACTAGTTCGCGAACCTAATTGAAGGTGATACTGCAGGTTCTGGAAGATTACGATGAAAAACGGCGTGGTGGCGGCTTTCGTGATGCAAGGCATAATCCAAGTCATTGTAGCGGTGGTGGTGACGCTTAGGTGGGGATATCATTTAACATTCAAAGTTGATAACAAGGAGCGGATGGATTACATGAAGGCGTGGTTCTGGAAATTCCACTGGGGAGATTGGTTTTCAGAAGTGATCCATCTGGTGCTACTAGTGCTGGTGGGCTACTCAATGATGGAAGCCATCGGTTACAGCGACGTGCACAAGTGGCGAGCGACGTCGATGTACAACGCAGGTGTGATATACTCGTATCTGAGGTTTTGTGCGATACTGTCATCGATATTGAGGCAGATAGCATACGCCTGGATGGATCCCAAGAAGATTGCGAAGTTCGAGCGACAGAAAAAACCGTGTATGCAGGCGAGGATCTGGAATTCCCTGAGAGACATCAGCGATGACTGGCGGTGGCAGCGCGTGTTCGTCCAACTCGGAGTGCTGGTGCTCATGGGGTCTTACTTGTCGTTTGTGGAAGATGCCGAAGGGAGTGGAATGGACCAGATCGCGGGATTGGTGTTGGCCGCCACTGTTGTGGCATGCATCTGGTAATTCGGTGTTACTGCCGTCGTTCTGATTCGCTCCGTTATGCATATCCTTGCGCAAGTCTTTCCTGCTTTCGCTAAGCTTGCTCAAGGACGGGTGTCCCCTGGTCCTGAATCCCCCACACCGGCAGAGCGACAGGATCGTGAATTGCTCTGTACGCAGTGTCGAGAGCGAAATGGCTCCAGTGCTGAAGTGTGATGAAGCCAATTCCCCCTAAGCAAGAGTAAACACTGCCCCGCCCCGGGCAATCCTTGCTGGTGTGCTTGTTGCATAGCTCCGCCTAGAAAGAAATTTCTACTTTGATTGCCAAAAGATATGGAAAAGAAGAAAAGTATGAAAACTGAAAATGATCGTACAGTTTCTACTCCATGTTTCATAGCCGGCAGGATTTGGTTCAGATTTTCCTCAGAGAGATACAACGGTAGCATTCGAAACATTCCCGGTTGACAAAGAAAGGCTCAGATTTGGTGTAGAGAGCTTATCGGTAGCTCTCACTTGACATGAGTGAGCATTCAAGTGGCTCCTCAAAAATGTACTCATTCTTGCAGATTTTCAATTGATTGAATTGGAAAGAGCTGTTGAATATTCTGTTTGCATCAGGGTTTTGTTCCAGGGCTTGATCGATGAGCATATTGTGAGTGTGGGCGGCCCACAATAACAAAAGATCATACACCAGCATAAGAGATATCGATCGAATCACCAGAAATTGTGTCGCAGTCTCATCTGGAAATGGAATTTAGTGGCAGTCACTGACAAAGTCTTTCCATGGACACCTGGGAAGCGGTAGTCAAAGGGTAACAAAAGCAAAAGGTAAAAGATCACTTGGAATCATCTCATGCAGCACGCTTTCTACTTTCCATGTGTTTTTGTAGAAATTGATATAGCTTACCAATCTCATGATTTCATATTCAAACAACTCTGTAGTATATGTACCTTCTCAACTCCATGCAGAATATTATAGTGGAGTCTATATGGCTCAAAATCTACGGAATACTAAAAACTATACACTAACTTCATACAAGCACAAAATATATTACCGCTCCCACCTCCAAATTTTTAAGTATTCATGGTGTACATGGTTCTCTGTAGTTTCAAATACACTTAAAGATTCCAAAGTTTATAACTACCCTGGCTAAGAGAAATTGAGATATAATAATTCCAATTGATCCGAATGCTTATATACTCTGCACATCATGCAAAAATGGCACTACAAGAGTTTCAAGAATTTATGACCATGGGCGTTGTCATAATGTTCGGAGCGAGTAAGAGTGAATGAGTGAATTAATGATTATGGGTAGTCATTTGAGAGTCAAGTTATGATAGGTTGTGGTCTCATATTGCATGCTATGACTCTTTGTAATGACATGTGACTACGAACTGTCATAACATGGTTGTAAGATGAATATCGATAATCATATTTACACTCATTTACTTTTAGTTGATCCAGACAATGTGACTATACCCATAGTCAGAAAACCTTAAATCAGTTGTGCTATCGATTTCCTTGCCACTCTCCGATTATGGAGCTTCCTACTTTAGTGAGGGTGATTATGAAAAGGATTACGGTAGTGAGGGGGCAAGGGAGGCTAACGTGACGCACAGGGCAGCCTATGAGAGAGCTGGCGGGCGTGCCGGCGCGGCACGGCCCTGGTCTTCTTGCTTCCAAGGCAAGGGGAACGATCCATCACTGTCGTAACATCGAATCTTCCAAATCCCGGAAGAATCACTAACACACCCTGCAAACAGCAATTCTCCCATCCCACACAAACACACACTCTCCCCCCCTCAATCGACCCAAACAAACCAACTCCTCTCCAAGGGTTTCTTCTCCCTTCCTGTTACAAAACCTCCACTTCAATTTCTTCTCGTAACAACAAATTGTACAGTGTAATTGCTGCTGGTAAATTTAGAATACCCACTTTTTGGTTTCGTTTGTCGCGCCTCCTTTCCTTTCCGTTCCTCGAGTGCCGAGACAGAGCCTTTGATTCCAATTCCTTCAGCTGCTGGGTGGGTGGGGGTTTGGAGCAGCAGAGCGTGGCGGGGGTTTCGTTTCGTGAGACAGCAATTTGTGGGCGTGAGTAAGTTGCTTACACTCTCTTCTCCCTTCCTCTCTACGTTTGAAATTTCGTTTTTAAACGGGGTTTTTTCGTTGCTTTTGGTTTACAAAGCGGTTGCACTTAAACGGATTCAATTGACCTGAAATTCGGGTTTAGCCCAAAGTTGTCTATCATGTACATTCCGCGACCTCGTCACAGCAATTCTTATGTATGAGTTTCGAGTTTCTCACAATTCGCTGGTGTAATACGCAATTGAGCGGGGTGGTAGTTACTATGTTACCATCCTTGCAGTTCCGATTCTCTCAAAGAAGGGTTTCATGCGAAAAATTGGACACTACTGTTTGTCAGCCTTTTCCAGCGCAGGAAATGTGGCGGAAAGACATTGTTGAAGCATCAATTGGGGAGAAACTTAATGGATATTGAGTGCTTCTTATGAGTGCATCGACTTGCTTTAGTTTCTTGTGGTTTATGTTTGACGAGGCTGCTATAGAATTGGTAAGCAATTCTTTTATTGAGCTGGCTGACATTCGATATACAGAATTTCGTATGTTCTGAGCCGTGGTTTGATTTGCAGGTCCATGGATTGCTATAGGTTACTTCGGACGATCATGAAGACAATGGGCAGGGTACCGTTGGGTACCAGTTGGCATTATGAATGAGTGAAGTGATGATATCACAGTGAGTAGTGGCCTTCATAAATGGGAGCAATGGGGAACTTCGACGTGCTTCCGGACTCCATCGCCATTTTGGTATTATCGAAGCTTGAAAATGCGCAAATGGTGGCTCAATGTGCCGTAGTGTGTCACCGTTGGAATATGTTGACTAAGCTAGTGGATACTCTCAATTTTGAGTCTTTCAAACTGTTGGAGAAAAAGGTGCGTCTTATCATGCACTTTTCCTTCTTGACCAGAGAATTTTTCACTTTCTCTGTTCTTTTAGCAGTTGTGATTAGGTCATTGGGAGCCTCTGCTTTTCCAGCTTTGAGATGAAGGTGATATGGCTTGATTGATCGTATCGGTCATTTGAAATCTACGATTTCTAACTTCAAAAAATTCTTCATGTCAATAGTTGGATAAGAATAGGAATGCTTCGTGCCTGGAAGCCATTGTGACACAAATGTTACTGAAAACCAACGGTATTCGAATCCTCAAGATCTCGTACCACCCAGTTGTGTGGCCTTGGATACCAAATGACTATTTCTCAGAAGACAAGGTACTCAGTTAACACCAAATTGCTCAATTCGGGTTCATGTTCTTACAGTTCGTCAAATGGAGACACTTCTAGTCTCATAAACTGACTATGCCGCATTATGGTTCACATCAATTGAAGCAAGAATACTTGGTCGAATGCTTAAGGTTTTTAAGACTGTGATTTCGATTCCACAGGTTTGTCACTGGTTGCAGCATGTGAATACTTCATTGGAGCAACTGACACTTGTAGATGCGAATCGAGCCAAACCACAGCCAAACAAGTTGCTGCATCTCACAGAATGCAAGAAGTTGCAGTGGCTAAATTTGTGTTACGGTTTCATACCCGACATGCCTTCGTCGCCGGGAAGGTTTGAACAGTTGTTGACATTGCATTTGGACCTGATATTCATCTACGATACAGCACTGGAGACGCTCGTGGAGCTTTCACCGATGCTGGAGGATTTGAAGTTGAACTCGTGCAAAGGATTGCGCACGCCGCACTTGACAGCCTTGAAGCTGACCTCCTTGGAGTTTGCCACTGACATGGACGTGGGCACTGCACCCATCACCGTGGTTACTGTAAATGCACCCAACCTGGTGACGGTTTCGCTCTGCCATGTGGAGGAGCTCATCATGGATGGCTTCTCGTTGACAAACTTGGATCTGCTTTGGCACGTTCGACCGAGTATCAGGGAGCTGCCAGTGTTGGAAAGTCTGCACATAAGCGGTGAATCGTGGACGTTGGACTCTGTCACCCATTTGATTCGGCTGGGGACCAACCTCCGATCCCTCCATATTGATGCTTTCATCGAGCGGAAGTACCCCATCCAACTGCAGTCCCTCCTCCGTCACTTGCAGGAGCTTGTCTCCCTCCACATTGGCGCCGACTTCTTTGAGGTGAGCCCGTACTCTTCTTTATCTACCGTCTATCAAGCCTTTCAAGAGAATGCTATGAGGATCACTAAATATCTTCGTCACTTCATGAGCCAAACGTTTTGGAAATTATATCACTAGTGGAAAATTGTGGTATTTCCACCAAGCTCTCCACTAGTATTTCCACCAAGAATGTCTTGGTGGAATGAGTGATCAAGCCAGGTGGAAATACCACACTCCTCCACTAATGTAAGTACGAGATTCCCGCATGCATGTGGCACCACAAGAGTAGCGATGTGCTAAGTGTTGCCCAACTATCTAATGAGGAAGACTGTTGTTCCAACATAAGGTGAAAAGGCGTACCAATATGATTATCCATACTCGGGAAGGAAGAGTACGTAGTCGGTGAACCAAAAGAGTGGACAGGTAGCACGTTACACTACAGTCAGTTAGTGTATCATTGGGACAGCAGATTATGCTAAGTCTTATGAGTCTAGTCGAGTACATGCGTCGCTCTTGGTAACAGGGAACAGGCTTTAGTGGTTTGCTGATTTGGCATGCTGTTGTGTTGAATGGTGTGCAGTGTCTACAGGCAGCGGGAGGTGCGGGAGCAGCGTTCATGCGGATGCATGCAATGACGCTGCCGAAGTTGGAGCACATAACAGCCGTGATAGGGTGGGGAAACACGGACTGCATCTCCGTGCTCGGCACGCTCCTCAAGTGTGCACCTTCGTTGCAGACTCTCAGAATCGATGCGGAAGAGCTCAAGAAATCCATGGACAACGTCCTGTTCTTCACCAACCTGTTGGGATTACAGAGGGACTATGCCCTCGTCAAGATCTCACTCGTATGTCCTCACATTCTGGTCTAATTGACGCATCACACCACATTCTGGTCTGACTAACGCATCACACCACTGTACAATCATGTAAGTAACGCTACTTGAACCTCCGTAGAAAGAAGCTTTTGTGTCATAGCCAGCGCTCAAGTGTAATTATAATGTACGCTCATTGTCTTCTTAAGCTCTCTTTGTCAGGTTCAACCAAGTAGTGTGGTCATGTAAATATTACGAGTATATTGTCACATAAAAGCAGCCTGCAAGCGCATGGCGTCGAAGAAGCAGCATAGTAGTTGATTAGTGTACACTAAAGTAAGCAACTAGTTTCTTATTTTTTTTCTGCCCAGGTATTTTGAGATGCTTTGCCCTGCTAGAGCTTCAGTCCTGCAGGTACCTGTAATTCCAATTACCTGTAACATACAATTGGGTTGGTGACGGTGGAAGACGGTGTTCTTTTGTGTTACCACTTTCACTTGATAACATATGCATATGTTTGATATTCAAGCTTATAGATCTGTGCAATGCTTAGTTAAAAGGTCACTGGTCTGGGGAAATGATAATGAGCCGTTAAATGTGCCCTAAAAGGTAAAGAGGGAAAAAGGAGAGCAGTGATCTCTGAAAGCAGGTTCAATTATGCGTCCATACATTCAGACCTTTGTTTCGTTTTTATTTATTGTATTGTGACCAAGTTATGGGGTATGAATATCCACACATAGTTTCCTATCAATCAGTTGTAGTCTTTCTTGAAGTTGTTTTCAAAGGTCAAAAACAGGTTGTGCTCTCACAGATACAATGTGATAAATTCATAGTTAATGAGATAATAGGCAGGGCCTTATTTGTTCTAACGAGTTGGTAAACTGAATGTAGATGAGGTTTGAAGTTCGTTCTAATGACACTTTCTGTTTTCTGTTAGAGAAGGAATGCGTAGAAATGATAATTGTATGTTGTGGATAGCTGCAAATGTTTCAATTTGAGGTTCTCTGTGTAAATTTTTGTATTTACTGATTCATTACTCAAGTCTTTTGTAACTTCCCCGTGAGCAGTTAAAACTCTCTTCACAATATTTCATGGAACTTATTTCGTATGAGGGAGAGTGCTCGTTAAAACTCTCTTCACAATATTTCATGTTACTTCTCGTATAAGGGAGAGTGCTCAACAATGGCTTTCTTAACCCTTTATCGTCATCCTTGTTTTGCACATGTTGGAGAAAAATTCAACCTCATTGTCTTTTGGCCTCAAATCCGCCTCAAAGATAAAACAATTTTGAGAATCGGAAACGGTGATTGTCTAGGTAACTTGGTTTAGATTTCATTGCAAAAAAGATCGATTAGATCGGGCAAAATATCGCAAAATGCCACCGTTGAGAAAAAAATGTTTTGTATTTCGGGCATGTATTGAAAATTTCGTGTTGTATTTTTAAATTTCATTGTACTTTGTCAAATCCTTTGAAATTTACCACCCCTTTTAGAGGATGAAAAATGAACAAAAATATAATTATTTTAATTTTTAATTTTTTTTTTTGTGGGAGTGGGGGGAGCCCGATGGTGCAAATTTGGGGGTTCAGGACAAAGCCCCCCCTGCCCAAGCCTTGGCTCATCCAAGCTGGCTGGCCGGGCATGCCTACGCCGGGCAGGGCAAGAGGGCAGGCGGGGCAGCCCGATGAGGGGCCAAGGCCAGGTAAGGGGGCCGGGTTCCAAGGTCGGATCCATGCAAGGGCCCTGCCTGGTCAGTACGTCAGTGGCTCCAGGGACTCGCCAAGCCCTCCAGGCACTCCCCAAATAAGCCAAGAAATTGCAATGCTAATAATCTCCAATCCCAGGGTTTGAACCTGAGGAACCACCCAATTTGTGGCATTGGACCCCTACTCCCCCTATCCTAAACATCAAATCAATGCACATTCTAGTGCTAAAATATATATTAAAAAATTGGTGAAGTAAAACAAATACAAATCACATCAAATGCGCCTAGAATGATAAGCAACAAAACACGCCCCCATACACATAGCTTTATCACAAGTTGGACAATACCATTGCCTTTTCTTGTGACATACCACACACTTTTGCCTCTTACGGGTATCTCCAACCTATTTGTCCGTGTAATGTAATTTGTTGGGATTAGAAACTGCCGCATCAACAACCATGGTTTTTGGGAGCTCACGTGTTGAATAGTTTGCCATCAATGCATTAGCAACAACCAAATTGAACTTGACATGACTTAGACACTTCTTACCAAAATGAGCCATATGTGACTTGTATATGATGTAAGAATTCACCAATGAAGTGTCCAAAATATGGAAGAGGATACGGTGCCACCATTTGTGGTTCTTACGTTGCACACTATAGTATCCGCGAAGCTGATCTTGGACATCTACTCCCCTCATTGTTTCCTGATAGTGGATTAGTATGGGACTAGAAGGCACGGAAACAAACTCACCATTATGCCATCTAGAAATATAGACTTGGCCATTATAATCAAGAGGAGAGAAAGCAGTAGATAGTAAGGTCACTGGTTTGTTATCAAACCAACATATAGCAGCCATTCTACTACTAGCATGCATTCTAAACCACAACTGGCCTCTACTCCCAGTTCGTGGGTTTATAGTAAGTGCTTGAGGCCAACCTACACGATTAGATCTACATGTACCTGTCGCATATATTTCTTTCTGTAATAAACACCAAAACAAAGTAGGACTAGTAAAGAAATTGTCACAAGTTACTATGTGGCCTTTGCCTTCATAGCCACTCATCAATAGGTTCACAATTTTGAACCCTGTAGCGTGATTATCATCATCCGATGTGGATGCACCACAATACACCTCCATACGTTGTACATACTTAGAATCACTGTTAGCCAAGCACCAAATCTTAATACCATATTGGGTAGGCTTAGCCTTCATGTATTGCCTAATAGGCGAATACTTCCCTGTATATGGTACCATCATCTCATCGACTGTCAAGTTCTTCTCGGCATCCCACATTTTGGAGCATAGAAGATTGAAATCATCTACAAGCCATTGGGTTTTAGAAATTTTGCTAAAACATGGGTCGGTTTTATCTTGCACTATAGTTTCATTGTCAACTAAATGCACACAACGCAAAATTTCCTCAAATCGTGTACGACTCATACAATTTACAATAGCACGGGTTCTCCATACCTCATCGTTTTTTGACCAATGCATGCGTGTTTGTGGCACCTTCTTCAACGCCATCACCATAAGAACTCCAAACCAAGCACGTAATTCAAGAACTACCAAAGGTGTCCACCGAATGCCACCTTTGGTTTTACCAGTCTCATCCACACTTGTAGCATACAAGTTAGTTTGCCTACAAATTCGCCTCAACATTGAAAGAGGCCAAAACAAAGAGAAAAATTGGAGAGGTTTGGTGCAACCTAGGGTGGCTTGGCTAAATCTCTCATGTTCTCCGATAAACTCTACATGAGGTAATTGAGTCAATGTGGAGTTCCACATTGTCTCCCTAAACCTCTCCTTATCAGCCATGTTACAAATCTTTTCATATTCATCATAGCCTAATCCAATCTCATTAGCCATGTCACCTCCACTAAGCAACCATTTTTTAGTGTTAGGAGTCAAAATCATAGAATCTAACTTGTTAGCCTCATCATCTTCGCTTTCACTATCATGTGGCAAATACTCCTCATCACTTGTATTAACATCACTTCCGTCATCACCCAAAGAATTAGGCACAATTCCACCCCAAATTTGCAGAACTGGCACACTAATTAGATCACCATCCTCAACAACTCTACACACGGGTTCAGGCAACACGAAACACCCCCAAGGCCCGTACAAATTTACTGTAAGCATTTGAATACCATACACTACATCAAACATGTCATTCAACATGATACCCCAAAATTCAACCAAGGTTGCACAAGGAGAGTCAGAATCGATGTAAAGCAGTGGGATTTCACTTCTAGGGACAATCACAGTTTTGCCTCTAAATCCAAGATCGTACTCAGAGTCTGGCAAAGTCAATAGCCCATCTGACCTCAGCCTAACGTTTCTACACCGCATGTTCAACACATTTTGAAATTCCAACAAACCTTGCGAATCTAAATTCCCACCCACACCGCTATTCACCAAATTCAACAATTCATCCAATTCACGGGAAGCTGCTTGTTGATCCTCCTGCTCAAGCAAATGTGCACTATGAGAACTATCACCAATCTCATGGTGAATTGTATGTCTAGATTGAGGTTGAATACAAAGAGACTTACCTGGAGCAGCTTTGTAGTGTCCTCCCCTTCCACCTCTGACAGCACCCCTGCCTGCCGAAGGCGCCACTGGATCGAAGGTTGTTGGGTTGTTGTTGCTGTCGAGCAGGACGTCGCTGCCAAGCGGGATGCTGCTGCCGAGCGCCACTCCCGACGAGGGTTCCAATCCCCCGCCCCTGAACGCACCAACAGGGCCCCTGCCTCTCCGACCAAGCCTGGAGCCCCTGCCAACGACGCCGCGAGAGCCTCTCCGACCATGCCTCGATGCCCCTGCCTCCCCGACGCTGCCAAATTGACCGTGGTCACCTTTGCGGCCATCTTCATCGCCCTCCCACACAAGGCACTGGCGAACTCGCCTCCCACCAACCTCAACCACCGTCTCGACCCTCAGGGGCAGGTCAAATTCCCCTCCTCCACTCACCTCCGTATGCGCACTGACAGCAGTAGAGGCTCTCAACGATTGCGGGGACTCTCTCTCCATGACTATGCTACTTTCAGCAGGTTTAGAAAAGTGTTGGCTCTCTTCACTGTCAGGCCACCACTCCTCTTTCAACAGAGAGTTCAACAAACTAGAAAATTGCTTTCTTTCAATCCATCCCAATTGCCTTGCTACCAAATGTCGGAACGAAAATCTCCAATTCCTTCCAAGAGGATGAGAAGGCCACACAACACTCTTAGGTTTAGGCTTCCTTGCAAGGTAAGTCTCATCAAGCATCAAGCACAATTCCTTGGCAACAATGTCTTGAAAGCAACCTAAATCCTCCTGCAACCACCTACAAATTTCCCTTTCTATCTTCAAACGGCTACTCTCTTTATTGACAGCCATTGCATGCTACTGCAAACTACCGTTGAAAGAAGCGCCCAATGTTTTTCACAGTGCCGTGAAGATAACTGTCGAACGGCACTCTTTCCTGCGATTGCCAAAAATAAACCCGTGAAGACCGTTGCCTTTGTGCCCAGCCCGACTCAAAAATTTCGAGAGAGGAAGCTGTGGCCTCCTTGCCCGTCGCTCCCCAAGCAAGTCACGGCAAACGTGAAGAAACGGTCGTGAGAAGCCATCGTTGAATTTGTTGTGTTGCTGTTACTGATCGACCTCCTGATCGGAGAAAACCGCGAGACGCAGCTCTTCATTTTGTGGGGGGTAATAGACAAGGTCGGCCGTCCCCTATGCCCGCTCCGCTCCCTAAAGCCGCTCGTTCCTGTCTCGGTGACCAGTTTGGTCACCGGTGACGATAAAGGGTTAATCTGTAGTGAAGGAACCAGTGCAAGAAATTTTTGTGCATGGGGAAGTAAAGGGAAGGATTGTCAAAGTGGATTAAAAAAATTTCGGACTCTTCTATGATTTGCTATGAATTTTTGAATGCGGTCACATAGGTGTTTCTAAAATGGTGCCCTAATTTTGCACCCTATTATGTCTGTTGTATGTACACATTACTGCTGAGTGAAGAAGCTATTATGTATCTCCGAGTGAAGAGACCTAGTGCTCCCTTATTGGTACCGCTCTAGTATGTAAGACTAGAGCTCTGGAGGGCTGGCCAGGTATTGTTGTTTAAGATCAAAAAACAACTCCTGCCTAGCTCCTAAACTACCAAGTAGTGCCTAGCTGAACTTGCACATACCCACACCAATAACAACAAGCTACCCTACATCCTACTAAGTGCCTTGCCAGACTACCGGCACCTCGCTGACCTGTGGTGGCTAGGTTTATGGCTATGAAGGCTCGGCCAGGTCAGCAACTGCCGGAGCGAGGTACCATACTCCCACGGAGCGGCAGTTTGTGGGCTTCAAAGCTTCGAGCTTTGAGCCAGCTTCGAGCTTTGAGCCAGCTTTGAGCTTCGAGCGTCAGCCGTAAATTGTGGGCCCGATGGTCACTTGGCCGATGACATGGACCAGAAATGCAGGATTTCCGGGCACTTCCGCCCGGTAGTTTTCTCTTGTGAGTTGGCAGGACAAGTCACGTTGCCTTTGCCGAAACTGCCTCTAGTGTGGTACTACCCCTCTCCTCTCCGCCAATCGCTACGGCCGCTGCCTGCTCACTGCCGGTAGTCTGGCGATGCCCTAAGCAAAATGCAGTCACAGACTTCAGACAAGAACCACCAACGGAACTCTACCCATCTTCCACTGAAGCCTATCCTCTGCTCTTTCAACTAACTACTGCTCATGTAACCAATGTTGATCAAAGTTATCATAGTAATTCTCAGTATTCTGAGGATATTACAAGATTAGTTGTGTGGTGCGGCGCCGGAAGGCATCAGTAAGAGCCTCCCAAATTCCTCATTTCCCGCAACTCCAAAGACTGGTTATTTTAAATCGATCACTTAATCACTATTCTAAAGGCCTGTTCGCACTTGGCCTCAGAGGTGGTCTTAGAAGGGGGTCTTATCTCCACAAGAAAGTGTGTGTTCACACCTACGTTTTTTGGTAATTACCGATCTTACATGGACGTCCACATGGCACACTTTAAAGAATGGGTATTAGCTAACATTTAGGAGGACAAAAAATATTTGAGCAATAGTAAGCGATTGTAAAAGGAGCACCAAAATTGGAAATATTCCCAAGTTTTCCTTACTTAAAAGTAGACTTAACTAATGTGGCACTTGGGGGCGTATTATGTATCCCCCTACTATTGATGACACCTTTACGAGCCTCATTGATGACACCTTTTTTAAAAAGAAAGCATTCCTCCCCAACTTTAGGAGGTGTTGAATTTTTATCCACGTTCTTTGCAAAGTTCAGGTGCGAACGGGCCTTAAAAATAATATGTAGTCATTCATTAAGATTGGGTTTTGATCTTAGGACACTTATTGTAAGTTCATTTGCCAACTAATGGAAGTAGTCGTTACCATAGGACTACAATCTAACTTTTCTCCTATGTATTAGTGACTTTCTTTATCTTCTTTTTGCAAGTGAATGCCTTCTTCGATGTATTTTTTTCAGGTATATAGTGAGTGGCACAAAAATCGCTCAAAATTTTAAAACACAAGTTGATTGGGAAGATGCCAAGTGAATGAATTTTGGAAGCTATGGGAAGTATGTGGAAGATGAACCAATTAGAGTCATCAAATTTTGCCAAGAATTACATTAATTGTGATTAAATTTGATTTCAACTACGCCAAGCTCAACAAAGTCCTAAAAATAACCCAACATCAACCAATAACTTCTAATTTTTTGAGAACGCACTATAAACAACTGGCGTCTTCAATTCATACTTGTTCTCCTTTGAATTCCTTCTTGTTTCTCTGATACATTGCAATTGAAATTGATTTGATCCTCGTCTCTTCTCCTTGATATTATCTTTCTTGGTTTTTCTACGTTTTTCTTGATTCTTGCTTGACTATTTCTCAGTTGTTTTTTCTTGAATCACCAATCCTCCGCGTGTCTCCGTTCTTTCAAACCTTCACACCTTCATACTATCGTATCCTCCTTCCTTGTTTTTTCTGCCCAAGATCTACTTCGTCCGACCACCCATACTGTATCACCATTCATGATAACTAACTGACCGTAGCTCCACCTCCCCACTTTTTTTTTATTAATCTAGTAGGTTCTAGTATGTTTATTACAGAAATAAAATAAAAATAAAAAGTTACAAGTATAATAATTTATTTTAATGTTATTGGAGGCGAAATTAAAACATGCACTCTATGTTAATACATAGAAGTCATTAAAGATATAACAGACGTCACTTTTAGTGCCATTCTCTACTAGTGCATGTTGAATGAGTTATAGTAGACCATGGTCACTACACTTCACCCATGAGCTCCCCTCGTGCCAATGCTGGAAGTTGGCGTCCACCATTGTATCTGCTGAAAAATGTTTGCGATAACAATAGCAAATCTTTAATCCTCAGCAAATTTTGTAGCAATCGTGGGAAGCATTAAGCATTAGCCACCCTGAAATTGTAACTTTTTGAGTGCGCGAACTGTACTGAAACAAACGTTTGGTTTTTTAGCAGCCATCTAATCGCACTAAGAGGGCAACAACTACATCTAATAACAGGCCAGCCGAGAAATTGGAATTAATTAATTTTTAAAGGTTTTCCTCTTGAATTCAATTTAAAATCTCAAATCAACACAAAAAATTTAAAAAATATTGTAATGAAATTGAAATAACATGCCTACGAGATGGTATGGTTTAGTTATTTAATTCTGCTTATTTTGGAAAATCATCTTCAAGGTCTCACTTTTTGAACTAAGAATGAAACTTAGCATAAACCAATTGTTTTAGTTTTCTAAAAATCGATGCATATACTGCTTTCAAGCATTTGATGCAACTACCGCTTTTGACTCAAATCCGAGTTTTCATGGAGAGCGAAGGTTTTCATGGAGGGTGACTAGTTGCCGCCACATGTCAAGTATCTTTAAATTCCATGCTTTGGTGCAACATTATCTATGTGCAAAGTTCAAACCATATGCTACCTATCTACTCCTGCGAAGTTCAAACAAAAAGCTCATATCAACATTGGGTACAGACCACATTCAATAATACACAAAAACAGGAATTGTGATAAGCGTCAATACCGCACCCACAGATCCCAACATCTGCAAAGTCTATATTGCGGCGCAACACTTTCTACTTCTACAAAGTTCAAACTCTATGCTGCGTCGCAGTACTATATACTCTTGCGAAGTTCAAACAAAAAGCTTAGAACAACATTGCGTGCAAACCACATCCAACAGTGCCTTACTATTTGGAGAGACAATCATGCCCCTAAGGGTACTAATTTGGAGTACCGTCAAATCCTTCCTAGCTATGTGACTATGTGCACAGAATATCTTTCACTCAATACAAGAAACTCATCACTCGATGAGCTCAGCTACCTCCTAATCAACATTGTGGTCGTCGCTAAATCAAAAAACCAAATTATACACAATGTCATCCATAATGACGAAATAACTCTATTCAATATTTAGAATTTTGTCTCCTCTTGTCAGTAAATAGTCCATATCTCTCTAAATATATTATCTTTACCACAAACTCAAAAACCTTTGGCAACAAGTGCTTGATTCAGCGACTCCTAGTGCAGAGGAAGTTGCGAATTTGGCCTCTCTGAGAACCTAGGGTGCTCATCGTAACAATATGACAACCAATGTAATACATCGATAACTAACTGAAGCACTTTGTGCATCTCTAGGTCAACCCAATTTAACCAATGATTTAAATCACTTTTGAACATCTTTAAAAACCCAAACTAAGTATTTGGAAGCTCTTTAATAAAGACCATGTAGCACTTGAAGCGGGTTGGAAAAGGAGATGTCTTGGAACTTTGAAAAGGCCAAAGGTGTTTTAGTAGATTTTTCTAGCAAAAAATACTCTTACAGATCTTTATGGAATACAAAGTTTGGAAACAAGCAAAAGAACTCACTTGTTATGATTATCATTACTGACAATGATTGTTATGATTATCATTACTGACATTGATTGTTATGATTATATATTGGAATTTTTAGGCAAAAATTTAACTTTGGAAACACCAATTTCTACACAAATTTCTTATATTTACGATAAATAAAAGACATAAATTTAAGATTTCATACAAATGTATATTTAAAATTTCATACAAACGTAAATTTAAAAAATTTCATACAAAAGTCAATTTAAAGATTTCATACGTTCTCATCTTCTGCTTCTGTTTGAAATTGACATCAAAGTTGGAAAGAATATCAATGATAGTGGGTGCACGAGCCCAGGCTAGTTGTTGTGGTTACGCTACTTCACCACATACTTGCTGAGCAAGCCGACCGTGCGAAAAGTACTTAACAAGAGAAAATGTGCAAATGAATTGTGAATGCCCCATATTAGAGTTTTCTTGCATTGACATTAGAAAGCGTTGTGACTTCAGTCATACAAAATGTGTACCGCATTGTACTTGTGTGCGATGCAAAATCATACCACAACACTTAAGGAAGGGGTGTACAAGAACGCAACGGCCCGAGATCGTGTCACGTTTTTCGGAGCAGCAAAACTTCAGCTACCGAGTCCATGACTGCTCTTATACGTTGTAGACCATAACGTCGATGGTCTTGGTCTTGGACTCTAGGCAGTACAGTTGTAGGTATCGTCACTCATAACTTCACTCATATCGCCACTCATAGCTTCCGGCAGTCTAATTGTTGTCCCGGGGTAGTTTTGCTCTCTTTGTCCACTCCTTGGTGTGTAGAGCGCAAGTCGCATGAGATGAATACTCTTCACAAGTGTTGCCATTTAGGTGGCGCTCAAATACCATCGGAACTGAGTATCCGCTACACGCCATGACTCGTGCAATACAGTGAGATACTCTCTGGCAGCAGCTATAGATGAAGTGTCATTTTCCTTAATTTTTCTCAATCTAGTAGGTTGTAGTATGTTCATTGCAACCAAAAACAAATCTAAGGATAAGTGACAACCATAATAGTTTATTTTAATGTTATTGAAAGCACATTAAAACACGCACTTTGTGTCAATAGGAATAAGTCATCAAGGACATTAGAGACATCAGTTTTGGTGCCATTTTCTACTAGTGCATGTTGGATAGAGCTATAGCAGACCATGGTTATTATACTTTGCAATTATTTGAAGAGACAATCATTCCCTCAAGGGTAGTAATCCGGAGTACCGCCACATCGATTCTAGCTACGTGATACCTTTCACTCAACATGAGATACTCATCACTGGATAGCAAACTCTATAGCAAACTAACAAGGTAAAAAGTCATAAAATCTTCCTTGAGTGTCACTTTTCTCGATGAAGAGGAAACTTTCCACTTATTCAATGTTTTTCAAAGGAAATCATGGAAGAATTCACAATTTTCTTCTACGGAAGAACTACATGAGCTCCTTGTGAGTTACTACAACGGCCACAATGGAACACATGGTCCCCGCACTATAGAAATCTTGGACGCCCTTGCGAGTTCCAGCTAGCGCACTATCTTACCTCAACCACCTCCTCGCCAGAGGGCCACAGGAGGACATTATCCCCATGCTTGCGCTAGTAGAAAGTCCATATCTCTCTAAATACTTTATATTTGCCACAAATGCAAAAACTTGTCTTCTGAAATTAGCGACACTTGCACCTTTGGCAATGTACAAATGCGGGATTCATCGAATCCTAATGCAGAGGAAGCTGCGAATTTGGCCTCTTTCAAGGTCAAGGATGCTCATCGTAACAATATAACAACCAACGTAATTCACCGATTACCTCAATGAAGCGCTTTGTGTACCTCTAAGTTCAACCTAATTCAACCACTGAATTAAATTACTTCACAACATCTTGAAAAACTCAAAGTGGATATTTGAAAACTCTTTGATAAGGACCATGAAGCACATGAAGCGGGTTGGAAATGGAGATGTCTTGGAACTTTAAAAAGGCCAGAGGTGCTTTAGTAGATATTTCTTTTCTTTTTTAAAATGCTCTAGTAGATCTTTCTACAATACAAAGCTTGGAAACAAGCAAAAAGAACTCAGTTGTTAGAATTATCATTACATTGATTGTTATAATTATATATTAAGATTTTTCGGCAAAAAATTTAAGTTTAAAAACACCAATACTTATATACACATTTTTTATATTATGAACATATAAAACCTCAATACAATAAATACTACTATCATACTTTAGACCTTATTTTTTATTAAATTATTCCTACAATGGGTTTTTAATAGGAAGTAATTATGTTGATTCTTGAGGGCCTGTGGACAATAGAACAATAAGAGGCTTGTATAGAAATAAAGGATATCTTATAAAGGATATAGGAAACAAACAACTAAACATAAGAATAAGAGACATAAATTTAAGATTTCATACAAACGTAAATTTAAGATTTCATAGATTTCATACTATCCACTAAAACTTGCTTGCAGGGGCATTAATTCATTAGAGGCCTGGAGTCCTGGGATCGTGGGGGAGTTTCAGGGGGGGCAAGGGGCCTGCATGGTATGGCATGGTGATGGTATGGGGTAGTTATGGGGGTCTTGGGTGAGTGGAGTATTGGGGACGGGGTCTTGGGGGAGAGAGTCTTGGAGGGATTTATCCCATACTGTTTGGAGCCACTTCCTCTTCCTAAAAAGTATAAGAGGGTTGGGGCAGGGCCGGATGGAATGATAATTTAATTTTAAATACACCCCAGGTCCATGTGGCACCCCCTCAAGGAGGTCCATGTGGCAAAACAGGCCCCCACAAGCTTCATTTTGTTAATTAATCAATTCAAAAATATAGACAGTGACACTATACACCTTAAGTACCTATTACATAGTATACTACATCTACAACCATGAATTTAAAGTTTCATACAAACTTTAAGATTTCTTAGGGACGTGTAGATTTCATTGGAAGTAAACAATTCAAGCACAAATTACCGACTCCGAGCAAGACCGGTTACACCGCCCAAATGCCATAGACGTCGTGCGAGTATGGGAAACGTTACCGACAATCTCCTTGCCAGCCCCCAGAATACACACGATTCCCGGCCTCCCTTGAAGCGCTCCCCACTCCGACATATCCTCCGACGTCGCCATCTCCGCCTGCACCCTGCCAGTGCCCCTATAAATCCCCATGACCTTGTCCCTCTAGCAACATTACAATACAACATTCAAGTCACAGGTACCCTCCACTCTTCACCCCTCCATTCCTGCTCATACTCGAATCCCTTGTAAAGAATACTCACACTCATGCTCTCATTCTCTCATTCTCATCTTTACAGAGGAAGTTTTCCGTGGATCTCCGTGGATGCTAGCAAGTTTCTGCTACTGACAATGGGGAGTGCACCGTGTGCAGAGTCTGATGTTTTGTGGGAGGTTTGTTGGTGGCAGGAGCAACAAGTAAAGAGCAACCGAGAAGTGGAGACGATCTTGTTGGTATTAACCTTCTTACTAAGCAAGTAGGAGAGTATCGGCAATGTTTCTGTGCTGTCTTTGTGACGAGAAGCATCGGGTGACGAGAAGCAAGGCAGCTCCCGGCAACTGCGGCCTCTGTCATGGAGGATGCGCCAGAGTGCGAGTACTCCGCGTCTTCCGTGCCTGCTTCATCCCCGTCTTCTGCACTTGGGAACGCAAGGTCATTTGCACCCGCTGCAGATGTCTACTTTAGCTTATGCCTCGTAGCTCAAAGAGTGTACATATGTTTCTGAAATCTCAGTAGCCTGCTGTGTGACATGCCTCGTCTCGTATCTGAGACAACGTGTTCATTCACAAAACATGATAACCAATGCAATTTGCAAAATTCTTCATCCGCATTGATGCTTTAGAAAATGTCTACGTTGAACATGATAATGTTTTCTCGAACAAGCTGAAACTCTTCTGTAAAACAATGTGGTAAAAGGTCACTAAGTGGGGGACTAATGTGAAAGTCATGCGGCACTTCCAGATAAACTAAATCTGGTCTATGGATTCAAGTACTTTATGTCGCTAAGGGCTGCTCTGATTGACGAGTAATTGGCTCTAACGACTCCAATGGATTTTCCCCGAATTGCTCCTTGTTTTCTGATGTTGGATCCATGAACAAAAGTCGTCCTGCACCATGATGCAAAACCGTGTCAGAACGACAAAAAGGGTGATATTGAGGCGCTTACTAAGAGCAATCCAGTAAACTGAAAGGCAAACGAGGACATGAATGTCTTTCCATTTTGGCGAACGGCGATCTCCCGAATGCGCTTCACTTGTGACGTATTAGGGTCGTTGTATATTCTGGTTTCAATATTGCCCTCAATGTAAACCTGCGTCCTGGTAACACCAACAACTGAGTATCAATAAACAGCTAGTTCTCAAAGTACGAATCCCCTGAAGCGGTTATGATAAGTATGTAACCATTGGTGTCATAAGAGTGAGATGGCTTACCCCTGCTTCATAGAGCGCAAGACGAGGTGTCCAATTTTTTCCTGATACACAGCTACTCTATGCCACTGTATGCTGCTCTTCTCTGCAAACTCTTCGGGAGACTCTTTGTCGAACATTCTACGATTGAGATGCATTCCTCCAGTGGCCACTGAGAAGATCGTCACTGCCCTTCCACTCTTCAAAACTTTTTGTACTGGCGCGTGACCAACCTCACCTAAAAGTATAGCCTGCCAAACGAGCACGATCCGATCAGTCATAGCTCACGAATATGACACCGAAGCCAATTGAAACGAGAGATGGAGGTGCTTATGATGAATACTACAACAGATCCCTGAACAATTCAACGTGAAGGATACGACTTCTTACTATTGATACATTTTGTTTAACACCTCAAGGCCCCGGAGATGTATCATCTCGGATCTTAGTAGGTGCGTGATTCTGTTTGAGCCAATACCTTGTAAACTCCACGAGGTTGATAGGTGCGAGCTGATGAATAGCCCTCAAGTGGCTGAGCTGCGGAATGATCACCCCCAGTTGGTGCAACCGCGGGAGTATCAAATGAAAAAAACTCGGGCGCGGCATCCAAAGAACTATGCTGCGATTCTGAGACTTCAGTCTCACCATCATCATATCCCTGCGTGCTGTAACAATTAGCCTTCACAGAGGCAGACCCTACAGCCCGTAAGCTCCCTGCAAATCAACGACAGGAACAGCAGTTAAACCCTAATTCACTTGCCTCCAAACCCCAAAATAAAATGTCAATCTCTTTGCTATCAATATATCAACACTTCCACAGTGCTCTCGCAGCTACAACATCATCGAATCTTCATCCGATGACCTCTAAGTTAGCGATACCATATCCTTAACCTCCTAAAGTCGAGTGTCGAGTAGCCGAAGACAACCGATCCTTTCTAAAATCAATGTGCAAATTTGATTTCGATACCTTGAGACATACTCAGTCAAAGTTTCATTTTTTGTATTTTTAGTCAAAAAGACCCGAATCGAGCTCTTTTCGAGCGTAAGGTTTAACAATTACATTCTTTTCAGTTCCATAACATTTCATCACAGTGGCAAATTTCTGAGACCTCGTGCAGCAGCAAAAATACAAGCGCAAGAATCCAAGCAAGAACACCTCTTCATTCCATAAATGTTTCATGTGAACCTTCCCCCGAAAAGTTCACACCATTCTGACAACTACAATGATGAAGAGGAATCCAACGACAACGAGCGACGAGTCCTATTCCTCGATCCACAAAACGATGTATTGCTTTCAGCCATTTTAACCCTAAAACCCTGGAGGTAAAACCTTGACGATCGAGATACTCCAAAATGAAATGCAAGGAAGAAATGCAAGATGGGAGCATCGCACATACCTCCAGCGCCAAGCGAGTAAAGCTTCTTGGCCACCGCACGCGACAGCTGAGAGGCCATCCTGTGCGTGCTTGTTTTTTCCTGCCAAAATAGTTGCACACAGTCGATCGAATTCCGCTTCTGTTCTGGATGATTAATGAACAAATGATCCGATGCTCTCTAAAATTCACGCAGGAATTGAAGTCGGCAAATGTCAAGATCGATCGCCGCCTTGTGGAATGGGAGAAGACAGGGGCGGGGACAGAGCCCGTTGTTTCGTTGGGACATATCTTCAGGTTCGTAGATTTCGAGGTTGTTGGGGGTCCTAAAGGTGCTGCTATTGCCCGTGAGAACTTCGGGTGGTAGGGTTTAGGGCTTTGGGGTGACGCCAGTTCAATGGGTTTCAAACTTCTAAGGTAAGTTAGAGGACCCTGAAACCGTTCAAATTTCTGCAAAGTGACCGAGTGAATGACCTCAGAAGTTGATTGTGGTTTAATTATGATCAAAAAATGTATTAATTTGATATTATTTTTACATTTTAGAAGTTGAGATGCCCTAAATATTTCTAAAAAAGTAGGATGCTATCGCTGAATTTTGCTTGGTGGAATGAGACATTCTAGGTGGAAATATTGGTGGGGAGCATGGTGGAGATACCTGACGTCTTCATAAGTGATCAATTTCTCCTATGTTCAATTTGTGTACATCAAAATTTGTGGGACACCCTTAAAGTGTAACACATGACAATGAGTGTTTTCTTGTCTTACTCATAGAACAAGGTTCTCAGCTTTTACCATAGGCAAGTGAATTATAGTGGTCAACACCACTCAACATGGGGACTTGAACCAATAACCACCTTACTCGAGTTCATAAATCCGAACCACCACGTGATGACAAATGGTGCAATATGATTATGCTATATTTTGTGTAAGATTTTATTGTAATTTTTAATATTTTATGAAGTGGCATATCTTGGAGGATTATTATTCATCATATTGAAATAATGTATCAGTTGTTCATAAAGTGTTTCGTTTTTACAAGTATTATGTGCGTAAAGTTTAACTTTAACAAATTGGTCTTGTCGAGGCCTCATGTGAAGAGAAATATTGTCTTATGGGCACTATTTCTCATCAAATCATATTTCTTTTAGGTTTACAAGGAACCGGGTCTTCGTTTCAGGTAGCTCCGGACTATGCCAAAAACAGCTCACTAGCTTCTTCATGACATAAGATATATAAAAGTTTCCTCCTTTGATTTTCAATTTACTCATGGTGTACATTTTAGGTTAAACATCTTTAGGTACACTCATGGGTTCCACTTCCAAAATTCATATTTGATTTGAGATGAATCCAGACTTTATTATCCCAATTAGTCTAGGATCCCACAGTCTTTGCACATACCCAAAATTGATTCCCTATATGGCTCTTTAATGGGCTTGCCAATCTAAAATAAATGTGCTTATTGAGCCTTCTACTTTGTATTCTAAAAAGAAAGAAAGAAAAGAAGATGAAGAAGAAAGAAGAAAGAAAAGAAAAGAAAAGAGGCAAGTGGCTTGAAATCCATACACAACATCACAAACCGCTCACTAGGCCAATCCTAGCAAGAGTTGCATTGTAGCTTCCACCTTCAATGTTCCACGTGCACATGATGTACATCTTACACAAAATGATTCCACTCTCAAAACTTATAACTACTTTAAGATGAATTCAGAATACATGATTCCATTTGATCCAATCTCCTACATAAATTACACATCACAAAGAATGAATTCCCTTAGCACTCCTCCAATCGAGTTGCCAATATGAGATTGAAGCTGTTAGTGGGGCACCCTTAAATGAGTGCTATAGCGTTTCTCATAACCCCATCAGCCAATGGGGTTTTTTTTTCACACTCTCTGGAATTTTCGATTTGGACCCCCAAACAACCATTTAAATAATTTTGGATTCATAAATGGAGTGTGCGGCCCCAACTTACTATAGGAGCCTACTCCTTGACAATTTGAGCTTGAGCATTAAAAATTTAGGGGCTCTTTACCCCCGCCTCTCCCTTACCCCCGAGATATGCTCGTAGCAGTGATTTACAGTGATCCCTGTTAGAGCTTTCCCACCCATCCTGAATAATCGATGAACTGAACTTATATTGTGAGTGGTGGCCCTCAAAAGTGCCCCACCCATTCTGCAAAATGGATGAACTCAACTTGTTTTGGGCTTAGAAGTTGAGGTCGACCTGTAAATTGGGGTCATTTTGAGGGGCGGAGCTCCAACCCCAAAACAAAAAAGGAGCCCACTAAAGGACAAAGGACAAACAAAGGAGCCCACTCCAAATTCTTCTCCAATTTCCAAGGTGTCAACGAGATTCATCTTACTTTTGTTTTTTCCTTGTTTTATCACCATGTATACAAGTCATGGGTGGGGCACCCGGCTTGCAAACCAACTCAACTCAAGTTATTGTGAGGATGATCCACCCTCCCTTTTCAGGGATGGGCGGTGATGTTAGTGAGCCTCCTACACTATGTACCTGGAAAAAAGCCCCCATGTACAGGAATAAAGAAGGGCTGGCTCGCCGTAGGGCAATTGAACAGGCGATTAACTTAACCCTTAAACGCCCATGGGGTCTAAAACGGGCAGCCCAAAAGTGGATCACAGCATCTTTTGGACTTGGGCATCATGAATAGTGCACTTTTTGAACTTGGGCATCATGAATGGACCAATCAATGATGAGCTTGCAACCTCCTACAAGGTTATGTACCACCCCAACCTACCTACCACAATCCTTTCAAAGCACAAAATCCTTCATACAAATTGTGATTTGAATTGTAAAATTTCACTTTTTGAATGCATCATAAGATGGTGACCAGTTTGACATCAAAATATAAGTGAAAAGTTGAGTACAGTGAGAGCTACAGGGAAGATTCTGTTGGAATCAAGCCCCTCGGGCTTGCTTGGGCATTTAAGGGTTAAGTCTCCTCGGTGAACAGGCCAACCAACAAAGTCCTCAAGTGATGACATCGAATGACGCATGCAGCGAAGTCAAAAGCTACTCAATGACATCACAACACTCTGGTAAGCAAGTGATTGAAACGGCTCCGGGATCGAAGGGCAACTTCCACAGAAATTGCCCACTGACAGTTTCTCAACCCTTGATACAGTCAATCGAGAAATGTCCAAGACCTGTCAGGCGGAAAAGAGTTAAGAAAGTATGATGAAGGCATGCTAAGGTAGAATGTTTAGTAAATGAAGTATGGGTGCTCCATAATAGGTGTTCCTCCTTTCAATTCTTTGAGCACTACATCACATGCGACCCCAATTTTCTAATCTGAGACTAAAACAGGCAAGCATCACAGTCGCCATTTTCATATAAAGTCAACCGACTTCTTCCCTTGTATTAACCCCTAAAAATCCAGGAAAACCGATTCGGTTTTCTGAGATTTCGGGCAGCTCATTTTAAGCATTTAAATTAATATTTTTGCCTAAGATTTTTATTGGGTGCTCCCCATACAGTAATGTGTATGCGGTACAATTTTCAAAGTCAAATTTTAATTTTATAACCTTCACCTAGAAATTTTAGGTTTCAAGTCCAAAACGGGCAGTTTAAAATAATTTTTTTTAATTTTTTTTTTTAGAAATATGTTCATTACCAAATTACTATTCAAATTCCAAAGTATCCGAAGTCAAAAAGTTTACCAATTTTACAAGGGCAGCCTCCAAAACTTTCAAAAACAATCTTCACAATTTCTAGTAATTTTACAATTTTTTCTTTCAAAAATTGCCAAAATTCGAGATTTTGGATTTTTTCCAAGATTTTTTTTTTCAAAATTCACATTATCATAAATGCACCTTCTCACCGTCGAGATTTTTCTCAAACTAAATATATCATACGTGGTGCTTGTTTTACTATATGGTTGTTTTTAGACCTTCGTTCACAAAATATTTTACATTAAGGTCAAAAAGTGGAATTGGTCTCTAAAATTTTGCATGAGCATACCCACCTTGATTACCTACATGAAAAAAAATGAGGGAAAAATATTTGGAATAACAATCATCAAGTTGCCCTTGGCACCATTTAGACAATGCCTCTCACGCAGCGGCAAAAAAAGTGTTGGTCAAACTTTGATTGTTATGATCTCACAAATGACAAACATCCAACGATTGAAATTTTGACCAGTACTTTTTATACAAGTGAGGTACAAGATCTTACGGTTCAAAGTCTAAAACCAGAAAAAAAAGTTTCTCCATTTCCCCATTTTCCAACGAAGGTGAAAAATGGCAGTTTTTGGTTCTGGAGGTCGAGGAAACCCCTGGATTTTTAGGGTTTAAAGAAACTGGATTCCTCACATTCCGAATTACAATTTAACTTTTATTATGATGCTTTGCTTGATTAAGTATGGGCTTGTATGAACTACCCACGCAATGAGGATTGAGCCATTTTCAGTCTAAAACTGAACACAGACAGGAAATCGCGTGCGTCATGCTGTAGTGGATCATTCCTGTGCAGAGAGGAGCTGCTCTGAAGTCCCTTTCCGAGGCACTGTAATTGATAAAACAGGGCAATCGCTCCTTCAGACGGAGGGCTGGACTTGAACTTCGAACGATAGCTAGCTAGACAGATTGTGCCATGGAGTTAGCTATGGGGTCCGAACATCCTTCACCCCATGTAGTCATGTTTGCGGGTCCTATGGTCAGCCATGCCGTGCCATGTCTGCTCCTGGCAAGGAAGCTCTGCGCTGTCGGAATTAACATCTCCTTCATCAACGCCGAGAGCGTCATCTCCAACCTCAAGGTACGCACTATCAAGCACAGTACAACACAGCATTTCGATCGATGAGGACTTTGTGTAATCATGGCCAGTTTTGGAGTTTTGCAGGCTACTGGAAATCTGGGGGACGAGGAGGAAGGACTTCGGGTGGTGGCTGTGCCCAACGGGGAGGGATATGAACCCAGTGAAACTTACTTGGTGCTGTTAGAAACCGCCGAAGCGAGAACACTGAAAGCCATGGAGGATTGTGTGAAAGCCCTAATGAAAGGCTCGTCTCAAGGCTGGGCACCACCCTGCTGTGCTATCATTGACACATTCATGCCGTGGGCTGTGAAGATTACCGAGCCTCTGAAATTGAACAGGTGCACTCCCACTCACGATTCTCTTTCAGTCTTGAAGTAGGATTTTTATCTGCATATGATCAGTGACCTCTGAAAACTGAAAAATGCTCGATTTGGGTTCAATTTGTTTCATAGCAAGCAGTCTCAATTTGGTGCACGAGCTTGGGTGGATCTCTCTGGACTATTAACACAATGATAAGATCAAGAGCTTTAAATTTAAAGTCGGTTTTCACTATCTATACTGCAACAGAAAATGATTGGCCATGGTGGCCAATCGTGATATTACGGAGGAAGGAAGGTGAGCATTCGGAGGTCTGAGTGATATTGTAAATATTAGGGCACGACGTCGTAGAGGTAATTACAAAGGCAAGAGCGGTGATATTATAGAAAATGATTGGCCATGGTGGTCAGAATAGAGAGGCCAATCGTGATATTACGGAGGAAGGAAGGTGAGCATTCGGGGGCCTGAGTGATATTGTAAATATTAGGGCACGACGTCGTAGAGGTAATTACAAAGGCAAGAGCGGTGATATTATAGAAATGGGACGTGTATGTAGATTCTAGTGATGGATCAAAACATTGATTAGCTCTTGAATGACCATGACACAATGCAAATTGAACCATAATTTGGCCTCTTGAATTTTACCCCTGTAAAATATATGTTGTTCTTGTAAAAAATTAGAACTTTGACTCAATATATCTCAAGATTCCTGTGGTGAAATCTGATAAAAATTGGTGGGTAGACTAATTAGACATTTATAAACAAGACCCTACAATTAAATTTCTCAAAAACAGACTCAAATTTTTTTGTTCAGAGATTTCAGATATGGCCATCTGAAGTTGCACTGTCGAGCTTCTCCTCTCCTTTAGTGATACATGTAGGTGGTAGTAGGGTACTAAATGGAAGCAATGACAAAATGAATGTGCAGTTACATGATATGGACAAACACAGCAGCAGCAGTATCCGTGGTACTGCACTCTCCGGTTCTAAAAGCGCAAGGGATTATACCGGTGGACTACTCTCAAGCCGACAAGCTGAAGCCAATGGATCTGCCGTGCATTCCAGCTCTGCACCCGCTGGACTTCGTCGAATCTCTTATCAGACCCGGCATCAAGTTCAATCTCCTGCTCGAAACTGCCAGAGTCACACGTGAAGTAGCATCTGGTCTCCTTGTCAACTCCCTCTACGAACTCGAGTCCTCCGTCTTCGACGCCCTCAATGACTACTACCATGTTGGCTCCCCATCCTCCAAGGTAAGCTCTACTACAAATCAAACACAAAATGGCACTTTCCGGGGGGTAAGAATTTTAGGGATAGTGAAATTGCGGAGGAGAAATGGATGCTCGGAGGTGCTTGTGATTGTTTGATAATATGGCAGAATATCAATGGCACTGAATTGATTTCTTGCCCATGTTGTGTATGTACTGATGGGCTTGTTGTTGTGTGCAGCTTCAGAGTATTATTCCCGTTGGTCCTTTACTGCCAGCTTCAATCTTTGACAGAAAAGAAAAGCCTGGTTCAAGTGGAAATGAGAAGGATCCGATATTACAATGGCTTGATAAGCAGCCGAATTCGTCCGTCCTGTTCGTTTCCTACGGAACTGTTGCGAAGGTACTGCCCTCTCAAATGATGGAGATCGGCTTAGGATTGGAAGCCAGTGAGCAACGCTTCATTTGGGTTGTGAGATCACCTGCTGGCGTCGCACCCATAGATCTTGACAAACTGCTTCCAGGTAAGATCAAAACAAACTCTATGAACGAATTGACCTAAACGAGACTGAGGATTGAATTGACATAAAAATAATCATTCGTATATACTAAACTGTTTGTATGTATTCGGTAACATGAGATGAGAACAAATACTCAGGAGCCCTTTGATCATAGCAATCACATATGTTCCACAGGTATCTGGCAATTCATGTTGAATTGTGTGTGTGCAGGATTTTTAAAAAGGATCGAGGGCCGGGGTTTGGTGGTGACGGGGTGGGCTCCCCAAGTGAAGATCCTTCAACACCCTGCCACTGGTGGATTCTTCACTCATTGTGGCTGGGGTTCCGTAGTGGAAAGCATCAGTGGAAACGTGCCAATGCTCACATGGCCACTTATGGCTGAACAGAGAATGAATTCCAGGTACCACTTCCTCTCATATCACACATCCTTTAAACTAAATTCTGGATTAGTCAAATCTCAGGACTAACTCTCTGGATCCTCCAAGACTTTTGAACAGAAAGAAAGACATTCAAACTTACACATTATACATTGCATACGTTTGTCCAGTTTTTTTGAATCCAGTTGATTGAGGCATTCATATACCATAGAACCTTGAGAATCAATAGTCTTCGGACGATTTTCCACCATAGGCTTTTTATGTGCTTGCCATAATGCAGGTGGCTTGTGGAGGTAGCGAAAGCAGCTCTGAAGGTGCGCAATGGCTTCGAGGAGTTTGCGACAAAAGAGCAGGTGGAGAAGGCCATCAGGCAGTTGATGTGTAGCGAGGAGGGGCAGGCATTGAGAAAGAATGTGAGCGCTTTGAACGACGTCCTGCACAACAGTGTGAAAGAATCCGGCTCCTCCTCCACAAGTATCAAAGCATTTGCTCACAAACTGCAGCAACTCAATGCTTCCCGTAAATGATGCTGCTCTTTCCTCTAACTTTGTACCATATCTTCTTATGTGCAATTCAGTAAGTAAATAGTTTTTTGCAGTCTGCTCATACACTTGTGTGCACTTTCCAAGTCTTAATACAAGAACAACATGAACAGTAATTGTCATTTGCTATGTGTGTCCTACTCTAAACAAGTTGGGCGCGAGCAACAAAATAAAGTTGGGCGCGAGCAACAAAATAAAGTTGGGCGCAAGTACCTGTCTTTTATGCTACTTGTGATAGACTTTTACATCTGTAGACAAACTAAATGAATAGTATTAATAATTATCAAATAATTATCCTTTATAATTGTATACAAGGCGTCCACCAAGTCGAGGGCAAGTAAATTCCCACAATGAAGTATCAAATCAAAGGTAAGGAGGCCAAAGTTCACATTGCTATACTTATGGTATTTATAATTCAATCTTTTGTAGTTGAAATAGTATAGTTTACTTTCATTTTGGAAATATATTAACTTGTTTTTCTCAAATTTTAAATCGAGATATTGCAAATGTATACTTTAATTATAATCTCACGAAGGTTACTCAAAATACTAGTGAAAACTGGTGAACGGAGCATTCACTAGTTCACTTGGTAGCAGTTAGAATTTTGTTAAAGGGCAATTATACATATGGTCTTTGGCCCTCTTGTGCACGACTTTGTGGAGAAGACATGTTTGCACTTGTATAGTTGAAACAAACCATTTCTAACAATGAACACCTAATAGGGTTTTAGTCTTCCTAAACTTTGCTCGTTTGAGCTTGTACTACAACGGTAGCTATAGCTGGGCGCGCGGAAATTCACGACCTCAAGCGCAAGCGGCACTAAGCCCGCGACCCTGAGGTTTGTACAAGGCAGGAACCCCCAAGCGCTCTTGAACACGGTTCACGACAATTGTTTTCTTTCATATCTGGAATTAATGAAAGTTTATCTTTACTTTGCTGTTGAAAAGCGTCACAACAAGAAATGGTGTTTGCAATAGATTTTTGTTTACAACATAAAAGACTAAAAGGTGCAATATAGGGTGTCAACCCTTAACCCTTAAGCGGGCCGAATGTCGAAAATCGACATTCTGGATGACAGAAACTTTGGAGAGCCATAACTTCTTCATCCGGACTCCGTTTTGGACGAAATCACTTGGGTTGGGTCCCAAATCAAGTTTAGTTCATGTCATAAAAATCTCAGACCCACACAATGAAGTATGAATTAATGGCATGCATTTCAGTGACAGCAGCCTAGTTTTAGACATTTTTTCCTTTGTAAAATTTAGGGCAGTTTTCACCATTGCAGGGCCATAATTTGCACAAAGAAATTTTTCTCATGGTTTTTTTTTGTTCAAGGATGCTACTGAGATGAAGGTGAACAACATTCTAATTGGTGACTTTTTCATTGCAATAAGTCTAATGGTAGCATTTTCACTTCAAAGTGAAAATGATGAAATTATGTGATCATTTTTGAGTATTAATACATTATGATCTCGCAATCTATGAAGCCTCATGACTCAAAATTTGACCCACATGATGTTCAATATGTCTACAACAAGATTGTACGGTTGAGATTTGGATAACACACTTTTACCTCCACCTATGACAATGCTTTTGAGGATGTGTTCATTTTACTACAAATGAGTCAAACCATTTAGGGGTTAAAGGCCCAAAGGGTTCGAAGAAAAACTTAGATGTGTTATAAAATATGCCTTTAATACCTCTTATGAAATTTTATTATGCTTACACAAAATCTCTATGATTGAATTCCTCAAAATATTAACCCTTAAACGCTCATGGGGTGTGAAACGGACAGCCCAAAATTGGATCACAGCATCTTTTGGACTTGGGCATCATGAATAGTGCACTTTTTGAATAAGGGCATCATGAATGCACCAATCAATGATGAGCTTGCAACCTCCTACAAGCTTATGTACAATCCCAACCTCGCTACCACAATCCTTTCAAAGCACAAAATCACTCATACAAATTGTGATTTGAATTGTAAAATTTCACTTTTTGAATGCATCACAAGAAGGTGACTAGTTTGACATCAAAATATAAGTGAAAAGTTGAGTACAATGAGAGCTACAGAGAAGATTCTGTTGGAAGGTGACCCCTCGGGTCACCTTGGGCGTTTAAGGGTTAACTATTCATTTTAGAATAATTGAAGTGACTAAAACTTCAAAAATTATCATGAAATATACTTTCTATTATTAGTGATTGGAAATTGGTATGATTGACTAAAATCACATATTATATGATAAAATAAAGAAAGGTCACTAGTAACCTAAGAGGAAAACCATTAGTTTCCCAAAATAGTACGTTTTCCAACGCTAAGGAAACATTGCTTTGTTTGTGTTTGAAGGCTTATTGTGAACAATCTATAAATCCAAAGGAGATTTTGT
Organism: Bryum argenteum; assembly: GCA_037043015.1. NCBI lineage: Eukaryota > Viridiplantae > Streptophyta > Bryopsida > Bryales > Bryaceae > Bryum > Bryum argenteum. The sequence continues at coordinate 3,840,945 of CM073324.1, forward strand.
ATATTGAATTTGAATCTCAACTCACCAAATCTTTGTAAATAAAAATAAAAAATAAAAAAATCAAGTAATTCCTTCTTTTAATTTAATACAGCTCCTCAAAACTCGGGAAATCCATAAAATGGTTGATTGGGCTCTTAGAGGTTAACATAATTAGATTTGTGTAATTGCACTACCTTGAGAATTGAGGAGATTTTTACAACCATCAAATTAGCCGATAATGACATACACTCCACTTCTTGAGGCACCTTTGTCAATGACTTGCTTCTAGGTTGGTGGAGATTTATCTACAACCCTATAACCCTTCAAAGTATCTTAGAGCATTATCACCCATCTACTAGATTGCTTACTCGAGATTCAAGTTATTCATGCGCACTTTTCTCGATGGTCCTTCCATGACCCACCCATGCCTACAACGCAATCCCTCATCTATGGTGCCGCTTTATTAGGAGCTCGAATTCCAATTCCTCCTAGTTCCACCAATCACAATGTGTCCGAGTGCGAAGGAATTATGAACTTTATACACATGAGGATTGCGTGAGTGAGACTCGCTTAGGAGGCAGTTTTGCATTGCAAGAGCTTGCACTGACCCTCTCTAGCATGCGACTTTACCATCTCCAGGTGCTCTTATAAGGACAAAGGTCCAAGACCAACATAAATGGAATGTTATGTTCATCCTCATTTTAGTGCACAATGACCACCACCCATTAGCAAGAGAGTAGAGTCTACAATTAATAAGTAGGGAGCGAGCTTTTAGGTTCATAGGTAGTAGAACAGGGTTCAAGGTATGTAAATAGAGAGTAAAACTCAAGAGTTGAGTGACATGTGTGGTTCTATTTTAATGCATAGTGGTCACATTATCACTAGTAGAGAATGGTGTCCAAAATTTGTCTCTAATTATAAGTCTAGAATATGTAGAACCACCTATTTTTTCCTACAACTTTGTATCCTCAAATCAATCAACACAACTTACTACCAATATTTTGTAGACTTTTATCAATGTAGTAGACTAACTCGCACTAGTATCGAATCACTAAAACTTTGATGATTGTTATAATTAATTGAAGAACACAAACTTATAGAAAAAATCAAGCGATTCTATGTAATTCCGAACATGTAATCCCGGACAAATTTTGGACACCATTTTCTACTAGTGAATTCACAAGCAAAAGAGGAGTTATAGCTTCTACAACATTAAGAAATGCCATCAATCTCACATACCATTACTTCGACCTCACTTTAAATTGAAAATTTAACCCCTAACTCTCCTTGTTGCAAAACGGTCCAAGTCACAAAATTTGACCCTTCCTTTAGATTAAGCTCAAAAAATCTCAATCCAAGCATTATTTAAAAGATTCAACCGTAAGATCTCAAAGCTCACTTGACGTTCTTCTCACATACCAAATTTGAACCGTTCATTCTTCCTCATTTGTGAGATTATAATGGTCAAAGTTGGCTGAGTTTTTCTCCTGCGGGAACCTCCAAAACCCGTTTCGGGTTTTAAGGAGAGTTGGGGGTTAAGCTTTCAATCTTCATTAATCTGAAAGAAACCAGCTGTCCGTATCTCAAGCATAGCAGCTACTACAAGGGGCTCATGTGAAACGATGTGAACCAATAACGAAGATACACAGAATATAAAGAAATGATGGTGAGTAGAAACCACTCCGATCACGCCCCTCACGAGGTTCGCTTTGGCTATTTTCCCTACATAAAAACTCACTCATCACTTGCATTGCATCCAAATTTTTCGGGTTGTGTGGGCACCATGGCTGGTGGTTCTTCGTCTTTTGCGATGTTGGCCATGGCTATGGTGTTGATGATGATGATGAGTGCGGCATCGGCATCAGATGAGCCGCAGGAGAAATGCAACTTGAAGACATTGTTGCCATGCTTGAAAAGTGTGAAAGGGCCTTACCCTCCTACGCCTGAGCCGTCTTGTTGTGTTGTGGTGAAGGAATACGACCCCGAGTGCATTTGCACTGAGTTTGTTGATTCTAAAGATTATCCGCAGCTCTACATCAAGAATGTGCTCGCCATTCCCAAAGCGTGTGGCCGTTACCAGCTTAGTGGCTACAAATGTGGAGGTATGCAAGCTCGTACACGTACCATGCACTAATGGAAATTGGCAGTTGTGTTTCTAGGTGTAATAGACATTTGCAATTGCGTTCTAGTCATAGTGGGCACTTATAATTGTGTAGGTGGTTGTCATAAGCGGAGATTCTTCTTCTAGTGATAAGTAAAAAAGGGTTGCATGCATGACATTATTCTTTGCAAATACTCGTCAAGATAACCGATTGAAGAAGGATTTTACTCACTCTAAAATGAACATTTGTTCTTTACGATTTGTTCACAATGATTCAAACAATTGTATTGCAATCATAATTTGTGCTTTAGAAGTGCAATGTGATTGTTTGAGTTGTTTTGAACGTATTGTAAAGGGCAGTTTTTCTATTAGTGTACTTATCTAACTTTGTCTTGTGATTCCTGAATCTACATATTGTAAGCTAATTACTTTTGAAGCACTTATGATGTGTTGTTCCGACTTTTGGGCAATAAGGTTACTATTACTAATAAGTCTTCCTTTTTTGTTTGGATTGATGAGTATGGTATATTGATTTTTCAATTGCTTTGTGCAGCGTATACTATTGAGTAAAGACTCCAACAAGGATGAGAAGAATAGCCCTGGTTGTTCATGTTTAACACCAAAGAGCTCAATGAATTGGCGATCACACAACATCGATATAAAGAGACAATAGCTATTTTACTGGTTTTGAATAAGAATAACGGAGATGTAGATTCGGAGGCTTTTGAGAACATTGAATAAGATTGACCTTTTTTGATAGGTGCATCTTAAAAGCCCAGCCACTACTTGTATGCTTGTACCTTTGAGTTACAAAGAACTTCCAAGCCGGCCCAAAACTCTTGAATCATCGTGCAGAGACATTGTGAACATTCTACATTCTGTCATTGTATCAAGTCCCGTAAGTCCAACTTCAAAAATTCATAACAAAAGATTCAAGAATGATGAATATTCTAGTATGTCCAATGTTGTACTTAATTTTTCCTTTGTTGATCTGCTACCTTTGCTACCAAGGTTGTCATATCGGGCGTGTTGAGGTGATCGGGTGGGCAAACCAGGCAAAGGAGTTGTCTTGCGTGCCCAATTTGACAACCTTGTCAGCTACAAATGCTAAAATTTGCGTCATTATTGAGCAAGTTACCCCATAGTCACCAAATCCGTCTTGTGATGACCACATACTTGCTCATGTTGCTAGTCAAGAAAGTACAAGCTGAAGAAAAACAATGTTCTCTACCAAATGGCTTTTATGACTCTATAGAACTAAACTAAACAAAATGAAAACAATTGTAGATCTTGCATGCACACACCATCCACCATGAATACATTTGAAGTACTGCAGGCACAAAAATATTGTGTGCTTACCTACCCCCATATACTTCACATGGGAGGGTTTTGTCCACACATGAATATTGTCAAAGCTCCTTGCACACAAGAGTGAAAGCCTCACATGTTTAAGAATATACAGAAGCTTGAATATGAGTGCACACAACCATGGGTATATGTTTCCTAATATAGTGATTGTTTGCGGTACCATGCCCCCACAATGCATTGAATGTTGTAACCTCTTGATAACATGATCCTCCTCTGCACAGACAGGTGCAGTCAATGCGCCTAACTGTAAGTAATTGTACTCGACCATGTTGCAGAATATCTCCTTGTTGACAAGATTTTCATGGAAATAATGCGATTTTGGAAGGTACATGTTGCGAAAGTATAAGAAATATGAAACAAAGTTGTATGGTATGTGGCTCAAAACCCACACAGCATCACAAACTGCTCACTAGACTTATTCAAGCAGGAGGTGTATTCTAGCTTTCAACTTCAGATTTTGATGTACTCATGGTGTACATTTAAGGTTGAATAGTCTTGTGTACACTTATGGGTTCTAGTTCTGAAATTCATGACTAAATCAATTTTCATCCAAAATGAATTATAAATTCTAATTGGTCCTATCTCTTACACACTTTGCAGATGTTCCAGAACTAATTTGCTTCGCTTCTGAATGAACTGAAACTTGAGCGGTTTCTGAACCACTTACAATAACTGTAAAAGTACGGCCAAAAATGAATACTTTTCGCAATCTCTTCTACGGTGAAGAAGTACAAAGCTAGTCTCTTCATGTCATTGAGGGATCGAAGTAGGCTCTTCTCAAATGCGGTAGTAAAGGCAACAGATAGTAACTTTTCACATTCTCGGTTGGTTGTGATATGAACACGAACCTGCAGGCGTGAATAGCCGGAGCGAAAATATCATAGGAGAACGTAGACAATGCTTCTAGAAGAAGCAGATTGTAAAGAATGCTACGAACCGGCATGGTGCAGACATGATTGCTGCGACTGAGAAGCCGATCGGTGAAAGACAAGTGGTGAATTCAGCTCAGCCTGCATACATGAAAATTCAACTTCATCTTCATTGCAGTTTCATCATTTCGGTTAGTAGCGTACCAACACCCGTTCCCGGCTCACGTACAGGCAATTACACTGTCAAGCAAGCACATGCAGACAGTACTCTCCCAACAGTAGCCTCACTCGCTCGGCATTGATTCACTCAATCTCACCGAGTGAAAAAGGCAAGCTCCTGGAAATCACGCCCCAGCTACTCATCACCGATCACTCACCCCCACCATTATGAGCACTAGTCAATCCTGCTCTGACCCCCCGGCCATCCGATGCGTTACCATTTTTCCAGCTACTAGAACATCTGACAGTTGTTACTGGAATGTAGTTTAATGGCAGGGTGAGCAGGTATAAAGAGGTGAGAGCTTCGATCATGCTCATCAGTCTAGCGAGCTTCGATCGTAAGACTGAGATAGTCATCTGGGTTGGAATTGTGAGCGAGGTTTTCTGATCGATCAGTTAGTGGCTATGGCGATGGCGAAGGTGCTGGTGTGTTTGATGGTCGTTGCGGCGATGAGCATGATGGTTTCGGAGGTGCAGGCAGCTTGCAGCTTGAACGATCTGGCGCCGTGTTTGAACGCCGTGAGCAAGCCGAATGTGCGCCCGGACGGTGCGTGCTGCGGCAAAGTGGCCGCTGTGGATGTGCCGTGCTTCTGCAACTTGGTGCAGAAGTCATCGTACCCTCCCGCTTACATCAACCGCGCCGTCAGTATCCCTGCCGCTTGCGGCGGTAACGCCTACGCCCACTTCAAGGGCAAGAACTGCGCTGGTACCGCTTTTCTCACTATCAGAATCACTTACCAGAACACCCCACTCTCTCACTCTGTTCACTCCCTCACCCCCTCGTAATCTGTCCATTAGTAAGAGCTTTGATATGTCTTTTTGTGATCCAGGTTTGTGGGATACTAAGAGTTAGTTGGTTTTGACTGCAGGACATGTTATTGGTTGAAGAAGCAATTGGAAGTATTGAGTTGCGATCCAGTAATGGGAGTGCATCATTTACAAGTAGGACTTCGGGGACTCATGAATTTGCGGTAGCAATAAGTAAAGAAATTGTTCTCGATGACTTGCTTGGTCATCAATAGTTGTGTACATCCGTGTGATGTGCGAGTATTAAGACAATCAGGGGTCCCTTGCACCTCCTGCTTTTATTTATCTATTGGGAAGTGAAGTCATTCTTGCATCTAAATATGGTGGTTGAATTCTGGAGGCGATCTTTGTTCTTTGAAGTTGTGATACAGTTACTGTTTTACTTGCCAAATTTGAGAAGAGATCGACACTGTGAAACAAAACAGCGATACATGCTCCTTTCAGAGTACCTGGTATGGGAACCTGTACATGTTAGTACCATACAACTACTGAAAACCGCTGACCTTGAAAATTGAAGAGCTCAAAAAAAAAATCAATCCTTACACAACCTTATTGCAGTAAAAGATCTCACCAATCTCTAAATTAAGTTCCATCTTACCATTTGCGAATCCTTGATTGTCGAAGTCTACTGAATCTTACTTGAGTATTTGATTGCGTGAATATCGGTACTCTTTTGAGTTTTCCAGTGAATATCTTTATCACCTCAAGATCCGGCAAAAACTCGGTCATCTAAAGGTACAAATCTGTTAGAAGATATTGATGCGACAAGGGACTGTGTCAGCACTTCTGTCGCAATTTGAGGAACACGTCAAATGGTCCGGTGAGTTCTGAAACAATAGTCATGTCCATGCGGATGTCATAAATACAAGACCCAGTAGAAGGACGCGGATATGAACCATACGATAGTGACATTTGAAATTTGACAGAAGTCGCTCTATGAACAGCTTTCGTGCTTCATAATTCCTATACTTACTTCAAAAATGGACACCACTCCAAGGTAAGCTTAGCACACACTGAGACATCTGCATCTCGCACCAATATGGAACCTGCTTCAAAGGCGCTGTCAAACGAGAAGATTTGAGAAGGTGAAGATCTGTCTTGGGGATGAACTACCAAGTCGATAGTACTCTGCAAGCTAGTAACAGGAGGAAAAATTGCGCTCAATGACGAAGGCCCATGCTAGGTGGCTTTCCGCAACCCAATGGCCAAAACCAGTTTAGTGACGCCACGAGAAGTCCATGTAAGGCTGCAAACAACCACAGAATGTCAAAAACCCTCAATCAAAAAAATTCTCTGGACACAAAGAATCGCTAGATTGCCCCTGCAAAAAGTGACACACCGTACACACAACACAGCTGAATTTTAATCCATGAAGATTCTTAAACCCCTAAAAGTCATTTTGGGGTTCCTGCAGGAAAAAGTTTCAGCCGATTTTGACCATTTAGTCACAAATGGAGAAGAATCAACGGTTCCGATTCGATATATGAGTAGATGTCAAGTTAACTTTAAGACCTTAATTGGGTCTTCTAAATAATGCTTAGATTGAGATTCCGCATCGGGATTGAACATGTAGTTTCAACAGTGATTCGAAGGAGAAAACATCAACATTTCAAAGCATGAGAAGACGCCAACAATAGGAATCGCAACCAAATGGCGAACTTGTCAAGGACTACTATCATCAGCCTCCGGCCCCAAATTCTCAATCAATACGCACCTCAATACTCATGTCACTGTCGTAGTGATACATGTCCCGATCCACAATGTAACCTTCAGTAGGACTTTCGGGACTCATGAACCCACTATCGTCGTAGCCGTCGCTGTCACTATCGAAGCTGGATGAAGAGTCGGATGAGTACGTCCCAAGTGGAGCGCTGTCATCACTATCATCGAAGCTGTCTGACATTGAACCGCTTTCACTGCTGCTTTTCATCAAACAACAATTTGAGTTAATGACTGCAGTGACCAGATGATTAGCATCTATTTAGATACATGTGCCAAATGCAGGCTACGGCGACTAATTGATATGCTATCTTTGGTAGAGAAGGTCTCTATTACAAGTTCAACCAGGTATTGTTGAATTTAAGTGAAGCACAAATCAGTTGTACGAAGGTACCGAAGATACAGACCTTTTCTGATCTGGGAACTCGGCAAGAAGGGTCAGGTCCCTTCGTTCTTGTCGTACTCGTAATATGGCCTGCTCTGTGCTGCAATAAGAGGACAGAATCAGGCCGTCAGATCTCCAATGCCCTCAAAAATAATCAAATTCCAGCATAATCCTTCGTCATCAAAAGGAGGAAAAACAAGGACACGAAGTCTTAAAAGCAAATAAGCTTTTGTGAAGGACATAATGTCATTTTCAACTTACCTAGGGCTTAATCGTTTGTCGAACCAATCTCTTGCTGCAAGCCCGCCCTTGTTGGATATATCCTGATTTCACGGCCATAATGTCAATTGCAAGACTTATCTGTTTCCAGTGACCTCCACATTGATCCTACTACGTAAATGGAATAAGATTCTTTACAAACAGAAACCGTGCAGAAATGTCTAAAGGTACAAAGCAGCGACAGATGAGAAGTATAGGAATACTAACAAGATGGCGAAGATTCTTGCATTCGCCGCTAATGAGCATGAACAAAAATCGCTCCACTTCAGCCTGCCCACCATATAGCAACGTCAGGAAAGTGGAAATATTAGATTAATTTTCTCAGCTAGAAAAACAAACCAGGCATTGAATCCATCACATAATATATAAATTCAGGAACACATACGTAATTGGCTTCAGCAACATGAAACTGCCTCGTCCAGCCTAATTAAACTGATAGACCACTATCATCAATCAATAAGCAGATATGCCAGTTTCTGGACGTACCTCTTTCAGTCTTTGGCAGTCACGTAACAAAATCGTTTTCAGTGGCGATGGCTGATCTCCTGGTCCTACAATACCTCTACGAACAAGAAAAGGCCAACTTTCAGAAAACAAGGATACACTCAAAACATATTGCCTCATCATGAAAATATCCACAAAAAAAGAAGTGTCCTGAATCAGTTCAAGCAATATCAAATACCTGAGAAAAACGCCAGTAAGCTTTAGCGCTCCACAAAAGTCAACAACAGCCAGGTTCAGCAGACCCTGAAAAAACACACACGAGAGAAGTATACTTTAGTTCTCCTCCCTAGAGCCAAAGGAGAGCAAGCTTTTTACGATACATAAACAAACTGGAAATTGCTGTCAAACTGGTACCTTTAATAGCATGTTGGCCCGTCGATCAGGAACTCCATAGCCGCGCAAGGCCAGGTGCGAAAGTTCTGGACACCCCTTGATAAGCTGGCTGCACGACTTCGTTTTCAGGCTCTCTTCAGGATCTGAATCACACATACCATTTAACCCGCAATCGTACAGGTTCTGACTACAAATTCAAAAGCAAGCTGAAACGCACGGAACACACGAAGGTGCAGCGAAAGAGTTTAAGTTACATTGACTCCAATCTGCTTTCCCCGGCTGGCAACATAAACGAGTGAGTTTCGGGCAGTGAGTCCCCAAACACTCCATCAAGGATCTCAAGCTCATTCTTCTCCTGTTCACCCAATGTCCACATCAGCAAACGATGCACAATTTACACTAGAATTTCAGGATTGACACATAAAACTTCTGCAGTAAAGGAAGTGCTAACTCGAATAGTAAAGAAGCTTAATCTTCTCCACAAAAAGTTCCATATAACCTCATAGCCTGCTATTAAAATTCAAGATGTTCTATGTAAGGCAATTCTATAGGAGGATTGGAGACATACAGGCCCACGACTTCCAGATCTTGCAAACAAGGACACGCAGCTAATGCTCGGCAGAGATAGTCGCTGTCCATCTTTTCCAAGTTGAATAAGTGAAGTTTCGTCAACGAGGCCCTGCAAACAATGGAACAACTCCAAACTTTAGCAACAGGAAAACAAGCAACATCACCCATTCATCAATTCTGGCAAACATAAATCACTGTGGTATTGTGTCCATAAATCACGTTCATTTACTCAACAAGCATTCGCACTCACGGATTAAAGAAATGGCTACGCCAGCAATAAGAGAGAACAAGTCGTACCCGGCTAACCCATTGTTCGCCGTAAGAGACTCGAGACAGTCCTTGGTCAAGGAATCACGATCATGTGCCATACATCTTGAGGGAAATACTCTGTTGGGCGTGACAGACAGATCAACAGGAAATAGCTGTAGACCACCATCTGAGTCTATTTTGGGGACAACCATCACTGAAGGAGTCCTGTTCTGGTTAGGAACCGTTCCCAATTTCAAAGACCTGCAAACCACACCAGAATATTAAGCTCCGTGATTTTCGACTTCAGGTGCTGCTTTCCTAATCATCCGATCTCGTACATGACACAGAATCAGTTCCCTGATTTATAATTTGAAGCCAAACTCATAACATCAGTTGGCAAAAAGCACAAGAGAACTAACCGCAAACATTGTCCAGCTCGATTCACAAACTTGGAAACAGTGCGATTGCCAACTTTTCTAAGAGGTCCTTGCATAGTCAAATCCAAATCGACATAGCAGCCAGGATCCATGGCCAATCGGTTAAACATATTGCAGGAAGCTGCAGCTTGACAAAGGCTTGAGGTGCTTAAGAGAGAGAAAACCTACACACGCCATCAACAAACAATTAAAGAAAGAAAGAAACAAAATTTCGTGACCTACCGCCACTTGATTAAACCCTAATTGAATCCAGATCCTCAGACACTAAACACCTTAATTGATTGATTGCGAATTTTACCTTCACCGTCAAGTCCTGCGTGAGGGGCCAGACGGCGGAATTGTGCAAAGAAGATTGCTGGCGGGAGAGATTTTCCGCGACCTCCCGCAAGTGCGCACCAAAGCTGACGGACTTCTGCAAAACGTCCGATTTCTCGCTGTCACTCCCTTGCTTCCTCATAATGCGCTCCATAGCCGCGCTCAGCATCCCTAAATCGGCCTCCTTCACGAGGCTCTCCAACATGGCATCCATCTTGGAACTCCACGGGGGGGAGTTCGAGAGCGGGGCTGGCTCGCCGCTGCTGGAGCGCCGCTTCTTCCCCCGCATCTCCGCAATTCCGACCTGCTGCGACATGATCGCGTGCTCTAGACTTTTCGTGCTGGACAATTGGCCTGGGGACGAATTGAGCGGGCTATAATAGTGTACTGGTGGATGATGCGATTGCGGGGAAGGTGTAAATGGGCCGTGATGGCGCTGCAGACACGATTACGGCCATCCCCGAGGGGCTCCTCGCTAGCGACAGAAAAGAAAAAGGAAAATTGAGAATTCCTTCAAGCGAGAGAGTGCCGATGGGCGCCGACGTTGTCCATGCAGCGGCACTCTACCCCCAATTTTCCCCCCCGCACACCACTCTCGCTTACCGCCGCGTGGGTATCGGCCATATGCCGGGTATCTTCCGGGTATACCGAATATTGGTCGGTATTTAGTGATACTATTTTGTGGAACTATTTTTATAAGAGTAGGTTTTTTATCACATACTACTCCCTCCGTCCCATTATAATTGTTCACTAGGTTCTCTCACATCTACCTTGGGAGATAGATTTGAGAAAACCTACTGGACAATTATAATGGGACAGAGGGAGTATTCACTCCAAGATCTAGGTACGCTTTACGTGGGGTGCCAAGCCGATCATGGGGTCGAAGGAAGGAAATTTTTCTCTCATGGAAATGATTTATTTCTTGAAATATCTAATATGAACAAATTCATGAAAGGACTTAAATCTTGAGTCCTCGTTCAAAGCATCCTTTACGAATGCTTCATATGGGGGTTTAAGACCTAAGGAGAGCAAAAACCCTCTCATATGATTGGTAAATTCTATTGAAATATCTTGAATGAACCATTCACATAAGGGGAATTTTGCTCTCTTTAGGCTCATGAAATTCTACTTCTCATGTAAAATATACCTTATTGTAATCAGACTTGAGGGGAGTTTGAACTGATTTTCAAGTCCTTGTTGCTCGGGTAGATCACTTGGTGTATTTTAGAAACGACGTGCGGGATAATTTAGGGAGGATTAAATACTTTTGACATAAAAATTATAAAGGAATTTCAAATAATGAAGGGGCCATTAAATGTAGACAATCCCATTATAAGTAATTTAGAAGGGCATTAAACACAGGCCATTATTTTTTTAAAAAAATAAAATAGGGGCTGAGTGCCTAGGATCCTGGAGGGTGTTATGAGTATGCTGTGATAATGGGCCTGGGATTGGCGGGAATGGATGGAATTTAGTATACATTTTGCGGGAAAGGATGAAAAGTTGAAAGTCGTTGGAGTCGTCTTCCCACGGTGGATCCAGCGACTAGGGTTTGGTGCTTATTCCTGCGGCTCTTGGGTTTTGTGTCTCGAAGGTTCTTTGTCTTGGAATTGTTTTTGCTTTGATAATTGTTTTGAGTTGAGGGTTTAGGTTTAGGGTGGATCTGATGAGATTTGGGTTCCATTCGGTTTAGGGTTATGGCTTCGCATGTGAAGATTTGGACCTTAAAAGAGGAGTTCGCGGTGCCGCAATATTTCAAAGAAAGTGAAAGTTCTCCGGAGGAGACGACGCCTCTCTTCGGGTTTGGTTGGAGGAGAAGGTCATATTTGGAGTGGCCATTTCGGTTTTGGGACAACGAGGACCGGTGCAGGATCCGGCAGAAGATGGAGGGCTTGAATGACGTGGTTGGGGATGTTTACGTTTTGCCATTGCGATCAGATGTGGAGGAGGCTCCCAAACGGCGTCGTCTTGAGGATGGTACTCATACAGCAGATCGAGATGCGGTCCAGGAGGCTGATTTCCCGCTCATTGACGAAGAAACGGAGGACACAGCTGTCGAGCCCCTTGGGAGCTCTAGGGTTACGGGTTTCATAGGAATTACCGACGCCTTGGAGCACCAGAATGAGTCCGACCTGCTGCCGAAGGACATTTGGGAGCGGTACCTTGAGCAGGCTGAGAGAATGACGAGGGACCTCAAGTGCTCTTCTCAAGAAGACAACCGGTGGGTGCTGAAGGCTTCGAACTTCAATGGCAATGGCGTTGTGAAGATATTCTGCCTGGAGTGCAGGAAAGAGATTGGCGGGGATAGTTGAAAACATGACAAGACTACCATTCAGAACCTATTTAACAATTTCAAGGCGAAGCATCTCGTAAGTACAAACCACGTAAAGAATTGGTGTGTGAAGAATGACGTGCAATATACAGATCACCCACAATCCGTCGCACCTAAGGGAAAATCAGTGCAATTGACCCCGGAAATGCACCAAAGGCTGATTGACGACGGGGTTGCGATAATGGAAGAAGTGAACAGCAGTTTAGATGCTGATCACAAACCCTTCACGGTGCTTGGTAACTTCAGAGAGTCTGCTCCGAAAAGCTTCTGGATGAAGGTGAAGTGCTTTTATTGCCCGGACGTAGCTACCGTGTGAGCGGAGAGCGGTGAGCGGTGAGCGTTGAGCCATCAAGTTTCAGAAATATGAGCGGTGAATTGGTATTTTTAGCAAAAAAATTTCTAAAAATAATATTTTACTATTTTTTCTGGAATATTCTCAGGAATATTCGAATATTCTTGACTTATAACCGTGGTTTTGTGTTCCTAAACCCGTGGAAATAAGGCTAAAATTTCTGAAATTTGGTAGACTTAAACAACGTTTGTCAAACGTTAAGAGACATTTACAAATTTTATACAGTAGGCTAGTATATCATAACTTTGAAATCGGAAGTCGAAGTTGTATAGCACTTCATAAATTTCTGTAAATAGGGATACATTTATTGACTTTTGTAAAACGCTGAAATCAAAATAAATAACGTGTGAAACACACGATTATAGGGATAACATGTATATTGGGTAGATGTGGATGTTGGTTTACGTAATGTGACCTTGAGGTAGTCTACTCTCTAACTTGGTCTAGGATTCCCCGCTCTAGAATGGTTTTCACCTCGTTGAAAGTGAGGGTGGGCGCATGGATGAAGAGGTCTCTATCAATATCAAATTTGCATACCAATACCAACACGAAGTATAGGTGCTTGCAATGTCTATACGGTTCGCCTTTTCGTCCCAGCTTACTTATGGTTTTTTTGAACACCGGGCAAGAACACTCAGGGTTCTCACTTAGAGATAGTTTATAGATAGACTCTGAATCCGACTCCAAAGCAACGATACATCCAAATCCAGGTTGTGGTATCATGGTCACCTCGAGTATTTTTGCCTCCATGGCACGAGCTGAGTCAATGTTCTTCATGTGCTTCGAAGTCACAGCCTTGATGCGTCGAAGAACTTTAGACTTGCGTGATTTGGGGTACAGATCAGCCTTGTCCGGCACAGGAATATGTGACAAGTCTCTCGGTGGCGCAGAAGTATTGAATGTGCGGTTGAGAGGAATGCGTTCCTTTTGTGGGAGCCGAAAACCCGCATTCTCCAACGCCTCTATTCGTCGAGTGTCAGATTAGTACCAATCTTCACGGGCCAAATTGAGGGAATAGGCGGTCGACCTTGTTTCCGAGAGAACGGCTCAATCCATTTACGACGACTGCCCTTCACACAACGCTCAATGTCGTCTGGACAAAAGAAAAACTGATCGGTTTTTTTGGGACCCTCTTGAGGACGCTGCCATACTCCGGTGTAAGTTGGAGCTGCGGTCGCCTTTCCGTTTTGAACAATGCGGGATTCGCATTTCTTCCTGGTCTTAGCCATAATACCCCAACAAGCCTTGGATGAGGATTCCTTCAAACGAGCAATGTGCCATAGACGCTCATTCACCCTCGACTCTTGGATAGTAATGACGCGCTGAATACTATGTCCAGGAGAAGAGGATGGCTCCAGCGGTTGCTCTTGAACTTCATCTTCTTCGTGGATAGGACTGAGATTCTCAGCAAGAGCTCGTGTGACTCTTCTCCCTATTCGAGGACGTGAGTAGCTCACGGTGTCAGGTCGATGAGTTTCTTCTTCAGCACCAATGGGAACATCAGCCTTACGTTTCCTGGAACCAAAGATTTCGGCCCCTCCAAGTGGGCGTCGCGCGTACAGTAAGCTTCTGCTTCAGGGAAGTCCATAACAGCCTTGTTGAGGCAAGATGGATTGCCGGATCGATTAGCACGACGTTGAGCGGTATAGGGAGGTTGACGAAGTTCTTCTACGGATGGTCCAGAACCACTTGCACCGCCCTTATTAAACTGATGGTAGCCGACGACTTGGAGGAAGGCTCGAACGTAATCGTCAACTGTTGCGACATAGAGATCTCTACCCTTATTGCCAGACGCTTGCAGCCACTTGTTATGAATTGACTCCGCAAGATTACAAGAAGGCATCTCTGCGAGTTCTTCTGCCGAATATTTTTTTTCCTGGAATTTACAAACGTATTAGGCCTTCATCCATAACTTAAAATTGTACTTAATTCATATTCACAGTATATAAATCCACAAAAAACTTAATTAATACTATATAAAAAAGAACTGCTAATTTCTTTGGTTCTCTTAGAACATTACAAAAGCAACAGTAGGGCATGAAAACAAAGAAAACTACGGCATAGAAAGTGTACACTTACTAGTTCCATAAATCCACCCCATTATGCGTATCGAAGCCGAAGACGCAAGCCAATGACCCAAGTGTTCTAACCCAACTTCTGAGGTGGCCTTCGAGGATGCCCACCACGCTCTTATAGCCCAATATCGGGTCTCAGCCTCTTCCATGGTGCGCGCATCCTTGTATGCGCTTACGAGAGAATCCGGTGTTGGCCTTGCAATTCGGGCACAATGTATTGTTTTGTATGTTTTCAAGAGAGCTGCGTCCAATGGAAATAACATGTGCGTTCGCGGCCTTCCATGGGGACGCAGGTTTCGAGCCGTAGATGATGCGCACCGCGTTCGGTTGGCTTGAGCACTATCGCCCATAAATCCTTGAATCTGCGGCATGGGTACTCCGTTCCTGGCCATCACATGATTAAGGTTCTTCCGGAAGACGAGTTGAGCATCTTTGTCCTCTCGATCGAAAATCACAAAGATGCAATGGTTAGAATGCGTTGGTAACGTGAGTCGTATACGTGGCAGGCCATAGTGGTCCAATCATGTAAACGCGTTTGACATGGTCAAACATCATCCAGTGTGGGCGAGATTTCCTCCCAGTCGCATACGGCGAACTAGATCAACACCGCTACCGGGACCGACCTCCGACATTTTGAAAATGAAGACTTTTTCGGATTCGTCGCCTTGGCCAGGGAACATGTTGCGTTGCACATATGCCCAGTTGTTGAGACCTCTGAGCTTTGTGATCCCATCCAGAATGCCATATCTACGCAAGTACTTGAAAGTGTAGATACGATTGCGCATGCTGGGAGAGTTTAACTCTTTGCATTGTTCAAAGACTGGTTCTAGCTGCTGAAGAGAAAGATTGCCGGTTTCGGGGTCACCTTCGTCACGGAGAAGTAAGTTACCTAACAGGTCTTTGCTCGTTTCCATAACTATTTTGGAAACGGTTGCTTGAGGGTTACGCTCAACATGCTCTTCTAGTAACTCATCTATTTGTTTTCTTACACATCTATAATCTCCAACTTTGACAGGGTGTTCGTGCGTTCCTATATGGACACATGCACGCTCTTGACAATCTTCTCCAATTATGTAAAAGATTTTCGCAGAACAAGGCGCAACACAAACAGGAGGTTGTTTGCAAAGCTTACAGACCAACGTCGAGGTGGGCGGGGGCGATCCGCCTACTGGGAAGGGGTCTTTGGTAATGCCTTCAAACTCCACATCGTTCACTCCGACCCGGTCGGTCGTTGCAAGAAGTCATGATTCGGGTTTGTGGCTTTGTAGATGTCCTCACGATTCGAGTATCGGAAAGACAAGCCTTGCGTATTGCTGATGTTGGTGGTCATCGTCCTAGTCCACACATGACCGTCATACCGTTTATCCATCCCCTCCATGGACTTCGCGACCTTGTGATTTGCAGACGGAATAGTGGGCGGAAAGATGAAGAGAACATCGCCATTGAAGGACGGAGGCAAGAAAGATACGTTGACAGTGCGGATGGTTTTGAAATCAATTTTTTTGAGGAGAGTCTTGCTACTGGGCATTCTAGCGAGATTGCAGAGGGATGGAAGAATTTTTGGGTTTTAGAATTTGCGATGAAAGTAAGGAAGGAGTGGTGGCTTCTAGATAGTTATCCCTAATAGGAGGTTGCAATGGAATTTCTGACGGTAGACGACATGGCTGCAGAGGAGCCTTCTTCTCGTCTTCTGATGAATCGGATATGTCAATGGTGACTTCTAGACCTGGTTCGACTTTGACACGAGCAAGAGCTGGAGCTACCGTGGAAATAGTAGAAGAACTACGTGGGGTCAGGAGAACTGTTGAGGCGTTCATGACAGACTCCGTCAAGCCGTAGAGGCGATACTTTCCAGCTCTGAGCTTCCAGATTGTAGTATTATTCTCTAGAATGATTGGATCTACGACCATGGAGTACTGAACATCATTAGTAACGGGTTCTAGAACTTCTCTCTCTAACCACAGTGAAGATGCATCGTATCCGAATCGAATTCCAAGCCACGATGCAGTGATGTCTACAACACCTTCAACTCCTACGGACATGCAAATGGGAACAAGTGCTCCTGTGACACAATCTCAACAATGTTCGCAGAAGTGGGTTCAGAGGAGGAGGAAGCCATGATGTGTGAGAGGACCAACGAGCATCGACAGTGGATGTGAGGAAGGGATACAAACTAGGTGTGATGCAGTTTATAAGTGGAATTTGGTAGTAGGTAGTCGTAATAAAGTAAATAAAGGTAGGAGAGTGAATAATTCTGACAATTACCATAATGAAGAGTAAATATTGTATACCATTAGGCAATTGTAATTAGCGTTATTAATGTGCAAGTGTTGACAGTCTCTAAATTGGAAAAGTGACGGCGGCCGTCACTGTCAGAGCATTTGTATGCAAATTCAAAAAATAGATTAGCATCTCATGTCAGAGACTGTCACATTTGGCAAACCATGAGCCGTCATAGTTGTTTCGATAATTTATGATGAACTGCGCAAATTAGGTTTAGGGGCGGCTTGTAAACTTTGTTTAAATAGGAGTAGGACGACGAGATGGTCCTTTCTTTTGTTCGCTTAGTTGCTGTTGGTAAGGTATTGAGACGGTACGATTTGTGTGCTTTTGTTTAGAGTTACGACGTTATGGACGCGGTGAGCTTGGGGTCGGACAGATCCAATGAGAGTGTGCCTAAGAAGAAGAAGAAGAGAGGGGGTACTCGTTTTAGTAATACGAAGGCGCGCAAACGAAGTGCATTGCGAAAGGTGGGTGCGTCAAGGTCGAGTGGAGATGACGAGGGTCCTGCTGATTATGACTTGAACGATGATGAAGTCGGGCCCCAGTATAGGCGGAATCTGAAAATGCGGTCGATCAATCTTGACACAGTGATCGAGACTAACGAGAAAGACACTGTTGAAGATGGGAACGAATTCAAGAGATTTATAGAGGAGCAAGAGCGCGGTAGAAGTGGATCAACGTCCAGCGAATCATTATGTTATTACATAAGAGGTGATGAGGCTGCCGAGAATACTGAGAAACAGGTACAGAAGTATTCCTGAATATTATTGAGAGTAATCAGTTAGACTTTGAGTTTAATGATTTTTATGTTTGAATATAGGGCGATGCTGAAGAAGGTCTCAAGGACTATGAAGTAGTCGATCAGCGTTTCAGGGAGAAGAAGAAGGATCTCAACGAGTTTTCGGAGAACGTGGAACAGATCGAATCTATCATGGAGACGAAAGATTTTGAAGAAGATGATGATGTCAGTAATCACATTGTAGAGAAGGAGGTAAATGACCTGTCGTTTTTTTTTAGTGTCATGCAGGATTCTGGGCATATTTTAGCATTCACCTGCATAGATTAGAAATGCGACTATGAATACACGTGACGCAAATGTAGATCGATATGTTATTGCTGAGGGAGGAAAAGTATGAACAATTACCGTTTATATGTTTGATTTGATATTATACATTTGAATCACATACATTGCAACTGCAGTCACTAAGTACGGTGATCAAAAATACTATACTATGTGCATGAAAAATCTCATGAACTATATAAAGTACGTGTCTATTATGCGATAGACCTAGTCGAGTCCATTTCATACCCTTTTATCTTACGAGGTAAAATTCTATGCCCGCCCTACACGTCCCCCGTCGGGGTTCAGTTCGTCGCCTTCCCAACGTAAATGAAACCGGGTGCGCCCCGGACGGATCGGTAGAAGTCCGTTCGTTGCGGTCGTCTCGCCCCAGATTCCCACCGGTTCTCACCTAGGTATTGATACCCGTCTAAAGTCCGTTCAGCCGGTCTGTTTGAACGCCCGGTTCCTGAGAGGGTCCAAAGATCAGATTGATACCCGGACAAGCCCGGTCAAGCTCCTAAAAGATCCTTTTTGCTACTGATCCCGGTTCGCAAGATCCTCCTTGCCTCTGATCCGGTTCGTAGCTCGGTCGGGAGTGGCCCGTCCTTCAGCGGCGCTGTCCTGTATTTCGGAAGGGAGCCTGAGGTGCGAGGCGCCGATTGAATCGGCGATGCCAGACCAACTCCTCCGAAAACTTCTGAATGCAACGACGGCGCGGCCTCGGAATAGCGCGGCTTTTATCAGCCATCAAAACCCTAGCCAAAATGATCGGCTTTCCGCCAAGTGATAAGCTTGGAGATCCTCCAGAATAGAATCGTGTCAGAGGGTAGACCCAATTATAGCAACGAGATGAACCTGGACGTCTGTATTTCGATGGTGTTGTAGGACTTAGCTTGTTTTCTGAAGAGTGTATGCTTTTCCAATTTTCAGTTTCGTTTGAGCAAAGGAGCTGCAGTTGTTGAAGCGAACCAGATCATGGCAAACCTTGTGGAGGAAGAGGTGACAATTGCCCAAGAGGAAGAGAACGCGGGGATGAATCCAGAGAATGTGAGTGCAGATTCACAGTCAAGCCTCTTTTCTGGGTTTTACAGGGAATACGCTCTCCAGTACGCTCCAGAGATGATGATGAAGACTCGTGAAGAAAATGAGGCGTGGTTTGCAAGGGGCTTCAAGTTTAGAATCACGTTTAACATCACTTTCTCAATTTGCAATTTGTGGATGCCAAAGCTTCTCCTACATCTCTGTAAAAAGTAAGAGTGTGTTCATTGTGTGCATCGCTCTTCTCCGAAGATTGTTGTTTTTTTCAAAATTTTGGCCTTGCGCTGGTCCTCGTTATCACCGGCCCCTCTTGGCTGTTTCGGTTGCTTCTTCCGATGGGAACGGTACCACTGTGTTGGGTTACCAAATGCAGGAGAATGCAATCAGCAGGGCCCCTCCTCCTCGCAGCACCGACTCATGCAAGTTGTGCCGATGACGGCACTCAGCCTTCGTAGGCGGGCCTGAGGCAAAACCATGACATGCTGGATCGAGGTCGGGATACTAAGCTCCTAGAAAACACGATCCCTCTGGTAGTGCTCGGCGATGTCCCTTAGATTGTTTGTTGGAATTGCTGGAATCCTCCCCGGACTTGCGTCGACGCAAGTCTGGGAGGAGATCGACCATTTTGCATTCTTGTTGGTTTTTCATTCGTTTGAATATGCCACGAGCTGCTCTGCCAGTGTGTCGGGTTAAGGATTGCAGGATGCTTGCGTTCCTAACGGGCCTCTCCTGGCTTGCAGCACATGTCCGAACAGCATGTTTGCCGATGACGGCTCTGTCCATTCGGTGGCGGGCCTGAGGCATATGCTGGATTCGGACAGAACCTACCCTGGCAGAATCGGGGATGCTAACCTGGTTGGACAATGCAGATCCTTCACCATGAATAGCAGTTGGTGGGGAGCGTGACCGTGCGCTTGGATTCTTTGAAAACCTCCCGGACTTGCGTCGACGCAAGTCCCGGGGAGGGGAACGATCACTTCGGGATTTTTGATATTTACACGTCCGAATCTTCCTTGGGTTGCGTTGCGTGTGTTGAATTGCCATTTGCTTGCGTGTTTGTTGGATTGCCAAGTCACCGGTCTCATGATATTGGTGCCGACGATCTGCTGTAATCCTTCTTGGACGGGCTCGAGGCGAAACCAGGCTCTTTGGATCGAGATTGGGATGATAAAATGCAAGAGGGTGTTCATAATTTCGGCCCGCTACGTCGTCGTCGTCATCACCGCCCTCGTGGGTCGTTTCGGTTGCTTCTTTCGATGTGAGCGGTTCCACCGGGATGGATTAGCAATCGTAGGAGCATGCAATCAACAGGGTCCCCCTCCTGGCCGCCGGTTCCGACTCATGCCGGTTGTGCCGATGACGGCAAGCGGCCCCTTCGAGGGCGGGCACGAGGCACAACAATGTTTGGTTTTTTATTTGTTTGAATCTTTCACGACCGCGCTCGCGGTGTGTCGGAATCGGGATTGCGGGATGCTTGCGCTCATGACCGGCCTCTCTTGGCAAAGCACATGTCAGCCAGCATGTTTGCCGATGACGGCTCTGTCCCTTCGGTGGCGGGCCCGAGGCATATCTTTGGCTTAGGAGCATAATCGGCGATGATAAGCTAGTTGGACAAGTGCGAGATCCTTCACTATGAATAGCGGTTGGTGGGGAGCGTGACTGCCTGGTTGGATTCTTCGAAACCTCCCGGACTTTGCGTCGACGCAAGTCCGGGGAGGAACGATCACTTCGGGATTTCTTGATCTTTTTCATAAATTTGGCCTGCTACCGTCGTCGTCGGCATCACCGCCCCTCGAGTCGCCGGTTCCTTCTTCCGATGGGAGCGGTACCTCTGTGTTGGTTAGCGAGATAGAGGAGCATGCAATGAGCGAGGTCCCTCCGGCTTGCAAAGAACGACCCATGCCAATTGTGCCGATGACGGCACTTTCGGCCTTCGTAGGCGGGCACGAGGCAAAACTGTTTTGACAATGCAGATCCTTCACCATGGATAGTAGTTGGTGGGAGCGTGCCCAATCTGGTTGGATTGTTGGAATCCTCCCGGACTTGCGTCGACGCAAGTCCGGGAGGAGATCGACCGTTTTGAATTTTATTGGGTTTTTATTCGTTTGAATCTTCCTCGAGCCGCTTCTGCGCGGTGTGTGCCGGATTGCACTGCAGGATGCTAGCGTTCATGACCGGCCTCACTTGGCTCGGGCCGCACTTGTCAATCGAATGTTCGCCGATGACGGCTCTGCCCCTTGATGGCGGGCCCGAGGTATATTTGGCCGGGGCATAATGGGGATGCTAATTTGTTTTTTGACAAGGCGAGATCCTTTACCGCGGATAGCGATTGGTGGGGAGCGTGCCCATGTCCTGGTTGGATTGCCGAAACCTCCCCGGACTTGCGTCGACGCAAGTCCGGGAGGGGAACGATCACTTCGGGATTTTTTGATATTTACACGCCTCGAATCTTCCTTGGGTGCGTTGCGTGTGTTGAATTGCCATTTGCTTGCGTGTTTGTTGGATTGCCAAGTCACCGGTCTCATGATATTGGTGCCGATGATGCCGTGATCCTTCTTGGACGGGCTCGAGGCGAAACAGGGCTCCGGATCGAGATTGGGATGATAAAATGCAAGAGGGTGTTCATAATTCGCCCTGCTACCGGGTCGTCGTCATCACCGCCCCTCGTGGTCGCTTTTGGTTGCTTCTTTCGATGTGAGCGGTTCCCCGGGATGGATTAGCAATCGTAGGAGCATGCAATCAACAGTGGTCCCTCCGGCCGCGCCGGTTCCGACTCATGCCGGTTGTGCCGATGACGGCAAAGCGACCTTCGTAGGCGGGCACGAGGCACAACAATGTTTGGTTTTTTATTTGTTTGAATCTTTCACGATCCGCTCTGCCGGTGTGTCGGAATCGAGATTGCGGGATGCTTGCGCTCATGACCGGCCTCTCTTGGCTCGCAAAGACATGTCCAGAAAGCATGTTTGCCGATGACGGCTCTGTCCCTTCGGTGGCGGGCCCGAGGCATATCTTTGGCTTAGGAGCATAATCGGCGATGATAAGCTAGTTGGACAGTGCGAGATCCTTCACTATGAATAGCGATTGGTGGGGAGCGTGACTCATGCGGTTGGATTCTTTGAAACCTCCCGGACTTGCGTCGACGCAAGTCCAGGAGGGAACGATCGCCGGGATTTCTTGATCTTTTCATAAATTTGGCCCCGCTACCGTCGTCGGCATCACCGCCCCTCGTAGTCGCCGGTTCCTTCTTCCGATGGGAGCGGTACCTCTGTGTTGGTTAGCGAGATAGAGGAGCATGCAATGAGCAGGTCCCTCCGGCTTGCAAAGAACGACCCATGCCAATTGTGCCGATGACGGCACTCGGCCTTCGTAGGCGGGCACGAGGCAAAACCTGTTTTGACAATGCGAGATCCTTCACCATGGATAGTAGTTGGTGGGAGCGTGCCCAATCTGGTTGGATTGTTGGAATCCTCCCGGACTTGCGTCGACGCAAGTCCGGGAGGAGATCGACCGTTTTGAATTTTATTGGGTTTTTATTCGTTTGAATCTTCCTCGAGCCGCTGCGCGGTGTGCCGGATTTGCAGTGCAGGATGCTAGCGTTCATGACCGGCCTCACTTGGCTCGGGCCGCACTTGTCAATCGAGAATGTTCGCCGATGACGGCTCGCCCCCCTTGATGGCGGGCACGAGGTATATCTTGGCCGGGGCATAATGGGGGATGCTAAAGTTTGTTTTGACAAGGCGAGATCCTTTACCGCGGATAGCGATTGGTGGGGAGCGTGCCCATGTCTGGTTGGATTGCCGAAACCTCCCGGACTTGCGTCGACGCAAGTCCGGGAGGGGAACGATCACTTCGGGATTTTTGATATTTACACGTCCGAATCTTCCTTGGGCTGCGTTGCGTGTGTTGAATTGCCATTTGCTTGCGTGTTTGTTGGATTGCCAAGTCACCGGTCTCATGATATTGGTGCCGATGATCTTTGTGATCCTTCTTGGACGGGCTCGAGGCGAAACCAGGCTCTTCGGATCGAGATTGGGATGATAAAATGCAAGAGGGTGTTCATAATTCGCCCGCTATTTGGTCGTCGTCATCACCGCCCTCGTGGGTCGCTTTCGGTTGCTTCTTTCGATGTGAGCGGTTCCATCGGGATGGATTAGCAATCGTAGGAGCATGCAATCAACAGGTCCCTCCTGGCCGCTTCGGTTCCGACTCATGCCGGTTGTGCGATGACGGCAAAACGACCTTCGAGGGCGGGCACGAGGCACAACAATGTTTGGTTTTTTATTTGTTTGAATCTTTCACGACCGCTCTGCCGGTGTGTCGGAATCGGGATTGCGGGATGCTTGCGCTCATGACCGGCCTCTCTTGGCTCGCAAAGACATGTCCAGCAAAGATGTTTGCCGATGACGGCTCTGTCCCTTCGGTGGCGGGGCACGAGGCATATCTTTGGCTTAGGAGCATAATCGGCGATGATAAGCTAGTTGGACAGTGCGAGATCCTTCACTATGAATAGCGATTGGTGGGGAGCGTGACTGCTGTCTGGTTGGATTCTTTGAAACCTCCCGGACTTGCGTCGACGCAAGTCCGGGAGGAACGATCACTTCGGGATTTCTTGATCTTTTCATAAATTTGGCCTCGCTACCGTCGTCGGCATCACCGCCCTCGTAGTCGCCGGTTCCTTCTTCCGATGGGAGCGGTACCTCTGTGTTGGTTAGCGAGATAGAGGAGCATGCAATGAGCGGGGTCCCTCCGGCTTGCAAAGAACGACCCATGCCAATTGTGCCGATGACGGCACTCGGCCCTTCGTAGGCGGGCCCGAGGCAAAACCTGTTTTGACAATGCGGATCCTTCACCATGGATAGTAGTTGGTGGGAGCGTGCCCAATCTGGTTGGATTGTTGGAATCCTCCCGGACTTGCGTCGACGCAAGTCCGGGAGGAGATCGACCGTTTTGAATTTTATTGGGTTTTTATTCGTTTGAATCTTCCTCGAGCCGCTTCCGCCAAGTGTGTCGGATTGCAGTGCGAGGATGCTAGCGTTCATGACCGGCCTCACTTGGCTCGGGCCGCACTTGTCAATCGAATGTTCGCCGATGACGGCTCTGCCCCTTGATGGCGGGCGCGGGGTATATATGGCCGCTTCGGCATAATGGGGGATGCTAAATTTTTTTTGACAAGGAGATCCTTTACCGCGGATAGCGATTGGTGGGGAGCGTGCCCATGCCTGGTTGGATTCTTTGAAACCTCCCGGACTTGCGTCGACGCAAGTCCAGGAGGGGAACGATCACTTCGGGATTTTTTGATATTTACACGCCGAATCTTCCTTGGGCTGCGTTGCGTGTGTTGAATTGCCATTTGCTTGCGTGTTTGTTGGATTGCCAAGTCACCGGTCTCATGATATTGGTGCCGATGATCGCCGTGATCCTTCTTGGACGGGCTCGAGGCGAAACCAGGCTCATCGGATCGAGATTGGGATGATAAAATGCAAGAGGGTGTTCATAATTCTCGCCCCGCTACCGTCGTCGTCATCACCGCCCCTCGTGGGTTGTTTGGTTGCTTCTTTCGATGTGAGCGGTTCCACTGGGATGGATTAGCAATCGTAGGAGCATGCAATCAACGTGGTCCCTCCTGGCCGCTTCGGTTCCGACTCATGCCGGTTGTGCCGATGACGGCAAAACGGCCTTAAATGGCGGGCCGAGGCACAACAATGTTTGGTTTTTATTTGTTTGAATCTTTCACGACCGCTTCCGCGGTGTGTCGGAATCGGGATTGCGGGATGCTTGCGCTCATGACCGGCCTCTCTTGGCTCGCAAAGACATGTCCAGAAAGACATGTTTGCCGATGACGGCTCTGTCCCTTCGGTGGCGGGCCCGAGGCATATCTTTGGCTTAGGAGCATAATCGGCGATGATAAGCTAGTTGGACAAAGGCGGATCCTTCACTATGAATAGCGATTGGTGGGGCGTGACTGACATGCCTGGTTGATTCTTCGAAACCTCCCGGACTTGCGTCGACGCAAGTCCGGGAGGGGAACGATCACTTCGGGATTTCTTGATCTTTTCATAAATTTGGCCCCGCTACCGGTCGTCGGCATCACCGCCCTCGTAGTCGCTTCGGTTCCTTCTTCCGATGGGAGCGGTACCTCTGTGTTGGTTAGCGAGATAGAGGAGCATGCAATGAGCAGGGTCCCTCCCGGCTTGCAAAGAACGACCCATGCCAATTGTGCCGATGACGGCACTCGGCCTTCGTAGGGCGGGCCCGAGGCAAAACCTGTTTTGACAATGCGGATCCTTCACCATGGATAGTAGTTGGTGGGAGCGTGCCCAACTGGTTGGATTGTTGGAATCCTCCCGGACTTGCGTCGACGCAAGTCCGGGAGGAGATCGACCGTTTTGAATTTTATTGGGTTTTTATTCGTTTGAATCTTCCTCGAGCCGCTTCCGCCCGGTGTGTCGGATTGCAGTGCAGGATGCTAGCGTTCATGACCGGCCTCACTTGGCTCGCCGCACTTGTCAATCGAGAATGTTCGCCGATGACGGCTCGCCCCTTGATGGCGGGCCCGAGGTATATGCTGGCCCGGGGCATAATGGGGATGCTAAGTCGTTTTGACAAGGCGAGATCCTTTACCGCGGATAGCGATTGGTGGGGAGCGTGCCCATGCCTGGTTGGATTCTTTCGAAACCTCCCCGGACTTGCGTCGACGCAAGTCCTGGGAGGGGAACGATCACTTCGGGATTTTTTGATATTTACACGCCCGAATCTTCCTTTGGCTGCGTTGCGTGTGTTGAATTGCCATTTGCTTGCGTGTTTGTTGGATTGCCAAGTCACCGGTCTCATGATATTGGTGCCGATGATCACGTGATCCTTCTTGGACGGGCCGAGGCGAAACCAGGCTCTTCGGATCGAGATTGGGATGATAAAATGCAAGAGGGTGTTCATAATTCGCGCCTGCTACCGGTCGTCGTCGTCATCACCGCCCCTCGTGGGTTGTTTCGGTTGCTTCTTTCGATGTGAGCGGTTCCACCGGGATGGATTAGCAATCGTAGGAGCATGCAATCAACAGGGTCCTCCCGGCCGCTTCGGTTCCGACTCATGCCGTTGTGCCGATGACGGCAAACAAGCGGCCTTCGAGGGCGGGCCACGAGGCACAACAATGTTTGGTTTTTTATTTGTTTGAATCTTTCACGACCGCTTCCGGTGTGTCGGAATCGGGATTGCAGGATGCTTGCGCTCATGACCGGCCTCTCTTGGCTCGCAAAGACATGTCCAGCGGCATGTTTGCCGATGACGGCTCTGTCCCTTCGGTGGCGGGCCCGAGGCATATGTGGCTTAGGAGCATAATCGGCGATGATAAGCTAGTTGGACAAGTGCGAGATCCTTCACTATGAATAGCGATTGGTGGGGAGCGTGACTGCCTGGTTGGATTTTTGGAAACCTCCCGGACTTTGCGTCGACGCAAGTCCGGGAGGGGAACGATCACTTCGGGATTTCTTGATCTTTTCATAAATTTGGCCCCGCTACCGGTCGTCGGCATCACCGCCCTCAGAGTCGCCGGTTCCTTCTTCCGATGGGAGCGGTACCTCTGTGTTGGTTAAGCGAGATAGAGGAGCATGCAATGAGCAGGGTCCCTCCTGGCTTGCAAAGAACGACCCATGCCAATTGTGCCGATGACGGCACACTCGGCCTTAAGAGGCGGGCCCGAGGCAAAACTGTTTTGACAATGCGGATCCTTCACCATGGATAGTAGTTGGTGGGAGCGTGCCCAACTGGTTGGATTGTTGGAATCCTCCCGGACTTGCGTCGACGCAAGTCCGGGAGGAGATCGACCGTTTTGAATTTTATTGGGTTTTTATTCGTTTGAATCTTCCTCGAGCCGCTCCGCCGGTGTGCCGGATTGCAGTGCAGGATGCTAGCGTTCATGACCGGCCTCACTTGGCTCGGGCCGCACTTGTCAATCGAGAATGTTCGCCGATGACGGCTCGCCCCTTGATGGCGGGCCGAGGTATATCTCAAGCCGGGCATAATGGGGATGCTAAGTCGTTTTGACAAGGCGAGATCCTTTACCGCTGGATAGCGATTGGTGGGGAGCGTGCCCATGTCCTGGTTGGATTGCCGAAACCTCCCGGACTTGCGTCGACGCAAGTCCGGGAGGGGAACGATCACTTCGGGATTTTTTGATATTTACACGTCCGAATCTTCCTTGGGCTGCGTTGCGTGTGTTGAATTGCCATTTGCTTGCGTGTTTGTTGGATTGCCAAGTCACCGGTCTCATGATATTGGTGCCGGCGATTCTTTGTGATCCTTCTTGGACGGGCTCGAGGCGAAACCAGGCATCGGATCGAGATTGGGATGATAAAATGCAAGAGGGTGTTCATAATTCTCGCCCTGCTACTGGTCGTCGTCATCACCACCCCCTCGGGTCGCTTTCGGTTGCTTCTTTCGATGTGAGCGGTTCCACTGGGATGGATTAGCAATCGTAGGAGCATGCAATCAACGTGGTCCCCTGGCCGCTTCGGTTCCGACTCATGCCGGTTGTGCCGATGACGCAAAAACAGCCTTCGAGGGCGGGCTCGAGGCACAACAATGTTTGGTTTTTTATTTGTTTGAATCTTTCACGACCGCTTCGCCGGTGTGTCGGAATCAGGATTGCGGGATGCTTGCGCTCATGACCGCCCTCTCTTGGCTCGCAAAGACATGTCCAAGCAAAGATGTTTGCCGATGACGGCTCTGTCCCTTCGGTGGCGGGCCGAGGCATATCTTTGGCTTAGGAGCATAATCGGCGATGATAAGCTAGTTGGACAGTGCGAGATCCTTCACTATGAATAGCGATTGGTGGGGAGCGTGACTGCATCTGGTTGGATTCTCGAAACCTCCCGGACTTGCGTCGACGCAAGTCCGGGAGGGGAACGATCACTTCGGGATTTCTTGATCTTTTCATAAATTTGGCCTGCTACCGGTCGTCGGCATCACCGCCCTCGTAGTCGCGCCGGTTCCTTCTTCCGATGGGAGCGGTACCTCTGTGTTGGTTAGCGAGATAGAGGAGCATGCAATGAGCAGGGTCCCTCCGGCTTGCAAAGAACGACCCATGCCAATTGTGCCGATGACGGCACTCGCCTTCGTAAAGGGCGGGCCCGAGGCAAAACCTGTTTTGACAATGCGAGATCCTTCACCATGGATAGTAGTTGGTGGGAGCGTGCCCAATCTGGTTGGATTGTTGAAATCCTCCCGGACTTGCGTCGACGCAAGTCCGGGAGGAGATCGACCGTTTGAATTTTATTGGTTTTTTATTCGTTTGAATCTTCCTCGAGCCGCTTCCGCCGGTGTGTCGGATTGAAGTGCAGGATGCTAGCGTTCATGACCGGCCTCACTTGGCTGGGCCGCACTTGTCAATCGAGAATGTTCGCCGATGACGGCTCGCCCCTTGATGGCGGGCCCGAGGTATATATCTTGGCCGGGGCATAATGGGGATGCTGCTTTTGTTTTGACAAGGCGAGATCCTTTACCGCGGATAGCGATTGGTGGGGAGCGTGCCCATGTCCTGGTTGGATTCTTTGAAACCTCCCGGACTTGCGTCGACGCAAGTCCGGGAGGGGAACGATCACTTCGGGATTTTTTGATATTTACACGCCGAATCTTCCTTGGGGCTGCGTTGCGTGTGTTGAATTGCCATTTGCTTGCGTGTTTGTTGGATTGCCAAGTCACCGGTCTCATGATATTGGTGCCGATGATCGCCGTGATCCTTCTTGGACGGGCTCGAGGCGAAACCAAAGCTCTCGGATCGAGATTGGGATGATAAAATGCAAGAGGGTGTTCATAATTCGCCCCGCTACCGGTCGTCGTCATCACCGCCCTCGTGGTCGCTTTTGATTTGCTTCTTTCGATGCGAGCGGTTCCATCGGGATGGATTAGCAATCGTAGGAGCATGCAATCAACAGGTCCCTCCTGGCCGCTTCGGTTCCGACTCATGCCGGTTGTGCCGATGACGGCAAAAGCGACCTCTAAAGAGGCGGGCCCGAGGCACAACAATGTTTGGTTTTTTATTTGTTTGAATCTTTCACGACCGCTTCCGTGTGTGTCGGAATCGGGATTGCAGGATGCTTGCGCTCATGACCCGCCTCTCTCTTGGCTCGCAAAGACATGTCCAGAAGATGTTTGCCGATGACGGCTCTGTCCCTTCGGTGGCGGGCCCGAGGCATATCTTTGGCTTAGGAGCATAATCGGCGATGATAAGCTAGTTGGATGTGCAGATCCTTCACTATGAATAGCGATTGGTGGGGAGCGTGACTGCCTGGTTGGATTGTCGAAACCTCCCGGACTTGCGTGCGCCGACGCAAGTCCTGGGAGGGAACGATCACTTCGGGATTTCTTGATCTTTTCATAAATTTGGCCCCTACCGGTCGTCGGCATCACCGCCCTCGTAGTCGCCGGTTCCTTCTTCCGATGGGAGCGGTACCTCTGTGTTGGTTAAGCGAGATAGAGGAGCATGCAATGAGCGTGGTCCCTCCTGGCTTGCAAGAACGACCCATGCCAATTGTGCCGATGACGGCACTCGGCCTTCGTAGGCGGGCCCGAGGCAAAACCTGTTTTGACAATGCGAGATCCTTCACCATGGATAGTAGTTGGTGGGAGCGTGCCCAATCTGGTTGGATTGTTGAAATCCTCCCGGACTTGCGTCGACGCAAGTCCAGGGGAGGAGATCGACCGTTTTGAATTTTATTGGGTTTTTTATTCGTTTGAATCTTCCTCGAGCCGCTCCGCCGGTGTGTCGGATTCGCAGTGCAGGATGCTAGCGTTCATGACCGCCTCACTTGGCTCGGGCCGCGACTTGTCAATCGAGAATGTTCGCCGATGACGGCTCTCGCCCCTTCATGGCGGGCCCGAGGTATATCTTGGCTGGGCGGGGCATAATGGGGATGCTAAGTCGTTTTGACAAGGCGATCCTTTACCGCGGATAGCGATTGGTGGGGAGCGTGCCCATGTGCCTGGTTGGATTCTTCGAAACCTCTCCGGACTTGCGTCGACGCAAGTCCGGGAGGGGAACGATCACTTCGGGATTTTTTGATATTTACACGCCTGAATCTTCCTTGGGCTGCGTTGCGTGTGTTGAATTGCCATTTGCTTGCGTGTTTGTTGGATTGCCAAGTCACCGGTCTCATGATATTGGTGCCGGCGATCGCCGTGATCCTTCTTGGACGGGCTCGAGGCGAAACCAGGCTACTTCGGATCGAGATTGGGATGATAAAATGCAAGAGGGTGTTCATAATTCGGCCCGCTACCGTCGTCGTCATCACCGCCCTCGTGGGTCGCTTTTTCGGTTGCTTCTTTCGATGTGAGCGGTTCCACTGGGATGGATTAGCAATCGTAGGAGCATGCAATCAACAGGTCCCTCCTGGCCGCTTCGGTTCCGACTCATGCCGTTGTGCCGATGACGGCAAACGACCTTTCGTAGAGGGCGGGCCTCGAGGCACAACAATGTTTGGTTTTTTATTTGTTTGAATCTTTCACGACCGCTCCGCAAAGTGTGTCGGAATCAGATTGCGGGATGCTTGCGCTCATGACCGGCCTCTCTTGGCTCGCAAAGACATGTCCAGAAAGATGTTTGCCGATGACGGCTCTGTCCCTTCGGTGGCGGGCCCGAGGCATATGCTTGGCTTAGGAGCATAATCGGCGATGATAAGCTAGTTGGACTGGTGCAGATCCTTCACTATGAATAGCAGTTGGTGGGGAGCGTGACTCATGCCTGGTTGGATTGCCGAAACTCCCCGGACTTGCGTCGACGCAAGTCCGGGAGGGGAACGATCACTTCGGGATTTCTTGATCTTTTCATAAATTTGGCCCCGCTACCGGTCGTCGGCATCACCGCCCCTCAGAGTCGCTTCCGGTTCCTTCTTCCGATGGGAGCGGTACCTCTGTGTTGGTTAGCGAGATAGAGGAGCATGCAATGAGCAGTGGTCCCTCCCGGCTTGCAAAGAACGACCCATGCCAATTGTGCCGATGACGGCACTCGGCCCTTCGTAGGCGGGCCCGAGGCAAAACCTGTTTTGACAATGCGATCCTTCACCATGGATAGTAGTTGGTGGGAGCGTGCCCAACTGGTTGGATTGTTGAAATCCTCCCCGGACTTGCGTCGACGCAAGTCCGGGAGGAGATCGACCGTTTTGAATTTTATTGGGTTTTTATTCGTTTGAATCTTCCTCGAGCCGCTTCCGCCAAAGTGTGTCGGATTCGTAATTGCAGGATGCTAGCGTTCATGACCGGCCTCACTTGGCTCGGGCCGCACTTGTCAATCGAATGTTCGCCGATGACGGCTCGCCCCTTGATGGCGGGCCCGAGGTATATGCTGGCTTCGGGGCATAATGGGGGATGCTAAAGTCGTTTTGACAAGGCAGATCCTTTACCGCTGGATAGCGATTGGTGGGGAGCGTGCCCATGCCTGGTTGGATTGTCGAAACCTCCCGGACTTGCGTCGACGCAAGTCCGGGAGGGGAACGATCACTTCGGGATTTTTTGATATTTACACGCCTCAATCTTCCTTGGCCGCGCGTTGCGTGTGTTGAATTGCCATTTGCTTGCGTGTTTGTTGGATTGCCAAGTCACCGTCTCATGATATTGGTGCCGATGATCGCTGTGATCCTTCTTGGACGGGCCCGAGGCGAAACCAAAGCATCGGATCGAGATTGGGATGATAAAATGCAAGAGGGTGTTCATAATTCCGCCCCGCTACTGGTCGTCGTCATCACCGCCCTCGTGGGTCGCTTTCGGTTGCTTCTTTCGATGTGAAGCGGTTCCACCGGGATGGATTAGCAATCGAGGAGCATGCAATCAACAGGTCCCTCCCGGCGCGCCGGTTCCGACTCATGCCGCTTGCGCCGATGACGGCAAAATGACCTTCGAGGGCGGGCCGAGGCACAACAATGTTTGGTTTTTTATTTGTTTGAATCTTTCACGACCGCTCCGCCAAAGGTGTGTCGGAATCAGGATTGCGGGATGCTTGCGCTCATGACCGCCTCTCTTGGCTCGCAAAGACATGTCCAGCAAAGATGTTTGCCGATGACGGCTCTGTCCCTTCGGTGGCGGGCCCGAGGCATATCTTTGGCTTAGGAGCATAATCGGCGATGATAAGCTAGTTGGACAAAGGCAGATCCTTCACTATGAATAGCGAGTTGGTGGGGAGCGTGACTGCCTCCGGTTGGATTGCCGAAACCTCCCCGGACTTGCGCCGACGCAAGTCCGGGAGGGGAACGATCACTTCGGGATTTCTTGATCTTTTCATAAATTTGGCCCTCGCTACCGGTCGTCGGCATCACCGCCCTCGTAGTCGCTTCGGTTCCTTCTTCCGATGGGAGCGGTACCTCTGTGTTGGTTAAGCGAGATAGAGGAGCATGCAATGAGCGGTGGTCCCTCCTGGCTTGCAAAGAACGACCCATGCCAATTGTGCCGATGACGGCACTCGGCCTTCGTAGGCGGGCCCGAGGCAAAACCTGTTTTGACAATGCAGATCCTTCACCATGGATAGTAGTTGGTGGGAGCGTGCCCAATCTGGTTGGATTGTTGGAATCCTCCCTGGACTTGCGTCGACGCAAGTCCGGGAGGAGATCGACCGCTTTGAATTTTATTGGGTTTTTATTCGTTTGAATCTTCCTCGAGCCGCTTCCGCCAGTGTGTCGGATTGCACTGCAGGATGCTAGCGTTCATGACCGGCCTCACTTGGCTCGGGCCGCACTTGTCAATCGGAGAATGTTCGCCGATGACGGCTCGCCCCTTCAGTGGCGGGCCCGAGGTATATGTCAAGCCGGGCATAATGGGGATGCTAAGTCGTTTTTGACAAGGCAGATCCTTTACCGCGGATAGCGATTGGTGGGGAGCGTGCCCATGCCTGGTTGATTGTCGAAACCTCCTGGACTTGCGTCGACGCAAGTCCGGGAGGGGAACGATCACTTCGGGATTTTTTGATATTTACACGTCTGAATCTTCCTTGGGCTGCGTTGCGTGTGTTGAATTGCCATTTGCTTGCGTGTTTGTTGGATTGCCAAGTCACCAGTCTCATGATATTGGTGCCGATGATCGCCGTGATCCTTCTTGGACGGGCTCGAGGCGAAACCAGCATCGGATCGAGATTGGGATGATAAAATGCAAGAGGGTGTTCATAATTCGCCCCCGCTACCGTCGTCGTCGTCATCACCGCCCTCGTGGGTCTGTTTCGGTTGCTTCTTTCGATGTGAGCGGTTCCACCGGGATGGATTAGCAATCGTAGGAGCATGCAATCAACAGGGTCCCTCCCGGCCGCTTCGGTTCCGACTCATGCCGGTTGTGCCGATGACGGCAAACGACCTTCTTCGTGAGGCGGGCCCGAGGCACAACAATGTTTGGTTTTTTATTTGTTTGAATCTTTCACGACCGCTTCCGCCAGTGTGTCGGAATCGTGATTGCAGGATGCTTGCGCTCATGACCGGCCTCTCTTGGCTCGCAAAGACATGTCCAGCAAAGATGTTTGCCGATGACGGCTCTGTCCCTTCGGTGGCGGGCCTCGAGGCATATCTTTGGCTTAGGAGCATAATCGGCGATGATAAGCTAGTTGGACAAAGTGCAGATCCTTCACTATGAATAGCGATTGGTGGGGAGCGTGACTGTCTGGTTGGATTGCCGAAACCTCCCTGGACTTGCGTCGACGCAAGTCCGGGAGGGGAACGATCACTTCGGGATTTCTTGATCTTTTCATAAATTTGGCCTGCTACCGGTCGTCGGCATCACCGCCCCTCGTGAGTCGCCGGTTCCTTCTTCCGATGGGAGCGGTACCTCCGTGTTGGTTAAGCGAGATAGAGGAGCATGCAATGAGCAGGGTCCCTCCTGGCTTGCAAAGAACGACCCATGCCAATTGTGCCGATGACGGCACTCGGCCTTCGTAGGCGGGCCCGAGGCAAAACCCGTTTTGACAATGCAGATCCTTCACCATGGATAGTAGTTGGTGGGAGCGTGCCAAACTGGTTGGATTGTTGGAATCCTCCCGGACTTGCGTCGACGCAAGTCCGGGAGGAGATCGACCGTTTTGAATTTTATTGGGTTTTTATTCGTTTGAATCTTCCTCGAGCCGCTTCCGCCGGTGTGTCGGATTCGCACTGCGGATGCTAGCGTTCATGACCGGCCTCACTTGGCTCGGGCCGCACTTGTCAATCGAATGTTCGCCGATGACGGCTCCGCCCCTTCGATGGCGGGCACGAGGTATATGCTGGCCGGGGCATAATGGGGATGCTAAGTTTGTTTTGACAAGGCGATCCTTTACCGCGGATAGCGATTGGTGGGGAGCGTGCCCATGCCTGGTTGATTGCCGAAACCTCCCGGACTTGCGTCGACGCAAGTCCGGGAGGGGAACGATCACTTCGGGATTTTTTGATATTTACACGCCTCGAATCTTCCTTGGGCTGCGTTGCGTGTGTTGAATTGCCATTTGCTTGCGTGTTTGTTGGATTGCCAAGTCACCGGTCTCATGATATTGGTGCCGATGATCGGCTTTGTGATCCTTCTTGGACGGGCTCGAGGCGAAACCAGGCTCATCGGATCGAGATTGGGATGATAAAATGCAAGAGGGTGTTCATAATTTCGCCCCGCTACCGGTCGTCGTCATCACCGCCCCTCGTGGGTCGCTTTCGGTTGCTTCTTTCGATGTGAGCGGTTCCATCGGGATGGATTAGCAATCGTAGGAGCATGCAATCAACAGGGTCCTCCTGGCCGCTTCGGTTCCGACTCATGCCGGTTGTGCCGATGACGGCAAAACGACCTTCGAGGGCGGGCTCGAGGCACAACAATGTTTGGTTTTTTATTTGTTTGAATCTTTCACGACCGCTTCCGCCCGGTGTGTCGGAATCGATTGCGGGATGCTTGCGCTCATGACCGGCCTCTCTTGGCTCGCAAAGACATGTCCAGCAAAGATGTTTGCCGATGACGGCTCTGTCCCTTCGGTGGCGGGCCCGAGGCATATGCTGGCTTAGGAGCATAATCGGCGATGATAAGCTAGTTGGACAAAGGCAGATCCTTCACTATGAATAGCGATTGGTGGGGAGCGTGACTGCATCTGGTTGGATTCTTTCGAAACCTCCCGGACTTGCGTCGACGCAAGTCCGGGAGGGGAACGATCACTTCGGGATTTCTTGATCTTTTCATAAATTTGGCCTCGCTACTGGTCGTCGGCATCACCGCCCTCGTAGTCGCTTCGGTTCCTTCTTCCGATGGGAGCGGTACCTCTGTGTTGGTTAAGCGAGATAGAGGAGCATGCAATGAGCAGTGGTCCCTCCCGGCTTGCAAAGAACGACCCATGCCAATTGT
The DNA here is from genome assembly GCA_037043015.1 of Bryum argenteum. NCBI lineage: Eukaryota > Viridiplantae > Streptophyta > Bryopsida > Bryales > Bryaceae > Bryum > Bryum argenteum. The sequence continues at coordinate 3,876,536 of CM073324.1, forward strand.
GCCGATGACGGCACTCGGCCTTCGTAGGCGGGCCTCGAGGCAAAACCTGTTTTGACAATGCGAGATCCTTCACCATGGATAGTAGTTGGTGGGAGCGTGCCCAATCTGGTTGGATTGTTGGAATCCTCCCGGACTTGCGTCGACGCAAGTCCGGGAGGAGATCGACCGTTTTGAATTTTATTGGGTTTTTATTCGTTTGAATCTTCCTCGAGCCGCTTCCGCGGTGTGTGTCGGATTCGCACTGCGAGGATGCTAGCGTTCATGACCGGCCTCACTTGGCTCATTGCACTTGTCAATCGAATGTTCGCCGATGACGGCTCGCCCCTTCGATGGCGGGCCCGAGGTATATCTGGCTTCGGGGCATAATGGGGATGCTAAGTCGTTTTGACAAGGCAGATCCTTTACCGCGGATAGCGATTGGTGGGGAGCGTGCCCATGTCCTGGTTGGATTCTCGAAACTCTCCCGGACTTGCGTCGACGCAAGTCCGGGAGGGGAACGATCACTTCGGGATTTTTTGATATTTACACGTCTGAATCTTCCTTGGGCTGCGTTGCGTGTGTTGAATTGCCATTTGCTTGCGTGTTTGTTGGATTGCCAAGTCACCGGTCTCATGATATTGGTGCCGATGATGCCGTGATCCTTCTTGGACGGGCCTCGAGGCGAAACCAGGCATCGGATCGAGATTGGGATGATAAAATGCAAGAGGGTGTTCATAACTCGGCCCTGCTACCGGTCGTCGTCATCACCGCCCTCGTGGGTCGCTTTCGATTTGCTTCTTTCGATGTGTGAGCGGTTCCACCGGGATGGATTAGCAATCGTAGGAGCATGCAATCAACAGGGTCCCTCCTGGCCGCTTCGGTTCCGACTCATGCCGGTTGTGCCGATGACGGCAAAGCCTTCGTAGGGCGGGCCGAGGCACAACAATGTTTGGTTTTTTATTTGTTTGAATCTTTCACGATCCGCTCCGCCAGGTGTCGGAATCGATTGCAGGATGCTTGCGCTCATGACCGGCCTCTCTTGGCTCGCAAAGACATGTCCAAAGAAAGATGTTTGCCGATGACGGCTCTGTCCCTTGGTGGCGGGCACGAGGCATATTTGGCTTAGGAGCATAATCGGCGATGATAAGCTAGTTGGACGGTGCGAGATCCTTCACTATGAATAGCGAGTTGGTGGGGAGCGTGACTCTCCTCGGGTTGATTTTGAAACCTCCCGGACTTGCGTCGACGCAAGTCCGGGAGGGGAACGATCACTTCGGGATTTCTTGATCTTTTCATAAATTTGGCCTCGCTACCGTCGTCGTCGGCATCACCGGCCCTCGTAGTCGCTTCGGTTCCTTCTTCCGATGGGAGCGGTACCTCTGTGTTGGTTAAGCGAGATAGAGGAGCATGCAATGAGCAGGTCCCTCCCGGCTTGCAAAGAACGACCCATGCCAATTGTGCCGATGACGGCACTCGGCCTTCGTAGGCGGGGCCGAGGCAAAAACCTGTTTTGACAATGCGGATCCTTCACCATGGATAGTAGTTGGTGGGAGCGTGCCCAATCTGGTTGGATTGTTGGAATCCTCCCGGACTTGCGTCGACGCAAGTCCGGGAGGAGATCGACCGTTTTGAATTTTATTGGGTTTTTATTCGTTTGAATCTTCCTCGAGCCGCTTCCGCCGGTGTGTCCGATTCTGCAGTGCAGGATGCTAGCGTTCATGACCGCCTCACTTGGCTCGGGCCGCACTTGTCAATCGAATGTTCGCCGATGACGGCTCGCCTTCTTGATGGCGGGCCCGAGGTATATGCTGGCTTCGGGGCATAATGGGGATGCTAAGTTTGTTTTGACAAGGCGAGATCCTTTACCGCGGATAGCGATTGGTGGGGAGCGTGCCCATGTCTGGTTGGATTGTCGAAACCTCCCGGACTTGCGTCGACGCAAGTCCGGGAGGGGAACGATCACTTCGGGATTTTTTGATATTTACACGCCTGAATCTTCCTTGGGCTGCTGCGTTGCGTGTGTTGAATTGCCATTTGCTTGCGTGTTTGTTGGATTGCCAAGTCACCGGTCTCATGATATTGGTGCCGATGATCGCTTTGTGATCCTTCTTGGACGGGCTCGAGGCGAAACCAGGCTCTTGGATCGAGATTGGGATGATAAAATGCAAGAGGGTGTTCATAATTCTCGCCTGCTACTGGTCGTCGTCATCACCGCCCTCGTGGGTCGCTTTTGGTTGCTTCTTTCGATGTGAGCGGTTCCACCGGGATGGATTAGCAATCGTAGGAGCATGCAATCAACAGTGGTCCCTCCGCCGCTTCGGTTCCGACTCATGCCGGTTGTGCCGATGACGGCAAACGACCTTCGAGAGGGCGGGCACGAGGCACAACAATGTTTGGTTTTTTATTTGTTTGAATCTTTCACGACCGCTTCCGCGGTGTGTCGGAATCAGATTGCGGGATGCTTGCGCTCATGACCGGCCTCTCTTGGCTCGCAAAGACATGTCCCAGCCAAAGATGTTTGCCGATGACGGCTCTGTCCCTTCGGTGGCGGGCCCGAGGCATATGCGGCTTAGGAGCATAATCGGCGATGATAAGCTAGTTGGACAAGTGCGAGATCCTTCACTATGAATAGCGATTGGTGGGGAGCGTGACTGCATGCGGTTGGATTTTTCGAAACCTCCCGGACTTGCGTCGACGCAAGTCCGGGAGGGGAACGATCACTTCGGGATTTCTTGATCTTTTCATAAATTTGGCCTGCTACCGTCGTCGGCATCACCGCCCCCTCGAGTCGCTTCGGTTCCTTCTTCCGATGGGAGCGGTACCTCTGTGTTGGTTAGCGAGATAGAGGAGCATGCAATGAGAGTGGTCCCTCCTGGCTTGCAAAGAACGACCCATGCCAATTGTGCCGATGACGGCACTCGGCCCTTCGTAGGGCGGGCCGAGGCAAAACCTGTTTTGACAATGCGATCCTTCACCATGGATAGTAGTTGGTGGGAGCGTGCCCAATCTGGTTGGATTGTTGGAATCCTCTCCCGGACTTGCGTCGACGCAAGTCCGGGAGGAGATCGACCGTTTTGAATTTTATTGGGTTTTTATTCGTTTGAATCTTCCTCGAGCCGCTCTGCGGTGTGTCGGATTGAAGTGCAGGATGCTAGCGTTCATGACCGGCCTCACTTGGCTCATTGCACTTGTCAATCGAGAATGTTCGCCGATGACGGCTCGCCCCTTGATGGCGGGCCCGAGGTATATGCGGCTTCGGGGCATAATGGGGATGCTAAGTTGTTTTGACAAGGCGAGATCCTTTACCGCGGATAGCGATTGGTGGGGAGCGTGCCCATGTCCTGGTTGGATTCTTCGAAACCTCCCGGACTTGCGTCGACGCAAGTCCAGGGAGGGGAACGATCACTTCGGGATTTTTTGATATTTACACGTCCGAATCTTCCTTGGGCTGCGTTGCGTGTGTTGAATTGCCATTTGCTTGCGTGTTTGTTGGATTGCCAAGTCACCGATCTCATGATATTGGTGCCGATGATTTTTGTGATCCTTCTTGGACGGGCTCGAGGCGAAACCAGGCTCTTTGGATCGAGATTGGGATGATAAAATGCAAGAGGGTGTTCATAATTCGCGGCCCCTGCTGGTCGTCGTCATCACCGCCCCTCGTGGGCTGTTTTTCGGTTGCTTCTTTCGATGTGGCGGTTCACCGGGATGGATTAGCAATCGTAGGAGCATGCAATCAACAGGGTCCCTCCTGGTCGCTTCGGTTCCGACTCATGCCGGTTGTGCCGATGATGGCAAACGGCCTTCGTAGGGCGGGCACGAGGCACAACAATGTTTGGTTTTTATTTGTTTGAATCTTTCACGTCGCTCCGCCCGGTGTGTCGGAATCGGGATTGCGGGATGCTTGCGCTCATGACCGGCCTCTCTTGGCTCGCAAGCACATGTCCAAGCAAAGCATGTTTGCCGATGACGGCTCTGTCCCTTCGGTGGCGGGCACGAGGCATATCTTTGTTAGAGCATAATCGGCGATGATAAGCTAGTTGGATGATGCGAGATCCTTCACTATGAATAGCAGTTGGTGGGGAGCGTGACTGCATGCTGGTTGGATTCTTTGAAACCTCCCGGACTTGCGTCGACGCAAGTCCGGGAGGGAACGATCACTTCGGGATTTCTTGATCTTTTCATAAATTTGGCCCTGCTATTTGTCGTCGGCATCACCGGCCCCTCGTAGTCGCCGGTTCCTTCTTCCGATGGGAGCGGTACCTCTGTGTTGGTTAGCGGATAGAGGAGCATGCAATGAGCGGGGTCCCTCCCGGCTTGCGGCAACGACCCATGCCAATTGTGCCGATGACGGCACTCGGCCTTAAAGGGCGGGCACGAGGCAAAACTGTTTTGACAATGCGGATCCTTCACCATGGATAGTAGTTGGTGGGAGCGTGCCCAATCTGGTTGGATTGTTGGAATCCTCCCGGACTTGCGTCGACGCAAGTCCGGGAGGAGATCGACCGTTTTGAATTTTATTGGGTTTTTATTCGTTTGAATCTTCCTCGAGCCGCTCCGCGGTGTGTCGGATTGAGTGCAGGATGCTAGCGTTCATGACCGGCCTCACTTGGCTCGGGCCGCACTTGTCAATCGAGAATGTTCGCCGATGACGGCTCTGCCCCTTGAGTGGCGGGGCCTGAGGTATATGCCGCTTCGGGGCATAATGGGGATGCTAAGTTTGTTTTGACAAGGCGGATCCTTTACCGCGGATAGCGATTGGTGGAGAGCGTGCCCATATGCGGTTGGATTCTTCGAAACCTCCCGGACTTGCGTCGACGCAAGTGCGGGAGGGGAACGATCGCCGGGATTTTTGATATTTACACGTCCGAATCTTCCTTGGGCTGCGTTGCGTGTGTTGAATTGCCATTTGCTTGCGTGTTTGTTGGATTGCCAAGTCACCGGTCTCATGATATTGGTGCCGATGGCTAGCCGTGATCCTTCTTGGACGGGCTCGAGGCGAAACCAGGCTCTTTGGATCGAGATTGGGATGATAAAATGCAAGAGGGTGTTCATAATTCGGCCCTGCTGGTCGTCGTCGTCATCACCGCCCCTCGTGGCTGCTTTTGATTTGCTTCTTTCGATGTGGCGGTTCCACAGGATGGATTAGCAATCGTAGGAGCATGCAATCAACAGGGTCCCTCTGGCCGCGCCGGTTCCGACTCATGCCGGTTGTGCCGATGACGGCAAAGCGACCTTAAAGAGGCGGGCACGAGGCACAACAATGTTTGGTTTTTTATTTGTTTGAATCTTTCACGTCGCTCTGCCGGTGTGTCGGAATCGAGGATTGCAGGATGCTTGCGCTCATGACCGGCCTCTCTTGGCTCGCGGCACATGTCCCCGCAAAGCATGTTTGCCGATGACGGCTCTGTCCCTTCGGTGGCGGGCACGAGGCATATCTTTGGCTTAGGAGCATAATCGGCGATGATAAGCTAGTTGGGCCGGTGCGGATCCTTCACTATGAATAGCGAGTTGGTGGGGAGCGTGACTCATGCTGGTTGGATTCTTTGAAACCTCCCGGACTTGCGTCGACGCAAGTCAGGAGGGAACGATCACTTCGGGATTTCTTGATCTTTTCATAAATTTGGCCCTGCTTACCGTCGTCGGCATCACCGCCCTCGTGCATTCGCCGGTTCCTTCTTCCGATGGGAGCGGTACCCTGTGTTGGTTAAGCGAGATAGAGGAGCATGCAATGATGGGGGTCCCTCCCGGCTTGCAAAGCAACGACCCATGCCAATTGTGCCGATGACGGCACTCGGCCTTAAATAGGCGGGCACGAGGCAAAACCTGTTTTGACAATGCGGATCCTTCACCATGGATAGTAGTTGGTGGGAGCGTGCCCAATCTGGTTGGATTGTTGGAATCCTCCCGGACTTGCGTCGACGCAAGTCCGGGAGGAGATCGACCGTTTTGAATTTTATTGGGTTTTTATTCGTTTGAATCTTCCTCGAGCCGCTCTGCCGGTGTGTCGGATTGAGTGCAGGATGCTAGCGTTCATGACCGGCCTCACTTGGCTCATTGCTGCACTTGTCAATCGAGAATGTTCGCCGATGACGGCTCTGCCCCTTGATGGCGGGCACGAGGTATATGCTGGCCGGGGCATAATGGGGATGCTAAGGCATTTTTTGACAAGGCGAGATCCTTTACCGCGGATAGCGATTGGTGGGAGCGTGCCCCATGTCTGGTTGGATTCTTTGGAAACCTCCCGGACTTGCGTCGACGCAAGTCCGGGAGGGAACGATCACCGGGATTTTTGATATTTACACGCCCGAATCTTCCTTGGTTTGCGTTGCGTGTGTTGAATTGCCATTTGCTTGCGTGTTTGTTGGATTGCCAAGTCACCGGTCTCATGATATTGGTGCCGATGCTGCTTTGTGATCCTTCTTGGACGGGCACGAGGCGAAACCAGGGCTCTTGGATCGAGATTGGGATGATAAAATGCAAGAGGGTGTTCATAATTTCGGCCTGCGGCCGGTGGTCGTCGTCATCACCGGCCCCTCGTGGGGCTGTTTCGGTTGCTTCTTTCGATGTGGCGGTTCGGCTGGGATGGATTAGCAATCGTAGGAGCATGCAATCAACAGGGTCCCTCCTGGCCGCGCCGGTTCCGACTCATGCGGTTGTGCCGATGATGACAAAGCGACCTTCGTGGCGGGCACGAGGCACAACAATGTTTGGTTTTTATTTGTTTGAATCTTTCACGTCTGCTCGCCGGTGTGTCGGAATCGGGATTGCAGGATGCTTGCGCTCATGACCGGCCTCTCTTGGCTCGCGGCACATGTCCAGCCAACATGTTTGCCGATGACGGCTCTGTCCCTTGGTGGCGGGCACGAGGCATATCTTTGGCTTAGGAGCATAATCGGCGATGATAAGCTAGTTGGGCCAGTGCGGATCCTTCACTATGAATAGCGATTGGTGGGGGCGTGACTGCATGCCTGGTTGGATTCTTTGAAACCTCCCGGACTTGCGTCGACGCAAGTGCAGGAGGGGAACGATCACCGGGATTTCTTGATCTTTTCATAAATTTTGGCTACCGGTCGTCGTCGGCATCACCGCCCCTCGTAGTCGCCGGTTCCTTCTTCCGATGGGAGCGGTACCTCTGTGTTGGTTAGCGAGATAGAGGAGCATGCAATGAGCGGGGTCCCCTCGGCTTGCGACAACGACCCATGCCAATTGTGCCGATGGCGGCACTCGGCCTTCGTGGCGGGCACGAGGCAAAACTGTTTTGACAATGCAGATCCTTCACCATGGATAGTAGTTGGTGGGAGCGTGCCCAATCTGGTTGGATTGTTGGAATCCTCCCGGACTTGCGTCGGACGCAAGTGCGGGAGGAGATCGACCGTTTTGAATTTTATTGGGTTTTTATTCGTTTGAATCTTCCTCGAAAGCCGCTTCTGCGCGGTGTGTGTCGGATTGAGTGCGAGGATGCTAGCGTTCATGACCGGCCTCACTTGGCTCATTGCGCACTTGTCAATCGAGAATGTTCGCCGATGACGGCTCTGCCCCTTGATGGCGGGCACGAGGTATATCTTTGGCTTCGGGGCATAATGGGGGATGCTAAAATTTGTTTTGACAAAGCGAGATCCTTTACCGCGGATAGCGATTGGTGGGGCGTGCCCATATGCGGTTGGATTCTTTGAAACCTCCCGGACTTGCGTCGACGCAAGTCCTGGGAGGGGAACGATCGCCGGGATTTTTGATATTTACACGTCTGAATCTTCCTTGGGCTGCGTTGCGTGTGTTGAATTGCCATTTGCTTGCGTGTTTGTTGGATTGCCAAGTCACCGGTCTCATGATATTGGTGCCGATGATTGCTGTGATCCTTCTTGGACGGGCTGAGGCGAAACCAGGCTCTTTGGATCGAGATTGGGATGATAAAATGCAAGAGGGTGTTCATAATTACGGCCTGCTACTGGTCGTCGTCATCACGGCCCCTCGTGGCTGTTTTGGTTGCTTCTTTCGATGTGAGCGGTTCCCCGGGATGGATTAGCAATCGTAGGAGCATGCAATCAACAGGGTCCCTCCCCGGCCGCCGGTTCCGACTCATGCAGTTTGTGCCGATGACGACAAAAGCGACCTTCGTAGGCGGGCACGAGGCACAACAATGTTTGGTTTTTATTTGTTTGAATCTTTCGCGTCCGCTCTGCGCCGGTGTGTCGGAATCGGGATTGCGGGATGCTTGCGCTCATGACCGGCCTCTCTTGGCTCGCGGCACATGTCAGAAGACATGTTTGCCGATGACGGCTCTGTCCCTTCGGTGGCGGGCACGAGGCATATCTTTGGCTTAGGAGCATAATCGGCGATGATAAGCTAGTTGGGCGGTGCGAGATCCTTCACTATGAATAGCGATTGGTGGGAGCGTGACTCATGCGGTTGGATTCTTTGAAACCTCCCGGACTTGCGTCGACGCAAAATGCAGGAGGGGAACGATCAGCCGGGATTTCTTGATCTTTTCATAAATTTGGCCTGGCGGTCGTCGGCATCACCGGCCCCTCGTAGGCTGCGCCGGTTCCTTCTTCCGATGGGAGCGGTACCTCTGTGTTGGTTAGCGAGATAGAGGAGCATGCAATGAGCGGGGTCCCTCGGCTTGCGACAACGACCCATGCCAATTGTGCCGATGACGGCACTCGGCCTTTCGTGGCGGGCACGAGGCAAAACCTGTTTTGACAATGCGGATCCTTCACCATGGATAGTAGTTGGTGGGAGCGTGCCCAATCTGGTTGGATTGTTGGAATCCTCCCCGGACTTGCGTCGACGCAAGTCCGGGAGGAGATCGACCGTTTTGAATTTTATTGGGTTTTTATTCGTTTGAATCTTCTCGAAATTGCTCTGCGCCGGTGTGTCGGATTGAAGTGCGAGGATGCTAGCGTTCATGACCGGCCTCACTTGGCTCATTGCACTTGTCAATCGAGAATGTTCGCCGATGGCGGCTCTGCCCCTTGATGGCGGGCACGAGGTATATTGGCCGGGGCATAATGGGGATGCTAATTTGTTTTGACAAGGCGGATCCTTTACCGCGGATAGCGATTGGTGGGAGCGTGCCCATATCTGGTTGGATTCTTTGAAACCTCCCGGACTTGCGTCGACGCAAGTGCAGGGAGGAACGATCACCGGGATTTTTGATATTTACACGTCCGAATCTTCCTTGGGCTGCGTTGCGTGTGTTGAATTGCCATTTGCTTGCGTGTTTGTTGGATTGCCAAGTCACCGGTCTCATGATATTGGTGCCGATGATGCTTTGTGATCCTTCTTGGACGGGCACGAGGCGAAACCAGGCTCTTGGATCGAGATTGGGATGATAAAATGCAAGAGGGTGTTCATAATTACGGCCTGCTACTGGGTCGTCGTCATCACCGGCCCCTGGGTGGTACATTTCGGTTGCTTCTTTCGATGTGGCGGTTCCAGCAGGATGGATTAGCAATCGTAGGAGCATGCAATCAACAGGTCCCTCCGGGTCGCCGGTTCCGACTCATGCCGGTTGTGCCGATGATGACAAAGCGACCTTAAATGGCGGGCACGAGGCACAACAATGTTTGGTTTTTATTTGTTTGAATCTTTCACGTCCGCTCTGCCGGTGTGTCGGAATCGGATTGCGGGATGCTTGCGCTCATGACCGGCCTCTCTTGGCTCATGACACATGTCAGCCCAGCATGTTTGCCGATGACGGCTCTGTCCCTTCGGTGGCGGGCCGAGGCATATCTTTGGCTTAGGAGCATAATCGGCGATGATAAGCTAGTTGGGCCAGTCGAGATCCTTCACTATGAATAGCGAGTTGGTGGGGGCGTGACTGCATGCGGTTGGATTCTTTGGAAACCTCCCGGACTTGCGTCGACGCAAGTCAGGGAGGAAACGATCAGCCGGGATTTCTTGATCTTTTCATAAATTTGGCCTACTTATTTGGTCGTCGGCATCACCGGCCCCTCGTAGTCGCCGGTTCCTTCTTCCGATGGGAGCGGTACCTCTGTGTTGGTTAGCGAGATAGAGGAGCATGCAATGAGCGGGGTCCCTCGGCTTGCAGCAACGACCCATGCCAATTGTGCCGATGACGGCACTCGGCCTTAAATCGCGGGCGGGCACGAGGCAAACCTGTTTTGACAATGCGGATCCTTCACCATGGATAGTAGTTGGTGGGAGCGTGCCCAATCTGGTTGGATTGTTGGAATCCTCCCGGACTTGCGTCGACGCAAAGTGCGGGAGGAGATCGACCGTTTTGAATTTTATTGGGTTTTTATTCGTTTGAATCTTCCTCGAGTGCTCTGCGCGGTGTGTCGGATTGAAGTGCAGGATGCTAGCGTTCATGACCGGCCTCACTTGGCTCATTGCACTTGTCAATCGAGAATGTTCGCCGATGACGGCTCTGCCCCTTGATGGCGGGCCTGAGGGTATATCTTTGGCCAGGGCATAATGGGGATGCTGTTTGTTTTGACAAGGCGAGATCCTTTACCGCGGATAGCGATTGGTGGGGAGCGTGCCCATGTCGGTTGGATTCTTTGGAAACCTCCCGGACTTGCGTCGACGCAAATGGAGGGAACGATCACCGGGATTTTTGATATTTACACGTCTGAATCTTCCTTGGGCTGCGTTGCGTGTGTTGAATTGCCATTTGCTTGCGTGTTTGTTGGATTGCCAAGTCACCGGTCTCATGATATTGGTGCCGATGACTTCTTTGTGATCCTTCTTGGACGGGCACGAGGCGAAACCAGGCTCTTTGGATCGAGATTGGGATGATAAAATGCAAGAGGGTGTTCATAATTCGGCCTGCTTTGGTCGTCGTCATCACCGGCCCCTCGTGGCTGTTTCGGTTGCTTCTTTCGATGTGGCGGTTTCCTCAGGATGGATTAGCAATCGTAGGAGCATGCAATCAACAGGGGTCCCTCTGGCTGCCGGTTCCGACTCATGCCCGGTTGTGCCGATGATGACAAAGCGACCTTAAATGGCGGGCACGAGGCACAACAATGTTTGGTTTTTATTTGTTTGAATCTTTCACGTCCGCTCTGCGGTGTGTCGGAATCGGGATTGCGGGATGCTTGCGCTCATGACCGGCCTCTCTTGGCTCATGACACATGTCAATGACATGTTTGCCGATGACGGCTCTGTCCCTTCGGTGGCGGGCCTGAGGCATATCTTTGGCTTAGGAGCATAATCGGCGATGATAAGCTAGTTGGGCCGGTGGCGGATCCTTCACTATGAATAGCGTTGGTGGGGAGCGTGACTGCATGCTGGTTGGATTCTTTGAAACCTCCCGGACTTGCGTCGACGCAAGTGCAGGAGGGGAACGATCACCGGGATTTCTTGATCTTTTCATAAATTTGGCCCTGTTTTGTGGTCGTCGGCATCACGGCCCCTCGTAGCTGCCGGTTCCTTCTTCCGATGGGAGCGGTACCTCTGTGTTGGTTAGCGAGATAGAGGAGCATGCAATGAGCAGGGTCCCTCCGGCTTGCAACAACGACCCATGCCAATTGTGCGATGGCGGCACTTTCGGCCTTCGTAGGCGGGCACGAGGCAAAAACCTGTTTTGACAATGCGGATCCTTCACCATGGATAGTAGTTGGTGGGAGCGTGCCCAATCTGGTTGGATTGTTGGAATCCTCCCCGGACTTGCGTCGACGCAAGTCCGGGAGGAGATCGACCGTTTTGAATTTTATTGGGTTTTTATTCGTTTGAATCTTCCTGTTTTGCTGCGCGGTGTGTCGGATTGAGTGTGCGAGGATGCTAGCGTTCATGACCGGCCTCACTTGGCTCATTGCACTTGTCAATCGAGAATGTTCGCCGATGACGGCTCTGCCCCTTGATGGCGGGCACGGGAGGTATATCTTGGGCCGGGGCATAATGGGGATGCTAATTTGTTTTGACAAAGGCGGATCCTTTACCGCGGATAGCGATTGGTGGGAGCGTGCCCATATCGGTTGGATTCTTTGAAACCTCCCGGACTTGCGTCGACGCAAATGCAGAGGGGAAACGATCACTTCGGGATTTTTGATATTTACACGTCTGAATCTTCCTTGGGCTGCGTTGCGTGTGTTGAATTGCCATTTGCTTGCGTGTTTGTTGGATTGCCAAGTCACGGTCTCATGATATTGGTGCCGATGGCTGCTGTGATCCTTCTTGGACGGGCTGAGGCGAAACCAGGCTCTTGGATCGAGATTGGGATGATAAAATGCAAGAGGGTGTTCATAATTACGGCCTGCTGGTCGTCGTCATCATCACCGGCCCCGTGGGTGTTTGTTTCGGTTGCTTCTTTCGATGTGGCGGTTCCGGCAGGATGGATTAGCAATCGTAGGAGCATGCAATCAACAGGGTCCCTCTGGCCGCTGCCGGTTCCGACTCATGCCGGTTGTGCCGATGATGGCAAGCGACCTTCGTGGCGGGCACGAGGCACAACAATGTTTGGTTTTTATTTGTTTGAATCTTTCACGTCCGCTCTGCGCGGTGTGTCGGAATCGGGATTGCGGGATGCTTGCGCTCATGACCGGCCTCTCTTGGCTCATGACACATGTCAGCGACATGTTTGCCGATGGCGCTCTGTCCCTTCGGTGGCGGGCACGAGGCATATCTTTGGCTTAGGAGCATAATCGGCGATGATAAGCTAGTTGGGCCGGTGCGGATCCTTCACTATGAATAGCGGTTGGTGGGAGCGTGACTGCATGCTGGTTGGATTCTTTGGAAACCTCCCGGACTTGCGTCGACGCAAGTGCAGGGAGGGAACGATCGCCGGGATTTCTTGATCTTTTCATAAATTTGGCCTTTGGTCGTCGTCGGCATCACGGCCCCTCGTAGTCGCCGGTTCCTTCTTCCGATGGGAGCGGTACCTCTGTGTTGGTTAGCGAGATAGAGGAGCATGCAATGAGCGGGGTCCCTCTGGCTTGCAAACAACGACCCATGCCAATTGTGCGATGACGGCACTCGGCCCTTCGTAGGCGGGCACGAGGCAAAACCTGTTTTTGACAATGCGGATCCTTCACCATGGATAGTAGTTGGTGGGAGCGTGCCCAATCTGGTTGGATTGTTGGAATCCTCCCGGACTTGCGTCGACGCAAGTCCAGGAGGAGATCGACCGTTTTGAATTTTATTGGGTTTTTATTCGTTTGAATCTTCCTCAGCCGCTTTCTGCGGTGTGTCGGATTGAGTTGCAGGATGCTAGCGTTCATGACCGGCCTCACTTGGCTCATTGCACTTGTCAATCGAGAATGTTCGCCGATGACGGCTCTGCCCCTTGATGGCGGGCACGAGGTATATCTTTGGCTTCGGGGCATAATGGGGATGCTAAATTTGTTTTGACAAAGCGAGATCCTTTACCGCGGATAGCGATTGGTGGGGAGCGTGCCCATATGCGGTTGGATTCTTTGGAAACCTCCCGGACTTGCGTCGACGCAAGTGCAGGAGGGGAACGATCACCGGGATTTTTGATATTTACACGTCGAATCTTCCTTGGGCTGCGTTGCGCGTGTTGAATTGCCATTTGCTTGCGTGTTTGTTGGATTGCCAAGTCACCGGTCTCATGATATTGGTGCCGATGGCTGCTTTGTGATCCTTCTTGGACGGGCACGAGGCGAAACCAGGCTCTTTGGATCGAGATTGGGATGATAAAATGCAAGAGGGTGTTCATAATTCGGCCTGCTGCTGGTCGTCGTCATCATCGCGCCCCTCGTGGGCTTTTGATTTGCTTCTTTCGATGTGGCGGTTCACTGGGATGGATTAGCAATCGTAGGAGCATGCAATCAACAGGTCCCTCTCCGGCCGCCGGTTCCGACTCATGCCGGTTGTGCCGATGATGACAAGCGACCTTCTTCGAGGGCGGGCACGAGGCACAACAATGTTTGGTTTTTATTTGTTTGAATCTTTCACGTCCGCTTTCTGCCCGGTGTGTCGGAATCGAGATTGCGGGATGCTTGCGCTCATGACCGGCCTCTCTTGGCTCAAAGCACATGTCCAGCAAACATGTTTGCCGATGACGGCTCTGTCCCTTCGGTGGCGGGCACGAGGCATATCTTTGGCTTAGGAGCATAATCGGCGATGATAAGCTAGTTGGGCCAGTGCGAGATCCTTCACTATGAATAGCGATTGGTGGGGCGTGACTGACATGCCTGGTTGGATTCTTTGAAACCTCCCGGACTTGCGTCGACGCAAGTCCGGGGGGGAACGATCACTTCGGGATTTCTTGATCTTTTCATAAATTTGGCCCCTTATTTGGTCGTCGGCATCACCGGCCCCTCGTAGTCGCCGGTTCCTTCTTCCGATGGGAGCGGTACCTCTGTGTTGGTTAGCGAGATAGAGGAGCATGCAATGAGCGGGGTCCCTCCTGGCTTGCGGCAACGACCCATGCCAATTGTGCCGATGACGGCACTCGGCCTTCGTATGGCGGGCACGAGGCAAAACTGTTTTGACAATGCGGATCCTTCACCATGGATAGTAGTTGGTGGGAGCGTGCCCAATCTGGTTGGATTGTTGGAATCCTCCCGGACTTGCGTCGACGCAAGTCCGGGAGGAGATCGACCGTTTGAATTTTATTGGGTTTTTATTCGTTTGAATCTTCCTCAGTGCTCTCTGCGGTGTGTCGGATTGCAGTGCGAGGATGCTAGCGTTCATGACCGGCCTCACTTGGCTCATTGCACTTGTCAATCGAGAATGTTCGCCGATGACGGCTCTGCCCCTTGATGATGGCGGCACTGGTATATATCTTGGCCAGGGCATAATGGGGATGCTAAATTTGTTTTGACAAGGCGAGATCCTTTACCGCGGATAGCGATTGGTGGGGGCGTGCCCATATGCGGTTGGATTCTTTGAAACCTCCCGGACTTGCGTCGACGCAAGTGCAGGAGAAACGATCGCCGGGATTTTTGATATTTACACGCCTGAATCTTCCTTGGGCTGCGTTGCGTGTGTTGAATTGCCATTTGCTTGCGTGTTTGTTGGATTGCCAAGTCACGGTCTCATGATATTGGTGCCGATATTTCTTTGTGATCCTTCTTGGACGGGCTCGAGGCGAAACCAGGCTCTTTGGATCGAGATTGGGATGATAAAATGCAAGAGGGTGTTCATAATTACGGCCCGCTACTGGTCGTCGTCGTCATCACCGCCCCTCGTGGGCTGTTTCGGTTGCTTCTTTCGATGTGAGCGGTTCCACTGGGATGGATTAGCAATCGTAGGAGCATGCAATCAACAGGGTCCCTCCTGGGCCGCCGGTTCCGACTCATGCGGTTGTGCCGATGACGACAAACGACCTTAAATGGCGGGCACGAGGCACAACAATGTTTGGTTTTTATTTGTTTGAATCTTTCACGTCTGCTCTGCCCGGTGTGTCGGAATCGGGATTGCGGGATGCTTGCGCTCATGACCGGCCTCTCTTGGCTCGCATGACACATGTCCAGCCCGGCATGTTTGCCGATGACGGCTCTGTCCCTTGGTGGCGGGCACGAGGCATATCTTTGGCTTAGGAGCATAATCGGCGATGATAAGCTAGTTGGCCGGTGCGAGATCCTTCACTATGAATAGCGAGTTGGTGGGGAGCGTGACTGCATCTGGTTGGATTCTTTGGAAACCTCCCGGACTTGCGTCGGACGCAAGTGCAGGAGGGAACGATCACCGGGATTTCTTGATCTTTTCATAAATTTGGGCCTGCTGGTCGTCGGCATCACGGCCCCTCGTAGTCGCCGGTTCCTTCTTCCGATGGGAGCGGTACCTCTGTGTTGGTTAAGCGAGATAGAGGAGCATGCAATGAGCGGGGTCCCTCCTGGCTTGCGGCAACGACCCATGCCAATTGTGCCGATGACGGCACTCGGCCTTCGTAGGCGGGCACGAGGCAAAACTGTTTTGACAATGCGGATCCTTCACCATGGATAGTAGTTGGTGGGAGCGTGCCCAATCTGGTTGGATTGTTGGAATCCTCCCGGACTTGCGTCGGACGCAAGTCCGGGAGGAGATCGACCGTTTTGAATTTTATTGGGTTTTTATTCGTTTGAATCTTCCTCGAGCCGCTCCGCCGTGTGTCGGATTGAGTGCGAGGATGCTAGCGTTCATGACCGGCCTCACTTGGCTCATTTGCACTTGTCAATCGAGAATGTTCGCCGATGACGGCTCTGCCCCTTGATGGCGGGCACGAGGTATATATTTGGCCGGGGCATAATGGGGATGCTAATTTTGTTTTGACAAGGCGAGATCCTTTACCGCGGATAGCGATTGGTGGGGAGCGTGCCCATGCCTGGTTGGATTCTTTGGAAACCTCCCGGACTTGCGTCGGCGACGCAAGTGCAGGAGGGGAACGATCACCGGGATTTTTGATATTTACACGTCGAATCTTCCTTGGGTGCGTTGCGTGTGTTGAATTGCCATTTGTTTGCGTGTTTGTTGGATTGCCAAGTCACCGGTCTCATGATATTGGTGCCGATGATTCTTTGTGATCCTTCTTGGACGGGCTCGAGGCGAAACCAGGCTCTTGGATCGAGATTGGGATGATAAAATGCAAGAGGGTGTTCATAATTACGCCCCCGCTACCGTCGTCATCATCACCGCCCTCGTGGGTGTTTCGATTTGCTTCTTTCGATGTGGCGGTTCCTTTGGGATGGATTAGCAATCGTAGGAGCATGCAATCAACGGGGTCCCTCCTGGCCGCGCCGGTTCCGACTCATGCCGGTTGTGCCGATGATGGCGGCAAACGACCTTCGTAAGGCGGGCACGAGGCACAACAATGTTTGGTTTTTATTTGTTTGAATCTTTCACGTCGCTTCTGCGGTGTGTCGGAATCGAGGATTGCGGGATGCTTGCGCTCATGACCGGCCTCTCTTGGCTCGCGACACATGTCCCCCGGCATGTTTGCCGATGACGGCTCTGTCCCTTCGGTGGCGGGCCGAGGCATATCTTTGGCTTAGGAGCATAATCGGCGATGATAAGCTAGTTGGACAGTGCGAGATCCTTCACTATGAATAGCGATTGGTGGGGAGCGTGACTGCATGCGGTTGGATTCTTTGAAACCTCCCGGACTTGCGTCGACGCAAGTCCAGGAGGGGAACGATCACCGGGATTTCTTGATCTTTTCATAAATTTGGCCTCGCTACCGGGTCGTCGTCGGCATCACCGCCCCTCGTAGGCGCCGGTTCCTTCTTCCGATGGGAGCGGTACCTCTGTGTTGGTTAAGCGAGATAGAGGAGCATGCAATGAAAGCGGGGTCCCTCCGGCTTTGCGACAACGACCCATGCCAATTGTGCCGATGACGGCACTCGGCCTTCGTAGGCGGGCACGAGGCAAAACTGTTTTGACAATGCGGATCCTTCACCATGGATAGTAGTTGGTGGGAGCGTGCCCAATCTGGTTGGATTGTTGGAATCCTCCCGGACTTGCGTCGACGCAAGTCCGGGAGGAGATCGACCGTTTTGAATTTTATTGGGTTTTTATTCGTTTGAATCTTCCTCGTGCCGCTGCGCGGTGTGTCGGATTCAATGTGCAGGATGCTAGCGTTCATGACCGGCCTCACTTGGCTCATTGCACTTGTCAATCGAGAATGTTCGCCGATGATGGCTCTGCCCCTTGATGGCGGGCCGAGGTATATCTTGGCCAGGGCATAATGGGGATGCTAAGTTTGTTTTGACAAGGCGAGATCCTTTACCGCGGATAGCGATTGGTGGGGAGCGTGCCCATATCTGGTTGGATTCTTTTGAAACCTCCCGGACTTGCGTCGACGCAAGTGCGGGGAGGGGAACGATCACCGGGATTTTTGATATTTACACGTCCGAATCTTCCTTGAAATTTGCGTTGCGTGTGTTGAATTGCCATTTGCTTGCGTGTTTGTTGGATTGCCAAGTCACCGGTCTCATGATATTGGTGCCGATGATCAGCTTTGTGATCCTTCTTGGACGGGCTCGAGGCGAAACCAGGCTCTTTGGATCGAGATTGGGATGATAAAATGCAAGAGGGTGTTCATAATTACTCGCCCCGCTATTGGGTCGTCGTCATCACCGCCCCTCGCGGGTCTGTTTCGGTTGCTTCTTTCGATGTGGCGGTTCCCAGGATGGATTAGCAATCGTAGGAGCATGCAATCAACAGGGTCCCCTCTGGCCGCCGGTTCCGACTCATGCCGGTTGTGCCGATGACGGCAAACGACCTTCGTAGGCGGGCACGAGGCACAACAATGTTTGGTTTTTATTTGTTTGAATCTTTCACGTCCGCTCTGCGCGTGTGTCGGAATCGGGATTGCGGGATGCTTGCGCTCATGACCGGCCTCTCTTGGCTCGCGACACATGTCAAAGAAGCATGTTTGCCGATGACGGCTCGGCTCTGTCCCTTGGTGGCGGGCACGAGGCATATTTGGCTTAGGAGCATAATCGGCGATGATAAGCTAGTTGGACGGTGCGAGATCCTTCACTATGAATAGCGATTGGTGGGGAGCGTGACTGCATGCTGGTTGGATTCTTTGGAAACCTCCCGGACTTGCGTCGACGCAAGTGCAGGAGGGGAACGATCACTTCGGGATTTCTTGATCTTTTCATAAATTTGGCCTGCTACCGGTCGTCGGCATCACCGGCCCCTCGTAGGCGCCGGTTCCTTCTTCCGATGGGAGCGGTACCTCTGTGTTGGTTAAGCGAGATAGAGGAGCATGCAATGAGCGGGGTCCCTCCCGGCTTGCAAACAACGACCCATGCCAATTGTGCCGATGACGGCACTCGGCCTTAAATAGGCGGGCACGAGGCAAAACTGTTTTGACAATGCGAGATCCTTCACCATGGATAGTAGTTGGTGGGAGCGTGCCCAATCTGGTTGGATTGTTGGAATCCTCCCGGACTTGCGTCGACGCAAGTCCGGGAGGAGATCGACCGTTTTGAATTTTATTGGGTTTTTATTCGTTTGAATCTTCCTCGAGCCGCTCCGCAGTGTGCCGGATTTGAGTGCAGGATGCTAGCGTTCATGACCGGCCTCACTTGGCTCATTGCACTTGTCAATCGAGAATGTTCGCCGATGACGGCTCCGCCCCTTGATGGCGGGCACGAGGTATATGCGGCCGGGGCATAATGGGGATGCTAGTTTGTTTTGACAAGGCGGATCCTTTACCGCGGATAGCGATTGGTGGGGAGCGTGCCCATGCCTGCGGTTGGATTTTTGGAAACCTCCCGGACTTGCGTCGACGCAAGTGCAGGAGGAACGATCACCGGGGATTTTTTGATATTTACACGTCTCGAATCTTCCTTTGGGCTGCGTTGCGTGTGTTGAATTGCCATTTGCTTGCGTGTTTGTTGGATTGCCAAGTCACCGGTCTCATGATATATGGTGTGCCGATGATCTGCTTTGTGATCCTTCTTGGACGGGCTCGAGGCGAAACCAGGCTCTTGGATCGAGATTGGGATGATAAAATGCAAGAGGGTGTTCATAATTCGCCCCGCTACTGGTCGTCGTCATCACCGCCCCTCGTGGGTCGCTTTCGGTTGCTTCTTTCGATGTGGCGGTTCCTTTGGGATGGATTAGCAATCGTAGGAGCATGCAATCAACAGGGTCCCTCCTGGCCGCGCCGGTTCCGACTCATGCCGGTTGTGCCGATGATGCGGCAGCGACCTTCGTAGGCGGGCACGAGGCACAACAATGTTTGGTTTTTATTTGTTTGAATCTTTCACGTCTGCTCGCCCGGTGTGTCGGAATCGGGATTGCGGGATGCTTGCGCTCATGACCGGCCTCTCTTGGCTCATGACACATGTCAATGACATGTTTGCGATGACGGCTCTGTCCCCTTCGGTGGCGGGCACGAGGCATATCTTTGGCTTAGGAGCATAATCGGCGATGATAAGCTAGTTGGACGGTGCGAGATCCTTCACTATGAATAGCGATTGGTGGGGAGCGTGACTGCATGCGGTTGGATTCTTCGAAACCTCCCGGACTTGCGTCGACGCAAGTGCAGGAGGGGAACGATCACGGGATTTCTTGATCTTTTCATAAATTTGGCCCCTGCTACCGGTCGTCGGCATCACCGGCCCCTCGTAGTCGCCGGTTCCTTCTTCCGATGGGGGAGCGGTACCTCTGTGTTGGTTAGCGAGATAGAGGAGCATGCAATGAGCGGGGTCCCTCCACGGCTTGCGACAACGACCCATGCCAATTGTGCCGATGACGGCACTCGGCCTTCGTGGCGGGCACGAGGCAAAACCTGTTTTGACAATGCGGATCCTTCACCATGGATAGTAGTTGGTGGGAGCGTGCCCAATCTGGTTGGATTGTTGGAATCCTCCCGGACTTGCGTCGACGCAAGTCCGGGAGGAGATCGACCGTTTTGAATTTTATTGGGTTTTTATTCGTTTGAATCTTCCTCGAGCCGCTCTCGCCGGTGTGTCGGATTGAAGTGCAGGATGCTAGCGTTCATGACCGGCCTCACTTGGCTCATTGCACTTGTCAATCGAGAATGTTCGCCGATGACGGCTCTGCCCCTTGATGGCGGGCACGAGGTATATCTTGGCCAGGGCATAATGGGGATGTTTGTTTTGACAAGGCGAGATCCTTTACCGCGGATAGCGATTGGTGGGAGCGTGCCCATGTGCGGTTGGATTCTTTGGAAACCTCCCGGACTTGCGTCGACGCAAGTCAGGGGAGGGGAACGATCGCCGGGATTTTTGATATTTACACTCGAATCTTCCTTGAAATTTGCGTTGCGTGTGTTGAATTGCCATTTGCTTGCGTGTTTGTTGGATTGCCAAGTCACCGGTCTCATGATATTGGTGCCGATGGCTGCTTTGTGATCCTTCTTGGACGGGCACGAGGCGAAACCGAGGGCTCTTTGGATCGAGATTGGGATGATAAAATGCAAGAGGGTGTTCATAATTCGCGGCCCTACTGGTCGTCGTCATCACCGCCCCCGTGGGTCGCTGTTTCGGTTGCTTCTTTCGATGTGAGCGGTTCCACTGGGATGGATTAGCAATCGTAGGAGCATGCAATCAACAGGGTCCCTCCTGGCTGCTTCGGTTCCGACTCATGCCAGTTGTGCCGATGACGGCAAACAGCCTTCGTAGGCGGGCCTGAGGCACAACAATGTTTGGTTTTTTATTTGTTTGAATCTTTCACGATCTGCTCTGCCAGTGTGTCGGAATCAGGATTGCAGGATGCTTGCGCTCATGACCGGCCTCTCTTGGCTCGCAGCACATGTCCAGCAGCATGTTTGCCGATGACGGCTCTGTCCCTTCGGTGGCGGGCCTGAGGCATATGCTGGCTTAGGAGCATAATCGGCGATGATAAGCTAGTTGGACAGTGCAGATCCTTCACTATGAATAGCAGTTGGTGGGGAGCGTGACTCTGTCTGGTTGGATTGCTGGAAACCTCCCCAGACTTGCGTCGACGCAAGTCTGGGAGGGGAACGATCACTTCGGGATTTCTTGATCTTTTCATAAATTTGGCCCTGCGCTGGTCGTCGGCATCACCGGCCCCTCGTAGCTGCTTCGGTTCCTTCTTCCGATGGGAGCGGTACCTCTGTGTTGGTTAAGCAGATAGAGGAGCATGCAATGAGCAGGGTCCCTCCTGGCTTGCAGCAACGACCCATGCCAATTGTGCCGATGACGGCACTCAGCCTTCGTAGGCGGGCCTGAGGCAAAACCTGTTTTGACAATGCAGATCCTTCACCATGGATAGTAGTTGGTGGGAGCGTGCCCAATCTGGTTGGATTGTTGGAATCCTCCCCAGACTTGCGTCGACGCAAGTCTGGGAGGAGATCGACCGTTTTGAATTTTATTGGGTTTTTTATTCGTTTGAATCTTCCTCGAGCTGCTCTGCCAGTGTGTCGGATTCAGAATTGCAGGATGCTAGCGTTCATGACCGGCCTCACTTGGCTCGCTGCACTTGTCAATCAGAATGTTCGCCGATGACGGCTCTGCCCCTTCAGTGGCGGGCCTGAGGTATATGCTGGCTTCGGGGCATAATGGGGGATGCTAAGCTGTTTTGACAAGGCAGATCCTTTACCGCGGATAGCAGTTGGTGGGGAGCGTGCCCATGTCTGGTTGGATTGCTGGAAACCTCCCCAGACTTGCGTCGACGCAAGTCTGGGAGGGGAACGATCACTTCGGGATTTTTTGATATTTACACGTCTGAATCTTCCTTGGGCTGCGTTGCGTGTGTTGAATTGCCATTTGCTTGCGTGTTTGTTGGATTGCCAAGTCACCAGTCTCATGATATTGGTGCCGATGACTGCTGTGATCCTTCTTGGACGGGCCTGAGGCGAAACCAGGCTACTGGATCGAGATTGGGATGATAAAATGCAAGAGGGTGTTCATAATTCTGGCCCTGCGCTGGTCGTCGTCATCACCGGCCCCTCGTGGCTGTTTCGGTTGCTTCTTTCGATGTGAGCGGTTCCACTGGGATGGATTAGCAATCGTAGGAGCATGCAATCAACAGGGTCCCTCCTGGCTGCTTCGGTTCCGACTCATGCCAGTTGTGCCGATGACGGCAAACAGCCTTCGTAGGCGGGCCTGAGGCACAACAATGTTTGGTTTTTTATTTGTTTGAATCTTTCACGATCTGCTCTGCCAGTGTGTCGGAATCAGGATTGCAGGATGCTTGCGCTCATGACCGGCCTCTCTTGGCTCGCAGCACATGTCCAGCAGCATGTTTGCCGATGACGGCTCTGTCCCTTCGGTGGCGGGCACGAGGCATATCTTTGGCTTAGGAGCATAATCGGCGATGATAAGCTAGTTGGACAAAGTGCAGATCCTTCACTATGAATAGCGATTGGTGGGGAGCGTGACTCTGTCTGGTTGGATTTGCCGAAACCTCCCGGACTTGCGTCGACGCAAGTCCGGGAGGAACGATCACTTCGGGATTTCTTGATCTTTTCATAAATTTGGCCTGCTACCGGTCGTCGGCATCACCGCCCTCGTAGTCGCCGGTTCCTTCTTCCGATGGGAGCGGTACCTCTGTGTTGGTTAGCGAGATAGAGGAGCATGCAATGAGCAGGGTCCCTCCGGCTTGCAAAGAACGACCCATGCCAATTGTGCCGATGACGGCACTCGGCCTTCGTAGGCGGGCACGAGGCAAAACCTGTTTTGACAATGCGGATCCTTCACCATGGATAGTAGTTGGTGGGAGCGTGCCCAATCTGGTTGGATTGTTGGAATCCTCCCAGGACTTGCGTCGGACGCAAGTCCGGGAGGAGATCGACCGTTTTGAATTTTATTGGGTTTTTATTCGTTTGAATCTTCCTCGAGCCGCTCTCCGCGGTGTGTCGGATTGAGTGCAGGATGCTAGCGTTCATGACCGGCCTCACTTGGCTCATTGCACTTGTCAATCGAGAATGTTCGCCGATGACGGCTCTGCCCCTTGATGGCGGGCACGAGGTATATCTTGGCCAGGGCATAATGGGGATGCGTTTTTGTTTTGACAAGCGAGATCCTTTACCGCGGATAGCGATTGGTGGGGAGCGTGCCCATGTATGCGGTTGGATTCTTTGAAACCTCCCGGACTTGCGTCGACGCAAGTCCAGGAGGGGAACGATCACCGGGATTTTTTGATATTTACACGCCCGAATCTTCCTTGAAATTTGCGTTGAATGTGTTGGATTACTACTTGCTTGCGTGTTTGTTGGATTGCCAAGTCACCAGTCTCATGACATTGGTGCCGGTGACCTTAGAATGTTTGTTGGAATTGCTGGAATCCTCCCCAGACTTGCGTCGACGCAAGTCTGGGAGGAGATCGACCAGTTTGCATTTTTGTTTGGTTTTTTATTTGTTTGAATCTGCCACGAGCTGCTCTGCCAGTGTGTCGGATTAAGGATTGCAGGATGCTTGCGTTCATGACCGGCCTCTCCTGGCTCGCAGCACACGTCCAACAGCATGTTTGCCGATGACGGTTCTGTCTCTTTGGTGGCGGGCCTGAGGCATATGCTGGCTTCGGGGCATAATCGGGGATGCTTAGCTGTTTGGACAATGCAGATCCTTCACCATGGATAGCAGTTGGTGGGGAGCGTGCCCCTGTCTGGTTGGATTGCTGGAAACCTCCCCAGACTTGCGTCGACGCAAGTCTGGGAGGAAACCGATCCCTTTGGTTATTTTTTTTATTTTTACATTCGATTCTTCCCCGGGCTTTTATGAATGTGTGTTGTATTAGCAGTTGCAGGGTGCTTGAGTGACTCCGTTTAAACTGGCTTGCAACAGCAGTCCCTTACCTTGGTTGCCGATGAGGGCTTGTGTGTTCCTTCGTGGCCAACCTGAGACAATTCCTCTATGCTACAAGGGCATCGATGAACAAGTTTGCTTTATTTTATGGTCTTTGGACTCCTTAGAAACGCAATTTTGTCTTTGCGGGATTGTGGCTCTACGAGTTCTGTATGCTATGTTTTGCATTCTTTTTATTATATGTTTTACAAGATTTTACTTACTTAAATTTTTCGATTGTATGGCGGGATCGAGTGAAACAAACAACGATTGTAGAAGACGAAGAATCGGATGCGGAGAGCGATTTATCCACTTTGAGGACAACTTTGTTGGCTTATGTGGAGTCCCGTCGATTAGTCATAGCATTGTCTTGATTCCTCAAACTCCACCTCCGCCTCGCTTTGTCCGTCACACTTCTCGTGTTGATGTTGATCGGACTGCAGCTAACATGCGAATTGAAACTAATGAAGCCAAAGCTTTACGTATTCAAAGAAAGAATTAGCTAGACTTGCACCCAGACGTTCTCCGCGACTAGCCGCAAAGTTGTAGTCTCTCTGATTGTATTATGACATTATATGATATGTTTATCATATACTTATTTAAGAAATGAACATTTATTACTTTTTATATATTCGATTTATTCTACACCATCTTATTTATTTTTACATTTGTGATGTAATTGGTTTTGTGCGTTGCCAGATGACTACAGCTCAAGCTCATCTCATTGAAGATGAAGAAGTCAACGTGCTTCTTCCAAGTCCTTCTAAATCTGGAGCCCCGCAAGAGATTCCTACCGAAACTGATTTCCAACCTCTGGAAGGCGAAGCCAGTGCAGTTTCAAAAGACAATCCTCTCGAAGCTGCAGAGATTCAATTACCGTCCTCAGATCATGACATCGACCAATCCCTCTCAGATGATGAAGAAACTAGATTGCCGGGAGGTGTCAACGTAGGAATCATCCACATGCCTCAACATCTTCAGAACAAGGACCCTGATTGGAGTGCGAACGAGATGCGAATGCTCCACAAGAGCGATTCGATTGCAATTATAAACAGGTTACGCTTCAAACCTGTTAAGAAGTCTCGTATGCTAATTCCACTTTGCCGTCTCGTTTGTTATCCGAAGGTTCGCCCGATCTCTGAACAAGACGTTAGAAAACTCGAGAATGAGTTCAACAAAGGTTATCGCGAAGGGGATCGGGTGATGTACGTCTCGCCTTTTGATCGGAAAGGCCGAGAAAAAATTGTTGACACTCAAGATGTATTGTGGACGAACCCGCTTTGGAAAGCGGCAAATGAGGAGTTTGAGAGTTCGCTGCGGTCGGATCCAGATCTTCATGACCTGAGCGATAAATACTTTTATGTTTACGAGGGCAACCACCGTGTTACGGCGTGGATGCGTCATATCGAGAGGTACCACAAGAATGATCCCTCGTGGTACATTTCGGTTGACTGCATCGTACTCGATGCCCGTGGAGAAAGCAATGTCCTCCTCGATGCTATGAACGACATTAACTGGTAAGTACATGTCGCATTTCATACTTTCATTTTAAATTATAATTTTATCATGTGGAATTTTTCTCATCGCTCGGTTTCATCTGTAGGTCCACCGAGCATGATCATGTCGAAGACAGTTTGTGTGCCAAACTCCAACGCATGAGGAAGTTTGGTAAATTGAAACTCGAAGATTTCAAGGACCTCATTTCTCCAGAAGATTACAGGATTTGTAAGAACGCGAAAGCAAAAAAGGAGACTTGGTATCCTGTCACTATAGATGTTTTTGTAAAATTTCTATACGCGGTACGTTGACTACATATGTGCTTGACTCTTCTTGACCAAATTTATTTGAAACAACTTCTGACTTGTGTTCTGATTGGTATATAGAGGAGGTTAGCGAAAGCATCGGACGACGCTGAGGCTGCGTACTACGCCACGGTTCCGAAAGACAAGCAAACAGGACCGGGCGTATGGAGTGCTATGGATAACGCCATCAAGGCTGAAATCAAGTCAATTCGTGGGAAGAATTTCGACAAAATGGTCGCTGTGGCGAACAACAAACTTGGAAAAGTTTTTGCGAAAGAGGTAATTGTGGCTGAGTTCGTCAGTTTCATGTCATTGTTTCTATCTTTTAGCTCTATTTCTCTTATTAAAAACGTGAATCTCATGTGCAGATTTATTCTCATTACAGCCAAAATTTGAAACCCGATATGACAATCGATCGCTTACACATGGTAGCCACTACGAATGTTCACTTTGATTTCAAGGCAAAGTGGCTTCAATGGTGGAACTCACCTAACGAAGTGCGAGGATTATTTCGATTCCCTGAAGATCGCCCAATGAAAGATAAAGCTTTGGTCGGATTCCTACACCGGGCTTCATTCTGGGCACAGGTAATTCTCATTTTCGTTCCATGATTACAAAATTTGAGTTTATCAGTTAGTTTAAATTCTAACATATTTCTTTTATTTTCAGCTAGAGCAATCACTTGAAAATGAAATGCAGTATCTCGTTGCAAACGAGAACCTCAACATCGAGTGGTCTAGTGTTGTCTTGAAGCCCTCGGCGTATGTCGAGAAGTGGAGGGTCCTGTTATGGGACAAGGCATTCAACAACTACCTTGGTCCTAATGCAAGCCCAAAGTTCATCAAGGGCTCAGATCTTCAAAAGATTACCGGAGGCAAAGCCACAATTAAGCGGCTTATATTCCGGTATGTTTCCAATTGGTACAAGTACAATATTTATAAAATTGGTACAACTTGTTCGTTCTTCACCATAATTGTTCATATTTTTGTAGGTACTTAAAACAAGAGCTCGTTGCGAAGGGAGCATTAGCTTCGTTCTCCATTCCAATGGAGTTCGAGGACATTTCAGTAACGAATGATCCTCGCAACTTCTTCTCCACTGCCCAACAAGAGCGGTTTACAAACTCCCAGTTGACGACCGGTGGATGGTTTCTAGAGTGCGACGACAACTACGTGCACAAGGAGGAGAAGCATCTTCTTCGGAACCCCACTTCTAACCCTGCTGACTCCGCACTGATGGAAATTGACGATGATGACGATGACAAAATATCTATTTTACCAGATGCACCTGATCCAATCTCTTCTCCTTCTTCACCAGTTGCAGTGCCTAAGTCCCGTGCAAACAGGAAGCGACGCAACAATGTTGCAGAGCCAGTTGTAGATCTTGAGCAAGAATCTGAAGAAAATGCTCCCCTCTCAGAAGACATTACAGGGCGTGAAGATGCTGATCTCACTCAGGCTTCAGCGGGAGCCGCGAACAATACAATTCGACGCGGTGCAAGATTGACTCAACTTTCTACAGGTGGACTTACGAATGCTGGGTCCCCTCCTCAATCATTCACCGTTGACCACAACTCTCAACAGTCTCCGCGTCGCCTCAGCCAGCCAGTATTTGCCAAACGTCCTCTTCCGAAACCAAATCACATTGGTAGCAGCTCATCATCAAAAATTTCAGTCACTCTGCCAATGTATCTCGAGAAGGGCAACATTGGAGATTTGGTTCACCAGTCATCAAAGACTTCGATATGGGATTCGCAAATCCTCGATATCGTCAAGCACATCAAGAAGGTTTTACTTCATACCTTTGTCTTTCATAAACTTCTTATTACGTTTTGTACTTGTGAATCAATTAACCACTTTCTAATTATTTACTTGTACCTCAGATTGGCAAAGACCGTAGGTACCCGTGTACAGCGATGGAGTTTGAACCCAAGCATCCAGGGATTGATCTCATTTTTGCAGATGCTCCCGAGAACTTGCCTGTACCGGGGGTGTCTCCAACAGAAATTCCATCCTGGAACCGGCGGGACAAAACCTACTTTGAGAGCCTCTTCGTGTTTGCTGCCTATCATTTGACAGACGTTGGAGCCATTCTACTGATGCATCCCAAATGTCGTAGAATCGAGCGTACTCTCGATTCTGAGTCTGCAACATATAGTTTTCGTCTAGTTCGAGACTGGTGGGGATATAATCCCCTCCCTATGGCCTCTACCGTACCCAAACCGAAAGAGGTACGTAACAGATTCCAATTTTCAATTTCACGATTCATGATTATTTCCGTCTATGCTTCTATGTTAACATATTTCTACTTGTGTTTTGCAGACTCACTGCTTCCACATCAAAGTCTATGTTCGTAAACAGTATGTTCCAAGGTTCCAAACTCGGCAAGTGGCACACGCATATGGGGGTGTGGCAATCGTACCTGATGAGGAAGACCACCTATGTAACTTTGCAGAGAAAGAAACATTACGTTATCGTCCGGACGGTACACCGTGGCGAGGCTCACGAGAGAAGGACCCGTCCTTCATTCAGTGTTTCGTCGATTGTCTCACGGACGACGGGGGTATAGTCTTTGACTGGAGCGCAAGTACAGGTATTGTTTCCATAGACTCTACAGTAGAATTCGTATGTATATTTTTCATGTCTAACGTGGGCTTCTGATTTTTTAGGTGCATCTGTGATTGCGTGCGCGCGCTCAAACCGACACCTCATCGCCATGGAACCTGACGAAGAAATTTTCGATGGTGTACTAGCGGATTACAAGAATGGTCCTCCCGGTGATGAAGAAAGTGGAGAATCGGCCCCTCCCGCAGATTATGACTCTGACGAACCAGTCGTGAAGAAGCCACGAAAATTCATTGGTGCGTAATTTCATATTGTATTCTTTTTATCGATTTAAGAAAACACACTTCCATATCGGTGACATTGACTTTCTTTGCAATTTTAGGATCGCAGGTCTGAAAGAGCGATTGTCTCGCAACGCTCATCTTTACAAGAGCCCTCCATCAAAATTCACCCTACCATCGTACGCGGAGCGTCTTGCTCAAGAGTTTGTTCAAGCTCCATCTCCCATTTTGTCTGACACTCCACGTCGACGTTATAGCAAGAGTGTGCTTAAGTTTATAGATTTTGAGGCAGATCAGTGTGATCAGCACTTTAATGGTACTACACCGTCTGCTTAGTGTGTGATTTGTTTTCCGATAGGTACTACACCGTCTGCTTAGTGTGTGATTTGTTTTCCGATAGGTACTGGACATGGTAGCGCCATACATTCGTAGTTTTCCATGATCTATTACTTATGTACGATCTATATGTGTTTTTTAATATATATGGTTTTATAT
This sequence comes from Bryum argenteum, assembly GCA_037043015.1. Lineage (NCBI taxonomy): Eukaryota > Viridiplantae > Streptophyta > Bryopsida > Bryales > Bryaceae > Bryum > Bryum argenteum. Next base: position 3,905,791 of record CM073324.1, read on the forward strand.
TTTTATAAGTCGGTAATTTGTATTCAAAATATTCAAGCACATTCAAGCCAACCCTCAATCCAAGTGTGAGTCGTGGCCATACAAATACTCTAACTAGCAATCAACTAGTCGTAGTTGGAATAACTCCCAGAATCACTGTTGCTGCGATCACTGCATGCCTTTAACGGTGACGTCAGCCCTAATTTTGTTGTAACTTCTTCAACTCCAATTTCCATGCATCGATATATGAAAATGTTTAAGCTTTAAACTCAATGCAGCCTAAAAGTTTCAGAAGGTTTTTATTATTTTCCATTGGAGTGATTGAATCTTGCCAATGTTGCAAGGGGCTATAGTCTATTATATGTATAGCTCAGGATAGCTGCTTTAAGTCGCAGTGCAACGCTCAAACGAGGCCGAGGAGAATCGAACTCGGACCACTACAATGCCACGTGAATGTCTTTCTCTACACCTTATTAGGAGAGACAAGAAGACGACCTCTAGTTATAAATTTCAGATTATATGAACCGAAGCATCTACCTATATTTCTGACAGTTGTAATAGGAAATTGATGACGTCAGCCCTAATTATTCTCCAAATCTTAAAATCAATAAATTAAACTTACTGATTACCTAAAGGGCCATCCCAAATTTTGGTTTACATTTTGTATATGATTTGAATTAAATTGGTTACACATGATGACTTCAACCCATAATTTAATTAACTTTTATTTGAACTTGCAAATGTGGCTTATTTATGAAATAGTGGTGGACCTCACTACCATGAAAATAAATGGATAAAGGACCTATATCCACGGTTTTGGGTACTTTTTGGCCTAAAAGTGACCATTTCAAAAATTCACAACCACCCATTTCATGGTAATAGGGCTATTAACTTTTATACTTTTTTTTGCAATGAGTGGTAATAGGGTCTTAATCTTTCATGAAAAAAAAAAATTCTGCCAATCACCGCTCACCGCTCACCGCTCTCCGCTCACACCCGTGCATTCCCCTTTATTGCCCTACTTTGCTAAGCCTATGTCCTCCAAAGAAGAACTTGGAATGGAATTTGCAGCATCATTTAGCATCTGCCAAGCATTTGCATAATGTTGAACAATCAGTGGCTGCTTCTAAGCGTCCCACTGCGATTCTAAGTGGTAAGAGAGGCAGGCCCACACTATCATCTGGGGTTAGTGTTCACTCGAACCAACCTGATCTGGGGCGGTGGTGGAAGACCGGATCTGGTGCAACCGACACGGAAGGAGGTGAGGAAACTAACTTCAACCGTGATGACTGCTTGCGTTTGATGTGTTGGGGCTTTAGGGGTCCCACGTTTACATATTCTGGAGTTGTGTACTCGATTCGTGAGTTGTTGGATGATGTACATGTTGGGGGGGTTTGGTATTCTGAACCGCACTTGACAGCATGTGTGAATGTTAACGGTTCATCTGTCAATGTCAAAGGTATTTTTAGGCATATGTCTTGTTTGAGGGTGGATCCATCGGGGTCTGGGTTTCTTAATCTTGCTTGCTCTATGTGTTCTGCAATACCATTAGAAAATGATTTCAAAAAAAGAGTCCTACGTGAAGACGAAAATTGTGATAAGAGAGGGACTCGGAGCACTGGAGGAGGTAGAAGGATTGGTTACTTACAGATTTCTGAACTTGCGAGGCATAGTCGAGAGTTAAGTAGAAAACTAAAAACTGACAAATTCTTGCTGATGGTTGCTCGTGCCAGAATTGTACAGCTCAAGGTAAGACGTCCAACTCTGCGTGAACTAGCGAGAGAGGCCTCATCAGAGCACAGTGTCACTAAGTTCTGCACTAGCATAATCAACGCACATAGATCAGGTGCATTCGGAGGTAAGTCGGCATTGTGGGAATTCCTTAGTGATGTTGCTCAGAATCTCAATAGGGATGCTAGAGGGAACCGGTACAGTGAAAGTACGAAGTGTTTAGGCGAAGTCATGAAGGTCTATGGAGGGCGTAGGATGATAGATATTTTCTCCTTGAATTTTGCTGGACCTAGCTACAGTCAAGTAAAGAGAGATTTACGTAAGGGGGTGCAATTCATACCTGGAGAGTATGCCGAAATCTTCGCAGCAGTTGCAGACATTTACCGAGCTGCAAAAGCAGCGCACAACATTAGTGGTCCAGTTCCGGTCATTTTAGCAGAGGACGAAACTAAAGTCAAAGGGAGAGTAGCTTGGGAACCGACATGGGATACTCTAGCGGATTCTGTGGGCCATCAGCTAACCATGTTTGCGTCTCAGGTTTTAGACCGGTGGTCGGATCAGGTGAAGAGGGCTACCGAAAAATGGTGGAGTCCTTCACTGCTAACACTAAGGGGAGTTTCGCAAGAGTGGTGGTTGTGAATCCGCTGCACCCTAGACTGCCTCGCCTTGTCTTAGTCGCTTGCTGCACATGCAATTGCTTTAAGTCGGGATGGGTTAGAAATCAGTGGGCCGTGATTGATAGGCTGTGGCAGAAAGACTGCCTTGGCGCTGTAGGTCCAATAATTGGCCATGCATCCGATGGCGATTCCCGAAGGAGGCAGTTGATGCTTGCAGATATTAAGAGTGTCGAAGGGAACCGTCTTGACGTGGGGTGGGAAGGGTGGATGTTTACCGCCTCCTTAGATGATCGGGGGGACGCTAAGGGCTTGCACGACCAAGACTACCTCCATAATGGGAAGAAGCTGATCAACCCTTTGCTGTCAGCAGCAAGGGTACTTCAGTTGGGCGGGGACTTGTGTCTACATAGTCACATCGAGCTGGTGTTCCAGCAGTTTTCGGTTGATGAACACGGGTTGAAGACAGAGGACGTTGATAGGAAGGACCGGCAAAACTGGGGAGCCGCACAACGATTATGCCAGGCACGGGTTAGAAGCTGCTTGGCACGTATGCGTGACGTAGAGTATCCTCACAGAGAAAGAACTCTCGGGACAGAGTATTACCTTGAGATTTGCGCAAATTATATTGACATATTCTGTTCACCTAGATTAGATCTTCGTTCCAGGATTGTGTTGTGCGGTAAGGTTTCATTTTTTTTCAGAATATGGAGACTGTGGCTGCAAAATGGCGATCACGGAGTGTTAGGGAATTCGGTGAAACTAGTGGAAGCTAAAAATTTTGTGAGTCTGCAGTGCTTCTTGGATGTCCAGTTATCGTGTCATTTTGTGGTCCTTTTAATTTGTCATTTCAGGGACCGGTACCCAGAGTTAGCTGTGCCACTCCATCTGACGGGCAGTGACTCATGTGAGGTGTTCTTCTCGAAGATCGGAGGCATGAACGGGCATGAACGGGCATATGACTTTCACGAGCTAGTGAACACCGCCAACACTTTGAACCATATCTCGGCCGTGGAATATGGAAATAACGGGATCGAGTTCAAGAAGCAGCACAATAAAATGGAGAATGTCTGGGAGGCGCTCCATAAGCTTGAACCAGGAGAAGAATGGTGCAATCTGGGAGACTATAGTAACATCTCCTCAAGTGCCGAGGTGATCAGTGCCCTCAAGGACGGATTAAAGGAGGCACAAGCACTATTCAGGCCTCTAAACATGGCCCCTAGTCCACAATGCGTGGCAAAAAAAAAAGTCTGGTACGAGAAGCCATGGGTGATTGAGAGGGCCGATCCCAGAAGCTTTGCATACAAGGCCACTGTGAGGCCGGTTTCTGGAGAGGATGGGGACTCGGAGGTGCTACGGGACCGTCTGCATGCTGAGGAGTCGGGAACGCTGGACGCTGCCACAGACACGAGGGTCAGCACAAAATCTGCTGCAGAGGAGCTGGTCGACGATGGATTACAACATACTGCAATCATTGAAGAAGAGACCCGTAATGTGATTACGGACCTCCTCAACCGAGCAGAGAACCAGGTAACATCTGTTTCGGCATCTGGGAAGATAGTGCCAACTGTAGAGGTAGGTAGCCATTCCATTTACAAGTCGACTCTAGTATCACAGTTGAATGGTAATGTGTTTCTTTCAAAAGATAGGTTGGCACGAATTAAACATAGCATCCAGTTCAATAATCACGATAATTGCCTACAGTCGGGGTCTTCATCTGGATCGAGTCTGTTATGCATAGGTTCAGATTGTGGAGTGCATTTTGTCCAACGAAGTACAACGAAACTGTCTTCTACTGTAAGATCTGCAGCCAAAAGAAAAAAGGGGCGTTCAAGTACTGCTAACAAAGCAGGTAATGCTACTAACATTTTGAGTGGAGTAGATGAGGGGTCCTGGTGGGTGGGCAGGGTGCAAGCTTTGCGGCGTCGCAATGGGCATCAATTTGGGGTACTACGTCAAGCAGTTGACCTCCTTGCCCGAACAGAGGAATCAGGGAGAAGAAATCCTAACAACCCTAACATTGAAGTAATGTTACAATACTATAGAAAACATCCAGGCCGTGATAAATTTAAATATGATCATACAGATAGCCAGTGGATTGACATAGATTGTGTTATATCTACTGTAACCATGACTTACAATTCTACTAACGAGGTATACACACTAGACAGAAACGATTCGGACGTGCTGTCCAAGTTTGTGACGGACCGGGGTGCCTAGCTCTAAATGACGTGCAGAATGCTTGGTGGTCGTCTTCGACAGTGCCACTGCTGGTAAGAGCACTAACCCATGACTGTAGTATAGGTTCCCATTATTTTATTTATTTTATTTTTTTATTTTTTATTTTTTTTATTTTTTTTTTTTTTTTTATGTTAGCTGCTTCTACTGGAAGTCGGCACTGCCTCTGTAGAGTCATCCACCATCATCTCTCCAGTCTCTCGCCAGCCCTGCACAACGCGAAGCCAAGGTGCGGATTTGTTGATTCGCGCAGCCCTCCTCCTTGTATTTTGAATTCCTCCTGATCTCCCCATTACGTCTTTGTTTGCACCGTCAATTGTGTTGAACCTGATCTTCGCTTCGCTGCTGAGCTTTGTGATCCGCAGACATCTCCAGAGGAGACGCTCACCATGGCGGAGACTGCGAAGGAGGAGGTGATCGCCGCAACCTGCACCACCACCCAGTTTCGACCTGAACCTCTCCGATCTCCAGTGTCTGTGCTCGCACCTGCAATCCGGCTGGCCGACGGAGTACTCTGTCTGCACGGGTGATTTGGCGATGACCAATGTGGGAGTATGGGTAACTCCACTCCTGCGTGTTTAGTTCTGGTTTTTTTAGCATGTGCATTTGTTGCAATCCTTCATGTTGCAATTGTCCCCTGCGGTTTCTCCTGATTCTCATAGGACCCTCGTTTTTTTTCCCATTTTATAGACTGTCCAGTTCGGGACACTTGTACAGATTAGTCTTCACCTGGATTCCATCGCGAACCTGTGAAACCTTTAGGTAGATTTTTGTGTTCGTGAACACACTCACGGGGTCTTCGGAGACACCTCCTCATCGTTTTTTTTTTTTTTTTTTTTTTTTTTTTTTTCTGAATCCCTTATGCAGCACTACAGGCACATTTAATGATCATGCGTGATCCTTGCATCTTGAATTAGTTCTATTGAACTGGGTGCTTGTTACTGTCGCGGTGCATGTGTTTGGTGTTTTTGTGTCTTCAATTCTGTATGCTATGGGTTGCGTTTCTGTTTTAGTTTATGATATTTGAGTTTTGCTGGAGAATGGTCTACGGGTGTTCAGTTTCAATTAGTAGAATCTCTGTTTGCATTTCAATGAATTATAGTTCAGTTCCTAGGTTTAGAGGATGGATACATGTGTTGAACTCCTTGTTCTAAGATCAGTCCCTGTTTTTGGTGTATGTAAAACTTTCTCATGCATTCCTCCACAGTCCTAGAGAACATTCAAATTTGATCACAAACTGTACTAAAAAATTAAAGTTTATTACTTATAAGGAAAATAGACAGCAATTAATTGCAGTGACTTCAGAAATATAAGTAATGATAGGGTGTGAGAAAATAGGCCATGTTTGAGAATTAAGTAATTATAGGGGACATTTAATTCATGCCTAGGAGGTAAATAGCCTCCAAACAAATAACCCCCAGCCGCACGTGGTGCACAAAAACACTGAATAGTGATCTACCCGAGCCTTGTTGGAGAAAGAGTTCATGTTAGGCTTTTAAATACTCATTGCATTTTCACTTAAAACAGAGGTAATAAAAAATAAAAATAAATCTCAAATGAGTTACGGGACAAAATGTAACCTATTATCTCTTTTTTACTATGAGCAAGTCAATGAATGGTTCTTATAAGTTTTTGGTAAACTATTGAACAGACTTTAACTATAAAATCTTGTAGAGCCCTTGTTTAAGATACCCCACAAAATAAATTAAATTCTTTCAGAGCATAGATTGAGAGGTTCAAGATTTTTATGGAGTTTAGGCACTTTAAAACTTATAAGATAGTGGACATTGACCAAGCACTAAGTAATCATACAAAGTTTAAAATGAAACACTCATTATGTTTATTTTGCAGAATCAAGTTACCTGCCTTTTATCTATTAGTAATATAAGCATTGAAGGTTTACAAAATAATCTACAAGGCTTCCACTGGATATAAGTACACATCAATCCATCGTTTTATAAAATTATTTAGGCATATTAATTCTAGAACGACACTTCATTAAGTTCATTGGACTTGCACTCTATAGTGAACTAAAGTGGCAACTATTATATTTGATAGTACTTGTAACATTTGGGTTGAGAACATGCTACAATAGATCAAATAGTATGTCCCAATTTATTTTACACAAAGTAATCATTTCGTAAGGTCAGTCAAGATTGCTTTGATAGTGAATTACTTATTATCTGGATCGGAGACCATTCTAAAACTTGTGAATTTTACAAATCCTTTGTCCTTAACCCTCACAAATATAGGAAAGACGATTAAAAAAACATGTCTACACTTTGTCACAGTTGTTAAAAAAACCACAAAAGTACATGTAAGCGACGTTGTACATGGGGGAGTGAAGCCATACATGGGGCCGATATTTCGAGATTGATAAAAAATCCTCTCGACATGATTGATTCATTTTTTTGAGTTGTTAGCTAGTAATTAACCAATCACATTCAGGAATTCTTGCCCTCGTGCGGCCCCATGCTCGGCTTGACTCCGCATGTAACGTCTCCCTGAGTACTTGAATATGGAACCTGGATAGTAAAGAATCAATTTTTGAGGGTTTAAGAGCAAAATAAGAGCCACCAAATGTTACTATGCAATATTGAAGGAAAATTTTAAATTTTAAAATAATTAAAAATTTAAAATAAAATAAAAATACTTTAATCAATTTATGATACTCAATCATCACAATCTCTTCTTGAAGTGCTTATTTTGCCATTTCATGAGTTGGTCAAAAAAGATGATGATTTATTCTCAACTTCCTCAAGTTCTTTCAAGACATTAAAGGGTTATTAAGGTGGGGCAGATGCATAAATTTCCTAAAAATTTGCAATCTCTCAATCAGAAACCTTTAACCCCTAAATAGTTTGATTGAATTTCAGCAAAATGAACCTAGGTTAAAAAATCTATAATAAATGTAAATGAATGTAAGGTATTTGGACCTAAATGGCACAATCATATACTAGACATTTGTTACATCACGTGGTTCATATTTTGGGACACAAGGCCTCATAGTTTGCAAGATCATAACATATTAATGTAAAAGGGTGATAGTCTGGTTGGGGTACCCAAAAAGGTTGTCCCATGAACAATTGCACTCTATGCTGGTGTGACAAACATATTCATTTTTAAACTGTAATACAATTAGACTTCATTAGATGTGGTTTTAGTTGTCTATACTTATAATGTATCAAGAAAAAAAATTAAAAACTAAAAAAAATATTTTGAAGTAATTTTATTTGATTTTTTAGTTGAAAAAGTAAGTCATGTCCCAATAATCTAAAATCCATTGAATCAAGCAAATGGAATATCAACCATTTTTATTTTAATATAATTTTTGAATATGACCTACATCTTCTTGTATAGAATACAAAATAATTTATTTAATAATAAAAAAATTAATTCATTGTGCACTATACTGCCTGCAAATCCCCAAATTCAGCACTTTTTCCCTCATCTATGAATGGATCCAAAAAAAATAAAAAATCTAAAAGAAAATCTATAGGCATACATACTTTGATTTCAGTGAGGTGCATGATATTTTATTTTCTATTTTAGGGTCTTTTTACTTGATTAAAATGACTAAATTAGACAAACTTTGGAGGCTTTCAATAAAAATAACCTAATTAGTGTGTCCAAAAAGTGATACCCCAAGCTTACCATTGCCCAAAAGAACATCACAAAATGTCAATATTTTCACTTTGAAGTGAAAAGGCTACCAATAGACACGATTCAATGAAACCAACTTGCAAAGATGTGTAACTCCATCTGAATAACACTCATGAACAAAAAAAAACCAAGAGAAATCTCTTTCCGCAAATAATAGCCTTGCAATGATGAAAATTGCCCTAAATATTACATAGGAAAAATGTCCAAATCTAGGCCCCTTGCACAAAAATGAATGGGATAACTTCCTTACATTTTGGATGGAATTAAGAAACCATTGCTGTTATGACCTCTAGACATACCATCTAGTATAGGTCGGGCGGACACTATATTCACGCCAACCCTTATGAGTCTAGTGTTGTTCTTATTCTTTTGGAATTTAGGTTTCTATTACAGATATTATACTCAAATTAGAATTTAAATCAACAGATTTGAGATCCAAAGGTGTATAAATGAGAAACTTCTCGTCATAAACCATGTACTCTTTTTCAGTTTTTTTAGAAATAGAAATATCATTGCAAATCCAATACTTATTCAAAACAAAAATCTCCCAACTACAAAGTTGTTGAATTTTATCCATATAACGTTGGATTGCTAATGTGATTGTTGCTTCTGAAACAAAACAAATTGTGTGCTTCCAACAACACCTTTGGAGCCCCTATCTCATGGTTGGTATTGAAGATGTTGTTAATAAAACTCAAATTTTATACCTTTATACAATTCAAATTTTATGATAATTACAAGACCTCTATTTTTACTTCTTACTTTGATTTTCACATATCATAATGAGAATATGTAGGGTCGTTTAACAAAGCGCAAGGGTAAAGGGTTGCGAAGCACGTCGGCCAGGGGAAGGCGAAGGGTTGCGAAGGGTGATAAGAAGAAGGAGTTGAGATCTTAAGGTTGGAACTTCCATTTTTCATTTCCTATATAATATCATAATTTTGGAAATATCATAATCTTGATTATGACGATAATTATGGGTGTTCACCAATGAAGATTGTAATTTCAGGAATATCTTGATTTTAGGTGGAATATCATGATATAAGGGTGTTTGCCAATTACACCCTTACTCTTGTTAATTTCTTATTTTAGACACTTAAAAAAGCCAAATTGCATGTAAGGCATTTATGACAATAAACAAGGATCAAGAGATGGGCATAAGTCAAAGTAGAGATAAGTTGTGGAATACTATAAAAGGAGAATTTATAAAGATTATATCACAAATCATCTAATTTGTACCCTTAAGACTTTGGTTGCTAGGTATGCAATAATTCAAAGGTAAGTTACAAACAAAGTTATCAAACTATCATTTGTAGGTACAAAAACCACAAAAATAACGTACTAATAAAAATAACAAGGTGAAGAAAAGAAAAAAATTCCTAGATTAAGAGTATCAAGAATTTAAATTTTCACATTGTTGGAAATTTTTTCTAACAATGTCAGAGTTTAAATTCCATATTCTCTCCATTCTAGAACTTTTATTTTCTATTCTCTACTTTGTTCACTTGTTGTTTTCATTAGTTCTTGATTTTTGTGATTTTTGCACTTGCAAGTAGTAGCTCCAAAATTGTAAGTAGTAGCTTCAAAACTTTACAACTTCTCTTTGTTTTGTTGGAAATTTAGCAACCAATGCCTTAAGGATACAAATTAGACCATATAAAGTCTTTTTGTTATGAACAATGCTTGTATGGAATTTTGGCACAACTTATGCCTCCTATGACTTATGCACATAACTCTCCCTTCATTACAACCTAGTAGGCCTTACATAAAATTTCTTTGTCCTCATCTAATCAACCCAATGCTTTGTTTGCCCCTCCTTCCAAGGTTCATGAAATCTAGTGCTAGCAATCAATAGAAAAAGAAGGAATAATAAGACTAGTACCGTATTTGATACAACTCTCACAAGTAAATGAATAACTTTGTAATGTCCAACAACTTTTTTTTACAATATTTAATTTTTTGCTGAAGTAAAATAGAATCTATTTATTAATAGAAATTTAAGTATGACCAAGGACGGGAGGGAATATTTTTTGTTACTCTAATTTATTCTTTTTAAAAAAATATTGCTCGTAACCAAAATCCTACTCATATTTCCAACTGGTCTAGGTTGAAATTCTTGCAAAATTTGCAAGTGCAATATTCAAAATCTAGAAGAACAACCTTCAAAATCTACAAGAGCAAGCTTCAAAATTTTTGTAAGTATACTCTTTCTTTTTTCTTTCAAGATTAGTTGAGACCTAAAGGCCCAAGGCGTTTTGTGAACCTTCGAACTGAAAAACTGCAATTTTTGACCACCTTCAGTTGGGGAAATTGAGGTAAGGTTGGATTTTTATTACTTATTTTTAATACTTCAAACTTCCAATTGTAAGATTTTGTACCTAAGACTAATTTTAGTTAGTGTTCTAAAAATTGATGGTTGGATGTTTATTATACAAGAGATTATAACATTCAAAATCTCTATCTAAAGTTTTAGAATTTTAAAGATTGGTTTTGAAAATTTTGGAGGATGCCCCTGCGAAATCAGTAAATTTTTTGACTTGGGTCACTTTGGAGCTAAGTACTGATTTTGGTTATGAATGTTTCTCCAAAAAGAACTAAAAAAAATACTCAAATCTAAACGTGCCCAAAGTGCCCTTTCTAGACTTGAAACCCAGTTTTTCCAGAATAAGGTTTTAAAATTGAAAATGATTTTTGCATATTTTACTACAAATACTTCACACTATAAGGAGCACCCAACAAAAGTCTCAGTCAAAAATATTATGTCTAATTTCTTCATCTAGGCTCCCCAACACAACAACATTTTGGCCATTTTGGCTTTCATGGGTCTATAGCAGCGATTTTCTTTTTCGTAAATGGGGTGTGGCGCGAGTGGCTCCACCCCAACCGCCCATCTCGAACGAAGTGACGAAAAACAATAAATTCTAAGTAACTCTCCCGGCTCCCCAACGCAAAATGTTTATGCGGTGCTGGCGATTTCTTTTGTACTTAGATAAGATGAGCGGTGAACACATTTGGCTCCTTCCACGATCGTCCACAAGCGCATGTGGCGAAGTTCATTGTTTTTTGGTCACTCTTGTGGCGAACTTCATTGTTTTCTGGTCACTCATGTGGCGAGTAATTTATTTTTTTTCGTTTTTGTTTAATTTATGCACAAGCATCATTCACATTTGCAAGGTTTGAACAAGGGGTGATGATGTACACACAATGATGTGCAGAGTTAATGCCAAAACAAGAGGTTTTCTAACGACAAGAGATCAGGTAACAATTTCTAAGCATTGTGCAAACACATTCAACCCAGTGAACCCACCCAAGCAAATGAGACCCTTATTGCCACGACATTCGCAATGCACAAACACATTCAAACTTGAGCTAACACACATGAGCTTGACAAAGAACACATTCAAACTTGAGCTAACACACATGAGCTTGACAAAGAACACATTCAAACACATATAAATGATGAACTAAGGGTTGAATGTCTACATGCAGCCTTGTGTCGAGGGTGGAATGGTTAGCCTTCATCCCCGTACATGCATGCAACTATAAACAGACAAAGAGTATTGGTCGGAGGAGTTGAACTCCTCGGCCAAGTAGGCCTTGCCCAATCGGAGCACCCAATCCCACCAACCCACCCCAGTTAGAAACTGACTATTTACTCCATGAATGAAAAACGCGCTATCATCATGGAAACAGAAGAAAGCTCGTACTTGTCTGCCATTCGTTTCTGGGCGTCACCCCAGTGTGTTATGGCTGCAGCATACGGGAAGCTTTCCTGATTCCACCACGGTTGTGCAAAAATTTTGACACAAGTGGCCATGTCGCCGCCAAGTTGCCAGGTGGCTGAGTTTAATAAACTGTAAGAGACAAGAGAGCACTAATCTATTGTGTCCAAATTTCTCCCAAAGTTTAGAGATCGGGTTTTGGTACTTCGGTTCAACCATGGCGGAGGCACAATTTAACTTCATAGTCAGTTTAAAGAGGTTGGTTTGAAATCCCAACATTGGCTCGAGGACCACTACAGAGACTCACCCACGGCCCCAACACTCACAATTCGAGGCACGCACTAATGTAGGGTCTTCATGTGCAAAGGGAAAAACTCATCTACATTTGCTTGACACCAAAATTGTCGAAAAACAATTTGAGAAAGCGTTCATGAGATCCGAATTGGGAAAACGCCTATCAAGCTCACTGATCAACATTTCTGCTGCACCCCTGCACTGCCCCTTCACGGAGGAGACAACCTCCTCGAAATCGCTTTTGTTCACCAATTGCTTGGCACCTGAAATGGGACAGAGTTTGCGGGCAGGGTACGAGTGAGATCCGATTCGGAAGCTCAAGACTTCAGATCCGTTATTCTAGTCGACCACCCACTCCTCGAAGATCGTGTAGCTGTGGTCACTCACTACGTCACATAATTGCTGAAAGTGCATAGGCTGGAAGGATGAATCGTAGTCACAATACATCTGGTAGAGTTTAGCTTGTGCTATCTTCACCGCTACTACATAATTGCTCACAAACGCGTGAGTAGATTCTGCAAACTGCATCAGTAAGTTCAATGACTCCAACATGGGCATGATACAAGGCAAGACAAGGAATGTGCCAACATCGCAAATGAGCTTATAATTGATTCTGGTGATATCTCTAGCTGCCGCCTGCCTGCTGGCTTCTTGACTGCTGCATCTTCACACGTTTTGGCAATAAAGTCTTGTATTCCCCCAACATCCTTCTAAGAGGATCCAAAAGCAAATTCTACCAGGTCTTCACGTTTGGCAACATTTTCAGACCCTCTATCTCCATGAGGTCAACAAGTTTTTGAAATTCTAGATGTTTCTTGGGCGATACTCTAAAGTATGCGTACATAGCTTGACAAAGTGACTTAAGTTTCGCCACTACGGGCAAGTTGGATATGGATTGAACTGCTAGATTCGTGCGATGGGCCATACAGTGGATCCCAAGCATGAATGAAACATGTTTGGTCTACAATTGCTTTGTGACTCCACTCCTGCTTCCTTGGAACACTGACACACCGTCTGCACCAAACGCTACCAACTTCTGTGCAATATTTACAACATCCAACCCTCCATGATGCAAAAGATGCGCCACTATGGCATCAGTAACAACATTTGCCCCATTTCCTTCAACAAGACGTTGCAAACCAAGCAATATGCTCATTCGGCTAAACCCAACCGGAATATATGCATGCAAGCTTAGCCAAGATTCATGGTTGATTGTAGTTACCTCGTCTGCGCTCATAGAGAAGAATGGCGCATCATGAAGTACCTTCTTGGTTTGTTGAAAAAGCACCTCCTCCATGCTCACTACAATCTCCCACCCGCAACCCACACTCCAATGCTTCTAGGGCATGTCCGGGACTCGCAACTGTTGGAGTAATGCACGATGGTCCTCGTAGTCCGTCATTGGGCGACCATGGCTGAGCAAGTTGAAGACCAGACAAATCTGAACAAGTTTTTTCTTCTTCTTGCGAGTCGAACCTTCATGCATGAGCTCGACCGCCATCTCGTTGCTGCTCCTAGCAAGGTATATTCGCTCATTCTTGATGTGCAGGCAGGTTGAGAGAAAGTAGTGTTGGCCCTTTTTCAGCTTCTCAGTGTCCACAAGCGCTCGCCTTCTCCATGCATGCTTCCAGAGCGAATATAACTTGGGCACGAGCAATTTCTCGCGCCCCTCCACCTCGTTGCACACAATGCATGTTACTTAGCAAACACGGCCGTCCATCCCAAGGACCGACTCCGTTTAGGGCAGTTTTGCCGCCCACGTGTCCTGAAAGTGTCTATTGTTCTCGTAACTCTGCCGCCTAAGCTTCGAAGCGTCCACCAGGGGACTCGCAATTGCAGAGTCCAGCACTTCGAAGTCGGACTGTCGGAGTCACAGTTCACAGCAGGTTTTGTAAGATTTGCTCGGGCCGTCCCTACAAAGACGTTGTCCCCAAAGCTCTTATTCTCCATCTCCATACTTACACATTGTCCGAGCTTAACACTGTCACTCAATTCAATGATACCACTCACATTGACACGGCCCCATACAAGAACTTCGACAAGTCAGCCTGTTTTGGAGCCATTATCTCTACACGCAAGCACAAAATTCTAAACCAGGGCACACATGAATCCACAACGTACGCTGAAGACTCCAGTCTCCTCGACGCAACAATACGTCCTAAACCCTAAACACACCGAGATCCATCCTTTGAGTGATGAACCAAAGTAGATAGACACGCACAAGACAACGGATATAAGCGATGCTTCTCTGCTGAGCACTGCTCTCCTTTTAAACTACTTCCCGACGATTGAATAGCTTGTGCTTCGAAGCTCCCTCCACGCTAAACCTTGAGCTCTACGCCCATCCCTGGACCCTGGTTCAAATGACAAAATTGGCGAGCGCTGCCCACACAACTCGCAAACATGGCGAACCAACAAAAATTTAGCTATGGCTTCACTTACGAGGTACCCGGAATGCAAGGAAGAAGGTGGCGACCTGAAGAAGTGGAAGAGCAAGAAATGGCAAATCAATCATTGTGATTGGAAGCGACGGTGACGAGGTTGTGGGCGACGACAAGCCAATAATTGATTTTCAAGAGGTGGCGAAATCAAACCTTGAAGCCCTAAATTTTTTTAAGGGCATACTCGCAGTGCCCGAGAACAAGTAGAAAATTGGCGAATTTTCGCTTAAATTATTTTCGCTGGTCTATAGGAGCTAAGATTAGGGGTTAATAATTTTTCCAGAAAAAATGATCAAAATCTTACGAACTCACAAAGGTACATAAACATTCATTTTTCCCCAACCCAATACAATAAACACACCGCATGTTTTGCTGAACTCTCATTTTTATACCATCTTGGGGGCCAAAGTTTGCATGAAGGTCTAGAAAGCCAAATGAGTCTCTACAAAGTCTCTACAATTATGCATGGAGTACGCAACTCAATTACACACATGGTACAAAATACAGTGTGTGGCAAAACCGAGTCAAACTCTTGAAATTCGTAATTTGATTAGCAATGTGGAAAACTTGGCAATAGATTTTTAGAATGTGTAAATTGTGCAATATAGCAATTTGAATGGGCTACAATTTGATGGAGAAGAAGTTCCTTCTTACATTGAAATGTACAAGAAAATTACATTTAAAGGAAACTATGTTCCTTGACTCACTTTTGCATCCACTATCAAAAAGCAACTCAATATTTTGTCCACTTGCCTTTAGCGGCTAAAACTGCTTGGATCCGCCTTGGCATGCTTTCATACAACCTCCTACACTCCTCTATTGCTAAAGAAGCCCAACACTCCTCAATACGCTCCCACAATTCTAAAATTCTGTTGGAGCCCTTTCATCTTGGTTAAGACGACGTTTTGATCCCACCCAAAGATGTTCAATTGGATTCAAGTCGAGGAGATTGTGCAGCCACTTAAGAACATCAAAATTTTGTGATCTCAACCATTGCCGAACACTTTTTCTTTGTATGTTTGGGATCATTGTCATCTTTGAAAAATCAAATTTGAAGGATCAAGATCATATGCACACATGGTATACAATAAATCTCTTTGCAAGATTTCTTTATATTGATGTTGATCCAGTCTTCCTTCGATTCTACATAACATACCAGGGCCATGGAATGTCATGCAACCCCATACCATCATCGAACCACCGCCAAACTTCACAGTCTCTTGCACTTGTCTTGAATCACAAGATTGTTCATTGCGAATCCAAAGACCAACTACGACCATCCGAGCAAAATCGATTTACCTTGGTCTCATCGGAAAAGATGACATGCTTCCACTCACCAACGGTCCAATGTTGATGGCGCCTAGCAAATTCAAGTCGATCCTTAATGTGTTTGGTTCAATTTTGGTTTCTTTCGCTTCACTTTTGATCTCAAGCCTCGCCGCACGTAAAGTCCTTCGTGACCGTATCAACACTCACAAGAACATGACATTCCTTGCGTACATGTTGGGCAACTTGTGTAGCATTTTCAAAACCTCCCGATGTGACAAAGACGAACACATGCTCTCTTTCGCGTGCATCACTTAGCACTTGTGGTCTACCACCACTACTAGCTGACAAATCACATAATCTCTTCTTTCTAAGTCTTGCAACATGGCTCTGAGACACCTGCAACTCATGTGCTACATCTCTTGTTGTCCTACCAGCTTGCAACATCACCAAAATGGAGTTATCAAGGTCTTTTCGAGCACTACCACAAAGCTCATCTAAGTGCACCATGGTCTGTTCTCACACTCTGCTTACAATGTGCACTAAATTGACATGGAGTATGTCAAGATAGACACTCCTTGTGCCCATGCCAATCTGGTCATAAAAGTCTTCCATCCATTTTTTACCACTTCATTGCATTTATTATGGCATGCCATGCAAAACTGAGTCAAGCCAAGTGTATGTGTTGGAAGACATGTATCTCCTTATAACTTTTTTATATGTCACCATGGATGCTATGTCAACTAATACACTCCATATTATATGTCCTCCATGTTAAAAATGGTCATTTCATTTATTGAGTTGTTAGGAATTGACGGCCAAATAATCTCTTTCAACAAGGTTGACTCAGTTTTGCCACACACTGTATGTGCAAACCGTCTGGGGTAACAATCATGAAGTACTCCTTTGCACCATGAAAGCAACCTTTCTCATGCAATGCCCACAAAAACTTTTGATATTACTTTAAATGTTTTAACTCATAAACAGTAGATAACCAATGACGAAAATCTGAGACAGGTACTTCCAGAATGACTTGCGTACAAGATCGTAGGGTTGGAAGTCTACAAAAAAATTAAAACCATTTACCCGTGCTCATGATGTTGCATAGAGGTAGAAAACTCGAGACCAAGAACCGTAGCCACACAAAAGATCAAATTCCCTTAGTCACACCAGAATTCAGTACTGTGTTTGATGCACCATTCCGTGCTGTGTGGATGTTTACTTCTATGTAGGAAACATTGTCGCGGGCGGGTACTTACTTCGGACATAGAAGACATTGTCACGAACACATATGACCCGATAGTTTAACGGGCAAAGACCTGAACGTTTACAAAATTTGACTGACCGAGGCTTGAAAATCTTCCATTCTGAACGGCGTCTTCAGGAATAAGCGTGAGATTTCGAACTCTTTTCTCAGCGAGCTCTCATGAGCACAAGGACCCAGGGCTACTTAAATTTGCACCTGTACAAGTGTCACGAATCTATGACTAATCGGACACATTGATAATACGGTAACTAAAAGGCTTGAAATGCTCAACGAACTTCAGGAATTCTCAGGAAGGTGCTAGCATGCGTCACTAAAATTCCGAATTCAACCCTTCGAGACATCGGTTCGCTAGTTGCTGGCCAACTTAAATATCGTCTGACGCACATAAAATTAAATAAGAAGCGAAGCACATAAAGTTACGGACACATACGATACATACTGTAGCACAAATGAAAGAAAAATTCTTTGCATGGACACACTGGTGTTGCTAAGTAATAGCAGATTTATCATCTTTACTGTGAGAAAGGGCAGAGCTACACAATAGCATTGGCAGCACTAGCGATCCTAGGCCACAAATCGGCACACTCCTTTCCAATGGGACCAGTGATCGCAGAACCTTTCATCTCTCCCTTCGGGTTCACAATAACACCAGCATTGTCTGCAGGCGCAAGATTCAAGCAATTAAGCATTGATACTGTGGATGTATCGCAAATCAGGCTCATACCAGACAAGTTGCTAATGAACAGGATACCGGAGCTGGCTAATGAGAGTACGAGCATTAACAATTGACATCAGAAAACACAAACCGCATGTACAAAAGCTCTACTATCAGCTAGAAAAAATGATACGCACCTTCGAAGTACATGAAAACACCGTCTTTGCGCCTCCAGGGCTTGCGCTGGCGAACAATTACAGCAGGCATGACCTTCTTTCGCAAATCAGGCTTTCCCTTCTTCACAGTGGCCATAACCATGTCGCCAACAGCAGCGGCCGGCAACCTGTTCAGGCGCCCCTTGACTCCCTTCACGGAGATGACATACAGATTCTTGGCTCCAGTGTTGTCGGCACAATTCACCACGGCGCCCACAGGCAGACCGAGTGACATACGAAACTTGTTCCCAGAGGAACCTCCCCTACCTGAAAATATTGAACCATCGCATCGCAATCAACAGACGACTCAAAACCCTAACTCCACGCTCAACACCCTAACTACGGACTCAACATGTAAATTCCTACAGCAAATCCCTAAGGTCCAATAACTGTTTAGACTTAGGCCATTAGCGCCAACACACATTAAGGCGCGCTCCACAATCCTAAAAAACTGCCAAAAAGCAGTACTCGTGAAAACTGAACTGAAAAACTATCTCCGACGTGAGGTTTGATGAGCTCCCGTAAATGCAAGCGATCGAGCCACAGAAGAAAGAAAATAGTGATCCCAAAAAGGTGCGAATGGTCAGAAAACGAATGCAAAGCAAGTGTCAAGGGAGCATACCGCGCTTCGACATGGCGACCGCCTGCGCTTGCGACCTCCCCTCAGATTTCCGAAAGGAAGATTTTGTGTCCTCCCTGCGGCTATAACCCCTTAACCCTAATTACGGTTCGGCTCCGAACCTCACGCTCGGTCAAAGCCTCGGAGGTATACCGGGTCAGCCAACAATACCGCGCCCAATAACACCAACGGGCCCGTTAACGGGGACGGTAGCCGCAGCCGAAGCAGGGTCAAAGGGTTTAGGTCTTTGCATGAGCTCTTTTGTTGCAGCAAGCTTCATCAGCTGCACCGGAGGTTGCTTGACGGCAGCTGAAGAATTGGGCGCCACGATGGTGGCCGGATTGACAGTCGCCTCTGGCGGCAGGGGAGCAGAGAGAATTGGCGACCTGCTTGCACTGCAGGGGCGGTGCAAGAGAGATCCGGAGGGATACGAGAATGAGCTTCTGCTGCAGCTTCGTCACTTCGATGCTTGTCTTTCCATTTTCTTGCTGCAGCCGACGACTGCGGGAACGAACAATTCCGCCGCTAGTGACCCTGGCGCTGCTAAAGAGATGGCGGACATGGCCATGTTCCTGGCTCACATGACTCCTCTTTATCCTAAGCACCTCGGCAAGTTTCCAATGCAGCTGCTTTCGTTGCTGAAGTCTCATGGCGCCACTATTCAGGCGACACTTCGTAGACAGCTTACGCAAGCGCTTGTTCTTCTGCGGAATCGCAAAGTAGGTGCATCAATCTCGTTTTCTTTATCTCAATTGCCTGTTCTTTGGGTTTGGACAGATTTTGATTGTGTTTGCTTTTTGGCAGATGATTAGCCTGATTGATGCGTTGCCCGTCTTGATGGACCTTCAACTTGGTGGTGATCGGGTTCTTAGAAAGCTTGCGTACACACACGTTGTGCAAGATATTCGCCGCATCAACATTAAGAACAGAAACGATCCTATCAATAAGCCACTTCAAAATATTCTCTTCAACTTATTGCAGGTAATGCTCCTTAAACCCTAAACCCTTAAACCTCGAAGGCTTTTGTGATTGAATCCTGTTGTACAAGGTGGAAGACACTCATTTGCGTGCTGAAACGGAAGCGGCTTTTTTCATGAGATTTTGGAGAGGTTCCAGCCCGAATTTGTTGAGTTTTAACTATCATCATGACTCTGAGTGGTCATTGACACAGTACAAAGTCATGCTTTGCTGTTTGAAGGTCAACTAATCGTATGGTTTTGGTCACGAGGACAGGATGACGACGAGAACAAAGCAAAACGAGCGCTTGCAGTGCTGGCGGAGCTCAACCGGCGAAAAGTCTGGGTGGACGAGCGCACTTCCAACGCTATATGCAATGCATGCTTTCACAAGTCCTCGCGGATAATGACTTCTGCACTTCGGTATCTTCTAGGTTACGACCAAGCGGTGGAGGAGGAGGATGAAGACAACTCTAGTGATGACGATGACGATGAAGCTACGAAGAAGACGGGCATTTCGGGTGTTACCAAGGAGGAGATATACAAGGCTCACAAGAAAGGTACAACTTCGAGTAAGCGAAAGAAGCAAGCGAAACTAGAGAGGGTGATGCGGAGTTTGGCAAAGCAACAACGCAATAAGTCTCGTGAAATGGATCACGGCTCTCATGCCCCTCTGCAGCATGTACACGATCCTCAAAACTTCGCTGAGAAACTGTTCAGCCGTCTTGAAGGCCGTTTAGGCAAAGCTGAAGGTCGCTTCGAACGATTTGAAGTGAAGCTGATGATGATGCAAGTGATCTCCAGGGTGGTTGGTATGCACAAATTGATTCTTCTCAATTTCTACCCATATCTCCAGCGGTACATTCAGCCTCATCAGCGGGACGTTACTCAACTGCTCGCAGCAGCCGTGCAGTCCTGCCACGATGATGTGCCTCCTGATGCTGTTGAGTCCATGATCAGACAACTTGTTAATCAGTTTGTTCACGATCGTGCTCGACCGGAGGTTATGGCGGTGGGTTTAAACGTTGTCCGTGAGATATGTATGCGCATACCATTGATCATGACGGAAGAGCTTCTGACGGATTTGGCTCTTTACAAGAAGTCGCGGGAGAAAGCTGTTTCAGCCGCTGCTCGATCCATCATTTCAGTCTATCGTCAGGTTTTCCCTGCATTGTTGGACAAAAAGGACAGGGGTCGTGGTGCTGATCTTGCTTTGCAACCCAAAGCTTTCGGTGAAAAACGGGTTTCTGAAGGTATAGAAGGAGTTGAGCTGCTTCTCGACGGTGAAAGTGGTAGTGACGAGGACGAAGACGGTGATGAGGAGCACGACGGTAGTGATGGAGAAAGTGATGATGCCATGGAAGGTGATGAAGCCGTGGAAAATGAGGAGGAAGATGGTTCCGAGTTGATCGAAGATGAGGAAATGGGTAGCGATGGAGAAGCGGACGACTCCGATGAAGCTGGAGGTAATGATTTGGAAGGTAAATATTATCTCATCAACAGGGAAAAGATGTGTTTGAGCGTGTCAACTGTTGTTCCGATAGATTGTAAATAACCTGTTTTTGGGACCCCCTGCTTGTTTGTTTCCATCTTTATTGAATGTGCATAGTTGGTTTTACAGAGCTCGAAGGAGATAGTGATTCTGAGGAAATCAACGATGAGGACGAATCCGGTAAAAGTTCACGGAAGAGGCCTCTAGAAAGTGAAGCAACGGAAGGCGATGATGATGATGGTCCCAGCACATCACAGAAGAGACAGAAGCTTGAAAGCTCAGTAGTTGAGGAAGCGGCAAATACGAGTCAAAGTTTGCGACATTTAAAGAAGATGTATGCTGCAAAGGTTGAAAAGAAGGTAGTCACTGAAGTCGTAAGCCGTGATGGAGACGGAATTCTTTCGAATGAAGACTTCCAAAGAATCCGAGACCTACAGGTAATTTCTTGCGCCTGACACAGCTTGTCATGCCTAATCCGCTTATGATGTGGAATCAGTGTGGGTAAGCATGATGTCGGTATAAGCTGGGAAATCAACTTCTTCGGTCGCATTTAGATTTTGGGTTGTCTCCGCTGGAGATATTCCGAGTTTAATTCAATTTTCTATCATCCCATTGCAGGCAAAGCGTGCAGCTAAGGCGGCAATGGCAGAGCATGGTTTGAGCAAAGCTGGCAAATTCCGTCAAGAGATTGCTGTCAAGCTTGACAAGCATGGAAATCTGAACGAAAAGCGAGTGAACCCTGCTCATTTAGAGGTACGTTCTATTATCCTATTAGCATCTTTGGGTGTGAAGTTCTTGAAATACCTGGGCTCTTCTTTCTCTCAAGTATTACAAGGTCTGAATATGATTCCTTTTTACTCAATCCATATATTGAACGGAGTGTGTTGTCCACCCTAATTGACATCTGGGATCATTCTGCAGGCAAGAATACACAAGCGACAAGAGAAAGAGGAGAGACAAGCTTCGGCCAGAGCAGGCCGGGAAGATCGCCCTCTGTTTGGTGCTCGAACTGCTATGAAGCAGAGAAAGGTAATTGCCTGTTTCCTCTTTCTTTTTTCACTTTTCGAAGGACCACTTGCTTTAAATTATGGTATACTTGGTGGGGAGCCTGAAATTTGTCTTGGATTGACATCTGAACGAATTTCTAGAATGTCACACTTTCTTGTCCTGGAATGTCTTGGCTGTTTCTGAGTCCAGCCTTACAAAATGGCATCAACTTATGTCTCTGATGGATGCTGGATTGGCAGACTGGAGGCACGAGTAACAAACAAAAGGAGAAGAGCAAAGGAATGCCTCTCGCGGCCAAGCGGGCAATCATCAAAAGGACAAGTAGCAAGAAGAAGATGGGACGAAGAACTGCTGAGAAGCAGTTCCGTGGCAAGAAAGCGTGGAAGTAGAGACATAGTGTCAGTGGAGCACTCCCACTTCAAAAACTTGAGCTTCCCTTGCGACCTCCATGCTACACAACTCTTTGATCCCGCAACTGCGTTGTCAGAACTTCGAGGCTTAGATATTTATCGTGGCATACAAGAATGTTGGGCAGAGTTAGTTCCATGTCATTCATCAAGCATTTACTGTGGTCACAGAGGATTTACAACCACTATTCAGACATAGTGTTTTTATATTTGATCTTGTATGCTGAAGGGTACAAGATTAATCTATTTACTGCTCTTAGAACTCATCTGTTGAATGATCTAAAACCATACATCAAAAAAGGGTTTCCTAATAGTAAGGAAAGGTCTCCGAGTTTTTATTCTGAATTCTTCATGATGTAGAAAGCCCTTATCGACAACATGTTGGACCATCTGTTTCGCTCGAGATTTATCCGTTCAGCATACTTGGAAGTGCGGAGTGATGCCTGACTTGCAGTAGATGGTGAGGGATGTGGAGATATGTTCTTGACTAAGTGGCTGCTCATGACCAAAGTGGTGGTAATTCATAACCTAATTTAGGAGTTCAGTTCATTTGTTGTCTTGGGTATTGGGACTTCGGTATGTGGCCTTGAATCATGATATGCTGGTGATGTGCTAGGTTCAAGTCTGGACAACACGATACTAATACTACAGTTTATCCAAATGGAGTGAACATGAGTACCTAAAACATTGTTTTCAACTTGTACTGAATTGCATTAATCTCTGGGCCTCTTCCTTTTCAGTGATCTTTTGTGTTATGATTGTAACGGCTGCAAGGGGGTGGAAGGTGCTAGATGGACGATGAGATTGCGATATTGACTCCTGGCATCCCAGTTGCTATCTGTTCATGGGAGACTCACACCGCTTCACAGAAAGTCTTGAAGTCTGCATGAATCATTGACTGCACGCGTCCACAACTCTAATAGATCCGCTATTAGTTGCTACCTTCTTTCACACACCTTCGACAAATTAGCAACACCTCTGCATTGACTCTGAAGAGATTGTAAACTCCATCCGTAGCCATATGCATGGCGTCATCTCCTCTTAAGATAGGACCGGCTGCTCCAATCCACCGGCACTCATGCAAGTCCCAACAGATCTCATAACATCGATTCTACACCTCTGCTCATCACAATGCAAGTCTACGAACACTTTGTGTCGAAATCGATCCATGCTGCATAGATCTGAGCTTGCAGTGCAATCGTTTGTCTTCTCGACCTCGACTACTTAGCTCCTCGCAGGAAATATCACAAATTTGGTTCTATGAATCGAGCGAAATCGACGAGTATGTATAGATAGCCATGGATAGCGAAGTACAAATCTATTGAGAGGAGAGTGAGCGGTGTATAGAGCGATCGGACGATCAGTATGGTGGTGACAAAGACAAAATGGAAGGACTTCAAGGATCCACTGGCGAACCCGAGCAACCCAAGAGTGGTATTCTTCTACCTGCCAGCGCTGGAGAAAGCGAAACAACGGAGCATCCGGTGCTCAGTGTTGATCGCGTTCGGACCCAACATTCCGCACAACCTGTTTTGCGAGTGGTTGGGCGACTGGCTGGGCGGGCACGACATCACGGCCACCATGCACAAGCGCGTGTGTGAGGGCTTCTTCGTCGTGGTGTGCGACAAGGAAGGCGCCTGCGACATCGCCGCCCCCGCGCTCCGTGACTACCTGCACATGCGACCCGCCATCTTCCCCGTCACGGTGGACCTCTTCACCAAATCCGATGATCTCGTGGTGAAAGTGGTGGCGCTTCCCAACCTCCCCATCCAGTCGCAGTGCTACTTACCTGCCATTGCCAGCAAAATCGGCTTGTTCGTGGGCCACACCGGCGCGGAGAATTCCCCGAAAGCTCCGCGCATCCCGGTACGTGAGCATCCATCCCAAGCTCGATCAGTGCAACCAATCCAATCTACGGTCTGATCTGAGCACTGGACGGAGCACTCGATCCTCATCCTCATTGAAGACGCTCCCCTCCTCATCCTCACAGCTGCTCCTTCCGCTTCATCGATGGGTCACCGTGATCTTTCTGGCAATGGTTAGAGGCCATTTGTTTGCTCCTTACACTCCATCCATGAGTCACTTGGTGATCTTCCTAGTGATGGTTAGAGGTCGCCACTTCTACATGTTACCCGGGTGTCAGGATGGGTCTGAGACATAGATGGATTGTGCATGGGTCTGAGGCATGGGTGGATTGTGCGTGCAGGAGGATACGTTTCTGGGGCATTTTCTGTACAATAATCAGCAGCAGCAGCAGCAAGGGCAAGCG
Source organism: Bryum argenteum (assembly GCA_037043015.1). NCBI lineage: Eukaryota > Viridiplantae > Streptophyta > Bryopsida > Bryales > Bryaceae > Bryum > Bryum argenteum. The sequence continues at coordinate 3,930,627 of CM073324.1, forward strand.
GGGCAGGTGCCCCAGCAGCAAACGGTGAAGGTGTTGGTGCTGGCAGGGTGCGAGAAGCGGATTCCGAGTTATGTGCAGCTGCAGGTGAGGGCGGATGAGTGGTACAGGCAGAATCTGGTTCAGGAAACGCTCAACTTCCCTTACAGCCCCATCTTTCCCCCCGAGCGACGCCAGCCTCGCTTCTTCACCAGCCTCGAGAACAAGCGCTCTCGCCTCTGCACCGTCCTCAACACCCGAGCTAAGCGGGTCAGTACCTCCTCCATTCCTTTCTCTCATCAGAAGCATTCATTTCTAACCCTCTTTCTGTCAACCTATGTTCGAAGGAACATAATCTGCCGACAAATTCCACCCAAAACTGTGACTTATACATTGTTCTCGGATATTAGCTTTGATCTCGCCGAGAAATCCCCTCTCAAAACTGTGACCTTACAACGTTCTCTGATTTCAGCATTGATCTTTTCTACGCATTGTGAAATGCTGCATCATTTGAATATTGAATGCAAGTGTTGTGTTGTTGTGGTTTACACTTATCAGTGTAAGTGTCAACAATTTCTATCCATGATGAGCGCTTGTGTGCGAATTTCTGTTTGTTTTAGATGTTGATACCTTTCATCTCGGTCCCTTCTTTTTATCGTGTTTCTCTGAGTGCCATATATGTGCAAGAGTGAGAGCTGATTCAGAAAAAACGTGTTGAATAAATCTGTGCAGTTGGGAATGCCCAACGTGAGCTCGAGGCGCATGGTACAGGTTGGTAGGGTGGAAGGAGGGATTGGTCGACACTCAAACTAATCAAGATGAAGAATTCTATCTCCACTATCATGGACAACTTTGCCCTTGAGAAGTTAAAAGACTGGACACAAGTCCAACGGCTTGCCATTTGATCCTAAAATCCTCCTACGAAGAAACGATTCTCATATTGTAGTAGTTCCAGCACTGGACTTACCAACTGCCGAGGTGGACCCACTTACCAACTGCCGAGACTTCTTGCCAGCGTAGAATTAGCAATCATGGGAAGTTGTAGAGCCGCCCTGAGATTGGACAGTATCATCGTCTCTTTCTGGTGTGTCTCGGTAGCAAGAAAGTACAAGATGCTCAGTAGTATGTGTGCCCTTTGATATATATGTGATCACAAAAATGCTGTAACTGTGATGCATAGTTAATATATTCCGATTGCTAAGTATAGCATGTGTGAGGCATATTCATGTGTGTGAAGTAGCTGGCTTTTGGCATTTTGTAAATCCATTGGAAGCATCCAATAGGTTATGGGCCTCTTTTGCTTCTAATATGCTGTACAACTCAGGTGTGTCAGGAGTATATTTGGTTTATCTTTGTCTGTCTTGATAGTTGTGTTTTGATAGCTGTGTCAGTTATCTTTTCTTGTACCTTCTTGTGACTCGTATGTCCTCATTGCTGTCTGGTCTCCAGTAATTTTGTGTCTTTTCTTGGCCTCGAAATCTCGTTTAAAACTTTGCAAAGTTTGCTACAAGCCACTATGGCGGACAGTACGCGTGATCTTGGTAGCATCTCTCGTTTTAAGGGGACTAACTTCCATCTCTGGAAATTCCAAATGCAGGCTATCTTGTTGGGAAAAGAACTCATGCCCATTGTTGAGGGTACGATACCCAAACCAGGCTACGGTTCAGATCCTGCTGACATTTCTGAATGGGTCAGACGGGACAGTCAGGCTTTTAGTTTACTGTGTCAAGCTCTTGATGAGTCCATTCTCAAACACATAGTCTCATGCACTACTTCCAGAGAGATTTGGGAGAAACTAATGTTGATCCATGAGAGGAACACATCAGAGAATGTTCACTCATTACAGGAGGAGTTCTATAAGTGTTCCATGACTGAAGGTGAGAGCGTCGCTGATTTTCTTAGCAAGCTCGATTTTATTGTGTCCCAACTCACCAGTCGAGGAGACAACACCTTCACCGAGCAAGCGCAGATTTCAAAGATTTTGTCTAATCTTCCGGGGGCTTTCGACAGCATGCTACCTGCCTGGCGCATGCAACCTGATGCGGTGAAGACCCTGCCGAATCTGACGCTCCAACTGCTACAGACGGAGGGCATGCATAAGATGCGTGCCGATGCCATCATTGCTTCATCTGCAGCATACGCTGCATCAGCAAAAGGAAAAAGCTCCAGTGAGTTTACCCCGGAGCAGCGAGCTGCTCGGAAGAAGGAGATTGCCGAGCGCAAGAAGGCAACTGACTGCTGGAAATGTGGCGTTAAAGGGCACTGGGGTAAAGAGTGCCAAGCTAGTGATGAGGACCAGCGTAAGTATCAAGAGCTGAAGCGTAAAGTGGCAAGTGATCAGTCTTCCGGCTCTAGCCAGACTGGTAATTTAAAGGCGTACATGGCTTGCATCCGTGAAGATCGAGATCACTCACTGCTTTGGTACGTTGACTCGGGCTGCACCGAACATATGACTACAGATCGGTCATTCTTCACGACATATTTAGATTTGTCTCACCCTCGCTCCGTTGAAGGCATCGGCAGTGTGCAACTCCAAGCAGTTGGGCACGGAGACATCCACATCAAGATTCAGCAGTCGGAAGGGTTTACGTATGGAGTGTTGAAGGACGTATTGTATGTACCAGGCCTTGGGCGGAATCTGTTTTCATCCTATGCTGCTGCTCAACGACAGATATTTACGCTCCACACCAATATTGGATGTCACATGCTTGAAAATGGAAAGAAAGTCATGACGGGAGTAGTGCAAGATCGCATGTATCGACTGCTTGTCACTGTAGTTCACCAAGACTCAGAGCAGCCCGCTCAAGCTTTTCACCGTGTCTTTTGGTGTTCGACACAGTGAAGGCCGCTTGATCGCTTGAGATTTGGCATCGTCGATTATCCCACACTAGCTACCAAACAGTCCAGTAGATGGCAGCCCAAGGTGTTGTCGACGGCATGATTAACTCAACAAGAACGGCGCTTTTGCTGGGTTTGCGTGTATGGGAAGCGTAATCGTCATGCATTTCCCACGACGAGTATAGGGAGCGGTCGGTCATGCCGGGAGATCTCGTCCACACAGACTTGTGTGGACCTATGTCTACCTCTTCCATCGGTGGAGCATTATACTTTGTCCTATTCAAGGATGATGACAGGTATCGTGTTATCGAATGTTTAAAAACGAAGTCGATACCATCAAAGCCTGTCGCCGTTTTTGTATTTCGATTCGATTTTTGCGAGACACCGCCACACGATCAAGATTGTGCGGAGCGATCGTGGCACCGAGTTTACCAGCCATGTCTTTCGGCAGTTTCTTGACTCGAACGCTATCAAGCAGGAATTGACAACACCGTCAACGCCGGAACAGAACGGCGCAGCTGAGCGCGATAATCGTACTATCGTTGAAGCGGTGCGATCTATGTTGCATGCAGGCAATGTGGCACACAGGTTCTGGGGAGAGGCTGCACACACCGCAGTCTACACACTCAATCGAACAGCATCTCGTACGCTAGACGGCCGCACGCCATACGAGCTCTGGTTCAAGAAAAAGCCATCTGCGGGTCTTTGCCTCTGATGCTTACGTCCATGTTCCTAAGGCGTTTCGCAAGAAACTCCATGCCAAGAGTCGGAAGAGAATATTCATGGGGTATTCCGCCACTAGTAAGGCGTACAGGATCTGGAATACTGAATTGTGCCGCATTGAGGAGAGTCGCGACGTCATATTTCACGAAGATCTTTCGACAGAAGGACTTGGTGGGAGCTCTGACTGGTTTACTTATCCGTCTGACACTGGACCGGTGGGAGATCTTGCGCCGATGCGTCACCAAGCAATGCCACCACCAGCAATGCAACCAATGCTTCTACCACTGCCGGCAGTAGGTGCTCAAGGAAATGCACATCTAGTGGGAGCTCTTCCAATTCCTGTTGGAGTGCCACCTATCGTTCGTCTTCGTCCAACTCCCCAGTTGCTGCAGCAAGAGGAGCTCAACAGCCCTCTAGTTCCGATCAGTCTTCCGAGCAGTGGTGACTCGCTTGGTGATGATGTACGCATCTCAGGCTCCCAAAGCATAGACGATGATTCAGTTGGTCATGGTGACGATGTTCCTATACTTGTCGATGCAATCGATGAGATCCGGGATGCCGAGGCGGTAGTAGAAGCAAGTGATGCTCTTGCTACGTTGCAGAACCCGGAGTTGGCTCCAACAGAGTCGGCATCTGTTGGCGATGGTACAGGCCAAGTACAAGGAGCTAGGCAACGCAATCCCCCGCTCCGATACGGTGATTGGATATATCCCGTCAGTAGAAATTCGTATGCATGCACTGCTACAGTTTCAGACCTACCCATCGAACCACACACTTTTGACGAAGCGATGGCCTCCCCACAGCGGGATAACTGGCTTCAGGCCATGAACGATGAGTACGCATCCCTGATGGCTAATCAGACCTGGCGTCTTGAGCCTCTTCCTAGTGACAGAAAGGCCGTCAAAAACAAGTGGGTATTTAAGATTAAACTTGCTTCTGATGGCTCCGTTGACAGGTATAAGGCCAGGTTGTGTGCCAAGGGATACACCCAACGCGAAGGCTTAGATTACAAGGATACGTTCAGCCCGGTTGTTAAATTTGACTCCATCCGAGTTCTACTCTCAGTGGCTGCAGCAGAGGATTTGCACATTAGCCAGTTTGACGTTCGTATAGCGTTTCTGTATGGTAAGATCGAAGAAACGATCTACATGGAGCAAGCTCCTGGCTTTCAAGACCCGACTGCTCTGCACCAAGTCTGCCGCCTACAGAAGGCTCTCTACGGGTTGAAGCAGAGTCCGCGCGTCTGGAATAAGAAGTTTGATCAGTTTCTCCAAGCCTACGACCTTGAAGTCTCCGATGCAGATGCTTGTGTCTACGTGAACAAGCCCCACGCATCCCGCTTGTTCATTGCGATTTGGGTCGATGATGGTATTATCTGCAGTGAACAGAGGGACACCATCAAAAGTGTTCTTGATTACATGGAAGGAGCCTTCGAAATTACGAAAGGACTTCTTTGAGATATTTGTCGGTCTCCATATTACACGTGATCGGGACGGCGTTTAATCCATCCGGATCGTGGCGATATCCGGAGAGGGTGCTACAACGCTTCAATCATGAGAATTGTAACCCAGCCGTGGTGCCTGCAGATCCCAACAGTGCGACGGAACTTGTCATCACCAGTCCCACTACAACTGATGTTGTCACGTGGCCTTATCGTGAGTGTATTGGTTGTCTGCAGTTCGCCTCGATAGGGACACGCATGGATATCAGTTATGCCGTGAGCAACGCTGCGAAGTTCAGCAGTCGGCCCAATGCTACTCACGTCTCGGCAGTCAAGCGAATTCTACGGTATATTCGTGGCACGCTAGATATGCACATTACGTATGGCCCGGTGAAACCCAAAGACATGCATCAGCTGGTGGCGTACTGCGATGCCGACTATGCAGCCGACATCGATGACAGAAAGTCCAGGTCAGGTTTTCTGCTCATGCTGAATAGTGGTCCGGTGGCATGGGGAAGTTGTAAGCAAACCTGCACGGCAGGCAGTACCACCGAATCTGAGCATATTTCTGCCTCGTTAGCTTCCCAGGAGGTTATATGGATGAGGCGACTACTTGCCAGTATTCGCTTTCCCCAGACTGGGCCGACCAAGTTGTTTAGCGATAACCAAGCAGCCATACGCCTGGTTCAGAATCCAATCTTTCATCAGCGCACTAAACACATAGCAACTAAGTTTCACAAGATTCGGGAGGCACAACATGATGGTGAAATTGCACTTCTCTACATCGCCACCAAAGACCAGCTCGCTGACGTTCTCACGAAGCCGCTACCCCGGGATAAGTTCAAGCGCATATGTTTCCAAGCTGGGCTGAATGCTGCACCTGTTACTTAAAGCGATGCACTGTGTTGAAGTGGGAGACGTTGGTAAGTCATCACAGTGCTGAGTGGGAGTATTGTAGTAGTTCCAGCACTGGACTTACCAACTGCCGAGGTGGACCCACTTACCAACTGCCGAGACTTCTTGCCAGCGTAGAATTAGCAATCATGGGAAGTTGTAGAGCCGCCCTGAGATTGGACAGTATCATCGTCTCTTTCTGGTGTGTCTCGGTAGCAAGAAAGTACAAGATGCTCAGTAGTATGTGTGCCCTTTGATATATATGTGATCACAAAAATGTTGTAACTGTGATGCATAGTTAATATATTCCGATTGCTAAGTATAGCATGTGTGAGGCATATTCATGTGTGTGAAGTAGCTGGCTTTTGGCATTTTGTAAATCCATTGGAAGCATCCAATATCTCATTTCTCTCATGTAACACAATTACCAAGAGTGCGAACTAGATAGTGTTGCCAAGAGGCGAATTTGACAGAAGAAGATGTGCTTCGATCGGTTTGTCTCCCAACGAGTAATGTGATGATTCATATCGGAGTAGTATTGCCACGGAAAAAATGTAAAACAATCAAAGTCTCCAGTACCTCCTGGGCTTTTCAACGAGCTAGTGCTCGATCCCAGATTGTCCAAAAGGAATGTGTAAATAATGATGTGTAAATGATAAACAATGGCAATTCTGAACGACAGCACTTGCTGGCCTTCTGTAAAGTCCGGTGTTGCATTGCCACAGATATAATCGAGAATCAATCAATTGACCGGTAATTCGTGCGCTTTGAAACGAGCTACCAGTCACCACATTATTAACACAGCTCGTGTATGATTGGCAACTCAGTACAACTCGATGTGGAAATTCTGCGGTTTAGGGTTTGAATTGGGTTTCCCTCCAGGAGAGGAGGGAAGGAGGGCTGCGCCGGCCGAGGAGGTAGTGCAAGACCAAGGCGACGCGCGCGGGGCTGGGCAGCAAGCTGCCGGATGACCCCGCTCCCAAGAAAAATTAGATTAATATCATGGGGATCGATGATCCCCGTATCAGATATTAAACTGATAAGAACAGATACTACACTTGATCTTAGCCAAAAGGCCGAGAAAGGTATACTTCTCCGCTCTCGCAGCCGAGTTTATGTATCACCCAACTCGCTCCCCTTCCATCTATCGATATGGGACAAATCCCGAACGTCCTCCTCTCCAACGCTCCTGGAAATAGGCCGGTTCGGTCTGAAAGTTCTGCAATACCAGCCCACTCATTTGCTCTCCTCCTCAACAAGTCAGGTCGTGCTAAGCTCAGACACTCTTGATTTATAACCGGCATTCACATTTTCACCACTCAGAAGCGCAACCACACTGACAAACAAAAGAATACAGGTTTGCGTTTGTGTGGCCTTTGCATAATCTCATCAGATTTTCACGTCTGTGGCTTTTACACCAGAAGAATCTACATACAAAATGCACAGCTCGGCTTTACTAGATATCCATCTCAGAGTACAGAATCATCCTGAAAGGCAGTGACATCTGTGAAATAGTTGACCATGCTCCTTCAAAAGAAGCATACAAGTACCACTCAAATGCTCTTTTTCCTTTCTTAAGTGGTCAAGCGTACAAAAGTAATACAGCATGAAGAGCAACTAAACCAACAAACCAAGATAATGAGCGTTGAAGGCCTTCAACTGGTCATCTGCTACGTTTACTCAACTGCATCATGAAACAATATCACTAGCAGCCGTGAGTACTCATGTATGCTGTTCACGTACTGCATTTTCTCTTCCTGAGTCCGACACAAAAAACATGTAATGAAAATTTCCTCCTCTAGATTATATACCAACAAATTCTAGATTCCTTCTCTACACGGCATAAGCAGAATGACAATCCCAATAATCGTATGTGAGAGTTGGCCAACCTTGTCAAAACTCCTGTCTTGCAGAAGTGCTCTTTTTCTGCCTCAGCTCATATCAATTGGTGTCGATACCCTATTCTGTGTCTAAGATGCAGGATATCGTGTCTGAAGAATCAATCCGGTTGTTCTAAAACCGATAAGAAATTGTATTCAATGTAATCGCTTTAAGAGCACAGGAATCTAAGAGCTTTCCGTTTTCAACGGATGGACATATCTACAGGTTGTCTATTTTACAACCACATGAACTCGGACTTCAATTGTAAATCTTAACCTACTTGACCTCAAATGACGCAAAAACAGATATCCGCACATGCCGCTTTTGCTCCTCAGTTTGAGTCGATGTCATTCACGAACGAAAAGCTAGGGAAATCTGAAACGATGCTCCTGCGATGAAATTCGATTGGCAATTCGTAAGTGCACAATTTCCAATCGATCCAACTACATCGACTGAACGTTAAACTTGCAAAAAACATCTTATGGGAGCGGTGAAGAGTGCTGACTTGAGATAAGGAAGAGTCATGTTTTGCATAAGAGTTGGGTGTTTCATGACCAGCTTCTCCCATTCATCTTGATCAATTCGACCTTCAATCTTCGTCTGAGCCTCTGCAAATGTCTGAGCTTCCATTTGTCAAAACCTTGAACAACCATGAAATGTATTCAGCATCCAAGGACAAAAGTATTACCATATCCAGTATGGTTTCGATAGTGTCGTCTGTGAGGGCCATCGTCGACGCAGATTCACGTAACAGTGCAACCAGCATCTCTTTCACCTGCCACCAAAAAACCAGGCTTAGCACACAAAAGCAACGATACAGATACTGAATGTTTTTTTAAATGCTAGCCACAAAGATCTTTCGAAATTAGACTTTCAGTAACACAGCAGACAATGTTGGTACCTCTTCACGTTCTATATAGCCTGTTTGACGGAGGTCATACAACTTAAATGCAACTGCAAAACAGATTCAAGTAGTTCAGTACAGTGTAAAGGAGAGAATACGCTGCAAAGAAACCGAATTTTTACACGAGAGCAAGCAAAAGTAGAAAGTGCAAGAATTAGACTGACATTGGATTTTGTCTTCAGCACGAGCATTTGGGTGGAACACACTGAGTGAGCGTACAAATTCGCCAAACTCAATCACACCATTTTGTTTTCTGTCGAATAAGTAGAACACCTGCCGAACTAAACCAACAACAGCTTCTGTCAAGTAGAGCACAATACCGAAGTCATTTTCTGAACCGAAGTAGTTCATTGCAACGTTCCTTACCCGATCAGCGAACAGATTCTTCCTTGCACTGTTTCTGAACAATGCCAATTGAAACTCTTCCTGCAACAAAGTACAGCATTTGTTGGTGCAGGCAATGCAATTGCATCCCGAGCATTTGCTAAGAAACAGGCAATGTGATCCGTCTCTAGAGAAAGAACATCCTCCTACCTTGTGAATGAGCCCATCCTCGAATACTGAGTTGCTGATTCGCATAAAAAGCTCATAGAGAGCTTCCACCTCCTTAACACTAACTGGAAAAAGGATTCATCAACCCATTTTAGCCACGAATCACCTAAAAATTGCAAAATAGCGCCCAAGATTCAATCCTCAAATTAGGTCATAGTTACTGATAGCGAACAACGTACAGACAGTCTCATTGGCGAGTGTAGAAGGATCTTCATAGCCAGGGGGTCTTCTCCAGCTCTTCGCCAGCAAGCAACTACTGAAAAGCGCACCGAAACTACAAAGCGCTCTGCAAAGAGGATCCAAAAGCAATAGCAGTTCCTCCTCTATCCTACCCACCACCACCCCTGCAGCATTACAACGATCCAACCTTTACACAAAGAACCAGCATCTTGAACCCTAACCCAAATAGCAAGAGAATGGACTTTACTCCATTATTTGCAAGCTAAAGATGTGAGTAATACATACACGGAACGCACGGAAACTCCAGCATCGTGATCAATTGATCAGAGCATTTGATCAGAGCTAGCGCTTGTTGTAGCGAAGATTACTAACGACGAAGAGATCGAGCAAACGAAGGTTAGAGATTTTTGGTCAACTCGATCACGTATGATTTAATGGACGCACCGATCCCGACACTGAAACGTGAAGCTCCAGGATTCCCTCTCATCTAGCACACTTGCTGCGAATATGCAGAAGAAGAAGACGGCGTGTTGGGGCTTCGGCATCTCCACTGTAGATCACATGGCAAATCTACAAAAAAGAATCTTCTGAATCCCACACTCCACTCCACCCTTGCCTAGTCTACGAATGAAACTTTGATTAAAGAAATGAACATTCCTTGAGCTTACTGTTGGAAGTTGTTGTGTGCACGTATTTTGGGCAAGTTATACGTATGATATGCAAGTTAGGCATGTGTTTATACATGGGTACTTGTTAGAATGTGACATCATAGTGGGTGTAAAGTAATAAAGCAAATCGTCATATAAATATTTGTCAAGAAAGTGTGGATTGTCTCAGCATATAGTAAAGGTACGATGCTTCATTCTTATGCAATCATTTCCTCTTCATGCTTTCCTAACTTTTGACCATTTTTTGAATCTTTGAAACTCATTAATGTTCAACTTTTGGTGATTTCCATACCAAGTATGTCTATACACATAGGCATTTACAAGCACTTACGTTTATGAATATAATTTTTTTCACTAATTACGCTCTTCAGAGAGACATTGTTGCAACCACCTCACAGAGCATCAAGGCAATACACCACCTTCCCTTCCAATGAGGAAGAACTATTTCTCAACTTTGAACACTACCATTTAACGTACATTGAGGAAGTTGAACTCAGGGACGCTTTATATGGGGAGTCAAGCCGAGCATGGGGCCGAAGGAGGGAAAATTTTCTCTCAATGCAATTCATATATTATTTGTAAATCAAAATATATACCAACCACGTTAAGAAATATTTTTGCTTTCCGTCGGCCCAATGTATGACTAAAAATAGTAAGTCACATGCTAACTGAAGGCCAATTGACCCAATTTGGGCCTCACTCTTCTTCAAGGGTAACCTTCTAAAGTCAAAAGGCCCCAAAACCGCCAAAACCCTCGAAACTATCCTTTTTGAATGCAAGATAAAAAATTTCAACTTTTGATATAATCTCAAGTTTGTAACTGTGAGATCTAGTACCTACCTTGTCCATGTATGTGAGTACGAAATTTTAATTTCGAATATCTTACTAACCATGAGAGCATAACATTCCAGATTGAAAAGAAGGATCTTTCCCTTGTTGTAAAATGGGTTTGACTTTTTTATTGTAAGCCCAAAAAACCAATTTTAAGAGAAAATTTGAACTAAGACCCTTGATATCCTTGTTCCTAGATGAGTTCCTAGAAAAATGTGTATGTAATTGTTACCCTCATGCGGCTTATAACTCTTAGAGAAATGCTTGAATCTTCACATGAAGGTATGCTAAAATTCAAATACAAAGGTTGGTCTTTGACAATAAAAATGGCATGTGGAAAATGATTGAATTGAAATCTCAATGGTGAGATCATGCCATACAACCTTATTTACATGTACAAAAAACAAGACTTGAGAAAAAGTAAACTCTCCATTTTTGGTGAATTTTTGAAGTTTCTGCTATTTAATTGATTTTGGGCACATTTTGAGCACATACCGCAAGTTGGGCAATTTGAGGCAGATTTTAAATAGTGCTTTCAAACTTTAACTGCAAATATCTCCTAAAGCATAAGGAAATTTGAACCACGAAATGACTTTTGAACTGAAAACATGAAAAAACTCTACGATGTGCCAAACTAGCAACATCATACAATCTAAATATAGTAACCGAGAGTCTGACCAAAGTCACATCGACCACAATGTGGTTGATTTCAACTTTAGATATGTGTACTAAATCCTATGATCAGATCCTTAAAACACATCGCACCTTCTTCACCTCCATGGGCAGCTTGAGGGGAGAAATGAGAGCCTTTGAGTTGCTTTCTCAAAGTAAGTACAAAGTCTCATCATCATAAAAATCCTTTAAGGCGTCTACCTCGCTATAAATTCATTGGTGAAGAATCAGTTCATGGACAGCGACGGGACCTGATCGATCGAAGTTCGAGGTGGTCCAAGAGGTAAGAGTACGAAAGCTGCGAGGTTGTGGCAATTTGTTGGGCAGCATACTAGGACCACCAATCATTCAGACACTTGCAAATCCTCTACTTGCAATTCCTGTATTATGTTGTTGCATGCTTTCGTACCAGCATTCTTTTTGTTACCGTGCGGAAGTTGTGGTAAGACTTCAATTTTGTATCGATTCCAACATTCCTGTTGAATAGGTCTGCGTACAACATGTAGAATTACGCCATGTAGGAGGTTTGATAACCAATCAAATATCAGATTGGTAAGTGGCAAAGGTGGAATCAATCTTGGAAAATGTGCAAGGTATGGAGAAGATTGAACTGATTGGATCAATTGGAGTGATTGACTTTATTTCTCTTTGAGTTGAAGATACATTCGTTGAAGTGGAACTTGAAACCTATCAGTCTACATGTACATCATAAGTAAGATATGAACACCTATTTCATGCATTTAAGGAATTCACTATACTAGTGAAATGAGTGACTTCCTATATTTCATTGATTAGCAAGAAAAGAAGACAAAGTTTTCCTATTCTTACAATATTTATTAGCACATATAAAGATAACTACAAGGTTCAGAAGTGACCAATATATGTTACCTCTAATCGGGCATCCTACCCCAACTGCATGTACGCACGGAGTACATTAAGAGTAATTATAGAGTGATCCAATCCTCTATATGTTACCTGTAATCGGGCACCCTGCCCCAACTGCATGTATGCACAAAGTACATTAATACATTAAGAGTAATGCACAAAGTACATTAAGAGTAATTATAGGGTGATCGAATCCTCATGGGAGCAAGAATCTACCATGCACGCTTTGACGATGGTCCTGACGAGCGGTTTCTAGTAATTTGTGAGCCTCGTACCTTACCAGCCATGCACCTTAATTTGCTACAGGGGGTGGTTGACTGACAAGAGGTTCCCTCCAAGAAATAAAACCAAGGTTCACCATTCAAGGTTGTCCTGGGTCATTCCTACTCTTTCTTGGTCATAAATGTACATGTACATCGCAGAGCTTACGATGACAATCCAAAGAACGGAAAGCAGTGTGCCCGACATAACGAGAAAGGATCCAGAGTCTAAAATTTCAATTTGCAAGATTGGTTTCAAACTCATCGCCACCAGTGCAGTCAGAGTTCCTGGCGTGCACATAGGATTGACTTCGTAAACGATGAAGCTGATCTGCAGATTACAAGCCTCCAAGATTTCCACATGAATGTGTATAAACATCAGCCCAACAAGATAGGACATGTAAAATTCCTTTCTCGAACCAAGTTACAAAATCTCGGCACTCCGAGTCAGACAACTGTGAAGAGAGCAAGAATCTTGACATAAAAATACCACTACAAGCCTGTATTATTAACAACACTAACCCCACATCGAACAGGTATCTACAGAAAAGGGGCCAGGCCGAAATGGTCCGACCGAAAGGTGCTATCATTACAATAGTACCCCTGTTGACTTCAGCACATTCTCATGAGAGAATTCAATACTCCATCCTCACAATCAGGATCAACATAAGATCGGGTGAAAGCTTTTGCCACTACTACCTTAGAAGTCAAGATCTGACAATCCAAAGGACCTTTCAACTGCCTTGTTCCACGACCGGCACCTCTTGTCACGGTCCTCCTCCGTTATTTGAGAGAGGAAGGTGGTCGGCGTTGCTTGGACAGCTCCTTGCTCAATGATCTGTTCCTTTGTCCACACGCCCACTGCAAGCCCAGCCGCATACGCTGCTCCTAACGCTGTAGTCTCGATGTCAATTGGCCTTACCACTGGACTTCCGAGCAAATCAGCCTGCACATCAAACGAGTGAAAATCAATCTCAAAGGTGACAGTGCAATAACTTGATGTTTCACAAGCAATAATCGCACTTCAATGAGTACCTGGAGCTGCATCAATAAGCTATTCACAGTTGCACCTCCATCCACTCTCAGTATGAATTCTCCACCAACCATGACCTCGATGTTACCCGCATCAGCTTTCATTGCTGTCAGCACCTCCTTAACCTGAGAAAGATTAGATACCGAGTTCAGAGCTCCGAATGACCGGATGCTATCGACATAGTAACGGATCATACGGAGTGATGTGTGTTTTCGAATGGCACAACAAGCTATGGTAAGATATTGCAGATGAGCAACGAACATTGTTGTAGTACCTGGTAGCACATACTCTCCAATGTGGCTCGAGCGATGTGAGCCTTATTAGTGTACCGCGTGATGCCAACAAGAACACCACGAGCATCATCTCTCCACCAGGGAGCAAAAAGCCCACTAAACGCAGGCACGAAGTAGACTCCTCCAGTATTTTCGACAGACTTAGCGAGCGGCTCAATCTCGCTGGAGCTTTGGATGATGCCCAGGTTATCTCGCAGCCACTGAACAGCTGCGCCTCCGATGGCAATGGAGCCTTCAAGCGCGTACTGGGTGGGAGCGTCAGGCCCGAGCTTATAGGAGACCGTTGTCAACAATCCATGGTTCGATGGCACAATCTGTTCGCCCGTGTTGAGCACGATGAAACACCCGGTTCCGTATGTGCTCTTGGCCTCGCCTGCTTTGCACTGTTGTCCGAGAGTGGCTGCATGCTGGTCTCCGAGACATCCAGCTAACTGAACACCAGCCAGTGGCCAATCCTCCGATATCTTCCCGATCAACTCCGCGTTGCTTATGATTCTGGGCAAGATCGAACTGGGAATGCCGAGAGCCTCAAGCGTTGGTTCATGCCACTTTAAAGTGTTTAGCTCCATGAGCATCGTTCGAGCTGCATTCGTACAGTCAGTGACGTGAACTGGATTCTCAGCTTTCACACCGCCTGTTAAGTTCCAGATCAACCATGTGTCGATTGTCCCGAACAATGCATCCCCGGATTCTATCCCTTGCTTCACCTCTGGCACATTCTCCATCAGCCACAGAATCTTCGTGGCGCTGAAATAGGGATGGATCGGTAGCCCACATGTGGCCTTGAATCGACGACCGCCATCAGGGTGGTCCTTCTCCAACCGCCTGCAAAGCAAAAACATCAAGGTTCATAATACGGAAGAAATATACTAACCCCTCCCCAGAACCGCGAACCAGCGCCATAATTTTCATCTGATCTTTTCAATAATAATGCGCCAAAGTGCAACATCTCCCACAAAGACATCGGAGTGCACACGCCTCGATTCAGCGACCATCCTCCACAAGAGTCTTACTGAACCCTAGACATGGCTTGAACTGTCTTCCACATGAAAAATCCTACTGTGAAACCCTAATTTGGAAGGAAAGGAAAACTGATTTACCTGCAGATAGAACTAGTGCGACCGTCCATCCAAACAACTGCATTGTAATAAGCCTTCCCCGTGCTCTTGCTCCAAATTACGGTTGTCTCTCTCTGATTAGTAATCCCGATCGCCTTCAGATTTCCCAAAATGTCAATACCCTGTTCCTTGCCAACAGCAAGTGCACCATCCATCGCTTTTCGAACGGTGTCCAAGATTTCCATGGGATCGTGCTCTACCCATCTGCATACCGCAAATATCACTTTCCGATTCTAAAAACCTCAATCCGAACAAAATGCGTAACAAAAACAGAGCAAGAACTGCAACTAAAAAAAAGGAAGAGTGCAAGGATTACCCTGCTTGTGGGTAAATCTGCGCAAACTCCAGCTGATGAGACGCCACAACCTTGGCGGCACTATCGTAGACAATGAAGCGAGTGCTGGTGGTGCCCTGATCAATGGCGGCCACATACCCTGAAGACGCCATCGCTCGAAACCCCAGTCACTCAGCTAAAGCTCACAATTGCACGATCACACTAAAGCTCGCGATTGCACAATGACGCAAAAGTTTCAGGGACAGAATGCAAACTTTGTGGGTCGTATTCATAGGATTCCAGCCCCTTGGGCATGGGCATTATCTCCTTGACAAAAAGGTCAATCTGCTGACAGCACCATGACTTCAGTGGGCGATCAAGACACTCGCAGATAACCCACCAACCTAATCATCTTCGAATATGGCCATAGATTATTTGCAAAAACGGGGAATTCATGCGGAGTGACAGTGGCAGCTGCAGATGTTCAGAGAGTGGGTGGCGGTGTTGACAATTGCTCGACCCAAGTGGCTGCGAGATTCGTCCTCTTCTTCTTCCTGTTTCCAAAGGCAACACAGCTATCCACAGTGCTTGCCACCGCTCCGTCTTCTCCGCTACAGTAGTCATTGTTGACCGGTTATTAGATGTGTACCCGGCGGGTATCGGCTGTTCTCATGGTTGCCGTTTGAATGTCCTTGTACTTGCAATTTGTGTACCCATGAAAAGTGTATGGTGGGCTTGTGTTGGCAATTATGCTGTCAATTGGGTACGTGACTAGCACTTCTGTTGCTGCAATTTGAAACCATACCGGAAGTTGCAAGGAAATTCACATGTAGGAATCTACTATTATAATAAGACCTGTATGTACCCGCGTCCTCCGGTCACACACAAAAACAATAGGACCCACTTTATACACATGTTGGGGCCGGCTGGAGAGCGGGTCGGATTCAACGGCGAGGGTTCGGGCCGGGGTAAACCTTGGCCCAATTGCATCACTAAAGCCCAAACATTTTGGCGCCAAAACTGTGCCACATAGGATGCCACATAGGAAAAATTGAAGTTCCGGTCGGGCTCTAGTATAAAACCCCTGGGCCCGATTTGAAAGAATCGAGCCATCCTATTGGTCGAAATCTAAAGGATTTGGGTTGGCCCTTAATCAGGCCTCAAGTATAAAGTGGCCCTTATAAGTATAAGGTGATATTGAAATTAAATCAATCTAAAAAAAAGTATAGAACTCTATCTGGCGCTCTTTAATTTGGTGCTAAACTTTTCTTTATTTAGTCACAACCCACTCCTACAACTCTCTTATTCTCAACTCCCCGCAAATAGCCCGGCCATCCCTCTCAAAGTTGCATAATTTGCCGTGCCCTAAGATGCATCACCATGCAAATATTGAATGTAATTTTTTCTGATTTCCACTACTATATTGCTATTGTTCTACTTAATTTAAGCACCTTTACTGCACTTAGTTAGTGTCTTGCTCCATGCTTGGCTTCTTGTCAAAGGTATCTCCAGTGCAATTATGCTTCTTAAACATAATCACCATTGAAATAGGAGAATTCTAGAGTTTGATAAAATTGCGGAATTGGTTGTCTATCATGGCTACCACTTTTTGAAACAACAACGTAATGACTTTAGAGATTGAATTGCAACTTGCAATCTTAATAGGACTCTCAAGAAAGATGTGATGATTTTTAATGGATGAAGCAAGATATGAAAATGGCAACAAAGTGAATTCTCAAAAATTGAACTTCAATCTATGAGAGCGTTGCGATGTCAATACGTGGGATGTCAATGTGTATATTCACGTATTTAGAAGTTGGATAACAACTTCATAGGTTGAACCTGCTAGTACTACGCCAAGAAAATATGCATTCTACAAAGGAACTCAAGATCACTTAATTATCTCTCACAAGGCGATTAAAATGAGGAACTATTTCTCATAGGGCGATCAGAATGAGGAACTACAACTTATGGTCGTATGCTACATTGATCATCGATCTCTATTTGTATGCAAAGTGTAGGAGGTGAAACGGTTTGGCACTTGGTTTCAATTGATGAATCTCTATTTGTATGGCATGGTCGTAGAGTTCTTGTAGAGTTTTACAATTGTAGTTAGCATGTCTGAGTCCGAGTTGTAGAGAGTGAGACATGGCCTCCCAAAGTTGGGGTTGTCAAGGAGTTTCTCTACTGGCGGTTAGAAGGAAGAGCCTTCGTATTTGGAAATTTGTCATTGATTTTATTCCTATGCATTAAGAATTTTAGAAGCGGATGCAAAATGAACTCAGCTATCCAAAAAGCTATGGTACGCCCTCATCCAAGCTACGACGAAGAAATGACACCCAAAAAACTGAAGGCCCTTCAAAGACATCTAGTCGGCGTAATCCCTCTACTTCTCTTCCTTGTTCTCTTTATATACTCCTGTTCCTTTATTCTCCTTGTAATCAAATGCCACCTCCATGGTGATTTTTGCTCTCACAGAAAATATCTTATAAACCATCAATTCTACATGCTAGAACATTGAACAAAACAATAGGTATCCAATCTTAGCGTGCCTCAGAAACTCACTTTGGAAGGAAGTGATGCTTTAATGTGAATATGTGTCAGATATACACAAAAACCCATAAAAAAACAAGCACACACCACACTGTCTTTGTTATTGAGAATTTCCAACAAGCTTTCATCTTCACTTAGAAATTGAACAGTTTCACACATTGTGTGATGAATAACGCAGGGAGGCCTTCGTACATAATGGTTCACAAAATTTGTCAACAAGAGACTTGTTACAAGTTGCAACAATTGTACTTCACGTTGCTTTTATGGTTCCAATCCTTACAAGTGAACTTGCAAATGCAAGTGAAGTCATGCTGACGTGCTGAAAACAAACAACGTGCTCACAATAATTGCACAAACTCCAAACCATTGCAAACTGAGCAGCTCATCAACAACAGGATTTTTGTGAGTCGCAGTGGACAAGTTGTTTCGATCTCCATTGTCTTGTCAGTGGCTGGTTTTGAAATGAAAAAAATGGCTGCAGAAAATACGATGTCAGTGCTTTCATTGCTGCTGCTTCTCCTTCGCACATTTTTGGTGCAGAAATGTGCATCTCGCTAGTTTGAGCATAGTGCTTAGACTTCGTTCGAAGAAGTGGTTTCTGTGCACGCACATAAGGTAGACAGACCTATAACCGACAACTTAAGGATTTTAGCACATGATATTAAGGTATAATTTTTTTTTTAGAATTTTTAATGTGTGCAAACATAAGGTTCTTGTTGAATGCAAAAAGTTTCGTGATTTTATTTGCATTATTCAAATAGTTATAATTGTTTGAAGTGAAAAGTTGCTTGGAACCTAAAACCGACACCATGCTCAAATATACAAATGAGGTACATCTGTCCTTTCAAAATCTAGGAATTGGGCTTGATCGGTTATTGGTCGCCTGTCGGTTTTGGGTCTGTCTACCTTACCTGCTTTTGTTTGCTTGGAATGATGTGTAAAACGAGTCAGACCTAGGAGGACAAGGGTATGATATGGGTACCACTACAACGTGTCTCATTATGTGTGACCTATGTGTAATTCATTTTATATGTGCCAGAAATTCCTTTTATAACCCCATGTACACGACTATAGCCATATCACTTATAATACCATCTCGTTAGAATAATTTCTCAATATTTATTTATTTTTAATCAAAAAAGTGGTTTATAAAAAATCACACTACTTTTGGAGGGTACCCATATCATGCTCTTACCCAAGAGCTAGGTAGGATGTGACTTTGTGACAATACGTGGTTGTGGAAAAGACAAAAAATAAAGTAAAATCTCTCTCCAGGCATAACGTGCCTTGGTTCATGCTTGTATTGATTGTTCAATTCATTAATACATCGATTGGTTTTTGAAAATTAATTTTGCATCTCACAATTTTTTCTGCAGGAATGAATAGCTCACTCCTCAAAATATCATAAAGTAGTAAATCAAGAGATATTTGTATGATATTAAAGTCAAGGAAATTAAATTCTCTTCTCAGAGTTAAGGATTTGAAGTACACATATCATCTTAACATTCCAGCAGATCAAGACTTGGTTGTTGTGAAATCTCAACTTCATGTTGCAAGAAGAAGAGGAGAAAATTCAACCTATTTAGAGGTCGGTGTGAATAGAGTGATCGTTCCACCTACCCTTGAATGTATGCCTCGAGGTCACTATAGAAATGGTGGGACTAGCTACTAACACCCCTGAGGGTGAACACTATGCTAGTAGCTTCCTAGCCACTATTGCCTTAAAGGTACCCGACATGGTGTTCCCCCAAAGAGCTTTGGGGTATACAGAGTTAGGTGGACTATGGTGGTGAGAACTACGCCGGCATGGGGAGTAGAACCCACAACCTCCTTATTGGGGGCCATGAGCCTTGACCACCAAGCCAAGGCTTGTGGTGCCTCTTCATGTTGCAAATTACAATGTGTGAGGCTTCCGTAGTCTTTGAAAATGGTCTAACCCTTAAAAGCCCAAGCAAGCCCAAGGGGCTTCTTTCCAATGGAATCTTCTTTGTAGCTCTCACACTACTCAGCTTTTTACTTATATTTTGATGTCAAATTGGTCAATTTCTTGTAATGCATTCAAAAAGTGAAATTTTACAATTCAAATCACAATTTGTGCTTTGAAAGGATTGTGGTAGGTAGGTTGGGGTTGTGCATAACCTTGTAGGAGGTTGCAAGCTCATCATTGATTGGTTCATTCATGATACCCAAATTCAAAAGATTTTGTGATCCAATTTTGGGATGCCCATTTCAGACGGGGGTTTAAAAGTTAAACGAAGCAACACCCACTCCTTGTTCGAAGTAAGATTCCCTACCTCACCTTCATCATGCTGTCGTCCAGTCTCCATTATTGATGCGGATCAAAATTAGGCCTATGATCATTGCTCAAATTTTTCAACATTCTGTCGATAGCAATGCATGTCCTAGAAGGCGAGATGATGCTACACTTTGTTAGGTTGGCGGGACAGTGCGAAAAATGATTGTGACAGCCACCGTCAAAGTTGACCTATAGAAGAATTTGCAAGTGAGAAATGTCTTATTCCATCAAACTTGGTGATATTTCTAGTGGAATGAGCAATCAAACTCAAACAGACTCACTGGAAATGTCTTACTTTTCTACTAGTGACAAGAGTGGGTGAAATGTTGACAACAATGTATCATAGGTTTTCTATCAATCATGATAGGAAACATTTGATGTCGAATTGCAAACATGATAACGATAACGAGGGAAAGTTCATGTAAAAGAACAAGGAGAGTGTAAACCTCGCTCCACACTGTTTGTCATTTTGGTCCTTGTATCAAGAGTCCAAGAATGATGATTCGACTTGCTCTAACTTTATTCTAATTTTCTCCAAACACAAAAATTGCTTGCATTGGTAACATCCCTCTGGCTTTTCCGCGCTGAAAATTGTGCCATTATCGGTCACCTTACTATTATATTACTTTCGTTTGAGGGGGAAAATTAAATTGTAGACACCTTAAGTTGATTATTACTCCTCAGCCAATAATATAGGTGTCACAGAATCCAAGAGAAGCAAGGGTCGAGGAAGGAAACAACTATTGTGTTGTCTTCAATCACTCACTCTACAATGGAAAAGTGTGCAATTCTCACCAAAGTCGATCTCTACAAGTATTTCCACCAAGAATGACTCATTCCATCAAAACTCTCCTACGTGTTTCCACATGAGTTATTCAGCTTGATGAAAAATTAAACACTTTTTCACTAGTGATGAAGTCATACAACTCGAGTACTCGTGTGACTTAATCATGTCCTTACATAGTTTGAGTTAACCTGACAAATTTTCTACTTGTCTTTTTCTTGTCTTTCCATTTTGTGGTTGGTAATCATCCGAAGATTTGCACTTTCAGTTTGCTAACATTGTCATGTTTAACAGTACGGTCTGTAACGAGCTGCCGTTTCTGTCACTGCATTGATGAAGAGTAGGTTCGGTGTTGACTTGTTGCGGTATGTACTTCTTGCTGAGTCCAGACTTACGAAACTCATGGAATCATTGTCTTCCAGGACAAGTTGCATGATAGCATTGTTGAAGAAACTGCTATAAAATGTCCTTAACCGTTTTAGGGTGAAATCACGTCCTTGCAACAAAGCATAAACAGGCAAAAGATCATTCACAAGAGTCCTTGGACCTAATAAGATTGTGAATTTCTGCAAGTCCTCTAAAATGCTCCTGGAGGACAATCTGAGACATTTGAAACAAGTTCAGAATCTTTCCTTTAGCAGCATCAAGTTTGCCAAATGAAGTATCAATGATAGGACCGTTTTCTTCTTTTCACCAACCTCATAGCCAAGGTACAAAGTACTAATGTTCTTTTCAATGTCTATGTAACGTATAGAGCACATTATTCTGATAGTAAGTACATTTTTGAAGTATTCGACAAGTACTTTGTGAAGAATGAGGAGAATCACAACAATGGTGGTCGTCTAATTGAGTAAGAGTCTCTTCCAACTTTCTCACTTGCAATAGTACTAGTGAAAAAGTGTCTAGTATCCACCAGACTTTCCACTAGTAATTTCACTAAGAATATCTCATCTCCATCACTAATTCCATTAAGAATATCTTAGCTCGATCTCCAAATCCTTATGGAATGAGTCACTTCAACTTGCGGGAGAATGCACACTTTTCTAGTATGATACTATAGATACTGCTAAAAAGGAACTATACCTCTTCTCATGTGTATAAGGACTGTGCAAATTGCTTATTCTAAGGATTGTAAACATTTTGTGATCAAACCATCAGTATATTACATATACACCAATCTGTATGCGCACAAAATGTAAGATCTCATGTGACAAAATGGCACATGGAATAGCGCCATTGAGGTCCAACGGAATGGTGACCATTGTCAGCTCACTAAGAAGTGTTCACCATATAATCTATCAATCGAGCACCTGTGAGTACGAAGTTGGCAAAGAACGCATGCATAGCAGCAAAAGATGGCAATGCAGTCGGAAAATGGGGCAAGGAACTGTACTCTTGAAATGCTTGCAAGCGAAGTCCAAGGTCATAGTCGTGTCAAAGATGCTGACTGCAGCGTCACTTGTTATATCCAAGTGGGACTCTTTCAAACACATCTGTACCCACAAGGAACTCAATTGGACAGTAGTATTTTAATACAGTACCTTGTTTCTCTCTCCCTTCCGATTCTTTTACTCCATGAAACAAACAATAACTACGCTAGCTTAGAACTTGGAGGAGCGAAAACTTGAACACATTTTTATCGCAATTTCTGTTTCTGATACGAATGTAAGGTTGAATTGTATGGCGTGTGGTCATAGCATTTAGAAATTGGCGCTCTATCTTTGTTGACTTCTTCAGGTCTTCGTTTTTATTTAGTGGTGGAATCACGAATAAGACATGTCGGAAAGCTGCTTTATATCTTTCATATATGATGTCACCTTTTTCAACACATTTATGTAAGATTTATTCGTTATACTGAGCCGATAATTATGGTGCATGTATCTTGATTGTATGCTGTAGGTCATCTAAGTCCAACATATAAGTAATAAGATTGACATATCAGGAGTCGTGTAAGTAAACACTACGTACCTCGTCTCACTCAGTTGAAATTTTGTACTGAATGTATTACCATCAAGAAAAGTCCAACAAAGTTATTCTCTGTTGCTCCGCAATCGAAATTGATCCTCCTCAATTATAAGTGCCTCTGCGGATTGGGCGGAGCTGAGACTTCGCTACAGCCACCACAATAGTCGTTGTACTTCAACGGTATGCTTGCGTCTTTTTACTAAAATGGGAAATGACGATACCTGCACCATCGTAAAAGCACGAGTTTTAGTATTTTCAGGAACATATTCTGGGTCATGTTGTTACTGTACACTACTAGGAGCTGCCAAATTGCAATCGCCAGGATGCGCATTTGCAGGAATTCCGGAAACACAGTATGAGTACTACAAACTGCCATGTCCCACATTAATGCCAGGATGCTACAGTAGATTGATACTGTAGCTCCTGAAGGTAACTTGGATCTGTCAGCTTCTCTTCTCTCACACACCTGGTGCTTGCTTACTCCATCCTCTTTACTTGATCAAGTCAACCTGCACACGCCTTGCCTCGATCTGATCCAAAAGCGGCGGAGAGCACCTAAGCTCCGATCCCGTGTTCAGTTCTAGATCCGTCCAGAGAGACCCCTTTGCGCTCACCGGAGGATTGGATGCAGCAGTTACGCTCGCAAATTTTCTGGTGAGATTCTAGACTTGGTCTCGCAGCTTATGATCGATCATTTGGCGGTAGATTTTGGGGGTTTAAGAAAGTTCTCAGGCCTCTTTGTCCAAAATACTCAACTGTATTGTGACCTCAGTCGTTGCCGTGAAACTAACTTCTTGGTAAGAGTCTATGCAAAGTCTTTCAGAGCTAGTGTAGTTGAAGGATAATTTTGACGACATAGGACGAACTGCAGATTCAGTGTGCACGAGTGTCTTACGATTTCGAAATCCTTCTTGACAAGTGATGTTTAGTCTCACCAGTGAGGTTTAGCCTTCCGCTGAAACATAATCATGGTTAAAACATTTGTGTTTTGACCATTTTTCAACACTCGTTTTTCAACATGTTTGAAAGGGGTGGTTTAAACAGTTAGACAATAATTCAACGCCATTGAGATTAAAGCATAGTTGAAACATTGGATTGAAACACTGCGTGTATTTCAATCCAGTGCTTTTGCTCGTGTATGACTCTTTTCTTATAACAATTCATCGCAGGGCTACAATCGATCTCCAGGGTTACTCAATTGGATTCGTTACTCCAGGCGCTAGTCAAGAATCGAAGCTTCCTGTGGATGCCGAGCTATTCTGATAGAGCTCCGCTGTGTCGTGACTCAGGGCATGATCAGGGGATGAATTGATCGATGGTGAATATGGAGAATTACTCAGGGTTGCTTCCATTTTTATGGAAAACATTCAAGACGAAGCCCCAGGAGAGAAAAAGGGCGCCGGAGATGCAACCCTTGTCCATGTCCATGCCGCACTTGACGGAGGACGATGAAGAAGACATGCTGACACAACAAGACGACGAGTATTTTCTGATGGGGAAGTCGCCGAAGTCGAATCCAGGCGTCTTTGGTCGAATGGCCTCAGGCTCGCCCGCAAGAGCTTCTTCACCTGCCAGAACTCACAGACGCCGCCATTCCACTGGCTTCAGTAGCTTCAGCCTGCCCAAGATGCTTTCCTCCAACTCCCTAAGACATCGATAAGCACCCACTTTCTTTACACCTTGTAAAGCTCCATACTAGGGTTTTCACCTCCTGTAAAATGCGAAGCGGAGTTCATGCACCTTGCTGTATGGAAATCCCCAAATACCTCCCTGTGCTGTCTTGTAGACACTATACACTAGTCTAGATTCATCCTGTAAGAGACTTTGTATACACTGATATCTGGTTTTGTTTGACACCATTGGCGTTTTTAGGTTAGGTTTGGAAAAGACAGGCTTGGAGTTGTTCTTGTGGATAAATTTAATTCTGAGTGTACTTTTAGGTAACTGCAGCAGGGGAGCCTGTGTACGAGCTCCTGATGAGTAGAATCGCAGGGGATCGGGGCGAACTCTGACATCTCTCATTCATATCCAGGATTCTCCAGATGGTAAAGCTATGATTATGTAGAGTATATATCAGTGTGATTACGGTACGAGGTCACTCACCATTCAATTGCATGCTGCTGTATCATAGATTTGCAATTTGTAATCTGGATGTGCATGGGAGGCGAGCTTGAGTGGTGGTTGCAGGACATGATGTCTGTCTCTCCTGAAAAAGCCACAAGTGGTGGTGGTCGCTTTCCTTTCATTTGCAAAGGGTTCTCGTGAATGGCAATTGTGTGATCGTGAGTGTTTGAT
The DNA here is from genome assembly GCA_037043015.1 of Bryum argenteum. Classification (NCBI taxonomy): domain Eukaryota; kingdom Viridiplantae; phylum Streptophyta; class Bryopsida; order Bryales; family Bryaceae; genus Bryum; species Bryum argenteum. The sequence continues at coordinate 3,955,943 of CM073324.1, forward strand.
TGAATTCTATGCTCATTATCAAACTTGCAGGACGCGATTGATGCCTAGGTTAGTGTAGTGCTACGATTCACCAGCTTATGCTTCTTGCCAGTCACAAACCAGAAATTATAGCTCTACGTATGTATTTTAAGGTTTCAGGTCGAGGAATGTGATATTTCGAGTGGTGGATTTTCCCTTTCTAGGTTGGTACGCCTGCTAGCCATTCTATGAAAATTAGTGGGTGATAGATTGCCAACTGAGAAGCAAGATATGCATTCATCTTAACCATTCAGGGTTTAGACAGAGACGTGAAAAAACATTAGGTCCGCAAAGTCTCTGTCTGGAAATTTGAATTGCTGTCAATCGGCACCGGCACTTGGTGGTTGCCAAACAATAAAAAAAAAAAAAACAAACAGAAGGCACAATGCCACTCCAGAAAGTCTCTGTCGTATTAAAAATCTCTTCTTTGCGGACGTACAACAGAAGCTACGTACAATTGTACACAATCTGGACTGGGAAACCGAAAGTGAGGATTAATTTTTCTCGAAAGGTTCAAACTTCTCTCGAGAGTATGTCGACAACTTTCTGAAGTGCGAACCTTGGGAACGGGAGCTGCATCAAAGCTACGTACAATTGTACAAAGTCTCAAATTGAACAGTAGCATGCAATTTGGACCGAGAAACCGAAACTAAGGATCGAAAGGTTCGAAATTCCCTCGAAAGAATGTCGACACAAGTTTTTGAAGACGAACAACCTTGAAAAAAACGGAAGTTTTGTACATACGTTTGCCAGCCAATTGCACCGAATTATTGAAGGCTCTGGCAACTCGGTGGTCGCCATAGCTGGGCTGCGACTAGTTCACCTTCGCCTTGTAAGTGAAAACGGGGGCACTGCCCATCATGCCAGGCATGTGTATGGGGTACATAGGGAAGGCAGGGCCAGCGGCACACGAGATTCCGGCGCCGCTCATCTTCTCCTCGAGATTGAGCATCATGCGCACATACGCGTCGCACATTCGCTTCAGCATCGCCAGGGGCGACAGGAAGCGGATACGAAGCCGACCCACTCGCAGTCCTCGCCGCCGTTGATCACCAGCTCTCACTGTCTTCACCGTGGATGATTTCTTCCGTCTCCACAACCATGTCCTCTTCGGCTGCTGCTTCCCGTCCTCTCCTCTCCGCAACTGCTGGTATGGACGGCTCATGCACATCATCCTCGACATCGCCGGCCCCAACGCCAACACCCTCCTCCTCGCCATGGCTCACCCTTCTCACTGGCTCCAAGCAGTACTCAATTCTGCAGGTTCAAGACCCACTGCTCATCCCTTGCACAAGATTCTTCACAAGTAATGCTCAATTCTTCACCCTCATCCCCTCCTCTCAACATACCTGCAATGCTGTCCGTTCTACCATGAGCTAAACAACAGCGCTATATGCTGAGCATGTCGGCGAGGAAACGCTCAGCGCGCGTTGACAAGAATCTCATAATCATCGTCACGAGCAACGAGCTTCTTTCTTTCTATAAAGCACCATGGCCACCACCACCACGACCACACTGCACACAACAACTTACTGGTCCAGTGAGAGCGAGAGAGGTTGAAGAAGAAGCTCAACAACCACAAGATGGAGGGACTCCTTAAATTAGCGGTGTGGGTGCCACCTGGAGAGCGAGGTCCATGAGGGAACTACGAGCTGGTCCCAAGTGTACAACACATCCAGACAGTTCGAGCATAACCCGGACAGTCAATCGCTAAACCACAACAGACAAGAGCAGAAAACGGAATCTTAGTTAGAAAGGGCCCATCGCATAGACCTAGCTTTACTCTACATTCTAGAGTACGAAACAAAAGACTACGTGTGCAGAGTAAAGGTGAGCGATGTCAGAGAGCGAAGGTTCGAAGGGAAGTGAGCTGGTCGACGATTGTCAATGTACAGTAGTTGGCCCACGATCTTATCATCCTTGCAGGCGATCATGCAATGGGAAGAAGAGCCCTTTTGTGAAGGTTTTTTTCCTTCATGCTTACCTCTGTGACATGACGATGGCGGCAGTCGTCAGATAGACAGACCAGACCAGACATGGCTGCCACTGACGGGAGCTTCAGGCTCTCTGCCGGCCATGGAGGTGCCCGGTTTCACCTACTTTTCGATTCCACTTTCTCTTTCTTTCGAATCATCCAATTTTCCATGGCCACTTTCACATGCAAAACGCATGACATGAAAACATTATTGCAAAAGTTACACCTTGACGAATAAGCAAACAAGGAATCGAGACTTTCATTGAGAAAAGTAACAATATCGCCAATATTGTTTGTAGTGTTCGTTTTGTGCTGTCTCGTACTCTGTTTGTTTGCTTTAACATCTTCGATGGTTGGCATCTTTCATAGATTTTACCTTTATGAAATAGGAGGTTAGTCCGAAGGTAAAGTTGGAGTGACAGCTTTCTGAGCATTTTTCTTGTTTTTATTTTCTTTAGAAAAGAGGGTATATACTTTCGAAATTAGAGAAAAGGTTGAGTGTGATCTGTAAAAGCTGTTTTTTTTCATCACAAGTGAAAAGTCATGGTATATACAATATTATTTATTTATTGTGTGCTACAGTAATCAATATTAATTGATACAAAAAAAAAGTTGTTGACTAGTGTTACATGCACTAATTTACACAAACATGTAATAAGCTTTACTGGTGATCAAACTTATATTACTCAAAACGGGCATTTTTTATTAGTATTGGAATCAATTCTCCTGGTAAAATTTTATGTCAAGAGTAAAATCGTATACTTTGAGTAGCATTTTCGAATCTTAAAAAAACATAACACTAATCAAGAACTCTTGTGTAGTGTGGTGCCTTGAAGCTATGTCAAGGTCTAGTGTATACAATAAAAGACTAATATGGTGAAAGAAGGATATCATAAGATACACATACCCTTCCTTCACAATATAAACTCAATTGGGCTGGTCGAAACTCCTCAACCTCACTAATAATGATATATAGTGCTACACAACATGGTTAGGGCTGGTAATAAGACGAGTGTCTTTTACCAATACCACAACAACATATACCTCTCACAAATGGACATTTGTGTATCACATTTCATGAAGAGTAAACATTTATAAGTTAACCCCTAAAAATCCAGGGGTTTCCTCGACCTCCAGAACCAAAAACTGCCATTTTTCACCTTCGTTGGGAGATGGGGAAATGGAGAAACTTTTTTTTCTGGTTTTAGACTTTGAACCGTAAGATCTTGTACCTAACTTGTATACAAAGGACTGGTCAAAATTTCAACCGTTGGATGTTTTTCATTTGTGAGATCATAACAATCAAAGTTTGACCAACACTTTTTTTTTGCCACTGCGTGAGAGGCATTGTCTAAATGGTGCCAAGGGCAACTTGATGATTGTTATTCCAAATATTTTTCCCTCATTTTTTTTCATGTAGGTATTCAAGTTGGTTATGCTCATGCAAAATTTTAGAGACCAATTCCACTTTTTGACCTTAATGTAAAATATTTTATGAAAGAAGGTCTAAAAACAACCATATAGTAAAACAAGCACCACGTATGATATATTTAGTTTGAGAAAAATCTCGACGGTGAGAAGGTGCATTTATGATAATGTGAATTTTGAAAAAAAAAATCTTGGAAAAAATCCAAAATCTCGAATTTTGGCAATTTTTGAAAGAAAAAATTGTAAAATTACTAGAAATTGTGAAGATTGTTTTTGAAAGTTTTGGAGGCTGCCCTTGTAAAATTGGTAAACTTTTTGACTTCGGACACATTGGAATTTGAATAGTAATTTGGTAATGAACATATTTCTAAAAAAAAAAAAATTAAAAAAAATTATTTTAAACTGCCCGATTTGGACTTGAAACCTAAAATTTCTAGATGAAGGTTATAAAATTAAAATTTGACTTTGAAAATTTTACCACATACACATTACTGCATGTGGAGCACCCATTAAAAATCTTAGGCAAAAATATCAGTTTAAATGCTTAAAATGAGCTGCCCGAAATCTCAGAAAACCGAATCGGCTTTCCTGGATTTTTAGGGGTTAATAAGTGTCGTCCAAAAAAGAAATCATTTTATACACAGGCTAGGGCCGGCCGGAGAGCGGGCCGGATTCAACAGCCAGATTTCGGGCCCAAGTTGGGGAGTTTTGGCCAGGGTCAACCTTATCCCAATTGCATCGCTAAGGTCCGAACATTTTGGCGCCAAAACAATGCCACCTAGGATGCCATGTAGGATAAATTGAAGTTCCAGTGGGGCCCTAGTATAAAGCCCTTGGGCCCAATTTGAAAGAATGCAGCCATCCTATTGGTTGAAATTTGAGGAATTCGGGTTGGGCTTTAATCCGGCCCCAAGTATAAACTCGCCCTAAGTGTTATGAGAAAGCAACTCCAAAATTGCCCCCTCCCCAACCCCTAAAACACATGCAATGGTCAAAAAAAGCCAGTTGGTTACAAATTGGTTCAGTACCAACACTCCAACCCCAGCTCAGTTTGCGCCGTGGCCATATCATGAGCACCATGTATGCATGCAAAATGCAAAATCCAAGTTTGGCTACCACATAAATCCACATATAAGTACGGCCTAACTGAAAGCCAGCCACGTCCTCCAACGCTAACGAGCTTCTAGAACTTCAGGTGCAGCCATCGCAATTGTGTGGGGGACCGTCCAAAAAAGACGACCAAAAAAACAAAGTGAATCTTCAAATTTAATTGTCCTTGGAACTCGGATCATTCACTTTATTCCATCTCGTCTCTCTATCACATGCATTGTTTCATGATGTGTAATGGAGTATGCATGAGTGTCGTTCTATCGACATGATGTGAACTTGTTACGGAGTACAACTCGTAAAAGGACTTGCAAAAAGCCGAGATTTTCGGGCTAATTTCGAAATTCTTAGTTCATTATGAGTGATGATTCAATGGCAAAATCTCACTTCATATGAATTTTATCAAGTGAGAGGTATTGTTATGATTATACCCATCAATTTATATCTTAGGTACAATGACTTATATACTTCTATGTTCACACTTGCAATTTTTTTGAGATTTGCCGGAGTTGGTAATGGAATCATCGAACTAAACGCCTACACGTTTCTAGTGTTGAAAATTGACATTTGGGATGAAAGGGTGAAACTTTGAAGAGCTATTACTTCTTCATTCGGAGTTTGTTTTTGATGAAATCAGTTGTGTAGGGTCTGGTTTGTGTGGTAAGAATTGTAGTTTTTTACAAGAGAGTATAAATTTATGGTATGCATTTTAGTGAAGGTAGTGTTTGTCATTGGAGCTTCGAACATGGGGGCATGTTTTTACAATTGCAAGCTGATTATGTGAAATCGAAAAAAAAAAGTTTTTTATGAACTTCTTTTACATACGCATGGTTTTGAGATGCCTCCATTGACAACTTTTTAGTCGATAGCTTTTTGATCCAAATAACTGTGGTATTGGATTTGCAATGATGTTTCTACAATGGAAAAAAATGGATGGTTTTTGAGGAGCTATATCTTTTCTTTTTGAAGTTAGATTTCGACTTTATTTCTTGGGAATGATATATTCTAGTTTGAGGCTTGTTCTTGTGGTAAGGATATTTTCTTGATCGAAGATGCAAGGTAGATACGATTTTCATTTAGTGCAAGGGGTTAAGTTTTGACTGTTTTTTCTTTAAAATTTTTGGTAGTTTCTACCATTGCAAGGCTATTATTTGAGCCAAGATATTTTTTGGTGAGATTTTTTGGTAGAAGAGTGTTCTCGCAATTTACAAGGTCTCATGGCTCAAAGGTTGGTCCACGTGACCTACAACAAGTCTATTACAAGTTTGAATGGTTGAAATCTATTTAGCTCATATTTCAATACATCTATAAAAACTTTTTTTGAAAATACATTTTATGGCCGAAAATACCCAAGGGCGTATAAGGATTAAGTTTGTTCTATTAACTTCACTAAAAAAGAAAAAAAGAAAAAGAACAATACATTTGGTTTGGACTCATACACTAGACCTAAAATTTAGAATTTTGTATGTGTACTATGTTTTTTTGAAAAATTAAAAAATGATGCCAATGGAGGTAAAAGATTAAGTGCCTAAGTTTGCCTATTAGAGTTGGTGGGAGTTAGGGTGGGGCAAGGAATCTCAAGTAGAAGGGGGCATTCAACTTAGGCGTGGCAAGGTTGCATGACATACTAAATTACATTGATCTAAATGACACCCTAATATAAAAAAAAAAAAACTCTAAAAAAAAAAAGTTTTCAACTCAGATAATCACCTTGCAATCACATTTGCAAACAACAAGTATTGTGAATCTAAGTGCCAAATGGCAAAAACTTTATGTTCTGGTTGTCAGATGCTTTTGGCAACATTTTGTTTGGGGCTTCTCGCCATTACAGTTGTACATCCAAGCATCTTTTTGACACATTCATGGTTTCACTTCACATTGATATGTGATTCAAATATTGTTAACCCCTAACTTTCTATAAAACCCTAAAGGGGTTTTGGAGGTTCCCGCAGGAGAAAAACTCACCCAACTTTGACCATTTGACCATTTGACCATCACAAATGAGGAAGATAATGCTTAGATTGAGATTTTTTGACCTTAATCTAACGAAGGTCAAATTTTGTGACTTAGACCATTTTGCAACAAGGAATTTTAGGGGCTAATGCTATTGACTCTAATTTTATAGTGAATTCAAGCAAAGCAATGATTGAATCCTATATTGTAGACTTGGCATAAAGTAAATCATCTGACCAAGATACCCTAATTCTCAAAAGCATGATTATTGTTGAGCCGATTTTTAAGCAAATTTTTCATATAGGGAAATATTTTGTAGAATATGTTCAAAGAGGGGGAAAATCCCATCATATTTGTAAAGACTGGAAAGAAAATCATCTCATAGTCGCTTCAAGAGCAAAAAAAGATGCTACACATGAAGATGAGCTTCAATCTACTAGTTGCCAATCTTCTTCCTATTAGCTTCAATAAGTTTATTACTGGTGAGTCAAGAACATAAGAAAATAATTTTGTTTCCTTCTTTGGAAATATTTTTCAACCCTTCCCTTATTTGAAAATAAGTGTTCCCCTATAAAAATTCCCCAAATTTTAAAGTTTATAACCACAATTAGTCACATCCAAACACTCCGTTTTGAAATCATCGAAAAGTTTTTTTTATTTTTTTATTTTTTTTATTTTTAAAAAAAAATTTATTTATGTACTTGATTTTGCAAAATCCAACCATAGTATCTTGTTCGAAGCAATCCAATTAGTTCAAATAACAACTTGTATCAAATTTGACCGCAAGGATCTCGAGATATATTCACTAAGTTCCAAATTTTGTAAAAACAATGTTCTAAATTTAGGGAAAACAACCCCATCCAGGCATCCACTATTATACTGAAATTCTTTAAAATCCTTATATACATGTGCCGAAACCTATAGAAATATTTGATTGATTATTGGTATTTGTGTGCCGAATTTCATAAGCACCTATGGTATGCAAATACACAAACTTCTCAACCACCGTTTAGCACACATCTCTTCAATGTCAAGGGTATAAGTTAGTTTGTAGAAAATTTTCAGATCGTGAACAACTTCTAGGAACCCATCGTGTGACTAGCTCTTTAGTTCAAGCAGTTACTACTACCTAGCGAATCATGTATCCATAAAAGTAAGCTAGTTATAGCTTTTTCCCAGGGCCACGATGGAAAATTGCTGCTAGCTCTAGCTAGTTATAGACAATGACCCGCCAACAAGTTCTATCAATAATGCTGAAAGTTACCCACCCCATGTCATGAATCTTAAACAAGAAACTCGCCGTGGTCAACTGGTCATCAAGAGCCGTAAATCAAGTACTTCAGAGAGTGTAGACTGCAATTGAATAAAAGAAATGTTTACAAGTTTTGTAGATTTTATTCTAAAGGTGTATTGGGCAACAATTCTCAATTTGACAGCTAGCTAAAGCTATTTCCTCATGACCACATTAAAAATTCTAGCTAACTATAGCTCTTTATAGAGTAGAATGATGTAAAAAAAACAGTGGGCTTGAAGTGGCTTTTCAGGGTTTGAAACTTTTGCATCCTTATGGTGTGCGTGATTTATCCACCAACTGAAGTGCATATACAGTGGTGCTTGGATTAGATAAACGTTTTCGGACAGACAAAAACGTTGATCTTATTCAAGCATTGACCATAACAAAACAATGTCTCTTTGCATAATAAAGGGACATGGACAACGTTCTTAACTAAACGTTGATCTTAACGAGGTTGATATTATCGAAGTACCACTGTAATGGCTCTAACTTCTTCTCCCTACAGTTAAAGAATAAGGGAGAAGTACCTAAAACCACCAGCACCCCCAATATCAACCTATAGGTCTCCCCAAAACCGCACCTAGCCTGAACTAGCATTGTCAGAACACTCAATTCAAACTGACCAATCAAAACAATAAAATAGCTGGTGGTTTTGGGTGGAATCATGAATGGAAGTTTGTACCAGCTAAGGTGGTTTTTGCATACCCTATAGGTTGATTACGGGTCCTGCAGTACTTTACTGTTTGAAAATTTGTATTAATTCATGGGTTTTACAAAAAAATATTAAAAAATTACAAACCTTCCTAAAAACTATCTTGCCACCCCAAAAAATTACCCACTATAAATAGACCAGCTACAAATGGGCAAATTTTCTTATGTTGGTGGTTATGGGTACTTCGACCGTATCATCATCCTGCAACCCTCACTGGTGAATTGAAATCAATCGTAAGTTTACATCAGATTCCACAAAAGTACAGGGAGCAAATCGCACTAACAAATGTTCCACTGGGTACCACGCTCAAGCAATCAGTGCCGCTGCGATTATTCATCAAGAAATCGCACGAGCATTTGTGCAAGCTCTATCAGATCGATAATGCCAAGATGCTGAATGCTACCGAGGACCGTATTAACCTGAGCGAAGAGACAAGGCTTGCACAAGCCTTTGGTGTTTCATTCCGTTCATTCTAAGTATAAACGACAAAGACATTCATGCTTTGCCAAAAGCCTCCGACTGAAAAAGGTATATAAGATGTCACTGTGAAGTTTGTTAGCTGCACCTCCTCATACCTTACGACCGATCCTCTTATTTTACCTCCATGGATCCTATTTGTTCGTAATATTATCCTGGAAACAGATACTTCCATTGATTTCAGGCTCTGTTTGCCCTCCTTACAAGTTAAGCACCGACATGTACATCATCTTCACACTTGCAGATGTCAGAAGTGTCTCGCACAATATTGTACTCATGAGGAGGGAGCATTCTAGGGATCGAACAAACAGTCAATGGTACATGTGCTGCTGTTTCCTCACAACGATCTCATCTCCTTGTTCGTAACTCTCAGTCGTCTCAGTAGGTCCTCAATTCGGATCAGGTGGTGTTGATGCCGCGCGTGCCCAGCAATTGCAGGTGGACCCAGTTGCAAATGCTGTTGGTTGCCATAGCTGCATTCAAACATTCGATTGGTCATTTCCTTGTGGAAGATGAAGATTAGGAGCGTTGTGGCGCTCTTTTCTCGCATATGATTGATGTTCGGTGATAACAGATGTGCCTGGATGTTGCGTCTCGTCCCCTATCAGTTGAACTCTTACGCTGGATGCAATTGAAGCTCACAAGGAGTGTTGAGGATAGAATAGCATTTGATTTACTCGAACATGCCAACGAGGAGATTATTGTAGATAAATTTAGAAGGTGTCATTTTACTCAGAGCAAATTTGAAAGAATGCTTAGGGGCACTTCACACTATGGTCGAAGGTCGAGAGGCCGTCAATTTCAACCAATGAAATTGCAGGAAACCATAGTTTCGGCCTCTCGAGCCTTCACACTAGAAGCGAAAGTCCACCGGTCGTCACTCTCCAAATGGCCTATGTGGCAACACTTTTTGACCAAGGTGACGGCCTCTCGACATTTGTTTGGGTTTTGCATTTTGCAAGACCCAAACTATAGTCGAGAGGCCGTCACATTTTATTCATAAAAAAATCAAAAACTGACAAGATCTTGGCCGTTAGATCAAGAAGATGCCTTGGACAAGGAATAAAGTGATATGGGTTTGGACTCTAGGCTTGGCCTTTGGAGGCTTCACACTACGGCCGTCCAAGTTGAGAGGCCGTGAGAGTTCATGGCCAAAGCTTTGGACTTTGGGTTTGGCATTTGGAGGCTTCACACTATGCCCGGCCAAAGGCTCCAATTACAATATTTATTGGTTATTTTCAGCAAATTTCTTTGGACTCTCAACAAAGTTTGGACCCTCAATTCCACGGCCTCTCGATTTGGACGGCCATAGAGTGAAGCGCCCCTTAATCCCTGCTTGATGCTTCCGTCGCAAGAAGCTTCCCACCCCCAGATGATCAGCTTCCTCCGGCCCTCTGTCTGATTGACCAGCTTCTTTACAGAATCTGGAGATTCTCCAACTGTGCAATTTCTCCACCTCGATGGCGCTTGGCATTTCGGAATCCTACCCGCTTGGTCGATCGCCACCGATTCCTTGGAGGCTCGAAAATTTCAAGCGAATAAGCTCGATGTGTACTTCTCTGACCTCAGATCCATCATAAATAGCTGCGAACATTCCACTACTCGAGAGGCTCAATAAAAGCAGGCCACTTCTCTGCCAGAAGTGAACCACGAGGAAAGTCTCTTTGTATTTAAATGCAAAAGCGGACATAGACGTCAGGTTCAGTGGAAGAAACATGCCACTTTCTACGAGGGTAAAATTTGCAGGAAGGATCGGAACTGGTGATCAATCTCACGAAACGGAGGTGAACGCTCGAACATCCGCAAAATGCCGCTGATGTGCCTTGAAATCGTCTTTTCACTTCACAATACGACCCTTCCAGAAAGACGTGATTCAGCTCAATGACAATAGCATGCACAGAGAGATCGAATTCTTGCAACCAAGCAGATTCATCGATGAGACATTTCAGAAACTCGATACAGGTCTTAGAATGTTCATTGAAGAATGAAAGGCACAATTCGAGCAGACTACTCTCTTTGTATAAACTGTGTTGTGACCCTTTCGGAAATGGGTCTCTATTTGCTGCTTTTGGATTGAGCTACAAGTCTTTCATGTGTCTGTCCATGTCGGGAAGCTCCTCCATGGAAGTCCACCACGTCTTGTCTTCCGAGGCGTCCGTGCTCATCGCTCGAATCCGAGTGACAAGCGGTGGAGGAGGAATGACGGTGGAGCTTGTCACTTGAGTTTCGATGTCCGTTTCTGGCATCCAAGCGCCCGTCACTGGATCTGGTCGAAACCACCTCGGTTTCGGAGCTCCCGCTGCCGGAATCTCTGACTTTGGACCCTCCCCTACCAACCGCTCCGAATTCTCGGCGGCTGTAACAATTCTCCTCACGCCTCCATCACTGCCAGCCACAAACAGATCATCAGCAATTCCTTCTCCTTACATTCCTATTGAAGCTCGAACAAGGTTCCCTTTACAAGAATATCAGGAGGACGGAAAAACAGAGCAGAATCTGCGGAAGCTTTGAAGTTTCGAGACGAATTCTACATGCAATCCTTCAATAACTTCCCAGCAGAGGAATATAAGATTCCATCTATACCGACCCTACACGCTCTATTCATCCGATATTCTATCATTATTCCGAACAAGCCACTTTTTGTGTACAAAAACGACTAAACAAGAATCTCGAAGGCCCCTATGGATAGAGAATCAGAGACGAACGCAGATCACGGAAAAAAGTTCACGTAAAAGAAAAATCAAGACGTGTCAGGCATGAAATGCAGGAAAAGCATTCTCCTCACATTCTGATTAAAGCTCGAACAAAGAGTATCAGGAACAGAGCGCGATCTGGGGAAGATCTTTTATAAAAAAACAACCGAGACGACTTCTTCATGTAATGCTCAGGACCCTCGTGAAAGAAAAAACGCAGCTATCACCGATAACAATTGTACAAGCTCTAGATATTCATCGAGTACTCTATCATGGCACTCCCAGAGTACAAAAACAAATATCTCGTAGGCCCTTCAGCACAGAGAATCAGAAAACGGCGAAAGACAGAAAGCAATTCACGAAAAGAGTTTACGTTCAAGAAATCCTACATGCAATATTCAGTACCTTATCACCAAAAGAGCTCCCCATCGATAACAATTGTGCAAGCTCTATACATCTAATGTCCTATTGTGATTACGAACAAGAGTCGCCGCCGCGCTAGACGGCTAACCTATTTCAAAGACTTACTTGAAGAAGGAGACCGGTCTGCATTCCGCACCAGTCGAAGACGACAGCAACCGGCACACCTGCTTCACGAGTCCCCCCTTCATCTTCGCAGCTTTCTCTATACACCAGCTTCAACAACACCTGCAGCTTACATGCAAATCAATCAAGCCTCATGTCAATACCCGAACTTGTCAACTACCAAGACGCCGTCGTAGTATGCAACAAAAAGCAAACAAACTACAACCCACATGGGAAAACGATCGATCAGGTCTCAGAGCAAGAACCTTCCAATTGTCTGCAGCATTGATACGCCGACAATGTCTGCACAGACTTTATCTACGTTTCTCGATCTCGAGTTCTAGCGTCTCAAAACCGCACGAGATTGTAATCCACTTGAGTCCAATGACAGACCTGATCGAGTTGGAAAGTATCCACCTCTGCTGTGCAGCCAAGCGGCGGCAGGCAGCCTTCACCTATTTTCTTCACTTGTTCTTTGAGTACTGTACACCACACACGACCTGAAATCACGGGGTTCCGCAGCCTAAATTCGAATGCTGCGTAATACGCGGGATGATTGGTGAAGAGTCAGATTCGTCGCCTGGCGTGTGCCGTGGGTCAAGATCCCATCCCAATGATCGCCTCACGATTTACGACTTGCTTTTTATAGGAAGTTACAGTTACTGTAGTTCGGAACTCGTTGCCGTGCCGTGTGAAGTGAAGCTTGTGGCTTGTAATAGAAACCGTCAATACCATTTCATGGACTTTTTCCTCTTTTTTCTGTTCATCTGGTGATATTTAACTTGAATATTGACATGGGGAAGAGTTCAGTTACGCAAGGAAGTCACTGTTATGGTAATGAAGAGTCAGGTAATTGGGAGTTAGTATTCAATTAGAATTCTGTTGTAAATAGATTTGTGTCTGTTCATCTGATGATCCTTCTTGACGTGGGTGAGGAACTGAAAGTTCAGTTGGACTAAGGGACGCGGGTTTAGGCCATTACTTATATTGTGGTTGTTCAAGTTGAGTCTAAATGGTTTGAAGGGGTGTTAGGAGAATACAATATTGAATTGTTTTAGTGAGGCCAATTCCCTTGTGTGTGAAACCTTTTGCTTTGTCTGTGACAAAGAAAAAAGATGACCATGGGCGAGTTTTTTTATTTTTTTTTTATTTTTTTTTATTTTATTTTTTTTATTTTTTTTATATATATATTTTTTTTTGTTAATACAATTTAATGTTTCAGTGAACAAAATATTTACAAATTGAAATCAAGCAACCTCTGTTGGGCTAAGGGTTGGACTACTTTTCTTCTGTTTTTGGTAACTCATAAACTTTTGCATGTGCATGAAATTATAGTTTCGAAAAAACAATGTAAGGTTTTCAGAGTGAGTTTCAATAAATGGCTCAATGATATGAGAGGGTTTTGCCTTTCTTAGGCCTCAAAATTAGCTGGAATCTTCATGTGAAGGCATCCCTCATAATTTGTTTATTTTTATATTTTGTAACTTCCTGAAGTTTTGAAACATTAAAGTTGGAAAGTTTTATGGCTTTTAGACATTTGTATTGCGAGATTTTCCATAGATTTTAATGAGATTGAATAATAAAGGGATTATTTTTTATGTCACTTCTGGAGCCACGCCATTCACATAGATATATAGGGTTTGTAATACTCAATCCAACATCGGGTACTTTGGTTAACCCCTAAATGTCCTTGGGGTATTTTTAGCCAAAAACTCATTTTCAAAAAAAGTGATATAGATGAAAAGAAAGATGAGCTATTCAAGATCTCAACCATACAAACTTGTAATAGACTTGTAGTAGATCATGTGGACCAAAACTTGACTCATGGGACCTCATAAATTGCGAGATCATAACATATGAGTGCGCAAAACAGGCTACAAAATACCATCATTTCCACTTTGAAGTGAAAATACTACCAACATGAAATTTGCAATCAAAAAATCAGCAACTAGAAAGTTGTTCATTTTCATCTCAAAGACACTCTTGTACCAAAAATATTCATAAAAAAAAAATCTTGGCTCAAATAGTAGCCTTGTACTCGTGAAAATTGCCAAAAATTTTACAAAGGAAAAATAGTCCAAAACTTGACCCTCGCACTCAAATCCATGCCATTTCTTCAATATATCTTTGATTGGGTCAAGGTTTCTACCACTAAAAATAGACTATAATTGGAATCCATCCTAGAAAATAAAGTCAAAATCTAACGGTGGATGAAGGAGATCTAGCTCTTCAAAAATCATCCATTTCTTCACTTTTTTCATCGTAGAAACATCATTGCAAAGCCAATACTAAAGTTATCTAGATCAAAAAACTTCCAACTACAAAGTTGTTGGGATGCATCTAAATATCAAACCTATGAAAAAAAAATTCATGAAAAACTATTTTAGATTTCACATAATTGGCTTGCAATGGTAAAACATGCCAAATGTTTGAAAACCCAAAAACAAAAGCTGCCTTCACTAAAATCCATGCCATTTATTCATAATTTATTTTATGAGTCTGCAATTTTTACCACATAAACTAGACTTGATTTGTGACCTAACCCAAGTAATTTCGTCAAAAACGGAATTTGGATGAAGAAGTTATGGCTCTTCAAAGTTTCTGCCCTTCATCCAAAATGTCGTTTTTCGACACTAGGGATGTTTAGGGATTAAAGGTGGTGAGGGACAATCACAATTCGTGATGAAAAGGTCATACAAAGAAGTTCTGAGGAGAAATCAATGTATAAGGAGCAAAGGGTTTAAATCATCAAAAGTAAACCCTTCAGGTCAAACATATCTTTTAAGAAGTTGACACTAAGGAGACAACCAAGCGATGTGGTGTTATGGCAATAGTCCCTTGAAACTATTTCCAGCCAAAATTGAATCACTCGGAACTCTTTTTCTGTTGTATAGTTCGCTAAATTTCCTTATATTTTTGAAGCTCTAACAATTGTAAATTTTAAAAATTTGCCGATGTTGCTTTTTTGTTTGGCTGTAAGTATGAGAGTGCTTATTTCCACTGTTCACTTTCTAAAATAAGGTTGCACTCCACAACACATTGCGAGTTTTGACAATGTTTTGAACCTAGTTGAGAAATAAATTTGGTGAAGGGCCTCTATAGTAAGAATATTTATGTTACTTGGCTTAATTCCTACTTTTAGTGTAGATAGAGGATTGATATCAGCCTATAATATATTGAATGTAAATAAGGGAGTGAATGAAAAATAAACTTAGAAAGAGGCTTAGATATAATGATAGAACGAACTTAGGCGAGTAGTTCACTTCAGAGATTCTCAAGGGTGTGACCAATTGTCTTAAGAAGATAATATGAATTCAAGTAGAATATAGTAGTATGTGACTCAAATGTAATAGTGATATTATCCTGAATGTAAAATCAATAGTAAAATTAGCTTGAGTGAAATTGTCTATTTTTGTTTATGTGTTGTGTCACCAAGTGGGTATGCATTTAGTACCAAGCTTCTTCTCTAGCCTGCACTAAACTAACAAATCTATGTGAAGAAAAGTTGTTAAGAGGTTTTGGACTTACTTGCAAGCACATCCTCTCTTGGACGATGTCCGCTCTGCAATGAGGACAACATACGAAAAAATCTTGTCTTTATTTTGAATGTTATGAATTTGTAAGAGAAGTGACATACATACCTAGGATGTGGAATGATCATTCTAATAGTTATTAGGTAGAAGATCTTACCGTTGAAAGTACTGAATAATGAACTTAATAGTAACTCAATTAGTTGAAGGGTGTATTGTTTGGATATTTTGGACTTTGAGTCTAATATCAAAGCAAAACTTTGTTGTCAACCCTTTAATGCATATGCATTTAGTATCGGAACAATTTACACTTTGAGACCTTAAACAACATCATTTACCAATTATTCACTCAAAGTAATACATGTAGGTATACTCCACCAAATGTACTACCATATGCAATCATTACAATGATGTTTCGTCAATAAAAAAAAGTGAAAAATGGATGATATTTGAGGA
This sequence comes from Bryum argenteum, assembly GCA_037043015.1. Taxonomy (NCBI): domain Eukaryota; kingdom Viridiplantae; phylum Streptophyta; class Bryopsida; order Bryales; family Bryaceae; genus Bryum; species Bryum argenteum. The sequence goes on from CM073324.1 coordinate 3,972,111, forward strand.
GCTATACCTCCTTCATCCACCATTGGATTTTAGCTTTATTTTTTGGAATGGCTTCCGATAAGGGTGTAGTTTAGAGGTAGAAACAATGACAAGATCAAAGATGTATTGAAGATGATAAATACGTTGAGTGCAAGAGTTTAGTTTTGGACTATTTTTACTTTGTAAGTTTTTAATTGTGTTGACCATTACAACGCTATAAGTTGAGCCAAGAAATGTTTTTGATGATTTTCTTTTGGGCAAAGGTTCTACTTAAATGAAGAGATAAACTTTGTAGTCGAAGATTTTTTAACTGAGATGGATTTGTTTGTAGAATTTTCACTTTAAAGTGAATGCGATGAAATCTTGCAGTTTGATTTTAGTACTAGCACTTTATCTAATACTGTAAGAGCGTGAGAGCGCTCTCTTGTTTAAATGCTGTTAATAATGACTCTTATTAATGAAGTGTTTGCAAACCATGACATCTTGAGGTAAATTGATGAATATACAATAATTTAGTTTTGAATACAATTTGTATATTAGGGGTTAGTTGTTAGAAGGCCTTTGATGGGACGTTTAAGACTAATTTAAGCTTTAGGGTGTGGAATGACTAGAGGAGGAAAAATTCCCCCTAGTGGATCCAATTGATGATGGAGAAGAACTAGAGGAGGAAAAATTCCCCCTAGTGAATTCTAAATTAGAAATAGGGTTAGTTGCTTAAATTAGAATTGAGTGTTTTACCATGGGCTTTGTACAACTAGTCTTTGATGTCCATGTTGTGTTTGAAATTTGATTGTTGTAAGTCTCATCCATCTAACCTTGTGATAGCATGTGAGGCTACATCCATTGATGAAGTGGTTGATGAAATGGAGGCTTCAAGGACGGAGCGCGTGGAGTGGCGGTTATTCATCCATGGAGGCTTTAGTTAGGGCTTAGGCCTTAGTTAGGCTTTAGGGTGAGCCACCTTTTTGGCGGCTCCATATTTTGTAATTAATAGCTTGTTTCCAAGCTATCATCACCCACTCAATCTAGTTAGAGTAAGAGAAAGAAGGCCATGAGTCTCCTTCTCCTCCATCTTGTTTGTCTCATATCTTGTTTGTCTACCTCTTCTTCTTTGTAATGTTTAGTTAGAGTAGGAGTAGGGAGGCAGGTGGACCTCCCTCTCAATTTTGTTTCTATTGATTTCTTCTTGAATTGCTTAGTTGTTGGTAGAAGAAGGAGGCCGTGGGCCCCTTTCACTCAATTCTCTCAATCTCCATCAAATGTCTCTCGGTCTTTCCCTCATCAGTCGCTCAATTCCTCTTCAAATTGATTGAGATTTTCGTAGTAGGTAGCTTGTAAGTAGAGCTTTTCAACGGTAGTAAGCATGCTCAAATCCGAGTTGTAGAGAGGGAGAAATTTGCTCCCAAAGTCGGGGTGTCGAAAACGGTTTCCCCCCAGCAGTGAACAAATCAGCTGTGTTCAAACAGCAATCATTCACGGAATTTTTTCCCTATGCTATTGAGATTTCTAGGGTAGATAGAGCTTTATAAGAGCTTTCCAGGGGTATATGGTATGCCCCAATCCGATCTTTAGAAAGGGAGAAACACCCCTCCAAAGTTGAGGATGTTGAAGGGTTTTCCCGCCGGCGGTTAAAAGAAGTAGGCCCCAGTATTTTGGCCACCAGTTCTCGGGTTTTGATCCTATGCTTCTGAGATTTTGCGGGTGAGTGCGAAATTGACTTAGCTTTCCAAAAAGCTATGGCACGCCCAAATCAGAGCTAAGATGAAGCGATGGCAAGCCAAAAACCAGAAGAGGGTTAAAAGGAGGCCGGCGGGGGTTTTCTTCTTCACTTCCCCTTGTTTCTTCTTCATTTCTTCTCGTCTTCTCTTCTCCCTTGTTCCTCTCTTCATGTGTTGTTCTTGTCAATCCCCTTGTGACCAAAGGTCACTCCATGGTGGTTTTTTGGCTCACAAATACGTTACAATATCCCAATCTATAAAGCCTCATGACTCATGTTTTGGTTCACATGACCTACTAACAACAAGTCTATCACAAGTTTGTATGGTTGGGATCTTTGTAGCTTATCTTCATTTTCATCCATGACACTTTTTTGAAAATGTGTTTTTTGGCTAAGAGTAGGCTATGTCGTATAGGGGTTAAGATCATGATCCTATAAAAAATTCATATTATCATGTCTTTGATTCTTATAGTTGCCTTACAATGGTAAAACATGTCATCTTTGAAAACTCAAAAATAAAAGCTCCCTTCACAAAAATGCATGCCATTTATTCATACTCCATGGTTTGAGTCTGCAATTTTCACCACACAAACTAAACTCAATTTGGGATCCATTCCAAGTGATCTCATCCAAAATGGACTCTGCATATGGCTCTTCAAAGTTTTTGCGCTTCATCCAAAATGTTGTTTTTTGACAATCGACACGATTAGGGGGTTAAAATAAGTATTTTTTATTTCTTTATGCTTGCTGAGCTCAAAAGTTTTATATTTGCATGGGCTCGAGTGTCCACCACTCGTATAATATTTTAGACATTGTCGATTCAGAAACTTATTAGCAACTGGTTGAACATATATAAAATATAAAAGGTGCACTCAATGTGTGCCCAAGAGCAACCTCTAATATTCATAAATAAACTAAATTAGGTTTTTTACAAACCTTAAGGCACTCAATCTTAACCTCATAGTTTGGAACCCACATTTCCCGTTGTGGTCAACTATGGTGGTGGTTCAGAGCTTATGATCTTGTTAAATTTAAAAAACGTTTTAGACGGAGAGTGAAGTCATACGTGGGGCCTAAGGAGCTCAAGTATCCTTATCATATAATAGGTTCATCCAAGATATTTGAAGAAATGGAATAATTATTTACCAACAACACTTGCCCTCCTTAGGCCTTGTAAATGACTCGACTTTCTATGTAAAGTATTCCTCATTCTTCTTAATAAAGTCTGAACCCGGATAAAGCATAACATTCCGAACAACAAGGGACTGCTCTTGCAATATAGCACACACACAGACAAATCCGGGAAATGCACACAACACAAATCTGAATTTTGGGCATGAAAGCAAGTACAGTGGAAGAGACTTCGAGAGAGGAATATTCTCTCAAGATATACCCCAAACTCATTCGGACTTCTCTCAGGTCTACAATTTACGTGATCCGGAGAAGCTGGGATACCTGTCTACTCCGGATTCTGTCCAGTTCTGCTAATCCGGACTCCCTAACTGCCTCCTACGACTAGCCTATTGGAGTAGTGAAAACTCTATGCACTTAACTGTTTGACTTAGACGCTGGCGCCTTCCTCTATCCGCGCCTTCTTACTCAGGGGTGATCTGGATTCGCCGTCCCCGGACATTGCCGTCGCCACAACCCGGTCAAGGGGCCCGTCGACCTCCATCTCACGTGCGGCTGGTACAACTCCAATGGTTTTGAGATCAAGCAACACCGTTTCGATTAGACTCTCAGGTGCTGCATCGCTACTCCGGTCGTTGCAGACCCCCACCTACCATGGTTGATACCCTTCTGCAGTCTGGACAGCGCCTGTCAGGGTATCAGCCTCTACCCCCGACAGTCGTAATCCGGTGAACTCTAACAAACCCTCACCTAATTTGCTACACAGCTATTTTCTCAAAAGGGCTTATTCTTCCCATTTTGATCCTTGGGCGCTTTATTCTCACACGCAAACTTAGCATATAGCACAAAATCCTATCTAAAACTCAAGTTCCGAGAAAACGGAGTTTGACAGGAACCAACTTCAAGATCTTAATGAGTAAAATTTGAAGTCTTATATTTTCATAACGAATTTGTCCATTTTGTACAATAAGGCTTTTGAGTGACTCAAAAGAACTTGCGTAGCTAAAGATTAAGAAATTTTTGAGAAGAAACAACATTCATTTTGTGAATTTGCTTGAAAGTACTAAACTTCATATCTTTCTTGTTTAACTCAATCATATTCTACATCAAGGCTCAAGTATACATATTATATTCAAACCAATTCTTGGATATTGAATGGTCGAATCTTGCATGCAACATAATACTAATATTTTTCATTGTCCGTTGCTTTGCTATGATGTATAGAACAACCAACTAGTACCATCAAACTAGAAAAATGAAACATTTGCTTCCCTCATAACCGAAAGAATATGATATCCAGCTGCTTCGAGCTCCAACCCCTGCTTTTGTTGCCAAATTCTGGCATCATCTTCAGTAACAAGGTATCAATACCTTCTCATCCACTTCAAGCATATCAGCAAAGATATATGCCGTAGCTGAGTAGAACACTGTCACGCGTTTTTAAAGAATATTTCGACAAAGCAGAGCTGCTACGGGCGACCCATACCGACACCGGCCTGGAGCCTCTCATCGATCGTACGTAACCCATCATCCCTTACTCACTAGCTATCATGCACTCTCAGCTTGCGTCAGAAATTGTGGTATTGTTGATGTGCACTGGCTCTTGAAGACTCTTGGGTTTTCCGAAGATAGATCAGAAATCTTTGAGGGAAATATCGTGATGTGTGGTTTTAGAGACGATGCATGCGCTTCCTTGGTAGGGGTTATCATGCTTCTTCTGTAGGGCTTTGTATCATTTGGCGGTAAGCGAATTTAAATTAAGTGGATGAAGGTTGAGTGTTCAGAGGACAGGCTACGTTGTTAGTTACCGTTGTGACTACTCAGACTCTTGAAGTTTTGTAGTATCTTTCTTGACTTTGGTATCGTGATCTAGTACTTGGTACTTGAGCTTGAACTATTTCTTACTGTTAAAAGTGGAGGTGGCTATTTATGCACTTCTTGAGCCTTTGGTTCATTACCGGAGCTGTTCTTCTGAATATGTCGGTAGAGTGTTCGCGGATGTTTGATGAAAATCTGTATGTGTGTGAAAAGCGAAGCTGAACGTATGAAGGAAAGTGGGCAACAAAATGGAGGACAAGCAAGGTACAAAGCATGAGCCCTCATCATCAAGTACTATATATTGTTCAACCAAACAGGTGCTGGGTGCAGCATCATCTTCTGCGGATGCTTGTGCTGATGAAGATGCAGAGGAGCCGACCTCTAGTCAATATTGGACTTCGATAAAGGACGAAAGCGAGAGCGATGATGAAGGCTATGTACGTGTTCTTCCTGGAAACGATGTACTTGTTCTTCTTGGAAGCGATGTACAACAGTACAATTTGGAGCAGATCAAACTTTTGGAGAAGATCGGAGAGGGTGGTCAAGGCACCATTTACACTGCAGAGGTATCCGGTCAAAGATTTTTCAAAGTCTTCCCAGAGTTTGACCCGATGCTTGGGCTAAACGATAAAGTCGTGATTGCCAAAGTCTACAGAGGAAGATCTGGTCAGTGGCCAGAAGATGTTTTCGGCCTCCACTTGCTCAACAAGTATGTATGCCAATTTTTCGGTTATTGTATTGAAGGAGAGTCATTCTATCTCATCATGGAGAAGTTCGAATGTAGTCCTCGGAACCTTCTTGACAAACAATTGATGGTGAACAAATGGAAGGGTCTATTGACGGAGAAGAAATGCAAAGGGAGACCCTTGGATGATATTTCAACTTTCCGTGTGATCATCTATATTGCACTTGGCATGTGCTGCTTGCACGAGAACAACATCCTTCATCGAGATCTTAAGGCAGATAATGTCTTTGTAAGAACCTTGCGTTATTCGAATATTCCTACGAATGCTTGTATAGGTGACTTCGATGTTGCATCCAAAGTGGTTGGTACTCGATTCTGGAGAGCGCCTGAAGTATTGCAGGCATTGAAGGAGAGGAAGGTTCCTACTTTCACACCAAAAGCGGATGTCTATAGTTTTGCAATGACTTGCTATGAAATCTTGACAGGGGGTATTCCACTAGAAGAAGTAGAAGGAGGAGATTATGATGCACTTTTGGAATACGGTATGAGGCCAGAGCTACCCTCTAACTTGAATCCCAAATTGAAGAGCTTTCTTAGGAGGTGTTGGCATCAAGATCCAGAGTCACGGCCAACATTCAAGGAGATTGTGGTAGAACTAGAAGAGCTTCATAAAGAACTATTCATTGGTTCGGAACATGTCTTGAGGTTTTTTGAAAGCATCTTTACTACAGAAAAAATCTATCGGTTAGACAATGAGGCCAACACAGAAGACTACCTCCTAGAGTTGAAGGCGCTTTTTCAGGCACTTCTGGTGAAGTATGGCCAACAAGACTTTCTTCTCCTAGGCTTGGAGATTGTTGCTGATTTGGAACAGTTCCAATCAGAATATGGCTTTCGGTCTTTTATAGAGCACCCTGTATTGCCATTTCGAGAGTATTTTGCACGGCTCAAACTTGGAGAGAGAGTGATGTGGAATCTGGAGGTTTTTGGAAGAATTAATCCATGCATTTGTGAGATTGATAAGATCTCCTATCTCTTGTGTGTAATTATTTCATGTATACACGGAACTTTTAACATGGGTTACACGGATGATGAATCGGATCAAACGGAGAGGGAAGAAATAATGAAGGCTTGGAATGAGGAATGTGACGCTCGAGTGATGCCAGAAGATCGACACGCAGCGTGTGTAACAGCAAACCCTCAACATCAATGTGACCTATGCAACTTTGAATATGCCAAGTTGGTGAAGGATGTAGGGGACAATGAGGAAGCCTTAAAGTCTTGTTTGTATGTAGAAGAAGACTTGGAATCATTGGCGTCTTCCCACATGGAAAGTATCAGAGCACCATCTTCTCTTGGGGAAATTATCTACAAAACAATCCTTGTGACAGTGCTCCTGTCAATGCTCTTGACATCGTTCCTTGTAATGCCCATGACGAACAATGATAACCACGGCAAGTGAAGGAGTTTTTGATTTAGTGTCCTAGATCTACGGATGCGAATCCTATCGCAATCAATACCAATTCTATCACAATTAAATATGGATAACTAAAACGCAGCCTCTTCCTTTGACTAACTTAGGACTTATCATAGTCAGCTTTAAATTCCATTAGAGTTGCATGTACAGTACTTTGATTTGCAAATGCACTTACTTGGATTTCAATATTAGTAACTATTTCATTGAGGTGATACTTTTATTGGAAGCAATGAGAGCATTTTGTGTCCATGTGCTTGATTCCGTGCATTGATTTCAAAATTAGTAACTATTTCCACAGGATATTCTGGTATTGGATTTGTAATGTAAAAAGAAATCAGATTCGAAAAATTACATGATTCTTATTTTGGGTGGCTTTACACTATGGATCAAGAGCCATGATCAAGAAACTAATATTATTTTCATGGTTTTGGCTCTCAGTCAAAAGCCGTGACCATGAAAACTCAAAGATGTAACTCTAAGTGGCTTGGTCACTCTTTGTAGTGTAAAGTGGATTTAAACTCAAACAAGTTTAATAAGATCAACTTTCTAATATATATTCTCATCAATATTTGTTTCACCCTCCTTTATTTCCATTTTCGTGTCTTTAAATGATTGAATACTAGCCAACCAATGATGTTGAGCCTCTTGGACTTCTTGATTGTAGCTGAGTCAAGGCATATGCTTTGACTCAACTATAATCAAAGAAACCTTGAAAACGTTATCCACTACATAAAAATTAGCACACTTTGGGGACCTCAAAGTTAGTGATCATTATCCTCTTTTCAAGGTTGTGTAAAGCCGAATGAGACCAAGAGCATTCTACTCTTCAGTTAGAGATTTTAGAATTCCATAGTCATGGCGCTCCATAGTGTTAACCCCTAAACGTCACAGCCTATTTTTAGCAGAAAAGCACATTTTCATAAAAATCGTCATAGATGAAAATGAAGAGAAGCTAATAAGATCTCAACCGTACAAACTTGTAATAGACTTATCGAAGATCATGTGGACCAAAATTTGAGTCATGAGGCCTTATAGATCGGGAGATCATAACATATTAATACTAAAAACAAACTGCAAAATTTCATCATTTTCACTTTGAGGTGGAAATGCTACCAATATACCTATTGCAATGAAAAAGTCACCAACTAGAAAGATGTTCACCTTCATCTTAATAAGTCCTTTACCCAACAAAAATTCATCAAAAAAATTTCTTGGCTCAAATAAAAGCCATGCAATGGTAAAAACTGCCGAAAAATTTACAAAGGAAAAATAGTCCAAAACTAGACCCTTTGCATTCAATTTCATGCCTTATCTTCAAAACATCTTCGATCTTGTTAACCCTTAAGCGCCCACAGTGTCGTTTTTCGACATTCTGGATGTGAGGCTCCATCTTTGGTGCACAACCCCGCTTTCATCCCATCGATTTTTCATCCGCCGTTTTTTTTGCTCAACTCCTCGGTGGGTTAACTCTACTCCCTCCTTGGATAAATAGTAAAAACCTTGATCCTTAATTTGTGAGAGTGGGCAAAAGAGATTTTTCATGAAGTTTTGGTGGTGTGATCTTCACCCCTTTTTTGCATGGATCTTGAAATCCATAGCTCCAAATGGCATGCAACTTGGCGTTCATACTAATTGCCATGCTCCAAAGAAGATCCTACGGTTGGATTTTCCATTTTCATCTTTTATTTGTTTTTACTCAATTTTGAAAAAATCAGCATTACCCCCCCTTGGGCGTTTAGGGGTTAAGGTTTCTACCACTTAGACTAGACTCTAATTGGAGGCCATCCCAAAAAATTAAGTTGAAATCCAACGGTGGATGAGGGAGATATAACTCCTCAAATATCATCCATTTTCTCACTTTTTTTGTTGACAAAACATCATTGCAAATCCAATAGCAAAATCATTTGGATCAAAAAACTTCTCACTACAAAGTTGTTAGGACTCACCTTATGATTATGACCATGAAAAAAAAAAATCATGAAAAACTATTTTTAATTTCACATAATTGGCTTGCAATGGTAATACATGCCCCATGCTTGGAAACCCAAAAACAAGAGCTGTCTTCACTAAAGTGCATTCCATTAATTCATACTTTATTGTATGGGCTTGCAAATTTTACAACACAAACTAGACTTGATTTGGAACCCAACACAAGTGATTTCATCCAAAACGGAGTTTGGATGAAGGCGTTATGGCTCTTCAAAGTTTCTGCCCTCCATCCAAAATGTAGAAAAACGACATTGGGGACGTTTAGGGGTTAAGCGACCTTTAGAGAGTTGTGTCACAATTTGGGATCAACAAAAATAATAAACAAGCTTGTGTGGGACCGAGTCTACCATTGTAAGAAGGGCCGAATCAAATATTTTTGTTATAAACAAAATGTAGAAGTACAAATGAACTGTCCACATAGAAGCTTCGTACATTTGAAACGGAAAAGAGTGTGGAGTGTTATCCGTATCACGTTAGTAGGATGGCTCTACACTAACCTCGATTGAAGTAGCATAAAAATCCTTTAGTCTCTCATGAGGAGAGGCCACACCTTGATGGAATCGGAAAACCAATCTGGGTCTTTTAGAGAATTTACGATGTAAAAATCGCTAGCCTCTATGTCGGATCCAAAGATTCAGCACAAGGTATCAAAAAAATTGCCAAATCAGTTGAATGTGAAGATGTGTCGATCAGCCACAGACAAAAATACAACACACTGATGGAATTATCACTATGTTGTCATGAATCACAAGCCGCTTGGATTTACTTGGTTGTTAGCGCGGGTTGATTACTCATGCAAAAAATCAACTGTGAACCCAAACACTAAGGGTTAAATGCCACTTTAGTGTTATAACATGAATCTCTGAAATATAACACTAAATGTGAGAGCATGAAAACTAATTTTAAAAGTGAAGAACTTATTGGAATTGGTGTAATTGGCACAATTGGTGGCTTCAAAAGAAATCAAAGAGCATTGATTGAGATGGTAACAAAGATCGAACACTAATCTATGTTGAGATATATATAGATATGATGATCTGATCTATGGTGTCTCCTTGCTTCATTGAAAACCTTATAGGAACTGAAGGTTGACCTCTACATTTGAGTTGATCTTCATGTTTAAAACAATAAAGAGAATATCTTTGGTTTATTTTGTACATGTCTATTATATCTATATATACATATTTTGTACGTATCTATTTTGATTTTATTGAAGTTGTCTTTGTGGTCTCTTTCCTTTGCAATCTATTGACTTGGCCTTGATATGCTATTGACGAGATGCTTTTTATTCATTTAACATGTATGTAGTCTTTCTCCTACTCAAACACATCTCAAGTTGTAGTTTTCTCTGACTTAATTGTGTTTTTGCAAATACTATGTTTGCTTCTTGGTATTGTGGTGGTGTAGAGAACATTCTTAGATTCTTGATGCGTTCATAATGCTTAGCTTTGTTTAATGATTTTATTAATTCATTTGTTTCCATTTGATTTGTTGATGTATAGTGCAATTCTATCCTTTGTGATGGAATTTGCTCTCTTGTATAATGGTACTGTGGGTCAATATGATTGGATCTTGAGTAGAGTTTTGGATTGTGTGTTAGTGCAATATTACTTTGTGAGTTTGAAGAGATTGTGTTGGATTAATTTGTGGGAATCCTAATTCTTATAATAATTTTCTTAACCATCTAGCATTAGTTGCTGCATTTGTTAAAGCCATATATTCATATTTTGTTGATGAAAATGCAACTCGCCTTTGTTTCTTACTGCCCCACAAAATTACTCCTCTAGCTAGTATGAAGCCGTATCTAGATGTAGATGTTTGGGTTTCTTTGTAATCAATATCACCCTTAGGTGAATTCCATATTGTAATCTTCCCTTCATATACCTTAATATCCTTTTTAGTGTTTGTATGTGAGATGTTGTTGGTATAGTTAAGTGTCGTGCCAAACTACTTACTGTATATGCACAATTTGGCCTTGTATTAACTATGGCATGCATTAAGCTTCCTACAATTTGAGGATATAGCTTCTTATCTCTTTTGAATTGATAGGACCATCCTTTGACAAATGTATTCCTGCTTGCGTACTGGTGTTCTAATGGAATTTGAGTTTGTCATAATATTCTTCTAATTTATACTTTAGAAGTTTTTGTTGATGAATAAAGGTCCATCCTTCTTGTCTCTTTCTTAAAATAGTATCCGCTAATGTATAATGTAGTTCTCCGTCGTGAGACATAGCGAACTCCATATTTAATAAGTTTTGTTGTGTTCAACTAGTCTTTTGTATTGCTTACTAATATAAATTCATTCGCATAGGTTGTAATTATAATTTTTGTTCGCATTGTCTTCAAATGTAGATGCTTGCATCCTATCTCAATATTTGAAATTTATGATGTGTGAGATACTAATCTAAATGTTAATACCATGCTCTTGAGATTGTTTCAATCCATACAAGGATTTTTGAAGTTTGCATACCAAATTTGAAGAAGAATTGATAGTCATTCAAGTATGGTCATGTAAATATCTTCTTCTATGAATCCATTAAAAATGTTGTTTTTACATCTAATTGATGTATCTCTAAATCATATTGTGTAGCGAGTGCTAAAAGTATTTTTTATAGAATTTACCTTCACCACTAGGGAAAATGTTTTGTATAATCTATTCATTCTATTTGTGCCAGTCTACAAGCCCCAACTCTTGTTTTGTACTTATCTAAAGTACCATCAGTCTTGTTTTAATTCTAAATTCCATATAGAAGTGATAGTTTTCCTATTTGCGATAAATGTGTTGATTGCCATGTCTTGTTCTTTTCCAATGAATCTAATTCAACTTTTATTGCATCTTTCCAATGTTTCTAATCATGTCTTGTTGAAGCTTCTTGCATTGCTTTAGGTGAATCTAAAATGTGAGCAAAATTAGCTTCATGTGGTCTTGATTTAGGTCTTGGTGGCCGACTTAGTAATTCAAGCATTCTTCTTGTTGAGTTTCTTGTTCTTGTAGGTCTGGCCAATGAGCTTGGTGTAACATATTGTGAATCTGATGACGTAGGTTCTTGACTTTGTGTTGGTGATGGGTGATGTATCAAGTCTTCTTCCAATGATGATCTCGGTAAACTTCTCAATGTTCCATCCATTAGGCTATCATCAATATTTTGGTAAATTGTTGAAAATTGTGGACTTCGTTGGCTTTATATACTTTGAGGTATTGTGGGTATTTGAGATAAATCTTGGTGGTATTTTGGTTGTGGTATTTTATAAGTTATTGGAAGCTTGGGGTAGGTTATTATCACCCATGCCAACCTCAATTGGTTGATATAATGTTGGGTAATTCTTAAATAAATTAAGATCTATCAATTCTTGAGAATCATTTCCTTCTTGTAAGCTTTGCCTTGATGTGTTTTGAATGAAAAATTTATTCAATATACATCTCTATATATTACAACTAACTCATTTTGTTTTGGTAATTCATCAATCTATATGCTTTTGCTTCTTTACTATATCCTAAGAATATTCTCTCATAAAAATGAGGATCTAGTTTACTTCTTTGTTCTTCTAGAATCAAAGCATCGGCATGACAACCTGATGTTTTAAGGTATGATAGATTTGGTTGCCTTTTGAACCATATCTCAAATGGTGTTTCATGTCCAGGTATTGCTTTAGTTGGACTTTGATTTTGGAGATAATTAGTTGTTTGTAAAGCTTCTCCCCAATATCTATTTGGTAGCCTAGCATAGAATAAAATTGATAATATTGCACTTACTAAAGTTCTAGTTTTACGTTTAGATACACCATTTTGTTGTGGTGTGTAAGCTGCTTCAATCTTATGTTTTGTGCCATGTTCTTCTATAAAAAGAGTTGAATTCTTTTGAAAGGTATTCACCTTTTTGGTTTGATCTTAAAATTATAATTTTATTCGATGACTTTATTTTACAAAATTCTTAAATAATTTGAATTTTGATAATGCTTCATATATTGCTTCCATCAAATAAACAGACTATATATAGAATAGTCATTTATGAATGTAATAAAATACTAGAATGGTAATTTATGAATGTAATAAAATACAAGTAACCTCCATGTATTGATACTTGCATTGGTCCACAAATATCTGAGAGTATTAATTGTAAGCTTTCTTTAGTGTGATTTAAACTTTGGTTTAGCAATAATTTTTTATGTTGTTTTCTTTCAATACAACTTTGAAATACTGTAAATTATTTTTCATGAAAGGGATAAATTCTATTTGTAATGTTTGGATTTGATATAATCTTTGTTGATTTATATGGCCAAGTTTTAAATGCCATAGATCTGTTTTATTTGATGATGTGGTGGTTGAATTAGCTAAATTGTGAGTTGTGATAGTCTCACCAAGTTCATACAAGTCTGGATTCAATTTGCATATAGCAATGTATTTGGAGATATGCATATAGCATATCTCCAAATTTATTCAAAAGAGTTCATCCCCTTCTTTTATTCTAATTTCACCACCTGCATTATCCAGTTTTTTTGCGGAGAAAAAGTTCTTTGCCAGATTCAGTATGTGTTAAACTAGGTATTTTTTTATTTCTCCATTTTTTATTTTTATATTAACATCACCATATCCTTGTATGCTATATAATGTGTAGTTATCACCCAAATGAACGAATTGATTATCTTGGCTTTTTGTATACTTCAGAAAGCCTTTTCATTGGTGACACATATGTTGTATAGCACGTGAATCAATTTACCAAGTAGAGTTCCCTTGTCTTTGGTTGATAATTCAACAACATATAATATGTTGTTGGTCATTGTGATATTGGTTTGCTTTCTATTGTGTGTTTTCTTGGCACGTATTCTAGCTTTACAATTCTATATGTGATATCCTGGTTTCTTACAATAGAAATGATTTTTTACAAATGGAGTTTGTGTTTTCTCAAAAAGTTTGAAATTATTATTCTCTCCCTTTATATATGAGGTTTTTTCAAATTCTTTGTTATAAATTGGTCATTTACATTGATTAGAGGACCTTAGGCCAACATAAATGGCTATTAAATTCTCAACATTTGAATCCATACCTCTAATAAAGGTCTTGTCTTGTAAGAAATTTGTTATTAAATTCTGTGAAGTTAGTCCTGGTTGCCTACACAAGGAACGTATCAATGATTGATAAGTTGGAGGGAGATTCCACATGAGTATAATTAGAGCCTAATCATTGAGTATAATCAAACGTGCTGGTGATAATTCCTCTAAGTTAGCTCTTGAATTGTGAATATGTTTAACAACACTAGTATTTTCTCTCATTTTTAAACTGAATAATCTATCTCTTAGGTGCATTTTAGTGACTATGTCTTGAGATTTGAATAGTCTACCTGATTCTGACCAAGCTTGATGTGATATTCTACAAGATTGAATATGAAATACTATAGAATTTTCAAGGCAATTGTCAATAATTGTTGATGCTAAAGCATCTTCATCCTCCCAATGATCTGTATTGACTACTCATGCGTTAGCCAAAAAAGGAGTTTCTCAATCAATTTGAGCACCTGTTGGTGCTATTGGTAAGGGTTGTGAGCCACTTACTATAGCCCATAATTTTTCACCCTTGAAAATAGATGTTAATTGATGTTTCCAAATATTAAAATAAGAGCCATCAAATTTTGGTACATGGCTTATATATATTTTATGTATTGCTATTTGTTTACATTATATATATGCTATTGATTTATTTGATTTCTTTGTGAATTTCCAATGATGCTCTCAAAACTAACATATCCATGAAACTAAAAACTTTTGGAGGAAACCAATTTTCAGCAATTGAAGACGGAGGATGATTGAGCTCTATTTTCGAGGATGTGGTTATTTCATCTTCTTCAACTTTATACTCATTTTCAAGAATATTAACCCCTAACCGTCCTTAAAACCCGAAATGGGTTTTTGCAATTTCGGGCAGCCTAGATGAAGGTGTTAAAGGTAATATTTTTTGCCTAAATTTTTACTGGATGTTCCTTATACTCCAAAAAGTATGTGGTAAAATTTGCAAAGCCAAATTCCAATTTTACAACCTTCATCTAGAAATTTTAGGTTTGAAGTCCAAAAAGGGCAGCTTAAATTTAGTCTTTTTTTGAAAAAAAAATTCAGAAGTATGTTCATAAACAAATCACTACTTGAGTTCCAAAGTGTCACAAGTCAAAAAGTTTACCAATTTTACAAGGGCAGCCTTCAAAACTTCCAAAATCAATCTTCAAAATGCCCAAAAAACTTGGGAGACAAACTTTGAATGTTATGATCTCTCAAATGGTAAACATCCAACGGTCAATTTTTGGAACCCTATCTAAAAATAGTCTTAGGTACAAGATCTTACGGTTGGAAATATTAAAGGACGGAAAAAAATTGGTTCACACCTCCGGGAGTGCATAGAGGTAGAAAATTGCAGTTTTGAGTTTTTGAGCTCCAAAAACACACACGGACGGTTAGGGGTTAATTAGTGATTGACACATAGTGTCAATCAACTCTAGTGGTGAAGAAAAAGTAGCTCCGATACCATGTTAGAAATATGGAAACTCTATGAACGTGTATTTTCTTTATTATTACTATATGATAAAAACAAAACCTTATCTTTTAATAAAGAAGATTCACTTCATGATTCAGTGACCCTAAGAAGAAAGGTCACACCTTTTCATTTGTACACTACACTAATTATTAAGTAACTCTAATTACTACTTCCTACAGGATGGACTTTACTTCCTACAGGATGGACAAAAACTATTTTATTGAATAATTCACAAGGACGTCAACAAATGAGTCACTTCTCCTGTCAAAAAGTATTAATAAGGGCTTACTCATAAACCCTATGGCGGCTGAAGCCTCAGAACAAAATCTACTATGCCTAATGCACTCTCAAGACCAACCACATAGCACTTTGCTCAAATAATATCTACATCATGAGTTATAATCACAAATGTGCATATACCCTCATAGTCTCATTTTTTCTGGTGGCTCGTGGAGCAACTTCATATGAGTCTAGAATAGATATAGACTTGAGTTTTTGTGAATTCTCTTCTCTTCCTTTTGGTGGGCATACCCTGGAGAATAGAAATTACAATTGGTATGATGAAGCCAATTTCAGGATACAAAGTAATAGATATTGGCGCTCTTTCTTAAAAGGTCAGAGTACAAGAGTGCCTCCAAAGTCTTAGGGTTTCTCACAAAGTACGGTGAATAGATTGAGGAATAACATTGTAGTAACTTAGATTCAAAGTGCCCCCACGATTCTTATTACTCAAAGAGACGATGTGTAGTGTTTTTGGTTAGAGTTGGAGGACTATAAACGACATTATAGGGAGCAAAAGTATTGAGATAGGGTAGAGAAGTAGGTGTTTGTGATAACACTTTGCAATCAACTTTGAGAGATGTTGGATTGAGTGTTTGTAAGAAGATTCCTAAACCTTGTTTGTCATGAGAGAAAAATGTATGAGAGAGACTACGGTTTGCAAGAAATCACGAAAAGTGAACAATAGGGGATTAGAAGAGAGTTTTATTTAGTGATAAAAGGAAGATAAACCGTTTCAATTGAGATGGGAGGACTTGGTGTTGAATTAATGACAAGAAAAGCTTGCTTGATGGCCACTAAAGCAGTGAAGTATGGTGGAGGGTCTTTGATGCTATAAAGTTGTATTACAGCAAGAGGTGTAGGTGATTTACCAAAGGTGGGTTGGCGTTTAAATGCGAAAGACTATATTTTAGTCTTGCATGAAGATTTGTACTTGAGTTCAAAGATATTAGAATATTTGAACCTCAATCACATCATTTTCAAGCATGATAATGCTATTAAATCAAACGCCACACTAGCTAGATTAAATCATACTAACATAGAAGGTTAAGCGTCTATGGTCACAAACAGTCATACTTAGTCTTCTCTCATAAGCATATATTATGCTTCTCACTTGTAACAAATATTATTATTAAATAATAAACATATATCCTTCTTCTCATATGGTATGAGAGCAAGGAATTCATGATTCATTATCATTACGTGCTTTTCTCTGGCTCCCATGGAATTCTTGGGCTAACTTTGGAGATTGTTAAAGATTTGATAAAATCCGCTCCACTTAAATTCAATCCACTCAAGAAATGGACTCAATCATGTGGTATCATCGCCTTAGCCACATTAATTCACAATAATTAAGTATCATGGAATCCAATTAACTTGTCATTGGCCTTCCTCCAATAAAGAGTGATACTATTCTTTGTGAAGGTTGCGTTTTTGGAAAGCTGACAAAGTCACCATACTTAACTGCACCAGTAACATAAGCAACTGAAGCTCTTGCATTAATACACACGGATTTATATACACCCATAACTGTACCATCTCTCGGTGGTGCTTTATATTTCTTATTGTTTATCGATGATTATTCACGATACACTTATGTCTATTTCTTACAAAAGAAATCTCAGACATTTCTTACTTTCAAAGCTACAAAGCTCTAGTTGAGAAACACACGTCTAAACAATTATTAATTCTCCAATCTGACAATGGTGGCGGATATATTTTCAATAAATTGAACAAACTCTGTGAATTTCATGCATCAAACGCCACTACCAATTTATATACAAGTTTATGGGTACTTTGAAATTGATTGTATCTGATGAATGTGGCTTTATGAACCACTACATGAAGGCAATGGAATTCACTCAAATAATGGATGCGGCTTACTTTACTTGGAATGGTTTGCAGGTATCGAGGATGCTTAAATAGATTATTTGATGAACTTTCTTGAAGCAGTCCATATACCTCTTTTGCGTCTGAATCGAATCTGCAAAAGAGATATTTGCCTCATACTGAGAGATTTATCCAATTTACGCATGATACTGAGCATGAAAGTGCTTTATTTTCAAGGCCTGATGTCGTGCAAAAATTTGCGATTTCTGCATCATAAATAAATACTCATCATAGCCTCGACGGTGGAGGAGATTGAGCACTATTTGAGATCATTGGGCCGAAGACTTATATCTCTTCAAGTTGTACCTCTAGCTCTTCTTGTTCCGCATATCAGGATTGCGCACATGTGTGCGTTTGAGGTAATGAAGAGCAACAGATAATCCTTGATGTTGTTTGACAGGTGCGTGGATCAAAGGCCATTTATTTGTTGTGAACCAATTTCAATATGGTCTTCTAATGTCTCTTCTACTCTTTTTCAGTGACATAGTTACTGGTGTTGGTAAAGGCTAAGAAGATGTAAGGAGTGTCATTTGTGGCAAAAGTACCTTGCAAGGCCTCCCTAGTCCTTTCTTCACACTGTTGGTAACAGTAACATTGTTATTCACAAGTACTTGCTTTTGAAAATGCTCATAGAGAGTTTTTAGAGCTCTACTTCTTGTTCTTCTCTACTTATTGACTTCACAAATTGAGTTAGCAAAACTTGATTAGGACCCATTGCACAAAAAAATGAAACAAAAGAAACTTCCTAACTTCTAATTAGTGAATTTCCATCAGCATCACTGAGAGACTCTAGACTCACTCCGCTCCCTAGATTTGCAAAACGTAATTGGTAAGATTTGCTTCAAAGCTTTATAATTGCACCTCCTTGTTCTCTTACGCACATCACATATAAAATCAATAGCTCTTCTCAACTTTAAAGGACATGTGCAATAGTCTACTTGACAACCAATGCAAGTGCACATGCTACGAGAAGAAGACATCCCACCTGAGGCAACAAACATGGACAATGATCATTCTTCAAAGAATTATATTTTTGTGGTAAACTGAAACTGTAGCGCATGTGATGAAGCGTATCTCTCGTCACTCTCGATATGGTGACCTTTCAAGTCTGTCCTCACCAATAGTAGTGACCCCACAAAACGCCAAAAGGGCAAAATAAACATGCTAGCCTAGTTAAAAAGTCCAAAATATTTCTATTTCTCTTCACGAAAGCTTTGCATAGTTAAAATTAATTCATTTCGTCTCTTGTGTGTCAAAATTGGCCATGACGTACGATATACCTCAACTATCTTCTATTGATGATATTACTTTGTCTATGTCTTCTCACCAACGTTCTCATCAACGTTAAAATATACTTTTTCAGCAAATTCCACCAACTAGAACGTCACCACGTGCAACTAAAGGAACTTGGAAGTCCAAGCATTCCATGATGAGAATTTATTTATGGACACGTTATTGCTTGAAGTTCTTGATCCTAACTCTGTCAAAGGAGCTCTCAAAAGCCCCGATGCACTTCACTTTCAGACTGCCATGGACAAAAAATACAAATCTATGATGGATTATCATACTTGGGAATTGGACGATCTACCATCCACTAAGTCTGTAGTTAGCACCAAATGGATTTTTTGACAAAAATACCATGTTGACGGTACTTTATCTCAAGTCAAAGCTCACTTTGTTACCAAAGGCTATTCACAAGAACCTTAAAGTAATTACTTTCACAGATACTCCCTAGTTATCCAAATTGCTTCACTACAACTTCTTTTGGCCTTAGCCACAATACACAATTGTCACATACATCAAATGTATGTCGTAGTGGCATATTGAAATGCTCTCTTAACTGAAGAACTTTATATTTCTCAACCAGATGCTTATATACAAGCGGACAATGAAAACAAAGTATGACAACATTCAAAATCTCTTTATGGCCTTAAACAAGCCTCTCGAGCTAGGTACCAACTATTTGAAACTTTTCTACTAAATCAAGGTTTTGCAATAAGTAAATCTAAATCAAATGTCTATTTCAAAAAACCCACAATTCTATGATACTCTTAGGTCTCAACATTGACAACCTTATCTTAATCCCTAACAACTTGGAATTCCTAAATATCAATGAATCCTTGTTTTTACAACGTTTTTCAATGACAAAATAACAAAATCAAATATACACTTGGATTCAAGTTCGACAAAATTGATCCCAAGTTCCCAACAAACTTTAAGCATATTCCAAGACAAGTACATAAGTAAAATATGAACTAAATCCAACATGCAGAATTTCAATCATGTAGCTACTCTCGTAGAAGCATGTATTCGCTATACTCAACGTAAAAGTGATGCTCTCACCCGTGAAGAAAAAGTAGACATGCTACAAATTCCGTATAAGCAAGCTCTTGAAAGCTTCCGATATTTAGTCACCTCTACCCGATTTTGACCTCGCTTTTGCAATGAATCACCTTGCACAGTTTATGCAAAATTTAGCTCCTATTTACTGGCTTGGAGTAAAAATGATTTTTTGTTACCTAAGTGGGACTCGAAATAGGATTAATATAAGGTAGAATGCCCTTAAACCGTTCGGCCCCCCTGAAGCGCATGCTAGACTGCCTGTTAAACTGCCCATGGCCTGGACCTTTTTGCACCCACGGCAAAAAAGAATATTCTGAAATCTGAGGGTTCATAGTGACTTGATCTGGAATCTTTTTGCACGGTTTTTGCTACATGCATGACCCGCCACAAAGGAGAGTCTACTGAGCGGTTTAAGGTCATGTACACTTTTGACTTCAAAAATTTGTGGTAAATTCATCTTTTGCTATTTAATTCTGGAAATTTTTGCATTCACTCTCCCTCTTGTTTCTCCATCGAAGAAAAATTACAAACAATACACACGATGTCCACAACCATGCTGAATCTCTTATTTGAGCGGTTTAAGGGCATTCTACCTTACTCGAGTCCTACTTCCTCACAGATCACTCACCACCAACTCCACGGTTGGTGTGATGCCAATTGGGTAGGACTGTAGGAGACGTTGACACAAGACTTTCTACGTCAGGTTGAGGTAAGAAAACCAAAAACGATTCACGCCCTCAAGGCGTGCATTAGAGTTATAGTGAAAGAAGATGTGACAGAGCAAAAATGGATAATTTTACATTAGTAGTCGGGTTGTAGTATACTGTGAGCAGATTTTGAGGGAGTGATTTGGACCATTGTGCATGGTAGTTTTCATTCAAAATAAAACATAGTAATGTTACTGACGACGTGGCTTATGTGAGCAATTTTAGTAGGCCTTTGTTAATCGAATTCCAACTTTGGAGGCTTGATTTTTCAACAAACTAGATCTGGATCTAGAAATTAAGAGCCACAAAATTTTATTCAAACATTAACGATTTTAGATATTTTAGGAATCAAATTGCAATGTGTGTGCTCACAAATTTAAAGAGCCACAAAGTGAAATTCAACTCACTCACCTTCACTGTCCTTGCCTTCTTTGTGCCTACCAATGCATGAAGAGTTTTGTTCCATGAATGGTTATGATAGTCAGGAGTGAAGTTGAACATGTGACCATGATCATGAGGGTCAATTTGAGCATGAAGAGTTTTGTTTCATGTTAGTGAGGAGTGAAGCGTTAGATTGTAGTATCACACTGGAATTTTAATTCTTTGCAATACGTCAAGAAATTACAATCACACTCCTATTGCTATTGAACTGCAATTTTCTTTAGTGAAGAGCCATGGATTGCCCAGGTCGCTCATCGTCTTATTGTGACAGCGAGTTGGAGTTCACTTCAAACTGCCATGTACCTATTGAAGGGGAATTTACAAGCAGAAGCAGCTCTAATGAGGAGACACATCTTGGAACCCAGATACTAGACTACGGGCGATTGAAGCGGGTACAATCACGTCGTCGGCAAAGCACCAATTCAACAAATGGTGATCAAAATTACCATCAAGGAGACTCGGCTGCAAGGACAAGAAGCTCTGTCCAACCAAGGGTGTCGTAGCGCAGTCAAAGTGGCTAAAGAGAGGGTGCTTCTAGTGTGTGCGTCTTCAGAAATCCAATCCCGTATGGCACCTAGCTCTTTTTTGCAGCAAATTAAGGGCAACAATCAAGATTTCGTGTTCATAAAGTCCACCGGAACTTGGAAAGGTTCAATGTTGAGGATATTACAGCTGTAGATTCACCCGCAAGCTCGGACCAGCTGCGAAGGCCCCTTAGAGATGTGTCCAACAATGAGGATGTTGGGAATCGCCCGCGCAGGAGACCAGCAGAGCTACACTGAGCCAAGAAAGTCCTGAAAAATGGAAATTGGTGAGACACGCAGTTGAAAGATGCAATCACAGCTCATGGTGGTGGAATGTACATGAGGAAAGCGGCCATGAAGTTCAACATACCGCATACATCTTTTAGAGAGCACTTGTATGGCGTGAGGACGGGCAGACTTCGAGGGGTGAGAAGCGTCTTGAGTCAAGATGAGGAGCAGCAACTAGCAAACTTTTGCATGGCCATGATTGAGAGGGGACATGGGCTCTCCCTCACAACTTTCAAGATAAGGTAAGCAAAATTACTATGGTGAGAGTCACACCATTTAGAGATGGCATATCTGGAGGAGTTTGGATGAGAGGTTGAAAGCGTAGGCACCCAGAGTTAAGCTTGCTAACAAGACAAGCAGTAGAGAGAGCGCGTGCAAAGGGTTTGTGCAAGGAGAATGTTGAAAGTTTTTATGACACTTTAGAGAAACTTTATAGCATGCATGGGTACTCACCGGACCGTATATGGAATTGCGATGAGAGCGGCGCACAAGCTGGAAAGAATGGAGGCGGTCTTGTGATTGCGAAGACTGGTGCACGTCACGTTCATTCTATTGTTCCGGACCAGTGGGAGTGGCTTTCGGTGCTAGTGTGCGTCAATGCCGCTAGGTCAGCGATACCGTCTTTCTACATCTTTCGAGGCAAGCGCTTTGGTCCAATGGATCTTAGATGGATATTGTTCACACGTTACATTAGAAGTTGTGCGTGAGGCCAAACATGCAGGTTTAGATCTACTCACTCTCCCCTCTCATACTTCTCAAGCACTTCAACCTCTTGACGTAAGTCTCTTCAAACCTTTTAAACAATTTTTTAGAGCTTATAGAAATCACTAGATGTCACGCAACATGAATCAACCAGCTACTAAAGCAACTTTGGCTCATTGGGTTTCTCTTGCTTTGAAGAAAGCTCTAACTTACCAAAACATTAAGAGTGGATTTTCCGCCACTGGGATCATGCCTTTTAACCGCGCAGCAGTGGATGACCAATTGTCTCCTTCTAACAGTTTCCAACCTCCATAAGAGGCATCTCTAAGTCTGCAAGCGATTGAATCCGAGAGGCAAGAGGGTCTGTGAAAGAGAAATTCAAGAGGGTGGAATTCATGAAGGGCAAGAATTGCAAGAGGGATGTGGTGATAAATTCACGAGGTGTAATCAAGGAGAGAGAGGGGTTTGTAGAGGATAATGATTTTCATGAAAACTGAGAGCTTGAAGGGAGGGTTGGGCCATGTGAAGAATCTAACCTTAATCAGCGTGATGGTGATCATGATAAATTAGACAGCGATGATGAGGTCCACACACTTGGCTTGGAAGCCTCTGAAATTGCGATAGGGTTTGATCAGACACCAAATTCACAAGCTGAGCATTTTTTTGTTGACCTAGAAACCGATGACCCAATCGTGTTAGAAGAAATTTTGGGTTTTGAGCCATAAGGCGAAGAACAAGATTCCATAACCGGATTCCTTACTCTTCCTACTGTAACTAAACGTAGTAAGCTAAGAAACAGGGACCCCATTCTAGATTACACAACTTCCAAAATTTTGACTGCAACAGAGTACGAGGAAGTTGTTCAAAGATTAAAGGACTCAAGAGAGAATTTGGCCAAAAAGAAGGAGAGGAAGGCAATCGAGAGAGAAGACTCAAAGAGGAGGAAACTTATAGAGAAGGAGGCGGCGAGTGTGGCCAAGGCTGTTGCCCGTAAAGAAGTTGCATGAGTGAAGGAGCTTCGCGCTGGACAACAAGCGGAGGCGCATGCACGGCGTGAAGTGGAGAAAGAAAGGCGGCAAGAGTGAAAGCAACACGCATTGCTGAAGCTGCTGCGGCGAAGGCTGTAAAAGCAAAGGAGCGAGCAAGGAAGGCAATGGCATGTCAAGGGAAACAACATATGAGAGCTATGAGGGCCGGAGGAAGTGCACATGGAGATCATGACCTCGAGGGGAGCGCCAACGTTGATGGAGCTGTTCAGAACTTCAGCTTTGACATAGGAGTAGAGGATCTTTGCCCAAAATCGTCATCGCTTGTTCCTCAACCTCTTCCGCAATCTGCCTTGCCAAATCCAAACCTCCGATACTTTTTCCCTTCACCTTCTGCATTCACTCCCATGCCATCAAACATCCATATTACCCTCCACCATGTGCAATCCACGTTACCATCACAAAACCTACACTACCAATTTTCCTCTCCTTTCCCAACATCACCCATTGTTTCACATCCGCAACCTCATTGGCTAACAGCAAGGCGAACACAACATGAAGGAAGAAGGGAAAGACAACAAAGTGATCGTTGAAATTATACTCACCAAGTTAGTAAACCTTCTCGACCATTTTCTGAACAATGCAAGGCATCTTGAAAGGTCACTTGTTAGTTTCACTATTCTGCTCTGATGAGACACAACATCACTATGAAATCAATGTTTAACTGAGATCAAGTTAATGTTAAATCTAAGTTCATATACAATATCATAATGCTAATTTGATCAGAACTAACATCACATAAGCATGAAGCACCACAAAAGCATCAATTCAGATTAAAGTTAAATTGAAGTTTATATATAATCACTCTAATTTAATGAGCACAACATCACATAAGCATGAAGCATCATACAAGCACGAAGCATCACAAAAGCATCATTTCTGCATTTCATGAACAACAAATCTACACTACCTCAATAACTCTAATCAATGGAAAACCTTCCTTTTAATAGAGAAGTCGCATTATACAAAGAATGAACAGATATATTTTGAAAAGATTGCTTTGTGATTGTTTTCTCTTACTCTTTGGAATATTCATTAAGAATAGAAGGCTTCAGCTGCATTTGCTTATGAAACGTCCCAATGATGACAAATGCTCCAATGCTAAGTTATTGGAGACTACATGCAGAAGCAAATTGTAAGCACACGAATTCCAATGCAGATTGGAAATTCATGGTAATAATGAAACAAATCTGGGAGAGAAGGCCAGTGTTGTTGGAGAGGGGACACATGTAGTATCGGCAACCTCACCTCGGCAAATGTACTCGTTTGCTACATTCTGCACAAATTAATACATGGAAGGTCGCCGATACTACATCTTAGCCGAAACAGATTGAGAAATGGTAAAAATGCGGACAAAATATGATTGATTGTACTGTTGGCCTTGGTGTAACGTTGCATACTGAGCCCATACTTCTCATCATGTGGAAAAGAGAGAGAAAGTGGTTAAAATAAAATTCTTGCAGGCGATGGAAAGCAACAATCTCGGGCGAGTGACGGCACCTGACAAAGATAAGGAGCATGAAGGCAAGGAATGGTGGAGGGATCCATGTTTGTCTCCATGGGATCCATGTCCGTCTCCATAAAGAGACAGATTCTAGAAGCTGGTTCTTAAAATCTTTGATGATCACGAAACCCCAATTGTTACCAATGACCACGACAAATGGCAAATGTGGAGAGGAAGACGATGAAGCATTGTAACAACAATGGAGGGAAATGCTCACTCCAGATAATGCGATGTGTTTCTCAAACTCCGAGGAATATCTTCCACCGAGGCTAATACAACGAGAGGCTAACACAACCACAAGCAAAGAACGGAGGAGAAACAAGTGACCGTTGAAACTCTAAGTTATCCACAGTGCACAGGAGCTTTTCACGCGACAATGGTTCTTAGGTTTTGGTTTTGAAAGAGAGGGAGACCCGATCCAAGGGCGCAAAGCCATGGCAATGGGGAGGAGATGAATTGTGCAGGGATAAGTTATCATCCACTAACCATAAAGCGTGTCACGAGAATGATTTAACTGTAGAGCCACATGGTATCAAATCCTGGTTCTTTTTTAGCAGTATTGTGTGCAGTTTTCCAGAGATGTGAGTTAACCCCTAACTTTCCTTGAAGCCCGAAACGGGCTTTTGCAATTCCGGGCAGCCTAGATGAAGGGGTTAAAAGTAATATTTTTGCCTAAAAATTTTATCGAGTCCTCCTTATACTACAAAGTGTATGTGGTAAAATTTGCAAATTCAAATTCCAACTTTCGAGTCTTCTAGGACGATCCTTGGGTTGCGAGCCGAGATGGGGCAGCTCAAAAAAGTGACTTTTTTGAATTTTTTTTTTTGAAACATGATCATTACTAAATCACTACTCAAATTTCAAAGTGACTCAAGTCAAAAAGTTTACCAATTTTACAAGGGCAGCCTCCAAAAAAAAATTTAAACCAATCTTCCCAATACCCAAAAAAACTCTACCTCTAAGCACTCGTGGGGGTGTAAACCGATTTCTATTCTTTTTTTAAAACTTCCAACCGTAAGATCTTGTACCTAAGAATATGCCTGATTACTCTTCAAAAAATCGACCGTTGGATGTTTACCATTTGAGAGATCATAACATCCAAAGTTTGTCTCCCAAGTTTTTTTGGGTATTGCGAAGATTGGTTCTAAAGTTTTTTGGAGGCTGCCCTTGTAAAATTGGTAAACTTTTTGACTTGAGTCACTTTGAAATTTGAGTAGTGATTTAGTAATGATCATGTTTCAAAAAAAAAAATTCAAAAAAGTCACTTTTTTGAGCTGCCCCATCTCGGCTCGCAACCCAAGGATCGTCCTAGAAGACTCGAAAGTTGGAATTTGAATTTGCAAATTTTACCACATACACTTTGTAGTATAAGGAGGACTCGATAAAATTTTTAGGCAAAAATATTACTTTTAACCCCTTCATCTAGGCTGCCCGGAATTGCAAAAGCCCGTTTCGGGCTTCAAGGAAAGTTAGGGGTTAACCATTTTAGGTGTTTTTATGTGTAGAAAAGGATACCACGACGTTCCTTTCTGGCAGAGTCTAGTATACAAGAAGGGGGTTTGACAAACTTTCTACTTTGAGATATTCTAGAGGTTTATTTACAGGGAATAAAAATACGAGACAACTTGCATTCTTCATCATTTTTTCTTCTTCATCCCAAAAAGATTTCACATAATTTCTGACTCCATTCCTTCTAGTCAAACCACCTGATTCTCACGGTTTTTGGTATTCTTACCTTACCTCTTTCGACTAGATTCTTCTTGCTTACTTTCTGGCAAAGTTGAAAGTAGTTTATAATTGCACTGTCATAAACAAAGGCAGAATAGATTTTGGTAGCTATAGCCTCTAATACACTTCTTTGGCTTCAAACCATCATATTGGAACTTGGTTACTCACTCGCTCAAACCAAGCATTACCTATTGTGATAATGAATAACTTATTGTATATTGCCCTTAGTAACAGTCCAATGCACCATGATTGCACCAAACATATTGATTCACGCTACCACTTCTTGCGTAAGCAAGTGTACTTCAACTACAATTCACCTCCACCCTTACAATGTGGACTGACATAATCACCAAATTGCTACCCAAATCCGAACATAACAATGTGGATTGACATAATCACCAAATTGCTACCCAAATTCGAACATAACACCTGTGTCCAAGCTCCAAGCCCTCAACCTCAAAGCTTCATCAGTTTCAACTTAAGGGGCATCTGCTACTAAATTTCTTCCTTCAATGCTTAGAGATACTAGCAAGTTTAAAGCAGCTTAACTTAGTTGATTGTCTCTTTCAACTTTGCTAAAGGGGGCATGTTGGATTAAATGTCACAATAGTTAGGTTATGTCATACTAACGTTAGTACCTCTATGATCGCAGACAGTTATATTGAGTCTTCACTCACAAGCATATTTTATGCTTCTCACTTGTAACAAATCTTATTATTAAATTATATATATATATATATATATTTATTTATTTTTTAAAATTTTTAAAATTTTTTTTCTTCTTCTCACAAATGCTCCCATACATAAAGCAAAGATTGTTCAGAAATGGTTCTTGTAGTAGCCATTGACTATTTTAGAGTGGCTAGCCGAACCCGGAGACCTCAATCCTATAGAACATGTTTGGAGAATTCTCAAACATCATTTAAACTCCTATTTAACTCCCCATGTAGGTCTATTTAACTCCCCATGTAGGTCTATTTAACTCCCCATGTAGGTCTATTTAACTCCCCATGTAGGTCTATTTAACTCCCCATGTAGGTCTATTTAACTCCCCATGTAGGTCTATTTAACTCCCCATGTAGGTCTTTTACAATCATAGAAGTGTGTCGAAGAAAGTTATAAGATGATCAGTACACAACAATGTAAGAGATATGTATGCATGTAAGCATCAGCTTGAAATTTCCACTTTTGAAATTATTTGGTAGACTTAGGACGTGTATAAGAAACCCATGATTTATTCATTCACTTTCCAACTTTTAAAAATTCAACAATCCTTCTCCTCCAAACATTCTAAAGGAATTAAAAATCAAGTCTAGTTTTAATGCTTATAATTACACATTCATCCACTTTTGGAGATTAGTGGCACACAATTTGTGCAAGCAAAATGTATTCATTCGGAAGTTTTTTTTTTTTTTTTTTTTTTTTTTTTTTTTTTTTTAATAATCAAAAGTGCAATGATGTACCCATATTAAAACACATGGTTCTTAGGGTGCTATACTCATTGTATGTAGTTATTTTACCACAAAAAATAGACACGATTTGGTATTCAACTCCACAAGTTTTGTCAAAAAATTTCATCCAACAATGAAGTTATGGCTCCTTAACCCTTAAACGCCCAAGATAGCCTGAGGGGCTCTTTTCCAACAGAATCTACTCTGTAGCTCTCACTGAAATGAACTTTTCATTAATATTTTGATGTCAAACTGGTCACCTTGTGGTAATGTATTCAAAAAGTGAAATTTTATGGTTTAAATCACAATTTATATGAGTGATTTTGTGCTTTGAAAGGATTGTGGTAGGTAGGTTGGGGTTGTACGTAACCTTGTAGGAGGTTGCAAGCTCATCATTGATTGGTTCACTCATGATGCCCAAATTCAAAAAGTGCACTATTCATGATGCCCAAGTCCGAAAGATGTTGTGATTCAATTTTGGGCTGCCCACTTCAGACCCCATGTACGTTTAAGGGTTAAAGTTTTAGTTTTTTCATTCTAAATGACTAGCAATCACATTCATTGGACTTAAAGGTTAATCTCCCTTCTTGAAATTTACATTAACGAGCTTCTAATTGTCCCACGACAAATAGTGTCTTATTAATACATACAATTCCGTGCAATGAAGCTTGGTGACACGCATACACGGTTCCTGTATTTTGAGAGTTTTTAAGAGTTTGAATAATTTTAAATATTTTTGGTAAGCAGTATTTGATTGTTACTTAGATTTTATTCAATTCAATTGTTGGTATAAAACTAGAAGAAAAATGCAGAAAAGAGACATCCACAAAGACAAGAATTTTAGGCATCTCTTCATAACCAACTCACCAAAGTGTAGCCAGTAAAAAAAACATTTGACTCAAGTGACAATTTACAAAAATGTATAATAGAACAAGTCACTCTAGACAAATCCGTCACTTATGATAGCGTCTTTACCTTCCTTTTTCTCAACAGAACTCCAACAGCTCCCGCTCCTAAACCTCCCCGACTACTTAACCCCATCCCACAAACCAACCTTGAAACATTCACCACCACATTTTTTGAGAAAAATGCACTTGAAATCACAAACCTTACAACACTCTTGACTAATGACCAACTTACCCCTTCTCAATGGCAAACTGCCTGCACCCAACTAGATCACCTAATTAACAATATCACAAAAACAATCATTGATACATGCACTACCCCACCAATCCCAATATTAACTTACCAAACCTCCCTTCAAGGAGGCTTTCTACCCCGCAAAACCCAAAAGATTTGGAAACAACACCTATCCACATACCACATAATCCGAAAAACTATCTACATCGCCAACACAAATGATAACTGGCGAAACCATCCAATACTCCAAGCAACTCAGCAACATCCTTATACCAACATACCACTTGCCCCCCCTCTAAATGAACATAAACAAGAATGGCTCAAAACCCTCTCCAACTTAGCTAAAACTGCAAATAAAAAAGCCCGAGCTATAACCACAAAACACACACGCCAATCAGTCAGAAAAGCCATAACCAAATATAGACAATTATATACCACTAGCCCGAAAAAGGTCAATGCCCGAGTTTTCAAAAACATAGACTCTCCACCTCTAGACTGCATAACCACGAACACCAATGAAATCCTCACCAAACGGGAGGACATTGCTCACGAAATCTTCTTACAACAGTCTGTCACTAACCGCCCTACAATCCCCACATGTTACTACCAACCTGACCACACCCCTACATGTACTTGTGCCGTACGTCAATACCCATGGCACGAATTAGATGGATTCACTCTTGAAAAAAGGGGCTCTCCCGAACTCCCACTACATACATATTATACTCGCCATACCTATGACATATGTCTCCAAAACCTCTCCAAAAATAAAGCCCCAGGGCCAGACAAAATTCCTAACTCAATACTCAAAAACATGCCACAATCTTTTCACGAAATGCTAAATCTCTGCTTCCACCACTGCTACAAACAAAACAAAATTCCCACATCCTGGAAAACCAGTCTAACAATACTTCTCTACAAAAAAGGAGATCCCTCACTTCTTCCAAATCATAGACCTATTGCCCTAGCCAACACTATCTACAAACTATTTACCAGCACCCTCACCTTCTTATTATCCGCCTACGGCGAAAACCACCAAATATTACATGATAGCCAAGAAGGTTTTCGTGCAGAACGCAGTACAGCACGCCAAATACAACTCCTCACGGCCGCTCTGGAAGATGCTCGAATCACTAAACAAGACATATACATTATGTACATAGATTTCAAAAACGCCTTTGGCTCATTGGACCATGCTAGACTTCTCGCAATCATGAAAGACCTAGGATACCCGGAAGATGCTGTAATGCTTATTGGCAATATCTACTCCAACTCCACTACCATATACACAGGTGAACACTTTGGGCATACCAAACCAATACCAATTCAAAGAGGAACCATCCAAGGTGACACCCTGAGCCCATACCTCTTCATCATATTCTTAGAGCCACTCCTCCGATGGCTACAAACAGGCAATCATGGATACAAATTTGGCACATCAAACTCCCACATTAGTTCTGTTGCATACGCAGACGATTTTGCAACACTCACAAACAATTTGCCAGCAATACAAACACAATTAAACAAAATCGAACGCTACAGTGATTGGACAGGCCTAGAGGTTGGCACACCAAAATTTGCAATCACAGGCTGCCCAAACAAATCCAACCTCACACCCACCGCCTTTAAAACCCTCCTCCAAACTCAAAACATCAATTACAAAACCAACCGCTACCTATACTACACCAAAATGAATCTTATCCATACCTAGGAATACAAGTAGTGCCAACACTAAAATGGAAGCTACAAACCCACATCACTACCAAAAAACTTATTGAACAATGCAAACAACTCTCTACATGCCCCGCAACAATAAAACAAAAAATCAGCATGGTGGATACAGTCATACGCGCAAGAATCGCTTACAGCTTTTATGCAGTCCCATATTCACTACCGATGATTAAAAAACTTGACAAAAAAATCTCCAGTATCCAAAAAACGATATGCGGTATGCCCCAATGCACAACAAATGTTATAGCCCAGTTACCCCACAAAAACTTTGGCCTCGAAGCTTTCTCTCTCAAAAACGCCTATCTCAAATGCATTGGAGACCAACTTCGCAACGCGTTAAATGATACTGGCCGCCTTGGCCCCATTTACCAAGGTCTCACCCAACATATACTCGCCAAATTTGGTGGTGCCAAAGAGATACCTCGAATTAAGCACATGGATTGCATACACTCCCCGATCACCAGAATACTATACCTACTAAAAGAAGCCGGAGGTATACATCTCAAATGCACACTAGCCAACCTCCAACTTGAAGCAACCGAACTTGAAACCCAATGGATATCCAAAGCAACAAACCTCCTACCCCACTTAGACTCCAAATTATCCTTCAGATTACTGCACAAACTTCTTCTTCTGAATATATACAAAATCAAACATCTCACCCTCCCGAATGGCACCGCCCTAATGTCACATATTGATTTCAAATTATATTACAAAGTTCCTACCAAATTAGAACGTAGTGCACTCAATATCGCCCAAAAACTGTTCTGTGAAACCAATTGCACCTCAGACTGCGATCATCCATGCAACACCCACCTACCAACTCAGGATTGCAGCTGTGCGAGCAGTGAGCAGAAACCGATGAGCAGTGAGCAGACTTTTCTGCTCATTGAGCAGATTTTTAATGACTATTTTAACATTTGGAAGTCATCAAAGTGTATCCAAATTTTGAAAAAAAAGATAAAGAAGTGGTGTGCAATTCCGTGGAATGTCCTAAACCTGTGGAAATGGAGGTCAAAATCATCTTGATAATAGTGTTGCATACAGAAATTTAGTACCTCGTGGCACCGGCTAGTAGTTCAGGTCATTTGGAAATTGTAATGGAAGGACCAAATTAGGGCTGACGTCATCAATCAGCCGAGATTTTTAGTTTAGGGTCTAGGGTTGCGAGGCGTGCTCTCTTGTATTGGCCACGCTGCCGGAGGTGTATCTCCGACATTGTGTGCTGCTGCTACTTTGTGCCATCAATACGCTGACTGAGGGCATATTTTCTTGGAGAGGACACCAGACTGAAATATGAACACGGAGACAATCAAGTGTTTGTTTTGCCGTGTTTAGCACTTGGTATCTAGTGTTGGATGTGGTAGAGTGTAACGATGATCAAGAACAGTGAGGGCGTGGGTTGTGGTGTAAGATTGGGAATGTGTGAACTTTATGTGGAGTTCTAAGATGAGGTGATTTGGACAAAGGTAAGTGAAATATTTTGCTTTCTGCTCATTTGTGAATGTTCATTTGAGTTCCGAGTTTGTTTACTTGGAATTTTGTCCGGTGGACAGGTCCGCAATGGATGCAAGTTATGGAGTCCGTATCGTCGGCTTACAACAAGTCGGCTTGATCCATGTAAGCAATCGGACGTAGATAGAAATAGCTGAATTGTCGAGAAGATTCATTGTCACCTCACAATCAATTGAAATGTGAACGAGTATTGTTTGGGGAGAGTAATCTAAAAAATAGAGGTAGAAATCTGATGTACATGCATAAGATGGGAGGATCGACGTAAGGAATTATTTATGGTACTCAAGAATAAATGCTATGGTAAGGTAGCTGTCAGCCACATTCCTGTCAGTCGCCCTCGAAGCATGCACCGAGGTGACAGCCACCTCTCCCATGCTAATCTCCGACATGTCAATGTTGCACATATGGCGTACCAAAGGCTGGTCAATAGCATGTGCCGGCTTTCAGTATAATGGAGCTTGTCGTTAAAATAATCTAACTACCTAGCAGAGGTTGCTAGACTATTATGTAGTATTGTGGAGTAGGATTCATTCACTAGGGATTCAATTACAAATGGACAATGGATTCTATGAGACCATAATATGCAATTGTCATATGAATTTAGTAATTACAAAGAAAAATTCACCGGTATTCTTATAAACAATTATAATTGATTACAAATCCATATCATCAATCATTGTCTCTAACACACAACATACAAAATTATCACTCTATTTGGGTCAGCTCCTTCCCGTGGACTGCCATTGATATCATTGATTTTTCTCAATTTGTACCCAAATTCAATAGCCATGACCTCCATAGTTGTAGATGTGTAAAGTTTCAAGACCAAATGCATACATTCAAATCACTTTTATTTACAATTTGATCTTTTCACACTTAATGGAGTATTAGACTTCATTATCTCTTCATAACCATTTTCATTTGTCTAAACATGCTAATTCTTGGACCAAGTAGGTAATCAACCATTTTGAAATTTTCCATTGACTACATAGCCCCCTTTTTAAAGTATTGATGTCCTCATCAATACACTTAAATTTTCCTTATTTTGTTAGTAATCAAGTTTGAAATCAACATGCAATATTTTGAGATTATGATGTAGAACTTGAGTGTACAATTCCAAGCTGTAATTTTTCTTTGTTTGTAGATTGTTGACATTGGAATTTTAAGATCTTTATTCAAGGTTATCCAGAAGTATTCCAAAAATGTATATCACGTCCATCATCTTGGCATATTTCACTTTAAATTTAGACGTCACTGATAATGGAATCAATATATTGTACAGCTTCCAATGTTAATACCACTTTTTTTTAAATTTATAAATTATCCGATTTTTCCTTTATGTTAAAAATTCTCTTTTTTTTTTTTTTCTATTTTTTTCTTTTTTTTTTTCCTAATAGTGAAAAATGAGTATGTCTTCTTCTTAATATGGTCATTGTTTCATCAAGTTACTTCATCACAATTACAACCATATTTGTTTTGATCCTCCAGGGTCCCATATCATTATTTTTATAGATTCTTTCATAAATGAATGAGATGGTGTATCAACTCCCCTTTGACAATGAACTTTCAACATGATCTTCAAATTTATTTTCAAACACATTCCATTTTGAGATGACATTCTTTCATTCAAATGTACCATCTTTACTTGGGATGTTCCGAACTCTTTCTTTTGAAGCATATTGAGAACAATTAGAATATAATCACATTGAACACAATGTTGAGTTTCTATGAAGTTGAGTTTATTATATTTTGCATAAAATTGATTTTTAGCAAATTCATTGTTTTCTCTTGACTTAGTACTGTTGGTATTTGGAATTTTAATTTGGAAAGAAAGACTGATGTTTTCCATGGTAATTTTCTCAATCCCTTTTAAATGTTGCTTACTTTGATTAGGTTGACTTTCTTTTCTTATTTGAAAGTCATTTTGTAAATATTCATTTAAGGATTTCACATCTGCTTCTTCTTTTATATCCTTTGATAACTCATTTTGAAGTGCATCATTCATCATACACAAATTACATGTGGATTCTTGGATTGAAACATCTTGGTCTTCCAATGATGACAAATGCTCCATTGTGAAATTATTTTGTTTTTGACTAAGATCTTCAATTAAACCAAGCAATCTTGCATTCTCTATTTTTAACTTTTCATTTTCATCTTCTTGCACAAAAAGCTCTTCTTCTTTAGACAACAACAAGACATCCAAATCTTCATTTTGCTTAACCATGTCTTCATTAAATCTATACATGTTGAATAGTTTGTCTTTAAGTATGTTATTTGAAGCATCAAATTTACTTTTCATTTTTTGCAAAGATATTTGAAATTCTTCATGTAACTCAATTTTGATATTCTCATTCAATTTTTCCTTTTCAAGTTTTTGACTCTCCATTTCATGATTCAAATTTGCTAGTGAAGAATTCAATGTGCTCATAGAAGACTTCATTTTTTCAATTTCAATGGTCAAACTTGCATTTTCTTTGAGTAATTCATGTAGTCTATTTTTGTTATTTACATCATCAATAATCCGATTTTGATAATCCATAATTATAAATTCATGACGTTGACGTTGCTCATCAAAAGTAGATTTTTCATAAATGAGTAATTGTAATTGAACATTCACTTCATTCAATTGGTAATACAAATGATTCTTATTGAATTTTAATACTTCTATCTCCTTCAATAAAGATGTAACTCTTTTTTCAAGACTTTTTGTATAGTTGTCATGTTCAAAGTTTGTACACAAAAATTGCCTATTACACCAATTGTCTTGATGAAATGCCATTTAAAAAAAAAAACTAAGAGATATCTTAAATATACTTTTGCCTTCTTTTGTTGTAAATCTAATTTAAAATTTCCATCTTAAACCTTCCATTGTTTGCAATAAAAATCCCGAGGCAAGCGGCGCCAAAATGTTGTTAAAATAATCTAACTACCTAGCAGAGGTTGCTAGACTATTATGTAGTATTGTGGAGTAGGATTCATTCACTAGGGATTCAATTACAAATGGACAATGGATTCTATGAGACCATAATATGCAATTGTCATATGAATTTAGTAATTACAAAGAAAAATTCACCGGTATTCTTATAAACAATTATAATTGATTACAAATCCATATCATCAATCATTGTCTCTAACACACAACATACAAAATTATCACTCTATTTGGGTCAGCTCCTTCCCGTGGACTGCCATTGATATCATTGATTTTTCTCAATTTGTACCCAAATTCAATAGCCATGACCTCCATAGTTGTAGATGTGTAAAGTTTCAAGACCAAATGCATACATTCAAATCACTTTTATTTACAATTTGATCTTTTCACACTTAATGGAGTATTAGACTTCATTATCTCTTCATAACCATTTTCATTTGTCTAAACATGCTAATTCTTGGACCAAGTAGGTAATCAACCATTTTGAAATTTTCCATTGACTACAGAGCTGCTGTCGCGGCTCTCATTATCTGGTCAAGGCTGAAAACTTGACTCTGGATTACAGTCAGCACGATTTGCGGGACTCATCGGTCTGCATTGTTTATGTTGGGAATCCAGCATTACTAGTTGTGCTCGATTTTGTACTGGACTTCATCACATTTCTCGTGTACTTAGTTAATCGAAATTTGAGAGAGGTGTGTATTCGCAAGCGCATTTGCTGCTCGACATAGAACATGTTAGAACTGAAGTGAGCGCAGTAAGGATCTTGTGATGGACAGTCGGTTGTCGACGTAGGTCGTAGAACCTTTTTTCTCGCACTTGAGATACCGGATGGTTAATTGACGATGTGTTTGTAGCAGTCCGGTTCACTTAGAAGCTCGGTTTGTATTTGCAGGTACTTATGCTGACAATGGGGGAGAGGACATTGACATGCACAGCTTGCGGGGAAGAAATAGAAAGTTTGGACGACTTGGATTTTCATGCGGAACTCGACGTTGTAATGTGTGCGATATGCGTGGCATTTCTGGAGCATCGGATTGAGAGGAGCAACGACGTTTAGAAGCATGTAAGGTGGTCAGGTTCGAGTTCGATTAATTGTGAGGTGCTTCTGATTTGGAATTGGTTCTGTGTAGGCTAAGGATGTCGATACGTGCTATTGGTGTGGAAAGACAGACGATCTCATCACGTGCAGTTGCTGCGAATTATGTTGGTGCGCGACGTGCATCGTTCGTAATTATGGTGACGACCTAATCGAAGAAGTGATAGCGGCCGGAGACATCTGCTGGACTTGTTTCGTATGCTTTCCTGAACATATGCATGGTTTGCTAGATGAGGCGGCATTTCAGAAGGGATATATTACGCTTGAACAAACAGATATTAGTACGTCATGAAGCTTTGAAAGAAGGTGATAAAGCTATGTGAATTGAATGTAGACAATGTGGTTGACGACTCTAAGCAATGAAAATGACTGGTAATGCTTGAGTACGAATTAGATGATCTGAATGTTTTGTGATTCGTGTATAGAGGGCGGTTAAAACATGATCGGGAACTTGTTGGAAATTTGGAATGCAATGAGACATTAACACATGAATGCTTGTTTTTTATATGGTGATGATGTTAAAATTACATGTCTAGTGCTGATGTCTAAATTACTTCCAGCGCTGCCTCGTTTGACAATGCTAGAATGATACGATTTATGACATCGAGTGCATGCTTCTCAACTTCCTTGTGCAGTGCCTTTCTTGTAGAAATAGAGAGTTTAGACCTTCTTTGCAGCAATGGTAGTAGTGCGCTGTCACACGAAAAAGGTGAGTTTAATAACACTAAAACTGGATACATTCGGATTCTTTAGTCTCAAGCAATGTAGTATGAACTGCAGTATAAGATAAGAAAAAACACATAATACTGAATAGTAAACTCAAAAAAAACATGCTCAGGAGTCAGACTCCGAGGCGCTCAAGTCCAAGTAACGCTTCACCCCCGGATGATAACGAGGCCACCGCGGAACAATATCCGGAGAGGAGTCTGAGGAAACTATGGCGTAAGCCTCTGCTAAGCCTTCTGCGTACGAGGGAAGATTAAAAGATACTGGAGGACTGATTTGAAGCGAGGAGAGTCTATCAAAGACACTCACTAAACTGCACAAAAAAGCACACAAGATGATTAGATTAATGAAAGAAGCACTTATCAAATTCAAAAATCAATCACGCAGGTTGAGTCGCACTCACAAAATCCATCGCGATGTTCGGCCGGATTGGAGAGTCGCCGCCATTGCCTGCGTTTGATGCAATCGGTGTGTTTGGTGGTGGCAGCGCTTGGACGGTGAGTGGTAATAGAACCCTCGTATAAATCTCGCGGTCCCCCTCCAGAGCGA
This sequence comes from Bryum argenteum, assembly GCA_037043015.1. Classification (NCBI taxonomy): domain Eukaryota; kingdom Viridiplantae; phylum Streptophyta; class Bryopsida; order Bryales; family Bryaceae; genus Bryum; species Bryum argenteum. The sequence continues at coordinate 4,010,027 of CM073324.1, forward strand.
GAATGTTGCGGTTGAGAGATCACACGTCAGATCTTGATGCGCTGCTGGTCGGATAAGAGTCAAAGTTAGTTTCATTCAATAAATTCAATGACTAATTCCGAATAAGAAAGAAGCAAATTTACATTAGAATTAGCAACCGATCACTAACCCGTCGAAGCTGCAAAGTCTAGTACTAAGCCACGCTCAGGACACATTCCATAAATCAGGGGCTTGAAGAAAAGCTCAGTGCGTTGTTTCGGACCCCGCCATGGCTTGCCATCCGACTTCCTCCGAAGAATACTCTGCTCGTCGATGGCGTTGAAGAGCATGTCTTGCTTGTTCAGGTCAAGGGCTGGTGTGAATGGATTGAGTTTGATGTCGAGCTGGATAGGCTGACGACGACAAGTAGATGGCAGCGCCCGCACCATAACGACGGCTTTGGAGATATAGGTCTGCACATCATATAAAATCAAAAGATATGATTTAGTACTAACAAACCGAAAGCAATTAATAATAAAAAGTCAATCATCTCTTTAATACAAACTTGTAACAAGAATTCCTATTGCTCGCAAATGTGCAATAGGGCTGGCAGTGCCAAATGAAGTGTCAAAGCCGGCAAGAGAACGGAAGTCTTGGTGCCCTTGATTGCTCATTGCCACAAAAATATTTGAATCAAGTCACCAAGGTGGGACTCGAGAGTTCTCGGAGAGAGCGGCACTTCCCCTTTCAATGACCAAAGGTCGAACCACGCGTGATGCCGCACCCAAAGCTGTTGATGGAACCGGGTGACCACACCGCAGCGCACACCGCAGCCCACACCGCAACCTACACCGCAGCCTACACCGCAGCTCACACCGCTGCCGACACCGCAGCCCACACCGCAGCCCACGGCGCCTTCAACGACGACAATCATGCGCTCCTTGCGTAAGCATCGGAAAAAACTGAGAAATCGCGGCCGCGACGGCGACAAGGGTCGCCGGGCTTGTGGTCATGCGAGCTACACCCGACGGATCGAGAGGCTTCAAAAATGTATGCTCATACCTTTCAAGGCACGGCCGGGGTTTTATAAAGAACGGCCGACAGAGCTACTTCACCGCCGCCACCGGCAGAGGGACACAGCGAGGTGGAGTATCGGTTATCACGAATTGGAGGGGCTACAATCAGGCCTCTTGATAACATTCAAGGCACGGCCGGGGCATCAACGTTCAAAACGGCCTGTTGATATCATTCAAGGCTATCGGGATTTTCATGCTGCCATGGCTGTCGAGGCGTCAGCTGATGAGACTCAAGCTGCCGAAGCTTCAACTCCGACGAACTGAAGGGGGTGGAGAACACCAAGCGATTCACGAGGCATGCCAGCACGGGGCTTGTGAGGGGCTTGCCCGGCCAAGCCACGCAACAACGCCGACGCCGGCGGGGGCGGTACCAAGGTGGTGCGTCGGGCAACAATTACGCTTAAGGCGGTTGGGTCTTGAGCTGCCGGGCTGCCGGGCTCCAAGTCGCTGTCCTCCAAGACCTGCCGGGGCTGGCGGTGCTGCACCCCCGATGGAATGGTGGAGCTTCAGCCTGCGGATTCTCCTCGAAACATTGCAAGGCTTCAGCGAGGATTTTCGGTACTGCCATGCCAACAACGCCACCCGCAGAGGGTCATAGTGCGGATGTTCATCCCAAACAATGCACGGGCTGCCGGATCGTAAAGGCTGCCGGGGCTTCAAGGTTCTTTGAGGCCCAGGGGCTTCAAAGGTTGCTGCCGCGTCGCCGGGGCCGAATCTTGACGGGAGTAAACCTCCGTTGGATTTCGAGGTGCATCGGGAAACCTATTCTCTGTCCAGGCACTGCCGGATCTTCCAGAGGGAATACCGGCACTACAACGACAACGCCGCCACCGGCATAGGGCTGCAGCGAGGTGGTTCTCAATCACCACAAACGAGGGCAGGTTGCCGGGGCTTCAGGGCTGCCGGAGCTGGCGAAGGTTCAAGGAATTCCCGGCAAGTTCTAAGACGAGACCCAGCAAATTCCAATAGGAGCCCAGGTTCCACCAATTCTTGAATATTGTTTCAGTACAATGACTAACACATTCATCACAGAAATAAAAAGCTAACTCTTTGAGGAACTTACCGATCGTGCAGGGTTCAATGGGCTGCATAGAGGAAGCGAGTTGAGGATGTTCCACTCGAGCGCAATCTTGAGGTTGAAGTTCGATGTGAACGCCTCGATCTTCTTACGCACGGCATACGAATCCGGATAAAATATTACAATCGCCCCGTCGTCATGCAGGTACCTGTACGCAAATTCGGCAATTGTCTTCAAAAATGTTTCTTGATCAGAATTCCAACGGGGAATCTGGTGCTCGGGATCGGAGACTCCTGGAACACGTAGACCATCTGGGTACTCCGCTAGCATCAAATCTATGCCAGGCCGACCGACTTCGGGGACGCCTTCGAAGTACAAGCGGCGACCTACGGAAACCTGCCATTCAAAGATATCAGTGGACGTTGCTACCGTGTGAGCGTTGAGCGTTGAGCGGTGAGCGGTGAGCGGTAAGGTTTTGAATTTTTAGTGGGGAGTTTGTATTTTAGCAAAAAAATTTCTAAAAATAGTTTTTTCAAAAAAATTTGAGAATAATTTTCGAATATTCTCAAGAATATTTGAATATTCTAGACTTATAACCGTGGATTTAGTGACCCAAACCCGTGGAAATAAGGCTGAAATTCCCTGAATTTTGTGAGACTTGAGCGGCAAAACTCGACAGCAAATCACAAATTTTTAAATGTTAAGAGGTTTCTAAGGTAATATTTCTAAGTGAGTAGTACTTTGAGTTAGACAAATTGGCAAGGTTTCTTTGTACATGTATGTAATGGTATAATAAGTTTTAGTAAGATTTGAAAAAATATCACATGTAGTGTGGAGCACCCAATCGTAATAGTAACATATAGCGTACGTAGATGAGGAGATATAAGGCATTATAATCAGAGCATGGTCTAGGATTCCTCCCTCCGAATCTTCTTCACCTCATTGAAACTAAGAGTGGCGCGTGGATGAAGAGGGTCGCATCCGGATCAAATTTGCAAACCAATACCGTGATGTAGTATAGGTGCTTGCAAGGTCGGTATGGATCTCTCCGTCCTAACGAAGAGATTGTTTTCTTGAACACGGGCATGAGCAATCCGGGAATTTACTAATTGATAGTCTATAAAGCGCATCCGAATCCGACTCCAAGTCTACGATACACCCAAAACCTGGTCGGGATCATGGTTACCTTTAATTTTGGCCCGCATTGAGGTGGCGGACTCAATATTCTTCATGTGCTTTGAAGTCATCGCCGCAATGCGTTTCATGTTCTTCGATCTTCTTGACCTCGGGAACACGTCCGGCTTCTCCGGGACAAGAATATGGGACAAGTTTCTTGGTGGGGCAGCATTATTGAAAGTACGGTTCGGTAGGAAGTCTGTTCTTTTTGTGGTAGTCGAAAGCCCGCATTCTCCAACGCCTCCATTTCATCTCGTGTGAGGTTAGTCCCTATCTTAATGAGGCCATATTGAAGGAATAGGGGTCTATCCTCGCTTTGAGAGAATGGCTCAATCCACTTGCGACGATGACCCTTCACACACTGTCAATATCATCCGCACAAAAAAAAAGAATCGATCAATTTTTCTTGGCCCCTCTTTGGGCGTTGCCATACTCCGGTGTAAGTTGGAGCTGCGGTCGCCTTCCCCTTCTGAATAATTCGTGAGTCACATCTTTTTTTACTCTTTCGCATGATACCCCAACAAGCCTTGGCAGAATTCTCCCTCAAACGGGCAATGTGCCACAACCTTTCGTCAACTTTAGTCTCCTGAACAGCGGTCACACGTTCAATACTAGGTCCAGCAAAAGTGGATGGAAATGTCGGTGGCTCCTCAACTTCATCCTCTTCATGGATAGTACTCAGATTTTCAGCCAAGGCTCGGGTAACCCTTCTCCCAATTCGGGGACGTGAGTAGCTCACGGTGTCAGGTCTGTGCGTTTCATCATCAGCTCCAATCGGAACATCAGCCTTACGTTTCTTGGATCCGAACACCTCGGCCCCCTCAAGGTGGGCGTCTCGGGTACAAATCTTCTCAGCTCCTGGATAGTCAGACACTGCCTTTGTGAGGCCTGATGGATCGCCAGTTCGTGAAGCTTTATGGGCAAGACGAAGTACCAGTTCTTCAGATGTTGGTCCACTACCACCCTTGCCACCTCCGTTGAAGTCGTGGTAACCGACAACTTGGAGGAAAGCACGAACATAATCATCAAACCGCAACGCGTCAAGTCCCCACCCTTGTTGCGGACGCTTGCAACCATTTGTTATGGATAGATTCCGCAAGGTTACATGAAGGCATCTCCATGACTCTTACGCCGAATATTTATTTTCTGTAATGTGCAAAGACATTTAACTTAGTAACAAAAAAACTTGGTCAAGATATCCGAGTTGTTAGACTTTCGTCACCGAAAGGCTGATCTAAAAATAGATTTTTAAAAGTTTAAATATTTTAAAATGTTATTCGATGAATCGTAAAAATAAATACTCTATGATAAAAAAGTAAATAAAATTTGCGGATTTCCATGACATAAACGCACGTGAACATAATTGTATAGTGGCTGCGGACTCACTAGTTCCATGAAGCCACCCCATTGTCTGTATCGGAAGTGCCAGAATGCCAGCCAGTGTTCAAGGTGACCTAATCCAACTTCCGAGGTGGCCTGCGCCGACGCCCACCACGCTCGGATCGCCCAGTATCTTGTCTCCGCCTCAGCCATGGTGCGTGCATCCTTGTATTGCTTACAAAGATGTCGATGTTGATCTTGCAGCTCGTGCACGATGTATTGTTTGGTGTGTTTCTCTAGGGATTGCGTCCAATGGAAGTAGCAAGTTCGTTCGCGGCCTTCCATAGGGACTTTAGGGTCACGGAGCCGTAAATGATCCGCACGGCGTTCGGTTGGCTTGCGACTTTGTCGGCCATGAACCCTTGAAAGCTGGGGCGCTTCCACCCCGTTCGCCCATAGCGTGGTTTAGGTTCTTCCGGAAGATGATTTGAGCGTCTCCGTCTTGATTTGGAAATCACGACATGCAATAGTTAGAATGCGGCGATTTTTGAGTCATAAACGTGGCACGCCATGGTGGTCGATTCTTGACACGCTTGACGCGTGGTCGAACATTAACCACGCGTGGGGCAAGTCGCCTCCCGGATCGCATACGACGAACAAGGTCAACACCGCTTCGGGGCCGACCTCGGACATCTTGAAAATGAAAACTTTGTCACCTTCATCTCCTTGGCCGGGAACTGGTTACGTTGGATGTAAGCCCGATTCTTTGAGGCCTCGAAGTTTGGTGATCCCATCGAGGACACCGTATCTGCGCAAGTGCTTAAAAGTGGTAATACGATTACGATTTGGGAGAGTTCAACTCTTTACATTGATCGAAGATAGGTTCTAGCTCCCGGAGGGTGAGCTTGGAGGTTACAGGTCACCTTCTTCACGGAGAAGTAAGTTTCGAGTAAGTCCTTGCTAGCCTCCATGACTATTTTGGACGTTGTAGCTTGTGGGTTACGTTCTACGTGCTCCTCTATTAACTCATCAATTATTTTACGTGCACATCTGTAATCTCCGACTTTGACAGGATGTTCGTGGGTACCGATATGCACACACGCCCGCTCTTGACTCTCATCTCCAAATATGTAGAATATTTTAGAAGGGCATACAGCAACACAAACGGGAGGTTCTTTGCAGATCTTACGGACTAGTGTTGAGGAAGGAGGGGGCGCGTGGCCGATCGGGAAGGGGTCCTTAGTAAAGCCCTCGAACTCCACCTCATTCACCTCTGCTCTGCGGTCAGGCCGTAGTAAGTAGCCGCAATTCCCATTGTGGCATTGAAGATGACCAACACAATTAGAGTAGCGGAAAGACAAACCGAGGTTGTTACTAATGTTAGTAGTCATTGTCCTGGTCCACACATGACCGTCGTATCTTTTGTCCATCCCTTCCATAGATTTGGCTACCTTGTGCGAGTGGTTGGTACAACGGGAGGGAGAACATAGAGGACATCACCGTTGAAAGTGGGAGGCGGGGAAAGAGACGTTGTGAGTACGAATGGAATGGAAATCTTTTTTTGAGGATAGTTTTGTTGCGAGACATACTACCAAGTCTACGAAGAGACGAAAGAATGTTTTTGGTTTTTACGACTTTGGACGCGGGAAGAGGAACGGGGGTGGTTTCTGCATTGCGTTCGAGAACAGACGAGGGTGGATGCGGATTCGATGATAGTCGACGGGGATCGCATGGACGCTTTTCTTTCATCGTCGGATGAATCGAAATATCGATTCGGACTTGAGTCCGGGTTTCGACCTTGACACGAGCAAGAAGCTGGAACAAGCTGTGGAGATGGTAGAAGAACTACGAGGAGTGAGGAGGACGGTGGAGGCGTTCATGACAGATTCGTGTGTCATGCGAGCGATCGATCTTGTCATTTGTAGCTTATATATTCTACAACAATTCTTGTCTAGGTCGATTTGGTTCGACAAGCACAGAAATCTTGGACAAGATTAGTGTTTGGATCCATGACATGTTTCTCTAACCAAAGAGATGACTCATCAAAACCGAAACGAATTGCTAGCCAAGACGGAGTGACTTGACCACTCCGTCCACCCCGGAGGAATGCGGATGGGAGGACTTAAGTCTTGGACCTAATGGCAATGACGTACGCGCGGGAGGTAAGGGAGTAGAGGATGCCATGATAGGCGTAGGGGAAGAAGACAACATCAACAAGTGTGCGGAGAAAGAGAGTCTCAGTGCGTTTCGGATGTTCAAATATGAGACATTGGTGTACGGTGTTTGCGTACGTATTGAATACATATCAAACGTTATTTCTTATAATAAAAAGTCCAGATATCGGATACTCTTAATCGTGAGCATGATGATTTTAAAGCACTTTACTTAAAATACTTAAATAATATGAACTGAGAAAACTGCATTAAGTACAAACGATTAAAAATATTGGATTCCACGATTAAAAAAGTATGGGTAGACGGTAAAGTGGCGGCGGCGGTCATTGTCGAGGTTTAGTTGGATAATAGATGCGGTCGAGGAAGTTAGCTTATTTTGAATTGTCGACACCATGATGGCGGGAATTAGGGAATACGCGTTGGGTGATTAGGGTATCGTAGCCGCATGGAGCAACTTATATAATGGAGTTGAGAATTAGGGTTCGACAACTTCATATGCATAGAGAAGTTTTGGACTCGGTATGTGAGACGAGTGATAAGTTATCTCATTGCGGCAAACATGGATGAAATCGCTAGCGGTAGTGATAGAGGAAAGGAAATAGGTCGGAGAAAGAAGAAGCGGAGGGTGGTACGAAGTTCACTAACTCTAAAGCACGAGGCGTAGTGCTATGCGGAAGCGTGATGAAAGAAGCTCAGCGGCGATGATCGGGAGCGAGGCGGCACGACGATTTCTCGATCGGCGATGATGTGCTACCGCCATTCGGGCGGACTATCAAGATGCGCTCGCTCAACCTCGGCTTGGTGTTCCGAGAGTGTGGGGACGGACGAAGGTGAAGAAGAGGAGGGCGATGGGCGTAGCGAGCGATTCAAGACGTCTCGATACTCTTTGCGTGGATGGGCATGACGATGGAGGTGTGGAATCTACGCATGAGGTACTAAAGTTTTCTATGATACAATTATGTAAATATTTGTAAAGGTCAACATATTCCTAAATACATATATGGATTAATTACAAAATGGGTTTTCGAGGATTGTGTAGGATTGGAAGAGGTAGACGATGGATCGGGAGATGAAGTAGCATCTTTTGAAGAGAAGAGAGTCACTCAAATCGGTGAGGGAGTCAAGCCACTTGTCGGCGGGGACACACGATGTATGAGGTAGCGGATGGTTTTGAGACAAGCGTCGAAGAAGTAGAGGAGGTACATGATAAACCTTACTTCTTGGTTTTCTTTGGGAGGACGTAGGGTCAAGTTAAGTATACGATCAACGAGAGTTCTTTCTTGATATAGCGTAGTTCAATTTTGACATGATATAGATACTTGATATATAAGGACATAGGGTGAGTAATATATGTCGTAGACTCGCAAATAATACGTAACAAGCGTAATTCAAATTCACATAACTTGCGTATTCAAATGTATGAGAGATGGATGCAAATATTAGGACTTTACGGAAAAATATTAACGAGTGTCATGATCTCTTGGTGTCATACATTTTATTCATATTTATATTAAGTGTACAACCTAAGTGCGGTAATAAAAATACGATACATTGTGTTTATGAATTCATTGGAGACATAGTGTTGTACTAGAAAATTTAATGATGAGGTATTGTCCCAAGGTTATCCGCCCCATGTCCGTCCCCATCGTATCCGCCCGATGTCCGTCTTGATGGTATACGCCCGATGTCCGTCTTGGTGGTATCCGCCCATTGACCATCCCCATGATATCCGCACGATGATCGTCCCCATGTTATCTGCCCTATGGTATCCGCCCGACGTCCGTCCACATGGTATCCGCCACATGTCCTTCCGAATATATCGCCCGATGCGGGTCCCCATCGTATCTCGAACGATGTCCGTCCCCATGGTAACCGCTCGATGTCGGATCTTCCATGGTATCCGCCCGATGTCCGCTATTCGATGGTACCGCCCGATGTCCGATGAGGCCATGGTACCCGCCCGATGTCGATGAGGCCATGGTACCCGCCCGAACATCATGCTTCCCCCGCCGAGCAGTGCCACGCCAGCTTCGATGATTTCTGCGAGGTCGCATTCGCGATCCATGAGACTTCTCATGGCGGTGTTGTTTGGCGTAGCTATGGCGACCCTCGGTCCCCATACATCGCCGCCATTGCTAGAACCTTGCATTAAATTGTTCCGGCCCGATTCGGTTGGGTACGCGAGTTATTAATGACTCGGCGAGGATTATATTTCTAGAAAGTGTCGGGTAGTTGAGAAAAAGCCTTGGAGGAGAAATTGTCCCACTCATAATAGAATCCGACTTTGTCGAGAGAGGTAGCTATATTTAACAATAGCAATTGAGTGGACGTCATCAATCACGATAAGAACAATGAACGTTCGGGGCCTCTCTTCTTTCCCTCGAAGTGAGGGTGTTTCATCAATTTCGATTAGGGTTGGAGGAAGGAGGTGCGAGAGCGAGAAGTGCGAGAGAGGAATGGCGCGAATGCGTGAACAAGATGAAGTAACGAATCGGCTAGAAGAAGAGCACGTCGAGTTGGATCGGAAAATGTGAGTACGCAATCGTCGAGTCCAGGTTGTTCGCGGAGTTTTACACGGAGTATTACGGATCACATAGTTGTCCATCAAAACGAGATGCAATCAAAACGCGGGCGAATTGGAAGCTTTCTACTTCAACCGCTTGAAGGTGAGTATGGAAATCTAGAATCCTTGAAATTGGGTCATCATTGGCTGGCTTGACTTGAGCTTAGAAGTCTTTGGGTCGCATTGGACCTTTTTGCATGAATCGGTTTGCTCCAGGATGATGATCGAGCTGGTAGCAGAGCTTAGATGGTCGGATGTGAAATGAGTGGGAGGGGTGCATGAATTGAATGTTATGTGAGAGTGCCCTCCTGATGTTTTTCGGGCGAAGTCAAGCTCTGTTCTTGCCAATGGTTGATTGAATTTGAGCCCTCGAGGCAGTTGTTGGCACGATGGCACGCCCAGGAGCACGTCTCAGTAGAGCTGGCTTGACTTCGAGCCTCTCGGGATGCAGCATGTGGAACCAAGGCTGAGCCCTTGAATCCTCTCAGTTATGCTTGCTCGGACTTGAGCCCCCGGGGGAAGCAGATGTTGGCACGAAGGGGCCTGCTTTGTGAGCTTGCTTGGTCCTGGTGATGGCTTTTGCGGGGAAGTGGATTTGCCTGCCCGACCTTTCGTCCACGCAAGGCTGGGGGAGGCTAGCTCGTTTGTGATTTTTGTTATTGTTTTTTGGCACTTTTGTGAAGTTTGTGCAAAGACCTTTGTGGGGGGTTGGTCGTTTTGGCTGAAGAGCCCCCGTGTTGTTCTTCTCGGGCAAAGTCAAGCCCTGTTGTTGAGATTGGTTGATGGAATTCGAGCCCCGGGGCGGCGGTATTGGCACGATGGCACGCCCGATACCACGTCGCTTGAGAGAGGCGGCTTGACTTGAGCCCCGGGATGCGGCATGTGGAACCAAAGCGCGAGCCCTTGAATCCTCTCGATTATGCTTGCTCGGACTTGAGCCCCGGGGGAAGCGGATGTTGGCACGAAGGGGGCCTTTGTGTGAGCTTGCTTGGTCTGCAGTGATGGCTTTTGCGGGGAAGTGGAGTTTGCGCCGACCTTTCGTCCACGCAAGGTGGGGGGAGGCTAGCTCGTTTGTGATTTTCGTTATTGTTTTTTGGCACTTTTGTGAAGTTTGTGCAGCACCTTTGACGGGGGGTTGGTCGTTTTGGCTGAAGAGCCCCCGTGTTGTTCTTCTCGGGCAAAGTCAAGCCGCGTTGTTGAGATTGGTTGATGGAATTCGAGCCCCGGCGGCGGTGTTGGCACGATGGCACGCCCGATACCACGTCTCGAGAGAGTGGCTTGACTTGAGCCTCTCGGGATGCGGCATGTGGAACCAAGGCCGAGCCCTTGAATCCTCTCGATTATGCTTGCTCGGACTTGAGCCCGGGGAAGCGGATGTTGGCACGAAGGGGCCTGCTTTGTGAGCTTGCTTGGTCACAGTGATGGCTTTTGCGGGAAGTGGGAGTTGCCGCCCGACCTCTCGTCCACGCAAGGTCGGGGAGGCTACCTCGTTTGTGATTTTCAATCTTTCAACATTTTCTTTTACTTGATTGAAAGTTAGTGAATTTCGGCTAAGTTGAGGCCTGATCTTGGTTTTCTTTGTGGAAGTAGTGCTTTGTTTTTTGTTTTTGGGGTTGAAGTGGAGCGTTGTTCTTGGTTTGCTTGGGTCAAGTGTAGCCATCATTTAATTTTTCTAGTTTGAAATTTCATACTCATTGTTCCATTACATATGACTATTTGGTATATGAAAGTTAATGTTCAATATTGGTGTTAAACATCGGGAAATTACTTACCTTTGATTTTTTGAGGTTTTGCAGGATCCGTTGAAGCGACAGAAAGTTCATCGTGAGGAGGATTCTGATGCTGAGAGCGATTTGTCAACTTTGAGAGATCATGTCATGGCTGTAGTAGAGTCTCGTCGTTTAGTGATACCTTTGTCTTCTGTACCCGAAACTCCTCCTCCGGCCTCCCCTGTCCATCTCACTTCACGTGTTGACGTTGATCGGGTTGCACGAGCGGTTAACATGCAAATTAACCAAAATGAGGCCAAAGCTAGACGTACTCACGCAAATGCATTAGCAAGAGTTACCCCAAGACGCTCTCCCCGTCTTGCCGCAAAATTGCGCTCAACTCAATTGTATTGTCTGATGATTTGATGACTTTATCATGAACTTAATTATAAAGTCGTTGTGTTTCTTATATCTTATCGCTTTGTTAACTTCACACATTCTTATTTTTTTGCGTGTTGTGTTGTACTTGGTTTCTATAATGCGGATGAACATAGCTCAAGTCCATACCGATGAAGATGACAATACCACCCCGCCTCTTCTTTCTTCCTCGCACGACCTCTCTCGTGCGTTAGAGATGAACACGATCGTGAATCTCTCCCAAATGATGGTAACCTTTGCGGTGGAGTCCCGGAAGATTGTCCTTCCGAAATTCACCGTCATCCTCAAGCGTTGCAAGAACATGATGATGGATGGACACTATTTCCGAAGATGAAGACACGCCGTTTGCTGGGAGTGTCAATGTTGGAATCGTCCATATGCCAACTCATCTTCAAGACAAAGATCCCGATTGGAGTGCAAATGAAATGAGAATGATTCACAAAAGTGACTCCATTGCGATCATTAACGAGGTTTCGATTCAAACACGTTAAAAAGTCTCGCATGCTAATTCCTTTGTGTCGTCTCGTATGCTATCCTAAGGTTCGTCCTATTTCGGAACAAGACGTGAGGAAGTTGGAGAATGAGTTCAACAAAGGCTATCGGGAGGGCGATCGGGTGATGTACGTTTCTCCCTTCGATAGGAAAGGGAGAGAAAGCAAGTTCTTGTGAAGATGCGGTGTGGACAAATCCTCGTGGAAAGCTGCAAATGAAGAGTTCGAGACGATGCTGAAGTCTGATCCTGATCTTCAACACCAGAGTGGCAAGTATTATTATGTGTACGAAGGTAACCACCGGGTTACCGCTTGGATGCGTCATATTGAAAGGTACCACAAGATGGATCCTTCTTGGTACATATCAGTTGACTGCATCGTTCTCGATGCTCGTGGAGAAAGCAATCTCCTCCTAGACGCCATGAACGACATAAATTGGTAAGTACTTGTCACATTCATTCTAATTATGTTCTTGTATATTCAACTATGATATATCTGATATCTGATATCGATGTGTAGGTCTACGGAACATGACCATGTTGAAGACGGTCTGTGTGCAAAATTACAACGCATGAGAAAATTTGGAAAACTGAAACTTGAGGACTTCAAGGACCTTATCTCCCCGGAGGATTACAGAATTTGCAAGAACGCCAAAGCTAAAAAAGAAACTTGGTATCCGGTTACACTTGACGTTTTCGTCAAATTCTTGTATGCGGTAGGTTTATGTTTATGTGCTATATCGTTATAATTTGCTTTCGATTTTTTGCACCTTTTAACTACGTTATAAATTATTTACAGAGGAGGTTAGCGAAAGCATCCGACGAGGCTGAAGCATCTTACTACGCCACTGTTCCGAAGGATAAACAAACAGGGCCGGGAGTTTGGAGTGCCATGGACAACGCCATTAAATCAGAAATTAAGTCCATTCGTGGCAAAAATTTCGACAAAATGGTCGCTGTCGCCAACAACAAACTTGGGAAAGTATTCCCAAAAGAGGTATTTTTCGCATTCTACTCAAATTCAATATAAGCCTAATCGTCTTTTTGACCTTTATCACATTCAAACTTTGTCAATCTCCTTCATGCTTGAGATATACTCTCATTACAAAGAATAACCACAAACCGGATATGACAATTGATCGTTTGCAAATGGTAGCCACCACGAACGTGCGCCGATTACACAGAGGAAAGTGGCCGCAATGGTGGAACTCATCCTCGAAGCTCGTCGATCTGTTCACTTTTCGGAGGACCGCCAATGAAAGATAAATCATTGCTTGCTTTCCTCCATCGCGCATCACTTTGGGCACAGGTAACTTAAATGTATTTTCCGTGTTTTCTATTTTACTGGCTTTACAATATTTTAATTTCTAACGAAAATTCTTCTTTTCCAGCTAGAGCAATCCCTTTCAACTGAATTGCAGAAACTAGCGGAAGATGACAATCTCAACATTCAATGGAATGATTCCGTCTTAAAACCATCCGAGTACGTTGAGAAGTGGAGGTTGCTTTTATGGGAGAAGGCATTTGGGAACTACCTTTCTCTTAATGCTAGCCCAAGGTTCATTAAAGGCTCCGATCTTCAAAGGATTGGTGGTGGCAAAGTTACAATAAAACGTCTTTTATTCCGGTATGTATATCTATTATGTTTTCAATGTAACATAATTTTTGTTTATCATTCAATTCTGTCATTCTAATTTCTTCCCTTGAATGTAGGTACTTGAAACAAGAGCTTCTTGCGAAAGGAGCACTAGCTTCTTGGTCCATTCCCGTCGAGTTCGATGACGTCTCAGTCGCCAACGATCCCTCCACCTTCTTCTCCAGTGACCAACAGAGGCGGTTTACCACAACACAATTACTGACTGGTGGTTGGTTCCTTGAGTGCCAGGATAACTTCGTTCATAAGGAGGAGAAGCATCTTATTCGAAACCTCGGTACAAGCGCTGCTGGCACCGCACCTATGGAGATAGACAACGATGACGACGACGAGGACCTCTCCATTTTGCCAGCCGCACCTGCCCTTCTCTCTTCACCTCCTTCTGCTCAACCGCTCAAACGTCGGGCCAACAAAAAACGACGCAACGTCGTAGCGGAGCTGTAGTAGATCTTCAAGAAGAATCGAAGAAATTCCTCCCCGCAATGCAGACATCCAAGGTCCGGAAGAAGGCTGATTTGACTCGGGCATCGGATGGTGCGACCAACAATGCACGAGACGCGGTCGACAATTGACTCGACTTTCTGCGGGCGCTCTTACAAATGCAGGTCTCCTCCTCAATCACATCACGGCCGATCACAACTCCGGAAAGAAGTTCGCTTCACTCCCATTTCTTGAACCGAAGCATGTTGCTGAGTGTTTGTCGTCTGAGATTACAATTTCTCTTCCAATGTACTTGGAAAAAGGGGACATCGGAGCTTCTGTTCAAAAGGCAGCTCATGAAACCAAGGATTGGGACACACAAGTCATGGACATCATCAACCACATCAGAAAGGTATTGTGTCTTAATTCTTTTCTTACATTTTTTTATTTCTTAAATTTTGATGGGAACAGATCGCTTACAACATGTGTCATTTTCTGTGATTTCCAAAGATTGGAAAAGACAGGAAGTACCCATGCAAGGAGATGGGTACGAAACACCCCCATCCCGGCATTGATCTCCTCTACGCAGACGTTCCCGAGAACTTACCCGTACGACGTGTCGCCCGCGAAATCCCGTCATGGAACAAGCGTGAAAAGCTACTTGAGAGTGTGTTCTTTTTGCTTTCTACAACTTGACAGACGAGGGTGCGATACTTGTTATGCATCCCAAGGACCGTCGAGTCGAGAAAGCTCTGGATGCCGAGTCGAAGGCTTTCGATTTCCGAATGGTGCGAGATTGGTGGGGATATAATCCCATGCCAATGGCCTCAACAAACCCACACGTGAAAACGGTATGGTCTTTATTATTCTGCATTAAAATCATCGTCTATGATTATTTACAACGTTTCTTTAAATCTCTCTCATCTATTGAATTTTGCAGACACACAACTTCCACATTAAAGTTTTTGTTCGGAAGTCATTTGCCACGAGATTCTCCATAAGACAAGTTGCGAAAGAGTACGCAGGTGTGCCTATTCTTCCCGACGAGGAAGACCATGTTTTCAATTTTGCGAGCAATGACTCCATTCGTAAGAAGGAAGATGGTACTCCGTGGCGCGTGCTCTCGAGAGAAGGATCCCTTCTTCATCCAGTGTTTTATAGATTCTCTCTGCAGACGAGCGGGGAATCGTCTTTGGTTGGAGCCCTAGTACTGGTTAGTTGTTGCTAATACCAACTCTCATTCAATTTATTCAGTACTGTAGTTCTGATGTTGGTTGCTGGTATGTAGGTGCTTCCGTGATTGCCTGCGCGCGATCAAACCGTCATCTCATTGCTGTTGAAGCTGATGAAGAGATATTTGACGGACTTTTATCGGCATACGTCGATGGTACCGCTTTTGAGGAAGAAAGCGGTGATTCCGGTCCAGTATATGACTACGACAGTGATACATTTGAACCGCTTTTGAAGAAGCAACGCCCAACATTTTGTGCGTACTTATCTCTTACTTTCCTCCCCTTCTATTGTCACCTTCAATTGGTTGAAATTTATTGGTATTGACTTTTCTGTACTTTTAGGATCGCAGGTTCGAACCGACGTTTGATTCGCAACGGAAGTCTCTACAGCAGTCCTCCGCAAACTTTCACCCTTCCATCTTATGCGGAGCGGATAGCTCAAGAATTTGTGGCTGCCCCTTCTCCCGTCTTATCGGACAGTAGTAGACGTCAACGCTTTAGCTCAAGAGTGCTTGCGTTTATAGACGATGAGGCTGATCAGTGTGACCAACACTTTAGTGGTCGTTCACCATCAGCTTCCTAGGTGATTTTATTTTCTTAGTTTTGGTTTGGACCATGTAGGGTCATATATTTATAGTTGACCTACGGCATTGGTCATACGTGTGGTTTTGCTATACCTTTTTTTATATATATATATGACGTTTACCTATTACTTATCAACGTTTTACAGTTTCTTAATTCATGTAAATGTTAAACTTTTAAACTCGATGCCAACTAAAAGTTTCTAAACATTTCTTTATTTCCAGTTTGAATTTTTTGAAACTTGCCAATGATGGTAGGGGTTCTAGTCTAGTATTTGTATAGCTCAGGATAGCTGCAGCACGACGCAATGCAACGCTCAAACGAGGCCGAGGAGAATCGAACTCGGACCACTACAATGCCACGTGAAATCATGAATGTCTTTCTGTTCACCTTTCAAGGAGACATGGAAGGACGACTGTAGTTATAATTTTTGATTATATAAACTGAATCATCTGCATATAATTCTAACATGTGAAAGAGGAAATTGATGACGTCAGCCCTAATTAGTCTCTAAATCCTAAAACAATAAATAAAACTTATTGATTACCGAAATGGCTATCTCAACTTTTGGTTTATATTTTGTATTTGATTTAAATTGAATTGGTTACACATGATGATGCGAGCCCATAATTTAATTGACTTTCATTTAAATTTGCAAATGTGGATTAATTATGTAATATTGTAGGACCCCATTACCATATATCGAAATGGATACAGTACCCTATGTCCACGGTTTTGGGTACTTTTATGCCTAAAAATAACCATTTCAAAATTTTAAAACCACCTATTCCATGGTAATAGGGCCATTAACTTTTAAAATTTTTATTTCTTACCGCTCGAACTTTACCGCTCACCGCTCACCGCTCACCGCTCAACGCTCACACCCGTGGTTTCCCCAGATATCAGTTTACAGCAAGACTTCATTTGAATACATGAAATGGAACTCAACAAGAAGGAAGTTGTTTACCTCGGAAAGGAAGCTCTTCGCAACCTCAAACTCCTCAGGAAAGGAGCCTGTCATCTTCTTCAGATCCCACCATCGCACTAACGTGTCGTTGATTATTTTGACACGAGCGCCAGTAGGCGCCCCGATTGGGTGAATATCAAGCATCATCCCACGAATTGCAGACGGAAGCATGGAACTTTCGGCTGCAATCATGGTATCGGTAGCGATTGAAGAAGACTTTCCCGAAACATGACCGAGGCGGGCTTTCTTCTGTAGCGGACCACGTTCATTTTGAGCAGGACTGCTCTCAAAGTGGTCCTCAATGAACAGATCGGCGTCGATGGGAGGGTTGGCTCGTCTATCGAATTCGAGAGCACCGTCCTTCGGAATCACTTGAGTATCGTTGTCAAGCTTCGCATCCAGAGGGGCTGCAGCAGGTGGGGACACCACGGGAGGACGGGGTTTGCGCTTACGCCGACTCGTGGTGGCCTGACTGTCGTCAAGGTCTATGACTGCCTTCAACTTCATAAGCTCAGGCTCAAGCTTGGAAAGAAGGTCTTCTTCAAACTCAGGAAACATACCCTTCGGCATGTCCATGTACCAACCGCATGGTACATAGTGCTGCTTCTTGTACTCCTTCAGCTGCGCAGCAGTATACATACACTTCTCATCGCTCGTGTTCGTGTAGTTCACGAAGCTCGTTGGAGACTTTGAAATTGCCTTCGCCGGGAGAAGAACATGCTTCACATACCGGTAAAGCACTCTAGAGGATGCCTTCTCGAAATTCGGCTGCTTCTCGGGAGGGTTGTTCTTGTGAACGCCCTTCCCTCCCCCTTCCTTGTTCAGCTCCTTGTCTTTGATCGAGAATTCCCTGAAAAATGCGTTTTCCCATAACGCAATTCTCATCCTCTCGACATACTCGCTCACTGTGTCGATTGGCTCATCTACACCCGGTGGGTTGTAGTTTACCTCTTGCTTTCCCATGTCCATCTCGTCCTCGAAATCCTTTGCAACAGCAATGGATAACTGCGTAGGTCACATCACAAAGAATCGTTAGAAAAAAATATGGCAGCAACATGAGACCAAATAGAATTGCAAAGTTGATGGACTGGATACCTGAGACCACCACGTCGCCTTGTTCAGGAAATTGAGGTATGTCTGCTCACTGAACCCAACCTTGGGAAACCGCTGATTCTCGCGGAACTTGGGCGGCTTGTTCCACCGTTCCAACCAAAGCAGCTTCGTGTCGATGTCCATCGCTGAGATCGCAAAATACCACAGTTTCTCTTGGGACATCTCAATCTCCCAGAACGTCTCGTAATGCTCCTTGATGAGTTCGAGGAACCTGGGAGTATTATCGGGGTGGCAAATCGGTAACTGCTTCTTCAACTCGCTCAACAGCGAAGTTTTCTTCTCCTGCACTCGTTTGTTGACTGCGTCGTGAATACTTGCTGCTGTGTATTTGCCTGCCTGACAATCACGCCGAAAATCTGAGGCAGCCTTCGCTGCTTCTTGAGCGAACTCCGTCTGCAAAAACATTCCCATGTAAGTTGAGCATTCAATTAAAATTTGGTGTCAATTAAGTAAGAGAATTGTACCTGATACAAGACGTTGCAAAGTGCACTGGCGGTTAGCTTAAACCAGGTGGACTTCGTAAGGTTTTTGAGGTTGGATGCTGCTTCTTCCTCCGGTGTAATTATCCCTTTGAAGTACGACACTTCTTGCCGCCCAATCCTCTGCACCCGGTACAGCTTGTGCACAAGGTTCAACTGCACATGACTGTTCTCCACTACTTTGCACATGGAACAAATTAGAACAAAATGTTGTTATTGAAAGTCACGAAACATCCTTCCCAGTAAAGACGAGGCCGAATACACACGCAAGATAAATAGCACGAACAAGTTGGAATTAGCACTTACCAGTTTATTTCGTGGAGCGCCGTCAACGCCGTCATGTTGTCACCTTTGAGGTCTAGCAAGATGCAATCGACTCTGAAATGCCATGATGGATCATGGGATTTCTCTGCGTTGATGTATGGGTACCAAGCCTCCAACCGGTGGTTTCCGTCCCAAACGTGAAACATTTTCCCTGAAAACTTCTGAAGATCAGGATCGGCTTGCAAGAACTCTTCAAATTCGGCATTTACCTTCACCCAATTAGGGCTCCACGAGGCGACGATCTCAGCCGTCACGTCCACAGTGTTCACCTTGCCTGGCTCTTTGTTGTCGTTCTCGATTGCAACGTAAAAGACTCCTTGACCTTCAACGTAGCCGACATCTCGAAAGTGATCCTGGAGCCTGGCTATGTCGGATTTCATCGCTGGCCTCACAACTGGCAGCCCCAACATTCGACAAAGCGGGATGCACATCCTTGATTTGTGAACGGGTTGGAAGCGCAACTGCTGAATTTTTGAGACACTCTTTGCA
Organism: Bryum argenteum; assembly: GCA_037043015.1. Lineage (NCBI taxonomy): Eukaryota > Viridiplantae > Streptophyta > Bryopsida > Bryales > Bryaceae > Bryum > Bryum argenteum. Next base: position 4,029,209 of record CM073324.1, read on the forward strand.
GCTTCCGAACTAACAAGGTTATTCACCTCCTTGTTCACATCGGCCTCCGATAGAATGTCAGCATCCGCTTGCTCTTCTTCCTCGATCTCGAGAGCACAGAACTCGTCAGGTGGACATCCTTCATTCGCAACGTCGGACTCCTTTGAGACGTTGCCCTCCGCCTCCTCCATGGCGTCATCACCACCTCCATCTGCAAAACAACACATACATTCAGGTTGGTACACAATGAGATTGTGTAATTGCAATACCCAATGACCCCTTTAGGGACATCGCAATCAAGCTCCTCCGAGACGCGTGCGTTTGGTCTTCCAAAGAGGTGTGCCGGGATTCGTAGCTCTACGAGAAATTGGAATGACGTTGCCACGTGCGGGGTGTTGAGACTCTCATCGCCTGCATCTAGCAAGCACCACCTATTGCACTTGTGCCTTCATTCAGGCAACGGATCACAAAGTACATGTGAAGCTCTGTGCACATCTCGGCATGCTGACGAAGGGCAAGATTACGATCTGCGTCCCAACATCACGACACAATCAGTGCGGAGAATATTACCACTTATCATGGAATGGTTCATTACCAGATACTAACCCATTTTAGACTATTTTGGATGCACTCTGGAGCCTGTACCGCCACTCAGGGCTCTCAATGCGCAAGCGTCTAGGTGCAAGAGCCCCGGCCGCCCGCACTTTCCAAGCACAACGGACACATCCTGTTCTCATCAAGAAATTGAGGCACGACCACGGTATCTAAACCGTACCTTGTAGCAGCTGCAATCTTGCTCAACGGGGGTGCTCGACAGTCTCGCCTTCTTGCAATAATGCAGCGACAACGTCTAGCAGCTGCGAGCTTACGGCTTGGTACACCATGTACCCGTGAAGCCACTCAAAATCCGGATGCTGTCGAGGGACAATGCCGCCACTCAGGACAACTCTAGCGCAAGCCTGTGCCACTCTCGATGACAGTGCCGCGACCCTATGCGACTCTCGATGCCAGTGCCGCGCCAAACGAAGCCTGTGATGCCACCAAGATAGCCCGTGCCGTTACTTCACTTTCAAGCTATCGAAAATGTAAGATGGGGATCCATTCCGCCTAATTTGATTACTAAAGTGAAAATTGAGGTCATCCTTGCCGGAACATGTACAAACATGATCCTATCATCAAGAGATCTGTGCTGTCTGAGCACACGACGTTTCATGATTAAGGGTAAGCTTGCAAGTTTGTATGATTGCCAGCCAGTTTGATCACTGAGGTCAAAATCCAACATATTTGCTGGAACAAGTATGAACTTCAAAGGTTCGAAAATAATGAATCTTGTGTTCACTTGTCACTTCCACGTAATGGATTTGGAAGCGGGACAATTCCCTATGTGAAAAGCTTAAGAGAAATGCGAGAAGGTTTCAGAGCCAGAATGAGAATTGAAAACGAAGTAAATTACCTTCCGACAGATCTGGACTTGCGTGTTCGATGAACCTATTAGCTGCTGGCACATTGATGGAGGATGTTGGTCACATTGGCAGGGATCGCTGACACGACCTATGCGCAGCCACCCACGAAGCCGGTGCCGCGACGGAGCTGGTTCAGCAAGGACGTCAGTGCCTTGACCAACAAAGCAGGTGTCGTTGTGGAGGATGCCCGTAACGCGACAAACGACCAATGAGTAGCCCACATTGGAACCTGTACCGCCACGGGCGACTCCTGAGCACCCACCCTCGAAGCAGGTGCCGCGACGAAGTCCATTCCAGCAACAACGACATTGCCGCGACAAACGAAGCATGTAACGTTGCTATGGAAGCCCGTGCCGACACACACAAAGTTTGAGCAGCAAGCCACGATGCCTCTGCCGCCACGAACGACATCTGAGCAGCCTCTAACGAAGCCTGTGCCGCGACGAACCCGTCTCCAGCAAGGACGCGGGTGCGTGGACCAATGAAGCAGGTGACGTCGCCATTGGTGCCCGTATCACTACACACGACGTATTAGTAGCCAGCCACGAAGCCTCTGCCGCCACTTACAACTTATGAACAGCCACCCTCGATGCCAGTGCCGCAACGAGGCCTCTTACAGCAAGGACGCCAGTGGCGCGACCACTAAAGCAAATGACGTTGCGCAGGAAGCCCGTGCCGCCACACCCGACCCTTGAGCAGCCACCCATGGAACCTCTGCCGCCACGGACGACGCCTGAGCATCAACCCACGGATCCTGCGCCGCGACAAATCTATTGAAGGATCGAGGACACTGCCGCCACCTACGAAGCCACTGCCGCCACCGTATGAGCCTCTGCCGCTACTGATGAAGCCACTGCCGGCATCTTCGATTCCCATGGTGGTACTCTTTCAGTAAAATTCGTGGCAAGCCGCTGTTGGAAGAGTCCCTCCGGAGCCACATGAGTGTCTTTCGGAGCCAAGGGGGTGTCCTCCGGGGCTGGTAATGTGAATGCCGGGGCTGAGGTGGGTCTGCCGGAGGCATCGAGGCATCTGCCGCTGCCGGCACTCGATGAGGGGTACCAGATGAGGCATCCAAGTGGCTGCAAGCGAACGCGGTCGAGGGCATGTGCCGCCACTCATAACCCTCCCGGCCAGCAACTTGCGAACATAATGTTATCATGATTTAACCGATGCACGACCCCAGGTAGCTCAACCGTACCTTGGAGCCCTCGCAGATATGCTGGACATGGTCACATGGGTACTCGACATCTTCGCCTTCTTGCCAGTGCAAGAATCATACCATCGTCAAGTAACCATCGTCTAGCAGCTTTGAGCGAGGCTTGAAGTCTATACCACGACTGACGGCTTTGAGCACCATGTATTCGTGTACCAAATTGACATATCGGCTTGCGTGTGCATGCTGTCTTCGGCCTGTGCCGCCACTCAAGACTCAAGCGCCAGTGTCTCCGAGTAAGCGTGTCGGCAACCTCCACCCAGAACTTCACAGCGGCTTGCACACATCCTCCTCTCATCCCCTAAGTGCCGCCACTTACGTCGAAACACTCCATGTACTACTGAAGCCCCGTGAAAATTGAGTGTAGCTCGTGGATGCTATCAGATGCCTGTGCCGCCACTCCATCAATTCTCGTGGTGCTCGACATCTTCACCATCTTGCCGTGATCAACTGACAACGTCAAGGAGCTTTGAGCTCAGCTCTGAGCCTGTGCCGCGATCTTAGGCTTCGTACACCATGTTCCCTTTTACCCGAATGCTCATATCGGCTAGCCTATGCAGGCTGTGTAGAATCTCTGCCGCCATTCAGGACTCTTGCGCGAGTGTCCACGACCAAGCGTCTGTAGTCCCCCGCTCACACTTTTCACAGCGCCTTCGACAAATCCTGTCTCATCATCTTGCAGCTACGAGCCCGTGCAAATTTCGTCTTCAAATGCTCCATGTACCCCCGAAGCCCCGTGCAAATTTAGCGTATCGAGTGGCTGCTGTCGAATGTCTGTGCCGCGACTCTCATCTTTCCACGAGCGAACCTTGGAGCTCTCGAAGTCATGCTGGGCAGGGGTGCTACACAGCTTCGCCTTCCTGCCATCGCGAGAATCTAAGCATAGTCCAGTTACAGCGTTTAGGAGCTTTGAGCATAGCTTGGAACCTACGCCGCGACCCAAGGCTTTGGACACCATGTATCCGAGTACCCAAATGCACATATCACATAGCCTCTGCATGGTGTGTAGGGCCTGTGCCGCCACTCAGGACTAAAGCGCCAGTGTCTCCGAGTAAGCGTCTCGGCAATCACCGCCTTCAATATCACAGCGGCTTGCTCACATCCTCCTCTCATACTCTTGCAGCTGCGAGCCTGTGCCGCCACTTACGTCGTAATACTCCATGTACCCTTGAACCCCGTGAGAATTGAGCGTAGCTTGTGGATGCTGTCGAATGCCTGTGCCGCCACTCCCATCTATTTTCGTGCGAATGTCCCGTGCACGTCGAAGCATTAGGTACTTGTTCAGAAAGTCCAAAGATATCTGCGACTTCAATCCACGCACCAGATCATTCCCATGAAATCGGTGCTGCATTCTCGTGACACATCCACATCCCTTCTCTCCGCAAGCTCTCAGCCCACACCCAACCATGAAATACCCATCACTCCCTTACCAACTATTGAAATTCCACATACGCATCCTACTGTCATCAAACAAATGTGAACATTCACGGGTAGGTGATACGTACCCTCGAGCTCTGGATGCTGGTGACGCCTATAGTCACAGGCTCGTATGTCACCCCACCCCACACTGGTCGCAGGCTCGAATGTCACCCCACCCCACACTGGTCGTAGGGAGCCGTTCGCGATAGAATGTTGACCTCGCAGTGTCCCGATAACCGAAAATGGACTTGATTGGCGTACTGTCCCGAGTCCGGCTATCTCTCTAGTTCCGGCATATTACCCGTCCTTCTAAATTTACAACAGAATAAATGAAATGATAGAGTTCAATGCTCTTACCAGGAGTAGTATCTGGCGTGTCATGAATACAAATGACTCCAGCTGGGACAGGTGAACTTGGTCCAGGTGAGGCCATTTCTTCGGCGTCCTCTCCCGAAAGATCTGGCGATCCATCAGATGCATTCTTCGACGTGGCATGGTCCATATCGACTGGCGACCCTTGCGTCATGGCTTGACCTGCAGGGAAGTCAACGGTACTTTCTAAGTCGCCCATAAACACGAAAAAACGGTCACTAAACTTCTTGCTCGCCTTGAACCTGCAAAGCCACGAGGATAAAACTTATCAGAGTAAAATCTTAGAGGCCAAGCTCGGTATAAATACCAGGTCTGAAATCAAGGCTGCAATTTAATCATCTGCCAAAGGATCCTGCAACCTAGGGTTTGTCTAGAACGGTGACTCGTTTGCTCAGACCTATGTGGCAGTGACTGGCGGATGTGCCGCAACGGCTATGAGTACGAGATGAAGCAAAAGACTTGCCGGCAAAGGCATTTTATTTATTCTCTCAAACAAACAATCGCCATGTCTCCAACTGCACCGTCGAGATGACTCAGGTGCCTCCAGATTCCGGCGGGGCGAGTAGCCGACCAAGGCGAGGAGATGCCGTCTGCGCCGGCGAGATGAAATACGTGGCTGCGAGCTGCAGCAGGTGCCAGCGAGGGGATTATCGCACCAATCCTACGAAACTCCAACTGCGTTGTCGGGATGATGTGTAGGGCCTGTGCCGCTACTCAGGAGCCTCTTTGATGAGATAATGATGCTGGGGGGCAGAGGAGTTCCGCTACCGAAGCTCTGACAAGAGCACTCCGGCACTGCCTCGATGAAGCAGTTGCCGCCTCCGCAACGGCCGCCACCTCGATGAAGCAGGTGCCTCGATGAAGCAGGTGCCTCGATGAAGCAGGTGCCTCGATGAAGCAGGTGCCTCGTTGTAGCCGCGTCGATAGAGCACTACCGCACTATCACCAGATTCAGGACCCCCGAAACCCTAAACCCCACAGCGTACTTCGAAACGGTGATAAAATCGAGGTTGTGAGAAAAGTAGTTGCTAGAATCCTTTGTGCAAAGGGCAGCCCAAGGTACGATTGGCCTCGAGCAACGTTCACTGCCGGAAGGCTGCCGCGAGAATTTCGCGCTCCCTAATGTGCCGCCGGTAATGGAGAGGACGATTGCGCTGCTTTTCCCTCGTGCGATGTCGATGAAGAAGGGCCGCTGTGGTCATTAACATGGAAGATCGCAATCGACTCAACGGGTACAACTCGGCATCAAGCTCCATGTTCCGTGCCGAGTGATTTTGTTGTCCATCGAAATCACGTATATCGAGGACATTTACCAAGAGCAATAATCCTCAACTAACAATTTATCGCGTAATTGTTCCTGTCTATGTTAGCTTAGAATACTGCTTACCTTCATCATCGTCCTTGCTGCTGCTCGTTTCATCTTTGTGATTCTCCATGTTGAGACTCTTTTCAAGCTCACCGTCACTATCCTGCATATGTATTATCAAATTAGCATACCTTTTCAAACATTAAATCTCAGATATTAGAGAATATGAGCAGTCATGCCTGATTCTTGCGCCTGGTGTACGTAGTTCGAGCGCGCCCCATCTGTGAATCCGAGCCCAAGTTCTCTAAAATCGGAAGTAAAGCTTTTTTGTAGACGCCTATATCGATTGTCTTTGCCCGACTATCTTTGTTCTTCATCCGCCTTGCACTCGATCGCTTTCTAGAGAAATACAAGCGTCCCCCGGTACTCTTTTTTCCGCTTCTTACTTCTAGCACTCTTGCTACTTTGATCATACTCAATTTGTATTTCGCGGCATCACTAAGACATACCTCCCGATCAGTAAAGCCCGCGGATGCTCGGTTTCTTAACTCCAGGAGGTGTCCTCAATATTTTATTCTCTGCATACCGGGCCATCAATGGCTGGATAGGACATGAAACCGCCCATGGGATTTATTGAGCCATAGTATCCCACACCCTCTATTTTTTCCGTAGACCCTTTAATACCTTTGCCGGCCCATGCTTAATTCTGTGATCTGTCAGTTTACTAGAATGACGTCCATTGAGTATGCTTCCAAGGCCATCAATGTCAGTGGAGACTCCACTTTGATTGTTCATAGTACTACCACTTATAGCACTTATTATCCTCGTCAGCTACTATTATTCTAAATTCGAACCGGTTTCGAATGAACTGCATACTTGTCTACGTAGTGCTTGTTGCAAGCCTTGTTTGTTTTTTGTGTTTCTCACAAATGGCAACGATTCGAGTAGATGCTAGGCGAGCCCCTTTACGTGTACTTCCGCAATTTGATGGTCGCATTGTCGTGACTGCTAGAATGTTGTCTGCAAAGTTCAATTTGGGATTAGATTCGATCTTCCTAGAGGAAGAAGTCATGGATGATGTAGGCAAGTTGTCTTATACTGTGCACATGGAGTCCATCGTCGAGAAAGATGTATACTGGATATTACAATCCTCGCAGTATCGTGTTCAGGGTTCTGTCATCCAATCTCATCCGGTAGTTGCAACGTCCGTGTCGGAGTGCGAGGTCGTCCCGTCATGTGCAATGATGACCCCTATTATCAAGCTAGATGATAGTGATGTTGAGTCTTCAAAAGAGACGGTTGTACCAGCTTCCCAGGATTCTCACCTACTAAAGACTAATCAGACTATGTCGGTAACACATTCTCCTTCTAAGTCCGAGAGTTTAAGCAAGAAGCCTCCACGTCCACCATCAATCAAGGAATCTGTCAGTGCTGTCACATGCATTCGGAATCTGCAGTTCAGGAAGGGGGCCAAGAGCGAACTCTGTAGGTTAGATCTAAGTATGTATCAGTACTCATTTGTTCAGTTCTTGCCGCCCCAGTATGACGGCAATGTAATTTTCGAGTTTCCGCCCCCACCTCTGGAAGCCAAGACAAACTCTGCGAAGAGACTGTTGGGGATGGACAAGCAATACGACGGTCACACATGGTGCCATTTGCAGACTCGAAACATTCAAAACGACCATGGTCTTACGTTCCGCACAGCTTCTTGTACTGGTCATTTGCGATGTGAGAATCCAGAGTGCGGATTCCTTCATAGGCCCGGACGAGCGGACGAGATATATGAGAAGTTGTGGGATGGCTTTGCAAAGAAGCCGTTCCTTGGGAAATGCCCAGACTCTGAGTCGACACTGATGTGCGCTATATGCAAGGCAAAACCGACTTGTATTCTGCAATGCTCTGCTATCATGTATTATGTCACAGGTGATACCAATACAACCAGAGCATGTATCCACGTTGGATACCACACTCACCCGGTAGGAGAAGGTACATGTAGGAAGTCCTTAGAGCTCCGTGACCATTTGTTAAAGGGTGCGCTTGAAAGATCACCGAAGGCCTCACCCTCTGCGATTGCACTGTCTGCAAGCACTGAGTTCCTTGGAGATTACCTATTGAAGAAGGATGGCGAGTCCCAATCATTCTTAACGGAATCTGAAATGCATGATGTTATGTTCAAGTTCGAGAGCTTCACAAGTCCCACTATTCGACACAATGTGTCTCACTTCAGAAGGATGGGAAAGAAGGGCATAATCGATGGAGTGTGCGAATTGAGAGGCACCTCTTGGTGGCCCTATGTGCAAGAGAACAGATTTCCTGGCCAAGGTAGTAAGACCGACAAGGTGTTCGTCTTCAAAATGTCGGAGATTGGACCGGGATCTGGCGTTGATCTCGTTAAGAGAATGCAACCTGGAGGGGATCTGGAGCATGCATGGGTGATGTTCAATCACGTCAAGCGCATCAAACGGTACACAACTTTTGCCTGCCACGTTTATGACTCAGCGTATCGCAAGGTGATGACGATTGCAATCTGCGATATGATGTCCAAAACCCAAGATGCTCAATCATACCTGTGGAGAGGGATCAATGTTGTCATGGCTGAGCACGGGGTTCACAACGTTAATTTCGCGGGATTCATGGCTGACAGCGCGCAGGCTAACTGGAATGCTGTCCGAGAGATCTACGGTTCATGTGATAAAACCGTTCCAATGCCTAATAAGGAATGCTCATGTCTACTACATTGGACTACTTGCATGCAAAGAGCAACAAACTCTTACATTAAGCCCGAACTTCGAGACGAGCACAAGCGAATCTGTACCCAGTACAAGGACGCGCGCACAGCTGATGAAGCGGAGTCCCGATTCATGGTGATTCGTTCATGGTGGTCTACGAGTGGAGCAGCAAGTGACTCTGACATTCGTGCGCTAGACAACTGGTTGGCATGGTGGCACTTTTGATATTGGCAGTAGGGCGGATACATGAACATGGTATGTTCTATCACGTTTCATCATTACTTTTTTAATATTCTGTCATTTTAACCTGCCTTTAAATTACCGTCCCGTGTTTCCAGTTCACTTACTCCATATTGTCATCTTCTCCACATTCTGCTGTTGCAGAATCTTACAGAGGAACAAAGGGCGGAGATGCCGATGTGCAACTTGTCAGAGACTGTGCATGCCTCATGGAGCAAGCAATCTGGCAAAGCTTGTGATAACATTTTCGAAGCTACTATTGAAGACTATTGCCGTGCCTTTGTTCAGTGCACCCGCTACAATGCCTACGACAAAGGTCGAGGATCAGGTACTGGTCCCACCAAAGAGGAGTTGCGGTTCCGCGCGGCAACTCGCTCTGCTACTACGACTGGTAATTTGAAGTCAGTATATCGGGCAATGGACCTCATCCCTGGAGCGGAGAAATTTCTCAGTGGAGCCGCATCGTTCGTAGGAGAAGAGATTTTTGGATCCACGAAGCGGAGGCTCGATGCCGAACCAGGCTGCGACGACGACTCTCACCGGTTCGACAAGGTCAACTTTTCGCAACCAAAGACTATGAAGACCCGGCAACAAGGTTCGCCTTCAACTCCGATTCGGCTCGAAGATAACGGTGACAACGACGATGATGACCATGTTGTAGAGGAGACAACACATGTTCCATCACGACCGGTGGAGCACGTCACGAAGGTTTTGGAAGAGGACTGTTCACCAAAGATGTGGCACATTTGCCGCCTGCCTTCAGTGGGTTCCCGTATTTGTACCGCCATAATTCCCGACTCCAACCGAAAGTGCAATCGTGGGCTTCAAAATGGTGATCCTGCTCTTGCATACCACGGTGTGAAGCATGTCCGCTCTAAGAACAAGAATTATGCACAATTCTTCTATTTCTGTGCAGACAATGTTGCAAGGTGCGTAGCGGGGAAGCGGCGGAGGTGGTTCCCTGATTCGCCCAAGGTTCCACGTATCTGGCCGGTGTTAAAGGGAACTAACCTCACGACGCGCGAGATTTTGACTTTGGAGGATGCATGATTCCAGCTGCAACAGAGACCACCTATGCCAAGCGAGAGGCAGTTCGGCGATGACATGGCGATTGCCGCAAGTATTGCAAGCATTCCAGCACCGGAGAAACCTGATAAGTTCCTCAACATACGAAGCTCTCGTCCTTGTCGACGCAACGCTACAAAGAGGGTGGCAACTGAGCAATTAAACAAGTGGGAATCGGCAATGCTACTCGATGTCCAGCTGACACGGATTATGTTGGTGCCAAGTCCGGGACTCGGGGCCGTCATTGATTTCATTTCCAAGAAGGGTCCCGATCAAGATGCTCAGAAATACAAGGTCAGCATTGGTACATTTCCTGAGTGTACTTGCCCTAGCTTTACAAGCATGTACGTCAAGTTCAAGTCGCGTGGATCCTATGCAAATTGCAAGCACCTGTACTACATTTACCTTGTGGTTTGTGGCCTTGATCGTGAGAGAGATCGGTTTGTCCATGCTCCGACTCTTAGCTTCAACGAGATCAAGCGACTTCTCCTAGGTGGAATTGTCCAATGTGTTCCGCGCACTTGATGCTCTTCTAGAGGTTACGTATGGCAATGTAGAGAGCTTTAAGTTGATACTGTGGTTTAAACAGCATTCCACATTAAAAGTAAAATGTTGTGCCTGATTTGATATGGAGTCAGCTTATATCTGATATATATAAATAAATATATATATATCAATATATCGAGCCATACTATTCTATGTCTACAGACATACTTCACACCTCTACATTCACATTGAAATTATACTCACCAACGGTTACTATTATCTTCACTACATTCCTCTACGGCATCTTCCCAAATGGATGGTGATAGTGGAGGGTCGTACTTCTTTGCAGTGTCTCGGAACTCTTCCCATGTCTTGGTCAATTCGGTGTACGTGCTGTTGTCACAACTGAAGCACTTCCAAATCTCTGCAGAGCGTTGGATCTCTACTAAGTACTCGTCACCTTTGTTGTTCGATACACAACCAGTACACCACACCTTCGGACAAACTCCACAGCTAATCATATTGTAGTGATGGTCGAAGCACCAACTGCAGTACTCTTCCTTCCCAGCCTCATTATGCCATACACAAGTGGAACACGAATGGCACCAATTGTGAGAGATCATTATATTGAACAGAAACTGTAACATCAGACAACAAGACGTCTACAACACATTCCATTCTGTGACATTCCTACCTTAGTCCACTTCTTCTTTGCGTAGTCTGCACGGTATTCACAACAGAGACCAACTGCAAGACGGGGGTGCTGCTGAAAGGAAATCTGAAACCTAGTATCCCCACAAGCGGAACAATCGTAGGTTGGACCACTGAGGGTGACCGAAGCCATACTAAAGAATCCCAGCGTTCTAGCACCAAGAGCACACAAAAATGAACATTCCGTGGCCACTCTATATACTTATGTAATATGATCTCTCAACCACTCCTTTGTCAACCACTCCTTTGTCAGACAATATCTATTTGTCAGTAGATCATAATCTCCCACGAAGATTTCTAGAATTTTCAAGTGCGCTACGTCCAAAGCCTTGTGTGCCGGCCCCACCAACACGCGCTAGGTCCACCGCGCCGGCCCCACCAACAAGCGCTACATCCATGGCGTTGTGCGCCGGCCCCACCAACAAGCGCTACGTCCATCGCCTTGTGCGCCGGTCCCTTCAACAGACCTAGCCGTGGCCACGATGGGCTTCGCCGGAGCAAGCTTAGGGTCCGCCGGTGTCATAGATGGTGAGCCGGCGCCGGTGGGATCCACATTTGGGTGCTCCCCGTACTTTGCCGGCCCATGACCACTCGCGGCGGGTGCTGGGCTGGTGGCAGTAGACACATGGAGGTGCCGGCGGTGCATGCTCGGCCCCCCTTTCACGGCCACTGCCGGCACTTTGCTGCACAGCCGGCCATTGCCGAGACTTAAGCAACACCACCTTATGGATGTCGGGACTTATGATGTGCTCGGTCTTGCTTAAATGCCAAACTCTACTGACGTCCAGCACATGCTAATATTGGCCGGGTAGGCGCGTGCCAAGGCAGAAACATGTGCGTCCAAAAATGCTTTCATTGTGTCTGTAATTTACACGCAATTGAAAATATGGTAACACAAAGTGTGGTGCTGTGGCAATACAGTTTGAGCAGTTGTATCATGACATGAGAGCATTGGGACTTATCGTACCCAATGAGGCTAGCATTCCCAAGTTCATAAGCGGCGTTATCAGACCTTCACAGTATCCCGAATTCTTCTACTAGGAAGGAGCTGCTAACTTCCTCCCTGCCTTCTTGAAATACAAGCCTCTTGAAAATCATCTCGATTTTCCGAAATACTTACCATCCCCATTCACTATCCTCCAGGTACCGTCATTCTTCTTCTGTGGATTCTTAAGCAGTCACGCAAGGGTCCTCGCAGTGCCGAAGTCTGTAATATGTATTTCAAAATTCTAGCACATTCAAAGCCAACACACATTCCAAATGTAAGCCGTGACCTTACAACTACTATTACTATCAAACAGAAAAGCCGCGGTGGACTTGAACTTCACAGCATCGGGTCAAGCAGTCAAGGAGGAGTCCTCAGCAATGCTGAAGACTGAAACTTGTATTTAGAAATCCGAGCACATTCACAGCCAACTCTCATTTCAAATGTGAGTCGTGGCAATGCAACTGCTATAAATATCAAACAACTAGTCGTAGTTGGAATCACTGTCAGAATCACTGCTGCTACGATCACCAGCTTCTGAAGTGAATTCCACGAAATCCTCCCAAATCGTCTGCAGAGGCACTATCTCATACTTGTTGGAGCTGAAGCACCCCCAATTTTTGCCCGTCATGTCCTTCAGGTAGTCGTCTCCCTTGTTCCGTGCGATACACGCTGCACACCACACCTTGTTACAATAATCACACAGGATCACAAACTGAATTCCCCCACACCAATTGCATTGCTCATCATCGTACTGAGCGTTCTTCGTGAATACAACGTCGTCCAACACAAGTTTGCACGAAATGCATATGCCAACACCGAGACGAGGATGCTCCAACAAACAAGCACGAATTTTTTTCTCCCCACAGGCAGTGCAAGAATACAAATACAAGGGATCGAAATCGGCCGAATGCCCCGCCATTTGATCCACAACAGCAAGAGTAAGAATTTTCGAATGAGAGATGGCCAACGACTTGCTTTGAGATGCTTGCAAACCTGCTCTTCCATTCTTGTATATACCAAGAGGACACCGGATTTCATTGATCTCACTTCGGAGTCCCATCCAACCTCACCAACCCATCTTCACATCACCGGTGCGGCCCGACCGGACCGCGGCAAAAGACTGACTTTTGCTTTTGCGTAATCACCCTCGAAGGCACCGACATTCCAACGAATTGGAATCCGACACTTCACAGCACCGACACAATTTCGCATGACAATGGACATAAAATCTCAGAGCAACATCGCATTCTCTTACATTTTCACGAGGTCGGCAGGGACTCAAATCACTCGAGCATCCTTTCCTTCCATCTGTACCCGCAATCACAATGAGCACCAACATGGCACAGTTAAGTGGGACGTATTCACCGACACTCCGACACTCCGACACTCCTTATCACTTGACCCATCCCCTCTCATGAAGTTCAACATCACAACGAATTGGAATCCGACACTTCACAGCACCGACACAATTTCGCATGACAATGGACATAAAATCTCAGAGCAACACTGCATTCTTTTACATTTTCACGAGGTCGGCAGGGACTCAAATCACTCGAGCATCATTTCCTTCCATCTGTACCCGCAATCACAATGAGCACCAACATGGCACAGTTAAGTGGGACGTATTCACCGACACTCCGACACTCCGACACTCCTTATCACTTGTCCCATCCCCTCTCATGAAGTTCAACATCACAACGAATTGGAATCCGACACTTCACAGCACCGACACAATTTCGCATGACAATGGACATAAAATCTCAGAGCAACACTGCATTCTTTTACATTTTCACGAGGTCGGCAGGGACTCAAATCACTCGAGCATCATTTCCTTCCATCTGTACCCGCAATCACAATGAGCACCAACACGGCACAGCTAAGTGGGACGTATTCACCGACACTCCGACACTCCTTATCACTTGACCCATCCCCTCTCATGAAGTTCAACATTACAATGAGCACTGACATCTTGTACCAAGACCATGCTCTTTACTTCACCAACGTCACGGTACATGGGGCGTGTTCACTGGCCGGCCGGTTTGATAATCGAGATTGATTTTTTAGACACGATGATGCTGGGACCGGCCTCCACACGGAAAATAAGAAATTTGTTTGACTCAATTGACATTTTAGGGGTGCCGAAGTGTGAGCTTGTCGGTGAGATCTGTATAACTTGAAAAATTCACGCAGTGCCATCCATTGTCATGCACCCTCAAAATCGGGCTCGGCCTTAAAGGGTCGATAGGCAAACAAGTGATTCGGGGCGATTCACACCTAGGGGCCGGGCCAAGTTTTCTTGGGGCCAATTGCTTGAAATTTCAGCCCGTTTTTGGGTTGGGGCGGCCTCAAGTCCTCATTATAATATGATTAGAATGGGGGTTGATTTTCCCATATGTAATGGCCTTCGGGCCAAGAAGCCGGGCCAATTCAATAAAGTCCAAAAAAATTCAGCACTTCTCAAAAAATGGACGGATTTGATTTGGTGAAAAAAAATTGTTAAAAATAATAAAAGGTTTTTTTAGACAAATCTGACATTGGCTTTCCATTCTCGATGCACCCAATTCACCGAGCTCAGGCCATGTCAGAACTTGCATTTCTTGATTAAAAAAATTCTGCCACCAAATTGGCCCGGCCTTTAGGTGTAAGGGGGTTGAGCCTAATTTTTGCCTTTCGGCCAATCACGAGTGAGGATTTCAGCCCTCAAACGGGCTGAATTGGCCCGTCCCCTAGGTGTAAATCGGCCCTCATGGAGGCAATTTACCACGGATGTAGGGTCTGGATTGGAATTTAAACCTTAAAACTGTGGCGTTTTGACAATTGGTCTAAATTCCAATTCCAATTCTCCACGGTTGTAGGGTCTAAATTGTTATGTACCGGCACCATTCCCACGGTTATAGGGGTACACTCATACAAATTTTGTTCGAATAAAATCATTTTATATTCACTTTTGGACCAGAATATTCCCTTGAAATCTGCTCAATGAGCGTAAAAATCTGCTCACTGCTCACCGCTCACCGCTCACCGCTCGCACCGTAATCACATTGCCTACCAACTCACCGCCTCCAACCTGAATACGTCACCCATAGCCACGAAATATACCCCCCTACGCCCCCACCCCCAACACATACAATTCCAATACCAATACCTGCCTCAATACCTCCCCCATCACATATCCTCAAAAATCCAACCCAATTCCCTATTCACCACATATCCACACATAAAACAGACACAAAAAAAGACATATACAACATTTCTCACTCTATCACCAAATACAAATGCCACTGGGAAATAAATGATCACCCCCAGTATAACACCTGGCTATCCACCAAAGACCTCTTTCCGTTAAACTACCCGTCAGTCATTAGTCATAACACTCGGCTCTTATGTGAACATTACACAAGACAAACACACGCCTTCTACAAACGCCTTACCCACACCACCTTTTCAATCCCACAAGCTCGAGACACCCGCTTCATACCACCTCCTACAAACATCCCCCTCACCCAAATCCACATCCAAGACTGCAACCTTGACAAAGATATCATCACACACTCCCCCACCATCCAAATCACTCAAGAAATAACACATATATTTGATGATACCGGCCATTTCCTCCTCACCATCCCCACTGCAAGGCTCATATGGCTATGGAAACAATACCACGCATGTTTGAATATGCACACCGCATTACTTCCTCCCCCCCAATCATTCGAAACAGAAATCATCTGGCTATATAAACGCTACAACCACACACTCTCCAAACGCAATCCCACCACAACAAAACACCACACGCTTCCAACTTCCATAATTGACACACTTATCACCTCTTTCCAAATTACCCACTCATATTTCTCCTCCCCAGTAACGTGTCCTCTTCAATTCACTAAGTATTACTCCGCATTTCCCCGTGACAAAATTTTTGGCTCCATTGGCACCGCCTTTCAACATAAATGGCAAGGGATAGGATACGCCCACCCTTACAATAATGAAACCACTCAACAAACCATACACTGGGCAAGATTAGCCGCCAAACAAGACCACAACACCATGACCATAATTGTTATGCCTGACAACCAATGGTTCCACAACCCAACACCATACTCAACCGAGTTCCCAGACACTCATATTCTTGCCCACTTTACCGCTGACACAATCACCTACGAAGAACCTACCATTCCTACCACACACAAAAAACCTCGCTCCGAACCAAATACGCTTCTAATCCTCTGCATCCATCATAAAACCCAAAACATTACCCCTACACCTTATATACAAAATCTAGAAACTACACTCAAACACCTATCCATCTCACAATTCCACCTCCAAGTCATCCCTCCCACGCCTCCTAACACCACAGTCAACAAAAACAAGAATTGGACAAAAATACTTTATCCCCCAGTATACACACACAACTTCCTCAACATTCCCCCACTCCCACAATACTACACACAGTACCCTCTTAAATTCGCTCCCCAACATAGTTATTACACAGACGGTTCCTTCACACCTCCCAAAGAAACAGCCGACGGGCATTGGCTTCCAGAGACCGCTAGTTATGGTATATACAACCCAACCAAAGTGGATATTCAAATCTCCAAAAGACTCCCGGGCCTTCAAACCGTCTTTGGAGCAGAACTTATCGCCATACACAAAACACTGAAAATCCTTACTACAACATACATGAATGAACCCGCTAATATATTCACCAATTGTGTCAACTGTCTATACCTTCTCCAAACACAAATATCACACCCCACTCTTCATCACAATCACTCAGACCAAAACACACTTATTGCTATTACTACCATGCTACAAAACAGAATACATCCAACCACATTTTACAAAGTACGCGCACACGTAAACATTTCTGGTAATGAAAAAGCTGACAAACTCGCAAAAGAAGGAAATGACAAAAACTACAAATTCGCCCACAAATTCTACGAATTCGCACACACCACCCCCTTCTACTATCAAAAGGATACATGGCCCGGACCACATCACAGACCTGATAAAGGCCCAGTTAGAAACCTTGCTACATATCTTGCCAAACATGACCGTGACACCAATCTTACAATATTAGCCCAAAACTTCCCTAACATAAATAAATGGACATCTAACCCGGATATCCATGCTACATCTTCCAATGCCTTTTGGACCAACCCAACAATCACAGACTCACAAATTACGAGCATACTAAAATTTCGCACCGGTCAATACATGGGCCACGCACGGAAACAACTGTTCTTCGGAAATATCAGGTTCCCATAAAAGACATGCCCCATCTCTACCTCCACAGACGCAGACACGTGGCTACACATTCTCCTTAAATGCCCCCAACAACATATCCATGCACTCAGAGTTACCAGACACAACAAAGCAGTCAAAACCATCAAACAACTCATCCTCTCTAACACCAAAGCTAGGTGCTTTATACTCATAAATGCAGGAAAGCACCTCAACACACCCCCGGACAATACAGTCCCCCACTGGCTCCTACCTTGTACTTGTGACACACGTAGATGCCATTGTAATGCACGTTTCAAACCAGACCTCTTATGTGTTATAGGCCTTCCCTATCAAGGACCTCCTCCAACAAAACCAAATGATAACATCGCCATTCAATACATAGAATTCACATATTGCAATGACCGATTCCCAAAAGAAACCATCACAAACAAAACACTAAAATACCAACCCTTACTAGACTCAATTGCTATACGAGGATGGAAAGTCAACCCACTTATTGTCATCACCGCTGGCGCTAGAGGCACCACCCACACTCCATCCATACCTCACCTAGAAGCCACATTCCAACTTAACAAAAAACAAATATATAACACTTTACAATCTATTAACCCCTAAAGATCCTTGGGTGTTTTTGGGAGCTTAAAACCTCAAAACTCCAATTCTCTACCTCTATGCACTTCAAGGGGTGCGAAACAATTTTTTTATTCTTTTCTTAACTTCCAACCGTAAGATCTTGTACCTAAGCCAATTTTCAGTATCTGATATAAAAATTGACCGTTGGATGTTTACCATTTGAGAGATTATAACATCCAAAGTTTGTTTACGAAGTTTTTTTGGGCATTGTTGATATTATTTTTGACACTTTTGGAGGCTGCCCTTGTAAAATTGGTACACTTTTTGACTTGGGGCCCTTTGGAACTTAAGTAGTGATTTGGTCATGAACATATTTCCAAAAAAATTTCAAAAAATACTAAATTTAAACTGCCTTGAGTTCGGCTCGCAAACCAAGAATTGTTGTAGAAGACTCAAAAATTGGAATTTGGCTTTGTAAATTTTACCACATACACTTTGCAGTATAGGGAGCACCCATTAAAAAATTTAGGCAAAAATATTACTTATAACCTATTCATCTAAGCTGCCCAAAATAGCAAAAGCCCGATTTGGTCCTCTTGGATCTTTAGGGGTTAATACAATTGCAATTCAACATGCCGCTTCCATCCTCCTCCATGAACGAAAACTTGAAAACCACCAACCTCTCCCCGCACTATTTGAACCCCCATGATAATATACCTCCATACATTTTGATTATCATAGCCAATACACAAATTCAACAATTTATTCAGGTCCAATCAGGGTCGTCAAGCTCAGGTTACTTTAGGGTGTCTATTCCCGAAAGGGGTGAGTAGTAGTAATGTTCTATTACCACTGTCTGTGGCCATTGAGGTAATATCATTACGAACAGACACCGTATTCACGCCGATCTTCTTAGTAGAAGCTCGGAGTTCTTTTTTTTATATATATATATATATATATATATATATATATATATATATATCCTTTTTCTCACTAGAAATAGTGGCTTGTCACTTTAGAGCGTCAACTTTGACATTTTTCACCTTTACAACTAGGGTAAAAAAAAACTTCATTTTCAACTCTGAACATTACGATCTCAGATTTAGTGAGAAATTTGAATCTAAGATTCCGTACATGCATATATGTACAAGTTAGGTACTAGAGCCTAGCATTACATACTCAAAAATTTCTCAGAAGTCAAAAATTTGCACCTTGCAATGAAGGAGGCTTGTTTTGAGGCTCTTTGATAGTTTTGAGGCCTTACAACATTAGGGATTAATCTAGGGATTAATCTTCAACAGTGTAGGATGGATGAAAAGCGACAGATGGATGAAATTGCGGGTGACTTCGAATTTCGATGAAGTGCTGGACTCAAAATGAAAGAGAGAAAGGAAAAGCGAAACTGAATGCGGGGAAGGTTTTGGAGGCAACGATGGAGCAGATTTCAATTGAAGAATCAAAATGCACTCCACCGACACGCAATGCTGATTGCACTTGTGATCTGCCCTTCAGACGATTAATGCTAGGGTTGCATTAAGTAGACTTCCATCCGGCACTTGCCGGTCTTTCGAGAGCCTGGAGATCGAATGCCGGTGTAGAGAGTGAAAGAGCGGCAGCAGCAGCAATGAGTAGCGTCAATGGAGGAAGCGACATGGCATGGATGAACAAGCGACCCGCGCGGCGTTTGGGGGGAATGGCGGACGTGCTCACCTTGGCTGCCGACTTAGGCTTCTCTGTCCCGGTATCTCTCATCTCTTCCACCTCATAAACTGATCGAGTACTAACCTAATATTCGCATTCCAATCGCTGATTGAGGACCTTAAAGAGAAATCCGCCACTCCGGCACACATTGCAAATGCTTCGGAGCTTCAAGAGCTATGTCCCCTGACCTGCGAATAATGCAATGGGATCTAAAGAGAAGTGTGTGGGGGCAGGATACAGAGAGTGCTGTGGCCGAGGGAGGGAAGGGGAAAGGAGCGAACGAGGAAGCACTTGTGCGTGTGCTTCGAGAGCTTTCGACTGTGCAACGTAACTTAGCCAGTTTGCAAGTCGAGCTTCAAGGTCGGCAGGTAAGGGTTGCAGTATTTGCCTGCTTCTGTGTGAAGAGATAGGTGCTCTTGAAGACTGAAGCAATTTTTGACTGACTTGTGACAAGAGAGCAGGATGATGAGAGAGTGGCGCATCTTACTCATGTTAGTGAGATCAAGAAAAAGTCGGAGGCGTTGGCCAAGACTACTGCCACTTTACAGGATGTTATTCATAACAAGGTAGTGTACAAATCCAACTTGAAATGTGGCTTCGTCTTTCTTGCTTGAACCCTCCAAAACAGCGTCCCGGACGAATACAAAGTCTTTTGAAAATGTTCGAGTACCTAATTAAAATCTGGAAAAAACCATGAAAGTTGCACAATTTATTCTGTTTACAGTATTATTGTAGGAACAATCTACAAAGGTCTGTTAAACAACCTGTAGGGAATAAAGGATAGAGCCTGTAAAACTCAGAAATCTTTCCGATCGCTGCTCCGTACCTGTCTTAGCACTTGGGGACTTAAAGCTTCTCTCGATGAAAGTGCCTTGCAGCTACGATACCACTCAAAAGTTTTTGTCTAACGAAGTTCTGTTCATGCACAGGATCGGATCATTGCACGCTTGCAGCAACCCTACAGTTTGGACTGCATTCCTGTTGAGACCGAATACCAGGTAAGTACCATTGCTTTGACGTCTGGGCATTTTGATGGTCCAATGTCTCAGGCTATCGTGTAGTGTGAAGATCGGCTTTCTGATTGATTCTTCATGTGACAACCGTGAACAGCGTCAATTTTCGGAGTTGCTATTGAAAGCTGCTGGAGACTACGGGTCCCTAACCGCAGCAACAACTGATATTCAATGGACTCAGAACTTCAAGGAGCCACCATCAGTTTGGGGGGTACGTGCTTAATCAATGTTGTGTGACGATATTCCGCTTTTGTATGAAACGCAGTATGCTTGCCTATCTGTATGAAGTGGAGCATAGAACATTCTAACGCAGGAGGCTGTGCTGTGCCGGGGTGCAGGAACTGCTACGACCGATTCCAACAGCATTGGCAGCATGCACGCGTTACTACGAGGCTTTATCGACAATGCGAGATGCAGTGTCAGCGCTCCATCGAACACGCGTCCGCGGTCCTTTGACACCGATGAAGGACGACAGAGTTTCGAATGCCACAGAGTGTTTGACTCCAGCCACATCCGCATGGAACCCGCCAGTGGAAGAGCCCAGCTCAGACGACGTTCTTATGCGAAGCCGCAGGCAGTTGCAAATGGAAATGGCTTCCCAGGATTGGGCAGCAGGGATCTCAGATCCACAGAACGAGCAGCAGTTCTTAGATAGCATGAAGCCCAGACGAATGTCATGGCCTCCTTCACCAAGTGCCGGTGCCGTGTTGTAAAATAGAATCTAACGATCTTGCCTTGAGCACCTCTTGCCGCCTCACCTTGTAAACTTGGTTGGTGAATCATTGGATGGTTACCAATTATTTTTGTGTGCCAGGCACGGGACGAAATTGAGCCCCATATGTGCATACTCACGGCTACTAATTTTTTTATGATGCAGTTGTATGATGCCTCACCCTGACCAGTTGAAGGCCAACGCACATGAAAGTACATCGCTACGTGAATTTAGTTGGTCTTCTAGGTGTAGTAATCTTGCACACAAACCACTTAGATCCGAAAAGCATTTGAGTGTTAACTTGCATGAGGGAGGTACAACTTTAGCTGATACACTTACCTTATATCAGCTTTGGTGCTTAAGCATGGTCAACTGTCGTGCAAATGTACTACCTGTCAACATGGAACAAATGTGTAAATCGGAAATCATTTGACTTGGATGCTTATCAAAGAAGACCAACATCTGTAGGTTGTGGATTCTTATATCTTAAAAGCCACAATCGTAATGGTGTCGTAAAACCTGCTATGACAATGCAATGAGAGCTTCATACGGCAAATTGAGAGCTACACTATTTGTCGCTGTGGTTGCTCTTCATTCGTCCATTTGAAATCCGGTTCCTTCCAGAATTCTGCATGAATGGAGAGCTTTTACTGGAAGTGACGAGCAGGTTCATGAAAGCGAGGGAGTGCACAACTTTAGGCCAAATTGAATGTAGCGAGGAAGCGATATGGAAGGGGCAAAAGCAGACGCTTGATGTACTGCGGTCTGTCCCATATCGATAGATAGAAGGGGAGCGAGTTGGGTGATACATAAGGTCGGCTGCGAGAGCAGTACAGCATACCTTTCTCGGCCTTTTGGCTAAGATCAAGTGTAGTATCTGTTCTTATCAGTTTAATATCTGATACGGGGATCATCGATCCCCATGATACTAATCTAATTTTTCTTGGGAGCGGAGCTATCCGGCAGCTTGCTGCCCGGCCCCGCGCGCGTCGCCTTGGTATTGCACTACCTCCTTGGCTGGCGCAGCCCTCCTTCCCTCCCCACCAGGAGGGAAACCCAATACAAACCCTAAACAACAACACCTCAAAAGCAGACACCTCTTTGTGCCAGATTCATTCTGTCATCGACCTAATCGATGATTGAAGCACGGCGAGCAAGAACTTACTTGATATATATATTTTACACGATCCGTTTCGACAATTTGGTGGAGTGACAGCTTGCTTGCGAAGCTCACGAGGAACTGGGGAATCTATTGTTTCTCAATCGTAGAAACGGCTATGTTCTCCCAATACGATCTTCAATGGTGGAGAAAAATTGATCAAAACATAAACTCATAAACTGTCAATGCTCTCTACTTGCACACGTTACAATTGGGACACGTAAAAAATATGCACATATTAGAATTGGGACACATAAAAAATATGGGAACCGATCCTTCATAGGAGGATTTCAAAATTAAAATGGCATGGAATATGAGGATCATGTCGAAGAACAGGGTTTCGCTCTTCTGAACTCCATAAAAATAAAGGACTGCACATGAGACCGTCAATGACTTTTCATACTAGTCTTGGCCAAATTATGAGGGTCCAATACCTTCGTAAATTTATCAGACCACATTCTATGGTCCTTGCCACCGTTGACATCACACGTGCACTGCAACTCAAATTGGAATTCGTGGATACCTAGCAGTGAATCGGTTGAGTCCACCGAATGCAAGTAAACAAGAAATCTGTGCTACTACTGTAATTTGCCAAACTTGATGGTTGCCTCCAAGGTGTACAATGCTCTCAATATTTATACAGAATTCTACTGCTACCGACAAAGAATACGGCAAAATCACCGACACCTCTCCTACAGAATGGAGCATTCACTACCGACATCTGCGCCAAAACTGCTGATGAAATGCAGGAACAAACTTGCATGATACAAAAGATGTTGGGCTTTTAACGCGATTTGGCCCTAGGAGGGCCCATGACAACATGTGCAACGGGGACGTGCTTATTGTAGAATTCGTGGTCGTCAGCGATGGCAAGCTCGTCATCGGACTCCTCCGACGCCCAGCGGCGTTGATGGTGCAATCGTGACGAAGAGATGGACGCGAATTCAAGTGTTTGCAACGAGCTGTCTGCTGTCAAAACGGACGACATGTGCGAGTGGGACGACTTGCTGTGCGCCGTAGCCGACTTGGGGTGCAACCGATTGCTGCCCAGGATCACCTCTGAGGGTAGAATCAACTGGCCGTCCAACGATTGCGTGCCCATCAGCAGCGCCAGCGACCGCTCCAGCGACGTCGTCACCCTGTCCATCGACGGCCGGTCCTTCCCTCGCATCCGCACGCACCGGGCCGCCACTCGCGCTATCCGCAGTAGTCCCTCTGGATCCTCCGGACACTCCAACCTGGCCACCCATAACGCTCAGTCCAGCTCCAATTGATCCACAACAGTAAAAGGCACGAAGATGATGGGAGAAGGATGGAGTGAGAGAGCAGAAGCGGTACCTCGGGTCTAGGATGGACATGATTTCGCCCTTTTTGATGAGTGGGACGGCCCACTCGACCAAGTTGCTGTCTTCGTACTCATCGACGGCCACGCGCCCCGTCACAAGTTCCAGCAACAGCACGCCGAAGCTGTACACATCGCTCTTAGTCGTGAGGTAATGGAGTCGGTAGTACTCAGGGTCTAAGTATCCCAGCGTGCCGGCCGGGAGCTCGGAGAGCGGCTTGCTGCTGTCGGATGGACCCAGCAAGGATAGGCCGAAATCCGCCACACGCGCGTTGTACTCGTCGTCGAGTAAGATGTTGGCGCTTTTGATGTCGCGGTGGATCACGGGCGGACAAGCGTATCCGTGTAAGTACTCCAGCCCCCGTGCTGCCTGCACTGCAATTTTGACTCGCGTCACCCAGGTAAGTTGCTGCTCGGGGTCATCGTGCAAATGCTCGTAGAGAGTACCGTTTTGCATGTACTCGTACACAAGCAGGCGCTCGCCGCCTTCGTTGCAGTAGCCGATGAGGTTGAGCAGGTGGGCGTGGTTGAGACGAGAGAGTAGATCGATCTCGTTGTTGAAATCCTGCACGTTGTAAGACTGCTGATTTGAGGCTGGCTCTCCGGGACGCTTCACTGCGACGATTGTGCCGTCGCTCAGGACACCCTTGTAGACACATGAGAAGCTTCCACGACCGATTTCACTTTGAAAGCCTCCGGTGGCGACGTCGAGCTCTTTGTACTTGAAGGCGCGAGCTCGCACTTGACGATCCAGTTCCATGTCCGGCGGTTTGGGTAGTTTCGGGATGGTTCGGAAGGAGCTTTTACGAACTGGTGGTGGTTGTGATTTCGTCATGGATTTTCCAGTGTGGTTCACTTTGGCGACGTGGGTGAGCTTACGGCGCAGGCAGAAGAAGGCCACCATGAGCAACACGCCGATGACCACGACTGCGGTGATGAGCTCCCCGATGATGATCGGGATCTGGATGGACTCCGTGCTTTTACTGCTACTGCTACCCTTTGAGCTGCTGCACTGCCGATCCGCGGTAGATGTGCACGGGGAAGACTCCGTCGTACCAGAGCTGCAGCTCCCGCTGCAGCTGATGCACACATTGTCGCTGGGATTAGGGCAGAGAGTGGCGCCACTAGCCGCGAGCGCGCGCACCGCGTCGGCAGCGAGGGAGTAAGTCCCAGCTTTGCATGGCCCTGAGCTGCACATCTTGGGCACGATTCCCGTGGGCAGCGTAACGGGGTACCCCGAGCCCCAGCATTGAGCTGGAAGAGACGCTATAGCAGGCTGTCCACAGGTGAAGTAATCGCCCGCTACCAACGTCGAGAATTTCACATTCGTCGGCATAGCCCTGTTCGTGGAGAGCGTCATGCCCCAACAAAGTGGCAGATGCGAGTCCTTGCGAAGCCCACAAGTGGAGAATTTGCCCGCCACTAAGGAACTAAAAATCACCCCCTTGGGCACCCCACCTTGCGCGTCGAGTGATTTGCCCCAGCAAACCGTAGTTTGCCCATTGCGCAGAAGGCCGCAGACGTGGTAGCCCCCGGCAGTGATGGAGGTGAACGCGAGCGTCTTCGGCGCCCTGGTGATGGCGTCGCTGCCAGTCTCGTCACCCCAGCACACTGGAGTATAATTGCCCGCGAATAAACCACAGCTGAAGAATGAACCCGACGTGATGGACACCAGCGGCGCGTGCATGAACGAGCCCGTGATATTATATCCCCAACAATCAACCGCTGCATCGCCCGCAACATAGGGCTGCCGCAGCGCGCAGAGATGATTATCTCCTGCACTTAAGGCCGCGTAATGCCTGTCCCCTACCGCAGGCACTCCCGCTTCCACATAGATATTATTACCCCAACAATAAGGCTGACGCGCGCTCATCGACAACCCACACACAAATCCATCGCCACCTGATCCGCAGCACCCCCAATTAAACAAACACCAAAAGTGCAGAGTACCAAAACCCCATTTTCTAAACTAGCAACGGCTCATTCGCCCCCATTATCTCGAATCATAACAAGAGCTGATGATCAGTATTAAGGAATGCAAGTGCGAGTCCAAAACTGCAGAGAATCAAAACCCCAGCTCCCAAACTAGCAACCACTCATTCGTCAACACTATCTCGAATCATAAGCTGATAATCAGTATTAAGGAATGCTATGCGGGTCCAACAATGAGAACCTCTCCAGCCACTAAACCTCCGAGCTGTCGAAATGCGGTACCTGTGAGGCCGATGAGCGGCAAGCGCGGCGGCGCGCCATACACGGACGCGACGTCACTACCAAAGCAGGAGACCACATTGGCATTGTCTTTCCCCATTCCCAAGCTGCACAACGTCTGGCCGTTCTCGCCATACGAAGCAGCCATGGAGTTCATGGACCCCAATGACGCCACTGGCTGCAGCAACATTGCCACCACCAGCATGCAGCACCACAGCGCCGCACCTCTTCCAGCAGCCATGGTGCGCCCTGCTTCCTGCTTCCTTTCACCTCCATCCTCTCTGGAACTCAAGCTCCATGGCCTAATCTCCGCTGTCGGTAGCAATCGATCGATTGCGAGCTAGCAGGCACAAGCGGGGTGATCGATCGAATGAAGAGTGAAACTACTACTGTAGTGTAGCTGCAGCTGCAGAGTGGTCGTCGTTGGCAGGCAAGTCACAATCGCCATTGAAGCACTGTCAGACAGGTGTGATGAGAGCAGCAGGGGCTTCATCAGAGCTTCATGAGTAAGTTAATTCGTCCAGCACTGCCTGCAGCTCCCTTTGTGTCTTCAACGACGTGTGTACTTACGCAACCACCGTACTTAAAAGACATGCATTTCCAGTAACCACATTGATCGATCCATCTACGAGCTTGTATGGTTTGACCGTCAACACATCATCAAGTGATTACGAACTAATCCAGCCGTTAAGCGCGCTACTGTAGAAAACTGATCCCAGTTTGAAGTCTAATTGACTGATTGCTGATTTCGTAATGGATCATGATAAGCTAATTTTTTCTGAGAGCGAGTGCTTGAAAGTTGACCGACTATCTGTGTTGAAAGTGACGATGGTGGACAGCAACAACAGTGCCAGCTTTGTTAGGAGCGGTGGTACAAAGTGAGAAAGAGGACGTGAGCTTGAGTACCGCTCTAGATGCACCGGTGGTACGTTTGAAACAACCCCCTCCACACTGCCCAGAAAGCATAGCCCTCGGAGGCGTTTAGATCGTTGCCTAAAGTATTGTGCACTTACAGCTAAATAAAGCAACAAACGTCCTTTTGCTTTCAGACATCTGACATCCTTACGAGGATTTTCTTAATTTCCTGAATGGACGTTTGTCGGCAAGAATTAGCACCATACTCATGCAATCATGATCATATACTGAAGACACAGAAGGAAGAGTGCACACGAAGGAGAATTCTTTCTAGAAGAAGCAAACTCGATGTTCTCTTCGTCTTTACTTCAAGTACTCAGCTGAACATGATGTTGTCCTCAGAAACAAGTGTCATTGCACATGCTCAATCATCTCAGACGCTACCCTCACTTGGTTGTCATCAGCTTTTCAAGTAATCAGCCCAATCTTCTAAAGAGGGCTGACGTCTTTCAGCTCGTTCAAAAATAAGCAGGAGAACACGTTGTTGTAAAACTCGGAGCCTTTCATGAGTTCACCATCTCCAAGGATGTTTCGAACATCATACTTGCACGCTCTCATGCAGTCAGGGCAATAAGTCACCTGCTCATAGACACATGAGTCAGAACAAACAATGAACCATAAATAATGTGAGAAAGAGTACTGACACACTTTATAGCTTGAGGAAAGAATTTGAAAATGACCTCAAGAAGCTTCGGTTGAAACGAAGCGTCCAGCATTATATCAACTCCGTAGATGGCTCGAGAGGTGTGAGAATTCATTTCTGGGTGAACAGCAGCCGCGCCTTGAAAAACTTCTCGCAGAACCTCCTTCACTCTGTTGTGAATATGTTTCCATTCCACTGCCACACATCCAACTTGAGTTCCTACTCTGAAAATTCTTACAACAAGTTGCATCTGCTACAAATTAAAGAACTCGAATGAAAAGTAGAGGTAAATGCACATATTCATGTACAACAGTTTGAGAGACACCGTACCATTATGCTCCTTTTCGAACTCAGGAACCCATGCATGAGTGTCCATGTGATTAAATGTCCGCCCCCCATAATTCTGCGATCCATCTCAAGAACTCGTGGAATTAGACTCAAAGGCAGGATGTGTTCTCAAATCGCAAACTAATCTGAGCGGTGAGCAATGAATATAGAAGATCTTGGTACTGCTGAAACAATTATAGGTGGTCAGTGAACCAAATCGAATGCTCACCATTACAGTAAAATGAGTTTCGTACTCCGAGAGACTGTTCGCTTCTGTAGTGTATTGATTGTTCGAGAAACGGCCCTGCAACAGTCACCATTAGAATAAGCAAGAAGACGAAACACGAAAAAAGCAGGAACGGGAAGATAGCACTTACCCAAAACACGTTGCACAGAAAGATTTCAAGAGGTTGCAAACTTCGTAGCAAGACAATATATCGAAGGTCGAACTTCCGTCCTTTGAACAAGGCAGGCTTCTCAATGTACTTCTGGCCTATCTTAGGTCCAGTCTCCACCAGCCTCGCAAGTGCCGGCAAGCTTTCTACAATGGACGTGTCAATGGTTCTCGCCATGTTCCAAGGCTTCACGATCCACAGATTGTTCTCATTCTTTTCTTCCCGTTGCACGAAGTCGCCTAGTAAGGCAGCTAGTTGGCGTTCCATGTTGTACGTTGGCTGTAACCATGCTGGTGTGCCATAAGCCTATCAATTCAATTCCACGAAGGTTAATTAGTGCTCTGTGTTGATCATGCAGGAGTTAAAAAAGGCAGATCTGCAAAGATGGGAACCTTTTGCATTGTCTCCGCAAGATTGTGCTTCATAACTATGCAGGCTTCTAATGGAAACTGGTTCACGTATTGGTCAGGTCGCAGATTAGCTGCTTTTCGAAACTCATCATCTACTTGCATGTGTGTCCACACAATGTCTGCTTCACTTGGTTCTTCAACTGCATGTCCCCAGAAGCTAAGATTAGTGGTCAGTAAATTAACTCGCCTTTATGTTCATACGAGAGCCAGTTTGAAACACTTAACGAAATATATGTCTGCATTCAGACTAAAATAAAAGCAGGATGGGTACAACATGGAAAGGGCCCAGCTTAGAGTAGTACCCAGCTTGAATTCAGGGCGGGTCAAAAAATCTGAAATTCCTGGAATATCGGAGTACACTGATAGGGGTCTTCCGTCTTTGGGAAGGATACTGGCTGTAGGAGGATCATTGGATGCAGTTGGCTTTGTCACAATAGCTTGTTTCAGTTCACTAATGTGCGCATTGTAAGCCTGCAAAGAGATCAATCCCTCATCAATGGTCGGAACTCTAAACCATCTAACTACATGTTCCCAACCCTGCAGACTTAATGGGTGCCAGGTAGTCAAGTATATACTTGCCTGTTTCAATACGTCAGAAGGAATCTCAAACCAGGCTGCCAAGCGAGAGGAGCGCTGTTGATCTTCTCCAATTCCAAATAGGTAGTCGCGAGTACTCTCCTCCCCACTGGCAACATCCTTGACAGGCCAAAGGAGCGAATAACTGCAACAAAATCGGAATCAATACACTTCATCAATGTCCAACACTGCTTGCGTGGGAGGACAAGATAATGTCGAACCTATTTAGATGAATCAAAGGCTACTCCTGATGACCTTCATGGCGCTTATCATATACTGCAGTTTGCACATGCTAAGCAATGGGAAATAGTATACCAAAAAAGTACGACGGATGATGAGCTCAAACCTGACGGCAGATTGCAATGTACCATCGGGCAAGTACATGAAAGGAGCAACTTGAAAATTGGGTGCATCACTGTGGCGGATTGCTGAGCCCAGTTCATCCATTACATACCTGAGACATGCAATTTATCAAGCCCTGCTCAAAAACTATACTAGTTGCCACACTAAAGCAGTGGATTCCATTGAATAGACTGAACATCAATACTGCCTTGACTCTAAATAAACAAAAGACCCTACTTACCAAATAGGTGTTTCATCTAACTTTTCTTCGTCTGCCAACCTATAAGTCGAGATATACTGCCACATTGCACTCATGACTCGATCCGTCAACGAAACCTCCTTCGAAAAATGTGGCAGTCGAGGTTGCAGCTTCTCAGCCTCTCCACTCAATATCTTGCTCCTGGGAAACCCATTCACTTCGGTGACACTTGGTAAAGCCTCTGCAATACTTGCCAAACTCCCAAAACGCCCTGCAGCATCCACCTGCAAATCCATGCCTACCCTATCACAATCTGTCTCTTGCCGTAGTTAGAGAAATCCGAAGCAGCTGAACAGTAATTCACACGAACCTGGAAGGATTTCAACGATTTCAGAGTTCGAACAGTTGCCAGCAGACTATCTGCAGATTCATTAGCGAGTGGATTCCCTTGCAAGTTCAAGGATGTCAAATTCGGTAGCTCCTCTGCATTAAAAACCTGCAATACAAACGAACACCCTTTAGTAGGGTCCGGAACCGGTCTTAACACACAAAGACCGAAGACTCACGGTTTTGTATAGAGTATCTGACGTGAAGAGCATTGCATGTGTTGGTCAGATGATCCAGAAGAAAGTCGACTAAAAGCAGGTTTTGATAAAGGAATTGGTCAGCAGCACCCTACATGCGGGGACAGAGTTTGGAGCTCCCGTTCGGACAGATCAAGCGCCGTGATATCCTTAAGAACGTGATCTTCTGTGAAGGGCACACCAAGTTGCGATGCACCAAATAGGCTGGCACAGAAACCAATGGCCCACACTCCGTACTTGTCTGTGAGCTTACTGTTGTAGATCTCAAGATGTGGGAGCATCTTCGCAAAAGCCTGTCGCAGCTCATCATCCCTATATGCCAAAGAACTCGATTCATCAAACCAAGCACGCACCACTGCCGTTTACAGGATCTAATCTCGTTTCCTACACAAAACAATACCTCGTCATTTCATACACTCATTGAAAATAAATACCCAGTGCTGAGAGCATGACTAGGCTCGATGTCTAATAAGGTGTCTGCAACCTCCCACAATGGACAATCATACATAGTGATTTACATTTGATCTCAAGAGAGTTTGGCTCTTGTAGTGCCCAAAGTGATCCCTCCACAGTCAAACTCCTACACGCTAAGGTAAATGCAATTAGTTAAGATATGTATTGCTCTAAAATACTCATGCAATTCTGACCACATTGATCTTCATGAAAAGATACGGTCAGTGTACTCTAAATTGGACCGAAGGTTCAAATCTTACTTGTTCAAAGCGACAGGTGTCTGATTGAGCCAAAGCGCACGTAAGTTGCTCAGACCGGCAACTGCATTCATCACGGCATCCACCGATTCCAGCGGATTGCCCCACAGACTAAGCCCCACCAGATCCTACACCAACTAAGTCACACGCTTGATAAGAGTTTGCAGGGATTGCAAACCTCCTGAACAAACAATGCCTATATAACAGTCATATGGTTGAGAGAAGATTTGGATCTTCTTGGTCTGCTCCGAGAAGCACACTTGCATAGGCACACTTCCAGGCATTGATTAGAAAGCCTGAAGAGTAACTTGTACACATGAGGGATTACTTACTGGACATTTAGCAGCGAGGTTGAGTTCACGAAGAACGGCATCTGTTATGTTCAATTCATCGAGCTCCAGCCATTGAAGCTGCTCGCCCTTCTCCTCAGCTTCTGCAAGAGCTTCTGCGATGATCGATTCAACATCAACTGGGGATTTCGCACTTGCATCCTCTTCTTCCTCTTCAACTTCTGGCTCTTGCTCATCTTCCACACACATAAGGGCAGCCATTCGGTCCACCAACCCTGGAATTTGTTCGAGCTGCCACCAAATAAAGAAAAAAAAGTATTGAGCATAACGTCCCGATCTCGCTATGAAATAAATCAATGACGAGCCCTACCTGAGAGCGAGCTTGCGTGAGACGGAAAGACCAGGCGTGGTCAATGAGAAAAACGTCCTCATGTTGCCGCAACGACTGTTGCAGAATCAAGCGACGCTGTCTGACGCCCTCGCAAGGCTCGATTTGAAAGAACCGGCCGCCGTCAAGCACATCGCCAGAAAGCTTGTGAAACAGCTTCTCGTGCAGCGATGGCGGCAGGCCCACATTGGCCAGCAGGACGCCATGCACCTGAAGGAACTCCTCCAAGCCTTGAATCTTCATCTTGGATCAACCCAATTGTTGCATGAACTCTTCGAAGTGTCTTCCCCGCTAAACCCAAAACCCAAAACCCACGAGCTTCAAACCCTCGAACGCTGCGAACGTCACGTTCCCTTAAGGCGGGACCCAACCCTGGCAGATGCACGCACCTACTGCCATTGTTGCTTGAACACTCCACCTTCACTCCTGGTCAGCTTCCTGGTAAACAAATTTTCCACAGGATCGTGAACCCGTAGTCCGTTTCGTTACCCTCAGGTGGCTCAAATAGTTTGTGTGGATTTTTAGTGAATTGGGCATGTGTGCAGGTTTTTGAAATGGGAGACGAACCAGGGTGGCATTCTGGCACGGCGTACATCATATACCAGCTGTTGGGTTGGTTTGCGTTCACGGCATGGTCTATTAGCTTCTGGCCTCAAGTCATCTTGAACTATAGACGGAAAAGGTATGATCAGCACCTTCACATTGGCAGCTATGATTATCTTTCGAGCCCTAAATGAATTGAGTGAATTTTGCAGTGTGGTGGGCTTACATTTCGACTTCGTCGTCTTCAATTTGACGAAACACTCTTCGTACTTGATCTACAATGCTGTCCTTTACTTCAGCCCCGTTGTGCAACGTCAGTATCACGAGAAATATGGCTTCGATGAGGTATTGTTACGGATTGCGAGTGTGAAGCTTCTTTAAAACTCCAAATTATGGAGCTTTCATCTAATTCAATCGTTCTCTACAGCTGATTCCAGTAGCACCCAGCGACGTTGCGTTCTCGACTCATGCTGTCCTCCTCACATCAGCCATGGTGGTACAATTGTTTATGTTTGAGGTACCTTCTCACACCTTTTAGTTCATACCGCAGTTCTTTCCACTGAAATCACGAAGGCAGTTTCTTTTTTGATGTCCATTTTAAGCTCGTGTTTATTCGCTAGGTTTAGTATGTCGGTACACTGCGAACTTTCATCAAATGTGAATTTTAAGCTCTTGAGTAATGTTGGAGTGATTGGTGCAATTCAGAGGGGTGGTCAAAAGATCTCGAGCACGTGTAAAATTATATCAAGCGTGGTGTGGACAGAAGCTGTTATCATTATTGTTGTATCCTGGTTCCACAACGACTGGCTTTCGCTTATCCAGAATTTCAAGTTAGTCGTCTTCTTTCCCTTGCACATGGAAGTTGGTGCTTTAAGTCCATGCTCTTACTGAACTTCTTGTAATTGTTATATTAGGGCACATCTATGTGGTTGTACTGTACATGAATGAGTGTTGTTTCGAATCAAGAATGGCATCAGGTTGTTTATGTCTGTGAGCTTGTCAAATGCAGCAATATTCAACTCCTCATGACAACCATCAAGTACATACCACAGGTGAGTTTCTCTCAAAACAATGACTGTAGTGATGAGTATCGTAATTTTGTGGATTCTTGCTAAACATGAAGGAGAAATTAGGTTCGAATGATGTTAATCAGCGTATTTGAGTGCACACATGATGTGCGATTTACACATAGGAAATTCTTTGTCATTTGTCAAACAAGATCGAACAGAATTGATCTGAAACGAGGCTTACTTGGACATCCTTTGATGAAGAAGAAATTACATTGGTGCATTCCTTGGCAAACGATTTCAAGCAACTGAAGTGGCACGAGCTATTTTCGCAGGTTTACTTCAACTACACAAGAAAGAGCACGGAAGGCTGGAGTATCTCAAACATTCTCCTCGACTTGACGGGAGGCGTTTGCAACTTCGGACAGATGTTAACACAATCTCTTGATCAGAGTAAGCATTCCGCGAGTCTAATCCTAGCATTCATATATGAAAAAGTAGACTTCACATGATCAAAATTCATCACTTGGAAGAAAATTCCCTTCATACGAGAATTGTTCTGCTCGAGATTGACTACCTCACACGATAGTTTGAATTCCGCCATTCCTTATCTGCTGTGCTTTAATCTTATATTCAACCATTCCTTGCATGATATCAATCCCTTATATGTGCAAATTCCTGTGGCGTGCAGATTCTTTTGTGAACTTTTCAGGGAACGTCGGCAAAGTGGGTCTATCTGTGGTGAGTGGCTTGCACTTATCAACTTGCTTCATGCACTTGTCCGCACCTGTAATTAATTTAGTAACTCATGACTTGAATTATTGGGTGCAGTTATCGGTGTCTTTCGACATTCTCTTCACAGTGCAACATTTCTGCCTTTACAATGGACACTCTGAAGGAGCGCCGGATGGCTATATTCCAGTTGGAGACTACAGGGTCGTAACATCAGTAGACCCCGAGCTTGCTGGTGGCGAACAGGACGACGGAGCCCGTGTACAGAAGACCCCCCCTCCCTGAAATCCATTCATACAGTGGTGAATAATAGCCTGTGTAATGTCGACGTTCGATAAGATTCCCTGTAATTCGGTGTATGTAATTTTTATTTATACAAAATTGTGGAACGGTTCTACAGGCATTCGAGCCGGTGCAAAATTCCGTTCAGGTGTCTTTCAGTCCATGCAGTTTGTTCTTACATTGAAATCACTTCTAAGACACACGTCTTGGCTCCATAGCCCTGGGCACTTCGGGATGGACTAATGAAACACACAATAGAAAAGGTTTCCAGACCCAGTAATCAAACGACGAATCGGTAAGTAACATAACGGCCCGCAGTCTCACTGGGTCGGATAATCTTCACCACTTGACCTCGCTTGAGACCGTAATAGCGTGCAACAGGGTCGTTCTCTTGCATTCGAGGAAGCTGCAAAGATGCCCCCAAAAACTCGTCATACTTTAGCCGGCATATAGAATTTTGGCAGATGTCTAAACCAAGACGGAAGCTCTTGTAATCCAGGTCTACTCATAACCCTCACTACAACGATGTTCTAAATTGATCTATCATTGGCAAGTAGTGACCCGAGGCGGTAGGATGAGTGTTCTGCAAAAGTAGCATAAGCACAAGCACATTTACGGACACGAAAGATACCTGGGTTTCCTTCACGGTATATCGCTCCAACAAAGTCTTCTTCTCCTCGGGAGTCATAACCTCATGTGCAGGAACAAGGACGTGATCCTTGATGTTCACCAGCAACTCAGCTTCCTGATTGCGGAAGTCACCGTTAAAACCAGTCCTTTACAATACAAGCGGTCCTAACCCTAAGCGTTCTTGAAGATGAAATGCGGGAAGACTAACCTGAAAAACCTCCAAGTGATACTTGCTCGACATCTCACTCACACATTGCCTCGCAAAGGGCGTGAGGTTCTGCTGCACGACAAGGATAGCCCTGTGCACGTTCTCCGTTTTCATGCGGTCCACGTACGTCTTAATGGTCTTGACCCCGACCTTCGCTTCTTCAGGGAAGAAAACAAAAATCTGGAAGCATGAAAAATATCAGCGAGCCAATTCACAAAAGTGCAAGAGCAAATAGAAGTGGAAAAGCAGGAGAAGCACGAACATGTTCAGCGTTGTTGGACCGCCTTGGCTTCTGAATCACCAAATCCTCTCGCTTTGGCTCGTCCCCGTATTTCTCCCGAAACTGTTCCTTAGTGAAACTCAACTCAAACTCCGCCACCACGTAGTCCCGGTCACGCAGCATCTCCATGACCGTCTTCCGAATTCGGTACAAGCGCGTGCTCTGCTCATCAAGTGCGTGCGACATTGCGCCCTAAAACCCTAATGGGTGATAAACCCTAAAACTCCAAATTGGCGAAAGTGGGGAAAACGATATCAATTCAAGAGCGGAAGGGTAATGTCGAGCAAACGAAACTAATTCTGGTGACTGAACCCGGCGACTATTCTCTCTCTTTTCAACTCCTGCTTTAGTATGCAATCAAGATGTCGACTGCTGAAACCTTTCGGTAAAAAAAGGCGTGCAGACAACCTCCGAGACGAAAGCAAATGGACGCCCGGCCGTAATTCAATGCATTGATCCGTGCCGGGCTCATATCAAAGCTGCAGGCAAATTGCAATAAGTCTTGGACATCAAGAAAAAACGGCGCTGTAGACAGACCTGTGGGGATGGGTCAATGGCGGTCGTCGGTCCCCGTGCCCCACGGTGAAGTCTTCGCGAGCTGCCTATTTCCAGTCATTTAAGGAATTTTCATCTCTCTCATAAACATGAAGAAGGCACTAAATACATTAATTGACTTGAATAATAAAATTTAAAAACATGAAAAGACACCAAGATTTTGACGTAAAAATATTGAATCAATCACCAAGATTTTGACGTAAAAAATCTTGGTGAACTCAAAATTTTGTAATAAACTACCAAGATTTTGACGTAAAAGTATTCAATATGAACCTCAAATTTTGGTGATTTTGATTTTCTCAAATGAGGTTCATATTGAATATCTTTACGTCAAGCTTTAAGTAGAATAGGTGGGATTGTCTATTTTAAGGTTTTTTTATTAGATGGCCAAAATGAGGTCATGACTTTTTATAAGTAATAATTAGGAATTGACATTGTTTTGGTAAGAAAATGTTGTTAGCCTAGCTACCTACTTTCCCTCACGTTACAAATAAGTGCTCATAACTCTTGCCCTATATGAACCTATTGGCAAGACCCCGCGTATTTATAAGAATTTGATGAGATGCATTCCAAACTATAAATTATTTTTCTTGTTGGCTTTATGAACGGATGTAATATAAATTTGAACTTGATGTTGGGATTCATAGGAACCCGCAGCCCAGCCAATTGTTTCATATATTACAATGTGTAATTTCTATTTTGCTATATACAAAATTGTAAGTTTCTTTATTCATTCAAATTTATAATCTATATGTAAATTTTAAAAGCAAGAAGAGTTTCTTTGTTTCATTCTAAGTAGATACTAGTATGTCGTGCACCGTTGCCACGCTCACTTGAATACTTTGATCATGGCCCTCTTGTTTTTACGCTAGATCTATTATTGAGTTTTTTGTAATTTTTGGTGATTTGGAGGCCGAAATTACTTGAAAATTCAATATCTTGGGATCCATTGACTCGTTTTGTGGTTCGATCGTTTTTAACAACTCTACAAAAAAACTTCCTTCCAACAACATCTCATGCCGTCTGATCCCACCGGCGGTCCCCTAGTCATAATGTCACAAAACAAAGCAAACTACGCGCTTTAATTAATACACTCGTATGACCCGTAGCGTTGCCACGCTCATATAAATAGTTTCCAATATTTCTTGTGTCAAATATACTTGAAATTTCGGTATCTCACGTTCTGCCAACCCGTTTTGCGATTCAATCATTTCCACAACTTTACAAAAAGATCCACTTACAACGCCACCCCATGCACTTGGCGGTGCCCTAGATCATAATGTCGCGTCCAAAATTAAACATATCACTTGTCTTAAATAGTAAATTTCTATCTTGGTCATATACAACTATTAGCGGGACCCCGGTTCCATAAGAATTTTGTGAAGTGGTAAATGCCATTCATTCAAGAATATTTGAAGTATTTTAGAGCTGAGAAATTACTTTTCTTGATTTCTTCTCATTGAGATACAACTATATCTATTTTTATTGTCCGGTGGCCAAAACTAGCGGAGTTATAGTCTCCACCCTCGAGAGGGGGAAGTAGTATTGTTCCAATTTCTCCTTGTCCGCTCGCCATCGGGATATTAGCATTACGAACGGACACTTCATCTAACCGAAGTTTCTATCTATCTTTATTTTTATTTTTATTTCTTTTTGAGTTTATGGACGGATGCAATATCTTTATAAGTTGATGTTGGGTATTTATTAAAACCAATTGATTCATATGTAGATATATAAAATTTTATGGTTGTGCTAGTAATGATTGTTTAAAATATGTAAAAGATGTCAAGGTAAATATTTATAACTAAATATAAGGGCGAAAAGAACTAGTCAAGAAATCTTGGAGAATATTATATATTAATATGAACTACTTTTAAAGGCATATTTTAGTTGTTTTTTGAATCACGATACAATGTAGAAAGCCATACAGAACACATCTAAAAAATAATCAGTATTAATTATTCAGAATCTTAGTACGCATTCATGTTGGATTTTTGCATATGAAGTTGTCAATTGGATTTGGGCTTCTCAACATCCGATAGAAAGTATCTTGTTTATAAAGAAAGATTGTAACATGTGCGCCTAAGTTTGTATTACTAAATAAATAAACCAAGTAGTTAACTCCAAAAGTACTTTGTAAGTACCCATCTTGTAAGTGCTCCTATATCGGCATACAATAGTGTTTGATATCTATGATATGATACGTAAACAATTTGACTAAGATGAGTAATATTTATATGGCATAAAACATCATGTACGAGTATATACAATACATGGTACACAACGACTCATGTACAAACGGGTTGTCTACAATAATAATCGATTCTACCATTTAGCACAACAAATTAGAATGCAAAATATTATATTTTTGATTGAGTACTTTCATTTGGGCCATAAAACATCTCCTACTTGTAGAAAATCTTCATCACCACCTTAGTCCACCCAACTATGGTGGGGGTTCTTGGACCTTGTTGTACGGGTACCTCAAAGCCCTTTGGGGGGATACCATGTCGGGTATCTCTAAGGCACTAGTGGCTATGAAGGAACTAGCATAATGTTTATTCCGAGAGGGGTTAGTGTGCCATTAGTGCAATGACCTCTAGACATACATCCAAGGATGGGTCGAACGAACACTCTAATTC
Organism: Bryum argenteum; assembly: GCA_037043015.1. Classification (NCBI taxonomy): domain Eukaryota; kingdom Viridiplantae; phylum Streptophyta; class Bryopsida; order Bryales; family Bryaceae; genus Bryum; species Bryum argenteum. The sequence continues at coordinate 4,067,796 of CM073324.1, forward strand.
ACTCCGGCCTCTAAATAGGTTGGACTTTCTCTTTTTCTTCTTTAGAGAATTTTCATCCATTCCACAACACAAGAAAGCTCATCCAACACCTGAGAATGGTCGTCTGTATGTGTATGATGAGGGTCAAGTCAGAATATGCCATGGACCCTGAAAACTGAAGTCAATAATAGTCACGTTGGCATTCTTTAGGTCGGCGTCCGTCGGTTGGCAGGGGAAACTATACGATAAATGCCAGCGGGCGGCGACGTCGTCCACCGGCCTAGCTCCCTTTCCCCTTCTCGCAGTTCCCTCGCTTTACCTTCCCTTCCCTTCCCCTTTTGGCCTTTGGCGCCTCTTGAGCAGCTGCATGCAGGCGACGATCATTTGTCGGTTGCTCCTTCTTTACATTTATTAGCTTCTGGAAGATCATTCTGATCACTAAAAACCTGCTCTCATTATTTGCATGTTGCGCTGCTCCTCGATTGTTCCGACACTCGATCGATCAATCGACGCATGTCCTCATTCTTGCAATTTCATTGCGCATTCCATGCCAGTGTAGCGATTCTTTGCAAGGAAAAATCGAGCGTTTTGAATTGGCTCTTCAATAACTTATGATAACGTCCAGCCGTTATATATCTTCATATATTTAAATTATTATCAGAGACTAACTACAGCTATCATTGATCAAAATTCTGCTAGTTATAATAATTTATTTTTCTTAATTGATAGAGCGAGTTTAGTTTGCGAGGAAGTGGATTTGAATAATTTTTTCGTTTAAGAGAAAATATGAGCGGGAAACTCGAGGTGGACGGAGATTCGAGGTTGTATGCTACAGCGGGGGACAGTGGCGTTGTTTCGACATCGAAAAGTCGTTTCGGAAGAATATGCGTCTTCTGTGGCAGCTGCAGCGGCAGGAAAGATATCTTCACCAATGAAGCGCTCAATCTCGGGCGGGAGTTGGTCAATATCTAAACAATTTCGATTTTTTTGGAATTCGGTAACCTAATTCTATCGTGTATGAGTACATACTAGAGTCTGTGTTTTTTGAAATTGCTGTAGGTGAAGCGACAGATTGACTTGGTGTATGGAGGCGGAAGTATAGGCCTCATGGGCCAAGTGGCGCAAACTGTGAACTCCGGTGGTGGCCAGGTTGTAGGGTAATTCATTTGAATCTTCACCTCTTTTTTTCCCCTGGAGCTTTGGACTTCTGAAGCTCATTTAACCAGGATGAGTCTGAATGTGATTGTCTTTGCATTCTGTGTCTACGACCTGACAGCGTTGTTTGTTATAATCCTGGCAGCGTCATCCCCAAGGCGCTCATTGGCAAAGAGGTATGCATGAACCACTTAGCTACTTACAGGATTTGTAGTGCTATTGAAAACTAGAGGCAATCTAGGAGTAATCCAGACACAGTATCGTTTCTCGCACTTGATTCATGACAAAACTGGACACATTCGACACCTTCTGGATACTTAGTTCAGTAATGATCGTTGTTCAGTATCCAGCGAGGTACATTTGGTTCTACAAGACTAGGAAGAAAACTACAACACCCAGGCACAAAAGGGAGGACAAGAGCTGATCAATTACTGTTGTTTATCTGCAGATTACAGGGAGTACAGTGGGAGAGCTGATCGTGGTGCCGGATATGCATCAGAGAAAAGCTGAGATGGCTCGCCAAGCAGATGCTTTCATTGCTCTTCCAGGTACAAACGCACTTGTTCTCACTTGAATAATCACATCATAACTTTGCTATCTCACATTACGTCGAATGGTTGTTCTAGGTGGTTATGGGACCCTGGAAGAGCTTGTGGAAGTTATAACCTGGAACCAGCTGGGCATACATCTGAAGCCGGTACTAGAAACTTCTCCCATCTTTGCTTCGCAGTAATAATCCGATTCGTGTTATAACTCGTTGGTGATACCTGCAGGTGGGACTTTTGAATGTGGATGGATTCTACGACATGTTGCTTACGTTTTTCGACAAACAATTAGAAGAGGAATTCTTCGATAATTCTGCACGGAGCATTGTTGTCTCGGCCACGACGGCTAGTGAGCTGCTTGACAAGTTAGAGGTAACATTCATCTTCACTAGAGTCTCTGCTCTATTATTCTTTCGATTACTTATGTGATTACGTATTGCAGGCATACACGCCAGATTTTCGATCAGGGCCCAAGTTGCGTTGGGAGGCAGACAGGCGTACACTCATCCCTGAGCTACAGCACAAGCTTCAAAGCGGATAAATGGAATCTTTAGTCGATTGTAGACAGTCTCAAATGGTTCCTGTACAGTACGTACCATCAGGAGGGTATTTATGTTCGACACTCGAATGATTCTTATTTCATGGTTTAGCTAGCAAACAGGATCGTCTTGTATATAAGCAGGCAATTCAATACAGGGAGTCGTTAGTTGTCAAAACATCGTCATTTACAGAACCCCAAAGCGTGGGTTTATACACGGAACAATTCAATTATACGTTTCTACCATTTTAAAGCCCAATACTTGAATTTGCAAGTCGTTATAAATGTTGGGACAGCCTGTGCTTTGCAGACCCTGATTGTACAGTACATCTGTACGTGTACGTGCATTCAATCCAATATAATAGTAGCTTCTGTAGCTGTATGTTACATTGATAACATGAAATCTGATACTAGGGTTAGAGAACCTAAATGTAGTTAGCCTATGAGCTCTCAGCACAGGGGCAATACTGAAGGAAATGAAGCACTCTGATCATTTATATTAATTTGCACACGCCTCCCTTCATGTACACTTCAGGCACGGGGACATACCAAGCCCCCATGGTCGCCGACCACTTATGTTACGAAATAAAATATTCCGCTCACTAAATTATAACCTCGCTGGGAAAGAGCTTGAACGGTAAACAGTACAATTGACCTTCTTTCTTACGACCCTCTCTTCAAATAGCAGCTCGAACACAATGCCAAAGTGAAAATGGTTGTCAGGTCAAAAGAGGTTCAGAGTATAATTCTTCATGTAGAATTTTCATGTAGGGGAACACATTTGTATAAACTATCTCCAGAGATATTATTTTTTCATTTCAATCTTCCATCACTCAAAAATATATTGAAGTTGAATATAGAAAAGATTGTCATCTTAGCACATTGAAGCTACATAGAGCTTCTTTATCTGCTTCAGAAGCAACATTAAGTGTAAAATTATTCCTTCCCCTCTTTGGAGATATTTTGAGATTGTTCCCCTATACGATAATTCCCATCAGGTCGTACTCCATAACATGATGGTTTTTTGAAAAAGACGTCTATTTCGTACGGTGTAAGATAACCTTCAGTTACCCACTTAGATGGAGTGTTCAACCCATGCCTCTGGTTCAAATTCTCATCACTCGCAATATCATGTAGAATATAAATTCTACATCCTTCGCCAAGTCGTACAAGGCACTTCATCTCAGAATGTTCGTAAAACAAGTATTAATAAGTCTTCATTGGAGCAGAAGTATCTCTCATTAGCAGGAAACAAGGAGACAAATGCAGTCAACATGGAGACAGATCGAGTACAAGGATGCCGGCGTGCAGTCCCGTACTTAGACAAAGCATGCAGGCACTTCATGATCACACGAGATCGAATTACTTTCATTTGGGTTTCAAATGAAGTTCGTTAGAATCAAGGATTGGCCAGTTGTCGGCCAATCAAATTGTGATCTGATACATGATCGAGTAAGTAAACGGCAGCTTTTAAGAACCAAAGTGCAGGAATCGGAGTTGTTCAATCAGTTGAACATGCGATCGAGCAACTAAACGCCGGAGTAGTGGTAGGCGTTGGCGTTGCAGTTGCACGAGCCTACCAGTGATCAGGAAGTACCGAAGAGTAGAAGAGTCCTGCATTATTCTCTTGTTATGCATGTGCATTCAATTATGGAATTTGAATGTCCTCTTAATCTTGACTCCACTGAGATTTCTTCGGATTTGGGGAGGTACTTGTGTGTAACTGCTGATTTTATTGTTATGTATATGTTGTTGCTTTGAATGGTTTGTCGCCAAAGTCTCTCACGTGCCAGGAGACGAGAATGAGCGAGAGCTTTCATTTCTGAGCTTAGACGTCCATGGGGTCTGAAATGGGCAGCCCAAAATTGGATCTGAGCATTTTTGTACTTGGGCATCATGAATAGTGTATTTTTTGAACTTGGGCATCATGAATAGTGTATTTTTTGAACTTGGGCATCATGAATGAACTGATCACTGATGAGCTTGGAGTCTTCTACAAGGTTGTGTACAACCCCAACCTACCTTCCACAATCCTTTCAAAGCACAAAACAACTCGTACAAATTGTGATTTGAATTGAAAACTTTCACTTTTTGAATGCATTATAAGAAGGTAACTAGTTTGACATAAAAATATAAGTGAAAAGTTTAGTACGGTACTACGTTGAGAGGTACAGAGCAGATTCTCTTGGAAACCACTAGTAGAAGATGGCAAAAAAGTGACGGCCTTAATTTTTTTACCGATCTATTAGAGTGTGGTATGCTTATTACAACAACAAACAAAATTTAAGAAAAAGTGACAAATATAATAATTTATTTTGACGTCATTAGAAGCACAATTAAAACTGACACTTTGTGTCATTCCGTTCAAGTCATTACGGCCGTTACTTTTTTGCCGTTTTCTACTAGTGAACAAGCCCCTCGAGCAATCGAGCTTGCTTGGGCCTTCAAGGGTTAATGGAGAGTGCTCTAAAATGAAGCGTTCACAATATTGGAGCTCTAGATTTCTTCACCTAAAAGTACATGATTGCTTCCTAATTCAGCAATGTCATGTATGCACTCTAAACATCGTAGGGTGTGAGATTAGGGCATCATTATAATGAGTTCATCTTTGGAAGTTTATTACAAATTGTAAAAGAGTTTAAGTATGATGAATCCACTTAGACAGTTTTTTAACTTACTTTCCCACCCATAAAAATTGCTCAGACTATGAACTTCTACGGATAGAAAATGCTGAAATTTGAGGCATTATTTAAAGGTCCTGTTGGAAAACAGCCCGAGGGGCTGAGAGGCGCCTTTAAGGGTTAAGCACTCCCCTTATATCACTTTGGCTTCATGTATTAACTTGCTTGAAATTTTGACTAATAACAAAAATGAAGGAGCATATAATAATAATGGAAATGAACTTCTAATCATTTCGGTGATTGGCGTGAATGAAAAACAAATCGATGTTACATTCAAAAGAACCAAAAAAAACCTACTGAATAGGTAATAGCAAATATCATGCAAGCAAGAGTGTATAAGACAATTGATGAAGGATTCATAAATTTTGGACTTTCTTTGTTTAGATATGAATCATAGAAAGTGATGCCATAGGTGTTTCTCACGAAGGGGGTCATTTAGAATTTTACAAACAACGTGTGGCATAGTGTAGGGAGGTAATAAATCATGGTATCTAAAAATTAGAAAAAAACTTTGAGATGATATAGGGTGTACAAATTACTAAACAATCAATTATAAGTAAGATACGTAGGTACTTAATGTGTCATATTTGTATGAGTAGATAGCCTACTAAGTGGTGTTCTTGGTACTGCTTGGATTTCTAATAGGTTACCTTCAGGCAATTATTTAAAGGCTTTAAATGCACATAAGGCTTGTGGAAATAAGTTTAAGTGTTTATTAAATGTTGTATACATGTAACAAACCACATTGTAGGTGTACTAGCATAATGAATGATTTAACGTAATTAGAGGGAACATTGTAGTGTGGAAAAACACTTTGAATCAGTGAAAGAGTGCAAGTGTTTGCTTTTAACCTTATGACTTACTTGTTCTTGAGTTTTTAAATTAGTTTACCAACTTCTTGACGTTACTAATCTGATTAGCGGATTCATATTTATCATACATAAGTAACATGACCACTTGTCTTATGGACTTTTAATTGATGTCGTTGTGAGGACCATGACATTGACTATGAGCTAATTCACTTTTGTAAGAGAATCGTAGCATTATTTGTGTAGTTTTGATTTATGCACGATATAGGTAGATTTTTAATTTATATTGAAACAACATGAAGATATATTATAACCCCATTTACAATGAAAGACAAAAATTTGACAATGCCTTCCATGACACAAGTCAATTGCTTCATTCAACGAAACCAAGATGGACCTAAACATATATTACCATACCAAAACATCATACTTGGTGCTTGTGTGTCAAATAATTCAATTTTTCATGCTTTCAACACAACCTAAGTAAAAAACTTTCCTTACTTTGACTATGACCAATAATTTTTTTAATGCCCCATTTTCAATGATTAAGATATTACGATATTAGTTCATTTTATTAGGGCATGGCCACCCTTCCATTGAACTTTGACACTATAAAATAATATCCATAGTCCTTTTTGTAATTGAGGGCTTTGAAAAAAAGTGCTCTCCCACCCATCCTCACAACCCATCCTCGCAACGCATTAATGTTCCCATTTGACTTCCCCTCATTCCCTCGTGATATTCGAGATGTCATCTTCCGAGCGGTTGTTGATGCTCTCCAATGCTCTTTCGCTTCCAACGACTTCTTCCCTCGATACCATGAACTTTTGGCAGTTTTTTTTCTGAGACAATGTCTCGATGTTGTGTGATATGAGGTTAGACGCTTGTGGAGAGGTCTTCTATGCACGCCAAGAGAGGGGGCCCTAGTGGTAATCTGAGTGTGCTTGAAGGTGGATAGTTTTGTGCTTGAACGGTAGCCCTCCTTCATCAACGGAGACTCGCAATATTGGCGTTTTCTACTATTTTCAGTTAGCGGGTAGTCATGCTCTTATGAGGAATTCACCCAAATAAGTATAAATAGGAAATATAATACTCATGTTGTCGTGGTCATCGTTGAAAGTATGTCGTAAATGAGACAATGCCCTCTCAAAAGTTTTTGTTGAGAGCCATGAGAGCTAACATACCTTCAACTTTCAAATGATCACCATATTTGTAAAATCCATCCAAATTGCAACTCATCAAGTACTTAGAAAGGAATTGCAGTACTCTTTGCTTATACATGAAAGTTCTCCAAAAGAAGTGTAAATTCATTTGATAACTTTAATATCTTTAAGATTATTTTTTAGTATCTATCTTTAGCTCTTATGAAAACCTTCACATGGGTAGGATTGTTGAGAAAGAGAGTATTAATATCTCTTTAGAAACCTCTTTTGATGCCCTTTACAGATATGTGGCTTGGATTCACAAATATTCAATTGAGTTTGTGTAAGAAGCCTTAACGTTGTCTCTTATTGAAAAACTTACATACACATTCTAAAGTGCAATCATTGCTCATGGATTGTTCTTAGAGATGAGGTTAGGATGGACATGAAAGGAATAGTTTTGATGACATTTACCATATTTCGGGCACTTTGGTGGTAGTTCCATGTAATTTGGTTATTTGAGGTGGTACTTATGATCATTTGAAGTTGCTCTTGTTTAACCAGACACTTTAGCTAAAGTACAAAAGTTCAAAATTGAGCTTCTTGGTGGGTTTGATTGAATTTTCTTCTGAAAAGCAATTGCATATATAGAATGCGTATTAAAATAGCTTCCTTTAGAGATGGTTGAAGTTTTCTATTTTCTCATGCCTCAGCAAAAGTAGCTCGAGATAAGAGCTAAGGGTGAACAATAGGTGAAAAATTTCCTATTTCAAAATGAGATATTCTAGTTATTATGGGCTTTTTTTCAAATAATGGCTTAAAATCCTCCATAATCTTCCTAATCCAATTTGTAATTGGCAATTTGAATTACATTTGTGGACATGGTGATTGTTTGAAAATTGAAGCATGTTCTGTTGTTTCTATTGTCAAAATATACTTTTGAGAGGATAGTGTACAAAGGAGCAGAGTACAAAGATAACTCGAAAGCCGTTTTCGTCGAAGAAATCTTTTGCTTCAATTAAATGTTGTGATTATGCCAGAAGGAGTGTGTTTGTGATATTTGGATTTTTTTATTAAAGAGTTCTATAGGCTTTTAATTACATGTGATTCGCCATGTTGTACAGTGTCCACTCTCAGAGGGGTTAGTAGTCCTATACCATTGTTGTTATGTCATGTGGGCATATCATCAAGGTAGGTCGAACAAACACTAGATTCACGCCAACTCATAGGGGGTCTGGTCTTCTTCTTCTGATTCACCATGTATCTCCCATACCAGTGTGCGCATATGATGAATTATGTAAAAGTGATTAGGTGAGTTACAAAACCAAAGTTTTAATCAAACATGCGTGGAGCAGTGTTGTCTTATCAGACAAAATTCCTATTCATTTGTCAGACAAAATGTAGATGAGATGTACATTTGATACATTGAAAATGTCTTAGATGTACACCTCATCTAAATCGTGTCTAACAAATGAATAGGAATTTTGTCTAATAAGACAACCCTAGTGTGGAGCCATCAAAACAGAGTGATATCATGGCGTGGTTGAATGGGGTGTTATATATGATTCATGTGAAATTTTGAAACACGTTGCAATTGCACATTTGAAACACGTTGCAATAACAAATTGTATCATTTCACAACTTTATTATGTAAATTTGTTACGATATGGAACTAGACTCTATTATCATTGCTAGGCTTCAAGGTCTGTTCATTTTTGAAGCTGCTAGAACCAGCCCTTTTTAATTGGGCGAAAAAAGGCCAGTTTGCTTCAAAAAAACCCATTGGGCGAGAAAATGTATAAAAAAAATTTTAAAAAAATGGCCGATGTGGCCAGTTTGAGTTCCCTGGAGTGTCACCCATCGCCACTTCAGCGATGTGACGGAGCAGATCTTCGTGCGATCTCGCCACTCCCTGCGCCCATGATGCGCCTGCACATGATGGCAAAGGGCCAGTTCACCCGCCCATGATGGCCATGCGTAGCCAGTGGCGCTCATTTGCTGCGCCGAGTCGCCATTTTTGTAATGCCCTGACTGCTTCGCGATCGCCAAATTTGCACTGTCGTTACTCCTTCGTTAGCCTTTAACTGCGCTCCTTGATCGCCATTGATCGCCATTCAGTGCGCTACTGCGCTCCTTGATCGCCATTACTTCTGCAATCCTGCCTCGGTTGCTGTGAGCCTATTCGCCAGTTTGTTGGTTGAGGGTTCGCGCTTGGGGGGAGAGTAAAAATTTTGATATTGCGAAAGCCGTAAAACCTGTAGAAGTGTAGGTCTGGTAGTAATGGGTTTGAGGCGGCTCCGTTTTGGAGAATGTGATGTACACATTGTACAGGCGCGTTTGAGGCGGCTCCGTTTGAAGAATGTGATGTACACGTTGTACAGGTGCGTTTGAACTTTGAGCGTTTCCTTTGTGTTTTGCGGTTTACCTTCACTTTGTTGCATTTTGTACTTAAGTTCTTGCGCAGAAGAGAGTTTTATCGCATTGTCAATCATCTGGTTTAGGTTTAGTCTGATCGAGGGTTTAGGCTTCTGTTTGGGTTTTTTCGTGCGCTTTCTGAGCCGTGGGCCCGTGGCTATGGCGGAGGGTGGTGGAGACATGCAGGCGGACGAGCGCTTGGCTGCGCGGATGCAAAGAGCTGAGAAAAAGGCAGAGAAGAGGGCCACACGATTGCACAAGGAGAAACTCGCGAAAGCGAGGGCTGAACTTAAGAAGACGAGGGTGATGGAAGGGAAGCAGAGGGAGGCTGCGCGGGAGAAGAGTACTTTGCAAGCGTACTTCTCCAGCTCGCGGAACTTTGAAAAGCCAGACATGGTGCTGTTGCCGGATGTGCGAGTGGAGCCTGCGACAAACTCCGATACCTCGGCGGCTGCCGGCTTGTTGAACTTGTGTCCTGATATTGCATCTATCAATGCAGTTACTCCCGAAAACTCCTCTAACTCTTCCAGATCTGGGGATACGCAGGTGATCTCTTCGAAGTCGCCGCTAATCCAGCTCCTGTCTTCGGAGTCAGACACATCTGGGAAGGATAACCAGGACCTTGCTGAGGTGCCAACAACGGACGAGGACGAGGATTCTGATGAGGTTGATTCTCCGCCTTTGAAGAAAAAGAAGGCGAGTGAGAAGTCCGCGAACCAACGAAGGTATGACAGACATCGTAAGTTCCAAACCGAGTGGGCTGCTAAGTTACCTTGGGCCGAGGGTGTCTTGGCGAGTGACGGTATTTTGCATCAAGTTCGATGTAGGGTCTGCTCTGCCTTCGATAAAAAACCTTGTCTGCTGGCACCTAAGTCGGATACGTTGTTCAAGCACGATGGAAAGAGAACAGCAAAGAAAGATCTGCCTCTTTTCAAAGTGAAGGCAGGGGAGTCATACGTTGCCACTAACTGCCGTCACAGGAAGAACTTGCGGCTCTATGTAGCCAAACCTCCTGCCACGATCCTTCAAGCTGTGAATAATTGTACAAGTGCCGAGGCCACTCGAAAGCGGGTTCAGTTTGCTACTCTCTTCCAGATTCTCTCTGCTGGTCGGCCTATGCTTGAGTATGAGAGTCGCTTGCCTTTGTATGAATTGTTGAAAGTCCCGCACTTGCCGCATACTCATTGGTCTGATAATAGTGGCTGGTCTATGGCCGAATACATGTTCAAAGCCGTCACAGATGCAATTAAGAAGCTTGTGCAAAAAGCCCGCTACATCGCTGTGACAGTGGACGAGGTAACTACTGTCGACAATGGCAGTTGGTTATCTATCCATGGCTATGTGATGGAGAATTGGCGTCGAGTCCCATTGTTGCTTTGTTTGCAAAAGGTCGAGGTTGCACCTAACTCCGCTAACCTTACGTCGTTGATTATAGAGTGTGTGCTATCTGCTGGGGGTCTTGATAGGGAGATGCTAGCTAGCAAGTTGTTAAGTTTTGGAGCTGATGGGGCTGCTACCTTGCAAGGCTGTCGGTCTGGTGTCACAGTTCAGATCACTCGTGATCATGCCCCATTTGCAATGGGAGTTCACTGTGTCGCACATAGGTGTAATCTTGCGTGCAAGGCTTTATCTTCCATAGGCATATTTTTTGTCATTGAGAAAGTGCTCAACATGGCCCATGCCTATTTTGTGCGTAGTCCAAAACGATATTCCGAGTTCAGCAAACTTGCAGAATTGACAAAAACAAAAGGTTTGAAAATGCTTCGTGTTGTTGAAACTCGTTGGGTGAGTTTGATGAATCCTTTGAGGCGGCTCTTAAGTGAGTATCGAACGCTGATCTACAAGTTGGTTCAAGACCTCAAAGAAAATGACAAGGCACCGGTATGATTTCTCTCCCTATAGACTTGTTTCACTTTAGATCTGGTTTCTTGGTGTTTAGATCTGGTTTCTTGGTGTCTTGGTGTTCTTGGTGTTTAGATCTGGTTTACCTAGTATGTGACTCTCGTTCTTGTGTGTGCAGGCATGCCTCAAGCTCTTGCTTGACCCCTATACGTTGCTCGGGATGACAGCTCTTTTGCCGCTCCTAGATGCTGTCGACAATCTGGTTACCTTTGCCCAGAAAAGAGATGTTTATGTCTGTGACTTCCTTGCCGCATTGAAAATCTGTGAAGGCCAGCTGTACTCCATGTACGAGGATAGTAGCACCTCATTCGCTACTGACGAGTTCTGGTCATTTAAAAACCTGCTGGAGTGTAGCCACGAGCAAATCCACTTGAGGTGGGTCACAGATCGAAACGACAATTCAGCTGTCCTTGCATTCATGTGCAATAACGAGCACATCTATGCCGAGAACCAGGGTGCTCAAGTTGATCGTGCCCGATTTGCCAAAATTCTGTCTATAGTGAAGTCAGAGTGCCGAGGTAAGCCTGTTCATTCCTTAAGCCAATTTCTGACTTTGTGTTCCAAGTACTGATTGCCGAGTTTGCTTGCCGAATGTATTGTTCTACTGTAGTGTTCGAAGTACTGATTGCCGACTCTGCTTGGGTTGTTGTCACAGGGACAGCCAACACGTTAATCAACGAGCTGGAGGGTAGGTTCCCGGCCCAGAATGTACTACAGGCCTTGGGGATTCTGTACCCTCAATATTGGCTGGCAGGTGACTGTGAGTCCACGTTCGAGAAGCACTTGCGCATTCTCATGGACAACTATGGCCATGGCAAGATCATCGGGAAGGATACTAACAAGATTTGTGTCCCTGCATTGGTGGATCGCGAGCGTTTACTAGCTCAGCAGGGGCTGTTCAAGCTCGCCATGCGCAGCAATGCGCGCTCGGCTATGGAGCCTCCATTTGACACGAACCCCCTAACTCGTATCTGGACCACTCTCGATGCATCGAGCTGCTTGACGCACCACTTCTCAGAGTTTATGAAGCTAGCCGAGGTGGCTGTGATCCACGTACTTGGTTCGGTCGAGGATGAACGCACCTTCTCCTCTGTTGCGTTTCTTAAGTCTAAGCTCCGAAACAGCTTGGACATGCACCTGCAGCTTGTCGTTGGCATGTACTCGCAGAGGATTTTCTCACTTGAGAATTTTCCATATGAAGCTGTTTTTGATGATTGGGTGCATGGGGTGAGAGGTACCGTTACGGGGTTAATCATTAGCTTTCTCTGGAGTAATTCCTTGCCTGAAATCCTTGGCTTGGTTTCAGCGGCATTGTAGGTTTGTTGCAGGTGGGTGCTCGTATGTGGGCAACCCTAGATGAGTGCAGGGAGTGAATAGAAAGATGTCGCTTGCCTTTTTGTTTCTATCATTTCTGCTGGTTTGTTGGACTTGTCATCAAACCTTAGTACCTTACACTTTCAATACAACTTTCTGTTTGTTGTCTTTGTGTTTGCAGGAGAGGGGTGAAGGTCTTCTCATATTCTGGGATCCTTCATGGAGCCCCATTCTCCCAAGTTTGAACTCAAGTTCAAGTTCATGCATGCTTTCGAATGTCTTGCTTTTGAATGTCTTGAATTCATTACATATTCTTTAGGAAAAGTTCTGTTTGTACATGTGATTCATGATCAGGCCCTCATTTCGGCATCGGAGAGTGTTTGTCGTGTGTGCAGGCCAATTGGAGAGTACCTGGACAAAGCTTGCTGCTGTGGTTTCAAGGTTGCTGCGCATTTGGGAGAAATTCGGCAGAACTCCTAAATCGCCAGTAGGTTCAGCATTTAGTAGTAGATTATGGCAAAACTCGCCATGTTGCACCAGTACAGCAAAGGCAATGGCCAAAATTATTGTCCATAATTTCCATTATTAGCCAAAAACAGTTTTTGTTTTATGATAATCTCGCCAGTGATTACATCTCCTCAGAACTGTTTGTCGCCACAAAAATTTGAATCTCTAAATTCTTGAGCACTATTTTTCAAAAAATATTCGCCTCAGTGCACTTTCAGATTCATTTCTATGGCCAAGTGCTGCAAATGTCTGAATTTCTTAACTCGCCAAATCAGCATTTAAGCAAAGAAAAAAGTAGCCACTCCTGCTTTTTTCAGAAAAGCAAAAAAAAAGCGCTGGCTAGAACTTGTTGAAGATGAGTGATCTCTGACACACTAAAAAATAATTCGAGTTGTTTCTGTACCCCAGTGTACTCTAGCTGTGTACCTTATGGTAGCAGTGCCAAAAATGGCGCAGTGCCGAAAATGGAGCCCTAGTAATCTTGAGTCAGAGGTACATAATAGATTCCCTACGCAATAGTATCATGTACTCATCGCAGACATTATAGGGTATCTTTTTAGGGCACCATTTCAGGAACACCTATACTTTCAACTTCAAAAATTCATAACTTATTGTAGAAGAGTCCAAAAATGATAATTCCACTTGCTCTATTCTTCTACTAGTTTTCCCCATGCACGAAAATTGCTTGGACTGGTGACATCCCTGTGGATTTCTCATGCTGAAAATTGAGCCATTATAGCGCACCATACCATATGCCTTGTCTTGACGGCAGTCCTTCGAGATAATTGAATTAGAGAGCACAGGTCAGGGAATAACTGGCTTCTACAATTCTTTAAGTTAGTACAATTCCATAATGAAGTTAATAAGAATTGCTTGGCCATTAAATGTCTTGTTTGATTGGGTTTTACAAAACTTACTTTGAGCGCCAAAGTAAGTATTTAATCATTCATTTGTAAAATCTTGAAATTAACCCTTACACTAGTACACCCCCCCGTGGCGCTGCCATGCTCATTCACATAAATTCTAGTACTATGTGGTCATAAACACGTTGAAATTCGATATTTAGGAAACGGTTTCACGATCCGATCATTTTCCACAACTCCACACAAAAAAACCCGCTTCCAACAAGACCTCATGCGGCCCGATCCAATCGGCGATCCCCAAGATCATAATATCACATTTGAAACAAGACAAACTGCCTACTTTAAATAATAGATAACGAGCGTGGTTGCAATTTAGTTTTGAAGCCTTGGTGTTTTTAAGAATAAACTTTGTAATTGGTGTTGTTTTGAGAATTTTTTAACCCCTAAATTTCCTTGTTGCAAAACGGGCTAAGTCACAAAATTTGACCTTCCTTTACATCAAGCTCAAAAAATCTCAATCTAAGAATTATCTAAAAGATTCAACCGTAAGATCTAAAAGTTAACTTGACATTCGTCTCACATACCAAATTTGAACCGTTCATTCTTTCTCATTTGTGAGATTATAATGGTCAAAGTTGACTGAGTTTTTCTCCTGCAGAAACCTCCAAAACCCGTTTCGGGTTTTAAGGAAAGTTAGGGGTTAATTGTGCAGGTATTTTGGAAGATTATAAGGTTTAGTGAAACACTTTCGCTTTTAGCTCAAACAAAGAGTGTTTTATGGCTTCAAGGCATAATAGTAGGCATAGTAGAATCACAATTAGTTGCATCATGGGTCTTGAGTATCATTAAGAATTTTTTTCTTCGGAATTAATGTGAAGTATTTGCTCATAATAATCTTTTGTGAATGTAAAGTGGTAGGATGAGTGCGTAATGGCCCATGTAAGTACATTGTTTGTTGTCCAAACAATGATCGTTTAGAGTTTTAGAAGACATTTGCATTGAAAGTTTGAAAACACTATTTGAAATCTGACCAAAACCGCCAAAACCGCGGTATATGCTCATTCATTCTCAAAATCTGCCTAGAAACATATAAATAAAAAAAACTTCAAAAATTCACCATAAAATAAGCTTTTACTTTTTTTCAAGATTTGCTTTTTTGTACATGTAAGTAAGGTTCTATGGCATGATCTCACTAAGCCGAATCTTCAATCCAATTATTCTTCACATGCCATTTTTATTGCCAAAGACTGGCCTTTGTGTTTGAATTTCAGCATACCTCCATATGAAGATTTAAGCATTTGTTAGGTTTTATATGTCGCACAAGGGTGAAAATGGCATACCTGTTCCTGACTCACCTAGAAACAAGAATATGAAGAGTCTCAGTCCAAATTTACTCACAAAATTGGTTAATTAGGCTCAAGAAAAACTTCAAACCCATTTTGCAACAAGTGATGAAGAAAACTTTTTCCTCAACTTTGAATGTTATGATCTCACAATTGAAAAGGAATTTGAAGCTAAAATTTGGTACACACATACATGGACAAGTTAGATACAAGATCTTACAGCTACACACTTGAGATCCCGTCAAAAATTGAAAATTTTCATCTTGCATTGAAAAAGGGTGGTTTTCATAACTTTTATCAGTTTTGGGGCCTTTTGACTTTAAGAGTTAATTAAATATACTTACTTTTGGGCTAAACAACAATCGACATGGGTCATTCGGGGCAGTCACCAAGAGGATGGGTCTCATGAATCATGGATGGATGATCATTTCCGAACCAAACTGAAGGAGACAACTTGCGATTATGCAACAATTTTTTAACAACAGGTTAAGTTTGTCGTATGCACCCAATTGTGGAATCAACTCAACTGTAAGGTATAAAACTATACCTGATTTCATGCATTCACCCTCTAAATTTCCTTGTGTATTTTTGGAGCTGGAAACCTAGAAATTGTGATGTTCTGCCTCTATGTACTTCTGGGAGTGTGAACCCGGGTTGACACACATGTTCATGTTCAGGGAGGGACTCCGTGAACTCAGGCAATTCGAGAGATGAAGAAGAAGGTGCATGGTTGCGCACGTTGGAGATGGAGACTGGGAGGGTACATGCTTTTAGAAATAATTCTCATTATTGTTGCGCTGGTAATGCTGCAAAGACTCTGTAATTAAGGATG
Source organism: Bryum argenteum (assembly GCA_037043015.1). Lineage (NCBI taxonomy): Eukaryota > Viridiplantae > Streptophyta > Bryopsida > Bryales > Bryaceae > Bryum > Bryum argenteum. The sequence goes on from CM073324.1 coordinate 4,083,821, forward strand.
AAGTGGATCCTCCGCATATCAAGGACTACAAACCGAAACCAAAACTGGCATTCATGTTCCTAACCCGACATGTCATGCCGTTGGACATTCTATGGCAGTATTTCTTTGAGGTACCACTCTTCAACGAAAGTGTTGTTGTAGATCTGTTGATGGTAGTCAGTTGCTAATATTCGGAAATCGTGGAGCAAATGTAGTGCTGAAAGATCCAATGCACATGTTTGTGTCCTTTACAGATTGTAAAGGTGTTGTTACATGTCTTTTGTAGCTGAAACTGACCCGTTTGTTGAGCATAGAGTGAGAACTATCGTCTTCTGGAATTTGTTGGGAGCCAGAGAACATGAATTCAATATTTACATTCACGCAAGGCCTGGCTATTCTTACACCGCGAGGAACACAAAGTGCAAGCATTTCATTGATCGTCAGCTGAAAAATCCAATTCAGGTATAGATGATCATACTTAACTGCAGGTGGTATTGGTTTATATCACAAACAAGCTCTTAAATCGGATTTGCATGTGGAGTTGTGTAATGAATACTTCTCTTTCTTTTACATTTTCATTTGTTGATGTTATCAGTTTGATGAGCCGTTGAAGCTGAGGTTTCTGTGCCGGTTTCGTTTCAGTAAGGAAGTAGACATTGTTGTTGGGCATGCGTGAATTTTAGAAGGTCCTAAACACTGTGTTTCTAGGTAGTTTGGGGAGAGGCGAGCATGATTCAGGCGGAGCGGCTCTTGTTAATTGAAGCTTTAAAAGACCCCTTAAATGAGCGCTTCTTCCTTCTTTCTGACAGGTATATAATTTCATCACTAGGTTTTACGACGGTTTGGGCAAAGTTTTGTTGCGAGATCACTGGCAATCGTTACACCGTGGAGAGTAACTATTGAGTGTTGAGCTTTGCCATAATTGATCAAAAACCATATTGAAACAATATCTTCTTCACAAGTATCCAAATCCTCAAAAAACAAAGTTCCAAGGCAAATGCTTCCAAATTTCAAGTAGAGGAATCTCACTTAATATTTGAATGTTCTACAAATCCAACCAATTCTCAAACCCAAATGATTTACCAAATATTGACTTATAACAATGAACAACACGAGGTTTGTGAAGGCTAAGTTTGTTGGGAAAATGCCTTAAAAGATTATAAAACCACCAATTGGAATGAGGTTCACTTTCCAAAACCCACTTGAGCAATTGATTCTTTATCGCACCGGATATAGTGTGGTAGACTATCCAAGTTCAATGGCCATACTAATTGCTGGACACAACAATTCTAAATATAAAATGAACAGATCCTAGATCTCTTGTGGGCATTGGCACCCGAGTGTCACATTTCTTACCCACCTCTCACCGCATTGTGCAATTCTCCAACGGGAAAGGACCAAGCCCACATGCACGCATTGTGTAGGTCCCACACGACTTGTTGGAGCTTGAAACCTAGAAATTGCGATGTTCTACCTCTATGTACTTTTGGGAGTGTGAACCACATTTTCTAACTTTTTTTAGACTTCCAACCGCAAGATCTTATAAATAAGCCAATTTTTAATCACTGATCCAAAAATTGACGGTTGGATGTTTAACATTTGCAAGGTCATAACATCCAAAGTTTCTCCAAATTTTTTTACTAAGATTTTTAAAAACTTTGAAGCTTGCTCTTGTAGAGTTTGGATCCTGCCTTCTAGAATTGGTGAAATTTTGACTTAGGGATCAATTGATTTATGAACATTTAAAAATAAAATATAAATTAAAAAAATTAGTTTTTTTCTGCCCGCCGAGGGGTCTGAAAACTAAAATTTGCGATCCGAGTGTACCATCTTCGAAATCATTCTCAAGAAAATATTCAGAAAGAAAAAAGAAAGAAAGACAAATCCAAATTAAAACTCTGAAATTGGAATTTGTTGCACACACATCTTGTAATATATGGAACAATGAGTAAAAGTCTCAGGCAAAAATATTGATCTTAACACCTTTATCAAGCATGCCCGAAACAACTAAAAACCGATTTGGTTTTCAAGAATACTTAGGGGTTAAGGAATTCACTATACTCGAAGTGGTGGAATGAGTGGCTTCATATTTTTAATAATTATAATTAGCATATAGAAAATACGAAGTTTTTCTATTTTTACAATCCTTATAAGTACTTACAAGTGATTCCGTCAAAAACAGATACTTGAGGTGGAAAAAAAGGCACTTCTAAGTACTGCAGTTTGTCATCCAAAAATGTCCTTCATGTCGCCCTCTGGGGTTAGTTCAACCTTCAACTATGCTCCATTTCCATCTAATTTCGTATGAGTGTTTTTAGAATATATACCTCTCATAGCTTTTATTAACAAAGAATATGGTTCATATCGAATTTGCATTTTCACTTCGGAGTGAAAGTGTTGAGATTTTGTGATGTTTTTTAGAGTGCTAATACGTTATGATCTTGCAATCTATGAGGCCTCATGACTCGGAATTTAACCCACATGATGTACGATATGTCTACTACAAAATATACGGTTGAAACCTTGATAACGTACCTTCGAGAAAACGTTTTTTGAGAATGTGTTGTTTTCTTTTACCAATAAGTCAAACCATCTAGAGGCCAAAAACTTGTAAAAGAAGAGTTGCCTTCATCAAAATGAATGCCATAAATTTATACTTTGTTGTATGGTTTTCCAGCTTTCTCCAGAGAAGTAGACTTGAGTTTGAACCGACACTAGTGATTTCGTCAAGTGACCAATATATATCAATCTGTAATCAAACACCCTACTACATGTATGCATGGGGTACATTAAGAGTGATTGCACGGTGCTTAAATCTTCATTGAAGCAAGAATATGACATGCATGATTTTAGGGGTGGCTGCTTTAGGTTCTCCTACCTTACATGAAGAAGTTCTGTAGCAATTATCTGCTTTACTTAATGGTTGACACCCGGTGGGTTTGTGAGGCGTGCAGTCACATGGATGAAATGCGCATCTGCAGGCTTGGTTGAGAAGAAGTTGTGAGGCAATAGTCTGGAATCGAGGAATCCAGAACTTTTGCGAGAGAGAGCTGAACGAATGTCTCAACTTGCGTATTGTCCAAATACCAATATCTAGATGCTTCAGAGATTCGTACAGCAATTCGTCGATTATTCATTGATACTTAGATGTTGATATTATCAGGACGCAAAGATCGTTCACGTAAGAACATGTTTGATTGATGAACATCGATGAAGTAGTGACTTTGTACATTCCCAGGCGTCACGCAAATCCTAGCAACTGATAGTGATCCGCCTAAAAACAACCTTCTATTCCTGCTGCAATACCTAGGAAAGAAACCTGATGAAAATTCAAATAGAGTTTCCCGTCTCGAAATGCCTCTCTCGGGTGGCCAATTTCTACAGCGAAATCTTCATTCAGAGTTCGCTCATTGCTCCACCCACTAAGAAACGGACAACGCTCGGTCTCTCCAATTTGGATTCGGTTAATTCATGGTGGCGAAGGTTCAGCCCAACCTTACTTCACAGTCGGATCAATCTCTCCTAGATAGATCTGCTTATCACTACCACATGACCCAATAATAGGTTCCTTTGGATGAAAAACTGCTTCGTTTACACAACCTGAATGGCCTGGAAGCTGCAAACACAAGCATTAAGCAGACGTAAGAGCTTGTTCGTCGCATATTAGAGCCACAAAATAAGGATTATGGTGAAACCACCTATAAGCGGGCACCTACCTATAGACGTGCACCCAAGATTCTTTCTTTCATAAAGATCTAAGTACCTCATGCAAACATAATTAGGGTGCCGCCTTTAGGCTACTGCTTCTAAAAATTGTATTTAATTATGTGTGTTTTTTTAAAAACCACAAAAATAGGGAAAGTGAGTCTTTTCCTATTCCTCATCCCTGAAAAATAGTAACCCACTCATTTCTCTTTACAAGTATAAAGGTTCCCTCAATTTTTCTTAAGTGCAGGACGATACGATAGGTGGTTTCACCATAGCGAGCAAAGATACCAGACGTACCTTGTACAAAATTCTTCGTGACGTAGTATCCCAAATGTATACCATACGGTCTGCACTACCCGATGTTACTTTTTGGCCATCCGGTGACCAGTTGCATCTCAGCAAGTTCTTTTCGAAGTTGTGCTGATGTCCTGAAAATATCTTCACACATCGGTTCTGCATTCAAAACCAAAAATTTCATTAGTGTTGAGAGCAACAGCATTTTACTGAGGATACCCAAGCGGTGGTGTAGCTGGAACACTACAGAAGAAGGAGACAAGGTTTCGAAACCGTAAAAATCGTGTAAATAGAACGGATTGATAGAGGTGAAGTCAGGCATGCATGTAAGAGCCTAAGCAAGACGGTAAATAATAAAAGACGATGCAATTTCGCTATCATGAATATACGTCCTCAGATAAGCTCAACAGCACCGAAATAGCGAAACATTACCCTACGTGGCCTGAATTTCATGCTTGAGTATCATCTGCGTACCTGAGGTGCATACGGCCTCATATCCCAGACTCTCAAGGAGCAATCCATGGAATTTGTGAGAAGATAGGATCCATCCGGGCTTAGTTGCATGCTCGTGATTGTCTCCGTGTGACCTTGTAGCTTCATGGACACTTCGTTCTTGCGAAGGTCCCACACTTTGATATCGTTGTCAATGCCTCCACTAAAAATCTTATCAGCACCGTCAGAGAATGCAACTGCTGTTACCTGTACAGTAAAATCCAGGTATATCACGTCAAGATAACTACTATGAATGGCAGTCAATACCAGTAAGGTCAACGATATGTAGTTTGTCCGTTTCATATCCGTTACTAACACTATCTGCATACAAATCAACGCTCGTGTGCATCAGAGTATAATCAATTTCTAAGAGCAAGCAATTGTACGCTTACCTGATACTTATCTGGGAAGGTTTGAATGCAACCACGGTGGCGCATATCCCACAGCTTGGCAGTGCCGTCGTCTGAGCCACTAACAATAAGCGGTGGTCCCCTTCTAGCAGAGCAGCAGCTATTTACGAACGAAGAATGCTCTGCCATTTTCTTCACCTGCACAAAGTCCAGAGGAGACAGTCAAGTAGACATTCGTTTACAGAAAGAGAAAATATTATAGTTACATGGTCTCTGCACAAACCTGCTTTCCTGTAACAGCGTCCCAAGCACGAACAGTTTTATCTGGACTAGCTGAAATGATGTGTTGTCCATCAGTTGTCCAGCAAAGATCCAGAACCGCATTACGGTGACCCTTCAAGACGAGGTAATTGTCACAATCGCCTTGTACGTTCCATAAAACTGCCACCACAAAGGATTAATTCGTCAATGTCCATATTCTCAGTTGGAAAGACCTCCAAAATAACAACACCGAGTACTTTCAGAAAACCACTTACATATATGCTTGTCATGCGATCCAGACGCAATGGCAGTGCCTTGAGGATTAAACTTCATGGTGTACACTGCAGCCTGCACAGACGCATAGAAAGATCACTAATACTTCGCAGGCATTGTGCAAATGAAAAGATTCTGAACCAAACAAGCTGGAGATATCCATAAGTAAGAGATATACCCCATGGCCTGTGAGTAGCATAATGGGTGCATCGAGGCTCGAAGTTCTTTTCACGCCCTGAGTAACAGAAAAGATTACATCGATCAGTAAACTGACTCAAAAGTACAGAAATCGGTGTACTGATGTTCATTTACCAACAGTGCAAGCGGTGCATGTTCGGTCTTCTTGAACGTAATCACTAGAGTGAATAAACACCGACATTAAATTCGATAAAGATTCTGTGCCAGAAAAAAAATTGAACTGCTTTCCTTGCATCCTAGGTCTGTAGTTACTCTCCGACCTAGAATACCATTATGTCAACATTACTCTCGGCCCGAGAATACATTACATCAACACTCTCAGACCGAGAATCCCGTTTTATCAACACTCTCGGACCGAAAATACCATTATGTCAACATTGTGATGCTTCCTCCAGCACTCACGTCCATTTTTCAGATTTTATATTTCATGCAGCGCTAGTAGCAGCGCTTCAATTCTTTATAAAAGAGGCGGTCTTACGTCGAGTGTAAACCCAAGCTGATTTTTAGGCTGGGCAGGAGCCGTCCCAGTAGGAATTAAGGCTCCCTCATCGGTACGTTGCCGCTTCGCCACCAAGGCCAAGTCCTCTTCTTCACCGGCTCTCTTAGCCGCCATCCTAACCTCCAAAGCTGTTGCAAATCAAAATCAGAAATCAACCAGCATCTAAGGCGATGCTTTCACCGCAATAGAAAGAACACGTCAAAGTGCAAAACCTAAACCTCAAACCCTACTACTCTGGCCTGCATTACAAAACCTCTTTCAAGCAACCATTCTACTCCTACTCACTCCAATCTTAAAAAGCCAAAACAATTTTTTTTGTTGACAAAGCCAATACTCAACGAAGTTGATTACAGCAAATAAAGAAAATTGATCCTAAACCCTAAACATCGCTATGACAATATTATGATGCACCGATGAAGGAAAGAAGTTTCCGCAACCTAAGTGAAATGAGCGAGAGCATGTGCAAGCGACGAGTAAAAAATTAACTTACATGCGAATCAGAGAACAAAATTCTTGATTGGATTCTCGGGCCGAGAACGCTTCATCGGCAAGGGCAACAGGAAGCGCGAGAAGAGAGAGATGAGTCACGGTCATGGGCTCTTCCCCTGAGCTTCTCCTGTAACCGTGGCCGAATGCGAAAGTCATCACGTAGTTTTGTACTGAAGTTGCGGAATTATGGTCCCTGCACACCTGGCCTTTGGTAATATCGGGATACTGCAGATAAGGGCAGTACAAAATACTTTTGGGGTTTGGTTTCACACTGGTGGCTGTACGGTATACGGTCCCCAATATACGTAAGTATATACGGGTAGTGCGTTCACACGATGTAGAGGTCTTATCACTTTTTTGCCAGAGTGTTACATAACGTTGCTTTCTGGACCCTCCTCATCACACCTGTAGAGTTTGTTGTTTGCGTCACTCCTGTGCTATTACTCTTTCACCTTCCTGAGCGTTGTTAAGTTCATGCGCCTCGGAGTTTTGCGTTGTAAGAGGTTTGAGCGCGGCAAAGTTTAGCGTTGCGTTCGGTGGTGTAAATGCACGCCGCAGGAGTGGCCAAAACGATCAGTGTTGGGTGCGGAATTTTTGTCGAGCGGAGCGGAACAACGGACATCACTTGAAATTTGGTACGTGTTGCCAAGTTTTTCTCAATTCCGTTTGTGTTTATTTCATGTGTGAGGATTGTTGCGCAGTTCGCTATGAGCTTTTACGTGTATGGTCTGGTGCTGTTTTATGTTGTTGTTCTTTGACTGCCTTTAGCCGGATCGCAATGCAGGTCTTAGAGCCACATGAAATCACGTCCTAGGGTTTGAAGATGAGGGGCCAGTTCCAAACAGCTATCATCAATCAAGCTATTGTCGCCCGGATTGTACTTAACGGTTCGTATGTTTCTTTTTCTTCAGTGTTGCATTCACTCCATTTCACAAGAATTGCGAAGTCATGGTCATCAACTGTTGGTAGTCATTTTCGTTAATAATTTTAAGAACTTGTAATTGTGAACTGAATTGCTCAAAGGACAAACTGAAGTGCATAATCATGAGGTTTTGTCTTTCCGCTGTCGGGTAGAGAGAATTAGCCTTAAGAAGACTCTAGGTTTTTAGCTGCACCTAAGTCAGTGGAGAAATAGGAGGAATAATTAAACTATGTTAAAAGAGTTATCTTAAACAATACATAATCACTCCCAGATAAGTTAAAAGATTAGTTTAAAAGTCATAAGTAAAAATCTAATTCACACTAGGTTAACATAATTAATTAGAAGTAATCAAACGATGATGAATTAAACTAAATACGATTAATTAAAATTTGTAATCTTAATTAGTCTCTAACCTTAATTAAGTTAATTAAACAAAGTTAAAGTTAATCAATTAAAATTAGTAATAAACAAACATGATTAAGGTAATTATTTCTAATTACCCTTAACCCCTTAAGGTCCTTACCCTTAGATACCTTGCCCCTTTTATACTCTCTTCTATAAGACCCTTATCCTAGATATACCCTTGGTATACCCTTTGTTAATTTAAGTAAACTCCAACCGTGGTTTTCCTCTTACTTTGGTTAATCACTACACCTTCATACAAAATTAGAATCAAGAAAGCAATACGTTGATAGAAAGCCACTAAAACATACTACGAACATACCAAATCTCAAGTCTTGAAGGTTATCACACAAAACTCTATGGACAGTAGAAGTTAGGTGATCAAATTTTCAAGGCAGCAGACCTTTCTTCACTATAAAAAAGTGCCAACTACACTCAAAAGCTCCAAAGTTAGTGCGTGATAGCTCTATAGAAAGCTAACAAGTTATATTACAAACCCTCTGAATCTCAATCTCAGAAAGATCACACAAAAGTTATGAGGTCAAATCAAAAACGATCATCTCAAAACCGCTCTCATGTTAAGAGAGGAAGAAACCCTCTCTACTTCAAATCAGCACCACGGCCTCATACTATCTTCAAATCACACACTTGATAGCCTTTTACAAACACAACCTCAAGATGCACAAACCCTCCAAATATCACACTTAGAAACGGTTTTTACAAAACATAGTGACTCCTCGAAGTCACGGTAATCAAAAATACATGGCAGCAGACCTTTTTGTACTCAAGAAGGTGTTGCTCCTTAACTACAACTCATCTCACTACGCTTGATAGGTTTCTACAAAGCTCATGACAACATCTACAGCATACTCAAAGCTCATCTCAAAACTCCAAAAACACAATGCCCACCCTGTCTCTCAAAATCCGCACACTGCACTAAGGGGAGGAAGGAAGAAGGGGACCATGCCATGCCCATATGGCATCTCCTATATCATTGGGCTTGCATCGTCAACCTCATTTACTCCCTTATCAACTTCTATTACTCTTATACAACTATTCTATCATTTGATTTTACATTCTACCTACCCAGTTATCAATCCAAAGATTGAATTTTGACTGAGAGTAATAATAATCACTAACATTCTATTAAAACCAACATCAAATAACTCCATCTAATAAAAACTCACTCCATCAAGTCATTTAAGACTTAAAGATATCCCGATGGCGTAATAAATTTGTCGCGGCTTCAAATTTAATCGCCAAGTCGCGGACTTGGTTGGTTGGCTTAATAAGTCGATGCCGCATTCTGTCGGTCCGGGTTCGAATCCCGCTGAACTCGTTGAGCGACATTATCGGCTCGCGACTTGGCTCTGCTAGCGAGACCAAACGGCAGGAAATAATGCCACCAACCGACGCTCCTACCTCCAGACTGTGACAAGATGCAGTGCCTCCAAGATACATGCCTGTCACGAAGAATTTATTATCCATTCCTCTAAGCCTATACTGTGGTTCTCACCACAAAACAAATTTTTAATCTAATAATACACTCATATATTTACCACGTACCAAGTACATGGAAAACTATGAGGTTATCAACTTATATTTAGTTTTTTACAACATGTAACCGATATCATCACGACACCGTGCTCATAACCATGGAGACAACACATAATGACTCAGTAATAATATTCAATAAAGAATAAGATTTTTATTAGCTCCAACATCATTTATTGCAAATGATGATATATTAAGGATTAGTGTCATTTTTTTCGAATTAAGGACTTCGAGTTTGAATTGTAGTGGTAGTGGAGTACACTTATGAAGTAAGGTTTCTCAAGGTTGGAATTTTGTGTTTGATTGATGTTTTCATACGATGTGGCGGATAGTAAAATATGCTCTATACTATTTGCACTCAAGGATTGGCGATTCATAAACAACAAAAATTATTCAATACTTTGATCTCTAAGAAATGCCTCTGTGACAAGCTTCTGCATGGTGTTGGATAGAAATGGTCTGCTTGAACAAAGAGGTTGTGCATGTAAATAATCCACTGTGTAGTTATAACTCTATAAGAAAAACATATCAATAGAAAAACAAGAATTCAAAATTCAGTGGAATTTAATAGAAAATCAATCCAAATAATATGCAAATTACTGTATATAAAATGTGCTAAGAAGAACAGTCAGAGTCTGCGGGGCTAATATCCAAAGACCGCCAAATACGAGAGTCGTATCGAGGTAGCGATGACATCTCATCACTCGAATCCAAAATCACATTGCAAAATGCACGAGCAATTCCTTCAGTATAACATGCAAGGCTAAAGGAAGGTGATGGTGTCCTAAAAACACACAATTAAACAATTGTGCACTTGTACGTATAAAAGTGCACTTCTGTAAATACTCTCTAATGTGCACTTCAAAACCCAAATATATGACTTGGAGAATGCGTTCTTTGATAAAAAAAAAATCCATTAGGTTAAAAACCATATAGTTTTTGTACAATAATACATGTTAGAGAATAAATAGTTTTACCCAATGTCCTCAAAAATCATTTGTTATATTTGTCAATTGATATGGTGAAGTCCTACTTGCAACATGACAAATAGCACCCAAAAAATAATAAACATAATTCATTTATAAGTATACTTGTAAATACAAATATTCGTGTCACTCCAATCCTTGTAATAATTTCTAACTATAGGTCTACCACTGTACCTTCACCGGGTACATTTAACTCGTTCATACATGAACACTTTATATCTATTACCATGCAAAGCACGGTAAATGTACTATGATCATAACCTACTCCCCAAAAGATTTAAAGTTTGTCAAAGTAGCGTTCGTCATCAATAGCTTCCGTTTGCATGGCTATATATTCGAGAATGTGTGCCTTTGTAGATTGAGGAATACAAACTCTCCTCTCTACTTGCACTCCGTGTACTATGCGCTTCTCCGACGGTTGAACGACATTCACCAATACGGATTGTTGATCAAACCATGAAAAGATACACGCTTCCTTCGGTACCCAACTGTGCCTCTCACCGGATGGCTCCCAAAAGGACTCCATGCAATTTGCATAGCGTTGTGTAGTAGACCCCGGTTCTTCAACGACCTCTTCTCTCACAACGGGGCAATACCAACATACTTTAATCTTCAACCTCCAGGAGTTTTTCCCCTCTTCTATCACCTTTCCTAGGTAAAAGGGTATGCCTGCTTCTACCTCCTCTCGAACAACACTCAGTGCTACGAATTGACCAGTATTGATGTCCGTCTGGGGGTTAAAAGATGGAAACGGATCGCTGCTACCTCCTTCTTGGTCTTGTACTGGGATTTCTTCGGTGACGCAATGTCGTCTAGTTCGTCGTGCACTATGCACTGTTTGATTTGATGGTCTCTCTCTTCGTGGTCCAAAGTATCCACGAGCCTCTGCACTTGGGAGCATGCCTACAATCTCATCTACAACGGTTCTCTCGTGAGTTTCAGCAATAGTATTCTCCCTTGGTATCGAAGGGAAGCATCGTGAAGGTTGGTCGTTGGAATCATAGGATGGCCAAAACGGTGATGACTCGTGATTGGTGTTGCGGTCCTTTTTTGGAAACTCTGCTAAATATTGTTTCAATTTTTGGGCCTCATGTTTTGCATCACGATTGACTTCCACGTATTGCAATCTTTCAATACACCTATCTTTGTACGCAATAAAATCGTCTAACGCCTTCAGCTCCCGCTCATCCGCTGCATATACAGTCGCAAAATCGGGTCGTTCGACCCTATTCGGGATGGATCTCAAAGTCTGATCCCCAGTCTCCGGTCCCCAAGCATCCTTGCAGTAGTGCTTATGTTGGACCTTGACTTTACAAGCACCCTCGCGATTGCTAGAGTAGAATCTCATGTGGTGTGGGAATGTGATGCCAACTAATGAATCCGATCCCGTCAATAGGTGTGGGGTTATGAACTTCTTCCAATCCCATACATTCTCTAAAAGTCGTACGCTTACAAATGCCTCTGTGGGAGAAGTTCCCCGTTCAATGAGAGTACACATCTCCTTTAAAGAGTTCACGTCTGACCTCTTCAATGTGTTTGAAATACAACTAAATCGTTGATCGATATCTTCGTGTGTATGATCCACAATGAGGAAGGATAGTTCCACTTCCTGGAAGAATCCCAATCCAACCAAAGTTGCACACATTGCAAACATATAAATGTTTTTGTTCTCGCGTGTGCAGTTGTCTGCTTGGATGCGTAACGTCGGTGGCAAGAATCCCTTCCTCCTTAAAACGTCCCCTATCACATGTAATAATGTGCTCACGACTTGGTTGCTATCATGCTTGTGGTGAGCTCCAAACCACACATCACAGTACAATCCAATCCCATGCACCAAGGCCCCGCATAGATGGGTCTTCACAAACCGGTGCTCGATATTCTTCACGATCGACGTATTCGGGGTACCATGGTTGTATTCTGATCCATGCCATCTACTATAATACACATGTACATCTCAGGGTTGATATAACAAGACCTCTTGAATATCCAATAATGTCTACGTTCCTCCATTTGATTGAGCAGATGTAACATGAACACCTCTTTAATCCTTATCTTGGCATCGGCATTGGTTGTCCCTTCCATGGCACATTTGTACTCCCAACAATGATAACATTTTGAGAACCTAGAGAACGGGGGCACTTGAACATGGGGATACCTTAGGCGCCACATCCTCCGGAATGAGCTTATGGATATGGTTTCGCCGTTGCAAATTCTCTTCACCTCCTCGTTCACGTAGTTGAATACATCACATTTTACAGTGTTCATGGGAAGAAGAATAAGCGGCAGGACCTCCTTGTCACTCTTGCCACGAATGGATCGGTGGGGTTGAGGACAACCGGCTTCATCCACGAAGCATTTAAAGCATGCCTCGGCAACAGACATTCTAGTACTCTCTCGAACTGGATCTGAAAGAGTATTACCGTGAATGGCTGTCACCCTGCCATATATCAAACAGTCTTTCTTCAAGTCCTTGAAACGCCGTTGTGAATATCCAACTGCTAGAGCATAGCACCCATTGCAAACCTCTTTGCCGTCCAACTTTGTCACAAACTTATCTCTACGATTTCCATCGGTTTGTGTATAGAACGAAACCAACATCTGCCTCACCCATGTACTCCGGATTGGATACTTAGACCCCCATGCATTATACCGCACGTCCAAGATATACCTTGCCGGAATATTTGTTAAGCAATTCCTCTTGCATCCACCTTTTGCTATTGCATCTTGCACACTTACCAATGTTACTTTCGCTTGTGCACCATCAGGTGGTCTTCTTTCCCTAGCAACTCGCCTTGTTCTATTCTGCATAGAATACTGTCGACGCGTTTGTCTTACAAATGTCAGCCCATCAACGTGTGGTAGATCTCGGATGTTGTTAGAAGGAGGTTCAGAAAATGGTGAATTTTCATGTACGGGATTTGAAGCTTGACTACTTCTTTGTGATCTTTCATTGGAGCCCGGTGTATGAAACTCCTCATGGAAATCAAATATTGGAGTCATCATCGGTACATGTGGCGTTTGGGATCCCTCTTCACTTTGTGGGTTTAGAATATTGGAATCCAAAGCCACTACATGTACCAAAGAGCGGTCCCAACGAATCGTCATTCCCCTGCACAATCCTAATCGTTCTCCAACTAAATCTCCGGTCCAGTGTAATTCATCATCTACATGAGTGACACGTACTGCCACCTCGGACGGAAACAATCTCATTCCGTTCAATTCCATACCACTTTTGAATGCATTGTCTGTAATGGCCCTGCCCACCACCGCTCCGGTATCAGAAAGCAATTCTACCCTACTATTTTGTTGAGGTATACATATCTCAACTAATCCATCATGTAGTTGTCTTGCTCGTGCCGCCCGTAGTAATCGTGAACCTATTGAGCTATTGAACGAGATATCACCTCCTCGGATGTCTTCGATTACGACATGAGTTTCTATTGTATCGTTTTCCATCATAGTTGCCATCGCTTGATTACCAACCTGATATTAAGAAAATAGTAATAAAAGGGTTAGAATTGGCTAACGTCGTCATATATAAAATATGTAACAAGCTTGATTTTGTGGACTACCATGTGTTGAACTTCCACTACAATTCGAGTTTTATTTTACATAACTATATTAGATTTTATGTCAATGTTCCATTGTTTGGAGCTTAACCTGATCACGTGTAGTGGTAGTGATTTTTTTTATTTTTTTTTTTAAATTTCTAACATAGAAAATTTGGTAGATCCGTCAAATGTATAATTGTCACAATATATGAACATTAGTAACATATAAATGTACTTATTCCTAAGTACTATTAGGATGTAACCAAATCACGTCTATTCCACTACCGACGGTTGAATTTCATACAAAGGTTTCATATATGTCATAACCTAAACCTTTGGTTCTCTTGCACCCCTAAACGACCAAATGGAAGTTTTACACCACATCTTTTAGTAATAAGAAATTTATGAAAGATTGAAGATCTATGAGTTTATGAAGCAAGCCTTTATTTTGTCACCTTGTCCAATAATGTGTAAAAGTCGTATTCCATATTAATGACAATAAAATATTTCTAAGCATTTGCAAAGTAAATAATATTTTCTACATGACATTGTATGAAAAAACCGAATGTCAATCAAAATTCCTATCAAAACTTGCCGATCGCATGTTACTCTTAACATTCTTTACTTCTCTTCGATTTAGAAATTTTTAATACTTTTTAATGTTTTTTTTTGGCATATTGAAAAAATTTGTCCAAACATTGGAGGTAATTCCAATCCAATTAAAATGGCACTATGCCTTGTGCCATTTTGTCACACCACATTTTACATTTGTGCTCATACGTTGTGATGTATTCTATAATATCACATTTTTTCTCTAATATCACTCCTTTATATACATTGTTACTCATTCCCTTAATATCACCTTCAAAACTATAACCTTTATACATAACATCTTCCTGCCAAACTTACAATTAAAAGATTATTATTTTACCTAAACATATAATAATCTTTTAATTGTAAAGTATCAATAATGGTTGCCATTAAAAAGCTAGTTAGAGTAAATTAAAGTACTATCATGTTTAAGATCCCATCCAATTTGTAAAACTCGTTTTCCACGTCTTGCTAAAGCAATAGAAATATTTCAACTAGTTGTTGATTTACCAATTCCACCTTTATCATAAACTATGATTTTTGAACTACAGCTCAAAAAGTTGAGGTGTGCCATTTTACCAAAACAATGCCATTTTAATGGAATTGGGGTTAGGTTTAAACATTGTCACATCACATTTAACCTTTATACATAACATCTTCGGGCCAAACATCTTCATAATACTAATCTTTTAATTGTAAAGTATCAATAATGGTTGCCATTAAAAAGCAGGTTGAAGTAAATTAAAGTACCATCATGTTTAAGATCCCATCCAATTTGTAAAACTTGTTTTCCACGTCTTGCTAAAGCAATAGAAATATTACAACTAGTTGTTGATTTACCAAGTCCACCTTTATCATAAATTATGATTTTTGAATGACTCGAGAAAGTTGAGGTGTGCCATTTTATCGGAATAATGCCACTTTAATGGAATTGGGGTTAGGTTTAAACATTGTCACATCACATTTTATTCTTTTGTGAATTTAATATGTTCTACAAAGAAAATTTAAACCGAAGATAAGGGGGTTTGCATCACATCTTGTAGTAGAAAAAATTAAAACCAAAAATAAGGTGAGGGGTCTTAGGCCTAAGACCCCAAGCCACCTAAAAATCTTAGTTTTAAATAAAGGTGAGAGGTCTTAGGCCTAAGACCCCATGCCATCTAGAAGTCCTAGTTTCCAAAGAAGGTAAGGGGTCTTAGGCCTAAGACCCCAAGCCATCTAGAAGTCCTAGTTTGCAAAGAAGGTAAGGGGTCTTAGGCCTAAGACCCCAGCAATAGATGCAAAACCCACTCGCCTAGTAGATAAGAAACCCACCCGCCTAGTAGATAAGAAACCTGCCCGCCTCAAACCTTGCCCCTCCTACGAAGCAGTAGCAGCAGACTCTCGTTAACGCACGTGTGGAAGTTGCAAAGCTCGTCAATGCCGGCTTTGGCATTGCTTGATCAGCATTTCACTGCTTACAAGCCGGTCACATCCCAGCCGGTCACAGCTGGTCAGAGTTGAGGCGCACTCGTTAGGGTTTAGGGCGGCACTGTTAGGGTTTAGGGCGGCACTTTTGTTGGTGGTGCTTCTGTTCCAGCAGGCGGGCGGTGGTGCTGCTATTTCACGCGCGCGAAGGTCTTTGTGCGAGGGTCTGCCGCTGTCGCGGCTTCTACAAAGGTAAGGGTCGCTAGTCCTATACCAAACTTACTCATCCGCTCTTAAAAATCTGTAGAGAGTATCATTGATTCACTGCACATATCTACAACGTAACTGTCAAAAATTGCGCCATATGCTAAAGAATGTCGTGCCTACAAATTCAGTTACTTAATTTGCAAGCAGGGAACAATTAAGCAATGAGCTATACCTCAGTAAAGAGCATAAATGATTGTTGATGCTTTTTGTCGCTACCCGCTCGTAGATGCTCTACTTTGAAGTCGATGTTCCATGATTGTATACCTGGAAGTGCAGAATCATTCCACACTTGTTATAGAGGTGACGAAAGAATGAATGTAAACAGAAATCAATTGAGAAGCTATATCAATTTTGTCAATCTCTGTGTTCCTACTTATCGTGGACTCATGATCTTGGACAATATGTGACCTCAGACCCCTCTCCCTTCCCGCTCACGCACAGTCTAGTCTGAAGGTCGAGGTCAGCGACCTCTGACCTCTGAGGCCTCAGACCCCTCCGACGTCATATGGGTTTTTCTTTTAATATTCTTGCATGTATGGATTGTTGATTGATTTGGTGAATTGACATGTGTCAGGCGTATGACATGTGCATTTTCGGAGATAAATGGAGGGAGGAGTTGCTCAGGACTAGCTTGGGTTTGGCTCTGTAAATGAGAGAGAGTACACATTCTACAAATTCTTCCGTCAACGTCATACGGGTAGGCAGAGTTTTACTTTACCATCATAGGTAGATTATAATGATATCTGGGGTTTGAGACTTTGAGTGGTTTACGATTCCTAGATTGTTTATAAAAGGGACTGCATCCGTCCTCACTTTTCTCACGGATTATTTCAAATTATGAAATAAAGCTGACATCTTGCTTTTGTGAATGCTTTTGTGAACGCATGGAAAGCTTACGGGATAAATAATGTTTATTTATTGATTTAGTTGTATGTCTAGTGCATAGATATTGGACTTTGCATAGATAGTACCGCCCTTCCTCGACCTCGAGGCCTCGGACCTTCGACGCCGATCTCATTTCCGTTCCCTTCGCCCGGTCTTCGCTCCCTAGCCCGATCTTCGTTCCCCGGCCGGTCTTTGGCCCGGCCTAGTCTTCGTTCCCCCGGTCTTCGTTTCGGTCGGTCTTCGTTCCGGTCCGGTCTTCGTTCCCATGGCCGGGTATTGATTCTCATGGCCCATTGGACCCGGACCCGCGCCTCCACCCCCTAGCCCCCTCCCTCCATTGAGGCCCTTAACCCAGAATCGTCCGTGTGTGGTTTTGGGAGCTCAAAACCTCAATTCTGCAATTTTCTACTTTCATGCACTCCGGGGGTGTGAACCAATTTTTTCCCGCCTATAAAACTTCCAACCGTAAGATCTTGTACCAAAGACTATTTCTAGTTACTGATCCAAAACTTGACCGTTGGATGTTTACCATTTGAGAGATCATAACATTCAAAGTTTGTCTTCCAAGTTTTTTGGGCATTTTTATGATTGTTTTTGGAATTTGGAGGCTTCTATTGTAAAATTGGTATACTTTTGACTTGTGTCACTTTGGAACTCAAGTATTGATTTTTTTAAGAACATATTTCTAAAAAAAGTACTCAAAAAAAGACTAAATTTGAACTACCCTTTTTGGACTTCAAACCCAAAATATTTAGATGAAGGTTTTAAAACTGGAATTTGGCTTTGAAAATCTTACCACATACTCTTTGAAGTATAAGGAATACCCGGTCAAATTTTAGGCAAAAATATTACTTTTAACACCTTCATCTAAGGTGCCTGAAATTGCAAAAACCTGTTTCAGGTTTCAAGGACGGTTAGAGGTTAAAACATTGAAATTAACTTGTGAGTTGTCAAACGGTGTAGGATAATGGGACATGCCAAATAGACTATGTGCTGAAATCTTTTTAGACACATTTTTGGTCAATTTTGATGTTTTGGGTGTTTTGGATGCTTTGGATGTTTTTGAGTGTTTCGGAGATACATGAGCTAGACTTGTGATGCATTCAAAATTTAGATGAATGAGTATATAAGAGATTCACCGCCGTTCAAAAGTTGTACCGAAATTAGAAAGAAAAAAGAAGTTTTTAATGTACATTGTGAAAAGGTGTGAAAATGTGTAGATCTAGATTAAAATATCTTTTAAATTTTAATTAAGCTTAATGTAAAAGCTAACTATTTGTTGTTTAAGGTAAAAGCTAAACAAAGTAAAAGGTATTAGTGTAGAAGTAAATACTTATTCATTGTTAACTTAATTCTTTGATTAATATCATTTACTTTTGTATATAATTGTTTTGACATCTATACTCTTACAAAAATTGATGATATTGATTGCTTCTGTTGTTTCGTATTCAAATTCAGCTTTGAGTTTCGAAGACTGCACGATGGAACATAGTGTTATTCAAATGCCGTGGGTTCAGCATGGTTGGTGGTTGGCTGCGGAAGATTCCAACAAAGTGGTATTATGGATTACAATCTATCCTATTATCGAGGGACATCATGCAACAACATTGGGGAAGAGGTTTGGCGAGGTCCTTAATATACGAACACTTCCTTCGCACAAAATATACATCACTTGCAAATCAGAACCCGGTTCTGAATTGCCGCCAACATTACTCTCGAAGAGGTTGATTTTCAAACCGGTTCCGGCAATACTGTTGAACACGCCACGGTTGCTGAATCACATCGATGCGGTGAAGAGGGGTTGGATATCTACACATCCGGATGTGCACGTTGCTCGGCGGAAGAATGTTGATGCATGTGTTAGACTATCACAAGAGCAGAAAATGCATCTTACGAGGCTCATGAAGGATCATACAGAGTTTGAGGCATTGAAAGCTAAGAATCCGGTCCAAGCAGCCAGCCAGGGAGCTCCGGCAGTGCCAACCGAGTCCGATCCTATTTTCCGAGTATTTGCGAAGCCGCACGTCTTGGATTATAAACCAATTTCAGATTTAAGTATTCCTACAACAAGTTCGCAAGAAGCGTCTCAAGAGCAGCCGGTGGCACAAGTTGCAAATGTTGAAGGAAGTCGTCGTCCCACCAATGCTGAAGGACGTGGTCGCCCTTTGAAGCGGGCTAGGGGTGCTTTGCAGAATATAGCGTCTACTTCCCAAGATCAGCCACATCGCTCTAATGCTTCTATTGACAGGTCGTTTGGAAGGAGTTCATCAGTGCGTGGAAGAAGGAGCCGGATGACAGATCGTCGCGACACTGTCGTTGAAGGTGGAACGCCCCAATCAGTAGTTGTACCAGATGCAACAATTGGAGGTTCGGTCGGAAGGGGATCCACAACCCCAGTACGTCGGGTCTCTCGTGCGGGGCGAGGATCATCCCGAAGTCAGGAAACGCCTTCAACATCAAGAGCAGCAGCTTCAGTGCACATATCACCAGTGGATGATGAGTCACTGTACTATTCGGATGAGGATGCCAATCGACCAGACAGAGATCCAGCTATTAACTCGGTGTTGCACCACCGATTTACGAATGCGCCTATGCCCACAAGAGCGGATATTGCAAAAGGATCATTATGGGGAGAGATTGAGTTCTATGCACATATTGACAAAATTATTGCGCCGAGAAATCCTGATACGAACCACCATTTGTTATCGGAGAAGAGGGTGGAGGAAGTTTACAACATGCTACACGATCATCTCAAGAGGAACGAAGTGGCCAAGCTAGTACTGCGTCCAGTGAAGTACATTATCCGTAAGACATCGGATGATGGTCAAGTTGAGATGGAGCAAGTATCATTTCCGACTGAAGGTACTGCACAAGAATTCACACGAGTATATAACTTGTACGCTCCCACCTCTGGACACGACAGCGAGGCTTCTAAGATCACGTGGCTGCAAGAACACATTGTCTGGGAGCCTGTTGACGTTCAACATGTCGTAGCTGCTTGTAAGCTCGCACAAGAGCATTACAGGGCGGGGAAGCTCAACCGATTTGAGTACGAGTCTACTTTTATGAAGCGGAGGTCCTCTTTTGTGGTTTTTGATGATCCGATCATGTACATTTTGAAGTCAGTACGGCTCAACATGGCGGCTCATACGGGAAAACACCTTTCAACAATGCCCAAGATCTGAAAAAGCTTCGAGAGATATGGGAATACTATGGAAGGCCAAATAGTTTGATCCGTGCGGACGATGTTCGCAGAGCACGAGCTCTGGTGGCTGCAGCTAGCGTTGTCCAGAGAATACCCAAAGATGATGAAATCATCACCATGAAGACATTGGCATCTAGGTTGGTGAACTTGACGCATCAAGCTTGGAATCCAAGTGACGAATGCTTCGAAAGTATTCTTCAAGTATGCAAGGACTATGAGAATGGGCATCTGTTTCATAGCAAGGGTGATGAGATTAGATGGAAAGAGTTAGCTCACAAGAAGGATCTTGATGTAGCTGTAGATACACGGCCAAATCGATTGCGGATGACTCCTCAATGGTTTAAGCCATTGACTAGGATTCCAAATTCTCTATATTTAGGTATTGTAAAGTCGTGCGCAGCAAAGGCTGTAGGACCGGATGGTATTAGACCCCCTCAGAAATATTATTTTGATGGAGTTGAAGTAAAGGATCCGAAGTCCCAAACTCTTTCCGGTGCGGTGGAGCGGATCATTTTGAGAAGCGATCAAGAACATGATTCGTTATTTGATGGTGGAGAATGGAGCGACGTCACCAAGATCTACGGAGGAGTTTTTTGTCTTATCCGTATCGAAGTATTTTCCCGGGGGCCTAGAGCAACTCCAAGATTTTGGCACGTTACTGAGTCCGATTTCGAAGACTAAGTGGGCCGCTCCAGACGTGAAAAATGTGTCTGAACTCGACGATATACGTGACCTCATTCCTGCAATCATCAGTAATCATTTTGAAGATGTTGCACAAGGGGGGGTCGGCTACTATATCCCGCCAGCACCCGAAGATCTACACAACGCACAGACTTGGGAATGGAAGATGAATGTCAAGTTACCAGACGATAATAATTCACAAGACGTTCTTCTTGTTCGATGTAAAAGAGGGTTATTCCGTCGAGATACTGTTTTGCTCAAGCAATCATACCTATGGGTTATAGATTGTCGCCGGGGTGGAGGTCGATACGGAGACGGTGTTTGGACTAATGAGCAGTACGAGAAGATCATCGAGCAGTTAAAGTTATGGATGTCAAACATCGATCGATGGAATGTCGTGTTTTTGCTTCCGCCTGGCGTATACTACACGGCGGATATGTTGGTGAAGTTGAAGCTTCCGGTCGATTGCTCTTATCTACGCGGATGTTGGACTTTCCGATATACTCCAAAGAATTATCCACAGAACATCAAAGAGTCCAGCTCTTTTATACAGACGGTGGAAGCTACCGGCGATGTTCTTATATACCTACATCATCCCACCAATTCAACAGCAAAGTTGAATATTGTAGCTTCGACCGTACCACTTCCTCTTGTGTTCCACGACCGCCGTGGAAATCCAAGAAGGCCAGTTGAAGCCGATCCTCTAGAGAGATCCCCAATAGAGTTGGCGAGGTTGGTCGGAGCATATTTGCCTCGTGGTTGAGGTCTGGTGGCTTGTAACATTGGAACTGCCGTTCCTACAATATTGACATCAACGTTCAAGGGGAACGACGTCATTGCCATTGACGATTGTAGCAAGAGGGATTCCTTCATACATGATGAGTTATCACAAAAGCTGGGAGGCCAACTTGTAATCCCAACAAGAGTTGCAATGTCTCCAGGAAATCAGACTGGCGATGGGGTAACAAGTGAAGGTGATCCAATAGCTCCAACGCATGACAATATGGAAGCCGAGTACGAACGCTTAGGTTTCAACATAAGAAGGCCACGGGACCGTACACCGACATACTCCACTTCTAAAGATGATGTGTCTCCCGCAGCAAGTGGCAGTCATGATGATGATGAAGAAGTGGCAACAGAAGAGGTAGATAGAGGGGCCGATTTTACGTTATCGGAAAATGACTTAGTACCAGAACAGGAACCTGAAGAACCACCGACTGAACTCCATACATCGACCGTTGTTCTATCAACACCTCAATCAGAGGTTGTAGCAACTAAGAGGACACTACAGATGGAGACGGATGGGGAAGAGACTATAGAGGACGATAACAGAGTTCCACAGACCCAAGAAGACGGTCCTTCTGTTGGGATGGAAGCCAGAGATCATATTCATGATCAATTTCACGTCATGCAGAGATTGGTTGGAAAGCCTTCTGGAGAGACAACAATGGAGCAAGGATCTATGATGGAGGGCGAATACGACGGTACTCAGTCAACTGGCGGTGCCTCTTTCCAGGAGACCTTTGGTTCAAAATATTCGTTCAGAGATGGCTTCTACTTTGATGCACATGGAATAAGATATGTAAGGAGAGGAGAGTCTGGTAACTATACATATGAACAACACACATCTATTGGCACATCAGAAGGATCAGTGCCTGATGATGTGGTGGATGCTATGGTAGAGAATGCAATGAGCCACGCGACTGGCCTTTCATCCATGTAGATCATGATTGATATGAATGTGTAAGAGGTGTGCGTTTGTTGGCACGGTAGAATATAGTCTGATGGTTGAAATGTTAATTTTATTTACGACATTTGGATTATTATATAATTATTATATTTTGTTGATCTTTATGA
This sequence comes from Bryum argenteum, assembly GCA_037043015.1. Taxonomy (NCBI): domain Eukaryota; kingdom Viridiplantae; phylum Streptophyta; class Bryopsida; order Bryales; family Bryaceae; genus Bryum; species Bryum argenteum. Next base: position 4,106,672 of record CM073324.1, read on the forward strand.
TTCTCATCAATTTTATTGTACGAGAGGTTGAGAGGTTGAGAGGTCGAGAGCTTGTACTGTTGTACACTTTGAATTTGTTGATGTGTAATAGAGGAATCATGTTGTCACCTTAGACCGAGATAATTTATGGTTTAATAAAAGTCCGAAATAAACATTGTATGTATATTGAGTGCAAATACGGACAAATAATACATAATGCTTATTGTAGTTATGTAGACCAAAAGGTACTGGAATTAAAGTGATGTATGTTCACGTATGTATGAATATATTATATCCACCTAGTTTTCCAACAGCCGCAAGAATTCAAAAATGTCACTTTTAAATATTATATGTCTTACGGTATAAAATTGCACGCCAAAAAGTGCACTTCCCGAAGTGCATAATTGCTTAATTGCGTGTTTAAAGCGGATGAAGAAATTGAATGTTGAATCTAAAGAGCCATTGCTCACATGACTGCACAAACACATATATAAATCACATTAAAACTGATTAAATTAACATATATGAAGTTAATTAACAAAGACTGTCAACTTACTTACAAAAATCTTCCAATGTGGCGGCTGTAATTGGAGATTCCTCTTTGTCCAAGTTAGTGCTCACTTCACTTGGTGCACGTGGCACAATTGCTGGGGTTCTGATGATTGGCTCAAGTACCTCCTTGAAGATATGAGGATCACGCTCCAGAGCTGCAACATGGCGATTCAAGGACAATTCCACCCAAATCGTCTCACCTACACGCACATTTGAACATTTGGTATTAAGCTTGTAAGCAAACATAGAGTCATAATGAAACAGTTAACAAAATGTACTATAGATAATACTTGTGTCAGCTCAAAAATCTACTACGATGTCGTTTGTTGGAGTTAAGCCATGAATTAGAACATTCATAATAAGGTCTGATTTTTGTCTTGGTCCTCTCAATGGTTTACCATCTGCTGCTTTACACAACAAAGACTTGGAATCCATCAAGTTACATATCATATCATGCTTTCTGAAGTTGAGATCCGATTTGTATGGATTCTCTATAATAACAAGTGGCTTAGGTTGTGTAGAAATGTCATGTGCAATTGATTGTACTAGTAACATTGCCTTTGACATGTAAGTTTGAAAAATAAACGGGAGAATTAGTCAATATCACAAACATGATCGACCAAAATGCAAATCACACAAAAAGGTGGAGAACTTACTTTTTTCGGAATTCGACACACTTGTTAAGGGTAAGGAGTTGAAAACTTTCCACTCATCTCTTAGCTTAACACCAAAATTTGAAAAAAAACTCAATACTTCACGTCGTACAGATGAACTTTCAGGATAGAAAATCAGTAGTACACCATCATCATGAACAACATTCTTAAAAAAACATCACAATTGTCCTCAAAAACCATGGAGTACGAGAATTCCAATCATGAATATGATGAGGCAGGTTGCTTTGTCCAGATACATGAAGGTCATCAGGATAGTCTGCACTTTAGCAAATCAACCCCCGGAGATGAGTTTTTTACATCATTGAAATACATATCTCGCCCAGGTTCAACCTGCAAAAGAATTTGAAATTCATGTGCACAAAAGTTTGAACAAAATGATATAGCCGAGAAAAATGAGAAAAATAATAAAACATTTTATGATAGTGCAAATTACCTACAAGTTTAAAAAAATCCAACATTTCATCGAACCCTCCTGGCCATTTATTCTCTTGATTTGCTTGTTTCATCTCACACCAACGAACCAAAGAATCACTGATTAGCTTTGTTTTTGATGACGAAGAGGATTGAATCAAGTGTAAATCATTGAGCATCATTCTTACGGTTAGTGGAAGTTGTGAAATTCCAACAGTATAAGACAATGAAAATTGTGACACATCTTTGCTCGGTTTGTGGCGCTTGTGAGTTGGTGAAGAGGACCATGGAAGTGACGCATTCCTTGATCTCTTTCTAGCCTCCAAATCTTGAATATCTAGAGAAGGCAATGGTCAAGAACTTCCCATTACGTCGTGACTTTCAACTGGTCCATTAGTTGTGGGATGCAATGCTTGAACTCTTGAAGTTTGTGCAGCTTGAAGAGGAGCGTCTGAAGGCTCAACAATTGCACATTTCTTCTTTATGATTTGCTTGTTTTTTCTTGAAATGCCTACTTCCTCATCTTCAACACTTTTCTGAAGTGATTGCTTGATAATGAAACGGGGCTTCAATTTAATTCTCATAGCAAGCTCATCGGATGGACATTTGTTCATTGGACAATCTATGTACCATCCACAGAACTTGTAATGCACCAAATTCCAATCCGCCACCATTTCAGGTGTAAACATGCACTCGGGATTATTCAAATTAGTGTAAGACATGAAGGAGGCTGGAAGTTTTTCTATAGCCTTGGCAGGAACAAGAACAAGTGTATAATTTATGTAGAGCAGACGGCTACTGGCGGTGTTAAAATTGAGTTGTTGATGTGGTTCATGATTTCTTTTGACACCTTTTTCTTCCTTAAATTTTCTGAAGAACGCGTCATCTCGAAGAGAAATTCTAAACTCCTCAATGTAATCCCAAATCTCCGGAATCGTATTTGCGTCTAGCGGCTTATAGTTGATTGTTGCATTCAGTTTAGTGAGGAAATCATCGAATAACGTTGTAACTTGTTTTGACAACTGTACACACAATAATTTTAGTGCTTAATAAGTAAACAAATGAGGAATTCTTCGAGTAAGTGAACTATTTGCAACATTATAAAATGTGCTATTAATAAACTTTCAACACTCAAAAACCATGATAAAAGGTTTAGAATGAGATTTGTATCAGAATAAAATGCAAAGAATTGATATAAAAGTTTAAAATATGAATATTCACGTCAGAGTTGAAATCCAAGTCAAAACTTACCCACAATTATATACATTTAATTGAATTGAGTTGACAACTTTATACTGTAAAGAATACTATGCTACACATACACTTCAAATCTTAAAACATTGCATGTGAATAAGTAGACTTACTTGTGCGCACAAAGTAGCCTTGTCCAAGAATTTCTCAAATTTGGCATAAAAAAAACCAGATTTTGGAAATTTTGATTGTTCGCGAGATCGGGGCGCAATATCCCAACGCTGTAGCTACTTGATTTTAGTTTCAATACCTATTGCGGTGATAAAAAACGTCTACAATTTTTCTACCAACATTTCTGGGTTTTTTTCGTGAAGCTCATAGTGACGTTTGATCTCCTCAAGGAACTGCTCCCTATTGTCTCTACTTGCAATAGGAAGTTGTTTCCTCAACTCCAGAATAGTTTTCTTTTTTGTATCCATAACTGCAGCGTTCACATGATCATAGACCGATTCCTTCGTCCAATCCTCCTTGTGGGGATACTTTTTGTAATACTTCCTTGTTTCAGAAGCAACATCCTTAGCAATGTCTTGCTGCAATCCAATGGAAATTTCATTCCAACAAATAAAGACACAAACTCTAAATTCAAGTCAATTGCATAAGTAAAATGTACCTGATACAATACTCCATTAAGTGCCTCTACGGTCAATTTCTACCAAGTCTTCTTCTTCTTGTTGATGGATGCATCATATTCTTCTTTAGAAATTAATATTTAAAAATTTTCTACAGGCTTTTGTCTCACCTTTGTTTACCCCATAGAGTTTGTGCACGAAGTTTGCTTTCACATAAGACTTCTCAATGCTCCTGTAAGCACAATGCACATAACGACAGTAACTGATTATGCTCAATGAAATAATTAAGAACTTTACAATAATATAAATGTTAATAAAATTCAGATTGTATATCAAAAACTTAGTAATAAATTTCATGCAATGCTGTCAACGTTGTGATAAGATTTCCTTTCACTGCGAGGATTATGCAGTCAATGATATAATGCCACTTCAATTCGTTGGCATGATGCATGTCAATGATGGAACGCCATGCTTGAAGCCTGTGATTGCCATCCCAAATGTGAAACATTTTCGTTGAAAAAACTTTAAGCACTGGATCTGCAAGCAATAGCTTTTCGAATTCAGCGTTCTTGGTCTTCTAATGTGCACTCCACGTAGATTCGATAACCTATGTAAGGTTGGCAAAATTTCCTTCGTCATTCTCCAAGGATACATAAAATGCTCCAAAGCCTTCTGTCTTTCTTTCTAACAAAATGTGCTTGTAGATCCGTGATATCACCTTTAAGAGCAGGCCGCACAGCTTGGAGGAACACCAATCAACACAAAGGGATAAACAACCTTGATTTATTAGCTGGCTGGAATCGAAGTTGATCTATTTTCGATGTGTTGTCCACTGATTGCTCTGCCAAAAGCTGATTTAGTTCTCATTGGAGCTGTGACTCCAATAAGACTTCAAGTTGCTTCTTCTTCATTCTCTTAGTCTTTACAACGTTGCCTTCTTCTTGTATAACACTGTGCAATTTGCTTGTTGAATCCCCACGATTCCCTTTCCTATCATCTGATTCATCTCCTATGGTTTCATCAAGACGTGTATCATCTCGATCTGTCCTTGCAAAAACCAAACAAATCATAACCATTAGCACAAACCACTAATAAACATGTTATTTTTTAGTGCCCAAGATGATAGAGTCCGGTGTGTTCTTATTGGCACAACATCATATTGAAACAAACCCCTCCACCTTAAAGCCATTGAGAAGAGGAATGTTCGCAAATATGCACCCAACCAAACACACAAAACAATCAGCACCAATTGGTAAGATCCAAATGATGGAAGAAACACCAAAATTTAAAGTCCATAGCTGTATCACTTACACCAAAATACATAGCATGATTTCAATGCATCAAATTGAAATTAGCTCCTTACCACGAATTCTAGATTAACTTACAACTAAATACAACTCAACAAATACTTATTTTCATCTTTTCATTATTAAAAAAAATACCTGAGGTGTACTCTTGGCACTAGCATAGAAAATTATCTATTATGGAAGCAATTATGTTTATCCAAATTGGTACCAACAAACCTGTAATCCATGAAGAGACATGCATCTAATTTCATTAGCGACAACTTACATTATCATTGCCAGCACCGGCATTCAAAAATTTACACATACTCATCTCATTACTGCCACTAGCATTCAAAAATTAATTGACACATACTCATCTCATTACCGCCACTAGCATTCAAAAATATGCTTATACCCATTTCATTGCCGGCACCAGCATTCAAAAATATGTTTGTACCCATCTCATTGCCGACACCGACATTCAATATTTAGCACATACCCATCTCATTGCGGGCACCAGCATTTAAAAATTTGTTCAGACCCATCTCATTGCCGGCACTGACATTCAATATTTTGCACATACCCATCTCATTGCGGGCACCGGCGTTCAATAATTTGCAGATACACATCTCATTGCCGGCGCTGGCATTCAATAATTTGCTCATACCCATCTCATTGCCGGACCATATTTACAATAGCTACTTTCCACTGCCGGCACCGACACTCAAAACATGACGTGAACCCAACTCACCTTAACACACACCATTGCATGTGACCCAATTTCCTTGACAAAATACACGTTCATCAAATGAAAGAGCTACTTATACAGAGGCTGGGGATGGCCGAAGAGCAGGACGAAGTGAACGTCCAGAGTTTGGGCTCAAGTTGGGGAGTTCGGGTCGAGGTAAACCTTGTCCCAATTGCACCACTAAGGAACGAACATTTTGGCGCCAAAATTGTGCCACATAGGATAAAGTGAAGTTCCGGTCGGGCCCTAGTATAAAGCCCTTGTGCCCGATTTGAAAGAATTGAGCCATCCTATTGGTCAAAATTTGAAGAATTCGGGCAAGCCCTTAATCCGGCCCCAATGGAGAAAAGGACACACAATGGCACCTTCCACGTGTCTAGGTACAGTCATCCTGCTCATACCGCGTGGCACTCTCGAAACCCTAACCCTAACTAATCGGGACGTCGATGGTGCTGGAATCTTCCAGATCGTCGTGGTTTTTCCAAGACTAATTTTTATCAATCCGATTGCCTCGAGTCCTCATCGATTCCGGTACCCATTCCAATGCAATTTGGAGAAGAATTGGAGTCGTTGCAAGAGTTACTGTTCATCGAGAGTTAATTTAGTGCAGAGGTATGGATTCCGATCAACATGTTGTTCAATTGCACCCGTCCTGTGTTTCCCGAGCAGCTCTAAAGACTTGTTTTTGAAGAACTCGGACTATGGCCAGATCAAATTTATGCAACAAGCGTGATGCTACTACTGTAGAAAGCTCAATGATCGGATTGAATTGCGGTGCGGAGGGTTGGTAGGGTTACGAGAGTCTTGTTCACGATCGTATATTGAAGCAATCTCCCATATGCTTGTCCCGCTCCGTCCAGAGAAGTAGTAGTTAATCAGGGTTGGGGTAATTCTTCAGACGCCATTTGGATTCCTCGTGCTCGGCAGAATGTGACGCATGCTTACAGTTCACTTTGCAGGAGCTCTTGGTATTTCATCCCCCTCTGCTGCGTTGACCGGGGAAGGACACGGTGTGAATGCTTTACCGACTGGATCAGAGGAGAGTGATACGTCGGGTTACCAAGGATGTTTGGCGTTTTGTTTCCTAATCGGAGCTTTCCCCTGGGGGTCGCCACGTTCAACCAAGTTGATGATCACCGATGGATACTGGATATGAACTATTTTGTCGGTAGGTCTTGATCGGGCACACTCAACCCTGGTTTCCTCTATCAATCGTGACTGAATGTCAAGTTTTCTACAGTCGTTGGCAGCATAGTTTACTTATCCATCAATCCACAATGGGCTATTTTAGAGAGTAATCTGGATATAGGAGAGATCAAATGCCTGTTCTTGGTATGGAATCTTAGCGGTCACTATTTTGGTAGAAGTATAAGCTTCATTCTTCAGCATTGTGATAATCAGTCCTGTGCCTGCAGGGGAAGCATACGATCAAGTAAAGGAGATGTGCATCTTCTTGCTAAACGAAATGTCACTACCAGCTGGAAAAGCCTTAGCAGTGTATGTGCAAACACCAGGTTCTCAATTTGAGTACAGGGGTGCAGTGCACAGCGCCTGCCCTTCTGCAGTGTTCCCTTTAATGTGGCCGGGAGCAACTACAGGTCAAATGCTACTCACGGGACCTGGTGCACCGACTGCCTCTGCACAAATTGGTATCTCAGTGGAGGATCTGGCGACTCTTCCAGCTCTTAATGTAGGCCAACAGAAGCGGGTCGAGGAGCTTGCATTAAAAGTTGGTGAGAATCTGTTCAACTTCATGCAATCGTTCTGTACAATAGAAGGTGACAAACTCCTCATTCCTATGGATATCTTGAATCAGTGGTTTAAGAAGTTCCAGGAGAAAGCTAGAAGAGATCCGGACTATCTTAACCGCTTCACCTTGTAATGGTATAAGAGATATACGATGATTCACGAGCATTCTGCTGCTGGTGCTCGCAGCTTGTGTATAGCAATTCCCTTTAGCAATTGCAGATGGATTTGTTCTTCTCTGTAGCTGCCCGGCATGTTCATACAGAGTCCAGGAAACTTTTATAGACTTATCCCCCGATTCTCACCAGACCTTCTTTTTTTGAAGTATTAGATGAGTAAGCAAGTGCTACTCTGATAGCGTGGCTATTAATCTGGTCCCTTTCTGTTCGTGAACAAGTACGCTGACATCGTAGTGAGGTATACTGTAAACAATGTTGATGAAAGAATACATAAACATGAGAATTGATTCTAAACTTATCGACTGGAACTCTCCATTCTAACTCACCAATTCATTCCAAGCTATTGTTTGGTTTTAATCTACTGATTGGAATTATCCATTCAAACTCACCATTTCATTTCAAGCATGAAAATGATTTTAATCTTCTAAATGTTAATTTAATTGTTTTGGTCGTGGTTCTTGGTCCAGTGTAAAGGGACCCTAACTAGCTTTCAACTATTTTCTCTTTTGTCTCGAATATTCTTGATTCATTATTACTCAATCCTAGTAGGTCCAACTATGCGAGTAGAATTCAATATGTTCTGTAACTTTATCAAGTACAAGTAGGCTCTTTGAAACAGGTAAAAACTTCCTTATCGGATGTATTGGAATAAGAAGGTTCAGTAACGGATGGCCGAGGCTCATGTTGCTTGAGAGAGTTTTGGTAACTAATGGGGCGCCTCCAAAGCTAAGACTTCGGCTCTTTTACATATAGTTTATAATATACAAACAGGCTCTTAAAAAACCTGGATATCATCAAATGTTTGTGCTTGAGTTTTTTGGAAATAAATATTACAACGTTCTAAGGCTTCTTCTCTCCCGTCAGTGACCAGATTCAAACTGAAATCTCTTTTTCTCTTGTAACGGTGTCACCGAATTCAAGCCAATTTTTATTCTCTCTCGTATCGTGACACCAATTTCAAGCCAAAATGTAACCTCAAATGAAGAAACCGCACCCACGATTCACTTGGTATTAGAGACCAGAATTCTTCTTCAGGAATGGCAACATTTTCGAAGCTGCCTTGTATCGTACGCCAATGTCCCCAACTCACTAACAGAAAATCTTCGTCACGACTTCGAAAACCATGAAACTGTAGAATTAGTCCAAAGCTAGTGTTTTGTTTTAAGAGACTCAATCCTACAACATAAATGCTCGCGTCCCACAATTTATTCTGAAAGTCATACAATGCAATCTCTTGAGTTATAACCCTGATACTGTCCCTGTGGAAGCACTATTGCCATGGCAGTTTGAAGTGGTCCAAAGTAATATGGTCTCAAAACCTGGTCCATGTAGAGTCGGGTACCACCGCATCACAGGAATTTTTTTTCAAAAGTTTAAAAAGTCATTGAGAACTTAAAAATGCACGGATTTGAGAACCGTAAAGTGTTTTGGAATCATATTGGAGTGTACTACAATACTAGGGTAATGAAGAATTCATTCTTGTAATTATGTTCAATAGTCAAGTTTCGAGTACTTTATACACCATTTACTTGTGACTACTCTTACTTCTTGTTTTAGTTACGAAGTACACTTTCAATTGCAGATTTGAAATAAGCTTCCAAAGGTGTTCTTGGGATACTTGAGCATATACTTGTTGAGGCATTAATATATTTCTTGTATGTTTTTTGGCTTTGAGGAATTTCTTGATAAGTCCTTATCACTAGTTAACATTTCTTAGATCAGGTGAAGGCCTTCTCTCCAACCAGTCACATTGTTGTGTAGACAAGAAGGTGACTTCGAACCACAAATTACATAGAGGAGGAGAAGTTCACCCAGTGGATAACAGGACCATGGCCAAGGATTATTATGAGGAGGCATGGAAGTTGTATTGCATCAGGGCCTTTTAGTGGCCCTCCTTCTAGAGTCAAGACATGCAAAACTTTAAATGTGGATGCTTACGCGAGAACTAGTGACAATGCAATAAGAAAATTTCAAACAAATACTCTAATCCAAACACGCCTGAGAGTTGTCTTTCCTTGTGAATGATGAATCTTGCCATGGCCACATTGCATTCTATAGCAGCGTTTGGACTACGAGTCTAGAACTCTCAGGTTATTACAAGGCTTGATCCTTAGAACATTGAGTTTGGTCGAGCCATCCACGAGTGTGAAAGAGTGGAATCAGCAGTGGAATTGGATTAGTTTGCGAGATCTCAAGCACCTCCAACATCGGCGAGTTGCTACACCAGCTGTGCGCGACCGACAAGCCTTAACTTCTACAACTCAATCGGCACCAACCCGGACCTTCCTTCCCTCTTGGCTCATCTTGGGGACTTGCATGGTCACTACTCTGGAACTAATCCTACTAGACCTCTGTCATGCTAAACAGTGTTGTCATTGACATACTGCCACTTGACGTTCAAATTTCAAAGGAAATAACATATTCTAGTTAGTTTTGCGGGTCTTCATGCATACTCCTTCCTTGTTCTCCAATCAAGGCAATGTTTCTTTTACTGCCCACACTTTGTTGGGTTGGCTATGAAGAGATGCGATCCCTCCAAAATCAAATGGTCTCAATTGCATCAACTTGGCAAAGTGTCGCGAGAAAGAAAAAAAACTCTTAATCGAGGTTGTCGAACATTGTGAATTGGCACATCGATGCTGACTCCTCAAGTTGACTTGCATATCTTGCATTATGAATCAAACAAGTTACACATTCTGGACTCATTTTACAACAAATTTTCAACAACTATGAGGCCTCAAGCCTTGCTCATTAGCAAAGTCAAAGGGAAGTGGCGAAGCAAGGAAGGAAGAATCCTAGCAAGGTTTACAAGTACATTTTATCAGTGAACTTGTCAAGAAATGTGGCGTGTGAAGGATTATTGGCAGCCTTATCGGCAATGAATGAACCTGGATAGGTATATTAATAGTTACGTCGAATGGGTCCTGATACCTTCACCGAATAAGCAGGCGAGGCTTGAGGCACACGGCACCTTGTCAGGGAGGTATGCGCATGAAAATTCGGCTGAAACTTCTTCCGTTGACAAGCTCGCTCGAGGTCGTAACTAACGACCTGATAAGCTGCCGTGAGAGTTCGCCCTCATCCATAGTGAGAATAGTCGGTACAGAGTCCCCGGCCAATGGTGGACTTGTTACTGCAGCGTTCAGTCGAGTCAAAACAAAAAAGAGAAGTAGTCGGTACGGTGGTTTTATAATGGTTTTTAGCTCGTCGTAGTAACTCGGTTACCGTTCATATGGAAAGCGAATAGGGGAGGTGTACTCTGAGTCTCCGACTCGACTCGACGTCAGGATGAATATAGAGTCTGTTCAATAAAAAAAGAAAGAAAGTTTGGCGGAGATTGACTACATAGAAATGTCTACTAGGAGGTAAATTTTTTAGTCATTTGGGTTTTGTCACTTTTGGACAAGATGTGTACATATTCTAGTCACACAAATGTGTTTTTCTTGTACTGAGGAAAATGATCAAGCTTGTCGCATCCCATGTTTTCATAACTACGTTTTTGTGCACACTCTCTACTCTCTTGAAGAGGTCCTTTTGAGTTGTTAGGGATCATTCAATATTTTTCTTATCAAGCATGTTGGCCTGCAATTGAACTTTTAGCGTGTGTAAGGTGGAAGTGCCTATTTCTAACTAGGCACCTAGAATCATGATATCGAGATACCTATATGTTCAAATTATAAATCTCATGTTGTACATGTGCATTCACATGTGTTTGAGTTACTTTACTTTGGTATTACATGCATCTCGAGTTTTGATTGTAAATCACCATATAAATTTGAATAGAGGGAAGGAATATGTTTTCCACTTGAAAATTATGATATATTGAGAATTTTTCACATATATTCTGTTTCATTCACTCTGCATGAATCTCTCCGCATATCAAATTTCATTCTCTAAAAGTTGTTGAATAAGGATGGTTGATTTTAGATGCTTGTAACTTGAACAAGAATTTACACATAGTTGACAATTTTGTTAGAAACTAAAAGAACATGTTTACTATTCAATAAACACAACATCTATGAGCTTGCAATTCTGAAGAAAATCATAGAGGCTTGTTTGGGTAATACTCACAATGCTGAGGGGTTGAATGGATCAATTACCTACAAGCTCACACCGATAGTTATCTGGTTGTCGTAGTCCATTTCAATACATGCTACCAATTTACATGACAACAACCACTTTTATATGCTTAGATTTGAATGGAACTTTGATTGCCACCCCAAGGTACCCCAAAGATTGAGTCTAGTGCACTTGCTTTTTGGCTTCACATCCTACTAGGTTGCAAACCCCTATCTTAGTCAACTCAGTAAACATCAAAGGCCTTTTATAATGAACATGGAGTAACCTCAAAACCCTTCTAGAGAGCGACCCAGAATTACTAATTAGGGATGAGTATGTTGAGAAGGGACAACACTTCTTCACTACTATGACATGTGAAACATTCATGTCACTTAGAAATGGTCAAATATTACTCAATGCACTTCAATCTTGAAACAAGTGAGAGGTCTTACTAGTATAGAAATGTGCTATTTCCACCAAGCTGACTCATTCCACCAAAGACTTCCTCCAAACTTGTTGGGATGAGAAATTCTGTAGCGGAAATACTGGTGGGGGCTCGGTGGATATAACTCACTCTCTTCTTCATTCAAGTGCTGCAGTTTCTACACTAGCAGGTTTTGGTACTTCTATACCAGCAGATCTGCAAAGGATAGAGCCGGACACATTGGTGGTGAAAGCCCGATTCGGGGGACAGGAATCTGGATGCGGTCAAAAGGATCTGGCGGCAGGCTGCAAGCACTTCGTCACCGGCCCCGGCACTCACCCCGCTCACAGCACCCGCCACCACGTACCACTCAAGCACCAGCTAAGAACGCCTTGTTTTCTGGAATCCAGAACGCCGCTATCTCCTCTGGGGCGGGTGGTGACGCGGATCCCGGGCACCACTCGCCCGGCACGCGGCTACTGTACAAGCAACTGTAGTAGGCCGGGGCCAGCCCCCCAGCAGCCCCGCTCCCTGGGTAGTCACCCTGGAAGAAAGAGGACCAGCTCCCGTAGCTAAAAGCGCCGTCGACCCGTCCGGCCTGATCGGCGTCATGAGGTGCTGCACATCTATCAATGCCACCCGCATCCCGAAATAGCTTCCTCTCCTTCCTGCTCTGAATATTTCCTCGTCCGCGCGCTGCTTCATTCGAACTCGTACTCACCAGTACAAGGAAACAGACGTCCGCGTCAAGTGCCAGCTATCAGCGTATATTCTAGACACTCCCTGGCGGCTCTTGGAAGCTGAGCAACCGCTGCTTTTCTCATTCCGTTGCCATTTTCTTTGCCTTGTATAGCGGAGTGCATTCACTACTTGAAGTGGACCTTCGTGGGAACTACAGAGACTGCGAGTCTGCTGCGTGGGCTGCGAGGCTGCGACTACTTACTAGAGCCAGCTTGTGAGTTCAATTCAAAGTAGTGATAGTCCAATCCAGAGTGGTGGAGAAGATGATTAGTAGGCAACGGAGAGAAGGTAGAGAGTAGACTTCCTCAAAACTGGACGTGTAGATATATATATTGTACAATCGATTGAGTATATTTGTTGTACAACGTGGGAACACATATCCCAGTTTTTTGAGGGTGCACGAGCTTGAAGCCTTAGACTCAGAGAGAGTGAGGTGTTCTCGGTTGCGTAAAACCTCCGAGGCTATCGTGTGCCAGGAAATTTCCATACTCAAGATGATCATGTATTTTTGATCGAGCGCTTTGCATTGTGTATGGCAAGATTCATGGCTCCTGGGTACGTGAGCCCCAGAACGAGGTGAAAAGAGACTGAGGCACTTGTCGGTAGTCCATAGCTTATGTACAAATGCTGGCAATCTCGGTGCGTATATTCCTGTCCCTGAGACTCATCCCCAGACTACTTCCCAAGGCTGATGTGACGAGCGTGTGACTGCTATAGAGTTACTCGATCAGTCCGAAACTTTGAAATTATTGAAGTGTCGGGAGCAGATAGTGAAACAATCGAGGATTCAGCGGGGTTTGCAGCAATTGAGATGAAGGCCACAGGAAGTCCGAGGGTCGGGGACTGGTGTGACATGAAGTGCAAGTGTCGATGGTCCAGCTATGGCTTATGCAGTAAGTGCTGTGACAAGCTGCCGCATCGTGGATGCACCCTCTCATCCTCGTTAATATTTTACTTCGGGTCCATTCTCTTCTTCTCCGTTGTCGGAACTCTCTTCGCTTGGTTGGCATTCTCGCCTTACAAACGGATTCTCACTGGCGGACCTGTCGCTGGCTGCCAACCTGACAACGAAGGCTCATGGAGCATCGGCATCTACCGCGGCTCCTCTCCTTTTGCACTCCAGCCCGTCGAAATGGTTAGTCCTGCTTACCCTCTCAAATCTCATCATCACATTTTGCTATTCAATCTGAACACTGAATGGACCGGGATTGTAGCCAAGATGTAGGGGTTCTAATTTCTGTTTCATATGAATGAAAGCAAAGAGAGGGTTTCGGCGATGGAGGTTCTGATTAGTTTCCATGTTTGATGATGTGCAGTTCAATCTTGGGAATAATCGAACAGCAGCATGGCCCATAGCGAATCCAGTGTTCACATGCGCCTCTGTAAAGGACATGAACTTTCCGAGCAATTTTGTGGCAGATCCATTCCTCTACATTCGGGTAAGTGTCCAGGTGATCATATCACGCATTCGTGTGTCCGTGATCATATGTATTTCCGAAGTACTGCAGTGGTGTTCATGAGTTTGATGGAAACGTGCATACATCGTGGATCTTGGCACAAGTTGCAACGGCTATGGTGGCTCCCGCACGCGGCTCACGTTACAAATTAAAATTGCTTCTTGTTGTCTAATTCAGGGCTCCAAGATGTACTTGTTCTTCGAGACGAAGACAAGCGTCACAATGAAAGGCGACATAGGAGTCGCGGAAAGTTCAGACCAAGGAGTCACATGGAAGTATATTGGGATTGCACTTGAGGAACAGTGGCATCTGTCATACCCTTTCATATTCGAGCATGATGGCGAGGTACCATTTGCTACCTTCCTTTGCAGTTCCGCTATTTTTTTCCGTCGAAGCACTCACACCATCATGTTCGTTCCAGGTGTACATGATGCCCGAAGGTAGCAAAAACGGGGATCTGCGCGTCTACAGAGCTACAAGTTTCCCATTACAATGGACACTTCACAAAACGCTGCTAGACCAGCCGTTGGTAGATGCGTCGATGGTGAAGTATGGCGGGGAGTTTTGGCTGTTCGGCTCGAATCATCGGCGTTTCGGTGCACGTAAAAACGGGCACTTGGAAATATGGGTTGCTCCGACGCCGCTAGGTTCTTGGAAGGAGCACGGAAGCAACCCAGTCAGAAACGGCGACAACAGCATCGGAGCTCGAAACGGAGGCGGGCTCTTCAGCCATGAAGGCAAGCTTTACCGTGTTGGACAGGATTGTGGAGAAACTTACGGACACCGGTTGCGCGCCTTTGAAGTTGTAACTCTAACTCGAGAGAAGTACCATGAAGTTGAAGTCCCTCTCAACCTCGAGCTTTCGAGAAAAGGTCGGAACGCATGGAATGGCAAGCGAACTCACCACTTGAATGCTCATCAGCTTGCGTCGGGTGAGTGGATTGCCGTTGTGGATGGTGATCGCGTGCCTTCTGGGGACTTGACGATGAAGTACGCGTTCGGAGGAATCGCGCTCCTGATTTTCCTCTCATCAAACATCATGGTCGGCATTCTCTTCGGTTTCTTGCCCCTGTTTGGCAAGAGAGCTGAGATGGTACTCCCGTGGGTGGGGCGACCCCGATTGTACAAAGCAGCAGTGAGTCGCTTAAGCAGAGCAAAATTGCCACCAAAGTCTTGCGTCCGTTGGCTGTTCTGCTTTGCGAGCTTCATCGTGAGCGTTTGCGCCGTCTGTCTGGCGGTCAGCTGCTTCTTCGGTGGGAACGGCGCGGAGGAGCCCTACCCAGTCGAAGGCCAATACTCGCAGTTCACAATGGTGGCAATGACATACGAAGCTCGATTTTGGAATCTCCAAATGTACGTGAAGCATTACTCTCGTTGCGCGTCAGTGCGAGAGATCGTGGTGGTTTGGAATAAGGGCACGCCTCCGAACCCAGTGACGGACTTCGATTCCGCGGTACCCGTCAGAATACGAGTTGAGCCTCAAAACTCGCTGAACAATCGATTCAAGCCAGATCCGTTGATCAAGACGAAAGCAGTGTTCGAGCTCGACGACGATATTATGATGACATGCGACGATGTGGAGCGGGGGTTCAGAGCTTGGCGCGAGAATCCGTCCAGATTGGTGGGATTCTATCCGCGGTTAGCTAATGGCGCGCCTTTAAGGTACCGAAACGAGGGATACTCGCGCTCGCAAGGGGGCTACAATATGATTCTGACTGGGGCCGCGTTCATGGACAGTGAGTCGGCGTTTGAGAAGTACTGGAGTCCGGAGATGCGGAAAGCGCGGGCTGTGGTGGACGAGCATTTCAATGGTGAAGACATACTCATGAACTTCGTGCTTGCAAATCTTACATCTGAACGGGTCGTGGAGTACGTGCACCCGGCTTGGGCCATTGATACTTCGAAACTTTCTGGTGTTGGTATAAGCCGCGATACGCAGGGGCACTATGACAAGAGGACGAAATGCTTGGGAGAATTCTCGAAGCTTTTTCATGGAGTTCCGTTGAAGAAACGGGACTTTCTCAGCCGGCATGACGGCTGGGATTATTGAACTTAGGGCACCCCTTATCGTTTCTAGTCACCACTGTGACCCTTACCACCCGGCCTTCTCACCTGCTCCCAGGAACCAGGTGCCGCGTCTGGAAGGGATGCCCTTAGCTTGCATAATGTTGTACAATGGTTGTAAAGTAGGCGCCCGATCGAGATAGGTAGAGATCAGCTGATTGAGCACACGAATATTCCGAACTGGTCGGCAGCATTTGTCACCGACATCTGTAAAAATCGTCACCGACATCTCAGCAGCATATGAGCGATCGCTTGTGTTCTCGGAGGTTACTTGCTCATGTCCTCAGCGTTAGCGTTGCCACCCACATTGATTACAGTTCTTATGGACACCACTTCAACTTGCTATCCTCCCCTAGTGATTGATTGATGGTCTATGAACCGCAATCAATTATGCGAAGTTACAACTGAAGAACTACATATTTATGGGGACCATCATTATCAGTTATGCATTTGTGCATCCAAAACTTGGTGCACCAATTTGTTATTTTCATGTATTATATGTCAAACTGTAGGGTAAGCTTCGACCTTTCAATGACCCCGATAATTGCTTTCAATGTATGGCATGGTTGTTTTCATTCTAGGAGCTATGGAGGATTATAAAAAATCATATCCGCTGTCCAAATCTTATGCACTGAGACGGAGGTGACAGACAGGAAGCTCAACGCTTCTTCATGCCAGCGACGAATGACCATATACGAATTCACTACTCTACCCAGTAAATGTCTTGAAGTCCTACATATGAAAATGCAAAGTGTGTATCCGCCGTCGACCCTTCGTGTCCACCCTGCCTGATCGACGTCATGAGGTGCTGCACATCTCTCAGTGCCACCCGCATCCCGAAACCGCTTCTTCTCCTTCCTGCTCTGAATAGTTCCTCCTCCCTGCGCTGCTTCAATCGAACTCGTACCCATCCTTACGAGGAACAGACTCCCGCGTCAAGCGCCAGCTATCAGCGTAAATTCTAGACACTCCCTCGTGCCAGAGAGAGTGAGGTGCTCTCGGTTGCGTAAAAACTCAGAGGCTCTCGTGTGCCAGGGAATTGCTTACAAGAAGATCACGTAATTTTGATCGAGTGTTTTGCATTGTGTATGGCAAGATTCATGGTTCCTGGGTACGAGAGCCCCAGTACGAGGTGTAGAGAGGCACTTGGCGACAGACCAAGATTATGTACAAATGCTGGCAATCTCGGTGCGTATTTTCATGTGCCCGAGACTCATCCCCAGACCAGTTCCCATGGCTGATGTGAAGAGCGTGTAACTGCAATACAGTTAGGAGTGCGAGCAGGACTCGGTCGAGTCAGCCGGCAACTGTAAAGGTCGTGAAGAGTTGGGATCAGATAGTGAAACAGTCGACATTTAAGCGATGTTTGCACCAATTGAGATGAAGGCTACAGGAAGTCCGTGTGTCGGGGACTGGTGTGACATGAAGTACAAGTGCCGATGGCCTAGCTATGGCTTATGCAGTAAGTGCCGTGACAAGCTGTCGCATCGTGGATGCACTCTCTCGTCCTCGTTCATATTTTACTTCGGGTCCATTCTCTTCTTCTCTGTTGTAGGAACACTCTTTGCTTGGTTGGCATTCTCGCCTTACAAACGGATTCTCACTAACGACCCTGTCGCTGGCTGCCAACCTGACAACGAAGGCTCATGGAGCATCGGCATCTACCGCGGCTCCTCTCCTTTTGCACTCCAGCCCATCGAAATGGTTAGTCCTGCTCTCTTGCATCATCACAAATTGCTGTTTGAGTCACTATTAATGCCCCGAAACTGTAGCCAAGACATAGGGGTTGTAAATTCGGATCCATTGTTAAATTGATGCAATAGTGAGGTTCGGAGATGAGTAGTGGACAGGTTCGATGTGCAGTCAAATTTCGGGAATAATCGAACAGCAGCATGGCCAGTAGCGAATCCAGTGTTCACATGCGCCTCCGTAAAGGACGTGAACTTTCCGAGCAATTTTGTGGCAGATCCATTCCTCTACATTCGGGTAAGTGTCCAGGTGATCATATCACGCATTCGTGTGTCCGTGATCATATGTATTTCCGAAGTACTGCAGTGGTGTTCATGAGTTTGATGGAAACGTGCATACATCGTGGATCTTGGCACAAGTTGCAACGGCTATGGTGGCTCCCGCACGCGGCTCACGTTACAAATTAAAATTGCTTCTTGTTGTCTAATTCAGGGCTCCAAGATGTACTTGTTCTTCGAGACGAAGACAAGCGTCACAATGAAAGGCGACATAGGAGTCGCGGAAAGTTCAGACCAAGGAGTCACATGGAAGTATATTGGGATTGCACTTGAGGAACAGTGGCATCTGTCATACCCTTTCATATTCGAGCATGATGGCGAGGTACCATTTGCTACCTTCCTTTGCAGTTCCGCTATTTTTTCCGTCGAAGCACTCACACCATCATGTTCGTTCCAGGTGTACATGATGCCCGAAGGTAGCAAAAACGGGGATCTGCGCGTCTACAGAGCTACAAGTTTCCCATTACAATGGACACTTCACAAAACGCTGCTAGACCAGCCGTTGGTAGATGCGTCGATGGTGAAGTATGGCGGGGAGTTTTGGCTGTTCGGCTCGAATCATCGGCGTTTCGGTGCACGTAAAAACGGGCACTTGGAAATATGGGTTGCTCCGACGCCGCTAGGTTCTTGGAAGGAGCACGGAAGCAACCCAGTCAGAAACGGCGACAAAAGCATCGGAGCTCGAAACGGAGGCGGGCTCTTCAGCCATGAAGGCAAGCTTTACCGTGTTGGACAGGATTGTGGAGAAACTTACGGACACCGGTTGCGCGCCTTTGAAGTTGTAACTCTAACTCGAGAGAAGTACCATGAAGTTGAAGTCCCTCTCAACCTCGAGCTTTCGAGAAAAGGTCGGAACGCATGGAATGGCAAGCGAACTCACCACTTGAATGCTCATCAGCTTGCGTCGGGTGAGTGGATTGCCGTTGTGGATGGTGATCGCGTGCCTTCTGGGGACTTGACGATGAAGTACGCGTTCGGAGGAATCGCGCTCCTGATTTTCCTCTCATCAAACATCATTGTCGGCATTCTCTTCGGTTTCTTACCCCTGTTTGGCAAGAGAACTGAGATGGGACTCCCGTGGGTTGGGCGACCCCGATTGTACAAAGCAGCAGTGAGTCGCTTAAGCAGAGCGAAGACAACTTGGAAGCGTCCATCAAAGTCCTGTCTACGGTGGCTGTTCTGCTTTGCGAGCTTCATCGTGAGCGTTTGCGCCGTCTGTCTGGCGGTCAGCTGCTTCTTCGGTGGGAACGGCTCGGAGGAGCCCTACCCAGTCGAAGGCCAATACTCGCAGTTCACAATGGTGTCGATGACATACGAAGCTCGATTTTGGAATCTCCAGATGTACGTGAAGCATTACTCTCGTTGCGCGTCAGTGCGAGAGATCGTGGTGGTTTGGAATAAGGGCACGCCTCCGAACCCAGTGACGGACTTCGATTCCGCGGTACCCGTCAGAATACGAGTTGAGCCTCAAAACTCGCTGAACAATCGGTTCAAACCGGACCCATTGATCAGGACCAAGGCGGTCTTCATGCTCGATGACGATCTTATGATGACATGCGACGATGTGGAGCGGGGGTTCAGAGCATGGCGTGAGAATCCTGCCAGATTGGTGGGATTTTATCCACGTCTAGCAGATGGCGCGCCGTTGATCTACCGAAACGAGGGATACGCACGCTCGCAAGGGGGCTACAATATGATACTGACTGGGGCCTCGTTCATGGACAGTGAGTCGGCGTTTGAGAAGTACTGGAGACCGGAGATTGGGGAAGCGCGGGCTGTGGTGGACGAGCTTTTCAATTGTGAAGATATTCTCATGAACTTCGTGCTTGCCAATCAAACTCCTGATCGGGTTGTGATTTACGTGCACCCTGCTTGGGTCATCGATACTTCGAAAGTCTCTAGCTCTGCTATTAGCCGCGATACGCAGGTGCACTATGGCAAGAGGACGAAATGCTTGGGTGAATTCTCGAAGCATTTTCATGGAGTTCCGTTGAAGAAACGGGACTTTCTAAGCCGGCATGACGGCTGGGATCATTGACCGTTTGGCATCCCTTATAAGTGTGCCGTTCATACCTGAAGAGATGGGAGCCTTGCCACTCGCCCTAAAAACAGTCAAATTCGTCAAGTGCAAGCCGGTCTGTGCCGGTTTGTGGTCAGCCTCCACTGTGACTGTACGGTGTGTGATTCACCGTGGTTTACCCTCCTCACTTTTCCTATCTCGAATGAACCCATGATTCTCTCTCTTAAGCTTGGTTAACGTGAGCAAAGTGCTCACGGCAAAGAAAAATTGCTCACTACAATGAAGTCTCTATGCCAAGACCGAGCATGGAGTAGCGGAAGTAGGAGCCGTAGAGGAAGGAAAGCAGGACCACTGTGGCTCTGCCGCCCCTCCTTCTCACTGTGGCTCTGCCGCCCCTCCTTCTCACTGGCTCTGCCGCCCCTCCTGTTTCCGTAGACGAGGTGCTGCGTCAGGAAGGGATGCCTCTGGCTTGTAATGTTGTACCATGGTTGTATATTAGGCCCTGATCGAGACAGGGAGAGATCAGCTGATTGATCACACGAAGATTCCGAATTGGTGGCAGCTCTTGTCACTGACATCTGCAAAAATCGTCACCGATATCCCAGCAGCACTTGAGCGATCGCTTGTGTTCTCGGAGGTTCATGGAGTTTTACTTGTTCATTTCCTCAGCGTTGGCGTTACCACCCACGTTGATACAGGATTGTATGGACACTCCTGCAACTTGGTATCCTCCCATAGCGATTGATTACTATGATGGTTTATGAAACGCAAGTAACTATGCGCAGTTACTACTGAAGAATTACAATCAGATGTTCTGCATTGAGATTGAGGTGACAGAAAAGAAGCTCAATGTTTGTTCATGCCAGTGACAAATGACCACTGACATACGAATTTACGACTTTAACAATTCTTACACATGAAAGTGCAAAGTGAGTATCCGCTGTTGAGACGATTCTATTCAGAGTTCCAAAAAACAACACTCTGAACAATATTACCTCCTGTAGAGTCAACCAGAGAAAACCTGATTGACTCGTATTCTTGCCTAATCAACATACAACGTTGCCAGCAAACCGCTTGACTTTGTGGATGCTGAAAACTCAACCTAAACTCTGAGATCTATATTCGGCATCCTCGCGAACCTGAACTACATTCCAGGTCCAGTGCAAGCTTTATCCAAAATTGTCAGCATCATGAATCACTCCATGACCCAAAACCACAACGCTCGCTCACAAGGTCGTTGTCATTCGCCGATGCCATAAGCTTCACATGTGCCTTGTACTGCATTCCAGCAACTAAGTCAGTATCATCACAATCTCTCGTGAAAATGAACGTACTGAGAAATGAGCCTAACCTTGATTGAAATTGGTGGTGTAGGATTCCTCGCAGACTAATGGAAAGTGACGCCTTCTCCATTCACAATGTCGCCCAAGCGATACACCTTGCCATACGAACTATTTTCGGAAACGATGGCCTCTGCTGCGTCCTTACTAACGATGAGTACCATTCCGATGCCCATGTTGAAGGTCCTCCGCATCTCAGCATCCTCCACATTGCCCTGTTCTTGCAACCACTTGAAGATGGGTAGCACATCCCAGGAACCTACTTTTATGTTCACACCCAAGCCCTTGGGGAAAACGCGAGGAATGTTGTCGGTAAAACCTCCTCCGGTGATGTGAGCAATGCCCTTGATCTCGTACTTGGCCAAAAGCTCCAAAATCTGAACGTGGAACACATAACTCGTCAACAAACCGAGAAAATCTCCCTAATTAGCCACTTCCTTGAAATAATGAGGAATGGCACGAGAGGGTAAAAAAATTCCTCCTTACCGGGAAAAGAGATTAGAAACAGACAAGACGACTCTTGAAAAGCAGCATGAAAAGGAGGAGGCCTCGAGTGTGAGCAGAGGAAAAGACGTGACGAAGAAAGCTACAGGAAAGAAGCCTTTTCACGAATCGAAAACGGAATAATGAATGGCGAGTACCTGCTTGACGTAGATGGTCGTGGGCGCAAGCAGAGCCTCGCCGATGGAGACGCCAGCGCCAGGAAGAGGATCATGAAGAGAAGCACCGGACTTGGCCAGCACTTTCCGCACAAGAGAGAATCCATTAGAGTGCACACCGCTAGAAGGGAGCCCCAAAAGCACATCGCCAGCAGCGATCGATTTACCATCAATCAGCGCTTCCTTCTTCACGCTGCCCACGGCGAATCCACTCAAGTCGTACTCACCAGGCGCATAGAATCCAGGCATTTCCGCAGTTTCCCCACCCAAAAGCGCGCAGTCGGACTGCTTGCAACCATCAACAATGCCCTTGATCACTTGCTCGGCCTGGTCGACGTCCAAATGGCTCGTCGCGAAGTAGTCGAGAAAAAACATCGGCTTGGCGCCACTGGTAATAATGTCGTTCACGCTCATCGCCACCAAGTCGATCCCAATTGTGTCGTGCTTGTCCATGTCGAATGCCAGCTTCAGCTTCGTGCCGACACCGTCCGTGCCCGCCACCAGATAGGAGTCTCCGAACGGGTACAGCCCCCCGAAGCCTCCAATTCCGGGCGTCATCTTCGCAATTCGCCGCACAAGCTCCGTGCCCGCGTCGATGTCCACCCCGGCGTCCTTGTACGTGAGCCCCGCATTCGCTCCCGCAGCCATAGCAGTCACCTTACTGCTGCTACTCCGCACCCTCATCGCCGCCCCCTTGAGCTGCTGGCCGCGAAACAGCCGCTTCTCCCCGACAGGCACTGGCACTAGCTTCACCAAAGCTTGCGCCGATACTGCTGCTGCCATAGCTGCCATGACAAAAAGCTAAAACCCCACAAAAAGCTAGAACCCTAATATGATGGAGGTGATCGGTGATACAAGTGTAAGCAAGGAGAGGAGTAAATAAGTATGAGAAACGAGATGCGATGAGGCTAGCGGCGAATCTTCCACGAGAGAAGCGAATAAATTCGTTTCTATCGTCTGTGAGAGATGACAGCGACTGCGAGATTGTGGCAACGTGATGAGTGATGAGTCTTGACTCTTGAGAATGGGAATGGGAATGTTATGATGCCAATTGACTAGTCTTGGAGGTCGCGCCGCCCAGTGGATAGTCTCGACGGTCTGACGGACTGCTGGACGCAGGGAGTCAGCTTGGTGTTGATAGATTCCTCGTCGTCGGAGATTTGACACCTCGTTTTTCTTTTTCTTTTCTTTACTTTCTTTCTCGTTTCTACTTTTTTCTTTTTTCCACCTTCGTCTTCGTCGTCTCCTTGAAGCCCAAATGAAGGGTTTCGTAATTTTGGGCATCCCGAATGAATGGGTTGAAATTAATATTTTTGTCGAAGGTTTTTATCAAGTGCTCCTTGTACTGCAAAGTCTATGTGGTAAAATTTGCTAAGTCAAGCTTCAGTATTTTAACCTCCATTTAGAAATTTTAGGTTTCAAGACTAAATGGGGCAGGTTAAAAAAAGATGATTTTAATTTATTATTTTGGAAATACGATTATAACCAAATCACTACTCAAAATCCAAAGGCACCCACGTCAAAAACTATACCAATTTTAAAAAGGCACCTCCATAACTTTTAAAAACAAGTTTTACAACATTTGGCCAAAAAAACTTGGGAGACAAACTTTGATTATTACAATCTCTCGAATGGTAAACATCCAACGGTCAATTTTTGGAATAGTAACTAAATATAGTCTTAGATACAAGATCTTACATTTCGGAGTTTTATAAAAGGACTAAAAATTGTATCACACCTCCGGGAGTGCATAGAGGTAGGAAATTGTTGTTTTGAGGTTTTAAGCTCCCACAAACACCAATGAGAGTTAGGGTTTAAGAGCATGATTTGTAAAAAAGAATTCATCACAACATGTATTTGGTTTAACATAATTGGCTTGCAATGGTACAACATGCCTTAAGTTTTGGAAACCCAAAACCAAAAGCTGCCTCCACTAAAATAAATATCAATAATTGTATAGGTTTGCAAATTTTACCATGTCTGACTTTTGGCGGCTTTGGCAGTTGAACATAGCGACAAAGAGAGATTTCGTACATGTGGATGAGCAAATGCAAGTGCTGAATGCGGAAGGAAACAAGGTGCGTAGATTTTATCACATGTATTTAAGTCGATAATGTTTTCTATTAAAGAATGGGTGATGTTGGAAATTGATAACACTCATCGCTTTCCTGTTTCCCAACATGTATTGTATCGGTGATGATGTTGGCGCATGCAACAAGTGCTCAAGGCATTTCAGGTAAGGCTGCATCCATCTCATCTGATTCCAAGTACTTGAGCTCACGAATTTGACTTGTGATTTGATCTCTTATTGATTGCTTCTTCGCAATTATTGAGCAAATCGTTGGACGAGACAATATTTTGAACCACAATAGCGTTCCTGCTGCAGCTTGTTTTACTCACCCAGTTCGAACACCAAAGCAACATGGAGACGGATCTATTGCCCGTATGAAGTCAGTCAGCTTCTGCATAGTACACCAACCACAAGCGACGCATCTATGGGACGCCTCCTCAATAGTCACCGAGACTATTTGTAGTCCAACTACTTTGACATGAAGGTCTATCATCAACTCAAGATGAGTCCTATCACTTCTATCTACAAATGTGCACCAATAATGAGATACAAATCGCATCTTTAGCATTTGACGATCTTGATTGAGATGATTACCCTCGCGAATCCTAGGCCAAATTTCCTCCGCAACTATGATATTCAGAATTTTTA
Source organism: Bryum argenteum (assembly GCA_037043015.1). Taxonomy (NCBI): domain Eukaryota; kingdom Viridiplantae; phylum Streptophyta; class Bryopsida; order Bryales; family Bryaceae; genus Bryum; species Bryum argenteum. The sequence goes on from CM073324.1 coordinate 4,131,577, forward strand.
ATAAGAGAGTAATGTCTAATTTAGCTTACTATTTTTATTTAGGTTGGAGGAGGATGCCAATTAGAGGTCTCGGTGCAGTGCAAAAATGAAAAACACTCAGGAATCAACTTGATTATTGCCGACATCCCTGTGAACTTACCCGTTCCTCCAGTTTCCAATCCGTCTCCAACAGTTTCATCTTGGAACTCGCGTGAACCTGGTTATGTGGAGTCAATATTTCAATTTACAAGTTATTACTTGCAAAATAATGACGCTCTCTTCCTATTCCACTACAATGATCGAGACCTCTTTATAGAGGTTTTCGATCTCGCAGACAGTTACCGCTTTATGATGACCAAGGATTGGTGGGGCATAAATGACCCGAGATTGGCTTTCCCAAGGGACCCTTAGTCTACGGTATTGTTCACTTCCATTCATCGTTTAAGTTTTTATATCACTTATTTCTTTTGTCCTTTAAGTTTTTATACAATACTAATAACTTTATTTTTTCTCTGTTCTGACATGTTTTGGTTGTTTGCAGCCTACACGGTTCTAGATTTACGGATTCATTCGTGGTAGAGATGTGACATCCAATTTCACATTTCAAATGGAGAATTGCAATAGGGAAACCTACTGGTGTGAGCGGTGAGCGGTAAAGTTTTAGCGGTAAGAAAAAAAAGATTAAAAGTTAGCGGCCCTATTACCATGGAATGGGTGGTTTTGAAATTTTGAAATGGTTATTTTTTAGGCATAAAAGTACTAAAAACCGTGGATATAGGTCTTTTGATCATTTCTTTTCATGGTCTTGGGTCCTACAATATTTCATAAATAATCCACATTTGTAAGTTTAAATAAAAGATAATTAAATTGGGGCTGACATTATCATGTGTAACCCATACAATTCAAAGCATGTACTGGCCCCGTTTACTCACAAATACAAAACTTGAACCAAAATTTGGGAGGGCCCATTACGACATCAATAAATTCACTTTACTGATTTTAAATTTTAGAGTATAATTAGGGCTGACGTCATCAATTACATGTTACACTTCTCAGAATTATATGTAAATGCTTTCGTTAATATAATTTGAAATTTAGGACTACAAGTCGTCTTTCCGTGTCTCCTTGTAAGGTGTACAGAAAGACATACACGTGGCATTGTAGTGGTCCGAGTTCGATTCTCCTCGGCCTCGTTTGAGCATTGCACTGCGTCTTAAGGCAGCTATCCTGAGCTATACAAATACTGGACCAAAGCCCCTACCAACATTGGCAAGATTCAATCACTCCAATGGACAATTAAGAAACCTTTGTAACTTTTAGTTTGCAAAATGTTTAAAACTTAAACATTTAGAAGAATTAAATTAAAAAATTGTTAATCGTTCATGATTAATAGGTAAACGTGATAGATAGATATAAAAATGTATAATAAAACCACAATGCCATAGGGCAACTACAGATATATGACCCTACGTAGTCCAAACCAAAGTAGGAATCTGATGGTGAACCACTAATAAAGTGTTGGTCACATTGATCAGCCTCATCGTCTATAAACTCGAGCTAAAGCGTCGACGTCTACAACTGTCCAATAAGATGGGAGAAGGGCAGCGATAAAATCATGAGCAATCCTTTCCGCACAAGATGGTAGGGTGAAGGTTTGCGGAAGACTGCTGTAGAGACTTCCGTCGCCAATCAAGCGTTGATTGGAACTTGCGATTCTAAAACTACAGAAAAAGTCAATGCCAATAATTTATTAGCGAGTAGAGGCGACGATAGAAGGGGGGAAAGCAAGACATAATTACGCACAAATTGTTGGACGTTGCTTCTGATGAAGCGGTTCAGAACTGTCGCTGTTGTAGTCATAGTCTGGAACTGAATCGTTGTTTTCTTCGTCAAGAAGGGTACCATCCACGTATGCCAATAAGAGTCCATCAAATATCTCTTTATCAGCTTCAACAACGATGAGATGACGGTTCGAACGCGCGTAGACTATCACGGAAGCACCTACATAACCAGCATCCCACACTAGAACTAGAATATTGAATAAGTTGAATGAGAGTTGGTATTAGGTATGACTAACCTGTATTAGACTCCAGTCAAAGACGATTCCCCGCTTGTCTGTGAGAGAATCAACAATACATTCGATGAAGGAGGGATCCTTATTTTGCGAGCCACGTCACGGCGTACCATCTTCTTTCTACGAATCGAGTCTTTGCTCGCAAAATTGAAAACATGGTCCTGCTCGTCGAGAAGAATGGACGCACATGCGTACTCTTTTGCAACCTAGCTGATAGTGAATCAGCCTATCAGGTGGCGATAGACTTCCAAACAAAGACCTTAATGTTCAAGTTGTGAGACTGCGAAATTGAATCTATGAGAGATTTAAAAAAACGATGCAAATAATTATGAATGATGATTTAAATGCAGAATGAAGGTCATACCGTTTTCACGTGAGGAAGTGTCGAGGCCATTGGCATGGAATTATATCCCCACCAATCTCGCACCATTCGGAAAGCAAAAGCCTTTAACCCGGCATCCAGAGCTCGCTCGATTCGACGGTCCTTGGGAGTCATTACAAGTATCACATCCTCGTCTGTCAAGTTGTAGAAAGCAAAAAAGAACGCACTTTCGAAGTAGTTTTTCTCTCGCTTGATCCATGAATGGATTTCGATGGGCAACACGTCAGGCACGGGTAAGTGCTGGAGAACGTCTCGGAAGATGAGATCAATACCGGTATGCGGAAGTTTTGTGTTCATCTCCTTACATATGTACTTCATGTCCTTGCCAATCTTTGGAAATCACAATAAGTTAGACATATTGTAAGTGATGTGTTCCAATCAAAATTTCAGAAAAAAAATAATGTAATAAAAGATTTAAGACATAATACCTTTTTGATGTGGTTGATGATGTCCATGACTTGCGTCTTTCAATCTTTAGTTTCATGAGTTGTCTTTTAAACAGAGGCTCTAATATGTCTTTTCACCAAATACATTAGGAGAGAATAGTAATCTCAGAAGACAAACAGTCTCCAACGTGCTTCAGTTCAAGAAAATGAAGGAAAGCGTACTTCTTCCCGGAGTTGAAGTGGAAAGCGCTCGAAGGCGGTGGTGATGATTTATTTGTAACACCAACCGTCGAGACCTGAATTGAAATTGCAGCAAGACTTTGACGATTTCCAACAACCCTATGAGAATGTTGAGTAAAATTTGGCTCACCAACACCTACGTCAGAATGAGCGATAGGATGATTACGCTGAGATTCGTCTTGCGGATTCGCTGAGTCGTTGGCAGCAGTAATCTTTCGTTCCTTTCCCTTCGCCTGAGGTTTTGGTGGGGCTTCGGCCGGTAAAAGTGCAGGAACTGCAGATAATGGCGGAGGAAGGGGGCACACCAGGCAAGATTGAGAAGTCGTCGTTGTCGTCCTCGATGATTCCTTAGGTAGCAACGGCTTTGGAAGGACCTTGAACGAGATGCTTCTCGTCCTGATGGACAAAGTTGCCGTGACACTCAAGAAACCAACCTCCAGTCATCAATTGAGCATTAGTAAAACGGTTCTGCTGGTGAGCTGAAATTTTTTTTGTCTGAATCTTCCTCGACTACCACGTTTTTAAAGTCGGATGGAATGCGCGCAGTGGCGAGGCCTCCCTTGAGCATGAGCTCATGCTTAATGTATCTGCACATCGAAATAAATTTTTGCATGCTTGAAACCAAATGAATCCTTTGAATGCATGAGAAGAAGGTTATGAAATGGAAACACACCTGAAAATCAATCGATTCCATGTCTCCTTGTCACCCGCAATTTTCTCCAGTTTGGCGCCTTTAAGGAACATGGGGCTCGCATTGGGCTCGAAGTCGTTTTCGAAAGCCTTATCCCAGATAATAAGCCTCCATTTCTCTACGTACTCTAGAGGCTTGAGAATGCTATCATTTTATGTAATAAAAAAAATTTTAAAAAAAAATTTAAAAAAAAAAATATAAAAACTGTAATTTTATAGTGCTATGGTTTTCTTCAAGTTTTTCTTCCAAGTATTTGGCCAGCTACAATCTGATAACAGAAGTTAGAAGATAAGTTTTAAATGTGGATTCGATAACATGAGGACTATGATGTGGTTACATGTGCCCATAGAGAGGCGCGGTTAAGCCAGACACCTAAAACTTTATTCTGCACGTGCAGAGGGAAGTGGTTGGCCTCGCGAACGTCAAACAGCGAATTTTATCATCGAAGTTATTGCGTCTTAAAATCTTTGTGGCAGTTCATCGTCGCTATCTAGTATAAGCGGTCTAGAATGAATTCTGAAGTTAGGTTATTGCTGTAGTACGAGTGTATTTGCAAAGGCGATAGACCATGAAGAATGTTAGTAACAAGAATATAATTAAATATTTGAATTTCAAATAAACTTGAATGGCATACCTTTTTGGCCCATTTGCCTCTGGGGCCTTTGTTCGCAACGCTAAACATCTTACCAAATTCTTTCGAGCACATTTTTCTTATTTTTAATTTAGTGGCAAGGTCTATGGTAATCCAGACTCTCGATGCAGTGCGCTTATCAAAGACAATCTCGGCATTGTATTCTTCTTCTGCCTGATCTGATGCCTTTGCAATTTTCCTCTACAACAAATATATATGATATATATAAGTTAAATATTAATCGATTTAAATACGATAAGAGAAAGGTAGAGAAAAATCACAAATGTTACCGCGTGTAGGAACTTCACGAACACATGATGTGAATATAACGAAGAGTGATATCATGTTCAACTTCACTGATGCAGACACTCAGCTCATGAATAGAAACGTTCCATAGAGAGGACCCCGGGAGTAAGATCCCTTGCTTATGCAGCTCCTCATTCAGCAGCTGCCTAAGTCGGGCGACATTGTCCTTGATTCGAATGGAGGCACAAACAACCATTCAATAATTAGTCGTGCTACCCTTATGTGCTCACATTGCTAACAAAGACTTATTCTCTCACATGGGATTAAACTCAGGTGCTATCATCAAGACTTGCCAGCAAATTGGACGACATGTTTTGGCATTTGAAGACAATGTACTCATTCTAATACCCTTCTAGCTCTATATGTTGTCCCTAAACCTGTCATGTCACCTCCTTCGCGCCATTAGAGACCTTCTCCTCATGATGAACCACGAACCAAGAAACCAAGACGCAACCGCTTTGAATGTAAGTAAGTCTTATCACATGTTTCTCAACACATTTTCGATTCATCTTGGCTTTGATCTTATGTGCATCTCCACGTACTCATTCTAAAACTTATCCGTTTGATATTGTAGCATAGTTGCACCAACACTGCAACATATGCCAAGATCCATGCCCATTTCATCGTGGCGTATAAATTTTAGTCCGATTCTGCCACACGTTCTTCGAGAGTATGCTGAAGTATTACTATAGCACAAACGTTTGAGTCCACAGCCGTTAGATATTTTCCTAGTCGAGTTACTAATTGTGATCATCGGGTTCTTTTAATTTCGAATACAGAGGCTGTAGTAAGAGATTCTAAGTCCTTGAGATGGGATAGAGATAACAGCGATTATAGCGTATTTTAATATCGTATGACGTTTCGAACTTCTGTGGTTTTCAGTTGATTTGATTTGATTGGATTCAATTTTATTACATATCACTACAACCTTTCCTACACACACTTCTTGCATTATTGTATACGACAATACGATGTTTTAATAATTTTTGCGTATTATCTTTTTACTGAAATCCCACGATAATCGGTATTATTATCTTTACTACACTCCTATTTGAAATTGAGTATATTCAAATATAACCATAATCCTCCACATATAATATACAAAGTTGCAAATGTCCACGATCATAGGTATCCCTCGCATAAATTGATTTATTCTTTCCGCAAGAAAGTTGACTCGGCGAGCCTGCTCGTGGCTCGCAGCTTAGCAGCTAACCTATAATCTTTAGTCATCTCAAACTAATAGAATGTGATCTATAGAATTTTATTGAGAATGAAAAACATTACTTGTAGTACATAATTACAACAAAAGAGCAAAGAATATTTCAAAAATATACATAAAAAACTTTGTTTCTCATTAATTTCAAAATAATACAATGTGATGTTTAGATAATATTATACAAATGATTGCTTTGAGTATATAATTATGACAATAAAAAAGCATTGCCTAAAATATATATGTAAATAAACAATTATTCTCTAATAGTCTGAAAATAATATAATTATGTATAAATTATAAATATTTTATAAAAATAGAATTTGTAGTACATAGTCATGACAAATATGAAAAAATTTCTTCTAGCACAAATATACAATGATTTTATTCTATAACAAGTTTAAAAAAATACAATGTGATGCGTACTATTGTGTTATAAAATCATTATTCTTAGCATATAATTATGAAAAAACACATAATCCTCCAAGCATATATATTCAAAAAAAATATTTTTCAATAATCTCAAAATAATATAATGTAATGTATTGTATCATGTTATGAAAAAAATATTCTTGGAACATAATTAGGACAAACGAACAAACATTCAATGATACATGAAATCTTGTATAAATCGAAATATGAGGAATTGAAAAATACCTATTTGTTTCCTTTCAGATTTTGATAATAATCTTATTTGGCCAATATATATTCCAAAGCTGCATCAAACTTGGAAAGTTCTCAAATATTTATTTTCTTTCAATTGGCGCAGCCATATACTCGATAGGTTTTGCCTTTAAAGTATGAAAAAATCTACCCTAGTAATCTTCACTATACCGCATTTTTATGTTTATGGTTCTTTTTGTTTTTGCATTGCCCCTTACTTCGCCACCTGTAAGGTATCTTCTCCTTCAATGTGTGAGTTCAGAAGAGCTGGCTTCGCTCTTTTTATGCAGGTAGTGAACGTTCCCACTCTTACCTGCAGCTTACTTTTGTCGCCACACAGACTCCAACAGCTCCAAAGCGTATTCAACTCGATTCTCTTTGATGTTGTTCATCGAGAATGTCTATTGATATAGAGCATCAAGAGTATTCCTGCTCTCCAATCCTCTTTGACGATGAGCTGGCCTCTGTTGCCAAGTTGTTCCTCGCGAGGGTTGTCCTTTTACATCGAAGTCCTACATCCTTCTTAGAATGGTTGTTTTTGAGGGTTGTGCCGGCCTACGTCTCGCTGCCGACGTTTAACACTCTGCCGGCCTTTGTCTTTAACGCCGATTGTTGGCAAGGTTTTGTTGTTCAGAGAAGGTAAGTCGCCTACTGGTCGCCTCTTACATAAAAGTCTCTGCCGAGGCCGCCTCATGCATCAATATTGTTCATCTCCGTCTTGTTGTTGTGGAGATCGCCTTCGCAACCCTCTACTCTATTAAATTCTTCGCCGTTCTCCTTCTCACTGTCGCAGATCTTGTCCATTAATTTATTTTACTTCCGTGACCTACTCATAAGCCTTGATGTTTGATGCAAGGAAGAAGATGTTGTTACGAAGGTTTCCAGGTGCACCAACGCAGGTGCTTGTTGCATCAGTGCAGGTGCTTCTTGCATCAACAAGAGCGGACTTAGAGGTTCATTGCAATTGTGGTTTTGGTCTGATTCACTGTCGGAAGTGAAACCTAGGTAACCATACTCTTTATCAAAGGTGGAAGAGTTTGTTTCTCATGTTAAGATTTCTTCAATTTCGCCATCCGTGTCAGTCTCTACTAACTGATTGTTATTATTTGATAAAGCTGCAATTTTTTTTCCCTGCAAGAAATCCAGACGCGTGGGCGGCACCTTGCCGTCGAGCTGGTATCCAAGAAGGTCCCTGCAATCAAGCACGGGCGCTGGCCGTCAAGGTAGAGCAATCGGAAGGTCGAGCTTGAGCCGCACGAGACAGGTCCTTGTGGGTCGTCGGAGGCCGAAGCTTGTCGTGCGCTTTGTCGGAGGGGGCATGACGCCATGGATGTAGCTGCAGGAAGATAATTAGCGATCTTTGCCGATGTTGTAGGCGAGCTATGTTGGGTTAACGCCGTTGTAAGCACCGGTGGAACGACAATAATCACTATTAGTACAGCAGCTCTTTGTAGCCCACGACCGCCAATAGCTTTCTCTCTCCTATGATAGGCAATAGCTCTCTCTCTTCCACGACAATTGTGAACTTGCCCATGACCGATGTGAGGTCGACAAGAAACGCCGGCGGCAGCAGCTCTGTAGGTTCGCAATCGATATTAGCGACTCCAAACGTGATGCCGGAGCATTGTACCGTCGACGGCAGACAAGTACCTCTCCTCTGACACCTTGTAGCTACAAGCGACCCCCTACATCCTACATTCTTTTGTTTCTCTCTCTTCAAAGTTTGTACAATGTTGGTACGTTTTGCAGATCCACACAACCATTAGTAAGCTCTGGACACTGAATTTGACTTGGTGCTCTCTGTTTCAGATGTCGTAGGGCACAACTTGCACAAGCTGGAAAGGATGACTGTGGTTGCATTGATTTTTTGCAAATTTTGGATCTTTCATAATTGAGTAGGAATTTGTTGTCAATTTGTCACTGCTTGAATGATAAATTCTCCGAATTGGAGTCTCCTATTTCCTGATTGCAATAAATTTGTTGTATACTTAGCATCCACTTGTGTTGTGATTGCATTTGTGATGTGATTATAGTGCCTTCGTTATGTTTAGTTTTTAGTGTGGGTAATTTGAGTGTGAAAGGGAGCTAAGAAGTTGTCATGGTGTGTGGAAGTGTGACTATGTATAACTACCATTCTATTTCACTTGACACTGAATAAATTATGCCGACTTTGTAAGCATGTGAATAGTCACAATGGCCAAATTTGAATAAAGTATGCTGACTTTGTGAGCATGTGAATAGTGGAGAGCGGGGAGGAACCATGGGTGACCCTCAAACCCTTCTCACCCCTCTCACAAATTTCACAACCTTCGTTTTCAAGCTGCCGCCCAATTAATGACCAACCTCACACTTGATTGGCTCTAAATTCTGCCTAGAATCTACTCCAAGTTCAAATTTTTGCCCTGTTTGTGTTTGAAGCTTTGTAGAAAAAAATCAAGGAATTCAAATGGGGTTCTGTAACTTGGATGTGGTTGTCAACTCATAGTAAAAGAAAATTTCTTTTTTAAAAGTTACTTTTTTCACTGCCTACAACCCCTCAAAAATCGGCATCGACTAGAATATCATCGATTAGGCAGCCCCTCAAAAATCGGCATCGCCCAGAATATCGTCGATTGGGCTTATAGGGAATATACAGTGTGTGGCAAAACTGAGTCAACCTTGTTGAAAGAGATTATTTGGCCGTCAATTCCTAATAACTCAATAAATGAATTGACCGTTTTTAACATGGAGGATATAATATGGAGTGTATTAGTTGACATAGCATCCATGGTGAGTTGGTGACATATAAAAAAGTTATAAGTAGATACATGTCTTCTAATACATACACTTGGCTTGACTCAGTTTTACATGGTATGCCATAATAAATGCAATGAAGTGGTAAAAACTGGATGGAAGACTTCTATGACCAGATTGGTGTGGACACAAGGAGTGTCAATCTTGACATACTCCATGTCAACTTAGTGCACATTGTAAGCAGAGTGTGAGGACAGACCATGGTGCAGTTAGATGAGCTTTGTGATAGTGCTCGAAAAAACCTTGATAACTCCATTTTGGTGATGTTGGAAGTTGGTAGGACTACAAGAGATGTAGCACATGAGTTGCAGGTGTCTCAGAGCCATGTTGCAAGACTTAGAAAGAAGAGATTATGTGATTTGTCAGCTAGTAGTGGTGATAGACTACAAGTGCTAAGTAATGTACAGAAGAGAGCATGTGTTCTTGTTGTCACATCAGGAGGTTTTGAAAGTGCTACACAAGTTGCTCAACATGTACGCAAGGAATGTCATGTTACTGTGGATGTTGATACAGTGCGAAGGACTTTACGTGCAGCAGGCTTGAGATCAAAAGTGAAGCAGAAGAAACCAAAATTGAACCAGAAACACATTAAGGATCAACTTGAATTTGCTAAACGCCATCAACATAGGACCGTTGGTGACTGGAAGCATGTCATCTTTTTTGATGAGACCAAGGTAAATCGATTTTGCTCAGATGGTCGTAGTTGGTGTTGGATTCGCAATAAACAATCTTGTGATTCAAGACAAGTGCAAGAGATTGTGAAGTTTGGCGGTGGTTCAGTGATGGATTGGGGTTGCATGACATTCCATGGCCCTGGTATGTTATGTAGAATCGAAGGAATGGATCAACATCAATATTAAGAAATCTTGCAAAGAGATTTATTGTATACCATCTGTGCATATGATCTTGATCCTTCAAATTTGATTTTTCAGCATGACAATGATCCCAAACATACAGCAAAAAGTGTTCGCCAATGGTTGAGATCACAAAATTTTGATGTTCTTAAGTGGCCTGCACAATCTCCTGACTTGAATCCAATTGAGCATCTTTAGGCTGGATTGAAACGTCGTCTTAACCAGTATGAAAGTGCTTCAACAGGGAAAAATCATGGTACGGAACGATGGCGGAGCAGAGACTTTGAGCATTGTATGGATTGAGTGACGATTGAGATTCGAGAAGAAGCTGGGCGTTGGAGTGATCCTTGCTCGTTTGTAGTATCGCATGGACGAGGCAACTGGGAATCTACATCTGAGAAGTGATACACTAAACCGACCTCTCGAGAATTGGATCTCCAAAGCTCTCGAGAACTAGATCTGTGTGTTGGCTTGTGACGATGCGGTGCAGTGTTGGCACCTTTGGAACCTAGAGCATCATTGCAGGCTGGGCTGCGACACAAGAAGAGTTCTAGGAGCTTCTTCTCTCCACCTTTTTTGGATCTCACGTCCATACGCCCTCTTCAAATCTGCCTCCGTGCATCCTCTGCACTCTACGTAACCTTAGCTCTTCATCGCCGTACACCATAGCATTAGCTCCCCATTACCCTTCAAGCACTAAGCCTTAGTAACACCTTTCACAGATTTGAAGAGAAGAAGTACACCTTTAGTTTTCCATTCGCACACATCAATCTTCTCGGGAGGTGGATCTCCTTGCCCGCTCATCACCAACACACTTACAAGCACGTAGGAGAGAAATTGTACCTGCACAACCAAGGGCTCACACCTCAACACGAACATCAAATTAGGTACGCGTCTACTCCAACCTAAATTTATTTTTGAAGATGTTGATTTTATTTTCTTTCTTCCACATAGAACATGTTCATTTCCTGAGAAGGCCCGACACCCCACGTAATGCTTGGAGGAATCTATCCTTCGAGAGGGTCCATGTCGTGCCTTCCAGGAATCAACAACACCAATGCAAACACAAAGAAAATCCAACCATACAAGATGCAATCCTTCAAAACCTCTATGATGAAAATCCATGGATTTCAAACATTATATTCAAAATACAAAACACAACCTTGCTATGTATCAGGACATCTCCAAGGCAAATGACAGGATCAACACGCCCCAACTACTCCCGAAGTTCAAACCAAGCTTCTGACGAAATCGAGATGGCTCAGGCAGTGGACAACAACAAGAGGGACTCACCAGAAACATCAAAATCTTCGCACAAAAGAGCCAAAGGATCAGGCAATACACTTTTCTACAACAATGATCCAATCAAACTTGAGATCTGGTATGGTTTTCTTACCATGGAACTATTAGCGTACGAAGCAGGCCTCCCTCCTTCCGTTGTCTCAACTCCAATTGAAGAGCTTATCGCAGCAGGTTACATCGCAAGCGAAGCACGAGATTTGCGACAGGGCCGTATGTCTTTCCCTAGAGTCCCTCAGAAGTTGTGGCCTACGGTTAGACCGGACAACATCGAAGGCCAACACTTCAACATCACACAACTCCCTTTCGACATCGAGGTACACGAAAATACTAAACTCTCACTTGACTATCAAATCCTCATCCAGTTTGAAAAACCCTCCACCTTATTTAGCCAGGATCAGATCATGAAGAAACTTATCATTCGTTTCTCAGACATGGACATACCTTTAGGAACCCACATAGGTGAACCCATAGCGGTCCTTTGTAGCGGACCAAGAACAGCTCGGATCTGGTCAGGCATGGCGAAGGTTCACCTCCAAAATCCCGAAATTGATGGTATAGCACTCCTGAAAGGCACCCGTGTTTTTGCCATAGCATTAGACAATGAAGTCCTCACCATAGCAAAAATAGCAAAATCCTATGATTCACTAGCTCCCAGCAACCTTTTGACGATGAAAATCAATACGGAAAATATAAGAGACCTAGAGCCGCATCACCTGTTCCAGAAAATAGTTGAGCTTCAAGAGATGTTATGAGCATGAGATCACCCAAGTCCAGAAGAACCCGACAGAGACCTATGGTTGGATCACTACCACCTCTCCTGAACAGCTCACAAAAATTAGCAGAAACAAAATCCCTATCCTAGGTGAACTTCTCTCTCCTGTAGTACCCTCTGAGGATCACCTTTCGAGAGCGGATGTGATCAAACGAAACTGCCTCGTTCTCATAGCAAAAAGCCTGAACCTTACCAAGTCTACTGAGCACACTACAGACAGTTTGAAAGCACACTTAGGACCGGGCAACATTTCTTCAGTCTACTACCCTAGAGCAAAACAAACAGTTCATAGCGGAGTAGCAAACATTGAATGCATGAATGCAACGGTGTACAAGCAATTTCTACGCAAACAAGCAAGGATCAATGGTAAATGTATAGAGTTTCAACCACACCCAAACAGCCTCGACGGGAGCGCGAGACCAGACGAAGCAACGCTGAAGAAGCTTGGGTTTGCTGACATCGACACCGCCATGGCCAATACCATAGAAGCTCTCCAAAATGCCCCAAACAAAGCTCCGAAACCTTTGACGAAGAAAGACATTACAGCTATTGTTGAGGAGGTGATTACTAAAGAGAATAGCAAACTCCGCATGGAATTCAAAGCAGATATGACAACGCTACATTCGGAAATGAGCGCTGAAGCGAAGGATTACGCTGATCAGAAGCACTTGGAGTTGCAGACAGCACTTACGAATATGGAAAATGTATTGGGGCAGTATATGCAGGTCCTGAAGAATATTATTGTGCGCCCAGCGCTCCTCGCTCCTCCCTCAAGCAGCAGCAAGCCAAATTGATCGAGACCAACAACGCCATTGCTCACCTCCAACTAATGTCGACAACACATGAGCCATGGTGCCAATACCTGCAACACCAAAACAGGATGAGAAAAAGCAATACAAGGAGGAGAAGTAAAGCGAAGCGCTTAGCCGAGAGCATTGGAGTTATGAGCGTCTCGAGTGAGCATTATGCTATCAAACAACAACGAAGTGAAAACGGAGTACTCTGGCGCAACATCAAAATACCAAAGGAAACAATAAGAATGAGGTGGAGGAAAGAACGGAGCCACGGATGCGGAGCCTTCAAACTTTTTCTCGTGATGAGCAGTACAGAAAAAACAAGGAGGACAAACAATGAAAACCGCAACCCCACTCCACTATCTTGCGAAACCCTACCTGTTAACATCAATCATGATGACAGGCGATGCAAAAAGGTTTTTTGCAACCATATCTCATACTTGTTTTTTGATTATATTTTCTATTGCAATTTGATAATACTTCTATGTTTAATAATTATATTTTATTTGTTATACATCATTATAGTTTTGTACTCTATCTTTGCATTCTATCTTTTTGCTTTCAATCTTTGTGCATTCTATCTCTTTCCATTTTATCTCTTTACATTCTATGTCTTTGCATTCTATCTCTTTGCATTCTATTTCTTTGCATTCTTCCTCTTTGCATTCTATCTCTTTTCTTTGTATCACTTTGCATTTTATCTCTTTGCATTCTATCACTTTGCATTCTATCTCTTTGCATTCTATTGCTTTGCATTCTATCACTTTGCATTCTATTCCTTTGCATTCTATCTCTTTTCTTTGTATCACTTTGCATTCTATCTCTTTGCATTCTATTTCTTTGCATTCTACCTCTTTGCATTCTATCACTTTGCATTCCATCTCTTTGCATTCTATCTCTTTTCTTTGTATCACTTTGCAATCTATCTCTTTGCATTCTATCACTTTGCATTCTATGTCTTTGCATTCTATCTCTTTACATTCTATCACTTTGCATTCTATCTCTTCGCATTTTATTTCTTTGCATTCTATCTCTTTTCTTTGTATCACTTTGCACTTTTTACATTCTATTTCTTTGCATTCTATTTCTTTGCATTCTATGTCTTTGCATTCTATCTCCCTTTTCACCCCACAAACAATAAACAATTATATCACACAAAAAATCCTATGATGTCAAAGTCCAAACCCACTAAATTAACATCAAACACTAAACACACAAGCATTCGAGCTCAGCCTCCCGGCCTCGCCAATAAAAACATAAGAAAAATAATAAGAAAAATAAAAATAATAATAGCCAACACTACACCCATGCTTAAAAAACAAAAAACCCAACTTATTAGACCTCAAATGCTAGCAAAAATAAACACAATAACTCCAAAATATCCCATCACAAGACAACATTTACACCACAAGAAATATCCCAAGTTACCCAAAAATAAACAAACAAATCCTACTCACAACTCTACAAAGTACCGAGCTCGGCCTCTCGGCCTTGCCTATAGACTAAATTTAATAAACTCATGCAAAATACAAGTACTCTTTTGGCCTCAAAAACTAAACAAAAAGCCGAAACACCCCATTATAGATCACCACTCAAAACGTACTAAAAATTCCAAACCAAACCCATCAAACCCCAGTCAAAACACCATACACACAAACAAACAAGCCCGGCCTCATGGACTTGCCTATGAAGCAATTAACCAAAATACAACTTACAAAACACACACAAACAACACTACATCCACAAAAATATCAAAAACATCAACCGACACTACTAAAACATACCACTACACATACAAAGACAAATATCACATATTAAAATGCGGAGATGTCGAAACTAACCCAGGGCCCATGCCGAATGTACTCAAAACACACCCAGCCGTCCACAAACGAAGATGCAAGAATTACTTCATACCATGCACAATTCGACTTCACCCTGAGTACCAGCATTTATGAACACAATTTGCGCACTGTCTCATAAATACGCACCCAAAACATCCAGAAGCACAAATAAAATACTCAAATCTCACAAACTACGTCCGGGAAAACTCTCACCATCCTGCACCACATATACTATACGCTCTTATTACAACAATAAACCCATCACCAGAAACATGCAACCGCATCCTTGAACATCCGACTAATCCAAATTGGACCACTATATTACTTAACAAAATGGCCACACTTCAAAACCCGCCGGAAAGACATCTTAACAACCCACACCCATATACACAATTCAAAAACACAAATTCTAATCTAATAAACCCCCTCAACACCATACACAAACAATTATATGAATTTATTCAACAAAACACTACACCACCCAATCAAGAACAATTAAAAAACGAATTTCCATTTTTACCCAGGGTTGTCAGGACGACCGGACCAGGGGGCGACCGGTCGACCATGGTCCGGTCGTCCTCAGCCCCTAGGACCTGTCGGTGACATAACGGGTTTTTTATAATTTACCTGGGGTAAATTACCGTCCGACAGGTGGCCGACCGCACCCCCGTCCAGCCGACCGCACCCCCGTCCAACCGACCGCACCCCCGTCCGACCGTTTGACCGGCCGACCGCACCCCCGTCCGACTCTTCGACCGGCCGACCGGTGCCGGGACCGACGTTCCCTAGCCCCCTAGGCCGACCGGTGTGCGGACCGGCGAGGTCGGCCGCCGACCGGCCCCGAGACCGGCGAGGTCGGCCGCCGACCGCTGTGGCGACCGGCTACGAAGGCCCGACCACTTGAATTTCAACGGTAAAAATTCAAATTTCAACGGTCAAATTCAGGGTTGAAGGTATATAAGAGAAGAGACACAAGGCCTCATTTCACTTCCGAATTGTGAATGCGACCCAACGTCTCTGAGCTGCATAACTTTATGTTATGTGTCCGTTGCTTGGTACGTATTGAGTTCGGAAGTGCAGAGTTCGTTTACGAATTCTTGACATTTTTTTCTACATATCTACTACCACGTTTGATCATTTTGAGGTGTCCTACCTATCAAAATGGCCAACAAATCATCCCCACCTTGGTTCACTGATGTTCATGAAGTACAAGGCTAACCTACCACGACCCCAACGGTCCAATGCAATCTCTGTCATAAGGTTTTGAGCAAGAGGCTAGAACGGCAGCTCAGTCACCTTGGTTATGAAGGCAAGCGTGGGGTCCGCCTTAATACAGTTACGCTTTGTCCAAAATTGAACACCCGAGTGATGGATTTATTTCGAAGATGTGACGGGCGGTTCCCTCCACATAATGGAGAAATGAGCGGTGCACATTCAATACCATCGTCATCAGAAGTTCCGAATGTTGGCACGCCAAGGTCCACTGGTGGAGACTCTTGCGTGGGATCCTCTCAAGCTACCCCTTTGATTCCATCAACACCTTTAGTTGGATCAATCTCCGTCGTTCCTAACTTCGCGGGACAAGTGAGGGTTGGTGGGCATATCAATAGGGCGATAAAACAATCTGTGATTGAAGATGGTTTTGCTGAAGCGGATAGGCGGGAACTAGACATACTTTGGGCAAAGTTTTTCTATGAAGCAAACGTACCGTTTGCTGTAGCACGGAATCCGATCTTCAAGGAAGCCGTAATGAAAACTGCGTCTTTCCGAAAACCATATGTCCCTCCTTCTTACCATGACATTCGGACAAAGTTGTTGGGACAAGTAAAAAGTGATCTAGAAGGAAAACTAGATAGTAGACTCAAGGAGAGCCTTCGGAAGTTCGGGGGAACTTTAGCCATGGATGGATGGTCATCTGTGAGTAGTCGTCCTCTTGTGAATGCAATGCTAGTGACTCTATTTGGAGGAGAGCTTTTTCTTGGCGCCGTCGATACTACGGCAAAGAAAAGACAAAGAATGTATATGGCCTCTATCATGGTCAAGTTCATCAAACAAGTTGGCCCGAGAACGTTGTCCAAGTCCGCACGGACAACGCTTCGTAATGATTGATGCCTCTCGATTAGTCGTTGAGGATTATCCCCATATATTCATTCGGGATGCGCCACGCATGCGATGGATTTGTTGTTGGAAGATTGGGGAAAGGCGTCATGGGTGAAAGAAACTTTGGAGAAGGCCAAGGGCTTGGTCAAGTTCATTAAAAATCGTCAAATGCCTTTAGCCGTGTTTCGTAAACACGAGACAAGGTTTAGCCTATTGATGCCAGGAAAACAAGATTTGCGTGCAATTTTATAATGATAGATCGCTTATTGCGGGTTCGCGATTCTTTGGAGCAAACGTTGTAGATCCCCGATGGTTGTCATATGCCTCGAAGAAGTCTCTATCGCCTAGAGATAAATTTATCGGAGTCCCGCAACGTAAGAAAAGTGGTTTTGGATGACGGTTTCGGAGGCGTTGTACAAACTTCCGAGATATGGTGGCCCCGATGAGTGTATGCTCTTCGGGAATTCGACGGCAAGGAGCCTTGTACGGGCAAGGCTTTGCATATCGTTCGTCGTCACTCGAGAAGCATGTATCGACGCTATCTACGTAACCATTTTCTCTCCCGACGGATTTAGCGGTCATTGCGAAGGAGAACTTTTACGCAAGGAAAAAGATGATGACAACAGATTCGCTTCTGTCTTTGGTGCACTTTTGAATCCTTATTTACTACATGACAAAGAGTTAGCAGATGATACCGAGGTGTCGGCATGGGTGCGGGCGTGTTCTAAAAACTCTATGTGCTCCGGGCACTTATCATGATGTGGCGAATGAATATATGGCATTTCGAATGAGGAGTGCACCATTTCATGAGATGTTGGATCCTACTGAGTCGAAATGTTCTCCCTTTGTTTGGTGGGAAATTGAAGGGTTTGTTGGAAAACTCCTTGCTCCGATTGCAAAGCGAATCCTAGCTCAAACGGTGTCATCGTCGGCGTGCAAACGCAATTGGAGCAGTTACTCTTTCGTTCACGATAGGAAGCGGAATCGGTTGCTACCGGAAAGGGCTGATGACTTGGTCTTTGTATACACCAACTCAAAGTTACTTGCAAACGCAAAGTTAACGGATGAGAAGAGGTGGTACTCGGAGAACTTGGATGTAGAGGATCGTGACGTACGTGACTCCGAGGATGAAGAAACCCCCCATAACTCAATTGGTGAAGGCTTTTCGGATCACGTTTTAGAGGACCTAGAAGATGACCTCAATAGCATCCCCGCTATGAGAAATATGATGTCCGCCACTACGGACGAACCTGCGTTGCCTGCTGTTGCCTCTCGGTCTCTATTTCAAAAATGTGATTTAGAGGTCCCTACAGTGATGGAGAAATCTTCCAAACGTTTGGTGTCACTTTCAAATCAAGTGCGACCCCGAACAGTACGTACCGATTCCGGCGGAATCTCTAGTGACTCGGATGTACCGCTTCTTCAATTGGGATACAAGAACCTTCCAGGAGGTTCAGGGCTACGGAAGAAGGAGCCTCCAAGAGTTATGACGAAACGTAAAGCTCCAATGCTTCCGTTTCTTCATGATAAACCGAAGAATCCCCTTGATGCCATTGAGAATGCGGGAAAATTCAAGATCATTCATCCGGGAAGTCACAAACGAAGAATCAAACAAGAAGTTAGTAGTGATTTGAAGATGACCCTACGGGATCTAGCGGAGTCAAGTCAAAGGAGACAGCGATTATGCAATTCCCACGGATGTGGATGAATAGAAATTAATTACATGCTCGGACACGTAGTAGAGGTCTAGCATACTTCGTGTATGTTTTTGGGCGGTATAGCTCGTGAAACTTTATTACCAAACAGTTGATGTGTTCGTACTTTATTTTGTCACGAAAATGTCGGTGAATAGTCAACAAAAGACTATTACATCATAAGAAATAAAAACTTCATTACAAAAACCATGCATTACAAATCCAAAATGGTATGCGACTCTATTCCGGGAACTATAACCGTTCTAAACCGTCTCACGCTTCTATTATTGATTTCTATTACATCGCAATCGAATGCTCTTCTCGTATCAATCGTATGTGCTATACTACGAGTCCGGGGTCTTTGGCTTGGTCTAGCAATTCTACCGCCCTCATCGTATTCTTAATCCTTTATGACAATTTCTCTGTTGTTGCCCGACATCCAACTCTCGTCGCTCTCATTGCCATCATCCCTTTTCCGTTTCTTGGGTGGGTTAGCATTTTTGGAACGGAAGAATTTCATGGCCTCCTCGATTCGTCCCACCACATCCTTCACAAAGGAGTCCCTTTGTGATAGACGCCAATAACTCCGGCCGGGTCTTTGATCATTGTCGTCCAATGAGTAATGATGTTCTTAATGCGCCACTCAAATTTCTCTACCGCCTCCCAGAAAGTACAGTCTGCGTCTTTGAAAGATTCCTCCTTCGTTGAAATCCGTAAGTGTGCGGCCTCTTCCAATTTCGCTAGGACTAAAACCCTTCCAATCGGCCTATCATCGTACTTCTTGTACTCCTCTCCAAACTCAATGTCACTTGTTACCTCATGCCACAAACCATCTTCTCTCTTCTCCACTCTCTTTGGAGGGCATCGGAAGAAACGATTGTGTTCAATACTCCAATGTCCTCCAAAGTTGCGGCAAAACATCTCTCGTTGCTCGCTGTCTTCAATATCTCGCGCCCTAATCTCCACCTCGTAGTCACGTGTCATCCAAAGCAATGGATCATGTCTCGCCTACATATCATCTTTGCTTGAGAGTGGTGTTTTGATGTTGAACTATCCCATTCAAGTGCTTTCC
Organism: Bryum argenteum; assembly: GCA_037043015.1. Classification (NCBI taxonomy): domain Eukaryota; kingdom Viridiplantae; phylum Streptophyta; class Bryopsida; order Bryales; family Bryaceae; genus Bryum; species Bryum argenteum. The sequence continues at coordinate 4,151,364 of CM073324.1, forward strand.
CCCACTCACGAAAGTTGTGAAGTTTCTTTGGAAGTTGATCCAAAGGGAGATTCCATCGGTTGAACTTGTGCCCAGGTGGCATGACATCGCGCATCCCCATCACTTCGTAGAATCTCGTGCTAATTGGAGAACGACATATAGGACATGATGATTTTCCCCGGGCAGCGCTTGCTATGCAAGTAACATGAAAGTTATGGCCACATTGGCCCGGTGTGTACGCTCTTACGGACCGAAATGATATCGGCACATGCCACATTTTTCCTTGATATTGTCGGGGGTCGCATGTGTAAACTACATTTCGATTTGATTGAGAATGCGATGAGAATGAGTTGTATGGCACCCATCCTTCTGCCACTTCCAAACTCCAATCAATATCATCATCTTTTCCCATCCGATTGAAATTTGTTCGCTCCATCATCTCCTCCACATCACCCCAAATAGTGACCTTAGTAGGTTCGTGTTCTCGTAATCTTTCGTATTTTTTAAATTCCTCCAATGATGTATTCACATGTTCACTCGAACCATATGATTTGGCGGCGATCTTTTTCAGATCATGTTGTGCCTTTGAAACCATGGCCTCCCTATCTTGAAGTCGGTGAACCCAAGCCAACCAAGGCAATATGTTCTCTTCGCGTGGTGTATAATCCACATTTCTCAATGCCATTCGTATGGATTCTAGTTCAGCTCGTGCCTCATCTCTCTGCTTCATCATTGCCTCCAATTGCATTTCCAATGTTTCTTTAGGACATTGATTATGTAGGCAAGCTTTTCCCTTCGAATGTGTATCATCCTCTATACGCACGCCTCTCCTTCCATTGTCCTCCAATTCCGTATCATCTTCCAAATTGATGATTTGTTTTCCTTTCTCCTGCGTATTGAACCGTGCTTCCTTCTCATGAATGTCCTCTGCTGCCTCAGTAGGCCCTGGCTTGCATGATGGAGTACCTTTCATCTCCGGGCCATCACTCTTATTATTCCCATCAAAATTAGATGGGATAAGATCACCTTCCCTTTCGATCCTTTCTTCAATTTTTGAAATTGGAGAAATATCTTTTGGATTTAGGGGAAGATCTTCCACATCACCTTCTTCGGGAGGATTCAAAATGTTCATCGCTTGCTCCATGAGATTGCAGTAGTACGGGGATTTTTTGCGCTCATATCCATTAAGTTTGAAATCATAAACCACCTTTTCAATCACGGTAATTGCTACGGAATACTTCGCCTCAAGACTAGCAAGATCCTCCAAATCCTTTATCCTTGATTTCATATACGGGAGCCATTTCTCTAATATCTTCTCGTAGTCTATAGCTGCTTCTAGCATTCGAGGCATCATTAGGGCAAGAGTTTGAGACATTTCTAAAAACCATGGAGCCATAGCAGCAAGAACTTCAGTCCCGATTTTCATATCGGTCCCAGCTTCCAATATTGAGATTTTTTTGGTATCTTCCCACTTCAACTTCGTCTCACCATCTGGAGCCGAACCCTCGTATATGATCTTCGCTATTTCGTCAATATAAGTGAGAAACTCTCTCAGTTTCTTGTTGCTTGGTACTCCTTCATATATCTCTTCGAAATTTGACATCCAATCCTTCTCCATCTGCGGAGTAATGGAATCTGGCATGGATGTTGTTTCCATTGGTTTACTTGGCCCTGCCTCATTCGATTTTGGATTCGAGAAGGTCAAATTTAGGCCATTGGGAATAATAGGGTTATCTGGAATGAGAGGGGAGAGTACCTCTTCCACTACATTCTCTAAGTCCCCCACCTGATCTTGCACTGCATTCGCCTCTTCCAATGACTGGTCTCCAACTGCGTTTACATCCCGAAGCCTATCAACTGAAGATTGTTCGTTTGATAGACCATCCGTGGCAAGAGGAATGTCTGTATCCTTTGTAACGACATTCTCATCATCCGTTGTATCCTCCCCAGCCTTTTTTTTTTTTTTTTCCTCAAAAGCTCCAAAATATGCTTTGTCAAGGCAGATTGTGGATCAAAGCAATCTGGGATATGCTTCTGCTTCCTCTCAATTCGAAGCGGAAATTGAGTATTAGTTTGGTACGTGCTCCAATTTATCTTCCATTTGTAGTATCAACTCAAAGATATACCATTGCCAACAATTGGTAACAAAAGTACCCTTTTGTTTTGGCACGATCCCGAACAAGGCCCGCCATACTTCCTCTGCACGGTGGATAAAGTGATCATCCTTGCATGTTTCCGGGTTGCAACAAAAGTTCTTGGTATGAACTGTATGACATTATTTAGGCCAAAGTTTGCCAATGTGAAACATCTTCACATATTTCTTGCAAATTTGAGCGGTCCAATACTCCGTCACCTCCGATTCCCAAACCGCGTTCCGCTTTAATGTCTTCATTCTCTAAAATCTCCCAATTCACCCATGAGTTGCACCTTTTTGTTTATTCCTCATCTTAGGCGCCTCACGATATCATCAATTCTCCACCTCCATACTCGTGTTCACGTTCTCGGTCGACGTCATCGTGCAAGTATCACCGAAGGATCCACGGGACGAAGTAGCCGCAACAAATGTGAAAAAAAACCGACCCCCTTCTCCTCTCCAACTAGAATGCAAGCAGGCGCCTTAGCAATCGGAGAACATTCGAATTGGGTTACCATGAGGAGAGGAAGTGGTGGAAAATGAAGCCGGACGGCCCTTTATAGTGCCCTCATGCCGGACCGCCGATCAACCGCCGACCGCCCGGGCTGCCGTCGGAAGCCCCGGACCGGCCGACCGCTCGCTGGACCGGCCGACCGGTCCCGGCCTCGCTGACCCGGTCCCGGCCTCGCCGACCGGTCCCCCGGTCCTGCCGACCGAGCCCCCGGACCGACCGTCGGGCCATTCGGGACCGGCCGACTGATCGCCCGGACCGCCCGGGCCTGGCCGACCGACCTTGACGGCCGAACCTTCGCACGCCGGGCCTGGCGGACCGGCCGCCGGCCGCCGCTCTAAAACCTAACCCAAAAATTTCTTGGGCCCGTTTACAAACCCTAGGCATCAACCAATGAAGATCTATCTATCTCTAAAATTTTAAATTTGGGCCCTCGAAGTGGGCATTAGGACTTTATATTGCAAGATCCATTCTATGACCCACTTTGTAAAGTACAGCTAAAGTTAAGGCCCACTTTAAGTCCAAGTGGGCTCAACTCCAAATGGGCCCAACTTCAAATGGCCTCTAGTATAAAGTAGCCGTAAAAAGTGCCAAAACCCCTCAAAACCAACTTGTTATGAATTTCACTTCAATCTGAAAATGATGAAATTTCGTAAATTCTCTTGTGTACTAATACATTATCATCTCGCAATCTATGAGGCTCTATGAATCAAACTTTTATGCACATGACTTACAAGAGTATGTGTATTAGGGCATCCTCAATGGACACTAAATAACCGCCCTTTGTACCAAATTCTATGTTTTGAGTGATTTTGAATTAGAAAATACAATTACCAACGTTAGAAGCGCATGTAAATAAACGTGAGATAGATCTCAAGAAAAAAGAAATGTGGATAAAACTTTCTTCCCAAATTGTGTAAACTTTCTCTACCAATTTAAAGTTGTTTTTTTTAGATTTGTTTTAGGTTTTTTTTTTTTAATTAGACCTAGTTGCTTAAAAGTTCCTACTTAACCGTCTCCCTTGGAACGAATTTCTTATACTAATAGGATAATTATAAACTGGTAATTATTGTTCTTCAACAAGATAGATAGATAAGAACTCCAATTTTCATATCGAATATAACAATTGTATATAAATATAACCAAAGAACTCACAACAAAAAATAGTCTCTACCTTCTTACCCACGAGTTTATATATCCACCTAAAAGTCTTTCTATAGTCTTTTACTTTCCTATTTTTAAAAACAAATCTTATTAATAGATCAATTAGAGAAATCTAACTCTTCATGTATTTAAATTATTTATATTTAAAGTAGGATGTGTATATTTATGTATATACTATGTATTAATAAATTAGAATATGTATATTTATGTATGTACTTTCTATTTCAAAGTATAATATGTATATGAAGGTATATATTATATATAATATATATTATAATTGTATTGTATTATTGTTGAATTTATAATAAATATAATATTTACTATATACATCAATACATGTATAGTATGTATATTTATGTATGTACTTTTTGATTTATAGTTCTAGCACACAAAGTAGAATTGATTTGCTTTACCTCTAAATATGTATTTAAAGAGAACCACTATTTATATAAAACTAGTTTACCTGTAAATAAATTTTTAGCCTTAAATCGCTATTTATGTAGAGTGACTTTACCTCTAAATATGTTTTTAGCAAAAACCGCTCTATCTTTACCGTATAGTGTATATATATTATTTATTTAATTCTCTTCATTTCAGAGGGGACCCGAGTTCAGAACCAACATCCGAGATGAGACTATAACATGTCCAATATATAATAAAGGAATTAGCCTATAAAGGTTTGTAAAATAATGTATTGGATATGGAAAAATAAAAATATTAGCCAGGGGAAATTAATAAATCCTAGACCATAAACCTTATATCCTATGCACAAGTGATTTTATCCACAATATACTCTAAATGAAAAAGCGATGGCTATTCAAAACATTCTATTCCCTAATCAATCCATCGAAGTTTCTAATATAAGAATAATCAACTTCATTTAACATAAAATAGAAGTACTATACGTGTACAAGATCAAATATAATTATAACTTTATAAGTTGATGCCATTATTGCCATATGTTAAAAACTTATAGGGTGCGATATTTTTATAAATTTATTTGTAACGCTTTTTACTTCTCTTAATTTGTGATCACAAAATAGAAAACAATAGAACTGTATTTCTATTACCTTTACAAGAGGTAAATAAATAATTACTCAAATAAATACACAACGATGGAGTTATTTCTAAATGCACATCAAATAATATAGACCATAAAATGTGGACAACTTAAGGGCTAAATAGGAAGTTTAAATATTGACTAATACGGTAATACCAAAGTTATGAAAACAAAATACTCACACATGCTCACCTACATTTAATATATACTTAGATCTCTCCAATGTTAGACATAAGTATACTCTCATCAAGGAATAGCTAAAAATTCCCGAACGTGATATGAGAGGATTTAGGGCCACCTCAAAGTGCACAATAGGGGCCAAGCCATTAATGGGGCCAATACATGAGAACATCTCCTTGTGAGAATGGATCAATTTTTGACAAAAGTTGGGACATTCAAGAAATGAATGTCAATTCATGGCCTAAAAGCGTTTTCTTGATTCAAATTAAGAAAGAATATTTTTAAGAAATAAAATCAATGAGAACAAATCTAAAACATGGACTCTAGCTAATAATAAGAATTGGCCCCATAACCTTCGTTTTCCTTCTAGAAATGGGCACCAACTCCCAACACCTTCACAAATGGGGGAATCGGCATGGGAGATATGTTGGCCTTGACTCCTCTTGTAAAGAGTCCCTTATTATAGAATTATTTAGAGCCTAGAGTATCTTTGTCATAAAACATTCTTGTTTCTGACAAAGAGATCTTCCCGACATTCCCTTGTCAGAACATTCCCTACCCTGATTTAGACGCCACGTGGACGAGAGACGCTAAATATAGAAATGCAAATATGCAATGCAGGGAAGTGAGAGAAGTTGAGGAAACGGGGAGTTTTGGCCTTCTGGGGAGAGGCAAGAAGAGGAGGGGGAGGGAGGTACGCGGGCCGACCGACGGATAGTCGACCGGTCGGTCGGCAGGCCGCCCGGCCGGTCCCCGGTCGCTCGGCCGGTCCCCGGTCGCCTGGTCGGTCGGTAGGCCGGTCATGCGGTCCCTCCGATCGGTCGGCCGGGCACGAGCGGCCCAGATTGACCGATCGTACATCGCCATCGAGCCGGCCGCTTGGGGTTTTTTTTTCCTTTTTTTTTTATTCTTAGTTTCCATTGTGTTACTGAAATCTTTCAAAATTTCATAGTATCCTTTTTAAATATTAATCCCTCTCAGATTTCTGTTATTAGATTCTCGGTGATTATTACACAATGAAAAAAGGAATCCTATGTTGATTTGTGAAATGCTATATATTCTTTATTCACGGATAGGGTTCAGTGGTTTAGGGTTTAGGGTTTAGGATTTAGGTTTATGGTTTACTTGAAGATTTCATAATTGCAGTAGCTTTGTTATATGAATTTTCACTTCGATCTAGAAATGATGAAATTTCGTAAATTCTCTTGTGTACTAACATATTATGATCTTGTAATCTATGAGGCTATATGACTCAACTTTGGGGCACATGACCTACAACTATAACTCTATTTCAATATTGCATGGTTGAGAATGTAAGTTGAGCATCCTCATTTTAATATAGGACCCTTATTTTGGAAATGCGACATTTGGTAAAAAATGGGCATTAAGTTTGGGGAGTCTATAATCTTAGATGCTATGTTGAATGTTGAAAATACTACCAATATATTCCTTGCAATAAACTCGTGATTTATTCCATGTCAATAACATCTGCAAACAAAAATAAATAAAAACTAGATTATTTTGCAAATAATAACAATGCGATGGAGAAAAGTGGCATTGTAATCGATTAAAAATATAATTCAATACTACACCATACATACACGAATCCATTATTTTCATTCCACACACAATTGAGTTTCCAAAGATTTCCAACACCAATCTTTATAAGTTGATGCCATATGTTAAAAACTTTTAGAGTTGGATATTTTCAAAAATTTATTTGTCTCCCTTTTTACTTCTCTTTATTTGTGATCGCGAAATAGAAAACAATAGAATCGTGTTTCTATTACCTTTGTAAGAGGTAAATAAATAATTATTCAAATAAATACAATAAAAAAAATGCTACTAATAATTATGTAAAAGAATATGTGCAAATTAAGTACAATGATATGTACTACATTATAAATATACTCCTACCTTAGTTCAAGGGTGTCAAACAAAAATAGCCAATAATAGAATGAGTTGTTTAGGCACAATGTTTTTTAAGTTAAGAGTATTCTTATGTCTAAATGTGGTCAATCTAAGGCCTAACACGGTAATACCAAAGTTATGAAACTAAATGGTCACACATGCTCTATAACTCTATTACAATATTACATGGTTGAGAATGTAAATTGTGCATCTTCATTTTAATATAGGACCCTTCATTTGATAATGCGTCATTTGGTTAAAAATAGGCACTACGTTTGGGGAGTATATAATCTTAGATCCTATTGCAAAAAAAAAAAAAAAAAACTTATTTTGTTCCTATAAGTCATTTTGAAGTATTCTAATTATAATGTGAATAAGAATGATATTAGAAAATATGAGTAATTATTATATACGGTATAAATAAAACCACGTCCATTTACATAAAATTCAAGTGGGTTAGACTGAATGAATTTGAAAGAAACATATATGATAATGAAATTAAAGAGTATATGATGAAAGTAAATGATGAAATTTTGCTTTTAGAATTAAAATTTTTTCTAAATATAGTATGTAGGTTGTAGAGTTTAATATTCTCAGTATACATATAATGAACGTTTGAACTCAATACTATTGTAAAAATACAAAATGCTAGAATGAAATCCAATAAGTACATATAATTCATACAGGAAGCCAAAAGAATACAAAGCATGAATGTGAGAAAGATTCATTATAATGTAGGAGTTAGGAGTAATGATCAAACGCATTTTATATTATTTATATGCATTCTCTATGCTTAAACATTACCTCTACATAAGTTAATTTATATCCATAAGAGTCTTATAGAAATATAATATTTTAAACCTACTGTTCACATGGAAGACACAAATTAGGATATAGTAGATTCTATCATCCCTGGTTCTAAATTTGGGATGCATGTATGTATAATGGAATTTATATGTTATATGTTTTATACGTACACATATTTTCATGAATGCCAATAGCCTTCTATTATAGTTCATGAGAAAATATATTTTTCTGCTAATACATGTTCATTGTAAGTTTGTAACCCTTAACCTCAAATGCCCAAGGGGGTGTAGACTCTAGAGCCTAGAAACACACGTTTTGCAAAGTGCGAGAGATGAAAATGAAGGTTAGCAATCTAGATCTCAACCGTACAACATTGTAGAAGACTTGGTTTAGGTCATGTGGAGGAAATTTGGACTCCAAGACCTGAACTATTAAAAAAAAAATCCTTTCTTCGTGGGCCATGGGAAAGCATGCCAGATGTTTGAAAAAATCAAAAAACAAGACCTGTTTCTCCATCGGCGTTCATTTTCTTTCTTGCAATGGAAATCCACCATTTGTCTCAAAAAAATTTTAAAAATAAATAAATAAATAAATAAAATAAAATAAAATAAAAAAACAAACAACGAAGACCTGCCGACCGGACGGGGGGACGGCCGACCGCCTTGGAGGCCGGCGGCCGATCGGACGGACGGCCGCCGATCGCCCCTCGCGACCCGTCGGACGGCCGCCGTCGGATCCGTCGGCCGCGATGAATCGGTCGGCCGCGATGGACCGGCCGGATCCGCGGCCGCGACAGATCTGTCGGCCGATCGGGCGGCTGGATCGGTCGCCAACGCGCCATCGGATTGGCCGACCGATGGCGAATCGACCCGCCGACCGAGATCGGACGGCCGGGGAACGGGCGAATGCCGACCGCCCCCCGATCGGCATAAATAGCCGACGGGGCTCATTTCTCTTCACTCGGTGTGCGCCCTGGTCATTTGTGGTTTTCCATGTCGATTGCGCTCCCGAGTCCCCTCTTGATAATCGACGCCTTTTTTGCGGTTTTTTTCTTGTGGGTGAACAATATGCCGAGGGAACGACGTACTAGTGCACCCAAGGGCAAGGCCCCGGAGATGGATCAAGGAAGCAAAGCGATGATCCAAATTGTGTTGCCGAAGATGGATGGGAAGATGAACCGGCGAGAATTTGGAATTGCACCATGTGCAAGCGATATGTGAAGATGAAACACCTCATGAAGTTATGGCCAAGAAATCAAGCGATTATATCGGGGCCACGACGCGAAGGTCTAGCGAGCAGTTGCACAAGTCAACATTTCACGCTTCGATATCATGAAGTGACCATTGCCGTTGGAGTACGGAATACTAGGCCGGAAATCATGTTATATTCCAACATGGCTATGGTTTGGGCAGAAATAGTTCTACATAAGAACGTGAATTGGAGCACCGTAACAGGTTTGAATGTTGCCGAATTGGATCGGAGCAATGATTTCATACCAACTAGTTGGCTTGGACCCAGTGATTGTATGCCCCTTTGGTAAAATCGGACATATACGGAGATGTCGGAGGTTCAAGATGAAGAAAGTACACCTCCAAGGAGATATGGAGGTCAAACACGAATTTCTCAGGATACACCTCCGAGGGGATACGAGGGTCAAACACAACATCAACAAGATACACCTCCGAGGGGATACGAAGGTCAAACTGAACATCAACAACATACACCTCCGAGGGGATATGGGGGTCACACAGCAGATAATTATAATCGCAGCAATAACAGGGGTATGGTACCAATATCTTTTGGCATAGGAAGTGGTGGGTATTATCCCGGTAGCAATATATACGGTCCAGGAACCACTACTCCTGAGACATATAGGGCAGAGCATCCAAGGGATAAGTACCAATCCAGAGGCCAACACGATACAAGTCCGAATGCTGGAGGAAGATATATGCCAACATATCCTCGGGATACATACGAGTCAGGAGGCCGATACGGTGGAATGAGTGCTCCGGAGAGCTATACGCCAACATATCCTCGGGAATTTAACGATGTTCCCGGCCAATATGGTAGAGGTACCAGTAGTCCAGAGTACCATATCCCAACACATCCAAGGGACACATACGAGTCTCGAGGCCAGTATGGGAGAGGACCTAACATTCGAGAAAGGTACCCCACAACGTATCCTACTGGATCATATGATGCTCACAACCAATACGGTAGAAGACCTGAGGTTCCAGATAGCTTTAGACTAACGTATTCAAGAGATACGCATGATCATCACGGCAAGTACGGTAGAGCTATTACCAATCCCGAGTACCGTACTCCAAGTCAAGCAAGAGATGAATACGAGCCCAGTTGGAATTACCGGAACAAGGATCGTGAAGAGCATATCACTCAGTATCCATATCCTGGGTATGGCTAATATGCATATGGGAGTAACAACACTCCCCCGCCACCATTCCGAACTCGTGAAGAAGAAGATGCAGAGTTTGAAAGACAACTACGAGAGGCAACAATTCAAAGTCAAGCGGAGTACATCCGCAAGCTTGAAAATGATCGTATTTACGACGAGCAGCGCTTGTATGATGCTTATTCGCGAGGGCGGTTCTCAGACCAAGCAGGGCCAAGTGGAACACAAGATGATAAGGACTAGGATGCAAAGTAGTTATACATTTACATATAGGCATGTTGTAATGTACTGTACGTACATGTAGTATTTGGATGAGAACTCTATTCTCCATATGGTAGAGGTCATTTTTTAAGACCTTCTTAACCATGTTTTGTTGGTAAACGGACATCATATGCTCCAATTTGAGGAATGTAGAACCATGACCTATATTACACATTTATTTGAGTAAATATGTTATGATTCCATTTATTAACCAGTAAGAATTTTAGTGTTTTTGGAAGCTTGAAAGTTGAAACCTCCTGCTCATAACTACGATTTCCTACGTGTATGTACTCTTGGAGTATGTACGAATTGTCGTGAGTTACCAGACCGAGAAGACCAAAAACAGCACAATTTTACTTATGCAACCAAGCAAAATGGTTCGCCTTCCGGGTAACGTTCCACGGAGATTCTGTGAAGTGTGAAGACCAAATGAAATCCGGACCAACAACCTATGGACGCTACAACGACAGAAAACGTTCTAATCTACCGGATTAGGGAACTCGGGAATTAAGACCCAACTAATACTTAAACCCAAAACCCCAGGGTGACCGGTAGATTCTGATCCGGTTGCCTTCCTTACAACTCGATTAATATTCTGGCCGGTTAGGGCCTGTTTGTGCGGGGTGATTTAATTTAACCTCCGTGAATCCTCGGAGGGGTTCTTCCTGTGAGTTTTCAGTAGAGTACGGAAGGGGCACTCTCCTCCGGTTGATTAGGGTGACTGGAATTTCACCTATACTTGTATCTCTCTCTCTTTCTCTCTCTCTGGGGTTCCTCCCTTACAACTGCCGCTACCACTTGATAAATTCCCTCAAACGGTAGGTCACACCGGCGGCTGTCCGGTTCTCTCCTTCTTCCTGAGCGACACAACTTGTGATCCGGTCTGCAGTGAGTAGCATCCCACTACTCGGCCCACAAGATTTCCTACTACGCACCCCGGCGGTTAGCTGGTGTCCGGGATTGGGGGCTACTCCCTTCGTGGACTTTCCTCACCCGAATATCCCATCCGGGGGGTGGGTCTGCGGGGTGGCTTTACTCACCAATCCCGGCTCTCCTGTCCAGTCCGGTTAGAGTCACGACCTCCCCTCCCTTGGGCACTTGCTACAACTCCTCCAGGACGTTCGGACTCCTCTCACTAGGACCTCTTACTGACGGTGTCACCCCTCCGATTATTTCCCCTCTCGGATATCTCGGACTCGTGACTACCAGACCAACAAGGGACTTCCTGTATCCACTACCGGTTTCCAAACCTCACCTTGCACAAAAGACCAAGCAAATCACTCGCATGCACACACACAGCAAGGACGCAAAGTTTAGATGCAAAATTGAGCCTTTACTCACAGGGGGGTGGATCGCAGAAAAGACCCGAAGGACTCCGCAGAGCCTTCGGTAAGTACAGAAGGTTCCGGATTTCCCGGAAACCCTATCAGATCCGGAATTCCCGGGTCTCCGAGATTTCCGGGTGAGTGGCCAAAAGGGCATCTACTATTTCTAGCTACTTCTAACCTAACTAATGACTAACTAATCTTCTTTCGGCGGCGCGGGGCGGCTCGAGGGGGCTGACGGCGGGGTATTCCTCCTGAAAGTGCCTGCCAACTCGCGGGGAGGAATCTGCCTCCCTGATCACCCCGGGTGTAGAAGTAAAACCTCGGGTTTTACTGTGTCCTCCGGTTCTTCCACCTGTCCCGGAGTGCCTTCAACTTTGAGGGAGGGGGCGCGGGATGGACTTCCTCTTCTTCTTTATTATAGTTTATGAATTAGTATGCATGTTCTATTTTCACTCCAACAATACTCTTTGTTTCAAATGCATTGCATGCCTTTCAAATTTTGGCCCACCAAGTACACTTATGTTTATTATAATATTTTGCCCCTTTGCACCATTTGGATGAGGCCTTTAGGGTAAAGCCCAAAAAAACCTATTGATTCAATTTTTAAGTGTTGGTTGGATAATTCAAAATTAGCGATTTATATTCTATTTTTCTTCTCATATGTTTATAAGCCAATCACTACTGAAATTCCAAAAATATTTAAGTCATAATATTTACCAATTTTACAGTGGCAGCCTCCAGAAATTACCAACACAAGCTCAAAATGTATTAGTAAATTATGAATTACATATTTTAGATTATGGAAAACTGTTAGAAATAAGTTACCTCAAAAATCACAAACTCCTACACTCACATACCCCACTTTAAGTTCTTTATAATACGAAATATACGTAACGACGTGCATGTTTTACTATAGTATTGTTTTCGGACCTGCTTTTAGAAAATAACTTGTAAGAATGTCAATCAAGAGGAATGAGGCTCCCATATTTTGCATGAATTTACTACACTTGATTACATACATGGGAAAAAATATGACCAAAATTTTGTTGGTAACAATCTCCAACTCCCCTTTTTGCACCGTGGAGACACTGCCTCCGGAGCAAATCCCAAATAAAGTTTTAAACAAAATTTGGATGTTAGGATCTCGCAAATGATAAACATCCTAAGGTCACTTTTTAAAATAGTAACTTAAGATAGGCTTCGGTTCACGATCTTACGGTTGAATGTATTAAATAGATAAAAATAATTCGTGTCGAACCCCTGTTCTCCAATATTTTTGTTTTTAGCAATTAATTAGGAGTAAAATAGCTGATTTAGCAAGTAGGAATAAAAACCGCCCGCTTAACCCGGTTCGTAGATAGTACTTTTGTGATAGGATTCTTAGGCTAACCTTAGGGGATTCTAAAGCTTACCGGATACCCGGGTTGATACCCGGCCGATACCTGAGATGCCCGGATGGGCGGTTCTCCCTACGGGTTGATGACCGGGCCGCCGGTCGACCGGAGAAAGGGCCGGAAAACTCGCGGGCGCCGACATAATCACCGGCGGCTCAATGATGACGGGTACTTCGGTGTACGCGTCGAGCTACTGGTGATGATGTCTCGGAGGGAGAGTTCGGTTTGTTGTTATTAGGAGCCGCCGCCTCCATTCTCGGCCATTCCGATCCGCGCGTTTTGAGAGATAGAGCGAGTTTGAGAGCTCGGCCCGATCCGAGGGTGTTGGAAAAGCGAGTTTGGAGAGATTAGGGTTTCGGAAGTAGGGTTTCTACCGGAATCGGTCCGGGAAAGCGGGGAGAGAATAGTTCGGCGACTACGGAGACCGGGAGCAATGCCGAAGAGGAGGGAGGTGGCCCCGTGGCAATCGGGATGCCGATTCCCCTCAAGTCGGTGAAGCCGCAGTGCCCGAGCCGCCACCGCACCGGCGGAGGCGAGGATGACCTCCTCCGGATGGGGTGCGCGGGTCGACGATGCCCGTGGGACTCGGGCGGACCAGGCCATCATCGAGGAGACCGTCACCCACCGCTTCCCCGAGATGTATGTGACGCACCCCCTGAGGGGGAAGACGGATAACTGGGGACCTCGCCATTGGAGGGCGACTTACAAATTCCCGGACTCCCCGATCGGCTACATCAAGAAGAAGGGCGACGACGGATTGAGGAACCGGTTCCGCAAGGGGCCAACGGAGAAAGACGGGTTCAAACCGGAGGACTGCAAGGACCCCCGGGTGACGCGCCTCCTCCGGTTTCTCCTCCCCATACTCGGCCGGACAAGCCGACCACCGCACCGTGAAGGCGATGAAGGCTATTTTTGGGAATTACGATGGACGGATGCGGTCGGGTGGCACCACATCATCGGCCGAGGTGGTACGGCGGGAGGTGATGAAGATTGGGAATCGAAGGGGTGCCCACCGGCCCCTACATCTTCCACTCTACCAACGGCACGGCATCCTCACCGACCGGGAGATATTCTACGGCACGAGAAGCACGACCTCCCATCCGGAGATCCGCAGGGCCAACCTCTTCCGAATCCGGGAGGAGATGGAGCAAGTCCGGGCTACCGACCTGGAGGGTCACCGGAACCGCCACTCGACAAAGCCGAGCGGTGGGGCCCACCAAGCCGGACCAAGACAAAGACTCCCGGGTGGCCACCCGGGAGAAAAAGTAGTAGCGGGTGAACCCCACCCGGAATTCTCAGACAATGCCCTCCCCTGTTCATGCCGAATGCGAGAGGAGGAAGAGGAAGAAGAAGAAGAGATCGTCCCCCTCATCCGGAGGGACAAGCCCAAAGAAGGGGCCGAGGAGATAGCCGAGGCGGGTGGAGACCAATCCGCGGAGGAGGAGGAGGGGAGCGAGGAAGAGGAGGAAGAGGAAGCCCCACCTCGACAGGCAAGACCATCCCGAGGGGTGAGGAGGAAGGATACGACCGGCTTTGGGAGAAGACGTTCTCCCGTCCGAATCCCACCCCGGTGATACAGAGGTCCCGAATGAGGAGGTGGCTGCGCGCAGGCTATTGCGAGGTGCCTCCACCCGGACAGAGGCCCCGAGGAGGGAGAGTACCCAACCCAAGCGCAAGGCCAAGAAGAGGAAGAGGTCGGGCGAGTCCGGTGGCACGTACCGAGGGGCCGCCGAGGAGGAGCGTGCCCCAAGTCCGGACCCCTCACCGATGCGAGATCCGGCTCCGCCCGATAGCGAGCCGATCCCGGAGAGCCAGCCCAAGGTGAAGAGGAGGCTGCTCATTGCAGAGGAAGAGAACACCCCGGAGAGGGCCATACCTCCCCGACTGGAGCTACCGGAGCAGAGGAGTGACCCCGCCCCGGCCACTCCAGCATCAGTGGCAGCTCCGGAGTCATCCCACAGAGGACATGTGACCCCCGGGACGGGCAACACCACCCCGGTGCTCCCCCGCCCCTACTACCGGATACCCAGCGAGGGTATCCTCCACCCCATCCGGCTGGCCATGGAAGAGGTAGATAGGGAGAATGAACAATTGTTCACCTCCCTGGCGCGACTCGAGCGGGTTTTCCAGACCCCCAACGTGGAGAGGTACCCGGAGTTGGCCGAGGAGATGCAGCGGGAAACGGCCAAGCTGAGGAGGGAGAAGGTAGAGCTGGTGCTGAAGGCCCGGCCAAAGGAGAAGGCATCCGTGGGAGTCCAGTGTGGACCGGACCCCTCGGACACGGAGGCACATCCGGAGGTGGAAGCCCTCAGGAGGGTTGTGGAGGGGCAGGAGGCTGCACTCCAGAGGTTGCAGAACATTGATCGGACGGTGCTGCACTCCATCTTGAAGGTGCTGCAACCGGATGCAGAGGCTCAAACGAAGGCGGCCTTCTATGATGCTCGGATTGGGATCAGTGAATCACCCCAATCTCTGGAGCTGCTCAGGAGGCACGCAACCGGCATCAACCAGTGCCTAAAAGAGTTCCGGACTCTTACGGGTAGGTTGTTGGGGGCCCTCCCCCACGTGGAGATTCAGGAAGCCCTCCCGGAAGGGGAGGTAATCGCACCCCCAGAGGTGCCCACGGAGGGGCCGATGCCCATGGAGGTGGAAGGAGTATCCCTGCCCGTTTGGAGGAGCAGAGGATCCCGATCGATGGTGGCGTTCGGAGGACAGGGAGGGAGGACAAGCTGCAACTCCCCCTCGGGGAGATGATACCCCGGGTGAGACAGGACTACCCGGTCCCTCCGAGGTGGAGCAGGTGGTGGAAGGAGAGGTGAACCCCTCTCAACAACCGGATGAGATCCCGGTTGACGGTGCCACAGGAGAAGGGTCAGGACTTCCCGAGCAGCTCGAGGAAGTAGCAGCTCACCCGGAGGCCCAAGACAACGAGGTCGGAGATCCGGGTGAACAGGGTCATCAGGATGAACCCGTGGCCCCGCAGGAACAGCAGGAGGAGCCCGTGGTTCCGCATGAAGAAGAGGAAGTCCATCCCGCGCCCCCTCCCTCAAAGTTGAAGGCACTCCGGGACAGGTGGAAGAACCGGAGGACACAGTAAAACCCGAGGTTTTACTTCTACACCCGGGGTGATCAGGGAGGCAGATTCCTCCCCGCGAGTTGGCAGGCACTTTCAGGAGGAATACCCCGCCGTCAGCCCCCTCGAGCCGCCCCGCGCCGCCGAAAGAAGATTAGTTAGTCATTAGTTAGGTTAGAAGTAGCTAGAAATAGTAGATGCCCTTTTGGCCACTCACCCGGAAATCTCGGAGACCCGGGAATTCGGATCTCGATAGGGTTTCCGGGAAATCCGAACCTTTCACTTACCGAAGGCTCTGCGGAGTCCTTCGGGTCTTTCCCGCGATCCACCCCCGTGAGTAAAGGCTCGGTTTTGCATCTAAACTTTGCGTCCCTTTGTGTGTGTGCATGCGAGTGATTTGCTTGGTCTTTTGTGCAAGGTGAGGTTTGGAAACCGGTAGTGGATACAGGGAAGTCCCTTGTTGGTCCGGGTAGTCACGAGTCCGAGATATCCGAGAGGGGAATAACCGGAGGGGTGACACCGTCGAAGAAGAGGTCCTAGTGAGAGGAGTCCGAACGTCCCGGGAGGAGTTGTAGCAAGTGCCCAAGGGAGGGGAGGTCGTGACTCTAACCGGACCGGGACAGAGAGCCGGGATTGGTGAGTAAAGCCACCCCGCGCGGACCCACCCCGGATGGGATATTCGGGTGAGGAAAGTCCACGAAGGGAGTAGCCCCAATCCCGGACACCGGCCTAACCGCCCGGGGTGCGTAGTAGGAAATCTTGTGGGCCGAGTAGTGGGATGCTACTCACCTGCAGACCGGATCACAAGTTGTGTCGCTCGGGAAGAAGGAGAGAACCGGAGACCGCCGGTGTGACCTACCGTTTGAGGGAATTTATCAAGTGGTAGCGGCAGTTGTAAGGGAGGAACCCCAGAGAGAGAGAAAGAGAGAGAGATACAAGTATAGGTGAAATTCCAGTCACCCTAATCAACCGGAGGAGAGTGCCCCTTCCGTACTCTCTCGAAAAACTCACAGAAGAACCCTCCGAGGATTCACGGAGGTTAAATTAAATCACCCCGCACAAAACAGCCCTAACCGCCGAATATTAATCGAGTTGTAAGGAAGGCAACCGGATCAGAATCTACCGGTCACCCTGGGGTTTTGGGTTTAAGTATTAGTTGGGTCTTAATTCCCGAGTTCCCTAATCCGGTAGATTAGAACGTTTTCTGTCGTTGTAGCGTCCATAGGTTGTTGGTCCGGATTTCATTTGGTCTTCACACTTCACAGAATCTCCGTGGAACGTTACCCGGAAGGCGAACCATTTTGCTTGGTTGCATAAGTAAAATTGCGCTGTTTTTGGTCTTCTCGGTCTGGTAACTCACGACATGAGTGAAACTTTGGCGCCGCTGCCGGGGATTCTAAAGCTGTGAAGCCAAGAACTCTCCGGTAGGACGCTGAGTTCCCGTTTTGTAGATCCGTGGATCTTTGCGGGAAATCGGAATGCTGGTGAGCTCGTCAGCACGAAGTCGCAAGTGCGAGTCGGACTGAACGAGGGGGAGGCCTGCTGAGGAATACCAGCAAGTTGCTTCATGACTCAAGGGCAAACCAGCGAACCGGACTCACGACGTGTTACCCGGTTCATGAGAAGGAGTACCATTCCGGTAGTTACCCCAACTATCCAAGCACGAGAGGTTCCAGACGGCCTAGAAGAAACGCTATACGCCGCTCCACCGGAAGAGGTTGTTGTTCCTGTGAGGAGTGGAACGTACCGCCCCTCCACCGGGTGTGGAGATACTAGTTGCACCGGAGGAAAGGAGGCCAAACCCCATGGAGGCTCTCCGCCGGTCAAAGGAGAGCCGCCCACTCACTCGCCTCAAGTATAATCGCTTCCAAGGAGATGGTAGCAAGGACGTGGACGACTGGTTGCAAGAATTCACCACCACGGCGAACGCCAACCAGGAAGATCCGGAGTCCCGGTTGAGAGTCTTCTCCGGAATGATGAAGGGGGAAGCACTCAAGTGGTTCATGGATGTTCCGGATGAGGTGCGCGAGAACTGGGAGGAGCTCACAGCATTGTTCCTTCACACCTTCCGTGAATCGGGAGGAGAGCGAGCCCTGGGGCGGTTGAGCGAGATCACCAAGAAGAGGTCTGAGAACATCCGGCAGTACGGGATGAGGGTTAAGTCCCTCATGAATAAAGTCACAACGGACATTGCTCCGATTGTAGCCATTCAGTGGTACATAGCCGGTCTCCCGAATGAGATGGCCTTCTAGATCCGGAGGACCAAACCGGTTACACTCCGAGCGGCGATGGAGGCTGCTCAGGATTACGAGGATTCGGCCCTATCTCTGCGTGATCCGAAGAAGGAGAAAAATAAGAAGCAGCGCGAGAAGGACCGCAAGAAAAAGAAAGAGGAAACGGAGTCGGACAGCTCGGAGGATGACAGTGCTGCTGAGAAGGAGTCCGAGGAGGATGGCGATCCGGATAGCGAGTCGGACCCCCCGAAGAGGTCCGGCAGCAACAAGGCCGCGAAATCCGGTAAAGAGAAGGCGACCATCAAGATCAAGGTCGAACCGGAAGACAACATGAAGCTCCTCCTGGACGAACTCCGCGCCATCAAGGTCAACCTCACGGAGAACCGGCCATCCCGGAAACTGCCCTCAAGTACCAGGTCGAACGTGTGGTGTTCACGCTGCCGTGAGCCCGGCCATTTCGCTTCGGACTGCCCCCACGCAAAAGCGAAGAAGCCTGTCCATTTCGTGGAGGCAGAGACCGGAGTGGAGTACACCATGCCGGATGATGATGATTATGCGGATGGTGATGTCCAGTACATCTACCAAGTCCAAACCGGTTACGGAAGAGGAAGAGGGAACCCCCCTCGACCGAACGGCAACCCAGGCAGATCCGGTCATGGGCGGGGAGCTAGTTCCAACGGCCCACCCGGGGATCAGCGGAGTTACAGCTACCTGGACAATGTCCAGTGCTACCGGTGTGGACAGTATGGTCATTATGCGACCGGGTGCTTCAACGAGCCTCTCGCAAGGTAACGGAGTCGTGCAAATCCTACCTTGTCAAAACCGGGGGGGAGCATGGCCATAGGGAGACGAGTTGTCCAAAACCTCCTCGACGTAAGATTGCACCGAAGATGATGGTGGTGGAGCCACCCCGGGAGATGATCTATGTTTGAACTACGCGCACACCGCTGGGGTAGACAATCCGCCCAAATGATGCCAGGAGGTGGAACCGCCGGACGTGGGGAGGTTCTGTGAACAAGGTCTCCACCCGCAGCTCCACCAAAGGCAATACGGACTCCGGTAGTCGGCGGAAGAAGAAGAATACCAGGGCCACCGGAAACGCAGTTGATAGTCCGGGCGGTTACTCCGAGGAGGTAAACCGGAGTAGTCACCACGATAGAACCACCCCGGTAGAAGCAAAGAAAGGGGTGGAGTACGATAGGTTAGAAATAGACATAATCGATGAAGTCAGAACTCCTTTGTCAAGGAGGACCCAAACCGAGGCGAAGAAAGTCCGGTTTGTGGACAATCCGGTGATATTGAAACCGGGACCCAAGGCAAGGGTGGATGAGTACGACATCCTGCAGGACGTCAAGGATCAGCGCGCGAACGTCACAATCGGTCAACTACTCCACGACAACGTCAATTACCAGAAGGTTATCCGGGAGGCTTGGATACAGAGAAGGAAGAAGAGGTACAAGCTTCCGGCGGTGGCGGTAAATTTTGTCGCCCTCGAGGATTACGGAGCCCCGAAATTACGATTGAAGTTGATGGCTGCAATATCCATAACGTTCCGGTAGATGGCGGATCCGGGGTTAACCTCATGCTGGAGGATACGGCATACGACCTCGGTTACACGACCTTGGAGAGAACCGGCCTGGTGCTACGGATGGCAGACCAATCTCGAGTAGTTCCGGTCGGCCTTCTCTCTCAGATCCCATCCCGTGTGGGAAAGCAGACCTATTTGCTGAACTACGTGGTGATCCGGGTTGACGAGGGAAGACCCTTCCGAATCTTCGCTTGGACGACCATGGCTCTATCGGCCAAGGTAGTGGTAGATGGAGAGAGAAGGAATTCGGGTTGGGAGACCCCGTCCGGATTCCTTGGAAACACGTCGCTCACGAAGGAGAAAACCAGCATCACCGAGGATTACACTCGGATTGGTCGGAGTCGAACCGGAGTCCCAGGCGTGCTATCCGGTCGAGGAGTTTACCGGATTGGTGGAGAAGGACTTCAATTCCCGCAGCAAGTCCCGGAGGAAGCACCCCTCCCGCAGCTTGGACCCACTCCGGGAAGGGAAGACCGATGTGGAGGACCGTTCCCGGGCGAATCATGTACCGCACTCACGGAGAAGTGGGTACGCCAACAATCGACTAACCCGGATACCCAACCTTACGAATGGGGGGGAAGTCACTTGTCATGGGGGCGTTGGATCCGGATCCGCAGGAGAAAGGACTCGAGAGGATCAAGAACGTGGTCTCACCCAAGGACTACGAGGAGATGGAAGTTCGGACGGGGACGAAAGTTCTACGTGGGGAAGACGTTGACCGCGGAGGAAAAGGAGGAATGCCGCCAATCTTTGGCGGAATATTCCGACGTGTTCGCTGGACTCCCGGCCGACTTGGGGGAATCCTTCCCACCGGGAGAGCATGAAATCGATTTGATCGATGGAGCGTTCCGTCCGACAACGTCGCACCGACTAAACCCGAAGTACTCGCCGATGGTGAAGGAGGAGATAGATCGGTTCTTTGGATGCGGGGTTCATCTACCCGGTCAACAACTCGGAATGGGTTTCTCCGATAGTGGTTGTTCCGAAGAAAACCGGAGCAGATGGGAAAGTGAAGATCCGCGTCTGCCAGGATTTCCGGAAGTTGAATGCGGCCACCAAGAAGGACTACTACCCCCTACCCTTCACCGATGTCATTCTTGATCATGTAGCCGGTCGGGAATCGCGACTTCCTCGACGGATTTCTCGGTTACAACCAAGTGTCAATCCGGGCTAGCGATCAGCTGAAGACCACCTTCACGACGGAATGGGGAACCTACGCGTTCAACCGGATGCCTTTCGGACTTTGTAACGCCCCGGGCACCTTCCAGAGGCTCATGATTGACATCTTTAAAGATTTCCTTCGACATTTCTTGGAAGTCTTTATCGATGACTTCGCGGTGTTTGGAGAACGGAAGAGCCACCTTTCCCACCTTCGCCAAACCTTCCAGCGCTGCAGAGAGACGGACCTCAAACTGCATCCCGGTAAATGCTTCTTTGGCATGGAAACCGGGTTGCTGTTAGGACACGTTGTTAGTCGGCAAGGGTTGCAAGTGGACACGAGATAAGGTTAAGGTAATCGACCTATCCCCACCCCGGACGGTGCGGGAAGTTCGAGGATTCCTCGGCCGTGTCGGGTACTACCGAGATTCATCGACAGCTATGCTGGGAGGGCGTCCCCTCCGACGGAGTTCTTTGAAGAACAACGAGCCGTTCGTGTGGACATCCGAACGGGCAAAGCGCGCGTCGAGGATCTGAAGAAGCAGTTGGTCCGTGCTCCAATCCTCTCCCCACCGGATTGGAAGAAGGAGTTTAATGTGACCATTGATGCGTCCGGATGGTGCCTAGGGGCCATCTTGTGGCAAGCGGACGACCAAGGGCGGGAGAACCCGATTTACTACGCTAGCAAAGTGATGAGCTCCGCGGAGCGCAATTACACCACCACAGAGAGGGAAGCGTTAGCAGTGGTGTACTCCTGCAAGAAGTTCCGGCATTACCTCCTCGGTTACAAAGTCGTGTTCCATACGGACCATGACTCCCTGAAGTACCTTGTTAACAAGGCTGACCTGTCCGGGAGGATTGCCCGATGGATCCTACTCCTCCAGGAATTTGATTACGAAGTGAAGGTGAAAACCGGAAAGCCAATTCCAATGCGGATTACCTCTCCCGGATGCGCGATGGGACAAAGCTTTTGAGGATGTACCGAGCCTCTTTCCGGACGAGTTTTCGGAAGGGAACCCGGTTCCCTCCACGAGTGTTCCACATTGAACAGGCACCCGTTTCGGACTATCAGGACATCGGGATTTTTTTCAACACGGGGAGTATCCGGAAGGCATGTTGAGGGATCAAGAGCGTGTTCCAAGACAAAATGGCACCCTACACCCTCCTATCCGGGATCCTCTTCCGGATGGGACTCGATGATGTCATCCGACGCTTGAGCCCCGACGAACGTAAACCGGTGATGGAGGCACTTCACGCAGCGATTCGGGAGGACACTCGCAGCGATGAGCACGGTGAACCGGATCAAAAGTGCTGGTTATTGGTGGCCCTACATCATCCGTGATGAAGAAGTACGTCCGGAGTTGTGACGATGCGGACCGGTGCCCCGCAGACGAAGCACCATCGCCATCAACCCCATCATCCCCTTAGCCCCTTTTGTCAAATGGGGATTGATTTCATCGGTCGATCAATCCGGTCCGTAGTGATCGGAAGAGGTACATAATCCCGGCTACGGATTATGCCACCAAATGGGTAGAGGCCCGGGCTACAAGAGGAAACGACGCACGAGTAGCAGCCCGGTTCCTTTTCGAGGAGATCATGATGCGTTTGGTACTTCGGAGTTGGTGAGTGACCGGGAAAGCACTTCATCAACGACATTGTGGAGGATCTCGACCAAGAGGTATGCCATCAAACACCGGAAGACGACTCCGTATAACCCGAAGGCTAACGGTCTTACGGAGCGGTCCAACGGAATTGTTGGCAAAATCCTCAAGAAATGGTGTCGGCACACAAGACGGATTGGGATCGCAAGCCGCCATCCGCCATACATGCCTACAACACTCGGAGAAGACCACCACCGGGAAGACCCCGTTCTTCATGGTGTTCGGACAAGAATGCATCCACGGCATCGAGCTCAACATCGAGTCTCACCGGGTAATGGCAATCCGGATGGGGAAAGAGTGGAGGATGACACCCCCGCCTGATGGCCATTGACAACTTGGAGGAGCCGAGGAGGAGGCCATTGAGAAAAACCGGGTAGAGCAAGAGAACCGAAAGGTAATCTATGACCGACGCCTTCCCGGGATCATGGAATCCGAACCGAGACGCGGGTCCTCATTGTCACGACGGCCGGTTCATGGACTTCCCGGAAAACTCCACACCGGTGGATCGGACCTTACAAGGTCACGGAGGTCTTCGCCAATGGGTCATTCTGACTTGAGGATTTGCAAGGTAACCCCTACCAACCCGAACGAATGGATCTCGAGTGAAAAGGTACTACCCGAATCAATTTCGGAGGCGGACACCGGTTCCGAACCGGAGGATGCCTCAGGTGATGATTCCAGTTAAAGGCAATCATGTTGGAGGGGACGAATGTGTTCGCGGGGACGCTCACATTTAAGAAAGGGGTAATGTCGAACCCTGTTCTCCAATATTTTTGTTTTTAGCAATTAATTAGGAGTAAAATAGCTGATTTAGCAAGTAGGAATAAAAACCGGCCTGCTTAACCCGGTTCGTAGATAGTACTTTTGTGATAGGATTCTTCCGGCTAACCTTAGGGGATTCTAAAGCTTACCGGATACCCGGGTTGATACCCGGCCGATACTCGAGATGCCCGGATGGGCGGTTCTCCTACGGGTTGATGGCCGGGCCGCCGGTCGACCCGGAGAAAGGGCCGGAAAGCTTCGCGGGCGCTCGACATAATCACCGGCGGCTCAATGATGACGGGGGTACTTCCGTGTGTACGCGTCTCGAGCGGGTGTGATGATGTCTCGGAGGAGAGTTCCGGTTTGTTGTTATTAGGAGCCGCCGCCTCCATTCTCAGCCATTCCAGTCCGCGCGTTTTGAGAGATAGAGCGAGTTTGAGAGCTCAGCGATCCGAGGGTGTTGGAAAAGCAGAGTTTGGAGAGATTAGGGTTTCTGGAAGTAGGGTTTCTACCGGAATCAGTCCGGGAAAGCAGGGAGAGAATAGTTCGGGCGACTACAGGAGACCGGAGCAATGCCGAAGAGGAGGGAGGTGGCCCCGTGGCAATCGGGATGCCGATTCCCCTCAAGTCGGTGAAGCCGCAGTGCCGAGCCGCCACCGCACCGAGGCGGAGGCGAGGATGACCTCCTCCGGATGGGGTGCGCCGGGCTGTACGATGCCCCGTGGGACCTGGCGGACCAGGCCATCATCGAGGAGACCGTCACCCACCGCTTCCCCGAGATGTATGTGACGCACCTCCTGAGGGGGAAGACGGATAACTGGGGACCTCGCCATTGGAGGGCGACTTACAAATTCCCGGACTCCCCGATCGGCTACATCAAGAAGAAGGGCGACGACGGATTGAGGAACCGGTTCCGCAAGGGGCCAACGGAGAAAGACGGGTTCAAACCGGAGGACTGCAAGGACCCCCGGGTGACGCGCCTCCTCCGGTTTCTCCTCCCCATACTCAGCCCGGACAAGCCGACCACCTGCACCGTGAAGCTGATGAAGGCTATTTTGGGGAATTACGATGGACGGATGCAGGTCGGGTGGCACCACATCATCAGCGAGGTGGTACAGCGGGAGGTGATGAAGATTGGGAATCAGAAGGGGTGCCCACTGGCCCCCTACATCTTCCACCTCTACCAACGGCACGGCATCCTCACCGACCGGGAGATATTCTACTGGCACGAGAAGCACGACCTCCCATCCGGAGATCCGCAGGGGCCAACCTCTTCCGAATCCGGGGAGGAGATGGAGCAAGTCCGGGCTACCGACCTGGAGGGGTCACCGGAACCTGCCACTCGACAGGCCAGAGCGGTGGGGCCCAGCCAAGCCGGACCCAGCACAGCACCCCGGGTGGCCACCCAGGGAGAAAGAAGTAGCCGGGTGAACCCCACCCGGAATTCTCAGACAATGCCCTCCCTGTTCATGCCGAATGCAGAGGAGGAAGAGGAAGAAGAAGAAGAGATCGTCCCCCTCATCCGGAGGACAAGAGCCCAGCAGCGAAGGGCTGAGGAGATAGCTGAGGCGGGTGGAGACCAATCCGCGGAGGAGGAGGGCCAGAGCGAGGAAGAGGAGGAAGAGGAAGCCCCACCTCGACAGGCAAGACCATCCCGAGGGGTGAGGAGGAAGGATACGACCGGCTTTGGGAGAAGACGTTCTCCCGTCCGAATCCCACCCCCGGTGATACAGGAGGTCCCGAATGAGGAGGTGGCTGCGGCAGAGGCTATTGCAGAGGTGCCTCCACCCGGACAGAGGCCCCCAGGAGGGAGAGTACCCAACCTCAAGCGCAAGGCCAAGAAGAGGAAGAGGTCAGCGAGTCCGGTGGCACAGCCGAGGGCGTCGAGGAGGAGCGTGCCCCAAGTCGGACCCCTCACCGATCGAGATCCGGGCTCGCGCCCGATAGCAGAGCCGATCCCGGAGAGCCACCCAAGGTGAAGAGGAGGTCGCTCATTGCGAGAGGAAGAGAACACCCGGAGAGGGCCATACCTCCCCGACCGAGCTACCGGAGCGAGAGGAGTGACCCCGCCCGGCCGCCACTCCAAAGATCGATGGCAGCCCGAGTCATCCCACGAGGAGGACATGTGACCCCGGGACGGGCAACACCACCCCGGTGCTCCCCGCCCTACTACCGGATACCCGGCGAGGGTATCCTCCACCCCATCCGGTGGCCATGGAAGAGGTAGATAGGGAGAATGAACAATTGTTCACCTCCCCGGCGCGACTCGAGCGGGTTTTCGGACCCCAACGTGAGAGGTACCCGGAGTTGGCCGAGAGAGATGCGGTGGGAAACGGCCAAGGCGAGGAGGGAGAAGGTAGAGCTGCGTCAAGGCCCGGCCAAAGGAGAAGGCATCCGTGGGAGTCCAGTGTGGACCGGACCCCTCGGACACGGAGGCACATCCGGAGGTGGAAGCCCTCGGGAGGGTTGTGGGGGCGGGAGGCCGCACTCCGCAGGTTGCGAGAACATTGATCGGACGGTGCTGCACTCCATCTTGAAGGTGCTGCAACCGGATGCAGAGGCTCAAACGAAGGCGGCCTTCTATGATGCTCGGATTGGGATCAGTGAATCACCCCAATCTCTGGAGCTGCTCAGGAGGCACGCAACCGGCATCAACCAGTGCCTAAAAGAGTTCCGGACTCTTACGGGTAGGTTGTTGGGGGCCCTCCCCCACGTGGAGATTCAGGAAGCCCTCCCGGAAGGGGAGGTAATCGCACCCCCAGAGGTGCCCACGGAGGGGCCGATGCCCATGGAGGTGGAAGGAGTATCCCTGCCCGTTTCAGAGGAGCAGAGGATCCCAGTCGATGGTGGCGTTCCGGAGGACAGGGAGGGAGGACAAGCTGCAACTCCCCCTCGGGGAGATGATACCCCGGGTGAGACAGGACTACCCGGTCCCTCCGAGGTGGAGCAGGTGGTGGAAGGAGAGGTGAACCCCTCTCAACAACCGGATGAGATCCCGGTTGACGGTGCCACAGGAGAAGGGTCAGGACTTCCCGAGCAGCTCGAGAAAGTAGCAGCTCACCCGGAGGCCCAAGACAACGAGGTCGGAGATCCGGGTGAACAGGTCATCAGGATGAACCCGCCCCCGCAGAGAGCAGAGGAGGAGCCCGTGGTTCCGCATGAAGAAGAGGAAGTCCATCCGCGCCCCCTCCTCAAAGTTGAAGGCACTCCGGGACGGTGGAAGAACCGGAGGACACAAAGTAAAACCCGAGGTTTTACTTCTACACCGGGTGATCGGGAGGCGATTCCTCCCCGCGAGTTGGCGTGCACTTTCGGGAGGAATACCCCGCCGTCCGCCCTCGAGCGCCCGCGCCGCCGAAAGAAGATTAGTTAGTCATTAGTTAGGTTAGAAGTAGCTAGAAATAGTAGATGCCCTTTTGGCCACTCACCCGGAAATCTCGGAGACCCGGGAATTCGGATCTCGATAGGGTTTCCGGAAATCCGGAACCTTCGTACTTACCGAAGGCTCTGCGGAGTCCTTCGGGTCTTTCCCGCGATCCACCCCCGTGAGTAAAGGCTCGGTTTTGCATCTAAACTTTGCGTCCTTCTTTGTGTGTGTGCATGCGAGTGATTTGCTTGGTCTTTTGTGCAAGGTGAGGTTTGGAAACCGGTAGTGGATACAGGAAGTCCCTTGTTGGTCCGGGTAGTCACGAGTCCGAGATATCCGAGAGGGGAATAACCGGAGGGTGACACCGTCGAAGAGGTCCTAGTGAGAGGAGTCCGAACGTCCCGGGAGGAGTTGTAGCAGTAGTGCCCAAGGGAGGGGAGAGTCGTGACTCTAACCGGATCGGGACAGAGAGCGGGATTGGTGAGTAAAGCCACCCCCGCACCCACCCCGGATGGGATATTCGGGTGAGGAAAGTCCACGAAGGGAGTAGCCCCCAATCCCGGACACCGGCTAACCGCCGGGTGCGTAGTAGGAAATCTTGTGGGCCGAGTAGTGGGATGCTACTCACCTGCAGACCGGATCACAAGTTGTGTCGCTCGGAAGAAGGAGAGAACCGGATACCGCGGTGTGACCTACCGTTTGAGGGAATTTATCAAGTGGTAGCGGCAGTTGTAAGGGAGGAACCCCAGAGAGAGAGAAAGAGAGAGAGATACAAGTATAGGTGAAATTCCAGTCACCCTAATCAACCGGAGGAGAGTGCCCCTTCCGTACTCTCACAAAAAACTCACAGAAGAACCCCTCCGAGGATTCACGGAGGTTAAATTAAATCACCCCGCACAAACAGGCCCTAACCGGCCAGAATATTAATCGAGTTGTAAGGAAGGCAACCGGATCAGAATCTACCGGTCACCCTGGGGTTTTGGGTTTAAGTATTAGTTGGGTCTTAATTCCCGAGTTCCCTAATCCGGTAGATTAGAACGTTTTCTGCCGTTGTAGCGTCCATAGGTTGTTGGTCCGGATTTCATTTGGTCTTCACACTTCACAGAATCTCCGTGGAACGTTACCCGGAAGGCGAACCATTTTGCTTGGTTGCATAAGTAAAATTGCGCTGTTTTTGGTCTTCTCGGTCTGGTAACTCACGACAGGTTCACCTCTCCTTCCACCACCTGCTCCACCTCGGAGGGACCGGGTAGTCCTGTCTCACCCGGGGTATCATCTCCCCGAGGGGGAGTTGCAGCTTGTCCTCCCTCCCCGTCCTCCGAACGCCACCATCGATCGGGATCCTCCGCTCCTCCTCGAAACGGGCGGGATACTCCTTCCACCTCCATGGGCATCGGCCCCTCCCGGCACCTGCGGGGGTGCGATTACCTCCCCTTCCGGGAGGGCTTCCCGAATCTCCACGTGGGGAGGGCCCCAACAACCTACCCGTAAGAGTCCGGAACTCTTTTTAGCACTTTGGTTGATGCCGGTTGCGTGCCTCCCGAGCAGCCTCCGAGAGATTGGGGTGATTCACCGATCCCAATCCGAGCATCATAGAAGGCCGCCTTCGTTTGAGCCTCTCGCATCCGGTTAAAAGCACCTTCAAGATGGAGCGGCAAGACCGTCCGATCAATGTTTCGCAACCTCTAGAGTGCGGCCCTCCGCCCCTCCACAACCCCTCCCGAGGGCTTCCACCTCCGGATGTGCCTCCGTGTCCGAGGGGTCCGGTCCACACTGGACTCCCACGGATGCCTTCTCCTTTGGCCGGGCCTTAAGCACCAGCTCTACCTTCTCCCTCCTCAGCTTGGCCGTTTCCCGCTGCATCTCCTCGGCCAACTCCGGGTACCTCTCCACGTTGGGGGTCTGGAAAACCCGCTCGAGTCGCGCCAGGGAGGTGAACAATTGTTCATTCTCCCTATCTACCTCTTCCATGGCCACCGGATGGGGTGGAGGATACCCTCATTTGGGTATCCGGTAGTAGGGGCGGGGGAGCACCGGGGTGGTGTTGCCCGTCCCGGGGGTCACATGTCCTCTGTGGGATGACTCCGGAGCTGCCACTGATGCTGGAGTGGCCGGGGCGGGGTCACTCCTCTGCTCCGGTAGCTCCAGTCGGGGAGGTATGGCCCTCTCCGGGTGTTCTCTTCTCTCGCAATGAGCAGCCCTCCTCTTCACCTTGGTGGCTCTCCGGGATCGGCTCGCTATCGGGCAGGAGCCGGATCTCGTGATCGGTGAGGGGTCCGGACTTGGGGCACGCTCCTCCTCGACGGCCCTCGGCGCGTGCCACCGACTCGCCGACCTCTTCCTCTTCTTGGCCTTGCGCTTGAGGTTGGGTACTCTCCCTCTCCGGGGGGCCTCTGTCCGGGTGGAGGCACCTCCGCAATAGCCTGCCGCAGACCACCTCCTCATTCGGGACCTCTGTATCACCGGGGTGGGATTCGGACGGGAGAACGTCTTCTCCCAAAGCCGGTCGTATCCTTCCTCCTCACCCTCGGGATGGTCTTGCCTGCCGAGGTGGGGCTTCCTCTTCCTCCTCTTCCTCGCTCGGCCCTCCTCCTCCGCGGATTGGTCTCCACCCGCCTCGGCCTATCTCCTCGCCCCTTCTTTCTTTGGGCTCTTGTCCTCCCGGATGAGGGGGACGATCTCTTCTTCTTCTTCCTCTTCCTCCTCTCGCATTCGGCATGAACAGGGGAGGGCATTGTCGAGAATTCCGGGTGGGGTTCACCCGGCTACTTTTTCTCCCTGGGTGGCCACCCGAGTCTTTGTCTTTGGTCCGGCTTGGCTGGGCCCCACCGCTCTGGCCTGTCGAGTGGCAGGTTCCGGTGACCCCTCCAGGTCGGTAGCCCGGACTTGCTCCATCTCCTCCCCGGATTCGGAAGAGGTTGGCCCCTGCGGATCTCCGGATGGGAGGTCGTGCTTCTCGTGCCAGTAGAATATCTCCCGGTCGGTGAGGATGCCGTGCCGTTGGTAGAGGTGGAAGATGTAGGGGGCCAGTGGGCACCCCTTCTGATTCCCAATCTTCATCACCTCCCGCTGTACCACCTCGCTGATGATGTGGTGCCACCCGACCTGCATCCGTCCATCGTAATTCCCCAAAATAGCCTTCATCAGCTTCACGGTGCAGGTGGTCGGCTTGTCCGGGCTGAGTATGGGGAGGAGAAACCGGAGGAGGCGCGTCACCCGGGGGTCCTTGCAGTCCTCCGGTTTGAACCCGTCTTTCTCCGTTGGCCCCTTGCGGAACCGGTTCCTCAATCCGTCGTCGCCCTTCTTCTTGATGTAGCCGATCGGGGAGTCCGGGAATTTGTAAGTCGCCCTCCAATGGCGAGGTCCCCGATTATCCGTCTTCCCTCTCGAAGTGCGTCACATACATCTCGGGAAGCGGTGGGTGACGGTCTCTCGATGATGGCACAGTCCGCCCAGTCCCACGGGCATCGTATGACCAGCGCACCCCATCCGGGAGGAGGTCATCCTCGGCTCCGCTCGGTGCAGTGGCGGCTCGGGCACTGCGGCTTCACCGACTTGAGGGGAATCGGCATCCCCAGCTTGGGCCACCTCCCTCCTCTTCGGCATTGCTCCGGTCTCCGTAGTCGCCGGAACTATTCTCTCCCCGCTTTCCCGGACCGATTCCGGTAGAAACCCTACTTCGAAACCCTAATCTCTCCAAACTCGCTTTTCCAACACCTCGGATCGCCGAGCTCTCAAACTCGCTCTATCTCTCAAAACGCGCGGGTGGAATGGTGAGAATGGAGGCGGCGGCTCCTAATAACAACAAACCGGAACTCTCTCCGAGACATCATCACCCAGCGCCGAGACGTACACCGGGAAGTACCCGGTCATCATTGAGCCGCCGGTGATTATGTCGCGCGCCCGCGAAGTTTTCGGCCCTTTCTCCGGGTCGACCGGCGGCCCCGGTCATCAACCCGGTAGGAGAACCGGCCCATCCGGGCATCTCAGGGTATCAGCCGGGTATCAACCCGGGTATCCGGTAAGCTTTAGAATCCCCTAAGGTTAGCCGGAAGAATCCTATCACAAAAGTACTATCTACGAACCGGGTTAAGCAGGCCGGTTTTTATTCCTACTTGCTAAATCAGCTATTTTACTCCTAATTAATTGCTAAAAACAAAAATATTGGAGAACAGGGTTCGACATTACCCCTTTCTTAAATGTGAGCGTCCCCGCGAACACATTCGTCCCCTCCAACATGATTGCCTTTAACTGGAATCATCAGCCGAGGCATCCTCCGGTTCGGAACCGGTGTCTGCCTCCGAAATTGATTCGGGGTAGTACCTTTTCACTCGAGATCCATTCGTTCGGGTTGGTAGGGGGTTACCTTGCAAATCCTCAAGCTGTAATGACCCATTGGCGAAGACCTCCGTGACCTTGTAAGGTCCGATCCACCGGTGTGGAGTTTTCCGGGAAGTCCATGAACCGGCCGTCGTCGTGACAAGAGGACCAGCGTCTCGGTTCGGATTCCATGATCCCGGGAAGGCGTCGGTCATAGATTACCTTTCGGTTCTCTTGCTCTACCCGGTTTTTCTCAATGGCCTCCTCCTCGGCTCCTCCAAGTTGTCAATGGCCATCGGCGGGGGTGTCATCCTCCACTCTTTCCCCATCCGGATTGCCATTACCCGGTGAGACTCGATGTTGAGCTCGATGCCGTGGATGCATTCTTGTCCGAACACCATGAAGAACGGGTCTTCCCGGTGGTGGTCTTCTCCGAGGTGTTGTAGGCATGTATGGCGGATGGCAGCTTGCGATCCCAATCCGTCTTGTGTGCCGACACCATTTTGCTGAGGATTTTGCCAACAATTCCGTTGGACCGCTCCGTAAGACCGTTAGCCTTCGGGTTATACGGAGTCGTCTTCCGGTGTTTGATGGCATACCTCTTGGTCAGATCCTCCACAATGTCGTTGATGAAGTGCTTTCCCCGGTCACTCACCAACTCCAGGGGGTACCCGAAACGCATCATGATCTCCTCGAAAAGGAACCGGGCTGCTACTCGTGCGTCGTTTCCTCTTGTAGCCCGGGCCTCTACCCATTTGGTGGCATAATCCGTAGCCAGGATTATGTACCTCTTCCGATCACTACTGACCGGATTGACTGGACCGATGAAATCAATCCCCCATTTGACAAAAGGGGCTAAGGGGATGATGGGGGTCAGTGGCCAGTGGTGCTTCGTCTGCGGGGCACCGGTCCGCTGGCACTGGTCACAACTCCGGACGTACTTCTTCACATCACGGATGATGTAGGGCCACCAATAACCAGCACTTTTGATCCGGTTCACCGTGCTCATCGCTGCGAGGTGTCCTCCCGAATCGCCTGCGTGAAGTGCCTCCATCACCGGTTTACGTTCGTCAGGCTCCAAGCAGCGTCGGATGACATCATCAGGTCCCATCCGGAAGAGGATCCCGGATAGGAGGGTGTAGGGTGCCATTTTGTACTGGAACACGCTCTTCTGATCCCTCAACATGCCTTCCGGATACTCCCCCGTGTTCAGAAAATCCCTGATGTCCTGATAGTCCGAAACGGGTGCCTGTTCAATGTGGAACACTCCTGTGGAGGGAACCGGGTTCCCTTCCGAAAACTCGTCCGGAAAGAGGCTCGGTACATCCTCAAAAGCTTTGTCCCCGCGCATCCGGGAGAGGTAATCCGCATTGGAATTGGCTTTCCCGGATTTCACCTTCACTTCGTAATCAAATTCCTGGAGGAGTAGGATCCATCGGGCAATCCTCCCGGGACAGGTCAGCCTTGTTAACAAGGTACTTTCAGTGAGTCATGGTCCGTATGGAACACGACTTTGTAACCGAGGAGGTAATGCCGGAACTTCTTGCGTGAGTACACCATCGCTAACGCTTCCTCTCTCGTGGTGGTGTAATTGCGCCCGCTGAGCTCATCTCGCCGCTAGCGTAGTAAATCGGGTTCTCCCGCCTCTTGGTCGTCCGCTTGCCACAAGATGGCCCCTAGGCACCATCCGGACGCATCAATGGTCACATTAAACTCCTTCTTCCAATCCGGTGGGGAGAGGATTGGAGCACGGACCAACTGCTTCTTCAGATCCTCGAACGCAGCCTGCCGTTCGGATGTCCACACGAACGGCTCGTTGTTCTTCAAAGAACTCCGTCGAGGGGACGCCCTCCTGGCATAGCTGTCGATGAATCTCCGGTAGTACCCGACACAGCCGAGGAATCCTCGAACTTCCCGCACCGTCCGGGGTGGGGATAGGGTCAGGATTACCTTAACCTTATCTGTGTCCACTTGCAACCCTTGCCGACTAACAACGTGTCCTAACAGCAACCCGGTTTCCATGCCAAAGAAGCATTTACCGGGATGCGGTTTGAGGTCCGTCTCTGCAGTATACTGGAAGGTTTGGCGAAGGTGGGAAAGGTGGCTCTTCCGTTCTCCAAACACCGCGAAGTCATCGATAAAGACTTCCAAGAAATGTCGAAGGAAATCTTTAAAGATGTCAATCATGAGCCTCTGGAAGGTGCCCGGGGCGTTACAAAGTCCGAAAGGCATCCGGTTGAACGCGTAGGTTCCCCATTCCGTCGTGAAGGTGGTCTTCAGCTGATCGCTAGCCCGGATTGACACTTGGTTGTAACCCGAGAATCCGTCGAGGAAGCTGTACAGTTCCCGACCGGCTACATGATCAAGAATGACATCGGTGAAGGGTAGGGGGTAGTAGTCCTTCTTGGTGGCCGCATTCAACTTCCGAAATCCTGGCGACGCGGATCTTCACTTTCCCATCTGCTCCGGTTTTCTTCGGAACAACCACTATCGGAGAAACCCATTCCGAGTTGTTGACCGGGTAGATGAACCCTGCATCCAGCAACCGATCTATCTCCTCCTTCACCATCAGCGAGTACTTCGGGTTTAGTCGGTGATCGACAAGAACCGACCGAACGGCTCCATCGATCAAATCGATTTCATGCTCTCCCAGGTGGGAAGGGATTCCCCCCAAGTCGCTGGGAGTCCAGGCGAACACGTCGGAATATTCCGCCAGCAGTTGGCGGCATTCCTCCTTTTCCTCCGCGGTCAACGTCTTCCCCACGTAGAACTTTCGTCCTGTCCGAACTTCCATCTCCTCGTAGTCCTTGGGTGAGACCACGTTCTTGATCCTCTCAGGTCCTTTCTCCTCTGGATCCGGATCCAACGCCCCCCATGACAAGTGACTTCCCCCTCCCATTCGTAAAGGTTGGGTATCCGGGTTAGTCAGTTGTTGGCGTACCCACTTCTCCGTGAGTGCGGTACATGATTCGCCCAGGGAACGGTCCTCCACATCGGTCTTCCCTTCCCGGAGTGGGTCCAACTGCGCAGAGGGGTGCTTCCTCCGGGACTTGCTGCGGGAATTCAAGTCCTTCTCCACCAATCCGGTAAACTCCTCGACCGGATAGCACGCCTGGGACTCCGGTTCGACTCCGACCAATCCGAGGTGTAATCCTCGGTGGCACTGGTTTCTCCTTCGTGAGCGACGTGTTTCCAAGGAATCCGGACAGGGTCTCCCAACCCGAATTCCTTCTCTCCGGTCTACCACTACCTTGGCCGATAGAGCCATGGTCGTCCAAGCAAAGATTCGGAAGGGTCTTCCTCGTCAACCCGGATCACCACGTAGTTCAGCAAATAGGTCCGCTTTCCCACACGGGATGGGATCCGAGAGAGAAGGCCGACCGGAACTACTCGAGATTGGTCCGCCATCCGTAGCACCAGGCCGGTTCTCTCCAAGGTCGTAACCGAGGTCGTATGCCGTATCCTCCAAAGATGAGGTTAACCCCGGATCCGCCATCTACCGGAACGTTATGGATATTGCAGCCATCAACTTCAATCGTAATTTCGGGGCTCCGTAATCCTCGAGGCAAAGCAAAATTTACCGCCACCGCCGGAAGCTTGTACCTCTTCTTCCTTCTCTCGTATCCAAGCCTCCCGGATAACCTTCGGTAATTGACGTTGTCGTGGAGTAGTTGACCGATTGTGACGTTCGCGCTACCGATCCTTGACGCCCTGCGCAGATGTCGTACTCATCCACCCTTGCCTTGGGTCCCGGTTTCAATATCACCGGATTGTCCACAAACGGACTTTCTTCGCCTCCGGTTTCGGGTCCTCCTTCAAAGAAGGAGTTCGACTTCATCGATTATGTCTATTTCTAACCTATCGTACTCCACCCCTTTCTTTGCTTCTACCGGGGTGGTTCTATCGTGGCCGACTACTCCGGTTTACCTCCTCGGAGTAACCGCCCGGACTATCCTGCGTTTCCGCCGGCCCTGGTATTCTTCTTCTTCCGCCGACTACCGGAGTCCGTATTGCCTTTGGTGGAGCTGCGGGTGGAGACCTTGTTCACAGCAACCTCCCCACGTCCGCAGGTTCCACCTCCCGGCATCATTTGGGCGGATTGTCTACCCCGGCGGTGTGCGCGTAGTTCATGTGATCATCTCCCGGGTGGCTCCACCACCATCTTCGGTGCAATCTTCTCGTCGAGGAGGTTTTGGACAACTCGTCTCCCTATGGCCATGCTCCCCACAGTTTTGACAAGGTAGGATTCAGACGACTCCGTTACCTTGCAGAGGCTCGTTGAAGCACCCGGTCGCATAATGACCATACTGTCCACACGGTAGCACTGGACATTGTCCGTGTAGTCAGAACTCGCCGATCCCGGGTGGGCCGTTGGAACTAGCTCCCGCCCATGACCGGATCTGCTGGGTTGCCCGTTCGGTCGAGGGGGGTTCCTCTTCCTCTTCCGTAACCGGTTTGGACTTGGTAGATGTATCGACATCACCATCCGCATAATCATCATCATCCGCATGGTGTACTCCACTCCGTCTCCGCCTCCACGAAATGGACAGGCTTCTTCGCTTTTGCGTGGGCGATCCGAAGCGAAATGGCGGGCTCACGGCGGCGTGAACACCACACGTTCGACCTGGTACTTGAGGGCGTTTTCGGGATGGCCGGTTCTCCGTGAGGTTGACCTTGATGGCGCGGAGTTCGCCGGGGAGGAGCTTCATGTTGTCTTCCGGTTCGACCTTGATCTTGATGGTCGCCTTCTCTTTACCGGATTTCGCGGCCTTGTTGCTGCCGGACCTCTTCGGGGGGTCCGACTCGCTATCCGGATCGCCATCCTCCTCGGACTCCTTCTCGGCCAAAGACTTTGTCATCCTCCGAGCCGTCCGACTCCGTTTCCTCTTTCTTTTTCTTGCGGTCCTTCTCGCGCTGCTTCTTATTTTTCTCCTTCTTCGGATCACGCAGAGATAGGGCCGAATCCTCGTAATCCTGAGCAGCCTCCATCGCCGCTCGGAGTGTAACCGGTTTGGTCCTCCGGATCTAGAAGGCCATCTCATTCGGGAGACCGGCTATGTACCACTGAATGGCTACAATCGGAGCAATGTCCGTTGTGACTTTATTCATGAGGGACTTAACCCTCATCCCGTACTGCCGGATGTTCTCAGACCTCTTCTTGGTGATCTCGCTCAACCGGCCCAGGGCTCTGGCCTCTCCTCCCGATTCACGGAAGGTGTGAAGGAACAATGCTGTGAGCTCCTCCCAGTTCTCGCGCACCTCATCCGGAACATCCATGAACCACTTGAGTGCTTCCCCCTTCATCATTCCGGAGAAGACTCTCAACCGGGACTCGGATCTTCCCGGTTGGCGTTCGCCGTGGTGGTGAATTCTTGCAACCGATCGTCCACGTCCTTGCTACCATCTCCTTGGAAGCGATTATACTTGGCGAGTGAGTGGGGCAGCTCTCCTTTGACCGGGCGGGAGCCTCCATGGGGTTTGGCCTCCTTTCCTCCGGTGCAACTAGTATCTCCACACCCGGTGGAGGGGCCGGGCACGTTCCACTCCCTCACGGGAACAACAACCTCTTCCGGTGGAGCGGCGTATAGCGTTTCTTCTAGGCCGTACGGAACCTCTCGTGCTTGGATAGTTGGGGTAACTACCGGAATGGTACTCCTTCTCGCAGACCGGGTAACACGTCGTGAGTCCGGTTCATTTGGTTTGCCCTTGAGTCATGAAGCAACTTCTTTGGTATTCCTCAAGAGAGGCCTCCCCTCGTTGATCCGACTCGCACTTGCGACTTCGTCTTTGACGAGCTCACCAAAGATTCCGATTTCCCGCGGCATCCACCGGATCTACAAAACGGAACTCGGCGTCCCTACGGAGAGTTCTTGGCTTCACAGCTTTAGAATCCCCGGCAGCGGCGCCAAAGTTTCACTCATGTCGTGAGTTACCAGACCGAGAAGACCAAAAACAGCGCAATTTTACTTATGCAACCAAGCAAAATGGTTCGCCTTCCGGGTAACGTTCCACGGAGATTCGTGAAGTGTGAAGACCAAATGAAACCGGACCAACAACCTATGGACGCTACAACGACAGTAAAAACGTTCTAATCTACCGGATTAGGGAACTCGGGAATTAAGACCCAACTAATACTTAAACCCAAAACCCCGGGGTGACCGGTAGATTCGATCCGGTTGCCTTCCTTACAACTCGATTAATATTCGGCCGGTTAGGGCTGTTTGTGCGGGTGATTTAATTTAACCTCCGTGAATCCTCGAGGGGTTCTTCCTGTGAGTTTTTCGTGAGAGTACGGAAGGGGCACTCTCCTCCGGTTGATTAGGGTATTTGGAATTTCACCTATACTTGTATCTCTCTCTCTTTCTCTCTCTCTCGGGGTTCCTCCCTTACAATCGCCGCTACCACTTGATAAATTCCCTCAAACGGTAGGTCACACCGGCGGCCGTCCGGTTCTCTCCTTCTTCCCGAGCGACACAACTTGTGATCCGGTGCACGGTGAGTAGCATCCCACTACTCGGCCCACAAGATTTCCTACTACGCACACCCGGCGGTTAGGTGGTGTCCGGATTGGGGGCTACTCCCTTCGTGGACTTTCTCACCCGAATATCCCATCCGGGGTGGGTCGCGGGGTGGCTTTACTCACCAATCCCGGCTCTCTGTCCGTGATCCGGTTAGAGTCACGACCTCCCCTCCCTTGGGCACTTGCTACAACTCCTCCAGGACGTTCGGACTCCTCTCACTAGGACCTCTTACTGACGGTGTCACCCCTCCGGTTATTCCCCTCTCGGATATCTCGGACTCGTGACTACCAGACCAACAAGGGACTTCTGTAGATCCACTACCGGTTTCCAAACCTCACCTTGCACAAAAGACCAAGCAAATCACTCGCATGCACACACACAGCAAGGACGCAAAGTTTAGATGCAAAACTGAGCCTTTACTCACAGGGGGGTGGATCGCAGGAAAGACCCGAAGGACTCCGCAGAGCCTTCGGTAAGCATGAAGGTTCGGATTTCCGGAAACCCTATCAGATCCGGAATTCCCGGGTCTCCGAGATTTCCGGGTGAGTGGCCAAAAGGGCATCTACTATTTCTAGCTACTTCTAACCTAACTAATGACTAACTAATCTTCTTTCGGCGGCGCGGGGCGGCTCGAGGGGGCTGACGGCGGGGTATTCCTCCTGAAAGTGCCTGCCAACTCGCGGGGAGGAATCTGCCTCCCTGATCACCCCGGGTGTAGAAGTAAAACCTCGGGTTTTATTGTGTCCTCCGGTTCTTCCACCTGTCCCGGAGTGCCTTCAACTTTGAGGGAGGGGCGCGGGATGGACTTCCTTCTTCTTCATGCGGAACCACGGGCTCCTCCTCGCTGCCTTTCTGCGGGGCCACGGGTTCATCTCGATGACCTGCTCACCCGGATCTCCGACCTCGTTGTCTTGGGCCTCCGGGAGAGCTGCTACTTTCTCGAGCCGCTCGGGAAGTCTCGACCCTTCTCTCTGTGGCACCGTCAACCGGGATCTCATCCGGTTGTTGAGAGGGGTTCACCTCTCCTTCCACCACCGCTCCACCTCGGAGGGACCGGGTAGTCTGTCTCACCGGGGTATCATCTCCCGAGGGGAGTTGCGGCTTGTCCTCCTCCCCTGCCCTCCGAACGCCACCATCGATCGGGATCCTGCTCTCCCCTCAAACGGGCGGGGATACTCCTTCCACCTCCATGGGCATCGGCCCCTCCCGGCACCTCGGGGGTGCGATTACCTCCCCTTCCGGGAGGGCTTCCCGAATCTCCACGTGGGGAGGGCCCCAACAACCTACCCGTAAGAGTCCGGAACTCTTTTAGGCCTTTGGTTGATGCCGGTTGCGTGCCTCTGAGCGGCTCCAGAGATTGGGGTGATTCACCGATCCCAATCCGAGCATCATAGAAGGCCGCCTTCGTTTGAGCCTCGCATCCGGTTGCAAAGACCTTCAAGATGGAGTGCAAGACCGTCCGATCAATGTTCTGCAACCTCTAGAGTGCAGCCTCCTGCCCCTCCACAACCCTCCTGAGGGCTTCCACCTCCGGATGTGCCTCCGTGTCCGAGGGGTCCGGTCCACACTGGACTCCCACGGATGCCTTCTCCTTTGGCCGGGCCTTGGCACTGACTCTACCTTCTCCCTCCTCAGCTTGGCCGTTTCCCGCTGCATCTCCTCGGCCAACTCCGGGTACCTCTCCACGTTGGGGGTCTGGAAAACCCGCTCGAGTCGCGCCAGGGAGGTGAACAATTGTTCATTCTCCCTATCTACCTCTTCCATGGCCAGCCGGATGGGGTGGAGGATACCCTCGCTGGGTATCCGGTAGTAGGGGCGGGGGAGCACCGGGGTGGTGTTGCCCGTCCCGGGGGTCACATGTCCTCTGTGGGATGACTCCGGAGCTGCCACTGATGCTGGAGTGGCCGGGGCGGGGTCACTCCTCTGCTCCGGTAGCTCCAGTCGGGGAGGTATGGCCCTCT
This sequence comes from Bryum argenteum, assembly GCA_037043015.1. Taxonomy (NCBI): domain Eukaryota; kingdom Viridiplantae; phylum Streptophyta; class Bryopsida; order Bryales; family Bryaceae; genus Bryum; species Bryum argenteum. The sequence goes on from CM073324.1 coordinate 4,191,148, forward strand.
CGGGGTGTTCTCTTCCTCTCGCAATGAGCAGCCTCCTCTTCACCTTGGTGGCTCTCCGGGATCGGCTCGCTATCGGGCGAGAGCCGGATCTCGCATCGGTGAGGGGTCCGGACTTGGGGCACGCTCCTCCTCGACGGCCCCTCCGGCTGTGCCACCGGACTCGCCGACCTCTTCCTCTTCTTGGCCTTGCACTTCGAGGTTGGGTATTCTCTCCCTCCGGGGGGCCTCTGTCCGGGTGGAGGCACCTCCGCAATAGCCCTCGCGCATGACCACCTCCTCATTCGGGACCTCTGTATCACCGGGGTGGGATTCGGACGGGAGAACGTCTTCTCCCAAAGCCGGTCGTATCCTTCCTCCTCACCCCTCGGGATGGTCTTGCACTGTCGAGGTGGGGCTTCCTCTTCCTCCTCTTCCTCGCTCGGCCCTCCTCCTCCGCGGATTGGTCTCCACCCGCCTCGGCTATCTCCTCGGCCCCTTCGCTCTTTGGGCTCTTGTCCTCCGGATGAGGGGGACGATCTCTTCTTCTTCTTCCTCTTCCTCCTCTCGCATTCGGCATGAACAGGGAGGGCATTGTTCGAGAATTCCGGGTGGGGTTCACCCGGCTACTTTTTTTTCTCCAGGTGGGCCCGGGAGTCCATCTTTGGTCCGGCTTGTTTGGGCCCCACCGCTCGGCCTGTCGAGTGGCGGGTTCGGTGACCCCTCCGGTCGGTAGCCCGGACTTGCTCCATCTCCTCCCGGATTCGGAAGAGGTTGGCCCTCGCGGATCTCCGGATGGGAGGTCGTGCTTCTCGTGCCGAGAGAATATCTCCCGGTCGGTGAGGATGCCGTGCCGTTGGTAGAGGTGGAAGATGTAGGGGGCGGTGGGCACCCCTTCGATTCCCAATCTTCATCACCTCCCATTGTACCACCTCTGATGATGTGGTGCCACCCGACCGCATCCGTCCATCGTAATTCCCCAAAATAGCCTTCATCGCCTTCACGGTGCGGGTGGTCGGCTTGTCCGGGTGAGTATGGGGAGGAGAAACCGGAGGAGGCGCGTCACCCGGGGTCCTTGCGGTCCTCCGGTTTGAACCCGTCTTTCTCCGTTGGCCCCTTGCGGAACGGTTCCTCAATCCGTCGTCGCCCTTCTTCTTGATGTAGCCGATCGGGAGTCCGGGAATTTGTAAGTCGCCCTCCAATGGCGAGGTCCCCGATTATCCGTCTTCCCCCTCGGAAGTGCGCCACATACATCTCGGGAAGCGGTGGGTGACGGTCTCTCGATGATGGCCAGTCCGCCAGTCCCACGGGGCATCGTATGACCGGCGCACCCCATCCGGAGGAGGTCATCATCCTCGCTCCGCTCAGTGCGGTGGCGGCTCGGGCACTGCGGCTTCACCGACTTGAGGGGAATCGGCATCCCCGATCGCCACGGGGCCACCTCCCTCCTCTTCGGCATTGCTCCCGGTCTCCGTAGTCGCCCGGAACTATTCTCTCCCCGCTTTCCCGGACCGATTCCGGTAGAAACCCTACTTCGAAACCCTAATCTCTCCAAACTCTGCTTTTCCAACACCCTCGGATCGCTGAGCTCTCAAACTCGCTCTATCTCTCAAAACGCGCGGACTGGAATGGCTGAGAATGGAGGCGGCGGCTCCTAATAACAACAAACCGGAACTCTCCCTCCGAGACATCATCACCCCGCTCGAGACGCGTACACGGGAAGTACCCGGTCATCATTGAGCCGCCGGTGATTATGTCGGGCGCCGCGAAGTTTTCCGCCCTTTTCTCCCGGTCGACCGCGCCCCGGTCATCAACCCGGTAGGGAGAACCGCCCATCCGGGCATCTCGTGGTATCGGCCGGGTATCAACCCGGGTATCCGGTAAGCTTTAGAATCCCCTAAGGTTAGCCGGAAGAATCCTATCACAAAAGTACTATCTACGAACCGGGTTAAGCAGGCCGGTTTTTATTCCTACTTGCTAAATCAGCTATTTTACTCCTAATTAATTGCTAAAAACAAAAATATTGGAGAACAGGGTTCGACACGAATTATTTTTATCTATTTAATACATTCAACCGTAAGATCGTGAACCGAAGCCTATCTTAAGTTACTATTTTAAAAAGTGACCTTAGGATGTTTATCATTTGCGAGATCCTAACATCCAAATTTTGTTTAAAACTTTATTTGGGATTTGCTCCGGAGGCAGTGTCTCCACGGTGCAAAGGGGGAGTTGGAGATTGTTACCAACAAAATTTTGGTCATATTTTTTCCCATGTATGTAATCAAGTGTAGTAAATTCATGCAAAATATGGGAGCCTCATTCCTCTTGATTGACATTCTTACAAGTTATTTTCTAAAAGCAGGTCCGAAAACAATACTATAGTAAAACATGCACGTCGTTACGTATATTTCGTATTATAAAGAACTTAAAGTGGGGTATGTGAGTGTAGGAGTTTGTGATTTTTGAGGTAACTTATTTCTAACAGTTTTCCATAATCTAAAATATGTAATTCATAATTTACTAATACATTTTGAGCTTGTGTTGGTAATTTCTGGAGGCTGCCACTGTAAAATTGGTAAATATTATGACTTAAATATTTTTGGAATTTCAGTAGTGATTGGCTTATAAACATATGAGAAGAAAAATAGAATATAAATCGCTAATTTTGAATTATCCAACCAACACTTAAAAATTGAATCAATAGGTTTTTTTGGGCTTTACCCTAAAGGCCTCATCCAAATGGTGCAAAGGGGCAAAATATTATAATAAACATAAGTGTACTTGGTGGGCCAAAATTTGAAAGGCATGCAATGCATTTGAAACAAAGAGTATTGTTGGAGTGAAAATAGAACATGCATACTAATTCATAAACTATAATAAAACCGATATGAGTAAAACAAATTCTACGTTTTCCTATTCGTAATTCGTCCGAAAATGCTCATGAGGCGTGGGCCAATGAAACATTTCGCTAAAGCGTGAGATGATATGGGACAACCCTCCAGCGCCGTCACGGCTCTCGTTGCATACTCTATCCATGTAAAGATGGAAAGCTTGTGCAAGGTCTTCATTGGAGAATACCGAAGTATTTCGGTTTCCACGTTGCAAGCTCGTGACGCCGTAGACATGGTCATCCCATTAATTCTTTGTGCTATGCGGGCCGTGGCAAACTCCTCCGAAGCAATCGAGTATTTTGGAATAACTCGTAAATCCTCACCCGCTTTGTACAAGAACGCCACTCGTGGATCTACCCAATAACGTTTTTCGCAGGGGTCTCCACCATGTCCTCACGTTTTGTGAATGTATAAAGGGATTGCATTGGTTCCTGAACCGTTGTGGAAAAGCCCCAATCGCATACTCCGATATACACTCGTGATTCATCAGCAGGGAAGTGGAGAAGGATATTATCTGGAGATATATCGTTATGGAGGTGGTGGCTCTTGTGGACCTCGTTCATGATATGCAACAACGCCCAAGCAAGCTCTGTCCGTTTTTTACGGAATCGAATCAGTTGATGAGCCCGAATAACTTCGTCATCAGAGTAATTCCCAAAGTTCAAATGTACAAAGACATCGTCACCATAATCCATATCGCGGTTCAACATCTCTCGAATAGTCCCGCCATTCCACCAAAACGCATAGCCTTGATTCTTCACTGGATGAATGGCCACAAAGCGGATCACACCAGGGTGTCTAATCCTTATCGCCATAGACTCATTCATATGCTCCAATTTTGCCAACTCCGGTCGTGTCAAGAAATGAATGGAAGTTTTTGCAGCAAATTCCCAAAACGGTTCAATGCCTGCAACACCTTCAAAGCGAACTTTGATAATAGTACCATACCGTCCCTTCAACCTCGTCCTATCAACTCGTATGATTTGGGTTTGTATCCGAATGGTAACCAAATGAGTCAATCGCATGGTTTGAGTTTGTCGTCCCTCAAGGGATTGCCACCATGTTCCAGAGCCTCGACGGTGTGAATTCTTTGAAAATGCCCTCATTTGGGCAGAAAAACAATCAGCCCTATTCACCACGTCAACGAAATCCTCATCACCCTCCCGAAACATCCTTCCATATTTGGCTATTACAACCTTGGGATTCCAAAGTGCATCCTTCACCCTATTATCCAAAAACCACATGAACCCTCGTTTCTCTGTCTCTGCTACCCACTTCGGATGCTGAAGCACTTCTATCATGAGATCTCTCATTTCAAGCTTGAACTTCTCGATGCCCTCCTCTTGATATCTCGCATATTTGCTTTCCAATGCTCGAAGATCATTGGCCTCATAGAATTTGACGGTAAATTCTATCAAGAATACCTTACAAAAGTCACCCGGGACCTCATGAGCCTCGAACTTCTCAAAGAAGTTCGCACCACCCTTCCTCTTCTTCTCCTTCGGCATCTTGATCCCAAAAAAGGAAATATGTAAAGAAAGTGTAGTAAGTTTTTAAAAAAACTTTTCAAAAAAAAACAACAAAAACTCCCCCCGTATAACGAGTCACTTCCTTCCTCCAAAAGACAAGGAGCGGTGGGACGGGAATTACAAGAATTCCGGCCCGAGAGACACTCCGCATCCTCTCTTCGTGAGAAATGGAGGAAAGAAGTGAGGGAAAAGGAGGGCGGTCGGCTTTTTATAGCGGCCGACGGCCGCTCGATCCGACGGCCGATCCGTCGCTCGGCCGACCGATCGGACGGCCCGCCGGATGGCCGACCGATCCGACCGTCGGACGGCCCGCAGGGCTGGCCGACGCGGCCGACCCGTCGGACGGCCCGACCGCTGGCCGACCGCCCGCCAGCCGACCGACCGCCTACGCTGGCCGACCGATCCGACCGTCGGACGGCCCGACCCACTGGCCGACCGATCGGTCGGCAGCGCGATCCGACGGCCGTCGAGCATGCGGACGGGCGCCCGATCCAACGACCCATAGCGCTGGAATTGATCCGACGGCCAAGATCTGCCGTCGACGCCGTCCGATCGACGGAGCGGCCGGAGGTCGGTCGGCTGCATCGGGATCAAAATTTGACGGCTGAGATCTTTGCCAGTGGATGATCCAACGGCCCCGAAGTTACCAGGGACCGGGGTAACTCCCATTTACCCCGGACCATGGTCCCGTCGACATAGTCGGACTACGTCCCGCGGACTAGGTTTACCCCGAATGTCGACCGATTTGACAACCCTGTTTTTACCCGACAACCTACTTGCAGAAGTCTTAAAATTCAACGAACCCCTTCCCGAATATTCCCATCCCCTCCAAAGACCAAATATGCCCCCCCCACAAAATACAAAGACTAACCAACCACCACGAACCATAAAACGCATATAATCACATGGAATGCCTCATCGCTCAACACCGCTCTCCCAAATCTACATGAATTAATCACTAACACCCCAACAAGCCCGGCAATAATTGCAATACAAGAAACTAAACTAACTGCCACAAAATCTACCAAATATCTTCAAAATTTATTCCCTGATCACAAAATGATCTTCAATAATACACACGCACTAACACGATGCATGAAACAACGAATGGAATATACACCCACGAGAGGAGGCCTTTTGATATTTATAAACAACAAATACACATATCCAGGAAATATTACCAAAATCCCAACTCATGTCGCAATATCACCATATTTACAAATCATAAAAATAAAAAACGAACCCCTACAACCTTAGTTACTCATACACATGTATATGCCGTCACATCCAGAGGACACCCCTTACTTAAAAACAATTCAACAACAAATAATACAACAGATTACAGCACATCCTAACCACATCCAAATATTATGTGGAGATTTTAATAGAGACATTGCTCTCATAGGTCGTCAACACGAATTAAACACGTCTCCACCTCAAATAGAAGACATGGATTGGCGCGCATTCACAGATTCGCTACAACTAACATATATACCAACAAACACTGTATATTCAAGACAAGGAGGACAAAATTACAACGAAACCAGCCTAATAGATGGATTTTTCATAAAAACCCCCAATAATAATTTATACTCATCACTAACTATTACAAAACATAACCTAAACTCTGATCATTCTCCAATTACTCTTCAAATACCTCCAAACACACTACTCGCAAGACCCCCACAAAAACCAACAACTAAACCAATAAGGATTTTAAATCCTATTCCACAAGAAAACCTTGATAAATTTAAAACAATATTCTATGAAGACAACTCAAGCGAAATCAACAACCTCACCTCTCTTCTTTCAAATACTCAACTAACTAATATACAATGGCAAACAGCATGCGAAAAACTAGATCACTTGATTCAAAAAACATCCAAGTTAATCGAAAGTACTTGCAGCGCACCACCTTTGCCTACACTAACACCACGCACATCTGAACAAGGGGGATTTCTACCAAGAAAACTCCAAAAACAATGGAAAAAACACCTAACCACATACCATTTAATTCGCAAGGCTATATACATTACAAAAAACACCCCCAATTGGCAGAACCACCCCATAATAGAAGAACTAAGCAAACATACGTACACAGACATCCCACCACCCCCGCCACAAACCAATAATCTACAAGAATGGATCCAAACCCTAGCAGAAATAGCAAAAACATAAAAAAAAAAGCTCAAAAAATCACTACAAAATTCACTCAAACATGCATCAAAAAAGCTATCACTAAATATAGGCAATTATACGACAAAAGTCCCAAAAAAAAAAAAAAAAAAAGTCTTCAAATATCAAGATACCCCACCACTTGATTGTATCACAGATAGATATAACAACCTCCTAACCAACCCAAAAGACATTGCACTTGAAATACATACACAACAATCACAAAGTAATAGACCCACAGTCCCAACATGCTATCACCAGCCCCAACACCCAACACTATGTACATGTAGCGTGAGACAATACCCGTGGCACGATCTAGACGGCTTTGTAATAGACAAAAGGGGTAATCCACAAATCCCCTTACACAAATACTTCAACGATGAAATATATGGTCAATGTTTAAAACAATTATCCAATAATAAAGCACCAGGACCAGATAGAATCCCAAACTCCATTTTAAAAAACATGCTTGACAACTTTCATAAACTACTATCCATGTTTTTTCACCACTGCTACAAACAACGACAAATACCATCATCATGGAAACTAAGCCTAACCATACTACTATACAAAAAAGGCGATCCATCAGTACTACCAAACCACAGACCTATAGCGTTAGCCAATACAATCTACAAACTCTTCACGAGTACTCTCACACTTATACTCTCAACATACGGCGAACATCACCAAATACTACATGACAGCCAAGAAGGCTTCCGAGCAGAAAGAAGCACAACGAGACAAATACAACTCATCACTGCAGCCTTAGAGGACGCAAAACTCACAAAACAAGACATCTACATATTATATATAGATTTTAAAAACGCATTCGGCTCTCTAGACCATGCTCGACTACTCGCAGTAATGAAAGACCTTGGTTACCCTGTAGACGCGGTAACGCTGGTTGGTAACATATATTCAAACTCCTCCACAATATTCACAGGCGAATATTTCGGCAAGACAGAACCAATTTCAATACAAAGAGGAACTATTCAAGGCGACACATTAAGCCCTTACCTATTTCTTATATTTCTAGAACCACTACTCAGATGGCTACAAAGAGGGAATAATGGCTATATATTTGGCACATCAAAAATAAACATTACAGCTGCCGCGTACGCAGACGATTTAGCAGGACTTGCAAACACCCTCTAATCCATACAAACTCAAATATACAAAATAGATAAATTATGTGAATGGGCAAATATAGACCTCAGCGCGCAAAAATGTGCAATTACAGGTTGTCCAAACAATTCCAAAATAAAGCCTGATAAATTCAAGGAAAAAATACAGCAACACCACATCACCTACAGAAACCAAGCAATTCCTATCCTTCACCAAAACGAACCTTGTGCCTACCTTGGTATCCACATGGTACCCTCTCTAAAATGGAAAATTCAAACGCACATCGCCACAAACAAACTTATCGACCAATGTAAACAACTCGCAAAATGCCCCGCAACAATCAAACAAAAAATCAACATGGTTGATACAGTCATCAGAGCAGGGATCGCATATAGCTTCTATGCAGTCCCATTCTCACTACCAACCATCAAAAAACTTGACAAAAAAATTATAGGGATCCAAAAAACAATATGTGGCCTCCCAAAATGCACAGCGAACGTGATTACCCAACTCCCCCACAAACTCTTTGGTCTTCAAGCATTCTCACTAAAAAATGCATATCTACGATGTATTGGCGAACAACTCAGAAATGCATTTAATGATCAAGGCAGATTAGGTAGCATTTACAATGGCCTTATTCAACACATAACTTCCAAATATAGTGGCGCCGAAAACATCCCTAGATTAAAAGCCTCCGATTGTATAAGCTCCCCCATATCAAGAACACTATTTCTTCTCAAACAAGATGGAGGTATACATCTAAAAAGTACCAATGAAAAGTACAAGACTTCCAATTACACAAAACCGAAATGGAACGTGAGTGGTTAGAACAAGCTACAACCAAACTCCCACACCTCAACCCGGAACTATCAATCAAGCTATTACACAAGCTTTTAATACACAATATCTACAAAATCAAACACATCTCTCCCAAACGGCACAAGCCTCATGTCACCAACCGACTTTGCAACCTACCATAAAACACCAACTAGACTTGAGAAAAGTGCGCTAGAAATAGCTGAAAAACTATTCTGTCAAACTAAATGCAACCTAAATTGCCCTAATACCTGCACCCAACACCCACCAGCCCGTACACTCAAACTAATATTTATCTCAGACAATTCTGACATAGTCCCAAGAAATTTAGACAACCGACCACAACCTACTACCCACCAAGCTACTCACCAAATAAGCCCACCACCAAATATAAAAAACAACCCTCTGGAATATCCCATAAATACAATATTAAATCACAAAACAGTAACTACAAAAGACAAATACAAAATACCTAAAACCCACAACACATACTTATGCAAATGGCATCACAACAACATCACATATCATAAATGGCTCCAACAGAGAGATCTATTTCCCTTAAATTATCCAACAGTCATTTCACACAATATTCAACTACTTAAGGAGTACTACACCAACTCGCAACATAACCACTACAGAAACATGATCAAATTACACTTCATACAAGCACAACTCAAGGACACCAGGTTCATACCACCACCATCAATTACTCCACTTACACAAATACACTTTGCAGAATGTAACCCAGAAAGAGACATTATTACTAACAAAATCACCATACAAATAAATAACGCATCAGCTCACCTATACGAAAACAATGGCCGATACCTCACCACCATACCCACAAACAGATTACACTGGCTATGGAAACAATTTAATAAATACTCAAACAACTCACACGGACTAATGCCATACACACAAACCTTTGAAACAGAAATAATATGGTTATACCAAAGATACAAAGCTCAATTCTCCAAAAAAAACCCGAAACTAACACCCCACCACACCCTTCCAACAAACATTCTTGATCATATCACCACTAACCTCCAAATCAATCACTCATACTTCTCATCACCAATAACGTGCTCCACTAAAATAACAGAATATTTCTCCACTTTCTCCCGTGACAAAATCTTTGGATCCCGAGGCAACGCTTTTGAATATAAATGGACAGGCATAGGATATGCGCATACACATAATCCAGAAACAACCCAACAAGCCATCCATTGGGCGAGATTAGCGGCCAAACACGACCCGAATACAATTACTATAATAGTCACCCCCGACCCAAACTGGTACCAAAACCCAACCCCATATAGTGGACCATTCCCGGATACACATATAATAACCCATTTCACCGCGGACTCAATCACATACGAAATTCCAGCACCCCCACAAAAATACAAACCAACAACCGAACCACATGCAATATCCATCATGTGCATACACCATCAAAATAATCACATTGGTACATCAGAACAAATTAACAACATCAGAAATGCAATTGAGGCCATGGCAATCCCGCACTACTATATACAACAAGCTCCACCAACCCCATACAACACTATTGTCAAAAAAAATAAAAGATGGAATAAAATGTTATACCCCCCACATATAAACTCAAACTCCGAACCCACATGTATACCCCCTCTACCAATGTTCGAAATCAACCCCAATCTAAAATTTCAACCGCAACACAGCTACTACACGGACGGCTCTTTCATACCACTTAAAAAAGCCGAAGATGGACATTGGAAAAAAGAAATAGTTGGATACGGCATCTACAATTCCACAAAACCAGACATGCAAATATCTGAAAGACTTCCTGGACTTCAAACATGCTTTCGTGCAGAATTAATGGCTATACATACAACCCTACACCTAATTAACACCAAATATCCAAATGAACCGGCTTATATCTTCACGGATTGCATAAATTGCCTATATAACCTAAATACTCACATATTACACCCATCCACACACCAAAGCCATCCTGACAGAACCATCCTAACAGAAATGGTTGAAATATTACAAAACCGTACCCAACCCACTGTATTCCACAAAGTTAAAGCGCACATTAACATCACTGGCAATGAACAGGCAGACAAACTTGCAAAAGCCGGAGCCACCAAGCAATATTCAGTAACCACAAAACCCCACGAATTCGCACAGGCTACACCGTTCTACTACCAGAAATATAAATGGCCAGGACCCTTAACACGCCCAGACAAGGGCCCGGTCAGATGCCTTCAAACATACCTACACAAACAAGACTACGACAACAACCTTATAATACTCGCTGACCGATTCTCAAATACCAACAAATGGACAACAAACCCGGATATTGACAATGAACTATCGAATGCATACTGGCTAAACCCCTTAATTACAGACTCACAAAAAACAATTATTCTAAAGCTACGCACCGGCCAATACATGGGGAACGCAAGGAAACAACTATTCTTCGGTAGAGAACGATTCCCCTCAATAACTTGCTCTATATGTAACTCTACGGACGCTGACACATGGCTACACGCACTACTCAAATGTGGCCACCACCACATACACGCCATTAGAATCAAGAGACATAACAAAGCCGTATGGGAACTAAGAAAATTAATTCTCTCATCACAAAAATCACGATGTTATATCCTCATGAACGCAGGCACATTTAATAACAACCCCCAAGAAAATACAGTCCCTACATGGCTATTACCATGCGAATGTACACAACAAAGATGTCATTGCAACACTAGATTCAAACCAGATATACTATGCGTTAAAGGTCTACCACACAAAAACGACCCACCAACACACCCATCAGACAATTTCACACTTCAATTTATAGGATTCACATATTGTAACGATAGATTCTCTCAAGAAACAATTAATAACAAAACTGACAAATATCAACCACTTCTTGATAACCTCCGTAACCTAGGATGGAAAGTAGACCCCCTCATAGTCATCACAGCGGGTGCTAGAGGCACAACACACAAACCATCAATGAAACTTCTTGCAGAAAAATTTAATTTATCAGAAACAAGTATAAAACACACATTCCATGAAATAAATACCATTGCCAGTCAACATGCCGATTCAATTATTTTACACAAAAGGAAAATCGAGAACAACCAAACAATTCCTACAATAATGTAACAATAAAAGGAGGAGGGCGTGAGAATTGGTGTTAACCACTTCCCACAAGTATAGTCACACTTGTCTCAGGTAGATGGGATGGGGCCGATTGATTGGTACAAATTTACTGCCTATGTATAATACACTAGCAGCACCAAGCCATGTACATCACATTAAAACGCTCAAACAGATCCACCGAGTATCGAACCCGGACCGCTTATTTGTGACTCAAACATCCCTACCAATCAACCAGGAATCATGGCTTGGCGATCATACTCACGAAAAAAACTTACATAAACCTAAGCAGTGTTCTGTTGACTATTCTAGGGTTACTTTTGTTTCTTCTGGCTACTATAGTGTCTAATCCCGAAAGGGGTGAGTAGTCTTGCACCAAGGTCCTTTTGTCCGGTGGGCTTTAGGGCGTTGGCTTGACGAACAGACACTCTAATCACGCCGGTCCTGAAAAAGGATTGGAGTTTTTATCATTATCATGCTTCAATAGGAATTTCAGAATTGTGGGAGTGTATTGAGGAGTGTTGGGCTTCTTTAGCAATAGAGGATTGTAGGAGGTTGTATGAAAGCATGCCAAGGCGCATTCAAGCAGTTTAAGCCACTAAAGGCAAGTGGACAAAATATTGAGTTGCTATTTGATAGTGGATGCAAAAGTGAGTCAAGGAACATAGTTTCCTTTAAATGTAATTTTAATGTAATTTTCTTGTACATTTCAATGTAAAAAGGAACTTCTTCTCCATCAAATTGTAGCCCATTCAAATTGCTATATTGCACAATTTACACATTCTAAAAATCTATTGCCAAGTTTTCCACATTGCTAATCAAATTACGAATTTCAAGAGTTTGACTCGGTTTTGCCACACACTGTACTAAGTCACACATTTTGTCATTCCAAGTGTAGTGAATGCCTCAAATGCCTCAAATGCCTCAAATGCCTCAAGGCACCACATTTGAGATATCTTAAATCACCTGCCCCATGGATATATTAAATCTGGTATCTGCTAGATTTATTCCATATCTTGTCCTACGTTACGTAGTCAAGGTGATAATGTTAGTAGGACACACAGTTCTTGGACTCATGGACAAGAGAAGATAAACGAGGCACCCTACAAAATACATTTCCAACTCAAGGTCCAAACTCGAGGTAAAAGTGATCGTATCTTAAATGCAAAGACTACAAAGTTCAAGGATCAGCAATGACCTTCACGCCTCAAACAAGATGAAATCATGTTTGCTATAATTCTCGTCGTCTCCAATCTCAAACTAGACAAGAATGCACTCGTGTAGGAAAAAACTATCAACCGGCAGTGACACACACGGGACGAAGAAAGCTAAATGCTTAAGAGCCCAAACAGTCGGAGCCTCTAGAACCTCCCAAACGCTGATGTATATAATTAGGGTGATCGAGAGTAAGGACTTGCTTCTTCTCCGTATGCAACTAAGCCGACATTCTCACCTGAGGATCTACTCGGAGAAGGGGAAGCGCTACCTGACGGTGTGGGAGACTTGCGTTGACGGCGTTGATCGCTTTTGTCCCTGGCATAGGAGACGAGTTTCTTCTTGTGAGGGGAGAGACTCTTGGACAACGATCGACTAGGCGAACGAGACGACGAAGTAGAGACACTTCGAGAACGTCGTCTCCTCCCTTGTTTTGAGGCTCCATTGTTGTTTTCATCTTTCGCCAGACTGCCACTTCGGGGCCCAAGGCGGTCCCGAAGGTCCTTGCCAATTGGAGCACGACCTCCAGACGGGGATGCGCTGCGGCTGACGCTACGGGAGACATCTCTCCTCACGCGGTCGCGGCGTCCAACTGGACTCCGACTACGGCTTATGCTTCTACTTGCATGCCTTCTGTACCTGATTTCAAGCAAGTTCTCGCCATGTTAATGAAAGGACTACAAACGGCGACGCTGCCAAAAACTTGGCCTATAATATCCTGCACACTTGAACTGTTGTTAGCAGCTCTAATGTTGATATGCAATAAAACCATCTCAGAGTGCAAGTAACCTTAAAAAATGACAGTAAGTGTACGATACAAGAGCTCTAGTAGCACCACGATCACCAAGCACCGAGAAAAATCAGTTGTGCATTGAGGTTGAACGGTTTTTACTTGACGTAAAAGGTTGAGACATACATTACCAAGCACGGCTTTATGTCCATTGAAACCAGGTGAAAATACAATGGAGTCTTACCTAGGTGGAGATCGGGCCCTTACAGGGCTCCTGTATCGCCTCGGGCTCCGTTCTCGGTTGCCCCTATAACCTCCGCCACCGCCATACCTGCCGATATGATCACATGCACCTCACGCGTTACAAAGAAAGAGTTTCTGTGTAGTTATTATGTTTGAGCCTCAGCGATCTAAGCAACGCGTACAGCAGTAAAAGAGGTTATTTTGGTTTGTTATATGAACCTGTCATTCAGAGGCCGATCGTGTCTGTCCCGATCACCACCCCGTCCACCATAGCCATATGTGCGAGGTGGAGACCGATCCGGTGTTCGGTAGCGGCGTGCATACGAGTACTGCTGGCTAAATCCACGACCTCTTCTGATCCTCTTTGGTGTGCCTTCATGACTGGGACTCCGCACTGGACTCCGGCTTCGAGATCTGCGGGGAGGAGGGGGAGGTGTAGGGCTGCGGGCCTTCACACTAGCTGGGCGGGCAGGAGGACTTAGACTCATGCTCACGCTCCGACTCACGCTTCGACTTGGACTGGGGCTCACACTCGACCGCTGCGCCCTACCCTTCGCAGGTGCTGGGCTCTGGGCAGGTTTGGGAATGGGCGCGACAGGACTCGGGCTATGACTTCTGCTCGGGCTTTTCGTCTTCACGGGTTCAGGACTGCGAGGGGCTGGAATCGGACTCGGACTCTTGCTCGGGCTCTTCTTCCTTGCAACAGGGCTTACGCTTACTACGTAGCTCGAACTTCTCCTCTTCCCGAAGCTTCGGCTCCGACTCCTGATACATAACGACGGCTTATCAGGATAATTTCTAAATGCGAGCGTCATAAACATCTAGTCTTAGGGCATCAAAGTAACACTGGATCAAGAAGATGCCATTCACCTAGATCGGCTTTGCGGCTTGGGACTTGCTGAAGGTGACAGGCTCATGTCCTTAGTTGATGGAGCAGGTTCATGCTTCTTCGAGGCCTTTTGACTACCTTTCTGGTCATCTTTTGACGTCTTCAGCTCAACTTCGACTTGTTTATCCACAAGTTTAGTCTCGGCTGTCACGCCAGACTTTTCACCCAAGGTAGAGACAGTTTGCTTCGCTCCACTTTTCTCTGTGAGATATTAGGGATCATTGCGTGAGCCCACAAGAGAATATGATACACAATACTGATAGCACTGTATTTGCCATTAAAAGCTTTCAAAAATGTATATGGTATATCTCAGAAACATATGAAACTGTTGATCGCAGGAAGGCTGAAATTTGCATGTGTTTCCACTTGGTGTAAACTGAACAAATGAGAGGATATCCACGAATCATTTCCTTAATGATATACTTACCTCGAGTGGGCTTGCGAGAGGGCTTGGCTTTGGCGGCACGTGCGCTCACATCACTATCCGAATCGCTGTCACTGTCGGAGCTGGAAGTGCCGCTCTCAGAATCACTGGTATCACTCTCGGAAGTCCTGTAACAAGGGCAGCCAAAAAGACCAACAGCAACTATCAGGTGATGTTCGGAACCGACCCCCGTTCTTCCTGTAGCGGTCTATACCGGAATCAGCAACTCAAATCGCAGCGTTGAGTGAAGGCAAGGTATAAATTACCACTTGGATCTCTTCCTTGATCTCGTCTTTCTTTTTCGCTTCCTCTCCTTACGTTTGTCTCTTTTCCGCCTATGACTTCTCTTCCTCTCTTTCCTCACTGGTTTTCGTTTCCGCTTTCGTCTATCGTCCTCACTTGAGGAACTTAAGTCAGACGACGAATCTGACGAATCAGATTCTGTGTCGCTGTAAGACGAAGTATCCGAAGCGGAGACTGAATCTGATGAGCTTTCAGAGTCGGAAGAGTACCGCCTTCTCTTCTTCCTCCTACGATCTTTCACAACCTTCCTATGCTTCCTTTTAGGACGAACGAGTTCTTTCTCGTCATCGCTGGAGTAGTCGTCTTTGCTAGCTTTCACCTTCTTGCTCTTCCTCTTATCTGAGGTACATCAGATAGGAAATTTAACTTATAACCCATATCAGAACTATTGGAGATAGTACGGCAGACCTTGTCCATGAACATTTCTAGGATGCCGCAGAAACATACGATACAAAATATAGCAGATCATTCATGTGCCTCAAGAAGATGTCGAGCAATACACAGTCTTGAGCTTACCCTCTTTGACGGCTCCACCACCGTTTTCTTTCCCCGGGGTCACCTCGCCACAATCCACAATCTTGACGGGCACATTTGGTTTGTTTCTTGGTGGGCCAGATGTAGGAACTGCCTCGATCTTCTTCAAAATGCTCAGGCCCTCCACCACCTTACCGAACACCACATGCTTTCTGGAAAAACAACAAGTCGGTCCATCAGTATGCATGACATAGTCTGTTTCTTGGCGATCGCAGAACAAATACAAAGAAGGATACACCAACAAACAATAACCTCCACATTAGCGCAATCATGACTGCCTCACCCCGTCACTGAATGGCACATGAGTCATGTGGGATGAACAATGACGAGGTTCGTGGCCTACAAACAATTATCCCAATAGTTTGTCATCAGAGACAAAGTAAGTACGAAGCATATCATATCATAATGGTGAGACTTGACGAATGCTTTCCAAAAAGTCTGATCCAGCGGTCACAACTAAATCATGTACGGCAACAGCGTAGCATCCATGTACTCCATTGCGTGCTTGGCAATATGCTCAGCCCTCGAGACACAAAACATATACTCAAGAAAATTTATGAGGAAGTCAAAAGGTTCTCTATTCCACCTCATAACGAACTTCCCTACTGATTATTGTTCTTTAGTGCCGCACTAACAACTGAAGGTACGGAAGACGGCATTGAGGTATCATGGGAAAGTAGACATATCAATGCAATCAAAAGTAAGAGCTACACATCTAGACCTCCGAATGAGAGAAGAAACGGCAATTTCTGAATGCAATCCTTTCAAAACTATGGATACTAAACGTCGTCCTCCTAGCGATGCAGAATAGTACACACTTCAGACAACAAAAAGCAAAATCCTCACCCGTCGAGATGTGGCTGCTTTTTAAAGGTGAGAAAAAACTGTGACCCGTTTGTGTTAGGGCCAGCATTTGCCATTGATAGGACGCCTGCTCCATCGTGTTCAAGCTTGAAGTTTTCATCTGAAACCAAAATAAACACGCACACATGAAAAACCACCAAATGTGAAACTCCCGATCCTTCCAGATCCTGCAATGTCATCCTCCAAGGTACATGTCACTAAAGAGACACACAAGCCAGCAGTGAGAAGACCCAGGTCACGACGATAGATAAAAGATTCGTTATGGAGGAATGTCATGCACCATCCAGACTTTAAAATCATGTTGCCATATCAAGAGAACAATACCGCATAGAAGTTCTGGCCACATACCTGGCATGATCTTTTCAAAACATGTGACACAAACAAAACCCAAATCTCAGGTTTTGCTTAAGTTAAGTTCCCAATTCTAAAAAACGTCATGACACGCATACAAAATCAAAAGCATCTGTCTACCAAGTCCAGCGGCTTCCAAGTTGGCTAAGAAACTCACCGGCAAACTTGCCCCCGTAAATACTCTCTCCACCCGTACCTGCAGATCAATGGCATGATAGTCAAAATGATTGACTGTGAGAGTAGCACTCTGTGTTGCAACCGCTACGACTTAATAGAACGCTGGCATAGAACATGCAAGTGCCCATGAAAGACAGGGAACAACCAACCAACAAGCTCTGCTCCTGATACACCCCTACTTCGCTGTTGCTGGAACGCGTGCTAAATTACGAAAACAGACAAAGCTTAGTTGTATCAGATAGATCTTAATCAGGTGTCTCAGAAGTAAAAGGCAATATACTTCCAAACCGGACAAACATGTACGGCAAACAAATGCGCTGGATACCTCTCAGCCCGAGTGAATTGATCTTCATTTTGGCATGCCTTTGAAATCAAAAATCAATATTCAACCTACTATCAGCCATAAAAACGAATTTACGACATGATACTGCTTGTAGTTCAAGAGGTTCTACGTGATGGTCCACAATATCTACTTGAGATTGACATGGTCAATTCAGTAACTAATGACACAAGCCCTCCCGTACTTCATAACAACAAGATTTCTCTGATATCTAAGCGTGCGCTTCATAAGGGCGAACAGGCAGCCAACCGCTTTGCATATCCTTTGATCTATTCAACAGATCTCAGATCTGTAGAAACGATGCCCAACAGAAAATGATACCAGAAAAACATGCATAAACAAGGTCGCGGTACTTTATGAAGCAGAGAATAAGATCTTACCATCTCTTTTCGAAAAGTCTCCTCCCTGTATCCAAGAAAGCACATTGACATCAACAACACGGTCTATACGTAAGCAATATGTCTCAAATTAACTTACTCGGGCCGATATGCATAAGCATCTAACAGGATAAGGTGCAATCCATAAAAAGAAAAGACAATGCAAAAATGCAAATCAGAAAGCCATCATCTCTTGGTATTACTTGTGCCATAAATCCTGGAATGATTCGGTGAAAGATAGTGTCTTTGAAATGTAGTGCTTTCTTTGTTGTGCGGCCTATACCCGATTTTCCTGCAGGTATCAAAAACCATCAGCCACTTTGGGAAAGCATACTGGCTTCGTGAGGATAAAACGTTCATGAAGATAGATAATCAGAATCACATAGGAAAAAAACTCTTATATGTCGTTGAGGAATTGCACTCTGTTTGTGAAAAGCAGCGACTTCCCAGCTCACCACAACACCGTGACCCACATACTGTTGTAAGGCATAAAAAGGCCAGAATAACAATACACTTCACATTATAGAGTACAAAACTTCGATAAAATCTTATACCAATCCTTCCAACCAAGCGACTTATGGACCTGCCTTCTGAAATCAAATCATCATCCTCACTTGATAATAAGTCAGATAATTTTAGCGAGGTCTTTCTCGTCTCTCTTACCTGTACAGAGGGCTCGGAAGTTTTCCGCAGTCTTCGGCACATAATCTGCGTAGAGCTGTACACAGAAAAGACGTGAATCAATAAAGCTTGTTGTGAACCTCCTGGGAGTAAAGCGCAAAGAAACAAAAACAGCTAAAAACATTACGATGAAATCTTATTGCAAATAACAACAATTCCGATGACAGAAACATGTTCGACTGGCACCTTGGCAGAGATTGGGTTAGATGAAAAGACATTCACACATACCTCCATGACCAGCTTGCCTAAAGGATCATCTCCTATGGCGATGTCGAAGTAAACCTTCGGATTTGGAGCTTTTTTACCCATGGTTGACTCAATTCTGACACATCGCAAAACAGAAAATAAATTAGACATTTTCAGCGATTAATATTTTCAAGTGATCTACCGACCATACAGGCACATAGTTCAAATAAAGAAAAACAGGAAAGAAAGAAAAACCATGCATCAACCAAAAGAGATTACTTTCGAAACTGATAGCTGCCTCGTCAATAGGCCATCAAACATTCCCATTGTCTTTCGATTGACCACAACAACAATTCAATAAACCCTGCGAGGCTGACTTCGTCTACCACGATTCGACCCAGACGTCCAGTAACCTAATTCGATGCGACCGATCGAACAACATAAACAACCACTACAATCGATCGAAGCGGCATTTAGACAAGAGAAAAGTAACTATCAGAAACGACAATTCAACGCATTTCAATTCATGTCTATCCATGAAACTCTTTGCCTTCAATCAGCTCCAATCCAAAAAGAAAGAACTGATAGAGCGAAATCACTACAGACAGCTTTCACATTGGCAATGCCGCCAATGAAAAGATTCACCACAAAAATCACACGAACGCAAACAAAGCACCAGAAACTCAAAGACAGTAATGCACATAACTTTATTCAAAGATAACTAATCAAATCAACAGCTAAAAGACCTTAAACCCTCGAAACTGGTTCCCGAACATTATTCGCGGGTCATCATATTCAAACACTTACAGCGAATTGCATTTTCAATCACAATACAAAATCGCTAGCTGGACAACAAAAATTTCCGAAAAGCAAAAACATCCAAAAATACTTTCTACAAAAATTCAGAACTAATGTCGCTTACAGAAATAAACGCCATGCAGAGATGAAAACACGCATACTACATTTTGCAGCTGAAGAGAAAAGAAGAAGACTAATGCGCAATAATCATCGTAAAAAAAGTTATCGACAGAAACAATCCACAAAGATCAAGCGATACACGATCACAAAACACGAAACCCTCACTGAATTAATCAACCTTCAAACGCCTCACAGTCTTCCTCACAGCCTGTGCGCAATGAGTTTCATAGAAGAGGTGAAGGACATGAGAAGGAACAGACCAGGTACCAAAGCTCCAGCTCTTTATCTCAATCTCTCGCTCGAGCGCAGTCCGATTGCCGAAAGTTTTATACTAATGATGGGGTGAAAGGGAAGAGCGAGAGTTTAGTAATGAGGTGAGAGGTGTGTCTAAGGGAAGGGCATCGCCATAGCCATGGCGATGGTGCGAGCGGGACGGATGGCCTACGCGAACGGGAGAATGAAAATGCCACTGCGGAATTGGCTATGGAGGCAGAGCTCGCTCTCATTAGGGTTTGGGAGTTGAGGTGTTGGACGTTGGACGGAACACATGCAACTCCATTTTGGTTCATTTAGCTTTGGGCCCCCTCTTCCTACATGCCAATTTGTAAGTTATGAATGACAAATATAGTAAGGTGCTCAATAATGGTTCACTTTTCACCGCAGGAAGTTAATTTTCTTGTAGGGGGAAAATTAGTAGAAAAATAGAGCAAGTGGAATTATCAATTTCAGACTCTACTGCAATGAGTTATGAATTTTTGAAGTTGGATGTGTAGGTGCTTCTAATCTCGGTACCTTAAATTGACACTCTATGATGTTTGGGTGTTGTTGAACGGAAAAACTGGTACGTACTTCTAAGTGAAGATTACTAGAGCTCGATTATTGAACATGCTCCATTTTAAACTATTTTATACTATAGCGAGTAAGATTGAATATTCTTACCAAAAAAAATTAGTATATAATTTCGTCATGTCTCTCTATGACTTTAGAGTGATGGCATGTACCCTTGCATATGTAAATTGTGGAGCATGTGAGCCAAGGTTTTACATTTACAACAACAAACCACATCGGTTCTGAAAAGTCATATTCAACAAAATAAATTTACCATCACGTAGAAAAGGAATCTATTATATAATATAAGGCAGATTGCTTGTAGGTTTGTGACTCTATGATCTTGGAGATCATATGACGGATTGGGCCGCAATAAGGTGTCACTGGAAGCGTGCATTTTTGTATGGGTGCATGCAACAATGGGATGGCAAATTGGGCCCCCAAATCCCGAGATAGTGAGTTTCAAAGTATTTACAACTCAAAAATACTAGAATTTACAGGGTTTTTTTTTTTTTTTTTTTTTTTTTTTTTTTTTTTTAATTATTTTAGCAACGAGGGGCATGGTTACAGTATTCGTATAAGGTGGCAAGGCCGTGTGAGCTTACTAGTTTGTATTTAGGGAATTACAAAGGCTATGTCAACGTACATTGGGTAGATGTGAGGAATAGAATTAGAAATAACTTTCTTAGTCAAAACGAGTCCAAGTGCTTCACATTTGACAAATGACTTAGTAATCTAATACGTAATCAACGTCCTTGGGGTATTTTGAGCCAAGAGAGATCTTTTTAATGAGTGTCATAAATGAAATAAAATAAACTTTTTAGTTCTTAACCGCATAAACTTGTACTCCCTTTGTCTTATTGTAATTGTCCATTAGGTTCTCTCAAATCTATCTCTTAACCCCTAAAGGCCCGAGGGGTTTAAAGAAAAACTTAGATGTGTTATAAAATATGGATTCGGTAACCCGTATGAAGTAGCGCTCCAAAGATAGTATAAAGACCTTAAACCCTAAATTAGATCTATACGATTAAATTTTCTAAAATAAGTAAGATCATTTTTAAAAATAATTAAAGAGAGTAAAACTTTGACAATCAATATAAAATGTAATTTCTATTATTAGCAATTGGAAATTGCTATGATTGGCTAAAATCACATATTATATGATAAAATGGAGAGAGGCCACAAGTAACCTATGAGGAACCTTATTAGTTTCCCGAAATAGTAAGTTTTCTTACACTAAGAAAACTTTGCCATATTTGTGTTTGAAGGCTTATTCTGAACAATCTACAAATCCAAACAGAGTTCTGTAAATTGGGATGTGGTTCCCAACTTACCAAACTTCCGGAATGTCAAAAAAAAACTCTAAAAAAAATATTTTTTTATCCAGATACAGCTCCTCAAAAATCGGGATCGACCATAAAATGGTTGATAAGGCTCTTATGGGTTAAGTCAGATTTAAGAGAACCTAGTGGACAATCATAATAGGACAGAGGGAGTAATTAACTTCTTGTAGGTCATGTGGACCAAAGGTTGCGTCATGAGACCTCATAAATTGAGAGGTCGTAATGAATTAGTGCACAAAACACGTTACAAAATTTCATTATTTTCACGATGAAGTGAAAATGCTACCAATGGGTCAATTGCCGTGAAAACATTACCAACCATAGAGTTATTCATCTTCATCTCAAAAACACTCATGTACCAAAAAAGTGCAGCAATAGAACATTTTTTTAGCTAAAATAATAACCTTGCAATAGTGAAAACCACTAAAAGTTTTACAAATGAAGAAAGTCTAAAACTACAACCCTTCGTACTCAAATCCATGCCTATTCTTTTGAAACCCTTTGATAGAATCAAGCTCTCTATCTACATAGCTAGACCCTAATTGGGATCCATTCCAAAAAATAAAGTTGAAATCCAATGGTGAATGAAGAAATTATAAATCTTAGAAAAACATCCATTTTGAACTTTTTTCATTGTAGAAGTATCCTTGCAAATTCAATACCAAAAGAATCTTCCGACTACAAAGTTGTCAAATTTATCATGATCATGGATATGTAGAAAATTAATTTGTAATGACAGAAGAGGCTTGCAATGGTGAAACTTGCAGAGGCCCCATAAATTGCAAGACCTCCACGTAATACTATTAAAAAACATCACAAAATCTACCACTAGACTTACTGCAATGAAAAAAATCACCAACTAAAAAGATATTCACTTGCATCTTACTTATACCTTTCGCCCCAAAAAAATTCCATTAAAGAACATATTTGGCCTTGCAATGGTAATAACTGCATCAAAATGTTCAAAGGGAAAAAATGTCTTAAACTAGACCCCTTGCATGTCATGACTTCCTCACACTTAAGATAGATTTGAGGTTTTTACCACTATAACTAGACTCAGTTTGCAGTCCATATCAACAAAGAAAAGTGAAATCTAACGGGGCTTGAAGGAGAAACAACTATTCAAAAACTATGTTTTTATTTTAAGAGATTTGGCTTAGAAATTTAAATGCAAATCGAGTACCTAAATTTTTCAAATAGAATATCTTTTAACTACAAAGTTGTTAGATTTCATCTTGAGATTATAATTATCTAACTAATTTTACAAAAACTAAATTGAATTTTACATAATTGGCTTGCAATGGTAAAACATGCCCCATGTTTGAAAACCCAAATACAATAATTACTTTCACTAAAATGCATGTCATTGATTGATACTTTATTTTATTGAGTTGCAATTTTCACCACAAAAATTAGATCGAATTTGGGAGCTAACTCAAGTGTTTTCATCTAAAGCAAAGTCTAGATGAAGATCTTATGACTCTTCAAAAATGATGTCTTCCATTCAAAATGTTGTTTATTCGATATTCGGCCTGCTTAAGTCTTAACTATGTATCGTCATCGCCTTAAGACTTGGACAATAAAATTAATCCTCTTCGTTGCCACATATGGGTATCCTCTATTATGGAATATTAACCCCTAAACGTCCCCAATGTCGTTTTTCTACATTTTGGATGGAGGGCAGAAACTTTGAAGAGCCATAACGCCTTCATCCAAACTCCGTTTTAGATGAAATCACTTGTATTGGGTTCCAAATCAAGTCTAGTTCGTGTTGTAAATTTTGCAAGCCCATACAATAAAGTATGAATTAATGGAATGCACTTTAGTGAAGGCAGCTCTTGTTTTTGGGTTTCCAAGCATGGGGCATGTATTACCATTGCAAGCCAATTATGTGAAATTTAAAATAGTTTTACATGATTTTTTTTTCATGGTCATAATTTTAAGGTGATTCTTAACAACTTTGTAGTGAGAAGTTTTTTGATCCAAATGATTTTGCTATTGGATTTGCAATGATGTTTTGTCAACCAAAAAAAGTGAGAAAATGGATGATATTTGAGGAGCTATATCTCCTTCATCCACCGTTGGATTTCAACTTAATTTTTTGGGATGGCCTCCAATTAGAGTCTAGTCTAAGTGGTAGAAACCTTAACAAGATCGAAGATGTTTTGAAGATAAGGCATGAAATTGAATGCAAAGGGTCTAGATTTGGACTATTTTTCCTTTGTAAATTTTTTGGCAGTTTTTACCATTGCATGGCTTTTATTTGAGCCAAGAAATTTTTTTGATGAATTTTTTTTGGGTAAAGGACTTATTAAGATGAAGGTGAACATCTTTCTAGTTGGTGATTTTTTCATTGCAATAGGTATATTGGTAGCATTTCCACCTCAAAGTGAAAATGATGAAATTTTGGAGTTTGTTTTTAGTATTAATATGTTATGATCTCCGGATCTATAAGACCTCATGACTCAAATTTTGGTCCACATGATCTTTGATAAGTCTATTACAAGTTTGTACGGTTGAGATCTTATTAGCTTCTCTTCATTTTCATCTATGACGAATTTTATGGAAATGTGCTTTTCTGCTAAAAATAGGCTGGGACGTTTAGGGGTTAATACATATCGTAAACCATTTACAAAAGAAATCACCGTACCTCATAATCACATTTGATTATTGTTGTAAATACAATTATAGTTCACCTAGTATCAATATTAACCCCTAAACGCCCGAGCCTATTTTTAGCAAAAAAGCACATTTCCATAGAAATTGTCATAGATGAAGATCAAGAGAAGCTATTAAGATCTCAACCGTACAAACTTGTAAAAGACTTATCGAAGATCATGTGGACCAAAATTTGAGTCATGAGGCCTTACAGATCGGGAGATCATAACATATTAATATCAAAAACAAACTGCAAAATTTCATCATTTTCACTTTGAGGTGGAAATGCTACCAATATACCTATTGCAATGAAAAAATCACCAACTAGAAAGATGTTCACCTTCATCTTAATAAGTCCTTTACCCAACAAAAATTCATCAAAAAAATTTCTTGGCTCAAATAAAAGCCATGCAATGGTAAAAACTACCGAACATTTTACAAAGGAAAAATACTCCAAAACTAGACCCTTTGCATTCAATTTCATGCCTTATCTTCAAAACATCTTCGATCTTGTTAAGGTTTCTACCACTTAGACTAGACTCTAATTGGAGGCCATCCCAAAAAATTAAGTTGAAATCCAACGGTGGATGAAGGAGATATAGCTCCTCAAATATCATCCATTTTCTCACTTTTTTTGGTTGACAAAACATCATTGCAAATCCAATAGCAAAATCATTTGGATCAAAAAACTTCTCACTACAAAGTTGTTAAGAATCACCTTAAGATCGTGACCATGAAAAAAAAAATTCATGAAAAACTATTTTTAATTTCACATAATTGGCTTGCAATGGTAATACATGCCCCATGCTTGGAAACCCAAAAACAAGAGTTGTCTTCTCTAAAGTGCATTCCATTAATTCATACTCTATTGTATGGGCTTGAAAAGTTTACAACACAAACTAGACTTGATTTGAAACCTAATCAAAGTGATTTCATCCAAAACGGACCTTGGATGAAGAAGATATGGCTCTTCAAAATTTCTGATGTACATCCAAAATGCCGTTTTTCGACATCGTGGGTTAATGGCTCTCTGAGTGTTGGATGTAGGTTGATGTCATTGTATAGACCCTACCTAATGTGCTAAATTTAGAAACAAGCTAGAGATAAATACTCTACCCGCACGGCCATTTCGGTAGTGTGATGTTGAATAATTAATCAATTTTGTGTTTTTGAATTTGGCAAACCTATACTCGTCGCGACTACGTTTTTTTTAGTATAGTCATGACTTTTCTACTTGTAGATTAATTTTGTATTTTGGTGCCTAAAAATAGTAATTGATTTCTACTCGAATGGTACCAGAATCATGTAAAAAGTAAGACAAGCTTTATAGGTGAAGTCAAAAAGAAGAATAGCATTGGAGTTGAGCACATGGAAAAGTAAAATGCGGAACAAAATTTGTAAATAAGTAGTAGATTACTAGAATACAAGTGTGTAGATAGGTCATGAACTTTGTAAGTGAAGAGATAGAGAAGCTAAACAAAGTAAAAAAAACAATAAAAACAAATAGCTAAGTGGTTGGCAATGTATTTTTACCACGAATTTTATAATTACTTGGTACCAATCCATATAAGAGATCGAAACCTTATGCCGAATAAGTCATTTTCATATATTGTTTGAGAGCTTCTATTAGCTTGAAGAAAAGTTAATTCTTACAATCATGGCTGATCTTGAGGAGTGTCGAATTAGAAAAGAGAGATTGCAGCTCAAAAAACTTACTTTATATTTACTATCTATTTCACATGTCATAGTTACGATAATTCTACTTCACATGCTTCCTTCGGGTCCAAAATCTATGATTGATTCCTACCCAAAGGATTGTAGTTTCAGCGTATACCAAGTGCCTCTCACATACTATTTTAGCCAAAAAGCCTTGCGAGTGGCTTTTAGTCCCACAATGAACGGAACTAAGGGAGTTAAATTCTTCGAAAACACAGAGCAGTCACATTGGTCAATGGTGAAACCCTATGAACAAGAACTTTATTGTGAAGTAATAACTACCTTCTTGCATAAACAAGCAAGATTGTGTCGTGTAGATACGGAATATATTTGGTCTGAGCCTTGGAACCCCAATTCATTGTGTCTAAAATATTCCCAAACACGAACCCGACTTTATGATTTTGAGATTATGAGCTCTTATGACAATATCATCTTCCATGAAGAAGTTGAGCATGACGATGAGAGTACTTTCCAAGTTGGAGTGAAAAAGGTTGTTGACAAAACTTGGGGCCACATCAAAGCATTCGTAGATTTTTATGGTGCTCACACAAACAACCTTTTAAAAGAAATCAAGGCCAAACTCATAGCATGAAAAATGTTAGGCTTACCCCTTTGATGGACAAGATTGTACACAAAAGTCTTTCCATCTAAGCTTACTTTGTCTCAAGGCTTTATTTTATTCTTTTTTATCGAAAGTTCTATATTTTCTCGGCATGTATATATTTTGAATAAAGCTTGAGTTTGCAATTTTTAAGTTACAAAAAAATGCTCCCAATATTGTGCAAGGCAAGAACAAAAAAGTCTTTTGAGGGGTGCTGATGAAATAGGACTATTCATTTGTAACAATTTTTATTTTTGTTGATATCAAGTTTAGTTCCTACAATATCTTTGAAGATTTCTGTTTCATTTATCATGTTCTTATTAAATTTAGGAGTTTGTATTGTATTGAAGTGGAAGTTTTATGCAATGTGAATGTGAATATGTACTCATTGGAAATTCCGTTTTGGTTTCTGATATTAATCTCTTTGTTATTTGGTAAAAATGTGATCAGAATTCAAACCTTGTTTTTGTAGGTTTTTTTAAAAAGCACTTGTCTTGAGTTCAGATCTTGATTCCAATAAACAAAGTATATTTGTTAGCAAACAATTATGTGTAACAAGCATATTTCTATATGTAGATTACCCTACCCTTTTGTATAAGAATTTATGTTATTTCCACTTACAAAAAAGCACAAGCTACTTTATTGAGCATATAGTCACTCAAAAGAGCAGAAAGAATTTCATAAGGATGTAGTAGAATTATCGTACCTCATAATGAAACAAGACTTTTGCATATTGATTTACTAAAAGAGTGATTCAAAATCCAAAGCAAATGGTTTTTTGAAGGTTGAAAAAACTAATACCAAAATCAAGGTAAATGAAAAACTTTCAACCATATAAAGTTGTCAAAGATCATTCTGAGATGACACTCGTGCAAAAAAGATTCATGATGAAAGCAAATCACATTATTTTTAAATTTTTTTGAGAGCGAGGGAGTATGATATGACGACATGTATTCTGCTTACACTAGCCGTTTTAAGGTCAATTCTAATTATATTGCCCAACCACTTTGTTAGAGTGTAATAACGTCCAGTCTGGTGTGGCTCAATGAAGTTTGCTTGCAAGAAATGAATTTTATTGATTTATTGGAGTAAAACACAATGCTATCATGCTCAGTGAACCCCTTGAAATCACGGTATTATTTTGAGACAAACTTTTTCAAGCAAATCAAGATATTTTTCTCAGACGAAAGAAATACCATGAAACCAAACTTGATATGAAATTTCAACCAATTAAATCCTTCTTAACCGCCAACTTGAAATATGGCTTCTCAAGATTTGGGTTTGTCATTGAAAAAGACAAAAATTTAGGGGATGTTTGAGGGTGAACATGAAATGAGATTTATTGTAATGATTCATGATGGGTGGTGTATGGGAGTAAAAAAGAGCGGCGCTTTTGGGTGAGGATGCGAAATGGACCACGTGAAGGGCCCTTCATACACACCACGAGCCTCCGCTTCGCTCCTCACGACCAAGCTATTCTCGCCAGATTCTGCTCCGCCCTCTTCTCGCCTCGGATCCCTTCCTCAAAGCGACTCTTTCGGCATTCCACCATATTCACTTCCGTAGCTCACAATCAATCCTCCACCGCTTCCACATTCACTAACTCACTTGCTTGATCGATCACCATTCGAATCCCCTCTCTTGTCTGCAAGCAGCTCGATTGCTCCTTTCCGCACATTACCCAGCTGCTCGATTGCTGGTTTTTGGACATCACCCAGCTGCTCGATTGCTGGTTTTTGGACATTACCCAGCTGCTCGATTGGTGCCCTAACTTCTGGCGAGGATTTGAGGAGGGAATGCATTTGGAGTGAGGGATTGGCGGACGATGTGAATTGAGGGGATGGCCAAGAAGGGCAGCCAAGGGGTGGCCCTGGCAGTGGTGGCGAGCCCGCGGGATGACAGGCGAGGGAAGTTCATCACAGCGGCCGCGGGGGCAGGGGCGGGGATGCTGGCGGCGACATTCGTATGCCCTCTCGACGTGGTGAAGACGCGGCTGCAAGTGAATCGCATGGGCTACCAGAACATCAACGGCACAATGGTGCTGGGGCACCTCGGGAAGATTTTCAAGGAGGAGGGCGTGAAGGGTTTGTACTGCGGGTTTTCATCAACCATGGTAGCCCTTCTCGTCAACTGGGCGGTCTATTTCACAGTCTACGAGCAGCTCAAGACCTACCTGCAGACACAAGAGAGTCATCGCAGCAATAATGGTCCATCGCCTCGCCTCTCCGTGGGCGCCAACATGATAGCCTCGGCCGGTGCAGGCGCCACCACAATCTTGGTCACGAATCCCTTGTGGGTGGTCAAAACGCGCATTCAGACTCAAAGCTTGAGACCGGATCTGATTCCTTACAAGGGCGTGGTATCCGCGCTCCGTAGAATTTTCCGTGAGGAGGGAGCTCGCGGGCTCTACAGCGGCGTGGTGCCCGCGCTCGCCGGAATCAGTCACGTCGCCATTCAGTTTCCGTTGTTCGAGTTTTTGAAGACCCAGTTGGCTACGCGAGAGGGTACGACAGTGGAGAAGTTGCCGGTCGGGCAAGTGGCCATGGCGACCTCGGCGGCGAAAGTGATTGCGTCTACCATCACTTATCCCCATGAGGTTGTCCGCTCCAGACTGCAAGAGCAAGGTCTGGCGAAGCTGGATCAGCTCCGTTACAACGGCGTCGTTGACTGTATCAAGAAAATTTCTGTTCATGAAGGTCTCGGAGGGTTTTATCGCGGCTACGCCACTAACTTGATGCGCACCACTCCCGCCGCTGTCATCACTTTCACCAGCTTTGAATTGATTCTTAGGCAACTCAAAATTATCTTCCCTCCCAAGGGGAATTAAATTAGGGTATTCAGGTATCAGGTATTGCTTTTTCTCTCCATTGTGCTCTTCAATTTACAAGATCGCATCGTTTCTTCATTACAATTTTGTTGCTGTTGCCCTAAGTCACAGCCGAGAAACGATTCAGAGAGAGAAAGAGAGAGAATTCAGTGTTATTGTAGGGTTTTAGGGTTCAAGGTATTGGTTATGGCTTTTCATCAAAGCAGTTCAATTGCTGTCTTGATTGTGGCACGAGTTTACA
This sequence comes from Bryum argenteum, assembly GCA_037043015.1. Classification (NCBI taxonomy): domain Eukaryota; kingdom Viridiplantae; phylum Streptophyta; class Bryopsida; order Bryales; family Bryaceae; genus Bryum; species Bryum argenteum. The sequence continues at coordinate 4,221,259 of CM073324.1, forward strand.
ACTTTGTCGTCTCCCGGAGGCATCTTGTGTGTATTTTTGAGTTTGTGTCTTTCGCTCTGTTCTTCAAGGATATTCAAATGCTTTCTCTCGAAGTTTAGGGTTCAAAGGTGATGCTTTCATTCTAAGTTTAGGGTTTCAAAGATATGCTTTATCTCCAGGCTTGCGTTTAGTAGCGGCGCATAACCGAAGATTTGCAGATATTTTCTCAGACGAAGAAGCGTGTGTTGCTCATTTAGTGGTGGCGTCGTTTACAGGCTATGTATGAACCTAGTCATCGTCGCTCCATGGATGCTGAGTGCTTATTCCTTATATTGAGCTTTATTGGAATTGCCAGATTCAATATCTGCCGCCATCTTTAATCTTTGGTCATGCATGGTGTGTCCTTGAGTGAAGGAGTTGCAAGATTCAAGATTCTTCACTTGCGATCTATTTGGTGTGCCGTGAAGATCCTTCCAGCAGGTTTTGGTGATGACCTTCACAGATATGGACAACGGTTCTATCATGTATTGCAGAATTCAAGATGCTCACCTTTTATTCTCTGGAAGCGAACTGGTGTTGTTTTCAAATTCCTCCCATGTCGTGACATCAAACACTTCCAACTCCAGTAGGGCTATTGCTTCTTCAGCACTCCGAATCTACCTTAAATGCCGAAGTCCAAGGTGCTACAATGTCCTACTATTGCTTCTTCTGCACGCCGAATCCACCATGTTTGCCCAACTGATGTAGCGATCCACTTCATTTACGAACTGATACACTAAGAATGACTCACATAGTTCATCTTGCATTTCAAATCAATGTCGAAATGTACAGGCAATGCACATTGTTTTCGTTGCATCACTACCCTCTCTCCAACAGTTACACCCTTCTCCAAACCAGATGTAAAATATTAAAGACAAGAACACGTCCGAAGTTAGCACAGTACACTCATTCCTTGACTCACCTAGTTCTTCACGTCGTCATCATCGACCTGCGACAATGCAGTCTCTCCGACCACCTAGCACAGAGAAACGAAACATTGCACTGAAGAGAAGCTATAAAGTCTAAGGAATGCTAACCATTACTGTTTCCCCAGCCTAAGAGCCTCCAGTTTGAGGTTCCAATGTAGCCACGACAATGTACTTGCAGCAACCTGAATCACGTTACGAGCCGGACTTCCGAAACTTGAATATCAAGGTATGAATCTCAAAACATACCGTTTCAGGACTCGGAAGTAGAACAAGCATAAGGTAAAGAATATCTCATCTCCAATAATTGAGCTTCCTCAACATGTACTCTGCATCTTAAGTAGATGAAATTCTCCACAAGCACATCATAAATAACTAGCTTCAAGCTTGAAGGTCATCAGTGAGAAATAGTTATGGTGAGGCAGACGACTCAATGAAACAATTCATTTAATCATCAATTATACTGAACAACTGGCTTAACTGCACAAATGGCCGATGTGAAGCCTCAGTATTTACAGACAAAACAGATCCTACAATCAAATACTATAATTCAAACCTCGCTTTGAATTTAAGCGGGAAAACTGAAATTCAAATAGGAAAACTGTCGATTATCGTTTTTTGGAGCCATATTTCTTTCGTTCATAGAACAGATCGGTCTTGGCACTTCCTAAATTGATAATCTTAGGACATCCATCTCGGTCTTTCTCAAGTAGAGTGCACTCCTTGCAGTAATAAGCGTCGGAGACGCCAAGACCTCCACAAATGACGCATCGACCTTCGTAATTACATTCATCGCAAACTCGCACGAGAGTGCAGGGTCGCACAAAGGAATCACATGCCACACACTTGCCGTCGTCTTTCTCGCATACTCTGCCGATTGCGCGCGATCCCTGGTTGCATGCTTCCTGCACATAATCAAATCCGGATGATGCTTCGCCATTTCTAACCGATTACTCTTCTGATGTGCGACAACAAGATGAATTTCAAATGCAAGAGGAGGATCACCTCTGTCATATGGAGCGCTTGATCGTGTTGCTTACGCATATGCTTTCATGAAGCTCCGAACCTTGAACCCTACTGCAAGTCTGCACAATCTCATGGGTTTACTGTGCTGCATTGACAATGGAGGTGAATGAAGTTTCAAACGAACTCATCCACTTTCGTCGATGACTTTGGAGTCGCTCATGTTGAGTGGTGGACGGAGGCCACGGAAGTCATCCATGTGGGTGGGGGCAACGGAAGTCATCCATGTGGGTGGGGTAACGGAAGTCATCCATGTGGATGGGGCAACAAGTCATCCATGTGGATGGGGCAACAAGTCATCCATGTGGATGGGGCAACGAACTTCGTTGATTCTGGTGGAGGTATTGGAGGTCGTCCATGTGGGTGCAGGGAACGAAAGTCATCCATATGGATGGAAGCATTGAAGTGGGGTCGTATTTAACTAATGATTAATGTGATAAATTGAAAAGTTCAAGAGATGATTGGTTTAGAAAAGTATGAGTTCAAAATAATAAAATTAAAATGTTTCTTAAAAATGAGAAAATTCATGTATATTCAAGATTTTAATCTACACACAAGAATATGAAAAACCTTATCAATCTTCACTTTAGATGTATCTTACTCTACTATACTTGCATGGCTATTGTGGCAAAAATCAAATTAATCTTTGAAATGCCAAATTTTCATAAGATTTTCATTTATATTTACCAAAATATAGGTTTGATCAAATTTTGAAATTTGTGCATAAAGAAACGAATTAGAGTAGGTTTACATGATTCAAATTCTTAACCCCTAAAGGTCTGAGCGTGCCATGGCGACCACTAGAATACGGTGTATTTTGGTTGTATTTGGAGTGAATGCACATCTTTAATGGGTTTGAGTTCAAAGAAGAAGTTGACATTTGAATTAATGCGGTTCTAGTGAGCTATTACAATTCCAGTTTAGAGTTTCTTGTTGGTAGCAAATCCTAATTATATGACAGCGTACATACTATCCCCAAGGGACTTTTAAGGGTTAAAGAGAGCGATTGTTCAAAAACTTAAACAGTTTTTTGTCTTATATGAGATATTTGTAGATAAAGTAAAATAAAATAAAAACTTTTGTGAATACACTAAATTCAACATAAGAGGTATACAATTAGCGAATTCAGTTGGATATTATGATCTTTGAGTTGATGATATAATGATTTTACTTGTTAAATTTTGGTTGGTTGTGGTAAATAGTTCTTAACATAAACAAACTTCCATATATTGTATTGAGAGTTTACTATGTCAACAACATTACCAAAAAATGCAGATACAAACATGATATTATGAAGATTAATTATAATGATTCAGATTTGTAACCAACTATTATATTTCAATACTCATCAATATTAGAGTATTTCTATTTGAGAAGACACATCAAGATCGCATTGTATATTTATGATCTAAGATTTATTATGATACTCGTATCTTGTTATGTTATATGGATTCTATGATTAATCATGAAATTACTGATTTATATCATAATAAACTAAATCAAAACAAGTCTTGTCATGAGTTGACATATTGGATATTTTTTAAACATTATAAGGATATGTAATGATGGTATGTAGAAAATTCTATCGATAAGTAATCATGAATATAGTTATTATGGTGTATATAGTTGTTAAGATAAAACAACCCAAAGACAAAACTTGTGTATATAAACAATTTATTAAAAATAAAAATTGCTTTGAATTATTATAAATAATAATGTATTTGGGATGAAGTTATTTATTTAAATTTGAAAATCTTGAAATTTAAATAAATATTGATACACATTACACTTGTTATAAGTATGCTTCACAGATCAAAATTGAAGTCATAAAATCAACTACACTGCAATATCTGTTCAATGTTGATCGAACTGATTAAATCATAAGTCTTGCAACTTTTCTATCTTCAAGAAAGAATAATGACTACATTCACAAGATTCTATTTCTCTAAGTAGCACACATAGTTGCATGCTTAGTATAATAAATCATCAAAACTGAAAAGCTCAAGTACATCTTTATCATATGGTATGGCACCGTAAGAAATATATCTTAGTGCACTAGTCTACTTATCATAAATATTTTCATAGTGATTCAATCTACCGAGTGTTTATTTGTCTAATTTTCTATACCTTGTTTGATAATTGTGCCAAAGGTCTTATATTTTAGAAATTTTTATGATCATAATCAATTACGACATTGCTTACATTATACACTTATACTTACCATCGCCACCTATTTACAACATGTTTTCCAAGTTATATTTTATATTTATGTTTCCCAATGTACCAGCCTTGTGAGGCTTATGTCACCTTTAAATTTTCCAGTGTATGAATGTAACAACACTTATGTTACATGCTTGGCTATTTCTAGTGTACTAACAACTTCAAAAGACTTATATCTCATGTTATTTCCTAGTGTACCAATTTGACTTCAACGCCTTGTCTCATCTACTCGCGTGTCAACATGACAATACTTATGTCTCATATTATTTCCTTGTTTACTAATTTGACTTTAACATCTCGTTTCATTCACTCATGTCTTTACAGCGTGCCAACCTCACAACTCTTATTTCATCCACTCATGAATATCTTTAAAGCATGCCAACTTGACAATCCTAATCTTATCCACTCATGTCTTTACAACGTGCCAACTCGACATCCCTCGTGTCATCCGCTCGAGTCGCTTTAAGTCCTAACGTACTAATCGGTCTTCAACGTCTCATCCACTGGGCTTCAACGTCTCATCCACTGGGCTTCAACGTCTTCTCCACTCGAGTCGGGCTTCAACGTCTCATCCACTCCAGTCAGCCTTCAACGTCTCATCCACTCGAGTCGGACTTCAACATTTCATCCACTTGAGTTGCTTTAACTTCTAGCGTACTAATCGGGCTTCAACGTCTCATCCAATGTCCTTCAACGTCTCATCCACTCGAGTCGCTTTTACTGCTAACAAATTGCTAATGGCCTTCAACGTCTCGTCTACTAGGCTCCAACGTCTCGTCCACTGGGCTTCAACGTCTCGTCTACTTGCGTCCCTTTTACAATCAACACTTATGACCATTAATAGTATTAGTTTGCAACATATTAGACTGACTTATCAGCTCTTTATTCACTCTGGTCGCTATTACAAGCGACATACATAACTAGCTATTTCTTACCATACTAGGCTTGTAGACAACAATTATATATCTTAATACTTCCTAATATACTAGATTGGCTTGCCGACTTCTTATTCACTTAGGTTACTTTTACATGGAATTCATATGTCCCTAAATTTTATTCAACGTACTAAATTTGCTTATCAACATCTTATCCACTCGCTTCTACTGGTTTTATTGTGTGTGCAAATAACTTGCAATAAATATAATTAAGGAAAGAACTAATCTCTTTTGACACAAATAGAAGATATATGAAATTAGCCTTCAATATTCAGAAAGTATATAAGATTTACAATAGATATTGATTATGTGTTAAACCCAATTATGTCCACTATCTTTGGAATATTTGAAACAAACTCAATAAAAAAAAAAAAGCATAAAATGGAGATAGATAGGTTATTGTACCCCATACACAACAATTTAAAATGCCACCTATTATACAAAGTTCATGTGAATAACAATTTCTTTCATAAATATCATTATTATTTTATTTTTCCCCTTAAATTTTTGTAATTTGGAGATTGCACGTAGAGTGTATACCTTGTGGCAATCTTGCATCACGTGGTGAGGCACATGCAGCATCAAGTATTTGTAACGAGTCAAACAAGAGAATTCATGGTTGACTCTTAGGAGCTTCATGCTAGCTCCTCCTCTTATCTACCACCCTCTACTAATTTACAATCATTTGGGACCACAAGTAAAATGTAAAAAAATAAAGTTAGCATTAGTATAGTATGTACTGTACACTAATTTTCTTATTTCTTTAAAAGTGTACTTGATCTATTTACTACACATACTCATGAGTTTTTGATTTTTCCGTCAACTGTGGAAGGGAAGCAATGTTTTTGTAAACGGGAACACACACTAATTAGAGCAATGACACTAATTAGGATTGTATTTAATTCTGAAGTTACCGATTCAAAGACGTCCCAGTCTCGAGGGAGTTACTGTTCCGGAAACCCAAGCACGTCCCGTCCGCATCATTAACGACGCGGCCACGGGGACTGCTACCCAGGCAGAACACGGCGGCGGGTCCGGGTATGAGGAGGGTAGCGGCGCCCGTGGGCGCTCGGCGACGACTTTCCAGGGCCTGGGAAGCCCATGATTGGGTGAGCATCGATCTCAAGTCAAACCGGCAAAAGCTTCGAAAAAGGTCTCTCACCACCCATAAGAATTCCAACAAACCAAATAAATTGGAATCATGAATCCAAATTCAAAATGGGCTGGGCTAACAAAGCTAAACCCTCAGCAGGAAGACGCGGCGACGATTTCGAGGTAAGAAAGCGGAAAAAAATTTCACGCTGCTGCTGCTGCTACTGATGCTGATGTTCGGACCCGCCCGGTCGAATCATTCAAGGCAAGCTAGGTGGCAGAATCGGATGTCGGAAACCAGGGGCATCAATGCAAACTAGTAGCTCCACAATGCGAGCGATTAATGGAACGGCAGCGCCACGCCATCCAGTCAGCCGTTGAATGCCTGCCTTTGCCTTGCCTTGCCAGGCCTCCCTCCCTCGTTCGAGAGAAAGAAAAAGAAAAATGACCGGGATCATGGGCTCGCCTTTGATTTGATTTTAATCATTTGGGGAGGCAGAGAGCCATCTGTGATCGTATGATGGGCGAAAAAAAGACCGTAGACGGATTGGGGGACCTCTCAGTCAGCAACTCCCACTCCCAGGCAGAACTAGTACTACTACTTACACGAGTTGAGAGTGCCAGTCACTGGGTTGGGTTGGGCTAAGATTATATTCGTAGGATTATACATTACCACTGTGGAGGTGGTTTTTTCCTTCCACAATGGACAACCTCAGCGAACAATACTCCCGTGGGATGCTAAAAGGCAGCACTATCACCACGCCGCGTTTGTTTGTATCGTCTCGTTGCCTCCCCTCCAGGCGCTCTAATGGATTGAAGGCGATCTCGTGCTAGGTCAGGTACGCCGCTCGCTCTCTCTCTTTCTCTCTTCCTCCGAATTGCAAGCTCCAGGGTTTGGTGCTCTCTCCTCGTTTGTTGGGTTGTGGGTTTTCCGCGAGGGTTGTTGTTGTTGTTGTGGTGGTGCGTTTTTAAGCGAAAAATTTAGGGTTGATTGGGATTGCAAGCGCTTGCCGCTACCACGGATTGCTCTCTGCTTGTCTGTTTTTCGCACTCGAATTTCAAGTGGGGGTGTCCTCACTCCTTGCCCGTGTCTTTCGTGTGTGGGTTTGCGGGTTGATGGTCGTGGCAGAGAACAAATTTAGGGTTGGGAAGAATTGTATCTTCATGTGTGTGCGATGTCATGCATTGTAATGTCGCGACAGTGTGGAAGTTGAAGAAGCTCGTGGGAAGCATATGGAAAAAAAAGTAAAAATTGAGTCATTACCATTTGCGAGTAGGAGCTTAAAAATCGTGTATATCTTGCTGATTAGACATTGTTCAGTAAGTGGGTGTTTAAGTAAATGTGAGTATCGGTACTGTGCTTGCTGATTCTATTTTTACTTTAATTAAATTTCTGCAGATAATGTGTACTCGTTCGAAAAATGTTGGAAGCGGATGAGCATTAGGGTTAGCGATCGTATATATCCTAGCGATCGTATATATTCTATGCAGTCTTTCCGCGAGTAAGTTATTGTTGTCGCTCTTTGCAGGCGCTGCTTTAGGAGAAGTGCAACAATGGAGTCGAGGCGTCTCTCTCCTGAGGACAACAATTTCAAGAGGAGAATGAAGACGCCCGTGCAGCTAGAAGCTCTGGAGAGGGTGTACGCAGGTCTGTGTTGTTCGCTTTTCGTTGCATGTTATGGGAATTTTTTAATTTTGCTTTGTTTTGAAGGGGGCTAATGTGGTAGTGTTGTGTAGCAGGGGATCGGTACCCATCGGAGGCAGTCCGAAATCAGCTATCTGCGGATTTGAGTTTGTCCGACAAGCAGCTGCAGATGTGGTTCTGCCACCGACGATTGAAAGATAGGAAAGAGAAAGACGAAGACAGTCCGAATGCTGCTGTTGTAAATGTTAACGTGGCTGCTAACAACGTATCTCGCAAAAAGCCTCGAACTGAAAAGCAGCCCTACGCTGTGCTTGCAACCGAGCCTACCGACACCGCCATGGTCTCTGGTGATCAGTTTACGGAGGAGTACGTGTATGAGAATACCGAGAGGTTCACTCCAGAGGTGAGCGTGGTTGCTTTTGCTCTGATGATGGAGGAATGTCTGGAACTCTTTTAATGTTGGTTTATTGTGTGCCAGGATTCGAAGCCACGGTCCAGGAAATCGGGTCCACGGGAGGCCACAACGTTCCCAGGAAAACGAAGAAATCAAGCCCTTGCTTCGAAAGTTGCTAAGGCCGAAGCGGCTGCTATAGCTGCTGTAGAAGCTCAGTTGGGGGAGCCTCTCCGAGAGGATGGTCCTCCTCTTGGAGTCGAGTTCGATCCACTTCCTCCTGGTGCCTTCACTTCAATGCGTAAGTTTCAAAGCTAGAGAATAAGCTCACCTGTTGATTTTAGAGCTTGTGACTTAGCCTTCTGTGTGATTGTTTTTTTTGCAGCTGCAGTGATGGAGGATATTCCGCCGATGGAGCCTCCACCACCGGCTATGGAGCCAGAGCACTTCCCAACGGAGAGACTGTATGAGATACCAGACTTGCAAAACAACAGGACTCCTGTGCCGGTATTACTTTCTTGTCACTTTTGATGCGTTTTGTGAGTAACTGCATTGATTCTCGGTTTTGACGGGCTTAAAATTACTGCATGCAGTCTGCTCCCCTGAGCTTGCCTTCTATACACAACCCGGGAGGATCATCCAAGCGGAAATCTATGGGACCCCCATCTATTCCATCCCATCAACCTCATACTTTTCACATTGAACCTCGCCCTCCTGTGAGAGAGTACCAGTTCCTTCCCGAACAGCCAGAGCTTCAACGCCTGGAAGAAATTCAGTATTTCGAGAGACCAACTCCATTGAATCTCTTTCCAACCCCCGATAGAACCATGGAATTGCTGCGGGTTTGTATCTGTGCCTTTGCTCCTGGGAGATCGCTTTTTGGCTCAGGCTTGTGTCATTCATGTCCTGCTAGTTTAATTCCTGACTCCTGTACCCTGTAGTTTGAACAGGCGGAGGAGGCCAAGATACAAAAAGATTACGATCTGCAGGAGAAACGAATTCGTAAGGAGTGGGAAAAGCAGGAGCTTCAGAAGAGAAAGGTAATTGCTCTTCCATTTTTGCCTCTGGGGCTGTAGTGGTCACTTTGCTTGGCTGACCAGTTACTTTGATGTAAAATCAAATGTGCAGCGAGAAGAACAAATACGAAAAGAACAAGACAGACTTGAGCTGCAAAGGAAGAAAGAAGAAGAGAGACTTCGTCGGAAGGAGCAGGAGCGCATCGAACGGGAGCAGAAGAAAGAAGCTGAACGCGTAGAGAAGGAAAGCAAGAGGGTACGTAGGATCTACTGTTTACATAATATCAAAAAGAGTTAATTTCCTCACGTCCTTGGTGTTTCCAATATAGAGTAACTAAGAATGTGATTTTTTTTTGTTTCAGATTGAAAAGCAGCGTCGTCGAGAAGAAGCTCGCAAAGAGAAACAGGCAGCTAAAATGAAAGCTGCGAACGAGAGGGCTCTTGCGAAGAGGCTTGCCAAAGAGATGACAGATCTTATGGACGATGAAGAGTTGGAGCGTATGGAAGCAGCTGCAGCTGCATCTTCCTTAAACCTTGCTTTATTTGCGCCCTTCGGCAAGAATGGGATGGACGCTTCTCAAGGTGAAAGAACCCGCATTCACCCAACTCCCGTTTGAGGCCTAGACCATTACATTGATGATCGTAGACTAGCAAAAGCATTATTGACGCGGTTGTCTTGGTGATCCTTGTTCGCAGTTGAGCTCAAGGCCTTTCCACCTCCCAACGTGCGGATGAAGCGTGTTGTGTCGATTCAGCCTTGGTCAAGCTCTGACCTCAATGTTGGAAACCTGCTTCTGGTACTACAGCAATTCTGGACCCATTTTTGGTTTCCATAGTTACTGCAACTTCACATGTTCTAGAATCTCAATTGTGGTTCTTGGAGTGCAGGTGTGGAGATTTTTGACAACGTTTGCAGACGTCGTTGGGCTCTGGCCATTCACATTGGATGAGCTCGTACAAGCATTTCATGACTATGTACGTTCCCGTTATGAACCTCAGTCATTTCATTTTTGTGCCAGTGGAGGTCGTTCTGAAGCACAATGTTGCGTTTGTAATTTATTTTCGTTCTAAGAAGCTATGTGCGTGGATGTTTATCGATTTGTCGCTAATGTAAAACTCACACTCCAGGATTCTAGGCTCCTTGGGGAGATACACGTTTCGCTTTTAAAAACGTTGGTGAGAGATATTGAGGAGGCAGCGCAAGCCGTGTCGGGTGGTATGGTTGGTCAGCGAGATGCGATTGCTATGGCGGCGGGTGGCCACCCTCAACTTGTCGAAGCTGTAAGCTCATGCCTCATTGATCTGGTCATGTATCATTCTAGAGTTCAGGTTGGCATGTTTCTATCGTGGGAGTTAACGATGTCACTAACTCGGATGATATCTGTGTTCAGGCGTTTGCATGGGGCTTCGACATTAGGGAATGGGGAAAGCATGTGAATCCTCTCACTTGGCCAGAAATTTTGCGGCAGTTCGCTTTGGCAGCCGGTTTTGGACCTAAGTGGAAGACACGGAAGATTACAACACAGGATAAATCGAAAGAGTCACCAACTGAGGTAGACTCTTCGCAAGAATGCTTTCTATTCGGATCGGTATTTAAGGATCCCTTCATTAAGAGAATGAACTAATGAACACCGAGCTTTCTGTATTCACCTAGATTTTTGAACATGCTTTTCTGCAGGGAGAAGATGGAGAAGATATTGTGGCTAATCTTCGATCTGGCGCAGCAGCCGCGAGTGCTGTTGCCTCCATGCAAGGCAGAGGGTTGGGTCATTTACGCCGCTCTCAATTCAGGCTGACCCCTGGCACCGTGAAGTATGCTGCCTTTCATGTGCTCTCTCTTGCAGGAGAGAAAGGGTTAAACATTGTTCAAGTCGCAGATCGAATTCAGGTAGCAACATGGTACCTTTCAAAAGTGATTCAGGTTATTGCGATGGGATGTTTTTGTTTCAGGGAATTGGTTCTTGACGTTTTCTTGATTGGTGCGTTCAGGGATCTGGGTTGCGCGATCTATCTTCGAGTCGGACTCCAGAGGCATCCATTGCTGCTGCTCTCTCACGAGACACTACCCTCTTTGAGCGGACCGCACCCTCGACTTATTGTGTGCGGGCACAATTTCGTAAGGATGGCGAAGATGCAGATGAGGTTCTCACTGCTGCGAGAGATAGAATTCGACTCTTCCAGAACGGGCTGGTGGATGGAGAAGAAGCTGATAAGGATGGCGATGAAGCAGACCGAGAGGAATACGAGTCTGATGGGCAGGATGTTGATGATGTTGAGGTAAGTTTATATTGCTCTTTAGCACCTGGGTCAACATGTCTTTTTCTTTCGCTGGTATAGTTAAGGCTAGTGCCTTTTTGCTGAATTTTTGCATGGTGGTTTCATTAGGAGATGGAGGAAGATTTGGAAGATGTCGTTTCAGATCCAACTGAGAAGAAGGCTGTTGCGAAGGTTGAATCCGATTCGAAAGAGACCAAGGATGTGGTGGTATCACAACCGAAGCCGCCTCCAGGCTCTGGAATGAGTAAGGGAGCTGAGACTAGAGCATCGAAATCCAACGCGATCAGTGCTCCTGCAGTTAAGGAGGAAGAAGACGATGAGGATGATGAAGATGACGAAGATGAGGAAGAAGAGGAACACGCCTTGGTGAAGGCGGACGGTCTGCAGGAGGATCTTACGAGTGGGATTAAACTTGAAGAAGAGACTGAAATTGACGAGAGCCAGGTACGAAAGGACTGTCTTGAGCTATCTTAACCCCATTGTGCTTACAATTAAAAATAGAGCATGCACTTCAAACCTCAAGATATAGTGGTAGGAAGTCTCCAACATTTCATATATATATATATTGAATATAAAAGTGGGGGTCCCATGTCTTCAGTAGTTCGAAGTGCAGTATTACCTAGGACTGGTAAAAACTATATCTATAGCAGTAATAAATCATGTCTTACATTTGATATTTATTCACTCTAAGCTTCTTAGTGGCCTCTCTGATTGTAGCTGAGTAGTGCGTAGTTTCCTACTTCATGATACAATACTCGGTCACTGTTTTTTTATATGACGCCATGACCAACTAATCGGTGCACAAACCACAAATTGTTCTGAATATCATCAATGTATAATTTGTGTCTGGTGTTTTTTCGTATTGCAGGTGGGAGAACCATGGGTGCAAGGTCTTGTGGAAGGGGAATATGCAGATCTTAGCGTGGAAGAGCGGCTGAACGCTTTGGTGTCACTAGTTACAGTCGTCAACGAAGGCAATGCCATTCGTATTGCACTAGAGGTTTGTTTCCAACGTGTCGAGAGTATGCAATTTCTATGACCATTATGCAAATTCTATGACCTAACCCCTCGTAATCATCATTTCCAGGAGCGGCTGGAAGCAGCAACGGCGCTGAAGAGACAAATGTGGGCAGAGATGCAGTTGGAGAAACGGCGACACAAAGAGGAGCTCTTATCCAGATCTCAGTTTTCTCTGAAAGCGGATGGTGAAAGTCCCGATCCAGAGAACATGGCATCAGGAGCTTTGGCACTTTATGATCAAGGGCCGTTGGACATGAATGTGCCGAACACTGATGGGGACGCTTTTATTGGAAATGGCAAAGCTTTTGCTGGGCTGTCGAATGGCATTGTTGCTCATGAAGCTGGCCCCTCTATCGCTCCAGGCAATCATTTGTTGGAGAAATCTCGTGCTCAGGCCAAGGCCGACATTGGCCTTCGAGCTGAAGAGCTTTATGTCTTCCGATCACAACCTCTCGGCTCTGACAGACGACACAATCGTTACTGGCAGTTTGTTACTGGCATTGGAGGCCAGGATCCTGGCTGTGGACGTCTCTTCTTTGAATCTAACTCTGATGGCTATTGGGGAGTCATCGATACAGAAGAGGTAAAACTCGATCCTCTGATAATCCATTTACAAATCTGCTTGAAGTCTAATCACCATCTTGTCATGTTGCTGATTATTTATGTGTTGAGCAGGCTTTGGACGCACTGTTAGCGTCCCTGGATCCGCGAGGTGCTAGAGAGGCTGCGCTAACTGCCATTCTCAATAGATTAGAAGGCACTTTACGGCAAGGTATGAGATTGAGGCCATCGGGCATGGTGCAATCGTCACTAGTGAAGGAGTCACCCGATAAACGTTCTGCTTTGAAAGGTACTGATTATGGCCAGTTTTTTTGATCGCACTAGCACTATTTGTATGTGAATTAGCGAGCTTGCGTGCTTACAATTGAGCCGATTTTGTGGCTTGAAGGAATGGAAGAAAGTCCAGCGAGTAGCATTTCAGGCTCAGATAGTGATACGCCAGAAGTTGTGGGTGCGATTTCGGTGGAGCTTGGAAGAACCTCCAGGGAGCAAAAGCAAGCGCTGGATCGCTACAGGGCGACAGAGAAATGGATCTGGTCAGAGTGTGCGACGGGTGGCTCGGTGCCGAAAGCCACCAGGGCGGGTCAACGAAGAGAGGCTCGTGTCCTACTTGTTTGTGACTTATGTCATGACTTGTATACCAACAAGGATAAGCATTGCCAGTATTGTCATGCGACATTCGACAAGTCCTCTTCTCCGAGGAGCTTCTCGGAGCACACGAAGGATTGCGATGAGAAGAAACGCAGAGGTGATCCGAGTTGGAAGTTGCAGGGACCCGTTGTTTCTATGCCCTCCCGCCTCCAGTTTCTGAAGATTGAGATCATTAAGATCGAGGTACGTTTCACTCTGTAAGATCTTTAATTTTTCACGATTTTGACCCCTTCAACTAATCTCGTTTCGTGATTGCAGAGTGCTATCCCTGCGAAAGCGCTCAAGAAAGAATGGACTGATCAGCAACGCAAAACATGGGCTGCTTCTCTGAAATCCGCAACTGAGCCTAACCAGGTTTTACAGGTACATATTTGAACCTTAATCTGTATGTGGTTATCTTCTGTTAGTATCGGAATGAGCTTATCCTCGGATTTGTTGGTGGAGCAGGCCCTTACAACTTTAGAAAGTATGATCGAGCGCGACTGGTTGTCCTCGACATACGAAACAACTGAAGAGATTGCGAATGCAGCTGCTGGATCCGGCCACTTCGGAAGCCAGGGCGCACTTTTACCTTTCTGGGTACCTCCAACGACTGCGGCTGTAGCCCTCCGTATCCGCCTCCTGGATAACGCCACAGCTTACAGCCAGGAAGCGAAGGAAGAGCGTGAGAAACAGGAAATCGAGGACGAGATCAACCAGAAAAACGTACACTCATTCTCCTCTCATCAATTTTAGAACACTAACTTCTCAGTAGCATACTTAACCCCTAAAGAAGCAACACTCGAATTGTCCAATTTGTGAAAAGTGAGGCCAAGTTTCATATTATAAGAGTGTGTTGCTCTTTGTGAGTTCACAAACGAATGAAGGCAGGAGTGGGTTCTCAACTGATGTGGTGGTTTGGTGCAGTCAAAGATGTCAGCGTTCAGATTCACACCCGAGGGATTATTACCTGGAGACCCAGACGATGATCAACAACCAGCGGAGATGGTGGAGACAGCGCCAAGCACAAGCGGCAAGGGAAGGAGTCGAGTTCGATCAAGTGGAGGAGGGAAGGCACGGGGCGGGAAGGTGAGTGGTCAAGCTGCAGCAGGACCACAAACAGGGCAACGTCGAAGCAACAAAAGCACTCCTGCAACGACCACAGCCGGGGGATCATCGAAGTCGAGAGTAAGATCATCGAGTAGCAAGAAAGCAGCAAGTGGATTGAAACGAAAGCTGCAGTTCCGAGAGGGAGCAGACGAAGCTTCTGCTGCTGCACCACAAGTCTGGGGTGGTGCTGCAAAAGGACGAAGTGCACGCGCCGTGGGCAGAAAACCAGCGCCTGCCCGTCGACCCAAGACAGCAGCAGCCGGCTCACGACCTCGCGTTCGTAGTAAGACCACCACCACCACCACATCACGAGCTCAGAAGCAGCGAAACACGAACGAGCTTATGGTCCCATCCAAAAAAACGGTGGCTAAAGCAGCAGTAGAAGAGGAAGAAGACGACGAAGAAGAAGAGGAGATGGAGGAAGAGAGCAACGGAGGTGACGACTCTCATGCTGGTTACTACGAAGATGGTGATCAGTATGACAACAATGGCTCTGATCTCGGTGAGCGTGAGGAGGATGAAGAAGGTGAGGAGGCCGATGCCGATGCCGATGCTGACGCTGACGCTGATGAGGAGGAGCTTGAGGATGATGAAGGTCCGGAGGAAGATGGAGCATTTGGAGAAGACCGAGTGTATGCTGACGATTACGAAGAAGGTGGTGAGGAAACAGAAGATGAAGACGATCTAGAGAAGGAGAGACAACATTCTTACAGTGACGAAGACTAAGCTTTGGGTGTAGCTTTGTTCGTCAACGAATCTGACTGACTGACTGACTCCTCCCTCAGCCTGCTCTTGTATTCCCATGTGTGATAAGCATCGAAAGCTGGCATCACATTCTCGGTCTGTGTATAGATTATTGAGCACCTTGCTCTCAGTGTGGATGATGTTTCGAAGTGCTCATTCGGCTTTTGATGCAGGAATATAATAAGCTATGGCGAGGCTCTTGAGAGTGGCACTCTTCTCTCTTCTCTTCTCTTAGACCAGTGTAGGATAGCAGGTGACTTTTTTCTTTATCAAGAGTCCCAATTTTGTGTGCTTCTTCGGAGGGTGGCTGGTTCGTGTAAGTATCGTAGGTGAAGGTACCTCTATCCCCGAGAAAATTTTCTGTCTTCGAAGTAGATCCGTTTAGTGATCATCTTCCAAATTCAAGGCTTATCTTCTGTAATTATGCATGAACTAATCAAAACATTTTCTCAAAAGTTTGTCTACTGACTTTCTTGAAGAGTCTATGATGTGTGTAGATGTTTCTCTTTTTTTTTTTTTCTTTTTCTTCATGTTGTGGTGGTCGCTCCTTAGAAGTGAAGAAAGATTCAATCAAGTTTGTTGTTTATCACCTCCCTCTACCAATACGTTGTATATGTAGTGCTTGTTTTTCACTTCACCATTTGGATGTACAGTGACTGTCAAAACTGATCAAACATTGGATAATTACAAGTTTAGTTGTCATTAAGTTCAATTTGGCAAGTGGCATGCTCTAGTTTGAAGGCTAATTGCCTTTCACTTCAAGAGATACTTAAAAACATAATTGTAGACATGGCAATCCATTTGTGTGGACAGATGGATGGCAAGTAATCACCTCTCTTTTAATCACTTTTGACAATACATGAAATGCAAAAACTCGTGAGGTGATGTGCATAGATTTGTGAGAGATCTTCCACTAGCACTTATAGAATTTAGAACTCTTTAGTCTTTGATAGTTGTGTACACAATTATCGCTATTGTATAGGCCTTCTTCTTTAGTGTTTCAAGATGCCCAAAGCATTCTCTTGACACACTCAAGGTAACGCAGTTTCAATGCTCCAAAGAGGATATTGGCACAGGGAGATGGCAAATACTTTGCATGTGAGTGTGGGAAGTGTTCAGATACTTTGCATGTGAGTGTGGGAAGTGTTCACAACCTTTGTCAGGTACATGTTTCAGATGTAAACCGCTTACATGGAGGTAGACCTCGAAAGTTGAATAGAGCACACAAATGAAGCTATGTGTTAGAAATGGTGAGGGGAAGAGTGGGTACTTGTGCAAGGTCTTTGCACAAGAATTGGATGTGGAAGTGCATTTTGATAGAGCTTTTTGATTAGGATGTAGAAGTGAATTAGGATACAATCAAATGTGCATTACATAAAGCTGGTTTCGGTTTGCAAACAAAGGTAAAAAAACCACATCTTTCTCTCAAAAACGTAAAGGCACGTTTAGAGTTTGCTAGTGTTCATGAACATTAAACCATAGAGGATTGGAGTCGAGTGATTTTCTTAGACAAGTGTAAAATCAACGGCTTCAACTCAATTAGAAGGGTTTGGTGTTGGACACGAGAGGCGATGCCGCTTTCGGAACAAACACTGAGTCAAATAGTGAAACATGAGGTGGGGGGATTATGGTTTGGGGGTGTATATGCATGCATGGACGTGGATTGATATGCAAAGTAAAAGGGCGCATTAATCGGATCCGTTATCACGACATTCAAGAGGAAAATGTCGAGAGGGTAATTTCTAAGTTCACCTTAGATTGTTCTCATGTTATTTGCCAACAAGACAATGCTCCCATTTACACAACAAAAATGCTTCAAGAGTGGTTCTCACGGCAACCTTCTGCTCTCCTACCTTGGCATGCTCAATCGCCTCATTTGTATCCTATTAAAAACCTTTGGTCAATTCTCAAACGGAGACTCAATCAATATGAGAGGCCTCCAATGGATTATTAGAATTATGGGATTGTGTGGTAGAAGTTGTCCACTCAATTACACTAAATGACTGTAGGAGGCTTGTAGTAAGTATGCTACATAGAATTGCAGCTCAAAAAGCAGCAAAAGGGAGGTGAACGAAGTATTGAGAAGGCTTGTAGTAAGTATGCCACATAGAATTGCAGCTCAAAAAGCAGCAAAAGGGAGGTGAACGAAGTATTGAGAGATCATCTTTCATTGGTTAACAAAATTGATCAATTGCATGGGTGGACTTTCAATCTTTCTCAATCTCTTTAGAGCTCTAATATTGAAGGTGTTTTTCCTCTAATTTATATTAAATATTACACAATATGTTAAATATTATATATAAAATTTGTTTTTCGAAACCTAAATTCAGTTCTACTCAAAATTTGTTTACGAGGTTGCGATTTCAAAAATTAATACAATGTTCGATATCAAAGTGGTTTGAATATCAGTTGACGAGTAACACGTGGGTTCTTTCATATGCCAAATAAGGCTGAAGCACAGAATTTGGCCTAAGCTCCTTTTATCAACATGTAGAATTGTCTATATTTGCAAACTATGGAATGAATGATGATATTTATTTCAAGGATTCATATAAAGGATCTATGAATTTACATGTGTTTAACTATTGGAGAATCGTCCCCTCTATAGGGAGCGAGTACACCGCACGAGGAAGGACAAGTACAAAGGCACACTATAACTAGTTGACATTAGAATCTCTTAATTCGGAGCGATTAATAGCAAAAAAATGACAAGATCAAAAAACAAGAGTAATCAATGGTGAAAGGAGTGGTTGAGGAGGTCTCATCGAGCAAGCAAATCATGAACAGATGATGAACAGAGTGGATGACAATGCAAGGCCTAAGCATTTCCGATATAAAAGTAAACTCCATCAGCTCTCGTGCAGGCCACTCAGTGAACGGGTTCTCCTAGACAGACCGTAATTGGTATCCACACGTTGATCTTTCAACCACGCGCATTCAAAACGAGCTCGCAGCCATCCACTCATCCTCAATCGTCCACACTTTTCATCCGCTCTATGCGTCTACTCACCTCATCCACATCTGCAATTGCCACTTTTTGTGCCGGTGGTGTTACAGACCCACGGTTACACTAAGTGAAGACAAGTGTGCTGAGCGTGCAACCTTCACTCGCGTCGTCCACAGACACTTTTGCACTAGTGTTTAAACTAAGCCAATATGATAAATCTATCTATATTGTTGATTACACTCACTCATATTCTTTTCCTTACTTCAATATTTATAATTTACAAACATTCTACATTTGTTTTCCATATATCAACGAATCAAAATTTATCATTCAACATGCTAAAACTCTTTATTGTTCATATATAGATGCCTCTACAAACGGTTGTATTGTAGCATGCACGGGTGTGGTATCCAAAAATATCACTCAATATTCTCACCCACTTGTAGTTTGACTATTGTACACTTGTACTTTTCTTTTATTGAATACAAATACTATAGTATTAAAAATAGTATGACCAGGAAATACTCTTGTACAGTACCACAGTGGCAATCAAATGAAACCAACTTTCAAGTTACTCCTTGTCTGCACTTTTATTTTTTCCCCATAAAATAAAATACTATACTTTGAAGCCAAAAAAGGTGGCAAAATTGAATTTTGAATTTCAAGTATGCAGCACAAGGGTTTGACTAAAAGCCTAGCGTGGGCCAAATAACTTTTTGAGGAGGATAAAATATAAATATTTCAATCTCATTTGATTAACCCCTAAATACCAAGGGTTTCCTCAACCTCCAAAACCAAAAAGTGTCATTTCTCACCTCCGTTGGGACATGGGAAAATGGAGATTTTTTTAAATTTTTTTTTTTAAATTTTTCATTTTCATTTTCTTTTTTCTTTTTTCTTTTCTGGTTTTAGACTTTGAACCGTAAGATCTTGTACCTAACCTGTATACTAAGGACTAGTCAAAATTTCAAAGGTTGGATGTTTGTCATTTGTGAGATCATAATGATCAACACTTTATTTTGTTGTTGCCCGAGGGGCATTGTCTAAATGGTGCCAAGGGCAACTTGAAGATTGTTACTCCAATCATTTTTTTCCATGTAGGTAATGAAGTTGGGTACGCTCACGAAACATTTTAAAGTCATTCCACGTTTTTGACCTTCATGTAAATCATTTTATGAAAGATGGTCTAAAAACAACAATGTAATCAAACAAGCACCACATATGATATATTTAGTTTAGGAAAATTTGGACAGTGAGTATGTGAATTTTGAGGGGGAAAAAACAACAAAAAAAAAAAAAAAAAAAAAAAAAAAAAGAAAGAAAAAAGAAAAAAGAAAAAAAAAAAATCTTGGAAACAAATCAATATCTCAAATTTTGGCAAATTTTGAAAGAAAAAATTGTAAAAATTATTAGAAATTGTGAAGATTGTTTTTGAAAGTCTGGGAGGTTGCCCTTGTAAAATTGGTAAACTTTTTAACTTTGGTCACTTTTGAATTTGAATATTAATTTGGTAATGAACATATTTCCAAAAAAAGAATACTTCTACAAAGCTAAAAATAAACTGCCCATTTAAGACTTGAAACCTAAAATTTCTAGATGAAGGTTAAAATTGAAATTTGGCTTCGCAAAATAAACCACATACGCATTACAATATGGAGAGCACCCACTAAATATCTAAGGCAAAATATCAGTTTTAACCCCTTCAAATGAGTTGCCCGAAATCTCAAAAACCCAAATTGGTTTTTTCTCGGATTTTAATGATTGGTTCACATTATAAATAACAATAATATTTATTTTAACTTTTTTGTTACAAGTGCTATTTCATGAATTACAGCACATAATTTTCTTGAGAATGGTACCACATTATTTGTAAATAAAACACTTGAACCTATTGGTGGGACCCGCATTCCCATAGGGATTTTGTGATTTGGTAATTGCCATCACTTCATCACTCTTCGAGGGTTGTACTTTTTATTCTCCTTGGTGCATTGAGAACCATAAAGAATATTTTGAATTGGGTTGATGAAAAATCCGTTATTTCGCGTTTTTTTTGGGACTCACAAGTTTGCTATATAGTTCACTTGTCAAAAATTGATATGCGTACATACATAGTATACAAAATCAACACCCAACTATGATAGGGTTCATAAGCTTT
The DNA here is from genome assembly GCA_037043015.1 of Bryum argenteum. Taxonomy (NCBI): domain Eukaryota; kingdom Viridiplantae; phylum Streptophyta; class Bryopsida; order Bryales; family Bryaceae; genus Bryum; species Bryum argenteum. The sequence continues at coordinate 4,241,969 of CM073324.1, forward strand.
GAAAACCCTTATGGAGGAATGGAGACATTTTTTAAAAATTAATCTTTTTTCACAAATGAATGTACTTCTCTTGCAAAATATGTATATATACACTCATTGAAATATACAGACACTTTCATTGTTTCTGGCAGACCATGGGTAGGACAATCTCCCAAAATCTCATTAACCCTTAAACGCCCATGGGGTCTGAAACGGGCAGCCCAAAATTGGATCACAGCATCTTTTGGACTTGGGCATCATGAATAGTGCACTTTTTGAACTTGGGCATCATGAACTGACCAATCAGTGGTGAGCTTGCAACCTCCTACAAGGTTATGTACAACCCCAACCTACCTACCACAATCCTTTCAAAGCACAAAATCATTCATACAAATTGTGATTTGAATTGTGAAATTTCACTTTTTGAATGCATTAGAAGAAGGTGACCAGTTTGACATCAAAATATAAGTGAAATGTTGAGTACAATGAGAGCTACAGAGGAGATTCTGTTGGAATCATGCCCCTCGGGCTTGCTTGGGCGTTTAAGGGTTAATGCCCTTGCAATGTAGGCTGCGAAGCACGCCTGAAAATGGGGAGAAGAGCTAAAAAAAAAAAAAAAAAAAAAAAAAAAAAAAAAAAAAAAAAAAAAAAAAACCTTTTGGCTTGCTTGAGCATTTAAGGGTTAGGGGTTATCCATCCTCGAAAGGAAAAGGGTTGTAAGATCATCATATGGCATAAAAAAGCATAAAAAAGGAGGAAAGGTGCGAACATAAAAAGTGCAAACATGCAATTCCCGAGTTGGTGGTGGTGGTGTTGACCAAAATGATTGGCGCAAGCAAGCTACCCATTCCTACAGTAGTATTACTGTATTCAACTCCGGCATGAAACATGCCTAGTCACACTCTGACCTGGACATCGTGCGCGTCCACCATCTAGACGTGCTCGCCCGCTCGCTCGAGAAACTCCCCCAACAACAACAACATACCATCATCCTTTTCATCATAACCGACTCCTCCCCATGTGCGAGGAAACTACTAGTAATTGCAAATCTTAACCCCTACCTTTCCTTAAAACCCGATACGGGTTTTGGAGGTTCCCGTAGGAGAAAAACTCAGCCAACTTTGACCATTATAATCTCACAAATGAGGAAGATTGAACGGTTCAAATTTTGTATGTGAGAAGAATGTCAAGTGAACTTTGAGATCTTACGGTTGAATATTTGAGAGAATGCTTAGATTGAGATTTTTTGAGCCTAATCTAAAGGAAGGTCAAATTTTGTGACTTGGACCGTTTTGCAACAAGGCATTTAGGGGTTAACCATCTTATAAGCAATACTTTAATGATAATAATAAATGTGCAAATATGTAGAGGAGAGAGTCAATTTAGATACTTTACTCGTACAATATCAAGTGTTCCTCCATCAACGTGATTTTGTATTAACCTTCAAATGCCCTCTTTACATTAGAAATGAGAATCCTCCGGCCAAAATCCACTTGGGGCATGGCCCATACTTGAGTAGCCAACCCTTGAGAAGCCATAGCCTTTGAATGTAGTGGAAAGTGAGAGAAGGCCAAAGATTCCCATGTGGAATTTTCTCTAATATGAACTTAAAATATACTTGATTTTCAGTTGTGTTTATTTTGTCCAATGGCCTTCCATATTTTTAGTTAGGTCCACCTCATTGAGGTAGGCTAAACTACAATTCCGGAGGCTGTCAAGGAAAGCAATTTTTTTGGTGCCAATAAGGCAAAAAGTGCTTGCCATGTCACTTTTGGCTCTCTTCTCCCTTGGACTAAAATCGACTTGTGTAAAGCCTGTGACTGTTCATTGGCTTCTCAATTCCTAGGCCTCTCATTGGTTGAAATCCTTCCCCTCTTGGCTTCTCACATCTACTGTAAAGAGGGCCTCATGTGTTACACTATATTCAGATTTTGGATACATAAATGCTTCGAAGTAATTGTGGGCTTTCATATTGAGACCATGTGCATTATTTTCATGCAAAAACCTCTATAGAAACCAGTATTTAGAAAATAATAACGACAAAAATAAGAGTACGTGTTGGAACATTCATTGAGTAGTATTCAGAACCATCTACAACATTTCCTTCTCATTTCGAATTGAATTTCATCGCAAATACCACCTAACCAAAACCCTTACATCGTATCCAAATTTCATGTGAATGTATCCAAAAGAAACTATATAAGCTTTAATGTTGAGACCATGTGCAATTCTACGGAAAACTTTGGACCAAAAAAACTTTAGCTACATGATATAGACCTCTTCAAAACCAACCATAACATGTTCCCCTCTTGCAAACACAACCAATGGTTTTACTCAATAAGAAAAAAAACATACCCAAAGAGCAATGATAGGCTTTCATGTGAAGAGCATGTGCAATTCATGCAAAAGCGGCTACGGAACCCTTTTTTGTAACAATACGCAATATGATGTGGGTACGATCATCCACACCAATTTCATAAGTGGTTGCTTGCTAGTCATGTCAAACTAATATTAATATACAAGCCACCCCGCCCTATCCACCCACATACATTTTCATCGTATATATATATACGGTACCTACATAGCAAGTTCGGTCATAAATAATTATATTTCAAAAAAACGAAAAAAATTAGAAATTAGAAGCGAAAAGGAACGAAAAGTTGGGAAGTTATATTATATCCAAAAACCGCTTTATTGTGAATAAAAAGGTATCCAAAAGTTGGGAAATTATATCCATAATAACAAAACAACAAATTTCAAAAAAATCTATTTCTGGCAGACAAACCTTATTTTTAAGAAATAAATAAAGATTCGTTCATTGGAGACCGAACTTGCTATGGTGGTACGGTATATACCGTACCAACATAGTAGGTTTGGACCTCAAGAAACGATTTATTTTATGTATTTCTTAAAAATAAGGTTTGTTTGCCAAAAATAGTTTTTTAAAAAATTTGTTGTATTGTTTTTTTGGATATAATTTCCCAACTTTTGGATACCTTTTAGTCACAATAATGCGGTTTTTAAATATAATATAATTTTCCAACTTTTCGTTCCTCTTGACTTCTAATATCTAATCTTTTTCGTTTTTTCAAAACAAAATTATTTGTGACCGAACTTGCTATGGTGGTACCGTATACATATACACGATGAATGTATGTGGGATTGTGGGTGGATAGGGCGGGGTGCCTTGTAGACGTTGTTTTCTTGAGTGGCAGGTCAACCTTGGAGCCCATCCGCACACACGCTTGATTCCCATGGTGGGCTCACAAAGTGTGGCTCCCAAGCATCTGCCAACTGGTCCGTCCCCTCCGTTTGTGGGGGCCACGCCCTTTTCTTTCTTTTGCGTCGTAGTCGACCATTTACGAGCCATCAAGCATCTTTGGAGCCATACACATTCATCGGCCCCACTACATGACATGGGTGCATGACTTTTGGGTGCATTTTTACTGTCGCTCTCTAGTAGGGTGTTTCACGCGGATGTGCTTTTCATGTAGACGGCATAATAAGCGAGAAAAATAATGTTCTCCACATGGGGCGGAGAAATTCCATGGGTATGCATCTCCTTACTTTCGGTACCATGGAGAAATATCTAAAGTGAGGAGAAATATTGGTATCTTACGGACGATGTGTTTCAACCCCTAAACGACCACGGCCACCGATTTGGCTTTTACGGCCAAGGCCAAAAAAAATTTACAGTCAACTTCAAATGTTATGATCTCACATTCAATGATGATACAACAGTTGAAAATTTTCACACTACTACCTATGGTAATCTACTTCAAGATCCTACGGTTGAAGTTATCAAAAATTTCCAAAAATATTGGACGTACCCGCATCAGTACATAGTGGTCAGTGTTGGGATTTCAAGCTCCCAAAACATCGTTGATCTTTAAGGGTTAATTCAATAAATATTGTGCAAGATTATCTTTAAAAAGAGTAATGCAATTTTTGACCCCTATACATCATAGTCTATCTTAGCTAGAAAACACTTTCTCAAAAAAAGTGTCATAGATGAAAATGAAGATTATTAGTTAAGATCTCAACCATACAAACTTGTAATAGACTTGTTGTACGTCATGTGGACCAAAATTTGAGTCATAGGGCCTCATAGATCGGGAGATCGTAGCTTTGACACATAGACAACTACCCCCTTCTCCGTAGGCGGGCAATGGTTCGTGGTAGGTCCTAGAGAGGTACCCTAGAATCCGTGTAAACCCCCAGAGATCATTTTTGACAATTTTGAATTCCGAAATGGGGTTTGTAGCCCAAAATTACCACATGTACATACTCCCGTAGCAATTTAAACTAAGCTAGGGGCTCCTTTACCCCTCCCCTAACCTCCTTGGTACACTAAACAATACACTCAATGTTGGATGACAATTGGTGTAGTTACCACCATCATGCTCCAATACTATTAGTCAATTAGTGTATTGGGGGGCCACTATTTCTTAATGACAACCTCCTTCTCAGCCGCCAAAGTTGCAAGTTGGATACTCAAGGCTAACACTAAATCAGAACCTAACACTAGATGTCAACTTCTTCATTTTTCAATTATTTAATTCTTATTGTTTACAACTGGTGTTGGAATTGACAGTAAGAGTTGCTACAATTCTACCTTTGTTGACAATTGGTGTTAATGTTCCTGTTTAAGGTCGCCAATTTTTTAGTGTAAACGCTTACCACCCCGAGGCCCTTGTTGATGAACCTTTTAGAATAAAATAGAGTCTTGTAGATTAAAAAAAGGCAGCCACAGCAGATTCCAGATTTTCTATTTGAGGTGCATAATGCCTAAACCATGATTGACAACAAAAATTGGCCGCCTTTCCCACCATGCCAGCCTGGCAATTATTCCTTGTCCAGCCTGGCTTTATCAATATTTTTATTACTCTGACACTTTATTATTGGTATAGTCGGAGGCCGCACTACACTAAATAAATAAAAGAGAATAATTTAAGCCTTCATATGTTTCAATTTTTCCGTACCTTGCACCTGGTTTTGTCTCAATTTAATTCAAGTAACATTAGATGCATTTAATGTAGTCAAAGAATGGAAGTTAACTTGGAACACCCCCTAATAGTAACTCTCTCTAGAAGTTTATTTATTGCAGGTATATTCCAAGGATTAGGGCAAGTGGGAAGTTTTAATATAGTGTTACAGCGCTAATAGTGTGTTTAGTTACATGGGGGGAATTTTGTTTTGGGTGGGGGGTTCGTAAGTGTAGTGTTCGGAAAATAAAACTCCGACTTTGTAAGTTTAGAAAAACAATGGAATTTTGACTACATGAGGTCGTCGGTTCTATTTCCATGTCGGCGTGGTACTCACCACTGTAGTCCATCCAACTATGGTGGGGGTCCTTGGACCTTGTTGTATGGGTACCTCAAAGCCCTTTCGAGAGACATTATGTCAAGTATCTTCAAGGCACTAGTAACTAGGCTAGAAACTGGCCTAATTACAATGTCCACCTTCGAGAAGGGGGAAGTAGTATTGTTCCAATTTTCCCCTTGTCCGATGGCCATTCGGATATTAGCACTACGAACAGATACTTCATTCACACTGGACCAGGGTTTGTATCATTTCTATCTCTAGGGACTGCCACCATACTTGGGTAACAAAGAGTTATCACAGTCTAATTGCAAGAAGGACTCTTAGTGACAGCAGAGAAACTTAAACTCCACCGAGTAGCTCGCTACTTTGGTTCATAATTGTATTTATCTCAATTGATTCAAAGATTGATTGTTGCTCCCAAAAAATATATTTTTAAAATTTTATTTTTTTTTTTTTTTATTTTTATTTTTTTTTTGAAAAGTGGTCAAATGTCACGCCGCATAGAAGCCCCCCTCAATTAGCCGTAACAAATGAACTGAACAGACTGTCATCTGCAAGTTGCCGCCACAATGGGGGTGGCGTGTACCACCACCGTATAATACGATACCATATGCACGTATCAGAATACATACGATCCGGTGGAAAGTTACGAATCGTGAGTTGGCACCAAAGGACATATACCACTTCCGCTTCGCCCCAACTCCCCCAAAAGCCCACGAACATCGCTCGAGCCTGCCATTTCTCCTCCCTCCCGCATGATTCTCGGTCTCCTCACTTAGTTGCCCACCCCATATTTTCGCTTTGGTGCCAGATTGTGGTGTTTTTGGTTTTTGGGTTAGTGCAAGTATCAGGATGTGGTGTGGAGAGCGTGGTTTTGCGCTTGAAGGAAGAGGAAGAGGAAGAGGGACGATGCAGTTAGAGGAGGAAGTAGACGGGGTGGACGGAAGCTCCAGCGTCGTTAACATCATCATGGGGAAGTTTTTTTGTGTACGCGAAGATGTGTGGGACAAGAAGAGTTTTCTGTTTCTCTGACACTTAGGGCGTGGCCGCTCTGTTGCTGTGGTTGTTGAAGCGCTTACTCCTGTTTCTCCCTCACATCACAAGCAGGTACTGAGATCTCGTCTTGTATTTAAATCTCTAGATCTGGGCGCGCTTTGTCTGGGCGCGCTTTTTGTTTAACGGCGGGAGACTTTCAGTTCAGTTTAAATTTCAGAATCATGGGTTAGAACTGAAGTGCATGGTCACGTTAGTGTAATCAGAACTGAATTTGACTTGGGATTTTCGCTGGCCTTGATTTCTTATATAAGGATTGTTGGATGGTGCGGTGCAGGCTTTATAGTTTTTTTTGAGCGAGATGACGAATACTACTGTGGCACCGAAGGGTGGTAGTGCGAAGAATCTGTCGTCGTTGTTCAGCTGGAACAAGTCCCGGCAGGTGACGCCGCTGAACTGTTTGCTGGAGATGGATATCTCCTCACCGAGGAAACCACCAACAACGGAGTTGATGGGATTTGATGAGGAAGGCTCGCACCTTTCGTACACGAGTCTGCAGGACTTGTTGCCGGCATCGAACAGTCGACCCGGCAGTCCCGCGAAGGGGGGAAAGAACCGGGATTCCTCAGAGGCAGAGGTTGAGGTTCTCGATTGGGCAGAGAGTGATCGACCTGCGATCAAGAACCGACTGGTCGAGCAGGCAGCACGAGCTTATCTGCTTCCGACGTCCCCTCAGAAAACGCCTCCTGATCAGTTTTTTGCACGTTACTGGGCGAAGCTCACTAGCAATGATACTGTCACGCTTGCTGGAGCGGGTCACCACCACCACCACCATGGTTGCATTCACGGCTGCACCTACGGCTGCCTCAGCTGCCTGCCCAGTCTCATCTGGATGGACCTCACACGCGCTCTGCACGACCTCTTTGGCCAGTTTCGTCCGCAGATTCACCTCCTGCGTGACCACCGTGCACACAACTCCTCCTCCGTGACCACCATCACTCCATCTCTCGTCAAGTGACGACTGAGCATTGTGAGTTTCAAGCATTGCATGCCAATGACTATGGCGAGTTCCCATTCGAGAATTGCAAGCTTTCGGGCATTGATCCCTGTGATCATGCTCCAATGGTGCCCATGCGAGGATTTCAAGCTTTCGGGCATTGATCAGGTTCGCGTGCACCCCAGTGATCATGACCCATGCGAGCATTGGGCATTGAACGGAATGTCTTCAACCCGGAGTTCCAGGGTATGGAGGATACCGAGCTTTTTTGAGTTTTTTTTCATTTTGTCAGAGAGTCTTTCGTTGGTGTGCGGTTTTCGACTCGCTCCTGTACAGAGGGTGGTGGGAGAGCCATCATGTTAGTAGCATCTTTACATGGAGACATGTTTATTGCATGTCAGTAATTATGTTCGATGTCCGAAAGGGCTCTCCAGTTTGGCTTAGTTCAACTTTTGACACTGGATACAGTTGGATGTTGCATATTATACGATCCAGAAGGTTACATATGAATCCAATGGAGGAATGTTACCAGCTTATTGTGTCTCGGTTGGATGCGTTGGCTTTGCAATTGATATTTTCGCTGTTGATTTTTCCGGAAATTTAGATTATTCATCTTTTGGAATGTGGCTTTTGAGGTATTTTGTTGTAGTCCTACATTTGGGCAGTATGAGATTGTGTACGTTGCATGTGGTACTGTGCATTTGGAGTCTTGTGTAGGCCACTTCTGACCCAACTAATACAATAATCATCCTATTCTACATCGATAGTTTTTTAATATGTTTCACACGAGATGGACATGGAGGAACTTCCACATGAAAATTATTCATCGGTGTACTGGATCATGATGGTCCTCGAGACAGGTTATGAGAAAGTGTTTCCATTCTTCCTCGTGTATGGGAGTTGCTCTTTGATTAATTAAATGCCTTGAAAAAACTAATTTCTATCATGGAAAGTAGGTTGCCTTTATCAAAAGCAGTGTAGAATGGACGGTTCGTTCCTTTTGTGTAGAGAGCAAATTGTAGAATTGTGAATTGGAAGATAAAGAGTGGTATTTCATTGTTTTCCGATTGCGTATATGGGGAAATGGAGTTGGATCTAGATTTGGAGTGGAGTATTTGGGGTATGGAGTAAGAGCATCTTCAATCCTAAACATGAAAAGGCTGGTATATCATTTGCGGCCTGTCTTTGAACGGCTACTTCTGGGCTCCAACAGAAACACGGTATGGACGGAAGCGGACATGGCCCCGTTAAATGACCTCTCTTGGCCGTCAATTTGAGAGACTCCCTTGCGCCCGCTACTCATCCCATTGCTACACAAACCCCACCAAAAAAGGAAGTATTTCGGGATGGCTTATGCATGACATGGAAGGCCAACGGATGAAGTGAATGCAAAAGTGGATGATCGTAGAGCGTTTGAAGCGGCAAATAGAGTGGATAGGATGGGAAGCGCGGCGCAGATCGGAGCCAGTGTGAAGAGATGTCGGCCGCCTTTGCCGTGCATGCATTGAAGATGCTCTAAGTGTATCCAAATTGGGACATAGAATGTTACAAAATGGAGTAAAAAAAGAAGAAATATTTTTCTAATTTGGATCTAAAATGAAACCAAATTATAAAATGTTTAGCTGAGAATTGAAGATTATTCTTTCATTATCTAACTATAATGTATAAGGATCTCATGCTTTAAACTTCAATCTAAAAACTAGGATTTGAGAGTGATATGGATTTTGCACCTCCACACACAATCTTGAATACAGTTTCTTGTTGGTGTTTCAACATTAAATATGAGTATTTGATGGGTACCATCAATTCATGTTAAAAGATTTGTTATGTTGAGTGCCAATCCGTTGAAACATGAGGTGGACAACACATAGATGTTACACAATTAGAATTATATTATTATTCTTCCAAACTTAAAAAATTATCTTGTCAAGTTGGGCAAGGGTTCAAAAGCGACTAAGGTCCTTTTTATTACCACATTGACCTACCTATTTGTACCTTCCACAAAATTCCTTACCCCTCTATCGAGGGCTTTAACGCCAATAATGCAATGTTGGCATCCTCTCATCCCACACAAGTTTAGCTCCAAAGTCTGCACCCCATTGGGGAACTCAAAACACATGTGCACGATTTGATTCATACGCATTTGCACTTTGTCACTACTTAAAACTACTCGCGCCTCGTCACCACTTGGAACCAAGTTATCTCTTGTACACAATGACGATGAATTGTATAACAAATTGAAGAGTAGAGTTTTCATAACTAATTGCGTCTCAAACTTTATTTACTCCATTTATGAATACCCCATGTAATTGTATTCTTCCATGCCATATACACACTGAAATTCTAACAAGTAAATAGTTGACATGTTTACGCACCATAAGCTCCATCCCACTCTAAAATTCATCAAACCTTAACCCCTAACTTTCCTTAAAACCAGAAATGGGTTTTGGAGGTTCCCACAGGAGAAAAACTCAGCCAATTTTGACCATTATAATCTCACAAATGAGGAAGAATGAACGGTTCAAGTTTAGTATGTGAGAAGAATGTCAAGTGAACTTTGAGACCTTACGGTTGAATCTTTTAAATAATGCTTAGATTGAGATTTTTTGAGCTTAATCTAAAGGATTGTGACTTAGACCGTTTTGCAACAAGGAAATTTAAATTTAGGGGTTAACTACTTCCAAACCAACTGACTCTTCCATGCAAAGTCGAAATGTCACGACCGAATCCTCTTTACAAGGTGAGAACAATCCAATAACAAGTGATTGTTTCAGCAAAGTGAAACTCAATATACAGTATATAACTCTCATGACCTTACATACCTTTTTGTTGTGATCGAAGACAGACCCACACAGCGAAGCCATTCTACACTATACCAAGAAGAAACAGGAGGCTACTTTGGCAACCCAACCTGTACATTAAGAAAGAGAGGGAAAAAAGAAAAGAGATAGAAACGGGGGATGGAAATAAAAAGAAGAAGCAAACTACTTCACCTCACTCACTCTGATAAAGAGAATTAGGGGGCTCTCTCGGTCCAGTAGTAGAAACTCCAAGCGGCTTGACACGATTGCGGAGCAGGTAAAGTGGAGGTTCAAGTAGCTGTTGCTGTTGTTGATGTCCACTGGCAGCCTGAGACTGGCTACTGCATTTTCGAAACTCCTTGTTGGCACCCACTAATCGGCTATTGCTGTTGTCAAACTCTTGTGACTTACTGAGCCCCGGAATCAGTTTCCGCATCTCCATGTTGTGAAGAGACTCTCGGTCTTCCTGGGATAAAAGCTCGTCGTCGGCTTTGCTCGAGGGAAGTGATTGCTCGCTGGGATTGGAAAACAGGCCGAATGGCGGTGGCGATACACTCCTGTCTGAGGGTACGAATGGTGCCTCCAATTTCGGCTTCACGTGTATTCTAGCTGGTGACTTGTGTGGTAGTGTTGTTGCCATGCTCGCAGCAGCATTCGTGGTGGTGGTGGTGGTGCCGTTGAGATGATTCGGTTTCGCCATGCTCACTAGATGATGTAGTCCTACTATAAGCTCCAGAATGTAGTTCTCCACTCTCTGTTGATTTGCGTGGTGCAGTGTTTGGATTAGACTTATCTCTACGTACCCCATCGCTCTTCGGTCTGCTGGTGACCTGCACATCGTCAACAACGTGAAATTTTTAACTGAGAACTGATTCTTGTGTTACGGTATCAAGATAGTCGTCACGGCTTGACCTTCCTTCTGCTATCCAATATTCAGGAGGTTACAGTTGACGAGATAACTCTACAGTGGTTGATCATTTCCATTCTTCTATTGTTGAGATGTCTAGGATGTGAATGATTAAGCTTTCCTCTTATAGATAGGTCAGTAAGCATCGGCATTGAATCATCAAACAGGTTGATACTAAATTGTATATAATAGAAAGTGATAGATAGAGCAAGTTGTGTTTCTCACCCTGTGTTCGCCCACTCTCCGACCCATCCAAAGCCATGGTGAGCCCTGCCCACAGACACATCATAGATACTGAGCGTCTGGCCCTAAAATCAAATCAGAGACCATCTGCTACATCTAGGGAGCCTGAGCAAATGAAGCTAAAACAGGACGTAGTAAACCCTTGGTCGTGCAAAATTGAAACGAGAACCAACAAGATCTTTTACACGGATCAGAACTTCATTACTAAAATGATGATGCTTACTTTGTGGTGTTGGTGGCGACTGGAACTAGCCAGTTCAAGATCTTGTCTAATTCAGCTTTTAGCTCAGCCGTAGTCAGCTGCATTAACAATACAACTCACAATATGTAAACAACTGGGACTCATGTTTCTTCTTATATCTGTACAACCTCATTCGCATTTGAGCCTGCTTTGTATCACAATACAGTCAAATCACGAATCACTGGGCTACACTTCTTCCGTTGCAGTTAAAAGACGACCATATCTACTTTTACCTTTCAGTGCAATTAACACTGAAAATCATACATTAAACTCACCGGCAATCCATCTTCACCCCTATTTTGAGCATACTGCAGTCGAGCTCTTAAAGCTGCTTTCACAGAGGGGGGTAAGCCTTGGTAAAGATTGTCTCTCGTGTTTGGAGGCACAGATCCTGGTCTTTGAACCTGCAATTAACAAAACCATTCGAACTTCTGAGGGGATAAACAAGGGTTTAATACTTACAGGGAGAGCAAGCAAGAGAATCGAACTTCGAAGGAACTCTAAACTATCTATAGAAACATGAATACTAAATCCAATGAAAACTGCATTCTAGTACTCCCTTGTCCTCGTGCTATGGTTTCATAATAACCTATACAAGTTCATCCTCATCAACACCCACATAATTTCGTGAAGGGCCAGGCACTTACCAGGCCGTCAATCTGGTTGATGAGATTAGCATAATGAAGAGCCAAGCCTGATGAACCCAGCTTTCCAGCGTTTCTCTTCTTCTCTGCCTCCGGCGCCTCAAGAAACACTGCATCATGTGGACCACTTAACATTCATAAACAGTTTTTTTACTGAGCTTTCTAACTGATACATGATCAACTCGCAGTTGTTGGCTTATCAATTTTAGGGCCATACCTTGAGGTCCAAAATTATCATGTATCTCTTGGTACAAGAAATTGGAAATGTCAACGAGTTGCTCCATCACCTGTCAAAACAAAAAGCTCATTAGAACGGCCAACATCTCCATATAGGGTTGCATATAGTTGTTAACTTAGGAATGAATGAGAAGTACCTCTTCAAGCGTTTTAGACCAGAGAGATCTCTTTTTCAGCCCATCAACGTGCTTTTCCTGGCTCTTAACTTCACTTTTCAAGAGCGCCAAGGTCTCCCCTGAGTGTCCAAAACATCATCATAAGATATGTTACCACCAATTTTTACATGAATTTTAAATTGTCAGAGATATAACTTGTACAAAATCAGCTCTAAGTATTGATTCCTATGATAGATGAATCAGAATAACAAGGAGATGATTAAGAATTAAAAAGTGCACCTCCACGAGCATTGGCACCGGCATGCTCTTCTTCTTGTTGCTTACGCTTCAAGTCCGTTCGGAATCGATCAAGCGCATGCAGCTCATGATACAAATCCTGCATGATAACCCACATGCATACGTTGAGAGCCCTACGTATAGGACTAGATAAGAAGATAAGTAGCAGAAGCAATTTCAAAGAGAGTGTCATAATTTGAACAGAAGGATAATAAGATTGGCTTTTTACCGCAGTGTTTTGAGCAAGGGTCATCAACTCGTCCATGATCTTGTCGGCGTCTTCGGCAGAAACTCGTTCAAGTACAACCTCCGTACAATCTTTGACCACACTGCAGAACACCGAAGAGCTCACATCAATTCCCACTAGAAAAGAAAAGATGAAACATGACGTGAAATGTAGGTAAATGTAGCATGCTTACGGCTGGAATACTCGATCAAAATTATGCCATTGCGGATCCTTGCAATGGTTGCCAAACCTCACCACTTCGTCCGTGAAGATTTTCAGCTCATTTCTGCCACATTACAAGTAAGCTCATCATCCATTAAAAGGTATCCTGGTTTTCAAGGACGAACTCCATGTGCATCTCCTTTTTGGCAACTGAGATACTATAGTACCACGAGCATGATTGTCTTGTTAGCCAGCCAGGAAATGAAGTTTTAAGCTTCAGGCTCCTGATTTACTAAAAGGACGAGCTCCATGTGCATCTCCTATTTGGAAACTGAATACGTGCCAATTGAGTTTCGATTTACAGCCCGAGCATGAAGTTTCAAGCCACAGGATTCAAATTGGAAGCTCATCTTTCGTTAGAAGCTCATCTAGTTACAAAGAAGAACTGAATAAGTGGACATTGAAGAAGTGACATTGCTCACCTCTTATCAGATGCAGCAATTAATAGAAGCTCGTCCATGTCCTCGGAGACCAAGCGCCTGACACCCTCGGAGACAAGCACCTCCTCCTTCAACGTTTTGATATCATCATCAGCGAGCGTCATTTTCAAATTGCAGCCCTTGACGATGGTGTTGGCCACTTCGAAAGCGAGAATTCCGATCTTGTTGCCTTTGGAAACGGCCGCCGCAGCAAACCCTCCTCGGTTGTTCAAGTTCGCCACTGAGGAGCTGAAAGTGTCCAAAGCTCCGAATCCCACCGTCCCTGCTCCGCGCAAGTACTCCGTAACCTGCCAAGCAAGCCCAAATCAACAAACATGCAAGCTGCAATAGTGCAAACAAGAGCACTCCTAGAAGTAAGTCCCACACCCTAGAGCAGGAAACAAAATCTGCTACAAAATCCGACTATCGGGAGTAATCCTACGAATGAAAAAATAACAATAGTTAAGATAGGTTCGATTTTTTCTTAAGCACCTTAACCTGCTATATATTTGAAAAAGTGGCGAAACTATGGCAACTACATTGATATTACTACACAACTAAGTATACCAATCAGTAGCGATTGAAAACCTTCTATGGTTCCACATGAAAATGCTGTGAAAGTGCAAACATGAGCACAGCACATTCCTGTAGGAAATAAGGATCATCAATGCAGCATGAGCATATTCCTTCATAGAGTGGGCATCACCAAAGCAAAGCAGCAATTCAGGGAATGGGCATTGATGCTGGGACAGTACCTTTGATGCGGATTTTTTGGCGACGATGGAGGTGATGGAGCGGACAGAAGTAGCCTTGGTACTCAAAGCGCGAACCAGTTTCCGCTTCTCCTCGGATTTGGCAGCAGCTGCTGCAGCGCGGGGATCGCCCGCGGGCGAGAGCTCCTGCGAGCGGGTCCCCGCCCACCTCGCACCCCACCCCATGTCTTCCACAGGACCTCTTGAATGGGCCGCTTCTCCCAAATGAGCTGCCTCCGCAAACCCCCTCCGCTTAGTAGCCGCCCCTCCTCGCTCCGGAGTCCGACTCCCCTTGTTATCAAATCTCGATGGCGTTGAGCTTCTACTCTGTGTGTTGTTATTAGAACGGTCGTTTGTTGAATCAGGTACTTTCGAGCATTTAGCCCCCATGATCAATCGATCCTTTGCTCAATTGCTCGCTACCGACAATTGACTCACAACCCTCTTGGATCACCCGTAAATGGTATGTATGGCTGAAGCTCCCGCATCATGATTCAGCTACTCGAAACCCTCTCTCTCACCTAATTTCCCATTTTCCAAACACCCCAATATTACTATAAGCACACACACCACATTGATTGAAGTTACCCGCCGTAACATTTCAAAACTTCCAACCCAAAATAGTGGGTCACGAAATTCATATCATACCTTATATTGGTTGAACCAATTCCACCTCCGCACAAGAAACTATTCTCGCATCCACGAACCTGCATACCCACAAACAACCCACAGAAAATTGCATTTAGGTCTTTCTCCCAATTCTAACCGATCATACCTCCAAACGTTCAAATTAGTGGTACAGTGCTTGGTCAACGTACCGCCAAACTGACACAAAAAGGTCAATCCTGGACACCTGCGATTGCGAAAACGAAAGAAACCCAACACGGGGAGAGACAATCGATCACTCACCGTTGCGGCACCATTGCTTGCACCGGATCTGTTGCTTGCTTGCGAGCTTGCTACCGACTAAAGCGAGTGGAGAGAAGTGGGTGAGTGGGTGGGTGGTGGTACCCTAGAAGGAGGAGGAGAGAGCGATTTTCAAGGGTGGAAAGAGCGTTTTCAAGGGGTGATTGTCAACAGCCATGCGGTGCAGTGCCTGAGCGTAGTTGAATGGGAAAAATGCAAGCTGGAATGCAAGGCAATGCGGAAGTGTGTTCCTTACTGGGGGAGTGGTGCCGGGGTACAGTAGTGGTCCGCTGCCTTGCCTTTCTCGTCGTTGACCTTTGTGCAGCGATGGTGATCGGCCTTTCCTTTTTTTACTGCATTCCGTTTCCCTGTACGCGTCCTGGATGATATTCATCCGATGGATGAATGGTGGCACTTTGCCTGGGAGCTGGGGTATACGAGAATATGTGGGGTGCCTATTACCGGCGTGGTGAGCCCTGCCCCCCCCTATAGCCGCAATTTTGTTCAAACCCTTGGAGTATGAGTCAATGGCTGGGGAGAATCGGCAGCCCTAGTCACTAAAGGCCTGTTCGCACTTGGCCTTAAAGGAGGTCTTAGGAGGGGGTCGTAACTCTATTAAAAAGTGTGTGTTCCCACCTACATTCATTAGTAATTACCAATCCTACATGGATGTCCACATGGCACACTTTAAAGAGTAGGGTATTAGCAAACATTTAGGAGGACAAAAGAGCTTTGAGCAATAATAGGCAATACTTAAGGGAGCACCAATATTGGAAAGATTTTTCCTCACTTAACCCTTCAACGCCCATGGGGTCTGAAACGGGCAGCCCAAAATTGGACCACATCATCTTTTGGACTTGGGCATCATGAATAGTGCACTTTTTGGACAAGGGCATCATGAATGCACCAATCAATGATGAGCTTGCAACCTCCTACAAGGTTATGTACAGTCGGGTACAGAAATAATTCGAATTGCATTTGAAGGCAGTTTTTCAAAAAAGTTTAAAATGTGCCTGTATACTCAAAAATGATCGGAATTGCAATCCGTAAAAGGCATTGGAACCACATAAGAGTGTTTTATACTATTATTGCAAAACATTGCTTCTTTTTTGTAAAATTGTTCAAAGAACTACAACTCTACATGTTCCATCCACAATTGACCACTGTCACTTTGTGCTTCAATTACGATGTTCAGTTTTACTTGCAAAATTGATATTAGTGCCATAAGTTGTTCTTTAGATACTTGAGCTCATTGTTGAATGTTCAAAAATACTTGCTCCCTCTAAACTTTTGAGTTGGAGTAGTTTCGTCATAAGTTTCCAATCAACACTTAAGGTGGGAAATTGAACTTTGAATTAAACTCCGCGAGAATGCTAAAAGAATTCGAGTTTGGCAATGAGCTTATGAAAGTAATCACCCTAAATTTATCAAACCATCCTTTAAGTCCTTGTAGGATATTTCTAGTGGTGTGAATGGCTTCACAAAGTTTTGAGAAAAATTGAATAGTCACAAGCACATTCTAAGACATTCCTCCTACCCAAGAAACAAACAAGGAACATATCAATGATTCAATAAGCATGGGCTCAAGTATCTAAAGAACAACTTATGACACTCATATTAATTTTGTAAGTGAAAATGAACATCGTAATTGAAGCACAAAGTGACAGTGGTCAATTGTGGATGGAACATGTAGAGTTGTAGTTCTTTGAAACATTTTACAAAAAAGAAGCAATTTTTTGCAATAATAGTATAAAACACTCCTATGTGGTTCCAATGCCTTTTACGGATTGCAATTTCGAACATTTTTGAGTATACATGCACATTTCAAACTTTTTTCAAAAACTGCCTTCAAATGCAGTTCGAATTATTTCTGTACCCGACTGTACAACCCCAACCTCGCTACCACAATCCTTTCAAAGCACAAAATCACTCATACAAATTATGATTCGAATTGTAAAATTTCACTTTTTGAATGCATCACAAGAAGGTGACCAGTTTGACATAAAAATATAAGTGAAAAGTTGAGTACAATGAGAGCTACAGAGCAGATTCTGTTGGAAGGTGACTCCACGGGTCACCTTGGGCGTTTAAGGGTTAAGAGTGGTCTTATGTATTGTCCCACTTGAGGGGCCATTACGTAATCTCCTCACTATTGATTACACCTTTACGAACCTCATTGATGACACCTTTCCTCAAAAGAAGGTATTCCTCCCTAAAATGTAGGGGTGTTAAATTTTTAGCCACACTCTTTGCAAAGGCCAAGTGCGAACGGGCCTTAAGGGCGGGACAGTAGAGGGGTCGCGCCTCCACTGCCCGCCCACACTCGCTGCTCGGCTGGAATTTGTATAAATATGATTTTTGCATTTTTGGAGGCTCTAAATTATCTTTTTCAGACTTTGAGTTTAAAAATGGGATCTGCGACCCCAATTTTCCCTTGGGCATGTCCCATGATGACATTGATAACATCAACAACAAAAATTTAGGGGGCAAATTTACTACCAAAATTATTTTATGCGGGTAGCGAGGCGCGACCCCTCCACTGTCCAGCCCTTAGTGTCGAGGATCGGAAGCCTACCCAGCCCCTCTGAAAATACACTGAAAACAAGCCCCAGGGGCATGCTTGGGCGTTTAAGGGTTAAGTCAATCTTTTTGATTGGATTGAGTTTAATCATGAAGAGGAAAGGGATTTTTGTAAAGTTTATAAAAAATATAGGGTCGAAATGTACTTGCTAGGTACAGAATTCAAATACAATATGTATTATAGTATGTCATGTAACAACACTTACATCTATAGGCTCATTTATCATTATGCCAAATAACTTTGAATTCCTTACTCTATCTATCTAAAATCTCATCTATCATAATGCCAAATAACTTTGAATTCTTACTCTATCTATCTAAAATCCTTTTCTGCAAAAATTTAGAATTACAGAATAACATTTGAACACAAGCTTTGTGATCATGGTATAGTTTGGTGGTAACATTTGCATTGACTGGCACCAACATTTCACACAAAGCAAGAAACTTTCAATAACTCTTTACCTAGGAGATAAGGAGCAAACTCGTTCACCACATGCCTTGTTAGAATATTTTCCATAGTCTTCTTACCTTTTTGCTCTACCTACACAAAATGCATGTGTTCATGATCTTGGAAAATGAACACCTTCACATTAACATCTAATGGTAAATAAAGGAGATATAGCTCCTCAAACACCATTCACTTTTTTCATTGACTGTAAATCATTGCAAATCCAATAACAAAATTATTTGAATCAGAAAACTTCCAACTTTAAAGTTATTAAGAATCACCTTAAGATCATGATCATGAAGAAGAATTCATTAAAAAACTATTTCTGAGTTCACATGATTGGCTTGCAACTGTAAAACGTTCCCCATGTTTGGAAATTCAAAAGTAAGAGTTGTCTTCACTAAAATGCATGCCATTGATTTTAAACTTCATTGTATGGATGTGCAATTTTTACCACACACACTAGGCTTGACTTGAAACCTAACACAAGTGATATCATCCAAAACAAACCTCAAATGAAGAAGTTATGGCTCTTCAAAGTTGCTGCTTTCCAACCATAATGTAGTTTTTCTACATTCTGCGTGTTTCGGGACTAAAAGAATGGGATTTGAATCTTGACAATTTTGTTGGTGTTGGAAGTGATAGAGCTTCAACCATGTTATGTATGAATACGGGTGTTTCTCCAAGATTAAAATAAGAGGTTAGAAATTTCCTTCTTGCAGTTCATTGTGTTGCTTACAGAACTAACATTGGAGTTGTAAGGACTAAGACTTGAGATGTCATGCCGAATAGAGTTGATGAGTCGATGAACGCCTTGGGCGCACACTTTAAGAAATAAAACAAAAGGAAGTCATGCTTGCAAAAGTTACAAGATGATTTGTATGAGGCATTTTGCAACCCAAATCAGAGGATTTAGGTTTCTTAGCATTGATATGAGTAGAGACCAACAAAGTAAGAAGTTAAAGGAGGCACTCATTTTTCAAAAGCAATTTAGTAAAGCTGTAGTAAATGCTTTGGAATGGAGATTTGAAGACAATGATATTGTGTTTTAAAATCTTGAATCCTACTAATATGCCTTCAACGCAAGTTAATTCGAGTCAATGGGGTTGTGGAGAAGTTGAAACACTCTGTAGACAATATGGTGTTGAAAGAAGAATTGAAGGTAAAAATTTGCCTCATCTTGTTAAAGTTCAAAAGGTAAGAGAAGAGTTTTTTTTCTCTTCTAAAATATAAAGTAACAAAACCTTTAATGACTGATGGACCAGGATCACTTGGAATCCTGCTTTGGAATTAAAATATGAAAATCTACTTGTATTGGTTGAAATTGCAAGAGTTCAATGCATTAGTACTACTACTTGTGAAAGAGCCTTCTCAACTCAAAACACATCAAGGTTAAGTTTAGAAATAATTTGAGAACTAAGAACCTTGATAGTTTACTTCGAATTGCACTGGAGAGTCCTAAAGAGGGTTCTGAAGCTATTTTAACCCTTAAAACACCCAACCCCTTTGAAAATACACTAAAAAGCATGCCCGAGGGGCATGCTTGGGCGTTTAAGGGTTAATTGAAGCACTGGCTTTATAGGAAAATTCCATCAAAACACATATGTTTTTTCAAATCCTCAATTTTATTTAAGTGGACAAAATATCATGAAAGAATTGCACTTTATTCTATTTTTTAATTTTTTTATTGTTACATTTGAAATGTTATTTATTTATTTACTTATCTAATTTACAACCTTGTCTTGTATTATTTAGATATCTCAAGTACAAAGCTCTTAATTTTCAAAAGATTTGGTCTTTGTACTTTAAATAGGCTCAATCTTTGGCCTTCAAAGGGTGAAGGGCTATTGCTAGATTCAATTTCTGCCAAAGATAATGGATACTTTTACTAAAGTATATATAATTGGAATTTCACATGTCAGACGTCTTCTTTTAACATATTTCGGATTCTCTAAAAGAGAACCAACTTAGATGAAATATCTTCGAGAACTATCCGTTCAAAAATTTGAAGTATAGGGAAATAACTTATTCTAAACCAAACTTTCAGAAAGCTCAAAAAAACACTTGGGAGGCTACATCCAGCCAACTAGGGACGTATAGGGGCCAACATGTATACATTTACATCTGTTAAATGTATACATGTTATTAATAGTACTTTTTTGAATTCATTTTCTTGGAAATTGTTCGTATTTCAGAACTGTTAAACTTCAAAGTTTTGGAATCTTTTTCCTTTGTGAATGTTAACTATTAATGACTTTGTAACTGCTAACAAATGCTTATTCCCGGGTTAACATTTATAGAGGTAGACTTTAACCCTTAAACGCCCACGATGTCGAAAAACGACATTGTGGATGTACATCCAGAAACTTTGAAGAGCCGTATCTTCCTCATCCAAGGTCCGTTTTGGATGAAATCACTTGGGTTAGGTTCCAAATCAAGTCTAGTTTGTGTTGTAAAATTTGCAAGCCCATACAATAAAGTATGAATTAATGGAATGCACTTTAGTGAAGACAGCTCTTGTTTTTGGGATTTCAAGCATGGGGCATGTATTACCATTGCAAGTCAATTATGTGAAATTAAAAATAGTTTTTCATGATTTTTTTTTTCATGGTCATGATCTTAAGGTGATTCTTAACAACTTTGTAATGAGAAGTTTTTTGATCCAAATGATTTTGCTATTGGATTTGCAATGATGTTTTGTCAACAGAAAAGGTGAGAAAATGGATGATATTTGAGGAGCTATATCTCCCTCATCCACCGTTGGATTTCAACTTAATTTTTTGAGATGGCCTCCAATTAGAGTCTAGTCTAAGTGGTAGAAACCTTAACAAGATCAAAGATGTTTTGAAGATAAGGCATGAAATTGAATGCAAAGGGTCTAGTTTTGAACTATTTTTCCTTTGTAAAATGTTTGGTAGTTTTTACCATTGCATGGCTTTTATTTGAGCCAAGAAATTTTTTTGATGAATTTTTGTTGGGTAAAGGACTTATTAAGATGAAAGTGAACGTCTTTCTAGTTGGTGATTTTCTCATTGCAATAGGTATATTGTAGCATTTCCACCTCAAAGTGAAAATGATGAATTTTGCAGTTTGTTTTTGATATTAATATGTTATGATCTCCCGATCTATAAGGCCTCATGACTCAAATTTTGGTCCACATGATCTTGGATAAGTCTATTACAAGTTTGTACGGTTAAGATCTTAATAGCTTCTCTTGATTTTCCATCTATGACGATTTTTAAGGAAATGTGCTTTTATGCTAAAAATAGGCTTGGGCGTTTAGGGGTTAAAGAGTGCCTTCAGCCCTCCCAAACAAACACTTTGCAATGTCAATTTTTTTTTGTTTGCGAGGAACCTGGCCACCAACCACAAACAAGAAAGAAGATGAGGTCAACACTTCTCCTCAATCCCGGAGCACAAGTAGGAGTTTCAAGTACTAAATAAGCATGTTTGACTTTGGCATTTCGTACTAATTCTAGTGTCTTCCTCAATCTGTCTCTGCCCCCACAAGAAGAGGCCAGGCCTTTGTTTCAAAATGGAAGGGAGCAGGCAGCTTTTCTGTCTTGTCTCTCTTTTCGCAGTGAATCCAGCGCTCGTCTGGACACAACATTCATTTCAAATTGATTGCAATGGGGACTTCGATGCACTACCTCACCAGGTCAAAATAGACGGTGACTCTTCGTACTGTTGAGTGGGTCGGTACGAGGCAATTCCAGGAAGACGTCTTGCCACTTGATGGTTGGTGAGACATGGGTGTTCTTCCTTCCTTCCTAGTAACTGCTGAAACATTCTTCAATGGTGTTCACCGTTATCTGCACAGTAGCCCAAAAACCACTTACTTCTTACTTTCCAGTTGTGCAAGTGATGGCCAAGTAGAAAATCTCAACCAAGTTGGTAAACATCAATTTTGAGCAAACAAATTAGCATGTATTCCTGCTTACTTGCGTAGAGAAGGCTTCGAAGAATGTGGGAGTTGCTTTGCGTCCAATATCAGATTCTTTCAGCCGTGTAAACAGAGTGGCTATGATGTAACCCTGGACAGAGGAATGATCAGATATTGAATCGATGAACTTCTACTTCTCCAATCTAGCTTCAAATCACGTCCGTTTGAGATTTATCTGTAACAGCGAAGAGTAACCATAAATGCATTCGAAGATATATGTTTCATGGCAACCATTGTTAATGTACTATCTCAATCTCATGAGGTTTTCCTTCTGATCATCGGTGACCATAATAGCAAGAATTCAACCCAAGGAACCGAACGACATAGGCGACCCTACTGGGTAGAATTGCACACTAACACAAGCTACCTTACACCCAGTCATAAATTTCACACAGAACATGATGATAGAAGATCACCTACACCCAACCACAGAACTTCAAGGTTATATTTGGCATCCATAACGTGAGTGGAATCATGTACCCAATAGGTACGAGATATCAAAGTATTAGTAATACATGTATCATGAAACAGATGGACCAAAGCATGTACAAACTGATACATTGCCGGTATACACAACTGTTGTCTTAGAAATGTACGTTACTCCATGTCAATCGCAGTTCAGAAAGGATCTCGAGCTGAAAACCCTAAAGAGAATCATGTAATGTTGTTACAGCTAAGAATTTTCAATAGCTAGCAATATCACCTTCATGCAGTGATGATATGTCAATTGCAAGCGTAATTTACACCTACATCTCTACCTTACTATGGACCCCAAGGATCATATATCCCGAGTGCCAGTGCTCAAAACTTGGAACTGGGGGAAAAACGAGACTTAAACAGAAAAACTACCAACTCACGTATCCCTTCTCTGCTGTCGATAACCAATGCATCGCAACTGTTGACTTGGAGATGGTCGCAATCCCAATTCATCTCCATCACTTTAGAGGGGAAAGTCTAACTTCAGCATCTGATTTCCAGACGACATCTTTAAGACCCTTAGAGAGGTCCCTGTAAAACTGCACAGACGATATGTTTACATCAGCACCAGACAAGAGGTACCTCACACTCACAAGGAACAGCTAGAAATTTCCAGGTGCTAACACTTATGGTAGGCACTTACATTGTGATACTCCAGTGTATCTCCTCCCTTCTTGCGTAACTCAACCATGAAAAGAGAGGGTGCAACCTCGAAAACCTGAAGGCAACAATAAAACTTCAGAACATGATTTCAGCAGAACACGATCTTCCACCATTCGCCGCATCCGTACACAGCTTACCTCAGTTGCCACCGAAAGATGTCCTTTTCTGCCATGCTTGTCTCCCTGCAGTTTCATCTTGTAATCCCGTTTCTGTACATTGAAGCCCAACGGCTTAGCAGCTTCCTCAATGCTACTGATGATTTCCTTAGCAGGCTTTGTGCTCGTGAATCTTGTCTCTTTCCCTGGTCCGGGCTCCTGCACAAGCCGATAATTTAACCTTATTAACTTCGCCCTCCTCAGGTGAAGCTCAACTTCCTCAATATCTCAGCAGCAACTACGTCTAAGATTCCAAATATCCATAAATGTTTCACTTCTTTCCTTTGCAGGAAGGCTTGCACCCTGGTTCTGAAATTTGATTTACCACCTTAATATAATAAAATATGAACAGATGTGTATCAATGTTACCTGGCCGCGTGTTTCAAATAGGCCAGAGAGATTAAGACCGCGAGAGAGAGAGATAAGTTCAAACGCATTCATTGCCACTGGCTTCGCATCTCTTGTCTCAGTCACCATATGCTCCTGCAATCAAGTTGATGTGCAATGTGAGCTTCCACGAAAAGCATTCACCTGAAAAATTCCCAAGGATTGCGGATGTGCTCAGAACATTAAGTTTCGAAACCTTACGTTCGACTCACTGAAAACAGCATCGATGTCATCCAGGCTGATGTTGACATCCTTGTCAAACGTCGCAGGCGTGTATCCTTTCTTGAACCACTCGTTCTTGTAAATTTGCGCAGCTGTGATACGCTGCAAACAAGTACATGCATGTCAAGGAATGTTGAAGCTTAAGAAGCAAGAGCAGGATCAGACGCATACCAACGAAGAAAACATTCAGTAAAACAAAAAACTAAAGTCAACAGTCATGATGTTCATTTCCTGTTACTTACAGTTTTAGGGCTAGGGTCCAAGATCTTCATGATCAATCTTCTGGCACCCGGCGAGAACCAGGGCGGACACGTAAACTCCGCCCGGTGTATCTGCAGGAAAACATATTTTCGATGATACAGTAGATCCAACATCAAAGAAACAACTCAAATCCTAAGTGTTGTGGGTTGTAAGTTTCTTGGGGTAACTAACGTAGAGAACGAGATGGTAATACAATCATGTTACCTTTTTGTAGAGGGTCATCAGATTTGGCTCATCAAAAGGTAAATAGCCAGCCATCAGCACATAAAGGATTACGCCACAAGACCACAAGTCTGCTGTGGCTCCATGATATCCTTTATCGTTGATCACCTCCGGTGCAACATAATTAGGGGTGCCGCAGGTTGTGTGTAACAAACCATCAGCCTGCAAAAATGAATTTGCAATTTATCTCTGTTGCAGAGATTCACCATAACATTAATCGACCAAGGACTGCAATTTCTCAGCAAGTACACATTCTCAAGTGGATGGACACACGAGAACGAGTTCATACCCTGCATTGTTGGGGCAGTGCACTCAGACCGAAGTCTGATATCTTCAGGTTCCCATGGGCATCCACAAGAAGATTCTCTGGCTGTTGTGAGTTCACACAAAGAAATATTTTGAAATATTAAAATCTTAGTCACGTGTAAAAAAAAGTGTATCAGCATTCCGACATGCAAAAATTGTTACAACAGACGAGATACGCAAATTACGGGAGTTCACCTTGAGATCTCTGTGATATACATTCCGGCTGTGACAGTAATCTACAGCGTCAATCAGCTGCTGGAAGTACTTTCTCGATTCATCCTCTTTAAGCCGCGTCTGGTGAACCTGGTATAAACGGAGACACGCGTATTATCAGATACGCGAAACTTGCTAGCTGGCAACAGTACAAGGCCAGAAGAAACTAGAGGGACGGAAAGGGCTAGATTGGGACAAATAATGTACAGTACTTACAATTTTGTCGAAAAGCTCGCCACCTGTCACATACTCCAGAACAATGTAGATTTTTGTTTTGCTAGCCATGACCTGGCACGAAGGAAGTCCATCGCAATTGTAAGATGGCCAGACTATAGGAATTCTCCAGAGCTAGTAAGTTATTGTGTAGCGCAAATAATGTTCCTAATGTGCAGAAGGCATTATCAAGCACAAGCCGTTGATCGCAACGAAGTGATTATCAGCAACTATACAAAAGAGGAACAATGCTGACCTCGAGAAGCTGCACAACGTAAGGGTGCTTCACAAGCTTCATGGTAGAAATTTCTCTCTTGATCTGCAACTCAGTAAGAAGAATCCATTTTCAGTTAAATACCGATAAAAGATCTCGGGATTTAAATAGCATCATTGCAGCGAACTAAAATTACCTGTTCGACCATTTTATGCTTGAGAATCTTCTCCTTGTCCAGAATCTTGATGGCAACATTTTCGCCGGTGTCAATGTTTCTTGCAAACTTGACTTTAGCAAAAGTGCCTTCTCCAAGGGTTTTTCCCAGCTCATATTTTCCGACGCGCATACGGAGATTACCCGAATTCATGGCGACTGATCCTCAATAGCTTGAATCCTCTAGCTCAAGTATAACTTCACTGATGTTACAAAGCGTTCGTGAACCTTTTTCTAGCGTAAAAACGACTAATCATATCTGCAAATTTCAAACCGAACGACTGTTAGACTGCATGCTGTAATAGGACGAACGTTCCTTCAACACTTTCTGCAACATCAATGAGACAATTCTTGAAGAAGAAAATAGCCATAAAAAAAAAAAGTACAGTGAGAGGTCTTAGCGGATCCTCTCACTTTCAGACCGTAAAATAAGATGAAATGAAGCCTCTCAAGTAACCCAGGGTCGCTAGCTGTATTGAGACAACATTCTCTAAGAAGTTTACTACTACAACAAGAACAAAACCGTCAACGAGTGAAAGGGACGCTCTCAAGTTTGCAATGATCCAAGGCGAACAATTTACACCTCTCATTGCCCGGAATGGCTATACGGAGATGAGATTCTTCAATTACTAACGCAACTGTAAGGCACAAGTCACAGACCTGGACATAGATTGACTAATCACACGCATAGATGTACCGACCACACCGAAGAAATACCACCATTTACATACGAACGAAGACTACGAAGCAAAGAACCTATTCATTGTGCTCACCCCGACCACAACTAAACAGCACTCATTCTGCAAAGGAAATCTTAACTCCTACTCGCATCCCGTAAGAAATAAAGAACTACAGAAACTAATCCACCAAAATTGACGTTGCTGAAGTAAAATATCAACACGAAAGCGAGGAAGACAAGGCGACAATCAGAACTCTGATCCAAGAAACGGTCTCGTTCTTTATGGAAACCGAGAAAAGCCTCGACGTCCTAAACCACAAACGTAGCATCCGGGCCACTAACTAAACCTCGCTAGAGAGATGATTTATCAAAACCTCTACAGTTGGTAATTCCCTTCCTCGATCACCAAGCTAATCAAGAAGCGACCCGCGCTCTTCAAAATCGAAGCAATCGTCACCCTATGGACATCCCGCCATTAAACAATGAAACAGCTTCATTAAAAAAGCGGATCTCTCTAAAGTTATCTGGAACTACGACTTCGGTAGAGGAAAAAAACGCCACCGCTGATCCGCCGAACCGCCTCATTCACTCGGAAAATCTAAACGTCCTAAAGATCGAAAAAAAAGGCATCTCGACTTCAAGCATCGAATACACAGCATCCGACGACCAACTCGTGAATTTAAGACAGCCACCGAACCTGAACCAAGAATTCATACCGAACTCCCCGCAGATCTCAAACCTCACCGACCTCAGCTGAAACATACTATGCTCGGCTAAACATACCATTCCGATGCATCTCACTAAACATAACTGCAATTACGATTCAACTTCGCAGTCGGTATTCAAGAAAAAACAAACACAAAAGCTGATCCTCAAACCGCCTCAATCACTCTGAACCTCAACGTCGGATGTAAAGCAATACAACCGCTTAAGAAGCAATCCACCTACTCCTAGCACAACTCGTATTAGCAATTCAAGTCAGCCACCGAACCTGAACAAAGAAACTCTTTGGATATCTCTCTGCCGTCCTCAGCTTAAACATGCTCTCAGCAGAAACACATCATTCCAAAAAAAAACAATCCTCTGACGCCTCATCGCGAACCTGATGTAGGAAAGCGTCTCATTCTGTCTGCAAGGCGACTGCGTTCGCTGCAAGAGCTAGTACAATCCCATCCTCGTCGGCGCCGGCACAGAAAGCAAAGAAAGAAAATCCTCTCAACTTCAGTGAATCCTCTCAACTTCGTTCGCTATAACAATCTCATTCTCGTCGTCAGAGACCGCCGGCACAGAAAGAGAGAAATCCTCACAGAAACGGAATCCTCGCGGGGTGCTAATAAGAAGGTCCTCCACCGCGAACGTCGCTTTCTGCCTCAATAACCAAAAAGGTAAAATTATCCCGCAAAGAAGAAACGAAAAGTAGGATTCGGAAAGCAGCGAGAACAACGGACGGAGCGATGGTATAGTAACGGCTGGCTGGACGGACCAGCATCACTTGCCGCGTGGGCGGAACCCGGACGATGCTTCTTCCTCCACTGCCATTCTACAGGCAGAAGCGCTTCGTGATTCCCTTTTCTACTTTTTAGCCGATGATGCGGTCGTCAGAGTGGCGCGACCCGACGGTTCTCAGGGTCGCCTGTTGCTGCCCCTGACCCGGCACCGGGCCCCTTTTGCTTTTCCTTGTCCTGGTCCACAAAGCACGACGACGGGCAGCTGCGGTTTTAGGTGCACGTGCATTTAAAGACCCCCGGCGCTTCTGCGTGAA
Organism: Bryum argenteum; assembly: GCA_037043015.1. Lineage (NCBI taxonomy): Eukaryota > Viridiplantae > Streptophyta > Bryopsida > Bryales > Bryaceae > Bryum > Bryum argenteum. Next base: position 4,270,211 of record CM073324.1, read on the forward strand.
TTTCTATCAATCAATCAAAAAGTGATTGTACCTTTATAAAGAGCCTATTGCCGTGAAGTCAAACTTCATCACCTTGTCTTCTCTTTTTGTTATCCACTTTGGTGGATGAGATTATTATTTCTTTTCGTCTTTTCTTTCGTCTTAATGAATCACTAATGAAGTTTAGGACTCAAATAAATAAGAACATCGAACCCTTGTGGCATTGGCGTGAATGAATTGTCCGTTCGTCCTATCTAGTATGTACGCGTGGCACTTACACTGTTTACACAGTCTGCCGTTCCTGTTGGGCCTGCCGGCTCGGCTCACTCTGCTGGCTCGCTCCGTTTACACAGTTACCAGCAAGAGCGGCAGGAGCGGCGGAAGGAGCGGCAAGAGAACGCAAAGTGATTGAGCGCGAGTGATGCTGTTAAGGTAGGAGTCGTGAAAACCGTCCAGCCCCAAAAACCGCACAGTAGGTTTATGGGTAGGGTCTGTAAAACCGTCCGTTCATGGTAAACTGACAGGTTTTGGGAACCATCCACTGTTTTTAGCTCCCACCATGCATGCTGAATAGTTTCAGACAACTCCTATGTCAGTTCCTGAACCTATTTTAATTCATTTTGAGACATTCAATCCACAGTTTTCAGAATACAACCTTGCAAAAAAGCCAACACTCTATGTTCGGATAATGGGACTCCTAAGTCTCGAGATTCAAAAATTCATAGGAAATTATAGGATTACTCAAAAAATGTTTTTTTTTTTTGGGGGGGGGGGATGGATTTGCACTAGCTTTGTAGACCATGGAAAAATAATTAAAATTTTACACCACTATTCCAAGTATGCAAAGCTGAAATTCAGACGGTTTTCACCACTCCTACCTTAATTTTGTTTGGACTATCCGAGAGTCTGCTGGGTCTGCTGCCGCAGCGCAGCAGCTCCCAGGACGTTGGCTACCTGCCAGGCAGGTAAGTCGGAGTCACGGAGTGAAGCTAAAAAAAGTACTTGGCAGCAGACCCAGCAGGCAGTGTAAACGCTGTAACTGCCACGCCCACTTAGTTACCTTGACCATGCCCCTTTTGTTTTTCTACTACATTTATAAAAAGGTCATTTTTATAACTTCATGTGATTTGGGGTCATTATTACTTGAGAATTCGATATCTTGGGATCAAGTCAGACTTGTTTCAAGGTCAGATTGCTTTACAAAAAACCCGCTTCCAACGGCACCTCATGTGCCTTGATGCACCTTAGAGATCATAATGTCACGTACAAAAGAAAAGAAAACAAACTACTTACCTTAAATATAAGATAAGATATAGCAACAAGATATAGCAACAAGTCCGAGCTTTATCTTCTTATCATGAGACATGGAATATTTGTTGTAATTTGTGACATTTTGAGATGAAGCTTCCGTGAGATTCTTTAGAGTTTATATGTTACATGTATTATCAAATACCATTTTACTTACTTCAAGTAATGTACTTCATTATTAAGAACATAGGGGGGCATCTGCATATACAAGTTAGGTATTAGATCCTACAATTATATACCTGACGTATGTGAAGATTGCTAATGATCTACATAGGAGGTAATGTAAGTATTGGACAATCTCAACCAAACAAAATGAGATTTCTTCTTTACAATAATCACGAATCAAGTCCTAGATATATGCTTGATTTGTGTTCCTAACACAAGCAAACTTCATAATTTATCAAAAAAAAGAAATCAATCTCCATGTAAGAAACTAGGATGCTATCTCCCAAACTAGGATGCTATACACACAGTTTACAGATACTATTTGAGCCGGTTATAGTGTCCACCTCGAGAGGTGTTAGTAGTCCTCTGTCATTGTTGTTATGTCCCATGGGCATATCATCAAGGGTAGGTCTAACCCGACATTTTATTCACGGTAGACGTACAAGGGTTTGGTGTTCTTATTTATTTTACCAATTGAGCCAATTCTCGATGACGTGGTTGTTTTATTATGAAAGCATTTGCCTAATCATCTTTAAAATAGAAATTTACCCATAGGTCCACTCTCAAAGTCTTTACCGATTCAAGATAAAACTATTGTCAGCGAACAAACAACTTTTACTAGGTGGCTATTTTTACTAGGCCACCCATAATATTGTTTTGCTTGATTAATTCACAAATCTATACATACTTATTTTCATAGGGAATCAATTAAATTTGGCTATTAAATTAATCAACCCAATACAAATTTTTATTATGCCATTCAACAATCTGCTGAGATTAGTGATTGAGAATTTTCTTCCAACTAGTCAATAACAAACAAAAGTATTGTAAGTAGTGCTCCTTCATTTTTAAAAAATTAGCATGTGTGGCTGGGCCTTCACCCAGCATCTCACTTTTTCAAAGAGAGTGTTGTCTTTCATTACTTTTTCAAATAAATATGGAATTTGCTCGTGTTGGGAATACAAATCAATCATACATCTAGGCACTTGTACGGAGGGAATTCTACAAGTGTATGTTTGTCCTTGGCGATGCATGGTCATGTTCATGGTCATCATCATTTGGTCATGTATACATGGTATAAAGAGTTCTAATTTTTTTGAAGAGTTTTCATAAGTGGTATTTGATTGTTGTTAAGAGTTTATCAAATCTTAAGAATTCAACAGGGAGGCAAAGGGACAAGGAATATGAAACATGGAATAGGATCAAAGAAAAAGTGAATGGGGGATGAAGGAAACATCAGAGGGAATTTAGGAAAGGGTAACAAAGGATAGGAACTGAAAACGGAGGATGGGAACGAGGAACAAATAATGAGAACTAGGAATGACTAATGGGAACCAGGCATGAATGATGGGAATTGGGAACAAATGATGGGAACCGGGAACAAATGATGGGAATTGGGAACGAATGATGGAAACCAATAAGAGAAGTTTGGCGATGGGGAACTGGAAACAAAAGATGGAAACCATGAACGAGAGTTTGAAGGTAGAGAACCAGTAAGAAAAAAAAAATGGAGAATAGAAAACCATGACAAAGGATGATGAACTTGGAACAATAGAACGAGGGAATGGAGGACATGCTACAAATCTTAAAAAAACACAAGGAACCAAAAAGACACAAACGGAGAACATGCTATAAATCTTAAACAACATGGAGAAATGAGAAGCAAGGAACTTGCATATTGATTGCAAGTCCAATAATTTCAACATCACCAAAATCCTCCAACTTGATATTTTTTTTTAAACCTACGTCTAGATTTTTTATACATTTTATAAATTTTAATATGACATTTTTTTGTACTCGTGTCCAGAGGACACTAGTAAGCACTTGTTGCTAATACAAGAAAATATCATCCGGACACGATGAATCACTTGTTACTAATACAAGAAAATATCTATGAAAGGTTTTCTTTTAGGAACTTCAAAAGTTATCTTTGTCATTTAGTTAACATGAATGAACACAAGTTTTAAAAAAATTATGTGGAAAATGCTACTTCCTCAAGCTTTTTTGGGACGCTTTATATTTGGAGTCTTGTCGTTTATGTGGCCTAACAAGGGTAATAATTCTTCTTTCTTGATGGATTCATTCAAAAAAGTCGAAGGGGTGAACCAATCTCATAAGATGATTTTTGCCCTCCTCACACCCATGAACAACTTGACTCCTCCATTTAAAGTGTCCCTTACTATACACAATTCTTCCAAGTTGTTGGGCGATTTTGTCAAAAGAAACACATGAGTACATTGACACTAAGGTCTACTAATTTCTTTCTTACTTCTCTTTGTGTGACCTCGACTGCTTATTTTAAGTATATACTTAAATGTTGATATTTACTGAAGATGACACGATGATTCAAAGTCTCATCTATAGTTCTTCATTTGTTTCATCCCACTCAAATTACACTCAAGTTTAGTTTGTAATGAGATTTTCCCCTTGTCCGGTGGCCATCGGGATATTAGCATTACGAACGGACACTTCATTCACGCCGGCCCCTTAGAAAGGGACCGGAGTTTCTATCTATCTATCTGTAATGAGATTAGGCACCACAAGCCTTGGCTTGGTGATGGAGGCTTATGGCTTCCAATGAGGATGGTGTGGGTTCCATTCTCCATGTAAGGGTCGTGCTAACCATCATAGTCTACCCAACAACGGTAGGGGGTTCTCAGACCTTCTCGTATGGGAACTTTACAATCCTTCTAGGCAATACCATGTTGGCTATCTCTAACGGACTACACAAGAGTTATTGATTAGTGTTGCAAACTTAATTGTAAACCACAACACTAAATGTCACACGTCACCATGGTGTTACAACACTGATCGTCAAACCATAAAAGTAAATGTGAGAACTTGTAAACTTTCTTGTAATTGGAAGAATTTATTGGAAGTAGTGCAATTTGTGGCTTGAAGAAAAGGCGAGGGACATTGATTGCAATGGCAGCTCAAAGTAAACACTAATATCAAGAAAGTTGAGAAAAAGATTTATTTACCGAAAGTTACCAATTATACTAATCTTCATGTAACACTAATTAACAACTTTTGTGTAGTGACTACGCAGAAATAGCATATTATTCACCCCAAAGAGGGTAAGTAGTCCTGCAATTGGTGTCAACCCCTAAAAGCCCATGCGTTTTTTGAATCTCCAAAACTAAAAAATGCGATTTTTGACCACCTTGTACAAGTTGAGGCATGCTTTATTTTACATTTTTTATATCTTCGATCGTAAGATCTTGAACCTTACTACATGCACTAATTCCTAGTAATATTTCACCGGCGAGATCTTTACCAACTGTAAGATCGTAACATTCAAAGTTGACTAAATTTTTTTTTTGGGCTTTGCTTGAAAGACATAGTCTAAATGGTGCCATGGTAAACTTGATGATTGTTACTCCAAAAATTTTGCTCATATTTTTTTCCATGTAGGTAATCAAGTTGGGTACGCTCATGCATAATTATAGAGACTCATTCTGTTTTTTTAACCTTCATGGAGATTATTTTCTAGAGGAAGGTCATAGAACAACAAATAGTAAAACATGCATTTAGTTGGATATATATGGTTAAAAAAAAAAAAAAAAAAAAAAAAAAAAAAAAAAAAAAAACTTTATTTTCAACCGCTGCCCGCGATTAGTATATACGGGACCTTGATTTTGTCCTGCCCAGGATTCCTGTCATGGAGAGCGTTTCAACTAAAAATCTCATAAAATAAAATAAACAAATACCTTAAAAAATCTTGGAGTTAAATCAGGAACAGCACAACAACTGTTGATCAATAATATTCTGGACTTTTTATTGCATGATTCTTTTTAAGAAAGAATATTATAGAATCATCATTCTACATGTTCCCCACTACAGTGACCGGTTTACACTATGGTGGAGAAGGCTACTGGTCAGTCAAGAACTTCACTATCAACCAATCACATTTCAAAAGTCTCGTTTCTAACCAGTCACCTTCTTGACCGATGGACTTCTCCACTGTAGTGTAAACCGGCCCTCAGTTTTGCATATTTTTGAGGTTCAACTACCCCTCCCCAATGTCTTGGCATGGTAAAAAAGAATCTTAGGAGATTCGAATATATTGTACTATTGAGAGACAACAATATTCCAACCTCGTGGAACATGGCATTCACTACACCCCAAAAAAACATGACCCCCCCCCCAATAACATGCTTTTTTGTTCAAGTAGGCATGTTTTTATAGTTCCCAACCATCTACACTTGTCATAGAAAAAAAGAAACTATGAATATTCTCTTCTTTCTTACCATTGGGAACATTGTATGTACACACCACCTTAAAAATACTCCCTCTGTCCCATTATATATGTCCAGTTAATAGGTTCATTTAGATCTATCTTGGGAGGTAGATTTGAGAGAACCTATTGAACAATTACAATGAGACAGAGGGAGTATTGATTTATGAACCTCGTGGAACATGACATTCCTAAAACACCTCGTGCAGTTTCGAAAAAACCAAACTATTGTTTTAATTTTTTGAGTTTTGGGTTAGTGCAGATTTTGAGCTTTAACTCTTTTTCCTTGTAGTAGGGGAGTTTTGGATATTCTCCAAGTTCCGATTTTAATTCTCAAAGTAGTACTTACGTTTGTCAAGGTTGTTGTTTAGGATTGGTTATTCTTTTGGATGGGTGAGAATATATCATATTTGATGTTGCATTTAAAAGTAAAAGAGGTATATTGAAATGCATAAGGTTGTTGTGTATTTTTGAATATTCATCTACGTACTACATTTTTGAAGAAGGAATTCGTTCCAAACCTACAACATATTTTATTGATATTATCTTGCCTATGTGTTCGGTGGTCATTGCGTATAGAATTGGGGGTGAGGTTGGCTTTTTAAGACTTTCATTTTTATTTTTTCCTACTCATTGCCCATTTTCTTTCTTCCTCTACTAACATTTGCAACTTGCCTTCCTTTAGCCTTGCTCATTCTCTTTTTCTTCTTGTACGCATGCATCTTGCGGTTCTCGAGCCTTCCGAAATCAATAGTTTTGGTACTTTCATAGAGATCTAAGTTTGTAGAATTCAAAAGTGATCAAGTTTAGATCAATTTGTGATTTAGAAATCATGCACATCGCCCTTTGTTGATCTGAAACATGAATTAATCCCCAAATGTGATGGTTGTTGAATTTGATCATTTTGGAAGACAACCCAACACTTAAAGAAGTAACAAAGGCCTCTCTTTGACAATAAAGATGGGAGATGAATAATAATTGGATTGAAGATCTGAACACTGAGATCATGCCCCCAAACCTTACTTACATGTACAAAAACAATTATTTTTTAATTTTTTAATTTTTTTTTAATCACAAATTTTGGTAAATTTCTTAAGTTTATGCAATCTTATTAATTTTGAGGAAATTGAGAATAATTGAGTATGTATATATAATTGATATATTGCCCCAAAAAAATGCATCATATTTCAAGAGGTTAGACCCAAAGTGAACACTAATCTTAAGAGAGTTGAGAAATAGTGTTATTTATCGAAAGCTTTGCTTCTTAGAAGGCCTTGAACAACATGCTTAACCCTTAATTGACATCCTTGTTTTCCACAAATTGGAGAGAGAAATGCAACCTCATTGTCTTCTGGCCTTATTTCTGCACTGAAGGTAAAACAATTTTGAGAATTGGAAACGGTGGTTATTAAGGTAACTTGGTGATGTAACCAATGCAAAAAAGATCGATCACATCGGGTAAAATCTCAAAAAATGGCACCGTTGAGAAAAAAATGTTTTGGTTGCTGATCATGAGTGAGAAATATCATATTGTTTTTTTGGTTTTTCCCCCCTTGGATCATTTTTCTGAAAATTGGCATCATAGAGCATGGTATAGGGATAAAGATCAAGATTTTTTATTATTTTGAAAAAAGATCGTCAAAAAATAAAAAGAAATGCCAAGTCAAAGAGCATTGACCATGGGATCACGTGGCCCCTACAATTTCGCTCGGATCACACAAACCTCAAGAAGGCAATCGGGAAGGAGCATTGGATTCGGAAAAACAAAAGAATAGGGGTGCATTTGGACAAGATTTGCACCCTACCACTAAGTTGGACCCCAAAAGCAAAACAATGACCTTGGTGACCTGTTTGGTCACCGGTGACAATTAAGGGTTAAACCCAATAAAAGCCCACCTTTCCTTAGGTGCTTTTGCTTGATCTATTGTTCGTATTTTTTAAAAAAACCTGCTTTCTATTGTTGTTTTGCGGATCTATTTGACTTTTTACAGAACAACTAGAGAAAAGATAAAATAATTCGAAGGTACCCATTACACTAATCTCCTTGTAACACTAAACTCCACATAACACTAATTAACAACTCTTTTGTGTATTAAATTTTTCAAGAGGTTGGACATTATAACAACAATTAAACATGTGGCACTTGCTTAGACACTTCATGTATGATGGGTACTATCAGCCCATTTCAAGGGACCAATTCCTGAAATCAAGGCAGGGGCAGTGAACCATTGACCAAAAACACGGTACATTGTACTAAAAAAGACAAACCCGTGGTGATAGGCCCCTCAATTTAATTAATAAAATTGCTCTAACTTGGTCGTACAGCATATGCCAAGGGAATCTGCCAGTTGAAGGGAATTTTTGATCCCCTGGAAAAGCATTATTTCAATAACGGCCCAATTAAGGTGCTTTTATTCCCTTCTAAAATGCTATGTCTACGTTTTGTGACCTCATCAAGTTGGTCGGTGAAATGGAATTAGTTTGCTACTTTGGTTCATGATTGTATTTTTTCCAAAATTATACTGATTTGGATTTAAAAATAAAATAAATTAGGTTTTCCTTCTCACTATAGTTGCAGTATGTATACATAATTTGTAGTATTTACACTAACTTCAATCATTGTCAAAATCTTGTTTCAAGCATTAAGAAATGTTTGGATAGTATTTGAGTGTACGAATTGGTATATATATATGTACCTAATATGTCTACATACATGGTATCTCATAAAGATTTTATCCAACTCAAACATACTCAAAAGAAATATAAATTTTAGAGGTTTTAGAGAGCCTTTTTTTTGTCCCACTTTGAACATTCCGATATATTTAATTTTTGGTCGTGAATGGGTGAAATTGAAACACACTTCACCAATCAAGTAAACTTCAAGATCTTACGGTTGAATCTATAACATGATTTTTAGTTTCTGGTGTATAAGGCCCAAAAGTTTAAAAAAGATTATGCTTTGCCTCTTAATAAGTCTGAAGTTGTTCTTGAAATTCTCATCTATGACACCAATTCATAATCCAAAACTCTAGTCTAAAATCATACATTTAACTACTTCTGGACTGAAAGCACTCCGAAAATAAGGCAAGGGGGGATCCTTCCATACTCATGTGAGTAAGATACAGTGTGAATACACAAATATAAATTGGGGGATCTTTACATAATATACTCACATCCCTTGGTGTAAATTTTCAATTAGTGTAAAAATCATTCCCTAAAATTGTAATTTCCAAAATCTACTCTAGTCCAAAATTCGTGAATGAGTCTGGATTTAGTTTAAAACTGAATTAGGTACGTACCTCTAACATTACCTCTTTTTGGCACTCTACTATTACCTTAGAGGTAAAAAGGGTGCATCAACTCCTAGAGCATCAAAACAACTACTCCATAGCCTAGTATAATTGTGAAAATTAATTTGAGGTATCATTGCTTGAAATGTTCTTTGCAATCCACGAAGCACAACTGAAAACGTGTATTCTCAAGTAACTTGCAACATATTGAGTTGTTTTTTTAACCCCCAAAATTGATGATCTCAAGCATGATTCAAGTATTCCGCATGACATTTTTGTAACTAAAACTTGATCCCAAATCACTTGCTTCACACAACAAGACCAAGTCTTTTCAAGTTTATGCCACATTTAACTAAATCTAGACTTATGCATGAATTATGGACTAAATGAATTTAGAACTTTTCAATGTTCTGAAACGATCATCATGCTAATTGAAAAAATTTACTTGGAGGGATTTGAGTATCTTCATAGATAAATAAATAAGAACTCCAATCTTCATTATTGAAGATTGGCATGAATACAGTGTATGTTCGTTCGTAATGACTTTACCTTGATGGCCACAGGACAAAGAGGTGAAAGAACAATATGAGTATCTTCATATTTTCATATTGTTGACATGGCCATTAGAAGAGCCCATGATGAGGTAATTCTCGATTGATTCTAGTCTAAATGTGTCATGTTTTTTAATGTTGCTAGTTTGTATATTCTTAGTTATTCTGTAATGACTTCTCATAGTCTCTATGTGATTCTTTAATTTGGATGTTGTTGATTTGTCTTGTTACTAACTATTGACTCATCTTTATTGCATAACATCATTAACTATCTCTACCCTCAACATCAATTTTGGCCACTTACTCGAGTGCGACTACAATAGTAAGAAGCTACTACTCTAACAAAAAGTGCATGCCAAATTTCATTTTGCATATTTTGCCTAGAGTAAAATCAGTGTCAACACTCTCGACAAAATACGAAAATCACAACAACCTCAAGTGAAGGTCTTATCTTCTTCGCACCAACAAGAACATCAACCAAAGACTCCTCACACAAAGTGCTTGCATGTATTTTCAAAAGTGGCAACCAATGAAAACCACGAATTAGGACTCTTTTAACCCCTAACTTTCCTTAAAACCCAAAACGGGTTTTGGAGGTTCCAGCAGGAGAATAAGTCAACCAACTTTGACCATTATATTTTCACAAATGAGGAAGAATGAACGGTTAAAATTTGGTATGTGAGAAGAATGTCAAGTGAAATTCCAGATCTTACGGTTGAATCTTTAAAATAATGCTTAGATTGAGATTATTTGAGCTTAATCTAAAGGAAGGTCAAATTTTGTGGGTTAGACCGTTTTGCAACAAGGAAATTTAGGGGTTAAAAAAACAAATACATCATGGGTTGCACAGCTATCAATCAAGAGGTGCCATTTTCAAGGGGACCCATGACTGGGAATCTTTTGTGTGTTTGGTAAAATCTTGGTCGGAGGAAGCAAAAGAGAATCAATGTGTTAATTAATTAATATAAAGGGTCCCACTTTACTATTGCCGCATCTTTAGCAAAAGGAACCAATTTTATAGGTAATTTTTTTATGTGAGAAAGAGTTTATGATAGTTACAGGCCATAAAATTAGGGGCGTTTTATTTACGCTGACATAAAAATTATATAATATTTTTGGTGTATTTTAATTTGGCTGATTTTAGTAGTTTTTGGGAACCTCAAAGTTAGTGGTCATTCTCCTATTTTCAGGGTGGTGTAAAGCCGAGTGGGACCAAGAGGACTTTACTCTCCAATCACAGATTTTAGAGGGCAGTGTTCAATCTTCATGGTCCATGGTGTAGAGGGACCGTGAGATGGTAGGTTTTATGGAATATCATTGACTTTGTGTGTTAATCAACGAGTGTGGTCATGTTAGAATGGGCCTTCTTGCCTTAGTAGAGTAGTCTAAATTGGAGCGGGTCCCATGCTAGATTCGTTTTGGTAATCTTCACTCATACGTATAGAATAGCTTCTTCTTAGTGGAGAGTATTATGTACTCACTGCAAACATAATAGGGTGTCATTCTAGGGCATCATTTTAGGAGCACTTATATATCAATTCATTCAAATGTTTACAGGAGGTAGTTTATTTGTTATGTGACATTGTGGTATGGGGGACTGCCGGAGGGATCTGGGCGCAGGAGGTATTGTTGGAAGGGGGTTATATTTTTTTTTTGTAGAGTTGGGAAAATTATTTGGATAAAAAAAACGGGTTGATGGACTCCGAGATACCAAATTTTGAAGTGTTTATGGCTCCAATCATATTGGGTATGAGCGTGGCAACGCTAGGGGGGGCATACTAGTAACTTATTGTAGAAGAGTTTGAAATTGCTGATCCACTTGCTCTAACCTTTCCCCATGCATGAATATTGTTTGTACTAGTAACATCCCTAGAGATTTCCCGTGTTAAAATTGAGCTATTATTGAGCACCTTATTGCAACTCCCTCTTATTTGGTTTACAAAAAGGGTATGTCAAACAAACATTCTATTTAAGCCACCTCCAATAGAGAATAGGCATTCTTCTTTTCCAAGAGAAGTTGTATCAACAATAATACATATGTTGTTGGATAAACATGCCCATAGATTTACTCTATAATTTATAATAGATATTTGTTTAATGGTCTTATTTAGTCTCATAAATTGCATATTTGCACGACATATGCTTAATTTAGGTTTGTTGACTAAATGTTTATTTCACTTATGCTTTTGAAGTATCAAATGACATACAAGTGTAGATGTAGTAAACAATGTAATACTTCTTATTGCTAATTGTTACTTTACTACATATCTAGGGTGATGTCAAAAATGCCTTAAAACTATTGAGATGTAAAAATGGCAGAGAAGTGTGAATCAAATGATGCCTTGAATTCATCTTAAGTAATATTCACTCTTATGTTACTTAAGAGTGAATATTACTTAATAGTGGCATGTGTTTAAGTCCTAACAATCCAAGAAAGCCAAATTGGCTTTCTAGTGTTCTTGGTGGATAAATACTCGGTCAACTTTGTTCTTTATAATCTCACTAATGAAGAAATATGATCCCACAAATGAAAATGAATCAACCCTCCCTAGTATTGAGTCCTTTTTATAACGCTTAGATTGAGTTTTTTGAAACCTAGAGTAGAAGGTTATTTATGGTAATTTAGGCAAATTTTCACAAGGGTTAATCTATTTTTAAAAGAAAGATAAATTTCTTATTACAATCCTCTTCATCATAGTCTTCATGACCTTTCCCATTTTAGGATAATGAGGACTAATTTTCAAACCTAAGAAAGAAATAAAAACTTACAATTGTGTCTTGATGGATCACTACCAAGTTTCTGAACACATAAGCAATTACTTTTGAGGATATTTCCTAACCCCTAGAAATCCAAAAGAACCAAAATGACATTTTGCTATTTCGAGAAGCTTAGATGAAGGAGTTAAAAGTTTAATCTTTGCCAAAGATTTGAACAAGGCCTTCCATGTACTACAAGGTGTATGTGAAAAAATCTGCTAAGTCAAATTTGATTTTGAAAATTTAAAATCACAAATTATTTTTTTTGGCCCCATAAATAATTGAAACTTTTTAAGGAATTGTTTTTGCCACCATGTTATTGATCCGACTACTCCTCGGATTTCAAAATGACCTAGTAATAATATTTTTCCGGGCAGCGTCCAAAAATTTCGCAAAAGAGCTAAACAATTTTCATAGATTTTACAAATAATTTTCTCCGAAATTTCAGAATTTCATATAAGATTTGTATTTTTTTTTATTTTTTTTTGCTTAAGACTCAAAATCTAAGAGAGGTACCTACTCACCGTTCATTTTTTCCATAATCCAAAAATGGTTGATGCAATGCATGTCTTACCAAATTGTTGTTTTAATACATATTCCTTGAAAATGAACTGCATGAAGGTCTAAAGAGCTAAACGAGTCTCTAAAATTTTACATGAGTGTACTCAACTTAGTTATCTGCATGGAAAAATATATGAGCAAATTGTTTGGAGTAACAATCATCAAGTCCCTTTTTGCACCATGAAGACAATTCTTCTTCATCAATACCTATAAAAGAAGTTTTGCATAGTCTTTAGATGTTATGAACTTACAAATGATAAACATCCAACGGTCAATTCTTAAAATAGTAACTAAATTTAGACTTAAGCCCAACATCCCATGTTTGGACGTCTAAAAATAGTAACAAAACTTTGGTTCTTGCCGCAAGGAGTACATATAGATAGAAATTTGCACTTTTGAGATTCTAAGCTCCCAAAACACAAGGAACTTTAGGGATGTTTTACATAGTTGCTAGAATGACATGATTGAACTTCAAAAGAAACTAAGCAAGCACGGTTCTATTTCATACCAAACTATACTGAAACTTTACCTTGGGTTACACATTAGTCATAAGACAAAATACAAACTCACATTCTTAGGATTGGTTTACACTATGGTAGAGAGGTCCTGACCACCATGGTCCATCCAACTATGGTGGGGTCTTTGGACCTTATTGTGTGGGTACCGCAAAGCCCTTTGGGGGATACTATGTCAAGTATCTTCAAGGCTCTAGTAACTAGCGTAATTATAGAGTGCATTCTCGAAAGGGGGAAGTAGTATTGCTCCAATTTCCCCTTGTCCGGTGGGCATCGGGCTATTAGCATTCGAACGGACACTTCATTTACGTCGGCCCCTTAGAATGGGACAAGATTTTCTATATCTCATCTATAGAGAAGTCCACAAGTCAAGAAATTTTAGCCAAATGTGAACTGAGATTCTTGAAATGTGATTTGGTTGAAATAAAATTCTTGAGCAACCAATGGCCTTCTCGATAATAAAAGTTACGATTACAATTAATGTTGACACATGGTTTTTATGGTGAAAGTGACCTTCACTATGCATCAACATTAATTAATTATTCTAGGGCATTTCTTGCCACATGGACCCCCTTGAGGAGATGCCACATGGACCCCCTTGAGGGGATGCCACATGGACCCCCTTGAGGGGATGCCAAATGGACCCCATGAGTGATATTACATAATATTAACATATTTATTCCTTGAGTGCAACCCCAAGCCCTCTTGGGAGGAAGCAGTTACAAACGATATGGGGTAGATCTGCTCCCCCAAGACTCCCCGCCCACAAGACCCCCGCCTCCGCGACCCCAGGGCCCCTCACCCAAAACCCCCTACCCCCAAAACCCCTCTAGCTGGAACCCCCTCTTCTCCGCATTTTCAGGCGTGCTTCGCAGCCCGCATTCCATGGGAGTTACTCAGATTTTGGGAGATAGGGTGATTAACCTACTCCACGAGGATATGCACCATGCCCTTATCGATGTGTCTTTGAGCTGCTTTTAGGTGAGCTTTCACTTCAAGCTTGCTTTCTAGCTTATGACCTTCTGTTTGTCGTTGCATTGTACCCTCCAACAGTTTTGGCCATGCTCTTGAATAGGGACCAAAAACCCATCTCACTTTTACATCCATCCTATCACCTCGGTTTGTCTCATGTCACACCAAATTTTTGTCACACTAATTTATGGCAAATTGCAAAAGCTGACAGCCTTTGGATTTCGAAGCTCTCAGTGGTTGGGCCTCGGTTTGTCCGTGCTCAAAATATGGTTGAAGTACCCATAACCACCAACATAAGAAAATTCGCCCATTTGTAAATGGTCTATTTATAGTGGGTAGTTTTTTTGGGTGGCAAGATAGTTTTTAGGAAGGTTTGTAATTTTTTTGTATTTTTTTGTAAAACACATGAATTAATACAAATTTTCAAACAGTAAAGTACTGCACGACCCGTAATCAACCTATAGGGTATGCAAAAACCACCTTAGCTGGTACAAATTTCCATTCATGATTCGACCCAAAACCACCAGCTTTTTGATTGTTTTGATTGGTCAGTTTGAATTGAGTGTTCTGACAATGCTAGTTCAGGCTAGGTGCGGTTATTAGGAGACCTACATGTTGATAGTGGGGGTGCTGGTGGTTATGGGTACTTCAACCATACTCACTCGAAAAGCGTTTGCCGAGCCTTGTCCTCGTCAATGGGTCACAACTCCACACTCTAACTTTGATGATGTGACCTTTGTTGATAGAACACCTTGAAATTTGATAAGTACTAGAGACTATGGACTGAAATACCCAATTTTCGTCGGACTGGGGATCGGACGTCGCTCTAGGCACCAAATTTTTACTCTAAGATAGAACCGGGGATTAAACTCATAAATGCATGATATTGATGGTTTTATGAGTTTGGTCCCCAGTTCAACTTAGTGCTTTGTCCGCAACGTGATGCGCATAAGAAGTCTGAAAATGATTTGGTCCCTAGTTTACATTTGATCCCCAAGTTAGTGCATTTGGTCCCCAATCTATTCTAGTTAGCAGATAACTGGAAACATGGCACAAAACGACGGACTTGGGACCAAGTGGGGTTCAAACTGGGGATTACTTAGCAGATTTCTCTATAGTCACCCAAAAGTTTGGAACCGATTTTCACAAATTTTCCAAATGTGACATTATCAAATATAGTATTATTATGGCCTAGTCGAACCCAAAAATGGAAATTTGCATCATATAAGTTACAATTTGAAATTTTAATATACAAAATATAGATAGAAACTCCAGTTCCATTCTAAGGGGCCACCGTAAATGACGTGTCCGTTCGTAATGCTAATATCCCAATTGCCACCGGACAAGGGGAAATTGGATATACAAAATATACTACATACACCTTGTACGTAATTCCATGCGTACACCAAATTATAGCCCAAAAGACTAAGATGTGACCCTTCATCTAAGTTACCCAAACAATAACAAGGGCTTTTGGCTTTTGAAGATCCCTAGGGGTTAAAGCTATTACATTCTTGATGCTTCTCGTTGATCAAATTAACTTGCACAAGTATGATAGTTATAGGAAATAGCATAATGTACGTTATATTTAGTTTCTATAGGGAAAATTTAGATAAATTTTTGTGTTCAAATTGGATTTCAAAGTTTTAGGCATTTTAGATGATTTACTAAGAGCATCCCCAATGGATTAGCAATAAGATGTGGAGCTTTTAGGAAGAAACCAAAACTCTCAAATTTAGCCCCCGTCCCTCTTTGAGAGTCCACACCTTGTTTATGTCACTCTTTTTGGCCCATGCCAAGGTGGTGCTCATCACTATAGTCCACCCAACTATTGTGGGGGGTCCTTGGACCTTGTTGTATGGGTACCTGAAAGTCCTTTGGGGGATACTATGTCAAGTATCTTCAAGGCACTAGTAACTAGGCTAGAAACTAGCGTAGTTATAGTGTCCATCCTCGAGAAGGGGAAGTAATATTGTTCTAATTTCCCCTTGTCCGGTGGCCATTGGAATATTAGCATTATGAATGGACACTTCATTCACGCCGGCCCCTTAGAAAGGACCGGAGTTTCTATCTATCTCACTCTTTTTGGTGAAAAGGATGGTGTGATATTATGAAGGTTGGATTGTACATGGGAAGCACTACTTGGGAAGTACTTCTTGAGGCGCTTGTTTTTGAAGAAGTGGTCCAATAAATTGCCTGTCAGAGCTGTCTCATGGAAAACCATACATCCTCAACTTACAATCCAAAGATAACCAGACCATATCTATCATTGCTGGTTTTTGCAACAAATGCTTTAATTTTTCAAAGGTTCTAAGGTTAAATTTAATTACTTAGAGCATCCTCAGTCCCCAGAGATTAGCTCCCTGTATCGGCAAAAGGCGGGCGCAGGAGCTTGTGGCGCGGGCCAACGCCCTCTCTATGCCTCCCGTCACTGTGCGGGTCTCGTCAAAAGACCTCCCGCTCTCTGTAAATTTTCCTCATTTGCCATGAGGGAAAGTCCTCCCGCTAGCAGTCCTGACTGCTGCCAGCGATGCTAATTACAGCTAGATCCAAAATCTCAAAGCGCACAGGTAATGAACGCGAACCACTACAGGGAGCCACGACTGCAAAGGGAATCGACTTTCCCGGGAGTGCACTGGGTGTACAACCCGACAAGTCCTCCCGGTACTCAAGCCACGGCACGTCAAGATCCGTTGGAGGGAGTTGATGGCGGGCTTCGACTGAGGATGCTCTTAGGTGTCATGCTCAATTGCTGCGCGAATGTTGTAAGTTCTTTCTGGAGTGGGAGAGAATCATTTTAAGAAAATGGGTAAAGTTTATGGAAGAAGGAACCATTCGGAATCATGATTCTTTGACTTACCTTGAATGAATTATGAGATTTAGAGCACGCCTAACCCTCTGCTTTAGGCCGGGCCACTCATCTGCATGAAAAGCTTGCAGGCGCTCCTAGAGTGCGCGCGTCGCAACCCCACCCCATGCAAGCACACATGTCACATGGAAAGGCCCCTCACCAATCACATTTGCTGACAAGCTCGTTACAATAGAAATCACATTCTGCCAATAAAGTATTTGCCACGTTGCACTCTTCCATTGGTTAGCGGGGATCATAAAATTTGAATGAAAGTACGAGATAACTTGGAGTTATAGTGTCGTAGAATTTGGGAGACCTCAACCGTCTTCACGGGGTTACATGGATAGTGCGTGGGCAGGGGTTCCTCACACTCCAAACAAGACTCCACATTCCGGCCCAAAGTGCGGGTTGGACATACTCTTAGAAGGAAGTGTTGCAGGTGCACCTCGAACAACACACTCTAGATTCCACTTGAAACCTAACTCCTCAGTACATTAGAACTTAGATATTAGAGCAAAATTTTCCTCCTTGTTGATTGGATAGACTTTGTGGTGTTGGGTTTTGAGTATTTTTGGCAAAACCCAAATTTGGACATATGTGTAGCTTTACCGGATAAAGCTCCTAGAATTATAATAAATGAACTCGTTATTTGTGTCGAAAAAGAATAATAAAATTAGAGTGCAAGGTAGAGGATGGACACTAATATTAGAACTTAGAAAAAAGGAAGTGGTATAGGGTCTAGGAACATACTTTGAGACTGAAGATATTTATTCTAGGAATATCCACAAGAAGTGATCATGTGTTTTTGCAGCTAGTAGAGGAGATAGATAGATAGAAACTCCGGTCTCTTTCTAAGGACCGGAGTGAATGAAGTGTCCGTTCGTAATGCTAATATCCCGATGGCCACCAGACAAGGGGAAATTGGAACAATACTACTTCCCCCTTTCCAAGGTGGACACTATAACTACGCTAATTTCTAACCTAGTTACTAATGCCTTGAAGATACTTGATATAGTATCCTCCCGAAGGGCTTTGAGGTACCCATACAACAAGGTCCAAAGACCCCCGACAATAGTTGGGTGGACTATAGTGGTGAGCACCACGCCGGCATGGGGAATAGAACCCACAACCTCCTCATTGGGGGCCTAAGCCCTAACCACCAACCAAGGCTTGTGGCTAGTAGAGGATTTCATACTTGCTTAAAAAAAAATCACCCATTAAATGAGTTCTTCTTAGATTGGATACAACAACTTACTACTTTGCTCATGCAAGCACGTAAGACCAATCAATGAGGAGTACATCAACTCAAACAACCAAACAATTTTATTTTATTGTAATCGTTCTATACCAAAATGTTCGTCCAAACCTCATTCTTAGAAACGTACAAAGCGCACTTTATGAAACCTCTTTTGTGAGAGTTCGTTTCATATAGAAGTTGGATCATGCACAACCAAGGACAATCATTACCTAGACCATGTCCAAATCATGAAACCGACAAAGAATCATCCACAATATTAAACTATGCAATGACGCTTCTATTACACACTTAGAATGCAATATCCGACAAAACACTTCCTCAAACAGGTTTGAAAACCTTGCGAGGTGTGTGACCAGATTTCCTAGTGGTATACCACCAGGAGTAGGTACAACAAACATTCTATTCACGCCAACTCCAAAAGGGTTTAATATTCTTATGTGCCACATGCCAACGAATGACTAGGGCCGAATGACTTATACCAAGTCATAAGTAGAAGGTACCAAGACATTGCTGCGCACTTTGTATGACTCAATGGCCGAGGACTGTTTCATCATCTTTGAGTGGATATCATGCAAGTATGTATGACCCCATAAGTGCATTCACTTATCAACATTATTATTATTTTTTATTTATTTATTTATTTTTTATTTTTTTATTTATATATATATATTTTTTTTTTACGTCTTTGTTTGTTGTTTTATTGATCCAAGCATGCGCGGATGTATGTAAGGAGCACATTTTTGCTGTTTCAGCGGACAACAGTTGAACCCCTAACTTTCCTTGAAGCCCAAAATGGGTTTTTGCACTTTCGGGCAGCCTAGATGAAGTAGTTAACCCCTAAATCTCCTTGGTGTTTTTTGGGAGCTCAAAACCTAAAAACTGCGATTCTCTACCTCTAAGCACTCCTGGGGGTGTGAACCAATTTCTTTTCCTTTTTTAAAACTTCCAACCGTAAGATCTTGTACCTAGAGATATGCTTGATTACTGTTCAAAAAATTAACTGTTGGATTACCATTTGAGAGATCATAACATCCAAAGTTTGTCTCCCAAGTTTTTTTTGGACATTGCGAAGATTGGTTTTGAAATTTTTGGAGGATGTCCTTGCAAAATTGGTAAACTTTTTGACTTGAGTCACTTTGAAATCTCAGTAGTGATTTAGTAATGAACATGTTTCAAAAAACAAGTTTCAAAAAAGTTACTTTTTAAAGCTGCCCCATCTCGGCTCGCAACCCAAGGATCGTCCTAGAAGACTCAAAAACTAGAATTTGACTTTGCAAATTTTACCACATACACTCGGCAATATAAAAAGGACCCAATAAAAATTTTAGGCAAAAATATTACTTCTAACCCCTTCATCTAGGCTGCCCGGAATTACAAAAACCCATTTTGGGCTTCAAGGAGAGTTAGGGGTTAAGAGTAATATTTTTGCGTAATAATTTTACTCAGTGCCCCTCATACTACAAAGTGTATGTGTTTTGAATTTGTAAAGTCAAACTCCATCTAGAAATTTTAGGTTTCAAGTCGAAAAAGGGCACTTTAAAAAAGTAATTTTTTGTTTGTTTGTTTTTTTTTTTGGTTTCTTTAAAAATATATTTATTAATAATTCACTATTCAAATTTCAAAGTGATCCAAGTCGAGAAGCTTACCAATTTTAGAGGGGCAGCCTCCAAAATTTTCAAAACCAATCTTTGCAATGCCCCAAAAAACTTGGGAGACAAACTTTGGATGTTATGATCTCTCAAACGGTAAACATCCAACGATCAAATTTTGGAACAACAACTAAAAATAGTCTTAGGTACAAGATCTCACGGTTGGAAGTTTTAAAAAAGGATTTTTTTTTTGCACACCCCCGGGAGTGCATAGAAGTAGATAAATTGCAGTTTTGAGGTTTCAAGCTCCCAAAGAATACCAAGGAAAGTTAGGGGCTAAACAAGTATTTTGTAATAATGGAAATATTCAATGATTTTGGAAAAATACAACTTAGTTCTAGTCGGGCTAAATGTATGTACTCACAAATTGGGTACTTCACTAAATCTGGACAAAACAACTAATTGTTGGTAAAATTTTGTCCAAATTCAGCATATAAGGTGTTTCTGTACATCTACAAAGAGTAGATGACAAAAAACACCTCATTTGCCCAATTTGAAGAAACTTTGAGTAAGAGCTGACCATTTGAAAATGTCGATGATAGGTTGTGTTGTTCACGTTCAGTGAAGTACCCAGGCAATATGTGGGTGTATTATTTGCACGACTCAAGCTGAACTGTCATTGCATTGATAATTTGAATATTCCCATCATAACAAAATACGTGATTTTACAGGTACTTCTCCAAAAATTGAATATTATGAACACATGGAAGTGCTATTCTTTTATTTGCAAGAAACAAGTTTCCTTACCTTCCAAGAGGAACTACTACAAAGTGGGTATTTATTGTTATTGTTGTTGCTTTTTTTTCCTTACAATGTCCATATCTCCATGTCCTCCCCTCTTAAAAGCTTTTGATTGTGCTTACATATATTTAGATGTTTTGAAAAAAAACATTCATCAATAGAAAAGTGTGTAACTTCGACCGAGCTTTCCACCAAAAATGTCTCATTCTACCAAAGTCCTTATGAATGAGTCACTTTAGCTTGATGGGGAACCGTACACTATTTTTTAGTAGTAATTATAACTGTGCAGTTCGCACAATATTAAATAGCATTTAGAGTTTAGAGCCATGTTTCTATACTCAACCAATTTTGAGGTGGAAGTAAATCTTCTCAATCAATCAGATTACAAGATGGAGACTACTCTCCACATGTAATGCTCAAAGTGGCCTTGAAAGACACCAAACTAAAATCAACCCAACTACCAATATTTTGTAGATTTTTATTAGTGTAGTAGACCAACCCACACTAGTACTGAATCAACAAAAATTTGATGAAAACTGACAATTGTAATGATTGATTGAAGGACACAAAGTTATAGAAAATAACAAGCAGTTCTATGTAATTCCTTACGGACAAATTTTGGACACCATTTACTACAAGTGATCTCCTGATTCCCCTATACATACTGGAATGGCCTCGTGCAAAACACATTCAGAGTACTGTTTTGTACAATAAACACTGGTTCACCATTTCCATGTACATATTCACTGACTGTGCTAAAAATTGTCATATTCTAAATGACATTGAAAAGGTGAAAAACAACAATAAAATCTACCTTGAAATTGATAGCATGCAATGTGATTCATGTTTGAATGTCACCCAACTCCCCAACAACACAGTGATCTTAACCCCAACTCCGTTAAAATGGCATTATTCCGGTAAAATGACACACCTCAACTTTTTTTCCTGCAGTTCAAAATCCAAGTGATATAACATTATTTGAAGGTGATATTATGACAATGTATATAAAGGAGTGATATTACTAAAAGAATTGTGATATTACAGAATACACCATTCCATGTGAGCACAGATGTAAGATCCGGTGTGACAAAATGACACATGGCATAGTGCCATTTTAACTCAATTTCTTGCACTTTACCATCAAAATCACCGGATAATGAGAGCTAGAACGTGTGCACATGGACTCCTCTCAAGAACGAGAAATAATAAGAACGATCGAAGCTCCATCGAATGAGGACTTACGAAAAACTACTGAATGTCACTTCAATCTTCTCTTGGTTGTTTTTTGTTTGCTGTGATCGATCACTTGCACATATGCATCATCGATCTCTTCAATAAGTAAGTAAAAAAAAAAAATCAATGTCCAGATCAACAGGCTTCTTCGATTCTTCGATCAATTCTTGGAACGAAGAATCGGCTTTTAGGTTTTGATCGTGACATCTGTTTGCTGTTGTTGTTGCTGTTGGATGATTCTTGAGTGATTTTCTGATGATTTGCACTCGGGGTTTTCTTATTCAGAACATCAATACTGGGTAGAGAATTGCTTTGGATGTTGCTGTGAGATGGAATGTATGTCAAGGTGCTTGCTTGTAAGTACTACTGCACACATGCCTGAGAGGATCTTGAGGTTTAATGTTTTGGCAGCAAAGAATTTCGTATTTTTGTTTCAATACTCATGATTATAGGCTGATTCAAATTTTTGAGTTCTACGGAAAGTTGGAGTTTTGAGAGAAGTAGCAAAGACTTGGTGTCAAGATTGTTTGGCAAACGAGGCACATGCATGTGGAGGACATGACACCAGGGTTTGGGAAGTTTTTTGACTTTTACAGGCTAATAACCGGCATTTTCAACACCCGATCGGTTTTTCACATACCTCTTCCGGCAATCGCCTTATTTTATACTGAGAATAAAGATTTATTTGTACTTTTCATATGTTTTTAGCCAGTGGTTTCATGAATGGACTGGCGAGTGTGCTGAATCCATTGGCAGATAATGAACTAGCTGTTGGTTCTTCCCGATCATTGCATGGCACTGACGTCAAGACGCAGACTGCCATTCGTGGCCTGAATTGTTGTTGGCACTCAACAATTAAATTTGTGCGTAAAATAACATAGTTCATCCACAACTCCTGCACTGTCGTCAACCAAGAGATAGACCATCTCCAACAAACATGCTCATGTGAAGAACCTAAAAATAGAAGAGGTGTTGAAAGCCCAACAAAATTGCAATCTACATTGAATTTTGAGCAGGCTTGGAAGAGTTATGTGCGGTGACTAATTAGTGACTCTCCTTCCGAGCGACTGACATGCACAAGTTGCATTCTGGGAGCTATTCACTTTACCGGTGGCAGAGCCTCTAAGATGGCCATTAATTCTGTAGCGACTCAACATGTAGAAGAACCTACGATAAAACATCAAAACATAACATCAACTATGATATCTGACAACAATATATTTGTCACTATAGTTCAAAATGATTGTCTTTTCCGAATTATAATTTGAATAAACAACTCTCAACAAATGACATTGAGACTACATGAATATGTTCAACTAGCTGTCAAAGCAAACCTTGACTTTACACAGACTAGGAAACGAGAATCTAAAAACGAGGCAGCTCCAATCAAACTCGTGTGAGTGACCCTTGAGGGAGCGGTTCCACTAGGCTTCGTAACCGAGAGGTACATAATTATAACTTCTTCACTCAATAGTAGCACATACTCACAGAAAAACATTACAAGGTACAACATTAGGGCTGCACCATTTTAGAAACACCTATGAGACCGCCTCGAAAAAATTCATAGCAGATTGCAGAAAGAGTCCAAAAATCATGAATCCACTCATTCCACTTACTTCCCCCACGCATGAAAATTACTTCCAATATCATCTTCATTACAAATCTGAACTCTCCCTTACAAAAAACTCTCCCTACTTTAGTTGATGTCAACATCGTTTACCTTCTGCTACAGACAGACAGCATTGAAGAGAAGATTACTTGCATTTGGTGTGGCGAAGGATATGGACGAGCTCGCCGCCCAAGTCCAGAAATCCCCTTGACATGGTCAACGAGCGAGCTCGAGCTTGAATCTTCAGTCTATGTCTACAAATAGTTGCAGAGTAGAAAGATTGCAGTGGCATTACCACAGACAGAGTTCGTGTAGAGTAGATAGATGCATGAGTGGCAGCCATGGCTGGTGGTGAGGGAGAAGCAGCAGCGGCGGAAGTGATGGAGATTGATTTGTGGGCCAAGCTGCCGGAGGAGGTGCAGTACAGGATCTTCGGTTACCTGCGGTGGCGCACGTTGTTGCCCATTTGCGTGGTGTGCAAGAGCTTCAACGACAACATCAATCGCTACATCTACGAGCTGCCGTTGTTTCGAACTGCCGTCTCCATCTCCACCTCCACCACCAGCTGCTAGCAAAGCAATATCCGTGCCTGCCGATACATGGAGATCGACCCAGTGTTGCTTAGTTATTCCTTTGAATTCTGCGCGTGCACAGTCTTGATTCTGTGTCTCGCACCTGTGTTTAGAGATCCTGTGTCATTTGTACTGATTTAGGGTATACAGATTTGTACCTGTATAGGATTCGGACTCTTTTGTATATATGGGATCGATTAGTGAAAATCGAATGATCGCTTTGAATGGTTTGCTTTTCGATGGTGGTCGCTTACTTTTGAACTGATATGCATTCACAGGCGTGCTAATGCTACAGCACCACATGCCTTTTCTACTTTCAGAATCGTAAGTTGACATTTGTGTGTAAGTATGTTGCATATGATCGAATGACTTCCTCGTGTGCGGGCATGATCAAAGAATCTCACCCTTGTCAGTATTGGTTCTAGTCCTATGTTAGATTACTGCAAAGATTAAACCGTCTATCATTTGAGACAACTTCGTAGTGTATAACTTGAGTCATTTTTGCAGGAAGTGGCACAAAAACTCCGAAGTAGAGCTCCACTCCTACCAATCTTCAGAGTCTTGAAACATCTTCTTACTTGAATGAAATTATCAGTGTTGAACTTGCATTTGGTGAAGCGATGGATATGGACGAGCTCACTACCCAAGTATGTGTGTGTATATAGATTCTGCTTCAATCGAGAAAAATTCCTTGACACTGTCAAAACCCACGCATGGAGCTTACACCTCATGGAGTGGTTGCGATGTTGGGTTGCGGTGTTGTGGGAGTGAGTCGTCAGAGTTGTCTTACATGACACACTTTCGGTAATGTCTGTCTAAATTGTCATGTCAGTCTGAATTTGGGAATGTTTGAACATACTTAAAAAATGCCTAGTAAAAACATGAACATTTGCGTCTTCGATGTGGTCTGCCTCCTCCGAGTTTGACTGTTGTGTCTGTGTGACGTCGACAACCTTGGCCATGGGTGGTAACGAAGAGAAAGGAGGTGCGGGGAATTTTTACAAAGGTGGAGGATTTGTGCGCAAAGCTACCATAGGAAGTGTTTGATAAGTTTAATATTTCTTTACAAACCTCAATGTATCAAACCATATACTTTGTTTTCAAGAGTTCGACTGCACATGAATATATTGAGATCTCGTTGATTTTGTATTTTGATCGATTCTAACATGAATTCTATATCCCTACTAAAACAAGTAAATAATAATACTAGTTAAAACCTCCCGAATTTTATTTTTTTAAACTTCTGATTGATTTAAATGCGGAATTTATTTAGGCCTATAGTTTAATCTTGTCTTTTGAGATGGTTTAGATGTATTCATCAATTTACTTAAGTCATGTACTTCAATAATATTGACATTATCTATATATATAAAAGAACACGATTACCTGCTAGCGATCCTTTGCAGGTTGCCCGACCTGATGCAGCCGGTTTTCTCTGTTTGCCCTTGGTGATCCTTCCCGGTAGTAGGGTGGTTTGCCCATGAGAGTATACACGGTATGAAGAGTTTTAAAGATTTTGAAGGATTTCCGTAGGTGGTACTTGATTGTTATTAAGAATTTATTAAATTTCATTAACATAACAAGAGTCGAAGGGACAAGGAATGTGGAGCATGTAAAATGGAGCAAAGTAAGGAGTAAAGAGGAGATCAAGGGAACATGGAACAAGAACTAGGAATTGGGCACGGAGAATGGGAACAAAAACAAATAATGAGAACCATGAATGTATGATAGGAACTGGGAACAAATTATGGAAATCAGAAACAAATGATGAAACCAAGAAGGGAAATTGGGGGATGGCCGGATGGGGGAGCCGGAATCGGGAACAAAGGATGGAAACCACGAATGAGAAATTAGAGGTTGGGAGTGATTAGTAAAGAAAAAGAGAATGGGGAACCAGAATAGAACAGAGGACAGCTGGGAAGTAGGGATCCATGGAATGAAGGATATCATAAAATTCTTATAAAACAAGGAGATACAATCAACGAGAGAATCAAGGATGGGGGTCAGTTCTTGAGGAGCACCAAATAAAAAGCTCATCCATTGGGATGAGGGGGAGAAATTAATCAAGACATGCATCGTCATGGCCATTATCAGTTGGTCATGTATACACAACATAAAGAGTAAGTGTTCTAAAGATTTTGAAGAGTTCTCTAAATGGTATGTGGTTGTTATTAAGAGTTTATTAGATCCCAATAATAAAAATACAAGGAGTTAAAGAGACAAGGAATATCGAACATAAAAATGGGAGCAAAGAAAGAGTCACTTGAGGGGAGATCAAGGGAACATCGGAGGGGAACCAGGAATCAAGATTAAAGGATAAGAATTACGAAAGGAGGATGGGAACTACATACAAATGATGGAAACTAAGAACAAATGACGGAAACCAAAAAGGAAAGTTGTTGAAACACAAAAGAAATGATGAGAACGGGGAACGGGCCAAAGCATGGGTAACCTAGAAAAAGGGAACGTAGGACATGCTATAAATCTTAAAAAGTAGGAAGACCATTTACGAGGGAACGGAGGATAGGGTGTAGTTTTTGAAGAGCACCAAATAAAGTGCTTACCCATGGGACGAGGGGAACTTACTCACCAATTAATTGAATACTATTTTTATTTTATTTTTTGTCCAAAGGACATCGGAATATAGAAGTCCTAACCTATATCCTTCGGACTAGGACATCAAAAAGGGCCGATCAATTTTTTTTTAAAACACGTAAAAAACTAAAAATTTAAACTCACGTATAAAAAGAAATACGTAGTTGGAGGATCCTCAATAGGGTATAATTATTTTTTATACCTAGGTCTGGATTTTTTACATGTTTTCATAAATTTCGATCTTACCTTTTTGATGTCCGTGTCCGGAGGACACGAGTTAGGACTTGTCTTCTATATTTGTTCATATTCGGGAAGTACGTATACAAGGATGCACTGGTAGAAAATGGTACCAAAAGTGTGACGTTTGTGATGATTTGTCCATATTCACACAGAGTGCTCGTTTTAATTGTGCTTCTAATGACATCAAAATAAATTACAAAATTTTTGTCACTTTTCCTTAAATTTTTACCAACCTGGTAGGCTATAATATGATCATTAAAAAAAAGAAAAAAAAAGAAGTAAAAATAAAAATTATAAAAATTTATTTAAATGTCATAAGAAGCACAATTAAGACAAGCACTATGTGTCATTATGGACAACTCATTGCCTACGTCACTTTTAGTGCCATTTTGTACAAATGATGAATTTAGAAGAAATTGATGGCAGACCATATGCGCGGTGGAACATGCACATGGTTTCAATCGATGCAACACAAAGAACCTTACTAGAGTTTGGCATGCAACAATTTTTTTTTTTTTTTTTTTTTTTTTTTATTATTTTTTTTTAAAAAAAAAAGTTTTTTAAAGTTTTTAAAATGCCTTTCGGAACTCAAACACATGTAGTGCATGGCTCTCATGCACATAAATAGTTCTACGATGTTCTAATTGATGTGAATGTTATTGTGATTTTGACCAATAAGAGGATTATGGACAACCCTTTATGATGAACAAGTGTTGAAGATTGTTGATTACTTCTATTGGTTTGGTGAAAAATTAGAGGTATGTTTCTATCCTCCAAACATAGCTTGTATTATGTTTTTTTAAGTGAGTATGATTTTTTTTCTAAAAGTCTTTTGAAGTAGTGTTCATGAAAACTTGGTAGGTAACATCTAAAATTCTAAACAAAAATGCATCCATACCTAAAAAAACATAAATGTATTCATGAACAATATTTCTTTTATCTAAAAATAAGTTCAATGTGTTCATTGGTGCCTGACCCAAGAATAATTGATCATCTAAGGCACCTTAACATAGTTGTGAGCCATCTCAATGGCTCAGATTTTATTTATAAGATTAGTAGTTAATATATGCATGTATTTAGATAAATCAAACAATGTTTGTAGTAGATTTAAAATTGAGAAATTGAAGAAAGTGGTAATTGGATTGTTAGATAATTTGAAATGTGGAGTTAGAATTTGAATGTTGATAGAAGTTAAAAGAAAATGTAAAGGTAAAAAGGGAAGTGAGAAAGGAAATTTCCTCACATCTTTCCACTCTCCCCTCATCTTTTCTTTATGCTCTCATTTTCTTTTCATTGTCTCTCTCTTAGTTGCTAAGGTTTGTTGTTTTTTCCTCTCTCTATTGTGCGGTCGTGTGTATGTTGTTTTGGAAGAAACTCAAAGCTTGGAAATAAAAGGAGAATAGGTTTAGGAGAGTTTCTGGTGAGTGGGATCTGTGTAGATTGAAGAAAACTGTAGAAGTAATAGCGTCTGCACCAAGGATGAGAAGATATTGACAGTGGAGGGTGATTGCGGACGCTTGGAGAGGAGCCTGGAAGAGATCTTTGGTGGAAAAGAAACGTCGTGGGGTTGGCTTTCTAAGAAATTCAGGAAGAACTAGGAGAGGAGTTTTAAATGTGAATGAGGGTTTGACTATCATTCCAGTTTAGTTGATGGTTCCATGCCAATTTTACTCTTTCTCATCACATAGTTTGTGATTTTTCTTGCATTCCTTGTGTTTTTGATGATTGTGAGATTGTATGTTTGGATTATGTATGCATGATTGCTAGCTCATTCTTGAAGGTTAGGGTTCACACTGTTAGCCGGCTATTTTCTAAAGTCTTTCCTCCATTGGGTAAATTGCTCTTAATGGTGTTCTTTTAATAAATTAATTTTTTTAGAAAGATAAATGAGACGACGATGCTCTAACCTATGAGCTACCCAAGCTTTATCTATAGAATAAAAGAGCAATTTTATTGAATTATTTTAATCAACATGAGATGTAATGCGTCTTCAATGTTATTGTAGATACTGACATATCACTAGCGGCAAATGGTATCCAAAATTTGTCCATAATTTCATGTCTGGAATTACAAAGAACCGCTTTCTGAGACCTAATAACTTGTTTAGTCACAGTTGTATACTAATGGTTTGTTGCGATTAGCTATTTATTTTCATAAAATTGAGGACCTTAAATTGTAGAACAAGCTTCAATTTCTATACTCTTCTTGTGAGGAACTAGGGTAGTGAAGGATGCAAATTCATCTTTGGGTTTGGATCGGTGGATGATTATTAATTTATGCCATATTTGAATAAATCTAAACTTATTAAGGACTTTCGTACTGAATTGAGTTTCTGAAAGGGCTATTACACTAATTAAAATTCTACATCGAAGGATTTTAATATCTAGGTATTTCTAAGAAAACCTCTTGTTTATATTTTCTTACTTTGTTCTTATCTTTTTTTTTAAGTCGTATAGAAAGTCGTTAATGTGTAGAGGGGTTAGTAGTCCTATACCACTGTTGGTATGTCATGTGGGTATATCACCAAGGGTAGGTCGAACGGACACTATATTCACGGCAACCCATAGGGTCTGGTTTTTTTCTTCTCGTTAATGTGTTACTTCTAGGCTCCTTTCTATTAAGAAGTAATTAAATATGAAATATTACTAGTTGTTTTTAAGGTAGAGTAACACATTGAGTTGTCACTCCACCTTTTGATTACTCTTTTGTTTTAATATCAATGTCTAATTGCAGATATTTGTAATACCCTTACAAAACAGTTCATCAACTTCCTCTAAAATGAATGAAATGTGGTAGTTGCCACCATATTAACCCCTAAAGGTCTAGTAAAGCTGATTATGTTTTTAGTCATTTTGGGCAACCTAGATGAAGGGGTTAAAATTAATATATTTGCATAAGATCTTAACCAGATGTTTTTCCTACTACAAGGTGTAAGTGTGAAAAGATGCAAAAGTTAAATTCTGAATAAAGAAAAAATTTGAAGCAAACATAATTTTTCAAATCTTAATAGGACAAAAAAAAAGAATAAAGAGAATAAATAGAAAACTAAAAACATTAAGTGTTATTTTGAAATTTTGTTTTACATGGATTCAAGTTAAGCTTTTATCAATTTTACAAAGACAACTTTTAAATTTACAAGGACAAGTTTCAAAATTTAAATAAGAGCTTGATACATCAACTTTGAATGCTACGATGTCACAAATGGTGAAGATCCAACGGTTGAAATTTCACATGATGTTATTGCAAGTAGTCTTTTTGAAACTCTTTCATTTGAAAATACCAAAAAAGTAAAAAATATTAAAACAATATCTCAACTTGCACAAAGTGGTCAAGAATTGGAGTTTTTGGTTTTGAAGGCTTAAAAATACGCTTGGACCTTTGGTGGTTATTGTGGGGATTACCCTTGCAACAACCTCCTCAATGTACCATGAAGTATAATCATCACAACTTGTTCTAAGATCTTGAATCAAGAAAACTTATATAGTGATTAAATATAAAAACATTTCAAGATATTTCAAATTTGCATATTTCAAGATTAATCATCTTAGGGTACATTGTTTTTGATAATGCAACATTAAAGAATCTAATAAGTTTGATCATATTGATGTAGACTAGCAACCAATAAGTAAGTTACATATTAACCTCTAAAGGTTCAAGAAAGCCGAAATCGCTTTTTGGAATTTCCACAGGGAGAAAATTCACCCAAATTTGACCATTATAATCTCAAAATTGGAGAAAAATTAACGGTTCAAATTTGACATTCGAAAAAAGGGTCAAGTTAACTTCAAGATCCTACGGTTGGATCTTCTAATCAATGCTTAGATTGAGTTTCTTTGCACGTGAAGTTGAAGAAGGTTCTTTTTGATAATTTAAACAATTTTGTATCAAAGACCTTTAGGGGTTAAAAAGAAATGTTTTCATCGTGTAAATAACAAAAAATTACCTCTATCTATTTTAAAACCAAAATAGCTCAATCTAGCATTATGTAGAAGATCCAAAAGGTAGGATCTTAAAGTTAACTTGACCTACTACTTGCATGCCAAGTTTGACTTGTTAATTCTTCTTCATTTTGAAATTATAATGGTCAACGTTGGTTGTATTTTGGGTTGATTCTGGGTTTTAAAGATCTGGAAGGGGTTATAATAGAATAAATTGTTAGATAATATAGATATCCGCTAAGTACGACGACTAGGGACCAAAACACCCAGTTTTGGTTGAACTTGGGACGAAACGTCAAAGTAGGCACCAAATTTTTACTTAAAGATCGAACTGGGTACTAAACTCAAAAATGCATGATTTTGATGGTTTGGTGAGTTCGGTCCCCAATTCAACTTGGTGCCCAATCCACAACGTGATGTGCGGAAGACCGAAGGAGCATGATTGTTGTTCATTTGTGCACGGAAGACCAAAGGAGCAGGATTGTTGTTCATATGTCTGTGAAGGTCCCTAATTTACATCTCGTCTCTAATTTGGTGCATTTGGTCCCCAACCCGTTCCACATAGCGGACAACTGAAAACAAAGCACGAAAAGACGGACCGGGGTTCAAACTAGGAACTACTTATCGGATTTCTCTAATGATACTATTTATTCATTTATTCTATTATTTTGGATAAAATGAAGTGTAGCATGGAGAAAAGTTGATAAACCCAAAAGTCCAACCTCCATAAACAGTCCATATATAATAACAAGTCAAAACAAAAATAAAAAATAAAATTCAAAGTACAAACTACAAAGGGTGCCATGCACAACCCATCGAAAAAGGCTGACGTGGTACCGATGACTCACCGGTGACCCGTCATTACCGCGGGCTCACCCGGTAATTCAGCGGGCCGTCGCGCAAAGTTCCCAACGGTCATGGAAGTAGCCGTTCAAGCTCTTCTACAGCTTCAAGCTTCCGCAGCCCATAACTAATCACTCTCCAATTGCCCATTCCCACACAACAGAGCTCGTACAAATCCTCTAGAATAGCACTCTCCCCGCAATCTCATTGTGCATTGATCGGTTTTGGTGGTGCACTGATCGGTTTTAGAGGTGCATTGATCGGTTTCGGAGGTGCATTGATCGGTTTGGGGGTGTATCGAGCGGTATTGGAGGTGTACATTTGGGTGTTCGATGACGAGAATGCGCGCAGGAATATTGTGTTGAGAAGACTCTGGGGATCGCAGAGAAGTGGGTGTTTGCGAGCTCGGTGGGTGTAGTTAGATTGAAAGGGGCAGGCAGGAATGGGCTCCATTGACTCTGCTTTCGGTGGCAGCATCGACGGTGGCTTCGAGCCTGATGACTTTTACGAAAGCTTCCTTGCTCCCAAGTTTCATGACTTCACTGCTCCTGAGGAGCCTATTGATCCCGATGCGTACTTCCTTTCCAAGCCTGGTACGTCCAGTTTCCTGCATCCTCACCCACTTGTTAGAATTCACCTCTAGTGAATGAGGTTTTAGCAGCTGCTCTCTCTATGTAATTCTAGCGCCTAGCTTGAATGTGTGGGAGCGATATGCGAGGTGATTGTTGATTCTGTTCTATCAATGTAAAGCGGGTCTGATCTCCAGAGGGTTAGGATTGAGAAGTCTTGCACTATATCGATTGAGAGTGCCCTGGTCTCTGACCTAGATGTGTATTGGCAGGGATGCTGAAAAAGGCGTTCGCCAAGGAGGATGTGAAGACAGCTGCGCCCAAAATTCACAAGGTAACTTCACCCTGCTCAAAGCTATGTATGAAAAACCTTCAGGGTGTGTAGGTTAGGGTACATGTGAGTATGGCGGAGTTGGCAGAGTGCTGATGCTGTTTTGGTGTCTTGCAGGTTGCAGCCCAGGAGATCCCGAAGGCAGCGGCGGTGGTGCCAGTAGCAAGCCATCAGCAGCATCCGCAAGTAGCGCCATCGAAATCACCAGTGGCGGCGGAGAAGACTGTCAGGTCTTTGACGAGATCTCTCTCTTCCCTACTGCCCCATGTGAAGTCCAATCTGTCGGTGCTCAATAGATTAGCTTCTTTCTGCACTTGTTGGTCCACCGAGCTTCTCCGGGAGCCTTGAATTTCATTGTCCTTTAATGTCGTACCGTTTGAGCCCAGCTTGTGCTCCCTAAGCGTGCTTGTATTTCTTAGTACCCGAAATAGGTCGATAGATCAGGGTACGTTGTACAGACCTTGTGGCGTTGGCAGGCAATTTTGTAGAGTTTCAGCAACTGATTATTACCTCTCCCAACTCAAGGTAATAGGATGCTGTCAAATGTTGGATGTATGTAACACCCTCGATGAAATAAATACACACCTTGCCTGCCAATCGCCGTGTCGAGTTCTCTCTACCATTTTTGTGTGAAGTTTGCATTTCAGTTCAAATTTGAATGCCGAGGATCACGATGACCCCTCATCATTTTTGATTCTATCGGTTTTGCAGAGTCGGTAGCGCGAAGAAATCTAGTGTGGTGGCGCCAGTGGCAAGTCCATTGGCGAACAAGAGCTTGAAAAACGGGACAGTGAACAGTCCTTCACACCAGCAACAACTTCCGATGATGGAGAAGTCACTGAAACCAATGTCCCTCGCTAAGAAGCTGCAAGCATCGGAGAATGACGATCCAAACTCGCCCGCTGATGCAGTGCATGCAAAGGCAGTGAAGCCAGTACTCCCCCAGCAACGAAGCCAGAAGGTTCATGAGGAGAACCCTAAACCAGCTCTCACTCGTCAACGAAGTCAGAAGGTTAGCGAGCCAAAACATCAACATGGAGATTCAAGCGACTCTGACAAAGAGCGACCTCGTAGCAAAACGCCCGTGAAAGATGCTGCCGTCTCGTGCCCGGGGTCTCCTTACAATGGCCATCACTGCAAGCACGCCCGGTGTGCTGCCAATGACCCTAACATGGGTTCGCCGGTGCCCACGAAGAAGTACCTCGTGGCGAAGAAAGGCACCCCAGGATCGATCAGGAAACCAGTGGAGAGTGGATCTGATGGTGAATCGAGTGCAGATGTTGTTGCTGTTCCGAAGAGTCAGGTTGCTTTAGTGGAGGCGTTCAACCAAATGGCCCTGGAGCCTGAGAAGGTGCCTGAGAAGACGTCCCTGACTTCGGAGAATATCCGGGACTGGTCTCGAAACTCGGTTCACTGTGATGAGAAAGCTGTGGTTAGCGAAGAGAACACTGCAGCCACCACAGCGAATGTAGAGTCGAAGGTAGATGTGTTCCTGCAGGTGGCCAGTGACTGTTTAGAGAAAATAGACCTCAACAAGTTGGACGTGCCACCTACGAAAGTCGTAGGGAAAAAGAGGTACGCACCCACACTTCGAGCTAACCTCCATACTCATCAATCATTCACGTCTTCTATTCTTGATCAATAATGTACTATCCTTCATTTTCGTAATCTGATCATCCTTGTGTTCGCAGAAAGAGTGGCGAGATGTTGTCTGCTGGAGCTAGTAAGAAGGCGAATTGTGCAGCAGGCGAGAACAAGGCTATCAGTAAGAAGGTGAGCACATGTTTAACGCTTTTTCACGTATGCATAGGAATTCCCTTTCATGCACAACGCATCCTCATTTATGATCTTCGTGCAGACTGAGGCGACCAAAGAGGCTGCCGCTGCTGCTGCTTCGAAGACTGCGAAGATGAAGCTACGACGATTGTCAGTTGCGCGACGGCTTTCAGTTGTGCGAAGTAGACCGGGAGTGACTAACCCGCGACCATTCCGATTGCGCACTCAGGTACATTCAAGCTATAATCTCTTCGAACTCCTAAAGATCTCCCTGGAGTCCTTCTAGCTGCAAACCATTCTACTCCTTCATTGCCTGATTCGGTTTTGCCTTGCAGGAGAGGGGTGCCGTGAAAGAGCAAGAGTTCAGGAAGAAGGTGGAGGAGTACAAAGCGGCAAAGGAGGGATTTCAATCTGCGTTTCAAGGCTTGGCAGCCGTAGAGCCGAAGGTATATATCACTCGAAACTACATTCCATCCTTCTGTTTCTTTCTCACGAACGAATTCTCACACTGCACTCGACATTCTTAATACAGATTCCAGGGAAATTCTTAAAATCTGGCCATGTATTCTCTGCTAAACGTGCAGACCAGAAGGTAGGAACTCACTAACCATCAGAATGTGCACTCCATTCGCACCTCTAGTCAGTAGGTCCATTTCATCAACGAAAACGCTTGTTTTTTTCAGGATGAGAAGGAGGTCACCAAGCCTTCAATCCCTGTGGCGCAAAAGGCACCCCACTTCGACCATCCCTTCAAACCACACAGGTAAGTAACTCTCAATTCGATATTGTAAGCATTGTCTTCAGCATGCATACGAAGAGGTCTGGCTTAATGAGATTCTGATGGTTTTGATGTAGGTCGACGAAGAAGCTGACAGTGCCGCAAGAGCCGAAGTTTCACAACACCGCTCGCAGTCGGAATGTGTCTTCGCTAGCTGTAGCAGTTCCATCAGCGTAATTAAGACTAGGACTGTTAGTGTAGACAATTGCCCGCTCAGTCACAGTTTTGCTCAAGCCAAATTCTGCTGCCAATATGCTATTGACATGTAGTGGTGTTTGATTGTAGTTAAAATCATGTATCATATTAGCATCATTTATGAGAGGATCTTATATCCCGCTCCCTCCCTTTTGAAGATATATATCGTTGCAAATTCTATATCAATGACTGTCGATGGAAAGTTCCCACATGTGTACTGTTCACTACCCAAATCGAGGAACGTATGAAGTGTATACGACGGATGAACAATTTTTTCGTAGAACAACTGCAGCTTCATTTTCCGGCAAATCGACATCAACGGAAAGCTGTTTTAGATAGAGCAACCAGTAGAGCAACTCAGCAACCTACCCAACCATCGTCCAGAAGTGCAGATCGAAGAATTTGTAACTAAACTCGGCAAAGAGGGTGTCTGAAATATGACAAGTGCGGGATAATACACCAAAAAATTCCAAAAACGAGATGACCAGAAGCTCATAGCTGCTCTGAAAACCGTTCACCCTGAATCAATCTCACAATTACATTGGGGTTCATAGATGAGAAGAAACTGCCTTCCTGGTTAATTAGCCTTTTGGTGCAGGTTTTGAGCACGTTACCTCGTAAAACTCCAAAGTGTTCCTCTTGCTCTAGTAGAGACTGTAGTAAGACCACCTTTCTAGCATTTAATTATTTATCTATTCAAAGGTGTAAATTGATACGGAATGAAAACAGGCAGATGAAGGAGGACTCCATCTTCTGTCCCGTTTATGTATATTGATTAAGCGAAACATGTTCGAAAGAATACGAGCTTAGTGACAACTTGGAATGTAATCAGTTTTTTGCGTCAATGACATGCGAACGAAAGAGCACCCTCAAAATTGGGTTTCGTAAAACACCATACAAGATACTCTGGACAACTATCTTACCATTGATAAAACCCTAACCCTAATTGACTCGGGAAGCATGTCCTGCTAAAACATGCCTGTTAGGCTTAATCGCCTGGAGGTACATACGAGTTTTCGGAGTCCGATTTGCTATGTACTCATGCTAAGTATTACCGATGCCATTTTAGGGCACCATTTCAGAAGCACCCAAAAAAATTAGCTTCAGAAATTCATAATATTTTGGAGAAGTATTCAAAAGTGATGATTCCACACTACAAATTTCCCATTGCAATCCACCATAATGGAGAGCCAATTTGTTGATAAGAGAGTAGAGTAGAATACTACTACAAACAGCTGTTGAGTATGAGTACAATAGATTTGCTGACCCGGGTGAACGGAATCATCAAAAAGTATGACAAGTATGATGCCGACAAGCTCAAGGAAGGAGCAGTAGCCATAGCCAGCAACGACCATTTTCTTCGCCTCTTCACCACAGTGCAAGACGATCTGAACGACATTCTCAAGGTTTGCCGATTCTTTGAATATCTTTCAATAATCTCATTTTGTGAATGTGCAGAGTTTGAAGGTGTGTGGCACTTTTGTATAGAGAATTGCGGACTCGCAAGGGGAGAAGAATCGAGCTGTCATTGCTGCTTTCAATGCCGAGATTCGGCGTTCCAAAGCCGCTTTGCGTTTGGAGATTCCCAAGCTCCAAAAACTTGCTCCTAAGAAGGTATCAATTCTATCATAAATATGATTGGTTTTTTATTTGTTTTGTTTTGATTTGTTTTGATTTGAAGTATTTTTACTTCTCATCCTTTCTACCTTTGGATTCTCAATTTTATTTTATTTTGAGATAATTATTATTGTTCATAATGAATTGCTTCTTTGACGAATTTGAGGTTTTGTGCACATGATGGCATTGAGCTTATCACATACTCCCTCTGTCACATTGTAATTGTCTAGTAGGTTCTCTCAGATCTACCTTGAGAAGGAATTTGAGAGAACCTACTAGACCATAACAGTGGGACGGAGGGGGTTACTACTGTAGTTTGTTTCTTGTTGAGGAGTGAGAGAGGAGATCAATGGGTTATTTGGAAACCTCATGGATCATTTTGCGATATTTCCAAGTATAATATCATGAAATAATTTTCTTGTTTTCCACTTGTGTTTATTTTGTGAGTGAGTTGATAGCATTGTGGTTATGAAATTCTAGGATGTGGCTGTGCTTCGGCTTACAGAGATTGTGTTTGAATCTTTTGCGTAGTAGTTATGGGTGTAAGTACGTTACTACTCGAAGTTCTTCTTGAATGAACAATTTGGATGGTTTTTCATGTGGAAGCTAAGATAGTGTTTCCTGTCAATTGTTATTTGTCTAATTCATTCACCGATCGAAGACGTTTCTCCGCATACATTTAAGATTAATATCATTGATGCATTAGTAGGTGAAAGGGGTGAAACCCGAAGACATACTCAAGAGACCTAACATGGTCGTTGCTTTAGCCGCTCAAATTGAGGAAACGCCTGATGGCATCAATATGGGCCAAAGTCGAAAGAGGAATATTAATGCCAAAGATTCCAATGTTGAAATCAAAATTGACAATTATAGTCCCGGTAAGTCATAAATCGCTCAATCATTTATCTTGGTGTCATAAATTTAATGCTAAAATAATGCTCTCTATCTTCTTCTTTTTTACCTCTCTCTATCAATTGGAAATGAATTAAATTAAATTCATGGTTGTAAAAACAGAGGATGTAATGCGGTCCGGTATCACTGGACAACATTCTGCTGAGTCTAAGGCTTTTAATGAAGAATACGAGGCTAACAAGAAAAAACAAGTACTTTAATACTATGATTTATCTCTATAATTGGAATCTCTTGTAAACTAATTTGATGTTAAGATTAAGAGACTTACGTCAACCATCCTTTCTACACGTATTTTATTTTATTTTATCATAATGGGAAGATTCAATGATTTTGAGAAAATACAATTTAGCTTTAGACCAGCTAAGTGTACCCACAGATTGCATACTACGCTGAAATTGGCAAAACAATCAATCGTTGGTATTTTCAAATAGTCATAAATTACTCAAACTGTGTCCAAATTAAGCATATGAGGTGTTTTTTGACATCTACTTATTCTGTAGATGTCCAAAAACATCTCACATGCTCGATTTGGACAAAATTTGAGTAAGATATGGCCATTTAAAATTACCGACAATTGATTGTTTTGCGTGTTTCAGCGTAGTACCCAATCTATGGGTACATTTAGCTCGACTTGAGCTTTCAAATTTTATAATTTGAATATTCTATTTTAACGAAATACGTTTTTTTTTTTTTTTTTTTTTTTTTTTTTTTTTTTTTTTTTAATTTTTAATATTGATATCGACATGCTGCTTTTATTTGAATATGAAGGATGACAAGTACACTAAATAGGTAGATTACTATTAAATTTTTATAAGATTTGAAAATGCTATAAGTTTTTACTTTTGGTAAAAAAAATTACCAAGGCCATTAATTCCAATACTATGTAAGGATCCCCATCTTGACCAATGTAGAGGGTAAAAATATTTACTAACAGTAAAAACATATAACATATTTATATAAATTAGTGTATTTAACACTAATCTACCTATTTAGTGTAGTTCTTAAATGCTGTTAATGTTTGTTGCAGGATGAAGGACTGAATGTGATAGAGAAAGGCTTGGATACTCTCAAGAATTTGGCTCAAGACATTGGTGAGGTACTACTACTTTTATTTTATTATAACAAGTTTGAGTTATGTATACAAATTCATGAAAATTAATTGCCTTGGAATCAACGAGGTTGAAAAGTGAAAGATTGCAAAGTGCAGGAATTGAATAGGCAAGATCAGTTGATGGACGAAGCAGACACCAAAGTAGATAAAGCAGGGGAAGATATGAAAACTACAAATTCTAGACTTAAACAAAGTGTGAATGCGGTAAAAGATAAAACTTGACTTGATAAATAATCACCATTTTTTATTTTTATAAACAAAATCAAGTCACCAATGCTTGCCAGGGTTGTCTTATCAGACAAAATTCCTATTCATTTGTCACACACAGTTTAGATGCGATGTACATCTAAGATGTCTCTGGTGTATCCAATGTACATCTCATCTAAATTGTGTTTAACAAATGAATAGGAGTTTTGTCTCGAGAAAACAACACTGATGCTTGCTCCAAAAATGTATCATGTGAAAGAAATAAGCTCTGTCATCAAGATTTGAGAAAACTAGGATTTGAATCCGTGTTAATTTTTGTATTGAATTTGTGCAGTATCTTTATGACTTTATTTAAATTTCAGAATCATACTCCTTTTCACCAACTGTGTCCACTACTAGAATTTGACCTCATTTGCTACGTTTGTGTTTTTGTAAAATCCACGTTCGGGGAGTAACTTTTGAAACTACGTTGTAGCTGAAACGTGGCTTACATGAAAACACAAACGTAGCACATGGAGTCAAATTCTAGTAGTTGTTATGAGTCTAGGACCATATTATCGATGATAAAAGAAATAAACATTTTATTCATGCCAACCCCAATTAGGATTTGATGTTCTCTTTGGTTGAGTGTCACTTTGCAGATGAGGTCTAGTCGCAATTTTTGTGTTGATATCACATTGTTGGTAATCATCTTGGGGATAGCTGCCTATCTTTACAAGTTTGTTCTTGCCCTTCTCTTTACTTATTTGCTATTATGATCTTATTAGTCATGAGCTTTTTAGAAACCCCAACTCTTTGATTAATGATTGAATATGTTTCCTTTGTAAATTAGATTGACAAGCTCATGTCGTATTGTGTAGGGCCTTGAAAAAGTGATTTCAGGAGGAGCTCTTTGGTGACTTCGGCATACAACAAAGTTGTCGACTAAATTTCTCTTTTGGCTCACTTGTAGAAGAACTCCAAACCCATTTGAGGCTGGTGTGAATATAGTGTTTGTACGATCTATTCTTGAATGTTTGTACACAAATTTTGTACACAAGAGTTGTTGATTAGTATTATGGGAGAGATTAGTGTGATAGGTAATTTCTGGTGAAGAGGACTTATTTGTCAACTCTCTTAAGATTAGTGTACACTTTGGGCCGCCATTGCAATCAATGTCCCTTGTCTTTTCTTCAGCCACCAATTGCACCATTTCCAATGGATTTTTCCACTTGCATGAAAGTTTGTATACTTTCACATTTTGTGTTATGATTTGACGATTAGTTTTGTGGTGAGGTGTGACACTTAGTGTCATGGTTCTCAATTAATGTTTGTAACACTGATAAACAATTCTTGTGTAGTGAAGTTCGCTATATGAGAAATTGTGTGCATTGGCAAAGTACGTGCAAGATTGAGTCAATTGAAATCATCATTTCTGTACATTTGGAAAATGTGTTGGGGATTAATTGATTGTTTGTGTAGATGCTTCAACAATGACAAACCCTTGAATGTTCATTGAGGAGATCAAATTTTGGACCTACTATGTGCTTTGGATGTAAATAAGTCTAGTTGACTACTATTGTTTAAACGATACTTTAAAGCAGTCCATCAAGTTGTATGGCAAGAACAATTGGAGCTTAGACATGTAAATGAGTCTAGTCGACTACTATTGATCATACAATACTTTTAAGCAGTTCATCAAGTTCTATGGCAGCTAGTATTGGAGCTTAGACACGGTAGAGAATATGAATTCTTATTGTATAGTGGCATTAGATACTACAACTATTATTAACTTTTTAGTTGTCATCGTGTATGACAAAGACCACCATAAAAGCCCTTAACACATATTTGAAATGACCAATGTCCTAAAACTCATTCAAGTATAATACATTTGCAAAATAGACACCAAATAACCAATCAGTCTAGCAACACATACTATGCCAAATGGGACAATGCATACTAAACTCCTTAAGTACACTCATGGCTAATACAAAGCAATGCCACTCAAAACTCCACCACCTAAAACTACAACAACAATTGATAACAAAATTCTAAATAACAACAAACAATGTCATATCCCACTTATCAAAAACAAAAATAGTTTCATATTACCACCTTCTTTGTCACTACTCCCTCCGTCCCATTTATATTGTCCAGTAGGTTCTCCCAAATCGACCACGCAATGTAGATTTGAGAGAACCTATTGGACAATACAAATGGGACGGAGGGAGTACTAGTCATTGACCCTTAAATAAAATCCAAGAAAAAGCCTTCAAACCAAATCAAATAACCCCTTCAATAAACAAACCAATAACCCCTAAAGTTGTATGGTTTGTCTATAAATTTGCCCTCTTTCAATGCTAGGTGAAGATTTTCATTTTAAGATGCATTTTGAGGATTATAATCATAGGATCTAGTACCTAACTTAAGCAAGTACATGTATTTCTATATTGAAAATAATACATGGTCAGTGAGATCATAAGGATCAAAGTTGAAATAGATGTTCTTTTCCTTTGTTGTAAAAAGTAAAAACAAAAAATAAAATAAAAACAAAATAAAAAAATCTAAAAAATGAAAAAATCTAATAAAACCATTTTATACTTGGGCCAAAGAAAGCGTTCTCAGAAGTAGAGGCTTTTCCATACTAAATTTTGTTTGGGTTAAGAAGATGTCTACATTATGTTTACCTCTAGAACATATAAAACCAAGGAAAAAGGTTGATTATTCACATGTAAGTATGCTAAAATTCAAATATAAAGACCATTTTTCAAGAATAAAAAAGGAGGCACATGAAAAATTACTACTTAGAGACTAGGAGCATACCGTAGAGTTGTTAAGACATCTATAGAAAACATAATTTGAAAAAAAATTAAATCACAATTTTTTTGATGATTATTTAAAGTTTCTGCAAGCTAATCCATTTTTAGGCAAATTTTGACAAAATCATACTATCATCATATGAAAAACCTATGATATCAATACCCAATTGCACTAGTAGAAGAGTGGCTTGAGTATACAGCATGAATACACCCCAATTAAATGCAAGTGTGACGAATTTATACTGATTTTGGTACTCAATGGTATAGTGCGTGGTATTCTCATGCCACTTTTCTACTAGTGTTTGTACATACAAGCATATTAGTGCCCTCTTGTACAAAAGGTGAAATAAATGTTCTGTCTACACCCTAATGTGAACACAAAGTGCGTCAAATAGACTCCTTCAAAACAACACAATTAAGTTAGAAATTTTTAAACCGTGCATTTAAGGACT
This sequence comes from Bryum argenteum, assembly GCA_037043015.1. Classification (NCBI taxonomy): domain Eukaryota; kingdom Viridiplantae; phylum Streptophyta; class Bryopsida; order Bryales; family Bryaceae; genus Bryum; species Bryum argenteum. The sequence goes on from CM073324.1 coordinate 4,312,821, forward strand.
ACACTGTAGTTGGAAACTTGGAATATGTCAATCAATATTTTTCAATTATAGATATGAAGAAATGAAGAAGTTTTTAAATCTTAATGATGTTTTTTGAGCACTTGTAAAAATAAATAAATATATTAGTAGTGACATGTACCACATTACCTAAAACCGTTTACAAGCTTCATGTGCACATGAGGTACATCCTTCTACATGAAATCTAGAAAGTAGGCAAGAAATCTACAATGGGTAATTTAAGGAGATGCACGGATTAGAGGGAAGTTGATTAAATGATGCATGTTTATATTGTTCATGGAATGTCACAACTGTCCAATAACTCACTAAAAGTACAAATAAGTAAGGCAAGGTAGTACAAAATCAAATCTTAAGGGTTCAAAACCATTCTAAAAGCCACCATATGTTGCTATGCAACAATGAAAAAAATTCTACAACCATCATGAATTTTGCTCACGATTTTGCTAGGCCATAAGTTGGTTCAAAATAAGTTTTTTTGTTAAAATTCATCACCAAATCTCAATACACCAAAGGGAACCTAGGTGGGCCAAACGCTTAAACTTTGTGGATTAGAAGACTTTAACAAGAAACACTTGTACTTTTTGGTACTTTAAAGATACTATGAGGTGTCCGGACGTACACACAGTAGCATGCTTTCACCCAAGATGAAAGACTCAATAGTCCTTTTTTGCATGAAAATCACTCAAGATGAATGACCCAATAGTCATTTTTTGCATGAAAATCACCGAAGATGAAAGATTAAATAGTACTTTTTGCATGAAAATCACTAAAAGGAAAGACTCAACAGTCCTTCTTTGCATGAAAATCACCCAAGATGAAAGACTCAATAGTCCTCTTTTGGATGAAAATCACCCAAGACGAAAGACTCAATAGTCCTTTTTGTACGAGAATGACATCAACACTTTTTGAGCTTGTGGCTTAGGATGATTAGAACATTACAAGTCTCTTTCTTGTTTCTTTGACTATAAGCAAGCCACACACACACCCAACACTAAATTCCTAGTCAATGCTTTAAAGAAGTTGCAAAAAGTCAACTTACTAAGAATGAGAATTTAAAAATTTAAAAATTAATTTTTTTTATTATTCTTATGTCGATATTTTGATAAGTTCTAGAGCGCAACTCTATCACGCCATGACAATTGCCCACGTAGTCCCCCAAATTACAGTAAATTTTGAAGTGCAAGGCCATTGCACCATGACAATTGCCCACGTCGTCCCTCAAATTATTGTAGACGGACTTTGCTTTGTTTGAACGGTCACTTTCTTCTTTCTCCTCAAACGCTCACAGAATAAGTCTGTGAAAGAGTCGATGTAAAAAAGAGAATAGTTTTTAAAAACCACGTTGTGTTTTGAAAGATTGAGAAATGATTCGGATGGGTGACGTTTGCTTGGGTTTTGTTGTAAGGTGTCCCATGTAATCTATGGCTGAGAGTTTGCACATTGGTTGAGAGGTAAAGGAAATCGAGCAATGTGATTGGTGAAGAGGTGGAGGAAGTTCAACAATTTCATTGGTGGTCAGGAAAGGTTTGGTTTATAGATTCTTGCACTTATGCACAAAGTGTAAGGATGAAAAGCCTTTGAGAAAGCTATTGAAACTAAAGACATAATATTATTCAAAATCAAATTTGTTTAACCCCTAAACGTCCTTGGGGTATTTTTAGCCAAAAACTCATTTTCAAAAAAAGTGATATAGATGAAAATGAAGATAAGCTATTCAGATCTTAACCGTACAAACTTGTAGTAGACTTGTAGTAGATCATGTGGGCCAAAACTTAACTCATGGGACCTCATAGATTGGGAGATTGTAACGTATTAGTGTGCAAAACAGGCTACAAAATACCATCATTTCCACTTTGAAGTGAAAATACTACCAACATGAAATTTGCAATCAAAAAATCACCAACTAGAAAGTTGTTCATCTTCATCTCAAAAACACTTTTGTACCAAAAAAATTCATCAAAAAAATATCTTGGCTCAAATAGTAGCCTTCCAATGGTGAAAACTGCCTCAAAATTTACAAAGGAAAAATAGTCCAAAACTAGACCCTTTGCACTCAAATCCATGCCCTATCTTCAATACATCTTCAATTAGGTTAAGGTTTCAACCACTTAAAATAGACTATGATTGGAATCTATCCCAAAGAATAAAGTCGAAATCTAACAGTGGATGAAGGAGATCTAGCTCCTCAAAAATCATCCATTTTTTCACTTTTTTCATTGTAGAAACATCATTGCAAATCCACTAGCAAAGTTATTTGGATCGAAAAACTTGCAACTAGAAAGTTGTTAGAATACATCTAAAGATCATACGTATGTAAAAGAAATTCATGAAAAACTATTTTGGGTTTTGCATAATTGGCTTGCAATGGTGAAACATGCCCAATGTTTGAAATCTCAAAACCAAAAGCTGCTGTCACCAAAATGCATGCCATTAATTCATACTTCATTGTATGGGTCTGCAATTTGTACCACATAAACTAGACTTAATTTGGGACCCAACCCAAGTGATTTCGTCAAAAACGGAGTCCGGATGAAGAAGTTATGGCTCTTCAAAGTTTCTGCCCTTCATCCAAAATGTCGTTTTTCGACACTAGGGACGTTTAGGGGTTAAATAGAAAAATTCTTATTATACAATGAAACATGGCTATAAAGAATATTCTTGTACTTCTAAAACTCAAATACGTAATTATGCTTGATATTTTACATACTTAGAAAATATTTTTTCACTATATTTATAATATTTATATTCATGATATTTATACATTAATGTTAAAAGTGCAAAATTGAAACCATCACATAGAAGATTGTGACACAAATATAGAATATTCTCTATACACTTGTAACCAAGGTTTACAACAATTATAATAAATCAACATGTGCATATAAAATTGGATAGCTATTGTATCTTGGTGGAACCATCTATGTGTAAAATTTGCACATTTCATTGTATATATCTTATACTGGAGATCGTATGATCACATAGATATATCATTTATGTGGTTCATTGTGTCGACATCAAGTCTCCGTTTACATGATCATTACTAGAATTTCTATCAACATTTCAAAAGCATAGATGGATCTAATGTCTATATACCTAAGGTAGATAGTGTGTTTGTTTTATTTTGTTGTTTTTGCAACGGGGCCTCGAGGACCACCGGTCAAATTGTAGCACAAAAGGTGTTAGAAAAACATATTTTTGTTGTTCTAAGGGCTCATTGATTGGATTGCATTTCCAACACGTGGATTGAGAGTTACAGGATTTTCAAACATTCCTGGTCTCAATAATAGCAGATATTACAAAATAAATTACTTTTGTATAGAGCAAGAAAATGAGATAACTATATTCAAAAATCTAACATGAAAAGATAAAGAATCAAACAACTTCTGAAGTAAATAAAAAAGAACTTAAGCAACTCAACTAAATACCTTAAAACTAACATAAGTATAAACAAAATCCATCGCCCAGCCCACCAGCTATTAATATGCCGTTAGCGCATCTCTGTTTGCGCCTAGAATGCCGCTCCAACGACCGGGCTGATATTAGTGATGTCATATTAAGGAGAATAAATTAAGGATAACTTGAACTTGGTAATTTCTACAATTTAAATTTATGAATCCAATGAAAATTGGGTTAGAATTGCTCAAATTGTGACAAGTATTTGGTACTATATGCTAGGTTCAATCAAATTATAGTAAACATCTAAAATGGTGTGTTTGTAATGTGTCTAAGAGTTGATTTTATTAATGAGTGATCAGATGTATAAACAAAAATGTTTTGCAAGTTCTTCTTAGAATGTTCAACAATCCTTTGCAGCTTAGAAGCTTCACCTATGTAAGGATTATTGGAGTTCTCAAACTATTGTGGTAATTTGAGTAATGGGGTTTTTCAAAGTTGATAGATTAGACAAAGTTTGACAAGTTCATGGTCTTAGAGCTCACTCTGAAGACAACGGGGAAAAAGTAAGTTGATAAGTGGGTTACATGTTAAACTCTACATTACCCTAATTTTGTCGATTGACTGAAATTTCTTTGAAACTAAGTCAATGAGATGTGATTGAGAAAAAAATCGTAGAAATAATAGGATGAGGATATCCTTTCAAAAATCAACATCGACCTGTGGGCAGATCATGTCACGTCTTGCATTAACAACCCTTTAATTAGCTCAAGATACACTCGACATGGACATGCAAATGCCTTAGAGTAGAGACCTCTGAACGCAATCTTTCATAGATGGTCTCAACTTTAGCTTGTTAAGGAGAAGCTCAACAGTGACCTCCTAGACAGGTTTTAAGTACGTTGACAAATGAGTTACTTGTGAAACTCTACACTATCCTTACTTTGTCGATTGATTGAAATTTCTTTGAAACTAACTGAATGAGATGCAATTAAGAAAATAATCCAAAAAATGATAGGATAAGGATATTTTTTCCAAAAATCAACATCAACCCTGTGGGCAGATCATGGCAAGTCTTGCTTTAGAAACCTTTAACTAGCTCAAGATACACTCGACATGGACACGCAAGAGCCTTAGAGCAGAGACCTCTGAACTCAATACGTCATCAATGGTCTCAACTTTAACCCCTTACGGAGAAGCTCAATAGTGACTCCCCACACATGGGAGTGTGAAATCTGTGAACTATTTTTTTGGGAAATTCAACCTTAAGATCTTGTTTGTAACTTTCTAATTAGTCTACAAATTTTAATCAAGTGGATCTTGACTCTTGAGATACATTGAGTCAAAACTAAAGACAACATTTATTATTATTGTTTTTTTGCAATTTGACCAAATTTCGGCCTCTCTCCCCTCTCCTTTAGATGTCAAAAATTCCTAGAGTTTTTTTTTTTTTTTTTTTTTTTTTTTTTTTTTTTTTTTTTTTTTTCTTCTTCTTCAGCCTAAGATTCAAGTCTAAACTTCAATTTTGTTAACCCTTGAAGGCCCAAGCATGCCCCCCTGGGCATGCTTTTTAGTGTATGTTCAGAGGGACTGGGCGTTTAAGGGTTAACTTGCACAAAAGGACTCACTTTCACAAGCCTTTGCTGCTCGGGCCTCTTTACTACTGCCTCAATATGTGTTCGCATAACAAGGAATATATTGATATGGATTGTGAGAGACTCGCTACTAGGCTAAAGTCGAGTGTCCAAGCACTCTCAGAGATGGTCATTGCTCTCTTTGTATTAGAAAACCTACTCACTATTCAGTCCCTTTGCAATCTTAGCGTGTCCAAGATCCTCAATCCCTAAAGTTTCACATGAAGAAATAAAGAAGTTTCCATATTTTTATTCACTCATTAAAAAATCAGAAGTGACATGTACCACATGACCTAAAACCGTTAACATGCTCCATGTGCACATGAGGTACATCCTTCTCCATGAAATTTAGAAAGTAGGCAAGAATCCAGAGTGGGCATTTTCAGGAGATGCTCGGATCTAGCAATGTTTGCCTTCAGCCCACTAACACCTGTATCCCCAATTTCGTTAAAATGGCGTTATGCCGCTAAAATGGCACAACTCAAGTTTCAGAACTGCAGTTCAAAAACCATGTGATGAAACAAAATTTGAAGGTGATATTATGGAAAATGAGTGACAACGTATATAAAGGAGTGATATTATTTTAAAAATGGTGATAGTATAGAATACACCATTCCATGTGAGCACATATGTAAGATTTGGTGTGACAAAATGGCACATGTCATAGTGCCATTTTAACGAAATTGAGGCTCTATACCCACTCATTCATCCTCATTCCCATGACAGTTGGGCTACAATTGTGCATTGAAATGGTTGTTTCTAAATCCGAGATTGCGATATCGAGATACGGGAGCCCTCACGAGAGTATGGCCACGATCCGGATGATGCCGGAAGTGATTACAATCGATTCTTTGTAATGAACTTACATCATTTCACGTACAATGGAGTTGCTCATGTGTTGAGTGGTAAGTACTGCCCCCTGCCGGGAGCTATTTTATTTGAGTATAGTACCCGCACTGCTGCACCTTGTTGTTACTGATGGGAGCAATCCCTCCCCTGCTTTGCTTGTACGTACTTTTTAGATAGTTTGATGGAACAACGAGGTGAGTGGTAGATGCGCGCGGGACTCGTACATACATACAACCATCTTACGAGCTTCATTTCTCATAATGGATAATGAGTTCTTTGATGCCCCCCATGCTAAAATTATGGCTCAACCCCGAAATGTCCTTGGGGTATTTTTAGCCGAAAATATATTTTCAAAATAATTGTCATAGATGAAACTGGAAGCAAGCACTTTGTAGTATGGTGAAAACACCTATTGTCGTGCATTTGAGGAAAATTGAGGGAATATATATGCTTGGAAAGAGAAACGAGTGGGTTACTATTTTTTAGGGATGAGGAATTGGAAAAGTCTAACTTTCTTTCTTTTTGTAGTTTTTTAAAGAACACATATAATTATGTATATATTTTAGAAGCAGTAGCCTAAATGCCGGCATCCTAATTATGTTTGCATGAGGTACACGCAAGGGAGGTTCAGATCTTTATACATGAAAGAATTTTGGGTGCCCGCCTTTGGGTAGTTTCACCATAGACTTGTTGTGAGTCATTCGGACCAAAATTTGATTCATAAAACCTCATACATTGTGAATTTGTAATGTATTGGTGCGTAACGTAAGAGGGCTTCATCAGTTTCACTTTGAAGTGAAAATACTACCAACATCAAAAATTGCAATTCAAAAATGACAAAGTAGAAAGTTGTTCATCTTCATTATAAAAGTGCTTTCTGTAACAAAAATTTATTGTAAACGAATAGTAGCCTTTGAATGGTGATAACTGCCCCAAATTTTACAAAGGAAAAATGGTCAAAAAACTAGAGCCTTCTCGCACTCAAATCCATGCCGGATCTTCAATACATCTTTGATTAGGTTGAGGTTTATACCACTGAAACTAGAATATGGTTAGAATTCATCCCAAAAAATGATCTAACTGTGGATGAAGGAGATCTAGCGCCTCAAAAATCATCGATGTTTTCACTTTTTCCATCATAGAAACATCATTGCAATGGAATACCAAATTTATTTGGATTAAAAAAACATTGCAGCTAGGAAGTTATTAGGATGCATTTAAAGATCATACTTATGCAAAAGAAATCCATGAATAACTAATCTTCGATTTTGATTGTAAGCTTGCAAGGGTAAAACATGCCCCATGTTTGGAATCCCAAAAAGAAAATTTGCATTTACTAAAATGGTTGCCATTAGTTCATACTTCATTGTATGGGTCTGCAATTTTACCGGTAGCCTTCGATGATGGGTTCAGATTTTCCTACTTACTTTCTTTCAAGATTAATTCCTTTGACCACTCCCTAACAAGCTTGCCAATCTCAAAATCCTACCGTAACCCCTAACTTTCCTTAAAACCCAAAACGGGTTTTGGAGGTTCTCGCAGGAGAAAAATTTGGCCAACTTTGACCATTATAATCTCACAGATGAGGAAGAATAAACGGTTCAAATTTGGTATGTGAGAAGAATGTCAACTTAACTTTGAGATCTTATGGTTGAATCATTTGAATAATGCTTAGATTGAGATTTTTTGAGCTTAATCTAAAGGAAGGTCAAATTTTGTGACTTAGACCGTTTTGCAACAAGGAAATTTAGGGGTTAATCATTCACAATTCATGCAATCATTCTTTGAAGATCTTGCTCATTAAAATAACATATTAGTTAGTCCTACAATCAAATGCGTGGGCAGGGTTCTAATTCCATGTCTGCCAGTACGAACTAACTACTCCATAACCAGGTACCACTATCTGAGCGCAAGGACATTCATAATCTCTAGATTATCCCGATTTCAAAAAGGGCCCATTGATTTTGCCATATGATTATACAACATGCCACCGTGCTATCCGCGAAAATGTATTTCTCCCATGCGGTACCGGCAAGTAAGTAAGTTTGTATCCATCCCTCGTGGTACATGTGACGACGCTACCCTCGAATTAATCAATAGTTGAAATTCAAAGCTAGTAGTACAACAATCAACACACGGGCCTTGTGTATGCGCTACCGTAGTACAAGGACACCCCCCGCCCCCCACAACTAGTCATGTGCATACACAATCATCATGGTTCTATGCTTCGGTCACACTCACTAATTCCCGTCAATTGATTGATCTTAATTTGGTTCGGTCACACTCACTAATTCCTAGTGTTAATCTTGTTCTTGAGGAGCGGTTATGTAGACATCATGAATTTTGACCGGACAAACAAAAGAGAGCGGTTATGTGGGTCATCATGAACGTTCATTGTCCGGACGACCCATCAATGATGAGCTCTCTTCTCCCTCTATCAACCTCAATCCAATTTGTACATAGATTCTCTCAAACTATCCGATGAAATACAAGTGTATGTTATGTACGTATCCTATTTCACTTTGTTGCTTGTTTACAAAACTTCCTTACTTAGTACTAATGAATTTCAAAAACGTGTTTTTTTTTACTTTAGAGATTATGAATCTTTCCTATGTGAATGTTGTTACTATCCACTAAGAATGGTCTGCACAGGCATTAATTAATTAACCCCTAAATGGTTTGACTCATTTGTAGTAAAATGAACACATCCTCAAAAGCATTGTCATAGGTGGAGGTAAAAGTGTGTTATCCAAATCTCAACCGTACAATCTTGTCGTAGACATATTGAACATCATGTGGGTCAAATTTTGAGTCATGAGGCTTCATAGATTGCGAGATCATAATGTATTAATACTCAAAAATGATCACATAATTTCATCATTTTCACTTTAAAGTGAAAATGCTACCATTAGACTTATTGCAATGAAAAAGTCACCGATTAGAATGTTGTTCACCTTCATCTCAGTAGTATCCTTGAACAAAAAAAAACCATGAGAAAAATTTCTTTGTGCAAATTATGGCCCTGCAATGGTGAAAACTGCCCTGAATTTTACAAAGGAAAAAATGTCTAAAACTAGGCTGCTGTCACTGAAATGCATGCCATTAATTCATACTTCATTGTATGGGTCTGAGATTTTCATTACATGAACTAGACTTGATTTGGGACCCAACCCAAGTGATTTCGTCCAAAACGGAGTCCGGATGAAGAAGTTATGGCTCTCCAAAGTTGGTGTCATCCAAAATGTCGTTTTTCGACATTCGGCCCGCTTAAGGGTTAATGAGGTGAGAGGGATTAATGAGGTGAGGGGGTCAGGGGCATGGTGATGGTATGGTGATGGCATGGTGATGGTATGGTGATGGTATGGTGATGGTATGGTGATGGTATGGTGATGGCATGGTGATGGCATGGTGATGGTATGACATAGGGTATGGAGTTGGGGATTTATCCCATAACGTTTGCATCTCCTCACCTCCCCTAAAAATTTACAAAAGGGAGGCGGGGGGGGGGTGAGTAGGAAAAAAGTTCCCACTGAAATTTCTCATCCTTCATGTGCCGGAGGTCATTAATTCATTAATGGTATATGCGCGTTTTATAACTATACACCTAAACTATTCATTGATATCTAAACTACTAATTTTTAATGTTGAATCATAGATCAGAGAGTGTCCATGTGAAGAATGAATCATGCAGAATCACTACATGATGTGAAGTCATAAAACAATCTTACCTGTATGCCCTTGTATCATTAAATTCAAGGTGACCCTCTTTTTGAAACATTTACTCAGAAACATCTTCTTCATTTTTTCTTCTGATAACGGGGCTGCCGTTTGATGTACACAATGAATTTTCATGCGTGAATGGAACATCCAAAAAAATTGATTCTCTCATTCAGTATGATAAACATACATTTGAAATGGTATGTTCCGAGCTTGCGGCTTGAGACGGACGGACATTGCCGCGTGAGGTATATGCTTTAAGTGGTACCTCTTTTTGATGTTTAGGATATTCCGTATACGCAATGTATACACAAATTTTCTATGTGTGTATTATCTTCTACGCTCCGTGTACAAGGACGACGCGTGCATGATATGTTGAAAAGTATAACATTTGGAGAGAGAGAGACGGGAGAGGAGTGTAGTATTTTTGAAGGCGGGTGGAAAAGGAGGTGGGTACGTGCGTGCGGAAATAGGGGAACAAAGGCTTGCATCACAAACCATACCAGACACAAAGGTCTTTTCTTTTCCTGCATTTCAGCGCTCACTCAGACAAGCCATTATTGTGATAAGAATGTTACTGTCCTGCACCCACCCCCATTTTCAGGGGTGTAGCAAAGGAGGAGACCAGGGGAAGGGGAGGACACCCTGCCGCTGTCGCGCGGCAGCGGCGAGTTTTAACGAACTCTCTGCTGGCACCAGGCGGCTGGCTGGCTGCTAACGAACCTTTCGTCCTCGCAACTGTCCCCTTCCCCTCCCCCTCCTCGCCAGCCAGCCAGCCATCGATCGTCATCCCTTGGTGTCAGCTATGGTGGATCCGCCGTAGTACTAGTACTTTGTATCTATTTCGGAGCCTCCTTACAAAAAAAAAAAAATAGCAGAGCCCTTCCTCCAGGCTTTGTGAAAAAAAAAATATCAGTAAGAAAGTTAGAGCCTTCACCAGGCTTTGCAAGCTAGCTACAAGATCGAGGGGACCAAAACCTGATCGTGGTTGCAGAATCGTGTCGACGTTGTGCGGGGAACGGCGTCAGACGTTCTCGAGATGTGCGTCGCTAAATACTTGCTGTCAGCTGCCGGTCCAACTTCCCTTTCTTGCATGCATGTGGATATTCTCTGCGGTGGAGTACTGCCTACTTGATCTTTAATCACAGGTTTGAGGCCGGTGATTTTTTTTTCAAGTGAGTGTTCAACTTCTTGATTTTAATCTTTGGAAATAGTCAAGATCTATGGGAGATTTTTTTTTTCCTATGAAGGATAAGTATATTCCGATTTCTCTTACAAGTGCTTCGTACTGATTGAGCGTGTTAGATTCTCAAGTGGACGTAGCTGGAGCTATGTCGTGATTTTCCTGCTTCTGACTTCAAGAAAAGCGAAAAGATCTCACTTACATTGCATGCGGTGCGTGAAATTTTACTTACGGTTGTTAAGGACTGGTCCTCGACAATTTTATTTGCCTTCAAGCTTATTGAAGGTTCAGAATTGGAGATTGCTCATTGGAACAGCTTTCTTGAAGGAATTCACTGACTGTGGCATAATTCGGGCGGCTAGTAGACGACTGTGCAGAGAACTGAGGTATTGACGATTGAGTACCAGAGAATCATCAGTGAGCGAAGTTTAGCGCAATATACAAAGCGTAGGTGTGATGTTTCTCGAATTTGACAAATTACGACGGCTAAAGCTTGTCAGAGACTGTTGGAAGGCACCCCCGGGAAATCACATTGAAGAAACTGCAAGACATGTCTTAAAACGATCTGTATGAAGTTTTTCGATTAAATTCAGCAACATTATTCTTTGACATTGTGCAAGATTTCGGGCTGACCATTTACTTCCTCTTCTAGCCCGATCCTGTTCACTACAGATAGAGCTGACTCTAACCCCTGGAGGATATTATCTGTGCATAGACCTGTTTTTTGCATTATGCAGAAATATAACGTTCAGTGAGGAATAGTAAAGCAGCTACTTTATCCGTGATATACGAGAATTTAGAACAGGAGATCATGCTGAAAGATTCCTTCGCTTTGAAGATAGTCAACAGCAAAATCCACAGCGCATGTGGCATGAGAAGAATCCTGGCTCGTTACCGCCACGACTGCGTAGACTTCTCCTGCACCAACGACGCCCACCCTGGTGCCAACCGCAACAACAATCTAATTAAGCTCATGTACTACGCTCGAGGCAAGTTCGGTCTTTCAATATATTATAAGATCAATTCTGCTCAAATATTAGACTTAAGCATGAAATTACTGAATTGCATACATGACATTCACTGAATCAGTTGTTGAAATTACATTAGATTTACTCCAAAATAGTGAGAAACAAAATGATACAACCAACTATGTTGGAGAATACATAAGCTAACTCTGTAACTATCACCAGATTCATATTGTAAAGCCTTAGTATGAACTGATATTTATAGCTTTCATGTACAGGTAAGAGTGATTCTGGGGTGCCGATAACCTAACGTTGGCATCATTGCTAAAAACGAGAAGGCACAAACCCTAACGGAGGAGTCCTAAGCAGCATTGAAGATTGCAGACACTGTGGTAGACCTTGACGCAAGGCTCAGAGTTCTACCTGTGGGCTAGAGCAATGCAGCCCAGCTGCCACTGGGACCGCATCTTGCTGCAGATTTCATATAATTTAGCCTCGGCAAGAGATGGTTGATGATTAGGGAAGTCGATTCCGCGAATTCCCTTTCCATCTCCTGAAGCAAAAGGCACGGTGCACATGCTAGAACTGACCTCAAGATTGGAGCTGGTACCGTTCTTCACTCTTCTTAAGTATGGAGTTTGGTCCAAAGGGTGAGCCACAAGCTCCACCAAGTCGAGGTCGTAGTTGCGATCACCAGCTAGAGTTGGACTCCTGTGATCTGGATGAGTGGCATCAAGCTGACCAGGAGCAGTACCCCAGTCCCTGCTTAGGGAATCTGTAAAGTTGTGTGTTCCGCCGACGGAGCTCGTCGACGGATCATCCGTCATAGGCACGGATGATCTCGGTATCAGTAGGCTTGACATATCGCTAACTTCGTGATCGCTACCTGTGACATCATTTCCCTGTTGTTGGTCGAGCATTCGAGGAAAATTGTCGCAAGGGTTCCCAAAGTAGGCAGTCAACCTCTGAGCATGATTGACATTTTCATTGGCATTTTCGAAGGAGTTCACTGGCAAACGGTGGTCGGAAATGTTACTCCCTACCACCACCAAGGGACTTGAGTCAGGGTGGTATCTGCAATCAGGTTGCAGATGTGCGGAGGCTGTGAGGATACTTTCGGAATTACTGGTTGATAGAGCTCGAGAGATATCAAGTGTGAACTTCCCGATCCTTTCCAGCACCAGCTCATTGGACATGGCCACACCAGTGTCGCGACCAGCTATCTCTTTCCGTCGGAAACTAGTACTCCCAGCATGACCTGTATCAAGCCGTTCCAAATCTTCAGACTGGAAGTGGCTGCCTGACACTTGGTGCTGCTGGATCGGACGAACGGAGTCCAAGGCACTGTATGCTTGGGCAGACATATCATGGTTTGTGTACGAGGCTCCATCAAATTTGCTCCTGCTCGACATTCCTTTCGATTGTGAGGACACAACGCCTTGCTCTAGCGAGTAAGGAAGAGACGAGCGGTTTCTGGAGCTGTCGCTGACGATCTGGTCTAGGGTTCCAAGCTGAGAAGCAGTTAAATCCATGCTGTTGAGATCTCGAGCCTCCAGACTTTGATAAAGAGGGGCATCTGAGGTTCCATCTGCGAAAGAAGCTGCTTTTGATGTGCTCCCAAAATCGGTTTCATTCTGAGCCCACATAGCACCTTCGTCGACTTTCTCCGTGACAGTAGAATCATAGAGGACTCCTTCTCCCCAATGTCCACCCCAGTACGTCAAAGGAGGCCGTATGTAGTTGATGTTACTCAGTTCGTTTTGACCCCACACAGAGACGCGAGACTGCGAGGAGAGAGCGTTCGATACAGATGTTCCGTAGCCCATGGACGGTAAAGGAAGGCCATTCTCCTGACCAAAGGAATTGGCATAATGTATGGTTCGTGCCGCATCGCTTTCATGTTCCCCCGTGCGCACTTCGCTCACAATATGATCAGGATCGGAAGTGTTCATCTCCTCAAAGCGAGCTGGAAGGGAGATCTTGTCCATCTGGGAAAAGAAGCCAGATGTTGAAGCTTGTGAGTAAGCCGTAATTTTCAACCCTAATCACGAATACAAGAATAGTGGCAGATCAAAAATGAAGCTATTGATGTAAGGAGCACCACATTTGCGAATTAGATCCAGAGTTTGAAGTCTAAATGTACCTCATTCGGAGTCCATCCAGAAGGGGAACCACAAGTGATTTGTGGTGAGTCTGATTCAGGAGATTCACAATGTGTGTCGTCTTGGTTTCCTTCGTTAAAGCGGTCAACATCATCGACGGTGGCGAGGGTTTTGAAGACCCTGCCCTTGCGCCCTCCAGCTTGAGCTACCACTTTCTGCTGGTAATCGCGGAGGATCGTGCAGCGAGGAACCACTTCTAAACTGTCAGAAGACCCGTCAGCTACCCTCCTGTGCTTGCGTCGTAAATCCTTCCGTCGCATGGTGGCATTCCAATGGTTCTTGATTGCATTCTCAGTGCGGCCAGGAATCATCTTAGCGATGTCTGCCCAGCGATTACCAAGTTTGTTGTGAGCCGACACTAGAGCTTCCTCTTCCTCCGTGTTCCACCCGTCCCGCTGCAAAGCCGTTGAACATCCACAGGTACTACCATTACGAGGCAATCCGAAGCATAGAACCTCACATAGAGAACTTGATTTTATTGTTCATTGCGATTAATTTTTTGAGTGCTACTCTTAACTGCCAAATTGTTCGTACGCTTTTACTTCTCTACGGCAGCTGTACAGCACATATTTGCTCAGAATCAGGGTTGAAATTTTGTATAGAGGAATCAAATTTGAAGAAATGCATGGTCGTTAAGTCCTCCCAAAGTTAATGTGATACCACTTCTTCTGCCAAGCTTCAGTCTCTCCAAACTTACCTCCTATGTGAGAATCTGTGCAGAATGTAGATTTTTTATGATAGCGACTGTTGATATTCACTGGTATGAGCGTGTACCTTGATGTCAGGTCGGAGGTGATTGTGCCAGCGCTCTCGACACTGCTTCCCAATGCGGCCCGTCAAGTGTGTGGCAATGAGCGACCACCGCTGTTGTCCATGTCTTTCCACCAACTCCACCAAGTATCTGCTCTTCCATAACAAGGTACAGGTATAAATAACATTCACCACAATGAATGCATGACTTTCCAGCAGCAGCAGTCAACTTCCAGAAAACTAAGACCGGCATTGAAAATAGTTGCCTACGTAATTGCCGAGATAGTAAGTACACCTGTCTTCTTCGGGGGTCCATTGGCCTTTGATAATATGTGGCCGACGGGGACCACCTTTGGAAGAGCGCTTGAAGATACGCTTGCTAGGGAGGTCGTCATTCTGGTCATTTCGGGCCCTTTCATAAGCAGCTCTGGCGGTCAGCTGCTCCTCACATCTGGATTCGAGGAAGAAATCACTAGATGCATACTCTTGCCCTTGGAACATGCTGTGACAAAACGACCCATCCTTCTGCATGCTGACATTAAAACCCGACCGGTATCCCGACGCTATTGATCTTTCATATACGACGTCTGTAGGTCTTGTTCTGCCGTGTACCACCATATTTTCGTTGTCAGGGCAGCTGATGATGTCTTGTTTCAGATGCCTTTGGTTCTCTTGAATTTGAAGGTCGAGTAACTGAGCCTTGTGCACAGCACTAGTGAGAAGCAAGTTATAATCGTTGACAGTGCCTTCCTCCTGCCATCCGGCCTCCATCCCTGCAAAGGAACCATTGTAACTGCCAGAGCAGAACTGATTTGGCAGCTCTCTTTGTTGGGATTGAGTGACCGCATTCATTTCAGCCAATAAATTGTTCGAATGTCCTAAATTCATAGCTTCGCCGATGCACGAAGGATGGAGGTCCGCATTTCTCCGGCGTCCATGGAATGTTCCTTTCAGACTTTTGTTGCTATGAATGATTGCAAGATCTGAATCATCGATTCCGTCTTCTGTAGTACACGTTTGATCTGGACCCCTGCGGAGATGGTGTATATCCATGTTGTCATCGTCATCAACATCCATAGGTACATGTGAAGCTTCCTTTGCCTCAGCGCTTGAGTTTTCTTCGCTATGCTTATCTGTTGATAAACCGCCAGCTTTTCTTTGCGTGATGTCTGATCTGTGCAGGAGACTTTCCCACATCATACTGTTGTGAGTGCCACTCCTATCTTGTGATGGGCTGGTCGGTGGAGATGTGCCACCAAGAATGGAGTTGGCTTGGCGATGGCGCTTGACACGCTTGCTGGCTGTGGCAGGGATCAGATTCTGGTATGCTAAATGAAGATTCTTTCCGTCCCATTGCTCCTGAGGAGCCAAGCTGGTGTCGTCTACCTCCGATCCATCAGCAATTCTTGGGGATGTCCATTCCTCCGAGATTTGCGACCGTTTCTGGAATTCAGCATTCCACTCTCGTGTCCGCCGTCCCTTCCACATTGTACTCTTCGTGGAGATGCTGTCGAACGCATCTAACCCTGCACTCGCAGTGGCATTGTCCCTGTTGTATCCCAGACAAGGTAAGTTATCTCGCGATCCATACTCCACGGGATTTAACAATGGCTGCTGCTGCGGCTGCATGTCCAAAGCGGTGATGAGGTTTGAGGTAGTGGTGGTGGTCGTTGTCTCCATTCCAACAAACAGAGGAAAGCTTGCATGGTGCTTCCCAGTAGGACTAGCACCCAGTTGGCTGGCTGAAGGTGCATCCTCCGTCGATTGGAATAAGCCAATTTGGTTTTGGTTCTGAAGAGAGCTTCCTATAGTTTGGAGGTTCACTTCCAGCAGCGGAGGTACTGCTGGCTTGGAGCCTCCATGTATGACTAGTGCATCATTGCCGCTGCCGGATACATTTCTATCACTAAGTGATAATTGCATTCTGATATCTACCGTGTACGGCCCACCCGGACTTAGTGCCGAACCGGCTCGAGGAGATAACTGCAGCATCAGGCATCCAACAATTATTATCTCCCTCCTCTCAATTCCACTTATAACTGTGTTGCTATCCACAGAATTTGCACCAGTAGCTGTACGTCGGAGAACTAGTACGCATATATCTCAAAGTCCCGCTCTACTGGTTTTGACGACTTCTTATGATAACAATTACAACTCTAGATTAACACTAACTCTTGCATCGGTCTTGCTAGGGAAATGGAAGTCTATACATACGGCTGAAAACTGTCAGTAAAAATCTGGGTGAAAGATCATACCGGGCCAGACGGTGATGGGGCTGCATTTGTAAGCATTCCACTTTCCTTGTGTGTCATTGAAGCTTTGGGTAACGCGCCGCATGCACTACCTCCGCCTTACCCACATCAGCAATATGCTACTGATCAAGTTCTATCCTACTCTTACTGGGCCGTTTCCGTTCTTCACTAAAGAATTTGTTCCTAAAACTGAAATCTCACTTCACTGCTCATTCTGCACTTTCCTATGCCTGTTTTCTGAAGTCCCGTACTTGTAGAAGTTTCACTACAGCCTCCGGATCCTCTCTCTTCCTTAAACAAGCCCCAAGTCACACATGCTCACTTGTACCTGTACTCTCCTGTGCTTGGATCTTTGGAAGCTACACCGAACTGGTACATTCTCTCGAGAATTTTGGATATGATACCCAACATCGTGTGAAGGCAAGCTCTCCATCCTAAAACTGCGTGAGGGCAATTCAGCTAGCGGAAATACTGGAGCCACTAGACACACAATGCGAGCACTTAATTAGAGTCAACCTCATTAGCATTCACTTTGAAGAGTAGGTGTGGTGAAACTAAGCAAAGATAGAAGTCGAATACAAAAAGATCAGGACTGATCAGGCTGCTACACCGATACTAACCTCGAAGACATGTAATAACTTATCAGGATGAAGACTCCAGATTAGTGTCTGCATCGAAGGCCAATTAGAGACTGAGCGGGTTACTCTTTTACGCACTAAAACGGCGTCTGACGAGAGGAGGTATGTAGACTATATGGACTAAAGCGACCCTATCACTTTGTGCATATTTTGTGACTTTCTAGCTATGCCTTCCTGGTACACGAGCGCACACACGCACTTTACTTTCAGCTTTAGCATGAACAGGAGCATGAAAAATTAGTAAATCAGTTACGTCAAAAAATGAGAATATGAGGATAATTAGCGCCTAAGAGACCATAGACAAATTAAATTGTTCAAAGCTCTACTTATGCATGGCAACCTCCTAAAGCAGCTGCATTCTCCTTGACCCCACATTGACAATTTCTCAGAAATCAGCTGGGGTCAGCCTCCACTTCAAGAAAAACGCAACAAAAGGGGAGTAAGTGCACCTCATAATCTTTCGATGTTGCGAAATTGTTTGGTACGAACTAGAGACACGGATGAGCCGGAAATGATCTGTCAGTCGAAGGAGTGTCATGGAAAAATAATGATCAGGAGGCAGCAGGTTCGGATCCTGCATCTGGCTCCAAAGCGGGAGCTGGGTACCGCACTGCGAGGTAGACGGTCCAGCCACACGGCTTTTGGACATAAAAAGCAAGAACCCCTGGCTGTATCTTCTCTCACGCGTCGGAAGGAGTAACTCATGGATACCGGAGAACGAGAAGAGAAGGACACTAATTCACCAGGCTCACTGCCGTCCATGGGCTACACGATTCCCTCTTGAAAACCAGGTGCTATAAATCTACAGAGACGGAACCATGACTGTTCTATTTTTACTCGCAGCGATTCATAACTTCCTCAACACCCACGAAGAAAATCAACTTCCTCCCTAGTGAGAGCTCTACACTAGTACTCCTAAAACCAGAACGCCGCTAATCCTTGCACCTGATCAGAGACCTTCCCACTTCAGTACCGTTCCCTCTCAACCCGCTGCAGCGATCGACAGTTGTGGACCTTGGAAAATGGCTTCACTCACGCTCATCGCGGAACAAGCAGAAGGAGCTCCGGGAATTTCACCACGGAAGCAAAGGCAGGAGAGGAACGAGCCAGGACTAGAGCTTAACCGTACTGAGGAGCAACGAGAGGTGAGGCACAAGAAGAGAGATCGTAACTGCATGTGAGAGTGGCAAGACTAGTAAGAAGCGAGTGCCAGAAGCAGCAATTGGAGGCTGGCGACATGGGAAGAAGTAAAGGGAAGGGAGCGTCAGTTGAGCTTCCAGCCATAGGGTGTAGCCATGTCCGTCGCCTTGTGAAAAGCGACGGGCGTAAGCAAGGGAAGAGATGATCTGCAAGAAGACACGAATCGAGGCGATGATGATCGGGCGGCAATTGGGCAGGCTAAGGCTAGGGACTGAGGCCGGGGTGTGTCACAGTTTTGAGGCTAGAGCCTCAATCGCTCTTCTACTGATGTTGCAGCTTGCTGCACAGCTACTGCAGCGTGCCGCCTGGCAACCCCAGCCCAGCCCCAGCCCCAGCCCAGCCCAGTCCCTTCGATCTCCCCCCGCTCCACTCCCCACTACGAAACGCCCACCAGGCCACCGCAGCTTCTTCTCACAGACACCTCCAAGCTACGCATACCCTTACCCTGCCCATCTATAGATACGTAGAGTATGCATACGACCGAGGAGAGGCTGCCTAGTCTGCATCCGACGCCGCATCATTACCTCGGCCATCGCCATCTCACCGCTCTAATTCTACTCCAGTGGCCGGGTGCAGTACCAAGTACGAGTGGTCCGGCCCGTGGTCCGCCTTTCGCTTTCGTTCCGACATGACCAAAAGGCTCTTCTGGAATACAAAGCCTGGGCTTTGCCTTTTCTTCCGCTCCAGATCCGTCCCAGATTCGCCCCTGATAGCGACCCACTCCATCCAAGGCACACATATTTTATCTTCCACAACTTATGACCTAATGATCGTTTTTACTGTCTCTTGGCTCATGTGCCGTTTTTCCAGTGGAATTTTCGCTCGGGGTTTGGCTCTTTTTATCATTTTTTTAATTGGATTTTGTGACGCAGCCAGGTGAAGAGAATATTGTATGTTCCGACAGCAAGATGGTCAGGGCCAGCAGCCTACTTTTTAGATGGTATATTTCTGCCACCCTTCCCCTTTTGGTTCCGGGAGGGCCTGCGGCAGCGATGGCATCTGCCCCTGACTGCCATCACCGCACTGCTGTCTTTTCCATTCTTTATCATTCTTCATCACAATGCTGTTGTAACTGATTACCTTCTCTGGGCCACTCAGAATGCAGACCATATTATGGTTGAGCAGCCCAAAATGGCGCAGTGCCGAAAATGGAGCCCTAGTAATCTTCACTGTCACGTACATAATAGCTTCTCCATACAACAGTACCATGTACACACTGCAAAGATTATAGGGCGTCACTTTAGGGCACCATTTTAGGAACACCTATATTTCCATCTTTAGAAATTCATTACTTACTGTAGAAGAGTCGAAAAATGATGATTTCACTTGCTCTAGTTTTCTACTAATTTTCCACATGCACAAAAATTGCTTGCACTGGCAACATTCCTCTAGATTTTCTGTGCTGAAAATTGCGCCATTATAGGACACCTTACCATAGAATCCTAACATTCATTGCATGAGAACATCTTTGACAAGCAGGAAAAGTCAGGTTTTGGAGTGTGTTTGAGCCCCCTCTCTACAAATATCTTATCAGCTGCAACCTACAATGCAACAGGTGTATGATCATAAAATTTTCGATGAATGCTTTCATTCACTATGTACTCTTCGTTCATTATCGAGTGTCCTTCATGTATGTAAATACGTCACAATGTTCAAAACGATTTAGTTTTCCTTCATGGTTTTCATAGTTAACCCCTAAAGGTCTGAGCGTGCCGTGGCGACCAGTAGAATACGGTGTATTTTGGTTGTATTTGGAGTGAATGCACACCTTTAATGGGTTTGAGTTCAAAGAAGAAGTTGACATTTGAATTAATGCGGTTCTAGTGAGCTATTACAATTCCAGTTTAGAGTTTCTTGTTGGTAGCAAATCCTAATCATACGACAGCGTACATACTATCCCCAAGGGACTTTTAAGGGTTAACATTTAGTACTTCATGGTTTTTATAGTTGATATGCAGTACAAGTTCGAAGTGGATATTAAATGAATCATTCCTAAAATATTTGTACATGCTTGAGATTGTACACATTATACACATACATTCGTATAATTGATTTTATTAACATGGTGTCATGTGAAAATTTAATTAGTGTCATCATGTGCACTTGCAATTGCAAGAATTCGTGTTGTGGCCATGAAATCTAACTCTAATATGATAATGATCACTAAATAAATGTTTTGAACTTTGAAGATTGTTGGTGTTGATGATTTCAAAATGCTACTTATATCATCATCATAGAGATTTTATTTCATAAAAGATATCATGGGATCATATCGACAAAGTCTTTTTAACCCATTTCATGATATAAATTTTCGTTTTATTGTGTTCACTTTCTCATTTCCAATAGTTCGAAAGTACAATGAATGTATCAACTCTAGAACTTTACCCCTAAATGTCCATAGGTCTTTTCACTCTAAACACATCATTGTGTTTAGAGTGCCATTAGTGAAAATAAATTTGAGTTACCTCGATCTGAACCAAACATCTTGTGATAGACTTAGTCTAGGTCATGTGGGTCAAATTCTGCATCACGAGGCCTCATAGATTGCGAGATTGTAACATATAGTACTGAAAAAAGATCCCTAAATTCTTCATTTTCACTTTCAAGTGTATATGCTACCAATAGACTCTTGCAATGGTAAAAACTACCCTTGGTTTTACAATAGACTATGAAATCTCAATAACCCCCTTGAACAAAAAAAAAGCAGAAGAAGATACTTGTTGTGCAAATAATGGCCTTGCAATGGTGAGAACCCAAATTTTAGAAATGAAAAAAAATGTCCAAAACTAGACCCGAGCAGAAAAATGCATGTCATGTATTCCTCACATCTTAAATGGATCCAACCACAAAAAATTAGATCTATATTAAAATCCAACCCAACAAACAAAGATAAAATCTAATTGTAGATGAAGAAGATATAGCCCCTTTAGAATCATCTATATTTCACTTTTTTCATTATGGAAACACTATTGCAGATTTAATGCCAAAAGTAGTTAGATCAAATATCTTCCAACTTGAAAGTTGTTGAAAATCATCTTAAGATTATAACTAATGTCTAATGCCAAAGGCAATTATGGAAACCTAATTGAATTTCAGGTAATCGGCTTGCAATGGTAAAACATGCCAAATGTTTAAATTCCCAAAAATAAAAGTTGTCTTAGTCAGAAGAACATCAATAAAGTAAAGTGTGTCAATTTTAAGAATCAATTGGTTCGGAACCATATTTTGGTGATATATTATAATATTATTTTAGATTTTCCTTCTATAAAAGAGTACTTTATAATTAATTAGACTATCAAATTCCTAAATCAAAAAGTTATAGTGAAGATTTTGTTAAAACTTAATGTCATAGTTTTATTGTACTGTTATTTTTTGTAATCTTGTAATTTATATCATGATTGAAATAAGTTCCAAATTGCTTATAACTAATATGAATGGTATTGAAAGGCATTTCCCACCTTTCTAATTGGTATGTGGAAATGCTTTGAGATATTTGAAAATGATAAATAACTTTTTTCTCAAAAGTGCATGTCACATATGCACTCTGATATTTTGTATATCATGAATAGTATTTGAAAGTGGATACATGATGTAGAATACAAAATCTTAACTCTCACTCTTTTGCCCCTTGTCTCATGCCTAGTATTTAATGTAATAATGTTATAAAAGGCTAAAGTCACCTTCTTAGTTAGTATGTAGGAATATCTTGCAATATCTAAAACTAATTAGCACCAATTTCCTCAAAGAAAATCTGAAATGTGTACTTTAGTATCTTGTATATACAATGACTATGAACATTGTAATAAGCCTATAGAGCGCTAAAATCACCTTCTTAGTCAGTATGTATAAATGCTTTAAATCTTTTTGGATACTTAGCACCATTTCACTCAAATGTACACGTGATATGGGCACACTTTGATAATTCTTTGTAGATACAAAATATTGAGCATACTATTAATCCTATATGAAGCTACACCAATCTATATGAGGCTTCACCTACCTTAAAATGTAGGAATACTTGGAGATATATTTAAATGATCTTAAAACCATTTTTCTCAAACGTGCACCTGACACGCCCTTGTGATATCTTAAGAAAGGAGAATATCAAAGTATTGTAGCAATTATATGAATATATATGTGAAAAACTAATTGAAGATGGGATTTGAAAACAATAGCTCATAAAGTTCAAAAACCGTCCGGTTAAATCACAAAGCAAATTTCATGTAATGTTGTTTTTGTATTAAAGTAAAACAAATATCTGTATGCAACTGTCTATCAAATGTCACACCAACTTTTACAATGTGTAGATGTAATTGACTGGAAAGCCACATTAGAGGTTAAAATATGTACAACGTGACCCTTACAAATAAATATATCCAATTGGTTTTAACCCTTAAAAGTCCCTTGGGGATAGTATGTACGCTGTCGTATAATTAGGATTTGCTACCAACAAGAAACTCTAAACTGGAATCGTAATAGCTCGCTAGAACAACATTAATTCAAATGTCAACTTCTTTTTGAACTGAAACCCATTAAAGGTGTGCATTCACTCCAAATACAACCAAAATACACTGTATTCTACTGGTCGCCACGGCACGCTCAGACCTTTAGGGGTTAAGAAAAAAGTATGCACAAGGGCAACACTTCCATGAAAAAATAAATAATAATAAATAGTAATTCCAAAGAACTTTCCCATTTGGTGAACACCAACAAACTCCAATCTACACTTACAAGTGACGACTAGCCAAGTTTGATCTAAAGAGGGAAATTATACAAAAAATATCCATTGAAAATTACCAAAAAACTGCGAAAATGCTTATTTGCAATGTACAATAGAAGTGACTACTAACCAACTATGATCTCAAGAGGCAAACAAAATTTATTGTTTACTTAACACCAACAAATTATAGTAGTATCTGGATAAGATCAACCTCGTTAAGATCAACCTCTTCTTAAGAAACGTTGTCCATGTCTCTTTATTATGCAAAGAGGCGTTGTTTCGTTATGGTCAACGCTTGGATAAGATCAACGTTTTTGTCTGTCCGAAAAACGTTTATGTAATCCAAGCACCACCATATGATGTACACTTACAATGACCACTAGCCAAGTCTTGATCTCATGATGCAAACAAAAAAATTGTTATTTAATGATACATCACAATCATACTCTCAAACTCTCATCTCAAGAAGCATACAAAAATAACTCTCGTTCAACTCATCACAATCTTGTTGTGCCATACTTCTCATCCAAAATACCTTTAAAAAAGTTATTAATATCATCTTTCTATGCTACATCCTCAACAAAGTTTTCCAAATCACTTTCATGAACCAAAGAATGCACAAAGGGACACTTTACTTATGGAGTCATGTTGTACATGGGGACAAAGGACAGCAAAAATCCTCTCAACTTGATTGGTCCATTTCTTGTTATGTATACAAAATATTGATGTACGCGTATTTTTAAGTATACTTTTGAAACAAAAGAGGTCCAACTAAATTCAAGTTTCTCCAATAATTTCTACATACTACCTGAAAAGGTAGGTTCAACCTTTTGTAACAACACTAGTGTGGCACGCGTTGTATCAAGGGGTGAAAAGTATAAACCTTACGTCTAGTGCTTCACTATGAACATCCTTCTCACATTCCCTTATTGTCGCGTTCCTTTGTTGTTCGTGTTCGAGTGTTGTTGGGTCCCACATAACCATGCTCGTTTTGGACCTTCTTCTGAAATACAAGTTGATACCCAACTTAGTTATATACATGGAAATAATATGAGCAAATTTTATGGGCGGGTAATCATCAAGTTCTCTTTTAGACCATTTAGACAATGCCCGAGAAAAGTTTTGCATGATCTTTGAACATTATGATCTTACAAATGGTACAGATCTAACACCTAGAAATTTATAGAATACTTTTTATAATAGCTAGGTTTGAAATCCTATTGTTGAAAGTACAAACCATCAATAAAAAATTGAGCATACTTCAATATCCACAAGGTGGTAGAGAATTGTAGTTTTTTTGTTTTGAAGGTTCAATAAGCACTTCAATTAATAGGGGGTAATGCATAATGTTCGAGTTTGACATGAATCAATTTATTGGAAATTTTACTAAATTCGTCAAAGAACATGTGAACAATACTATGACTTCACTTCTTTCATACCACTTTACTTCCTTGTTGCGAACTTGTTTAACCCCTAACTCTCCTTAAAACCCGAAACGGGTTTGGAGGTTCCCGCAGGAGAAAAACTCAGCCAACTTTGACCATTATAATCTCACAAATGAGGAAGAATGAACAGTTCAAATTTGGTATGTGAGAAGAATGTCAAGTGAACTTCGAGATCTTACAGTTGAATCTTTTAAATAATGCTTAGATTGAGATTTTTTGAGCTTAATCTAAAGAAAGGTCAAATTTTGTGACTTAGACCATTTTGCAACAAGGAGAGTTAGGGGTTAACCGTAAACTTTGAAGAGTCATGAATTCTTCATCCAAAGTCTATTCCAGACAACATCACTTGCGGTGTGTCCCAAATCAAGTTTAGTTTGCGTGGTGAGAACTCCACACCCATCTAAGAATGCATGAAATTACTAGTATATACATGTGTCCTTCAAACACTAAAATAAAAAGGGAATTGAAGCCATTGTTAATAAGGTCCCCTTTGTCACGATGGATGAGCTCTTTATTTGGTGCTTTTTGAAAACTATCCCATGCTCTTGGTGCCCTCGTTGATGGCCCTCACTCCTTTTCAAAAATTTATCATGTCCTCTGTTCAGTTGTTCCCGGTTTCGTATGCTTTTTAGAATGCATGTCCTTCATTCCCTTCTTCTCAATTCTCCGTCTTCTGTTTTCGGTTCTCCATCCCTTGTTTTCTTTTTCATGGTTCTCCATATCCAAACTCTTGTTCCTAGTTCCCATCTATCGATCTTAGTTCCCATCCTTTATTCTGGGTTGCCCATCCTCCAACTACCCTTTTTGGTTCCCATCATTCGTTCCTAGTTCCCATCTTCCGTTCTCCATTCCCATCCTCTCTTCCCGGTTCCTAATTCTTGTCCTATGTTCCCTCGATCTCCCGTTCACTCCTTCTTTGCTCCCATTTTCAAGTTCCACATTCCTTGTCCCTTTGGCTCCTTTTTATATTATTGGGATTTAATAAGCTCTGAATAACAATTAAATACCACTTACCAAAACTCTTCAAAATCTTTAAAACCCTTTATGCCAAGTATACATGACAAATGATGATGACCATGACTATGACCATATATGTATGGATCACCAAGGAAAAATATACACTATTCATTTATATATAGGGAAGAGATGACATGCATCTTAGTTAAGGCGACTCTTGTTTTTGGGTTTTCAAACATGGGGTTTGTTTTACCATAGTAAGCTAATTATGTGCATTTCAGCTTAGATTTTTTTTCTTCTTGTTTTTCACTTTTAAATTTCCTTTTGTTGCATAAGTATGACTTTAAGATGAAATTTAACAACTCCATAGTTGGAAGGTCTTTGATTTGAATACACTAGGTGTTGGAATTACAATATTATTTATGTACGAAAAATTTGAAAAATTACATGGTATTTGAGGAGTTTTTTCTCCTTAATTCACAATTGGATTCCGAATTCGTTTTTTGGAGTGAAGTCCAATTTGAATCTAATTTTGTAGTCAAGACCATTAACCCCTAAACGTTCCAGACTTTTTTTAGCCAAAAATCACATTTTCAAAAAAAGTGTCACGGATGAAAATGAATATAAGCTATTTAGATATCAATCGTACAAACTTGTAATAGACTTGTTGTAGGTCATGTGAACCAAAAGTTGAGTCATGAGGCCTTATAGATTGCAAGATCATAACATATTAGTGCGCAAAACAAGCTACAAAATTTCATCATTTTCACTTTAGAGTGGAAAATCTACCAACAAAGCTACCCCAATGAAAAAATCTACAACTACAAAGTTGTTCATCTTCATCTCAATAGTACCCGTATGTAAAAAAAAATCATCAGAATAATTACTTGGCTCAAAAAATACCCTTGCAATGGTGAAAATTGCCCCAAATATTACAAAGGAATAAGATGTCCAAAACTACACTGGTTCCACAAAAATGAATGCCAAAACTTCCACACATATTTAACCCTTAAACGTCCCCAATGTCGTTTTCTACATTTTAAATGAAGGGCAGAAACTTTGAAGAGCCATAACGCCTTCATCCAAACTCCGTTTTGGATGAAATCACTTGGATTAGGTCCCAAATCAAGTCTAGTGTGTATGGTAAAACTTTCAGAGCCATACAATCAACTATGAATTAATGGCATGCATTTTAGTGGAGGCGGCTCAAATATTATTTGAGCCAAGAAATCTTTTGATTCTTTTAGGAGAAATAATACCTCATGATCTTGTAATCTACGAGACCTCATCAGTGAGAATTTGACCCACATGACATGCGATAAGTCTATACAAGATTGTATGGTTGAGATTTGAATGATCCACCTTCATTTCTATCTATGGTATTTTTTATGAAAATGTGTATCTTGTCCCAAAATAGGTTGAGACTAAAGTTTTGGATTGTCATTGAAATGATCAAATTCCACAAATTTAAGGTCAACTAAACTCAAACATACCTTATCCCATCGCACAACACATAACATATGAAATATTAATCGTTCAAAGATCTTACACTAACGATAAATAAATTATATTATATTGTTCGTCAAGTCTCCTCATATGTGTAAGAAACTAAAATCTCAATCTCCCTCGATGCCTATTTTAAAACATGTATCACAACACTACACTAGGGAACTACGTTCAAACCATTCACAAGCTCACATTTGTTCCATCCTTCAACATCGCTTCTTCTCTAAGTAAACCTATTTTTTTCTTCTAACCCCTCGAGGCTCGGTTGGCCGCAAAAAATTCATTAAAAATTCATTAGGTGTAGCAAGTTTTAAATTATCAACTTGAGGATGGGATGGTAAAAAATTAACCATTAGCCACAATCAAAGTACAATTTTGTTGACTACTCCTCGTTCCTATCATGCTAAAAGTTGTTGGATTGGTGCAACCAACCTCGTGCATCAAGATTCCATGCACCCCACGATGATTATTTTGGACATTGTCCGACTTAGGATTTCGAGAGGTCAAACTACCACAACATAAATCTTACTTATGTCACATATACATACATACAAAACCCTACGTTCTATTTTTGATGCACCTAGCAACAACATGTTTCTTCGTTGACCTTCCCTTCAACTCAAGTTTCTCGATAGTAAAAACGTGACGATTAACCCTTAACCCTTAAACGTCTAAGGTGACCCGAGGGGTCCTTTTCCAACAGAATCTTCTCTGTAGCTCTCAATGTACTCAACTTTTCACTTATATTTTGATGTCAAACTGGTCACCTTCTTGTCATGCATTCAAAAAGTGAAATTTTAGAACCCAAATCACAATTTGTATGAGTGATTTTGTGCTTTGAAAGGATTGTGGTAGGTAGGTTGGGGTTGTACAATACTTGTAGGAGGTTGCAAGCTCAGCATTGATTGGATCATTCATGATGCCCAAGTTCAAAAACTGCACTATTCATGATGCTCGAGTCCAAAAGATGCTGTGATCCAATACTGGGCTGCCCAAATCCGTATAGCCTGACGTTCAAGGGTTAAATTTCCTTGTTGCAAAACAGTCTAAGTCATAAAATTTGACCTTCGTCTATATTAAGCTGAAAAAATCTCAATCTAAACATTATTTAAAAGATTCAACTGTGAGATCTCAAAGTTCACTTGACATCCTTCTCACATACCAAATTTGAAGTGCTCATTCATCCTCATTTGTAAGATTATAATGGTCAAAGTTGGCTCAGTTTTTCTCCCGCGGGAACCTCCAAAAACCCGTTTTCGGTTTTAAAGAAAGTTAGGGGTTAACCCTTAAACGTCCATGGGGTCTGAAACATGCAGCCCAAAATTGGATCACAACATCTTTTGGACTTGGGCATCATGAATAGTGCACTTTTTGAACTTGGGCATCATGAATGGACCAATCAATGATGAGCTTGCAACCTCCTACAAGGTTATGAACAACCCCAACCTACCTACCACAATCCTTTTAAAGCACAAAATCATTCATACAAATTGTGATTTGAATTGTAAAATTTCACTTTTTGAATGCATCACAAGAAGGTGACCAGTTTGACATCAAAATATAAGTGAAAAGTTGAGTACATTGAGAGCTACATTGCAGATTCTGTTGGAAAGGACCCCTCGAGTCACCTTGGGCGTATAAGGGTTAAACTAGTTCTCTAAACAATGGTGTGCGTTGTTTTTGAATTTTTTTTTTTTTTTTTTTTTTTTTTTGGGTTATGTGGATGTAGCATAAAAGTGCCGGCTTTAGGGTACATGTACCATGATATCCAGTGCATGACAAAATTAGTTGACGGAGGGGGGGGAGGGGGAGGAGGGTGCCCGGGAGGGGACAAGATATGGAGGGCTAAGTTATGAGGGGGGATGACCACTTGTGCGCGTACAACAACGCTCGCTAGGGGTGTTGCAACAAAGTGCAGGCAAAAGGCAAAAGATGTGTTGTCCACCACCGTCTTTCTCTCGTAAATTGTGCCGCAGTTTTTTGCATTCTTAAAGCGGTTGTTAGGCTATGGGTTTTTGCGCCGGGCCTCTTTTCCCTTGTCATGCTATCTTATATGTGATAAGGTGTATGTGCACCTAACCTTGGCTCTTATTATTTGGGTGACTTTCAATATGGTTGTGTCTTTTGCACTAACTTAGAAAAATGATACCCCTAAAGCCGGTGGATGTGTGGGAGTTTAGGTATGTACGGTATGATATTATTTTGGTTTAGATTCTCAAAACTCTTTTTGTTATATGAAGATTTGTATGATTTCTATGTGTGTTCATATCGGATGCAAAAGTTATGAATACTCGTTTATAATTTTGAGGAGTTTCAACACGGGGACTATGGTGACTTTCAAGAGATATTCTATTGGGGCACCAAATGAAAAGGGCCAAGTATTGCCAACATTTGCATTAAGTCATACCTCTTCTAAGTGCCATATCAATTAGAATTTGGTTCCTTTGCTTTGCTTCTCTCCCTTTACGTGAAGAATTGCGACAATGGTTGGGATTTCTATTTTTAGAAAGTGATACTTACTTGAGACGCAAAATAGCTAGTGTATTGTCAATTTTAAGTATCTCTATGCATTTTAAGGTATATTTTTCACATGAACTACACCTTACCTACCTTCAGAAATTGGTTGGAGGTGCATAATCAATGTGATTAATGTCCCTAGACGTCCCTAGTGTCGGAAAACAACATTTTGTATAAAGGGCAATTTTTTTGAAAAGCCATGACTTCTTCATTCAGAGTCTGGTTTGGATGAATTTACTTGGGTTGGGTCACAAGTCAAGTTTAGTTTGCATGGTAAGAATTTCAGGCCCGTAAAATAAGTTATGAACAAATGGCATGCAATTTAGTAAAGGTAACTTTTTGTTTTTGAGTTTTCAAACATTTGGCATGTTTTACCATTACAAGCCAATTATATGAGATCATATTAAGTTTTTCATGAATTTTTTGTACATAAGTGTGATCTTTAGATGCACCCCAACAACTTTTCAGTTGGAAGTTATTTAATCCAGATAACTTTGGAATCGGCTTTGCAATAATGTTTCTACGATGAAAAAAGTTTTTAAAAAATGATCTCTGAAGAGCTATATCTCCTTCATCCACTGTTAGATTTTGACTTTATTTTTGGGATGGATTCCAATTATAGTCTAGTTTTAGTGGTCGACACCTTGACCCAATCAAGCATATTTGAACATAAGGCATAGATTTGAGTGCAAGGGTCTAGTTTTGAACTATTTTCCTTTGTAAAATGTTTTGTAGTTTTCACGAGTGGAAGGCTACTATTTGAGCCAAGATATCCTTTTGATGAATTTCTTTTGTACAAAAGTGTGTTTGAGATGAAGATGAACAACTTTCTAGTTCGTGATTTTTTTATTGCAAATTTGATGTTAGACTGTTAGTAGAATTTTCACTTCAAAGTGTAGTTTTCTTTTTACTCAAAGCCTATAGTGCAACTGTTACTTGCAAAGGCGAATCAAAGTTGATTGAAGTTCTTATGCACGTATAATTTTTTTTTCACCAACTTCAATGACACATATAATCACCCTCTCACCTCATAAGTTCTTGCAATGTATCTCATCAACACGCTTTCATCAAAAAAATTAAAAAATCAGAAAAATTAATACAAGATACCATAATTGAAAAATTCTATTGTTTTAAGGGCTCGATCAAGGCCGGGTTCTTCCACCTAACAACATGTAACTCTCTTATTCTTAAGACCACCTCCTAACAACGTGTAACCCTCTTATTTTCAAGGACCTCCTCAACATAGACATAGGAATGTCTTTTTGATAAGACAAGGGTGAAACTAAAATTGCCTTCCGCGTTCGATTTAAAATGCGTCTATTTCACCTCCACATTATTTTTTATCCCCCATCTTTTATTTTGTTTTAGTAAGGTACTTCACAAACACTACACAAAAGTTGTTGATTAGCGTCACGAAAGCCAATCTACATAAATACATTACACATTTTTATTGTTGATCAATATTTTTTACCCTCTATGATGGGAATCTTTGGAATCAATACTCTTCGTAATATTTATGTTAAAAATTAAAAAAAAAAAAAAAAAAAAACTTATAGCATTTTTAAATCTCACAATAACATAACATTAATCAACAACTATGTGTAGTAGAGAACTTGTGTTATACCACGAGTCCCCATCGACTCATAAACAACCATGTATGACTAAGGTTGAGGCACCTAAAACCGACTAGGCACCCATAACCAACCAGTAAAGTATTCCAAATTCGCTCACAAGAAACCTCCCCGCCAAGTAGCCATGATACTTAGGTTCATGATTGTAATTTTCTCAATTGATATGATACATTGATTGGTATTCAAAAAATCAAAAAAAAAATCTAAAATGTTAGTTTCAGCATTATCTGTTTTTAGGTGAACGTACATATCGGTTAAGTGTATGAGTAACATTTTGGCTTTCAAAATTCATTGTAAATTACAGCAAACATAAAATTTGAAGTTGCATTCCTCGTAACATTTACCTCTCTTTGAAGGAAAAAGCACCCTCCGTTGATACACCTCCTCTTTTGGTGGGAATTCTCTTAAATGGTCGGTTGACCTTAATTTATGATTGTTTACGACAATGTGGAATAGTCATAAAACACAATTTTTCCTTCTAAGTAAATGTATTTTTCTTTTTTTTTTGCTTTGTGTTCTACGTTCTTCAAAAACAAGGGGGGCCCATATTTTAATGGATCAGCCGGACCACTGAAAGTACTAGTAGCATCCCACATCGCGACCAATCAGCAAGCTCCAAGGGCACCTTCCAACGATGGTTTTGTCGGGGGTGACGCCGGCTGATGCTCCCGTCCGTCAGCGGTCGTGATAAGGGACCCATAACATAAACCCCAAGTTCATTGTACCCCGCCCCGTCCCCACGGCCTGCACGCCCACCTGCCCTGTGCCCGTCGTGCGGAATTGCATCTAATAATATTCTTTAACTCCTAATAAAACACCCTTCCATTGTACGTTCCATACTAAATCACTTCATCATGTCACTTTAACCCCTAAAGGTTCTTGATGCAAAATTGTAAAAATGGACATTCCCTTACTTCAGGCCTTAAAACTCTCAATCTAAGAATTATTTGGAAGATCCAACCGTAGGATCTTGAAGTTAATTCAATCTTCCACTCACTTGCCAAAATTGAACCTTTGATTCTTCTTCATTTGTGAGATCATAATGGTCAAAGTTGGCTGAATTTTGGACTCCAAAAAGCAGTTTTCGCTTTCCTGGACCTTTAGGGGTTAAAAACCCATGTTCTAAACCCGTCTTGGATCTTTGCATTGTGTGTGGTGTTTTCATCAAATTTGGCTTAAAAAAGTACATCACGCAAATTATACAACCTCTTTCTTGGTTCATGCATGGCGTATTGTATTGGGGCTTGCGTTCACTTGTGATTGGAGAATGTGTCCACATGTCATGTTTTAAACTCTCATGACATTGGTTGCAAGAGACGTGATGAGGAAGTATGGTTCCGAGTGTACCGAAGATTGTCGGGTCCGTATGATTTTACTCTCCAATTTGAAGTATTCAAAACTAAATAGAACTATCGTGATGTATCCGTACTTTTGCCGTGTTGAACTTTCTCGGATTCTTGGGTACGGTAGTCTCGGACTTTTTTTTGTTAAGTATTTAAATATGAGCAAGAGTTGGCATTTAGTCACAACTAAGCCGAATAAAATGTCAGATTGCTTGTTAGGATCTGAAAGTTTGAGTTATTTTAAGTTATCCAATATACCAAAGCATGTTAAGGAAGGCCCTTTATGGGGAAATTATCCCCTACAGGTGAGTTGCCTCAAAACAGCCAAAAACCCTCAAAACAGCCAAAAACCCTCAAAACAGCCCTCTTTTGATGCAAGATGTAATTTTTTGGAATTTTGACAAGTTTTGAAGTATGTAACCATAGGGACTAGTACTTGACTTATACATGTACATGCATATTAAATTTTAAAAATCAATCTCTTCACCATTTGTGAGATTGTAACATTCAAACCTAAATAATTTATTTTTCTCCCATGGTGTAGGATGGCAAAGTAATATTTAGGGGGCCAAAAAAAACCATTTTTGAAAGAGAATTTGACATGTGGCTCTTCACATTCTTGTTCCTAGGTGTGTTAGGAACATGTCTATGCAGTTTATTTTATCCTCATGGGACCTATAGAACCTAAAGAAATGCTTGATCTTTCACATGGAGGTTTGTTGAAATTGAAATACAAAGGCCTATTTTCAACAATTGAAAAGGCGTGTAAAGAAATATTAGGTTGAAGATCTGAGTAAGATCATGTCTAACTACCTTCTTTACATGTACAAATAACAAACTTGAGAAAAAGTAAAATATCAAAATTTGCCCAACTTCAAAATTGAAATGGTCACCACAAAGCAAACCTTGTAATGCCCAATTTTGTAAATTTTTGAAGTTCTTGCGTTTAAATCAATTTTGGGCAGATTTTGAGAATAAACGAGAGTATATACTGGAATGTGGGCAATTTTGGGCAAATTTCAAATGGTGTTTTTAAACTTTGGCCGTTATTTCTAAACTATGAGGAATTTAGAAGCATGTCATGACTTTTGGGAAAGGTATGGAGAAACTCTATTACTAACCAAATGTTCCAACTTCATGAGAGGTGTATTCAATTAGGCACCAGCTGACGAGAAGCAAATTGACCCAATTTGGGTCGGCCTTCACTTTAGGGGTTAAAGAATGAAATAGCAAGTTACTTAGAAAGAGAGATGGAACTTTCTACCTCTATATTCCCCACAAAAGTTGCTTGCATAGTCACATTTGCTAGAGTTTGGACTCCTCCTGTAAAATCTTAGGGTTGGGGGTAAGGTGCCACTCTAGTCGGCCCTTATCATTGCGAAAGCATATGTATCATCTACATAAAACCTAGTTATCAATTTGATATAGGTGATGATAACACAAAGCAAAGAATTCTAGCTAGATGATCTCAAAAACTTCACGGACACTTAAAGTAAGCATGTGAAGATTTCAAGTATTTTAAGCCCTATACGTCCCAACTTATTTTTAACCAAAAAAAGAAGTGTTGTGAATGAAAGTGAAGGTAAACTCAATTGTACAATCTTGTTGTGGACCTATTGTAGGTCTTGTGTGCCAAAATTTGCATCATGAAGCCTCATGGGCTTTGAAATCATGACATTTTAGTGCTCAAGAGAGTTTACAAAATATCATCATTTTTATTTTAGAGCGGTAATTTTACCAACAAAGCTAATACAATAGGAAAAAGAATCTCAACTAGAAAATTGTTCACCGTAATGTCAAGTATGCCCTTGTATCAAAAAATTCAACAAAAACAATCTTGGCTCAAATTAATAGACTTGCAAAGAAACATATTTACAATGAAAAATTAGACCAAAACCCTACCCTTTGCACTCAAACCTTCGCCTCATCTTCAAATGTCAAGGTTTCTACCACTAAAACTATGCTCCAAAATGAATCCATTCCAAAAAAAGAAGTCAAAATCCGATCGTCAATATAGGAGATATAGTTGCTTACAAATCATCTATTTCTTCTTTCTTATATTGTAGAAATGTCATTGCAAACCTTAAACCTAAAGTATATGAATCAAAAATCTTCCTACTAAAAAGTTATGGTTTTGTCTTAAATTCATACCTACATAAAAGAAATTCATGATAAGCATGTTTTGATTACACATAATTGGACTCCAATGATAAAACATGCCTAATGTTTGAAAACTCAAAAACAAAATTACCTTCACTAAAATGCATGCCATTCATTTGTACTTCATTGTATAGGTATGAAATTTTTTCCCACACAAAGTAGACTCAATTTGAGACACAACCCAAGTGATATCCTGAAAAACTCACGACAAATGAAGACGTTAGCACTCTTCAAAGTTTCTATCTATCATAAAAAATGACCACCCGATGCAACTTAATAGGTTGCTCCAATTCCATGAAAAAAAAAGGCTCCTCAAGGTTTTGTTTCTCAATGAGAAGATCCACCTTCTACACACAGAGTGATTTAATTGATCTCTAGCCAAACAATGATTGTTGGACCAAGGCATTTGCTTTGACTCAACTATAATCAAGGAGACCATAAAAACATTATCCACTATGAAAAATTTGGCATACTTTGGGGACCTCAAAGATAGTGGTCATTCCTCTTTTTTCAAGGTAGTGTCAAGTCAAACGTGACCAAGAGCAATGTACTCTCCAATCACAGATTTTAAATGGCCGTGGTCAATCTTCATAAGTCATAGTGTAAAGCGACCCTTAGTCATGTTGTAACATACCATAGTTTCTAATCACCAATCAAAAACAATACCACATTGTACTCACTAGACAAAGATCAAATATTTAGGATGCCATTCATGATGGGCAATACTTGTGAACGGGGGAGCAGGTAACCAAACCCGGATCTCGCTATCCATGGGTGGGCGGGCGGGCGATTGATCACCACAAGGAAACCTACCACCAGTAAAAACCATCATAATAATAAAAACAAGCCCCCTCCCCCGTCCCGTCCCGTCCCGTCCCACCCCCGGCGGGTACAATCGGAGGAGGAGGAGTCGTAGTAGATGACTCCACTTCCATGGACGGTGGCGATGGAGTCATGGCGTAATTTGCGCTAGTGGAGCCGGAAGTTGAAAAGCCTCCCCCGGAAGACCAACAGCCTCCCTCTCTCTCTCTCTTCTTCATCCCCATGCTTAAGGTACACATACTAGTAACTTACTAGTAACTCACTACTGGTCGTAATAATTTGCCATACCCCCTCCCTTTTTTCCACTTTTTTTTACTGTTGGTTGTACTATGGTACTTACCTATGATGTATGAAGACAAAAGGAGTGTGGTGAATTCATACATCATTTATGAGATGAATAATACAATAATTATTACCACAAAAGAGGTAGGCATATCTAATCCTCGATCACCACTTGACCCAATATTTATCAAATGTACTTTTTGGTAAGCAAAACTTCTTACACAAGAGTATGGCATTCTTTATTGTGAGGAGAAAAGTAAAACCTATAGTATGTGAAAATTGAAAGCTAGAAAAGAAAAGAAAGAAGTGAAAGTAGTGTTGTATCTCGCGTGTACATTTGATAGGTATATAAGTATAGCAAAGCACCTACATAGAATAACTTCTCTTAGGTTAAAAGTTTGATATTTGCCCTCCAAAATAATTTGTGTCTTGATGAGATTTGATTAATTATGTGGGTAGACTAATTAGACAGTTATAAACAAGATCTTACCATTGAATTTCCAAAACAAATTCCCCACATATTTCAAGTGGGACCTGTGTAGGAGGTCTTTGTTTAGGTGACCTGTGTGGGTTGAAGTTGGGACCATTGAGTTTCAGAGGTCTCTGCTCTAGGGCGTTTGCATGTCAATGTTGCGTGTGTCTTGAGCTAGTAAAAAGGTTTTCTAAAGCAAGACTTGCCATGTTCTATCCATGGGGTTGATGTTAATTTTTGAAAGGATATCCTTATCCTATTGTTTTTAAATTTGTTTTCTCAATCACAATCTCAATCACTTTGTTGTGAAGAAATTTCAATCACCCGACAAAGTTACGGTAGTATAGAGTTTCACAAGTAACCCAATTGAGCTAGTCAAAAGGTTTTTAAAGCAAGACTTGCCACGGGATTGGTGTTGATTTTTGAAAGAATATCCTTATCCTATCATCCGACAAAGTTACGGTAGTATAGATTTTTACAAGTAACCTAGTTGAGTTAGTCAAAAGGTTTCTAAAGCAAGACTTGCCATCATTTGCCAACGGGGTCCATGTTGATTTTTGTAAGGATATCCTTATCCTATTGATTTTAGGATTTTTTTCTGAATCACAATCTCATTCACTTTGTTTCAAGGAAATTTTAATCACCTAACAAAGTTACGGTAGTGTGGAGTTTTACAAGTTACCCACTTGTCAACGTACCTTTTCCCCTTCGTGTTGAGAGTAATTTCTAAAAGCATGAACTCATCAAACTTTGTCTAATCAACCAACTTTGAAAAACTCCACCACTTTCAATACTAGAGTAGTTTGAGAACCTAAGAAAGCATTCCAAAAATTCTTAAATAGGTGAAGCTTCTAAGTTGCTAAGAGATTGATCAACATTCCAAGAAGAACTTGCAACACATTCCTGATTATACATGTGATCACTCATTATTAAATTCAACCCTAGACACATTAGAAACACACCATTTTAGATACTCAGTATATTTTGAATGAACCTAGTATATAGTTACAAATACTTGTCACAATTTCCATTGGATTTTTATTGATATAAACTGTAGAAATTACCAAGTTCAAGTTATCCTTGATTTATTCTTCTTAATACCATATCACTCTAACATTTATATTTCATGGAATACCACATGCCAAAATCAACCATACATTCAACAAAAAAACATCGTCTTCTTAAATCGAAATTCCTCATATGAATTAATACATCATTTATGAGATGAATACAATATATACCAGAAAGAGAAGTCTTAAACCCTAAACGTCTCAAAGTACCTTAAGTTTGCGGTTAGTGGAATACAATGTATTTTTCTTGTATTAGAAATGGATCCACACCTTTATTGGGCTTGATCTCAAGAGCAAAGTTGGAATATAAATCTACCCAATTCTAGTGAGCTATTAAAATTCCAATTTAAAGTTTCATGTTGGTAGCAAATGCCACTTATATCTACTATCCCCATGAGTTGTTTAGGGGTGAAAATAGGCATATCTAAATCCTCACCACTTGACCCAATATCTATCAAATGTACACATGAAACTTTCTTGTAAGCAAATATTCACAAGAGTATGCCAAGAAGAAAAATAAACGTATATAATGTAAAAATCTACCCCCCCCCCCAAAAAAAAAGAAAAAAAAGAAAACAAAAAAAAAGAAAAAAAAAGAAGTATTGTACCCCCCTTGTACATTTGATAGATACATAAGTATAACAAATCACCTACATAGAAAACTTCTCTTATGTTAAAAGTTTGATATTCACCCTCAAAATAATTTTGAGTCCATCGGTAGCGATTGATGGTTTTAAAACAAAAAAGAACACCAAACCCTTGTGGGGTTGGTGTGAATAAAAAATGCCCGTTCAACCTACCCTTGATGGAACATAACAACAATGACATAAGACTACTAACCCCTCTCAGGTTGGACACTATTAATATTGTTTTGTCTAATTAGTAGCAATGATGTATGTGACGTAGAGTAGCGTAGCATGAAGCTATGCGAGCCCCGCGATACATGTAGAGTGAAGGTGGTGCATTACAAAATCTCAAGGAGGGGGGGGGGGGGGTTTGCAGATTCGAGGGACTCATGATCCATCCTAATGGACCCGGAGTACTTTCATCAATATCCCCTTCTTCTCAATACTTATAATTGCTGGTGATGTTACTCCATGTCTTCCAGTGTAGTAGAAGCTACACTACCCTAACTTTACATGGTTCGTGCAAACTGGGAAAAAAAACGAGTCTACGCGCATCAATACAAAATTATACGTCCGTAACCACACCCGTACGTTTTTGAAGTAAGTGCGTACATTTGAAAGGTGAACTTAATCCGTAACCCCTAACTTTCCTTGAAACCCGAAACGGGTTTTGGAGGTTTCCGCAGGAGAAAAATTCAACCAACTTTGACCATTATAATCTCACAAATGAGGAAGAATGAACGGTTCAAATTTAGTATGTGAGAAGAATGTCAAGTGAACTTTGAGATCTTACGGTTGAATCTTTTGAAGAATGCTTAGATTGAGATTTTTGAGCTTAATCTAAAGGAAGGTCAAATTTTGTGTCATAGACCGTTTTGCAACAAGGAAATTTAGGGGTTAATCTGAAAATGATTTCACTCATTTCTTTTCTACTAAAAAAATACATTTTTAGAAACATGTCGTAGATGAAAATGAAGGGAAGTTGATCAAATCTCAACCAAACAATCTTGTAGTAGACACATTGTAGAACTACTAATATGTGGGTCACATTTTGAGTCATGAGGCCTCATAAATTGCGAGCTCGTAACATATTTTCTATTTGAAAATTAATCACAAAATTGTAACATTTTCACTCTTAAGTGAAAATGCTACTAGTAAACATGGTGCAGTGAAAGAAATCACCAACTACAAAGATGTTCACATGTATCTTGATAACAACTTTGCCTTTAAAAAAATATCATCAAAAAATGATCTTGCCTTGCAATGGTAAAAACTGCCTCAAATTTTACAAAAGGGAAAAAGTCTAAAACTAGACTCCTTGCAATAAAATTCATGACATGGCATTCGATGGATTTAAGATTTATACCACTATAACTAGACTTGTGTTGGAGTCCAACACGACAAACAAAATTGAAATACAACGGTGGATGAAGGAGAAACAATTTCTCAAAAACCATGCATGTGTATAAATAGTTTCAATATAGACACATCATTGCAAATCCAATACTTAAATGATTCTGAAAAAAATTCTTCCAACTACAAAGTTGTTGGACTTCATCTTAAGATCATACTTATGCAAAAAAGAAAGTAGAAAGTAGAACACTAAAATAGAATTCACATAATTGGCTTGCAATATTAAAACATGCCCCATGTTTGAAAACCCAAAAATAAGAGCTTCCTTCACTACAATTCATGCCATTAGTTCATACTTTATTGTATGAGACTACATCTTCTATCACGCAAACTAGACTTGATTTGGAACCTAACCCAAGTAATTTTATCCGAAACGACTCCAAATGAAGAAATTGTGACTCTTCAAAGTTGTTGTTTTCCATTCAAAATGTCGATTTTTCGACATTTGGCGTGCTTAAGGGTCAAGATTCTCATAAGTAGAGAGTGAACATTATAAACTTGTGTGTTTCGGATAAGTCTATGCCTCCAACTTAAAAAAACCATGTGCAATTTAATAGAAATCCATAAGTTTTGATTTAAATTGAGTTACAATACCGTGCTTTAAGCTTTGCACATAATTCACTAGTGCACAAGTGTCCAACGACAACCTGGGATTACACCCCACAAGTACAAGTCCACCACTCAGGGCCGCTTTACACGAGGGGCCAAGCCATTGATGGGGCCAATTCATGGCCAAATCCTTTCTTGGGATTGGTCGAATTCTTGAAATTGGCCCGAAGGGCTTTACTTAAGTAGTCAAGGCCAATTTTTTGAAATTAGATTATAATGGGTGGGGAACAAGTTATAACACAGCCCGTGCTTCAAAAGTTGTGAGATACAAGAATGGAAGGCCAATTCATGGCCTAGAGGCGATTGCTAAATTTCAATACAAAATCATTATTTCACTGGAGTATTTTAATGTGAATAAATCAAAAGCATGGAATGAAGCTAATAGTACGAATTGGCCCCATGGCTCTATTTTTCCTTTTAGAAATCGGCCCTAAGGACTTTACACATGGGGGAATTGGCCCCTACTTTATAAATTGTTTGATGTGTTCTCAAAGTGACCCATGGAGCCAATTGGGCTCAAAATATAAGTGAATTGGCTTGAAGATTTGTTGGCCTTGACTTCCCATGTAAAGCGTCCTTTAGTATTTAGTATGCCAGCAAGTGTAGAACACCACTTTCCAAAAACCGGCAAGTAATTAAACCTACCGTCTCCACTTCGACTCGAGTCAAACCATCCCGCATCATTTGCACTTACGGTAAGATGAGGACCCGAGTATACACACCATTACACCACCTTTCTCCTACGGAGTACTTGTGGACACTTTTCTGCTAGTGATTCTAAATAATTTGTATGACTAATCTACAAGCATAATTTCCTACAATCTTTACTTTCTTTTTTCTTTTTTTTCTTTTTTTTCTTTTTTTCGGTGCATAATCAAGGTAGAATGGTAAAGAATGGAAAATACCAATAATGGATCACTAGACTTATTCACTCAAATGTACATTACAACTATTTTGTCCGGTTTTCTATGTACCTATAAATAAAATGATAGGTTCCTAGTTTAGGGCACTATTTTAGAAACACTATAAGTCTACTTTCGGTAAAGTGCTCACTGCTTTTAGTTTTGACTCAATGTAAGGTACAATGCTCTTAAACCGCTCGGCACCCCAAAACCGATCAGGCCCCATTCCTAGATTGTAAAAGAACAGATATACCTCATTCGTACATTTGAGTATGTGAGCGGTTTAAGGTCATGTACACTTTTGACTTCATAAATTTCTTGCAAATTCAGCTTTTGCTATTTAATTGTGGAAATTTTCGTCCTCAAAGCCCTTTGGGGGGATACTATGTCAAGTATCTTCAAGGCACTAGTAACTAGGCTAGAAACTAGCGTAGTTATAGTGTCCACCCTCGAGAGGGGGAAGTAGTATTGTTCCAATTTCCCCTTGTCCGGTGGCCATCGGGATATTAGCATTACGAACAGACACTTCATTCACGCCGGCCCCATGAGAAAGGGACCAGAGTTTCTATTTATTTATGGAAATTTTCGCACTCACTCTCCCCCTGTTTCCGCATCCAAGAAAAATTTCAAATAATAGACATGAAGTCACAACCATGCTGAATCGCTTATTCGAGCGGTTTAAGGGCAGTGTACCTTATCTCAATATCTCCTTGACAAAAATTTGTGCATAGACTAGATCTTACGCTTAACCAAAAACAATTGTCCACAGATTTCAGATTTGACCTGTGTCTGGGAGGTCACTGTTGAGGTTCTCCTTAAGGAGTTAAAGTTGAGACCATTCATGAAGGATGGAGTTCTTTAAGGCGGTTGCATGTACATGTGGAGTGTATCTTGAGCTAGTCAAAAAGTTTCTAAAGTGAGACTTGCCAAGATGTGCCCATGGGGTTGGTTTTGATTATTGAAAGGATATCCCCATTCAATCATTTTTAGGATATTTTTCTCATTCAATTTGTTTTAGAGAAACTTCAATTTACCAACAATGGTAGAATAGTGTGGAGTTTACAAGTAACCGAGTTGTCAACGTGCTTTTTTCTCATCTTGTTGAGGGTGACTAGATAGTTATGAACAAGATCTTAGAGTTGAGTTTCCAAAAACAATTCTTCAGATATTTTAGATAGCACCGTCAAGGAGGTCATTCTTGAGCAATTCCATGAGGGGTTGGAGTTGGCTATTCTTTGAAACAAAGTGAACAAAATGTGATTTAGAAAACAATCCTTTAAAAAATAGGATAAGGATATCCTTTCAAAAAATCAACACCAACTCCATGGGCAGATCATGGCAAGTGTGGCTTTAGAAGCTTTTTGACTAGCTCAAGATCACTCAACATGGACATGCAAACACCTTAGAGCAAAGACCTCTGAACTCTATACTTCTTGGATGGTCTCAACTTTAACACCTTAAGGAGAAGCTTCATTATAGTGACCTCCCAGACATGTCATATCTAAAATCTGTGGACAATATTTCTTTTTGTAAAAACAACATTTGTTTTTATTGGCAAATTTACTCAATTTGGGCCTCTCTCTCCTCTCCTTTATGGGTCAAAAGATCCAAGATTATTTACTTTTAGCCTAAGATCTAAGTTTGAACTTCACATTTGTTAACTTACACAAAATGGACACACTTTCACAAGCCTTTGCTCCTCCGGCCTCAATACGGGTTCGTGTGATCCGGGATACATTGATATGGAATGTGAGAGCTTCGCCACTGAGGCTATAGTCGAGTGTCCAAGCACTCTCACAGAGGGTCATTGCTCACTTTGTAATAGAAAACCTACTCAATGTTCACTTCCTTCCGCAATCTTTGCTTGTCCATCATCCTCATTTCCTACACACTTTGACACGCTCTAATTCGATGCGGCAGTGTGAGGGGCCTGATTTCTGTGTTGCTTACAACTCTACCGTGGGTGCGGAGAAGAAGCAAGATGCTTGGTTTGCCAGCATGCGCGGCTCATGAGATTCTTGAGAGACCACAAGTCCGCAACAATAGAAAAGCAGAGCGCAATAATCGATTTTAGAGGCAGTGGTGATGCTCTGTTTACCTGAAGAGCTGGCTACTAACC
The DNA here is from genome assembly GCA_037043015.1 of Bryum argenteum. NCBI lineage: Eukaryota > Viridiplantae > Streptophyta > Bryopsida > Bryales > Bryaceae > Bryum > Bryum argenteum. The sequence continues at coordinate 4,356,176 of CM073324.1, forward strand.
CTAATTCTTTAAATTCTTTTTCAAACAATCAATGTATTGATCAATACAGCATGAACCGCTACGCGTTCTTCTTTCAAGGGCATGAATGTTTGCTGAATGTGTGTTGAAGCAAGACCAAGGACATGATCGGCAAGTACATCACTAATTTCACAGAAATGGAAACTGTCCCGATGGCCCCCTGTCATTCATTCCCTCAATGGATTTCAAGTCCGTCGTGCTTTATTGTTGCGATGAGAAAACTTTCATAGTTTCGTCTCCCAAACCATCAGCGGCATCGCCTTGGAAACGAAGTGCTCCTGATCATCACTCTTCATATCGTCCTTCACAGAACCCACAATACTCAGTTTTGCATGAAGCCCTGTGGCGTATTTGTAATGCACGATACTGCAAGACCACGAGCCTCAATATGTTGCATACGATTGGAAACTTGTTGCTAATTGTGTTGAGGAATTCTTTCGATGTGTAACGAGAGAAGTAGGAGATGGGGAAGAAACAGAGGCAGAGTCTCCTGAGAAACCCTAATTAGCTACCATGAGGGGCCCAAATGTCCTGTCGGTGTACATTCGAGACGAGGAATTTGGATTTAAGAAGATGATGTTTTCTGTTGAATGTATGGTTGATTTTTGGCACGTGGTATAGCATGAAATATGAATGTTAGAGTGATAGCATATTAAGAAGAATTAGTTAAGGATAACTTGAACTTGGTAATTTCTAGGATGTTTATTTAGGAATCCAATGAAAGTTGGGTGAGAATTGCTCAAATTGTGACAAGTATTTGGTACTAAATACTAGGTTCATCTAAAATATGCTAAGTATCTAAATCGGTGTGTTTGTAATGTGTGTGAGAGTCGAGTTTATTGATAAGTGATTAGATCTATAAACAAGAATGTGTTGCAAGTTCTTCTTGGAATGTCGATCAATTTTTTGGCAACTTAGAAGTTTCACCTATGTAAGAATTATTGAAATGCTTAGGGGGGGGGGGGTTCTCAAACTAATATGGTAATTGAAGTAATGAAGTTTTTCGTAGTTGATAGATTAGACAAAGATTGACGAGTCCATGGTTTTAGAAATCACTCTCAACACAACAAGGAAAAAGTAAGTTGACAACTGGATTACGTGTAAAACTCTACATTTCCCTAATTTTTCCGTTGATTGAAATTTCTCTGAAACAAAGTGTATAACATTGTAAATCATAAAACAATCCTAAAAATGATAGGATGAGGATATCCTTTCAAAAATCAACATCAACCCCACGGGCAAATCATGGCACGTCTTACTTTAGAAACTTTCTGACTAGCTCAAGATACATTTGCCATGAACATGCAGCTGGCTTAGAGGAGAGACCTATGAACTCAATCCTCCATAGATGGTCTCAACTTTAACCTCTTACGGAGAAGCTCAAGAGTGTCCCCCTAGGCAAGTTTTCAGTACATTGTGGAGAATTGCTTTTGAAAATTCAATGCACTGCCAGGGAGGTCATTCTTGAGCTTTTCCATGAGGGGTTGAAGTTGAGACCATTCACAAAGGATTGAGTTCAGAGGTTTCCGCTCTAAGGCAGCTGCATGTCCACGTTGAGTGTTTCTTGAGCTAGTCAATAAGTTTCTAAAGCGAGACTACCCATGATCTGCTTGTGGGGTCCATGTTGATGTCGACCCCTCATGGAAAAGCTCAAGAATGACCTCCTAAGCAAGTTTTCAGTACATTAAAATACGTGGAGAATTTTTTTTGGAAATTTGATATTAAGGTCTTGTTCATAACTATCTAGTCACCCTCAACACAACGGGAAAAAAGCACGTTGACAACTCGGTAACTTGTAAACTCCACACTATCCTACCTTTGTCGGTAAATTGAAGTTTCTTTGAAACAAAGTGAATGAGAAAAATATCTTAAAAATGATTGAATGAGGATATCCCTTCAAAAATCAAAACCAACCCCACACGCACATCTTGGCAAAGTCTCACTTAAGAAACTTTTTGACTAGCTCAAGACACACTCGACATGGACATGCAACCGCCTTAAAGAAGAGACCTTTGAACTCCATCCTTTCTGAATGGTCCCAACTTTAAATCCTAAGGAGAACCTCAATAGTGACCTCTCAGACAGGTCATATCTCAAATTTGTAAACAATTGTTTTTGTTGAAGCGTAAGATCTAGTCTATCCACAAATTTCCATCAAAGAGATATTGAGACACATTGAGTGAAAACTTAAAAGAACATTTCCTTTTTTGGCAAATCGACGCACTTTGGGCTCTCTCTCCTCTCCTCCTTTAGGGGTTATAAGATCCAAGAATATATTTTTCCCTACTAATTTTTATTTTATTTATTCATTTTTTATTTTTTAACAATAAATGTATTAATCAATACAACATCTACGCGTTATTCTTTCAAGGGCATGAATGTTTGCTGATTAAGTGTTGACGCAAGACCAACGACATTTGAATAATTTCAGATGTGAACACTCTAGGAGCTCATTGTTGAGCTTCTTCTTAACCCTTAAACGCTCACGATGTCGAAAAACGACATTTTGGATGTACATCAGGAACTTTGAAGAGCCATATCTTCTTCATCCGAGGTCCGTTTTGGATGAAATCACTTGGATTAGCTTCCAAATCAAGTCTAGTTTGTGTTGTATAATTTTCAAGCCCATACAATAAAGTATGAAATAATGGAATGCACTTTAGTGAAGACAACTCTTGTTTTTGGGTTTCCAAGCATGGGGCATGTATTACCATTGCAAGCCAATTATGTGAAATCAAAAATAGTTTTTCATGATTTTTTTTTTTTTTTTTCATGGTCATGATCTTAAGGTGATTCTTAACAACTTCGTAGTGAGAAGTTTTTTGATCCAAATGATTTTGCTATTGGATTTGCAATGATGTTTTGTCAACAAAATAAGTGAGAAAATGGATGATATTTGAGGAGCTATATCTCCTTCATCCACCGTTGGATTTCCACTCAATTTTTTTAGGCCTCCAATTAGAGTCTAGTCTAAGTGGTAGAAACCTTAACAAGATCGAAGATGTTTTGAAGATAAGGCATGAAATTGAATGCAAAGGGTCTAGTTTTGGACTATTTTTCCTTTGTAAAATGTTCCGTAGTTTTAACCATTGCATGGCTTTTATTTGAGCCAAGAATTTTTTTTGATGAATTTTTGTTGAATAAAAGGACTTATTAAGATGAAGGTGAACATCTCTCTTGTTGGTGATTTTTTCATTGCAATAGGTATATTGGTAGCATTTCCACCTCAAAGTGAAAATGATGAAATTTTGCAGTTCGTTTTTGATATTAATATGTTATGATCTCCGGATCTATAAGGCCTCATGACTCAAATTTTGGTACACATGATCTTCGATAAGTCTATTACAAGTTTGTATGGTTGAGATCTTAATAGCTTCTCTTGATTTTCATCTATGACGATTTCTGTGGAATGTGCTTTTATGCTAAAAATAGGCTCGGGCGTGTAGGGGTTAAGGGTCTAAAGTTGAGACCATCGATGAAGGATTGGCTTTAGAGGTCTCTGCTCTAAGGCGTTTGCATGTCCATGTTGCATGTATTTTGAACTAGTCTAAAGCTTTCTAAAGCAAGACTTGCCATGATCTGCCCACGGGGTTGATGTTGATTTTTGAAAGGATATCCTCATCTTATCATTCAATCTACCAACAAAATAAGCATAGTGTAGAGTTTCACAAGTAACTCAATTGTTAACGTACTTAAAACCTGTCTAGAAGGTTACAGTTGAGCGTCTTCCTAAGGGCTTGAAGTTGAGACCATCTATGAAGAATTGAGTTCAGAGGTTTGTGCTATGAGGTTGTTTCATGTCCACGTTGAGTGTATCTTGAGCTAGTTAAAAGGTTTTTAAAGCAAGATTTGCCATGATCAGCCCATTGGGCCAATGTTGATTTTTGGTAAGAATATGCTCATTCTATCATTCTTAGAATTGTTTTCTGAATTACATCTCATTCACTTTGTTTCAAAGAAATTTCAATCACCTAACAAGATTAGGGTAGTGTAAAGTTTCACAAGTTTCACAAGTATCACAAGTATCACAATCGTCAACCAACTTTTTTTCCATCCTGTTGAGGGTGAATCTCTAAAACCATGAACTCGTCAAACTTTGTCTAATCTATTAATTTTGAAAAACTCCATTACTTCAAATACCATAGTAGTTGGAGAACCCCGTAAGCATTTCAATAAATCTTACTTAGGTAAAACCTCTAAGTTGCTAAGAGCTTGTTGAGTATTCCAAGAAGAACTTGCAAAAATTCTTGTTTAAACTTTTCATCATTAGTAAAACCATCTCCCATATACATTACAAACACACTATTTTAGATACTCAGTAGATTTTGAATGAACCTAGTACATAGTAACAAATACTTGTCACAATTTGAGCAATTCTCACCGAACTTTCATTAGATTCCTAAATATACATTGTTCAAATTACCAAGTTCAAGTTATCCTTAACTAATTCTTCTTAATATGATATCACTCTAACATTCATATTTCATGCTATACCACATGCCAAAAATCAACCATACATTCGACTATAAGCATCGCCTTCTTAAATCCAAATTCCTCGTCTAGAATGTCACCGACAGGAGTCCCTCATGACACATGAGTCCCTCATGTTAGCTAATTAGGGTTTTTGAGGAGACTCTGCCTCTGTTTCTTCCCCATCTCCTGCTTCTCTCGGTACACATCGAAAGAATTCCTCAACACAATTAGCGACAAGTTTCCAATCGTATGCAATTCATTGAGGCTCGTGGTCTCGCAGTGTCGTGCATTACAAATGCGCCACAGGGTTTCATGCAAAAATGAGTAGTGTGGGCTTTGTGAAGGACGATATGAAGAGTGATGATCAGGAGCACTTCGTTTCCAAGGCGATGCCGCTGATGGTTTGGAAAACAAAACTATGAAAGTTTTCTCATCGACTTAAAACCCATTGTGGGAATGACAGGGGGCCATGGTGTCAGTTTCCATTCCTGTGAAATTAGTGATATACTTGCCCATCATGTCCTTGGTCTTGCTTCAACACATGATCGGCAAACGTTTTCACCCTTGAAAGAAAAACGCGTAGCGGTCATGGTGTATTGATCAATACATTGATTGTTAAGAAAAAAATTGACCGAATTAGGGTTAGTAGCCAGCTCTTCAGGTAAACAGAGCATCACCACTGCCTCTAGAATCGATTATTGCGCTCTGCTTTTCTATTGTTGCGGACTTGTGATCGCTCAAGAATCTCATGAGCCGCGCATGCGCGCAAACCAAGCATCTTGCTTCTTCTCCGCACCCACGGTAGAGTTGTAAGCAACACAAAAATCAGGCCCCTCACACTGCCGCATCGAATTAGAGCGTGTCAAATTGTGTAGGAAATGAGGATGATGGACAAGCAAAGATTGCGGAAGGAAGTGAACATTGAGTAGGTTTTTCTATTACAGAGTGAGCAATGACCCTCTGTGAGAGTGCTTGGACACTCGACTATAGCCTCAGTGGCGAAGCTCTCACGTTCCATATCAATGTATCCCGGATCACATGAACGCGTATTGAGGCCCGAGCGGCAAAGGCTTGTGAAAGTGAGTCCCTTTTGTGTTTGCTAACAAAGTGGAAGTTCAGACTTAGATCTTAGGCTGAAAAATAAATACTTTTGGATATATTGAGTCCCAAGGGAGAGGAGAGAGAGGCCCAAATTAGGTCGATTTGCCAAAAAAACAAAAGTGTTGTTTTTATAAAAATTTGAAACTTTGTATCAATGTATCTCAAGCTCTGATAAATAAAAATCTGTGACTAGACTAATAAGACTGTTATAAACTAGTTCTTATGGTTGAAGTTCCAGAAATAATTGTCTACAATTTCGGATAGGACTTATGTAGGAGGTGTTGTTGTGCTCCTCCTTAAGAGGATCAAGTTGAGACAATTCACGAAGGATGGAGTTCAAAGGTCTCTTCGCTTAGGCGGTTGCATGTCTATGTTGAGTGTATCTTAATCTAATCAAAAGGTTTCTAAAAGTAAGACTTGCCATGATATGCCCACAGGGTTGATGTTGATTTTTGAAAGGATATCCTTATACTATCATTTTTAGGATTGTTTTGTCAATCGTATCTCATTCAGTTTGCTTCAAAGAAATTTCAATCAGCTGACAAGATTAGATTAATGTAGAGTTTTACACGTAACCCACTTGTCAACTTACTTTTTCTCCGTTGTGTTGAGATTGATCTCTAAAACCATGAACTAGTCAAACTTTGTCGAATCTACCAACTTTGAAAAACTCCATTACTTTAAGTACCATAGTAGTTGGAAAACCCCTCGTTAAGCATTTCAATAATTCTTACATAGGTGAAACTTCTAAGTTGCTAAGAGATTGACCAACATCCCAAGAAGAACTTGCAACAAATTCCTCTTTATACATCTGATCACTCATTATAAAAATCAACCCTTAGACAGATTACAAACACAAAATTTTAGATACTCAGCAAATTTTGAATGAACCCAGTACATAGTAACGAATACTTGTCACAATTTGAGCAATTCTCATCCAACTTTCATTGACATCAATTATATAAAATGTGGAAACTACCAAGTTCAGATTATCCTTCATTTTATCCAAATTCCTCTTCTAGAGTGTACACCGACAGGACATTTGGGCTTCTCATGGTAGCTAATTAGGGTTTTTTGAGGAGACTTTGCCTCTGTTTCTTCCCCATCTCCTGCTTCTCTCGTTACACATCGAAATAATTCCTCAATACAATTAGCAACAAGTTTACAATCGTATGCAATACATTGAGGCTCGTGGTCTCGCAGTGTCCTGCATTACAAATGCGCCACAGGGTTTCATGCAAAAATGAGTAGTGTGGGCTTTGTGAAGGACGATATGAAGAGTGATGATCAGGAGCACTTCGTTTCCAAGGCTCAGCAGCTGCTGCGCGATGCCGCTGATGGTTTGGGAAACAAAACTTTTGTCAATGTGGGCGATGTTATTCCCGTTGATCTAGACGCTGGATATCTCAGGTAAGCAGATTCTCACGATTGAGCACCAATTCTGATATTGGGTTCTACCTTAATTTTGGAAATGGGACAAGTGAGTGATGGATATTGAGCACCATTTCATGTTTGGGGTTTAGGGTTTAGTGTAAGTTGGAATTGAGATAGATTCTCTGAATTGATTGATCGATCGATGGGGTACCATTTTATGGGTTGGGTTCTTAGGGTTGAGGCTAAGTTGGAAACGGGGCAGAATGTCTCAGGTGGTTGATTGATCAAGCGGAATATCAGACAGCATTTCGTGCTTGCGCTTCAGGGTTTAGTGTTTAGGGTACCTTGGAACTGAGATCGAACGTATCAGGTGATTGATTGATGAAGCGAATTGGGCATCATTTCATGTTCTGGGTTTCTAGGGTTCAGGGGTTAAGCTAATTTTTGAAATAGAGACGGTGATATTCTTGACCATTGGGCACCATTTCATGTTTTTAGGGTTTAGGCTAATTTGGAAATGGGATAGGTGATTGATTCATCAAGCAGAGTATTGGGCAGCATCTAATGTTTGGATTGTAGGATTTTAGTGTAACTTGGAATTGAGACAACAGAACGTCTCAGGTGGATTGATCGAGCGAATTTCATGGTTTGAGTTTTTAGGGTTCAGGGTTTAAGCTGATTTTGGTGAAATTCCCACTATTTCTGACTGTGATTCAGGGGTCATGGGACGCATCCCGTCAACAATGAGCTTCTAGCGACTTTGTGTGGATACGTGGAGCGTGTGAACAAGCTGGTGACGGTGCGGCCCCTTCGAGCCAGGTAATGTTACATTCATTCCATATAAAGCATGCTGAGTAGTGTTTGTGGAGACCCTTCTGTAGTTTTCGAGGTTGGAAGCCACAACCCCTTTTCACAACGGGATGTATGAATCGAATCAATCTTCAATTGTAGTTTCATTCTTCAAGCCACAATAATATGTTTTGCTACTTCATTTCCGAATGGGAACTTCGAGAGCTTTAGGATCAGTACGAGAGACCAATGATCATGTGTGCTTGGTGTGTCAGGTACAATGCAGAGACCGGGGACGTGGTGGTTGGTCGAGTAACTGAGGTATAACAAATTCATGCTTCTTCTTCCTACTTCGAAGTTTTTTGATTCTTCTTTTCTGGCATTGACGAATTTGTTTGTACATTCTCGCGTGTTCTCGCAGGTTGGTGGTAATAGATGGAAAGTGGATGTGAATTCAAGAAAAGATGCAGAATTGTTGTTGGCTGCTGTCAACTTGCCTGGTGGTATACAGGTGAAGCAGCTTTCTAACATCGTATTTTGTTCTAATTTAGTCCTCACCTAGCTGCTGAGTTAGAAACCAGGTCCATACCTCTGATGATATGAGAACATGAAAGTGGCTTGTGCTTCTTCCTTAATGTTCCCCCGTGTGACTGCAGAGAAGGCGCACAGCTATTGACGAGTTGAATATGCGAGATTTGTATGTAGAAAATGACCTTATCAGTGTAAGTACTTTGATTCTTCCTAATATTCTATGCCCTAGTATCAATCAAGACCATCAAGAGTTCATTTAACTTTCCAGCTCTAGTTTGATACATATCGCTACTTTGAAGCTCTCACAGATTTGAAAGTGGCCAATGTTGGCACTTGCTTTCAACCCCTGAAGCTCTTTATTCTCTCTCTGTACCAAATCCATAAGAGGCTCGATGCAACGATATTAAGATTCTTTGTAACTACCTTTTGCATGAGCACTCATCACAATACTCCTAATTTTGAGCAGTCTTTACTAAAGTGTGGAGTGTTGATTCCTTTTTCATCAGGCTGAAGTGCAGAGTCTGCATCAAGATGGGTCTCTTCACTTGCACACACGAAGTCTTAAATACGGCAAGGTAACTGGAGTTTCTTTACCATTGAAATGGAAGAGGAATTGTTATGTTCTTATGTGTTGATTGTGTGTATGGCAGCTAGGAAACGGGCAGCTGGTGAGAGTGGCACCATATTTGATCAAACGGCTGAAACAGCACTTTCACCAGCTGGCGGATCTCGGTGTGGACGTCATATTAGGTTGCAATGGCTTCATCTGGATAGCTGCCACTTCCGGAAGTAAGGACAATCCCGGGCAATTAGCCACTGGGAATGTGGACTTCGATGCAAGGGAACGAATCTGCAGGCTTGCGAACTCAGTTCGTGTCTTAGGAGCCCTGGGTCTTGTGATCTCTCCAGACTCCATTCTCCAGACTTACGATGCTAGCCTTGAGTGGGGATACTCTGTGAAGGATATGTTGTCCGCAGATTTCCATGTTAAGCTTGCGGAGAAGGAAGCTCAGCAGCGGACCAGGCGCTAGATTAGCATGTTTCTCTCTGTGAGACTTTGTACACTTTTGAGATCTCTACTGGCAGCATCTACTCCATGCCTGTAGAATTGGCCTGACTTTGGTGTTCTTTCTAGTTTTGCTGCTGTTTATTCAGTTGTGATCATTGGAATTGCGAGTTTAGCCTGAAGTGATGGTGAGCATGCTTTCGTAATTGGGGAATCGAAATCTCTTGCAGAATGTTTTAGAACATGTTTTAGAACAGAGTCACTTAGTTGTTGTTAGGCTTTTGACCTACGAATGATGCACCAGAATACTTCCTCTTGTTTTGTTTGACATGGTTGGAATGTGTTTCTTTTTTGGAAAGGACGATTTTTTTATTTGGTTTCGCTCGGCTGGTATAACAAACATTTGGTTGCAAATTTATTGAGACTGATTGGCTGTCTGTCCGATGCCCTGTGCAATTGACTTCATTCTTGCCAAGGTGTAGCCACGATTGGGGTCATTTTCAATTTTCCAATTTTATCTTCGTCTTGTTCTTATCCAATGAAAAGTTGAGCACTGATAGTATGTGGTGCATAACATGAGGATAGGCACTTGTGCATTGAAATTTTGTAACAAGGGTCACAGGTTCTTTACTTTATTAGATACTCAAATGTCAATTTTTGCAGTTAAGAACGGGTATTTACATCTATGTAGGCATCAAAAAATGAATTGGAAAAAATATGATAGTTATGAACTGTCATTCTTATTTTTGAAACTCAACAATAAAAAAAAATACTTCTTTTACGTTGCAAACATTCAATTAATCCGAAGTCTGCACATTAGAGGTCTAAGAAGAGGCTCGATAGAAAGCTCCGAGTGAATTGTTGAAATAAGAATGGGAAATGCTATACAGAACCCGCATCCGTGAACCATCTGGAGAACTTCTTACCAAGAGTCAAGCAAGTTGAAATGCGACAAAAGTGGAGGAGCAAATTATCAGTTTTCTTTGTAACTTTTGAGAGACCAGTTTCGAATCCAACCATTAGAGGGCGACGAAAGAATTTGGGGAAAGCCTCAACAAACGGCAATACGCTTGATCAAAAGCGATTGGGTCGATGTTGACTTCGAGAGACTCTGCATGGGAGAGCGGTGAGAGAGTGGGAACAAGAACGCCACGGTCAGAGCCGTGGCTCTTGTCTCCAACTTACAAGTTCAAGTGGAGACAGAGTTACAAAAAACAAGACACCATGCTCGGAGTGAAATGTTGAATCAAGAGTGGGGGCCAATGCTTGTTACGACTCACATCGCTAAGCCATCCAGAGAACGCCGTGAGCAAATTAAAAGTCGACATGACTGCACACCCACAAGAGATTGGAGGGGAACAACAAATAATACAATTTCTTAATTTCTCGGAGAACGGTTTGCGAGATTAACCCAAGAGCACAAAGGCTCGAAGGCAGCTACTGGTTTAGATTCAAGCTTCATTAATCTTGGCATTACTTTTATTCTATTGTGATTTTAGTTTGATCAAGTTTCAATAACTGCCACTTGGTTTCATCACATCCACCAAGCAACTTTTATGCTACCTATTGACTTGTTGATAATCAAATGCTCAAAAACGAAAACACCAACCTTACACAAATGACCTTGTCCACCAAGTAATTTCCACTTAGTGAATCTTTCTTTCCGCTCCTGTAATGTAAAATCTTATCATGGAGGAACACATGCAAAATATTCATCTTCTCAAGGAGAATATCTTTTGAAACAACATTAATAGTAGTTGATTACAAAGTTCGTAGTTTCTCAGATACAATTGTGATTAAAAGAAAACTGAAAGACTTGGTGCAGCAGTTGAGCTTTCAAATAAATCTACAAAGTGTTCCCAAATCATGAATAACATTCCACATCAACAACTTATCATTCTAGTTTCAACTGTCGAATGGATTGAACAACACTTCAAATTGTTCAACACTCTGAACATAAAAGTGTCATTTCCAATGCTCGTGCAATGCAAAATATTCTTTGACGATCCTCTGTATCTGACATCAACAATGCTTCTCGTTATTTACAACTTTCACGATCTAATTAGAATATATATATATATATATATATATATATATATATATATATATATATATATATATATATATATATATATATATATATATATATATATATATATATGAATATGTGATTCTTAAGAAGATGACCCTTTATTTGTCTATAAAGATTCAAATGTTTATCATACACATGGTCACGCTTGAAAATCATATGTCACATAATTAAAGTTGTGGCTCACCATGAAAAAGGTTAACCCTTAAACGTCCACGGGGTCAGCCCAAAATTGGATCATAACATCTTTTGGACTTGGGCATCATGAATAGTGCACTTTTTGAACTTGGGCAGCATGAATGAACCAATCAATGATGAGTTGCAACCTCCTACAAGGTTATGTAGGACCTCAACCTACCTGCCACAATCCTTTCAAACCACAAATTCACTCATACAAATTGTGATTTGAATTGTAGAATCTCACTTTTAGAATGCATCATAAGAAAGTGATCAGTTAGACATCAAAATATAAGTGAAAAGTTGAGTCACAGCAGAATCTGTCCACATCATTACACATGCATTCTTGATAAAGGAAACAGAATGAGTTATGATCACTACTTTTCTATCTGATTGTTTGAATCTTCACCGACATTTCAGTGCAAGAAGCAAGCACCAAGCAGTCGGTAAAATCGAATACCTTCCTGCTAAGTTGTTGATATGGTTTGCATGTGGACAATCTTGAGCACAAAGAGATGAGCAACGTCCATAACAGATTAAAGCAATTCCTCAACTCGAAGTGGACCTGGAGTTTTGACCTAATTCACGTATACATGTAATGCCCTTAACCTGCACAACAAAACAACATTCGCAATGCGATTTGATATCTAAAGCGCTTTGATACTCATCGATCAAGCTCCATTTCAGTTCCAGGTCCACGCCAAATGACATTGATTGCAAGGGAGCTTGTTGATTGGAAGTACTCAATGCGGCCAAATCTGATATCAGCAGAAGCACAAAGACATGAAAAGTGAACACTGAAATCCTTTTGACATTACTATCTCCCAAAATCTCATTAACGCCCCTGGAGTGCGGGCCGCGAAGCACGTATGAAAATGCGAAGAAGAGGGGATATGGAAGGGCTCCAACTGGAGGGGTCTTGGGGGTGGGGGTAGGGGGTCTTGGGGGTAGGGGGTCTTGGGGGCGGGGGTCGCGTGGGCGGGGAGTCTTGGGGAGTGGATTTACCCCATATCGTTTGTAGTTGCTTCCTCCCTTGAAATCTTTCGACATTACTCAATTAAAACTGCTACAAATTATCATGGCTCCAATTCCAACCAAGTGTTTTGCATTGAACGTGTTTCTTAACAATAATGGGCGTCCTTTTGTTTCATCCCTTTTACCATTGCCCTCTCCACAAAAACAATTGCTTCATCCCTTTTACTATTGCCCTCTCCACAAAAACAATTGTTTTATCCCTTTTACTATTGCCCTCTCCACAAAAACAATTGTTTCATCCCTTTTACTATTGCCCTCTCCACAAAAACAATTGTTTTATCCCTTTTACTATTGCCCTCTCCACAAAAACAATAAACTTTTGACAGTAGAAGTACGTGATTATGTTCCGGTCTAGAAGTACGTGATTATGTCACTCAAAAATTCATTTTTGATTTATCATGGTCACGACTCTTGGTCCATAGTGTAAAGGGACCCTCATTGAATAAGAGGGAAAATTGGTTTAAATTTATCAAGTCAAAATGATTCAAATCCATGATGAAGCAAAAGAGGCAAGTGGAAGAACTCTCTTCAAGGTATAGGTTTCGAGGTTTGGAGTCAATAACTTTGGAACATGCATACTTTGATCGAAATTATTCCATACAATTTGAAAAATTTGCATGCATGTATAATATTTTTCTTTTCCACTCCCTAAGTTCTACACTATGGGCCGATTTACACTATGATGAAGAAGTCCACCTGTCAAGAAATTAAGGAATATTAAGGAAAATCTCAAACATGTTCAGGTGAAAATGAGGCTCGTAAAATGTGATTGGTCGAAAAATCAATTCTTCACCGACCGGTGGTCATCTCCACCAAACAAACATTTGCACATTGTACACTACAATTACTAAAATGCATGTAGTGTTTTCAAAATATCTTGGATTAAGCAATCTCTTTTATCAGATGTGAGATGTGAATTAGAATCCACTCCAACAAATGATGTTGAAATCCAATGATGACGATGGAAGAAGAAAGAAAGAAGAAGGAAAATTTTAAAAAAAAAAAAAAAAAAAAAAAAAAAAAAAAAAAAAAGAAGAAGAAGAAAGAAAGAAAGAAAGAAGAAGAAGAAGAAGAAAGGAGACAACAAAATCGATTTAGATTAGTGGGTTTGCAAAAGTGCAACATGCCCTCATGTTGTACACATCACAAGCTACTTACAACAAAATGCATGCCACACCATCTTCATGTGATGTACAATTTATACCACTAAAACTAGACTTAATTTGGTATTTAATCCAACAAAATTATTTAAAAAAAAAAAAAAAAAAAAAAAAAAAACATTAGTTGAAGAAGTCATGATTCTTCAAAATTTTAGTTTGTCATCCAAAATGTCAAATTTCCAACATTGGATAGAGCTATGGCTCATTATACTAACCCCGAAAGATCTTTGATACAAATCTTCCTAAATTATCAGGAAAACAAAAAAAAAACAAACAAAAAAAAAAAAAAAAAAAAAAAAAAAAAAAATCTTCTACTCCAAGCTCAAAGAAACTCAATTCAAGCATTAATCATAAGATCCAACTGTAGGATCTTCAAGTTAACTTGACCCTTTACTCAAGTGTCAAATTTGAACCGTTAACCCCTAAAAATCCAGGAAAACCGATTCGGTTTTCTAAGATTTCGGGCAGCTCATTTTAAGCATTTAAATTGATATTTTTGCCTAAGATTTTTATTGGGTGCTCCCCATACAGTAATGTTTCAAAGTCAAATTTTAATTTTATAACCTTCACCTAGAAATTTTAGGTTTCAAGTCCAAAACGGGCAATTTAAAATAATTTTTTTTATTTTTATTTTTTTTAGAAATATGTTCATTACCAAATTACTATTCAAATTCCAAATTGTCCGAAGTCAAAAAGTTTACCAATTTTACAAGGGCAGCCTCCAAAACTTTCAAAAACAATCTTCACAATTTCTAGTAATTTTACAATTTTTTCTTTCAAAAATTGCCAAAATTCGAGATTTTGGATTTTTTCCAAGATTTTTTTTTTCGAAATTCACATTATCATAAATGCACCTTCTCACCGTCGAGATTTTTCTCAAACTAAATATATCATATGTGGTGCTTGTTTTACTATATGGTTGTTTTTAGACCTTCTTTCATAAAATATTTTACATTAAGGTCAAAAAGTGGAATTGGTCTCTAGAATTTTGCATGAGCATAACCAACTTGATTACCTACATGAAAAAAAATGAGGGAAAAATATTTGGAATAACAATCATCAAGTTGCCCTTGGCACCATTTAGACAATGCCTCTCACGCAGCGGCAAAAAAAAAGTGTTGGTCAAACTTTGATTGTTATGATCTCACAAATGACAAACATCCAACGGTTGAAATTTTGACCAGTCCTTTGTATACAAGTTAGGTACAAGATCTTACGGTTCAAAGTCTAAAACTAGAAAAAAAAGTTTCTCCATTTCCCCATCTCCCAACGAAGGTGAAAAATGGCAGTTTTTGGTTCTGGAGGTCGAGGAAACCCTTGGATTTTTAGGGGTTAATTCTTCTGCGATTCTGAGATTATAATGGTCAAAGTTAGTTGAATTTTTTCCCTGCGGTTGAAAAATCCCAAGAAGCCATTTCAACCTTCTTGGATCTTTAGGAAAGTCAAATATGGTCATGTCTATAAAGTCTCCTAACGACCTTCAAGGGTCGTAAAAGACTTAATAATCCATTTTCATCAAAGAAGTTGGAGTAGCTAAGGGGGCAAGTGAAATGACAAGCTCTGGCTCTTTGGGCTGATGATGTAGCCTTGAGTGACACCCCACTTCCATTTTATGATGGTCACTGCCACTATCAGTCAGTTTGTAGTTAAAAGCATTTGACCATGAAATTGCAGTAAAAATGTTACAGTCAAAAATTTATTGTGAAGTGCTCTAACTGGTAAATCAAGTGATATAAGTGGTAAATCCCTTTCCTTGAAGTGCTATAAGTGGTAAATCCCCTTTCCTTGAAGAGCTATAATAAGTACTCATTTGGGTCTGTGCTAATTAATTGCTATCCACATCTCTACTGTCCTTCTATGGCAGTAAAAACGACTTGCCACACTAATCAGTTGATTTATGAATCAGATTTTGACTAAAGTAATTGCAGCTATATCTTTCTTGTAGTGTGGTCATTACTCATACTTAACCCCTAACTTTTCTTAGTACCCGAAACGGGTTTTGGAGGTTTCCGCAGGTGAAAAACTCGGCCAACTTTGACCATTATAATCTTACAAATGAGGAAGAATGAACGGTTCAAATTTGGTATGTGAGAAAAATGTCAAGTGAAATTTGAGATCTTACGGTTGAATCTTGTAAGTGATGCTTAGATTGAGATTTTTTGAGCTGAATCTAAAGGAAGGTCAAATTTTGTGACTTAGACCGTTTTGCAATAAGGAAATTTAGGGGTTAAAAGTCACTCGCTATATTTTCCTTTGAGAGGGGGAAAATAGGAAAAGAAATGCAAAGAAGAAGTAGAAACGTAAGTTTGTTGTACGAGGAGGGGATTTCTTCCAAGGGTGGTACTTGGTCTCGGCAACGGGACAATGTGGGAGGGGGAGGCAGCAATGGCAATGGTTCTTGCTTACCTCCCTCCCAGAACATGCAATCTCGCTACTCCACGCGTGATCTCGATACAGTGGCCTCCTTAGCAATAAAACAATGTTGTTCACATTTAACAACAAACTCAAGAGAGAATCATGGGTTCTTTTCAGATAGGAAAAGCAAGGAAGGTGCACATTACGGTGGAAGCTCGCTACTAACGAGCCTACATTGGTTGCATGAGATTGCTTTTCGTCTCGACAAGCGGCGTCACCTAGTTAGCAAGGCTCAATTCTCTTGGGATATGTAAGGCACGCATACCAATAACAATAAGGGAATGATGTCCCGAGGACCTGTGGTGAGTGCAATAAAAGGGCCCGACCCCAACAAATACACCCTACATATCAAAGACACGAGTAGGAGAGAATGTATTTCCACCGTGCTCTCCATTGGTATTTTTATCAAGAATGCTTGATTCCACTCTGCTTAGTGGAAAATCATATTGGAAGGAGTCATTGAGCTCGGTGAAAATACCACACTTCTTCAACGGTGAGAGTAAATTCCAAAAATGACCTCAAAATATTTATGTATATATATATATATATATATATATATATATATATATATCTACAAGAGGAGATGTGTGGTATTTCAACCACAATTTTCACCAAAAATGTCTTGTCTCACGAAGCTTACACGGAAATATAACTACCACACTTGTGCGAGTACCCAAATATCAAATGAATGTGATGTTTGTATCACCCATAAGTAGATTTAAATTTTGCATTCCTTGGATGACTCTGCAGAGTCCCAAGAGGATGGCAACTCTAGAAGGAACTCAAAAACTCCAGGGACACTGATCACAGTTGTGCAAGAGAGCATTACGAAAGCACACTTCATTCATGCCGGCCCCTTAGAAAGGTACCGGAGTTTCTATCTATCTATGCAAGAGAGCATTGGTTAGCTTGAGCTCCAAGGATACAGTGTCGGTACACATCATGGTAGAAACGAGGGGAATGATGGAAAACGCCAAGTGAAACCTCTCCCCCACCCCACTTTTAGGGCCCATTCTCGTGTGAGACCCGTCCCCGTAATTCCACTGTAAAAGCCCTTGAAAAATGATGTGGCCACCATGGAGGAAAGATTATGAAGGACCATTCACATGCCATATCCAAATTCAACCCTTAACCCCTAAAAATCCAGGGGTTTCCTCGACCTCCAGAACCAAAAACTGCCATTTTTCACCTTCGTTGGGAGATGGGGAAATGGAGAAACTTTTTTTTCTGGTTTTAGACTTTGAACCGTAAGATCTTGTACCTAACTTGTATACAAAGGACTGGTCAAAATTTCAACCGTTGGATGTTTGTCATTTGTGAGATCATAACAATCAAAGTTTGACCAACACTTTTTTTTTGCCGCTGCGTGAGAGGCATTGTCTAAATGGTGCCAAGGGCAACTTGATGATTGTTATTCCAAATATTTTTCCCTCATTTTTTTTCATGTAGGTATTCAAGTTGGTTATGCTCATGCAAAATTTTAGAGACCAATTCCACTTTTTGACCTTAATGTAAAATATTTTATGAAAGAAGGTCTAAAAACAACCATATAGTAAAACAAGCACCACGTATGATATATTTAGTTTGAGAAAAATCTCGACGGTGAGAAGGTGCATTTATGATAATGTGAATTTTGAAAAAAAAAATCTTGGAAAAAATCCAAAATCTCGAATTTTGGCAATTTTTGAAAGAAAAAATTGTAAAATTACTAGAAATTGTGAAGATTGTTTTTGAAAGTTTTGGAGGCTGCCCTTGTAAAATTGGTAAACTTTTTGACTTCGGACACATTGGAATTTGAATAGTAATTTGGTAATGAACATATTTCTAAAAAAAAAATTAAAAAAAATTATTTTAAACTGCCCGATTTGGACTTGAAACCTAAAATTTCTAGATGAAGGTTATAAAATTAAAATTTGACTTTGAAAATTTTACCACATACACATTACTGCATGTGGAGCACCCAATAAAAATCTTAGGCAAAAATATCAGTTTAAATGCTTAAAATGAGCTGCCCGAAATCTCAGAAAACCGAATCGGCTTTCCTGGATTTTTAGGGGTTAAACGCCCATGGGGTCTAAAACGGGCAGCCCAAAATTGGATCACAGCATCTTTTAGACTTGGGCATCATGAATAGTGCACTTTTTGAACTTGGGCACCATGAATGAACCAATCAATGATGAGCTTGCAACCTCCTACAAGGTTATGTACAACCCCAACCTACCTACCACAATCCTTTCAAACCACAAAATCATACATACAAATTGTGATTTGAATTGTAAAATTTCACTTTTTGAATGCATCATAAGACGGTGACCAGTTTGACACCAAAATATAAGTGAAAAGTTGATTACAGTGAGAGCTATAGGGAAGATTCTGTTGGAATCAAGCCCCTCGGGCTTGCTTGGGCGTTTAAGGGTTAACCCTTAATCGTCACCGGTGACCAAATTGGTCACCAAGGTCATTGTTTTTGTTTTTCGGGTCCGACACAGTGGTAGGGTGCAAATCTTGTCCAAAGGCACCCCTATTCTTTTGTTTTTCAGAATCCAATGCTCCTTCCCGATCGCCTTCTTGAGGTTTGTGTGATCCGCACAAAATTGTAGGGGCCACGTGATCCCATGGTCAATGCTCTTTGACTTGGCCTTTCTTTTTATTTTTTTGACGATTTTTGTTCAAAATAATAAAATATCTTGATCTTTATCCCTATACCATGCTCTATGATGCCAATTTTCAGAAAAAATGACCCAAGGGGGAAAAACCAAAAAAACAATATGATATTTCTCACTCATCCAAAACATTTTTTTCTCAACGGTGCCATTTTTTGAGATTCTACCCGATGTGATCAATCTTTTTTGCATTGGTCACATCACCAAGTTACCTTGATAACCACCGTTTCCGATTCTCAAAATTGTTTTACCTTCAGTGCAGAAATAAGGCCAGAAGACAATGAGGTTGCATTTCTCTCCAATTTGTGGGAAACAAGGATGTTAATTAAGGGTTAAGTCCTCCTTTTGAGAGAATAGTGGTTCTCCATGTGAGGAACCACTATTCATCCTCAAAAAGGCAGAGAAGGCAAGACGACAAAGCATCCAAATTTGCATTAAGGTAGCGACACCCATTCCCGTTACTGTACCCATTTGCGTCAGCATACAGGGCACCTCAATCTGAGTGACTTTGATCATTTGTTGAGAACAAATATTACTAAATGCAGTAAAGGTATAGTGGCAGAATTTGCTTCTCCAAGTCACGGAATCAAGGCCATTTAGACACGGTCAAAATGTGCAAATCAATTTTTGACTTTGGTTATCAAGAACGAACACAAATTTTCCAATAACATGACATTTTCGATACATTTCAGATTAAAATCTAATTGCCTTTCCCCTGGTGTAATAATTTCTCATACTCCTCATTCAGAAGTATGATAATTAGCTTAAAGCCACGGGAATGGGTGTCGCTACCTTACGTGTTCTATTTTTATTTCAAGGGCTTGCCACCTCAATATTATGGGTTCCTGTAAAACTAATTACTGGTTGGGTTGCATGAGAATGGTCTGCGTTTTGAGACCCTCTCAATTTTACGGGGACGGGTCTTACATGGGAATGGGCCCTTACTCTATTGTAGTACTTGCTCTCTTACTCTACCTCAAAGGATACTAGCTCTTCACTTCTGCCGTGGGCATTTCCTTTCAATTCATTCATCAATTTCCTGCCTCTTGGCTTTACTGCAAGCCAAATGTCAATTCCATTTCTCAAATTGGCCACCGCTTCAGGGAACACTCCATATTCTGCATTTGATGTACAATTTTGTGAATAGCTGTGAACCTAATAATAATAATAATAATAATAACAAAAAACAAAAAAATAGGTAAAAAAAATGGGCAGTTTGACAGGAAAGAAACGAAGTAGGTTTAAGAGAAGAGGTTGCAAAATTAGAAAAGAGAGTGAAGGTTGTGCATAGCAATTTTGAATACAAATTTGTCATTGTAACTTGTGAAATAATTGCTCGAATCTCATCATGACAAAACATATAGTGAACTTAGCCATGTGAGTGATTTCTATGTATGAACGAAGAAATAGAACCATCATATGTGGAGTCTTTTAGAATATCTGAAGTTGGAACTTGTAGGTGTTCCTAAAATGGCTACATTCGAGAATGTTTACAATGAGTACATTAAAAACTAAGGTTCTTATGTACCTCACCCTGGACTTGATCATGGCTACCTTAGAAATAGTTCCTCATGACTCAACGTTCATGCTATTTGTCAAAATTACACATCATGAGGTTTGTCAATTGCACTGGAATTCAAGAAATGCCAATTCAAAAATATTAGCCCCTAACTTTCCTTAAAACCCGGAACAAGTTTTGGAGGTTACTGCAGGAGAAAAACTCAGCCAACTTTGACCATTATAATCTCACAAATGAGGAAGATTGAACGGTTGAGATTTGGTATGTGAGAAGAATGTCAAGTGAACTTTGAGATCTTACGGTTGAATCTTTCAAATAACGCTTAGATTGAGATATGTTGAGCTTAATCTAAAGGAAGGTCGAATTTTGTGACTTAGACCGTTTTGCAACAAGGAAATTTGATGGTTGAGGTTTCCGCATCATAATATTCAGATTGCTACATCACAATATAGCCTCTTCTTTATTTTCTTTTTTGAATTGAAAATGTGTCATAGGAGGTGCTCCATCAGTGAAAGGAGCAATGGCTAAATGAGATACTGAATGATGAAAATGTCTGTCAAGTAAGGTAACCTGTCTTCTCAGTGGTGGTGGTGGCAACCTGAGTAAGCAAAAGAATAACAAAACAATTGAGAGAAAATGAGAAGAGAAAGAACTGGCTCAGTTGCAGTGAAACGCACAGCCAGCCAGCATGTGATGATCAGAGATGGATCAGCCCCGTCCCAGTTTGTTTCATTGAGTGTTATTTAGTACAGTGAGATATACCCTTATAGTGAGATAAGACCCCCCGCCCTCAAGACCCCTGTAGCTGGACTCCTCCCATACCCCCTCTTCTGTGCATTTTCAAGTATGCTTTGCGGCCCCCATTCCAAGGGCGTTACTGAAATTTTGGGAGATATGGTTGAAGTACCCATAACCACCAGCACCCCCACTATCAACATGTAGGTCTCCCAATAACCGCACCTAGCCTGAACTAGCATTGTCAGAACACTCAATTCAAACTGACCAATCAAAACAATCTAAAAGCTGGTGGTTTTGGGTCGAATCATGAATGGAAATTTGTACCAGCTAAGGTGGTTTTTGCATACCCTATAGGTTGATTACGGGTCCTGCAGTACTTTACTGTTTGAAAATTTGTATTAATTCATGTGTTTTACAAAAAAATATAAAAAAAATTACAAACCTTCCTAAAAACTATCTTGCCACCCAAAAAAAATTACCCACTATAAATAAACCATTTACAAATGGGCGAATTTTCTTATGTTGGTGGTTATGGGTACTTCAACCTTAGTGAGATTGAGATTGTTGCATAGTGACCTTCACTATGCAACAACATTAATTAACCTAGGTCCTCTCATGCCACGTGGACACCCTTAAGGGGGTGCTACATGGCACCCCATGAGTACACTTTATTTCATGAAATTCTATTCTTTGAGGCAAGCCCCAGCCACTTGTACTTGCTCATGGGAGAAAGGAGCTACAAATGATATGGGATAAATTTGCTAAGCCAAGACCCCCTGCCCCAAGACCCCCCGCTCCCAAGCCTCTCTGCCCTCAAGACTCCTCCAAGTGGTCCCTCCCATACCCCTCTTGTCCGGTTTTTAAGCCGAGATTTGCAGCCCGCATTCTAAGGGTTGTTTTGAAATTTTGGGACATAGTGAGATATACCCTCATAGTGAGATGTTGAGATGTGAGATTGAGATGTTGCTGCATAGTGACCTTCACTATGCAACAACATTAATTAATTAACCGCATTCTAAGGGTTATTTTGACATTTAGGGACATAGTGAGATGAGGGTTTACAAAAGAAGGAAGAAGAATTGTTCAATGATGGGATAGCCATCTGACAAGGCAAAATGAATTAGTGTGAGTTGTTGAATTAGTGTGAGTTGCTGAATTAGCATGCCAACCTAACCATCCCTTTTTATTTTCTTTGTTCACCTATGTACTTCCTCACCTTCTCCTCATCCCCGAACCATATGAGACAATTCTCCAATCACCATACCGTACATATCATGTCATACATATCATACCCCTCATCTCACTAGCCAATTAATTAATTGATGAAAAAGCAAATGTGAATTTTGGTGTCACAATACCCAAACCATGGATCTATATAATCTAGAACACAGACTTAACCCCTAACTCTCCTTGAAGCCCAAAATGGGTTTTTGCAATTGGGGACATCCTAGATGAAGGGGTTAGAAGTAATATTTTTGCCTAAGAGTTTTATTGGGTCCTCCTTATACTGCAACATGTATGTGGTAAAATTTACAAAGTCAAATTCCAATTTTTGAGTCTTCTAGGACGATTCTTGGGTGGCGAGCCAAGATGGGGCAGTTTAAAAAAGTAACTTTTTAAAAATTTGTTTTTTGAAACATGTTCATTACTAAATCACTACTCAAATTTCAAAGTGACCCAAGTCAAAAAGTTTACCAATTTTACAAGGGCAGCCTCCAAAATTTTCAAAACTTATCTTCGCAATGCCCAAAAAAACTTGGGAGACAGACTTTGGATGTTACGATCTCTCAAATGGTAAACATCCAACTGTCAATTTTTTGTACAGTAATCAAGCATATTCTTAGGTACAAGATCTTACGGTTTGGACGTTTTAAAAAAAGAAAAGAAATTGGTTCACACCCCCACGAGTGCTTAGAGGTAGAGAATCGCAGTTTTGAGGTTTCAAGCTCCCAAAAAACACTAAGGAGATTTAGGGGATAACCCTTAAGTTTCCTTAAAACCTGAAACGGGTTTTGGAGGTTCCCGTAGGAGAAAAACTCAGCCAGATTTGACCATTATAATCTCACAAATGAGGAAGAATGAACGGTTCAAATTTGGTATGTGAGAAGAATGTCAAGTGAAATTTGAGATCTTACGGTTGAATCTTTTAAATAATTCTTAAGATGAGTTTTTTTAAGCTTAATCTGAGGGAAGGTCAAATTATGTGACTTAGACCGTTTTGCAACAAGGAAATTTAGGGGTTAACTGAACTAGGAGTGAATTTTTTTATTCATTTGATTCACTTTAGAACTCAATAAAAAGGGTATTAGCTAGTATTCATGGTCGTTCAATGTGGATGCCATTGTGACTTCTTTGAGTTCTCTTATGGCTTAGAAGATGTGAAGATATTTTAATTTTCGGACACATCTGCTACTACGATATCCGAATCGGACATAGTGACGCTTCAATCTCGTCCAATCTCTATAATATCACACTAGGGAACTTCCTAGGTCCCGTCTTTCTAGCTATGATGTAACCTCTGACTTCTTTATTATCACACTTCCAACCACTATGTGGGCTTAACGATCTCCCATAATCTCATTAACGCCCTTAGAATACGGGCCGCGAAGCACCCCTGAAAATGCGGAGAAGAGGGGGTATGGGAGGGGACCAGCTGGAGGGGACTTGGGGGCGGGGGTCGTGGGTGAGGGGTCTTGGGGGAGCGGATTTACCCCACATCATTTGTAGCTGCTTCCTCCCTTAGAAAGCACAAGAGGGCTGGGGGTTGTGCTAGAAGAATAAAATTTCAATTTTAAGTACACTAATGGGGTCCATGTGGCACCCCTTAAGGAGGTTCATGTGGCAGGAAAGGCCCAACATTAATTAATTAATGTAAAACTAAGTGAAGATCACTATGCAACAACATCTCACACTCTAATCACATACAAATGTTTGCTCAGTAGAAAAAATGTTAAAAACCAAACAAGTTGCAACAAACCCTAATATTGAGGTAACACTATATACCATTTTTAGTGTAGTGCAAGTGTTAACCCCTAAACGACCACAGCCATCGATTCGGCTTTTACGGTCAAGGCCAAAAGAAATTTACATTCAACTTCAATTGTTATGATCTCACATCCAGTGATGATCCAACGGTTGAAAATTTTCACACTACTACATATGGTAGTCTACTTCAAGATCCTACGGTTGAAGTTATCAGAAATTTCCAAAAATATTGAACGTACCCGCATTAGTACATAGTGGTCAGTGTTGGGATTTCAAGCTCCCAAAACATCGTGGACCTTTAGAGGTGGGATACTGTATGTAAAATAATGGTAAGTTACTAGTATTTGTATGAGCATCATAGTTAGTGAACTAAGGCACAGGCAAGGATGTGAGCTTCTTGAAGATATGGAAGGACTAACTTATTATTACAATTGAGCCTGGCATGTACTTTAGATGGTCAAAAGGGGCTTCTTCCCATTTTGTACCGCCCCAGCTGTTACCTGACCTTGCACTAAATAAATATAATCATATCACATGGTATTATCCCCTTAGGATCCCCCAAGGGGCTAACCAAAATACTCTAACCCCTAGAGCTAGCCACGAGGCCTTTAACCCCTAACTTTCCTTAAAACCCGAAACGGGTTTTTGGAGGTTCCCGCAGGAGAAAAACTCAGTCAAATTTGACCATTATAATCTCACAAATGAGGAAGAATGAACGGTTCAAATTTGGTATAGTAAAAGAATGTCAAGTGAACTTTGAGATCTTACGGTTGAATCTTTTAATAATTTCTTAGATAGAGATTTTTTGAGCTTAATCTAAAGGAAGTTCAAATTTTGTGACTTAAACCGTTTGCAACAAGGAAAGTTAGGGGTTAAAATTCCTTGTTCCTATGCAAGTAATATACATGATCATACGAATTTTACCCTCATACTTAGAGAAGAGCTTGATTTTTCGCATGGGGTATGAGTCAACCCCCATGAAAATAAAGATCCACACTAAGAGGTGCCTTATTCTTTTCCAATTTCCAACAAGGTGGGGATTGCCCAAACTGAACCAATAAAGCACATCAATGTAAACACATAATGAGAACTTGGTTAATCTCCTAGTTACTTAACCTTCAAACACCCAAGCAAGCCCGAGGGGCTTTTTATCCTACACGATCTCATTGTACTCAACTTTTCACTCATATTTTGATGTCAAATTGGTCCCTTTCATATGATGCATTCAGAAAGTGAAATTTTAGAATTCTATAAAGACTAATTTTGTGCTTTAAAAGGATCGTGATAGGGAGGTTGTGGTTGTACATAACCTTGTAGGAGGTTGCAAGCTCATCATTGATTGGTTACCCAAGTCCAAAAGATGTTGTGATCCAAGTTCGGGCTGCCCGTTTCAGACCCCTTGGACGTCTTAAGGGTTAATTTTTTTCCCAAGCTGACCACAGACGGGACATAAGCAATCCATCAAATGGGTCGGTGATCTCAACAAGGATGGTGGTATGATAGAGGCAAAAGAAGGTCACGGTCAGCTTGTCAGCGAAGGGGGTAGCTCGGCTAAAGTGAGCTGAATGAATGTTGACGATGCAGCAATGAGGCCCATCATCAACCTGTTTTTCTATTGTCAGCAACAACCCAGGCTCGGACATTGCACATCAGATAAGGCAGTGCAGTGAGCTATGGAGGTGCAATACCTTCTGCCTCTTTGCATTGTGCAATTAAAGAGTTCCCCCTATCCTGAAAGGAGTCTCAATTGCAATGATCGGGAGAAACCGACGGCTAGTTCATTAGCAGCCGATGGAAATGACCCACTAGTCGGTTGATTCTTGAGAAGACCGATGAAAACTACTAAAGAAATTCTAATCTCAGTATAAAATGAGACAATTGCCAGGATAGTTTCACCTAAAACCGGTTCGACAAGGGAACTATAGGATATTAGCCAGTAATAATGAAATTATTTCCCAAACCTTGCTCAGGTGTGACTTGATATTTGACCCATGCATATCCTTACTCATAAGGTCAGCCCCCCCCCCCCCTATCCCTGAGCATTTAACCCCTAAAAATCCAGGAAAGCCGATTCGGTTTTCTGAGATTTCGGGCAGCTCATTTTAAGCATTTAAACTGATATTTTTGCCTAAGATTTTTATTGGGTGCTCCACATACAGTAATGTGTATGTGGTAAAATTTTCAAACTCAAATTTTAATTTTATAACCTTCATCTAGAAATTTTAGGTTTCAAGTCCAAATCGGGCAGTTTAAAATAATTTTTTTTATTTTTTTATTTTTTTAGAAATATGTTCATTACCAAATTACTATTCAAATTCCAATGTGTCCGAAGTCAAAAAGTTTACCAATTTTACAAGGGCAGCCTCCAAAACTTTCAAAAACAATCTTCACAATTTCTAGTAATTTTACAATTTTTTCTTTCAAAAATTGCCAAAATTCGAGATTTTGGATTTTTTCCAAGATTTTTTTTTTCAAAATTCACATTATCATAAATGCACCTTCTCACCGTCGAGATTTTTCTCAAACTAAATATATCATACGTGGTGCTTGTTTTACTATATGGTTGTTTTTAGACCTTCTTTCATAAAATATTTTACATTAAGGTCAAAAAGTGGAATTGGTCTCTAGAATTTTGCATGAGCATAACCAACTTGATTACCTACATGAAAAAAAATGAGGGAAAAATATTTGGAATAACAATCATCAAGTTGCCCTTGGCACCATTTAGACAATGCCTCTCACGCAGTGGCAAAAAAAAAGTGTTGGTCAAACTTTGATTGTTATGATCTCACAAATGAAAAACATCCAACGGTTGAAATTTTGACCAGTCCTTTGTATACAAGTTAGGTACAAGATCTTACGGTTCAAAGTCTAAAACCAGAAAAAAAAGTTTCTCCATTTCCCCATCTCCCAACGAAGGTGAAAAATGGCAGTTTTTGGTTCTGGAGGTCGAGGAAACCCCTGGATTTTTAGGGGTTAATAGGGGGGGCTGACATTTTTCCTTACATCAACAAATACAGTAGAAAAATATCTCAAGTGGAATCATGTTTTTGTGAACCATTCTCGCTTTTCTAGAAATTTCCAAAGTGGGGGGACAAATAGATGCCTGTTATAATCTATCTTTTTACTTACTTTCCCCATGCATGTAAAATGCTTGTTGTGTTAACCCTTATGGATCCTTCAAACCAGAAAGAGTTTCTAATGGTTCCCACATAAAAAAAAATCAACCAACTTTGACCATTATAATCTCACAAATGAAGAAAAATCAATAGTTTTAATTGTGAGTAAAATGTTGAGTTAACTTTAAGATCCGACACAATGAGATCCAACGGTTGAGTATCCTAAATAAGACTTAGACTAAAAGCTTATGGTCTTGAAATAGAAGGAGGTCATTTTTGAGAATTTAGGCAATCTTGCATCAAGCATCTTCAAGGGTTAACAAATTTCCCATGCTAAAAATTGAGCCACTATTAAGCATCTTATTAAGAATAGTGAAAATAATCTTAACCCCTAAACGCCCAAGGGGGGGTAAAGCTCCTAACAATTGGTAATAATGCTGATTTTTTCAAAACTGCGTAAAAACAAATAAAAGATGAAAATGAAAAATCCAACCGTAGGATCTTCTTTGGAGTATGGCAATCAATATGACCGCCAAGTTGCATGCCATTTGGAGGTATGGATTTCAAGATCCATGCAAAAAAGGGGTGAAGATCACACCACCAAAACTTTCATGAAAAATCTCTTTCGTCCACTCTCACAAATTGAGGATCAAGGTTTTTACTATTTATCCAAGGAGGGAGTAGAGTAAACCCACCGAGGAGTTGAGCAAAAAAAACGGCGGATGAAAAATCGATGGGATGAAAGCGGGGTTGTGCACCAAAGACGGAGCCTCACATCCAGAATGTCGAAAAACGACACTGTGGGCGCTTAAGGGTTAAATAGGATAGGTAATTCAATGAGCAGACCCATCACATTGGTTGTTACTACAACAATGTTGTACCATATTAATGACTTTGCCTTCAACAACATTAGTGTGCCCTTGGTGCATTGTCACACCAAAAAGAATACTTGGAGATTGGTAATTCCTCTGTATGACCCTATCATGAACCAGTCCATGTCCTTGTCTTGAACCTTAATCCTCTCTCTTTCCTAAACA
Organism: Bryum argenteum; assembly: GCA_037043015.1. Lineage (NCBI taxonomy): Eukaryota > Viridiplantae > Streptophyta > Bryopsida > Bryales > Bryaceae > Bryum > Bryum argenteum. Next base: position 4,384,405 of record CM073324.1, read on the forward strand.
CCGACCCTGCCGCAAACCTTGACCCTATCCCAAACCCTATCTTTACTCTTGTGCCTATCTAACCCGATGTTGTTAAGATAAAAAGGCAAAAAGGCCATCCAATTTACTATTTTAATTTTGTAACTTTAGAGAATTTCATCTTTTTGCAATTTTGAGAATTTTTGGTACCATGAATACTTTGAAGTCTCATATCATGCAATGCTTACATCGGGTTGGTAATCTAATTGTTAATGGCACTCCTACAAAAATATGGGTTTCCAATGACACCTCCGGCACCAAATGAACAAATAGTCTCCAAGATCTTATTGACAACACCACCACCTAACAAATAAAATTCTATCTTAACTCTTTACCCGTAAAGGTCCAAGCATTTTGTAGACCTCGGAAATCAAATTCGCCGTTTTTGACCACCTTGACCACTTCGGTATCTTTGACTGTAAGATCTTGAGCCTTACTACTTGCACAAATACCAAATAAAATTTCAACCTTTGGATTTTTACCAACTTTAAGATCATAATGTTCATAGTTGACTAGATATTTTTTGGGGGGCTTTGCTTGAAAAACATAATCCAAATGGTGTCAAGGGAGACTTGATGATTGTTACTCCAAACATTTTGCCATATTTTTTTCCATATAGGTAATTAAGTTGGGTCCGCTCATACAAAAATTTAGAAACTCATTCCGCTTATACAATCTTCATGGAAATTATTTTAAAGAATGTCTATATACAACAACATAGTAAAACATGCATTGCATATTGGTAATACTTAGTTTAAGAAAAAAATGAACTGCAAGTAGGTGCCTTTCTGAGCTTTTGAATTTTAAGACTATTTTTTCTTGAAAAAAATCCAAAACCTCAAATTTTGACAAGTTTTGTAAGAAATAATTTTGAAGTTACTAGAAATTGTGAAGATTTTTTTTGTAATTTTTGGAGGTTACCTTTGTGATTTATTATTATTTATTATTATTTTCATTTTTTTTTTCGACTTAGGTCACTTTAGAACTTGAATAATGATTTTGTTGTGAAAATATCTCTCATAAGAAAATAATTTTAAAATCTAAATTTAAATAGCCTTTCCCGGACATGACACCTAAATTTTTTCGATGGAGGTTTTAGAAGTGGAAATTGGCTTTGTCAATTTTACCACATACACTTTGGAGTACAAGGAGCACCTTGTAAATCATCTAGGCAAAAAAATGACTTTTAACTCCTTTATCTAGACTCTTTGAAATTGCGAAAAGCACAATTTGCTTTCTTGGACCTTTAGAAATGAACCCCTATGCATCCCAACCTATTTTTTTAATCCAAAATGAAAACTTTTAGAGAAAATAAATCTAAAATTTTCAAATCCCAAAGGTCCAATCTTACAGTAGACTTTCCTAAGTTCACATGGACCAAAATTTGAGTCGTGAAGCCTCGTAAAGAGATTGTAAGTTTGTAACGTATGGGTACCAAATATAAACCACCAAATTTCTTGAATCCCACTTCAATAACACTCTTAGACTAGAAAAATACATTAAAATATATATCTTGGCTCAAATAATAGCCTTGCAATTGTGAAAAGTGCTAAAACCTTACAAAGAATTTATTGTCCAAAAATACACCCCTTGCACTCAAATTCTTGCCTTACCTTCAAAATACATGTGATTAAGTCAAGGTTCGCCACCACTAAAACTACACTTAACGGAATCAATCCCAAAAAATGAAGTTGAGATCCAACGTAAATGAAGGAGATATTAACTCCTAAAAAATCATTCATGTTTTCCACTTTTTCATCGTAGAAATATTATTGCAGATCCAATAGTAAAAGTATCTAGATCAAAAATCTTCCAACTACAAAGTCGTTAGATTTCATCTTGAAATCATTCTTATGCAAACAAAAAATCACAAAAAAAATCACATAATTGGCTTGCAATGGTCAAACATGTTGCATGGTTGAAAACTCAAAAACAAAAGGCCTCTTTGACTAAAATGCATGCCATTTATTCATACTTCATTGTATGAATTTGCAACTTTTACCACATAAACTAGACTTGATTAGTGACTCAACCCAAGTGATTTCATATTCCGAAGAAGGTATGGCTCTTCAAAATTTCTGTCTTTCATCAAATTGTGATGATTTCCGACATCAAGGACATTTAGATGTTAAAATTTGAGACATTAATTATTTCATAGTTCTTGCATATAAAATCAGTTGAACGCATGTCTTATTTTCTTGACTTTGAACAGTGTTTGATTTTTGTCATTAAACATTGTTATTACAACAATATTGTACCATTTTAATGAGTTTCCTTCAACAACATAACTACATGAATCTCTTTTAGGTCAAAGATTGCATGGCAGAAGCTACAAAAAGCTACACATAGCACGTGAGTAACTAAGGCGTCCTAATCTCATTTGCCCTCTAGCACAAGCAACATAACCAAAAGTTGAATCAATGTAACTACTATTATTATTGATTTAAGGAAACAATTCAATAGGAGAACATCACTTGATAACATTGTTCTAAAACCTAATTTTTAATTTCCATGATAACATTGTTCCAACACCTAACGTTTACAGTACAACGTGCAATTATGTTATGTAGAGCTGGCAGCAATGGAAGTTTGATAGGAAAGTTGCTGACTTTGATGTGATGAGGGAGGGTTATAATAAGCGGTTATCACCCCCAAACTATAATAACTTATTGCAAAAAAGAAGAGGCAAAAATGAGCGAGTAAAGATGGGTTTAGTTCTTCATTGAGAATCATACTCGATTTTACAACTAACCAAAGTAAAAGAGAGAACTAATTGCTAAACTAAAGGAGAGAAGAAGAAGAGAAACTTCAACCTATTTAGAGGCGAGCGTGAATAGAGTGTTCGTTCCACGTGTCCTTGGATGTACGCCTGAAGGTCACCGCACCAATGGCGAGACCACTAACACTATGCTAGTTCTACCTAGCCACTACACTAAATAGGTAGATTAGTGTTAGATTTTTATAAGATTTGAAAATATTAAAAGTTTTTACTTCTGGTAAAAAGATTTACCAAGAGTATTGATTCCAATACTATGGAAGTATCCCCATCTTAGCCATTGTAGAGGGTAAAAATTTTTTTTACTAACAATGAAAACTTATAACATGTTTATATAAATTAGTGTATTTAACAATAATCTACCTATTTAGTGTAGTGCTCAAGAGATACCGGACATGGAATTCTCCCAAAGGGCTTTTACATACCCATACAACGAAGTCTAAGAACCCCACCATAGTTGGGTGGACAATGGTGGTGAGCACCACGCTGGCGGCACGGGGAATAAAACCCACAAACCGAGAGAACCAAACCAATTGCTTGCATTGTAGGCATGTGATGAGCATGAGGTGCGTGAGTCGTCTCAACAAAAACCATAAATACTCCCTCCGTCCCATTTATATTGTCCAATAGGTTCCCTCAAATCTACATTGAGAGGTAGATTCGAGAGAACCTACTGGACAATATAAATGGGACAGAGGGAGTACCATACATCACTTTCAGTAGGTTGGTGAAGCAGAGGTCAAAACCTCAAAATTCTTAAAATTCACATACAGTTTGATACCCTTGCTAATCTGGTATACATACAAAAACAGTACATCGTGGTGAAGCTTACAGGTTCCAAATTCAGTACCGGGTACCGCGCCCAATGACGCTGCTACTGCACCGGTACCGTAGCAACGTTATGTATAGTGATGATTGAAGCCGAGCCCCGGCAAAGCGTACAATCCCGCCACGTCCCTTCCCCCCCCCCCCCTCCTAGCATCAAGTGCCGAAAGTGTGACCCACCCCCCGGGAACATCCCGGGCTCCATTGGGAACATCCCGGAACCGGCCTCGCCATGCTGGGGTACATCCCCCGGGCATCGTAGGGAACATCGCGGGTGGGCCTTGGCCCGGCCCGGTCAGGTCAGGACTGGCAGCAGGAGGATACCGGATGAAGACGCCTTTGGGGAGTGTCGGGGCCTGCCTGTCGTTCTCCATGGTGCGCACCTCCTCCTCTGGCATTTGGCCCTGGCAAGCAGCAAGCATCCATCGTGCTGCATCAGGTTTTCAAGCTCGCTTTACGTTTCTGCTGCATTGTCCCCGTTTCCCCCTTTCGAACAAGCCCCCAGTGCTTTTAATGAGCACTCAGCTCGGACGTTGAGCCAAGGTGAGTCGAGTCGGTACTAGTGCTGCTCTCTTCACTCTTTCCCGATCGCGATCTGACCCTCCGAATCGATTCTCGCTTACTTCAAGCGCTTCCATGGCAATGTCGCCTCATTATAGCCTTTTCCTTGTCCAGGTGCTGTCGCAAAGGTCGCCATTTGAAAATGACCGGATCTTGGTCGGCGGCTCGGAAAATAGGCTGCGCGTGAAAGGATCTTACACTCTAATGCGGTAGAGTGATGGAGGACGAGAATGCTGGCAGGTTTGGGTTTCGCCTTCTCGCTTTTTGTTTTTCGAGCTGAGAGTTCTAGCTTTTGTTACGCTTGTTACATCGCTAGGTTCTTCTTGATTACTGATATTGCGAAAGCCTTGCACGGATCCACACACATTGTTGCGTGTTGGAGTATCTAGATGTGTAAGGAGACAGGCATTCTTCTTTTAAGCCAAGTGACGAGTGGTCAGAGCAGTTAGAAGTGCAGAGCCTGTTTCTGATTGTACTTGCGGAGTACAGAGCAGTTAAATCTTGGTAGAAGTGCTACGAAAATTACAACTCGTGTGAGTTCTTGTCATTATTAGGCGGCATTGTCTTCTCCGTAGCTCCTCTGTTCCCTGAAGACTGTGCGTGAGTTCACAAGAAGCTGGTAGCTTTACAGAACGGAGATTGGAAATGTTTAGTGAAGGCTGTGCGATTCTGATAGAATGAACGGAATGAACTTGCAGTGCTATTGCTCATAGTGTTAGGGGTAGCAGAATCGTTGCATGAGACCAATCATGGAGACGGGAGTGACAAGTTGTGTTAAAGCAGCTGTTGTCCTTCATTTGTCGCTGTGTTCTTGATGAGCTCTAAATTTCTTATTATGTGCGATGTTCTAAGTGTTCTAAGTTCGGTTATGCCCTCATTTGTAAAATGGCCTGGAACTGTCTTTTCCGTACACAACCCTACGCCGTCAAGACCCACTCCTTGGTGTTGGAAACTCCTTTGGTCCTCCTTTTGGTGTGGTAGTAGCATATCGACTCACTTACCGGAAGTAGCAAGCGTAACCCTCTGCATCTTATCCAGGTACCAACACCTCAAGGTGGCCGTGGAGGATGCTGCAGCTAATAATTTCTGTGACCTGCTCCAATATTAGGCAACTTCATCTTCAAGACTCTCTGTCCTGGTACTACTTCATTATCTTTGTGCTCTGGCGACTGGTCTTCGAAGTTTCTTAAGTCTAGCTTTGACCCCCCCCTTTTATTTAGTAGTCACTAACATGTGCTGTATCGTCGAGTTGCAGATTGGCTTTGAGATACTTTTTATGTGATCCAGCTGGGACGATGGAGGAGGTTGCATCTGGTGAACCTTTGCAGCATCACCTTCGCCAGTGGAGTACATCACAGTGCTTCATCCCAAGCATGTCGTCTGAAAATGGAGCTGACGATGAATCAGATTTGGCAGAAGGAAAATCTGGAATCGAGGACTTGAACGATCAAGACTTGGATGATGGGGATTCTGGCGCATATGCGGAGGATGGGGAGCTCGCAGCGTATGTGGACGATGGGGAGCTTCCCGCATATGTAGATGTGAAGTCCTCCCTCTCTGCTAGTCCCTCGCTTCCAGACGAGGCTTCTGATATGGATGCGAACAGCATCATTGACGTCAACTACGAACCCCTGAGAATGGATAAAGAGGATTCTCCGAAACCAAAGCCTTTAAAGAAGGTGAACACTGCGAGCAAGGTGGCAAATGGCACAGTCAATTCTGTGACGAGGAGTCATTCCGCAAGAAATAATCAAGGTCCACCATCACCAAAGCCATATTTAAGGTCTTCCTCTTCATTTGCGGCTTCTCGTCGACTTGGGACAGCGAATGACAGCAGTGCCAAGACTGGAAATGGGAGTGCAAAGTTGGGGCCGCCCATAGTCTCCGCGACACCGATCATCAAGAGGCGATCAGGAGTTTCAGGCGAAGGTCGAAGTCAGCCCATAACGAAACGCAGTGCAAGTGAACCATTTACACGACGCAGCTTAGCTGAGCCGATAAGACGCAGCTTAGCAGAGCCGATAAGTAGGCGCACTTCAATTGGACCGGGCACAACTATCGGTCAGCGCACACCTTCAAAAACAACTGATCCGCGGCGAACTTCCTTGTCTGGTATGATGAATCCAGTGGGCAATCCTCGAAGGCACTCCCTTTCTGGGGTTACCTCCATGAGCCGGTCTCTTGATCTGTCTTCCTCTTCAGACACCAAGAGCTGGGCCGCACCTGCCCCAGCTCTGAAGGCCTCAGGTCGACGTGTGAACAACTCAGCAACTTCTTCAGTGTCGAAATCTCCAACTGTATCTGCTCCAGCGCCTTCCTCTCGTTTGACATCTTCTACTCAGTCTCTTGAGGGTATCTCCAGGAGGAACAGCTTTTCTGGACAGAGGTCGTCCGTTGAGTCGGGCAAACCTTCTCCCAAAGCCTCTACTCCTCCTACGAGACCTCAAACAAGCTCCACTGCAACTTCAAGGGGCTCTTCTTCTTCACCCAGTGGGCCAGTGCAGAAGTCTCCAGTTTCGATGGGTACTTCTCCTTCAGAAGCACCAAAGAAGAAGCTTACTTCTTCCTCTTCTATCGGGCCGAGACGAACATCGAGCTTTGCAGAGCCAGTTGGTGCTCCCAGGCGGTCTTCTTCTCCTACGAATTCCAAGACTTCAGAGAGATCACCGACAGTGAGCAGTCAGAGCAAGATGTCCTCTCGCTCCGAGAAAGTATCAAGCTCCACTGCTACTTCCAAGCGCACCCCTCCTGAGAAGGTGCAGATCAATCATAGCAGAGGCACCAGCAATGGGACCAGCAATGGCACTAGTAATGGCACCAGCAACGGCAAGTCCCCGAAGCCAGTTCAGAGCAACAGATCTCCAAATGCAAGCCAGACCACAAAGCCTTCGCCGTCACGTGCGAGTCCAAGTCCTAACAGTAATGGAGGATCGAAGGAAAAGGCTTCTCCACCTACGCAGGCATTTGAAAGAGGACCCAGCATGCTTAGTCGAAGAAAATCCCTAACAATGGACACACGCGACTCACGTCTGGTTTCTCTTCCACCCGTAGATGTGAAAGCTGGAGACGATGTGAGAATTGATCTTCGGGGTCGGAAAGTGCGAACCTTGGATGGAAACCTTGTTACCCTCACATCCAAGATGGAGTTTGTATATCTCCGCGACAACAAACTGTCAACACTGAATGGTATCGAGATTTTGCGACGTGTGAAGGTGCTGGACTTGAGCTTTAATGAGTTCAAGGGCTCAGGGTTCGAACCACTTGCGACCTGTAAGGCTCTCCAGCAGCTCTATCTCGCAGGTAACCAGATTACATCCTTGAGTGACTTGCCACAGCTTCCAAATTTGGAGTTCCTATCAGTTGCACAGAACAAGATCGAGTCTCTTGACATGGCCCCTCAGCCTCGGCTCCAAGTTCTGGCTGCCAGTAAAAACAATATCACCACTCTGAAGGACTTCCCACATCTTCCTGCTTTGGAGCACCTTCGTCTGGAAGAAAATCCAATTCTGGAGAGCTTTCATGTGGAAGCACAGTCCATCCTGCTCGTAGGACCAAGCTTGAAGAAATTCAATGACCGTGACCTTTCTTTGGAGGAACGAGAGCTCGCAAGGATGTACCCTCCCAGCACTGCACTCTGTATCCGTGAGGGCTGGGAGCTTTGCGACCCAGAGCAGGCGGCGTCATCGACTTTTCAGTTTCTCCTGTCACAGTGGACCGACAGCATGCCACTAGGTTACACTGTGAAGAAAACATGGGTTGGCCTACCGCAAGAGGAGGATCCTTGCCCCTGTGAGTTCTCTTTTGAGAATTTCGATTCTGAAGGGGAGGAAGCAGAGCTGGTGTTGAAGTACCAGTGGTATGTGGGCGATAAAACTCCTATCAACTTTGTCCCTATCAGTGGAGCAGACTCTGCGAGCTACTGGCCTAAACACGACGATGTAGGCAAATGCCTCAAAGTGGAGTGCAGCATTCAGGTGGGAGAGAAGCAGTATCCTCCTGTGTTTGCGATTTCTGCTCCTGTGGCTGCAGGAAGTAAGTGTCCTAAAGTTATGGGGCTTGAGGTGGAGGGAGAATGTCTCGAAGGTGCTCTTGTCAAAGGCTCCCCTGTTGTAGCCTGGTGTGGTGGTACCCCTGGGAAGTCTGTTTCCAGCTGGCTGCGACGCAAGGATCAATCAAGTCCTGTGGCAATCATGGGAGCTGAGGAATCAGAGTATCAGCTCCAACTTGATGATGTGGGGTTTAGCCTCATCTATATGTTCACCCCAGTTACAGAGGAGGGTGTGAAAGGAGAGCCTCAATATGCAACTACCTCTGTCATTCAAGCATCTCCTCCGAGTGTGAGCGATGTGCGCATTATCGGAAACGCAGTGAACGGGAACGTGATACAAGGAGCGGGAAAATACTTCGGAGGCAAGGAAGGAGCTAGCAAGTTTGAGTGGCTCAGGGAGAATCTGGACTCCGGAGAGTTCAAGCTTGTGTCGCGTGGAAACTCGGAGTACACATTGACGGATGAAGACGTGGGTCGGCGCATGATGTTTATGTACACGCCTGTCAATCTCGAGGGGCGAGTGGGTGAACCTCTGACTGCCACAAGTAATACCGTTATGCTCGCTCCGCCCTCCATCGAGGAACTACGCATAGTTGGCGATTTGAAGGAAGGCAACAAAGTTGCTGTGAGTGCACTCTTCACGGGCGGCACAGAGGGTGCCAGTCGAGTACAGTGGTTCAAAAAAGGTACCCCCGGGATCCCCACCGATGATTCGCAGATCGAGCCATTGAGTAGTCCCAAAGTGGCAAAGGCGTTTCGAATTCCACTGAACGCGGTGGGTCACTTCCTGGTCGCTAAGTACACACCCGTCAGGTCGGACAACGAGGTCGGCGAACCAGTATTCGCAATCACCGAAACGATCGTGGAGATGTTACCCCCAGGATTGACGTTCCTTAATATAGTTGGTGAGTTTGTTGAAGGTGAAACTCTGACAGCTCAATACGGTTACGTGGGAGGCTACGAAGGTGTGAGTCTTTACAGCTGGTATTTGCACGAGAGTGAGATTGATCCCGGCTCGCCAGTGCCGGAGGCTGAAGGACAGCTTCAGTATCGGATTACTAAGCAAGCTGTGAACAAGCTCATTTCATTCCGGTGTCGACCTGTGCGTGACGACGGCATCACCGGCGAATGGAAGAGCACTTTCGGCACGGAAAAGATACATGCCGGAACACCCAAGTTGCTCTCGTTGCATATTCTTGGGGAGCCAATGGAAGGTCATGAGCTTCAGGTGGGAAAGGAGTATTGGGGAGGGGAAGAAGGCATCTGCAAGGTGCAATGGTTCGTCACGCGGCAGGATGGGACTCAACGTGAGATCAAAGGTGCAGTGCATGAGGCTTACACAATCCAAAGCGAAGACATCGATGGACTTCTCTGCGTTTCGTGCGAGCCTGTCAGGAGTGATGGTGTGACGGGTCCCATCACCGTCTCCTCCAGCGTGGGACCCGTGGTCCCTGCTCCACCGAGTTGCACTTTTCTGGAGCTTTGCGGAGTGCCAGTCGAAGGAGGAAGTCTCAGTTTCAAAGCGGCGTACAAGGGCGGGGAGAAAGGGGCCTGCATGCAGGAATGGGTGCGTCACAGTGTCGATGGTAGTCAAGACACATTAAGTACTTCAAACGTTCTAGACCTTTCCTCTGAAGACGTGGGAAGCAGAATCGAGCTCGTCTTCACACCTGTGAGGAAAGACGGATCGGTTGGAGACTCAAAGTCGGTACTTTCCGAAGTTGTTGTGGATGGAGAACCTGAAGGCACCGACCTTGTGATATCACAATGCTTCGAAGATGTGGAAGTTATACCGCGCAAAGTTTATTTCGGAGGGAAGGAAGGGAAGAGCGAGTACACTTGGTACCGAACGGCTCATCGGCCGAAGAACGGGCAGCTTCCTGAGGACGCACGGCGACTCCACAGGGAGACTGATGTCTACACTCCAAGTCTTGACGACGTTGGCTCATACTTGGTTCTGCACTGGGTTCCTGTGCGTGAGGACGGCAAACGCGGCACTCCTATCATTGGCTACAGCAACTTGCCAGTGGCGCCGGCACTACCAGTCGTGAGCAAGGTGAGTGTCCACGAACAATCACCTGGGACGTATGTTGGTGAGGGAGAGTACTACGGTGGATTAGAAGGTGAGAGCCAGTTCTGCTGGTACCGTCAAACAACTGGCGGCCTTCGTACGGTCATCTCTGGCGCAGACTCGAAGACCTACATCATTGGCGATGATGACTACACATGCTCTGTGGTCTTTGGCTACACCCCTGTACGCAGCGATGGCGTTGTAGGCGAGCTTGTGTTATCCGACCCAAGTCCTCTCCTATACCCCGAGGTCCCACGCATCCACAAGCTGGTGCTGAAGGGATCGGCCGTGGAGGGCGAGACTCTCACCGCATTGGAAGTCATTCCCCGAGGCGAATCCCAGCAACGCTCATGGGAGAAGTACAAGAAAGACGTCAAGTACCAGTGGTCACGGTCCTGGCAACCTGCAACTCCAGACCACTTCGAGCCTCTCACAACGCAACGCACATGCTCGTACAAAGTGCGCCTGGAGGATGTGGGCTACACCCTACGATGCGAGGCCATCACTTCTGATGTATTTGGCAGATCCGCTGAGCCGGCGTTCATCGTAACTGCGCCAGTCACCCCTGGCTTCCCCAAAATCGAGAATCTCGACATCGAGGGACGAGGATATCACACCAGCCTTTATGCAGTACGTGGAATCTACAGCGGCGGCAAGGAGGGCAAGAGCATGCTCCAATGGTTCCGTGCCATGGCCGGAAGTCCTGACTTGATACCGATCTCCGGTGAAGTAGGAAGAATGTATGAAGCGAATGTCGACGACGTTGGGTACAGACTAGTTGCAGTCTACACTCCGGTACGTGACGATGGCACTGAAGGTGGCCCAGTTTCGGTGTCCACAGATCCCATCATCGTGAACCCCGAGGTTGCGAAAGAAGTGAAGCTGAAGCTGGAGCTCGGAGCGGTGAAGTTTGAAGCGTTGAAGGATCGAGACCGGTCGCCAATGAAGTCGTCACCGAGGTCCCCACAGCAGCAGCCTCTTGGAAGCTTGGAACGGCGCGTTTTGGATGTAAATAGGAAGCGGGTGAAGGTGGTGAAGCCGGGGTCCAAAACTCATTTTGCATCGACGGAGATTCGTGGGACGTACGCACCCCCTTTCCATGTGGAAGTGTTTCGAAACGACCAGCACCGGGTGAAGATCGTCATCGACACCGACAACGAAGTCGACCTGATGGTGCAGTCACGGCATATCCGCGACATCATTGTACTCGTCATTCGGGGATTCTCTCAACGCTTCAACACCACCCCTCTCAACTTGCTCCTCAAGATGTAGTAGTGGTTGTTTCCTCCTGGTGTTTGTTGACTGATGCCTGGCTATAATAGATTTTTGAGCATTAGATAGCCACTGTAACTGTCATTCAAGGGAACTGTCTGCCTTGCAACGGTCTTTTATAACTGTAAGTTCCTAGTCCAAAGCAGTATTGTTTCCTTTCTGGAAACTTAAATATTCCATCTCATAGGCTCTACAAATAATTTTATTCTTGGCACTTCTCACTTGTCCTTACCTAGAGACGGGGCATGGGCATTCTATCTGGAATGTTTTCGACTGAATGATAGTTTTTTGTTTCGATCGGGAGGTTACTTTCGTCTATGGGATTGAAGTCCTGGAAAGTTCGATCATGCTGCATCCCGTTGATACCAGTATTGAAGATCTCGCCAAGTCAAGGCGAGTATGGTACTGTAGTAAACAATCCTGAATGCGTTCGCTCGTAAAACTGAGACAACGGCTCGGGGTTTCTGGAAGATTTTCGAATAGGGGAACAATTGGGTAAACGATTTTCAGGTAAGTAAACAATCACAAATTATCGAAGATCTAGCCGAATTAGCCGAATTTGTGATGCGAATGAAATGTGTTTTCAACTACCAGTATCGAAGATCTAGCCGAATGAAATGTTGCAAGTTGGCATGATGGAGGTTGAAAACTATGTTTCATTGAAGTGGTCACCTCGGTCCTCTCATTTTAAATAGCTTGTTTCTTTTTACAAGGTCTCACCAACACAACTCTCGTATATACTCGGCGCATTGTATGTTCTCCAAACTGAGATTTGCAAGTGTCTTTGGTTTCCTATTTTTGTGTATAACTTTGTAGATTCTTCAAATGGTTAGCACAAGAAAATTTTCTCAACAATTTCGTAGGGTTACAAATAACCATGTTGTGTAAATCACAAAAGTTCTTTATTAACGCATTTCCAGCTCGTAAATATCAAGTATTGAATTTTCACACTACATGCTTTTTCCATTTATAGATTGTCATCTTGCGTGAGGCTACGCGTTTCGATGAGAAGATAATAGAATAGGGACAAAATAATATAGCCAAATTTTAGCTTTCATCAGCTACTGCAACAAACTGAATCAAAACTATTTACTTATTGAAGCCTACACTTCTACTTTCTCAAATTTACATTCAACAGTAGTAATGAATCTAAATGTTGATGTCCAGTTGCAGGCACAATAAGGTACCAAAACCGCAACCTTTAGAAACATTTAGGCTATAATGGTCTCTATGATTGTTGTATGGACAAGGCCGGATGCATTCGCCATCGCCATTGTGTTTCACGCCTTTTGGCGCACTCTCCACAGCACCTTCTGCTTCCTCAATGCCATCGTCAGTGAACCTAGTTGTTAAGGTGGTCCTGGATGTTTCAGACAAGTCTCTGTTGGATGAGAGCTGGCAAACTTGATAAGTCAACTATTATAAAACAAGGAACAAGGGGTTTTGAAAGCAATGTAGAAAAGAAAAACTCACTTGTTCTGATTTCTCCTTTGAGAGCAACTTGTTGTATACAATACTCTAATGTAACTCTAAGGTTTCTACTTCTTTCAAATCCTTCATCTGGTGCAATATCTGGTATTGTGTTATCGATTGTGTCGTTCTTTGTACCAAACAAAAGCATTAATGAATAGAATCGTGGCTTACTATTTTGAAAGAGTTAGAGACGGATTACTCCTACCAATGTTTATTTGAAATGTTTCTAGCATTATGAAAATAAGATTTCTGACAATTCAATTAGATAATAACAGAATATATTTCTTTCGCAATCCGACTATTTTATTGAAGAAAAAACAAGGAAAATTTTAAAGACGTAAACTATATATTGTTGAATAAGGAGAAAACAAAGGCCCACTAACTTTCGTTTTCTCACAAGACACAAAGAAGTAATAATTGGAGCAGAGTAGCCTTACGTTATCAGCGATAGATGTACATACATCACCTCCGTGTATTTCTTGCTTACAATTTGATAATGGGAAGATGAAATTTACTAAGCCTTTACCTTGCCCATTGATCATCGCCGTGATCAGAACGAGCCCATCCACCTTTAGAGCCATTGGAATGGGCGTGCGTAAAACTATTCGCGAGTACTTTGAATATAGAATATACTATCTTCTTTCTTTTTCCATGAGAGCGGAGATTGCCAACAATGACAAAGGGTTCAAAAGGTGTAGAATTGAAATTAGACAACCATAGATCTTCCCTCATGACAATTACAAATATGTAGCAAACCGCCTTATCTTCACTACAGCTGGCAACCACATCCTTGCCTATTATTTTTCCCTCTTGTTTCAGTTGCTTTGCTTTGGTCTTAGTCTTGTTGATCTCTCTACAAGTCATTTGAAGCTTGTCATCGCAATAACATTTTCACAATCATCTAGAAGTAACGCTCGAGCAATGCCTAGAAATGGTTCTAAAGCATCGAATGAATCTAGGAACATAAGACCATCACCTTCAGCGTCCGTATAGAGGAAAATATCATCATCCTGGCCAACATCATGTCTTGAACATTTTTGGTCTTTTCTAATGACAACCTAGCAATTTCCGGATTGCGGATGCGAATGGGCGAGTCACGCGTTCGGGATTAGAGAATAAGAGGGTCGAGTCTAAATCACAAGGCATGAGGTCTACGCAGTCATTTGCTTTATCGGATTACATGGAGCGGATGACAAAGAAACCATCGGGAGCTACAGTTGTTGATGGTCAATGGTAAGATAATTGGCACACCTTGGATCCTATTCAATCGAGTCTTTGTTTGAACAACAATAGTAGTAAGGAGAATGACCAAACATTAAAATCATCATCATGAGTATTAAACCCTAAACCTGAATTAGGGTTAGGGTCAAGAGCTATTGACCATGTCTCTATGGATGTTGAGAATGTGTAGCCTAAAACCAAGACAAAGAGATCTATCAGATGGCTCTTTGCGAAGTGCTGCCGCCCTAAATATTTCCACTCTTTTTCTCTTAATAAGCCTTAATTGGTAGCAAAAAAACAACTCACGTTGTTGGTAGCTGCACATGCCACGCATATGAAATGTTTGCACTACTTCTAGTGAAGGTGTCCAACCTACCTTGACTCTCCCAACTTGTTACCTAGAACTCTTGCAAAACACATGGGCTTGCCATTTCGTGGCACTAAGCAACCTTCCACAAACCTCTTAAAGGTGGAACTACTCACCTCCCGAGCCAACTACCCTTGCATTTTGTCCAACTCCTTATTAGTCCCCTTCCACTCATCTCTCTCTCCGTTTGAAATACTACCAAAAACCAGCACTACTTTTCACATGGACTAGTTTAGAGCGGGACACTTTTCCAACCCAATATTTCAAAACGCAAACAAACAATCTATAATGCCAAAGCTATGGGAGTAAGACCCCATCATAAGCCTCAACCCTTAGAGCCACCCCGACTCTCCTTGGCATCATGTGGAAGTGAGGAGGAAGACCACTCTAGACCTCTTTATAGTACCCATTGCGTTTACTCGTAGCTCCCCCCCTCTTGTGTTAAGAAACCTTCAATAACATACTTTTATTTTGGAAGACTACCCGTTTTTCGTCTGTCTTGAAAACAACCCGTAATCTTCCCTAGGGCTAGCTCCTAGCCTTAGTAGCCAAATGGAACGTGCAAATACATTTTCAACATTTACTCTTCAAGAAGATATCAATGAACTGTCTTCTTACCTCCAATGAGAACTTTCTAAGGGAGATTTGCCTCTCTGAACATTTGGTGTTTCGGGAGGCAATATTCCCGAGTCTTAAAGTCTTGACAACTTTGAGGAGCCATATCTCTTAAACCATTGCTTTGCTCACCATGAACCTTGGCATATAGACTCAATCCAATAATTGAGGGTAAAGTCCATCACAAATCTAGATAATGCAACTACTTAAAACCATAATTGTTTTGAATTTGAAGATAGGAACATCATTGCAAATCAAATATCAAATTGATTCCAATAAAAGAGAACTCAATTATAAAATTGTCAAATTTCCTAAGATAACTTTTCTATAGAATGAAACTTATGAGAATCAAGTTTTGATATTACAAATGATTAGCTTGCAATGGAAAAACAAGCCCCGATGTTTCAAAAACCTAACTTATAAATTACTGGCCACTAGAATTTTCATGTCATGGCATGGCACGAATTCACACCATTTTAGACGGATTTCAGTTTTTATCATTAAAATTTGTATACAATCTCATTTTTTAACAACCAATATTTCAATCAAGGAGTTAAAGTACAACAATAAAGTCGAGATCGAGTGAATGCGGTATTTCACGTACATGAACAAGACTTTGGGAAAACCAACTAAAGTATATAGGAGGATGGTAGCCGCTTAAAAACACAACATGGTCATGTTTTTCATATTTTGTGTTTTGAAATCACTCAAAACAAAACAATAGTCATTATTTTTCACAATAATAGTCATGTTGCATCCTTCCTACGTTACTCTCACACATTTACAAACCACTAAAATCAAACTTTGGTGTTGAATAGTCCTACAAAAAATATGCCTGCTTCTCTTGCGTTCTCAACTTTAAGCTCCCACATATGAGGCTCTAATATAGTTATTCAAGTGCTTGAAGTGATGTTCACCTTTTCACATTCACATATTCAAGCTGAATACAATTTGCAAAAGCTGAATTCACTCATCTTAAGAATTGTGGTCAAAAGAGAGGTAAACCAAACTCCTTGACTCGACTATTGGTTGTAAATCTCTAAACCCAACTCAAATTCAAAACATGCATAGAAGTATATGTCAACGGAAAACTCCTATTGCGGCAATCACACAAAAAATGTGGGTATTGGAGGAGTCCGTGTATTGACCAACAAAATTTCAAAAATTTCGAAATTCAAAAAAAATCCAACAGACTTCCCCCAAAAAAGTCACCTCGAAAAGGCCGCCAAATATGACGTCTGACTAGCGGGCTAACTGACCAACTGCGACAGGGACATCTGGGCCACCCCCTGACATCACCATCAGCCCGCCTTCCCTTCCCTTTCCTTTCCTTTCCTTTCGTTTTCTCCTTTCAAAGCAGCATCCAATTCCGAGGCAAAGGCACCCAACAAGCAACCTCCACCCCAATTCCAAGGAACACTCACCCATTTGACCTCAATGGACATCAATGTACAGTACAAAATCCTGCCAAAATAGGATATCCAAATACTCTACTACTGCTGTAACTTAGCCCCAGGCAACGTCAGATCTGACCGCCCTCCCTCCCTCCCTCCCTCCCTTCCAGCATATTTGGTGATATCGTCACATTGTGTCGGTTTCATGCAACTGTCGACGACTCTTGGAAGGAGAAGAAGAAGGGAGGATAGTCTTTGAGCGGAATGATCGTTAGCAGCGTTGTTTTGGCCGCCGCAAGGGTTAGCTTAGCTAGGGTTTAGAGAGGTCGAGGCTTTGAAATTGCGTGTGTGGTTTACAGGGTTTTGGGGATTTAGATTTTGAGTTATGGAGTAATTTGGCGCACCGAAGTTTACCTTGATTTGATTGATTGAGAGAGCTTCCAGCCTTGCGTCAAGATGATGGGGTCTTTCATCACCCGGGCTGTCGTGTAAGTTCGAAATTTGAATCATGTTGAGAAGTATGTTAAAATTTTGGCGCGGTCGCATTTGATTATGGTTTTGATGAAGTATGTGAAACAGAACGTTGCTTAGGTGCCATTTGATTATGGTTTTGATGAACTTTTGTGTAACAGAATGTTGCTTGGGTATGTGTTCCCGGCGTACCAGTGCTTCAAGGTCGTGGAAAGGAACAGGCCCGAAGTGCAGGAGTTGAAGTTCTGGTGTCAGTACTGGTATGGAATTCATTGCATGCATACTTGAGGGTTTCTTCGTGTTATTTTTCCTAAGTTTGAGAGATTTCAATCCCTAATTCTCCTTTTCTTCCCGCAGGATTATAATTGCGGTTCTTACCGTTTTCGAGAGGGTGGCAGATGTTTTCGTTTCGTGGTACGAGATCGCTGATGTTCCTACAAGCATTATGGTTTCCTGCATGACACTTGTGTGCTTGCCGGCTTAGTAAGGATGGGATGTCATTCCACCATGCAGAATTTTCTCTGATTCTCTTTGAATGTGGCGCTGTTTACTTTAGAGATGATTAATTTTTTTTTGTTCCGCAGGGTGCCTATGTATTGTGAGGCAAAGCTGTTTATCATCATTTATCTCTGGTACCCGAAGTCACTGGTATGCTGCTTTTTGACAATCTCATTAGCGTTATGTGTCGAGAAAGTTACATCAGCTGTTTCTTGGTCATTTGGATTGTTGGAATTGAGAGAGAGGGACTCACATTTGTTTTGATGTGGATAACAGGGAACGACGTATGTGTACTCAACGTTTTTGCAACCCTTTGTAGCGAGGCATGAAGCTGATATTGACCGGCAATTGAATGAGCTGACGACCAGATCTGGAGACTTGGCCTTTTTTTGGTGGCAACGAGGTTCAGTTTACGTTCAAGCACGATTCTACGAGATTCTAGCTTATGTTGCAGCGCAGTCAAACAGGACTCAGCAACAGGGCCCAGTTGCTCTTCAAGCTTCTCCAGTTGCTCTTCAAGCTCCTCCAGTTGCTCTTCAAGCTCCTCCTGTTGCTCGTCAAGCCCCCCCTCTTCGTACTAAGACTCAACAGGTAAATCGGAAATGAAATAGAGTATTGTAGCTTTGTATTGACCAGATACATGTTCTTCCTTTGAACTGTATCTACTCAGTACAGTGCCATATTTTTTTTATGAGCAAGGGTCAACAATTAGTTCGTATTGTCATGTGGTTATATGGATTTCTGCTACACCTGGGTGCTTTTTTCAATGTTTCTTGGAGCTTCGTACAAAGTACGCAGTGAATGAACACGAAAAGCTACAGCCGTTACTGAACTGCTTCAGTACGGTGAACCTGCCTAATTACGGTCTCCTCTCAATTCTGGCCCCTGCCGAACCACCTATCCTTATCCAACATTGATCTATTCTGAAAGATACATTCTTTGAAATGGTCTTTTGAGTAGAGATGAGAATTGAGCGTGACAAACTTTGAAAACGTGTAACATACTCATGTAGTCACAGAAAAACATGAATCCACTTTTGTTCACGTTCTTGTAGGATAACTCAACAACCTATTGCTTCTTTTTTTTCATTGGGATCCTCAACTACACGAAAGTAGGCAGGTTCACCGTAGGGACAGTTAGTAGAAGGGAGGGGGACGGCAACTGATGCTTTGTGTGTGTAGGGAGGGCCACCACCCGGTTATCCACCACCTCAAACGGCAGGGGGTGCAGGTTATCCTGCAGTGAATGCTGATCCCTACCCTCCTGCTCCAGCTGCACAAGGCGGCCCTGCTCTCTATCCTCCAGTAGCTGGTCAAGGTCCTTATCCTCCACCTCCTCATTCGGCGGCCTCAGTACACCGACGACGACCCTCTGGAACCAAAGGAGGATCAGGCAGTTCAGATGAAGAGGACTACGAAAGAGTAGACTATGAAACCAAGCAGGCAAATCCCACAATAGGAGAGCAGGACGTTCCCCCTCGACCTTACAACACGAGAAATCGATCCCGCTCTACTGGTCCCCGGTGAGAATCTGGTGATTCTTGGAATGATGGAAAGTGTAGAGTGCGGATGATTTGATCCAGTTAGAGATATAGGCCATTTGAAAAGTGAACAGGACCTGCAGCAATTTGTTTTTGGGAAGGAGGAGGGACATACTCACTAATTTTTGTACTCACGGCTTTTAGTATTTTCTGCATAATTTGAATGGTCTTTTGTGTATGTGGTTGTCCACGTCAATTTCAGCATCCGTTCCCGCCGCCTTTTTTAAAGACCTCTTCTTTGAAGTCCTAGTCTTTGGCTACTCCCGCTCGTGGACATCACCTCTTCCTTTCGGGACCGCCTGAGACAATCTCTTCTTAGATTTTGGCTCCTCCATCTCCTCGGATTCAGCAGAATCAGCTCTAATTGGATCTGGAAATTTGTTTTCTTCCTTTTTTTTTTTCTCTTCGGCACAAACATCGGTGCAGGCCCAAGAATCAAAGCCGGGGTGATGGGCAAACCGTCACCGCCTTACCCCGAAAACCCCGTGCCACAGCTCTCTTGCTCTTCTTCGCAGGTATTGTAGGGACAAAATTGTCATCTTCTTGCACAACTACCTCAGATCTGTCACCCTCAGACTTGCCGTGCTTGGCAAATCCCTCCACAGTTTTGCCTTGCTCGAAGTCAGGATATGGGTAGAGCGTGGCGAGTTTTCCATCGTCAGACTTCACTACCGGGCATCCGCTCTCAAATCTATGCGAGTTCAACATCATCTTGTTGGAGTTGTTCCTACCGAAGTAGAAGAATCTGCGTTTACTTCCGGGCTTGAGGTCCGCCTTTGAGTACTGCGCAAACTCTACGCACAAATCCTCATGTAAGTCCTTTAGGTATGTCATAGTATACGGTCTGTCATATATTTGGACAAGAGCGTCAACCGTTTCCTGCTTTCCATCCATGTGGGCAATCTTCGGGATTCTTGTGCAGAGCACCCAGTCAAACCAACGAAGATGGTGTCACAAGCATGGGGTATGTGCAAAAAATGTAAAGATGATGTCAATGCGTACATACGAGTGCAGTTCCTGTGACAGAGACCGAAGTACCTCAAAGTATGACGATATCGGCTGCTCGATGATGATGCAGAGTACAACCGAAATGTAACGAAGAAGGAGGCTAGATTTCTCCAAAGCGAGAGTAGATATCACGGTAGTGTTTTGCTGTGACATGGTGAATTCAAACCATGATGGCTAATTTTATTGGAAGAGAACCACAACTCCTCCGACCCATAGTAGGACATAGTTCGGAAGCAAACAACATGGTCAAATCTTGATTAGATTGATGCGATGGTTGAAGTTTGATGTTTGCTAAACCGCGTACCGACTTAGAGACACGCTTAATTAGCGATCTACATGTGGGAGTTGCAAATTCTGTCCAATGCGGCAATTTTAGGGTTGCACTGTACCCTAAACTCCCACCACTACGAAATTATTACTAGCATGTGGGAGGTGCGGCATTGTGGTTCATACTGTAATGTCGTCGTGGTTGATATGAAGAAGCCTGCCGGTTACTCGCCAGCCGCATGAAAGAGACCTTTGCGGAGATGCAGAACCTTCTGGCGGCCCCCCCTCCCTCGGACGCGGTGAAGATCTGGCACCTTTCTCCGACTTCGCCCTTCGACGCTGTGAACGGATTCACGGGCAATCACACCTTGACGATTTTTGGCGCAAAAAACAAAACGGCGCCTGAAATATTGCCGCTCGCACCTGAATCGCGGCTCTGAGGAATCGCAAATGAGCAGTGCCAGATGAAGGAGGGCAGCATGGACACAGTAGCATTTAAAATGCACCTTCCCTGCCTTGAAGTTACGAAACAAGGCCGTTTGTGCCATCCTTACTGCCACCACGTCAAATTAGAGTACTGTACTCAACATGTCAAATCACCTTTTGTCTCCCCTGGTCATCACATCAACTTCATCACATCAATTTAATGGGCAGAAAATCTAATCAAAATCCTGGCTTCTAGATATCACACAAAACCACTCAAAACTCATATTCTTATTCGTATGACTTAGTTTTCCATAATCCAGGATACGTCGTTTGTTTTGGCTTTTTCAGTAAAGTGCGTTGGGGTTTTGCAAATTTGAATCTTTGTCACAACGATTGTATTCCACAATAGTCGATTGAATTATCAGAAGCATAATGAACAATTGTGTCACGGAAACCATTCCGTAATGGATTTAATACCGGCTCAAAAGTTGTGACACAACATTTAAACCTAACGCCGCCAGATCTGTGACATGCCCATGTGGATGGCATGGGGGCATGCTGGCGCATGGTGGCATGCGGAAAGAGGTCTTTTGGCGGGCGCAGTGTCCCGGGCGGGCAGAGAATGTTATCGCGTGGTAACGAGAAAGTGGCGGGCGGTAACTGAACCGCGCAACCGCACTTGAAAGGGAGATCGCGCGGGGCTGTCCCAGGATATAGTCTTCCCCTTGGAGGAATCCATGTATTGACCAAGAAAATTTCAAAAAACACACAACAACAAAATTCGAAATTCAAAAAAAATCCAACAGACTTCCCCCAAAAACTCAACTCGAAAAGGCCGCCAAATATGACGTCTGACTGGCGGGCTAACTGACCAACTGCGACAGGGACATCTGGGCCACCCCCTGACATCACCATCAGCCCGCCTTCCCTTCCCTTTCCTTTCCTTTCGTTTTCTTCTTTCAAAGCAACATCCATTTCCGAGGCAAAGGCACCCAACAAGCAACCTCCATCCCCATTCCAAGGAACACCCACCCATTGCCCACAATGGACATCAATGTACAGTACAAAATCCTGCCAAAATAGGATATCCAAATACTCTACTGCTGCTGCAACTTAGCCCCAGGCAACGTCAGAACTGACCGCCCTCCCTCCCTCCCTTCCAGCATATTCTGTGATATCGTCACATTGTGTCGGTTTTCACGCAACTGTCGAAGACTCTTGGAAGGAGAAGAAGAAGGGAGGATAGTCTTTGAGCGGAATGATCGTTAGCAGCGTTGTTTTGGCCGTCGCAAGGGTTAGCTTAGCTAGGGTTTAGAGAGTTCGAGGCTTTGAAATTGCGTGTGTGGTTTACAGGGTTTTGGGGGTTTTAGATTTTGAGTTATGGAGTAATTTGGCGCACCAAAGTAGTATACCTTGATTTGATCGATTGAGAGAGTTTCCAGCCTTGCGTCAAGATGATGGGGTCTTTCATCACCCGGGCTGTCGTGTAAGTTCGAAATTTGAATCATGTTGAGAAGTATGTTAAAATTTTGGCGCGGTCGCATTTGATTATGGTTTTGATGAAGTATGTGAAACAGAACGTTGCTTAGGTGCCATTTGATTATGGTTTTGATGAACTTTTGTGTAACAGAATGTTGCTTGGGTATGTGTACCCGGCGTACCAGTGCTTCAAGGTCGTGGAAAGGAACAGGCCCGAAGTGCAGGAGTTGAAGTTCTGGTGTCAGTACTGGTATGGAATTCATTGCATGCATACTTGAGGGTTTCTTCGTGTTATTTTTCCTAAGTTTGAGAGATTTCAATCCCTAATTCTCCTTTTCTTCCCGCAGGATTATAATTGCGGTTCTTACCGTTTTCGAGAGGGTGGCAGATGTTTTCGTTTCGTGGTACGAGATCGCTGATGTTCCTACAAGCATTATGGTTTCCTGCATGACACTTGTGTGCTTGCCGGCTTAGTAAGGATGGGATGTCATTCCACCATGCAGAATTTTCTCTGATTCTCTTTGAATGTGGCATTGTTTACTTGAGAGATGATCATTTTTTTTTGTTCCGCAGGGTGCCTATGTATTGTGAGGCAAAGCTGGTTTTCATCATTTATCTCTGGTACCCGAAGTCACTGGTATGCTGCTTTTTGACAATCTCATTAGCGTTATGTGTCGAGAAAGTTACATCAGCTGTTTCTTGGTCATTTGGATTGTTGGAATTGAGAGAGAGGGACTCACATTTGTTTTGATGTGGATAACAGGGAACGACGTATGTGTACTCAACGTTTTTGCAACCCTTTGTAGCGAGGCATGAAGCTGATATTGACCGGCAATTGAATGAGCTGACGACCAGATCTGGAGACTTGGCCTTTTTTTGGTGGCAACGAGGTTCAGTTTACGTTCAAGCACGATTCTACGAGATTCTAGCTTATGTTGCAGCGCAGTCAAACAGGACTCAGCAACAGGGCCCAGTTGCTCGTCAAGCTCCTCCTGTTGCTCGTCAAGCCCCCCCTCCTCGCACTAAGACTCAACAGGTAAATCGGAAATGAAATAGAGTATTGTAGCTTTGTATTGACCAGATACATGTTCTTCCTTTGAACTGTATCTACTCAGTACAGTGCCATATTTTTTTTATGAGCAAGGGTCAACAATTAGTTCGTATTGTCATGTGGTTATATGGATTTCTGCTACACCTGGGTGCTTTTTTCAATGTTTCTTGGAGCTTCGTACAAAGTACGCAGTGAATGAACACGAAAAGCTACAGCCGTTACTGAACTGCTTCAGTACGGTGAACCTGCCTAATTACGGTCTCCTCTCAATTCTGGCCCCTGCCGAACCACCTATCCTTATCCAACATTGATCTATTCTGAAAGATACATTCTTTGAAATGGTCTTTTGAGTAGAGATGAGAATTGAGCGTGACAAACTTTGAAAACGTGTAACATACTCATGTAGTCACAGAAAAACATGAATCCACTTTTGTTCACGTTCTTGTAGGATAACTCAACAACCTATTGCTTCTTTTGTTTTCATTGAGATCGTCAACTACACGAAAGTAGGCAGGTTCACCGTAGGGACAGTTAGTAGAAGGGAGGGGACGGCAACTGATGCTTTGTGTGTGTAGGGAGGGCCACCACCCGGTTATCCACCACCTCAAACGGCAGGGGGTGCAGGTTATCCTGCAGTGAATGCTGATCCCTACCCTCCTGCTCCAGCTGCACAAGGCGGCCCTGCTCTCTATCCTCCAGTAGCTGGTCAAGGTCCTTATCCTCCACCTCCTCATTCGGCGGCCTCAGTACACCGACGACGACCCTCTGGAACCAAAGGAGGATCAGGCAGTTCAGATGAAGAGGACTACGAAAGAGTAGACTATGAAACCAAGCAGGCAAATCCCACAATAGGAGAGCAGGACGTTCCCCCTCGACCTTACAACACGAGAAATCGATCCCGCTCTACTGGTCCCCGGTGAGAATCTGGTGATTCTTGGAATGATGGAAAGTGTAGAGTGCGGATGATTTGATCCAGTTAGAGATATAGGCCATTTGAAAAGTGAACAGGACCTGCAGCAATTTGTTTTTGGGAAGGAGGAGGGACATACTCACTAATTTTTGTACTCACGGCTTTTAGTATTTTCTGCATAATTTGAATGGTCTTATGTGTATGTTGTTGGTTGATAGGTTGGGTTGGTCCGAATGGTTGGGTTCTTGGTCTCCACTCACTCCCGCAAAGGATGATTGAGTCGTCGTCATCTTCACCCTTCCTATCTTTTCAGCAACTCCGAATCGTTTCTTTACTCTTCAGCAGTTATATCAGCATGTTCCACTTTTCCATTATCTATGAGGTCAGCCCGCTTCTAAATCTAGTCTTCTCTTGGTTTTGCTCTTATCGCGTGCAGGTGAGTTGATATCTCTTCTATTACAACCCCTATAAAAAAAAGTATATTGTCGTTACTGGGGGATTCTCTGCCTTTGATTATTTCCGTTGTATAGAAAGTCACTATCTTTCAAAAGAGTAGTATGGGTGACAGTCAATGCTTTATTGTTTCGGTTCAGATTTGTAATAATCGTGGTATTCAGTATCTCGTTTGTGAGTACGTTTGGGTTGAGAAGTGTTGAGATTTGCATTGAAAATGTATCACTGATATGTGTTTATGTGCTTATGTGTTTTTTATATTTTCTGTTTGCGTATAGGACTCGTTTAAGCTACTGAAGTCTACGGGTGGGGGAGTGGGGCTTGGTGGATTTCAAATATATTTCCAGTCATGTTTTAGCTTCATTACTGTATATAAGTAGTATGCGGTTAGTTTTATACTACATTATAAATGTGTTTTCTTATGTAGTGTATACGGTTGACTTAGTTTCGAATATTGTGATCTTGGAACTATAGCGTGAAGGGAATAAGAAGGCACCAGTCTAACAGGATTTGGGTGCGGATTCAAGACTTCACTTCATTTGTCATATAGCTACGTATAATGTACATTTGTATTGGCAATAAATATTTTGCTTATATGAAAATATGTAGTTGTACCCTTGGGATTGATTTACATGGTTGTCAAAGTATTGTCCTACAAGGAATGGAGTCGGGCGACAAAAGAAACATGAAACACCATGTACTATAAACTAATTGCATTTCCGTGTATGCAGTTATCAACAGATACATAGTTGTATATATACACACCATGTATTATGAACTAATTACATTTACGTGTATGCAGTTATCAACAGATACAGGTACAATACCTTGCCTCCACTTTATGATCTTCTGATGACTAAGTCTTTATATTACCCAATTCTTGATCCATTTTTGTTACTCAATTGATTTAGAAAAATGGTGCAAACAATATCTTGCAGTTTCAGTGTGTACTTCATATATCTGCATATGTTTACCTAATGTACTGCAATCCTAAGTAATGGATTTTTTGTTCAAGTATTGATTTGTATTAGTGGTTACTAGATTTAATTTGTGTCAGAGTCAGACGCTATAGTTACCTACTGTAGATCCTATCATAGCTACCCACATCGAAATTGAAGTCTAGGCCTGCAAATTTCTGTGTGTACTTGTGGGCTTGCATTTTCAGAAGTCAGATCAAAAGCTCTCGTCTGTTACCTATGCTGGTACCAACCTATAAATGTTTATGTCCAATGTCAAATGTTGTCTAGAATGGCTTTCAAATCAGGCTTTTTCATGATCATCCATCAAATCACTATCGAGGGAAACAAGATGCAAACATACAAATCACTAGCAGGGGAAGATATTGAAAACAGACAAGTCACAGGCTAAGAGAAACAAACAGAAAGGAAGCTTGAGCTTCTGTCGGTACCGTTGGCTTCATCGACCACAACTGCCATGAAACATGTAATCCGATTGCTTCATTGATCGATACCTTCACGTGCTCTGTCTACTCTGTTTACGTTCATCGAAGAATTCTCACGCGACTGTGCCGAAGTAGAAGAAATGAAACATCAAACAAGCACAAAAGTTTCATTGATGGCGTCAGAGATAAAGGTAGTCTATTATTATCTCGGGAGCTTCCGTTGCCGGGACTCGAACCCGGGTCGCTCGGGTGAGAGCCGAGTATCCTAACCATCTAGACTACAACGGAGATGACCGTTGGCATAGAATCAGAGTATATATAGTAGTAGCTGACGTACCAACCATTAGTTCTCACCCCCGAACATACTGTCGGTGAAAAAATGGGTACCCAATAAGCTAACGGTGATAGTGTTCTATCACAGGATAAGATGTACACAGAACCTCATTCGATAAAAGCTTCACCAAACATTATTTGGTCGAAATTGATTTTTTTATCAAGAAGTGCAAATTATCTCGCCTCTTCGTGCTCCAACATGACTCCTACTCCACTGATTTCAGCGGTGTATACACCCTGCCTCTCAAGCCAGGGTCCATTTCAGCTATACAAGGTACAGTACTCGATGGGCTTACTGCCTGTCGTTAGGCGAAGCCTGCTGAGACAAAACACTAATTGCTAACACTACTTGAGAGGAGCCTTCTCTGGGCTGGCTTGCGGTTTCTTCATGCGCTCGTACTCTAGTCGAAGCTCCTCCAGTCTCTTGGAAACCTGAACAAAAACAACTCAACACTTTCATTGATGTTACTGAATACGGATTATCACGAGCAAAGAGATACGTACCTTAATATTGTAAGCTAGTGGTAGGAGGATATCTGGCTGCAGAGCGTCGTCTGGAAAATTGCGAAGAGCGTGGACCAGCTTTTCAAAAGGTAGCTTGACCTGCCAATGGAACCAAGCTCCGATTTATAAGCACTGGTAAAATTGGTATTGGACGATATACACAATTTCAGGAGTAGTTTAATACTCCAGTATAAAACTGAAACAGGTATAGATAAAACTTAGAGCTTGGTAATTCGAATGTGATGGTTTGATGAGAGACAGCGCTTTATACTTACCAGATCGTCCTGGCAGTACCGGAGAAGGGCAAGCCCAAGTCTGAAAACAATCTTCACTCCCTGCAATGCCACGTCTGAAAGTAAGGACACCAAACAACTGCAGAAACGTGAAGCAGGGTAAAATGAAGCCTGAACTATTCTTGGATGTTGTATGTTTCAGGTTCCCTCCTTGCTGTAATGTCCACCGTGCACACTCTTAGTGATGCTATATTCGATCCTATCGATTGGCCAGTGCAGACTCCAGAGAAAGAATGGTGTGCAATGATACATTGTAGAAGCTTAATGAATGATAGAATGTGTTTTATCTAAGAATGTAGTGACAAGTGTATAAGAGAATCTAATCAAGTGGAACATCAGCTAGTGGACGAGAGGAGTGAGAATATACCTCGTGTAGGAACACATCCCATATTCGCAAGGCTAGAGAGAAGGGGAAGGAGTAAGAAAAGACGGTGATGAACCATTGACTCGCGTACATGCTGGGATTAATCATCTCCTTTTCAAAATGGGCTCCAACTTTTGGCACGAGCTCTTTCACCAACCTCTCGAATTGAAAGAGATATTGCTGAACCAACGGGAGACCAACCTGAAAAGTAGACATTACGCACTATGAATGCCTCTCTCTGTCAAATATTAACTGATTCTTGAGAAACAACAATATAAGGATAAAGTTATTACACCTACAATAGATCGTCTTACCAGATAGAGGCCTTCCATGGGTGCATGGACAGCACCTTTCAGCAGGGCAACTAGTAGCCAAAAGGCATCTTCCTCACTCATGTATAGCAATAACAAGCCTGCTAAAAACCCCATCCCCTGCACAAAGATGCGGCTATAAGGGCGACATCTTACCGACTTTAACATTAACCAAAAGCATCTATGTATGGCACCAGTACGCTATTTGATCAGCAATATCAGAACACCTAAGTTGCTGGCAAGGTGTTGGAATTAGATTGTCCATCGCCAACAATCAAACTACTATAGAGATGAGAGAAAAGAGTAGTCCTTCACACTACCCAGGGTCAATTTGACAGGCATTTCAAGCATCTACATGTTTCTCATAAGTGAGACTTCACATATCCAGTATAATAGTGCGAAATCAACAATGCAAGACCCTGCAAGCACAGTGGGTACAACTACATATATGAAATTCCAGTAGTGATACCTGCACATAGCCCACATCCCGATCATACACGGAGTAAGCCTTGAGGACGTTGTACAGAGCCCGTTGGCCAGGCCCATGTCTCTGCTGGAAAAATACATGAGATGGGAAGGTTCGAGAGATGTCTCTGATAATGTCCAGTTCTGCTGCAGATGTCTCGTAAAGAACCAATTGCTGCACATTCAAGAGGCAAATGTGGGCCCTCTAGTGAAAGCATAATCCATAAATACATTGTCTTGAAGCGCTTACTTTCGTTCAACATAAATCGTGAACAGTAACAAACCTCACTGGGATGAGAAAGAAATCATACCCTACAGTATGACAATACAATTAACCGAGCACTGAAGTGTGAAATGACACTAAACACACCTCATAGACTCCTTGATTCATAAGCAGCAAATCACGACTGCCGGAGATGAGTTGCCAAACAAGTCCCCGAAGACAATCAGGAATGCCCTTGCGAACTCGCCGTTTCACGACCTGAGGTTTCCTGCGTACATAGTGCTTCCAGTCTGTGCCTCCAACTCCGATCATCTTGCGCCATTTGCGCAACCTCCTCTCTTCCCTGCAGAGCTTCCAGCATGAAAACTCCTGACAAAAGAGAGCAAATTGGTGGAATGGACATGGTGGTGGAACGAACCTTTCTCGTTCACTCTGAGGCCGGCCCTTGGTTGGAGCGGATTTAGGAGAAGTAGGGGACGACTTTACGAAACCATATCTGTCCACGGGCCGAAGAGGTGGAAGAGGACCGGGCTTGAACTCCAATTCATCTGCCTCCGCTTGCCGCCTTTCGCCATCCGTTGGACTATTGATCGTCATCCCAGCTGCCTCCCATCAACTGGAGGAGCTTAACATGCTGCCATGCAGAAACAAATTGTCAGAAGAGCTTTAACCGATCAAGACTCTGTTTGAATTCAATTGCAGCTCCTTCAAGACTTCAACCAATCCGCAAAAAATACAACACTCCGGCCAAGGATCTGTAACCCTCCAATCACAGCAAGAAAGAAAGAAAAAAAGAAAAAAACACATTTTCTCATCACGATAAGTCGCAAATGCAGCCCCGATCCGCGGGAATCTAGGGTTTCTATCGTCCAACACCGAAAAGAAACTCAAGCACTCTCGAGTTACAACGACAAACGTCAAAATTCGGCTTTCAAACACAATGTTCAATCCTCCAAACTAAGTTTCAAAGATCCCTGACTTCGGTTTTCAGAACATGCAACGTACCAGTATAGATTCCTATCACCCGAGACAAATCCGCAGCAGAACTCGCTAAAAGAGAGAGACAAACTCCAGTGCTTCCTCTCAGTAACAATCTAAAATCTCGCATCTCAAAAAATACTCCTCCAAAAGAAAGATCCCTTGCTAAAATTCGCACAAACAACAACCATTCGGCTCACTTCCTCCGACAGATATCTAGGGTTCTTATCTTCCAACACCCGTAACCAAAAACAATCCGCACACCTCGGCGCTTTCTCTCTCACTTCTAAACCTACCCCGAGAGACTCTCCACACATTGTCCCTGCCTCAAAGCTCGAATTCCGTAGCACTCACCATGAGCAATCCATAGATCCCTGACAATCAACCGCTCCACATGATGAGATCGTGGCTCCCTGAAAGATTCGGGGGTGGGGCGTAACCGCAAGAGCATTGGCAACTGTCAGAGCGTGGTCGAGCGAGCATATGCTTTGGTCGAGCAGATTGCGGCAGCAATCAAGAGAATTTTTTTGCTATACGAAGGGATTTGCTTGCAGATCTCTGGCAACACTGGATCAACAAGTCAGAGCACGCAGGCAGGATGAGAAGACGGCGCCAAGCCTGCATCCCATTCCCTTTCCCCTTCACGAGCGCCTCACCCTTCCCCTATGGCCGTGCCTGGTACCCTACTGCCGTGGCCTGTACTGAGCAAGATTCGTATAAGAATCGTAGATGTGATGGGAATGTAAGTATATAGGGCTCTCAAGTGGGCTTGAGTGAGAGTGACCAACTACTCCCAACATGAGTACAATTGAGCATGAGTACTGCTTTTTCTAATTTTCATTGTACGTTCACTTGTATTGCAAGGTACACCAACTCCAAGCATGACTCCGTGGACATCTACTATGGAAAAAAAGAGTAGGAACACCTAAAACCAACTGGAGTCAGAATAAGGTCGGTTTGTTGTCACAGATAGTTAAAAGATTACTTTTTGGTTAGGTTCAAGTATATGTCTAGGTTTACAATTAGTCTTGGAAGTTACATCTTATGAAAGATTAAATGCAATAAATGTTGACAATACAATTAGTCTTGTCAACTCCTTCTATGCACATCATATTGAAACCTTTATTTAAATTCATGATTATTGTTGATTAATTAAATCATTTGTTGTTCTTGATATTTGCCTTTGGTCAACTTACTTGAAAAATTGGGTACATCGTAAAGAATTTTGGTATGTAAAGTAGCCAAGAGGGGTTGCTAAATGAAGCATCTCTTTGAATCTACAACCTTTATCGATGAACTCGCTATATGATCTTGTTATATTGTGCCTTCCACCACACAATGACAAATTTTTGAAAGTACTTGAAGTTTGAGAGTCTTGAGGTTTATTTTCACAAAAGACATGATGAAATTTTCTAAAAGTTAAGTTAACTTGAAGTATACTATGCGTTTGCGTGGAAATAGGATGGGTAGCAAGGCTATGGCGAATTTAAAGCGTCTCTAGCTCACCTCCAAATTCCTCTTAAAGTAAGAACATTCACTAGTGCAAAACCTGTTTTCTTAGAGTATGGGAGTACATCATGCTTTTAAGCTTTTATACAAAGGGGTGTTGCTATTGGTGCAAAAGAAGGTCAACAACCTCCCTCGTGTACTAGCTTCCATGTTCATGTGAAGACTGACATATGATCATATTTGTTGATACTCGCGTGTGCTCCTTGCTAGTATCCATAGGTTGATTGAAGAAATAAAGGATGTAAGTTTACATGAGACGAAGTGGATCCATCTACAAAAACACCGAGGTTCTATACTAATCAAAGAAGTCAAAGCTTCTAACAAGCTTGAAAGCATTGTGAAATTCTTGCACAAGTCACAAGAAGTATTGCAAGAAAGTTCAAAGTGGTGTTGCATGCATGCAAAAAGAAATATGAATGAGATCTTCACTTGATAATTCACAAGACAAGTAGAGGATGGTTGGTAGAGAGGCTAGAGAAATTGTAGCAAATATAGGAGAGTAGATGGATACTTATCTTCAAGTTTCTACATGACATTAATTTTCTCTCCAGTCTCCACATTCTGCACAATGCAACACGTAACAATAAGATAAATTAAATTGAAGTTAAATTGTTTTGTACATCACTAGTAATGAAAGAGATTGAAAGTGTTCATAATTATCAAGAGGTTGTGTCGCACATGATGTCACTTTTTGTGCAATTTTCTACTAATGAATCCATAAGCAAAAATTTCTTTCATTCGACTCCTCACATCTTTCTTTTTGAATTTTTCAAGGTTTAAGATGATCCTTGCATGTAGCTTCTTCAAGAAAAACTCTACACTGCTACTAAAGATATGAGATTGGAGACTTTCACCTAGAGTTGCCTTTGTGAGATTGAACCTTGCATGTTGTCTCTCGTGCTCAGTTGCAGGGACTAGTTCTAGAAGAGTAACGTCCTTACACGATTCGGTGGCTCTTTGTTGATCTTTAGATAATGAGGTCAGTACCAGTATGTGAGGTGCTTCTTTTTTGCCATCCTCTCTATAATTTCAAAAGAGGTTCCATCATGCTGAGTTGAGGTTCTCCTAGCTCGTGGTGTACTAATATGTTATGATCTCTAAAATCTATAAGGTCTCATGAGTCAGGTTTCGGTCCACATATCAAGTCTATTACAAGTTTGTACAAGTAGTTCTAAATTGCTTGCTTCCTTTTTCATCTCCGACACTTTTTTAATATGTGTTTTTGGCTAAAAATACTCCAAAAAATGTAGCGATTAAATCATCATAAAGGGACTATACAAAAAATTGTAAGAATTTTGACCATAACTCAATTTCAACAAGGTAAAGGATTAGATTTTTTGATCTTTCATGCTTGCAACAAATGATTATTGCAAACACTCAATTAGTTCGTGACACTTTTGAAAAAGTAAAAATGACCTGTTACTCTTTATTTTTGGAAACAAAAGATGTTTCTATAAACCTCCTTGAATTTCAGAATTGATTCACATCAATGGTAGTATTTTGCCACACATTGCTCAAGCATTTTCACTAGCTTTAGTCACCATTATTCAAATCATTTGTAAACTATATATATATATATATATATATATATATATATATATATATATATATATATATATATATATATATATATATATATATATATATATATATATATATATATATATATTCTTTAACCACAAATGTCCCAAGGCCTCAAAAGTGCCAAAAAGCCTCAAAACTAGCCTCTTTTAATGCAAGGTGGAAATTTTGAAATTTTGAATTATTTTCAAGTACTTAAAGGGTAACTGCACAATCTAGTACTTCACTTATATATGTATGTGTTCCCCGAATCTTAATTTTGAATTCCTTATTGTTAATGAGATCATAATGTCTAAGGTTGGAAAAAAAAATTCAAAAAAAAAATCCATTGGTTGCAAAATAAGTGTGCACCCTAAGCAATTCCTCCAAAATGTCCTCATGAACAGTGTGACCCTTGTTAGGCCAAGCTTTTGTTACTTTTCTATGTTTGTTGGCTACAAAGCCTTCGTTTTGGGTGCCAACTATTTACCATTCATTGTATTTTTTTACATACTTTTGGTTCAAAAACTTATCAGCAATCATTGGTGACGTGAAGAGTATGAGAGATGCAACTAAAAAGTATGAGAGATGCAATCAAAGAGTACGAGATGAAATCAATGTGTACCTTTAACTCCTAAACTACCAAGGCCTCCGATTAGGAGATTTGCGATTTCGGGCAGCCTAAGTTAAGATGTTAAAATTGATATTTTTGCCTAAGATTTTTACTAGATGTTCCTTATACTACAAGGTGTATGTGGGAAAATTTGCAAAGTTGAACTGCACCTATGGAGTTCGTAAACGCAAATGTTAGTTTTTAGTCTTGGGGCTGGCAGAAAAAAACTTTTTTTTTAAAATTTTTTTTTCAAATTTTTTTGGAAATCTTGTCTTGATTGATTTTGTACTTAGGTTTCCAAGTGACCCAAGTTGAAACTTTTACCAATCCTACAAGGGCACCCTTCAAAAATTACAAGAGCCAGATTCAAAGTTTTCTTTGATATTTCACTTTTTTCTTTCAAAATTTGAGATTTTGGAATTTTTTATAATTTCTTTTTTCTTGAAATTCAAAAAATCAAGAAGGTATATACTCACCGTTCATTTTTCCCCTAAACCATATACAATAAACGTGGTGCATGTTTTACCAAATCCTTGATGTCTACCTTCTTCTAGTAAATAAACTGCATGAAGGTTCAAAAAGCAAAATGAGTGTCTAAAATTTTGCATGGGCATGCCCAACTTAGTTATATACATGGAAAAAAAATATGAGCTAGATGTTTAAGGTAACAAGCATCACGTTCTCCTTTGCACAAAGTTGACTATGTTTGCTAAAAAAAAAAATTGCATCAACTTTGAATGTTACGATCTTACAAATGGCTACGATCCAACGGTTGAAATTTCAGCCACTACCTCTGATGATAGTTTTCTTCAAGATCATACGGTTGAAAATTTCAAAAAAGTGTAAAAAATATTCTCACACTCCAAGGTTTACAAGGTGGTATGGAATTGCAATTTTGGAGTTTGGAGCTCACAAAACACCATGGTCGTTTAGGGGTTAACTCACCTATCTCAATCATTAGTCAAACCAGGGGTGTGGGTATATAACACCCCAGCTCCAAACATGGTTGACACCTTTGGATGTAACAAGCTTGGAAGGCTTTGTAGTCTAGCCTAGAATGCAGTCTTGCTCTCAAGAGAAAGGCCGTGGGTTCAGTCCTCGTGTGCAGCATCATTTGAACAGAACTCATGTATGAGCCAATGTGAGTGTTAACCGGGTATTTACCTAGCCAGTAATTCTTTAGTTACGGGGCAGCACAAGTGCTAGTATGGACTTTTGGATTACCCTAAGTCAGGTTGTTGAATGAAATTATATGGATGGATAAAATCTAGTGGATGGATGAATTCCTATGGATGGATGAAGGCAATTAGGGTTGGGTGACCAGAGTGGCAGCTAGGTCGGCAGCTAGGGTTTGGAGGGGGTTTGGAAGTGAGCTCTCTCACTCTCTCTCAGGAAATTGGAGCTGGAGCTAAGAGGTGTATGTGTGTGAGTGTGTGTGTGTGTGTGTTGAATAGTGGAGAAAACTACTACTTTAGACCCTTAAGGATATATGGAGGAACCAGAGAGAGTACTACCAGAGGAGGAAGTTATTTGTACTATCATGAGTTTTCAATGAAGTATGTCTGGATTTGTGTATAAATTTGTTGGAACATAATGCAAAGCTTTCTACTCTGAAGTATTGGGGAAATGGTGTTGGAAGGTGGTGTTGATAAGTAGTATTGTTGGAACGGTAGTATCATTGTGGTACAGTCAAGGACTTGTACAGGTTTTGTCGAGGCTAATTTTAGTGTTAGTTGAGGACCAGTTTAGAGTCCAAGACAAGACCAGTTTAAGGTCCAGGCCAGTTTCAGTACCAGTTTGGAATCTAGGGGCAGAACCATTTTTGGCTCTACAACAATTTCTAGTCTAAAGGCAGGACCATCTTTAAGTCTAGGCCAGTTTCAAGCCCAAGCCACGACTAGTTTGGAGTTCATGGTAGAACCAGTTCAGAATCTAGGTCAGTTTCTGGTCCAAGCCAGGTCCAGTTCCACGTCCATGCGAAAAGCAGTTTGAAGTCTAGGCCAGGACCAGTTTGGAGTCTACGCTAGCATCAGTTTGGAGTCTTGGGCAGGACCAGTATAAAGTCTAGATCACTTTCAAGTCTAAGCGAGGACCAATTTTAAGATCCAGATTAAGACCAGTTTTGAGTCCAAATGAGCCTGAGGTTCAACCCAAGGCCAATTTGGAGGCAGTTCGGAGGCCAGCTTCGGGACCAGTAGCAAGGCCAGTCTGGGGTCGGGTTGAAGTTAGTTTTCAGAGTATTGAGGAGCGGTACTTGTAACTGTTGGGTGGGGAGTATAGACTTGTTGTAGTATTCCGGAGTTGAAGGTCAGTAAATAAGGAAATTGAAGGAGTAGAAAGAATACCACTTTCAAAGTGAGGCATTGCCATATGCAGGTGAGCCAACAGGTTACAACCCAGTCTTTTGTGCCAAAAAACAATGCTCCATCTTTTATAGACTCTACTAATAAACCCCACCTTGCCTCAAAAACCAAAGCTACCAAAGAAGAGGGTGGCATATAACAATCCCTTTACATATTGGCACCCCCAATCTATGCTCAAACTTTATAACAACCTGAACCCTAACCACCTAAACCTTTAGTAAACAATACACCTCCCTAGTTCCAAAAAGACTGCTCCTCTTGCGTGCGTTATCCTTCAAGGTTTGGCACTCAATTTTGGCTCCAAGGTTTGAATACCCTTAATCCTAATCCTGATCAACATCCAAAACTAAGTGGTCAAAGTTTATGTTGATTAACTTAAACCAGCAATTCAAGTACATGAATATTGTTGGAATTCTATAATCAATAATGATATAGTAAATATATGTAGTTCAAGGTAACTTGCCACCCAACCATAGAAGGAGATATTGAATGGAATAATTCAATCAACTGTATCTCCTTCACCCTCCAAGCTACATTATATACCATTAAGACGTATGTCTTATGGTGTTCCCACTACACACTTGTATGGTGCTTCAGCTACCATAAACTAAAGAGTCTTTGGAAACCCAATTCCAACACTCCCACTTAGCTAGCACCATCACAAAATGTGTATGACATTCCATTGCTCCCACTTAACCCAATTGGGCTTTCTTGAAGTTAGAAACTTCATCAATCTCAGATAACTTTCTCGAAACCGATAATACTAGATGCACTCCCGTATCTCCGTTTGTAGCCTCCCCTGCAACATAGTCCTGCAACATAGTATTATGCTTCCGCACTTGATTCGTCCCGTGCCATAGTATTATGCTTCCACACTTGATTCGTCCCATGCCATAGTATTATACTTCCGCACCCGTGTCATAGTATTATACTTCCGCACCCTTGCCATAGTATTATACTTCCGCACCCTTGCCATAGTATTATACTTCCGCACCCTTGCCATAGTATTATACTTATACTTCCGCACCCTTGCGCACCCGCACTTGATTGTACAATAGGTCGATTGCCTAAAATGAAAACTTAACAACTTCTTGACTTTCTTTTGATCGGATCTCCCATCGCAAAATCCAACCACCTCGCAAAATCCAACTACCTCGCAAAATCCAACCACCTCGCAAAATCCAACCATCTCTAGGCTTGTATTTCCTTCATAGATTAGACCATCATTAATTGTACCATTGAGTTATCTAAAAATCCGTTTAACTCATTTAAATAATGGCTTTCACATGGCTTAGAGCTTTACTGTGCCACCATGCTAACCAGGTCGAGACGTAATAACCAAATATATCAACGCTCCCACTGCAGATTTCGCTCCCACTGCAGATTTATATGGAAATGTCTTGATTATCTCTTACTCCTCTTGTGAAATGTCTTTCACACAATTTAATCTGAAATTAACCTCCAATGGCGTAGACATAGGTTTTACGTAACTTATACTTAATTATTGTAATCTCTTCTATATGTACTGCGCTTGGCTCACAATGTGACGACATTTTTGTCTCTATCCCCTTTAGTCATCTCATTGGCCTCATTAATATATAAAATAACATCAAATGGTGAGGTTTCTTAAATATCCTCCTCTTGATTTATGGTCCCATGTTCCATAAAATCCACATGGACCCTAACCATAACCATTTGTCTTTTAATTGAATCAAATAGCTAGTACCCCTTAGATCGGTCACTATATCTGATAAAGATGCATTTCTTGGTTTTTACATCTTAATTCTCTCTTTCCATCCATAATTTTAGCAAATCATTTACAAACAAAAATCCAAACATGGTTATACAATGGCTTAGATCCATACCAAATCTCATATGGTTTAGATTTTACCGCTTTTGTTGAAATGATGCTCTGTAAATAACATGCCGTGAATATAGCCTCCGCCTATAATCATCATGGCTAGCAGCTTCAATCAAAGTTTGATTTTTCCTCTTTTTCCTCTTTGCTACCCCATCTTGTTGAGGTTTTTCCTCTTTGCTACCCCATCTTGTTGAGGTGTATATATGGAATTCACTGAAATTCCAAAACCTTCCCAAATTTTGAAATCACTAGAGATGTATTCTCCTCTGCTGTCAGTCTGACAAAGTAGGGCTCTCTGACCTTTTTGTTCGAGGTGTTTTAACCTTGTTTTCCCACGACTTCTTCTTCCTCTTCTTTGTAGATGATTCGTACTTACCACCTTCCTTTTCTCCCTCCTTTTTCATCTTCAGAAGAATCACCTTCAGCATTCTCTTCTTTTAGCTTACAATCATTAGCTTTATGGCCGACTTTCTTACATAAGAAACATTTGCCTTTAAATGCTTTCTTACATTTCTCTTTTCTAACCGCCAAAGCTTTAATTGAGTCTTTAGAACTTTCACCATTTTAATCTTTGATTCTTTGCTCTTCTTGTAGAATCCTCCCAATTAGCAAATGCATCGATAAATTTTGTTCGTTTCCATTGATGCTTGCAAAACTTTTCCAAGAATCTGGTAGGCTACTCAAAAGAGAATTAGTCTTGTCTCCTTCGGACCTAAATGCAGAAATGGATTTTGCCATCCCATCTTCCTCATTTGTTTTAAAGGACCAAAACTCCCTCTGTAAAATCCTTTTCGTATTTTGATCTCCTAAAGCATATATGAAATTTAATTCATCCCATGCTTCTTTTGAAGTTTGACAATTAGCAATCTGTTGTAATGGCTCGTCTTTAAGATAAAATGCTATTGATATACTGCTATTGATAGCAGCTGCATTAGTAGTACGACTTGTGGTACCCTTTACGACATTGTTTCCACTCACCCCATCTTGAACATTACCCTCAATTGGTGTTTGCGAATTTCCAATATCTTTCTCTTTCCAAAAGAAAGGACATTCGAAACTTCCATGCATGAAAGTTCTCACCACCAAACATGTCCAAGAACCTAGTCCCCACAGGGCTAGTCATCATTGCAACATATGCAACGAAAGGATGATTTGATTTACAACTCTATGTAATCAATCTGTTTGAGAGTTGAAGAAAATGACCAATATGATTTACAACTCTATGTAATCAATCTGTTTGAGAGTTGAAGAAAATGACCAATACTTTGGGTTTCACTTATAATCAACTACTTGATCATAACCATGCTCGATCTACGTAACTACTCAAATTCGCTCTAATACCATGTTGGAATTCTGTAATCAATAATGATATAGTAAATATATATAGTTCAAGGTAACTTGCCACCCAACCATAGAAGGAGATATTGAATGGAATAATTCAATCAACTGTATCTCCTTCACCCTCCAAGCTACATTATATACCATTAAGACGTATGTCTTATGGTGTTCCCACTACACACTTGTATGGTGCTTCAGCTACCATAAACTAAAGAGTCTTTGGAAACCCAATTCCAACAAATATGTGATCTTAGCTCAAGATCTTGAATTTGGTCGCCCATTCCCGTACGGATCTGTAGATCACTACAGTAGCTGGCCTAAGACTTGTGCGCGGGCACTTTAGGGTGAAGACTTAACTTTCGCTTTTGAGAGATTTAAGATTGTCAAAAGAATATCAGCGTCTGATTTTTGTCATGCCGGAATCCAGAGTCCGAGTCCTGAATCGGCACATCCAAGCCCCGGAACTTTCTGAGCAGCCACCTCAATGTCGACGCTTTTGAGTAAAGACATCCATAAAGTGGCCCTCAGGTTGTGGAATCAATGAACGCCGAATGCACAACAAAAGTTGGAGCTGTACGAGAGGCAATGCTTGACGTGTACTTCTAAATAGACCTAAAGTAATAAACTGATAAATGACGGGGTGGTGCAAGTGAAGGCCGACCCCTAATTTCTCTCCACCAGCATCCAAATCCACAAAACAGATTCCAACCGAAACATTACTTTACTTGAACGATTATCCTCAATAACCAATGACATTCACCTGAAAAACAAACTACTGATAAACATGACCAAGGTACCACTGATGTTGCTTGCAAGTCATACCACGTGATATCTTCAACGAGAAAGACAGCTTAACAAGCACGCTGAGAGGTCTAAGACACAAAGCTCACAGAGGTGGAGACTGACAGGCTTACAGTATCCATAGGCTTTGACGCGATCCAAAGAACACATTCATGCATCCATGTGGTCAAACTTGCTCGAATGTGGCAATGCGCCAGTTCATATTGCATCGGAAACGATTGCCAATAACAATAATTCGAAGCCGTATATCCTTGACTAAACTAAGACGAAGACAATCGACGAGCAAGTGCAGTTTCTGCACTTCACTTTCAGCGAATGCGTAACTAACCTCACTTCCAAAACATGAAATAATAACCCAGTCCTCAACGGCTTTTCTTTCGACCTGCAAAATAGAGACCATCATCAGTTATCTACTTATTCTCAGAACTCCTTCAGGGGATTGTTACGAACCACACAAGCGAAAGGCATTTCCAACAATCAGTGTGAGATCCGGATGCACTGACATAATACTCACCATGACTTCGTGTGAGCTTCATATAGTGAAAAGAAATAGCAGAATTGTGATGTTCCATTCCCAGCATTTGTACCTAAATCATTACATCTCCCTCACTTTGTCTCCTTTTGGCACCGTGCGGCACATTGAGATCCCTGTCAAGCGTAACCATACTGAGTATGACATCACAAAGGCTGAACCTTATTGAACACAAAGTAGGTAGGTGAATGACGAAAATAGAAATAAGAATGAAGACGTACAAGGGTTCATCAACAGCGTTGGCCATTGCTACGTCACTAGGTGGTCGCTTGCGCTCGCCTTTCTTAGGCTTGCGCTCGCGCTTCCCCTTCGCCCTGCAATCGGCAATTAAAATGTAAGCTGCGGAAAAATACCAAATAGTAACAAAGGCACGCGTGCATGGTGTAAAACAATCAACGAGAGGTGGAGAAACATACTCGTCCTGTAACCTTGGATTTCTACAATACTTCAGCTTGACATCAATGTGCCTCACTTCTGCCTCTAAAGGCTGTTTCGTCCCTTTAACCTGTCAGATGCGAAAGCACAACAGAAAGATGAAGCTTAATTCGTGCCTGAACAACAAGACAAACCCCAGCAAAAATCAAGCAACACGCACAGTTCAGCAAATTGAAGGATAACATAAGGAGAAGCATTTGAGACATTATTTCTTTAGGCTGATCACTGTAGCTTACCAGCGATTGAATTTCGTCAAGCTTGGCAATTAACTCTGCGTATGACTGCTGCAGCCTTTTATGTTCTGGTAGTGCTTGGAGATACCTGAGTCCATCCATGTGATGTTAGATTGCTGTATGGGTTGCACCAGGATAAAACATAACCAACCCTTCAACTCTAGATGCGTATGGCATTCAAATGCAAGACCCTGAGTACTGCTCTAGTGCCATACATGTGCCGAGATGATATATCACAATGACGTGTACATGCGTCAAGTCATGGTTAAATTAGTACCCGTCAAAATCCACTCTGGGCTCCTCTTGATTGGCAATGCGCAGCGCAGCTAATGCCAACTTCACACGCAGACAAAAACGATCATATGAGCTCTAGAAGCCAAGACTCTCTTATTAACTATTGCTTCTCTGAAAAAGGATTAGAACTCATTGAGGTCCAACGATTGGTATTGCGCCATTTAGATAGATGATCCGAAGTCTAGTGAAATATCATGAATATTAGACTAGGTATAAGCACACCTGGCCCGGTGGATAAAGAAGAGGAGCATCCGTAAGCATCATCTTGTCTATAATAGATCCAGCTGCTGCTCGTAACGCCTGTGAACATGTACGATAATCTGTCATGTCAAAACATGAACTCGAATGAACAGACCCACCTCTTGCTGCCCCACGTCCTACTTCTCTAAAAGGTAAAAATAGGCGGCACAGTAGAAGAGATCAGTTTGAGTAGGTTATTTCTCCTATGATATTTGATTACTTTGCATATATTGCAGATAACAATGCTTACAGAACCGACAGTCATGATAATGAAAACGAAACCTAGCCTTACGAGTCTCACCTGCAATGCTTGCAAGCCCGCTGGGCCCATCCGTTGCACAGAAGGCTGCACACATCAACCACATAAAATCAGCAGACATGTAGCTGTACTTCACTTTCAGATCTACGTTGCGGAGTTGGGAAGGTATAGCAAAATAACACATTGTAGATGCTAGTAGCTATTTGAGACTAATATATCCTTTCTAGTAACACCAGAAAGGAAGGCACTCATCGTCATTAGTAGATGCATTCTGCATGAACAGTTCAGAGTGTCGTACCTCTAAATCGTAGATGAAGCCCTCCATGGATCGATAAGGTGTGTATACAATGAGCTCAAATTCTAAGCCCTGAATACAAGAAGGCCCAACGTCAGCTGAGTTTCACTAAGAGATGCACGAGCATATACATTTAACATTCATTTTCGCTTAGCAAGAAAAAATGGTCCCTTGAAGTAGTGAAGGCCATTCGACTGAAACGAAATAAGTCCGCTTATTGCCTCAGACTATGAGAACTTAGGTGTGTACGAGGTACATACTTGTAATACAATCATCTCATTCTTGAGAACCACTTGAGGATCTTGCTGGATACCCTTTCCCAATTCTTCAGCGGAAACATGGGATTCCTCTACTTTACAAGCCAGGTATATACACGTAAGCCTGCCAATCACACATGAAAAACATGTTCTTTTCGGAATCAGAACAATACTTTGAAAGTGTTTGAATCATTTTTATAGTGTTCGAAGTAACAGAGACTGGAGAAGGGAGGCGGTATAAGCAAATTCGATGGTTCCTCCGAGCATAGAATGCACAATTTCACAAAGCATCTTGCCTTCACGTCAATCCATTCCCCTTGAACTCTTAGAAGAGCTTTCTAATGATTACAAAAAAAGTATCAGCATTCGAAATATAGAGCGGAAACAGAGAGCATACATAATATTCTTCGGGTCATGCTCCATGACAGACCATTGTTGGTAAAATCTTTTAAAGTACATGATAGCTGTTGCCTGTACGAAGCCCAAAGAGTGTTAAGA
The DNA here is from genome assembly GCA_037043015.1 of Bryum argenteum. Taxonomy (NCBI): domain Eukaryota; kingdom Viridiplantae; phylum Streptophyta; class Bryopsida; order Bryales; family Bryaceae; genus Bryum; species Bryum argenteum. The sequence continues at coordinate 4,427,110 of CM073324.1, forward strand.
GTGAGCTGATGAGCAACAATTAAAGACATAATACAAGAATAGACAAGCTCCAACTTCACTTTCTAGGTTTTTATAATAATTTCACTTATGCTCGACTTGAAGGAATAAATATGATACATACGGAATCCTTAAGTGATTCGAAATAGGTGCTCAGACCTGAATTTTGTTGGGAAGTCTAAAAGCTGCACAAACTTGCTGAATTTTATTCTCAAATAATCTTCGAAGAAGAAGCTCTTCGTCGATTGAAAGATGCTCTGGTAAGGAACCCTTCCTTCCTGATGAAACCAGGAAATAGCGTAAGAAAGAACCCGCAAATCTAGAAGGGAGCAGCGATGTTAGACAAAATTCATGCAATGTAAATCTTCTACACTTTGATCACAGCGGAAGATAATAACAGACAGAATTTGGAAAGAAAACAGATCTCGCGATAACATCTCCATGTCCTCGCAGAAAGATCTGACTCACTACTCACAATTCACAAATAAACAAAGAGAAAAATCCAGACCATTTTCTCCATCTCCACCAGCACCAGGGTAAGTCAAGGATCCATCCGTTTGAACTTCTACTCTAGTCGCGCCATACTGCAATGTCCAATTGATTCGAAATCAAAACATGACAGTGGAAACTTGTGGCCATGTGTAAGCTGGTCCCATGCTTAAAGTTTGGAGTCGTGCCAAATTAGGCAAACTCGAGAGCATGACAGGGAAAGGAAAAAGTTCTCTGTCCTGGAAAAGCAGGAGAGGAAAATGCAGACCAATTGCAATCTACCTTCTGCAGAGCATCAACAGCACGCTGATTCGCAGCTTGGTATCGTCTCATCTGCGAGCATACACAAGCGATTGACTCAATACACAACACTTCAGTCGAATCAAATCTACATCCAAGAGGTTAAATTTGACACAGATATAGCGCATCAAATCCAACCCTGACTCCAAATCGGACTGCTTACTCGCCGATCGGTTCACAATGCATAAAAACCTTAGGTCATCTCAGTACATAATACTCTCATCGACAAAAATTTCCGTCCAAATTTCGAAATTGGCATTGTATTCAACAGTATACAGCTTCCATTCAATCGCCAATCCCTAATAGCTCATACAAGACGTCGACTAGAATAAACAGGCGACAACGATACGTTCGTAGCTCTATTCAAATTACTGCTCAATTTCGCATCGGCTAATCAAAAGTCTAACACACGAACACACAGTAGTTGCTCATATTCCTAACCCTTGGACAGAGGGTACGTAAGAATCAACTACAATCTGATCATCAATCGCGTGCCCTAAGTCCGTCGCCGTGAAAGTTCCTCAACAATCTCAACGACTAAAACTTCAATGCAATCAGCTCAAAAGAACAGACGACGAGGAAGGGTGATGCTAGACACACACAGTACCAGATCATGCGGATTAAGAATCCACCGCTTCCGGTGCGTGGAAGTCGTGAAGTCGGCCATCACTCCTCAACGTCCTTCCTTCCTCGGTCCTCCCCGAGACACCTCGGTTGCTGAAACGGAAGCGTGGTCGTTTCAGGCTCAAATCGTGACCATTTCAATCGGGGAGAAGCGGAAAAAGCGGGTTCGGAGGGAAGAATAGCAACTGGAGATGAGGTGCTTGCTGTTATGCACGCAAATGCAACGAAAGTGCTATGTCATGTTGCCGTTTGAGGGAGAGGAGTCATCGCCCATCGCCATCGCTTCCCTCTGCAAACTGGGGAGTGTTGTTGAAGAGGACGACGACACGCTTTGGATGAACGTTGTTGGATGATATTCATCCCAACGGGCTTGCTTGATTGAATAATCGTTTTATTCGTGAGGTCGGTGTTCGCATGTGCCCGTTCTAATCGCATGCTAAATTAAATTGTGCAGTAAGGTAAAGGCACCACAAGCCTTGGCTTGGTGGTTGGGGCTCATGGCCCCCATTGAGGAGGTCGTGGGTTCCATTCCCCATGCCGGCGTGGTGCTCACCACTATAGTCCACCCAACTATTGTGGGGGGTCCTTGGACCTTGTTGTATGGGTACCTCAAAGTCCTTTGGGGGGATACTATGTCAAGTATCCTCAAGGCACTAGTAACTAGGCTAGAAACTAGCGTAGTTATAGTGTCCACCCTCGAGAGGGGGAAGTAGTATTGTTCCAATTTCCCCTTGTCCGGTGGCCATCGGGATATTAGCATTACGAACGGACACTTCATTCACGCCGGCCCCTTAGAAAGGGACCGGAGTTTCTATCTATCTATCTATCTCTCTCTCTGCAGTAAGGTAGTGGCACCTATTACCGCTCAGTTCAAAGTCCTAAGCTGAATTTAGTATTTTTTTTGTAAAATTATTTGAATGTACTGATACCATGTTGGGTATCTTAACCCTTAAACGTCAGACCCAGCCCGAGGGGTTGGGTTTTTTTTTGAGAGAATCTTGCTCATAACTTACACTCCATTATACCAAATGGAATTTTTAAAATTCCAATCTGAGCACCTTAAAGAGATCTATACTTTCTTAAAATAGAGCTCACGCAAATTAAAAATAGAATAATGCTAAAAGTGGAGTTTAAAAGAGATTTTGGGTGTGGTATCAGGACAGCATATGACGTTTAAGGGTTAAAGGCAAGTTGCACTTGCCATTGTTTCTCTAGGCAAAGTTTCCGCTATGGTACGTATGTATTTCTCAATTGATAAATACAATTATTGTTTTGTTTCAAAAAAAAAAAAAAAAAAAAAAAAAAAAAAAAAAAAAAGAGAAGAGAAGAGAAGAAGAAGAAGAAAAGAAAAGAAGTAAAAAAAATCTAAAATGAATGAAGAAATGAATGAATGAAAATGAATTTATTCATAGGAATGAAGTATTACTCAACTAGTAGAAAATGCAATAAAAGATTGATGCAGAAATTAAGATAGACTTTACTAATTTTTTTATGTTTATGAAATCAATCCTTTGGGGGATACCATGTTGGGTATCCTTAAGGCACTAGTGGCTAGTAGGAACTAGCATAGTGTTCACCCTCAGAAGGGTTAGTACTCTGGTCATTGGTGTGATGCCTACGGACATACATCCAAGGATAGGTCGAAGGAACACGCTATTCACGTTGGCCTCTAAATAAGTTGGAGTTTCTCTTCTTTATGACTGTAAAGGAAAGGTTAAATCTAAACTTCATAAATCAAAATTTAATTCAATGTTGGCCTCACGCTGATGAAAAGTTAGATACAAAATTATAAAAATTTGTATGAATTTCAAATTAAACAGAAGTAAACTCAAAGTAGACAAGAAAACGGTAAAACCATAAGACTCTCTTCCCAAATTTCAAACTCAAATAGAATTTAACTATATAAGAAGCTCATGAAATAGTGACAATGAAATCTTGTAGCACATATCTCAATAAAACTCAATTTTGTTACACTTCTAATAATGTTTCTAATGTGTAAATCACAATATTTTCTCAAATACATATATTTCTAAAAGTAGAGTTTATGTAAATTAGCTACAATTTTTTATTTTCATCATATCTTGCTACACCTCCTTCTTTAATGAATCAAATGAGATCTCTTAACCCTTAAATGTCAAGCCCCTCTGAAAATACACTGGAAACCAAGCCCGAGGGCATGCTTGGACGTTTAAGGGTTAACCCGATGTTTGTTGTTTATATGAAACAGGATGAGGCAAGAATTTTTAAAAACTTTGGTAATATGATTGCTAGTTTGCATTCAACAACACCTTCATGTAAATCATGCAACCACTTGAGACTAAGTCCTCGGTTATGTGTTTGTATTGCTTTTGGTGTATTTGAACATAAATATTACCAAAAAGAATTATAGAAATTTTGTAGTAAATAAGATAAATTTGATGGTGCGAAAAACATGAAATAAAATAAAAGGAACAACCTTCAAAAATATACTTAAAAACTAGTTACTCAATGTAAATTACACTTGTTAAATTAATTATCTAGAAGTGTCATCTTATGTAATCTCTAAATAACAATAATAAAAAATTTTGAGTGGAACTTCAAATAAAATGGTAAGCAAAAAAGTTTGTAATTTGAGTGAAAATTGTGATGAAAAACTATAGTTAAACATTGAGCTAAAGCTCCTAAGCTTTTTAAAACTACATCTTGGTAGATTTAGCGCGAAATGCTTTGATAAGCATGGTAATAAGGGTGGGCTCAAGCAAAAAAATCAATTAAATATAATATAACCTTAAGAAGTCTTTTGAGATTCATAAACTTGAGAACTTTGGAGATGAAAACTTGTTACCTTGAATAATTGCTCCATAATTTGAGAAATTTGAAAGTCTAAAAAGTTAGTAAAGTTTGAGATATTCAATAAAGTCAAAAATCTTCAAAAGTTTGAAAATCTTGAATAGCTTGGAAGGTTTAAAAGATTGAAATTTTTGAAAAGCTTAAAATGTTTGAAGATCTTGAAAATTTTGAAAATCTTCAAAAGTTTGAAATTCTTGAAACGCTTGAAAAGTTTGAAAAATTGGTTTTTGTAATCAATTTCCAATTCTATGCATCATGGTGAATCCACGAACTTCTAGAGCTAGGGCATTCCAATCATGCGCCCACTCCTAGTGTAAACCTAAGTTGTTGGCCCCACTCCTAGTATAAACCTAATGAGGTTGGCATTGACTCCTAAACCAATGAGGAAGTTCTATTCGGTGGCCCTAGCCTCCCAAAAGGGCCTTGACTCTTTGTGTAAACCCACCCTATAACTCTTGTTGCACCTAGTATTATATCGGGTAAGTGAAACCTTTTATACCTTGAACTCATGTGAAGAGACAAACTGATATTTCACTAATTATGGACAAATTCATAGTCCAGAAATAATGTCGGTTGTCTCATATTACCTTTAAACTCCATCAGTAATCTTTGAAAGGCCATAACTCGGTCAAATTTTGTCCAAATTAAACATATGAGGTGTTTTTTGATATCTACAAAAATGTAGATGTCAAAAAACATCTCATATGTTTGATTTGGACAAAATTTGAGTGAGTTATGGCCTTTTGAAAGTCGCTGATGTAGGGATGTATCGGCTGGCTGCCGATAAAACCAAGGTTCTTCATTAGTTGCAAAAAGTCCATAAGTTGCAAATAAGTCCATAATTAGTTAAATATCAATTGACAACAATCAATTTAAGTGAGAATCATTATGACTCTAGCAAAAACCACATTCCAGCTTTATATGAAAGCAAGATTGTGAGCATAAATTTACAACATGTTAGAGCATTTCCAACTGGCCAAATGGGCAAGATTGGCTACATTTAGCGACACAAAGGTAATTTTCCTTCTCAACAAACTAGCTATATGACCCAACTATTTGACCCACCACCTTAGCTTGCCTAACTCGCCAAATGTAACAATTCTCTAAAGTCCTACGACTCACCGGGCTACCTACCCAACTTTCACTCAAACATGTCATTTATCTCAGGTACCTTGACATATAGGAGTATCAATCATGCCTTTCTTGAAAAACCTCAAATAATTTTTAGCTTCAAGTACTTTTGAGTTTTAGCCATTGCGTGTGATAGGGTTAAATACAAGAAGATCATTTGGCTATGGAAGGGTGTAGATCCAAGTAGGTGCTACTCTTTTGGAAACCCTTCTTTTCTCACTATATGTAACCACTTCTTTAGCGAGTCCGTTGGTAAAACCCTTACAAGCATTGAAAAATTGAGGTGGCCAATATCCTACCAATGAACATAAGCTACTTTACACAAAAAGGACTAACTAAAATAAGATAAGCAAGCAACCATGTGTGAGTATCAGTAATAAACCATGAACTTGTTGTCACTTGTAAATAGGGTCTGAATTTGACACTTTGATAAGTTGAGGTTGAAGTTTGCATGCTAGAATGAGACTTCATTCTAGCATGCAAATTTGAAATGAGCTTACAAATGTGTTTTTTAGATAATAGAGCTCATTCCTAATGCATGCTTTTGTATCACTTCCTCTTTTGTTGTTGTGTAAGGAAAATTTTGGAAAGGTACATAGCATTTATAGTGGATTGATAAGTCATCCTTCAAGATTAGCAAGACGAATAAACATATTTGAGCTTCTGAACTTGTGCATGAGAGATATCATTCAATTTGTCATGCACCACCCTTCAATTTCTAGTTCGGCATTGTAAAGCTGTAGGTAAACTTTTACAAACTTTCGTAGAACTTTTTTAAACATCAAGATCCATTCAAAACCTGCCTCGAATTGTATCATGAAGTGGAAGTGATACAAATCATGCATCTAGAATGAGATTTAGCATCTAACGAACAAATTTGTAATCTCATTTCAAATTTGCATGTTGTAATGCACATTCAAATTGAAACAAAGAATGGTAACACCTATTTGTAGACAATGCATGAGAAGTGTTTGCAATCTTATATGCTATCTTCTTTAATAGATGTGTAAACTTGTGTTGAAGATGAAGTAGACTCCCATGTGATTGTAACGCACTTTACAATTTTGAAATCAGATCATTTATGAATGCACATGCAATGTTTGAAGTTGATTGGAAAATTGCTCTCTCACCTGAATTCGTAAATCATGTACTGTACATGGGCAAGGCATAAGCGTGTTTTTTCCACCATGCTATCAAATAATACATATATACAAAATGTACAAGCTACATTATGTCTGGTCCTCACCGTCTCCGCGAAGGTGATGCACTAGAGGCAGTGAGGGCCACACATTGAACGGCGGGAGTAACAGGGAAGCTAGTATGAAGGAGAGAGTACGGCGAATCTGGGTGGGCGCAGAGGCAATCCACAATATGCAACCAATCCGAGAAAGGGAGTTGGGTAGAGTATTGGAGTGAGGCACATTCTCGACCCCGTTTCCAAAGATAGTACCTACGCCAGAACTGGAGCAACGCACGAAATGTTTGTGGTACTTCCATGTCGCCTGCTCGCAGTGTTTGGAGATATCCCTGCAGCTCTCCGTTCTTCTTTGCAAATATGAAAAATATGAGCGCTGTGTTCAGGACGCATATGTTGTCCTACCATGCGCATGAAACATCCCACGTTAGTACATAGAAAATCTCTCATCCCCACAAATTTGTATAATCCAAACGCGGCTAGAAAATCCAAACGCCCCTTCTACACAATTTTAAACAAAGATACCTCACAATAGATGTAAGCAAGTAGTAAACTCTATTTTATAATTGTCTAAGTCATTATAAACAAGTTGTAATAAACAATTCTTCGATTAGAATATCAGGGTTTTACGAATTTCTCACTTGATTTATATCACTCAGTCGCACCGAGCACATGAGATCTCTCAGCAGACGGTGTGTATTACTTGAAACGAATGCCGTGATCATGCAAAGTTCGTCGTCCTCCCCTTTCGCCCAAAAGCTTGGTTTGTAGTTGTCACTAGAAGTATGAGATCTCTTAAAATACTCCAGCGACAGTACAACCGACCGCACGAACACATTTGAGTCCACCAGGTTGCCCACCAAGACCTGCGCGTGCGCGCAAAACCGCAGCTTTTCTTGTCAACCACACATACATGATCCGGTCAAATAAACCGCACATAATGCATATGCATACGGAGTCATACATACATACCTCAACAAACTGGTCAAATCTATCACCAGCCAGTAACAACCGATTTAATTCTCGAAACAATGTTTTGTTGAACTTGATGAGCTCCCCGAGTAGATCAAAGTTTATCTGCACATCAAAAAAGCTTCCGATGTTACAAACGCTTTAACCCTAAAGATCCAAGAGAGCCAAAATGGCTTTTCGGGATTTCCGCAGGGAAAAATGTCAGCCAACTTTGACCATTATAATCTCAAACTTGGAGAGAAATTAACGGTTCAAATTTTACGTATGAGTAAAGGGTCAAGTTAACTTCAAGATCCTACGGTTGGATCTTCTAATTAATGCTTAGATTGAGTTTTCCTGGGCCTGAAGTAGAAGAGGGTCCTTTATGAGAATTTAGACAATTTTGTATCAAGGATCTTCAGGGGTTAATTTCTGATCAACTTGCAAAGCAAAGGCAAGTTGTTTGTTTGAACGGACCTGCAATAAAGGAGCACATTGAAATCCTCCCTTCAAAATTTCCGTTACCAGATGATCCATCAAGCCTATTGATGATAGGTATTCCTGTGAACAAGGTTTCAAACAACTTGGTTCAGAGGCAACAACAGATGCAATTGAAGTAACTTCAATTTCATCATAAAAGTTTAGGGTTCTTTTAGAGATGATTGATGTCACTTTTTCAAAAAAAAAATTCCAAAATTCTTTATTATCGAAGTATTTATACGTTATACAAAAATATGCAAGAGTGCAGCATCTAAAAAGATGGAACTTCTAATCACTAAAGATCTAAGAAAGCCAAAATGGTTGGCTTTTTGAGGGTTCCCGTCGTTCAGCCAACATTGATCATTACGATCTCACAAATGAAGAGGAATCAAATTCTACAAAAACAATAAGATGTCAAGTCAACTTTGAGCTCCCATGGGTTCGATTTTCTAACATAAGATTTTTTTTAGGCATGTCATTGAAGAAAGTCAATTCAGACAGTTTCGCATCAAGGATCTTTAGGAGTTTAACGTCTTAACATATTGTATAGCAATTACAATTTGAAATACGTCTTTCTTCTTCTTTTTCTCTTTCTTTTTTTAATAATATCCGAGATAGGTAAAATTATATACCTGATCCTTGTTATCTGCACCTCGCATAAACGCTTCTACACAAGAGGCTAGCCAAAATCTGTTTAGAAACAATTTACAAGTTTTGTCACATGTCACATCTTTTTCAAGAAATAATCAACTACGATCAAAAATTGACCACGGGTAAACCCTTAAACGTCCAAGCATGCCCCTCAGGCTTGCTCTTTAGTGTATTTTCAGAGGGGTTGGGCGTTGAAGGGTTAAAAAGTGGGGGTGTGAGACTACTTTACGGTACCTGTAAAGCGAGTCTGCTGGTTCCTTAATCAAGACCTTGAGTATTTTCACAATGAGGCCTTCTGACTCCGCCGCATTCCTGTTGTTCCAAGTGATGATACTTCTATCCTGAATAACAAACAATGAACACAGTAAGTAACCCTATCCTTGTTGTAAAACGGCCTAAGTCACAAAACTTGACCTTCCTTTAGATTAAGCTCAAAAAATCTCAATCTAAGCATTATGTGAAAGATTCAACCGTAAGATCTCAAAGTTCACTTGACACTCTTCTCACATACCAAATTTGAACCGTTCATCCTTCCTCATTTGTGAGATTATAATGATCAAAGTTGGCTGAGTTTTTTCCCTGCAGGAACCTCCAAAACCCGTTTCGGGTTTCAAGGAAGGTTAGGGGTTAATTAAGCATTCAGGTAGATAAACATGATTATCATGGCAAAAGAGGAATTACCTTGGGATTGCTTGGGTGCAACAAGAGCTGTTTGTTCGCTCGGTTACAGCTATCTCGATCACAAAAGTTGTGAATCAGTCTCAAGTACTGGATTTTAAGCGCCTGCACAACAACAATAATGTCAAATTAGAATAGACCCATCCAAGCAAAAAGAAGCTGCACATACGAATGATGGCCTTGTATTGAAGACAACAAAATGAAAAGCTTGCAGTTTTATTAGATATTAACAAATGAAACCAACACAATGATATATCCTTAGTTGAAATAAAGTAGCCACTCTACTGCACTCGAATAGAACCACTACTCGAATTTGACCTCATTTGCTATGTTTGTGTTTTTATAAACGCCACGATTGGGTTGGGAAGTAGCTTGAACTACGTTTTAACATGATATTTTTGTTGAAACATAGCTTTTGAAACTAACTACGTTGTAGCAGAAACATGGTTTATGCTACTCCCCAGACGTCGCTTATATGAAAACACAAACATAGCATATGAGATGGGGTCAAATTCTAGTAGCGAACGTCGTAACGACCATTTTGAGAGGATGGGGACTCATCTATTATTAATATCTATTGCCAACAAATGACGTTAATATTTGACAATGGAAATATGAGTTCGGGGACTCACCGACTTGGGGTTGCAAGCACAGCCATAGCCATGAATACCATGGGAATTGACATGAGGTTGGAGTGCCGTCCAGTCTAGTTTGTCAAACATTTCATTCAGCACATTGACCAGGCCCAGGTCTGCTAGACAATTTTGCACCTGCAGTCACACATTCGCATTAATTAATCTCACATAATAAGAATGCCTTCACTAAATAATCACAATACCAAAAACGAATTGATAGTCTAGGAGTATCATCATGCGTGCAGAATCAAAAAGTTAGAAATAAGTGAACCTGTTCTCTCTTCCTTCCTCCACACAAAGCACATAAGACAAAAAGAACCTCCAGATGTTGCTGCATTCAAAACATCAAGACGAATCGACTGTCAGACCTCAATTCCTCTCTTTTTGTGACCACTTTTGTAAGGACGATGTTTGAAAGTAGAGAGGATATTTTAATAGTCTATACATTTAAGAAACAGTTGTTGTCTTGACTTGTTAAGATTCGTTTGAAAAAAAAGGAAGTCCTAGTCTGCAATTTATCATTGAGTCTGATCTGCATGGTTATCAAGAATCTTTCCAGACAAATTCTTTACAATCTGTGAGTGGTCACAGAGTTTGATCGAGCGAATGCTTACAGAGAGCAGAAGAGCGGTGGTTTGGGAATTACGATCGAAAAACATACTCCAATCCTGCAATTCCTCAGCATCCATCGAAGGCGACCTCCTTCCTCCTCCTACTCCTCTTGGTGGGGAAACCCCTTCTGCATTTGTTGGTGATGATTCCGGTGACACGTCTAATGCCAAAATGCCCTGCAACCGGATCTTCCCCTGCTGAATTAGTAGCCATCTCGGAGTTTGTCACTGACAGTGCTACTGGTGCTACACTCAGATTCTCATTCTTGTTCAATATTTACTGGTTACTTGAGAGGTGGAGTCAACTTGCAAGCCAGCGGCATCTTGAGGTTTGGGAGATCATGAATAAGGGATAGATTACGATCTGAGAAAGACTAGATGCTGAGGGGGGGGGGGGTGTACATTTTGGAGAAGGATCACGAAGTAATTGTTAGATAGAGCAATTGTGTGATGAGAGTTCGGGCACCTCGCAATTGAAATAGAGTTTGTCGAATGTGAGGAGCTGCAGCAAGCGTGCAAGGATGTCGGGCATGAGCAAGATGGCTTCATGATTCTGGTCAGTCACGGTCCACTCCGGACCCTCAGGCGGTGGCTCCTCGAACGCATTCTCGCTACTACTACTACTACTACTACTACTCCGATCGTGCTCCATCCATGGATTTCCTGCCTTCAAACCAATCGACACCCCCAAAATTAAGCACCCACCTCCTTTCAAGCTCGCGAACATACACCCAATGTTTGTGCTGGTAACAGAATGCTAAACTAACTAAATGGATTTCCGGTGGTACCTCTGGTTCAAAGATAACCATGGCGAGCACTCGGCAGAAGGATGCCAGCTGCCTGGATGAAAAACTGCGCACGAGATTTGCAAAATCGGGAATGTCCTGCACTCGAAGCGTCTCTTCTCGAGCTGCCAGAACATCTTCCGCAAGCCCCACGGCTGCACAACAATCAAAGCTGTAAGGCTCAATCAATCATAGAGTAGCTTTAGTGTGTGCCCAGGCTACGAGCCCGAAACAGATATCTGATTGATACGATGTTTGCTGATTAGAGTTTTGTTGCAAGCAAAATGCAGGGTAAACGTCCGATCGAAGAGTCCAGGGGAGCCCTACCTTGATCAAAGGTGACAGGGAAGTACATGAAATCGAAAAGGTGAATAAGGAAGTCGCCATTGGCAGCCAAACCCTCAGCGAAAAACGGTACAGTAACACAAAGCTTATGCAACAAGCTAAGGCAATCCTTCCGAACATTTAAAACTTTACTCGACCCAAATTTCTCCACGCCATCCTCCCTCGTGAACGGGTAGAACAAGGCGCGCTCCAGCAGAATGTCACCAGAAAACAAGACGAACGCCTCCCTGTTCGCATTGTGTGGCTGCGCGTTACTACTCCAGTCCCACAACAGGTGCTGCAGACTTCCCAACGCCCTCTGACACGCCTCAACGTGGTTGCTCACCAACCCCGCCTCCAAATCTAGACACAGTCCCGCGATTGCAGAGCTCGACTCGTATACCACCCGCGGCAACTGCCGTATCGACCTCACCCCTCGCCCCGTAACTTGCGAACTCGTCAAAACCTTGAGCACGCTTACTCCCGTACTAACCACTCGCTTGGAGCTCCGGCCATAGCTCCGATACGAACCCATGCTAGCAGCACCTTTCGATCGATCTCTCGCCATTGCTGGCCGAACAAGTTTGCATTATGATCGAACTCCCGGGTGCACGCAACAGCGATATATTCCGGCAAAGATTCAGCTGGGGACCTGTGAATGCAAATCGCGGCGGGACCCGAATCTGCGAGATTCCTCTTCCTCGGCGGGCTAGCTAGCTAGCTAGCTTCAGGATTCCCCCGCCTCCTGCTCCGGATGGATATAGAGATTCCAGATTCGCCCTTCCCAACTGTGGCTAGTAAACAAACACACCAGATCGATCACTGTAACTAAAGAAGAATACTGCCAACTACATCGGATCGATCACAGTCTGTGAGTCACTGTAGCTTCGGCAATGATCAGATTCAACAAAAGCTATGATTGTTGAATGATTACTGATTAGAAAGCTAGCAAGTAAGTTAGAAGCTGGGTCCAGGATCGGTGGAAAGTGAGAGCGAGGCCGGTATTTGTGTGATTGACCTGCTCAGTTCCTGGATGGTTGTGAGCATATCCGCTTTTCGTTGTTGCTTGCTAAATGTGGAAAGGGGCAATGACCCTGGTGTTGTTGGCCCTTTGCTGCCTGGGTCCACAATTCTAGGGCGTCTTTCATTCTTGAACAGTTTCATTGGTGGAGTGCAAGAATAATGCCATGCAGGAGTCTCTCATTTCTCGATGCAGGAAAGCACACGCAACCAGCATTTTACTGTTGTTAAATAATGTTGTGTGTTAACAAATGTCTGGCCAGACTGAATCTGTGAATTCATGTGAATGGATAATGTTAAAGCTTTGTACTTATTCAATCATTGCATTGGATCGTGCGTCTTTTGGAGCCCCCGCCTTGTGGAAAAAAACATGCAAAAAGATGAAGGTGTTCTCACCTTTGAGTCAATGTTCATAATTATTGTATTGCGACGTGTTTGGGCTCTTTAGCAAGAGGAAGGTCTTTTGAAGGTCGGTCTGATGCTCCATCTAATTCCAGGGTGAAGTACTTATCTTAGAGTAGATGCCGGGACTGAATACAGAGTTTGTTTAGTTAATAGTAGCAATGTAATATTTTCAGCAAGCTCTTTAATATTATTAATATCGACAGTATCTGATTCCACCAAGGGTAGAGCGTCTCCTGTGGGAGCCAATTTTGACGCGCCAACTGTACTTTTGGTGCAGAATTAACACTATACAGCCCACCGCAACTGCGCCAACGGCATTTTCGGACACCAACTCTATTTCTTGCATTATGGCAACAGAAAGTTATTGTAGCCCAAATATCAACGCTATGTGAACAATGGTCAAGGTCAAAGATAAAGTGACTTTGTGCATAGATCGAGGAGGCGAGGTTGACGGGTCCGGAGGCGAGGTTGACGGGTCCGGAGGCGAGGTTGACGGGTCCGAAGGCGAGGTTGTCGGGTAGGGAGGCACTATTTTAGAGATGGCGCGACTCCGCGGTGGAGACACAATTTTTGAACACTGATGTGTCAGATGAGAACATGAAAAGATGCCACTTTAAATTGCAGTTGGCATACCCAATGCCGCGGGAAGTAGTGGAGACGCTCTTAGTGAAAACTCTTGTGAAATGAGTCCGGTAGGAATATCATACTCACACTTTCTTATGTTGATTGTTTGCTCTAGAGATTAGGGAGTGCTTCACACAATGGACCATGAAGATTGACGATGTTTTTTAAGATTTTTGATTGGAGAATACACTGCTCTTGGTCCCATTTAACTTTACACTACCTTGATATAGTCCAATTTTGTGTTACACTATCGTTTGAGCTTGGGCATCATGAATAAACCAATCAATGATGAACTTGCAACCTCCTACAAGGCTATGTACAACCCCAACCTACCTACCTACCACAATCCTTTCGAAGCACAAAATTTAAATGCATCATAAGAAGATGACCAGTTTGACATCAAAATACAAGTGAAAAGTTGAGTACAGTAGGAGCTACATTCTGTCGAAAAAATGCTCCTTGGGCTCGTTTGGGTTTTTTTTTTTTTGGTCATGGCTCTTGATCCATAGTGTAAAGTGACCCTAGTGAAGAACATGAACAGTATTAACAACCAAAGCTAATTGGAGGATCAAGCTAATCCTGATTCAGTGCAGATTCTTTAGGTGCCGGTTATGGGCGAGTAGTATCATGTAGCTTGTTTCATGTTGTACAACTGTACAAGCAAATTAGGGCATTACTACTTGGGAACTTGAGGGGGTGCTGCCTCCTTGAATGAATGTATGGGCCTATCCCCCTTTAAGGAAGGGTATTTGAAGCCTTGAAAGATTCAATTTCTGGTAGGGCAGGCTGAGTGCCGATCAGTCAGTAGGCTCCTAGGCCAATATCTTTCTTCAGATTGATTTTGGTGTACAACTTGAGGAGATCAATTATTTTTGGTTGTGAAATGTTATTATAGTAGAATAGTGCCAAAAATGGAGCTCTAGTAATCTTCACTCTACACAATAGCTTCTACATACAATGGTACCATGTACTCACAACAAACATAAAAGGGTGTCACTTTAGGGTACCATTTTAAGAACACCTATGGTCTTTGTAACTCACCGTGGAAGAGTAGAAAAATGATGATTTCACTTGCTTTAGCTTTCTACTTTCTACTAATTATCCCCATACACAAAAATTGCTTGCATTCCTGTAGATTTTTCTGCGGTAAGAATTGTGCTGTAAATGGCCACCTTACTATATTATGAGTTCATATTTGACCCCTAAGTATAAAATGTTGTTCACACTTTTGAGAAGTTGGCTTCATTGTTTATGCATTGCTCAAGATTCACAGCAATACGATTTGGATTTTCTTCAGAATCATGTGCATGCAATGATTTTCATGTTTGTCACACTAAAAAAAAAGTCATGTTAGGGCCGATTTACACCTAGGGGACGGGCCAATTCAGCCCGTTCGAGGGCTGAAATCCTCACTCGTGATTGGCCGAAAGGCAAAAATTAGGCCCAACCCCCTTACACCTAGAGGCCGGGCCAATTTGGTGGCAGAATTTTTTTAATCAAGAAATGCAAGTTCTGACATGGCCCGAGCTTGGTGAATTGGGTGCACCGAGAATGGAAGGCCAATTCTTGGCCTCGGGGCCAATGTCAGATTTGTCTAAAAAAACCTTTTTTTTTTTAAAAAACAATTTTTTTTCACCAAATCAAATCCGTCCGTTTTTTGAGAAGTGCTGAATTTTTTTGGACTTTATTGAATTGGCCCGGCTTCTTGGCCCGAAGGCCATTACATATGGGAAAATCGGCCCCCATTCTAATCATATTATAATGAGGACTTGAGGCCGGCCCCAACCCAAAAACGGGCTGAAATTTCAAGCAATTGGCCCCAAGAAAACTTGGCCCGGCCCCTAGGTGTAAATCGGCCCTTAGTTTGATTGTTGGGAAATAATGCCAATTACATGGAAGTAATTTAATCAAACATTATAAGATTATTACAATAAGAGAAATCATTGGGTACAACTTGACATTGCAGTCATAGATTGACTTGCTCAATTGCAATACAACTAGTGTGTCCATATGGCGTTGCTACTTCCAAATATAGTTATTGGTTCTTATATTATAGTTGTTGTCCCAATAACCGTTTGTGTTCTTGTTTTTGGCTCAAATCGTGTCTTGAATAAGTCCCTATCCCTATCCCCAAATCATGTCCTTGTCCGAGTCCCCATCTTTATTGCCATCCTTGTCTTTGTTGGACATAGGGTTGCCAATATAATACATCACAACATCATCTGGAAGCTATGAAACCCTCACAACAATATAATTTTGGGTATTAGAATGTTGACTTTTGGTATATTTTATATGCTTCGACAAATATTTGAGTGTAAGATCTTTAAATTGAATACTGAATAATAGGTTATTAAGGCTTCATTTGGCAACCATGTAAAGATATCTCAATATTGTGATATTTTTGCAATCATCTCAATATTGGAATATCACAATTTATTCCAATATTGCGTTGTGTTTGAGAGCTCTTGTGATTTTGGATATTGTATATTTGCTTTGCATTCGACGTCTCTTGTATTTCTTATGGCAAGGAATATTTTTCTTCTTATGAAATATTGCAATATTTTAATATTTCAACATTAGATTATTGCCCTTATATTCCATATCGCAATAGTGGTTAATTGCCAAATGTGTTGTAAACTGTGGTGGGTGAATCAGTGATTGGTGATTATCGTGATATTCAATTGTCGCGATGTTGGGTGAAATGTCATGATATTTGAGTAGACATTTCACAAGTTAGTTAGCCAATATGATCCAAGTTCTTCTTTTGATCACTTTACTTTTTTTTTTTTTTTTTTTTTTTGAACAAATGGTGCGATTCCATTGCAAATGAAAGTTACACCGCTGCAAAACCAGATCCGTGACCGAATCGGCAGGGAAATTTTTGATTTTCCTTACCTTATAATACTGAACCTAAGGACCTGTTGGAAACTTGATCTACCTACGGGGGAGGGTCACTAGTCGGGGCTGACGGTTGCCAACGAACCTTGTCTTGGGACACCTCACAGAATGTGAGTGTCGAGGACCAGACTCTGTCAAATTCTCTCCGCGCTCGTGCCTTCGCAGAAGATGATTTAGCTGGTGTCGAGATGGATCTGTCCCGGGCCATGCGCCCTTGGTCCACGATGCCATCCCAGATTTTGTGTTCGAGTCGGGTGTTTATCCATGCATCGTTTGCAAAAACTTCAGCGTTCCGCCTGATCCAGACGGACCACAGGACTACCCCTCGGATGAGAGCCCACACCGGAGCAGCGGGACTGAGAGGAACTGCTAGAGGTGCTCTCAGTAAGCATTGCGTCCACTGAAGTGGGGGATGCGGCAAAGTGTCGGGTGGCACCTGAGCCACATGGGAGATGATAGACATCGTATACTTCCATGCGTGAACTGCCGTTGAACAAGAGAAAAAACAGTGGTGTAAGGTCTCAGGGACTCCGAGGGCGCAGCATGTGCAGATTTTCGATGTCGCCGAATGGCTCTGATTTCGCCAAGAGTTGACAGCGATTGCCTTGTGTGCGAGGCTCCATAAAAAAGCCGCTTCCTTCCGCGGCAGTCCGTTCACCCTCACCTCTTTCCAGTTCACTTCAAAACGATCATGGACCAGTCCGTTCCATTTCGATGCGATGGTCAGGCTGAGCGCTGTCCTTGGGTTACGCCATTTTCGTCCTTTGTTGGCGGTGTAGGCCAAGAGAGACTCTCCTGGACGCCAGTTCCACCTTCCTGGATCATACGTCAAACAGTTGAGGGGAGCGAGATACCTGTAAGTGAGTTCACCTTTGTCTTGGGGGCGTGATGGCTGTGCGAGTACTCGGATTCTCCGGACCACCCCCATTAAGCTTCTACCTCCCGCATGAGATTGCTGAGGCAGCAAACGGTTGGATTGCCTTCCAATCTTGTATACCTGAACATCTTCGGGGATGTCGAGAACTTGCTGTGTCCTCAAGATTAACGGCCTGAATGTGGCTGCCGTCAGTAGGACGAAAGTTGGCGTCACTTCAGAGGTGACTGAGAATACGCCCACCCATTCGTTAGGCATGGCTTGGGTCTTGGAGGCTTCGGCTAAGAGGGACCACGCAGCAGGGAAGCGATCATGATACATCTCGATTTGTTGCCGTTCTTCAGGCCGCAACCGGAATTGCTGTTGGAGGCTTACCCACGACTTAGGGATCATCGTGTCTTCCTCCCATAGGTCTCTCATCGTGTTAAGGCCGGCCGCTGAAAGTTGTTTGGCCCGGTTGATAGAGAATCCGAACGTCTCGCCAATGTAGAATGAGGTCGACCATAAGTGGGTATTTCGAACTTCTTCGAAATTTCTTGGAGGAACCACATCGAGTAGGGGGCTGTATCCCTTCCATGCTGACGTGACTCTGGACCATAGTCGGGAGCTGGATGGTGCCGAGAACTTGGAGAGCATTGCCCATTGAAGACTGTCCAGTAGGCCAATTTCTTGAGAATTTTATCTCTCAAGAAGGTGTCAACATCTGTCGTAGAGAGGGACAGCCCGAACGAGGTGCCAAGGAGAATATGAAGAGCCTGGGCCAGGGCAACAACACACCCAAAGTCTTGTAGCCAGCGAGGCGCTTCATGGCGGCCGAACCAGAACACAGCACACTTACTCCGATTGATCTGAAGTCCCGACACCGTCCCAAACTCTTGCAGCAGATCGAAGGCAGATAGTAAGTATCTGTGAGTACCGTATATGGAGAATGTGGCGTCGTCTGCATATTGCATCAGAATTTGGTGGATCGATGGGTCATGTAGTCGGATCCCTTGCAATGCTCCTCTTGTAACACGTGCTCTGGCTGATAGAGACAGGGCCTCATCTGCTAATAGATACAGATATGGGGCGAGGGGGCATCCTTGCCAAACCCCCCTCTGGATCGGAAATTCGGAGGTGCTAATGCCGTTGATGGAGATAGAGGCGCTCGCCCCCTCAAGCAGCATCCTAACCATCCGTGTGAATGTATCGGGAATGCCAAGCTGCTGCATCAGTTTGAAAAGGAATCGCCAGCTTACTAAGTCATAAGCTTTGCGAAAGTCCAATTTCAGCATGATAAGAGGTTGATGTGACTCCATCGCCCATTCCGTTGTTTCGTGCTGTACCATGACCAAGTCTAGAATGTATCTGGAGGGAAGAAAGGCAGACTGACTCTCGTGAATAATCTCTGGCAGGAGTTTTTGCATTCTAATTTGGAGTACTTTTGCAAACACCTTATAAGCTATGTTTAGCAAAGTAATTGGTCTCCAGTTAGGTAGCAATTCAAGATCTCCTGCTTTTGGCAGCAATACTATCAATTCTGTATTCATGCCGGTAGAGAGGATACCTGCTTGAATAGACGAGTGAAGCATGGCGGTAAATTCTGGGCCTATCAAATCCCAGAAGTACCTGTAGAATTCCATGGTGACGCCATCTGGTCCTGGACTTTTTCCAGTTGCCATGCTTTTGAGTGCTGTGAGAAGTTCGAGAACCGATGGAGGAGTGCCGAGCGATTCCAGAGTCTCGGGAGAGAATCTTTCGGAGAATGTAGGTGGGATGTCTGCCATCAGGTGGGCCTCCATCTCTTCGTGTCCTGGTGCCAGTTCAGCTGTGGAGTAGAGTCTGGTGTAGAACTCCAGTACCATGGCCTCCATCTCGATTCTGTCTGTAACCCGTGTGCCTGCCGGATCCCCGTCTCGAAGAGCTGTTATCGGCACTGTGGCCCCTCGGTCGCGGACTGCCATAAAGAACTCCTTACTAAGGAGGTCGCCTTTGGACTTCCACCGGACTTGGGTCCGAACCTTCTTCCCGGCCAGCTTTTTCGTCTGATATTCCTCTAGTCTCAGCCGACAATCGTGGCGCCTTTGGAGCAGGTCGATGTCGTTGGGGGTGGCTTGTGCCGCTTGTGTTGCCGCATGTAGTTCCTTTATCAAAGCCTCCTCATCAGCTCTAAACTCGGCTGCTTTCCGCTTACAATATCCACGGTAGAACCGTGTGATTTTTCTCATCTTCGTGAAGAAAGAAAGTGAGGGACCCGCTTCAGTCCAGAGGCGTTTGATGTCAGGTGCCGCAGCTTCTAGCCATCTGTCGTTTAGTTTCCAGTGAGAGCTTCGTGCCGGCTGTACCTCCAACTGGACTGTGGCCACTAAGGGCAGATGGTCGGAACGAGTGGTGTCTGCAATGATAGCATAATGTAACAGGGATCGACTAGGAGTGCCGGCCTGTTGAGTGAAGAGGTACATGCGGTCCAGTCTTGCTAAGGAACGCGCTTCCCCAGGGCGGTTGTTGTCCCAGGAGTAGCGCATGCTACCGGATGACCGAGGATTATCAGCTACCTGAAGAGAGTGCTTCATTGCATCAAACAAGATGCGTTCGCGGAATGGAATCATCGATGCATCTTGTCTGGTTTTATCAGCCCTTGCTTCCACCATATTGAAGTCCCCTAGGATGATCCATCTGTTCGTCTGTGGGAGAGCCTGTGCCATTGCCTCCCAAAGAATACACCGTGCCGGCGACTCATTAGGTGCATAGAGATTGGCGATTCCAATGTCCCCGCCTGGTAACCCTTGTAACGTGAACCAGTGGAGCCTGTTACCGAGTAGAGTACCTGAGGCTCCAACATGGCGTGACCATTTGGGGTGAAGTAATGTAAGCAAGCCGCCACAGCCTGCGCCTGGATCAGGTGCAGTATGACGATAACCCACCGATGCCTCCACTGGGAATTGCTGAGCCTGCTTCCAGAGTCGTGAGCCTAGTTTGGTGAGAGCTGGGCCTCTAACCTTGTGTTCTTGCAGTGCTAGAATGTCGAGAGAGGGTAGTGACGTCGTGATGTATGCACTTGTAACGTCCATTGCAGAATCTTCATTGAGCCCTCTCACGTTGTAAGACATCATGTGGAGTTTCATGAGGGGGCGGAGGAGGAGTTGGCGCCTCCGCCGCTCTCTGTGTCTGGCCTACGGAATCCCCATATATCATATGGGGTGGGGTTTGCTTCTGGAGTGTTAATCCTGAGCCGGGCTGCTGCTCTAATACTCCTAACGGAGTGACCGGTCTGTGGGGGAGTAGTCACCTCTCCCGCCGCTTGTGTTGTTGGTTGTTCCACGGTCTGCAGTGGTGTTGGTGATGCCAGAGCCTGCTGTGGGTCAGGATCCCCGCTTGGGTCAGGTGCCGTGTCCTCCGGAATGGCGTGGAACTCTTCCAATTCCCGTCGTATGGCCGCAGCTGAGAGTGGCATAGCTGGAAATCTTGTTGGGGCATCCTCAAATATATCCTCTTCCCCTAGAGGCGGAGGTGGATCTGGGGACGGAGGTGCGGAGTTGGGCAGAGGGGGGAGCTCTTGACTCGAGTTGTCTACTATTGGCTCCGCCGCATGTTCTGGTAGGGCTTTTGGTACCGTCATGCCATTGGTATGGTCCAGGGGCTGCGGCGGTTCCCGACTTGTGAGTTCCGGTTGGGGGCGTGGTGCTATCGGCAAGCTGGGGGCGCTTGTGACAGGGTCGTTACTCCGAGCCGGTGGTTGATCCGGTGGCATGTCAGCTGTTGGGTTGTTGGCTGTGTCCGGTAGAGTACCAGCTGGCTCTTGTGCCAGACTTGGACTGCTGGATATTTCGGAGTCGGAGCTGATGATGTGAATCGTTACGGGTTGAGCTATCACAGCGACATCTGACGAGTGCGATGACGTAGGGTGGGGCTGGACCGGTGGTCGTGGATCCTCTGGCCGATCCACCTCCATTGCTGTTACGGTGTCTACCGAGCTGGAACTCCACTCGCAGTAATTTGGTTGATAATTTTTCTTAGTACGATAAACCTTCTCCCATCCATTCCACTCATAGAGTGGAGTGCAACGGGAGTCACCGTTAGAATAGTGGTTACCACTTCTCTCTGTGTCGTTCAACGGGTCGTATGGATCATAGTACGGAATGGACTCTTCTATCTCGACATCGCTATTGGGGTCCAGTATTGGATCCGGTAGTACAGGTGGTTCGGCTTCTCTCGACTGGTTCAGACTTTGAATACTGTTGATCAGCCGAGACGACTGTGTCGCGAAATCATGACCACCCTGCAGGATACTTGTAGATGTTCCAAACAATGGTCGCACATCCCAACCTGAGGGCCGAGTCCTCTGGCGGGTGGGGGGCCCTGTCTCCGGGCTAGAAGTGATTGGAATAAAGGACTCGGGGCTAGCTACCTGGTCCTGCGATGCGGTAGGCGGTGTCTCGTTCTGTATTGAATTGGGCGGTTCGATCCCCGGGATGTGCCTGGACGCCACGCTGTTGCCGGGACCTTGCAGATCCACTCGAACGTTCGACGGGCTTTGAATTGCTCTCGATTGGGCCGGCATCTGTGGAGGAGGCATGTTCCGTTGGTGACTTACCATTGTGAAGCCTTCAGCATCTGGTATCGGCCTGAATCGACAATTGTGCGTCTCCGGCGTCTGCGTCTATGAGGTTGTCGTCCATATGGTGAGCCTGTAACTCCTCGGGCATCTGGGCTTCCTGCAGCGCCTCTCGCTTGTGGGGCGTACTGCTGTGGCTTGGGTACTGTAGGTGGGGGTGTTCGGTGTGTCGGGACCGTTAAGGCTTCAGCACCTCGTGCTTGTCCCGGTCGAGGGAGTAGGGGCAGATGGTTCGTTGTTCCAAATGTCATGAGCGGACATCCGTTTGTGTTATGTTGGTGATTCCCGCATCTCATACAGTGAAGTTCCAGCCCTTCATATACCACCGGGATGGAAACGCTACCTCCAGATTCGCTGTAGCCAACCACGTTGGTAACCCATCCTTTATCGAGATCTACGCCAACACAGAATTTGGGGAGGGAGTCGAATCCTTCTTCTGTTCGTTCCACCATCACCTCACCTACTTATTCTACAATTTTCCAGGCCAGCTTGATATACTCCAGTGGCATCTCCGGGAAAGAGACCCACATGGGCCAGATGGCTCCGTGCGTCATGCGCGGGTTGAATCCCCTCGTCCATTTCTGGTAAATAATCGTGCCCGACTCGAAACGATGGAGAGCTTGGGTAAGTATACGTAGCGTCGTGTCGCGACAATCCGTGCGTACGTAGGCGTACCTTATGCCTACACTTTGGTGAAAGTGTACTTTCCCTGGTGAAGCGCGGCGTTGGAGCGATTCCCACCAATTCTCTTTGCTCCGGCCGGTTAGATTCCCATCCAGTAGTCTGGCAATGACGACGTGGTCCTGCAGGAATGGGATTTCCTGAGCCACAGTCGACTGGGCTTCCGAATCTAAGGTCATGGTGGCGGCGCCTCGTACCAATAATCCATCGTGATTCCGGAACGAGCCGTGTTCCAGTCGTTCGCCATCCGTACGAGTGAATGGGTTCACTGTGCCTCTATCTAAGGCACCGTCACTCAACCCTTTCGTAACGATTTCCAGACCTGGGTCACTCATGACGCTGGGGCTGGACCGGTTGTTGGGGACCGTGGAAGTGGTCACTCCTGACGCACCTGTTAGTGCCGCACTGTAGCTAATTCGATTTCCAGCCATTATCTTGATCCTAACTCTAAACCTAGGTAAGTTTGGCGAGAGTGATTAAGTATTAGTCTTCCACCACTCCTTCGATCCGTTGGGAGAAGGCGAAGCAGATTCCTCACACCAGGAGGGGAGGAATGTGCTCACAGGGGTTTAGGAAGGTCGCCGCCATGGCAGCGGCTCACCGCTGCGCTCCGCCATCGCCTCCCCTATCACTTTACTTTTCAAAGTTTGATAAATTTTACCATGCATGTGATATTGCTTGGTGATGTTTATAATACAAATGCAACTCGTCAAGGATGACTACAAAAGAAGAAAATGGTACATATTCTAAGATGTCTAACATGTTATTATGAGTTAAACTTTAATTCCTTCACCTACCTTCATAAATTTGGAGATTGAACAAGTTTTTAAGTGTATGCCCATTAAATACGGAGGAAATAAAATACAATACGAAGGAAAAAGGTTGCGGAGGAGAAAGAAACTTCATTTCCAATGCAACAAAAAATGGTACTCTCATTCGAACGTCAGAATTTTGTAGCCGACCACTGTGGGACTCGAACCCACAATCTCCCGCTCCGGAGGCGAGCGCCTTATCCATTAGGCCAAGCGGCCTTGCTGACATGCTTCTATCGGACGAGAAAGAGAACTTATTTGTCCAAAATATTATTTTCAAGGCAGCAAGGACCTGTAGACAGAATGTTGTATTGGTACGCATGATGTTGTATTGGTGCTGAGGAATGAGGGTTTAGGGTTCCTCATGGCGAATCACTGCTCTTGAATCTCGGCGATGGCCATGGCGATGGCTGCCTTGGTGGCCAGGCTCCGGAGCCAAAGCAGCCGTGCATTGCTTCCCGATCTCGCGCACCGCACTTTACCGCCCTTGTGGATCGCTCGGGATAATTTCGCCACCAGGAGTTCTATGCCGCCCAAGTCTCGAGGATCATGGGAGGTTAGTTGCATCTCTTTTCCTTTGTATTAATGCTTTCAGCAACGGTGAGTAAGTAAGAGAGGATTGTGCAGAAATGTGGGAAGCGAGGGGAGATGGAGGACAAGGAAGACTACGGCTACGCATGGGACGATCACGAAATGGGATACGGCAGGGAAGCAGAGATTCCTCATTTTAGCAAGAGGCGGAGCAAGGAGGATGAGAAGAAGAAAAAGAATAACAACGGCAAAAAATCATTCAAGCTGCGGACGGAGAAGTGCTTGCGGCCCTTCAGCCTGGACGTTTTCCTGTCTGGGAAATATGTCCATGCCAGCATTATGCATCGTGTGACCAGCAAGGTGGTGGCAGTGGTCAGCACGAATGCGAAAGAGTTTCGCCATGAATTGAAATCGTACAAGGATTTTACAGCTTGCAAAATCGTGGGCGAGACTCTCGCGCTTAGGGCAAAAGAAGCCGATGTCTACACGGTTGTGTATGAGCCTCGGAAAGGAGATAAATTCGAAGGGCGCCTGGCTGCTGTTGTGCACACCATCGAAGACCATGGCATCAATGTCGACATGGATTGATTAGGGTTAGGGTTGCATAAAAACTCTTCGATACCCGCAGGCTTCCTTCCTCCGTGGTGAGACTCGCACATTATTTCTTGAAGCACCGAGAAATCATGTAGATTCCTGCTTCCTGAATTGAATGCTGTTGAATGCTGATTGTTCAGGTAAAGCTTCCATACTAGTTGGAGGATCCGGCATCTTGAAGGCAAGAGAACTGTTGTTTACTTCGATCTGCTGCTTTTTAAAGACTGCGTGAGGTGCAGTTCGCTTCCGAGGAACGCAGTCATGGATGCCAGTTCCATCATAGTTGCTGCTTTTCATACTCGCTTGACCTTCTCAGCTAGGTCAGTTTGCAGCAGCGTACGACGAGGCCAGGTGAATGGGGCTTCAGTCTAGTGGAGTAGGATCTGCTGCGTATGATATGGTCACCTATCATCAACGTTTTAATATGTCCGTTCGACTCAATTTCGTTGGTTAA
Organism: Bryum argenteum; assembly: GCA_037043015.1. Classification (NCBI taxonomy): domain Eukaryota; kingdom Viridiplantae; phylum Streptophyta; class Bryopsida; order Bryales; family Bryaceae; genus Bryum; species Bryum argenteum. Next base: position 4,452,277 of record CM073324.1, read on the forward strand.
TGGCAGAGGCTGGCACTAGTTGGTTATTGTATGTTAAGAGAATAAGCTCTGGAATTGCTCTCATGTTCGTAGTGTTCATCTTAGGTAACTCGGTGTTTTTAGCTCACATCTTGGGTTTCGGTGTCAGGGTTTAGGGTGTAGGTTGATTCAGACTGTTTTGCATCAGCTTAGTGTGGTAATAGAGAACCAAAGTTGTGAGAATGCCTGTTGTTCAAAAGCTTCACGCGATATACAGGGGCATTGGTCTGGTTGGTTGCAGAAGTAATGAATTGATGAACCGATGTTTGTGTACAGAGGAGGGATTAAGAATGAAAACATAGAACCTGTAGATTTGCCCTTGATTCACGACTTAAGACTCCGTTTAGGCTAGTTTTTATCATACCGGTATACGTAAAGTTCCACTATCGTCACCATGATGAGAAGTCATGTAAAGATGTCGACGAGGCTGTAAAATCAAGTTGTAGTTTCAACTCAAAAGTTTCTGATTTTCTGAAGAAGGAAACGGAGGTGTTCCGGACCCTACGACCGGCGTCGGTTGGGGATAGCTCGTTAAGTAAGTCACTATCTGTTTCTCAATATCAGACAACCCCACTGGAACGGAGACTACGGCAGTTCTATTACTTTTGCTACACCACAAGCCTTGAAGATGACCACCATCAGAAAAGTGAACCTCTGTAATACGACCTTTTATAATCCCTCGATGCAGTAGTAGAAAGCTAGTCTGAGCAAATCACAATTTCGCTACAGATAGAGGTTTCCTTAAGGGAATTCCCGAGGTGTACTAGTATAGTCTAAGCAAACCACAAATTTACTACACAAGAGTTGTTGATTAGTGTTACATACGTTAATTGCGAACAACGAACATAAGAGTTGTTGATTACTGTTTGCGAACGGAAGAGTTGTTGATTAGTGTTACAAACGTTAATTGCAAACGGAAGAATTGTTGATTAGTGTTTGTGAACGGAAGAGTTTGTTGATTAGTGTAAGAGTTGTTGATTAGTGTTTGCGAACGGAAGAGTTGTGGATTAGTGTTTGCAAACGGAAGAGTTGTTGATTAGTGTAAGAGTTGTTGATTAGTGTTTGCAAACAGAAGAGTTGTTGATTAGTGTTTGCAAACGGAAGAGTTGTTGATTAGTGTAAGAGTTGTTGATTAGTGTTTGCAAACGGAAGGGTTGTTGATTAGTGTAAGAGTTGTTGATTAGTGTTTGCGAACGGAAGAGTTGTGGATTAGTGTTACAAACATTAATTTTGCGAACGGTAATACTAAATGTCGCACGTCACTATAGTGTTACAACACTAATTTTCAAACCATAACATTAGATGTGAGAGCATACAAACTTTCGTGCAAGTGGAAGAATTTATTGAAAGTGGTGCAATTGGTGGCTTGAAGAAAAGAAAAGGGACAAAGTGAACACTAATCTCAAGAGAGTTGAGAAGTAATGACATTTACCAAAATAGACTCATTACACTACTCTCCACATAACACTAATGAACAATTGTTGTGTACACTAAATAGGTAGATTAGTGTTAGATGCACTAATTCATATAAACATGTTATAAGTTTTTACTGTTGGTCAAAAAAATTACCCTTTACATTCCTAAAGATGGGGATCCTTCCATGGTATTGGAATCAATACTCTTGGTAATTTTATTTTATCAAAAGTAAAAACTTATACCATTTTCAAATCTTATAAAAATCTAACACTAATCTACCTATTTAGTGTAGTGAGGTTTATTGTAATGGATAAAAGGTTTGATGACAAGAATCGAGACATGAGATACTATAACCAAAAACAGAACTAAATGTTTTCAAAGTGTCATAAATGTGCCTAATATCTCATTCCCCGAGTCTACCTTAGAGATTAGAACATGAGAGCATGACAAGGACTTCAAACCTATTTTGAAGTTTTCATGAATGGAGTATCAATCTGACCAACAATATAGTACATATTCTGTCATGTTCACTATTAAAACTTGATTGACATGTGATTATTGTTTAAGACACCATACATGTTTAATACATAAGAGCATCACTTCTGGTCTCCTCCTAAATTGCCCTCCAAACGGTAGATGGCGTGAGCTTTTCCATGAGCCTCAAGGTGTCGACGTGTTTTATGAGAATACTCCTCAATGTTGCCCGCAAACAACACCTTCTCGAACCTCTATTCCACCAACAAGAAAGTTGTTCATGAAAGCCATGATTTTCATGCGCAATAGGAAAAAAGGGTTTGTTGTAAACCCATTACAAGGAGAGCGAGAACTCATGGCAAGTGAGATGGATTTGACGAGACCGGGACTGGTTGGTGTGAGACGAGAAATTGACATGAGTCTTGGACATTGCGTTGGGACAAGAAAATTGAGGTACTCCGTGCAAGTACCGTTCGTGGGCTGCTTGCGGACGCTCTAATCAAGTTGGAAGCTCAAATATGTGAATGGTGTGTTTATGATCAAAGTTGGTTGTAGTATGTATCATGGAATTTAACTCAACCAAAACAAAAACTTTTGCCACTAAGATAAAAGCAAATCAAGTATGTTTTTGCATTAACTACATAATACCCCAACTGTGGGGCCTAATAATAAAGTAAAGTTCAAAAATAAGTTTTGACAACTACAAAACATAAGAAAATTCCTTGTTATCCACATCAAGGTTTTTGAGGGGTAACTTTTCCAAACCTTTGGAATTAATTTTAAAAAACAATTTCTGCCCATGAAAGACACCATGTTATCACCTAAATTGGGCTTTTAAGTAGAATAAATATAAATAGTGTGGCTGGAAGTTACTCCCTCTGTCCCATTGTAATTGTCTAGTAGGTTCTCTCAAATCTATCTCCCAAGATTTGAGAGAACCCATGGGACAATAATAATGGGACAGAGGGAGTATCATACAACTGGTGCAAGGACATCCACCGTTGGCGTAGATTTCAGAAGTGGACGAGACGGATAAGGCCGTCAGTCGTCTTCATCTTCTTCACGTTCCTTCAACGATTGTTGCTTAGAATTCCTCGCAAGAATTCAAAAGAATCCAGGCGATCAATCACCAGGTCAAAAATTAAGGTCCGTGTCTCCATTTCCTGAACGTCTTTACAAAGTAAGTTACGGCACTGTCAGCTCATCAAACTCTTTGGCTCGCAATTCGCTTCTACAATCCTGATGCAATTGGTGGACTGTGTGTGATCTTCGAATTTGTTGCACTTCGCACTCCGCACCAGTTCGTCTTGCGGTACTTGCATTGAAAGATCGACAGTTGATGTTTTTTTCTGTGTTCAAGTTAGTTTTGATTTGAGGTTCTTGGTAGGTTTTCCCTCTCTTCAGCAAGTTTTTGCACAGTTGATTAAGAAATATGTTATTTCGATAATTTGCAATGAAAATGGAAGGAAAATGGAGCATCAATGCTGTTTAAGCAGTGCAGTAAGATGAGCAAGCTGTGCAAGTGCAAGGAGTATAGTTACACCAAGTGCATGAAGAGTAGTTCCAATTCGCGCGTACTTGAGATTTTTGTTAGTTTACTTACTTCGATTCGCGAGAGCTCTGGTGTGAGGATTGCAAGAAGCAGGTACAGTGGTACGAGGTTGTTAGTTCTGAGCGAGAATATAACAATTGATTCTCGTGATTGGCTCTTTTTTAGGGTTCCGAGTGAAAAATATGGTAGCGCTTGCTGTGGCGAGTGTTTCAAGTAGATGCTGCGTTCCTATACAAGAGACGGTACTCTGGTCTAGGCAACCGTCGAAGTTGCGGCATGGCGTCGCGCTGAGGACCTTGCCTCAACGCAATGTAGGAGTAACTGCATCTAGCAGCCACCAGAATGTGTCGACGACGAACTTGAATGAGGAAAGACACGGCGAAGATGCAGGTAAATCAATAGATTGACCTTCTGAGTCCTTGGATTGTTGAGTATCTGGATACCGAAATTATTTCAACAGGAAGGGATACAGAAAATTTGAACAATTTATTAGTCATTTTCAAGCCCTTTTAGAAGATAATTTTCGAAGTTGGAGCACCCTAATATGTGTAGATGATGTCTTAGTAAATTATATGCGTTCTGATTATTTACTGTTGTGCAGCGGCTGAAGATCTCGGCCCAAATTATGAGCTACTTTTGATGGTGAGGCCCTCTCGATTCCCGAAGGGAATGCAGGTTAAATTCTGTTCTTCTATTGTGCGTAAAGCTCATCACTGCCTTGTTTGTTCTATTCTATGTAGGAAAAGGCTGATGAACTGCGAGATGACCTGCATGGAACGTGCATTTATCTTATTGGTAAAAAGCTTAACCTTTGAAGGTGCAAAGAGCTCGCTCTGGCCACGAATGTCGCAATCGAATTTGAATTTGGAATACATCATATTGAAAGATGCCAACTGGAAAATCATCAAAAATGAGGTATATGTATCAGTATTCTTAATACACAATACCACGAATCGAACACGTTGACCGTCTCGTTTTGAAGGGTTTAAACAATTTATCATCATGAATTGCTGTATAATTGTCATGATTCACAGCTCACACAAATTAATGGTGTGTAGGTCTTATGAACAGTGACAGAATTCAGGTTGGGAAAGCATTAGCCAAGGAACTGGGGTACTACTTCTTTGACAGGTTAGTTTTTCACCTCGATTTCTCACGTTTGCTAGCAAAATTATACGTCCCTGACGATCTGGCAAGCATAAAATTGGTTACTATATTTTCTATCAACTTCACCCTCACGTCCTTTTGTGTGCTTCTCTGCAGCAATGACCTAGTGCAACAAGCCGCAGGAGCGGTCGAATTATCCGAAGATGAGGAGGGCTACAGAGAGGCTGAGGTGCCCTTGACAGTCCTTTCTCTCTGATTTTCGTACACTGAGGAAATTTTCGACATCACGAAAAGATTCTTGGCTCAATTGTGACATTGATCGTTATACGAAAGAGGCTTTTGGATGATCATCTTCAACTCAATTGCATCACCACTTCAAAACCTTCAACCGTGTGTTTCTGCTTACAAACGGTTGTTGTGTAGACGGAGGTGCTCAAACAGCTCTCTGCTGTGGGTCGCTTAGTCGTTTCAACAGGGGCGGGTACTGTGGCGAAATCAGAAAACTGGTAAGCATTTCTATATGTTCTGATTTGCCCAGTTTGAATCTATGATGAATAGAATGTTCACTTATCTCGTAAATTGTCGTTTAGTACTGAACATATCTATAAACCATACTGCATGTTTAGAAGTAATGCTCAAATTATCGGATGCTTATGTCAACCAAATGAATTGAAACAGCGTCCAAAGAGGATGGCCTGGACATGTATATGTTACGGTTGCAGTCTTTGCTCAGCTTATCGGCTTCCTAAAGTAGTGTTTATTATTCTATCGAACTTTTAGCTCTCGTAGGCTTTAAGATTTAGAACCTCGCTGAATTTCGTTGACTAATCGTCATTGGCTCTTCTTAGTTTGAATATTTGATTGCTTCTTGATGTATCATTGCAGGGGATTTCTAAGGCATGGTATAGTGATTTGGGTCGACATGCCACTGGAGACTGTAGCCAATTGTGCAACAACTCGGCAACTACTGGTTCCCAATTGTGCAGATGACAATGAGGTGAACATTGGAGCTTCGTATTGTGCTATTTTATGAAATGGTTTTACACATGACATATTTGTTGCACTATCCCAAACCAGATAAGACTTTTCCAGTCTCTGTTGCTTGCATTATTACTAGCATTCGAAATGATAGTGTTCTTTGAATGTTATCACTTATGACTGTCGTGTTTTGTATGATGGCAGGCTCTGGTGAAATTGTCGAAGCTGTACGAGGAGAGAAGAGAAATCTACAGGAATGCAGATGCTATGGTGTCAATGCAAGGTACTCCTAAGACCAGCACTTGTCGTTGATTCCCAAGCTTTAGATCCAATCTTCGAAATTAATAGCTAATTATAGTGGATCACTTTTACTTTTACGACAACGCAGTGTGCACGGTGCTCACTTCCTCGATTGGTCAATCAATTGCTTTGACTGAAAGCCATCCAGGCATCAAGTGTTAATTATCTGTTTTAAATACACCCACGCACTTCGGGAATGCTCACTTCTTCATTCCGTTGTGGAACAGCTATTTCTGCTCAACTGGGGATTGAAGACCCTGCAACAATTTCACCAACTATTACTGCTCTGGAGGTAGGATTCTCTATTTGTCTCTCTTGAGCTTTCAATGCACTCTTGGCGTTTTTGAAGTAACATAACGTGGTTCGTGGTGACAGGTGCTGAACGTAATTGGAGTAATGATCAAGGAAAAACAAGCCAAAAAATCTCGTTCATAGTCAGCGCAGGTTCATGAACGTTGTACAACGCACCCTCAAGTCCAATATAAATAAGTTGTTGGCCGATCTTCTCATAGACGAAGTTGACATTAATGTACTGAGTTACACATTGACATTGACAATGCACGACTGGTCTAAAACTTCAAAGCTATTTGCATCAAGAGCATCTAATTATGATGTTTGAGAAGTAAATAACGGTGCTGCATGACAGTACAGTACTGGGCCCGCTATTATATGAATGCTGCCTGCGTTTGCGACATCCGCTGCCATTATGAGAATCTCGATACGAGCTACTCTGAGTGTGTTCATGTCGAATGTACACACTTTGCCCGCCTTCGAAGTCTCCTCTGCGGTAACAACACTATTCGTTTCAAGTTCGAGAGCTTCTCCTGCAATGTACCCATTTCTTCGAATTACATCTAACCATAATCACACCCTAAAACTGCAGGAGGATATAATACTTCAAACAAACGATAAGTCAAGTGATGCATTTTCTTAAGAACTCTGCAGCGGAGAAGGAAGCACGCAGAAGGAATTTTGAGCATGTGGACGTAAGAGGCTACGAACTGATTGGCAGGGGCGACAGCTAGCCAAGTGTAACATGAGGCTTCAAGTCATGACAAGCCTCTCCTCGTGCTAGTAAAAACCTGCAACTATGGCGCCCCTCTGTTGCGCACCTTCCCGACCTCAGGCTGTTGCCACATTACCTCACATTCAGAGAGATGAAAATCGCGGGGAATTATGGGGACAAAGTAGCGCACTGAGGATTGCGGTGTGCGCCATGGTGAGCGCGGCGTCGTTGGTAGTGAGGGTGCCAGAGATGGCGGATGCCGCCACGCCGTATGCTCAGTCGCAAGCCGAGCGTTTGCAGATTGGGCTCCTCAACGGGTGAGCATGTAGGGCAGATTCTATGCAGATTCAGCTGTATAGGATTTTCAGCTGTTCAGTAAGCTCAGGAGTGGATTGCATTGCAGGAAAATCCGCTCATGCCCTCTGGATATCAACCCCAATTGCGTCTCCACCTCGTCTAGCAACCAAGCGTACGCGTTTCCGTGGGAAATTCCTGCCTCCGACTCGAGCTCAGCTGTCAAGGTAGCACTTAACCCTAAACCCCAACAGAATCTCATACCTGAGCACGCTCTGAATGGGGATGCTAGGCACCTTGTTTTGTCAAGCCGATGAGCAACATAAGAGCTCCAATTCTGCTTGTGATGACACTGTTAGAAATGATTTCAAAGTTCGAAACGAGAGCTCTCTAACTGGAACTTGGGTTTGCCCGAAACTTGATATTTTTGGCTCACAATAGGAGGTACTCTTTTGCTTGTATTCGTTCAAGTGACGCTGTTCTCAAACGATGTCATATTATAAATACGAACTTTTCATAGTATGAGCCTGATTGGAACTTGAATTTGCTGTACAGAAAATCGAAAGTGCTATTCTTGGCACACAAAAGAACGCACAGATTGTGAAAGTGGAAGACGTATCCGACGGTACAGTAAAACTCATCTCTCAGTGCTGCATTCTCTACTCAAGTTATTTGTGGTGATAATTTTGATTTTGATGTTCGTTCCGGGGTGCAGGAAAACGAAATGGGAAGTACGTGGTGGCAGAAGTAGATGGGTTTCTAGGAAGAGATACGCTGGAATTTCTGGTGCGAGACGACATTGTGACATACAGGTCCATGGCTAACAAGGTGCAGTATGTGTACCCGTTCACCACCCCTTTGGGTGACTTCGGCGCTCAGCAGAAGCACATCCAGACTTTGGGCGATGAACTCGGCTGGCTTTTGCCTGATTTTGATACTACCAAGTAGAAAATAGCTGCCTCCAATTCCCATCCTCCCTGACGGGCCCTCTAGCCATCGCTGAAATCCAGCATTTGTTATTGTCACTTTATTTTGAATCAATATGAAAGGGTCCCAAAACTCACTGAAAGCAAACTGAAAGCGGCTGCTCCATATTCTGATTGCGTTGCGACTGGGTTGACTGTAATGGAAGACTTGTTGCTAAACCCTGGCAATTTTAAGCGGAACTCTAATTCCAATATCGAATCACACAAAGTAACAGGGTTTAGCAGCATCTGTTAGTCATTGATTTACTACACATGATGAGTGTTTGCATCTGTATGCAGTATATAACACCTGAATGAAACTGTGACAAGTCTAGAAACCATATCTCACATAAACTCGTTTTTCTATAATCACGGTGGGATGTCAGAAAGGAACTTCGAAATAAGAGTTATTGTCCTATCAACCTGGTCGTCGCTTCGTCATTGAGATTAACCTATTCAGACATAGTAATAGATGATTGATTGGCTGAGATTCCTGCGGTGATCACGCTCCAGCATAATTTTGAATGCTCACGTTAGAAGCATTGAAAACAATTGGTATCCTTGACAAGTCTGAGCGTAAACAGAGCCGCTCAAGCACAGCTTCCATATACAAATTTTCATATTCGAAACGAACGAGTGTGCAAGCTCACATTTTACAAAAATCAAAATCAGCTAATCTACAACTCAAATCCTCCTACCTATATATCTTCTAACTCCGCTTCAAGGGCTTCCAAAGAAACAGGCCCTTTAAGAGGCATGTACTCGCCAAGGTAGCCATCGAGATGCTCCGAGAGCGCATACCGATCAATGCTCTCATGATGATAACTCTTGCAAACAAAGTACACAACAGTTTGCACCAGAATACCGATCAAGGTAACCGCAGTCCACAGCATCAAGAGCAGCAAGCCGAAGAATACTCTTCCCACCATGCTGTGCATGTGGTGCCGCCCTCTCACCATCGCATTGAACAACGTGAGCACCACGAACATACAAAACGCGTACAGTAAGAAGACGCTACAGGCCACCCATCGTTTGCCCTTGATCAGATCCAAGCTCTTCCTCAAGGCCGCGATTCCGAAGCTCTCCTCCAAGACAGACACCACGCTCGCCAGATGCCACACCAGATTGAAGTACACCAAAAGGGTGTAGAACACAATCGTCACCAATATTCCCGGAATCAGCACGCTCATCCCCGTGCCCGCTTGCAGCAACAACAGCAGGATGATGATGATGAAGAACGCGAAGTAGTAGAAGAAGATCAACACATGCGCCCACAAGAATGTGAACATGAGTCGTTTCCACACCTTCGGAATCACGCTGAGCACCTTCATGTATGATAACCCCTTTCCTGTGTAGATGCTGGCGACGCTGTAGACTATGGCCGCCGTGGAGAGAAGAGAAAATGCTAAAACGAAGATCATGTAGAGGACTGTGATGACCCCTAACCCGAAAAACTCCGCATCCAGCCGGTTTTGTGTCACGGTCGCTTCCGGTGAGTCTGGCCGTTCCATGTGAAGCTCATCTGCGTTGTAAGAGATCTTGCGGAGTAGCGGATGGGTGATTATGCTGTGGCAGAAGATCACTGCTCCTAAGGGGAGTACCAGCGTTAGGGCTAAGGACAAGAACAGCTTAATATGTAGTTGCAGAATATTGTATGCCTCCTTGCATATCCCTACAACCCCTAAGCTCCGCATCTCATCCGGCTCCCTCTCCATCGCGAAAACCTCAACGCTCCCCCCCCCTTCGAATCCAAGCTCCTCCTCAGAAACGCCACTCCATGCTGTGATCCATCAATACTCCACCCTTCTAACCGCCGAAAAGCTTGCTAGGGCAAAACCCAATGCTGATAGTGGCATGAGCCGTGAGGGGCAAGCAAAGTGGTGGCCAGCTGATCCTCGGCAGATCTGGAGCAGGGGAGGTCGGCGCAATGAGATGGGTGAGAATGAGAAGTGGGTCGGCCCTCGAATCATGCACGAGAAGTAGCTGGAGGGTGGAGCCGAGTCAGAATGCGGCGATTGTTGTATTGAGAGATGGGGAAGGAAAGGAGATGAGATGAGAAGGAGATGAGCTTGAAGAGGATTGAGTCAACAAGAGCATTTGGTGCTACAGCAGCAGCAACAATCGGGTGTCACGGCGATGATGGCTCCGACGTTCGAGGTTGCTGCCGAGAAAAACCCGGGCTAGCTCTTACCTACACTGTCTCTACCGGCACTCCACCGGCACGATAGCGAGAAGCATGTGTGATCGAGGTTCTGTATAGTCACTTCGGAACTGCCTGTGATAATACAAGGTGGCTCACTTGAGGAGGAGAACGATGCTTGTTGCAAGGGTTATAGTAGAGTGCTCTAAAAGTAAGCAGCTCCAATGATGGAGCTTTAGTAATCTTCACTCACAGGTACATGATAAGGTACATAATAGTTCCTCAATCTAATAGTACCATGTACCAAGAGCGAATATTCTAGGGTGTAATTTTAGGGCACAGTAAAAAACACCTACAAATTTAATTTCATAAATTCATAACTAGCTGTACACGACTTCAAAAATGATGATTCTGCTTGCTTTCTCCATGCAAAAAAGATTCTACTTGTGTAGTAAACTTTGCTATAGATTTTCCATGTCAAAACTACAACCATTATTGGGCACTTTATAGTAGATTTTTTCATGTTTGTATGTTGTATGATCATCACAGATAGGCAAGAGAGTGAGGTTTCACAAAAAGTGTTCGACTTCTTATATTTACTTGTTTGTATTTACTTGAGGTGAAGGTTCTCTTGTATATAAAGGACAATTGAGATTATTATGTTTTAATGTGAGATCAATTTTTTGGCTGATATAGATCTGAACACCTTGATATGGAGACAAGTCTTGTAGTTACCACATCTTGTTGTTGTTGGAATTAGAAGCTAACTTTTCAAATTCAAAAAGATGTTGTAAGAAGTATAATTATTTCGTTTCTCCATTTAATATCTACGCTCACACACTGATGATTTTAACAACCATGACCTATTCCGACCTTTTTCCAAATCAATCTTTCATATCCCTATTCATCAAACCCTCCAACACATACTTCCACATAAATTGTAACTCGTTTGTAATCACTCAAACAATTGTACACCACTTGTAGAATTTTTCATTACAATTGTTTATTATCGCTTGAGTGATTGCAGATAATGAAGAATAAAAAGTCTACTTACATCTATAGTCCAAGTATTCAAATTTCAAAATCAAATCTATCTGCAACGAAATATGAGTTCACTTTCATCTAAATAAAACAAGCATGCCCTTGCGACGTTGCCACATCGATTAAATACTTTGACCATGCACCTCTTGTTTTTTGCTACATTTATAATTGGGTCATTTTTGTAATTTCAGGTGATTCGGGGGCCAAAATTACTTCAAAACTCAATATCATAAGACCATTAGATTTGTTTTGCAAATTCGATTGTTCTTTACAAGTTTACAAAAAAACGTGCTTCTAAGGACACCTCATGAGGGTCGATCTGTTCGGCGGTTTCTCTGATCATAATGTTACAAGACAAAACAATACAAACTACCTACCTTGAATGATAGATCTTTTGCTCAGCTCTCCATATAATTGCTCTTACTCCAAAGTATACTATATAGCAAAACAAATTGGATGAGAATTCAATTGGATGAATGTGCAGCAACTATCCAAAAGTTGAAGCTTCCCATCCAAAATGTTGGTTTTCAAGATCATGAGGACTTTGGGTTGCTAATCATAAGTTAATGTTAAGGCACATAACAAGATGTGCATACTCAAAGAAGTTTCACACAAAATTTGCAAAAAATAAATAAAGGGTAAAGAATTTTTTATTTAATTTTTAGTGTCACAAAACATAGTAATACAAAAATGTAATCCTAGTTTTATTAACTACAATTAATGTAATTTTCTAGGGTACAAGACTATATTATGAAAGAGTTTAGATGAAATGCAATATAAGTAACTTGAAGATCTTACAATTACGTTCATAATGGGTGGTCAAACAAACATCCTAGATTGTACCACTTAATATTTCCAAATTAGCATAATAAACACAAAGGAATTTCAAGGATATTTAATAAGAAGTTACGTTTGAGTATGTGTGTGGTACATGACCTATAATCATTTTATTGCACTTTCCAAATGCGTTGTAAACCAATGATTGGCCATTTGGTTCCTTTTATTTTATTCTTTCATAGGTTTGAGAGGTATATAAAAACAATTTGCAAATCTAGAGTTATGAACTAAGTCTACAAATATACTATAAGTTTGTGGGTTTTTTTATTATGATCATCTCAAAAGTAACATTGTCTTTTACCCATCATGTAAGGGAACAAATGTGAATTTCAAATGTACACTTTTCTCAATTACGAGATATTTGGATGAGAGGCTTTAAAATTGATACCATACCTCACAATCTTGTATATGGAAGATATAGAAATATTAGAGTTATTACACACGCAACAAAATTTCACCTTACAACATTGTTCAGATAATAATCATGGCTTCTAATTAAATTACATAAAAAATTATATTTAAATATAAACTCAAACCAACACAAAGAAATTTGTGGTTTATTATGTCAAGATTGAATTGAAATGATTTAAAGCACCACATGCAAATGAATCGTAATGAATAGTAGCTTGAAAATAATCATAATTAGATTATACTCATCCAATTGAAAATAATATCATTTCAAAATTTGATTTGGTGCTCATTTTACGTTTAAAATACAGTAAGGTAGATATTTTTTTACTACCCTTTTTATTATTGGTTTGATCAAGTTTTTATTTACTTTTAAATTGATGCTAATTTGAGAGATATATGTTTTCATAATGAGTTTAACTAATTAATTCTAGTCATTGCTTAAATTACTTTAAATAATTGATACAAAATGCCATTTTTAATTTCAACCCTCTAGCTAAGCAACGTCTAAATTTGCATAAACATTTAAGTTTGAGGATTTGTTTTTTGAGAGGTAATCCAAATCAGTGTTTCAGAAGTCATTGGGTTGATGGTGACCACAAAAGACTCTACATGGGAGAGCGGGAACAAGAACGCTAGGGTTAAGAATTTGTTGGGCGTAGAAAGCATGGATGGTGGATGGATGCATGTTCTGCCTCGCTTCATTCTTCCTAAGGTCAACCTGCCTATTCCCGAGCTTTTAAGGGGTTCTTGTAGTTCTTCATAAAATTAGAACATGAACTTTTTTCCTCACATTAGCAAATACAGTAGAAAATTAGACCAAGTTGAATCATAATTTCTTAATAATTCTCCATTTATTATAAATTTCCAAAGTGGGAGACAAGTAGACTCCTATAATGGGGCATAGGTGGGCATTAAACCGTGCGTTTCATTCCTTAATGTCCATCACACACCAACCCACATGTGGACAAGAACCACCCAAAGGGAGGAAAGCACCTGGCATTTGTGTAAGAGGCAAGTTATTAATGAGGTCGACTTTGGGTAGTGGGATGCTTGGTTTAATATGGGCTTATAGAGGTCGGTTTTAGGAAGGCGGTCGGAAATAGGCAGGCTGACCGTAATAAGTATGCCTTCCACACGATTGCATTCGCCCCCTTCCTAGTGGCCAATGACTCCGATTCCGACGAGGGAGTACACCCCCTCTCCTTGCACATGCCATGATGAAAGTGCGGGAATGTCATATGATGAGATATTGCTTTCCTTTTGCCACGTATGGATTTGACGACCTCATCGTGGTCTCTGAATGCTCTTTTCGGGACCTCATCTTGGTCTCTCTCCATGGAATAGTTTACAGATTCATACTTAACTAAATTCTTGTAATTTTTTAAATTAAACTTTTGGAGCCAAGCTACATAGGCACCTTATGTCAAACTGACAACGACTATGCGAAAACCACCTATTGTCGTGCACTTAAGAAAAATTGAGTGAATCTATATACTTAGAAAAAGAAATGAGTGGGTTATTAGTTTTCAGGGACGAGGAATAGGAAAAGACTAAGGTTTCCCATTTTTGTGGTTTTAAAAAAAATACACATAATTAATTTCAATTATAAGAAGCAATAGCCTAAAGGCGGCCACTTTAATTATGTTTGCATTAGGTGCATGCAAGAGAAGTCATATCTTTATAAAGAAAAGAATCTTGGGTGCCCGCCTTTGGGTAGGTGCTCGCCTTTAGGTGGTTTCACCATATACGAATTTTCTTTTCTTCATGTTGAAAATCAATTTGATTGTGAGATTGTAATGGTCAATGGTGGCTGAAATTTTATTTGTAGTAGAACCCCAAAAAGCCATTTTGGCTTTCTTCGCTTATTAGAGGCTAGTCAACTCCATTGATGAATGGAACAATAGTATGCCTACTTTCAAGTGATTCTAATCTTTGAAATCTCCAATCAAATCAAACTCAAATCTCAAATCATTGGAGTTGAAAGTTAGGATATTATAAAAGTTGAAATGTCAAAGGAGAAAAGCCTCATTTTTTAAACTCAAGTTTGTTTGTTAATCTTCTAACCTTAGTATCTCCTTGAATAAGACTCCAATGCTTACTTCAATTTTATATTCAAGTTTAGAATTCAAATTTAGAGTAATTAGGCTTAGTACACTTCCATTATCAAATCACATTATTTGCAAAAAGTGGTTGAGAAAGTAAGGACAAAAACGCTTGGGTCAATTCACAATTAAGGGTGCGTCTCGTAACTACCTCAGTATCATGATATTTCACTCAAAATATCCATAAAGAACGCTAGGGTTAAGAAATTATGGAAGTCGTACAAGTGTATGACGACTTGACTATGAAAGGTTTTGAAAATAAACATTACATAAGGGAAATGTTCACTAAGTTAGCTATCAAATGTACAAAGCTCTTTCATTTGGGGTGTGTAGAATTTTTATATTTCATAAGCTTCATAAGAAACAAAAAAAAGGGTAAGACTTTTTATATGCTAGATTGGAAACTAATATTTGGATCAATGAGCTTTGAGTATTGTGATGACATGGATAGTCCCTTAAAGTGATCATCATTAAAATTTTGTAATAAGGGTCATGAGTCCTTTACTTTGTCAAATACTCAAATGTCAACTTTTGCACTTAAGAACAGGTATTAACATCTATGTAGGCATCAACAAATGAATAGGTAAAAAAAAATGATAGTTATAAACCGTCATTATTATTTTTTTTAATCTCAATAATATAAAAAAATACTTCTATGAGGTTGCAAACATTCATTTAACCCCAAGTCTGCATTAGATCTCTGAGAAAAAACTCAAGAGAAGGCTCGGAGTAAACTCGTGAAATAAAATAAGAACAAGAAATGCTACATAGAACTCCCATTGCTAAACCATCTGGAGAACTTATTACTAGGAGTCAAGCAAGTTGAAATGTCACAAAAGTGTACAACCGACATTGCACTAAAACAACAAATGAATTGAGGATTTTCAATGTGCCTTTTGAACACTTACTCTTGTTGATACAAATTTTGGACAAGTTATAAAAACATTAAAATGTTTAATCTAAATACAAAAGATAGATTAGTTTATCCCATTTATGATATCATATCAATTTATGATATACTTCCCTAAATATATTAAAATCCAATATATATATATATATATATATATATATATATATATATATATATATAACAAATTTATAAGTCATTTCAATATATGTCTCCACTTACATTATACTTTATTGAGGTCTCCAAAAGATTCAAGAGGGTCTACGATTGACTCGATGGACATATATAGATTTTTTCATTTTGTGCACCCTCAACGCATTTCATATACACATTCCTAAATTTCCTTCTAAAAATATCAAATTAAACTACATTGAAGATCCTCAGATTCGATAGTGAGTACATCAACGATTACATTTGTGTTTAATACAATTTCATTGCAATTTAATCCAAACGGTGAAACACAATGACAACAATCGTGTTAAAAAACAAGAGTCCCAATCTTAATTTTGCAAAGCAAGTCTTATATAATTGATAATGCCTTTCTCTATTAAGGAAAACCTCACTAGTTCAAAAAGACCCACTAATCTAATGACAAGCTTCAATAGGCAGTCATTCACCTTAGAATTATGATGACACAATTTTTGAGGATGTGCACACGATTCACAAATGTCAAGCCAATGCTTGAGTGCACAGATAGATAGATAAGAACTCCAATCTTCAAATCAAAGATTGGCGTGAATACAACATCTGTTCGTAATGCCTTTACCTCGATGGCCACAAGACAAAGAGGTAATAGAACAAAACTACTTACCCCTTTCGGGAATAGACCTTGAGTGCACACTGGATACTGAAAGGCAAAGAAAGTATCTCGGAGATGGTTTCAAGATTGTGTCTCAAAGTCCCACCTTCTTTCTTGTGAATATTGATCGATCGGAGTAAGCTTCAAAGTGCTGCCCTCAAGTGTATCAAAACAGTGAGGACGATTTCATGATATAGTTAGATTACATGTTGGTGAAGTTCGAAGGTTCAATTGAAACCTCTTGTGATGTTAGTGATAGTGAGTTGTTTCTGCATAGTGATTCTCACTTAGTTTTACATTGATTAATTATTGTTGGGCATTTCCTGCCACATGAACCCCCTTAAGGGGGTGCGACATGAACCCCATGAGTGCACTTAATATTAAAATTTTATTCTTCCAGTACAGCCCCAACCCTCTTGTACTTTCTCAGGGGAGGAAGCAGCTACAAGCCTACAAACAATATGGGTAAATCTGCTCCCCCATGACTCCCTGCCCACAAAACCCCCGCCCCCAAGACCCCTCACCCAAGACCCCCGCCCTCAAGACCCCTCGAGCTCGACTCCTCCCAAACCCCCTTGAGCTAGACCCCTCCCATACCCCCTCGAGCTAGACCCCTCCCATACCCCCTCTTCTCCGCATTTTCAGGCATGCTTTGCGGCCCGCATTCGAAGGGCGTTGATGAGATTTTGGGAGATAGTGTAGTAGAGAGCATGTGTGGCATTAGCTACAAATCAATAGAAGCTGAAGCAAGTTCACTTGGTGCATCTTGCAGTTTTGCAGTGGTGTTGTCTATTTTACAAAAGCTCGTTCAATCTTTGTTCTAAGCTAGGTAACCTCCATCCATAGAGAATGCTGCTCCAACATGAGCAAACAGAAGAGAGGGAGCATGTGCACATGGAAGATGAATTTTATCAAACAACTCCTAAGTTTGTTCTCTTTTTATGACCTAAGAGTGCTCGTTTCTTTTTTCTTTTGGGGGGGGGGGGTTCCAAGTGAGCAGGTTAAATTTCAGGAATTGTTTTTTGCACGTTCTCTGGTTTTCATTGTAGTCCCCGCTTTCTATCATCGTACCTTACTAGCGAGGAATTCATTCATATGCATCATCAATCTTCTGGCATTGAAGTATCATCTGGGTGAGGTGCTAGATCCATTGATTCATTCACACACATCCGATCTTTATACTAAGCTAGTCCTCCTGAGATCAATATTAGCACAAACTCATAAGTCATACGGTAGAGCAGCCAAAAATGGCGCAGTGCCGAAAATGGAGCCCTAGTAATCTTCACTGTCACCTACATAATAGCTTCTCCAGACAACAGTACCATGTACACAGTGCAAAGATTATAGGGCGTCACTTTAGGGCACCCATTTAAGAACACCTATATTTCCATCTTTAAAAATTCATTACTTACTGTAGAAGAGTCGAAAAATGATGATTCCACTTGCTTTAGTTTTCTACTAATTTTCCCCATGCACAAAAATTGCTTGCACTGGCGACATTCCTGTAGATTTTCTGTGCTGCAAATTGCGCCATTATAGGACACCTTACCTTAACTACTCTTCCACGAGTGCTAGAGAAGTTGAAACCAGTCTTACACATTCCTCACTGTAAGCAATATTTAAAACGCCTTGAGTTCACACTGACTTTGACAAGAGAGAATGTATTGTTGTTGACTCCTGGAATGAGAAATTGTGGTACAGTATATGTATGTTAGATAGATAGATAGATAGAAACTCCGGTCCCTTTCTAAGGGGGCCGGAGTGAATGAAGTGTCCGTTCGTAGTGCTAATATCCCGATGGCCACCGGACAAGGGGAAATTGGAACAATACTACTTCCCCCTCTCGAGGGTGGACACTATAACTACGCTAGTTTCTAGCCTAGTTACTAGTGCCTTGAAGATACTTGACATAGTATCCCCCCAAAGGGCTTTGAGGTACCCATACAACAAGGTCCAAGGACCCCCCACAATAGTTGGGTGGACTATAGTGGTGAGCACCACGCCGGCATGGGGAATAGAACCCACGACCTCCTCATTGGGGGCCTAAGCCCTAACCACCAAGCCAAGGCTTGTGGTGCCTTATATGTATGTTACAGTATATGAAAATGGTGGTCAATGGTCAACCATGCAAAGCTGTGAATGAGAAGGCAGTTCAGTTAGCTGTGTCCTGAAATCCTGCACTGGCACCAACACTGATAAGTTAAGTGCAACCTCACTTACTTAGATCTCTGCTTAGTGGACAATATTCACAGGCTTTTCCCAGGTGGACCTCAAAACTCCAACCTTTTTGGATAAACACAACAAATTTAATTTAACCCCTAAGTTTCCTTGTCGCAAAATGGTCTAAGTCACAAAATTTGACCTTCCTTTAGACTAAGCCCAAAAAATTTCAATCTAAGCATTATTCAGAAGATTCAACCGTAAGATCTCAAAGTTCACTTGACATTCTTCTCACATACCAAATTTGAACCGTTGCTCCTTCTTCGTTTGTGAGATTATAATGGTCAAAGTTGGCTGAGTTTCTCTCCTGCAGGTGTGAAAGTGGTATTCTTCATACCCCTCAAAATACCTTACCTATGACGTTGTAACTCTCTGAAACCCTAAAAATTCTATACATTGTCATACCTTACTGCTCCCAATACTGCTTCATAATACTGCTCCCCAATACTGCTTTCCAATACTGCTCTTAATACTGCTCCTAACATTGCTTCATAATACTGCTCCTAACACTGTCCCCAACACTAACACTAACACGGAAATCTCCACACTTAAGTTTAACACATTTACACACAAATCCATTCATAATGTCATTGAAAAAAAATGATGGTGGTATAGACATTTCCTGCCTTGGCAGTGCTACCTGGCCCTTCCAGGTACCATGAACTGACCTAAGCAGTAGTTCCTGCCACTATCCAACACTCCACACACACACCCCACACACGCTCCTACCTCCAGCACCCGAGAGAGAGAGAGAGAGAGCTCCCAAAACCCCCTCCAAACCCTGGCCGCCAAACCCTAATCTCCAACCCTAGCCGCCTTCATCCATCCACAGGATTTCATCCCAGGACATGATTCCATCCCAGAACAGAATTTCATCCCAGGACAGGATTTCATACCAGAACAGGATTTCATCCCAGGATTCTAAAGTCTAGTGGTCTTAATAGGCTACTAGCAGATTTACTCTTTTACTGGCTAGGTAAATCCCCGGTTAACAGCATGAACCTCCAAAACCCGTTTCAGGTTTTAAGAAAAGTTAGAGGTTAAAGTGTGCATCAAGTAGCAGAATGTTTTGATAAGTATGAAAATTAGATGAATGGAAGTTCATATGTGCACCGAAACTGAACACTAAAAGTTTTCTCTAACTCCTAGGTACATTGGAATTCATAAAAGATCATAGCAAGATTTTTCTTGTTGAATGTCCTTATCGCGTGGTTGTTTCTTGTAAATATGATTTTTAGTGTAACCATTAACTAAGAATTACTTTGATTCTAATTAGGAATAAATTCTTTTCTATCAAGTTGTTGTCAAATTTATAGAATATTATTTAGTTATAGTATAGAGGAACTGCATGCACTCTCAACAAAATTGTCAAGGAGTGAAGTTGGTTTCTTGCAAAGGAATGTAAACCTAGCAATTTGCCTTATACACAAGGGTGTAACCTCCAACAAAAATATATACAAGGAAGAAAATCATGCAATTAACCCCTAAAATCAAGTAATTAACCCCTAAATGTGTTAAAAAAAAAAAATTAAAAAAAATAAAAAAACCGACATTCTGGATGGGAGCCATAATTTCTTCATTTGGAGTTTGTTTTGGATGAAATTACTTGGGTTGAGTACCAAATCAAGTTTAGTTTGTGTAAATGGCATGCATTTTAGTGAAGGCAGCTCTTGTTTAGGAGTTTTCAAACATGGGGCATGATTTACCATTCAAGCCGATTATGTAAAATCAAAATAGTGTTTTATGAATCGTTTTTCATAAGTCGGAACTTAAGATGATTCCCAAAAACTTTCTAGTTGAAAGCTTTTTTTTCAAATTAACTTTGGTATTGGATTTGCAATAATTTTCTACAATGGGAAACGTGAAAGAATGGATGAGGATCTATATCTCCTTCATTGACAATTGGATTTCAACTTGATTTTTTGGGATAGATTTGAATTAGAGCCTTCTTTTCGTGGTAGATGATGACACGATTGTTTGAAGAAAAGACATGGATTTGAGAGCAAAGGGTCTAGTTTTGGACTTCTTTTGCTTAGTAAAGTTTTTGGCAATTCTCATCATTGCAAGGCTATTGCTTGAGGCAAGAGTTTTCTAATTAACCTTTTTGCGTAATGGTGTTATTGAGATGAAGGCAAACAACTGTCTAGTTGGTGATGATTCGATTGCAATTGGTTTGTTGGTAGGATTTCCACTCTACAGTGAAATTGATGATATTTGGCAATTTATTTTTGGTACTACTATGTTCTCATATTGCAATCTATGAGGTCTTGTGACTCAAATTTTGATTGAAATGACCTACAACAAGTCTATTACAAGTTTGTACGCTTGAGAGCTAGATTGCTTATCCTCATTTTCATTTATGACACTATTTTAAAAATTGTGTTTTTTGGCAAAAAGTAGGCTAGGACATTTAGGGGTTATAGTATGAGTAGCTCCAATCACCTTTGATAGGTCATGACAAATATGACATACACTACATCTATATTTTATTTCTGTTGAGAGAAACCCCAACAAGCCATTTTGGTTTTCTTGGAAGTTTAGAGCTTAAAACTCTTGATGATGCAACACCACAAAGGCTAATGTAACATGCTCAATAGTAGCGCAAATTCCATCCTCGCAAATTTGTAGTATAGTTAGGCATGTGAAAAATTTGTATGTGAACAATTTGTGTGCATGTACAAAGTATGTAGAAGAGTAAACACACTTGAATCATTTTTTTAAGACCGTTCTAAAATTTTGAAGCCAGACTTGCAGGTGTTTGGCTCAATTTAGAATGTCCATAGTGAGGGCATGGAAAATCAGCTCTCAAAACTATTGTATACCTCTTGCAAAATTTTGTGTAGTGAATCATTTCTGATATTGCACCAATTTTGAGTACTCTACCTTATGCATTTGAGTCAAATACCATGTTGTCAATGGTATTAATACCGTTATAACTACCTCAAAGTAACATAATATTAAACGATGAGAGTGAAAGGGTCAAAGTCGCTCCTCGAAATAAATGCTAAACAACTACAACAAACAAAGATACATCAACGACACCCAATCAATAGTGTTGGTTAACATGTCCCATAAAGCGTTCACCCCAAGAAGATTCTAGAACCACATTCTTTCAAGAAAACCCATACTAAATTTACACCCATACTAAATTGACAGCAAGGTGTACCTAGTCCTGAAAGATCTGAGAGAAGTGACCTTTGATGGCAAAGTAGTTTCACAGAATCATGTCAATGTTCAAATGTACCTTGGGTGTACATTTGAGCAGTGAGGAAAATGACAACCATGATTCTGATAATGAAAGGGTTTGAAAATGTGCTCAGAATCCCCATATCAGTCCTTGACCCTCATTTATTTCTTTAGAAAGTGACTTTTGGCCTATCATTGCAGCTCCATTGGGCCACAATTGTGGGGAGGGGACCAAGTTTTTTACAACACTGGCAATAGAATCATGACTGATTATCCCCTAAATTTCCTTGTTGCAAAATGGTCTAAGTCACAAAATTTGACCTTCCTTCATATTAAGCTCAAATAATCTCAATCTAAGCATTATTTAAAAGATTCAACCGTAAGATCTCAAAGTTCACTTGACATTGTTCTCACATTCTCAAAGTTCACTTGACATTGTTCTCACATACCAAATTTGAACCGTTCATTCTTCCTCATTTGTGAGATTATAATGGTCAAAGTTGGCTGAGTTTTTCTCTCGCAGGAACCTACAAAACCCGTTTCGGGTTTTAAGTAGAGTTAGAGGTTGAATTTTTTTGAAGTGAAATTTGCACCATTATTGAGTAGTTCACTTTTACGAAGCTTGCCAACTTACAATTGAAATGCTTTCTAGTTATCTTCCGCAGAAAACTTCAAGATGAAATTTGAAGATGGTGAAATTGGAAACCATTGTACAGAGATGGTCTGCTGGTGCAGCTACTGCAATGGCTGTGTGGTTGTCTTTCCATGGAATGCAAGCTGCTGCAATGGATGATATAATGCATGCAGACAAACCAACAAAAGGCGTCCGTCGGTGTATGTGTGGCTCAGCCAGCAGGCTCGTCGCTTTAGATTGTGGCGCTCCACTACAAACATGTCATTCACTCATTCTCTTGTTGGAGGTCGCTTCTGGATTCATACACTCTGACATACATACGCTCCTTTCCTTCTTGTGAGTACAAAAGAAAGAACTAGAGAAACTCAAACTTATTTAGAGGCCGGCGTGAATGGAGTATTCGTTCGTTCGACTCATTCTTGGATGGATGTATGGAGGTCGTCACACTAGTGGCGGGACTACTAACCCCTCTCAGGGTGAACACTATGCTGGTTCCTACCCAATCGCTAGTGCCTTAGAGATACCCGACATAGAGGCTGGCGTGAATAGAGTATTCGTTCGACTCATCCTTGGATGTATGCCTGGAGGTCATCACACTGGTGGCGGGACTATTAACCCCTCTCGCGGTGAACACTATGCTAGTTCCTACCCAGCCACTAGTGCCTTAGAGATACTCGACATGGTATTCCCCTAAAAAGGCTTTCAGGTACCCATACATTGATGTACAAGAATCCCTTAGGGCATTCGGTATCCATTCAGCAAGGTCCAAGAATTCCACACCATAATTGGGTGGACTATGGTGGTGAGCCCCACGCCGACACGGGGAATAGAACCCTCGACCTCCTCATTGGGGGCCATGAGCCCTAACCACCAACCCAAGGCTTGTGGAGCCTTCTTGTGAGTACTCACACTTGACACCGCATCAGCAACGTTTAGATTTAGGCTGCTTACACTATGGATGTAGGTGAGTTTGGGGCCATTGAAATAGAGCTCTCTCATTGGTGTATGAGTTGAGGTTAGCCCCAAGGAGTTTAGAGTAGGAATGGGGCCTAATAATAAATGAGAATATTTGTCTTCCACCAAATTTGTTTTTTATAGCACATGAATGTCACTGACATGGCCCTAAGTGAGGAAAATATAGCTTTCAACTGGTGGGTTCATTTCATGTCCTTGCAACCATATTAGGATAATAATGGTAATTTTTTATCCCTTAAAGGCGCCAGTTAGCCCCTCAGGCTGTTTTCCAACAGAATCTTGCTTGTAGCTCTTTTGATTCTCAAATTTCCACTTATTTTTTTATATCATTCTAGTCACCTTTTTGTGATGCATCTACGAGGTGAAATTCTACAATTCAAAGCGCAATTTGTATGAGTGATTTGTGCTTTGAAAGGATTGTGGTAGGTAGGTTGGGATTGCGCAAAACCTCGTAGGAGGTTGCAAACTCATCATTGATTGGTTCATTCATGCTGCCCAAGTTCAAAAAGTGCACTATTCATCTTGCCCAAGTCCAAAAGATGTTGAGATCCAATTTCGGGCTGCCCATTGAGGAGTGGAAAGACCTTTAAGGGTTATTCATGACCCTAAGAGGTTTGCATGTCACAGGGGATGGATTGGTCTCCAATCTCCAATAGCCCTGTTCCAATGTAAAGCCACCCTTAAACATTGCCAAGAGAGAGTAATGGAAAAGGATTATACACTGGGACAAGGGAGTTAGTAGTGGAAAATTGCACTCCATGGTCGAGGACGGTCGAGCCCGACTCTGGAGTCTATAATTTTCCATTACTCCCTATCCCTAATGCTTAACCCGACGTTAAGTGTGGACATTCATATGTCAACTAATAAAATTTCATCCACCGTCCTCACTGACAATCCGTCATCATGTAATTGTGCAAGCAGAGTCACCACTGAGTTACGAAGAGTTACATACCTCATTTGTAATGCAGGAAATTCCGCCCAATGCTAAAGTTCAACACCTTTGCCCTTTCCATACAATGCACAAATTATTGGCTAACACAGAGCCATGCCACACCATGGGCAGGCCGCCTCTGCTTGCTACCGCTGCTCTTGAATTTTCTCCACTTTTCTTCAATTGCCGGTCGACTTCCAGGTACTAGTGCCTGGTAGTATTCAAGTGCCTCCCATGTGCCATGTCATTGCCATATAGATCCCAAAGCAACATCCAAAGCAAACTCCAAAGCTACAAAGTTGCTCCATGTCACTCTTGCCACTCTCCCTACTTCCTCTCATGTGGCAACCACTTGCTAATTAGAACCAATACGAATCTTCCATCTCACTGCCTTTCCTCCCATGTGTTATGGCCCACAGACACAACACACATTTCTATAAATATGTTGAAGCAAGTCTACAACCATTAAATTCAAAAGTAGAATGAACTACATTCTTTCCCCCTCAATGCAATCAAACAATATCTCTTATATACACCAATATATAGTAAAAGTTTGTACGGCGATCCTTCCTACCCACCAACGTACCAACCTATTGACCTACGAACTTACCAACCTACCAACCTACCTACCTACCTTCTTTTTATGTTTTTGGGATCATGTAAAAAAAAAAAAAAAAAAAACAAAACACAGACATATATGAAAATAATAAACATAATATGAGGAAATGGTAGACACGGGATAATTCTATAAAATTACCAAATAAACTGCTTATCTATTCTTCTTCCATCCAACATTTTCACCGTCATAGATTTCATTCGAATGGCTCGACGACATGATCTAACCAAAAAGATCTGACGATCTGATCAAATCGCTTTGTTACTCCTTAACACAAATGCACTTCATGTAACATAAATGCAACGAAATCTCACACGCTTGCGGATATGGCGACTCAACTCACGGCGCAGATTCATTCAATCTTGTGTGATGTGAGTTACATTACTCCGACGACAAGTTCTGGACGCCACTTTTGATTTGAACCAAGTTTCAGAGCTTGCCTCCCATCGAGCTTTTGCCTTGCCAGGAGGGAGACAACCATGTCTGATTCTCTACTCATTGCTTTACAACAGCTCAAGTAGGCCTACATACATAGTCTGTAGTGTGCAGGCGCATGTGTGCACATGACTTTCAAGAGCACCCATGGATGTTTTTATTTATTAATTTCGGTGACCACTGACGTGTAATTTTTTTAATCTGTTACATGTATCCATATCGGAAAGGTCAATAATTCTTGGTAGCTTTTTTTGTTGATGTGGTACTCATTGTGGCAAGGACAGGAAATTCTTTTTTGCTGGGGTTGCATGTGAATGAGGGTGACGGTAAGAATACTAGAATGAACATAATAACATAGTAACACCAAATGCCTCAGAGGAGATAATTGATGTTTCATCTTAACCGCTAAATCTCTTTGTTGCAAAATGGTCTAAGTCACAAAATTTGACCTTCCTTTAGATTAAGCTCAAAAAATCTCAAACTAAGCATTATTTGTAAGATTCAACCTTAAGATCTCAAAGTTCATTTGACATTCTTCTCACATACCAAATTTGAACCGTTCATGAGACCTCATTTGTGAGATTATAATGGTCAAAGTTGGCTGAGTTTTTCTCCCGCGGGAACCTCCAAGACCAGTTTCGGGTTTTAAGGAGAGTTTGGGGTTAACCCCTAAAGATCCTTGATATAGAATTGTCTGAATTATCAAAAATAACATTCTTCTACTTCAGAGGCAAAGAAACTCAAATCGTAGGATCTTGAAGTTACCTTGACCCTTCACTCAAATTACAATGGTCAAAGTTGGCTGATTTTTTTTTTCCCTGCGGAAATACCATAAAGCCATTTCAACTTTCTTGGATCTTTAGGGTTAAAGGACTTTGTGAATATCTAACTTTTTTTTCTTGAGACAAGAAGCAAACCGTCACAATGACCACCAACCATAAACAAGAGAATTGTGACGCTCCAGACTTGATGAGGGAATGGAAGGCAAAGATAAATGAGGGGAAAGTGACATTCAGAGGGTACAACCCAGTGGCAGCAGCCAAAAGACAGTGGAAAAGGATGGGTAGCTCAGCGTGGTCATATCGATCATCGTCGTCGCCGTCATCGTCACCGCGAGCGAGCGACTGGAAAACAAATCAATGAAACCAAATCAAAGAATGAAAGGTGGCCAATTGCCACAAGACAATCTTCAATGCCGCAATCGCTGCTGCTTGTATGATTCAACTGGGTTGCCGGCCATTCCATCGAGGGATCGTACGTACAGCCGTCCTAGCTAGATAGCTTGCTTGCCTTTCCTCAATCCCCAGCTCGCACGCTCCAACGCCTGCCATCGCCGTCGCTTTTGCTAAACACTCCGCTCCATAGCCGCCCGAGGGAGCTAGCAATGATTTGGAGAATCATTCTATGATCGAGCGATCGTGCGATCGAGCGGGGGTGTGTGTGTGAATTTGGGTTGTATGGTTTGATGATCATGATAGTGGTGCTCAAGAGTATGTGACTTCTTCGTAGCTGGTGAAGTGTGTGAGTGATTGGTGAAATTTGACCAGTTCTCTCGCTGGCTGCTGCTAGGAGCTATTCTCCCGACAAGTTAAATCGCTGACGACAGTTTGTACTGAGACTGAGTCGCAAGGACGACGGCAAGCGTTTCACTGGTACACACGGCGCCTGAATCCGAGTCAACTTTCTCACGTTCCTGTTGTTACAACATTCTTTGGAGTGCTCGAATCGGCAGTCTTGAGGATTCAAGGTTCGGATTGTTACTGAAAGATCGTGGGACTTGAGCAAGGTCTGAAAGTGGTGTGTAGATCTTGAGGAGGACCCCAATTTGGTGCGTGAGGAGTTGGGGGAGTATGAGAATTGGGGACTGGTGAGTGAGATGGGGCTGTCGTGCAAGTCGAAATCGGCCATAGCCGTGTGTAATTCAACGAGCAACAGCAGTGGCAACTTTCTGGAGACGTTCAAATTCCGGGAGTTGGAAACGGCGACGAACTGGTTTGCACGGGAGAATCTGATACTGCGAACGAGCCATGGCCACATGTACCGAGCTACGCTCGCGGACGGGCGCGTGGTGGCGGTGAAGCGGCCGGACACGAGCCATCGCTCCCACGACGAGGCGTTCGACAATGAGGTGCAGATCCTGTCGAAGCTGTTCAGTCGCCGGCTCGTGAACTTGCTGGGGTGCTGCCGCGACACTGGGCGCGTCAAGCTGCTGGTGCTGGAGTTCATGGATAACGGACCCTTGCATGAGATTCTCACGCAGGAGCTTTCGTTGAGCTGGCCGATGCGCGTGAAACTGAGTGTGGATATTGCCAAAGCCATCCGCGCGCTTCATGCTTCCTCTCCGTCCATTGTGCATCGCAACCTCCGAAGCTCCAATGTGTTCCTTGATCGCGATGGCCGCGCCCGTCTCGGCGACTTCTGCCTCGCTAAAATCGTGCCCGAGCTTCCTGAGCCCCCGCGACGCAGCAACCTCATCCCCATCCTCGGTGAGCACCATCACTCCTCACATCGCTTGTGAACAATGTTGCAATTGGTTCACAAACCTCTACTGTAAATTTCACAACAAAGTCGATTCACGTCTTTATCCTTTTTTAAGCACTTTGACTGATAGTACCAAAACAGAAAGAGACACGAATGGATAGAAACAGTCGAAATAGACCCAGTTGACAAAAGAACAATGGGTCTTCACTATTCGAATTTGTGAAGACTCACTCGTTCTTAAACTCAAGATAAGGAATCATCAGTTAAAAGATTCTATGGAACTATTCTCAAGTGACAATGTATTATTGACCAATTTGACACTCTTCTGTTGATCAGTTCTTTTCTTACGAGCTGTGGGTTGTCCATGGCAGAGATGGGGACAGAAGAGGAGTACAGACATTCATCATTCGGGCAAGACGACATAGAACAAGAAGAGACAGCATCAGACTTACGAGTGAGCCCCAAAACGGATGTGTTCAGCTTCGGCATTGTCCTCCTCGAGATAATGTCGGGAAGAACAGGACGTGATGAATCACAACTCCTACAATGGGCACTTCCACTCATCAAGCACGGCCATTTCATGGCAATCTGCGACCCAAGGATCGCGCCGTTTCCCGACGGCGCCGCCGTGCGCATCATGGCCAGTGTGGCCGCACGGTGTGTGCGATCGTCGAGCTCTCGCCGTCCCTCGATGGAGGAAGTCGTGCAGTGCCTTCTCAAAGCTAGTAAGCTTGTCCCGGAGCCGCTCTGGACTACTACTTCTGGCTCAGGATCTCAGGGAATCAGTACTCCGAGCTATCCTGAGCTTACTCCGAGCTCGACTTCCTCACGAAACTTGCAGACGACGCGCCGGTCCGCTTCATCTAGTCGGCAGAAGGAGAATCATATCAACGCCAATCTTGATGCTGGGCATACCCCTTTTAATACAAGCTCTACACTTGCACTCTGGTCGCGCGGTAAATTCCTGCATTCTTCATTCTGTTTCGTGTGATGATGCTATTATACGATGATTGGTGAAAGAGTACTCATTTGGTGGGAGAGTACAGGGTTCCCGAACGTGAAGAAGAAGAAGAAGACGCTAGTGTTCCGTCTAAGCAGATTCTTATTTCGGAAGCTACGGATCGTTCGAAGAGGCTCCAGTCACGACAAAGTGTCGGTACCAAAGTCGAAGAAGACCAAGTGGATTACTCTTGAAAAAACTGCTTCTCGCAGTCCCAGAGTATCAGATGATGTAGTAGAGGTTGTTCGGGAGAGATCCATCGTAGTGGAGCTCGAGGAGAATCTGCAACAGCAAGGAACGCCTACTGATGAAGAAATAGACCTGCCATACGTTCTCAAGTCAAAAAGCTCTCGTAGTAATCCCAGCAAGCCCTCCTCTAGATTCTCTTCTGGCTCTCATTCTTCCAGATCTGGAAAGAAATTCTTCAGGCTGTAGTTTGATTGATCGATCGATCAATCAATCCTCCTATCCCTTTTCCCTTTGATGCTAAAACTCTGTGCTTTTGGCGAACAGTGCAGTGTTGGTTATGTTTTGGGAGGAGAGGAGTATTTCCTCGGCCTTGTGAAGGTGGCAATAATTGTAAATAGACTTACTGGGGTTCAAAAAAAGAGTTTTTATTTTTGTAACCGATTACCATTTCGTGAGGGAGAATTAAAATTTGTTGGAAAAGTCGTTTGGAATAGAGGTTAAGGTAAGTTGTTTTTTTTTTTTTTTTTTTTTTTTTTTTTTTTTTTTAATAATTCTAATTTTTTTTTTTTTAATAATGATTTGTTTTATGGTATTAAAGTTCTTATTGGGGCAACTTAGAGTTATGTATAGGATTCTACTGTAAATGAATGTACACCACTTGGTCAATGCACGTCTCTCACACGTAGTGTCCCACTTTTCATGAATTATTTACCTTGTATTTGCCTTGCATTAATCTGACCTTTACACAACTAGTATCATGCACACTAACATACCCTAGTGGTTTTTTCTCGATTTTATTTGTTTCTATTACTAACGTAGCACATTTGTAATTTTAGTTTTCCAAGCTTTGTTTGGAAACATAGAAGGTACATAAGATTTTGTCCATGAGCAAGAATTGTTATTCCCTATTACCCTCCTAGTTGAATGGATATATGCATATTGAATGCTAATGTGAGTTTGTCAAGTACTAGACCTCAGAACTACATTAAAGTTGCTTAACCCTGTGATACCAAGCACCATCCATACTTTGATCGTCTTCGCCCATGTAGGTGATAGAAAGATTTTGATGTTTTAGCATACTACTCGCCGAAACAACTCATAAGTAAGAGCACAAATAATGAGTTGAGATAGGAACCAAAGCATCGATAGTGATACTTTCTTATTCTAGTCCTAGGAACAAAAACAAAACCAACAAAAACCATGTCACTGCATCAAAGAATGATCACAATAATGCAAGCAATGAACTAGCACAAACAGAAAATAGGAGTAACAACCACGACAGCAATAGGAAAAGGATCAATAAAATGAAGAAGTAATCACAATAACCATAAGAACGGAATGTGATATAGACATATATCAAACAGAGAATATCAAACGAGTCAACTACTCCTACTTCCAGTTGACTCCAAGTCTATCAAGTAATTTGAATCCAAGAATAAGACAGCGTTATGCTTCTCTGTAGGGACCACGCTTCATTCTATAAGCTGCTAGTTTGACTGATTGATCAAGACGAACTAACTAGTCAAGCTTGCTTACTATGCTGTAGCACGCAAAGACAAGAAGACCAAAGTGGAAAGAAGCTCCTTCGGAGAAAAGATCATCGAAAGTGAGAACACCTGCTTCATGCCCAGCTGTGTGTAACGACCATTTCAGAGATTTGGCCTAACGAAGACGTTTCGGATCCATACAGGCATCATGGTCTCCCGATTGTGCAGTATCGTCCGCTAACTTCACGCAGTCGTGAACCTCACAAGAAGAAGATAGCATTCTTGATGTGAAGAACCACACTGCATCGCCGCAAATGAGATCACGCTCATCAATTAGAATACCATATAAATGAGCAGAACAACATATGATAGAGCTGAGTTTTCAGCACGGACGCAACAACCTCCAAAGGAGTTCAACTGATGAAGATTATAAAGGAAAGAGAATAGTTCAAATAGACAGAAGGATGCCAGTAAGGGCAATACCTATCCATGCAGTAATGTGTAGCCACCCTCCTGCAATGTCGGTCTTTCTTCTGGACGTTGTAAGTGTGAATCTTCTTGTAAATCAAAAATTCCCCCCACTGAGCATTGTTCTGCTCCTCTCAAGACTGTCCCTGCCATCCATTTCATCCACCACTGCAAACATGAGAACTCCTGCTCTCTGGACACAATTACATAAACTTACCATCTAGACATGTAGCTCCAAAACTTCCCACTGAAATGGCATGGTCATCATTTGGAAGACTACTCAAACCAAATACATGATTCATGTCACATTGCACAGCCTAATCAACATACTCACTCACGGAAATTTAAAATCTTCACACAAGCGCATTATTTTGACAAACACAACAACCTTCGACGCTTTTCAAGTGATAAATGTTACTTAAGAAGGCGGAGCTTCACACGTTGCAATGTCAGAAAAAGCGTCACCTGGCGCTGCATCAGCACCAACCCCCTGCAATGTCGGAATATCTTCTGGAGGCGGTAAGTCTGGTTCTCTCTATACCGGAGTCTATCTCATCGAGATTTCCCTTCATCGCACCCATCCTTGATGAGTATTCTGCTGCACCTCCCGAGATGGTCCTGCCATCCGTAGCAAGTATCAGAACTGTTGCTCTCTACGTCCAGACAGATACATTCACATACAATGTAGCCCTACAGAAATGGCAACCCCGTCAAACATTCCAACAGCTTCATATGCAGCTCGTTTCCCCCATAGCCGAGTTTCGAAGGGATATTACTAAGACTCGAGGTACAAATTTAGGTTAGGCAACTTAATGCTAAACAGACAACTGGAGCATCCAGAATAGCTAGATTGAAAAACCTCGCCTTAATCCAGTAGCCCTCAGTCACTGGACGATGACAGCAAGCACGATGAGTTGGTCAGGATCTAAATCTCGACATACTCAAAATTACGTACAGCAATCAATCATACAGCAAAAAGGCTTCATTCTATAAGCTCCATTCACATTATGGCCGTATTGTCATGCTAATATGACTGAATGATCAAGACGAACTAACTAGTCAAGCTTGCTTACTATGCTGTAGCACGCAAAGACAAGAAGTATATAAGTGGGGGCAGTTAAACCTGAAGAGCTCACATCCAAAGTGGAAAGATGCTCCTTGAGAAAGAATCATCGAAAATGAGAATACCTGCTTCATGCCCAGCTGTGTGCAACGACCATTTCAGAAATTTGGCCTTTGTTCGGCTGCTGCTCGGTGACAGCTCCTCTTCGCATTGCGCCATGAAGGAAGTAGTAACATCCAGGGCTCCAGATCCATCGATGGAGGGTTGACGCTGGTGGGGAGCAGAAGGACAAATATTGCGTCGGTTGGACGAACTCCAGCATCATCGTCAAGAGATTCGTCTCACTCATCTCTACCACTTGAATCGCTCCAGCCCTCCTGATCTCGCCGCACCTGAAGATGATGATGATGATGTAGATTCGTACACCTTCAGCTCCGTCATCGCCAATCCACGAATTTTGAGTTCCCCTTACTAGACAACGAGGAATTGAAGAGGCAAGGGAGCAATCAAGCAAAATTTCTCTCAGATTACTCGGCTCTTGAGGAGAAAGTTAACAACATTATGAGTCTCGTCAGCATTTGCTTCCAGCTACGCTCCAGCGGTTTAAGCTTCTCGAGATTCTGATCAATTTCCATCTGCACTCTTTCATCCTCAGAGGACATCCCTTGGAAAAATGCTTCGGCAATGGAATATGCATAATGCCAGCAGTTCGCTGTGAAGACATTGTAATCCCAAAGGGAGGACGACGTGAGAAGCTGCTTTAGCTGTTTCCAAGTAAACTCTACATTCCCATTGACTTTAAGTTCGATCCGGATTTTATACCGCCCCGGTGCTGCATCTCCCGGGTCTGGCAAATCTTTCGGATGAATGGAACTTAGGATTCTCTTCAGTTTGATACCGCCATCGTTCTCCAGTGGCCTTGATTGTCCTCCTTTTTCTGCCTTGATCCATTCTTTGTCGCCAATCTTCACAGCAACAGAATCGTGTTTCAGAAGCCACTGCCAAAAATCATCTTCTGTCCAACCATTCCTAAGGAACAAGTTTCGGATCCATAAAGGCATCATAGTCTCCTGCATTATGCAAATATGAACAATAGTGATCACATGATTGTCTGGAGGGTCCGCAGGGCCGTGAACATCACCAGGACAAGATAGCATTCTTGATTTGAAGAACCATTCTGCATCGCCGCAAATGAGATCACGGTCATCAGTTTGGATACCACTCAAACCATATAAATGAGCAGAACGATGTAAAATAGAGCTAGTCCCTCGGTGATTTCTCAGCACGAACGCAACAACCTCTCAGGGAGTTCAAGTGATAAAGATTATAGAGGAAAGCAACGATCAAGGGAATAGTTCAAACAGATAGAAGGATGTCTGTAGGAGCATCACCTAGCCTTGCTGGAATATGGTAGAGTATAATTTCCACCCATGTGGGGCCACCCTCCTTCACTTCCTCGATTTCTTCTTTCTCCCGTGTGGGGATACCCTCCTCCACTTCCTCAATTTCTTCTGGAGGTGGTAAATGTAAAGGTTCTTGTAAACCTTGCTCTATATCGGGACGTCCTTCTGCACCTCTCGGGACTGTCCCTGTCATCCATTTCATCCGCCACTGCAAATATGAGTACTCCTGCTCTCTACATGCGAACAGATATTATTACATACAATCACCATCAAGGAATGTAGTTCTAAAATGGCACGGTCATCAGTTGACACCACGGTCATCATTGGAATAACACTCCAACCCAATAACTAACTCATATTACCTGCTGCAGCATCATCACCCCACGATACCGTAATTACTCCTAGAGCCTTCGCTTCTGCACTGGAGTCTGCATTGACTAATCCTGACTCTGCCATCCATTTCATCCACCGCTGGAAATATAAGTACTCCCGCTCTCCACATGCAAACAAAAATAATCACCATCCAGGCATGTAGCTACAAGACTTCCCACTGGCTCAGATGATACTACGATCATCATTCGTAATACCACTCGAACCTAATCATGACTCATGCCACATTGCAGAGCCTAATCAACATACACCCTCACGTAGATTCAAAATCTTCGATCGCATTCAACAGAAGCAACAACCTTCGACGGTTTTCAACTGATGAACGTTACTCAAGAAGGCAGAGCTCGACACATTGCACAAGAGATGGATAGATGATAGGACGCCAGAAAGAGCATCACCTGCTGCGGGATCAGCAACACCTCCAGCGGGAACGGCATCACCTCCTGCGGGATCAGCATCACCTGCTGTTGGATCAGCACCATCCTCCTGCAATATCGGAATGTCTTTTGGAGGTGGCAAGCCCGATGGTGCTTTCTGTACTAAGCCGAAGGCTACATCAAAAAGATCCTTTAACGCACCCATCCTTGATGAGTATGCTACTGCTTCTCGGGAGACGGTCCCTGCCATCCATTGCAAATATCAGAACTGATGCTCACTACGTCCAGACAGACGCATTCATATACAATGTAGCCATACAAAAATGGCAACCCCGTCAAAAATTCCAACAAGCGCACCTTCCCCATAGATATGGCTATGGCTACGGCTATGGAAGACTCGAAGTATGATTTAGGTTAACCAACTTGAAGCTAAAACAGACAACTGGAGCATCTAAAATGGCTAGATTGGAAAATCCTAATCCAGAAGCTCTAATCCAGAAGCCCACAATCAACGAGCGATGGAAATGAGTTTTGTTGTGAACGATGAGTTGGTCAGGAGCAAAATGTCGACCTACTCAATTTAGATACAGCAATCAACTCACATACCTGCAAGTTTCTCCATCTATAACACTAATTAAATTTTCTTACACTCAAAGTAGCTGAATCTCAATCAATCAAGATCGGCCTACTATTAAAAACCCAAGAATTCAAAGACCGAATTCCAAAAACATTCGTAGACATTCTGAAATTCTAGACGCACAGACCATTGGAATTTGATGCCGGAAGGAGTACTTCCGCGGACAGTATTGGGGCAGAAAAACAGAGCACGACACACCGAAGAAGAGCTTAGTCTTAGGGAAGGAGGCGCGGCACTCACTCCAGAGCGAAAAGGGGCCGGGGGGGGGGGGTTAAGATCCTCCGCCGTGAATAGATCCAAGAAACAGCAACAGAATAGATCCAAGAAATGGAAACGGATTGGGAGAGGGGAGGATGTCGGAAAGATCGATGGTTGCCGATTTGCTTCTCCTTCTCCTTTCTTCTTCTGCGTCGCGAAAGAGTGGCGGCGAGAGTGGTGGCGGTGATTCGTGGCCGCGCGGCGAGATGTGGCGGTGATTCGTGGCCGCGCGGCGAGACGTGGCGGCGATTCGTGGCGGCGCGGCGATACGTGGCGGTGATTCGTGGCGGTGGCAAGGATGCTGGCAGTTGGGATTTAGATTCAGAAATTTCCTGGTGAGCATCTCCGATTCCATTTCCGTTATTTGGGAATTTGCGGAAGCTTTCATTCTTTTATGGAATGATAAGTCCTTACCGTGTCCTCTTGACACCGACATCAACAAGATGAGATTGAAATTTATAAAATTGAAAAAAAAATCTAGTCGAAGGTTTTTGGTGATGTTGAAATTATAGATATGCAATCAATATGCAAGTTCCCTACTTCTCAGTTTTCCATGTTGCTTAACCCCTGAGCGTCCCAACGGATTAAATCTGTCCGCCAAGAATTTGTCTGATCAGAAGTCAACCCAAGATTGACTAGTATAATAAATAAATCCATACGGTCATTTTGACTCAAATTTTCAGCACACATTCATACCCTAATCATAATCCAACTTCAACGGTTGGATCTACTTGATCCCATGTTTCTTTGCGCCACGTCATTTTAAACAGATCAAGATTCACCACAGCCTAATTTTGCTTGATATGGAGGGGGCGCTCAGGGGTTAAGATTTGTAGCATGTCCTCCGTTCCCATGTTTTTGGTTCCCTGTGGTTTTCAAGATTTGTAACATGTCCTTCGTTCCCTTGTTCCATTGTTCCCAATTCCTCGTCCTCTATTATGGTTCCCCATTCTCCATTTTTTTCTTACTGGTTCTCTACCTCCAAACTCTTGTTCATAGTTTCCACCTTTTGTTCCCATTTCTCCATCCCCCAACTTCCCTTATTGGTTTCCATCATTCGTTCTTCGTTCCCATCATTCATTCCTAGGTCTCATTATTTGTTACTAGAACCCACTCTTTGTTTCATTTCCTATCCTTTGTTCCCTGTCCTACATGGCCTCTTATGTTCCCTTCATCCCCCTTCATTTCTTCTTTGCTCCCAATTTCATGATTCATATTCCTTATTCCTTTGCCTCCTTGTTATATTCTTAAGATCCAACAAACTCTTAATAACAATCAAATATCACTTATGGAAACCCTTCAAAATCTTCAGAACACTTCAAAACTTCAAACCCTGTATACATGACCAAATAATGATGACCATGACCATGTATTGCCAAGGACAGACAGTCATATTGTGTTCATTTATATATAGAGAAATGAAACTAGCAAATCATTATAGCTATTCCTCCTTCATATGAGAATTTGACTAGGGCACTCGTTCTTTGATTCTCCTTCAAACCGGCACATTTTTTATACAAGGCAAAGATCTGTTTTGTGAGGTATTTTGTGAGGTATTCTGAAGAATGTACGTGTAGGGTCTAAGTACGTAAATTTTAGTGATACAAGGATGGGCCCAAGTATCTCAAGATCAACTTTGTGTACTTATTTCAAACATGCATACTAGAATGAAGCTTTATATTAACCCCTAAAGTCGAAAGCCTCCAGAATTGCCAAAACTCTTCAAAACCACCATTTTTCAATGCAAGATGAATTGATTTCAATTTTTGTCGTAATCTCAAGTATGTAACCGTAAGATCTTATACCTAACTTGTTCATGTACATGCATACCAAATCTTAAGTTCAAATTCCTTACCAAATATGAGATTATAATGTTCAAAGTTGAAAAATATAAATAAATTGGTACTCCCTACAAGCGTAGTTTAGAGGGTCAAAATCATCTCTTTTTGGGATGAGGCTCTATGGATCCATGTTACTACTTGAGTTTGGAGTATGCTAAAAAAAGACTTGGAATTTTTTTAGGATTTTAAGTGTAACAAAAGTGGAATGGAGTTGAAGGAGGTAAGAAAAAACATGCATACCTTCTGACTCCATGTTATTCACACACAAGCATGGAGTTTTCAAAATCTCAACGGTGGATCTAGTATCTGCTAGTCAAAAAACATATTTCTTTTTTTAAATAAAATATTTAAAAATTAAAAAATTATATATATATATATAT
This sequence comes from Bryum argenteum, assembly GCA_037043015.1. Taxonomy (NCBI): domain Eukaryota; kingdom Viridiplantae; phylum Streptophyta; class Bryopsida; order Bryales; family Bryaceae; genus Bryum; species Bryum argenteum. Next base: position 4,489,595 of record CM073324.1, read on the forward strand.
ATAAAAAATTCGAGTGAAGTCCCGACTACAATCTCATAAAATTAGAGGTGGGCATGCTCGAAAAAAGGGTTGATAAATGAAACCCTGGATTTCCCAACTCGATTCCAACTGTCAACGGACAGAAAGTGCAAATGAAATTCACATGTTTATACATTCATAACTGACACGATTCAAACCTGACATATATTACTAAAACAATAATAAGAAGGCAGCCGGCCATGTGAAGTAACTAGTGTAAGCAATTTTTGTGCATAGGGAAAGTAAATGAAAGATAGTGAAAGTGGAATCATGAATTTCGAACTCTTCCAGAATTTGCTATGAAGTTTTGAAGGAGGTCTCATATGAGTTTTTAAAATGGTGCCCTAATTTTGCACCCTATAATGTTTATTGTGAGTACATGCTATGCTGAGTGAAGAAGCTATCATGTATCTCTCAGCGAAGAAGATATTATGTAGGTCTGAGTGAAGAAGCTATTATGTATCTCTGAGTGAAGAAGCTATTATGTACCTCTGAGTGAACAAGCTATTATGTACCTTTAAGTGAAGAAGCTATTATGTGTCTCTGGGTGAAGAAGCCTAGTGCTCCATTATTGGGGTCGCTCCAGTTTTGAGCACTCTCCCTTAGGACCGCTTTACACGGGGAGTCAAACTGTGTATGGGGTCGATGGAGAGCAAAAATCCTCTCAATGCAATCGGTCAATTTTTGAATTACAAGTAGCGGACTAATGGCATTGACATGATATTTGTCTTCTTTTGGCCCCATGCTCGGCTTGACCCCCCATGTAAACGGTCCCTTATTCTTTAAATGCACTATTCAAGATTGTATTTACCAACGCATACTAAATTATGGCGACTTTTGTGTGGTTTGGAGATCGTATGAGCCACACTACTATTGCATGAAATGCGGCAATAAATGAATGTGCCCAATAGAGGTTGTTACACAAAATGGCACATAGATCTTGTGTTATGACGGTGATGTTGTAGGTGAAGTTATTTTTATAGTCATCATTCTTATAAACTCTTTTGAAATTTTTTTAATGTATTAAAGATTTCTTCTCTTCATATTCACATTTTTTGGGATACTGTAATCACTTGGGGCTATCAAGTGGTTACTCGAGCCTCCCAAGTTCTTAGTTGGGCCTCCGAAGTGCCTACCTTGATAAAATTTATTTACTTGAGATTTATTTGAAACCATATAAGGTATGTAAGATTCTATCTATAAGGTCGGAGCTGGTTTAGTGTACATGAGATGGTATGTTAGTCGACAGGACAGTTTCATTTCGTCACCAGGACAATTCCGTTTTTGTCTCGCCACCACAACTGTTCTGAAATTTAGGAGGACAGTTCGGACACTCAACGACATCCTATCTCCGCTGCTAAGGTGGTTTTAGGGTTTAACCGGTTAGGGCGACGATTTAGGAACCCGCACATGTTTGGGGCTGCGTCAAAGTCTGCAGCGACTCTGCGGAGCCTTCGTTTTCTCGTCCTTTGCGCCTTCGATTTCGTGGATTCTTGTGTACTAAAAGAAACCTAGGCAAGTAAATCTCCAGTGCTATCCTCTCCGAGGAGACTCTGTACCAGAACACGACGGACGGCAGGTCCAGTATGGACTGCTTGAACGCTGCGCAGAACTCTGTGTTGAAGGCATCGAAGGGTGAGCCCGCGAATGTGGAGGCTGCCAAGCATGCACTCCTGGTCCGCGCGAAGGCCAACTCGTTTGTGCAGTTGGGCAAGTATTCGGCTGAGGGCGAAGCCGAGGAAGCCAAGAAGGGTATGTTCGTGAAGGGGCTACACCTACTCAGCAATTCATTACGGTAGACAATCCAAAGTTTTGAATACCTCGTACGCTCTTGTCGTGATGAGTTCCGGTTTAGCGAATTGCAGTCTTACGGTGATGAATGCTGAGAACCTAGGTTTTTCTATTTGTGTGCAGAGAGCTGAGTAATTTTTGGAGCAGGTTGGATTTGTCGTCGTCATGGCCGCTGCTAGAGCTCCAGCCGATTACGATCATCTCATCAAGGTTCTATTGATCCGTGACATGACCATTTGTTGGATTGTGCACAGAATTAGAGTTGCCGCTCATGGTGCGGAAGCATCGTGTTTCGAGAGCAGGTAACCAGGACATGTTGTCACCTATAGATTACGTCTCTGCTCAGTGTGCGGCCTTGAGATTTTCCATGTTGAATGACAGCATTGGGCTTTCTGACAGCCAAGTGAAAGACATCAAAGTACCCACTCTCCTGGTAAGACTCTTGGCCTTTGTCAAAAGCATACTAATCATTTCAACAAATCGTACTTTGTAAAATTGCAAGTTGCTCATCTTTGACGGCGTGGTGCGTTTTTAGGTTGCATCAAAGAAGGACCGGGTGTTGTGGTTGACTACAGAGTGTCTTCGTTTCCAGAGGCTTCTTCCGAATGCAAAGCGGATCATCATGGCTAATAGGTAAGTATACCGATTCTTCATACATTGTAGTTGTTAGATCAAGAGATTTTCTGCTAATAGTTATTGCTATCTGCAGTGGTCACACTCTGCTCTTTGAGGATTCAATCGACCTAGCAGCTTAATTGGAAAAATATGGATTCCCACCCGAGCATCGGACGTGAATCTTCCAGAAAAACATGAAAAACAAGAAGCATGTTGTTCTTAATAAAAATTACGATGAAATGGGGCTAATTCTGGAGCAATTAAAATTCAACAAAAGGAGTGTTCAATACATGCTACAAAACCATCAAACATCTTTTGATAATCAACTACATAATACAGAAACTTCAATATCTTCCAGAAAAAAAAACATCAAACACCAAAAAATACAAATCACACCCTATAACCAAATCACCAATATTAGAAGATATAGATGAACCAATATTTATAAAAAATGAATCACAAAAATCTACAAATATTGAGCCATCAATATCTACAAATATTGAATCACTAATATTGGATCATGATACACTTGCCAACAACTATTAATTTAGTAAATTTGAATTTACACGACGTCACGAGGCCACACTACTCAATTCATTAGGATGGTTAGTGATGAACACATGGGAGCAGGAATGCAAATATTGTATGAATACCAACTAAAGCATCAAGGTTATGAAGAACATTCTTATGCCACATCACATCGAAGATCAAAATATACAACAAAGTCTCTCCAACATTTGTTCATAAATGGAAATCATTGGATTCTTGCTCTCATACAACCAAATAATATACATTACCAAGTCATAATGTATGATTCCCAAAAACCTCAAAACTCATTGTTACCACATGACACAACTCATAAACTTCAACAACTCTTACCTTCTATACCATTCCAGTATAAATATGCAAACGTTTTACAACAACCAGATAGTTCATCATGTGGAGTGTTTGCATTAGCATATGCAACTGACATTGCATATGAAATAAATCCTGAAACATCTATATACAATATTCCTGATATGAGACATCATCTAAGAGATTGCATTACACAATCAAAACTATTACCATTTCCTTAAAAAAATATAATAATCATAACATATAAAATATATATGAACAAATATTTCATAAGATATTAATCGTCAGTAGTAATGCGGAGAGCAGCGAAGCCCTAGTTTTATTTTTCCAAGATTTGTTTGGAAACATAGAAGGTACATAAGATTTTATCCATGAGAAGGAATGAGGTGAATTATTTGTTATTACATATTACCCTCCTAGTAGAATGGATATATGCATATTGAATGCTAACTTCGGTGTGTCAAGTACTAGACCTCAAAACTACATCTAAGTTGCTTAACCCTCTGGTACCAAGCACCACCCATGGTTTGAGTTTGTCAAGTACTAGACCTCAAAACTACATCTAAGTTGCTTAACCCTCTGATACCAAGCACCACCCATAGTTTGATCGTCTTCGCCCATGTGGGTGATAGAAAGATTTTGATGTTTTAGCATACTACATGCCGAAACAACCATTAAAGGACTAGTAAGTAAGTCAGAGCACAGATGATAAGTTGAGATAGGAACCAAAGCAACAATAGTGATACTTTCTTATTCCAATCCTAGCAACATAAACAAAACCAACGAAAACCATGTCACTGCATCAAAGAATGATCACAATAATACAAGCAATGAACTAGCACAAACACAAAATAGGAGTAACAACCATGACACTAAAAGCAGCAATAGTAAAAGATCAATAAACTGAAAAGTAATCGCAATAACCATGAGAACGGAATGTGATAAAGTCACACTTTTAAACCACATACTGCTACTTCCAGTTGACTCCAAGTCTATCAAGTAATTCGAATCCAAGAATAAGACAGCGTTATGCTTTTCTGTAGGGACCACGCTTCATTCTATAAGCTGCTAGTTTGACTGATTGATCAAGACGAACTAACTAGTCAAGCTTGCTTACTATGCTGTAGCACGCAAAGACAAGAAGACCAAAGTGGAAAGAAGCTCCTTCGGAGAAAAGATCATCGAAAATGAGAACACCTGCTTCATGCCCAGCTGTGTGTAACGACCATTTCAGAGATTTGGCCTAACGAAGACGTTTCGGATCCATACAGGCATCATGGTCTCCCGATTGTGCAGTATCGTCCGCTAACTTCACGCAGTCGTGAACCTCACAAGAAGCAGACAGCATTCTTGATGTGAAGCACCACACTGCATCGCCGCAAATGAGATCACGCTCATCAATTGGAATACCATATAAATGAGCAGAACAACATATGATAGAGCTGAGTTTTCAGCACGGACGCAACAACCTCCAAAGGAGTTCAACTGATGAAGATTATAAAGGAAAGAGAATAGTTCAAATAGACAGAAGGATGCCAGTAAGGGCAATACCTATCCATGCAGTAATGTGTAGCCACCCTCCTGCAATGTCGGTCTTTCTTCTGGACGTTGTAAGTGTGAATCTTCTTGTAAATCAAAAATTCCCCCCACTGAGCATTGTTCTGCTCCTCTCGAGACTGTCCCTGCCATCCATTTCATCCACCACTGCAAACATGAGAACTCCTGCTCTCTGGACACAATTACATAAACTTACCATCTAGACATGTAGCTCCAAAACTTCCCACTGAAATGGCATGGTCATCATTTGGAAGACTACTCAAACCAAATACATGATTCATGTCACATTGCACAGCCTAATCAACATACTCACTCACGGAAATTTAAAATCTTCACACAAGCGCATTATTTTGACAAACACAACAACCTTCGACGCTTTTCAAGTGATAAATGTTACTTAAGAAGGCGGAGCTTCACACGTTGCAATGTCAGAAAAAGCGTCACCTGGCGCTGCATCAGCACCAACCCCCTGCAATGTCGGAATATCTTCTGGAGGCGGTAAGTCTGGTTCTCTCTATACCGGAGTCTATCTCATCGAGATTTCCCTTCATCGCACCCATCCTTGATGAGTATTCTGCTGCACCTCCCGAGATGGTCCTGCCATCCGTAGCAAGTATCAGAACTGTTGCTCTCTACGTCCAGACAGATACATTCACATACAATGTAGCCCTACAGAAATGGCAACCCCGTCAAACATTCCAACAGCTTCATATGCAGCTCGTTTCCCCCATAGCCGAGTTTCGAAGGGATATTACTAAGACTCGAGGTACAAATTTAGGTTAGGCAACTTAATGCTAAACAGACAACTGGAGCATCCAGAATAGCTAGATTGAAAAACCTCGCCTTAATCCAGTAGCCCTCAGTCACTGGACGATGACAGCAAGCACGATGAGTTGGTCAGGATCTAAATCTCGACATACTCAAAATTACATACAGCAATCATTCATACAGCAATAAGGTTTCATTCTATAAGCTCCATTCACATTATGGCCGTATTGTCATGCTAATATGACTGAATGATCAAGACGAACTAACTAGTCAAGCTTGCTTACTATGCTGTAGCACGCAAAGATAAGAAGTATATAAGTGGGGGCACTTAAACCTGAAGAGCTCACATCCAAAGTGGAAAGAAGCTCCTTGAGAAAGGATCATCGAAAATGAGGATACCTGCTTCATGCCCAACTGTGTGCAACGACCATTTTCTCAGCATAAACTGTATATGTTAAATAAGTTGTACTCAATTTCGTTGGTAATATTGGAATGTAATCATTATCTACAATGAAAAAAATTTCCAACAAAAAAATAACTCCAATAATACCACCTACAGGTGTATAACGCAACTGACATTCGTTGGGCTGCGGCCTTCTGCAGGAGCCAGTGTCCTTTTAAGGGCCTTGTGCAGTAAACCCTTCCGAGCGATCTGAAGACCAATAGGCTCGCGAAGCTTAGCGCTCCCGCGTAAGATTGTAGATGCGAGCTGGAGCGCCAAAGTTGACCCGCTCGGGGTTATTTCGATTGTGTACTATTTGTAACTCTAATCAGAAATTTGGCCTCTGTTCGGCTGCTGCTCGGTGACAGCTTCTCTTCGCATTGCGCCATGAAGGAAGTAGTAAACATCCAGGGCTCCAGATCCATCGATGGAGGGTTGACGCTGGTCAGCTCCGTCATCATCATCAGGTAGATGTAGATTCGTACACCGTCAGCTCCGTCATCGCCAATCCACGAATTTTGAGTTCCCCTTACTAGACAAGGAGGAATTGAAGAGGCAAGGGAGCAATCAGGCAAAATTTCTCTCAGATTACTCGACTCTTGAGGAGAAAATTCAACAACATTATGAGTGTCAGCAACATTATGAGTCTCCTCAGCATTTGCTTCCAGCTACGCTCCAGCGGTTTAAGCTTCTCGAGATTCTGCTCGATTTCCTTCTGCACTCTTTCATCCTCAGAGGACATCCCCTGGAAAAAAGCTTTAGCAATGGAGTATGCATAATGCCAGCAGTTCGCTGTGAAGACATTGTAATCCCAAAGGGAGGACGACGTGAGAAGCTGCTTTAGCTGTTTCCAAGTAAACTCTACATTCCCATTGACTTTAAGTCCGATCCGGATTTTATACCGCCCCCGTGCTGCATCCCCTCGGTCTGGCAAATCTTCCGGATGAACGGTATTTAAGATTCTCTCCAGTTTGATACCGCCATCGTTCTCCTGTGGCCTTGATTGTCCTCCTTTTTCTGCCTTGATCCATTCATTGTCGCCGATCTTCACAAAAACAGAATCGTGTTTCGGAAGCCACTGCCAAAAATCATCTTCTCTCCAACCGTTCCTAAGGAACAAGTTTCGGATCCACAAAGGCATCATGGTCTCCTGCATTATGAGAATATGTGCATTCTTGATCACATGATTGTCTGGAAGGTCCACAAAGTCGTGAACTGCACCAGGACAAGATAGTATTCTTGATTTGAAGAAATATTCTGCATCGCCGCAAATGAGATCACGGTCATCAGTTTGGATACCACTCAAACCATAGAAATGAGCAGAACGATGTAAATAGAGCTAGTCCCTCGGTGAGTTCTCAGCACAAACGCAACAACCTCTCAGGGAGTTCAACTGATGAAGAAGATTATAGAGGAAAGCAACGATCAAGGGAATACTTCAAACAGATAGAAGGATGTCTGTAGGAGCATCACCTAGTATCGCTGAAATACGATAGTAGTTATTTTTCTCCCGTGTGGGGCCATCCTCCTTTAATTTCTGAAATTTTTCTGGAGGTGGTAATTGTGAAGGTTCTTGTAAACCTTGGTCTATATGGAGAGGTTCTTCTGGTCCTCTCGGGACTGTCCCTGTCATCCATTTCATCCGCCACTGCATATATGAGTACTCCTGCTCTCTACATGCAAACAGATACAATTACATACAATCACCATCAAGGAATGTAGTTCTAAAATGGCACGGTCATCATTTGGAATAACACTCCAACCCAATAACTGATTCATGTTACCTGCTGCTGCATCATCACCCCACGATACCCTAATTACTCCTAGAGCCTTCGCTTCTGCACTGGAGTCTGCATTGACTAATCCTGTCTCTGCCATCCATTTCATCCACCGCTGGAAATATAAGTACTCCCGCTCTCCACATGCAAACAAAAATAATCACCATCGAGGCAAGTAGCTACAAGACTTCCCACTGGCTCAGATGATACTACGATCATCATTCGTAACACCACTTGAACCTAATCATGACTCATGCCACATTGCAGAGCCTAATCAACATACTCCCTCACGTAGATTTGAAATCTTCAAGCGCATTGTTTCAACAAAAGCAACAACCTTCGACGGTTTTCAACTGATGAATGTTACTTAAGAAGGCAGAGCTTGACACATTCCACAAGAGATGAATAGATGATAGGACGCCAGAAAGAGCATCACCTGCTGCGGGATCAACATCACCTCCTGCGGGAACAGCATCACCTCCTGAGGGAACAGCATCACCTGCTGCGGGATCGGCATCACCTGCTGCGGGATCAGCACCAACCTCCTGCAATTTCGGAATGTCTTTTGGAGGTAGTAAGCCCGATGGTGCTGTCTGTAACAAGCCGAAGGCTACATCGAAAAAGTCCTTCATCACACCCATCCTTGATGATTATGCTACTGCTTCTTGGGAGACGGTCCCTGCCATCCATTGCAAATATCAGAACTGATGCTCTCTAAGTCCAGACAGATACATTCATATCAATGTAGCCCTAAAAAAATGGCAACCCCGTCAAACGATCCAACAAGTGCACCTTCTCCATAGCTATGGCTATGGCTATGGCTATGGCTACGGCTATGGAAGACTCGAAGTATATTTTAGGTTAACCAAGTTAAAGCTAAAACAGACAACTGGAGCATCTAAAATGGCTAGATTGGAAAATCTTGCCTTACTCCAGAAGCCCTCAATCATGGCAATCAATTTTGTTGTGCACGATGAGTTGGTCAGGAGCTAAGTGTGGACAATACTGAAACTGAGATACAGCAATCAACAAGATTAACTCACATCATCATGCAATTTTCTTCATCTGTAACACTAGTTAAATCTCTTTACACTCAAAGTAGCTGAATCTCAATCAATCAAGATCGGCCTACTATAAAAAGAACCCAAGAATTTGAAGACCGAATTCCAAATCCAAAAATCCAAAAACCGAAATCCAATAACATTCGTAGACATTCTGAAAGTCTAGAAGCACAGACCTTAGGAATATGATGCCGGAAGGAGTATTTCCGCGGACTGTATTGGGCCAGAAAAACAGAGCACGACAAATCGAAGAAGAGCTTAGTCCAGAGCGAAAAGGGGGGGGGGGGGCGGCGGGGTAGTTAGCGCCGCGCCTCTTTCCCTTCTTCGTTCGCCGAGAGGAGGTCGGTGGGTGCCACGCTTGCAGTGCCGGTATGCACTGTTGGCAGTTGGGATACTGATTCAGGATATTCCTGGCAGTTTCCATTCTTTCAGTTATTTGGGAATTTGCGGAAGCTTCCAATCTTTTATAAAAGGAAATGAATCTAGCAATCATTATAGCTATTCCTCCTTCCCATGAGAATTTTACTAGAGCTTTGGTTCTTTGATTCTCCTTCAAACCGGTAGATTTTTTATACAAGGCAAAGATCTGTTTTTTAAGGTATTCTGAAAAATGTACGTGACGAGTACTTTTGAGGTATTCTGAAGAATGTACGTGAAGGGTACTTTTAAGGTATTCTAAAGAATGTACGTGTAGGGTCTAAGTACGTGATACAAGGTTGAGCCCAAGTATCTCAAGATCAACTTTGTGTACTTATTTCAAACATGCATGCTAGAATGAAGCTTTATATTAACCCCTAAAGTCAAAAGCCCCCAAAACTACCAAAACTTCTCAAAACGACCCTCTTTCAATGCATGCTGAAAAATTTCAACTCTTGACGTTATCTCAAGTATCTCAAGAATCTGAAGTATGTAATCATAAAATTTTATACTTAACTTATCCATGTACATTAAATAAGAGGTGGGCATACTCGAAAAAAGGGTTGAAAAACGGAACCCTTGCTTCCCGAACTCGATTCCATCTGTCAACGGACAGAAAGTGCGGATGAAAACCACATGTTTGTACATTCATTACTAACAGGATTCAAACGTGACATCAAATCTATATCTACTTCTATAATAAAATATTGTTTGGCGATCCTTCCTACCCACCAATGTACAACTTACCGACCTACGAACTTACCAACCTACCTACCTTCTTTTATGTATTAAAAAATATGAATAGAGAGAGAGAATAAGGGAGAAAAATAATCGTTTGAGGAATGGTAGATACGGGATACTTTTTTAAAAGTACCATGTAAAGACCTTTCCCGTCGGTTTGACAGGAATCATACAGTATATAATAAAAGACTGTACGGCAATCCTTCCTACCCACCAACGTACCAACATACAAACCTACCAACCTACGAACTTATCAACCTACCTACCTTCTTTTATGTTTTTTTAGATTATGTTTTTAAAATATAAAAATAGTAATACGGTTTGATAAATAGTAAACACTGGATACTTTTTTGAAATTACCATGTAAAGATTCTCCCCGTTGGGACGAAGGGGACCTTACTAGTGAGTACATAATATAAAATAGATAAAAAAGAAGACAGCTACCCAAGCATGGATCTCATGCGACCTATTCAGTAGTGAAGTAACTAGTCTAAGCAATTTTGTGCATGAGGAAAGTAAATGAAAGGATAGTGAATGGGGGGATTCATGAATTTCAAACTCTTCTAAAATTTGCAATGAATTTTTGAAGGCGGTCGCATATGTGTTCCTAAAATGGTGCCCTAATTTTGCACCATGTAATGTTTATTGTGAGTACATGCTACTGCTCAGTGAAGAAGCAATCATTTATCTCTAAGTGACGAAGATATTATGTATCTCAAAATGAAGAAGCTATCATGTAATTTTGAGTGAAGAAGCTATTATGCACCTCTGAGTGAAGAAACTGATATGTACCTCTTAGTGAAGAAGCTATTATATATCTCTAAGTGAAGAAGCTATAATGTGTCTTTGAGTGAAGAAGCCTAGTCCTCCATTATTGGTGTCACTCGAGTTTTGAGCATTCTCCCTTAGGACCGCTTTACATGGAGAGTCAAACTGTATATGGGATGGATGGAGAGCAAAAATCCTCTCAACGCAATTGGTCCATTTTTGAACTACGAGTAGTAGACTAATCGCATTGAAATGATTTTTGTCCGCCTGTGGCCCCATGCTATGCTTGACTCCCCATGCGAACGGTCCCTTATTTTTAGTGTAATCAAATAACCCCAAATAAAAAAGGCGTGTATTTTATCTAAAAGATCGGTGTACTAAGAAAAAAAATAAAACAACTTTCTTAGTTCAAATAATTGCCTTGCAATGGTGGAACCCCAAAACTTGCAAAAAATGAAGAGAACTAGACCCTTCAACCAGAATGAATGTTTTGTCTTAATGACAGTTTCTATAGAGTTAAGTTTTTCTTCAAAATTACAAAATATTAATTTGAATGTAATCCAACTAATAAAGTTAAAAGTTAACTTCTAAACACACCAGATATTAAGTAGATAATTTTGGATGACAACCCAAAACATTGAAGAGTCATATTTTCTTCATCTAGACTTCAATTTTGGCAAACTTGATTGAATTGGATTCCATATTAAGTCCACTTCCTTCTAATAAAAGTCTTATCCTACTTCAAGATTTTATAATTTTATGGCATGAAGTTTACTGAGGGTAACATTAGTTTCTATTTTTGAAATATGTGGCATGTTTAACAATTCCAATTGCAAATTTGAATCTAGAAATTCATTATCATGAACTGTTTTTAAACACGGGTAATTGTAGGATAATTACAACAACTTTTTAGTTGGAAATTACTTGATCCAAATACTTTTGGTATTAGATTTGCAATGATGTTCCTACAATGAAAAAGTGAGAAAAGGATGATTTTGAGGAGCTACATCTCCTTCATCTACAGTTCCATTTGAACTTTAGTTTTTGGAATAAATTGCAAGTAAATCTAGTTTTAATATTACAAACCTTGACTCAATCAATGAAAGTTGATTTAAAGGTAAGGCATAGGTTTGAGTGCAAAAGGTCTAGCATTTAAAAACTTTCCCTTTGTAAACTCTTTGGCGATGTTCACTATTCGTAAGGCTATTCTTTTGAGCCAAGAATTTTTTTTACTAAATTTTATTGGTAAAAAGGTGCTTCAAAGATTAATGTGAACAGAAATCTATTAGGCATTTTGGCAATTTTTTGAATGCAAGTGGCTTATTAGTAGTATTATTACTCCAAAGTAGAAGTCATGGAATCTTGTAATTTGACTTGTAGACTAATACATCATGATCTTGCAATCTGTACAACCTCATGTCTCTAATTTTTATCCACATGGTTTACAACAAGTCTATTAAGGTTTTTCCCACCTTAGTAGAGGTTCAAACCTTTAGTTGCAAATACATACCTTTGATGCCTTCAATAAAACCTGAACACGTTGACACAAAGGGAGAAGAGATTTAGTATTTTAGTCAAAAAGTAGAGACCTGTGTAATTGGATGTTCACACGGAACGGAGGTAAGAAAAAAGAAAAAAATACAAAATTTTTATTTCGATTTCATCATTCACATTGGAGACCTCAGCTCCAAAGTTGACAAAGTGGCTGCGAAAATGAGGCGTCCTCCAATTTGTCAAGCAATCATATTAACAATTGATTTTAAAAGCGGTGTGTCTTCTTATAAATTTTCGTGTATGTGAATTTTGTGCCGACCTTGTTTCTTCTCCATAAGCTTTTATGAAGCACTTCGAGATAGTGATTTTTAGTTATCTTCTAGGTTGTTTTCTACTTACTTTTAAATTTACTTCAATTTACTTACTTTGTGTTTACATGAGATACTTGCATGATATGTTTATTAAGAATCACTACTCAAATTCCCAACAGTCCCATGTTGAAACCTTTCAATTTTACAAAGGCAACCTTCAAATTCTACATGAACAAGCTACAATGTTTTGATCTTACTTTTTTCTTTCAAAAAAATTCAAGATTTGAGATTTTGTAGTTTGTAAAAATAATTTTGACAAAAAAAACAAAAGAATGATAGAGTACCTACTCACAGTCCATTTTGAGTCCAAACCAAATACAATCAACATGATACTTGTTTTACCATATTGTTGTTTTTATACCTTCTTATGAAAAATAATTCGATGAATGTTCAAAAAGCCAAATGAGTCACTAAAACTTTGAATGGACATGCTCAAATTAGTTATCTATATGGACAAAAAGATGAACAAAGTGTTAAGGGTACTTTACAAGATAAATTTGATGGGAGTAGACTAGTAGAGGGTTCAAAAGGGGTTTGGGAAGCCTCGTCTTCTCCAGAATTAAATGCATTATTTAAGGTTGTATATACCAACACATAGTGAGTTACGACTACTTTGTGTGTTTTGGAAATCATATGAGCCACACTACTATTGCATGAAATGCGACAATAAATGGATGTGCCTAAATAGAGGTTGTTACAAAAAATGGCGCATAGATCTTATGTTATGACGGCCACGTTGTAGGTAAAGTCATTTTCTTATTTGTCATTCTTATGAACTCTTTTGAAATTTTGGTAATGTATTAGAAATTTCTTCTCTTCATATTCACATTTTTTTTTTTTTTTTTTTTTTTTTTTTTAATACGATACTCACTTTGAGCTACCAACTTCTAATATGGATGGGTGGATGTCGATAGCATGGCTGTGGTGGGCCGCCACATCTCGCGGGTCTAGATCGTTTATCTCGCAGAGTGCCAAAGATAGCAAGCCGTTCATCGGTGGGAAAAGAAATTTATGTTTCTATAGCTAAATGTAGATAGTCTTGTCTCTTTAACCAGTCCGCTAGGGATGCCCTTAGATCTCAATAATACAAACTTAAAAGACCTATTTTAAACAACGTGGATCAAAATTTGAGTCATGAGGCATTGAGGTCGCATAGATTGCAAGATCATATTGTATTATTAAGCACTACTAAATTATATCATTTTCACTATGAAGTGAAGATACTACCAACAAACCAAAACACTCTCATATTGAAAAAGATATGCAACAAAATCTCAGCTCACATAATAAAGGCAGTGGTGAAAACTGCCAAGAGAACATCGTCCAAAACTACACCTCTTGCACTCAAATCTATGACTTACTCTCAAAACACTTCTGATTGGATCAAGATTTCTACATCTTGAAGTAGGCTCTAATTGGAATCCATTTGAAAAAATAAAATTGAAATCCTACATTGGATGAAGGAGATAAAGCTCCTCAAAAATCATTCATTTTCCACTTTCACCATTTGGAATTCAAATCAACAAATTTAGGTCACAACGGACTCACGATGAACAAGAAAATTCATCAGAAGAATGGGTTTTAGTTGCCGTAGTATTGCAACAGTACTACTGCAAGTAGTATACAGTTTAGTGCAAAGGCTCTATTGTAGGGGTACTGCAACAGTACTGTATATTGTATATTTACTGCAGTCCAAGGGCAGGTTACAGAATGCAGTATTGTTTCAGTGAGTAAGATTGTTTCAATATTAAAGCCATACAAAGTACCGCAACAGTATTGATTTGAATGCTACCGTTGCAGTACTGTCAAAATTGCAAAGGATGGAGTAATGTTTCACTTAGTATTGTGTTATTATTGTTCCAAGGAATCTTTTTAATCAATATTATTTGAGCAATTGATTTTTTATGATGTTCTTTGAATACAATGATGCATAATAAATATTTGGTTCAAGATACCATAATTGTTTTTAAGTTTTGTCATTCCTACTATTGTATGATCGATTACAAAGGTGCAAAATGAACATATTTATCTCAAAATTTATAAGCATTTAGAGAAAAATGATCATTTCCGTGAAAACTTGGCAAAATTTGATAAAATGCCAAACACCTATAGACAAATACCAAAGACCTATGGACAAATGCCAAACACCTATAGACAAATACCAAAGACCTATGGACAAATGCCAAAGACGTATGGACAAACTGAATGCTGTTGGGCTACTGTCCACAATCTCGATGACCCAGCCTGGTATGCTCCTTCCTGATTAGACCTAGGGTTCCAAAACTAAGGAAGAATGTGAGGGTTTAAGATAGGGTTTTGAAATGTGACGGTTTCTTTTTAGGGAGGCGATACAGTGCGTGAAGATCAGTGAGACGAATTCTGGCAGTATCAAAAGGGGTGTTGTTGGGCTGCAGCGTTTCAAGGAGAGTGCAGTTCCGGGCATGTACTGGGGTGATAGGTATGATATTCTTACAGAATCGGCTCTTAATGGTCATTTTCCTGGTTCGAATACTAACACTTACGCGCCAGAGGAGTTTCTAAAGTTTCGTGTGATGGGTGCTGTTTGTGAAATGAGAGCTGTGTTGTTATCGTGTTCGGAGCTAATCTTGGGGAGGAGGTATCAGTGAAGTTTACAACCGGATCGGACACTGTGAGTACATTCTTCCAACTCCCTTCTGAGTGGATTGCCTTGGAGTTTTAAGGAAGCGTTTGTGTACAATGATTGATTCAATATGAACTTGTATGCTGATCACCATACCTTCTGGCTTCTGCTTCAAATTTCTTATCATGTGGTGCGCTAGGAGAATATCAAGGGATTGTGGAGATGTCCCTGAAAGTTGAAGGAACGTGGTGATCTTGACATTGTTATCTCATCAACACGGTCTTGCAAACAGAAGAGTTAGCTCCACAGCTATGAACAGTGAGAGTTCCCGTTCGCACAGCGTCTTCACATTTGTCATTGAATCTTGCTCAAAGGTTGGTTCATTAACCTCATGATCCATCCTTGATACACTACTCTTGATGGACATCTTGTGTGATGCCATGCCATAATACATGTGCAGAGTGCAGCAGAAGGTGCGAGTAGCTTTCGAACGAGCAGAATGAATCTTGTAGATCTAGCGGGTTCCGAAAGATAGTATTGAAGAGAATGACCATAGCGGGTTCTGAAAGATAGTATTGAAGGGAATGACCATAGGGAGAAGAGGTACAACCGCAGTTTCCGACATTAGCACCTCATCATTTGCATTTTCTCTAAAAAGTGCTAAAGCTGGTGAGTGGAGGCTGAGTTTCTGAGTTTCTGCGCAGTAGTGCAGCTGTACAACGTGTATATTATACTTATACTGTTGACGGTTGGCTGTAGTATTGCAACAGTACTGCGGCAATACTGCAACAATATGGGAAAGTTTTGGGTTGTCATCCAATATGATCAAATTCAACATCTAGTACATTCTGCGATTAGCCCTAGATCGTCTCAGCCCATTTCGGCATGTAGGGATACATGCCGAAACAGTCAGAGATGACTAAAATGTGGTCACTCGGTAGTAAAGGTTTAGTAAGCAAGAGCTGAGATACAAACTAAATGAGCAGCAGCAATACTTCATTATTCCGACCCTAAGAATATAAGCCAAATAAGCGACTAACAAAACCATGTCACTGCATCAAAGGGAGCAATGAACTAGCATAAACATAAAAGACACTAAAAGTAGCAACAGGAATCAATCAGTAAACTGAAATAGTACTTACAAAGAATGCAGAACCACAAGATCATGAAACTATATAAGCATAATTCTCTTTCATATATAATAGAGAAAAACAAATAAGTCAACTACTGCTATATCCAGTAAGATCCAAGTCTTCTCACGATTTCTAACAAAACATTACATATTTCTAGTTTTCTACAAGGACCAGGCTTCATTCTTGAGCTACAACGTGTCTCCATTCTATTCTCCACCCAACAGCATATGATGCAGAACTCATGATACTTGTCATGTTAATTTGACTGGTTAATCAAGCCGCACTAACTAGTCAAGCTTGTTTACTGTGCTGTAAAATGCAAATACCAAAATTGAACTGCAAAAGGTTCTAATGTTTGGGCATAAAAACCTAAAGTATCTCTGTTCTGACTCGAAAATCAACCATATGAGAACCCCTGCTTCATGCCCAGCTGTATGCTACAACCGAGTTAAGGATTTGGCCTTTCGATGGTCGCAGTGAAGCTCTTGTTTGGTAACAGCTTTCTCTTGCGTTGACGTAAGAGGGGGCTCGACGGAGGGGGTGGTTAGTAGCGAGGCTTCACATCCATCGATGGGAGTTGACGTTGGTGGGAAGCATGTGGACATAGATTGCGTCGATTGAACAAACTCAGCAGCATCGTCTTGGTCTTCGTCTTCTCACTTCCAGGAGTGGGATGGCTAGCGCCCTCCTCTTTAACTGTAACCACCACCGTCGTATCTGATAATCATGCAGATTCCCCATCGTCTTCAATCACCAAGGAGTTGCGAGGCACAATACAATCCAAGAACTTTTTGATACTCCAACATAACCAAGAGCGATACGTAGCGTTGGGGTGCAATCCCTCCAAAGTCCCATCCACTTTCTGCCGAAGCTTCTCTAGGATTTTGATATTCTCTGGAGCAGATGGGTCCCGAAGCGCTAGCAGAACATCCCTTGGCATGGGACGCTCCACCAGCTTAAGCTCCTCCAGCTTCTTCCTGACTGCAACCTTCACGGCTTCATCCTTAGACTTCTCCAACACGAAGTTGAGAACGTTTTTGACACTAGAGTTTCCATACTGCCAGCAATTCGCTGAAAGAAGACGGTAATCCAGAGCAATGGCCGAGAGAAGCTGAATTAGCAGTTCTACAGTGAGCTTTGAAGGGTCATCGAGATCGATGTCTGCCTCAAATTGGACAATGTAACGACCTTCTTCTACATCTCCCTCGTCTTTCCAGAGTTTTGGATGAATACGACTATGGACTTCTACCAGTTTGATACCGCCATCATTCTGCAATGGCCATGATTCTCCTCCTTTCTCCGCTTTGATCCATATTTCTTCAACAACCTCCACAACAACGGAATCGTGTTTCCAAACCAACCCGTGCCTGTCCGAAGGATCAATTACCTCCAAGCCTATCTTCCGAAGGTAAGTAATGAAATTTCCGATCCAATCGGGGCACATATCCTCCTCCATTATCATTACCCGTAACTTAAGGATCACTTGATGGCCCGGTAGCTTCACGCGGTTGTCAACCCCACCTTGTCAGTACAATGATCCTGAACCTTGCAAGATCCATTCTGCATCGCCACCAATGCACCCCGTTCATCAACTGGATATACATTAAGCAAAGTCCTTAAAAATAAGTCACATTCTAACAGTGTATGATATAGCCGATCAAATTTCAAATTTCAAAGTCACATTCTCTTGGTGAGGTTTATGATTCTTCACACAAGCACATCGACTCGACGAATGTAACAACCTCCACGGTAAAGGTTACTAAAGACGGGCCTCGCTCAAGAGAAATGTCCGCATCGATAGAAAAATGCCAGTAGGAGCATAACCAGCTGTTGCTATAATATAACGCAGTGTCGGAATCGTAGCTGGAGGTGGTAAGGCACGAGGCACAGGCAATTCCAGACTGGCTTCTAGATTGAAATCTTCTGCCATCAGACCCTTTCCCCGTCTGTGTCTTACAGCTTCTGCACCATCCTGTAGTATGCCGTCATCCTCCCACACTTCCGTGATTTCTACTGGCGGTGGTAAGTCTGTAGTCGCTTTAACTAAACCGACGTCTACGTTGAGATTGCCCGCCAGTGGATCCGCCATTGGATCTGCCATTAAAACGAGTGGCAAAAAGTTTTGTTCGGGACGGATCTTGTCAATGAGTGGGTCAGGCACAATGAGTCTGAACAAGAACAATGACTCAAAATTAGATACAATGAAAGAAAGTGACAAGCAGTTACACAAGATCAATTCACATAATTTACACCCCGTACGAAACCCAAGAACTCATTTCCTAGACCGGAATAGACCGGATTCTAGTAAATTCTACTAAAATTCGCCAAAATACTCCGGAATGAATACGAAATAAACATTCCCTATTCCGAATACATTCTCGGAATTTGCCCAAAACATACCGGCCAAAGCCCTAAAATTCTTTGTTAAATCCAGAAAGAAGGGTTTGGTGTTAACGATGAACCACAAACCTTATGAACCTCGAGATTTCGAGGTGGCAAGCAGATTATCAAGGATTGATTCCGCGTGCGGGTCGAAGGCGCAGTATCTCTGGAGGCGCCGCTGCTTGATACATGATACGTAGGAGCTGGACACGACCACCACAAAGCTGCGTCCTTTTAGCACAACAGAACAAAGCTGCGTTCACCTTGGAACACCGTCGTCTCTAACTTCAATCGAGAATAGGGTTGTCGCGGGGAACGCGACGGGAGGAAAGCGATCCCTCTCTAGCAGAAGAAGACACAATGTGGGGTTGGAAAAGACCTCTCAAAGAATGGGGGGGCGAGCCATTTGACACTCGGAGGTAGTGCGCCAAATGGCATTCACACGCTCTATGAGCGCCAAATGGCCACATGGCATGGCCTGCCATTTGCATGCCATATCCACATGCCATGCCATTTGGCGCTCGTAGAGCGTGTGAATGCCCTGGAATGCTCGTTCTCAGCTCACGAAGGTGCAAAAAGTGCTCTTTCTATTTAGGCTGCACTTCCTTACAAGTTGTATAAGGTTAGGTGAGGTCAGGTGAAGTAGATAGATAGAAACTTCGGCCCCATTTCTAAGGGGCCGGTGTGAATGAAGTATCCGTTTGTAATGCTAATATCCTAATGGCCATTGGACAAGGGGAAATTAGAACAATACTACTTCCCCCTCTCCAGGGTGGACACTATAACTACACTAGTTTCTAGATAGTTACAAGTGCCTTGAAAATACTTGACATAGTATCCCCCAAAGGGCTTTAACCCTTAAACGTCATATGCTTTCCTGATACCACACCCAAAATCTCTTTTAAACTCCATTTTTAGCATCATTATGTTTTTAATTTGCTTGAGCTCTATTCTAAGAAAGTATAGATCTCTTTAAGGTGCTCAGTTTGGAATTCTAAAAATTCACTTTGGTATAATGGAGTGTAAGTTATGAGCAAGATTCTCTAAAAAAAAACCCAACCCCTCGGGCTGGGTCTGACGTTTAAGGGTTAAGGTACCCACACAACAACGTTCAAGGACCCCCACAATAGTTGGGTGGACTATTGTGGCGAGCACCACATCGGCATGGGGAATAGAACCCCCGACTCCTCGTTGGGGGCCTAAGCCCTAACCACCAAGCCAAGGCTTGTGGTGCCTTAGGTGAAGCAGTTTAGACACTACCCTACCTCGTGGTCAGTTTCGACATAAATTAATCCAAATCAAGAATGTTGAATGTTTTAGAAAATTATATGTTGGGATATGTTGAAAGAGCATAAATTCTAAAGCCGTATTGCTTATTTATTGAAAATATTATAGTTGTTTAAAACTGCAAAAACTCAAAGGCTGAAGTGGAAAAATATAAAATTTGAGATATAGAAAAAAATATTGCTTCAAATTAAAAATACAACTCATACTCAAACCAAGTTTAAAAGTCTTTATCTTATATCAAATACAAATACTATGGTAAATACTACATTAAAGTTGCTTCATAGTGCATGTTGATGAAGCGTCACTATGGTCCTACTCTACAACCACCATATGTTGTTTTGTCTTCATTTTGCACTCCAATTCAAAACATGAAACACATTATTAAGGCTCATTAGTCATAGAAATCTTTTCAATTTTGCAAAGTAAATAAAAAAAATGCATACCCCAACTATTACATGAAGCATGTTTCTCATCACTCTCGATAGGGTTATCTTTTGAGCCTATCCCCACCACTAATAGTGACCCTACAAAATGTCGAAAGGGAAAAATAAGCATGCTCGCCAAGTTCAAATGTCTCGAATATTTCTATTTCTATTGTCAAAAGCTTTGCACAGTTGAAATTAACTCATTTCGTTCCTTGTGTGTTGAAAATGACCATGACGTACAGTACTCGAATTTTAAGTTTTTCAATCTCGGTAAGGAGTGTTGAATTTTAAGTTTTTCAATCTCGGTAAGGAGTGTTGAAGGGAACCAATTTTGAGAGATCTGCAAAGTTTGTAGAAGATTGGAACCATTGATTTCTATTTATCTTGAATTAGTTATGACTTTTGGAAATGAAACCTACAGGTGTAATAGAAACCGATATGTTAAAAACATACACCACAAGTTTATTGAGATTTTAAAGCTCGAAGTAATAATGCACCTCTTACTCACACCACGAGTTTACACCACGAGATTACACCACGAGTTCACACCACGAGTTCACACCACGAGTTCACACCACGAGTTCACACCACGAGTTCACACCACGAGTTCACACCACGAGTTCACACCACGAGTTCACACCACGAGTTCACACCACGAGTTCACACCACGAGTTCACACCACGAGTTCACACCACGAGTTCACACCACGAGTTCACACCACGAGTTCACACCACGAGTTCACACCACGAGTTCACACCACGAGTTCACACCACGAGTTCACACCACGAGTTCACACCACGAGTTCACACCACGAGTTCACACCACGAGTTTATTGAAATTCGAAGTTGGAAGTTAAAACGCACCTCCTACTCAGATTGGCCCAAGTAGTTGATTTCTAGTGTTGTGTGGATTTCAAACCTACCTCATGAGTTGCTACCTACGATAGTAGAAATGGCTGAAAAACAATAGGCTGCGTTCTAGATCTGTAAATTGCTGCATGTCTTCCTCTCGAAAATTCAACCGGTTTCTTACAAACTCTCAAGAACATATTCCATCACTCCAGGAAATTGCAATTCAGTGGAACATAAAAGCCCTCGTCGAGGAAGACTCCAGGCTCTTTACGCGTTATTCTAGACTAGAGACAATTCATGAATGGGATGCGCGAGGAATGGGGAGCCTCCCAACTAGTATATCGGCAGCCTTTCCTCGTGCATCTCTTCAGCCGAACACTAGCCCTTGTGGCCATTTTCACGACACAACACAAATAGGATGTGCTCAGCAATGCTATGGTAATATCCTTCGAAATAATGATCCGGCTGATCTATCTACCCACAACTCTCAACTCTGCAATGGCATGTTTAACACAGGCAACAACTGTGTCACTGCCTCGGACCTTACCGCCTCATAAAATAGCACCTGCGGCTGCAAATGGCCCCTTCGACATGTACTCGTCACGTATTTCCAATCCCCTACTACCTGTACACAAATAGCCGTATTCAATGAGCACACCAGTCTCCGAAACACAAGAAAGCTCAACAATTGAGGATAACTGCATCGATGCATGAATGGAGGAAGTACCTTGACTGTGCTGTCGTCAAACATTACCCATCTACTATGCTCCCGATTGTATGCGAAGCAATGATAATGCTGGCCATAGTAGCACACCTGTTGCCCAAGAAGATAACTTTTTATCAACATCATGCGCAGGTTGGAGGTGAATGGAGTTCACACCTTGACACAAATGAACGATGGAAGGCAATGAAGTAAAAATAGGAAATGAGTCTAAGCTTTTCTAGGTAGGAGGGGAGAGCTTACAACAGATACGAGTCTGTGTAGGAAGCCTTCGTCCAAACCACGATAAATTACAGCAACATTTAACGCTGCATCCATGGCATCTACTGTAGCTGCAATATCTTCAAAACTCTCACGCCCGTTTTGCCAACCCAGCACTGCCACAAAGACGGTCAGTTCAGTCTCCCAGAGATTCAGGATATACATAGGATTTCAATCTGAATAATGCTCCTAATTGCTATGAAAAGCTTTCAGAGTAGACTTTTCGGCAACCACGGAAAAACAAGGGGGATCATCAGACATTGTATAGTTGGAAATCTAGATTACTGAAGAGCCTCCACATGTAGTGGTTAATATGCGTAGCTAGCCTGGATTGCTTACCTGTAGTAAATACTGGCGGGACAGCATGGAGAAAGTGGTGTATATGGTTTGATCGCCCACAACCACCCGTCTCAGTGTCACATGCTAATTGATGATTCATTTCAACAAGTTTTAGCAACTCATCCATGGAGCTGTCCGGGAAAAGTAGCTGCACACATGCGTAAGCACAATGTTTAACATGCTGGAAGTACTAACAACAGTGTATTCCAATGCGAACTGATGGATCACAATGTCGAGTAACACATGAAGTAGCTCACTTGAAAAGCAGTTAAGAACCCATCTAGAACAAGAGAAACCACACTTAAGGCACACGAAGATACCACATTGATAATGGACGACAACTTTGTAATGGTGGGATGGTGTACAAGATGGCTATAAACAAAGCGGCCAACTGCGAAGTTCTGTATATACAAACCTTGGCAGTACGAAGGGCGCTTGCGTTGATATTGTGAAAGAAAGCCGTGTACTTGAGGTGGCGAGACTCTAAACCACAGCTTTGACAATTCATCTGCTCCGCAATGTCCAGACCGAACAAAGCGTGGGCCATGCATGTACGTTGTCCCTGGCAATCCCACGATCCTCCCGCTGTGCTGCTACTCTCAGAATCACCATCGGAAGAAGAATTCGGGACAAATGCTTTATGTAAACAGTCAAAAATAACCGCCAAGACTTCAGATGCGTCATTCATCTGTGCCTGGCAAAGAATCAACAGAATTATTGTCCGTTAGGAATTGCTGACACAAGAAATATTTCACTACATCAGGTAGCCTCTCCTCACCCAAACAGCGCATTTAGTATCACCAACCCAGAAAGCTCAAACCAAGTCACAATTTGAGTTAATACCTCTTGGAAGAAGTCACTATCTGAATACAAAGCACTTAGAGCCACTCGCAAAGCAGTCGGAGCAACTGCGTCTTTACTGCTGGTATTCTGAGCGGGTGTATTCAAACCCAAAAAGACATTACGTAATGCACAAACTACACATGGATCTCCGACATGCACATGCTGCATGCTTGAGTCAGCCAATAACTCCTCCCGAAAGCGCCTTAGGTGCCAAAGTGACTGGTAAGACAACACAACCCGCTAGATTAGTTCTCTCATTAGATTATATTCAATTAAATCTACGAATGTAGAGCTTTCAAACAGCAGAAGAACTCAATACAAGGATTCAGGGAAGCAAAAGAGACCTGTATGACAACATTGAGAAAGCAGTTGTACTGTCCAATCTCGTTTCTTAGGCCTTTTCCGACTTCCTCAACTTCCTTCAGAGGTGTCTCAACTGCCCCATTAAGAGTTCTTGTCTCTAGCAGCTGCTGCTCTTCATACTCGCGAAGTATCCCACTTGATTCCGAAAAAATGGGGGAAGACGAAGCTAAAGAGCTTGGGCCCGTAGGCAGAGAATTCAACATGTCTGATCAACACAGTAAAATCCTTAAGAAGATATACAAAGTAATGAAAAAGTAATTGTTAAAAAGCTGCAGACCCAAAACACGTCATGGAAGACATCTGGTTTCGTTCAAATGTAAATTCTGAGACTCTCACCTAAGCTCTGGCGCATGGCTTGCTCCAAATCAGCCTGAAAACGCTCCTCGTCATCTTGCTCTGCTTGAAGCTGCCGCAACGTCTTCTTTCCTTCATTCCCTCCAAAGCCTAGAGAAAACTAATGAGAATGTTAA
Source organism: Bryum argenteum (assembly GCA_037043015.1). Lineage (NCBI taxonomy): Eukaryota > Viridiplantae > Streptophyta > Bryopsida > Bryales > Bryaceae > Bryum > Bryum argenteum. Next base: position 4,513,948 of record CM073324.1, read on the forward strand.
TCAATCGGCGAATTTAGAACGGGACTATGAACTATAGCATCAACTTACTGCTCAATCTCAACGAGGATAATGCTCACAATTGAAAATAAACTGGCAGCTGCAGCAATACTATTCAGAAGGTGTTTATTCTAAATAATCAAATAAGTATTCTTTGAAGCATTAAACCCTCAACTTCGAGAATATTATCACAGCTCAGAAGTGTAGCAAGAATGTTAATAGCAAGCGCAAACTACTTGAAGAAGCCAACCTTCAGGTGCAGGTAACAAGAGGAGTGGTTGCTCTGTATTCACCCCATTCGCAGGTGGAACACTAAATTTCCTGGACGCATTTTGACGCACAAGAGGCTTCGGCTGGTCTACGGTTGAAGGTTTTCCAATATTCTTCGTGGCATTGACTTCGGTGAGGGCCCTCGTACCACTTCCACCATCGGATGTCTTCCAGGGAGCTACATTCGGATCTGCTGTTATTCCTTCTTCAGCATAGATTCGAGGACCCTTCCGGCGCCGGTTTCGGTTATTGCCCCCTCTTGTTTTCTTCAGATGATCGCTGTCCTCTTTGAGTGAACCATCAGTACCCGCTGACTGCATAACTTCCGCAGGTGCTTCTTTTTCTACAACCTTAGTGCAAGCATGATCCTCAGCGAGTTCTATTCTCGGAGAGTCTTCGAGAATTTGATACGGCCTAGAATGTTCATCTTGAACAGGGAGAGAAGGGGAGGCACCAGTATGCTCTGACGGAAGGTTTACTTCCTCTGCCACTTCAGGATCATGACAAGCACTTTCCACTGATAAGCGCTCCAGGGAGCTTATTGGAAGGATCTTGAGGTCAACTGTGCTAGTGGCATCGGCTCCATTCTCGAAGGGCACTGCAATCTCCAGCGATGTTTGTTTCTTTCTTTCTAATTCGTCCAGATGTTTCTGCTTGGTCTGTTCTTCCAGGCACCGCTGAGACTCGAGAGCTTCAAGAAGTTTGCGTTCCTCCTCCAATAATAAAGCTTGATGTTGTATCTCGGTCTCAAGCTGCACCTTTGAATTGTCTCCAGCTTCCAATTCCCTCTTGTCAACGTCATCGCCCTCATCTCGCTCCACACTGCCAAGCATATTAAACGGTTAACATAAAAAGATGAAAAGATGAAATTTTTAAATTGTTAACAATCTGTTAAGTTGACATAAATTGACTCAGAGTTGTTGCTGCTAAGACCCTCATGCTATAGTCGATAGGACTGGGTACATCAGGAGCTTCATAGAGTACTATGACATTACTAACATATCATGCCAAGTATCATACTCACAGACAACAACTTTTAAACACAAATGAGAATTTCACTCTGGTTTATGTACTAGTTCAATGACCAACTACATTGCCATTCAGGTACTAGATATGTTGAACTTGACGTGTTCCCACCTGGCAGATTCACCTAGTTGTTCTGGATTCGACAATGCACGCTGCAACAAGCAAATAGAAAACAGTAAGCGCAGTAAAGCCCCGTAAGAACAAGAGATTCAAAGCAAGCGGAGAAGACCATCACTAAGCCTACTTTAAGAAACGCATTGCCCACTGACCTTCACATCCTTCAGTTTTTTCTGGTCCTTAGATTCTCTCTTCTCCTTGGCTTTACCACGAGCCTGCTTAACATTTTCAGCCTCTTTAGAACCTGAGCTTTTTTTATCCTTAGCGAGCTCTGCAAGAAATGCTTCTTGTGCTGCATCCGATCTTTGCATGGCATCCTTCTCCGCTTCTCCCTCTAACCGACTCTGAAATTCAGTTTATATTAGTGAACACATGCAAAGCGGCCCACAAAAAGTGAAAAATGAACGAGATAACAACCAAAACCGAGGCTAAGCTAGGCATTGCTGACTACTTTCACAAGAACAAGAAAATCAAGAAATATCTACAGAAGCAGGTCACATAGCACAAGCGTATATAAATACATGTAAAAAAACGACAATCCGCTCTTCAGAGAGCAAGCTCCCCCCTTCAAACCCTGGAGACACACCTGAAGGAGACTCTTCAAAGGAGGAAGAGCAACTGCCCTGTAGTCAAGCACTGCGAACTGCCTAAGTTTGACCTCCAGTCTGTGAAAATCATCAGTTGCCCTCATTATCTTTGGATCCAAAACGTTCGCCTGTGACATAGCCAAGTCATGGAGGCTTACCAAAAGATACGCCCAAGGTCTAAAGATCCACATACAATGCTCACAAAATAGAGTTTCGACTTTGCGAATGCCAAGTATACACCATCGAGAACAGAGCGCACAACAGCTTGTGTTGCTCCATGAAGAGCGTGTTCTAGTTAATTAAGCTCATCAATACTAGGATGGTTGAACCATCAAGAAGTCCACTGTGCTCGACTCACCTCAATTGATAAATGTTCTCTTTGTCGCGCAATTGCAGCTTCTACACGAAAGTCAGTACGATCTGAAGACTTCTGCATTTTCCATGCCTCCTCATCATCCTCATCTGAGTCATTTGAAATTCCACTGTAAAGAAGCCTGCGTACCGTGCTAGCCTGAACATCTTTCAAAACATTAGCGATTGCGTCCAGCTCCGATTCTTGTGCAAAAGAGAGGCCGCCACCATTGCGTAAACTAACGCGACGAAGGTGTAGAAGCTCCTGCTGGCGATCATTCAGGACTGCCTCAAGGTCCTTGCCGGTATCAAATTGCTGTGCTCTTCTATTTTTCTCGACAACACATGTCCGTTCAACGAGGTTGAGAGCCTCTTCACTACTCACAAGCTCGAATCTCTTTGTACATAATGCGAGTAAGCGCTGGAACTCATTCTCGAGTAACCGATACATATCTCGTCCACGTTGTCCCTGCTCCTCCCGAAACTGCTTCCAGCCCGAAGGCTGATATTCATATTCTGCACACCCATAAATCCATGAAAGCTGCCGATCCACATGCTGTTCCCCTTTCATGAGAGGCAAAAGAGGTCGGTGAGCTGCCGGACCTTCCATCTCCTCGGGAATCTCCTTCACCACTCGCTCATCCAACAAAATCTCGCTAAAATCCTCGGTCAGCATAAGTCTATCTTGAATCAGCTCATCCTCGCCCGTTTCTGCACTTAACCCTTCTGATAGAAAGCCTACTCCACTCGCCTGGGCGTACTCCGATAAATAATGAAGAATATGGGGAGGAAGAGTCCCTATATGCTCCGAGGTATGGTGATGAAACTCCTGGACGCTGGCAAACCTTGCCCCACATTGACAGCAAGCCCAAAACCTCCAGGTTTTGTTCTCCTGAGCAAATTCTAGAGCCTCTGAAAGAGCGTCAGAACTCTTAACCAATAATGAATGCGCCTTTAGTTCTGCAACTGTGATCTGAAGCAAAGACTCCCTCTTCTCAGGCGAAAGAGAATGCCAAAACACGCGCACACGATCTATTCTCTCGTCTGTTGTCAAAGGCTTCGAGAGCCTGGATTTTCGCCTGTCAAGCTTTTTCTGAAGTGATTTTTCTGCATTTTCAGGAGAATCGGCACCAGCTGAAGAGTCTCTTTGTTGCAACAAACGAGCAGCAGCAACGCGAACCTCGATCTCTTTCCGTCTCTCTTCAGGAGTCTTCACAACTTTTTTCACCTCGTGTGGACGCTTTGGCTGGGAGACTTTTTGTTCCATGAGATCTTGGCCGCGCATTTGAACAAACCGAAGCTTGTCCTCGCCAGTGCCATTTCCCAGCGTCTTCATCCATGTGGAAATTGAGGACGGTAAATGGCTTATGTTGTTCGCCTTCTGCAGTAACGACTTCAACTCCTGATTCACATGCTCAATCCGAGCTTCTGCTGTTGGAAGATCCTGCTGCTGTTCGTTCTGTAGGCTCTCTCTCGCTGGATCAACAGGATGTTTAATGAGAAGAGCTTTCTCGCACACTCCAATGACTTCCTCATAACCTGTGTTGTCCTTAGCAGCGTCATATAGAAGCTGAGCATAAAAGTGAGCATACTCAACTGACTGCGGGGAAAGCTCCACGGCTTTTCTCGCACTCTCAAGAGCTGAAGCTGCATGCCTTTGCTTTGCGTTTGCATCCTCGATGATGGACGCCAGGCGCATGAAAATGTGGCCCTGCACACGATGTGCTAGACCAGAGGACTCATTCCGAGAGCATGCATCTTTGATTAGACGTACTGCCTTATTGCTATTTCCTCGCCGGAGAGCTACAAGTGCTTTCTCACACTCCCCTCTTATCAGGGTAATGCCAGTCTCTGGTTTTCCAGTGACCTCGTCTCTTTTTCGAAATGCCCTTCCTCCATTCTCAGAGGATGCAACCTCGGCCCCATCATCAGGCGTGGACGAGCTGAGATTTTCCTCTTGAGATGAAGGTACAGAAGCAATGCGGGCAGCGGATGCTTTCTTCTTCTGCGCCATGCCCAGGAGTGCAACTTACATATATGGCCATGGATGTTGCATAGCAACCAACTACTGTGCTCAAGGTTACACTACAGCTCCTGCATGGCTACCGCCAAACCCGCATGAACATGCCTCTTCGAACGATCACAGCTCTCACTTAATTTACATAAAATGCATGACATCGGTGAAAAGGATCGCCTCCAGCAGAAGGTCCTGAACTGCAAATACAAAAAACGAGCATTACACTCACATCCTAACAAAATTCCTCGTAAATCGATACCACCTGCAAAAGAAACATAACCTGACTATGACGATGAGACCGATCTGTCACCTTGAGAAAGAGTAACCACAATTTTACCACCAAGGCCTACTTATTGCAATTCCATCTCAAATTATAGATGCACCAAAAAAAGTTATCGACTAGATACCGACAAGAAGCATAGACCTTAACCTCCCGAACGTGACGTTCAGATATATATGCCACTCATACCCTGACCACGACCTACTGGGATCATTTACCTTAAAGACAATGAAATTCCCTACTTTTTCCCTGCAACTTTTGTAGGCTTGTAAGAATCCCTCAGCGTCACACTCCTGTTGAACACAACTTGCTCAGCAGTACTGTCCCGGTCCACACAGTAGTACCCTGCAATTCAAGTTCAACGATATTTAGATGTAAGCTCTCTCCACCTCCACAAACTAGGCAAGGTCCAATTGTTTGCTGCTCAACAAACCTAAAGTACCATGTAACACCTGAAAAGTCAAGCCATCAGAAACATTTTCAGACAAAAGAATAATAAAAGATCAATGTTTCACCTAAACGTTCAAACTGGAACTTGTCTCCCTCTTTAGCGTTCGCCAAAGGTGGCACTCCATAAGCACCAGTGATGACTTCTTTGGAACCGGGGTTGTAATCACCAAGCCAGTCTTCAAGCTCATTTGGATTCTACAGAACAGAGCATCAGTCAGGATGCGGATACCATGGACTTGAACACAATCATTTTCAGCAAAGAGTAGGGTGCTTTAATCTTGCACAGCGAAAAAAGGAATCTAGGACTATGATTGGTTGAATGGAAGGGGTGATAGAAGAAATTAAACAGTGAATCTAGTTAGGCACAGATTGACGATTCACATAGACGTCGATTTGAGCAACAGATGAAGTTCACGAGATCGAACCTCAGATTTGAAGAGTTTGTCAAAATGTCGAACAACAACCTTCAACGGCTCAACACCAGGCGCGGGTTCTGCCACCCAGTGTATCACACCCTGCAGCAACACAAAGCATGAGTAGAGGATGTAAAAGAATTATGACAATGCCTAATCAAAACTTCACCAAAAAGTGATCTCAGCACAGATGAAATACCTTCGGCTTCGTGCGCTTCTCACGATCGTATTCGACATGAAGCTCTAACACCGTCTTCTTGTCATCCGCTAGTACGAAATTTGTGCATTTGATCGGTTATGCCCACCTGCACCATCGCGGGTCAAAATATTATAATGAAATGCTTGGTAAAAAAGAAGAGGAATGTGCTCGACAATAAAAACCCAAGCTAGCCCACCTGAACAAATCAAAAGTACTGACCTAAGTATCACGCTTTTTCCTGGTGCAAGGCCGTAGTAATCCTTGGAGTCCTCCAGGCGAAAATCAGTGGATTCTATGTACAAAACTTTTGAAAATGGAACCTGCGAAAACATTAGATACTCATGAGGGACTACAACCTACATGATTAACAAAAATCCCATAGACATGTTCAGTTATCATTCCACCCATTGACCAGAAGGGTCACCTTGTAGCTGCCTTCCCTAGCATCGAGCCAAATCTTTGCCTCAAGTTCTTCCACCCCACCCTCTTTTAAGTACGTATTCATCAATTCGCATTTCTCTCTACAACCTGTGAAGCATACTTTCCAGGCTTCGAACCAAAGGAAGCTGGAAAAGCTTTCACGCGATCCCTCAATTCAAACCGCTCAATTGCAACAAGAGACCTGCTCAACAACATAGCTACTCTCCTCGTACTTCCGTAGCTCACTGACACGATCTCGAAAGCTGTAATGCAAATTCCCCTGAGCTGAAAGACTAAGTCAATCCAATGGCTCGAAGCAATATCGCGAATGAGAATTACTGGGTAAAGACCTTAGAGGGAGAAAGTGAAACATTCAGATCGATCCAGCTGCCGCAATAAGCAGGAGATGATTTGAGAGCTGAGCACGCACCTGGAGTAGCAGGGATGGAAAGAGAAAAAGCGAGAAGGCGGCAAAATGCGAAAGAGGGCAATGAATGCTGGAGATGGGTTTTGCTAATCGGGCGATTTGCAAGCTAGTGAAGCGCGATCGATGTGTGTTGTCGATCTCGTGTTGTCCTGGTCTGGCACTCCCTCGACGACAGGATTTTTAGGGTTTGGAGCACATGCCATGGTTTGTTTGTCCAATTGCAGACAACATATTGACTGGAAGCTCCCTGTAGGGTAAGAGCTGCTCACTGTTCCCCTAGGTCACTTTTTCATTGCCATGGTGAAAAGTCTTTTGGCTCCGCAAACGCTATCCATGTTTTTCAGGCTTGGCAGGCTTGGCGTTAAATTTTTCATCAGCGGCCATGTCTTCTAGCTCACTCCTCCCTCCCCTGTGCGTTGCAGCGTCTTCCTCCTCGTTTCTTTTACAACTAATCAATTGAGAAAATATAACCATGAACCAAAATAGTAAACTATGGAAAGGCTTCAGTTTTTTCGGAATTATTAAGATATAAGAAGAGAAACTCCAACCTATTTAGAGGCAAGTATGAATAGAGTGCTCGTTCGACTTATCCTTGAATGTATGTTCGGAGGTCATCACACCAATGGCGGGACTACTAACCCCTCCCAAGCTTAACACTATGTTTATTCCTACCTAGCCACGAGATACCCGACATGATATCCCCCAAAGGGTTTCGAGGTACCCATACAACGAGGTCCAAGACCCCCCACCATGGTTGGGTGGACTATGGTGATGAGCACCACGCTAGTACATGGAGAAGAACCCACGACTTCCTCATTGGGGGCCATGTGCTGAATAACCGTGCAAATTTTGTTGTAACAAGCTCATAGGAGTGATTGAGAGAATCTTTAAAAAATGAGCAAAGTTTGGATCTTTTGGATACATACTTTTGAACTTACATAAAAATTTGGTGCGGTATTTTGAATGAAGTGTTGTAAAAGAATCTCAAATTGAGCACTCTACATTCCCTTTCTTTAATTGCAAAGAATTGTGCAATTTTTGTTCTTTGTGGGATGGTTATTGTTTGGTCATTGATAACAAATATACACTTACAGAATTTATAGGCTCTTGTGCTCCACCGAATTAGCAGGGTTGGAGGAAGATGGAAAATTGAGCTCGACGAATTCCGGTGTCTTGAGTGCAAGGAGTTAGTCTCTAGCGATAGGTTTGTAGACAACAAGTGAGGGCTAGTACTTGTTCTGAGAACCCCTCCAAGCTTAGACCTATGACTTCTGTTGTGTATATGCATTGAGTGGTTTAAAAATGGCTATGAAGGACACCTTCATGATAGATCTACTCTCCTTTAGGAGTTAATTATAAATCCTAGAGTGGGATGTTTTGACTTTTACTTTTAATCAATAGTACTGAAGTTATACTTTGAAGTTCAAAAATTGAAAAAAGTAAAAAGAACGACGTGTTCTATAATCATGCACAATATTGGATTGATCATTATATATTGACCATGGTACATCACACCATTCACCGTCTACTTTTACTATAGAATTTAACCGCGTAGTTGTAAAATTTCACAATGGAATCTTTTATGTGTGAATGGTGCAATGCAAGTCCATTTCCTTATAAACAATTTCTATCTACAAATCTAGTCACATGCATAGGGAAGTTGAGACCAAGTACACAAGAACTCCAAGATCCTGTATCTCCATCGCTAGCAACAGAATTGTTTGAACCAAAAAATCCACCTCTACATTCTAGTCAATCTCAACAACCTAATCCAGCTCTAAGATCGAGTGTAGCACCGCTAGAGTTAGATTTGAACGAACCGATTGAAAATAACTTAGATATAGAGGAATTCGATTTTCTTGATGAAAGTGCATCTTCTACATATGAATATGATTCAACTTTTAGTCTCATCAATTGGATTAGAACATGCAAAAAAGGGGGGAGGATTATGTGATAATGACATAGAGAAGGTGTTTAAACAAGTGTTGTTTCACCCCTCATTCAAATTTAAAGAGGTTTCAGTGCGGTCAACTTATGATGTTGACAACTATGAAAAGACTTTGTACAACAAAGCAGATGGATGAAAAAAAGAAGAAATCGAGGGGAGTTTTTTAAATTACAGAGATCCAATTATAGCACTAAAATCGTTGTTTTCATCCTCCGTAGTTGCTGAAAACTTTACTTTACAACCCTTAATGACAACAACGGAAGATGCAGAGAGAACATATTCAACCCCTGCAACAGGAAATTGGTGGCGCATAATGCAAGTAAGTTCTAAAACTTATGAATTATAGATTTTTTTAAAGACAATTCACACTTTCTATGTGTAAGTTTTTTATTGTTTCAAATTTAGAACATACAATCATGTTGGGTTTCGAAATGATTCATAAATTCTAAATTCTAAATCCACGAGGTTTACAATTCGTATTAGAACAGGAACATGTGAATTCCGAGCATGGCGAAGGGAGGGTTTCTGCACCCTTAATTTTATATAGTGATAAAACGTGACTATCAAACATCGGTAAAAAGTGAGCGGCCAAATTACTATTCAAATTCCAAAGTATCCAAAGTTAAAAAATATATCAATTTTACAAGGGCAGCCTCCAAAACTTTCAAAAACAATCTTCACAATTTCTAGTAATTTTACAATTTTTTCTTTCAAAAATTGCCAAAATTCGAGATTTTGGATTTTTTCAAAGATTTGTTTTCTCAAAATTCACATTCTCATAAAAGCACCTACTCACTGTCCAGATTTTTCTCAAACTAGATATATCATATGTGGTGCTTGTTTTACTATATGGTTGTTTTTAGACCTTCTTTCATAAAATAATTTACATTAAGGTCAAAAAGTGGAATTGGTCTCTAAAATTTTGCATGAGCATACCCAACTTGATTACCTACATGAAAAAAAATGAGGGGAAAATGTTTGGAGTAACAATCATCAAGTTGCCCTTGGCACCATTTAGACAATGCCTCTCACGCACCGGCAAAAAAAAGTGTTGGTCAAACTTTGATTGTTACGATCTCACAAATGACAAACATTCAACGGTTGAAATTTTGACTAGTCTTTTGTATACAAGTTAGGTACAAGATCTTACGGTTCAAAGTCTAAAACCAGAAAAAAAAATTCTCCACTTCCCCATTTCCCAACGAAGGTGAAAAATGGCAGTTTTTGGTTTTGGAGGTCGAGGAAACGCCTGGATTATTAGGGGTTAATTAAATTTGGGTGTTTGATTTTGGTATTTCATAGTGGCATATCATTATTTGATCCATTTGGCAAAGAACAAATGGTTCACTCTCGATTGTACGCTTATGTCTGCGACCATCCGGAGGGGTGCAAGGTAATACAATTTTCTACAAATTATTAAAAAATAAACAAAAATAAAATCTATAATATTATATTATATTTTCTTTTCTTTATTTCTTTATTTTATTATACAAATATTTTTTGATCTCTATGTCTGCAAGGTAACTTGTACCTATAATACAAACAAATTTCGGTACCCTTGTAGTATGTGCATGTGTCCAAAAGTTTCATTATCGGATGTGGAAAGAGGAATGAATAATTATCGCACCGAAGCTTCTATGAAAAGAATTTATCAACAAATGCTTAAACAACCACGGACGATGCAAGCCTCTATAGCAAAAGCACATTCACTTCATCCAGTGGAGGTTAGTTTGTCTATAAAACAAATGGTTGAAATTGTGAAAGTGTTTATTTTAGGATTGTTATACTAAAAATTGTTATAATAGCAAGAATAATCCTTTGGTTGATAAAATGATTAAACAATGTTTACTGTTGAATAGTGTGCGCTATGGGATTTTGCTAGAAATGATACAGAATTTGGAAACCCTTATCTTGCCATTAATGTTGACATGTTACACCAAGCTGACTTGGGTATCTTTAAAACTCTTATGGACATATTGCAAAATATGTCTAAAGAATTGGCGCCCCCACCTCTTCCTGAAATGGATAGAAGGCTTTTGGTAATTAAAGGGTCAGCACGTTTTTTTCAATTTTGAGTGCCTAGAACCGACAAAGGAGGGTATTTTACTTCTAATGCTAATTTCACAGCATTTGAACATCGTTGCGTAATGCAGGTTAGTTCCATTTGATCGTTAGTAAAGCACTCTACATTTTTTTTTTAATTATTTCTTTTTAAATACATGTATAGATTTAATCTAAAATAGGTTTACGTAGATTATTTCATTGTTACTGACCAAAAATTGATTCTTTGTGTTGATGGGTGGTTGTATTTTGCATGATGGGACTATTTCCTAACTTCTTTATTGAGGTTGTTGTAAATTTTTTACAATGGTATCAATTAGCTTGTTGTTCAAAAGAATACTCAAAAGAATCTCTTACAACAATGGATGCTTACATGAAAAGGTAATTACCATATCAGATTAATCTTATTACTATTTGAATTACTTAAGAATATTTCTGAATTCATATTTATTTTGTGGTTTCAGGGCAGTATCCGTATTTCGAACTCACTTGGGAACATGGCAAAAATCAAATTTCAATTTGGTCAAGATTTATGATATGAAACATTATTCATCTTCAATTCGACGTTCTGGAGCTCTTATCGAATACAGTTCAAATATGTATGAAAATTTGCACATAGCATTGGTGAAAACAGCATACAGGGCAAGCAATAAAAAGCAATTTTTGGATTTTATTGTGAAATACGATAGGAGATTAGGAGCGTTACGAACGAGTGCATTGGGAAGTGATGGGTATTCTCCTCCTATTGGGAAGAACACGGTATTAGAGATGGTAAGTCATTGAATCTTTCACAATATTCCCTATCTTTTTTTCACTTTTTGTCACTCTATTTGAATCATATTTCTACAAAGATCCTTTTGTTCATTCACTTATATTGTTGCGATGTTTTCTTAATGTCTATAATAATCGAAGACTTTACAAAGGGGACAACATATTTTGGCTGGCTTCGAACTCAATTTGAAGATGGAGCTCTTGGATCTTGATATTCGTAACACGATATATCCAAATCTAGAATCTGCTCACTCAAAGAACGAATGCATATTGGCTAGAATTTTGCGGCAAGATATTTTGAGTAATTTGAAACTATCTTTGGATAAATATATGAATAAAAATAATATGACGGGAGGGCAGGTTAGTAAAATATGCGTTGATCAAATTTTATTTATTAAAGTAATTTGCAAAAATTATTATTTCACTTTAAAGTAATCTAAATTAAACTTTATTGTTAATGCATATAGGTCATACAAAGTTACAGGTCTGTGGCACTTTGCCCTAGTGGGAGATCAAGGTATGGAGACACCCCATGTTTATGCGTGCAACATCATCTTTTCATGGGAAAGAATGGTTTGGCAGTGTTTCTATCAAAATGAAAGGTGAAGGTGAAGAAGAGGAGACATCATATGGACAACTTCGTCTGCTTTCCAAATCTAATATGAATTTGGGACAACAAAATAGAGATGTAACAAAAGAACTGTGTCTAGTACGAATATACGAGCAACTAGAAATTTATCCAACTCTGGGATGTCTTCAATTGAAATGGGTAGAGGAAGGTCTTGAATCTTACAAGGTGATGGAAATAGAATCGATTTTAAAGGCTGTTCACATTATTCCACATTTTTAGAAAGGTGGTCATTTTTTCCTTAACAACTTCAAATTCTAAAATACAATCCTACTTTAAAAAATGAAGACAAAGTATTTTGTCATTTGAGGTAAAGGGTCGCCATTGAGGAAAGTTTATAAAAACATTACTTGTATCAATTGATTCAAAAAATATAAAACTAATATTTTCCACAAACCAATGTTTGAATATTGTTGCAATATGTATGCAATGACTTTATTTAGAATACAAAGTCAAGAAAAATTTGTATATAACTAGAGTACAATTTGTATAAGTTTACAATACTGTATTATTCTCCGCAAATATGGTTTATATCTGTAAAAATATAATATTGATGTTATACATATGCAGTACATCAAAAATTTATCGAAGTTATTACTGCAGATTGAAAAAGGCAGTATTGTGTGCAGTACTGCATTTGTACTGAACTGTAGAGCCACTGCAGCAGTACTGCATTAATATTACTGAAGTGGGGGGGGGGGACTTTCCTTATGCGGCTAACTTAAGTTAGTTATGTAAGTTGGCCATTGTTACCAAATTTGTTTGCTGATTCTTAAGGGCAAATGGTTCATTAAGTGTAGATGTAGGGAGTAAGTTGATTCTGTTAATTATAAGGGTTTAAAGTAGGTCTTGGCACATGGTCACTGAAAGTAATGCAACTTAGATTAAAACAAGTTAGTGGGGACCAAGTTACAAATGTCATGCTAGGGGGCAGCTCAGAAGCAAAGTCAAAAAACCATGGAGCCCCATATTTACCAAACTCTTCGTTTGCTTCTTTGGGGGCACATGGTACTTACATTGGGCTTTTGCACTATTGTCAAAATCTGAGAAGAGTGGGCGGACCCAGCTTCCAATAATTGTAGCACTTTTTGACAATTGATTCCTAAGCTTTGTAGGAGTAAGATAGATTCTAACACTCAAACGTCGGAGCTCATCATCGTGGATGATGAGGAAGTTGGGAAGATGATTTTGGATGAAAAAACGTTGTTTATCGTAGAGTATCAGATCTCAAACTCATTCATCAAGACCCCCAGAACTTTTAATGACAAGCTTCCTAATTTTTCGTTTTTCTTTTACAAAATTTGTCAAAATTCAGGGTTTTGGCATTTTTATCAAATTGATTTCACAAAAAGTCCTGAAAGCATCAAAATAAAAAAGTTGTATCCGTCTCATATCAAATGAGTACAAGGCGGAAACCTTGTTTTGTTTGTTTATATTAGTATGGTCTATGAGGCCGCATCTCGGATGGGGGCGCGGGAGGTGTCGTTGGAAGCTTCGATTGGATCAAGGTTATTACCTCTCAAGTTGGAACCTATCATAGAAAATGAAGTTGAAATCCAACTGTGGATGAAGGAGATATAGCTCCTTAAAAATCATCCACTTTTTTACTTTTTCACTATTTTTATTGTAGAAATCTCATTGAAAATCCAATGCCAAGAGTTTTTATATCAAAAATCTTCTGACTACAAAATTGTTAGATTTCATCTTAAGATCATGATTATGGCAAAAAAAATTATGAAAAACTGCTTCCAATATCTCATAATTGCCTCACAGTGGTAGTACATGCTCCTTTTCTGAAACTTCAAAAGAAGAGCTGCCTTCACTAACATGCTCACCCGCTATTCATACTTCATTGTGTGGATCTGCAACTTTGGTCCCACAAACTAGAGTTGATTTGAGACCCACCCACCCACTATTCATACTTCATTGTGTGGATCTGCAACTTTGGTCCCACAAACTAAAATTGATTTGAGACCCAACCCAAGTGATTTCGTCCAAAACAAAATCTGAATGAAGTAGTTAAGCCTCTTTAAAGTTTCTGCCTTTCAACTAAAATCTCTTTAAAGTTTCTGCCTTTCAACTAAAATCTCTCACTTCCAAAAGGAAGTAGTTAAGCCTCTTTAAAGTTTCTGCCTTTCAACTAAATTCTCTCAAATCCAAAAGAAAGGCATGAAGGGCATGAGTTATACCATTCCAAGAAGATGAGGTGCTATGAGTCTAATATTGATAATTCATTACTTCCTGATTGTTAGGGTGAAAGCAGCACCACACAATGTACCCATGTACTTCTCCAGGAAGAATGTTAGTGTGATCAACACATTGTTTACTTGTTCCTCCAAATATTCACATATTACACCTGGAGAAACAAATAGGCAACGAAACCTATTTCATATAACCAAGACTGACAGGAAAGCAACTAGGTTATGAGCCAGGCTTTCTTTTTTTATCAACTTACACCAGCTACAAGCTCTGTAGTTGAACGAAGCAAAGAGTTACAAGGAACATAAACTGACCCTTTCAGTAATACTAAATTGCACATGTTCATCCATTCATGATCCGTTAGCATAATCAGTCTAGCAAAAACTGTTCCCCATACTCCTTCGTGACATTCGTGTACATGCCACATGTGCCACTTATCTTTTCGACAGCTGAGTTATACATTGTCGTGTTATCCTCACTGAGCACGGGAAAGGTATGGAGGCTGAACATTTCTATGTGCTGAAAAAGTCAACGTCTCCTGCGTGGGATAGTGATGGTGCAAGTAGTCTGAATTTCAGGGCTCACCGACAGTTGAGAACCTTTCCAGTCTCGTTCCCCAAGAAGCATCGCATCGAGGAGGACAAGAAAGTAAAAGGATGTATCGAAGAAGACAAGACAGTACAATGGTACATCGAAGAACGCAAGATGGTGGGCATATTAGTAAAACAGCACCGACTCAACGTGATACTCCTATGTAGATTGGCCTCTCAACATGGAAACACATTCACAGATATAGTAGCCATGATCAAGAATGAAAAAAGAAGCTCACCATAAGATTTTGATAAATGAGGTCATCGTAACAGGATGCATATAACTAAACGATTATAAAAATTGTAGCTAGCAGCGTCTCTAGCTAAGTGAGCTTAGTCGAACAAGCTGAATCCCATGTCCTGCAAGAGTACAACAACATCACCAGAAGTCAGTGTCATTTCCTACTTGATTTCCAACCACTATGCTCCACAAATCCATGATTGCTACTGTCATATCAAGTCTTGCAACTACCACTGAAAGCCAAGCAAACCAACCAGCATACCGACATTATTGAATGTCATACTAAATTTTGTCACTGCTACTGAATGCCAAGCAAACCCTAGAACCTATCAAAAAATGGATGAGCAGAGTAGGGACTGACGTCATCAGACTCTTCCTTCTCCTCTTCCTTCTTGGCCTCCTCCTTCTTCTCTTCAGCAGCAGCAGCTGGTGCAGCACCACCACCTCCTCCAGAGGACACGACAACACCACCGCCTCCACCTGAGGGCACGGACGCGAATTTCTCCTTTCCAGCAGCAATCACTTCCAAAATATCCTTACCTTCCAATTCCTTCAACAGAAGGTCTATCCTGGAGGCATCAGCCTCAGCGCCAACTGCACCCCCGCGAAAATTCGTATGTCAAGAACACGCTCCCAGTACCCACTTTAGACCCTAACTCCTCAACCCTAATTGTCTCCAAGCCATGAAGACCTACATATCAAGCAAAAAATTCCTGAACTCTTCAACCCTAAATAACTCCAGAACCAACAAAACAAGGCCTTGAAACCTATTCTCGACCCTAAGCGATAAAACCCTACGAAACAAGCATCAAAGCTGACACATTCAAAAAATGAAATAGACCGCCGAAACAGAGAGAACTACGACGTAACCCTCCGTAACCTAAATCTTGAAGAAGAGTCGGACTTACGTCTAGAACTAGTCCAGGCTCCCGAATGAGCAGAGTCTAAGTTGAGATTTCTAACTGCAAGCTTTCTTTTATTAATCTTTCACAGACGGAGCATGAAGCTCGCACCATTTTCGGAACTGACAGCTTTCAAAAAGGGAAGAGAAAACCCTAGAAGTGAGAAAATGGTACCTGAGCCGAGGATGGACTCGATGTCCTTGGCGGACGGAGAGGAGTTTCCTCCCAAGAGTGCCAAGAGGTAAGCAGCGACCACCTTCATTTTGAATCGCCGAATGTGCGACGGGGGTTGCAGAGGAAGCGAGGACGACGACGATGCCGCGAGCAAAGGCGAAAGAGAGTGGGCGAGAGGGGAGCTGATGCTCATGTACTAACCCTAATATTGATCGACGGCCGAGATCGCTCCTCAGTCCATCTTACGGTTAGCGTATGTGCACCAATGTCCGTCGGTTTTAGCAAATGGGTACCTCTATCGTATTTGTTTTACAAGTTATAAGAGTTTAAAAGCATTTTGTTTGCACAATGCGGACACATTGTTTGTATTGTAGGTTAATAACAGCTCCGGCATAAAACTCTTTTATAAATAGCAGCAGATAGATTGGAAAAAATTTCTAAAAAAAAATTCTAAAAATAAACAAGTCGTGTGGGACCTCGAGTAGTATTGTTCTAATTTCCCCTTGTCCGGTGGCCATCGGGATATTAGCATTACGAACGGACACTTCATTCACGCCGGCCCCTTAGAAAGGACCGGAGTTTCTATCTATCTGTTCGACCTCAAATGCCCCTCAATCAGAAAAGTAGCTTTAGTTCCACACACGCTCTGCTAAAGAGTGACTTTAAATTGCAAAGTGTTTGTAAAATACCGTACGCAAATGGTTCGTCCAGGCGATACATTATTCATTTCTGAGAACTTTCACCACAATCAATCGTATAAATAATTAATAGTAATGCAACATCAATTCTTATTCTCTTAAGAGAATACACTTTCTATTTGGTGGATGTCATATAATCTCTAATTTGTGAATGTCACAAGAAATATGACAAAAGCTTTCTTTTTTTATTTATAACTAGATATCAAATTCGGTTCAAATCTACATAATTCATATTTTTGCAACCAACAGGGCTGGCACTTCCAATGTACGATCGATAAGAATATTTCTTAAGACGAGTTACTGAAGAAGTGACATTTTGATAACTATCTATACATAAAACCAATAAAAATTGTTCAATGCAAATGTAGGCAGCATGAAACTTATAAAATCGTACCTTTCTACAATTTATGAAGCTGACATAACACCGGTCCAATGGTTTTCCAACATTCAAATGATCAAACTCTAGAGAATCAGCACAACAAAAGTAACAATGCAAATAAGAAGAATTAACAAATTAAAAACTCTCATGTCGGAAAATACTCATCATAATAACACACAAGCATGGATCATATTTAATAAAAAATTGATAAACTGAACTCAAAAGTACATATATGTACACTCAAATCTCCTTCGAGTGGCTGAATCCCAACAACTCTTGGAAGCTACAAAAAGCTACACCGAATCTTTATGTACATCGATTCTCTAACTTGCGAAAATTGCTATTACCGCTTCGAGGATTCCTCCTCCTCCTGCAATAGATCTTCCGGTTGTTGCTCTAGATGTTAGCCATATGCAAAGCTTCAATCTCTCCCTGCAATTGACCTTTCGTTTCCAACACATATCTCTTGACGAACAATGCAGCTGCCAGACATGTGCATGCAAACCCAGTCTAGAGGTTGTCAGTTCCTAGGTTTTTCAATAACGACAGGAACGTCAATGCAACAGTAAAATTGGCTACCTGCAGCACACAATCCCAAACGCCCATATCTGTCAATCATTAAGGCTTTTTACTCCATGCAAGAATTGACTAAATTTGATAGTTATCATGCCGATGAGCTTTGAAAACGACTTTGATGCTTACCCAATGGACACACATTGCAACGAACAATGCTTTAGTGCGGATCTGATCGGCGAAAAGCTCGGGTAAAATCAAGGCCGGCACTGGTCCTGCACCTTGAGCGAACATGAATACATATCTGCATCGGCAAGAAAAGACTCACGTTAGGTTTAGATCAATACTTTTACTGCAAGAATTTTGTTAAACGATAGGAATGAAAAGTACTTACACTAATGTGCCTACGGGTGCCACTGTTCCATTAGCTACACTCAGAGTCGGAATCAATGTTGTTGCTGCTTGCACTTCCATTGCCAATCCTTGTAACAACCGACATTATAATTGAGTACGCAAAATCGTCATGCAAAATAGGGTTATGAGTTCACAGTGACACTTACCATTCCAGTGAAGCTGTATATCATGAGAGTGCGTCGACCCACTTTGTCCATCAATTAGCAAGCTAAACACAAAGCTGCATCATACACAACAAAACCATATTAGCAGAGATTTCAGATAACATTAAGCATCGGAAACCCTAATCAGATGATGGAAAGTAAGACATGTTACGTTCGGGGAAATAGGTGTTTACCAATGAGGTTAAACACTCCTACAGCAACAGTGGCTCCGACTTCACAGGTAAGCCCAACGCTCTTGAAGACCAACGATGAGAAGTAGTAGATGGCGTTTATTTCGGCGAATTGTTGAAACGCAAATAACACTGCTCCAATTGTTACAACTCGGATGTAGCGTGGATCGATCAGTGACTTCCACGAAGCGCCACCACCTTTGTTGTCTTTCTCTCCTTAAGAAAGTTCAAGAACTGCAGACTTCACATGCTCATCGCCCCATAACCTCGCGAACTCCTTCTTTGCCTTGAATATCTTTCGTTGCTGACTGGATAAATGACGATCATATCAGCCTCCTTTTGTTCCACAAAGATTTCCATAGATTTCGTAACTACTCTACAATCCGCTGTACCCTAACCTTATATACTCACTTGCCAGATTCTCACTTGACAGAATCGAAGACCTCATTTCGCGACTTCATTCTCAAAAGCTAAGAGATGTCTATAATCAATGCATTTGGTTCATGCAAACAGAGAAGGATAGAGCAACTGAGAGATTGTAGCGTTCTATTGACTAATGGATGACTAGTTTTGCCTTTCATTAGTACCTTGCAGATCTAGGTTTACTTTTCAGTATTAAGTATCTTACGCTTCACTGGGTTAAAATCATCAACCGTAAGTCTTCTAGGTAGCATAAGATATTTGCTTTCTGTTACTCTTGATAACAGAACATATGTCAATCCCGGTGTGAATGCCTCGCGGATGTCAATAATTACTTTAGTAGCAATAGTGGCTCCTTGAGCTTTATGTCCAGTCTTTGCATATGCCAAAGCCAACGAAAATGTAGACTTGAAATATTTTCCTGTATAGGTGTAATTAAACTTTGTCTTTCCTTTCTTCAATTTTGTTTTGAACCCCGATTCCAGCATACATATTGTAATTCCTTCAACATTTGTATTTTCCTTAAAATGAATAGCTTCCACTTTACCTATTGCACCATTGTTGATTCCCTTTTCAATGTTGATATTGTCCAAAACCATGACAAGCGCACCTACAACAACTTTTTTCAATTGGTTGAATTTCGGATCTTCTATCCAATCACTCAGTTCTTCAATATGGAATGCATTAGAGTCAATGGGCACAAGGAAGTTCACTTCTTTAGGATCGAAGAGATTGGTTATCATGATGTCGTTATATTTATCGACATCTATTTGATGGGTACATAAAGATGTTGTTTGATTATCAAGGTTCGCCATAATTTTGCCTTCACCAATAACACATTCATCTAAATAGAAGTCAATTTCTTCTTGTGTGGGTTTCCTATCACAAATGATATTTAGGAACTCTTAATATGAAGGGTCTTTGCTATGTCGTACAGATGCCTTCAATTTCCAGTAAATTCTAGATGACCAGTGTGGAGAATTCTCTAAGAAACACAATTCACATATCTTGACCAAATCCTCTGCACGCTGATGACATATCGGAGGCAATTGAGCCATATCTCACACCAACAACAATAATTTTTTTTCAAATGGATATTAGATCCGTTTAAGCTTTGTTTAACTCTAAAATAAATGGCATTTAAAAAACCACTTGTCATCATACTCATCTCGTCAACGATGCACACATTAGCTTCTTCCAACCTTTGCAAAGTAACATTAGGTTTACGGAGACCATACAAGTAGCCACGAACTGGAATTTTGTAATCCGTATCAGCTGTTGTTGTTGTACTTGACAATCGTCTGGCTGCTGCAAGCGGTTGTTCTAGAAAGAAAAACTTTTTTTCCCAAGCCCTGCAAGTAGTTTGTAAAGTACCGAATGTAGAAACTCTTTTCACTCTCCGGTGTACCTTCCAAAAAATGGATACCGTTCTGTGATGTGCTCATTCTATCGAAAACCCGTTGTTGTTCATCTGTTAATGTAGCTGACTCCATCTCTTCTCTGAAATTGTGATTGAAACAATCTTGTTTAACATGTCCAATTTCTTCGCGGACCTCTGACCCAACAATCCCATCTACTTTTCCAATAAAATCAGGATCCAAATATGGATGTTTCTCAAGAAACATATCCAACAAGTTTTCTTGACTAATTTCATCGTAAAGATTTCTTTGTGCATAATGAAGTACATAGTCCTTCAATGAATTGATATGCACAAAGAAATCTTTTCGAGTAAAGAATTTTATGAATTGATATGCACAAAGAACTCTTGATTTTACATTCCAATACATATGATTTTGTTTTGTTCGATGGCGAAAAAAATTTGTCTTCGTCCCTGAAAGCAATTTGTTGAAGAAGAATGTTATAAAAGAAAGCTTCCGGTTCTTTTAAGGGTGAGAAATCTGTGAAACGAATGATTCTATTGTTGATATATAGGTAGTTTCCGAATTCGTCGTTTCCTTGGGCAACTTTACGAAGATACTTGGTTTTCACAACTTCGTATAATCCTTAAAAGTATAATTCTCAAAGTTGATAGGTCTCCCTATATAAATATCGATTGAATGTAGAGAGAGTGTCCTTGATCTTGGATTTAATGACCTTGAACGCAGTTCTGGTGGCTTTGAATCGACATATACAACATGTTCACTTTTTTTAACAACTGGTATTGGAAGACATGTGAGAGCGGCTTCACATGGCGTTACTGACTTTCCTAATACCGTGGCTACAATAAGCTCCATTTCAATTTCAAACTCCAGACCTAAACGTTTTGTATCCTTCTTCTCAAACTTTACTTTACCAACACGCTCGCTTTTCATTGTATTCTTCAACAAGTAAAGTGACCAAAATGATGATGTTATGCATTGAATATTCAAGTGCGCTCCCTATATCAAAAGTAACGGTCCATGATAAGGAACAACGTTTTGATCGCTATATCTTAGCTTATAATACTCCCAACTTCTCGTATATGCATTTATCTTGGCCTTTGTATTCAAATTGATCTCAAAAGAGAATCCATATTTGCATTTTTTACTGCCTTTGAAGCACTTATTCACCTTACAAGTATGCAATTGCTTTCGCTTAACCAATTGAAATAGCCTCTTCTCAGTATCATCTTCTGGTTCAATGTAGCATTTCTCTACTTCGTCATATTTTGCAGGGACGTACGCCATAATTTCATCAGTAACGCTTTGAACATTGTCTTTGTGTAATCAAAAAATGATATGAGCATGCAACGAGATTCGTTCCTGGACTTCATATTGTATCACATAGTGTTCAACTTCTCCAAGTAATTTCTCGCCTCGAAGAATGTATGACTTTAAGAACTCTTTAACTCTTGTGTGAAATAAATGCGTACACTTTACTCGACAATCTTTCCAAGAAAAGTTTAGTTTATGAATAATTCTCTCTAAATCTTCAATATCGTCCCATCTAAGCTCGGACGTCTCATCACATGTCAGCGTGAGAAATAAATGCGGCAAACCGTACATGTCAACCATGGCCATTAGATCACTTAATTGACTCCTGTGCCAAGTAGGTGACCCTGTAAGTGTCTCTGGTAAAGTGTATTTTACAAGTTGTCCTGTGATATCTTCATGAGACTTTGTTGGATTTCTCGTTTGAATCGCTTGGTAGTCCTTTTCAAAACACATTTGCCTCGTTGCATTAATTAGCATAAGGGATTGTCTCATGTCGTACATCAACAACAAGTAAGGCTTGTACAACGTGAATGGAGAGAACATACAGTTCATCCGATACCTAAGGTACTCCTGCATTGAAATTGTACCATCATAGGCCCCGTTGCCATTCGGAAAAAGGAATGGAAACAATGCAAGCTCTAAAGTAATATTACCGATTCCTCTTTGCAAACTCTTCTTGTTAACAGATAGTATCAAACTACATCTTTCTCCTCTGTCTTTGATGCTGCCAACCACATAAAAGTCTTTCGATAGTGGTTTTTTATTATTGCTTCCAACATTCAATAGTAGTGACAGCTTTTCAACTTGTCCACCGTCTTCTTCTTCAATACAAGATTTACTACCAGTATCGTGCGTGTCTAATATTGTCTGTGTAACTTCTTGTGACAAAACGCATACACTAGTGCTTCTATTGTTCGGGCTTTCTAAATTTGTAAAATATTTTTTAAACCAAGGATTTTCGCGATTACCTTCAAAAATTGGTTGCAAATCTTCAAACAATCTTTGTGAAAATTCCTCTTCATCCATACAACCATAGCTCGACACTATAGGATTATTCAACAAACTCAAGTCTTCAATTTGTACAGATACAAAACCAAACTTATTCTCTGATAAACGCAATGATATATCCAAGAACGATAATAATTATACATTTAAAGGGTGCAATTTTAATATGGATGCTATGTACTCCGGACTCTACATTACTATCCACTAAGAATGGTCTGCACAAGCATTGATTAATTAATGAGGTGAGGGGGTCAGGGGCATGGTGATGGTATGGTGATGGCCTGGTGATGGCATGGTGATGGTATGACATGATGATGGTATGGTGATGGCATGGTGATGGTATGACATGATGATGGTATGGTGATGGTATGAAATTGAGGATTTATCCCATAACGTTTGCATCTCCTCACCTCCTCTAAAAAGTACAAAAGGGGGGCGGGGGGTGAGTAGGAAAATAATTCCCACTGAAATTTCCCACCCTTCATGGGGCGGAGGTCATTAATTTATTAATGGTATATGCGCATTTCATAACTATGCACCTTAAGTGCCTATTACATACTATTACATTACTACATACGCTTTCTCTATTTCTTCACCTCTTCCATTACGGCACTTATTACAAACATTCATCCTCTCTCCAGTTGAATCTGTGGTATGTTTTGACACAAGGTAGTTTATATATTTTCATTGCTTTGTCTTCCTAAGATTTAACTCTCCCAATAAACTCTTCTTTCATTTTACTCCAAATTCTCCAATTTTTTTTCTTTGTTCAATAACATGGCTACTTCAAAACAAGATTATTCTAGCCTATTTTCTGGATTAAAAGAAAAACATAGAGTTTCTTCTATGAAAATCAGTAGCGATATTGCAAAGTCTTTCTACCCTTCTGAGAAGTGGAAATTTCTCTTAGATTTTGGAGGTTGCAAAGAATTTGCTCAACCGTCTGGTTTTTCAAATTCTTGACTATGTCAAGAGTTGGTTTTAAAATGTGTTGACAAGCGTACGGCATTCACTTCAAAATTCGGGGTTGACCCTTGCCCGGGTCATTGCAAGATCTTACTAGAGTCATATGGAATCGATTACTCTTCATTAGAAAATTCTCTAACAAAGTCGAAAGTAAGGAAGATGTTAAGGATAAACATACCTGGGGAACACGCAACTTTCCAAGCTTATTAGCTCAAGATGGGGTACAACTTAGATGATGCCGAATGGAATGGACTATCTTATGAGCATGCAAAACTTATTCTTAAAGAAATGAACGACTCCAACACTACATCATCACAGCAAGAAACTACACCAACTTCTGCTAGAGCAAGTTTACCCCAAGTTGAAGAACTTCAAAATTCTCAACCTCGTGTAAAAAGAGCTAGACATTAGACTCAAATAGGTACTATCTTCTAAGTATACTAGGTATAAGTATACTAGTTCTTTTTGCTTGGACAAGTGACAAATGTTTCAAGGATACGTTTTGATCAAACTTTATTCATCAATTTCTCTATACAATAATGTGTAATTTCTACCATGTGATTTTCTACATTTAATTCTTGAAACATAAATCTATGAACACCTCTCCTCAACATCATGGCAATATTGCAACATAAAAACGCCCATCCCTCTTGCAGCCTCATCACTATCGTTACGGTCTTTTTTTGGATCACTCGAATGTTATCGATGTTGAGCGTCTGTGGTATGAGTTGATCATGCCCTCCCTCACTCCACTCACCCAAACTTGGCCTCACCAGCAGTCGATAATCGTCTTGCCTTGTCTCCCGAAACTCGTCTATGCAGAGCTTTTGCTCAGAAATCAAGGCTTTCTCCTCTTCCTTGTCACCGAAGTTGAAGAACACAACAACGACTCATTAATTCGACAAATTGAAACAGAGCTGCTTCACAATCCAGCTCGTTTTCACTCAATCAATTAGACGACGTTGATTTGAATCGATTATTAAATTTAGTCAAGAATCTCACCACAATGCCCTGCTTCCAATCTAAATAGTCCATCGCCTCCAATTCGCGAGAACTCGAAATCCTCTCCTCAAACTCCATTACTGAGCTTTGCATTGCTAGATCTCCAGCAAAATAATGAGCTGCAAGGGAAAGGCTTGGCTTAGAGTAATTCAAAACGGTAGTTGAAAATGGAGGGAGATTCATACTTGCAGCAGATTTCAAATTCCGTTCCATGACATGCAGCTACAGTTCAGCTATTAAAAGATCACTCTTGCGAGGGTTCGGACCGCGTAAGGAATAGCGACAAGCTCTTCTCTCATCTGGTAGAAAAAGACAACAAGCAATAATTTAAGGACCTTGGAGACTGAGCACAACTGCACAACTAAAATGTGGATTTCATTAGTGTCCAAAGAGTCATGAATTAGGTCATTTTTCATGGGTGTTTTGCTTCTGCACTAATGAAATTTCAAGATGCACTAGTGAAACTTGAAGAGAGAGTTGTGCCCTTTGGAAAGATTGAATTTTTGGAAAGTGATGATGCATAAGCTGCAGCCGCAACAGAGGACACTCGTCTCCAAATATTGGGCTCCCCTCATACTAGCTGGACGTTTCACTCACTCATACTCTCAAAACCACGACAATTGCGAGCTTCCATTTACGGTTCTCATTGCAAACGATTTCTCTCTGAGCAATTCTCGAACAAGGCGAACTGCAGAGTGGACAGAGATGGGGCGGGAGTTCGTGAAGTCCCCGGAGATTGGGGGCGATGGCATCGACATGATATGCGAGCGTGTCTCGCGTCTGCCGGATCTCTACTTGCCGCACGCGCTCGCCGCACGGGCTGACCTCGTCTTGCAAATTGAGAGCAAGGACCACCTCACTGACCTCCTTCGTCGTGACGCTGCTGTCTATTTAGGTTACCTCCCACTCTCACAATTTGCAAACATCTCATTCCTTGAGAAGCTCTCCTCCCAGATTGCATCCAGCCGAGCTTTCAAATCTAGAAGCCAAGGCACCATGTTCTTATCCTTCTCTTCATCCATCACCGTGATGTTGCCTGTAAACTTGATGTAAGTGCTTAGAGCCTGCTTCAACAACTCCAGAGCATTCACACGACCAAATAGCATGGACAACCGTTGCAAATCCGGTACACGATTTCCGTCCATCAACACACTAAACCCCTAAAACCCATCCACACACAACACCAACTTCAACATCCTCTCAACACAACACTTGATCACTCCAACATCTATCCAGCACATAAATAATCCATCTCAGATCACCTGAACGTCGCCATACACTGCCACTTGGACCAGGAATAGATATGTAAGTGAATATTACAAAACGCCACTTTCAACTCAACGAGCTGCGCAACACTCAATGAATGTGCTCCATATTTCAGCTGACAAACTTCTCTATACCCCTATCTACTATATTACTATTCTAAAGGCTCCCACTTCATGTGACCAAGTGCTCAGCGTATTACTAGCTCACCTTCTCCAGAATAGCGCCAGTGTGACGACTCACACTACTAGTATGACATGGAACAGCTACGTTTGAAACGTAGCTTTTTGAATGGAGAAGCTTGCTACGGGGAGTGTATGCAAACGTAGCATGAGCAATGAAAAAACATTGCTTTCACATATGCTACGTAAGGGGTGTAAGTAATGTAACGCCAAAAACGTAGCTTTTCGTATTACTTGACAACGTAGCTTTTCGTATTACTTGACAACCGTGAGGCTCGAACCCACGTGGAGGGTCTGTTCACCCAATTGTCTCCAAAAGTTAACACATAACGCTACAAGACTACAAATGCAAATGCAACCGTAGATAAAAGAGAAAGGAGTCTCACCTATTTCACTTGTTACTTCAAACTAGCTCGTACCACCTTCCCCACTACACTGAATAGGTAGATTAGTGTTAGATTTTTATAAGACTTGAAAATGTTATAAGTTTTTACTTTTGATATAAAAAATTTACCAAGAGTATTGATTCCAATACTGTGGAAGGATCTCCATCTTGACGGGTGTAGAGGGTAAAAATATTGACCAACAGTAAAAACTTATAACATGTTTATATAAATTAGTGTATCTAACACTAATCTACCTATTTAGTGTAGTCCCCAACATTGTGCGCAGCCACTATTGTCTCGCCTTTCAACAACCTTGCACTCAAAGAGTCAAAACCATGACGCTTTGCATAATCTACCTCCATTGCTTGGGAATGCCTCTTGAACATCCTCTCCTACACACAATAAATACAATCATTATCACATTGAAGCTCTTCTTATGTACCCAGGGACGGGCTTCTTATGTACCCAGGGACGCGCGAGCAAAGGAAATTTTCGTGGGGACATTAGAAACCTCAATTCCGCAACATGGGGTTCAAATTCACTAAAAAGAGAGGAGGACAATGATAATACTGAAGAAGCTCGAGCTTTTTTTTTTGTTGCTGCCGCTGAGGCCTGTGTTGTTAGGATGGCAGGAAGCACTAAAGCTAGTGCTGTGAACACGGCTGCTCTTGATGTGCTTGTTGATGTCTCTTTCTCTTCCTCGTTTGAGGGTGAGGAAGCGCTGGATCTGACCAGGAGGAGCTTCCCTTGCTGCCTTCGAACTTGATTTGTAGGTAACGTGCATCGCTGCAAATATGGCGAAACTCTCCTGCTGCTCTTTAGCTGTAAAAGAGAACAGATAAAAGTCAGTTGAGTTTCCCGAATCAACATGAAATAACAGAGCCGCTCTACTCCGCTTACCTCACGAGGAATTATCTTAATGCTGATTCCCATCACCTAATTCAAAATGCGTACAAGAAAAAAATTCACCCGTCCCGCGCCCGAGCTTTTCATTGACTTAAGTATATCTCTGTTCTCTTGCTTAACCACACAGAATGGACTAAAAAGCCCCAATCCATAGCAAATTGTGATTCCTTCATCATCACCTTGCACATTCTCCTAGCAAGCTTTCCTTGCCTACTCCACACGATTGCTCACTCCACACGAAACTTGCCATTCTAAAATTTGCTCAGGTTGCGCTTTGACGATGCCTTAACCCTAATAGCGTGACTGATGCTAACAGTCATCGCAACAATCAAAAACCCTAATTTGGTTCCAATGCTGAAATTAACACAGTATCGAGTGGAATTCTCTGAAAGAAGGAAGGGTTGCAAAGGAAGAAGATAGAAATTCTACCTGGAGTGAGAGTTGAGATGTTGATCGGATTGGTGGAAGCGGCCCCCTCCTTCTCATAAGCTGGTGCTGCTGGTGCCGAGCGGAAAGCTTCCAGACAGCCACGGAGGGCAGCATATCTCGTCATCGCCTATCTTGTCATCGCCGCATCACGCGGCTTTCGTAATAAATGCATCGCCGCAGCTAGCCTTGTTGTCACAATTCCCTAAACTCTACCTCGTCCGCTACCATACATTTATCAACACACGGCCCTTGACAACTCCACCACCGCCGGCTTACCCAGAATCTCAATATCCATCGTACACGAACTTCATACAACTTCAGTGCAACTAGCACAATGCCCCCACCTCACTCACAAGCTCAAAATATCCATCTCCTTGGAAGCTCAAAATATCAGTCACGTCCATATAAAATGAATCGACCTAGCAACGGTGTAATTACTCATTCTCGCTGTAATCACTCATACACCTATTGCTCCTAGAAACCTCTTGCTTCATCTGTACTGTCTTGTATTTTTGTATTTGTTCCAGATGGCGTCTTCCTCAGAAAATGACCTTGCAAAGCTCATAGCTGTAACAGTTGCTGCTGCTCTAGAGCAACATTTTCATCGAGAGAGTATTGCACCCTCTCCTTTTCTTGTTTCAACACGCTCTCCATCTGTTGTTCTAGCACCCCCTCCTTCTTCTGGGGTTTCACCCCCCTCTCTTTCTCTTGTTCAATGTGATAATGACGTAGACCCAGGTCCTAGTGTTAGTAGAATTTTTTATATGAAAACCCCAAGTGAAGGGGTAGAGTCTTCTAAATTTTCTAATTTGTGTGGAAGTGCATACTTGAAGCACTTTCACAAGGAAATTTGGACTCAGTTTAGAAGGAGAAAGGAGACCATTAGAGGGTGGTTTTTGAGTTCAAAAGATGATAGAGTTGTGTCAATTTTCTTCGCCAATTATAAAAACAATCCTAAGGCAAAGAAGAATTGCTTACAGTTTATCAAGGATAACTTGAGGACTTTAGGAGATTTAGGTCCATTCCATACAAACGGGCATTGTACGTATATTCCTTTTAGTGATAATATAGTATTTTATTATTTTATTACCCACAAGACCTATTGGAGACATGTTTACCAAGACAAACAAAGTCAACATGAAGATTTAGAAGAAGATGGAGTTGAGGCAAGAGATAATGAAGTACATTTGTTGTTGGAGCAAAATAGTCAAGAACAATCACCATGTATTGAAGCTCACCGTGCAGATGAAGACCACGAAGGAATTAGTCAACCCTTGCCCGTGAATAAGATAAAACGTCATTCCAAAGTGATTTCCTCAGGGAAGAAGAAAAGAAGATCTTTAGAGAAGCAAATTGATTCTTTAGATGTAGATGTTAAGAATCTATGAGATTTTGATAAAATTACTATAGTACAATGTGCAATGGGCTTGACCAATAGGGCACAAGTGTTGAGATCAGTGAAACCTGGCTTTTTGAGAGAAAAAAGGTTCGCAAATATGTGCCCAAATTAAAGGACATTCAAAAAATGACCAATGAGGAAGTAGTGCATAGTGTAGCAAAATGGGCCATTCGAAAAAATCTAGTGCAATATGTACCAGGTGCTAGTGAAGGTTTTGAGCTAGAAACTTGGAAATGTGTAGAGTAAGTACAATACTTTATGTTCAAATTCTAATTTATTTCCTTCAAAGCAATTCCTCCTTGATGTGAAAAGGGACAAAAATGTTTTTGAGGGCCACAGTAACCGTTTTTAAAAGTGAGTTTGAATTCAGGCTCTTCACATTCTTATTTTTAGGTGAGTTAGGAGTATTTAATTCTTTAAATTTTATTACCAAGAGCAATCTACACATTATACAATGATATTGCTTAAGCTATAGTAGTGATACAGTTATTTTTTCATATATGTACTTGCGGGCCCAACTACATAATTTTGGCTCCAAGTGGCACATTGATAGTATTTTCTATATTTGAATCGCCATCAATCAACCGATGAGTTTGTAAAGCAAGAGTGTCTCAAAACTACAATGCATGGTAAATTGTTGGGCAACCAAAAATAAAACTTTAGAGTTGAATTGGTAGTGAAAAGTAAAAGAAGCTTGGTGTAGCAAGGGCCACATCAATGTTTGAGGACGTTTGAGAAAGTGCACTAGAGTCAATATTCCATTAGAGAAATCTGAGCTCAACGGAAGGCTCCTAAAATGAGCTCGAAAGGGACTTGCTTTTCAATTAAAATTGTCCTTCACGATTTTTATGCAAGCACTAATCCCCTATTTCCGCCCAATATGATGATCAATCAATATAGAAAAATAGACTCTTTCACCAAAACAAATGTTCTGTCTTAACGACATTCAAGATAAGGTTAATTTATTCTTTAAAATTACAAAATTTAAAATGGAAACTAATCCAACTAATAAATTTGAAAGTTAACATCTAAACACACCAAATATTAAGTTGATAATATTAGATGACAACCCAAAACATTGAAGAGGCATATTGTCTTCATCTAGACTCCTAAGAGCCCAATCAACCAATTTATGGTCGATCCCGAATTTTGAGGAGTTGTACGCCTGTACCCAGATAAAAAAAGATTTTTTTCAGAATTTTTTTTTAACATTCCAGAAGTTTGGTAATTTGGGAACCACATCCAATTTACCTGTTTGGATTCATAGATTGTTCACAATAAGCCTTCAAACACAAACCGGACAAAGTTTTTTTAGTGTGAGAAAACTTACTATTTTGAGAAACTAATAAGATTCCTCATAAGTTACTTGTGGCCTCTCTCCATTTTATCATATAATATGTTATTTTAGCCAATCATAGCAATTTCTAGCTACTAATAATAGAAATTACATTTTATATTGATTTTCAAAGTTTTACTCTCTTTAATTATTTCTGAAATAAATCTTACTTATTTTAGGAAATTTAACCATATAGATCTAATTTAGGGTTTAAGGTCTTTATACTATCTTTGGTGAGCTACTTCATAAGGGTTACCAAATACATATTTTATAACGCATCTAAGTTTTTCTTCAAACCCCTCGGGCCTTTAGGGGTTAATTTTGGCAAACTAGATTAGATTGGATTCCAAATTAAGTCTACTTTTTTCTAATAAAATTCTTATTCAAATTCAAGATTTTTAAAATTTATGGCATGAAGTTTAGTGAGGGTAACATTAGTTTCTATTTCTTGAAATATGTGGCATATTTTACAATTCCGATTGCAACTTTAGAATTGTGAAATTCATTATCATGAACTGTTTTTAAACAGATGTGATTGTGGGTTATTCTAACAACTTTTTTGTTGGAAATTACTTGATGCAACTACTTTTGGTATTAGATTTGCAATGATGTTTCCACGATGAAAAAGTGGAAACTAATGATTTTGAGGAGCTATATCTCCTTCATCCACAATTCCATTTAAACTACAGTTCCTGGATTGAATTGCAAATAAAATCTAGTTTTGATGTTACAAACCTTGACTCAATCTTGACCTTGTTTTAAATGGTGCAAATTCAAGGGTTGAATTTTGACAAAGTAATTATAGTTGTAGTTAGGTTCAAACAAAAGGGGGGGGTAGTGGTGCAAACCACTGTTGTTAGCAGCGCACTGGTTCAGTCTCAACTTCTCGGGTAGGGGCCGGGTGGTTGATAATATTTTCCTGCCATATACTCACAGACAGCCCCAAGCCATACGTACTGCTCAAACGAGCCTGTTGGGGTTCGAACTCGGACTAGCACAATTACAAACATCCCACACCTCAACCATCCTAGAAATGCACGGCTTGGTGACCACAAACCCACCTAAATCCCACTTAAAACACCTATTGCATTGCCAAAACACTCGCGCCTAAAATAGTTCTGTCTTGGTTACTTTAGTTTAGTTTTATCTCGGTTACTATAGTTTAGTTCAATTTCGTATAGTTTAGTGTCTATTTCAGTAAGGGGTGAGTAGTTATGTTGTAATACATCTTTGTCCTATCGCCATTGAGGTAAAGATATTACGAACAGACTTTGTATTCACTCCAATCTTCGATTTTAAGATTGGAGTTCTTATCTATCTATTTATCTATCTAGTTAGGTTCCCAATCTTACAGTTGAAAGTTCTAAGGCACCACAAGCCTTGGCTTGGTGGTTGGGGCTCATGGCCCCCATTGAGGAGGTCGTGGGTTCCATTTCCCATGCCGGCGTGGTGCTCACCACTATAGTCCACCCAACTATTGTGGAGGGTCTTTGGACCTTGTTGTATGGGTACCTCAAAGTCCTTTGGGGGGATACTATGTCAAGTATCCTCAAGGCACTAGTAACTAGGCTAGAAACTAGCGTAGTTATAGTGTCCACCCTCGAGAGGGGGAAGTAGTATTGTTCCAATTTCCCCTTGTCCGGTGGCCATCGGGATATTAGCATTACGAACGGACACTTCATTCACGCCGGCCCCTTAGAAAGGGACCGGAGTTTCTATCTATCTATCTCTTGAAAGTTCTAAAGTAGAGTAATACTTTCAGCCTCACCTCAATCTCCTAAAGGTGGTCAAAATTGCAATATTCACTTGTGGAAGTCGAGAAATACCTTGGACCTTTAGGGGTTAATGTTGAATATCATGGTCTTACATATGGCGAAAATCCAACTGTCAAAATTTGTACCACTTCTTTTTAGGGTATTTTATTCAATATCTTACAGTTTAAAGTTTTAAAAACTGTAAAAACTTATAATATCCTAAAGCCAAGAAGGTGGTATAAAATTGCAATTGTAGAGTTTGGATCTACGTGAACACCAATGTCGTTTAGAAATAAAAGTGAAAAATTTAATCAAAATATAACACTCTGTATTATGTGTAGATGACCATGACTAGAATAAAACAAAAGGAAGTAGTGGTTAAACCACTATTGTTAGCACTGTGTAAAGGACTTGTCACAGATTGTTGGTACGGGGCTGGGTGGTAGGTACAATATATTTCCTGCCTATAAACTAGCAGCACCAAGTCACCTGGATCACAAGAGGTGCTCAAACGAGCTCTATAGGGTTTGAACCCGGACCACCTCTTTGAAACACAACGCCCTTTCCAACCACCCAAGGCTGATCACTTGGTGCTCTAACACCCAATACCTTCCATACTTATCAATACCTTCCATAGTTATAAACAACCTCCCCCTTTGCCAACACTCTGTTTATACTATTAAGTATTTTCTTACTAGCTAAATAATTCTGTTATATGTAATAATAATATCCATCATCAATAGACAAGAGTAGTATTGTCCCAATATCCCTTTGTCCGGTGGGCATCTAGTCATTAGCATTACAAATGAACACTTTATTCACACCGACCCTTTATCACTTTATGGGCACAAAGTTTTATTATTATTATTATGAAATTCAGACAACTCTCAAGTAGCCCCCTTCTTTTTACAACTCTTAGATTATATATTTATGATTTCAAATTGAGGTTTTTAGAGTGCACATGAGCCTTAATGTACTAAATTTTCAATGAAGATTTTCTATTTATATTTGTGACAACTTCTCAAAGTTTTGCATATGATAGAATTTGATCAAGTAAACACTTGGGATTTAACTTTTGTTCATTTTTATAGGAATTTGTAATACGATGTTATTCGAATTTCATTACTTTCATGCTCCTAGGGATTTAATTTGATTTAGTGTTTAAATTGGACCTCACCTTCTCACCTTCTCATTTCTGTACTTGATTACTGCTTGTTACTGAAATTTTGATGTACATGTTTGCAGCTGCTCACGAATTCACCATGATTTTCGCGCTTTTCAATGTAGTGCTATCACGACTTCAAGAATCAGATTTATACAGGAAGAGGTGAGCTTATTCGTACTTTGTTCCTCTGG
The DNA here is from genome assembly GCA_037043015.1 of Bryum argenteum. Taxonomy (NCBI): domain Eukaryota; kingdom Viridiplantae; phylum Streptophyta; class Bryopsida; order Bryales; family Bryaceae; genus Bryum; species Bryum argenteum. The sequence continues at coordinate 4,547,451 of CM073324.1, forward strand.
ACATGTGTGATGATCATGTTAGCTTTTAGATTTTTCCATATTTGACACAAATTGTATTATCTAATGTAATATATGTATTTGATGGTTGTAGATAATAGAAGATATTTGATTGATTAAAAAAATATGGCAATACTTGTGGAATGTCGATGCAACTATAGTTGTGGTCGTTCCGATATTGGATTCCATCTGGTTTCCAAAAAGACAAGATTACGCCATGAGCAATTTGACCGCGAAGGGAAGCAAAAACATACATCTTCCAGAGTTGTCTAAGATAGAAGAAAGGATTGGTGTCCATGTAGAACTTGTCGTGGGCACAAGAAGTGTGGTAAGAGCACTATATAGAGACAGTTGAAGGAGGATTCTACAAATGAATGTCACATTTTTTAGATGGATAAAACGTGGTTATCAATACTTCCGACAATGACACTTATGATATTAGTAATGGAAAATGATATTGATATTGAGAATCAACCTAGCCAAGTAGGTGATGAAAACATCACTTTGGGAGATAACTCTGGTCATGAAGGTGAAATTTCTAATGGAGTAGAAACTGGAATCCAACACGAAGTTGCAAAAGAGCTTGAAGAAACAATTTTATATAAATTGATTGAATTACAATCATTATGTGATTCCAGCAATATGGCAATTGGAGATCAAAATTCCATATTTAAATTGCTATTTGGGGATGTTAAAGTAAATGCTAGTGCTCCTGGGGATTTAATAGATCTTGCAACTTGCAGCTTGGGGAGGTTACTTAGAGCTTTGCATGATGATTGGCAAGGTGGATTGGGAGGGGTATCATTTCCCAAGTCATTTCATCACTTTACTATATTGTATAGGAAACTAGGTATGGTTAGGCCTGTTCGGTACAGGTTATGCACCAGAAATGCAAATATCCCTCATGAGCCCATTCTTCTATTACCATGAGCAGAAGATTTTTGAGAAGGACCAAATTGTAAATTTTGTTCTCTTGATCGTCGTCGTCTTCAGATGGATTGTGATCATTGCTGTTCAACAGGCACTGAGTGCGGGATCAAGAGAAGGGATACTCTAGCCTTTGATTATTTGCCTTTAGTAAAAATTCTATCATTATTATGCAAGTCAAGAACCATTTGTCATGAATTTTTGACAATGTGGAGGGCAAATGACAAGTGGCTTAGAAAACCACCAAACAAAGTACCTTCAATTATAGATGATGTGTGGGATGGGAGCAAAGTGAGAGAATGGAGCGATTTTCGGGATCCAGAGGCTACATACGAATTGCCAATTACCTGTAGTGTAAACCGTCGAAACGTTTCACGCTTGTACGAAACTATATCTACAAGCAGTAGTCTCATATTTTTATGTTCAAAATCCCCAATAGGGGCATTTAGCCTAATTCCTTCGGTTTCCGGAAATTCTATGATAATTGGAGGGGTCTTGCCTAAATGGCCCGGTAGTGTTTAGTTTATACTAAATTAACAATATTAAAATTGTGTCAAAGTAGTATGACATGTTATTTATTATGTTTTATGAATTTATTATTATTCATAATTACCTAGAATCATCCTAATGAATAAGCATAATCAAAGTAATTAGTTAAATGCTTCGGATGAAATGCTGAATGAACAAAGTTTCATCCGGTAAAACCGGATGAAACTCTACCACATCCAAGTATCCAACTAGCGAGAGAGAGGAATTAAGGTTCTAGTTTTTTTGGAGGGGATGTGTGAGGAGTGGATTGTGTGCGTGCTAGGAGGAGATCTAGAGTTTTTGGGGAAAAGAGAAGTGTGTGTGTGTGTGTTTTTAGGAAAAAACCTTAGGTAGTTTTCACAAGTTTTTGGAGATCTAAGTATTTGGGTGTGTTTTTGGGGAGAGGCCGCTAGTGTGTGCGTGGGGATGCGTGTAGGTGGAAGGGACGAAGGGAGAGGAGTTTGGTAGCCGCCAAATAGGAGCAGCATAACTTTCAAGGGCGATAGCGCACGATCTACAGCGATTCAGGAGCTGAGCTTTGGGGACGACCTAGATGAGGTCGTCTTCTCTCCGAGGACACCTTGCACGCCCACTCGAAGCAACGAGCTAGGATTTACAGCCGTTGGAAAAAAGAGGAGTTTGGTAGCCGCCGAATCGGAGCAGCAGAACTTTCAAGGGCGATAGCGCACGATCTACAGCAATTCAGGAGCTGAGCTTTGAGGCGACCTAGATCAAGTCTCCCTCTTTCCAACGACACCTCACACGTTCGATTTGGAGCAACGAGCTAGGAGCTAGAGCCGTTGGAAGGAGGAGGAGTGATGCGGCAGCGTGGGATCACGGAAGGGCTAATCGATCTAGACTCCGTACCACCGCTAGGGATTTCTTTCTCTCATCCTTGTCAATTTCGTGAGTTAGTTTGTTAGGATTGAATTGCTGAAGCGTGTTTGTTGTGTGAAAGAAAGACAATGTTAATTGCTGTAAAATTCTATGGTGCATGAATTGGTTGGAAGTGTGTGAATAATTGAATGTTAGTATGACTACTGATTGGAGTCTCTTGTTGGCACGGGGCAAGGACTAAACGCGGAAGCGCTGCCCAAATTGCCCCGGCCACCATGGTTGTTTAATTTGCATGTTTGGTTAGGAATTTAGGGTTTTCAGCGGGACGCGGAAGCGCTGCTGAATTTTTCCTAGGAACCCCTTGTAAACTTGTCAAAACTTTTATTTGAGTTTGCAATATCATAGGATTGTGTATGTTGATCTTGTTTAAGTTTATGACATGAATTGTGGGATTCAATGCATGGAATTGGAATGTGAGCATGTTGCATGGTATTGAATTTTGCATTCACCCCAAGGAAGAGCTTGGTGAGAATTAAAACTCGTAAAGGTTCATTGCTTGGAAGGTTGTTTGCTTGCATCTCCCCCCACGGCCCAACTTGTGAGTTAGAACCGGAACACCGGGATTTAACCTCACATGTAGCAAATGTCAAAAACATTATTGCGCATTTCCTACAAATGTAAGGGCAAAAGAGCTGAATTTAGGATGGAAATCACATCTATAACAATACTCTTTTCCTTGTTCAACATGTTCTTGTCTTGTTCGTGCTCCAAGGACAATAGTGAAGGTGTGTATACGAATTCCTTTATCATTTAGTATTGATATAAAAATATGTGACATGCATGATTTTGTATTGAATTGATATATAATTGATTGTGTTCTTATTGCAGAGAGATCCACGCAATTTTGCAATTTTGGGTCACTGGGATGGTCTAAGACCATCTAGAACAACTTACAAAAGTTGTTGGACTTTGGAAGTTACAATTCTCAATGCTGGGAAGACAAGCTCACTTGGTCCTATTCCATTATTGTTTATATCTATGTCATCCGGGAAGCTTTTTCATTGTGGAGATGAATCTGTGATGAATTTTTTCTTATCCCCGTTTGTTTTGGAGTTGGAGAAGGCCTTCACTGAAGGATTTGAAGTTGATTATGCCTACGATGTTGGAAGGATTAGTTCGTACATCTCTCAATCTTCTCCAAGGTAAATTTTCAAATTATGAATATGAAACATGCATAAATGGTATTAAAGAGGTAGAAGAAAATTTGTTAAATAGAATGTCTTGTGAATGTGATCTTACACAATTTTTTTATTGAAGGCTACATTTTATAATATTTGTTCACGTATTGTTCTAATTTTGAATTTTAATTTTTTTTAATTTTTATTTTATTTTTTGTGTGTAGACTTTGGGTTAGCTTGTTTATATTCACTGGAGACCATCCTGCTCAAAGCAAGGTTTCGAATTTCAAAAATAGTGGATATTCTTCATGTAGGCGTTGTTATACTACTCACGCAGTGAATACAGAAGGTAGAGTTGTCTTTTCTGAAGAACATACAACTGTGCAATGGAAAAATATGATTGAGTTAGCTAAATCTTTGAAGAATTGGGAAGCAACTTCAACAAAAAGTAAACAAAAATCAGTTTCAAATACTTCAGGTTTGGTTACTTACATGATTGTTAGTGATGAATTAAAGTTCTATTGCTTATAATATAAATTGTATTAGTAATAGTTTTAAAAGCATAAATTGTTTGAATACTGAAATCGTTTGTTGTCTTTTTTACAAGGTTTGCTCTCCAAATCATATACACCTATGTTGTTATCATTGTTTTTTCAATCTTAGATACAAGGAATTCTAAATGTAACGTATTAATTCAAATTGTTATTAGAGAATGGATTTTGTGGATATTTGAAAAAACAAGTTCATTTCCTAATGCATGATGTTTAAGGGTTGTTTCTTGCAGGCATTACAGGAAGATCTGAGTTATGGCGATTACATTGGCTATATTCATTTGACCTCATTAGAGATTTGGTATTTGATGGAATGCACAAAAAATTCATTGAAGAGTTTATGCAATCAGAGGGAAACACGGATGCCAACAAAGACATTGAAGGGGCTATGAAGGTTTTAACTAATACCAAATTAAAGAAACTAGAACATAGATGGCCGCAAGCTCCCACGCAAAGGCTTGGGTACTTTGAAGCCGAAGAGTACCAAGTGTACATCTTATGGTGTTTACATTACACCTTGGACCACATTAGAGCAGATTTTGATTCCCCATTGATACATGTTGGGATTGTTGTTGGTTGAAATAGCAAGGTTGTATTTCTTAGAGACACAATTAGAGGGATGGACTTCAAGTACCATTCAAAGAGCAAAGAGACTTTTATCAGAATGGAGAAGAGCGTCGGTGCAGCATAAGGGACCGACACCTTCTGTTCTTGAGCATGCCATTGGTTCGGGGCACTTGCTGGAGGATGCTATTAGACATGGACCACAAGACGTTTATTGGGTTTATAAGTTTGAAAGAGAAGTTTCAAAGTACATGCGAGCAGCTTCCAATAGCAATCATTATCGATGCGAAGTAAGTTTTACTTTTCAAGAACTCTCTTTGCTCGTGTAATACGCCAAGTTCAAGAAGATAGAGACCAATTATATCCTTGTGAGAGAGCATCTTTACAAATTCATATTCACCTAAAGCTACCAACAACATCTCTTTCATTGGAGCAGAACCCAAGACGCCCTACATGGCACAAAATGTGCCTTGTCCGGGTATCTTCCATATTGCTTGCATTACAACTATGGAAACAATGTAAAATTCTTCCAGAGAATAGTGCTTGCAGGGAGATGATAATAGCAAAGGGCATTGCTATTGGTAAATCAAGAATTGAAAAAAAACTATTGCCTCCATCTATACAAAGGTGGCTTCTGGGGTATTGGTCTAGATTATTTGGCAGGCAATTTATGGAAGGTGATATCAGTAAGTGGATGTATCCACTAAAGGCAATCATTTGGAGAGGACATACATATCAAATCAATGATTCCATTGTAATTTAACGAGATTCAGATATTGGAATCTCAAGATTGTCAATGCTGGCTTGGAAGGGGATTATTGAATCCTTTTTTATTCATGAAGTGGATAAAAACATGTTAATTTTTTTAGTGCGAAATACTATGATCAAATTATGGAGAATGACAAGGCCATTTTGCATCCTGCATCAGGCATGTCATTAATCAAACCGATACCAAGAGATCATAGAGGGGATTGTATACGTCCAATTTCTCAGATTTTACACAAGTTTTTGCCTCTTCCAGCCGTTGGTAGTGATAATTGGGAAGGTCAAGGTTTACTTGTTGCTTATGAAGTACAGGGTACATTTCTACCGTGATACATCAAAATAGTAGACCCTAGCGGTCTCTGCATTTCTTACATTGGCAACCATTCGGGAGTGTTTTGCAAGATGACGCCATTGATCAGGTACTCTTTATCCAATTCCTGTCTCAAATTATGCTATTTGCATCGTACCGCAAGCGGGTCTCACCTGAGGGAGTTGAAATGAATCCTTTAGAAACTTTTGTGCCGCTGGAAGCATTATCAAGTGAAGCTAGGATTTTTATTTCCAACCCTGTCTAGTGATTCTCCTGGTTTAGATCAGCCTCAAGCCTACTTTCAATGAAATTACGTTCGCACTTACTCTGCAGTCAAAGGTTGAGACCCACTATTCAGGAAATGATAACAGCTGAAATTAGAGCTCGGGCCGCTGCAATAGAGGCTTCACGGCCAAGGGTAGATGAAGTCTCCAAACTTCTAAAAGGAGGTAGTATCGGGATTTATCTTTCTCAAAAGAATGGGAAACTGGAAGTATCATGATTACTGGTCAGCAGGAACCAATTGTTGAGCTAATGGGGAAGGCTCAGATTGCAGCTCCTGATCTCCTTCTGTCTATCTTAGACCTTGTCACTCACATCCTTGGTAATTCCATTCTTTCCACCTGAAATGCTCGGATGCCTTCCTTATGATCAGTTGCTGGACTGAGAAACATTCCGTCATTGTCTAATATATGTTCGTTTTCATGCCTTTGTTCTGTTTGATCACGATATGATTTTGTATGTTGAATATGCTTATATTTAACATATATATGCTTAGCTTTAATCAGCTGTAGCATGTATCATCTGCAGAAAACCATGTGCTTGTTGGGGAGTTGATGGAGGCAAAGGCTAATGTAGGCGATCTTGGTGGTGCTTATGCTACCCAGGGTAATGGCAATCCGGCATGGCTCAATGATGCAGACGTTGACGGAGCAACTGGAGGCTATAGTATAGGCTTTGCGCTGACTGTAATTCAGGTATTGCTACGAATGGACTATTTTTTGTTTCACCGGCCATGCTTTCATGGCAGCGCTTTGAAATTGTGATGCATTTATACCTTAGATTAAAAAGTGGAAATGGAGATAGAAAGTATCACACAAGGTTATTTTGCAATCTTATGGCAGGTCCTTGCGCAAATGCATAGTTCATCCTAAGCTTGTGGTTGTTGTATTCAGAGTGAATGCCAGCAGCTTATATGTGACATATTGCGAGCAACACCTGATGCCGCTTCTGCTGATGCGGCCGTAAAAACAGCGAGATTGGCCAGCAAGGCCGATCCTCATATGGCAAAGTATGGTTCTGCCGTGTGTGTGTTGCAAGCATCAAGAACTAGTATTTGTAAGAATAGAAGTTGTGAAATAGGGAGCTGATATATGGTCCCAATTGTAGATGCGTCATATTTAGCACATCAAATACATTACGAACAATCGCAACCTTACCTCCGGTGGGATCGTGTTATACAGTCAATGTTCACCTAGATCGAAGATATTTTGTCCTTACTTACGTCGCCGTGCACTGACATCCTTCTTTCTCAACTAATTATGCTTTATGTTAAAGCAGGAAACGGCATGCAGTGCACAAGAAGGACGAGGCCAATCCAGACTCGAAGTTCGATAATCTTTCCAATTCTTTTATTTGTTACTTTTATCACCTAGTTTCTAGTACCTACTGATTGTGTGTCCCAAGCAATATTGGTAGAGCCATAAGATATAATCTGCACGCTTTGTTTAACCATTGTTGGTTGGTTATCTACGTCTCTTGAATTGTTTCTTGTTATACTTCGTTTTTTGTCTGGACCCCATGGTTTCATGTAGTTTATTTCTTCTTTGAGTCATATAATCCAGCAGCCTTACTCTGGGTACATTTGATAAGTTCAATTGAGTCTGTATCTTTTGGAAGTAACATGTGTAGACGCTTTTTGCAGAGTGGCATCTGAGGAGGGGTTGTCGTTTGCATTCCGATTTACTGACACCGTCCCTAGTCTTCTCGGTGCGTTCTGCCTTCCGATTTACTGACACCGTACTTAGTCTTCCCGGTGCGTTCTGAATTCTTTTGAAAAGCCATTCTTACCAGGGTTTAAGTAGGGTTTTAGGGGATAGGGTTTTATTTTTACAACAGTATCGTTGACTCGTTCTCCAACCTTTGCGAGGTTTTAGTTAATGCGCCAGTCAGGGTGGCCAGGTGAATGAGGAAGCCAGTGACAAAGTGCTGGAGGTTGAGCAGTACTACAACGTAATCCGGCGTCCCGTCTATGACAAGCGCACTGATATCATTCAAAATATTCCAGATTTCTGGTTAACTGCTGTACGTCACAAAAACATTTCTTTCATTTCTTTTGCTTACAATCAATATCTGATAGCTTTTTGTTGCTTGCAGTTTCTGAGCCATCCCGTGCTTTGACGGATGAGGACCAGAAGGTGCGCGTTCTTGCCGAGCCTCTTTTGTTGCTGAATTGTAGAAATGCTCTTAAGAGTGTGTGTGTGTGTGGCCAGGTGTTCAAGTATCTGGAGTCAATTGACGTGAACGACAACAAGGATGTCAAGTCAGGCTACTCCATCAGCTTCGTAAGATTCTAACGGATATGAGATTTGCTATGGACATGCACACTCGATCTGCACATGCGCACTAATGTACTATATCTGCATACTCGATCTGCTTTAGCGTTTACACCAGTCATTATTTTCTGTCTGCTGACATCTCACTTTTGAACCCTCCAGGTGTTCCATATCTCATTTGATGTACTTCATTGTAAAGAAGTATCTTGATTGGTCAAATATTCTTCTCTGCACTTCTGCCACCAAAAACTTTGTACTCTGCATAATAACGTGTTTTGTTCTTACAATTGATTTATCGAGGTAATCTTTGGTGGAAGATGGACTCTTACTGCGACTGAGTTGGATGCAGGCTTCGACGCATGATTGCACTGCACATTCTGCGCTCTTCTCGCCAAACGGAAACAAAATCCGGCCTCTGTTCGTGTACACCGACACATGGTGCTCATCTGGCCAATTCGATGCGAATGGGATGCTGGTGCAAACTGGCGGAGATGATGATGGCGTGAAGAAGGTGAAATATTATGGATCTTTCAGTTTGTTTGATTTCTGAGCAAATGGATCGATCTGGGATGTATTTGATTGAATTCGGTGTCGTGCAGATTCGGCACTTCAATCCATGCGGAGGTGGCGACTGCGACTGGGTGAAGCTAGACGGAGGTTTGCAAGAAGGACGCTGGTACGCTTCTAACCAGATTCTTCCCGATGAAACGCAAATCGTTGTTGGTGGTCGCGGCGTGGGCACTGTGGAGTATGTTCCTGCTAATGGTCGTGGCGCTTATGACCTTCAAGTGCTTTACAAGGTACTACCTCGCACTGATAATCAATGGCGATCTTTTAACCGCAATGAAGCTCATTCATGCATCGCGTAATTAATGCAGAGGATGATTTCATAATCTTGTCAGTATATTCTCTTTCAGTAACATGAATGTACGAGGCTTCCTTTCACGTTGCTTAGTCCTTTGACGCTCTAGATTGTGGGCATAGTTTGAGATTTGGTACGGGAGTCTAATTTCGATGGAAGTGTGAGGTGATGTGATGGTGTTGTGTATGGAATGTGAGTGCAGAGCAATGACGCGCAGATGGACAATTTGTATCCGTTCGTGCACTTGTTGCCCAACAACCAGCTCTTCATCTTACTGCGACTGCGATTTAGGAGATCCCTGTTCCATTTCTTCGTCCATTGAAACCTAGGTCATCGACAACCTCAGCTCAATCAGCATCACACCTTTAATCTAATAGATGGTAGTATAGATATCATCGACAACAAGTAGATTTGTGAGGGACAGATTTGTGAGGGACAGAGTTAATGATTTAGGTTTGAGTCTAGTAGGCTCATTACAATTGTAAATCATTCTTAAATATAAGAGAGATTCATTTATCCCCATTGTGCAATTATGGTGATTTTGCTCATTTGAATCCCATTATTTTTCATTGTCCAATTCTTTGTGATTTTCACACTAGAAATGTCCACAGTTTCATGGGTAGAGGCGAAAGGACCTTATTTATGAAACTCACATATTTATACAGTGGAAAGCTTCTCATTTTTCATAGAGAATTCAATAGTGAAAAGTCACAATAATTCAATAGTAGAAATCTGAACCTTGGGACACATGAATGTCCCACGGTTCCACTATGGAAAACTGGACTTTTTCATTATCTTGCATTCATGAAAAATTGGTAATTTCATGCTCTGCATTTTAGTTGTGGAGTCAACATATCTACCAGTTCCTGGATAACACTGTCCGAGCTCTTCTTTTGCGGAAGTTACCGACTTGAAAGAAACTGCAGACGCACCTCCCGGGCGAATATATCTCGACACATCCCGGGAGCAAGAAAGAGGATATTGCGTCCTGGGAGCCGTATAATATAAAATGTAGGCAATCAACATGACGTTGTGAGTCGTGTGAGGAAAGAGCACTGGAACTTGCATTCACTGCCATCAGGTTCCTTTAAAAGCATGGCGACGATGGTAATGCATGATTCCGTGTCGAAGTTTAGTGCGCTGCATACAGAGCTTCCTACAGGTGAGTAAACATATCCGAGCAAGGCTCGAATTAGTTCGTCGATTGTGGTGTTGGTGCATATTGCATGGAGAAAAGTAGATCCTTTCTCTTACTTATAACCCTAATTCGTCTCATTTCTCCTTACAAGTTTTATTCTCCCGATCATTTTCCATAGAAAGTCGATCATGGCTGCAGTCAGAATGTTTGGATCTCAGTGTCTGGAGAGAATCGTAGTTAGTAGAAGCAGTCTAAGCCGTCTAAGATTGCAGGTGCTGGGACGTCAGCAGCCTCTTCTCGGATTCTCCAAGGGTGCGGTTGCAATTTCTTTGATAAATGTGTCTCTCTTCTCAGAGAGTGGCATCGATCAATAATGAGTTGTTGAATTGCTTCGTGTACTGAATCGTGAAGTAGTTGCCAACTGCTACTATCGTTCACTTGGCACGATAGTTTCATGGTTCATGGTTCGAGTAAACGTGACATTCTTCATATTTCTTGCAATTGGCTGCGCTGTACTCGGCAAGTGTTCATTCTCTCTATAGTGTAACTTGTGCACTAAACTGAAAATGTGACAATCATCACCATTGTCCTGTGTAGGACACAAACTGTCAACTCAATCGATCCGAAGTCAAGCAACGATGGCGTCGTCAAAGATTCAGCTCTACAGCATGGCCACAATCCGAATTCCAAGATCCCAGTGATAGTGGATCCTGACGGACCAGGCGGGAAATCGATCACGATCTTCGAGAGCGGCGCCACGTTCTCTTCACGTTCCTCTTGTTCGCAGGTTCTGTTCCCATACGTTCCCAATATTGGGAGTGTAGTAGTGTTCTAGAGGTCCCATAAAAATAGTTTATTACATGATGTAATTGTTATAACAAGAAGGTTCATTCCACATGTAACTTGTTGATTGGTGTGAATTAATATGAAGATCATTGAGATAGTAACACTCTAATATCTCAATAAATAACAAATACCAATTGCCCATACTAGTGAGGCCTATGATATTAAGGTCAAAGTTCAATATAATAAGACTTTTTTATCATAGTAAAGGAGATTTTACATGTTCACCTCTCTACATTAAAAGCTTAAAAGAAATACTCCCTCTGTGTCCCATTACGATTGTCCAATAGGTTCTCTCAAATCTACCTCTCAAGGTAGATTTGAGAGAACCTACTAGCCAATTATAATGGAACAGAAGGAGTAGCCCTTATGACTTGTCCTTACAAAAATTTATCTTTGCTTCGAGGTTATATAATTATAACGATACATGCTTCGTCAAAGAATGAAAACCATATAAAATAAGATTCAAAAACATCCATAACTCTTGAAAACTATAAGTTCGCAATTGGTATAGGAGTCAAAGCCAGCCTCATTGGGTTTCCACTAAGAGTGGGAACCACAAGTGTTTTAAAACTCTCCTCTTGCACCATGTTTGCTGAGTATTAGCATTGAGGAGCCTCTGGCATGGCTCCAAGTGAAGCAAAATAGAGCTCCCAAATGATGGGTTCTTTTCTTCTCCTTGGAAACCATGTCAAGACAATAAGTACTCAAATGAGAGATAAGGAACTTAGACAGCCAAAATGGCCTCTCTTGGCCTTGGCCCTGGCGCCCACCCCAAGAACCATACCCCAGAGGCCCATATAATCAAGTACAAAGGATACAGAATGGTTCGGCTTTTATAATATTTTCAAAAAAATAATATTAGCTCTTCCATAAAGCGATACATCATAAAAGACGTAACGGTGACGGTTCAAATATATATGCCACTTATACCCTGACCACGACCTACTGGGATCATTTCCCCTAAAGACAATGACATTCCCTACTTTTTCCCTGCAACTTTTGTAGGCTTGTAAGAATCCCTCAGCGTCACACTCCTGTTGAACACAACTTGCTCAGCAGTACTGTCCCGGTCCACACAGTAGTACCCTGCAATTCAAGTTCAACAATATTTAGATGTCAGCTCTATCCACCTCCACAAACAAGGCAAGGTCCAGTTGTTTGCTGCTCAACAAACCTAAAGTACCATGTAACACCTGAAAAGTCAAGCCATCAGAAACATTTTCAGAGGAAAGAATAATAAAAGATCAATGTTTCACCTAAACGTTCAAACTGGAACTTGTCTCCCTCTTTAGCGTTCGCCAAAGGTGGCACTCCATAAGCACCAGTGATGACTTCTTTGGAACCGGGGTTGTAATCACCAAGCCAGTCTTCAAGCTCATTTGGATTCTACAGAACAGAGCATCAGTCAGGATGCGGATACCATGGACTTGAACACAATCACTTTCAGCAAAGAGTAGGGTGCTTTAATCTTGGACAGCGAAAAAAGGAATCTAGGACTATGATTGGTTGAATGGAAGGGGTGATAGAAGAAATTAAACAGTGAATCTAGTTAAGCACAGATTGACGATTCACATAGACGTCGATTTGAGCAACAGATGAAGTTCACGAGATCGAACCTCAGATTTGAAGAGTTTGTCAAAATGTCGAACAACAACCTTCAACGGCTCAACACCAGGCGCGGGTTCTGCCACCCAGTGTATCACACCCTGCAGCAACACAAAGCATGAGTAGAGGATGTAAAAGAATTATGACAATGCCTAATCAAAACTTCACCAAAAAGTGATCTCAGCACAGATGAAATACCTTCGGCTTGGTGCGCTTCTCACGATCGTACTCGACATGAAGCTCTAACACTGTCTTCTTGTCATCCGCTAGTACGAAATTTGTGCATTTGATCGGGTATGCCCACCTGTACCATCGCGGGGCAAAATATTATAATGAAATGCTTGGTAAAAAAGAAGAGGACTGTGCTCGACAATAAAAACCCAAGCTAGCCCACCTGAACAAATCAAAATTACTGACCTAAGTATCACGCTTTTTCCTGGTGCAAGGCCGTAGTAATCCTTGGAGTCCTCCAGGCGAAAATCAGTGGATTCTATGTACAAAACTTTTGAAAATGGAACCTGCGAAAACATTAGATACTCATGAGGGACTACAACCTACATGATTAACAAAAATCCCATAGACATATTCAGATATCATTACACCCATTGACCAGAAGGGTCACCTTGTAGCTGCCTTCCCTAGCATCGGGCCAAATCTTTGCCTCAAGTTCTTCCACCTCACCCTCTTTTAAGTTTGTAATAACAACCTGCAGGTCAAACGACCAGTATCAGTCAATCCTGGAGCATGTGTAACAGCAAACGAGGAGCTCTCGATAAAGCTCAGAAAGACATTCCTACTACCAACCAAAAAAGAGTCAAAATAAATTCATCTGCACAATCACTTGACCCGACTTCAAGTAGTTGTACTCAATGTGAGTTACAAACCTTCAGAGGATTCAGAACCACCATAGTTCTGGGAGCGTTTCTATTCATGTCGTCTCTTACATAATGCTCCAGCAATTCCATCTGTATTAAATTGTCACTACAATACATTCCACACGCAAGATGAGAACATCAAAAATAAATATCAGTAAAAAAGAACAAAAAAGGTAATCACCAAAAACTAGTCGCACAATAATACTCTAGAGATGTTGACTCTACATAGCATGTGAATCCTATCAACCAACAAGTTATCACTTTCTGAAGATCTCCTTGTAGTAGGATGACATAAGTTTCATGCACAAGATTCAGAGTCTGAAGAATGTCAGATAAAACTCCTGTCAGAGAAGGCAGGAGACGATAGATTACCTCCGAGTGATGCCTATGCCTCTACAGAAGGCATTTATCGCATCAGGAGTGAACCCTCTCCTGCGGAGTCCAGCAAGAGTTGGTAGTCGGCAATCATCCCACCCGTCAACGTGGTGATCCGTAACAAGGCAATTCAACTGCAAAGCACCAGGAAGTAAGGCACTAAGATACAAATTCCATTCATAGAACCTGAGAATACAACGACCTCAGGACAGAGCATGTGAACAGACTTGCACTTGTAAGTCCCTGCAGAAAAACTACATAGAAGAGTAGCAGAATAACAACGATGGTCGCGTCTGACATTCTTCCTAATTGCACTGAAGTAACATCTCACAAGTTCAGAAAAATCTCGCAAGGACTTGTACTGATTCTCTCCAAGAGTCACCAGGAAACTTACCTTTCGTTTTGACAAGACCGTGTTCGTAATATTTAATCGAGCATATTCCCAAACGTATGGAAGATAAAGATCAAGGGAATCCAGCAACCAATAATAAGATGCTCTCCTTGATTCAAACTCTAACGTACATAGCTGCACAAGCCACGTTACCAAATAAGGAGCCTTTTAACTCACAATGTCTACAGCAGTCTACTGCGGGAACGCAAAGCACAATCTGGAATACGAGAAATTAAGTTCCTAAATTGTTAGTCCACAATTCAGGAGTCAAAACGAGTCTAAAATAGTGAGTCGAACTTACGGAATGGGTGACGTTCTCAAGAGCATCAACTATACAATGGGTGTAGTCATAGCTCGGATATATGCACCACTTGTCACCGACATGTGGATGGGGAGTAAACTGCACACGAGCGACAGTAGACCCACAAATGGCTCCGTAAATATTCCGTGCTCAATACTTACGAGCTAGAAACAGAAGCAATATGCCTAATGACAACCTCAGTGCAACTTGGATACTATGAATGTGGACGATCACGACGTATGAATGCGTTTTGACATTGGACATGTAATTTTCTTGAACAGGCAAGCATACTATTAAGGATGTATCGGCTTCAAGGAGAAAAAGTATATGACACAATGAAACTTGGAACAGGAATTATGGAAGAAAGTCATATCAAAGCATAGGGAACTTCTGAAGTTCCTTCGTACCTTGATCCGATACGCTATGAGGTCGTACATGTTCGGGTTCTCATTCTTCATGTCTTGCTTCATTCTGAGAGTCGCCTTGCCTTCATCAATCAGGCCACGTCTCATATCGTCGAAGAGCTGAAGGGACTCTTCGATAGGCCTGTTCCTCCACGGGCTATCTTTCTTTTCTGAGCGGTACAATTTGATTTCTTCTCCTGTCTGCCAATATTCATCAATTACAAGTAAATAGCCGGTTAACCCAAATAGAATGTGCATCCCGCCGTCCAAAAAATAAGGAGATTGAGCGAATTGTACCGAATTTACAGACAATATAAGTGCAAGAGTGGATACCTGGTGATCCACGTATGCGTGTCCTCTCTTTATCAGCTCCACTGCCAAATCATACAGTTGAGAGAAGTAGTCGCTACTATACGTAACCTGAAATTTCACAAGATTGAATCATTGGACTCAGAAGATCGCCATATTGTGTCCAAAGACAAAAAGTTTGTTATCATTAAGTATTGAAAATACAAAAGATGCGCATGCAAACCTTAAAAGGCTTCCATCCCATCCAATTCACTATCTCATGAATGTGATCGATATACTCCTGCTTCTCTGCCTCAGGATTAGTATCATCGAATCTGCATTCACGACAAATGTTAGTGTTGAAGCATACAGAAACAACCGACATTAGAATATATCGTTAACAATGACCAAACACATCTCGTTGTGGAGTTAACATACGGTTGGTCCACACATAAAATGTACATGAACTGAGCGTAATTGCCAACACGACATTTGAATAGTGATAGCTAACTTGAAGATCATAGAGACATCAACCATTGCCAAGAATTTCAGAAGAACAGGACTAAACTCATGCTCACCTCAGATAGCAATTTCCTCCGGTTTCTTTTGCAAGTCCAAAGTCTACAAACATGGCCTGCACATTTTTACCCAGATCTATGATTAAGATGCACTATAATGCCTCGTTTCCAATTTTAGAAAGCTTGCAACATCTTCAACCGATAATCATCGTACATACCGCGTCATACCTGACCTCTAAAGCCCAGTCTCGGATTCAGGTGCCAGACACAGTATATTTACCTTGGCGTGGCCAATGTGTAAGTAGCCGTTGGGCTCTGGAGGAAATCGAGTATGAAATTTGCCACCAGTTTCTTTCAGATGTTTCTCCAGCCTGGCCCGAGTGTTGTGTGGTCGCATAATAGTACCGTCACTGAAAAAGACCTCCGTGTGGACCTGAATACATGAACAAAAGCCATGATATATTTCGAGAGTGCAAAATTACTTTCAGAATTTTTAGGTACGGTTTACAGCGACTCTAAACAGTGGGAATGGAGGGGTGGGAACGTACTGATATGTTGTCTTCAGGCTTGGGAAAGATAGAATAGGGATCGTTTTCTTCTAGAGCCTCTCCAACTGTAAGGTCTTGCGCAGGTCCTGCAGTGGAAGCAGTCTCCTGGATGGATTCCCAAGTGCAATTAGTTACTGAGCAGACTACACACATTCGTGAACTTCAAGGCATCAATGCGTTAAAAATCACAAGTCCTAGGGGTTGGTCACAATTGCGGTAGAAAGTCGCACAAAAGAGTCCTCACCTCGACTTTCGGTTTCTTCACGACCTTTTTCTTGACAAGCTTTTCATCATCTGCAGCAGTCCTCTCCCCGAGCAGATCCTTCATCTGGTTCTGTAGCTCCACCTGCAATGAAGGTTCAAAAGTCACTGGACTGTCATTCGTGCATGTGATCGACATTTTGATACATAGCCAGAAATTTCTCGTCGCACAACATTAAGGTGGCCAAAAACGAGCAACTTCGACATGCAAGTTTGGAACTACTTATAAGATAAATACGCCTATCACTTGTAAGCACTTCTCGCTCTACCACAAGTAAAGAATAGCTAGTATGACTGGAAGCATAAAGAATCATGCGGTAGAATTAAATCCTATTCTGAACACCATTCGTAACAAAATGCAGATGCATCAAAACAATCGGTCACGAAACAGGTGTAAGGTATTACCATTGCCAATTTTCCGTCTGCCCACTGCAGCTTTGAGCGGACTTGTGCGAGAAGGACACCAACTACAAAAGCCGAATAAGAATGTTAACGTTTACCTAGATTGGATTAAGTAAAGCTATAACTATGACACCGTCACCTCGAACCTGTCGTTTCTGATGAAGTAATTCTAAAGACCTTATTTATCACACATTTCACAATCTCCATATACTTGCAAATACAAGAATAAACATATCCACATTGAATTTCAAGTTTTTATACAAATGCGACATTTACATTACCCATCGTAGATGAAGCTTCTCACCATTGACACGATAACGTTCTTCCATTAGAAGGGCCTTGTTTTCTTCAAGAACAGATGACACAACCGCTTTAATATCTGCCGGGGAAACTTCCACTCCTGCAGCCGAAATCTAGGATGAGCTGAGATCCCGCAAAATATTTCACTCGATGCATAAAGCCCAGATTCAAAAGACAAATTGTCTGCGGCCTCCCGCACTAACAGCTCTAACAAGCTCCTCATACTCTTGATGAACGTATTCGCAAATACTCCACGATACAAAAATGACAGGTATACTGGGACTCTAAACAGCCAATTCCATACCAACTCCACACTTGGTCTCGAAATCGGCAACATCATATGCATCTGGCCCCACAAGAGCAAAAAACCCGAGCGCAGCCTCTACCTGGGGCATGCTCTTGATCTGCGAAGATATCAATCTTAATATAAGCTAATCACTGGAAGAGAATTCAGAGCTTGAATGCAAGAAGCCAACGGCCAATTCGGTCTGTTTATTTTTCACAATAAACAGACCGAGATATCATGGTTAGCAAGAATGAATTTATCAGGAGAGGGCCGAAATATTTTAATCACCATGATGAGGAGCGATGTATAATCTACACGGACGACACTCTCATTCAAAAGCCTTATGATGATATACGAGGCTAAATTTGAGACTCTAGGGGTTTACTACAGCCACCTCACGTACCTGATTTCCTGAGACATATTTACATAAGTCCGCTCGATGCTTCAGGGCATTAGCCGGAAACTTGGTGGCCACCTGCAGCATATAACCGAATCACTCTATCACTTTCTAAGCAGTAAGTGTTGTGAAGACGCTGCTTATAAGACCAAAATTGTTTGATGACTGTGTACAGCAACAAAAGATATACTTATGATCGAGAAGTAGGAAATACACTTACGGTGTAGAGAAGATTTCCCACGGCCTTATCACAACCGTTCTCAACGCCAGCCTGAACAATCAACACTCAAACTTCAAACACCATTTATTACATGCGTGAATTTCCAAGGAGATGGAGAGGGGTAGTACCAACAGACCTCGTGCACGACATTGGTGAGATTGGCAGTGACTTTGGGATTCGCCACTGCATTAGCTGCGGTTTTAGCATCGAGACCAATGCTCTTGAAAAGCTCAAGGGCTGCAGGATCTCGTACCGCCTTCGAATCGTTATCCACGGGCATCGTGGAACCCCTACACACAAAATATTCAATGAGAAAAAGAGCGATGACAGTCCAAGAGACGCCTCACAATTCTAACATATCATCTCGAAGAAATGATCAGTACCTCGCACCTCTCAGCGCGTCAGTAACTGAAACCATAAGCCTCTCGACGTCTAATCCTTCAAGCTCGTCAATGTGGCCAAAAAGTGCAAGATTCAAGATACCGACAGGTGATCGGGAAATTTACTGCAAGTATGGAATTGAGTACTCACCTTGGAAACGCAGAACTTGATTGGCAAGGAAAGGGGCTGTCGGAGGCGTGGCCGTCACGGCAGCAAGATGGAACGAGAGTAATGGCACAATGGGGACTAATTGGGACGAGGATGAGGTCGTGCAGGAGGTGAAGCGCTTCTCCCGCTGCCTCTCCTCAAAAAAAAAATCTTCCTCGCCCTCCGCGACAGGATTTTTAGGGTTTCGAGTATAAAAAGCGAGTGTTATTAGGGTTTTAGGCTCGTAGACTCCGGATTGAACGACTCTGTCACGGTCACCGACACGGCTAATTTGAGTTAGTTATGTAAGTTGGCCATTGTCATATTTTTGCTGATTCTTAAGGGCAAATGGTTTCTTTAGTGTAATGTAGGGAGCAATTTGATTTTTTGATTGCAAGAATTTAACGTAGGTCTTAGCACATGGTCACTGAAAATAATGCAGCTTAGATTCAAAAAAACACTTTGTAAGGTATGGTGTTAGAGAATAATAGAGATCCACATTGGCAAACTAATTGGGGAGTTCTTAACCGAAACATTATCGGAGAGTACCCATAGGTTGTAAACAATTGTGAAAATTGGAGTTACTAGACTTAGAATAATTTTGACATAGTTATCAATATTGGGAGAGAAGAGGTACATGTACAACAAAACAAACCGTGATTACAATAAAATAAGAAGTTGGAAACTGTAATGTGCCCCTTAGCTGTAGTGTGTGGTTTCTGGTCCAACCTCAATGATTCTAATCGATATGTTTGAACTTTGGAAACTGTAATGAAAATATGAGTTCTTCATCAAAATCACAGGTTGAGTTATCACTATTTTGTCAATGCCTGCTGCACAATCGAAATGATGTATTCTCTTGTGACTACAATTTATCCGAGAAAAAGATCATTACATGGTGATGAGTTTCTAGAATGGAAAGTTGGCAACGTTATGAAGAACTTGCTTTCTTCGAGGAACATTCAAAAGCGACTTTTATGTAAAGACAAACAGTACTGCAAATCTACAGTGTAACTAAAGTTAAGCAACGCAGACAATTCCCCTCCACAGGTCTGTAGGTGGCCACATGAATACAAGCACAAAAGTAGGAGATGGCATAAACAGAACAAATTGCCGAAAAAGGCTTCACTAAAACCCTCCATGCCGACATGCACTGCGGTATTCCCTGCTTGCGCGTAACGGCATGTGGCAGGAGGTGGTGGTCCTGCCCATATTAGCAGGTAAAAATAATGGACACAAATCATTCTTCAAACTTTCCATGCACCTGAATGACTCTACTCCATGGACAGTTGCCTCGACTCTATACAGCAACATAATACACATGTGTGGACAGGCCATTTGAACTGCAGCATCGGACCTTATGTTACATCTGCTTCACATTGAGAGTTCATATTTCACAAACCTTACCTGTGCAGCTGGCTCTACTCTAAAACATCGCTCTTATTAATTCGTAAAGATTCGTTCTGACTCCACCAGACTTGAGCTTGGGGATCCTGAAAAAGCCAATAAGCACACTTTCAAAACAGGAACATATCAAAAGCTCTAATAACCAAAATGAAGAATATGGTAATAAACTCCACTATCTGTGTCACCTACACTGATTAAAAATTTAAGATCGTATGGCTTGATAAATGATTGACTGAGTACGAATATCTTTGGAATTCGTAAGCTTGAGTAGAAAGTGGTAGGTAACAATGTATAGTGTAAAGAGGGAGACGCGTAACGTACCATCGGATCGCCTGAAAACTCGATGAGGCGGAATCAAGTCATTGCCCAAGGGTCCTAAAGGATCTCCATTACGATGATTGAACGAGCTAGAGCCGCTACTGCTCATGAAGAGACTACCAGAATCGAGCCTTTTCATGGAGGATCCTGTAGCAAGTCCCTTCTTTTTCAAGTCCCCCTTCACCAGAGGCGGGCGATCTTCGGAGATGATCAAGCTTCTGTCATCATTCTTGGTTTCCTCGACCACAGACGACGCTGGAAATAGGTTATCGCTTCGCAACCTTCCCAGGGTGTTGCCACTGATGAGTCCCTTCTTCTTGACGTCCTTGTCCACTTCAATTCGCTCGTCAATTGCTGCTGCTGTGGATTTCTCGTCCTGTTTCCGCTCTTCTTCATTCAGACTGGTGTTTCGTTGTTTGGGTACGGGAGCTCTTACGACGGATGGACTTACCATTGCAAGTGCACCTTCGACTCCCGCTCGCCGCAAGTGCAACTGCATTTAGATCTTTGAATGTCAGAAGCACAGCAAACATACTGAACCACTCAAGACTATCTTAATCACAAATAACATGCGCTACTCATCCATATGTTCACTTGCTTGGAGTATATAGCAATCAATATAAGTAGGATTTGGCTGAATGCTGCTCTTCAAATGGAAAATGGGTGTGTCTGCTGTCATTACTAATTGACAAAAAGTAGTATGCTTCTGCTGACACGACGCTTTCTAAAAGCGATCAGATTAAGGTTAATGGGGGGAAAGAGGAGAATACCTGCGCATGAAGATTGACCTCATCAGCACGAGAAAGAAAAGGAAAATCTCCACCTGTCTTCAAAAGAGCACGGCGAGCGCCAGGATACCGAGCACTTGTTTGATCTTTCAGGAAAGGCTGGACTGCACAATAGTCATTTGTCTGCGCCACCAAGAAAATTCCCATCAGAATCTAATCAGTTTGAACCAACATTGATGACTCCCGCCAACAAAACAGACTCCTGTGAAAGTATCACAGTACTTAATCTTGTGTGAAAGTGGTACTCACATCCATTATAGTGATAGAAGAGTCAGCAAGACCAAGTTGCCCGACAGCTGCTGGTAAGGTGTTTAAAGTCAAGCGTGATGCCAATTCATCCCTTGTCAGAGTTTCCAGCTGCAAAAATAATAAAAGTAATAAAATCTTACATAAACTTCATTTCCAAATGACAGAATGTAAACAGCTCTCTGAACTAATTGCACCATAACAGCCTTTTTCAAGTGCAATTTATCATTTATGGACACACCTCCCTTAAACATGTAAATTTAATTAGCCGAATAAGTGCTGCGGCAGAATCAGAAATTTTAAAAGCAACATACCTGGCTCACAACAAAGTCGATTGAATCAGCGATGGCAGGCTCCTGCGGACCATCACGAATTCCCGTGAGGACGTACCGTTTCAGGACAAACTCGGGAGCCCAGCCTATGCTACAACACATGAACAAGCCTCGTGTTAGAGATTTTCAGACGACCATGAAAACTTATATAGAAATATCGAACTTCGTGCCCTACCCTGTAGGAGGCACACGACCGAAGGATGGTCGATGCCTAATACAATAGGAATGCAAAAGTGTGTATTCCAATTGTGAAGATGTACAAGCACTAGTTCGTTAAGAATGTGTACTTAGAAAGGGTAAAGGCAGAGGACAGAAACTCACAGTGATGACCACGACATTGATGCCTGGAAGGTGTGGTTGTCAACAAACGTATTTGAGAGGAGCAAGGATTTGACACGCCGCGGCCGATGCTGGGCAAACATTTGAGCCAAGAAGCCGCCCAACGAAGTACCATACAAATGCACCTGCAAAATCCAAACATGGACCCAATTCAGCATCAACACACGAAAGAACCCTAAATTCAGTTCCTCAAGGAAGGTGCGCACTGTAATGGCAGAGTCCTTACATGATGACAACCAAGGGCATCCAAGAACTTTTCGAAGGACGAGACCCATTCCTGATGAGTCCAGACTGGTGGAGCATCTGCAGCAATCACTCGATAGCCCTGTTGGAAATACAAAACCCTCAGTGATCCAAATGTGCAACAATCTGACCATAATTCAGCAATATCGAACGGTCAATGATAATCAGGAACTTTGTATTGAAAGAAAAGGGATGAGAATGCAGCCCAGCAATGCACCTTAGCCCTCAAAACACCAAAGAGTCTATAATCAGCGAAGAAGAATTTATATGTCGATCAAATCGATTAATAACTAGGGCTACAGAAGGTGTGCTTGGTCAATTTATACTATTTCGACTTGCAACAGAAAGACCCTTCCTGTACTGAATGCAAGTTCGTTCCCCTAAAGAGCGACGTCTTGATAACTAGCTAACATGCGGCATACCTTGAGACTAAGGGTGAGAATCTGCTTGTAAAACACATCGGCAGTTCCAGCAGTGCCAGAGAGGCATACTAAAGGCGCCACAGACTTGGGACCGTAGTCGTAGTAACGCCACTGCTTGGTGCCATTGGATCCAATCTGCGACAAAAAAAACCATCAATCGACCAAGGAGGAGAATCAAATCGGTCTCAGCGATCGGATTGAAACAGTACCGGAATGTGGTGCAGCGGCACATGGGCCTTAAAATGAACATAGTCCCCTGAGCCACTCATCCCTTCAGGCATAGCTTCTTGCGCTAGTTCTCTTTCATCTGCAGGGCCAGCTCATATCAATTCCTGCCACACCTAAGATCTAACCCTTCTTGCAACCCTTTCAAAAAATTCCAGCCAGGATTGTGGGTTTCACCACCTACTTCGGAATAGAGAAACCTAAACGATAGAAGGCCTTCGCACATGAGGCGTTAGGCGTTAGGCCGACGGTGACGCCCGAAACGTGATGGCCTCGCCTCTCGCGTCTAAGGGCGGACAGTGGAGGACCTACGCCCCACTACCCGCCCACAAAACCCTGCCCGCATAAAATAATTTGCGAGTAAATTTTCCCCCTAAATTTTTGTTGTTGATGTCACCAATGTCGTCATGGGGCACATCTGATGGAAAATTGCAGTCGCAGATCCCATTTTCATACTCAAAATTTGAAAAAAAGAAGAGAATTTTTCTTTAAAAAATAAAAATAAAATAAATAAATAAATAAACAGTGTCCGCCTTGTCGGCGGGGGCTCCAGCCGGGCGGGGAGGCCCCTGCTGGATGCAAGGCACTACCTTGCCACCAGCACCTCTAGCAGTCCCAGCAGGGGAATTGGAGCCCCCTAGTGCTCCGGCATAAAAGCAGGGCTGGGGTTTTGCCCCTGCTGCGGCTGCTGGAGGCCCAGTGTGGCCAGGCCATGAGCCTCTACCTCGTCTCTGCAGCGCACTGGACCAAATGGTCTGGCTCCGTAGATGTGGGCCGTTAGATGCTGCAAAGGGCTCTCCACCGCCGGATCAAGAGACATGGATCTGGGCAACGATGCATGGAGCATGAAATGCATTGGGAACGCTGGATGAGCTAGTTCCTTATTGAGTGGAGGCTGACAGAGGCTCGGGGGTTGTTGGTTCCAAATATAGAGCTCAATGATGCCGCCATGTGGTCAAACAATGCCGTCATTGGAGATCGTGAACAGCCATTCAAGGTGTTTCATCACCCTGTTTCAACACACAAGTTGAGTGCCCACTCAAGCCCACTCAAGCCCACCCTTGAGGCCTCTTTAAAGCCTAAGGCAATTTTTTTCCATTTTTTTTTTTTCAATTTCTTTTTTCAATTTTTTTTTTTAATTTTTGGATTCTATAAATCATGCAACTATAGAATCATCTTAATAATATGTTTATTGAAATTTAAACATACACATTTTATTTATCATCAAAAGCACTTACACAATAAAATCATCTAAATAATGTAATAGTGGTAAATACCACTATTAGATGCACCTTGATTGAATCAAAATATTGAATACAACAAAGTATTGGAAGAAAATAGCAAAACTATATATTGAGCTTTTTGTTCATGCTCTTAAAACTCTAACATATGTCTAACTCCTTGAAAAACAACTCAATGTCTTGCTCACTTTCAAAGTCACCTTGCTCCATCACAATGTTTTCACCTTCTCTCAAAATCACGCGTTCACAATTCTTGCACTTCATTTTGTTGATCTCATTGAAAAAAATGTGTAGATCTCCACACTCTGGACAGGTTCTTTTGCACAACTTTGGCAATTTCACTCAAGTTCTCTTCTTCTCCACAATATGTGCTCGCCGCAAAGTTTTGAGACCACTTGGTCTTGGAAAATTCTCGTTCGTAAGCTCTCCACCAAATACACATTCACCATCCAATCTTCGTTTTTTACTTGGTTTTGCATGTCCAAGTCTTTTGTTCGTCACATGACCTTGAATGGGAGTTATACTTCCTCCTTCTCTTGGCAAAGGAATTTGAATTGGTCTTAATCCCACATTCGCAACCCCTATTAGAAGCTCCATCATTGAACCCGCCATTTCTCTAAAATGGTTCGCTTGATCCGGAGTTAGTGCTTCCCATTCTTTCTAAGGTTGCTAAACTTGAAAGTTGAGCTACCATTTCCACTAGATTTCCACCTCCACCATTGGGCCCGTTATGAGGTCCTCCGCTACACAAGTCGATTTGCTCTTCACTTGGCCCGTCATCACGCCTCTCCATTGGTCCTCCACGGGGTATGTCCCTTGATTCTTCAACGAACCCTCGTATAAATCTTCTCCTATTTCATTTGCATCTAGTGGATGCATAAAACCATACGATTCGTAATTGCTTAGAAGAAGTTCACGCAAGTGTTGAAAATCCATATCAACTATGAATTTTAGTGCCCACATGTGTTTACATATGGGGCCATAGTCGTCACACTCACACCATTCACGTGATAAATTCACAATGTACCATTTGTGTGAGTTCGATTGGCTACGAATGGCAAATTCCATGTAACACTCATCAAGTACCTCCAAATTTGCTAGTGGATCATATTTGTATCGTGTAACCAACCACGTAGCTTTTTGCAACCTCGTCGTCTGTCCTTCATCTCCGCCTGGCCGTGAATACTTCTGTGATTCACTTAGCCAGTGAATCATGTTGTAATGATCCACTAAAGTGCCTCCTCTAAAAGGAAATCCCGTATCTGGATTGCCAATCAAGGCTAATAATAAATCATCCAGCCTTCAGTTCACTTTTCCTCCTAACAATGTGTACTTAACATATTGCCAGCAACGTTCAACCAAATTCGTGGTGTTTGCATATCCATGTTGAAACATTCTACACCATCTGGGCCACATTTTCTTCCAAAGACAAGTAACACTTGTCCAACTATTTTCAACATATCGTAATACATTGGCATGGTTTACATACTTCATACGAAATGTAGTATATGCTTCATTGAAACCATGCTCGGTTGGGTTTTCAAGCATGTCGCACATACTCTTGTACAAGTATCCACGTTCATTCTCCGGGACTTTTGGTAGAAGATGTTCCGCCCATGCCTTTTTTGCATGAAACCCGCATAGTAAAAGGTGACATTTAACTTGGACCCCTCCAGGTTCTTCATCTTGCCACGAAGGCAAATCTTCTTCTATTGCCTTGATGAGAGCAGTTCTTTCTGTCTTATCTTTGTCGATAACGATAGCATTCGGTCGAATCGAGGCCATATTTCCAAATACAGCCTTCATTGTAAGGTATATTGCGGTTCTTTGGTGTCCACTGTCATTATCATTGTTGCACAACATTAGGAATATTGGCATCCCTAAATCCCTTTTATTGGGACACATTGCCCCAAACAAAGGCATACCCCAATGATTGGTCTTGAATGTGGAATCCAAAACCCATGCAGAGTTAGGGGTTATATCTTCGGCTCTGCTTGTCATTTCAGCCGTTTGTATTACAAAAACAAACGGCCTTTTCATAGCGTCTGGATCCAAAGGATTATAATGTTAAAAAAATATCACCTTTTTTTCCTCGATCCACTTGGAAACCATATTGGTGACAACTTCATAGTCATCAATACCACACCATTGTTGCGCTTGCGACCGGTATGAAAGATTTTATGCCAATTTGTAATCTAGGAAAAAGCGATATGTTCGCTGTTTGTGCATAGGAGCCTTGGCATGTAGGATCTCCTCACATCTTTCCGAATGCGAGAGTGCCAATTGGATATTGTTCAGATTATTCAACATTTCAGCACAATTATCAATTGCGCTTCGATGTAATGGTAAAAGAAAACATCCTCTTTGGATCCAGCTTTATGCCCAGTGTGGTTGGGATTAACCCAAATTTCACTAGGCTGTCTTTTATCGTCCGGGGTAATAACTTTGACTGCAAACTTGTAACCTGCATGATTTACAGTTGAACATTGGCATTCCTTATTATTATTTGATCGTACTCAGGAGTCTTTTTTCTCAACCTAGTGCCTCAATGACACACATAAACCATCACCGTAGATGGTTATGGCACCATCTTCCGATAGGTTCCAAGGATTTTCAAACACAGCGAGTGTTCTACCCGTAGGTTATTGAGAAATTCTTCATTTTCCAATTCTGGAACCACAAAATGTTCCGGGTAGCCCTTATAGGAATGCTTAATGTGCATCCCAAATTGGCAAGCGCTACAAGCTTTTATTATTTCTTGAATGAATGCTTTTGGTATACCATTTAGGTTACCATCAATTACCCATTTCTCCTCTCCAATTTTGGTAATTGTTTCTGCAATGGATAAATGAGACCCATTATTTGTATGGGCTTGCTGTACAATTGAACACCATTCTTCAATGTACGGCACATTGTATTCCGGTCACTTCTTATTGAACAACCAATCTCCAAGACCTCCTCCTTCGCTGACAGTGAATCCCCTTTAGAAAACTTCCAGTTTTCTTAAGCAAGCCTTCCGCCATGATTTGTTAGAAAATCCTTCCTTTTGCGGACAAAAAGTATTGTCTAATCGAAAAATAGTATCAGGTTCTAGATTTGCACTATATTTCCAAACTGAAATAAGGTATCCCGCCACATCTTGCTTAAAGGTGTAATATTTTGTGGAAACAAACTTAAAGGGATCCACATTGCTTCCAACTGCGCTTCCATCACCGTCCTCTAAAATCTCGCCGTCCTAGAGTGGTGGAAACTCAAAATTTATTTCATCATCAGAATCAAGATGCAGAATCTCAAATCGTTCTTCAAAGTCTTCCATTCTCCCGTGCCCCTCACATAAAAATCCTAACTCATGAAACTTGCTTTATCTGCAAAATAACACAAACACATGTTATTATGCAGAATAACCACATTTTCACATTCATTAACCACATTTTCATATTTTGTAATAATAGTTATACCAATATCCCGGGCCACCCATTGGCGGTAGCCGCCAACACCCGATTCCGGTTTGGTGGTGGCGGCCCCCACTACGATCCCGGGCCACCCCTTGGCAGTGGCCGCCAACACCTAATTCCGGTTAGGTGGTGGCGGCCCCACGACAATCCCGGACCACCCCTTGTTGGTGTCCACCAATTCCCGATTCTGGTTTGATGGTGGTGGCCCTACCACAATCCCGGGCCACCCCTTGTTGGTGTCCACCAATCCCCGATTCCAATTTTGAATCCCTCATGGATTTGGATCCCTCAATTTTAGATTTCTCAATTTTAGATCCCTCATAGATAATTTTTGGTCCCGAAAATGGGGTGGTGGTGACACCCCTAAAGTACCGATGGCCGGTATCCCCGTGACACATCGAGTCGGGTTTCCTTGTATTCATTATTCAAAGTCCGGCACTACTAGCACCGGCACTCAAAAACCGACACAAGTACTACCGGCACTTGGTTTTGACTTCACCACCACCTCAGCACCAACCCATTGGGGGAGGCACCACCACTCTTCCCTAGTACTCTCTGTGAGATTCGGGAGGCCCCCCCCCACTGTATTGCAAAAAAGGGAATATGACACACAAATGTTTTGGAACACCACCCAAAAAGGGTCGTCTTGGGACTCATTCCCAAAGGCGTGGAGTCTCAATCCCAATGCCGAATGGGCAAGAATGGGGAGAGTCCCGAAATCCCCCTTTTTCTTAATGAAAATGCATGAGTGATTAAAATAAATAATTAAATGAAAAAATATCGTTCCAAGTTGGCACGACACGTCAGTTAAATATTAAATCGCAACTTTGAGCCCACCTTTTATGGTGTCAGTGACCCAATTTGGCTTGAAGTTGTTGAGTTGTCATATTCTCATCCAAGGAGTTCTCACCCATTCCCAATGGTTCCCTTTTCACAATTCACGGCTGCGATCGACTGCAGTGGATCAAAGGTCACGATCCGATGCTAGACCATTTAGTCTAATGTCATGTAGTGACGAGGACCGCAGGCTTTGGGAAATCTTGCACCAGCCAGCGCCTGTCCTCTGCGGCACTCTGCCCGAACACTACAGCACCTGCCCCACAAACAAAAAACAAAAGTAATCCATCTATTGGGGTCACTCTCACTTATCCCCCACACGCCGTGACCCCACCTATCCCTTGCTTTTTCATAGTATTCCCATTCTTATTATTTCCTCATTCCTTTGCATTTGCCATTATTCTTTGGCCTTATCCTCATCCTTCATAACCAAATTATTTCAACAATCATTCAAGATATGCCCATAAAACAAACATGGACACAAACATACATACATTCCTAATCTCTCCTACTTCCTCTTGCCTCTTCTTACTTTCTTGCTAATTTTTTTCACTTTCCTACCATCGCCAACCATTACACTTCTCTACTTCTTTCTAGCTATGCGGGGCTCATTCCAAGGAGATTACACTGATTTCTTCTCTTCCTCCCGTTTCTCAAATTTCCGAAAATGTTTCCGTTACGCAAACTCCCCGACGTGTATGGGATACCTATTGCAAGGAACGTTTGTTGGAGTTGTATGCGGAGACGTATGACAATATTGGTCAGGGGACTTTGACACAGAATCACTTCGTAGAAATCGCTGATTCTTTGAATTTTTCGCAACCGTGTTTTCCCTTGCGCAATCACAAGACTTGTTATGAGAAGATACGCAAGTTGAAGGATAAATATAAGATGATGATAGATTGGATGGGCTAGACAGGAGCTGCTGCGGAATGGTGGTGTCATTTCGAGAAGATCAACGAGATTATCGGAGACACCGCTAAAGTGACTGGCATACCGGGAGGGATTGACAATAGCGTCCCGACTTCGAATCAAACTGGTACGCTCGAAGGCCCGGTACCTATCGAAGACGGAGACACCCCGATTTTGCAGCCTCCATCGCCCATACTCCAGCTTGCTCGAGGCCTGAAGTTTCACGCAAGCCAAATTCCAAGCGTCGGAAGGTCGGTCTTGATTATGCAGTTGCAACAAATTTATTTGCTGAATATGGGGGGTTTAGCAGCTAGTTAGAGGTGGGTCTCATCAATAACCCCACAAATCTGAGTAATGTCTGTCATATCCGAAAACGTTGCAATAATAGAAGCTAAACGTGCATCACTCGGAATCTGAACGTATAAACCGAACAACTTCTCTCTATCAGAAAGAATATTACGGACAATGACGGTGTACTTCATGATGGTGGAAGCGCCTACGTTGTACAAATCTACTATATGCTCAAGACTGATTTCGTCAGACAATCTATACAAAACAATCTTCAGAATTGGTACGAGGGGATAACGGACAACGAACATAGAAAGGTGCAAAATGTAAGAAAGGGGTGATAAGAGCCACGAGCTGCTCGAATGCAAAAAAAATCATCATGTAAGAAGATAAGTATTGTCTATCGAGAAACTTTGGCGATGTAAACCAAACATCCCTCTCTATGGTATTAGAATGTATACTATGTCTAGGAATCTTCCACCACATCCTCTGAAGCTCCTCTATCTCACTGGGAAGTATCAAAGTCAATGCTAGTAAATCTCGTTGTAAGAGGGAACGCTTGTCAGTAAATAAAATCAGCCTAGGTATAATACAAAACAGACAAAATCGAACCGGTCTAAAACTCTTCTTAGCCCTCAAGGGTCAAGGAACTGTTAAAAAAAATCGTCAAAAGAAATCAAATGCCGACTATCTCGATGATTGTAGGATCCGCTATTTGCGGAAACGAAAATTAAAAAAAAAAAAAAAATTACCTCACAGGCAATATGGACGCGAAATGGATTAAAAAACACAAAATAATCCAAACACAATGCCAAACCTAGAAGTAAAAAAGAGGATATGAAAAAAGTTTTATGAAGATCAATAATTACTTCTAGTTTATTAAACTTTTATCCTAAAGTCAAACTATATAAAAGTCAAAGATAAATTTTATACGAAATAATCTTTAAATATTTTATGAAAAGAAGATAAAATATTGTGCATTTATTTTTTTAAATATAAAAATAAAAATTGAACCCCATGTATTAATTAGTAAAGAAGACTAATTTAATGGGCCTCATTCATTGATTAAACTTCAAAATATCTATACTTTGTATTTAGTATCAAAAAGTAAAGAAGAAGTTTAATTAAAAGAACATGCATAATGATTATTGAGAATAAATTTAAAAATTTAAAACTTAAAAAAAATAAAAATAAAAAAAAATGGAGAGGCGGATCAGCCCTGCTGGCTGCCAGCGTCATGCGGCGGCCAGGGGCGGCGCCGTGACTGGCCGTTCGGTGCCTGGCCCAAATTGGTCTGCCAGGCGCTGCCGCCGGCGCCATGGAGGATGCATGTGCGATGGCCAAGAAGCTGGGAAAAATACGAAAAAATCCCATAGGAGTAAATTCCACGAAAACCCATGCACTCAATAAAGTGCAAATTTCTACATACAAGTACCTAAGAAAAACTAAAACGGTGATCTAAGCGGTTGATGCAAGCGAACGGCCTATAATTCTGAGTGAGAGATTACACATCGGAAAATACAGCTTCTTGCCAGGACTATGCGTGAGTTCTGCTCTCAATTTACTGCGAGAAAGAAGAATTATTGTGAATCTTCATTGAAGACAGTGTGAGTCTCTGGCAAGCGCAAGTCTGTCATTGTTGTTCGTGGAACGGTATGCTGTTCAGCAGGCTAGGATTCTAGTTGTTTTGCAGAGTTTACTTAGTTGAATTGACGGGCTTGAGGAATTAGATTTCAAGTCTCGAGATTTCATCGAGCTCAGATGTGTTTTTTCTACGATGAAAAATTGTAGTAAGATTTAATGAGCATACATTGTGAGTAGGCAAGCATGTGAGCTTTTAATGTTCTAAGACCAACGTGCAAGTCGAAAAAATAGGTTTCATCGTCTAGAAGTGTAGAGTCTATACACTATGGGTACTACTTGTCTTTTCACGCTTTCCTCTGCAAAAGCAAGCCAGGTGCGAGTCGTATGACGCTCGCCTAAATCTTCACAGTTGGTTAGATATTGCAGGGAAGAAAGTAGATTCCCCATTGGTATAATTTCATGAAAATTCGTAGATGAGCTCTATTTTAGTCTATGGGCCACATGAACTTATTGGTGAGACCCGAATTCCAATAGACGTTTTTTAATTGGTAAATGTCATCGCTTCATCACTATTAGAAAGAGTTTAAAAATAAAAAGGTTGTACTTTTTGTCTTTCTTATTAATCTCTAAATGACCATGTTGTTTTTTAGGAGCTTGAAAACTCAAAATTCTCATTTTTTACCTTCACAACATAGAACCAATTTTCGAGATTGCCATTATAAAATTGATCAACTTCTGGACTTGAGTCACTTTGCAACTTAACTAGTGATTTTGATCTCAACATAATTTAAAAAAATAAAATCTATAAAAGACTGAATCTAAATGACATGTTTTAGACTTAAAACCTAAAAGTTTAAGATGAAGGTTTTAAAGTTGGAATTTGTTTATGCATATTTGATCACATTCATAAATTTACTCAAATTCTACCACATAAAACTTAGAGTTCAGAAAACATGTGTGTGATTTAAAGAGCTGGGTATAAAGATTCAATGATTTAATTGACTTGAGTCACTAGTAGGAAGAAATTTGAAACTGTAAAGACAATTGCAACTTAAAGTTGTCGTTAAATAAATTGCAAGCATTTATTGCTTGAATGCTAAGAAACAAAAAGATTATAAATACTTGACTCGACGTTGCTCTATCAAAAAATATAGTCATCGCCTCTTCTTCCAACATTAATAACTTTAATCTAATGTTATGTGGAACATCGCACGCTCTATTGTAAGCTTAAAACTCGGCAACCGGAATATAATGAAACTTGTTAAATTCGCCTCGCTATGCAATCATCTCTTGTTCCAACATGTTGGTTTAGCAATTGGATACCAGCTGCTGAATCAGGCTATCAACTATCTTCTTCAATTAGGTTGCCACCTTCGCACGAGATTCAGTTAATTGTGCTTTAACTATGATGTGAAACTGCTGAAAAATAACTTGATAGATGTCAGCTCCTACTGATTTCAGTTCAATGGTGGCATAGTCGGGTTGTCATTGAACTGCTAATTACCTCTGTATTCCAAATTAAGCTTGTTGATACGGTGTGCTCTATATCATAGCAAGCCCTTTACCGGAACGAAATGCAATTGATCCAGATAAATTTAAATAAACCAGGACTTGAAGGTGTTTTTATTATTTGCACAGAATTTAATATTGTTTAACGTTTCTATGATATATATATTTTATTTTTTTATTTTTTTATTTTTTAATCCTTGCATAAATCATACTTAAATAGACAAAGGATTGAACGGAATATTCTTGGGTATTATGGTTGATTTGAGAAAATCCAAGATTAGCACTCAACTTAGGTGTAATTTCAATTTTACTTTGATCGAAACTTATTATACAACATACAAGATTGTTTTATGAGTTAATAGACAAAATCCATGCTTAATTGATTACAAGATCCAAATTTATACATTAAATGATCTATTAATCAAAAAAATTGCTCTTATAAGCAAATAATGTAATGAAGTCGGTTGTAGAAAGTTGTGATAAAATTTACACAAAAAGTGCATTACTTTGATGTACTTATCATGAGACTTGTTATGTATAAATTTTTAAGTTTGTTTTTACTATAACTTATTCATAATAAATAAAAAAACTAAAATATCAAACTAATACACTTATAAAATTACAGGGATTTATCGAAAAATTATGCACTTCATTACAATATACCAAAAATAGTCCAATAGTATGTGACTAAAATGGACTTCTTGGTAACGAGTAGTTTCTGAAACTTAAATAAATGTCATTTCAATTTAATTTTTTAGCGTGACAATGATTTAAAAATCTTAAGGCTGCTTTAGACTATGAACTATGAAGATTGTCTAGGGCCTTCCAAAATTTGTGAATGAAGAATAATTCGTATTTGGTGTCATTTGGCTACACACAACCTTGAAATAGGAGTATGACCACCAAGTCAAAAGTTTCGAAGGTAAGCTAAATCTATCATAATACATAATGTTCTATAGTCTCCTTAATAATAGTTAACTCAAAGTAAATGTCGCAACTTAACCATATTCAAAGAGACCATGAGGCTTAAAAATCACTGATTAGCTAGCTTAGGGTTGTTTTCTAGAAAGGGAGGAAAAAAGGAAGGGTAAAGAGAGAGAATGATGAAATTTAGATTGAAAAATTGAGGTTAGACTTGTCCCGATTCAAATCCACTTTACACTATTAAAGTGATCAAACTCCTCAAAATTCCATTTATAATTTATCATGGTAGGGCTCTTGGCTAAGAACTATGACCAGGAAAATAATTTCGACTTTCAAGGTCATGGCTATTTGATACATAGTGTAAAAGGCCCTTAATTACAAAAACTTCGAAATCCTACATGCCGAAACATTATTTAAAATTCTATTGCACTTGTATAATAAAAGTCTGTGGATTTTACGAATTTCAATGTGACATAAACCAAATCAATTACAAAGTTAGTAAGGTACAGAAAGGTTTTGATATGTAAAGTAGGCTATTTTTTATGCAAAGAAATAGGTTACACACTTTGTGATAGATGCTAGTAAGTTATTTAATTCAATGGGTTCTATGTCTACATTCAGGAACAAAGGCAATTAACACAAGTTTAGAAGTGTATTGCAAAGATCTTAAGACTTTGCAATGATTGTAATTCTACTTCAAAATTACATATTTTACTTCTTTCATTTTCTTAATTGCCGATGTAATAAATAACGCAATTCTTATACTTGTCCCTTGTCCCTTACTACAAATAGGATAATTCCTTGAACGCTTAGTAATAGACTTTTTCCGATTGGACGTTTTTCCCATTCCCTGATGATGTGGAGAAATTACCACAATAATAAACATATTCAGCTCCGTGAGAGTAGCACTGTGATCTCAAGGACTCTCAAGGAAGTCGCAAACCATGCAAACCATCAAGAATGTGCTATGGTATCTAAAGAACAAACATGTATGTTAAAAGTGTAGAAGTCTTTATTGTGGTTCCAACACACTTCATGGTTTCGGAATTGGATCATTTTGGAGTGCGCTAGGTAAGTCAATAGGAATATTGTCCCACTGTTGGATTCAAAATCATTTGGAGGATACTATACATGTTCCCAAACTTCTTTGCAAAAGACCTAAAACTTCATATGCAAAAACCTAAACCTTCTGCATGTTGACATACGATGTGGCAAGTTATGGTATTCTACAAGCGTATCAGATTGATATACTTGTCATGCAACCATGAAAGGGGGGGAACTGAATAAACAAAACTTCATTTCAATTGAGTGCACTACTGTAACTTCGATCCCTACCAAAGCCTGAAAAAAATGTCAAGACTGGAGACCAACTACTAAATTTCATACAAATGCATGTTCCATACGGATGTCTTTAGTTTAAATGCTGGATCCATGATTCGTTTTAGGTAGTGGGAGAAACATGCCAGAACTGGAACTTGGAGGCGAAAAATAGGACCACAATAAGAAGAAAGGCTTACATAACGATTCAGCTCAAGGTAGTGATCAAAACAAGTGTGCACAAAACTACACAATGTAATCTCTAATGTATTGCTGCTCACATTGGATCACACTAGGTCAACCTAATCAAACAAGCTGAAGCCCATGTCCTGCAAGATAAAGAGAACAAGCAGTTATTGAATTTAATCTGAAAGGTGAGATCAGAAAAGTGAGAGCACTTAAGAAACAAGAGCGTGAAAAAGTCATAAAAAAGAAGAAAAGCAATGATGAACGTACGTCGTCAGACTCTTCCTTCTCATCCTCCTTCTCTTCTTTCTTCTCCTCAGTAGCAGCTGCTCGTGCTGCGGCACCACCACCGCCTCCGGAGGAAACGACAACACCGGCACCGCCACCTGAGGGCACAGACACAAACTTCTCATTTCCGGCCGCAATCACCTCTAAAATGTCTTTTCCTTCCAACTACTCAAAAGTAGCTCAATCTTGGCGGAATCGGCTTCAGCTCCAACTGCACTACATACGAGAATTTGCTAAACTCTACCAATCCAATCCAATCCAAATCCTAGCAGAGTAGAAAAGTTCCAATCTAACCCTAAAAGGATGGCATACTCCATTGTGACGGTGGAGTGTGCTAATTAGAAGAAAGTGAGCCTTAAGGAGGTGGAATGAGCATGAGGGGGTGAGCTAGGGTTTCCAAACCTGAGCCGAGGATGGACTCGATGTCTTTGGTGGACGGGGAGGCATTTCCTCCCAAAAGTGCCAACAAGTAGGCGGCGACCACCTTCATTTTGAGCAGCTGGATGCCGAGCTTGGAAGATCGAGCGACCGGATACGGTGCAAAAAAACAAAAGAGACTCTGCGAAGAAGCTCGAAACCTCATGTATCAAGACCTAGGCCAATTCAACGGCTCAGATCATCTCTCGCTTCATCCAAGTATCATCCATTTTTATCATCCACTATCTAACGAAGACTTCACCTCCTCTATTTGCACTCTATAAATTTCCTGTAACATTTGATCCCCAAAAGTTGTTCATATTTGTTCAAACAATGTTCACTTACAACCACAAGTCATTTGGTAAAATTCTCCAACTTTTCTTAGAGATAAAGGTATTGTATCATTTTAACAACTAGATAAATCACTCTAAAAAGACACATTGTATCCTTACTGCAACACAAACATGTAATACATTTATAACAATGCTTCTTAATTCAATTCTAAGTACAATGTAAATCCACTAGCTCAAACTAATACTATGAATAATAAGTCCCCATTCGGCAACCATTTTCAAACACACTTTAAAATCTTCAATAATTGGCAAAATATAAGAAGAACGTATTCTTAATATATGAAATTAATTACAACGAAAGTTTTACAACTTTTTATTTTTTTCGCACTACGACTACAAATTGGATTGGAGGCAAGGATATAGGATTACTTTACCATTGTAAAGAACAAGAAGCACAACTGAACCCCTATTTTGTTACATTCCATAATTTTCATATTACCAAGAATTAGGGCTAGTGTGTATGTGTCCCCCATGTACAATCCATAATTACTGAAGTTTAGAGAATATGTTGTATTTGTTCCAAGAATCTTTTACATACATGCAATTTTTTTTCGTATTTCTGAAGTAGTTAGAATATTTTGATAATGGGTATTTACAAGTACAAAGTTCACCATTAGAAAAGTACATTGTACAAGTTACGTAAGTCCTTCTGATTTACTCCGTCTGTCCCATTATAATTGTTCAATAGGTTCTCTCAAATCTACCTTCAGAGGTAGATTTGAGAGAACCTTGGGAGTAGACAGCAAGAGCTCTACATTCAGGCCTGTCGAAAAGGGCATTCTTGCCCTTCTTGGTCGAGATCAACATGGTCGGATCCTGCCCTTTGCAATTGCTCAGAGTATTGGAAATGATGTTGGGATCGCATTCGCAGCTGAGGTAGTGGCGGAGGAAGGGCCACAGACCCTCGCAGCAAATCCTAGGGCTTCGCAGCAAATCCTAGGGCTTCGCAGCATTTTGATTTCTGATTTGAAGAGCTGCAGCGAATGCTTTTTTCTTGTGTAGGAAATGTCGTATGATGCCTGGAAGCAGATAGGCAAGGCATGCGTGTGCACATATGCGGTCATAGGGTTCGCGTGGTGGTGGGACGAGACAGCTCCGCTGGGATGGTGGACTTTGAAACCCCGAACTAAGGTACCTCCGCAAAAACCC
Source organism: Bryum argenteum (assembly GCA_037043015.1). NCBI lineage: Eukaryota > Viridiplantae > Streptophyta > Bryopsida > Bryales > Bryaceae > Bryum > Bryum argenteum. Next base: position 4,584,988 of record CM073324.1, read on the forward strand.
TAAAACCCTAATCCAACCAGATGTTGTTGCTTGTTCTAATCGAGAGATGGCTCTGAGCAGGAAGAGAGGGATATGGCGGAATCATATGAGCGCAGGGTATTCCCCTACCCTGGAGACAATGAAGCAGTGAAGGAGTTCATCGAGAAAGGTGGTGCTTCGGGAACAACTATAGGGACGAAAGCCGACCGACAGAAAGCTGGAGATGATCGAGTATCCGAGCTGCAGAAGCAGAAGTTCGACAGAGAAGCGCAGAAGCTCTGGTCGCGAATGCAACAAGAAGCCATGCGAGAGTTTCAGGAACAGGGTTTTGAGCCTATGGTTACTGAGAATGCAAAGATGTAAAAGGAAGGTATGTCCAATAGAGAATCATCTTATCAAGTGACGTGAATTTTCATAGACATCTTACATGTTGTAAATTGAAATTTCATTACAAAGCTCTTGATCATATGACTTTAGGAACATCTAGCTGAAAGTCTACTGAAATATGCCTTTCAACCTTTTGATAATCTCAAATTCTGGAGATCACAGGAGGCAATCAAAGTTTTTTATGGCATATGTGACAATATACTGCTGTTCATCTGAGAGTCTTACTCGTTTTTGGGTCACGATTTGCAAGTGATAGCTCGTGAACAAGCACTTGCAGCATCAAAGCATGGTTATATTCTGGTTGACAAAGTTGAGGTCTTAACAACCAATCGAACCTCAGCGTTCAGGGTGTCTGTTGACAAAGCTCGGTTGAATTGTCACGCATTCCTCACTGGTTATAGTAGCCCTTCGAAGAGCTCAGTGACTCTAATTAAGAAGCATCGAATGTCCACATTCGTTAGGTTGATGTGTTAGGATGGAATTATTCAAAACATCTGGTTCAAAACTTGTAGGTTGTGGAATGGTATGGGAACCATGATCTTGCGTAATGAGAGAAAAATGTCTTGGAAGATAATTTTGGGGCCAATTCTGAAAATTGTAAAACTTTTGGTGAATGGTAGCTTATGTATCTGGATTTGATGTATCTTGATGTGTAATTAATGTTGATGTTAGAGGCTTGTTAAATTTAGTCTCATTTTGGAATACCACTTTATAATATACGTTATAGATGTTTTGATTATCTTTTAGACCCTTGCTTCATTTTCAAGTGGTTGTGATCAAGGGAGAGCCCATGGGACATCCAATGGTTCATGATAAGTCATTGTCGAAGCACTCCGGTTTACTCGAGAGGTGAAAGGCATTCCGGTAGTTCACCTAGGGTGAGAGAACCTAAATCTGAACGCCCTCACTATCAGACAATCCAAATTGAAGATTTCCTTGGATAGTATGTTCATATGTACATGCAATAGGGTGTCCTACTATAGGTGTACCTATATTAGTCATCTCTAATATTTGTAATTAAATATAAAATATAGCACAAAATAGGGAAACCTTGTCTTTTCTACTTGCTAATCATTAAAATATCAAATCACACGAGCCATCACTCCAAGTATGGTGAATGACTCAAGTGTTCGAAAAATAGGTGTACTTACACTTTGTACCCTTTCACTTTGTTTGTCACATAACTTTTATTTCTTGTTCGCACATCTCAGCTTCAAGTGAGACTTGGAATTTGTCGCATTTCATCCATTATGACTATCATGTCTATGGTCAGTGATCAATCTCTTTCCTTGATCTAGTATTACATGTTGAACATTGCACATACCATATATGCCATATTCATATTTCCTAATGAATAATCACTAAGGCTAAATTGTGAATGTTTGTATGTGATGAGGAAGAAGAAACTAAGGTAGGAGTGGTGAAAACCGTTTGAATTTTAGCTTTGCATACTTAGAATAGTGGTGTAAAATTTTAATTATTTTTCGATGGTCTGCAAAGCTAGTGCAAATCCATCCCCAAAAGAAAAACATTTTTTGAGTAATCCTATAATTTCCTATGAATTTTTGAATCTGGAGTCTTAGGAGTCCCACTACCCGAACATAGAGTGCTGGCTTTCTTGCAAGGTTGTGATCCGGAAACAGTGGATTGAATGTCCCAAAACAAATTAAAAAAGGTTCACGAACTGACATAGGTGTTGCTAAAGTCGTTCAACATGCATGGTTTGAGCTAAACATAGTGGATGGTTCCCAAAACCGGTCAGTTTACCATGAATTATTTTAACTTGGGATTATTACAAATCAGGTCGGACGGTTCTACAGACCCATCCCCTAAACCTATTGTGCGGTTTCTGGGGCTGGACGGTTTTCACCACTCTACCTTAACCCTTAAACGTCATATGCTGTTCTAATACCACACCCAAAATCTCTTTTAAAACTCCACTTTTAGCATTATTCTATTTTTAATTTGCGTGAGCTCTATTCTAAGAAAGTATAGATCTCTTTAAGGTGCTCAGTTTGGAATTTTAAAAATTCCATTTGGTATAATGGAGTGTAAGTTATGAGCAAGATTCTCTCAAAAAAAAAACCCAACCCCTCGGGCTGGGTCTGACGTTTAAGGGTTAAAGTTCGAAAATCCCTCATTACGAGATATTTTCGGGTGACGTGTGCAATTTGAGAGGGGATGTGTGCACTTTAGGGTTCCAGGTCCGCTAAACCCAAAACCCCTACAGAAACCTTATCCATTCATAGCATGCTGCATTTGTGTTCTCCAGAAGCAACGATGGCAGCGATCGTTCATGGTCGCTAGTGCAATTCGAAGCTCAATTTTGTTCGCAATGGCACCCGCAACAACAGGCGCCTTGCAATTATCCACCGTCTTCAAGTGCCCCTGCACTCGCCTCTCCTTCACCAATTCCTGGAGCCTCACACCCTTGTTGTTCCGCCATGGCAACACAATTGAACCATCCCGAAGAGCAGGCGTGGTAACATGCGCAGTAGGAGTGCCAGCGAAGAATTGGTCGAGCGATCCGAACACACCGAAGGAATGGCAATGGACTCCACACCGAACTCCTCGTCGTCCCGGGGAGAAGCGGAAGAAGATCCCCATGCCAAGACCGAAGAAGGAGCGCGTCCTTCTCCGCCCTCCTCTTGACGACACTCGCTTAGCGGAGAAGCTGTTAAACTCCCCGCAATTGTCCCTTAATAATTTCCCGCTCTTGTCCGCTTGTCTCCCTCCCGCGCCGTTGACCGAGAATGATCATGTGTGGATGGAGGAGTATCTTCTTGAGGCAAAAGACGCGTTAGGGTTAGCTTCTTATCAGCCTGAGGAAGGCTCTCCCGGTGCACAGTTAGATACTCTTTTGTATCTCGCGTTTCAGCACCCTGATAGTGAACGGGGACGGAAAGCGCCTTATGTTCGGAATGGCCACACGAGGCTCGCGTTTCTTGGTGAATATGTTCTTGAGCTTGCTATGGCAGAGCTCATGCTTCAGATGTTTCCCCGTGAGTTGACGGGGAGCTTGAGGGAGCGTGCCTTCGCTCTTACGAGTAAGAAAATGCTGCCGGCTTGGTTGAAAGCTGCATCCATGGATCGCCTTGTTTTCCCGGATGGCGATTTTGACCTCATCAAGTGGAACGACAAAATTAAGCCCTGCAAGTAAGTCGACTGATCATCCAGAGACCTCATGTTTTTTCTTTCCCGGCATCATGTGTATCCTTGATCAACAAAGGAATGATTCAAGCACTCAAAATCTTTCATTAAAGTCATTTCTGTTAGACTGCGAATACTTCTAGGGTATCGATTGGCGAATTTTGAACCTGCATCATCATGCAGCAGCCGTAAGCCGAACTTGTCCAGGGATGAGAAAGCACTTGTTTGAAGTTCTTAGACCCAACAGATGTTCTAAGGAACAGTATTGGATTCTAACAGAGTCTGTTGGTGGACATTCTCTCGGTACTGTAACTCTTTTTTCTTAAGGGTAACGTTTCGAGTTTAGTACGTGAATTTATAGTGCATGGCAAATACGACTTTAGGGTCAGGTTTCGGTGTAATGAAACTTATTGTCATGTGATTCAGGTCGGTGTTCCACGCGTTAGTTGCAGCCATCTATGTGACGCTGGGATTGCCAGAGGTGTACCGTATTCTTTTTGAGGTTTTCGGTTTCGACGTAGACGCTCCTGAATGTCAACCTAAGCCAAGGTATTGCAACGATCAGGATCGATTATCACCGGAGCTTGATGGAGAGAGACTTACTTGGCAAGAAATTGCCTACTACGAGGTAATATTTTTTGAACCTCGTGTTTGAATACAAGCAGGGTCGCTGTCCACTACTTCTGTCAGTCTTAGTGATCAGTTTATGCTCCTGTATGTGGATCCATGAGCACAATCGTCAGAACATATTTTCATTTTCGTATTGATGGTCTCCTATTAAACTTCGGATATGCACAGCATCTTCCTTTCCTCGTGATGACAATTCTGTTTCTGTTCAGGCTCCTGAGGGAGCTTTGTTTGCAGAGCCCAGGTTATTCCGGGCATGTGTTCCTCCGGGAATTCACCGGTTTCGCAACAATCTGTGGGAGCTAGAGAGTTTACCGTCTGTCAAGCGAGCACTGGGTTATCCTCAAACTGTCCGGAACGACACTCCAGAATTGGAAGCTGCACGAAATATTGAACTAGATCTCGGACTTCAGGTACTCAAAATTTTACTTGTTCTGTATTCTGCATGTTCCAATTTCAGTTCAGTGGATTTGGATCCTTATTCTTGCGAGATGGAGACTGATTTGCACATTTGTCCAACAGCTGTGTTTTCTGCATCCCTCAACTCACAAAATAGAGCATCCCCGGTTCTGTTATGAGCGACTGGAGTTTTTGGGATCGAAAGTACAGGTACGTCAGCTTTTCCTGTCTTAAAAATGTCGAGGACACCGTATGCCTCGTTCGAAGCGTTACAACTCATGTTGGAGTATGTGTACTTACTATGTAAAACTTTCGCAAGAAACGAAGTCCTAGTTTACCAGAAGTGATAGTAGGCAGCCCCATATCTATTCAATGATAGGCATGCTTGCACCACTGTCGAATAAGGCAACCAACTGTATTCTGCTGTCGGTGGAGGAGAAAGTTTTACGATCCTCGATCACCACTTCTCGTAGTGTCCAAATAAGCAGTACTGAAGATCTTTTTGTGCATTCTGTGACAGGATGTAATAATGGCGGAGAAATGCCTCATGAAATATCTGGATGCGCCGGGACATTGGATTGAAGAAAGACATCGCAGAATACTATTGAATCGCGTGTGTGGACTCTACCTTCGAAATCTGAAGCTGCATTACCATGTCGTTTACGCCGACGACCGACAAGAATTATTTGCGAAGGCCAGGAAGTTAAGGAATTACGCCACAACCGGTGTTTCACAAGCACTGCATGGTCTCGGATATTGTGTGTATGGACGACCTGAAGTTCGACGCCTCATGTTTAGAGTCATGAATTTTGAACAAGACGAGTCACCCATAGAATGATCCCGGAGAGTGCCCGACGTCCAATTCATATCCCGGCAGGGTTTGCCCCTCAGTTCCTTCCGCTATCAAGGCCATAAAGGCGGTGCAAGATTCAAAGCTATTGCTGGCTTTTTACAGTCAACATAATATGTCTGCATTTATAGTCGATACACGAACGAGGCAATCCAATTTTCAACTTCTTGACATTACAATAGCCGAGCAGAGGAACAGATTAGCACTTATCGTTGATAAATGCATCTTCACGGGAGTAGCATCCAGTACACTAAGTGGTGGACGAGATACAACTTGTAGTACACATTGTTTAGTTTAGTTTAGTTTAGTTTAGTTTAGTTTAGTTCAGTTCAGGGACTCATTGTATTTGGCCTTTTAAAATTATTGGGATGTTCTGCTGGCTTCTACGCAAACGCAAACATTCGTTTTGAGGAAGAATCTTGTGTTTGTGACCAATATTTCTCGTATGTCTTCGGAGTAACCCGGTATTCTTGCTAGTGTTATTTTCTATTATGGAGTATTTATGCTCGGTCAATACAGAGGTGGATTTTTGTGGCTGGTGAGTTCACTGGATTTAGAGATAAAGGCTTTCTAAGAAAACAACTCCCTGATTAGTATCTTCGTGATATAAAATTATGATAAAGGTATGTTTATTGTGCTGATTTGTCTAGATACATCTATATATATACTTGTAAGTATTTTATCCTACACCAGCTCAAAAGAAAAGGAACAAATGTAATTTATTCTGTAGATTTGGATTCCTCTCTTCATAACCCAATAAATTCTCAAATTAAAAACAATGCATGTTCATTGATTACTGCGAAAACACCAAGGCTTGGCATGAAATGCTCATCAAAGCAACGGTAACAACTTCTCACACGAAGGGAGCTATAAAAACATGAGTTGCTTACATTCTAGAATAGCAATTAATACCCACTATACTATAGGATTAGAATTGGTCATACTAAGTTAACCATAATATTTGAGGAAAGGATTAGAATTGGTCATACTAAGTTAACCATAATATTTGAGGAAAAGGTTAATTTTATGGATACCCCATACAGTTTGTATCACTTAACCCCAAGTTTTGAAATATAACCAAAAAGTGACATGTGATTACATAGTCTGCCTTACTTACACCTCTTGAATCTCAATATGTTATTGGTCCACTCACATCAAAGCTCCCAGGGCTGTTTGAGTGTGGGCCCATAACCTATTGGAATTTGAAAGGTGTGAATTTTATCACTGGGATTCCTCTTCTCAGAAGGACTGAAGCTGCACACGGTTTTAATCTATAATTTTCAATGAGGCTCTCAGAAGAATACGAAGCCGCTCACTGTTAACACTGTATCACTCTGAGGAAAATCAACTGTCTAAGCAAGAATACTCGTTGAAAGATTCTAATTCACTCTGGATAAATCTGAGGATAACTGACGGATGACGATAATTTGGAGAAAAATGATCAGGCCTCTAAATACAAGGCTCAATAAGCAAGCAAAGAATCCAAGATTCCCTCCGATCCTTTGAGGCTTTTTCCTCCTCGGTATCAAAATGCTTTGCAAGAACATCATCTGCATGTATGCAACCTGTCCGAGTATCCAAGTGGGGCCTTCAAAATTGTCTCTAAAGCCACCTTTGAGTACTAAGTTTCAAATTCTAACCAGACCCAGAATCAGCACTCTTCTCCCACCAGTCATCTAGATCCCATATTCTCGAAGACTCAAAGGTGAACAGTACTTGCAAATGTTTGGAAACCTCAGAATACTATTCAACTTTGTCAAAATCCTCTCGAAGAAGCCACCACACAACGGCGGGTCCTCTGAAAGTTGTGAATAGCAACAGATCGCTGTGATCCATAAGAAGGGCACATTCTCCAAAATCAGAGAAAGGGAAGACGTTTCCTGCGTACCGATAATAGAAAGAGTGTCTTGGAAGTTAAAATTGGAAGTGACGAGGACAACTATGTAAGGATCGAGGCCACAGTGTTGTACAATTCGGAAGAATAATTCGACTAAGGATTACAAATGGTGTACAAGCGGGGTGGGGGGGAGGGGAGGGCCAGACTGATGAATGACCCAATGCCAAGAGGCTCAGTCAAAAAAAACTCTTCGCTCTACAGAATCAGATGCCCACATTGGTCCATCCACATCACGAGCCCTTGTTGCCAGACACTGACAGACTGCTACCGTTACAATCGCCGCTTCGCACAATGCGTGCTTCGACTCCTCTACCACATCTATGTCAGCGTGGAATCAGGGTCACACTCTGCTGCAATGCTCTACCTCCCTCCTGTGACTTTGTTATTCATGCTTGGGTACTTACCCCCGGCCAGGTCTGCCACGCCAAGAAAAAGAAAAGATTGGAGCTGGATTGGAGTCTCTGGGTTATAGGAAGTTGCTGCTCCAGACGGCGTCGTCGCCTTCCCCGCATCGTTGGTGCACGTCCTTGAGGCGCTCCACGGACTTGCAGATACCGCTGCACGTCCAGTCGAACGACGCCACGCACACGTTGCCCGCTTGCGCCTTCCACTCACAGTCTGGTGGCGTCCCGCAGCACATGCTCCGGTCGTCGATGTGATCCACGTCCAACCCGATGATCCACGCCCCCAGCGACACGTCCTCGTTCGCGTACCGGTGCAGCAGCGCCTGGTTCACCTCGATGTATCGCGCCAGGTCCTTCGAGATGGCGTAGATCTGCCCCGTCGCGTGCCGGAAGTACTTGTTCCCCTCCTCGCCGAACTTCCAGTACTCCGGCTCGTGGTATTTGACGCCCTTCTGCGCCAGCACCGGCCCCGACTTCATACACCCAATATACACCCGCGGCTTCGTCCGGTGCCGCGCCAATGTCGCCCCCAACGCCGCCACGTTCACGTGCACGTCGTCGTCCACCTTCACGTAAAAATCCGCGTCCCACTTCTTGACCGCCGTCGCGAAGTAGATCTTCGTCTTCATCGACAGCTCGTGGTACCCCTCCACGTGATCCAACCGCAGAAAGTCCTTGTGCTGCGCGTCTTCCGCCTCAATAGCACGATCCAGAATGCCCCCGGGCGTCGCACTATGCCCGATCACGAACCGCATCACGATACCCTTCTCCTCCTCCAACTTCCTGAGCTTCTCACCCTGGGGCATCCACGTCTCGCGCACGGAGTCGCGCCTCTTGCGACTACTAAACGCGGTGTTGATCCCAATCACCACGAACGCCTTCTTGCGACCACCCGCCTCAGCGGGCCCCTCTGCGCGCACACTCTCGCGCACCACGACAGGGTGCGAATTGCCGTGGCCACCCGTGGCCTTCTGCGCGCGCGCAGCTGCAAGCTCAGCCTCCAACGAGGCAATAGTCTTGTCCAAAGTCTGGATCACATGGTGCGTGCGGGAGACTTCCTCGGCGATCTCTGACTTGCCGCTGCTGGACCTAGGTTGGGGATCACACTCTGCTCTGATCACATCTTCGGCAAACTCCGGCCCACTCCACATCCGATTGGTGAACAGCAGACCCACACAGAAACTGGCGACACAGAGCACGAGAACGCCCCTCCATGTGATGCCAGTGGCACCCAGTTTGCCCCGCATCCTCATGGTTACTAACAAAACTCACATCCCTCCGTCCCGGGCTGCAAATCCCAAACTAGGGTTCCAGAGCATGATGAGCCAGCAGCACCAGCACCAGCCCCTAATAATTGACCTAACTGACAGGCAAATCAGCCCCACAGCCAAGAAGCAGAGGATGAGCGCGCAGGGGGCGGATCTGAGAGATGGGATGGGGCGAGTATTTCTTCAGCCACGGCGTCCGAAACTCCGAAGCTCCCACCACGCAATGCCCCGCTGATTGTTGTCCCTCCCCTCCCCTCCCCTTCACTCACTCACTCACTCTCTCTGCGCTCTCTGCACATGCCCCACTAGCCTGGCTAGTAATTTACGAGCCTGGCTGTATCTTCCCCTTTTGGGGATTCTCTCCCCCTCCCTCTCTCTCTTGTGATTCAAAGTGTGACTTTGGTTTTGCTGCTGAGTCTGTTCGTTTTGGCATATTCCATGGCTCTCTCTTACTTCTCAAGTTTTCAATATTATCTTGAGACTTTCTCAAGCTCCCCGAGCACGCTTTTGAGAATTTGGTTCTTTAGGGGTTAAAAGTAGGACGAAAGTGAGTAAGTGAGTGAGTAAGTGAGTAAGGCCCACTTTACACACAGGTTGGGGCCGGCCGGAGAGCGGGCCGGATCCAATGGCCAGTGTCTGGGCCCAAGGTGGGAAGTTCCGGTTGGGCCCTAATATAAAGCCCTTGAGCCCGATTTGAAAGAATTGAGCCATCCTATTGGTGGAAATTTGAAGAATTTAGGCCCGCCTTTGATCCGGCACCAAGTATAAAAGTGGGCCTAAGTTGTTTGACACTATGGATAACGGTTAAGTGTTATTAGCAATTTAATTCATTTGTGGATACCCAAGGAGTTTTTGTTTTCACACTAGAAACCAAATTTTTGATGTCGTTGACCAAAGTCAGATAGGACCCATTTTGGCCTTTTACTTGATTTTGAGGTTTATAACCTTTTGTAAATTGTAAAGTTTTTCTACACCTTTCTCTTGACACCTTGTGCGTTTCAAAATTTCTAACACTTAAGGAGAGATGCATTCGTATTTAATCGTATTTAAAATTTGGCATACCTCCACCTGAAAAATCAATCACTTCTTTAGGTTTTGTAAGTCTTGTAAGAGTAATAACTATATAGACATATCTCTCACCTACCTAAAAAGGAGTATTTGAGAAAATACTTTCAAAACAGCCGCCAAGACGAAGACATTCTTAAAAAAAAAAGTATCATTTATAAGGAGTTTTACATAAAAGTTACTACACAGATATAACCTCTACGATTAAGTCTTGTTCCAAAAAATAATCATCGCACCCTTATTTCTTTCCACAATTTTGTCTCCTGGGACATTGTAGCATCCTAAGATTAACAAAAAAACATGTGAAAGATTCACCAAATGGTCCGAAATGACCTTAAACTACTGGACGAGGGAGTAAGGTGTCGTTAATCATGCAGTTGGGGATTTGGGGATTTGAAACATGCTCAAACTACATGGTTTATCCAACATAAAATCAACCTCTCACATGATAGGTTCCTACAAATTGTTTCATCAACACCCCTTGTATCAAAATAGTAACTAGCGTAGTTATAGTTTACACCCTCAAGAGGGCGAAGTAGTATTGTTCCAATTTCCCCTTGTCCGGTGGCCATCGGGATATTAGCATTATGAACGGATACTTCATTCATGTCGGCCCCTCAGAAAGGGACCGTAATTTCTATATATCAAATTATTAAAAAATAAATTAAAAAGATAAAAAAAAATTAAGATCACCAAATTTATCAAAAATTGAATTCTAGTCTACTTACATTCTACTTGCCAACATAGTCCAAAATATTTAAAGGAAAATATTCTTTTTTCTTAGAGAATTTCAAATTCTTCCATGTATGAAAAATACAATTAAGAGGAACAAAAAGTGTTGATGCCAATTATGATATTGTCTGAAATAAACCAGCCTCTTTACCCTGAAATGAAGGAAGGAAGACTACAGTATTGGCCTACACAACTGTCAAAATTCCACGTGGCAGCATGCAGTTGTTCCTGGTGGGAAATAAAAATAGGAAAAAAGCAACAATAAAATGGGGATGAGATTGGCGTAATAAAATTTTACTCCCTTTGTCCCATTATAACTGTCCAGTAGGTTCTCTCAAATCTACCTCTCAGTAATTGGCAGTAAAAGGTTATCTTCTACAGTTCAAGTTAAGGTTTGTGTATATTTTCCCACCTATTGCTATCTATTAGTAAGTAAGAAAATAGTTATCGTGTCCATGCATGGGTTTGAATTGATTTTGGGCAGATTTTGAGAATTAAAAATAAATGAAGATATTGTACCTTTGTGGTAAATTTTGGTATGTCAAAATAAATATCTCTTAACCCTTAAGCGCCCGTGCATGCCCGAGGGGCATGCACGGGAACTTCGGAGCTACAGTGCTCCGCGGTCGTCGCACCAAAACGCCCGAGGCTGGGGTCAAACTGGTCCCCTTCCGGGCAGCTCTCGATCACAATGAGCCTCGTTCGAAATTGTGAAAAATTGAGTCGTTGATTGCAAAACCGCTGGTTACGGTGCTTGTTGAAGACGGACGAAGAGCTGCCCAGAACATGAAATCGCCATTGCTCGCTTCATTCTGAGTTGCCGTGGAGAGCAACGGGTCGCTTTATCGAAATCATTTGTCAGAGAAGCAACCTCTTTTTTTAGAGTTCCCCAAGTTGGGACAGTTTATTTTTCGGTTGCAACGGCAAGGAGATGGCTCCGGAGTGGGTTTCTCAAAGGCGAGCGACTCACGGTGATGCCTTTCGCGTCGAGCTCGAGAAGTGGCTAGTTTTTACGCAAGGTTCTTCTCAGCCAATAGTACAAAAGTGTTTTTTATTGCTGGAGGAGGATTATCTGCTTTCCCTCCTGCTTCCTGCAGGTGTGGTGTTACCTAATGTGCTTGGCCCAAGAAATTTTAGATTCTTCTTTCGGAGACAAATTGCAAATCTGCTTGAGTGGAAAGAAAGAAGAGCGGAAGGCGATTCTCAGGGATTTTCCGACAAATTGAACGCCTTCTTTCGTGATGTCTGGTGGCCAGACGAGACCGCAGAAGCGCTGCACAGTGACAACCTTGTCGGACAGCAATTCTGGTGAGCCGAAATTTCTTCCTCCTGCTGAATTGCATTTTTTAGGGTTTTCATGCAATGTCGTGATACCAGCGTTCGTTTTAATCGCTAGTAGTTCGGGAACTACGGTGAGAGAAGGCGAGCGCTCGATTACCACTCCGGAGGCAGGAGAGCTTGCCATTGGTGATAATTCGCCTTACGAGCGGCTTGCTAGGACGTCTCCGGCCAGTCAGCGGCAACAACGTCGGAGTTTGGCAAAGTTACCTAAATCGAAGCTTCAGCAGCGCTCGATGGATTCCAAGGTACAAACTTCTAAAATTTGGAAGTGAGATTCGTTTATGCATTGTGAATGACATTTGTAGTTAGAGATTCAGGGTAAACCGAGGCCTTGCATTTGCAAAATTTGAGTAAGTCGTGGTCAGTTTTGGGATTGCTAAAAGGTCCTTGCCAGAACCTACACTAGTACAGTATAGTCATTGCCTCCCAGGAACCTTACTTGTGCCCGAACACGTTTAGCTTGTGTACAACACGATACACTAGCTAGGTCAATAGCTGATCGAAGCTTGATCCAAGACTATAGCTTCCTGCAAATCTCAACTTCTGCATCTGTTGTCTACGTAGGCTCTGTTTGATAGTTACTTTTATACATAATGGTGAAGCTCGTATGTTATGGTACTGTGCTGGTCACAGTTGAGCTTTCCTGGTGAATGATTGTTACAATAGTAGGAGTGTAGGGCCGGGGGTAGAGCACTGTGTGTTGTCGGAGTTTGTATAGATATGGATATGGTGAGCTTGGACTGTAGTCTCGTTTCATGCGATTTACAGACAATCATGCCGTAGAGGCTGTACACAGGCTTGTCATTGCAGGGGCGACTTCACTGTTTTGCTACAAGATTGCAGGTAGTACAAATGGCAGCTCTTTGCCATTCTGCTGTCGGATTCTTTAGCCGGCACTAACTGCCGTTGTTTTCCTTGTTCGGATTGTGCAGGGTCAACCACGTGGAAGCGGGAGCCGCGAATCGCCAAGATTGGGATGCGGCAGTTTACCGGCGCCGGGCAGTACTAGAGACGAGCAGGCGGCGTTTTTTGAGCAATCGGGAGGAGTCTTCGACCAGAGACTTGTCCTCTCGGCATCTGATTTTGTAGGGTCAGGTCGGTCAGTGTGGCAGCAGCTCGAACGAGGGGAAGGAGGATCGGTGGTTTTCGAGCAATCAATTGTTGGGCTGCCGGCGTCAACCAGTAGCCAAGGGACCAGTCTGAGGACCAATGAGGGGACCGATACCAGGCAGCCACAAATGAGGAAAATGAACACTATAAGAAACCTGCGTTTTTAGTGATGTTGTAAATGATGTTTAAAAAGACAATGTAGACATTAATTCGGATGTCTTATAGACGATAAGACATCCTAGACATGACAATTGTCTAAGCACACATCTAAAAAGACAAGAAGATGTCTTAAGATCGAAGATGTCTTAAGGTAATTTTGGAAGGGTAAAAAGTGTGCCACGTGGGTGCCATGTAGATGACACATCAGCTTGAAGTGGAGGGGCAGTGCCACATGGGAATGAAATTCATCATAATGTGGAATTGTACATGGTCCCACGAAAGATGACATGGCGGCGCCAGAATCCCACGTGGACCCGAGAAAATCCGACGTGGCACCCGGGAAAATCCGACGTGGCACCCGGGAATATCCGACGTGGCACCGGGGAATATCAGATGTGGCACGCGAGAAAAGTTGACGTGGACCTGGAAAAATGACGTGGCATGCCACGTCAGCATATTGCGGAGGTTTTATGCTCCTATCATGATATTTTTAGACATCAGTTAAGACGACTTAAATGTCTTGTAAGACATCTTAGATGTTGTACAAGATGTCTTGCAAGACGTATGCAATGTCTTACAAAATATCTTTGAAGACAATTTTTATGTCTTATAAGATGTTTCCAGTGCGTAGAATGATGTTTACGTTGATGTCCTTATTAAGTTTGTGATGTTTGCTCGGATGTTTGTAGCGACATCCCCTAGGACATCGATGTGAACGTTTTGTGTTAAACATGATGTTTGCAACAGTGTTACTATTGATGTTTTTTGGGCATATGAAAGGACATCTAGGATGACATTTTTAGATGTTTATATAGTCATCACATCTGTAATCCACAGACGTCTCACATAACATCAACTGTAAACACTGTCACATCAAAAAGTATGAGTCAAATATATATTGCTTAGGTCATTAAAACCTCAGATAAGACAAACTAGAGTATTTACTAATACGTCTGTCAACAACTACGATATACTACGCATCCACAATTTGAACTCCGTAAGTCCCTCCACTACCATCGCTTGCTGTCGATACCCGTATGGTCATGTGCATGTCCCGCCGCTACACATATTCAATAAGCCAATATCAACTGCATTTAAAGAAGGTTTGTAAAGGTAAAAATTTCTGATTTAATTCCATTTAATCGCACTACCTAGGTTGAGATGGTTTACTTCCTAACCTCAAGATATCGACACAATTAGACATTCTTACAAACATCTGCTTAGACATTTCTTCAGACATCTTTCTAGACATCATTAAAAACAACGTTATAGACATCTATACATACATCTGTTCCACTCACCTACAAGCACGCATGTCACTTCGCGGCCTCAGATCGTGCTCGCTGCTCCGACCGCTTATGTCCCACCTTCCAAAACAGAATTCCATCAACACATCTTCATAGACATGCTCTAAGATATCTTGCAGTCATCATCATAGACATCTTCTACAACAAATCAAATACTACAAGTACTAGGGTTTCCTTCACAACAAATCAAATTCTACATGTCCTAGGGTTTCTTGTACAAGATGCTTTTGAAATCCAGTACCTCTTAAGTAGCAAATCTTAGCCACATGAAGAAGGAAACCTACTCTTGAGAGCTATTGGATTTCTACAAATACTATTCTCTTATTGTAGTTAACAATCATTCTAAAACTGAATGGAAACAATTTCGAAATCCTCTATACTTTAAACACAAACTCTTTGGAAAAACTAAGGCAAAAATGAGCTTTGTAATTCCATTTGAAGATCTCATGACCTAACTATGGCGGCGGCAACAAACCCTAGCCACGTGAAGAAGCAAACCTTAGCCTCTACACTCCAAACACTAACTCTTTGAAAAAATGAAGGCAAAAATGAGCTTCTTGCGGCCTCTAATTCTACTTAAAGGTCTCATGACCTAACTATGGCGGCGGCAGCAAACCCTAGCCGCCTCTGTTCATCCATTGAAGTCAATGAAAATCATCCCTGTAGATGGTTCTGGATGCTGTCGTAGATGTCATCTTCGACATCTTCATAGACATCATATTAGACATTTTCATGAACGTCATCTTAGACATCCCTGCAGACATTATCATAAACATCTGATGACATCTTCAGGGTTTCAATCACAACATATTAACTATAAAAGGTTTTTTGTTTTCCCTCACAACAAATCAAATACCAGATGCTTTAAAGTTCTTTCCACAACAAAGCACATATTGTAAGTCTTAGAGTTTCTTCCACAACAAATCAAATAATCTTTATTAATAGAAAAAGTGTGGAATTACAATCATGAGACTATTTGTAGTCTTCCATGGTGATAGGCTCTCTTTTAAACTCTCAACTACCTTTTATTTCTACCCTAACTAACTTTCCAACTAACTTTCTTAATACTAATTCTATTCTAGAATTGTCTCCTAAACTGTATTAAATAGCTACTTTCATAAATTCATATTTCTTGTAAATTTGCTTTACTTTGTATAATATTGGTTGTTAGTGATAGAGTAGTGTATATTCTTGCCATTAGGCTATAATAATCCAATCTATAAGTAATCAATAATATTTAATTCCTTCTTGAAGTAAGCCAAAAAAACACTGTTTATTGTTTTTATTTTCTTTTTATATTTTCTTTAAGTATTTGAGGATTACCCCAATCAGAGACCCGCACCAATGGAGGACAAGCAGTAAGAGAAAAAGTTGATATTATTCTAAAAAGACCCTTAAGTATTGCCGCTTTTTAGTAAATAACGTTTAGGAGGATGTCGTGCAAAACATCTTCATAGACATCCAAGTAGATGTCTACGCAGACATTCATGCCTGACTGTAGTTATGGTAAGTTGGACATCGTGTTAGACATCCGACTAGATGTTGAATGACTTGTCAACTGGTCCGACGTGGAGTTTTTGTTGCCATGTAGATAAAGCGATGTAAATAACTTTATTAATCTATGTCCACGTGTTTTTTGAGGATTAAATATCCACGAAATTACTTTTACTTTTTTTTTGGCACCATTGTTATCTTATAGATATTATATTTTATATATAATATTTTTAAATATTTAAATATTTTTAAATCATAAAAAATTACAGAATTATAATGTTCTAATTTATTTGAATATAATAAAAATTTACAAAATATATTTTTTATTGAAATATAATTATATATTATAATATTTTTTTTAAAAAAATAGACCGATGAAAAAATAGTGAGAATAGCCTGAAATTAGTATTTTCAGTATTGCCACGTCACATAATGATTTAGCAAAAAAAAAAAAAAAAAAAAAAAAAACACCAAAGTGTGATGTTTTTTTTCTACTTTTGAAAACCGCTACCCATTCACCTACTCTTTTAACATCAGAAATGCTTTTTACCCTGTCCACCAGTAAATTTTGGTCGTTTTTATCTTGCTGGTCCAAAATCCCTTGCCAACGTGGCAGTTTGATGTCTATCGAGATGTCTTCAAAGACATCCATGTCTTCACCAACATCTTCTTGTTTGGTGATGTCTTCATACCCCTCCATTCCAAAATGTGCCCATTAGACGTACAGACATCCTCCTGTCTTCGAAAACATCTTTTAAGACAGTAAGACATCACAAAATATATTAGACATCACATAAGACATCGCAAAAAACAGGGGTTTCTTATAGTGGAAGTCCAGTAAAGCGGCCGACGAACCTTCATCAGGTTAGTCCCTACACTTACCCCAAACTCTAATTCCTACCCATTTTGATTCTCAACTTGAGAATCCTAATGTGGTGGACCCTGGGATTTTGCAGGATGCGGGTGACTTGGGAGGAGAAATGGATAGAGTATTAGAATCACTATGTGATGATGATATTTGCATTTTAGATTTGGAAGCCTCAAGCCAATTTGAGCAAATGTGGTCAAAAGCTTGTAAACCTCAAAGGAATATAACTTTGAGGAGTGATTTGAGCAAATCTTTGAATGTCCCATTGTATGATCTTGGTTTTAGAGGAAGATGTGTGATTGTCCCCAAAAGTGAATTGCCGGAATTGATTATACCTTTGGATTGTGAAGCTAGATGTTTAGATATGTTTTGGGGTACCGTTGTACATGAGTTCTATGACCCTTTGTTAGCAATAGAGATGTTGAGTGTTATGTTGTATGGACCTTGGGGAACATTTGATGTACCCGAGGCGGTGTGTAAATTCGTGAATGAGAATTCGGGATATGGTAGTGTTAGTGAAATCCAATTATGGGGTGCTAAACTACAAACCCCTAGCCCTTCCAAATGTGACACATCGGATTTTACCTATGTTCTTGGTGAAGATTCTCCACAATATGCTAGTGATTTTGATAAGTTAGAAAATCTACAATTAACCCCAAATTCCCGTAAGTGGTTTATAAATACCGGCCCGGCTACTAATGAAATAGGTTTAGATTGTAATTTTACTTTTACCGAGTTTTCACATTTACCCATTCCCGAGCGTTTTGCCCAAAACATGTGGAATTCACCATTGACTCATCTCCCCCCCGTTGTGTGGTTAGGGAGCAAAGAAGGTTTGGTAAACTACTTGCCCAATTGTAAAAACCCTTTAGACTTTTTTTTTACTATTTTGGCCTAATGAGATTTTGATTAGAATTGTGAGGATGACAAATTTGTACGCCGCCTCAAGCCAAGAAGAGGGAAAAACACGGGGAGGACAACATTGGTCGCCGTTGACGGTAAAAGAACTTTTGACTTTTTTTGGAGTTTTGATGTTCATGGCTATAAAAAAATTACCTAGTGTTAGACTACATTGGTCTAAGTCATCCACAGAGTTATTTCAAACGGAAGCAATAAGAAAATGCATGAAAAGAAATAGGTTTGAAGATATTCTTAGATGTTTACATTTAGTAGATAACCAAATTGTTACTACCGATAAAAAAAGTCCTAGTTATAACAAGTTAGCTAAAACCGAATGGTTAGTACATGAACACAATAATTTATGTTCTAAATATTATTACCCCGAGAAAAACGTGTGTGTTGACGAGATGATGGTGAAATATACCGGTAAGTATGCACCAATTCGGCAATACATGAAAGCCAAACCAACCCAATACGGATTGAAAATGTGGTGCCTTGCAAATTGTGAATCAAAATATGTTCAAAAAATAGAGATTTATTGTGGCGCTAGTGAAACCGTGGAGGAGGGAAATGTTGGAGGAAGAGTTGTACTAAGCCTTATGGCCGGTTTAGAAGGTAAGGGCCACATTGTAACTTGTGACAATTTTTTTACTTCCCCTAGTTTGTTTTGGACTTTGTTAGAACGTGGTATATATGCAACCGGGACTTGTAGGACAAACCGAATTGGTTGGCCTCAAGCGCTAACGAAATCACCGACGGCGGGTGAACGAGGACAAATTTGGTATCGGGTTCACGCAAGCGGGAAGATGTGCGCCGTAACGTGGTACGATATTAAACCCGTTTCTTTACTTTCTACCGCATGTAGTCCAGTCGATTCTACGAGGTCCTTGTTTATAAACCGGTGGCATGTAGGGGGGAGTATCCAAATCCCGGCTTCCCCGGTTTTGCTACATTATCAAGAGCGCATGCGGGGAGTAGATGTACATGATCAATTGCGTGGGTATTACTCTTTGCAAAGAAGAGACCATAAGTGGTGGCACAAAATTTTCTTTCATATTTTAGATCAATCGTTTTTGAATTCTTACATTTTGTATAAAAAGAGCATGGTAAGTATAAATACTAATCCTATGTCACATTTGAATTATTATCTTGAAATTGCTAATGCATTGGCTGAGGTTCCCGTAGAGAAACCGACATGTATGCCTGGAGCGGCGGTTCCTAATCCCGGTAAGTTACACTATACAATGGCATGGAAAGGACATGAAGAGCGGATCCGGCGTGAATGTGTAGTGTGCAAAAAGGTAAGACAATGGTATTGTCCTACATGTAATGAAACCGTTTTCGAAGGTGAGTGTTTTGTGATTTACCACTCAAAACAATGATATATTTATTTCATGCTTTCTTTTTTGTAGCATTTCCATGTATTCATTTCATTTCTATCAATAAAATACCCACACCTCATATTTTATTTTTTAGCAAATGTGTACCATACATGCATTCGAGCCTTGCTTATATATTTTATTTCAGTTCATTTCTAATTGCTAATAGCATTTTCGTCGTACTCATAACTTGATGCTTTATGAAAAAAGTCCCTAGACTCATACGTTCATGAAATGAAAACGTCCCTGGACTCACAAAAAAATGGCCTCCGTACTCGAGTAACCTTTGTGCCATACGGGGCAGACCCTGGCTACGTTCCCTCGAATGGTTCCCAAGTTCCCTCTTGAGTTTCCGGCTGCTTTTCCACAGGATTGATAACTGCCAAACAAGGCCAGCAATGGGTCCCAATAAGGGGGAGAGGGTCCTGCGCAGGTCGCCCGTCATCAGCCAGGCGCCGCGCCTTCTGAATCGCCATCCTCCGCGCAGTTGCAGAAGCTGCGACCTCATCAAATTACTTGCCCGATCCTACTTGATGCTCGAAAAGATGCTTCGGGCTGCCCGCATTTCCGCCCAAGAGCATTTAAGGGTTAATTCCTAGAAATCCTTGTGTTTTTAAGAGCTTGAATTCTTTAAGTTGGGTTTTTTTAACCTCTATGTGATCTCGTAGGTGTGAACCAACTTTTTTGATCTTTTAACCAAGAGATCGTATACTTAAGCCTATTTCTAGTTACTACTCCTAAAACTTATGGTTGGATGTTTTTCATTTGCAAGATTGAAGCACCCAACGTTTGTGTAAACGCTATTTGGGGTATTGTTCACGAGACATTGTCTCTTTGGTTCAAAAAGAGATTTGAAAATTGTAACCCTAAAATTTTTGGTCCTTTCTTTTCCCATGTAGGTAATCAAGTTGGGTACGCTCATGCATACTCATTCCGCTTTTTGTGACCATAAAGTAAATTGTTTTGTAAAATAAGGTTTGGAAAACAACAATATAGAAAAACATGCTCCATGTTATATTTATATATATATATATATATATTATTTTTTTTTATTTTTTTTTAAAATTTTTTTCTTTAAAATGTTGAACGGTGAGTAGGTGCCTTTATGAGTTTTTGAATTTTAAGGAATTAAAAAAAAAAAAACCTTGAACCTTAGATTTTGAAAAATTTAGAAATAAAAAATTGTAAAATTACTATAAATTGTTAAGATTGTTTTCGTAATTTTTGGAGGCTGCTCTCGTACAAATGATAAACGTTATGACTTGAGTCACTTTGGAATTTGAGCAATGATTTGGTAATGAACATATTTGGGGAAAACAAAAAATCCAAAAACACTATAAGTTTGCCCGTTCTTGACGTGAAACTTAAAAGTTATAAATGAAGGTTTCAAAATTAGAATTTAGTTTCACAAATTTTACCACATACATTTTGCAGTATAGAGAGTACCCAGTAAAATATTAGGCAGAAATATTTATTTTAACCCCTTCAAATGGCTTCGCCAAAATCCAAAAGACCCGTTTTGGGTCTTGAGGATTTTTGGAGGTTAATCCCTATTGGCTAAAGGGAGGGGGTGGTAGCATTTTTATAACTTTCCTCCAACATGAGGAAGTCACTACTTAGGTTTTCCATTGTTTTGCAAAATTGATTTGTAAATTTGTATCTATATGATCTTTTTAAATACTAAGGTCAAGAGCTATACTATATATAACATTTTATTTTCTAAACCCTAAACCCTAAACTATATATATATATATATATAACAATTTATTTTCTATTCTTATTATTTTTCACCATAGAGATTGCAAGATCCATGCTTTTGATGGAATTTGAGCACTAAGATAATTTTGGAGCAATGGAGTTGAGCAAGCACTACAATCACATACCATGCCTAAATTGCAACCTCTTTTCAAAATGCACGAGTAAATAGTGTTACCTACTACTCCACAAAGTCATAACCATTGGGTACATATACAAACAATGGTGTAACTTGCAATCTTTGGAGAAACTCATATGATAGTTTACCTTGGAATAGAATTTTTTTTTTTTTTTTTTTTTATTTTTTATTTTTTTAAGAAAAAAAGTCCAAGAAGTTGGGCAATGCCAACCAATTGGATTAGGTGTGTTGGAACCAAAAGGACCCATCAAATTACTTTATGCAAACTGCCCAAAATATCTTGCCTTTTTTGTGCATAATGGATCATAAAACATGCCAACACATAGTAAAAATAAACTTTAAAAAAAAAAAGAAAAAAAAAAAGAAAAGAAAAGAAGAAGAAGAAAAAGAAAAAAGAAGAAGAGACATGCAGATATGTAACTTGCATATGAAAATAGACGCAGATATTACCATTCTCTATTTTGAATTATTGTTAATTAGGCCTTTAGAGCAGTTTGAGGTAATTTGAAGCATGAATGTTTTTATTTTTTTTATTTTATTTATTTATTTCTACGTTTAGTTGAAATCTCAACCTTAAACTATAAATTGAGTATACACAATATCATTTACACCAGCTTGTCAATTCCATGACAACCACCATGTCCTATTTTGATGTCATGGCAGAGGCAATGTGATGGCAGGGGGTCAGTGGATCACAAGCAACTCACTTATAGCTAATTCTCAGTTGTTTACTCCATGCACACATAACTCAAGCAATGTCATGGGAGATGAAGTCTAAAGAGGAAAACTATTAGAAGTAGGTTACCAAGTTGTTAGCAATTTGAGGTGACATCCCAATATTGTTCCTAACTCAATGCAGAAGTGACACAAGGATGAGTTCAAGTACCTCATAATTATGCTTTTAGAAGGTACTTTGATGAATACTTTCAACTGTCTACTGACATTGTAGGAGAAGTCCAATTCCCACTTCCAGATTTGATCATGAGCAATTTTCAGAGTTCTTGATTTCAATAAAAAAAAATCTACACCTAAAGCAATACTCGTAAGGGTTGCAAGAGGATACTATACATGGCGAAGTACACAATATCCTTTGAACTTGTGTCACATTTGTTTATCTTGAAAGAAGATCTCATAAACGAATGGTTGACTTTATTTTTTTCTAGATAGAATGAAGATTTTGGCATATGTCATAGCTAATTTATGAAACCATTCCCTTCAATTGAATATCTTGATTTTTGTCTTGTGAAGAGCTTTCATGTCCTTTTTTGCATAATGAAAACAATTTAGTTTTCACACCCTAGGCAGGAGAAGAATTTAACTTTTATGGATCTCTAGGGTTAAAAAGATATAAAATAGAGGCAAACTTGTCTTCATGAGACCCTTCGAAGTAATAACGAATCAATCCATAAGTGCCTATAATCCACTTCTGGGTCAAGAACCGCACTTCTTTCATGATCTTGAGTTTTATTCTTGGAGACTCTTGCCTTTACTTTCGAGACAATGTACACTTTGAGGTTTTGAGTTAACCCTTAAACGCCATATGCTTTCCTGATACCACACCCAAAATCTCTTTTAAACTCCATTTTAAGCATTATTCTATTTTTAATTTGCTTGAGCTCTATTCTAAGAAAGTATAGATCTCTTTAAGGTGCTCAGTTTGGAATTCTAAAAATTCCATTTGGTATAATGGAGTGTAAGTTATGAGCAAGATTCTCTCAAAAAAAAACCCAACCCCTCGGGCTGCGTCTGATGTTTAAGGGTTAATTTCCAAATTTGTCAAAGATTGATTGGTGATTATCCAACTACCAAAAATGCAATCATCAACTTCTGAAATCTCTTGAGCTCTAATGTTTTGAACAACTTTAATTCAATCATGTTGGCCCTAAAATTTGGAAACCATAAAGAATATTTGTCAAACCTTATGTTTGTTATTAACGATGCTACATTTATCTAAATTCTTAACCATGTGGGGAGCCCCTAATGTTACTTATTTACATCAACCTTGACTGAGAATGAATCA
This sequence comes from Bryum argenteum, assembly GCA_037043015.1. NCBI lineage: Eukaryota > Viridiplantae > Streptophyta > Bryopsida > Bryales > Bryaceae > Bryum > Bryum argenteum. The sequence continues at coordinate 4,608,218 of CM073324.1, forward strand.
TACGTGACTAGACTCCATCATAAAATCTGCTAAATTGAATCATATCAAACAAGTCATATTGGACATCTCAATCATATCATTGGTGTTTTCCTTGTAGTGTGAATAAGCGAACTATTTCAAAAATCTTAGAACTGCAATTCAAGATTTAATAATTCTCTTAGCAATTACTCCAATCTTGTTCAACAAGGCTTTTTAAAAAGCTCGAGTGCACAAGCTTGGACATTTGGAAGTTTTGTGTACCGACTTTATCAATCATTGTTTTAAGAGAAACTAGCTCTTATCTTATTCCAAGGCTCGGACTTCTACCCAACCCCTAACGATGAACAATAAAACACAACAAACTAACTTTATGTACGTAGTCCATTCTCTTACTACCGTAGCCTACTAGCAGCTTCGTTCATAAATAATTAGAAAAACAGAAGTCGATTTTTTTTGGAAATTACACTTGCAGGCTGCCGAAACAAAGAGATATTACAATATAAGAATTCTGAAATATTCAAAATAAAGGAGCAGCCACCCGTCTTTAAATGAAGGAGCAGCCACCAGTCTTTAATGCATACTGTACAAAGCGCCCATGAAAAATGAATAGTATTCTCGATGAAAATTGAACTTATGAGTATTTATTTTCCAAAAAAATCGATTTAAAAAAATTCATTTTGGAGGTGTCGAACATCACTTTTTCAAAATAATTAAATATTCGACGGAGCATGGTCGAAGCTGCTAGTAGGCTACGGTAGTACAACAACACCAAACTCTAATGTTTACCATAAAAGCAAAAATACATATACATGCTTTTCACTCTAGTGTAGCTATATCATGTCAAGTTATTCATAATGGCTCCGACCGACCCGGTTTTGACATGATCTTTGCTTTTTATTGCAATGCCACATGCCAACTTCAATTCCGTTCAAATGGCACTATGCCATGTGTCATTCTGTCACACCAAATCTTACATATGTGCTCACATGGAATGGTGTATTGTGTAGTATCATAATTGTTTTTGATAATATCACTCCTTTATATACATTGTCACTCATTTCCACCTTCTTAAATTCTATAATATCACATGGTTTTTGAACTGCAGTTTAGGAAGTTGAGGTGTGCCATTTTACGGGAATAATGCCATTTTAACAGAATTGAGGATACTTGCAGTCACAAGGTACAAGTTGTACCTTCTCTTCCACTCCAAGAATATCCGAAAGGATACTCAGTTACTGTAAATTTTTTGTTTTCGGCGATTTGAAAAGCACTCCTCCGAAGCTAGCAGAGCAAAAGAATCAGCAGCTATGGCGACCTATACCGACACCGGCCTGGAGCCTCTCATCGATCGTACGTACCACATCATTTCCATACTTACTAGCTAGCTATCATGCATTCTCAACTTGCGTTAATCAGAAATATTGTGGTGTTGTTGATGTATACAGTGCTGCGGCCCTAGGAGTGCTCTGAAGATCGATACCGTTTGCCAGATACCTTTGAGGAGAGGATCGTGATGTGGGGGTTCAGAGATTAATAAGACGACATCGACGCATGCGTTTCCTAGGATCATCATGATATTTCGATCGGCGGTAAGTTGAATCAGTCGATCTATGCGGGCGAAGGTTCAGAGATCACGCTAGTTTCGTCACTTACCGGTGTCTCATTCAGCCTGTTAAAGAACTTTTAAACAAATCTTTCTTGCCTTCGATCACCACTTGCTTCGTGATTCGTCTGGTAGAGAGTGAAGGGACCGGAGCAACAGGGATGTGACTATGCATACACTTCTTGAGCTTTGAATAATGGTTCACAAAAAAGACCGGCGGAAAGACTGATCGAGCTTTACCGACAGAAGTGATCACAATTCACAAGCAGTGAGAGCAATCTCTTCACCGAGGCCTCTAAATGATGCCGTACCGATAGATTCTGCACGATTCGATCTGTAATGAACGGCCCAAACATCATGGAGCATAACTATATGGTAGCATGAGCAGGAGAAGCTCAACAGTGACCTCCAGACAGCCATATCTGAAATCTGCGAACAATTTTTTTTTGAATTCCAACCGTAGGATCTTGTTCAAAACTGTCAGATTAGTCTACTCACTAATATTAAATCAAATTTTACCATACAAATCTTGAGATACATTGAATCAAAGTTTCAATTTTAGTAGAAGAAAATTTAGCAGATCGACCCGGTGAATATGTTTACATGACTCCCTCAAAACCCAAAACGTAAGAACACATATTGTACACACATGGACGTGGGAAACTGCTATCTGTAAATGATGGTCATGCCGTGTTTCCGATTCCGAGTTGAAAGAGTCGTCAGCTTTTCTGGGAGGTCAGGCAATGATCCACTTCTGGGTCGGTCACTTGCTTTGTGGCCATAGTATCCATACTGTGCATGAATGCTCGGTCAGGAGCTCCTCTAAGATTGTTTCTGTTTGCTCTCGAGATTCGTGTTTAGTACATGAAAAACTCAATTCCGTTCAGATGGTGGCAATTCGTAATTATAGCAGGTTGAGGGTGATTGGAGTAGAAAAGAAATGTGACCAGAATCTGTACTAACTAACAAGTAGACCTTAGAATTTATACCAAGTTGGTGCACATCATTATTAGGAGGTTTCATTTCACTCATATGAAATCTTACACTTTGTGACACTATTAGCATATACTAGCATTTTCCTACAACTTATTGAAAATAAGGAAATTGTTGATGTTGCATTTCTTTTGTCCATTTAGGTACCCCTCCGCCAGAAAGTTCTCTAAATCAAGACGGAAGTGTGTTCAGAGTCTTTGATTTTGATTGCATATGAAGCATGCCCATGAGAAAGTTCTCCAAATCAAGACGGAAGTGTGTTTAAAGTACGTCTTCGATTGCATATGAAGCATGCCCATGAGAAAGACAGTTCTCCAAATCAAGACGGAAGTGTGTTCAAAGTCTTTGATTGCATATGAAGCGTGCCCGTGTGAAATTCCAAATGAACATGTTGAAGGACGGTGTACTAACCAAGGATTTGTGTGATGGGGAGGTGTGGCACATTTGCGGTCGATCTTCTTGAAATAGATAGGCTATTTTTACCAAAATTGAAACTTTGACTCGATATATTTCAAGATCTGTATGGTGGAATTTGATAAAATTTGGTGGGCAGACTAATAAGAAAATTATAAACAAGATTCTAGTATTGGATTTCTCAAATTCCTCTTCAAAAGAATTTGTTCACGATTTCAGATATGGCCATCTGAAGGTCCATGTAGAGCTTCTCTCTTTAAAGATCAATTGCACAAGGAGCTTGTGACAAAATTCCTACAAGAAATAAACATACAAATTCCCTCTCCTAAAGCCAAAAAATGGCTAGCTTTACATCAAGTGGAAACTAATTATTCCCAAGCTCAACTCCGTTAAAATGGCACTCTGCCATGTGCCATTTAGTCACACCAAATCTTACATATGTGCTCACATGAAATGGTGTATTCTGTAATATCAAAATTTTTAAATAGTATCACTCCTTAATATACATTGTCACTCATTTTCCATAATATCACCTTCAAATAGTGTTATGTCACATGATTTTTGAACTGTAGTTTAGAAAGTTGAGGTGTGCCATTTTAGCAGCATAACCCCATTTTAACGGAATTGAGATGTCCCACCTTTTCTCATTCAAAGTGGAAGGTATGGTATGAGGCCTTAATTCAATGGCGTGGAGAGTATGAGGTCTCACAGGGTCCCAGTGAGTTTCCAACATGCTCCTTGTGGTGCACATTGTAAAAGACTATCGCCACAAAACGCGGAGATGCGGAAGTGTCAGTACCCAGAGCAAGTGGATCAATGATCAATGCCCGACGATCGAACCTTTCAGAATGATTGACGACTCGGAATCGGTAACACAAGTGACAAACATATACATTAATCAATTCCCCACTTCCGCGTGTGACTGTACAGAAACCTCGTAACAGTAATCCTCTTCACTTTTCAAGCTTTGAGCGAGCGAGCCATGCAACCCATCCTACCATATATTTGATGCTCAGTGGCGGAGAAAGGATCCAGAATCTCGAGGAGTTCTATGACTTCGTCCGTCGAGGTTTTTACAAGTTTGCGAGAACCTATCTGAGTCAGTGAAACTGCAGTTTGGGGCCGTTCAGTGTACTTGGTGCATGCAAACCGTGCAGGATCGATATGGCATCAATTAGAGGTAGTTGTACCGTAATCGCTCTACTGCTTGTGACTTTGATCACTTTCTCCGGCAAAGCTCAGAGCCAAGTGACTACGACTCCGCCAAGACCCCGCAACGTACTCTTCCACCAATATGAAGGTACGGTGCTGCACCCGCCCCTTGTTACATGCTACTCTTGTCAAGTCGATCTCTGTCTGCTTAGCTAGAAGTCGGAGAAACCATCGTGCAGATTTTGCTAAGAGAACATGATCGAGAAGAGTGACCTATTTTGCACTTGTTCGTTTTTGTTGTTGAGTGATATGAACCTGGTGATGGTGAAAAACATAACCTCCAGCTGTTACTGAGTTCCATGGGTAGGAATTAATTTTGTGGCAGCTCGTTCATTCAATCGGCAATAGGATAACATTTTTTGAATTTTCGGCGCGTTGTTGCAGTTGAGGCGCTGGACATCATCCGCCGAAACTGGACGAGTCAAAACTCGCAGTTCGAATCGTTACTGAAGTGGGCGGATCACGGGCGGCACCCCTGCGACATCAGCAACATGAACTACGACAGTTCGGAGTTTGAAGGAGAGTGGGTGGGGGTGTTCTGCACGATACTACTTCGCGAGTCCAACACCACGGGCTATTACTACGAAGCAATGGTGACCCAGTTCATGTACGTTCCGATCGAGGGTCCACATTCTGTTGCGTACAGTATGGTCAAGTTATCAATGATGCACGTACCATAACCGCTTGACCATCATTGCTCGATCAAACAGCTCATTCCGATCCATCTGTTCTGATCGTTCATTCTCGCCTTCCAGGTTATATGGCAGCAATTCTCGCTGTGGTTGGGAGTATAGCAAACCATGTGGCTTCGACGGGATCAAAGGCGTACTACTACCTGAGATAGCTCGATTGACCGGCCTGCAACGTCTGTAAGTTTCTAAACTCTCGTAGCAGGTCAACCTTAACCATGTACTGAGGTTCTTAATAAAGTGGCGATTGGAGTACGTTGAATTGCCATTCTGAGACGTACTGATGTGGAGTGACAATTTTAGTACAATATTACGGATTTACGAAGTAAAATGACTCAATCTGACAGTTCTGAATTCACATTACAAGTTCTGTGCGGTTTGAAAGTGTTCACTCCTGAACCTCCATTGTTTGCATCTTTCCAAACCGCCGTTGATAATAGCCGATTTAACGACATTGAGGTTGGTTACGTATACGCAGTTAAGCTTCATGCCTTCACCACCAGTTTTCTCTTACCGACCTGGATATTTGCAGATTTCTGGATAATCATCCAGACTTAACGGGACCCGTGCCGATTGAGATATGGCAAATGCCCAATCTTATCGATGTGTAAGTATTCCCTCTTTCGTTGATACTGGCGATCAAGAGTAGGTTCGTTGTCCGTTCATATGATAATAACCTCAATTCTGTCGTTAAAATGGCTCTTACTATTGGATGTGCCATTTTCTTACACCAGATCTAAGCATCTGTACCCATACGGATACGGATTGTTGTATTCTGTAATATCACTTCTTTACGAACATTCTCACTCATTCTCCATAATATCATCTTCAAATTCTGTTATATCACATGATTTCTAGACTAGACTGCAAGTTGATGTGTGCCATTTTAACATAATTGGGATTCACTACTCCCGCAGAGCCCTGCAAAACAACAATTTGGAAGGAACTCTAGCCTCCAACGTTTTCAACCCTGCCTCGAAATTACGAGGAATGTAAGAACTTCACTCGACTCCCATCCTTAAAATGTAACCTCGATCAGCCTTTGCTAAGAAAGGCTACTAACCATAGCATGTTGTAAGTTGACACAAATGCCCATCAATTAATCATCCTTCATCCTGTGCCGCGACCTGACTATCCTTTGTAGCTAAATAATATCATAGTTGGCCTTCTCACACTATGCTTATCGTGTAATGAATCAATTCAGCTTATTTTTGTGATGATGCCTGGCCTGGGTGTGTATGATCAGATACGTGTACAAGAACAGGTTCAGGGGAAGACTTCAAGTAAGCGCCGACGGGGCACTCTTCAGTTCGACACTGAAGAATCTGTAAGTTAAATCACTTATACTCTTGATCATTCAGTATATCAATGTGCACAGGGACCATGCATAGTTTATGCAAATGTGTTTTTGTGAGTTTGTGTGCAGAAATGTGACCTCTAATCGTTTGAGCGGACCAGTGGATCTTCGAGGCCTCAATGCCATTGCACGCGGAAACCTCGTTCACTTGTAAGTCGAACCAAGTATACTGATATGATCTCATTACAAATAGCTCAAATGTGTGGTTGTCAAAATTTTCAATCTTGTATGTTGATGTATTAACCCCAAAAAGCCTTGGTGATAAATTGCCTAAATTATAAAAATGATCTTCTCATACTTCAAGACTAATAGAAAGCTCTATTTAAGAATAATTAAAAGATCCAACCATAAGTTAACTTGAAATCCTACGTGCATCCTAAATTTAAAACGTTTATTCTACTTCATTTGTGATATAATAATGGTCAAAGTTGACTGAATGCAACATCACATCAAGTTACCGAGATACTTTCACTTTCAACAACCAAAATGCAACATCTTTCCTTACTTTATGAGTTTCAACTACCAATCTTCAAGAGGTTGCAGCGACACTGGCGTAGTAGAAATGGTCAAAAGGAGTTGTTGTGCAACACGTGAGATGCAATTGGAATTCATTCTAAACCCTAATTCCTTTAACATGGCATTATGTCGTTAAAATGGCACACCTCAACTTTCTAAAGTGCAGTTCAAAAACTATGTGATATAACAGAATCTGAATGTATAGAAAGAAGTGATATTACAGAAATAAACTAATCCCTCTGCATAAGATCTCGAGTGACAAAATGGCACATGGAATAGTGCCATTTTCTACAGAAGAATTGAGGTTCTCAGATTTAACGAAGTGTCTTTGTTGTTGGATGCTCAGAGCACTGGACGATAATGAGTTCAATGGGACATTCTCGATTGGTTCTGCTCTCAATCTTCAGAACTTGTTTTTGTCCAAAAACCAATTCACTCGTATCCAGTTTCCTAATTACACTGGAAATGGCAGTGAATACATGTCAGCTTTACAAACTTTGTAAGCCCCAACCTCCTCTCCCACTCAAAATCACCTTCTTGACAAGCTATGTATGTTTGAAATGGAAACTAACTATGGATTTTGCAGGTATCTTGACAATAACAAATTGAGTGGAGCATTTCCTCAAGAATTTCTGCAAATGCCGGAACTGAGAAACTTGTAAGTGTCGGTGCATGTTTTCCATCTCCTTAACGCATAAATTTCCTTGTTGCAAAACGGTCTAAGTCACAAAATTTGACATTCCTTTAAATTAAGCTCAAAAAATCTCAATCTAAGCATTATTCAAAAGATTCAACCGTAAGATCTCAAAGTTCACTTGACATTCTTCTCACATACCAAATTTGAACCGTTCATTCTTCCTCATTTGTGAGATTATAATGGTCAAAGTTGGCTGAGTTTTTCTCCTGCGGAAACCTTCAAAACCCATTTCAGGTTTTAAGGAAAGTTAGGGGTTAAAATCAATAAATGCTGTCAAGGTACTGAAGAGAGTGTACTTTCGATCGATACTAGATGATCTCTCTAGCACATTGCTATGAATTTTATAAGAGTTAACTTAATTACAAACTAATTGTATCTAATTATTCAGTCTTCATTGATTGAGGAGTTTGAGATTCCTTGCAGGTATTTGGGGAATAACAACTTTTCTGGTATGGTGGACTTCAAAGCTACATCAAACAACTTGTGGATTCTTCGAATAAAGAGTTTGTAAGATCCTTGATTAATTAGAGTGATGTTGAAAGTGGATTCTATTAATATTGAGTATGTTAATATTTTCTTTGATGACAGTGTACTTTTCAAAACAAGTGATGATAATCAAAACTAATTGCTTGTTTTGAAAAGTAACAACTTTGTACTAGTTAGTAACCTATCACAATTTATTTGTTATAATCTGCAATCATTTGTTCATTATGATATTATGATATGAATTAAGTTAGATTTGTTATTATGTAAGTGTCATGTTTATCAACCTCTACTATTCCAAAGTGTTTTATTATAATAGTTGCATGTATACTTTCCATCATTGTACTAGGAATCTTAGCAATCTCAGATATTCTAGGTTTAAAAGTGAAAACAAGTTATTTGTTGACTCTAGTGAAACTCATACTTTGTTGAAGTAAGAAAATTGTTAGAGTTACTAGTGCTTTAGGTGTATCAAGATGTGTACTTGAATCAAGTAATAAGGGTGTCAAAAACGCATGTTTCTATATTTCATATGCCTCTTGTATATGCAGGGATTTAAGTATGAACAACTTTTTTGGACCAGTGGACTTTCAAAGCGACTACAACATTTCAGGACTTATATACCTGTATGATGCATTTTTGCTTTCAATTATCTTAATTGTTTATGCTTACTTTGAGTTGAAGCCTCATGACCTCTAATGTTTTGCAACATCTTGTATTATTCTTTTGTAGACATAATGATAAAACTTAATTGCTAGTTGCGCAATATTCAGTCTTCTAACTTTATATGTATTTATATAGTATTAACAATACATGTGTAATTGTAATGCACTTGTATTTGAATAACAGGAATATCAGCAATAATGGATTTGACGGAACGTTGGTTACCAATCCTTCTCTCAATATATGGGAGATAGATATATCCAACAACCAATTCAATAACATCATATTTAATGGATCGTCGTCAATCCAAGTTGCAAATGGTTACATGCCACTACTCAAAACATTGTAAGCTCCTTGTTGTTTTTTTATTTCACTTAATGATTTTTATTTTTATTTTGTTGAACTCTAGATCATTAATACTAGAATCACTCTCTTTTTTCAAGATTGCTAAGGGAAATTGTTTGAGTAAGATTAAAGACTATATACATCTCGTTTATGTTACATGTCCAGATATATCCAGAATAATGAATTGGGTGGAGAATTTCCTTATCAAATTTTTACAGCACCAAGCCTACAACTTTTGTAAGTTGATAAATCTCTACTATGGTTTCAGAAGGACTAGTTGTGGTTACATCTCAACCAAGCATATTTGGAGTCATTTGATTTTTTAGTTGCTAATTAAGATAAAATTAAAGTGTAAAAAGCTATGGTAGACAATTATGATATTTGATACTTGTCATTTTCGTATTCCACAGGAATGCTAGCAATAATCAATACACCTCATTGCAACTCCCAAATATCCCACTTCAAAATTCAAGCTTAAAAGATATATCACTCGTGAACAACAACATTTCTTCTATCAAATATCCAAGTGATCCGGGACAATTATCACCTTCCAACCTTGAGATTTCAAATCTTTTATTGTAAGTATTCCTTTTAAGTTTTTCCTTCTACTTTTAAATGTTTGAATTAACTATAGTCTACACATACATATTTGTGGACTTTTTATTTTGTTTTATTTTGATTTTCTTAAGTTTTTTGGTTTTGTAAACTCTATGAATTTTAAAGTATTATGATGCAAAAAAACATATACTTCACTGATATATATCTTTTATCAACATGTTATTGACAGCCTTGGAGGAAATCCAATGTGCAACATTATCGAAAATATACTCTTGTCCACTATTTGTCGAATGAATAAATCGTCTCTACTCCTAAAAGGTATGTATTTTTCTTACCAAATAAAGATTTGAGCTCCACTCATGACTTTGTATACACTCCAAATTACACCCATCGTGATCCTTCTTAGGTCGTTTCAAATGTAATGATTATTTTGTGCATTGCTTTAACAAACAAAAAGTTATATGCATTCTAGGTATTTTGCGTTTAAATCAAGAGAAGGTGATATTAATGATGTCTATGAAAAAAATCTCGTTTGTTTACATGCTTCAACAAAGTGTTAGAGACAATTATCTTGAGACAATGAAGCTTCAGCCACTTTTAGCCTTGTATGACACGATTCACACGTCTTTGGTATCTTTTTATTATTTTGATCGCCCTTAACTTGTCAATACATTGGAATTGAGATTTTAGTTGTTGCTTCTAATATAGTACCTCAAGCATAGATAGATAGAATAGATAGATAGAAACTCCGGTCCCTTTCTAAGGGGCCGGCGTGAATGAAGTGTCCGTTCGTAATGCTAATATCCCGATGGCCACCGGACAAGGGGAAATTGGAACAATACTACTTCCCCCTCTCGAGGGTGGACACTATAACTACGCTAGTTTCTAGCCTAGTTACTAGTGCCTTGAAGATACTTGACATAGTATCCCCCCAAAGGGCTTTGAGGTACCCATACAACAAGGTCCAAAGACCCCCCACAATAGTTGGGTGGACTATAGTGGTGAGCACCAAGCCGGCATGGGGTACCTCAAGCACCTTCTATTAGATGATTACAAAGTTGAAGCAAAGTTGAGATTGGTTTTTATAAGAACTAATTTATTGTACCGATACAGTCGTACCTAGGTATGACAAAAAATACAGGGTGATTGTTGCAACATCTATATCAATGGCCTTTGGATTTATATTGTTGGTGGCAACTTTGTATGTTTCAAGATTAATGAAAAGAATCAAATCCTTGCATTTCATATTGGGAGGTAAGATTATCTTTTACCATCTTTTACCATTCATTAAAATTGAAAGAAAAAATAAAGGTTAACAATATCTAAAAGTTCTAAGGACATCAGATTATAAAATTTGTTCAACAATAAATATTGCATGTTCAAAAATAGAGTACAAGGGTATGATTAGATATACTTACATACACATATAGACACATACTAATCTATTGTCAAATTCCAAAACCTAGCACTATCATCATCTACTTTAATTATACTTCTAAAATTTGCAAGATAAAAATTATGCTAATTGAAACTAATTTCAAAAAATCTAGTAATTTCTATATAATTGGCATGTTTTCCATCATAGAAGTTTTATAGCTAGTTGTTAGAAAAACAAAATGTTCTAATTAAAGAAATGTTTTAGGTATACAGAGCAGTAAAAACTTTCTCACTATATGACCATAGAGTGCAATAAGATTGCAACATAAAATCGTACAATGGTCAAAAAATTGGCTACACAAATAACGTGTTTAGTAAAACAAGTCATCAAAGTCGCCACCTACAACTGTAGTACGTACTCTTTTCACATTCTCTGCAAAATCTTTGACCTTGTATTAGTTGATACTTGCCACCTACTTACCAATGATGTGCATCTATGTTATATCAGAGTTTGAAAAAAAGGAAGTGAAACCAAATTTATACTCTTATAAAGAGATAAAATTGGCTACAAAAAACTTTGATAAGAAAAAAAAGCTTGGTGAAGGAGGTTTTGGTGCTGTATATAAGGTATTGTATACCTCCAAATGTCTTGGAAACTAGTACTTGTTAACATTAGTAAGTAGGAGTTGAGTTTTTTCTTGAAAGTATTAAATATATAATAATTCCTTGAAGATTTAGATTTAAATATAAGATACACTTTTTAATCCTCAAAGGCCCAAGGATTCCAAGATATACTACAAATTAGGCTGTTTTGGCTTGCTTGGGCCTTCAGTAATTAAAATCTATTGTTGTTTGTAGTTTGTGGTTTTAGTCATTCAGTATCATTTGGTATTAAAATTTCTTGTAGTCAAAAAAGAATTGCAATAGTTGACATTCCAATCCAATTTGACTTTCTAAGATTCTTAATGCCCAAGAATTGCAACATCATTATCAGCACTATTATCGACTTTCTTATTCTTAGTCTTTTTAAATGTAAAGTATTGGAAATTCTTTAAAAAAATTTAAAGAAATCATCAGTTGAAGCTAATTTTGTGTTATGTTATTATTTGGTTCAGGGAGAATTATCTGATGGTACACTAGTAGCAGTGAAAAAGTTGACCAAGGCATCAAGCCAAATGCTTTCAGAATTTTTGAACGAAGTTGTTGTTATATCTGGTTGTAAGCATCGAAATCTTGTTAAGTTGAAAGGTTGTTGTCTTGGCGACGGTGATCAACGTATGTTGGTATTTGAATTTGTGGAAAACAAAAATCTTGAAGAAGCTCTATGGAAACAAGGTATGTTTATCTTGCTATCATGTTAATATTTCCAATCTTAGATTTTTTATTGATTCCAATTCCATGATGAAAGAACATAGCATACTTTATTTAACATAAAATACATTAGGTGCCACAACTTGCCTATGCAATATTTTATACAATATTATCAAGTTAGAAACAAGAAAGTTATAGATTTACATATAATAAGAGTGTAAATTACTTATTACATACTAAAATATATCTATGTAAATACAACTTCAACCATTTTGTCTGATGTATAGAATTATCCTAATTCCAAATTTAATGTTATACAGGCAGCTCAAAAAGCAGCCATGAAGATTTACATTTGGATTGGGCAACAAGGTTCAACATCATAGTGGGGATTGCGAGAGGTCTTGCATACCTTCATGAAGATCTACAAGCACCAATTATACATCGTGATATCAAAGCAAGCAATATTCTTCTTGATAAGAATTATTCTCCCAAAATTGCAGATTTTGGCTTGGCTTGTCTTTTTCCAACTTTTGATCATGATGTCTCTCATCTAACTACAATTGAACTCGCAGGAACACGGTAAAGATTTTCATCTCTTAATTGATTTTTCGAACAAATAAATTTTATACCTATTAAATTGATAAAAAACTAAATTATTCCATAGAATTACATAACTCCTTGTAAACCCTTTATATTTGAGCTAGGGAAAGTTCAAGGTATATCACAAAACTTGAAACCTCACTAAGGAGAACCATACAAAGCCATCATAACATTCTCCAACTTTTATATGATCCAATTAATAAAATTATACCTCCGATTGAAGTACTGATTAAAATCTTGAGAAAAATTCCAATTTAGAACAATCTATATAGCAAAGATTCTTGGTATAGAATGTCCAAACAACAACATGTATCTAGTATACACATTAAGTATTGTCCAATATTAGGATTTGTAAAGAGTTCATGTAGTACATATTGAAGAAACTCTCATTGAAATTTTTGTATAAAACTTGAATGAAACTTTTGATGTTGATACTTGAGACTTTAGCATATTGTATTGTATAAAAAAAGGAGGAAAAAGAAATCAAATCAACTAGTGAACGCTTTAGGCCAGTCTTGACCATACAATTTAAGTTTTTGAATTGAGTTTTAAACTTGGCATTATCTTTCATAATTATGATAAAGGAATTAAGGGTACCACATGCCATACGTGATTTAATGAGATACATTGTGAATATATATATATATATTCACAGTATAAACACAAGAATTTATTTGATTCCTTACACTCACTTTTTTTGATTGTAGAGGATATTATTCTCCGGAATATGCACTTCATGGCTATATATCAACTGCACTTGATGTATATAGTTTTGGCATTGTTGTACTCGAGATCATAAGTGGAAGAAAGAGAATTGACCCTCAAAAGTCAAGCGAAGAAGTTGATTTGCGTGAATGGGTAAGAATTCAAGGTTTGGAACTCGTATAATTTGTAGATCATTTGGTAATCATCATATTAACATTTTATGAAGAAGAATAGTAATGTAATCAAAGACACTTGTACTACGTGCAAAACCAAACTAGTATGTTCAATTTTTACTTTCAAATAATCTCTCTAATTATATTACACACTTGTTTCATCACGGCAATTCAATTTGTGTGCATACTAGATCAACACCTTTTAAAGTACCTACTTTGAATAAGTTCCATGATTAATATTTTGCGATTCTTATATTTTTTTTCTTTTTTGATGGGGGCTTTTAATTTGAATATTGAATAATGACAAACTCATGGTGTTAGGGTTTTGTTTTGCAGGCATGGAGTCAATTTGAAGCTCAAACAACAACATCCCTTATTGATCCCAACATGAAACATTCTTCTCATGAGTTAGAAGCTATAGTGCACGTCATATGTATTGCACTTTCATGTGTACACTACAAAACTGCAATGCGTCCTAAAATGCATGATGTCGTATCTATGCTAACTAAAAACATGCCCGTTGGTGAATTTGGTGGAGGTTTCATGTACGGTGAAGAATCTGAATATCACATGGCCGAAGTATCAACTACAACATCTTCATCATGGAAAAAAAGCGATAAAAGCTCTTTATTAGACGAAAATCAAGATACATAAGCCCTAAACGTCTTAAACTGCCTTTAGCAGCCAGTAGTATACAATGTACTTTTAATTGTATTTGAAATGGATCCACACCTTTTCTGGTTTTGATCTCAACAAAGAAGTTGGAATATATTTCTACGCAGTTCTAGTGAGCTATTGGTACTGCAGTTTAAAGCTTCTTGTTGGTAGCAAAGGCCATCTATAGGGCACTATATCTACTATCCTTATGAAAGGCCATCTATACGGCACTGTGTCTACTATCCCCATGAGACGTTTAGGGATTAATTGATGAGAATAACTTCATAACTTGGCTATATGTGCCAAATTTTCACTTTAAATATATATAAATGTGGCACAAGTTTAAAGACCGTTGTATGTATCAATTTTTAATATTTACTTTTTAGAATATATTCAAATCTTGGATACATATACTTGTGTTTTATCATATTTTGAAAAAACGTAAAGATATTGTACTTTAAAATCAAAATGCATGCTTTCATTATTTAGAGGCGTAGTATACAGTTTACAAGGCATCAAAGTATTTCAAGTAGCAAGTATGAAACATAATACTTTAAGTCTGCCGCTAATATGATTATATATAAATTTTCCTTACAACATAATTGTGAGCATATGTTCAACAATGTCAAAAGCAAGATTATTGTATCTGATTACATAATTGCGCAGTGAAGATTGTGTGTAGAATTAGGGGTGAAATTGGCACTCCATTTTCGTCTCCGTTTTCTTTCTTCTAATGAAGCCTTCTGGCATGACATAAAAATCATATGCAAAGATATGAATTTAACCCCTAAATTTCCTTGTTGCAAAACGGTCTACGTCACAAAATTTGACCTTCCTCTAAAATAAGCTCAAAAAATCTCAATCTAAGCATTATTTAAAAGATTCAACCGTAAGATTTCAAAGTTCACTTGACATTCTTCTCACATACCAAATTCGAACCGTTCATTCTTCCTCATTTGTGAGATTATAATGGTCAAAGTTGGCTGAGTTTTTCTCCTACGGGAACCTCCAAAACCCCGTTTCGGGTTTTAAGGAAAGTTAGGCGTTATACCCTTGTCTTGATATTAGATGATGTCCAATCCTGAGATTTTGAAAAAAAAAAGGATTTGGGGTCAATGGTGACAGGCAAACACATGTGCAAAAGCATTGGATGCTGAGGAGGCTGGCTGTGTTCCCACATGTTCCTTGGCTGCACGTCTCACTCACTCCATCAAGTCACTTTAGTCAGACACCCAATCTGCAGAGTATTTAGCCCCCCACACCAAATCCAATAAACTTTGCTAACCATTGGGTTGCTATACGGTCAATCACACTCAAAACTTGTCACTCTGACTAGTGCGTATGTGGTCTGAGTATACAAACCACTTGTTGATTATTGACAATTTGAACCCGATACTGCCTGTATAGTGAAGAAGAAGAAGAAAAACTCAAACCTATTTAGAGGCCGGTGTGAATAGAGTGTTCGTTTGACCTATCCTTGAATGTATGCCCGGAGGCCATCACACCAATGATCTATTTAGAAAAAAAACTCCAACCTATCTAAGAGGCCGGTGTGTATAGATTGTTTCTTTGACCTATTGTTGAATGCATGCCCGGAGGCCATCACACCAATGGTCCATTTAAAGGCCTATGTGAATAGATTGTTTGTTTGACCTATTCTTGAATGTATGCCCGGAGGCCATCACACCAATGGTCCATTTAGAGGCCTATGTGAATAGAGTGTTCGTTTGACCTATCCTTGAATGTATGCTCGGAGGCTATCACACCAATGGTGGCATTAGGGTAAACACTATGCTAGTTCTTAGATGGCTAGCCATCTCACCAATGGTGGGACTACTAACACCTCTTGGGATAAAGACTATGCTAATGGGCAGCCATCACACAAATGGTGAGACTACTAACCCCTCTCTTGGGGTAAACACTATGCTAGTTTCTAGGTGGCCACTACTGCCTTCGAGATACCCCTCATGGTATCCTCCAAAGGACTTTGAGGTACCCATTCAAAGAGGTCCAAGAACCCCATCATAATTGGGTGGACAATAGTGCTGAGCACCACGCCGGCATGGGGAATAGAACCCACGCCCTCATGATTGGAGGCCATGAGCCCTAACCACCAAGCCAAGGCTTACGGTGCCTGCGTGTATAGGCGGAATATACATCAGGTGACATATATACTTAGAGCATGTATGTACTAGTGCCACTAATAACATACAAGTTGAGTGAGTTTTGCTCTTCACAAGTATTTTCATCCAGAAGGTCTTGTTCCCACCAAGCTTGGTGGGAATTGGCATCAAGCTTCTGTCATGAGTTTTCTTAGGAAGTCTTGCATGAGGTCAACAAATTATCCCCTTTCATGTGACAATCTTTGTAATTTTTGCTTCAAGATATATGATAGAATAAATGAATGTACTAATGAACTTTTGCAGAGAAAACAACAATCTAAATTACAATAAATACTTGGGTAAAATGATTTCATGGTTCGATGGTGAAGATCTTATAATCTTGTAATTGTGAAAAGTGTTAGCTCTTCACAATATTGAGCTTCCAATCTCTAAGCGCTACCAAAAAGTATACATGAAACTCTAGTGGTTAACTAGTAAACGCCCAAGCAAGCCCCATAGGCTTGCTTTTTTAGTGTATTTTCCACAGTGCTAGGTGTTCAAGGATTACGCCCAAACCCTTTTCAAAGGGCTTTTAACTCCTCAAGGCTTTTCTAATTTATTTTATTTTTTCAATCCTTTTTATTAGATTCGTGTTGTGATGGTTATTACCAGCGATGTACGTTTATTTTGAACTTGTCAAGGAGAGCTATTAACCCCAAGAAAGTGCTTTGGTGCTCATTCTAGTAAGACAAACCAAATCCTCAAAAGCTAAACCTCACAAGCATCATGTTCATTAGGCTTTCCGAAAGGTTTAGACATAAACAATCATTATAGATTTTGTACATGCCGTCAAAGTCCATTGGTTGTGGGGGCCCATTTAAAGGTTGTTTCTCATGGAAATTCAATTTTTATGTATGGCAACATTTTGTACAAATGAAGTGAACTTGAAATAAAAGTTGATGCCCTTGGTAGTAAAGTCCAAATAAATAATACTTTTTCATCAAAAAAATGGGGCTCTAGGTGGGCCATTTGGCTACATTCGCTTTTATTAGACCATGTGAAAGGACCCAGTGAATAAAGAGGCTGTGTTTTCAGGGGCTCATTTCCGCAAGAACTTGAAAGGAGGGTCAAGAGTATGAAAGGCTTTGCTTTTTTCATTTCTTGAAGAAAGGATGAGCCTATGACCATGTCACTAAATTTAATAATTTCTAAGGATATGTTAAGAATGAGTTCAAGAAGTCGAAAAACATTATAATTTTTTTAAAAAGTCGATGCGACGTCAATATGTTACCTCTTGTGACTTATTATAGGTCATGTGGATCAAAAATTAAGTCACGAGGCCTCATTGATTGCAAGATTGTAAATAAGAATGAATCAAAACTTATCATTTTTACTTTAAAGTGAAGATGCTAGTGACAAACCTATTACAATTAAAAAGTCTTCACAACTGTTCACCCCCATAATTATGAAAAACACTTGTTCACAAAAAAGATCATCAAAGAAATATCTTTGTCCAAATAGTAGCCTCGCAATGGTGAAAACCCCACCAAAGGAAAAGAGTGTATAAGTAAACACTTTGCACAAGAATGGATACCATTTCTTCTTAACATATAAATTGAGAGAATAATCTTATACAAAACAATATTTTCATTGGAGTTCAACTCAACAAATAAAGTAAAAATCTAGCAATGGATTATGGAGATACAACTCCTTAAAGACCATGTATTTGTCTTTATGACTTAAATAGTATGAAAACATCATTGCAAAGTTAATACCAAAATAGTTTGTGTTAAAAATCTTCTCGCTAAAAAGTTGTTGTAGTTCATATGAGAATCATACTTATGTAAAAAAAATTCATGAAAAACCAATTTTGATTTCTATATATGAAAGAATACGGTTTGTCTGTCCTTGGCGATCCATATATGCATGGTCATGGTCATGGCCATCATCAATTGGTCGTGAATACAGGGCATGAAGAGTTTTAGAGATTTTAAAGGGATTCCGTACGTGGTATTTAATTGTTATTAAGAGTTTACTAGATCCCAATCTTATAACCACGAGTCAAAGGACAAGGAATATGGTACATGAAAATGAAAGCAAAGGGGTGAACACGAGATCAAGAGAACATTGGAGGGGAACTAGGAACTGTGAACAAGGGATAGGAACTAGAAATGGAGGATGGGAACCAAGAAAGAATGATGGGAACTGGGAAGGAATGATGGAAACCAAGAAAAGGAGTTGTGGGACGGGGAACCCGGAACAAAGGATGGAAATTAGGAACTTTAATGTGGACGTAAGAAACCAGTAACAAAAAAATTATGGAGGATGGGGAACCACAAGAGATGATGGGAAACTGGGAACAAGGGAATGAGGGAACGGAGGACATGCTCTAAATCTTAAAAAACATGGGGATTGAGAAAAAGGAATCGTTGGACACGCTATAAATCTTAAAAAGCACGGGGAATTGAGAAGAAGGGAACAAAGGACATGCTATAATTCTTAGAAAACAAGGGAACCGGGATAGGGGGTAGTTTTTTGAAAAGCACCAAATAAAGAGCTTATCCATCGGGAGGAGGTTTAGGTTTTTATAGGTTATTTTTCACGAGGATTGTGCTCCCCCAAAATAGACTGTCTTGATTTGAAACTATTTATGAAATCTTAGCCCCTATACGTTCCTACCAAATTTTAGTGGAAATGCAAACTTTTCTTAAAAGTGTCATGAATAGAAATGAACTTAAGACATTCATATCTCAACCATAAAACTTCCAATCGACTTATTGAAGATGATGTGAATCAAATTTGTAAACATGAAGCCATGTAGATTGTGAGATCATAATGTTTTTGTACCCACAAGAAATTTTGTTATCCTAGCACTTCTATTTTTGAAGTAAACATGCTACTAATAAACTAATTGCAATGAAAAAAGTGTCCAACTAAAAAGATGTTTACCTTCTTCTTGGAGAACTTTTGAACCAAAAAAAATCACGAGAAAATTTTATTGGCTTAAAGAAAATAACAAAACCCCCCCCCACCTCACTTCCACCAAGCACGAAATTACTCTAATCTTTGATGGACTTTTCAAATGTTTAATACATTTATTGTGGTTATTAAAACAAATAAGATAAAATAAATAGAAACCTTAATTGCGCTTTTCGTGTGTGAAAGGGTCTAACTCCTAAAAATCCTCGGTGCAAAATTGCATAAATCACAAGAAATGACCTTTGTCTACTTTAGACCCATAAAAACGTAATCTAAACATATTCCAAAGGAATCAACCGTAAGAGCTAAAAGTCAACTCATTACTCTACTTACAAATAAAATTCTGAACGGTTGATTCTTCTTTGTTTGGGAGATTATAATGGTCAAAGTTGGTTGATTTTTGTTCTTTCGGGAACCCCAAAGCCATGTCGGCTATTTTGGATCTCGTAGGGTTAAAGAAACCATAGGGAACGAGAACTCGAGGTGGGAGAAGGGTAAGCAATTTGACGAGTGCACTTTTCAAAGAGATCCTATGACCGCGCTCATCTCGCGCACTCATTTCATCAACCTCCATTTCGGCCAGCCAAGAGCCGCGTTCTGCCGCTCGCGGCCGACGACGAAGCCGAGCGTGAACAAAAGAACCCATCTTTCATCACTTTCCTTTCAATACCACAGACGCGAATCCCGAATCATTGCTAGGCAGGGGCAGGAGCAGGGATAATTTGTTCGGGAGCCCGCTCATCCTCTCGAACAATCGCCGAGAAAGACTCTTTGAGCGATTACTGTTCACTTAAGCCAGGAAATTGCGAGTGAGTAGTTCCTGCACTATTATTGAGGATGTACGTTTTCGACTATTTCGGCACCCGGAATCGTGGGCCGACTTGATGTTTTGGTCGTCAACGGCGCTTGTGGGACTACCAAGAAGGCAAGAACCCTGCGTTGCTGTTGTTGCAGACTTGGCTCTTGTTGGGACGTGGCAGGCGCACTCAAAGCCACCGCATTGCCGAATTCTTATTCTTTGACTGTGTTCCATTCGGCGAAGATTCGCTGAAGGTGAGGATGGAGGTGGAAGCACTCATGGATCGTTGCGTGCTCGTTTCTCTGGCATCTGTCAGTTAGGTCGAATCAGGTGGTAGCATTACGATGTCAGAATTCTTGAGGTAACCCTAGTTTTTGGTGTGTTTTGCTTTTCCAGGAACTGATTGAGGGGACTGTGTGATGTGAGACGATATTTGGGTTTGGGAGCGATGCGGATGCGGGGGAAATTAGGAGTAGGCAATAGTTATAGTGGTATCACATGGAAGGGCGTGCTGGTGCTTTGTGTCGCGAGTTTCTGCGTGGGTTTGCTGTTCACCAATCGGATGTGGAGTGGGCCGGAGTTTGCCGAAGATGTGATCAGAGCAGAGTGTGATCCCCAACCTAGGTCCAGCAGCGGCAAGTCGGAGATCGCCGAGGAAGTCTCCCGCACGCACCATGTGATCCAGACTTTGGACAAGACCATCGCGTCTTTGGAGGCTGAGCTTGCAGCTGCGCGCGCGCAGAAGGCCACGGGTGGCGGCAATTCGCACCTTGTCGTGGTGCGGGCGAGTGAGGGACCCGCTGAGGCGGGCCGCAAGAAGGCATTCGTGGTGATTGGAATTAACACCGCGTTTAGTAGTCGCAAGAGGCGCGACTCCGTGCGCGAGACGTGGATGCTCCAGGGTGAGAAGCTCAGGAAGTTGGAGGAGGAGAAGGGTATCGTGATGCGGTTCGTGATCGGGCATAGTGCGACGCCCGGGGGCATTCTGGATCGTGCTATTGAGGCGGAAGACGCGCAGCACAAGGACTTTCTGCGGCTGGATCACGTGGAGGGGTACCACGAGCTGTCGATGAAGACGAAGATCTACTTCGCGACGGCGGTCAAGAAGTGGGACGCGGATTTTTACGTGAAGGTGGACGACGACGTGCACGTGAACGTGGCGGCGTTGGGGGCGACATTGGCGCGGCACCGGACGAAGCCGCGGGTGTATATTGGGTGTATGAAGTCGGGGCCGGTGCTGGCGCAGAAGGGCGTCAAATACCACGAGCCGGAGTACTGGAAGTTCGGCGAGGAGGGGAACAAGTACTTCCGGCACGCGACGGGGCAGATCTACGCCATCTCGAAGGACCTGGCGCGATACATCGAGGTGAACCAGGCGCTGCTGCACCGGTACGCGAACGAGGACGTGTCGCTGGGGGCGTGGATCATCGGGTTGGACGTGGATCACATCGACGACCGGAGCATGTGCTGCGGGACGCCACCAGACTGTGAGTGGAAGGCGCAAGCGGGCAACGTGTGCGTGGCGTCGTTCGACTGGACGTGCAGCGGTATCTGCAAGTCCGTGGAGCGCCTCAAGGACGTGCACCAACGATGCGGGGAAGGCGACGACGCCGTCTGGAGCAGCAACTTCCTGCCTTAAACCCAAGGCTTCAATCCAGCTCCAATCTTTCATTTCTTGCCGTGACAGACCAGGCCGGGGGTAAGTGCCCGAGCATGAATATCAAACAAGTCACCGGAGAGAGCGAGAGCAGACTCCGGTTCCAAGCTGATTGAGCCACGGAATCGGAATCCAAGCACGCATTGTGCGAAGCGGCGATTGTAACGGCAGCAGCCATGGCTCGTAATGTGGGCATCTGATTATCCAGAGCGAGGAGTTTTTTCCTTCTGAGCCTCTTGGTATCCGTCAGTAGAGTTGGGACGGGGCTCTTCTCAGCCCCACCCCGCGTGCACGCAAGCGTGTACACCATTTGTAACTCGTAGTCAATTCATTCTTCTTAATTGTACATTGTTGCCATTGCTCCCCAGTTGATAATGTGGCTTACGTACTCTGGTTAGATTAAGCAGGGGATCTCCATGTTGTTGCAAAGTTGCAGGTGTAGTGGGTTCTCTGTTACTTGTGGTGGGGACATTTTATTGCAGATTTTTCTGGAGAAGTACTCTTGTTTGGCATTGGGAAATGTCCTGATGAGCATGGGATCACTTTCTGAGAGGAATTGTCAAAACCTGGTAGCGGGGCGTTGCTTTCTCAGGGTGTGGGAGAGGATTCTGTGGTACTTGCTTCAAAGTACAGACTTTTACTTGAGAGTGAGAGAGAGGTTGATTCTAAAAGTTTGTCTGGTTAAAGTGTGAGTCATGCAGTATCTCAAGTCTGTTTCTCAATCATCTTTTTCACCATCTTGCTTTCAGCAGTGAATCTACACACGGTATATTTTCTCTGTGGATGCCTTTTGACTGTGGTCTCCGAGTTTACAGACTACTCTACTGAACGAAAGAATCGGCTAGATTCCAGAACTCGAGCTTGTCACGAGTTTACGGTCCGAATCCTCCAACGAATAATGCTCTGTTCGAACGAGAGTAAAAGTGAAACGTCTTCATCACAGATCGCTTTGATTTTACACGGAACCTGTCTGTCGTGTTAGGGGTATGCTATCTGCGGGATCTTGATTAAGGTAATCGTGTATTGGGGTTCATGTAATTGAATATTGTATCAAGAGCAATCTTCCGTGGGATTGACGGGCCGACGAGTATTACGACAATTTGGCACCACGAGTATACGAGAGTGTTGTATGTTTCAACTTTTACGCAGCAATGGCTTATCACTTCAGAGGTCCAGATTGATTTGGAGGCTCAGTTTTCGGTTGAAACTTTTTCAGTTATTTGGTTAAGGCACAATACTGTGTTAGGTACAAGGGCACATCAAGTTGCATGACGCTTGAATAAGTAGTTTTGCAGTCACGCCCCATATCTTTCCGAATTCTTTACAATGTGCTTGAGTTTATCAAAGAGTATATATTCCGAAGCAAGACTTGTATGGTTGTCCAAGTAGAATTGTCCCAATAGAACTCACCAAAGCCTACCGATATTCACAACAAGAACATTCTGAGCAAACAACCCATGAATACTTCGTGAAGTTCAGAGCTCGATGCGGAACACTAAAGGAACGTAACGTAGAGGCTCGGAAACGTCACAATCCATTGACTGCGGGAGAGCATTCAACATGAGCCAAGAGCATTGAACAGGTGTGGAATTCTACAAATACTGCAGCACACATTTATTACCTTGCCGTAACGACATGATATGTGTGTATATGCAGCATACACTTGCCGTATACACACCGCAAATCAGCTGCCACCAATCCTCACGAAATCTTTAAAACTCGAAATCTCCCCTATCTTTAAGATGACATATATCTTACGTTTATATACTCTGATGCCATGATAAGTTGCTCAATCTAATATCGAGAATGAGGTTAAAGAAACAAGGTGAAGAAACTCAAAGATGGTGAGCCTACAAAGAGGGAGAAGAAATGGGAAGAAAATTGACCATTGACTGTTCTGACGTTTCGGAAATCGCTACATACAATTGAGGAAATCAGAGCGCGGATTAACCCTCGAACCAATGTGAACCCTTCATAAAAGATGAAATGGATTCAACAGCATGACCTCGTAGTAACAATTCCTGCCTCTCAACTAAGAACGTTATCAAACCGATCGCAATGACCTGAAGGAAATCGCGAACACTAACACCAAGACTCGCACTCTAATTCTAGAGAATCCTCAAGAATCCCAATGAACTTATTGAAACAGCATGACCTCAAAACAACTATTCCTGCCAGAAGGTCTCACCAATACCTCAAAAATTCGATAACACACAGTTCAGGGCCTCGAAATGCAGGGAATAGTGAAACTCTCCTGATTTGCAAAATGGGTTCCGGAGCATCCAGAACAAGAGATTATTCGCTACGAAAATGGAGCAGGATTATAAGAGGAGTTCGGCGATCTGGACGGCATTCAAGGCAGCGCCCTTGCGTATTTGATCGCCGCAGACGAAGATATCGAGCCCGTGGTTGCCTTCTTGCGAGACGTCTTGGCGAATGCGGCCGACAGCCACAGCGTCCTTCTTGGAGACTTCCAATGGGGTAGGGAAATTGTTGCCTTCCCGGTCATCAATGATGATCACGCCCTCGGCCTTCGACAGAATGTCCTTGGCCTCGGCCTCGTCCAAGGGAGTCTCGAATTGGAGGTTGATGCTCTCGGCGTGGGCTCTCATTACGGGGACGCGAATGCACGTCGCGGTTACCTTCACTTCCTTGTCGTTCCAAATCTTCCGGGTCTCCTTCACCAGCTTCATCTCCTCTTCGTTGTAGCCATTACCCGTCACTGGGGAGTTGTGGGAGAACAGATTGAACGCGTATTGTCGGCTGAAAATGTTGCAAGTGGGTTCCTTGCCTTCGAGAACCTCCTTGGTTTGAAGCTCAAGCTCCGCCATGGCCGCGGCACCCGCGCCACTCGCGGCCTGGTACGTGCTCACGACCATACGCTTCACCTTCGCGTGGCGGTGGAGCGGCGTCGCGGCCATGAGACAGATGATGGTCGAGCAATTTGGGTTGGCGATGAGCGCGCCCTTCTTGTTGCTCAACTTGATGTGCGACATGGCATCGGCATTCACTTCGGGAACTACGAGCGGTACGCCTTCGTCCATTCGGAATGCGGAGCTGTTGTCTACGACGATAGTTCCTTGTGCTGCTGCCAACGGGCCGAACTTCTTGCTGATGGAGCCTCCAGCACTGAAGAGCGCGATCTCCACTCCCTTGAAGCTGTCCTCAGTTGTGTCCTCGATCACGTACTCCTTCCCCTCGAATGTCATCTTCTGCCCTGCTGACCTCTTGCTCGCCAACATTTTGATGTCCCTGTAGGGAAAATCGCGATCTGATAGCACGCTCAAAAACTCTTGCCCTACCGCGCCTGTCACTCCCACTATCGCCAATGTCGGCCCGCTCTCCGTGTACCCCATGCGCACCACTCCTGACCGTCGTGGCAACGAAACCGAGCTCACATTTCTCACCCCATTGCGGCGCTGAACCCCCGAGCCGATGAACGACGAGGCTAAACTACCGCTCTGACTACAATGCAGTGATGCAGCCATGGCTACCGCGACAGAGAACCAGCAGAAGAGAGCAAAAAACAACGTTCCGGTGCCAGTGGTTCAAGTGATGCTCCTCTTTGACCAGGGGAGCTTCTAAAACCCTAAACCCTTGACGGATCTCGTTAGACCGTGCTTTCGT
Organism: Bryum argenteum; assembly: GCA_037043015.1. Classification (NCBI taxonomy): domain Eukaryota; kingdom Viridiplantae; phylum Streptophyta; class Bryopsida; order Bryales; family Bryaceae; genus Bryum; species Bryum argenteum. The sequence continues at coordinate 4,633,714 of CM073324.1, forward strand.
CACCCTTGTCTGGCTAACTTAGGAACCCTAATGGGCCAATGGCGACTTGACACTGAAGCTTCGAATTTCCAGATATTATCATATTACGAGAATATTCATCTCAATTGGAAATTGGTTTGCGGCCACAATCAATACGGAGCGAGGTTGGCAATCCTCGTCGAACGGAGAAGAGGGTGTATGGCCATGGCTGCGGTGGAGGCTCTCCGCAGTGGTACAGTCTTTTGTAACCGAAATTTCTCCTCTCAAATTTCTGCATCGTTAAGAAACCGCCTGTCTCTTCGGAAGCATGTTTCAAGCAGGGTGGTTTGTAATTTGAGGCTGAGCGAAAGCGACGGTGGGGAGAGGTCGCCGGAGCTCAAGCAGCAGTTGGAATCCGAGTTAAGCGCTGTGAAGAAGGGGAGCCTCAGCAAGCAGGAGGTGGCAAAATTGATCGACGAAGCGTTACGAGAGGATCGAGACAGGGATGCTGTCGCTTTAGCATCAACGTTGCCCGTCTTCGGTAAAGCGGCATCAGTACCGTATCGCTTATACTCTCTGGAAGAGCTTCGGTTGAACAAGATCGAGGCGACTCAGCTCTTGTCACCGACGGACAAAACGCTCGGTGATGTGAAGCGGAACCTACAATTCGCAGCGATTGCTGGTGGGGTTGTAGCGTGGTGGCAGCTTGGGTTAGACCAGGGACAGCTTCTGGCAGCCACAGTCCTCTTCCTGTTTCTCGGCACGCTCGACCAGATTGCGAATGGGGGTGGTGTCGAAGCGCTCTTGCTCGATACCATCGGCCGCGTGCTAAGCCCCAAGTACCAAGATAGGGTTGCGCAACACGAATCGGGCCACTTCTTAATCTCTTACCTGGTGGGGATCCTTCCCAAAAGCTACACGTTGTCCAGTTTCGATGCGTTTCGAAACTACGGCGCGCTGAACGTGCAGGCGGGAACCACATTTGTGGATTACGATTTCCAGGAAGAGGTGAGCAGTGGGAAACTTTCGGCACAAACGTTGAACAAATTCTCTTGTGTGGCTTTAGCTGGCGTTGCGACGGAGTACCTGCGATATGAAGTCGCAGAAGGAGGTCTTGCTGATATCCTTCAGCTCGACGCTATCTTGAAGGGCTTGACGTTCACGCAGAAGAAGGCCGACTCGCAGGTGCGATGGGCTGTTCTCAATACGGTCTCGATTTTGCGACGACATTACGGATTGCAGGGCAAACTCGCCGCGGCGATGTCTGCTGGGAAATCCGTGGGCGATTGCATTCTGCTGATCGAAAACGAGCTTAGCGGATCCGATGATATATAGAACCTCAGTGTATCATGTTTGTACACCACATTTTGAGCTTGCAGCCCTCATTGTACAATACGAATTTGTCAAAACCATGTATATGAAAGCGCAACAGCGTCAATTGACCACGGGCTTCCGAACAGAATTGCTCATGCCCCAGCAAAGACTTGTAGAATTGCCTCGTTCGATCTGCGTGCTTTCACCTCACTGTCTCCAGTACTTTGACACAGTCACAAATGTTGGTAACCGTCGCTACTATCTCGATTTGGATCCTAAGGGGGAAATGTGAGCTTTAACTATGGTCGGTTTCCGAACTGTGGATTGCATGGCCATGTACACTGCAAGTAGAAGCCACAGACAAACGAAACTTCCATTGCAACGCAACGGACCTCGATAGGTGATCACTGAGAACACACCCTGCGAGGATGAGAGAAATGATTTTTGAAGCTGGAATAACATGATCACTTAATGCACGTAACAATGTAATGAGCATCCAAGAATGAAACAAATGAATATATTTGATATAAGTAAATTGGTGCAAAGAAAGCACTGGTAAGGAATGAATTAGCCAAAAGCATTTGAACTCTTACACTTCAAAGGTGATGCACTAGATAATTGGTGCCACTCTTGATTTTGAGATCCTTGCTTACTTGGTACTTAGAGATTTTACTATTATCATTGCTCATGCTATTGCACTAGGTCTATGCTAAAAATAGATTTTACTAATAAGATTGTGAAATACACCTCTTACCTTGACGATAATAAAAACTCATTAAGAGGATAATGTCAAGCTCCAAAATACAAGTGTGTTGAGAGTAGAGTAGAGGGTGATTAAATATGAGCCCGTGTGATCATCACTATAGTCCACCCAACTATTGTGGGGTCCTTGGACCTTGTTGTATGGGTACCTCAAAGTCCTTTGGGGGGATATTATGTCAAGTATTTTCAAGGCACTAGTAACTAGTTAGAAACTAGCATAGTTACAGTGTCCAACCTTGAGAGGGGGAAGTAGTATTGTTCCAATTTCCCCTTGTCCGGTGGCCATCGGGATATTAGCATTACAAACGGACACTTCATTCACACTAGCCCCTTAAAAAGGGACCAGAGTTTCTATCTATCTATGAGCCCGTGTGACATGTGCAAGCCACGAATTATGTGCTCCCAAGTCCATCTGAAACATAAGAGTGAAATTTCTTGATGTTTTTATTCTGAGGAGTAATTTAAGAAAGAAATGTCAAGAATGAAATGCAATGGTTGGGTGAAGGATAAAGTGGGGAAATTAGAGAAGGTAGAACATGCTTGTAAATAGAAAAGCGAGAAGGGAGGGACGAGAGCCACTGAAGAGGCGAGCGACGGAGGAAGACGATAGGCCCCACGGGGAAGCTTGTGGCCACCACGTACACCAACAACATACAGTCTCGCCTTCTTATCCACTGTGATCTCACAATCCCCTTTTCTCTTCCACTCAATCCCCTCATCCCCCGTTCACAATTGCCTCCACCCGCATCGCCCAATCCTCCATTTCACATTTCTTTTCCACACCCACCTGCTCGTTCCACCCACAACCCACTTCGAGCAGCTGTAGCGATGGCCGCAGCGACCATGACCGCCGCATCCATGGCCGCCGTCGTGGCGCCCTCGCTCGCCGTCTCGTCCTCCCGGAGGTCGTCCAAGCCTCAGGCGGCGATGCGCAAGCTCAAGAACTTCGACGGATTGAAGCCCGTGACCCGCATGGGCATGAACCAGAGCACCGAGGAGGCGTTCGCTAGCGTGAAGGCTGCGTGCAGTGGTCGCCGTGCCCGCGGTGGAGCTTTGGCCGCTAACATGGACGTCGCCTCCGAGATCTTCAAAATTGTGCCCATCATGAGCGCCCTTACGCTCACTGGCATCGCTATTGGCTTCGTGCTCTTGCGTGTTGAGGCTGCCGTCGAGGAATCGGAATAGAGTTTTGACCTTTGTTTCCTCCAAGCCTTTTCTTGTAATATGTAAAACCGCATTTTCATTTGTCGAATTTTCTTCATAGACTCTGATGTAATTCTTGGTGCTGTATCCTCCCCTTGGCAGAAGTCTCGGTGAGCTTAAGGAATATTTAGCCTGTTCAACCATTTGCATCTCTTCAAATCCTTCTCCTAGGGTTGAATCCTTCAATGCATGATGGAGACTATCTAAGTGCGAAATTGCCCTAGAACTTTATGATCTTATCAGTGTGAATAAAGACAATGCTCTTGGAGGGTCGGAGCTATTGCAGATGTAGAGCAGATTGCTCTACAGATTCCTTGCTTTCTCTTACACAAACAGGTACCTACATGGTGAATCTCTCGCTTTCCCAGCATTTCGCGATGCTTCTTGATTCAATCATGATGTTACACCGTTCTCCTTCGTCCTCCTACGGAAAGTGTGCAAGATTTCATGCCCCCGTCAAGCCTCGTCTGCCCTTGTCTTCTTTTAGGGTTGGAATGCTCACATCAATTCTCGTTTGTTAAAATGCCGGTATATCTGAGATGTTGTCTAGTTGTCAGTAGGGATTACTGAAGATGGTTTAGATTCTATGAGGATGCGACATTTTGCCATTGAGGTCAGAGACAATTTGTTTAGAGCCCTCGTAGGTCCAACCCTTTCAGTATGCTTTCTGCGATCGAGGTGATGATCTTTCATCAACTCCATGTGCATGGAACTCTGAGATTCTACTGACACTGCTCCTGGCTATCGATCGACTTCCTGCTGCTTTCCGAGCATTCACGATACGTCAACAACAATGCCACTTCCGGGTTTCACCCCTAGTTCGTTCTGTTGCCATTTGTAGTCTTGTCAGAGTTCTGGTTTCTCTTTCATTTTTGCCTCTGTTAGGGTTAAGAAGGGTCCATCTGCCACACGAGGATTCATTCGATCAGCTGAAGTAACGTACGTATATCGAACTGTCTAGATCAAGGCTTCGAATTGCAACGGATATAACCTCCTCGATCGAATGATGCTAACATTCACAGGTCTCTGCAATCGTCGAAACTTTTTAAACATTCTTGTCAATCATATAGCCTATCGCTGTTGTTTACTTCTGTTCTCATGGCCCCGTCTATTCAGTCATGCATGTTTATTCCCAAGCTCAGATTTAGCATGCTTTTCACTGTTGTAGGAATAGCTTGAACCGAATTTCAGCTGTGGTCATTTCGACATAGTTGACAAAAGCATGTTCTTTTGTAGCTATCCTACAACAATCGAAAGATGCATTCTATATGAATTGTAAGATACATTCTAGATATACTATTTGTAAGAGACAATCTATATGATTTGTCAAATCACATAAATAAAGCCAAGTATGATATGAAATGAACACTCATTCCCCTTCTAATGATTGATCATGTGCAAAATTGAGAGGAATGTAGAGTTTGCAATTCACCTCTCCCTCATCTCACAGTGCAAGAGTCTCCATGTTTACAAATTGAGGACTATAAAGAGTCTCCATGTATACAAATTGAGGACTATAAAGATTATTCATCGACCTTCAGGGCTTGTTGTGATAATACTACTTAGTCAAAGAAGTATAAAGGGTATGTACCACATAAAGTACATTAAGGATGTACTACTTAGAGTTACATATGTACAAAGAGGGTGTACTAGATATGATTAGGGGAATAACCAAGAGTCAAATTTTAAGTTTCAAGAGTTATAGAATTTAGATTATTCATAAAATCCTGGATTTCATTTCGAATTTGCATTCATGACATAGGCAATTCAAATAAAAATCGTGTTGTTAGGGCTCCTTATTCAAGAAAGAGCATTGCAAAATAACCAACCTCTTTGCATGTTGCACTCTACTTTTCTGGCTAGTTCAACAATTTATTGCCAAATAATTTATTAATACTAAACTTTTGATTTCAACAAATCTAATTAGACATTGATGTCAATTGTTGTTGTAAGTACCAAAGTATCTAGATTTTTATTTTTTATTTCTTTTGAAAACATTAACTCTTCTAAGAAACAAATGAAAGCAATTGCAAAAGAAATATTCTATGTAGGTGCAAATTTGAGACAAATTCCTAATGTTTCTCTTGCAATATCATGTAGTCACTCTCAGTAATACCAATGTCTTCATAATTATTTAAGGCTAATCTAAGTAACACTCCATGTCCCCAAAGTCCTATTTAACATCCTACTTAACAAAGTGAGTATTTCAACCCCTAAACGTGATGAATGTCGAAAAAAAGACCTTTTGGATGAAGGGCATGATGAAGGGCTGAAATTTTGAAGAGCCATAACTTCTTTATCGTGAGTATGTTTTAGATGAAATTACTTAGTCTGAGTCCTAAATCAAGTCTAGTTTGTGAGATAGACATTGCAAACCCATACAATGATGAATGAATAAACGACATGCATTAAAGTGAAAGCAGCTCTTGTTTTTGAGTCTTCAAACATGGAGCATGTTTAACCATTGTAATTCAATAGTAGGAAATCAAAAAGATGTTCTAATGAAAATTTCTTATAGAATCATGGTCTTAAGATGAAGGCTAAGATCACGATTTTTGATCCAAAGAACTTTGGTATTTACTTGATGTTTCTACAAGGAATAAAAATAAATAAAAAGAATGAGGAAAGTGAATAGATGGATGATTTTTGAGGAGCTATATCTTTTTCATCTACCATTGGATACCTACTTTATTATTGTGAAGTGTTCCAATTAGAGTCTAGTGTTGGTGGTAGAAACCGTGTCAAAATCAAAGATTTATTGAAGATATGGCTGCATAGATTTGAATGCAAAGGGTTGAGTTTTGGACTATTTTTTCTTTGTAAAGTTTTTGGCAATTTTCACCATTGCTAGGCAATAATTTGCACAAAGAAATATTATCTCATGAATTTTTCCTTGTTCAAAGGTGTTAGTGAGATGAAGGTAAAGATCTTGTAGTTGGTGGTTTTTTCATTGCAATAAGTTTATTGATAGCATTTTCACTCGAAAGTAAAAATTCTAGGATTTTGTGATGTTCTTTGAGTACTAAATAATACGTTATGATCTCATAATCTATGAGGCCTCATAACTCAAAATTTAACCCATATGATGTACAATATGCCTATTACAAAATTTTATAGTTGAGATCTTAACAACTCACCTATGTTTCCATTTTTGAGATAGTGTTATTTTTGCTACAGTGAGTCAAACCATTAAATTAGGGGTTAAACTAATGGTTAAGCACAACCTTCTATAACTTGAGGCATTCTCTTTCCTCAACCAAAATTTTGTTATAAAAAGTGTTCTACAAAACTTTAATGGTACACCATATGGTAACAGATCAAACACACTAGTAGAAAATGGCAAAAAAGTGACAGCCGTAATGACTTGACCGGAATGACACAAAGTGTCAGTTTTAATTGTGCTTCTAATAACGTCAAAATAAATTATGATATTTGACACTTTTTCTTAGATTTTTTTTGGTTGTAATAAGCATACCACACTCTAAATGATCAGTAAAAAGAAAAAGGGGAAGGTGACAATATAATAATTTATTTTGACGTTATTAGAAACACAATTAAAACTGACACTTTGTGACAGTCCGGTCAAGTCATTACGGCTATCACTTTTTTGCCACTTTCTACTAGTGACAACGCCAATAACATTAGTGGAGAAAGTGTGTTTTATGATTGGTAACCCTATTAGAGTCCCCGTCGTCTCGACGGATCCGCTTTTTATCTAATGCTTTAAAAATTATCCTTGTTCCCCCTTCTCTCGTTCTTAGTTCGCCGCACTTTTGAAAAAAGAAGCATGTTTCCCATTCTCATCCTTTGTTCCCTCGTTCCCCGTCTTTTGTTTTCTCGTTCATGGTTCTCTATCATCTGTTTCCTTATCATAGCTTCTCCATCCCCGAACTTAGATTCACGTTCCCATGCTTCGTTCTTGATTCCGCGTCCTCCAATTCCCGTTCCGTTTCCTATTCTTTGTTCCTCGTTCCCCATCTCATGTTCCCTCATTCCCTTGTTCTCCCATTTACTTGGCACCGCTTCCTCATTCCTTGTCCCCTCCTCTCCTTGCTATATTAATTATATTTAATCAACGCTTAATAACAATCAAATACCACTTACCAGAATTCTTCAAACCTTTTAAAACCCTTCATGTCGTGCATACATGACCGACCAAATGATGACCATGTCCATATATGTATGGATCGCGAAGGACAGACAGACAAACCGATTGTGTTCTTTTATATATAGAGATAATGACTACAACAATTTTAAAACAGTCATGTGATTAGTCCACAATAACTGAAATTATTATAAAATTAGTTATAGAAGGTCCTTCATGACTTGTTTGAGTCATAAAACACAAATTTTCTAAGCAAGTGAATTCAGCGGACAGGAAGGAAAGGAAGGAGCAGTGGCCGGTCCTGAGACATGAAGAAGATCCATGGTCGCATTTTGAGTAGGGAGCACATGAGCAAATTCTACAGTGGTCCTGCAAAAAGTGCTCCTCAACACGCTGTTGCTGTCAGAAGCGCTGATTCCGTCCACGATTTGCTGTACCATTTTTGTTTACCACCCACCTACACCACCCTACGACACTGACCTCACTTTGTTCACCAAAAGTGCAGCCATGATCTCACCAATTCCTTTCCACATACCACTGCTCATGCCAATTCCTGCAATTCGATTCTGAGCTCTTCCGGAATTCCTGGCATCAGAACCAGAGCTTTGTGTGTTGCAGCTTCACTTGTAGCATGAGCTTACTAGCTCGATCGCCGGCCTCCAACGACAAAAGCTTTGATCTCACCATTGTTTGCATTCTACCGTTTCCTCGAAGTAGTTACTTTATCCCTCTAAGGTAGAATGACCTTAAACCGCGCGGCCCCCCAGAAGCGCAGGGTAGATCGCTCCTGGAGCCGCCCATGGCGTGACCTTATTGCGTGCATAGCAATTCCATAAATAGTGACTCGATATGGACATGTGTAGGGAGGTGGTTGGTTCATGGTTCATGATTCATTAACTCTATTTTGCACGGTTTTAGCTACATGCGTGAGCGCCACAAAGTACTCGTCTGCCGGATAAAAAGGAGAGTCTACTGATCACTTTAAGGTCATGTACACTTTTGACTTCAAAAATTTGTAGTAAATCCAATTTTTGCTATTTTATTTTCAAAAATTTTGCATTCACTCTCCCTCCTGTTTTCCCATCCAAGAAAAATTACAAACAGTACACACGAGGTCCACAACCATGCTGAATCTCTTATTTGAGCGGTTTAAGGTCATTCTACCTTACAGGACTTCAGGAGGAACTTGATACTGTTGGAGCTTCAGAAGTGTCCATGGAGAAAAGGAATGAGCTCCATCGATCGACGGCCTCGATCCGACGACGAAAGGTTTTTTCGAGTCAATAGTTAGGAGTCGGTCTACTGTACCACGTTTCTAGACCTGAGGTAATAAGTAGCTTGTTATGCAAGAAAGGCATGTAACAAATATCTGTTATTGATATTAAAGATCCGCATGCAACGACGGGAAAACGACTGACTGCCGTTTCTTTCAAAAGGTGGGTCAATCATTGACTGATGTTTCCGATGAAGCAATTGATGTAACAATCCCTTTCTCCAGAATCTTACACAACACTTCACTACCAGCGATTCTCATTCCAACAAACTGGGGCGGTTGAATGTGGGGTCAGTCCAGAAAGTGCTCGTACATGAAGAGAAGGAGCTAATTTTTTTTTTAGTTTTTTTGGTTTCTGTACAAAGGAGGGAGCTCGAGGTGCGAGCTGACTGTTGTTATTGTCGAACTTGCATACAATAATTGAATCTATTTCACATACTATGTACAGTGAAAGTGTTCCGGTTGCATCATCATAATTGAGAGCGTGACAATTTGTAGAGTATGGTGACTGATTGATCCCCACCAATTGGGTTCCTAAACGCTACGGAGGAGCTTACCAATGTGACAAGATCTCCTACTGCTAGATAGTCCACAGTAAGGAACGATCACCCGATTAGCATTTCCTGCACACGGTCAATGATCACGTTGCGGTTTCGAGTGCATGATAAGTCGAAGTCTTCCTTTTCGGAGAGCAAGAAGCGGTAGACTTCCCATTGTTGGTTGTTCACATGGTGCCGGTTTATATCCGCCTGCAAACCACGAAACTGTTACGCCACATTCCAGAAAAAAATAATCGAAAAAAGCAGGAGTGACATCAGAGTAGTACTTACCTGAAAGATGCAGATGTCGAGCTTTCGGAGCGCGAGGGTGACATCGTAGACAACGCGGGGACGGCCACGGCCACAATTCTCAATCGGAGAAGAAACGAAAAGCTCGGCGTCGTCTCCTCGTGAAACAATCTTGATACGAAGAGGATTCTCCACGGCTTCGGATACAGCGGCGCAAATTTCTTCCTGTTTGGTCGTGTCCTCGATTCGTTTCCCATGTGGGTCGAGAAAAAACACACTGATTTCGCTGTTACCATTGCCGAGCGTCGCGATTCGCATGTGGGCTACTTGGAACCGCAGATCCTTCACGCATCGGAGCGTATCATAGAGTAGCCCTTTGCGTTTCTTGCACGTCACTTGCAGGAGCGTGTGTAACGGACTCTGGATATCGTGCTTCACGACTACGCTCGCCGAACGAGGATTGTACCGTCGCTGACTCTTGCTGCCTGTGTCGAACGGGGAGCAAGACTCGTCGAAGAACAAGTCCTTCGTCACTTTCGCTGGTGGCGGAAGAATGTCCAATCCTCGAAGCTCAGGATCCGAGGCGCTCATTTCACAATGCAAGCAGTTGGAGCCTAACAGCTCTTTCACTTGTTGCATCACTTCCTCCCATCGTTTCTTCCACGGTGTCTTGTTCCTGGCAATGATAATGCATCAGTTACAAGTTCCTCCCATCATCCAACGAAAGCTAGCCCACGGTATTCGCATACCTGTTATCTGTGATGAAGAAGAAGTTGATAGACTTCTCCTCTGGGCTTGTCGACACCTTCACCTTGTGAATGGTAAACTCAAGCTCCCAAAGCTTCTGAGAAACATCTGTAGTAAAAAGCAACATGTGAGTATCGAAGCAACGCACGCGAAGAATCCCATTAAGAGCCAAGGAATTGGACTCACCGTTGAGTAGACCAGTGCGGTCGATGGAGCAGACTTGGAGCAGCATTAATCTTTCGGACAAGTGCACAGGAGGAGGGGGACGAGGAAGGAGCGAGGAGACAGCAGAAGGGCAAATGTCTTCCAGTCGTTGCTTTAGAAGAGCCCAGGTGCTCGGCGTAGGCGACTCGCCGCTGAACCATCTTGGGCGCATCCAAAGCGCCACGAAACACCACCGGCCGTCTGTAGCTAAATCTGCACAGCCAGCCATGTATAGGAACGCTCAAAAACCTCCTTCTGAAAGTATGCTTCTTAACCGCAACTCACGAAGTAGAGACCCCGCATTACCTCCTCGTACGAGGCTCATGTTGAACTCGAAGACGATACGAGCGATGTCGCACCCCAGCCCCACTTTGTCTGGACAATTGATGGTTATCTCTGTCAGATCGTCGGGCTGTGCTCCCACACTCACAACCACGAACTCATCACCATATGGCCTCATTGCCCTCATTCCGGAATGCGCTGCCGACTAGACGGTGGCTCCTCTCAAAATGTAGGACTCCCAAGTTTGTGAAGAAGTTCTATGTACACTTGCTCACCTGCAGTACACCATCAAGAGTTTGTACACTTGATCAGCAAGAGTTTGATTCAAATGAAACTTCAACGAGATCCGATGCTTTCCAAGATCGCACGCGCGATTAACTGACTGTTTCAATAGCGGCCGTTCTGATACTCATATCTGCTCTTTTCGAATGAAGAAATTAGCAAAATTGAGAAACTCCGAAACAGATCGAGTATTCTACAATGCTACGGTTTCACGAACCTTTACGGAGACGACGACAAGAGGTGCCATGGCAGCGAAGCGGCGAACTCCATGCCCACGGGACTGAACATGCTCCGCGACCTGCACCTACACCAGGCGGCTATGAAGTCCAGTCCCTGGAACGTCTGGTCAATTTCGACGCTCTGGAACCTCCTCTTCTCTTCACTCACAATACCACCAGTCCGCGCTTCCATAGCCCTCTACCACATTCGGCACATAAGTTCACAAACCTCTCTCTCTCTCTCTCTCTTTCTGTGTCCTCTCACTCGCAACAGAACCAACTGAATGATGATCCTCACCACACACCGAAATCTAGTCCTCACGCTTCAAAATAGGCTGTGTCCCGACCACCAGGAGATCTGACTTAAACCTCGTATAAGAGCACACGTGTGACCGTGCCGACTGGCCGATTCAATGGACGACCACTTCTCGTCGAAGGCCGCAATTGCAACGCTTCGCTTCGCCTCGAGGTGGGGGGTATCAAGCTCCGACTACGCACAGACACTTGAAGAAGAAGAAGACGAAAGAAGAAAGAAGAAGAAGAAGAAGAAGAGTCGTATGCTTCCGCTTCCCCGGTTGCTCGGCATCTATGATAGCTTCTGAGCAGTGGTGGCTTCTCCGACAACCCCAACTGATGTCCCACCCTTTCCGCTGCGCACCCTGCCTGCAGGATCCCAAATTCTGCAAAGACACCAAAACAAACACTGCGCTGTCCTCTAGAGACTATTCCTGCACACTGTCCCGCATCTGAACGACAGCCCTACATGCAGCTGCGAAGCCCCCCAGATCTACACGCGTGGCTAGATCTCCCTCCGATCGATTGACAGTATGTACCGTATTCTCATACTAGAGCCTTTTGCAACAAGGACCACACAGAAGGCGGCCCAGACATATCCCATGATCCCCATCGACCATATGTCCCGTTTCGATCTGATTTCTTTTGGTTGGTATTCCTTTTCTTATGGCGGCCGACATGAGGGAAAAAGACGCTCCCCCAATCGCCTCACTCCAAAAACCCCGCTGACGAACTTTTCTTCGGATTCTTTTTCCGCCAACAACAGCAACAACAACAACAATAGAATAATACTCATGAACAGCAACAATAGAATAATAGTAGCACGAAGTTACCACTCATTGTAGTTTTTCGAGATGTAAATACGACGTAGATCGAATCTCAGTCTGCATGTCTAGAGGCCGCCCGGTTGTCCCCTTCATCCCCTGAACTTGGATTCTCGTATTCTCGCTTTTTCCTCCTCTGGCGGTGTTTTCAATTTCACTGATCACTCACCGCCGTTATGGGGAGCCTGATTTGATTGGATTTTGCTCTCACACTTGGTTGGGTACTTGTACCTGGGGAGAGTGGAAATCAATGTAAATGTGGCTCTTTCATAAAAGCAAAAGTCAGTGATCAATCAGTCGATGACTCTTCAGTCTGTTTCTGATCTGGCTCAGTGATATTATTTAAAGAGTGTGCTATAAATTACTCGATCGTGACTGTAAGAATTTTGATCGCACTGACAGCTGAGGCAACCTTTTGCTTTCTTTAGCCTCTGTAAAGTAGAGTGAAAGGAAGTCATTGTATTATCTGAGCTAATGTTTACTGTCTTTGTATGTATTACATTAATTGTGTACAGCAGGGTTAAAAGAGACAAGAGAGACATGTGTTGTATGTATTAGTTTGTCTTTCAGTAGTTGAGAATTGTTGGTTTTTTCCTTTGGGAGTGTATTACTAGTTGCACTGTTGAGCCGGGGAACTTTATTGAATGAGTTTCTTATTCGGAGGATGTTGAGCAGTATTTGACAGACAAGATATTTTTATGCTTGATACTCCCTCTGTCCCATTATGATCTTCCGGTAGGTTCTCTCAAATCTACCTTTGGAGGTAGATTTGAGAGAACCTACCGGAAGATCATAATGGGACAGAGGGAGTATTATCTTTCTTACAGGTACACTTTTTGAGCTAAAGCAGCAGGTAGAAGCTACAGTACAAGCCAAGGGTCAGTAGCCTGGTTATTATGTTTGGCTACACTATATTTAGTGTTGGATGACAATTGGTGTAGTTACCACCATCATGCTCCAACACTATTAGTCAAATTGTGGACAATTATTGTATCGGGGGCCACCATTTCTTAGTGGCAGCCTTCCTTTTAGCTGCCAAAGTTGCAAGTTGGATAATTAAGGGTAACACTAAATGAAACACCAACACTAAATGTCAAAATTCTTCATTTTTCAATTCTTTAATTCTTATTATTGTTCACAATTGGAGTTGGAATTGACAATTAGAGTCGCTACGATTCTACCCTCGTTGACAATTGGTGTTGTTATTGGTGTTTAGTGTCGCCAACACTAAATATAATTTTTAGTGTAGTTTTTAGGATTGAATAGTTAAAACCATTGGATTTTCTTTCATCATGTTGTTTCACACGACATTATACCTTGTTACTTACATATGGTGAAATTGGAGGTACATAAATAAAAGTTTGTCCTTGTTTACTAGGAACGGTTTTTCTGATAAGTACAATAAGTTCTAAACTGGATGTGTAGAGTAAGGACACCTATTTTCAGCTTGTTAACTCCCAATGTAGCAAGGCCGGACACTAAATCCAATCCATGTTCCTCCTTAAAATTTCCAAATATGGAGGGAGGCTAATAAAAGGTTGCCCGGTATTTTTTTGTGTTTAAGGCCTTAAAATTCCAAGAAGAGGCCCCCTAGGGTAAAATGGGGGTGCAGACCCCAAATTTCAAAAAAAAAATTTAAAAAAATTACCTTGAGGGGTCAAAAATGAAAAAAAATAAAAATAAAAAATAAATCTGGGGCGCCACCCAAGTGGGGAACATGGATTGGATTTAGTGAGCGGCTGTAGCAAGGCTTCAAAATTGTCAACAACCCTCGATCATTGCAAGGTGCAAATTTTTAAGTTTTGTGAATATTTTTTAGTATGTAACCAAGCCTGGATTAGTACCTGGCTTGTACATGTATGTGTGTACCAAATCTTAGATTTAGATTTCTTACCAATTGTGAGATTATAACATTCAAAGTTGGAAAAAAAGTGTTTTTCCTTAGTTGTGAAATGAGTGTGAAATGTTTGTGAGCCATTTTCAAAAGTGGATATGAGTATATGGCTCTTTATATTCTTGTTTTTGAGTGAGTTAGGATTATGTACATGATTTTTACCCTTGTGGGACCTATTTCACTTATAGAAATGCTTGATTTTTCACGTGGAGGTATGCTGAAATTTAACTGCAAAGGCGCGTCTTTGACAATAATAAAGGCATTTGAAATTATTTTGGATCAAAAATCCGAACAACGACATCATGATACCTCTTCTACATGTATAAATTATGGATCTTGGTGCCTCTTCTACATGTACAAAAAAGAATATCTATAATTAGGAATTGAGACCCTGACTAGAGTGAAATTTTTAAGCGATTAGCAAATACAAAAGACAAAGCTTTTTTATTTTCCAATATTCTATAAGCACTTACAAATTGAATTACAAAATCTAAAAGTGACTAATATAGGCACACCTATAGACGTTCACTATATTGCATGATTGTTCATATGAGGAACATACCATCCAAAAATATCTTCATTTTGTCGCAAGGAAATCTTTATTTTGGGTTGCCCGATTGTGGTGAGCGTCCGGATTTAGGTCAGTGTGATTTGAAGTATGTAACCATAAGATTTTTGGTTTAACTTGTATTTGTATATGTATATGTATATTAAATATTGGATTTCAATTTGTGATTGTTTGTCATATCATAATGTTCAAAGTAAGAATGTTGAAACATGAAGAATAGGAAAGTCGCGTTGTTAGGAGCCAAAAGTAACCATTTTCAAAGCTATGCATGATTGAGGCTATTTGTGTCTTTAGGTAAGTTAATAGCATGTTTACAAGTCACTTACACACATAGGACGTGTAAAACCTAGATTAACTTTTCACACGGGTGGGCTAAAATCTAGATACAAACATTGGTTTTGGCAATTAAAAAGGCGATTGCAAGATTGTAAATTACTTGTTTCAGAGTATATATAGATTAAAAACTAGAATGCACTCCACTTTTGGGTGGATTTCAACTTGCCATGACCCTATAGTTGAACTATGTGAGTAAACGTGTATGTAAAGTAAAATGAATCTTGAAGCATGTATGGTCTTGTCTGAAAGCTAAGGAAAATTACTACAATCTACAAGAGGTTTTAACTTTATAAGCACAAAAAATTGAGTAGGTGGGAGCATGATTGAAGGCAAAATGACCCTCTTTTGAAACTACAAAAGATTAAATCCATTGTATTATTTTCTTATTATGTTGATTTACATAATTTATTGTGCATGTGAGATGTTACTTACATTTGATGAAAGTTGAGGTACAAAAGCAAACATATCTGTTTTTTAATACTTGTAGATAGTCCTATCTTGTTAGTACGTAAGATCACCCAAACCAATAATTTCAAATAATCATCAATACAACGTTGATAGTGAATATGTATAAGATATATTGAAAATTTCTAGCTAGTTAACAAATGAAAAAAGGGAAAAAGAGAAATGTAGGCAAGTGCATACAAGAGAGCGCTAGTTTTGCACCTATCTCTATACAATATGACCAACATTCATGAAAAGATTACGAGAATTTACTTCACTCTTGATGAAGAGTTGGCCCATTTCTATATAGTTCTATCGCCTAAAACGTACCAAAGATGCCATCCTCTGAGGGTATAACCTACAACACTAATAAAAACTCGAAAAAATCAAGACTTTTATAAATTGACTTAGCATTATAAAGTACCTACCGTACCACCATATCAGGTCCAATCTTTAAGGAACGAATATTTAATTTTAATGAAAAAATATGGTTCGTATACCAGAAATAGATTTTATAAAAAAATTTGTTCATTTGTTTTTTGGATATAATTTCCCAACTTTTGGATACCCTTTCGTCTCAATAAAGCGGTTTTTGGAAATAATATAATTTCCCAACTTTTCGTTCCTCCTAGCTTGTAATTTCTGAATTCTTTCTTTTTTGAAAAATAGAATTTATATATGACCGAAACCTGCTATGGTGGTACGGTACATGAGTTAACCCATTCCTATATGATAAGTTGTTCCACTCAATTCACAAAAGGCCTATACAACATGTGGTCCGATCTATACTGCTTTTGTCAATGAGTACATCAACTTGTTGGTTCATGTTCCAACCAATACTTTATACTCAATCTCTCTCACTCACAAAACAAAAATATCTCGAAGAAGAAATTATAAAAAAAAGACGATAACTCACAACAACTTGGTGTGAATATTACTCTAAGATTCACCTTTTAGAATTTTTCCAAATGTATCAACCAATTGACAAATACATAAATGTGCTCTCTTTTTACAAGTTTGAGGAGGCATGGGTCTTCGTACAACACTTTTATTACAAAAATTGGTAGTACAAGAATAGGCTGGAAATACCAACCAAGAGGCAGCATTTTAGGGTATCTAAATTGCATATTCTATAAACACCTTTTGGCCTCTCGCTACAGGCCAATTGCTAAAGTCCATGGGCCTTTTTTAACTATGATACCCGGGTAGCATCCAATAATATTCCACTGCCCGGATACTAAAATTCTTATTTACTGAAGCCTGCCAGTTGCTGATACCCGGGTAGTAGTCAGGAATATTCCACTAGCCGGATATTAAAGTTCGTATTTACTGGAGCTTAATAGTCAATAGCTGTAATTTTTTTAAACTGATACCCGGGTAGTCTATACTATTCCACTTGCCGGATATTGAAATTCTTATTTACTGAAGCCTGCCGATTGCTGTAGCTGCTGATACCCGGGTATGAAAATTCTTATTTACTGACGCTTGCCAATAG
This sequence comes from Bryum argenteum, assembly GCA_037043015.1. Lineage (NCBI taxonomy): Eukaryota > Viridiplantae > Streptophyta > Bryopsida > Bryales > Bryaceae > Bryum > Bryum argenteum. The sequence goes on from CM073324.1 coordinate 4,650,705, forward strand.
CTGTGATCTGTTTAAACTGGTATCCGGGTAGTCTATAATATTCCACTGGCCGGATATTGAAATTCTTGTTTACTGAAGCCTGCCAATTGCTGATACCCGGGTGTTAGTCAATAATATTCCACTGCCCGGATATTAAATTTCTTATTTACTGAGGCTTGCCAATGGCTGTAATTTGTTTAAACTGATACCTGGGTAGTAGTCAATGATATTCCACTGCCCGAATACTAAAATTCTAACTTTCTGAAGCCTGCCAATTGCTGTAGTTGCTGATACCCGGGTAGTAGTCAATAATGTTCCACTTCCCGGATATTGAATTCTTGCCAATAGCCGTGATTTGTTTAACTGATACCCGGGTAGTCAATGATATTCCACTGGCCGGATATTGATATTCTTATTTACTGAAGCCTGCCAATTGCTGTACTGTAGTTGCTGATACCCGGGTAGTAGTCATTATTATGCCACTTCCCGGATATCAAATTTCTTAATTAGTGAAGCCTGCCAAGTGCTGTACTTTGCAACTTGCAACTAATTGTCCTAATTCAATGAACTGCCATTGTGATTCAACCTTCTGAATATAAATAGGTACCCCAAATTCACCTTGGAAAGAAAATCCCTTATTTGTGTAAAAATTTGTAGAAGAGAATTTAACTATTAACCCCTAAACTACCATGGTGTTTTGTGAGCTCCAAACTCCAAAATTGCAATTCCATACCCCCTTGTAAACTTTGAAGTGTGAGAATATTTTTTACACTTTTTTGAAACTTTCAACCGTATGATCTTGAAGAGAACTATTATTAGAGGTAGTGGCTGAAATTTCAACCGTTGGATCGTAGCCATTTGTATGATCGTAACATTCAAAGTTGATGCAATCTTTTTTTCAGCAAACATAGTCAACTTTGTGCAAAGGAAAACGTGATGCTTATTACCTTAAACATCTAGCTCATATTTTTTCCCATGTATATAACTAAGTTGGGCATGCCCATGCAAAATTTTAGACACTCATTTTGCTTTTTGAACCTTCATGCAATTTAAATACTAGAAGAAGGTAGAAATCAAGGATATGGTAAAACATGCACCACGTTTATTGTATATGGTTTAGGGGGAAAATGAACGGTGAGTATATACCTTCTTGAGTTTTTGAATTTCAAGAAAAGAGAAATTCAAAAAATTCCAAAATCTCAAATTTTGGAAAATTTTGAAAGAAAAAATTGAAATATCAAAGAAAACTTTGAATCTAGCTCTTGTTATTTTTGAAGGGTGCCCTTGTAGGATTGGTAAAAGTTTCAACTTGGGTCACTTGGAAACCTAAGTACAAAATCAATCAAGAAAAGATTTCAATTTTTTTATTTCTTTTTCTTTTTCTTTTTAATTTCTTTTAAAGGTAAAAATAAAAAGTTTTTTTTCTGCCCGCCTTTAGGCTGAAAACTAAAATTTGTGTTTAAGAACTCCATATGTGGAGTTTGACTTTGCAAATTTTCCCACATACACCTTGTAGTGTAAGGAACATCCTGTAAAAATCTTAGGCAACAATATTACTTTTAACATCTTAACTTAGGCTGCCCGAAATCGCAAATCTCCTAATCGGAGGCCTTGGTAGTTTAGGGGTTAATAGATTGGGTCCCTTTGGGTACCAAGGTTAGAGTGGATAGATGTTATTTGTTGGAATCTATTAAAACTAGGTGAAAAGGTACAAGCATGGAGCGTCATGTCACCCCCAAATTTTCAAGTGCCACGGAAAAGCTAAACTTTTTTGAGTGATGTTATGCAAGATTCTCTTCCGTGGTATCATGTCCTTGTGCAAAGATATATTGAAACAAATCACAAGCCAAAAGATTTTAAAAATTTTTAAAAAATATAATAAAAAAATAAAAAAAATAAAAAAAAAAAAAAAATATATATAAAAGGTTTTTACCATCTTTTTTGAAGTTTGTGTCTTGGTGAAAGATTTAGTGAATTTAAAAAAGCAAAAAAAAAAAAAAATTCTTGTCTCAAAAGTTTGAAATTAGATTATAATTTTGGGGTTAAACTATGTTATGTCTTGGTTGGGTCATATTAGCAACCTCCATAACTTGGTTTCTACTATATGAATATCTTATGTTTTAACCTAGAGACTTGTAATGTGTATAGCTGCCCCCTAAATTTGTGCAATATTCCCAAGTTACCTTTGTGTGTGTGTGGCATGCATCATCCAAGATTGCCTTGTATTGAAGTTTTTTTTTTTTTTTTTTTTTTTTTTTTTTTTTTTTAATAGAGAAATTTATCCTCACATTAACATGATGACCTTTGAATGCCTATGAGTACATTTATAGGGCTCGGCTTTGGAGGGGCGCCCAAATGTAAATGTTCCTACCTTAAGTTTATTAATTGTTCTTAAGCTATCTTTCAACAAGACCAAGTTTGATACAAGTACTACACCAAGTTACTTTGTAAGTAATACTCAACATATGAGTCACTTGAAACAATGAAATTTGCACTTGCCCTTGATTCAATTAATGATGTTATCAAAATTTCATGTATTCTTGTAAGCAATTTCAAGATGATTTCAATGCACCAACACTAGTGCATATTATGTGGAGTGAGTAGAAGGAACTATAACTACGCATGAGTTTTGGTGTTCATGAAGGAATGAAATAGGCAAGTATGATATGTTGCATCCAAATTTTAACCATCGTCAACTCTTGTCGTTGTTTTTGCCGTTCATTTCAAGGATCATTCTTTCCCGTGGTCACAAACCACAATGGGAGAATAGCATTACCACTGATTACGACTTTAGCATCCACATGTAGATGAACTTTATTGAACCGTGGCAGATTATTACATAGGAAAATCCCCTTTTTTGTTGGGAATTACATCAATAACCACACCTCTTCGTTGAACTTCCGCCCTCCTTATCGGTGCGATTAATTTTGCAACCCCCCCCCCAGTGGGAATTGCCCTATACAAAATATGCTCCAAGCCCTGCAGTTATGTATCAAGAAGAAACACAAGTGTCAACATAATTTTTTGATTCACTAGAATCCAATGTTAAATTGGTGTAGAAAGACTAACTACTTGTGTATAAGTGTTGTATACACTACACTTGACCACTTTTGAGAACAAAGGAATTTTTAGCGGAGAGCCAGTCAAGGAACCTTACTTATAATTATACATTGTGTATAGAAGAGAAGATACTACCAAATACAATGGCGGAAATGGCTTTTTTGAGATGCTTACTACGTCCCACCACATGTAATTTATGTACATGACAAAAGATATGCACAACAAGAAGCATGAACCTAAGTAACTCTCGATCACATAGTTACTTTTAGAAGACCGTCCATCTTATGATTAGTTTTTGGTGTTCTTTTTTACTATCTTAGATCATAAGTTGTTCTTTTTGTTGTGTGTAGTGACAATGAACAATTATAAAAGCCGAGTCGAGAAATATGTGTATGATTTATACATACAAATATATGATAAATTAGCCCCTAAAGGAATGTGAAGCCCAAAACAAGACGTTTGGACTTTGGACAACTTTGCAGTTACTAAACATAAACAATATGAAGTTGGAACCTTATGAGGATTATAGAGTTTTCCCATACCTTACCGAAAGGTCATTCCATGGCTTCAACATTCCCCATACTTAAGAAAATATTTACACTTGAAGTTTGAAAACACTATTAAAAAAAAACTGCCAAAACTACCCAAATTGAGGTATATGCGAGCGGCAATGGTAAGCTTGGGGTATCACTTTTTGGACACACTAATTAGGTTACTTTTATTGAAAGCCTCCAAAGTATGTCTAATTTGTCCATTTCAATCTAGTATAAAGACCCTAAAATGGAAAATAAAATATCACGCACCTCAATGAAATCAAAGTATATATGCCTATAGAGTTTCTCTTAGATTTTTTATTTTTTTTGAATCCATTCATAGATGTGAGAAAAAATGCTGAATTTTGGGATTTGCAGGCATTATAGTGCACAATGAATTATTATTTTTTAAATTAAATAAATTATTCTGTATTCTATACAAGAAGATGTAGGTCATATTCAAAAATTATATTAAAATAAAAATGGTTGATATTCCATTTGCTTGATTCTATGGATTTTGGGTTAGTGAGACACAACTTACTTTTTCAAGTAGAAAGTCAAATAAAATTACTTCAAAATATATTATTTAATTTCTAATTTTTTTTCTTGATACATTATAAGTATAGACAACTAAAACTACATTTAATGAAGTCTTAATGTATTACACTTTAAAAATGAATATGTTTGACACACTAGTATAGAGTGCAATTGTTCATGAGACATCCTATTTGGGTACGCCAAGCATACCATCACCCGCTCATCTATTCTCAAAATCTCCCCAAAATAATTCAAAATGCAAAAACTTTGAAAATTCACCAAAATTGAGACTTTACTTTTCTTTTTTGCAAGTTTTGTTATTTTGAGCATGTAGAAGAGGTATCACATGATCTATCTCTCCGTTCAGATTCTCAATCCAATAATTCTTCACATGCATTTTTTTTGATTGTCAAAGAACGACCTTTGTATTTGAATTTCAACATGTACCTCTATGTGAAAATTCAAGCATTTCGCTAAGTTTCATAGGTCCTACGAGGGTAAAAATTACCATGTACCTAACTCACATCCAAAGAGACTCATTTCAAATTTTCTTTCTTGACTCACGAAACACCTTGATCCCTATTGCAACAAGGAGGAAAAAACACTTTTTTTTTTTCAACTTTGAATGTTACGATCTCAGAAATGGTGAGGAATTTGGATGTAAGATTTTTGTGTACATGGACAAATCAAGCTAGCTACTAAATCCTCAGGTTACATACTCACAAAACATGTCAGAAATTGAAAATTTGCATCTTGCATCAAAAGAGGGCAATTTTGAGGGCTTTTGGTAGTTTCGAGGATTTGGTACACATATGATAGTACCGTACAAAGTTTGTGTCCCTCTTGGAGGCTGTGAATAAAAGCTTGAAAATCAACAATGTACAGTACTACTTACAATGGTACGCTCAAATCTTGTATTCAAACTGTCTAAATTGTTGGCATGTATTCAAAGTGCTTTTGGAGGCCACACCAATTTACCAAATTTGGATGAAATCTGCAAGCTCACAAAACAAGGGTTTTGGTGGAGTGTCATGCAAATTCAACGCGAAGACCTCAATAATAGTAAGTATGTAGTTTGTGGGGGTATCACCTTCGTGTGAGTAGTCACTCTGTGTATGCAAAGTTGTATCCTACTATCTCCCAAAATCTCATGAACGCCCCCTAGAATGCCGGCCGCGAAGCACGCTTGAAAATGCGGAGAAGAGGGGTATGGGAGGGGTCCAGCTGGAGGGGTCTTGGGGCGGGGGTCTTGGGGGCGGGAGTCTTGGGAGAGTGGATTCACCTCATATCATTTGGAGCTGCTTCCTCCCCCTGAGCAAGTACAAGAGGGCTGGGGGCTGTACTCGTTGAATAAATTTTAATATTAAGTGCAGACATGGGGTCCATGTGGCACCTCCTTAAGGGGGTTCATGTGGCAAGAAAGGCCCAACATTAATCAATTAATGTAAAACTAAGTGAAGGTCACAATACAACAACATACAACAACATCTCACAATGTCCTACTAAGTGTTCTCCTTTGCCAAATTGGTAGATTGTTTTGAGAATGTAGGGTGTAGTACCTCCTCTGAGTTACAAGCTTTGCCAAATCATGGTCGTTTCCATCCAACCTATGGTTGTGCACTTAAGGAAAAGTCAAGGAGTCTTATACTTGGAGCGATGAAATGAGTGTTCTACTACTTGTCATGGATAAGGTTTAGGAAAAGGAAAAGATGAACATTCTCTATTTTTATGGATTTGTAAAAAATTTACAAATTTCAGATGTGGAAGCCTAAAAGCAGGCACTCTAAATATGTATGCATGAGGTACATGCAAGGGAGGTTAGATTTTAATAAAGGCAAAAATATTGAGTGCCCGCCTCTAGGTGAGCATAGGTTTAAATGGAATATGATGTGTTGCCATGTGTTACATACACCATTCATGCATGCTTGATGTCTATACTATAAGAGCATGGTCTACGTTTACAAGTATAACCATTAGTTCCCAAGAGCGGAAATTTGGAGAAATCAATGCAGTTCACTTGATGGGTGGATATGCTCTTAAATGGTACATGACGATTTATGCTAAAATTGAGCGTGGTTTATACGATTATATAAGAATGCACTTTAAAGAACAAAAGTTCATGTTGAAAACAGAAATTCAAGTTATTATTTTGTCTTTTTTTTGACACAAGTGTGTTGATGAAACACACTACATGAACCCGTCACTTGAGAAACTAATTTTTATGCATGATAAACCACCGGTCCTACAACCAACAAATTTTTGAACTCCCAACTGCATGGTTAACGGCACCTCACTGTAGAAGGCACCAAAAGCCTTGGCTTGGTGGTTGGGGCTCATGGCCCCCAATGATGAGGTCCTGGGTTCTATCCCCATGCCGGCGTGGTGCTCACCACTATAGACCACCCAACTATTGTGGGCGGTCCTTGGACCTTGTTGTATGGGTACCTCAAAGCCTTTTGGGAGGGGGATACTATGTCAAGTATCTTCAAGGCACTAGTAACTAACTAGAAACTAGCGTAGTAGTTATAGTGTCCACCCTCGAGAGGGGGAAGTGGTATCGTTCCAATTTCCCCTTGTCCACCGACCATCAGGATATTAGCATTACAAACAGACACTTCATTCACGCCGGCCCCTTAGATCTATCACCTCACTCTAATCTAAGGTCATTCCGGACCTAAATTTCTTTCTTTCATCTGATTAATTCTTTGCACCGTTTTTCTTCCCCTATCAGTTGCAAATATATTTGATACCATTTTATATAGCAGAGCAACACTAATTCCTCTCATTCCTCTCTGTGCAACATTCATACTCCTCTGAAAGAACGTGTGTTGTCAAAAGTCATTACATTATAGCATTGAATATACATGTGGCTTCCTGGATTCAAGTAGTATCATCATTTTGCAGAATTGACGCAGTGCTCTTTGAAATCTTTGTCCAGAGTCTTATTATGACACTCCTTGTATATACGAGCTAGCACGTTGCAAATCACCAAACTCCATGATCGATGTTGACAAACTTTATACTACAAAAGTTGTTCCAGTCCATTCATTGCCTGTCGGAAGTACAGTACAGGTGCTTTTCCAACAAAACACAGGCACGTTGTCTAGCTATACTGCAGTCACACAGAACTACCAGAACTATCAAGTGTTGTTTTCTCCAACAGTGTCAGGAAGATTGCCGCAAATCATGAAAAGTGGTGGCGTCAATATATTAGAATTACATCAAATATCGGCGATGAAAGACGTTTTGACAGTCTGCAAATCCTCACATTTTCATCTTAACGTTGTCTCTCTAATTGTGTGCAATTGCCATACTTGGAGTCTGTCTTGGTTTTTAGCATACTTCGAACGATCCAAGATCATTAAGCAGCCTTGGAAACACAAAGGTAGCAAGATAATGCTACGCTCAAAACACAACTTGGATACTCTGATATGATGCATTCTTCATTTGGTGATGCAACGGGATGAGATCGATACTCACACAAAATGGGAGTAATTTCAATGCCGTTAATGTACTGTTTTAGTTCAAGCGTCAACTTATGGTTGTTTTAGAACTGAATGAGTGCTTAAATTTTGCTTCCATTTTTTGGCGTAATTAGGTTTTCCATGCTCCTGGTCATTGAGTATCATAACATTTGACGGCATCCTATTATAACATGACCATGCTCACAAACTGAAAGTGTTCCAGGTCCTGATTGTGATACATAAACTCAAGCTTTTCTTATGCAGAAAGATGAAGTTAGATATGAAGGTGATAATTCCACATTATGTTCTCAATTTGATGAATATGAACATTACTGGCTTGCGGAGCGCGGCCGTGAGAATCCAACTCATAAACCAGATTCTGCTGACTTCTACCAAGCCTTAGTAGATTTCAGTATTGTGATCGAACATGACTTGAAGCTCCTGAAGAATTGCTCTTTTGATCGACAACCAGTTCAAATCGACAATCATAGAAGACATTCATGCTCCTTCAGACTGGCAGCACCATAATTATACTGGCCTCTCCTCAGGATAAAGTTCTTTATTAAAAATCTTGGTCGTCAAAGCTTGCTCGTTACCTATTTCCTTCACGAGTTGAGGAAAGATCAAAAAGCTCTGTCTAGCATTAGATTGTCCTTAAATGAACATTCAAGCAGTGTGGTGGATTCGAGTCTGTTGACGTTCTCTTCACAAAGACGCTCATTCTGTATATACACAGTTTGTACAATTGATCACATTTTGTAAAATTTAAATGTTCTTAGTGTACTTGACACATCAGGACGGGTACGTTGAAATCTGCAATTTATTACAGAAAATGGAGCACTGTAGAGAGCAAGGGTAGACTACGTAGATTACTGCAAGAGTGGGATTAGAGTTGCGATACAATCAATTCTATGAAGTTCTGAATACCAATTGTGTTACGTATAGTTTAATCAATCATCAACACTGTTGTTAGACTGAATTACGATCGAATGAGAGATTCGAGAAAGCGGCTAATCAGCCACTTAGTTAGTTCTTCCATCGAATCAGCGTAAGTTTTCAGACGCCTGTCGATCGAAGAAGCTAGCAACATCGTCACTACAGAGCAAGGAGGGCGTCGAGGACAAGATGATGCAAAAAGCTTCAATGAGTGAACCATTTGTTAGCTAGCCAGACAACTTTCGTATCTTCAAATCAATCAACACAACTACCAATATTTTGTAGATTTTTATCAGTGTAGTAGACCAACCCACACTAGTATTAAATTAGTAAGTCTTTGATGAAGATTGACAATTGTAATAATTGATTGACAGACACAAAGTTATAGAAGAAAACTAGCGGTTCTATGTAATTCCGGACAAATTTTGGACACCATTTTCTACTAGTGCTTCCCCCCAAAACATGAAGAAATTTTATTCGTTGATATCGGAGAAAATTCACTCTGAAGCTTTTAAACCTTCAATCCAGGAAGACCATGACATGGTAGAGAAATGTCCAAGACCTGAACATTGGCTCTACCGGCGGAAAAGGATAAATGGTTTCTATTTCACAACCGCAAATGAGTAATATCCCCAATTCCGTTAAAATGGCACTATGCCATGTGCCATTTTGTCACACCAAATCTTACATATGTGCTCACATGTTATGGTGTATTTTGTAATATCACAATTTTTTTGATAATATCACTCCTTTATATACATTTTCACTCTTCTTCCATAATATCACCTTCAAATTCTATTATATCAAATGGTTTTTGAATTGCAGTTTAGAAAGTTGAGGTGTGCCATTTTAGCGGCATAACGCCATTTTAACGGAATTGGAGATGTAAGCAATGCAAGCGGTGTAATTTTAGGATCGCATTGTGATTTTCAATGTGAGTCCTTGAGATCATTTGGAGATTTGAAGTTTGGCAAGTAAAATTGACTTCATAGAACTATAATTTGAATTAGTGTAAAACATTCTCTATTTTGGTTTGAAGTGTGCCATACTTTATTACATATCAATGTGAATATATATCTCTTCTCTTTGTATAAAAAAATTAGTGTCTATGTGTCCTTGGCCATTCATACATACATGGTCACGGTCATCATTATTTGGTCATGTATAGACGTAATGGAGAGTTTCAAAGATTTTTAAGTGTTTTGGTGAGTGGCCTTAAGAGTTGATTATATCTGAATAATTTAACAAGGAGATGATGGGACAAGGGATGAGGAACATGAAAGGTGGAGCAGAGAATTAGTGAACAAAAATAAAGCGAAGGAGAAAACATGAAATTAAGGATGAGAATCCGGAGTGGGAGTTGGGGGATGAGGAACTAGGAACGAGAAATCAAATGACTGGAGGAACATGAAACATGCTATAAGTTTTGAAGAAGACAAAGAACCGAGAATGAGGGACATGGGATAATTTTTGAAAAGCATCAACGAGATCCCCATCTAAACAAGGGAGGCCTTGTCTCTATATATAAAGAACGCGATCTGTCTGTCTATCCTTGGTGATCCACCATGCATGGTCATGGTCATGGCCATCATCATTTGGTCATGCATATACAACACGAAGGGTTTTGAAGATTTTGAAGAGTTTCAGTAAGTGTTATTTGATTGTTATTAAGTTTATTAGATCTCAATAATATAACAAGGAGTAAAAGGGACAAGGAATATGGAACATGAAAATGGGAGCAAAGGAGGCGTGAACGGGAGATCAAGGGCACATCGGAGGGAAATTAGGAACCGGGAACAAAGGATAAGGAATACGAAAGGTGGATGGGAACCACGAACAAATAATGAGAACTAGAAACGAATGATGGGAACTAGGATCAAATGATGGGAATTGAGAACAAATGACAGAAACCAAGAAGAGAAGTTGTGAGAGGAGGAACTCAAAAGAAAGGATGGGAATGGGGAACGAGACAAAGCATGGGAAACCGAGAAGAAGGAAACTAAAGACATGCTATAAATTTTAAAAAGTAGGAGGACCATCGACAAGGAATCACGAATAGGAGGTAGTTTTTGAAGAGCACCAAATAAAGAGCTAACCTATTGGTACGAGGGGTACCTTACTCACAAATTAATTAAATACTACTTATTCTTTTTGTGTCTAGAGGACACGGGTATATACAAGTCCTTACACGTATCCTCCGGATACGTACATCAAAAAAGTCCGATCAAAATTTCAAAAACATGTTAAAAATCTAGATGTAGGTATAAAAAAAAAACAAAGTTGAAGGCTTCCCGAAAGGGTTTAATTTTTTTTATACCTAGTATAGATTTTTTACATGTTTTTTTAAAATTTGACCTTTTTGATGCCCGTGTCTGGAGAACACGGGTAAGGACTTGTTAGTATATACATGTATATACATCTCTATACATAAAAGAACACACTTTGTTTGTCTGTACTTGGTGATCCACCATACATGCATGGTCATGATCATGGCCATCATCATTTGATCATGTATGTATGGTATGAAGAGTTTTGAAGAGTTTTCGTTAGTAGTATTTGATTGTCATTAACCCCTAAAGATCCAAGAAAACCGAAATGGCTTTTTGGCATCTCCGCAGGGAAAAAAGTCAGCCAAATTTGATCATTATAATCTCAAAATCTGAGAAAAATTAACAGTTCAAATTTGACATATGAGTGAAGGGTCAAGTAAACTTCAAGATCCTACGGTTGGATCTTCTAATTAATGCTTAGATTGAGATTTTTGGGGCCTGAAGTAGAGGAGGGTCTTTTGTGATGATTTAGACAATTTTGTATCAAGGATCTTTAGGGGTTAAGAGTTTAATATATCCCAATTACCCAATAATGTAACAAGGAGTCGTAAGGACAAGGAATGTGGAACATGTAAAATGGGAGCAAAGTAAGGAGTGAACAAGAGATCGAGAGAATATGGAATAAGAACTATGAACATGGAACAACTGATAGGAACTAGGAACGGAGATTGCAAACGAGGAACAAATAAAGAGAACCATGAATGAATGATAGGTACTAGGAAGAAATGTTGGAAAACAAGAAGGGGAGTTTGGAGAGGGGAACCGGGAACGGAGAAGAAAAGATGGGAACAAGGAACAAGAGTTCAAAGAAAGATAATTATTAATTAAGAAAAAGAGCATGTGGAACGTGAACCTAGGACTGAGAATTGGGAACAAGGGATCTATGGAAAAAAGGATATGCTATAAATGTTAACCCCTAAAAATCCAGGCGTTTCCTCGACCTCCGAAACCAAAAACTGCCATTTTTCACCTTCATTGGGAAATGGGGAAATAGAGAAACTTTTTTTTGTCAGGTTTTAGACTTTGAACCGTAAGATCTTGTACCTAACTTGTATACAAAGGACTGGTCAAAATTTCAACCGTTGGATGTTTGTCATTTGTGAGATCGTAACAATCAAAAGTTTGACCAACACTTTTTTTTGCCGATGGGTGAGAGGCATTGTCTAAATGGTGCCAAGGGCAACTTAATGATTGTTACTCCAACATTTTTCCGTCATTTTTTTTCATGTAGGTAATCAAGTTGGGTACGCTCATGCAAAATTTTAGAGACCAATTCCACTTTTTGACCTTAATGTAAATTATTTTATTAAAGAAGGTCTAAAAACAACCATATAGTAAAACAAGCACCACATATGATATATTTAGTTTGAGAAAAATCTGGACGGTGAGTAGGTGCATTTATGAGAATGTGAATTTTGAAAAAGAATAAAAAAACTTGGAAATAATCCAAAATATCAAATTTTGGCAATTTTTGAAAGAAAAATTGTAAAATTACTAGTAATTGTGAAGATTGTTTTTGAAAGTTTTGGAGGCTGCCCTTGTAAAATTGGTAAACTTTTTGACTTCAGATACTTTGGAATTTGAATAGAAATATGGTAATAAACATATTTCAAAAAAAAAAACTTAAAAAAAATTTGTTTTAAACTGCCCGTTTAGGACTTGAAACCTAAAATTTCTAGATGAAGGTTATAAAATCTAAATTTGGCTTTGCAAATTTTACCACATACACATTACAGTATGGGGAGCATCCAGTAAAAATCTTAGGCAATAATATCAATTTAATTCCTTAAAATGAGCTGCCCGAAATCTCAAAAAACCGAATCAGTTTTTCTGGATTTTTAGGGGTTAAAGAGCACAAGGAATTGAGGAGAAGGGAGCAGAGGATATACTTTAAAATCTTATAAAGTAGAGGACCATCAACGGGGGAAACGGGGATCGAGGGTAGTTCTTGAAGAGCACCAATTACAGAGCTCACCCATCAAGATGAGGGAGACCTAACTCACAAATTATTTAAATAAATGAATAAATAAATAAATATATGTTTATTTTTTTATTATTTTTATTTTTTTGGGAGGACATGAGTATATACAAGTCCTTACACATGTCCTCTGGATAGATACATCATAAAGGTCAAATCAAAATTTTAAAAAACATGAAAAAAATCCAAACAAAGGTATAAAAAAAATACGAACTTGGAGAATTCTCAATAGGGTATAATTTTTTTTTATACCTAGGTCTCGATTCTTTACATGTTTTTTTAAAATTTTGAACTAACCTTTTTGATGTCCGTGTCTTTAGGACACATGTAAGGACTTGTTTCTCATGAAAAAGAATAGTGTCTATTTGTGTGTTTTTGGCAATCTATACATATATAGTGATGGTCATGGTCATCATCATTTGTCATGGCCATGCATACACAACATAAAGAGTTTAAAAGATTTTAAAAAGTTTTGGTAAGTGGTGTACATATGATTGTTATTAAGTGTTGATTAGATTTATATAATATACCAAGGAGACAATGAGTCAAAGAATGAGGAACATGAGCATAGGAGCGGCAACAAGTGAACGTGAGAACGTGAGACGGGGAACAACGAATTAGGAAAAGAACTGATATGCGGATCGGGAACGAGACTTGGAGGACAAGGCTCCAAAATGAGAGATGGGGGATGTGAAACCTGAAATAGGAGTTGAGGAACGAGGAACCTTGAACAAGAGAACGAAGGATGGGAACAAGAGACATGCTCTTCCTCTATATATATATATATATATAATCACATACATGTACAATATAGCGTCAACCATATACCGTAATCCTAAACTCAATTATTGTATTCAAGAAAAACGCTAACATATAAATAAAGCCATTGCAACAATCTTTTTATTTTATTTTATTATTTATTTACTTTAATGAGCAGATAAAGGAAAAGTGTAATTTGTAAAAATCCAATCCAATCCAACTTGTGCTTGAAAAATGTTTTTCTTGAAAATAAGGTTCATTCAATAAGTGATTTCAAGAAATATCAGAAAGACTATTATACCTTTATTAGATAGATAGAAAGATAGATAGAAACTCCAGTCCCTTTCTAAGGGGCCGGCGTGAATGAAGTGTCCGTTCGTAATGCTAATATCCCGATGGCCACGGGACAAGGGGAAATTGGAACAATACTACTTCCCCCTCTCAAGATACCATTATTACTATTATACCATACCATATAATTATGACCAATGGTGAATACCTCTTGCAAAATACCTCATCTTCTATGTTTCCTTGTTCTGTTGTTTTACTATCATGATCACTCAAGGATTTCTTTCGAGAGAAAGAACATTCTTGGTATCTATATATATAACAGAATTGGGTGATCCTTCCTACGTACCAACCTACCAACGTACAAACCCACCACCCTACCAACATACAAACCTACCAATCTACCAACATACAAACCTATCAACCTACCAACCTACCAACATACAAACCTACCAACCTACCAACCTACCAACATACAAACCTACCAACCTACCAACATCCGAACCTACCAACCTATAAATTACCAACCTACCTACCTTCTTTTATGTTTTTTGAATTATGTATTTTAAAAAAAAAAAAAAAAGGGGCATGTATAAAAAACCAACATAATACTGTTTGAAGAAATGGTAAACAGAGGATACATTTTCACAAGAACCATATACAGTGACCTTCAAAAGTGTCCCAATGTTTATAATTTGAAAGTTTGGTGAGTCACTACATAGTGATTGCATGCTAGACTGACATGGCATCAATTTAGTTACATACTATCGTTAGTAAGGTAATCAAGGAGCAAGGCTTACCACTTGTCTCTACATGTATGTGCATGAATTGAAGCTCTAGATATTTTCTCTTCATTGGGACAGTTTTGAAAGTACATATGAGTGAATCTTGTATGCATAGCAAGTGAAGTGTACATGCATTGTGAATTGCTTGGTTTGTGTTACATTGTGTGTATTTGTTCTTCTTGCGTCATATATTTGTTTCTTTCGTGTTTAGCTTCACAAGTGAAAATGGTGAGACCATTGTCCCGGGGAAGCGACAAGGTATACTCTCTTTGCTTCAAAAAGGTTGTAGTGTGAGAGAGATAGCAAATTCTTTGCATGTTGGTAAATCAAGTGTCAGAGGCTCCATAAGAAGCATTTTCCGGATGCAAAGCTTTTAGTTGGAGGTAGACCACGCAAGTTGACAAGTGCAATGGAGCGGTCTTGTGTAACTAGTATAACAAGAGGGAAGGTGTCTCTTGCAAGAGAAGCTACTAAACATGTGCAAGAAGTTTTGGAGTACAAGTCGTGTGAAATTCTTGTGACGCCGTGGACTTTGTAGAGCAGGTTTGCAATCGCATGTGAAAGAAAAGAAACCACATTTGTCACGCAGTGATATTAGGGCTCGCTTAGAATTTGCCGTAAAAGTAAAGACTATACTATTGATGACTACAGTCACGTGATATTCTCAGATGAGACTAAAATTAACTGATTTTCTTCAGATGGGAGAGTTTGGTGTTGGGTTCGTGATCCACAGGAACTTTCAGAGCGGACCGTTATTCCGACTGTTAAGCATGGTGGTGGTTCTGTGATAATATGGGGATGTATGTGTATACATGGACCTGGCATGATGTGTAGAATTGAAGGTCGCCTCAATCAGCATGGTTATCAAAAAATCTTGGAAGAGCATCTCCATGGTACAATTCAAAAATATAATTTAGATCCATCGGGAGTCATATTTCAACAGGATAATGCACCTATACATACCAGTAATAGTATGAAACAATGGTTTTCTAGGCAACCTTTTGGTGTCTTATCTTGGCCTGCTCAGTCTCCATATTTGAATCCTATAGAAAATCTATGGGCAATTTTGAAAAGGAGATTGAATCGATATGACACACCACCAAAAGGGATACTTGAATTATGGTCTCGTGTGGAAGAAACCTTCCCTTCTATCACTGTTGATGATTGCAAGAGACTTATAGAATCAATGCCCAGACGAATAGCAGCTGTATTAAGATCCAGAGGAAAATGGACAAAGTGGTGAGGAATTTCCATGTTGGACGTTCAAAAGTGTACCAATGTACAGAGTAGCTTTAGGTTTTTTTCCTTTCTCATTGAGCGCTTCAATTTTGTTGAAATTTTTGTAATCAATTAGTACATTGTATGTACTATTTCAATAAATTTACTACATTCCATTCCATGAGTTTCTCTTACCTACATTATTTTTTGAATGTAACATGTACAAACATTGGGACAGTTTTGAAGGTCACTGTACAGAGCTTCTCCGTCGAGACGACGGGGACCTTACTAGTTCCTGAACACTTAAAATGCACGATCCTACCTCATTTACTTCACAAGACTTCAGCTAACCATAATTATTAATAGTCCGTCTGGAACAATTACCACTTTTTACCCAAAAAAAATCCCAAAAGACAAACATTTTGTAGGGAATCTGAAACGACGACTCCCTAGAGTGTGGTTTTGAAGAAATCAGTGAATGATTGATGAAGATGAAGTAGGCAATTATTGAGTAGAGCATCCCACCTAATATATATTCTTCAGCAAACTATGGTTTCAAGTTGAATGGTTCACTTACCCACAAAGGATGTGCCTGGTCTTCTGGATTCAGCAGTTTCTCAGAACCCCATCTACTTAATATTCAACTTAATCAGTTTCTTAACCCTTAAACGGCCATGGGGTCTAAAACGGGCAACCCAAAATTGGATCACAGCATCTTTTGGACTTGGGCATCATGAATAGTGCACTTTTTGAAATTGGGCACCATGAATGAACCAATCAAATGACGAGCTTGCAACCTCCTACAAGGTTATGTACAACCCCAACCTACCTACCACAATCCTTTCAAACCATAAAATCATACATACAAATTGTGATTTGAATTGTAAAATTTCACTTTTTGAATGCATCACAAGACGGTGACTAGTTTGACATCAAAATATAAGTGAAAAGTTCATTACAGTGAGAGCTACAGGGAAGATTCTGTTGGAATGAAGCCCCTCGGGCTTGCTTGGGCAAAGGTCGACATTCCCTTGATTATAGCTCCTCATATATCCAAGTTTTAGAGTCCCTTCTCTCACATTTGACTTTCCCGTTAACCAATGCAAGAGTGCCTTGTGGCGACCAGCCGCTTGCAGTGACCCTTTAAAGGCTTCCGCGGCCCTCCTTGCCGGCTTGCCCCCTTCGACACGCCATAAGGCCTTTCCCCAATCCGGCATGGCGAGCCGGGCTGGGCATGCTCTGATGCCCAATGTTGCGGAATTGCAACCGGATGCTTTGCAAACCATTGTCAAACACAGTGATAGACATGTTGCAAATATGGTCGGCGATGTCCGTACCTGCACATGTCGTGTACTTGAGAAACAATCGCACTGACACCACCAAGCAATCATAGTCGTCCAAGTCAAACCCTCGCAGCTTTATAGACATGCAGCTCTTAATGACGAAAGACAAATCGAAAGAGTAGCTAGACTCATGGTGAGCGACGAATTGTGGAGTAAGCTTAGCTAGGCTTACGGTGAAAGACAAATTGTGGAGGTGCTCCACTAATATATTGCGCAATCCGTAATGCTCTAGAGAGCTCTACCGTGACCTCTAGACGACCATATCTGAAATCCGTGTACAATTTTCTTCTGAAATTGATTTTGAGGAATCCAATCGTAGGATTTTGTTTACAACTGTCAAAATAGTCTACCTGCCAATTTTTGCCATATTTCACCGTGTGGATCTTGAGATATATTGAGTTGAAGTTTTAGTATTTGTGAAAACAACATGTCAAAACGTTATGCTTGTTTGGAGCATTAGGGGTTAACAAATGCATACACTAATTGCACTAGTAGGGAATTGTGTATCTGCAACCGGAATTTATAGCCACCAATACACGGGAGCTTGTCAATACTCCGACTGGTACAGATATAGATCTAGAAGAGGAGGATTTATGTGCCACGGTATACGTGCGATGAGTAAGTATACCTAGTGTAAAATGTCTCGGGACACATTTTATGCACCTACTTGTGTGTTACAAAAAAAAATGATGTATAATGACACTATAGAGAGCGATACAAATGGTGCACATGGGGTTCGAATCCGAAACCTTCTCACTCCCACTTGAGGCACCTACATGGGTCCATACCTGTTTGGATTAAATTCCACATTGTCAAACCTTCTTGAAACTTGGTCTGTTGATATCAAGTATTTGAAACGCATGTTCTATAAATAGAATAAGCCGCAATATACTTTCCCTCCCATATCCTTTACTCTAGAAAAGTTTTCACGAGCATACCGCGCAATACACTCGTGAAGAATTCTAGTGTACTAGTGTGGTGTAGTAGCACGCTTTCCTTATTAGTGACTTGCCTTCATTGAGAAGAGGTGCAGGTGTAAAACATCACTCTCAATATCAAAAATGTGCACGAAAGGTGACAGTTACGGTTTTGACTTAAGTAACAAAATGTCAAAGTTGACATTTTAAGTGGCGGGCAACTATTTCTGATGAGATTAAGAAATAGTAAAGACATTGTCTTAAGTGACAGATTTTTCAAAGGTGACTTGTCTCATTAGACGTTTATGCAAATCACCACTTGAGACAATTGACAACTAAAATGACAAAATTCCCGTCTTCCTAGACATCAGTTTTTTGCATTTTCCTTTTAGTGTCTGACAATTAGCACCTGTCAACTTCCTTCCTAGTATACTCGTCCACCATACAAAGGACAGTTTTCCTCTAGGGTTGGTTCGAGCAATTTCTTTAAGAGAAAGTGAGGTTCCGCACAGATATCAAGTTCAAACTCCAGACATGAACCACGCACGACTGTCTGAGTGCTTACCGTGGCCCTTGGCTCCCATGTCAGAGGAGCTAAAAACGTACTCCAAAGTGCTAGACTTTCTTTTCGACACAGTTTAAGTATTACTATTCAAACTGGTACATTTCGAACTGGGCTAGAATGTACTGCTGCTTGGCGGGACCCTACAGTGTTTGCAGGGCTTTGTCCAAGTTGGAACCTTTGCATGCAGAACTACTGTACATTCCACCAGGTTCGTTGAAAGGTTCGTTGAAAGGTTCCACATTTTGAATTATTCCTCGGATCCTGCGTTGTTATATCATTAAACAACTCGAGTGGTGTATGATATATTTAACATCTGTATCTTTGCAAATCATTGTTCTCTTCCTTCCTTGCTCTCCGGGTCGACCAAACTTGCACTATTTTCAACATCCGAGCAAAATTCTTCTGTTCTTCTTGTCTTTTTCTACACTTTGCCAGGCTACGTAGGTCTCAATGACTCAGGAGTTTCGTAACAATCAATGTATTGATTAATTGATGAAAGACTACACCTTTTGTACCTGAACAACGCTCAACCACTCAGGGTTCGAATGGTTCGTACTCAACCAAGAGTTTACAATAGGAACAAATTAACCGCTATTCCAGTACTGTCACAAAATAGGTACAATTTGTGTTCAGAAAACGGCTCGATGAGAAATGGAATACTGTTTTAGCAACTTGCACCAGGAAAGATACCCTGACACAGTTTGAAAAATGGAGAACTCCACTAATGTTTAGTGCAGCAATGTTCTCACGTGCGAGTGCAATAGAAAAAGGAAATTGAGTTGTGATACACGATCGTACAATGAATCATTCAGCCGGGGAAGAAGGGAAATGGTAATCGCTTACAAAAGAAGATGAATTGAAAGAAGGTGGGAACCGTTGGTACTAAGAAGAGTGATACAGAGCAGGCCCACTTCGACACTGATCAATGTTCTCACTTATACAGCAGGCCATCTACCAGTGTAGCTTCTAAACGTTCATCTATCGTTTACTGTACAAACTCAAGGGAAAATGGCTGCCAAGGAAACCATCGCCCAAAGAATGAAAAAAAGAGAACTATCGCCATCGGCAAGCAGCAGCCAATTTGCTGCGAGCGAAAGACTAATATGGACACTCGTTAGCACAAGAACAAAGCTCCGAGCGAAACCACAGCCAACGTGAAGAGCGACGATGGTGTCAATCGACCGGATACTCCGTTCGTCGGTTGATACTCCGGCAGGCTACATTCCTCGCCGTTGAACCAAATGCGAGTGGGAAAGCCATCGCCGAGCGGAACTTGAATGCCAGGGGTAGTAGTCTTGGTGAACGAGATCACGGACTGAATCTTCCCGGAAGACAGATTCGTTGCCGCCATCAAGTAATCGTTGTATCCTTTCTGGCCGGTGACAACAAAAGTGTTGTTCAGCATCGGATCGCCGAGACTGTTGTTCAAGAGCGGCAAGCGAGTGGCATTCATGGAGTAGGCGTCTTGCATTCCCTGTGCGGCTATCGGCATTTCAACGACCGCGTACCAATCTGGGTACGTAATGTTGGACCAGTCCAGGAGCGTCAAGCGTGCGCTCCAGCCACGCGTGAAATCTGATACTATGTGCCAGTTCAGGTTCACTCCGCAGTAATCCGAGCACGGTAACGGATCCGGAACTATCTTGTGATTGAGCGCCGCCCACGCCGTTAGCTTCTTTGTTCGGTTCACAGGAGCTAGAGTGAGAGCTCCGTAAGGTAACAGCATTGCTGAAGCATTTGGGTTACAAACTGGAGGTGCGTCTCCGTAAACCAGATGTGGCTTCTCAGGAATACCACAAGCTCCGGTCCTGCAGGGAACTACTGACTCATTGTAATAGGCTGAGAATGAAATGCAACACTTCGGTACCCTCTTCGCTTCGATACCCAATTCATTACGTGTTATATTGCACGTCACCTGAAATCAATCAACCACCCCCAGCATTGCTCAGTTACACTGTCGTCGCTTTCCTTTCCATTTGATTAGAGGCTCGCTCAAAATAAAAAGAAGGGTTCGGATGAGCCATTACCTGCCAAGTCTTTATGGCGGATGTGCTGTGAATCAGAGAGTTCCAGGGATCCCCGTACACGGTGGGAACGATCAGACGAGGCAGGCCGCAAGTGTAGTACCCGTCGGTGGTATTCGGACCATCCCCAAACTTCCATTCGAGAGGAGGAATGACGTAAGTCATATCGGCGTTACCCGGCGGAACTTTGTAGACATTCATCAAAAACGCTGCTTTCGTCTTGGCCGGATCAATGATGGCAGGGTAGATGGTGCCGTTCTTGCAACAGTTCTTAATCATTCCAAGATTGGTGTCATTGGTTCTGTCTGTCGGCAAATCTAGAATCACAGGCTTCCTTGCGCAACACGCGGCCTTGTTCACATCCGGTCCTGCCGAGTATTCCCTCCCCGCTGGCCCTTTCACACACTGCCTAACATCGGCTTCGAAAGTTTGCGCACCCTGTATAGTATTGATGAACTCATCCTCTTGCCATGTCCATGAAAGATTCCAGTGATCAATGCGGGTCACCGGCATGTTATTGGTAATGGTCACCTGCACAACACTCTCTCAAGACTCAGCAGTGAAGCCTCCTTCTGTAGAGAAGGCACACAACACGAAATTGAAGATAGGTTTCGACACGAACCTGGGCCATGTAATTCATCTCGTAAGATTGCATGACGTCGTACAAAATTGTAATGTTTCCAACCTCGGGAGGCAGGTAAGTTTCTTCATCGTCCGACAGCGTGATGTTCCTGTTCCTCTCGATGCAGCAAGTGTACATTGTGTTGTCTGCAGAAAATTAACGGGGTTGGTTAGACTGTGGTGAAAGGTTACGATTCACTGGCTCTAGAGATGCGTTGTACTTACTTCCTTTCATTGTGGGGACGCTGCAGTTGTAATTTTTGTCCGTGATATTGATATTCTTGGGCATGGGATCGGTTTTGATCCCGAACTCTGTTCCCACAATCGGAATAATTTTCTGAATGAGCAACAAATCCCCTGCTGTCTCAATGGCATTCTTGATATCTTCCGGTACCTTCCCCGTCAAGATAGTGCCGTTTGACACGTCCACAGGCATTTTTCGCCCATCTGCCAACACAGCGGTACCCGCATTCACCAAAATCTGCAGAAGGAAGAGCGCATCAGCTACAAGGTCTCAAACCAAGCCTCAAAATCCGAAGTACGATAGTAGCTGATCCGAAGTGGATTCTAAACAAATTCTTCGTAAGATTAGATTGACCAACAACTTGAGTTACAAGTTGTCTTTTCCGCGCGCCACAGGCAGAGTAGAAATCTACGGCACACAACACACATCGACGGCCAGGAAGTATACTACGTCGGTGACTACATGAATAGTGCGCTTCTCAGTCTTCGGTCAAGAGTCTGCATTGGATATTTTCAGATGGCCTACAAGCTCACCTCATCGTGCTGGTACAGGATCCCCATCTCCCAGTTCTCCACCGTCGAGTAACCCATGTTAGTGAGCGTAGCAGTGGCCTGAAACTTGTAAGGCTGAAGCCACGGCGTGTCATTCAAAAACGGGTAAATCTTCTTTGTGAACGTCGATTCGTAAACCGCGAGCACACCTTGGCATGGAGGAAACAAGTCTTCCAAACTTGGTCCCGGAGCGGGCGCTATCGGCAACGGAAAGCCCCTCGCTGTTGGCGGAAGTGCTGGCGCCCTCGCGGGAGGCTTCACCGGCGCCACTGCTGGCGCCCTCACAACAGGTTGAGCACCGACACTCCCGAAAACCAACACCATGATCACGAGCGCCACACTCATACTACTACTCCTCCCCATGGCTCGCAACCGCAAAACAGAATTCCCTAACATCACATGCAATCGCTGACTCAAAACTGTAATGGCCGGCACTTCACGTGGACTACCACTCGATCCTCCGATCGTCCATGTCACGTCAGACTACCGTCTCAAGTTCACCTTCACCACCATTAGTCGAGTCCACATTCGAAATGTTAAAGAGACAGTGGACGTCTTGGACCTGGGAGTGGCAACGACTAGTAGTAGTAGTTGGAGAACTAGAGGTGCAGCCTAAACTTAACAAATAACACCTGCATTTGTGTCAAAGCTTAGTATTAAATTGAATACGAAGATGCGGGAGGGGCGATCGCTCGGGACCCAGTATGAGATGCTAGGAGCCTGGATGTAAGGAAGTAAGTAGGAGCCTGGATGAATGAAGAGGGTAATGATCGCTGGGGCGGGAGATCCTGGAAACAGGGCCTCGAAAACCTCCCCCGGTTAAGCCGCTGGCGAGCCGGAGAACGGAGGGGATCCCGACGCGTGGAGCAACGCAACTGAGCGCCGCGCTAAACTATGCTCGATAATCTAAGTTAGTCGATGCATAATACGACTGACGGAGTTAAACAGTGCGATTCTATTCTTGTCACCATCTTCTCCCCCGAGAGGAGAGGAGAGCATAGTTCGACGGAGGCTCCAGTAACTTCCGAACCAATGTCCGGGGAGTACCGGCAGTTAGTTACAAGCTAGCCGGTTACTTTTGAAAATTTCCGATTGAAAAAAAAAAAATTAGTCAAGGGTACCGGTCGAAAAAAAATATATTCGGAAATGGAACCGGATAAAAAATTTAAGTGTCGGCTTTTTGGCCGGTCACAAGAAGAATATGGAGGAAAATTACCGATTCAATTTTTTTTTATTCGGCGCGTAGCCGACTAGGTTTAGGCTTTGTAGGAAATTTTTATTATGGGGACAATAGGAATACTAGAGAATTTTGAATCCAAAGAGTCAAAAATTTGAATCCAAAGAGCCAAAAATTTGAATCCAATGATTCAAAATTTTGATTCAATGATTCAAAATTTTGAATCATTGATTCAAATTTTGAATCTTCCACCGGACGATTGCCATGGTCCATCGGACGGCCGAAGTGGGGCGGTTTTAGGGTGCGGTTTTAGGTCTTCATTGGTGGCTGGACCGGTGCATGACGGCGATGGGACTCCTCGCTCGCCACGCCGATCACCCACCCACTCGCAGAGAGTCACGCCGAGTCTGCTCGATGGCGGGCGCTTGAGTGCTTTCAATCGGGGATTCGAGGGGTGCCTTTCGCGCTCATTCGCTCCAAAGATGTTCTTGCGCTTCACTTTGCAAAACGACCATCGTTCTTCATTGTGTTCGAATGCTCGTCGTTGCGAGGTTCAAGTGTAGTGTGCGGTTGTGCGCTCATCATTTGGATCATATTTGGTCGCTTCAATTGCGCTCATCGCCGCATCGCTTCATACGGTGACTCATTTGTGCCTCAATTGCGCTCATCGTTGTGCGCTCATTCTTTGTGCGCTCATTCTTTGCCTCATTTGGTGATACGGAGGTGAACGGATCGCTTCATATACGTGCCTCGCTGGGTGTTCGGAGAGAGGTGAACGGATCGCTTCAATCGCACAGATAAGCCTTTGTATTCAATCGGAATTGTATTCGAAGTTGTGTTCAATAAGCCTTTGTGTTCGAAGTTGTGGTCGATCGCTGTCGTGTCTCGTGAAGGCTTGTGTTCGAATACTTAGGTCGATCGCTGTCGTGACTCGTGAAGGCTACATTGCGATCAGGGGTCGATCATGGCGAAACGGCAGAGGTCATTGACGTCACACTACTTCTCACGCTCGAAGGATGTGGATGTCATTGAGATTGTGTCTTCGGGGTCTGAGAATGAGTCTTCTCCCGAAACTGGTCATTCCACATTGGATCGACCTCCTCCTTCGGATGCTGAGATTGCTCAAGGTTTGTGGAAGGAACAGTGGGCTGTTCAGTTTGAATGGCTGCAGTTTGCGGCAGATGTTGGGAGGGTGTTCTGTAGGGTGTGCAGGGAGAAAGGCGGTCGATCAGCGTACGCCAAAGACGGCTCCAAGAATTTTAAGGTGAGCGCTTTCCAAGACCACTCCCGCTCCGTCGAACACAGACGCCTTGTTTGGGCCATGAACAGCAGCGGGAAGGTGATGGAGAAGGTGATCGTCAGTGGGCAGAAAGCATGCGACTCAGCTGTGGCTTCACTCGTGAAGGCTGCATACTTTTTGGGGAAGCAATCCTTACCTTACTCTAAGTTCCCTTCTTTATGCAAATTGCTCGTGAGTGTGAATGCCCCGATGACCTTATCTTTGTATCAAGATGAGAAGTCATGTGCGAATATAATGGCTTGCATTTCAGTTGTAATCCAGAAGCAGGTACTCAATCGTGTTCGGAATTCTTCTTTCTACGGTATAATGGTTGACGAGTCCACCGATATCAGCGTCACAGGGCACCTGGTGGTTTTCGGCACCATCGTTGAGGAGGGACTGCCGGTGACCTTGTTCTTGGGGTTACTGCCGGTCGACGGAGGAAAAGATGCTGTTGTGATCTATGAAGCGCTCATTTCACAGCTGCGCGCTTGGGGTTTAGATTTGCGGAAGTTCTTGGGATTCGGCAGTGACGGAGCAGCAACGATGACTGGCTGCCACACTGGAGTGGCCACACGCATCAAGAAGGAGGTAAACCCTTACCTGCTTGCCACCCATTGCGTAGCACACCGCACCAACTTGGCGGCACTCGATGCAGCGAAGGCGCCCAACTGCAAGGTAATTTCAGGTGAAATTGACAGCCTCTTGAATTCGATTTCTTCTTTTTTTCACAAGTCGAGTAAGCGTAAGCACGCACTTACAGCCTTGCAGAACGAGCTGTTCGATGCCAGAAAGTGCATGAAACGCTATCATAAGATTCGGTGGTTGAGTCGTTGGCAGTCTGTGAGTACCTTGTGTGATTCTTTGGAGTCGGTCTTGGTTTTTTTTCGTGATGTTGATGATGGTCAGGGAGCGTCTATCTTGGAGAGGTTGTCCCAATTTAAAATCATCTACATTTTGTTCTTTCTTGCAGACATATTGCATTGTCTAGCTATGTTGTCTAAAGTCTTCCAGTGCAAATTCGTAGATGTCACTTCTATAGGTAGCATTGTGCGCACAGAAATTGCCCAAATCCGAATGCTTTTTCTTGTGGAAACTACAGATTTGAACGCTGCAACTTTTAGCGAGAGTAGTGGTTACCACATCCTCCCTGAGTATGGGCCTTTCGGGGGGTATATGCGTAAGCTGTCGAGCCAGATTAGAGGCAATATGTTTCACGATGTGGCAATGTGTAGGTCCCGACTAGGAACAGACTTGGAAGAAGCGCTGGCATTCCAGCAAGCATTTGCGGAGGCAGTTTGCGCAGGTCTCGATGCTCGTTTCAAGGACAATGATATGCTTTCGTGTTTTAAAATTCTGAACCCCTCTAATATGCCGTCTAAGCAAGTGGGTCTGCAGAATTGGGGAGTTTCCGAATTAGATAGGTTGCTCCAGTTGTATGGAGAGGACCGGTCCCATTCAGGTTTTTCCTTCCCCCCCTTCCTTGACGTGCAGGCTTGTAAGCGTGAATTTCTGTCTTTTAAGTTGCAGTGCACGACGGAATGGGGAGATAAAAACTTCCGTGATTTGTGGGGTATGATCACATGGAATCATGCCCTACAAACACGATACCCAAACTTGCTTGTTTTTGTTTGAGATTGCTAGAGTGCAGTGTGTGTCCACCGCTACCTGTGAGAGAGCTTTCAGTATACAAAATTTAATCAAAACTCGTGTTAGAAACAAATTGGGAAGTAAAAACGTGGATTGTTTGCTTAGAGTTGCCTTGGAGGGACCGGATGAGGAGTATGATGGTGTAATTGAAGATGCTATCTCCTTGTGGAAGAGTGAAACAAAGTATAAGTTCCTGTATGCTAAACCGGCTACTTACTTGTCTAATTCCTCCCCGGGTCCTAGTGTAAGCAATGCATCTTCATACTTAGAGGCACTTGACCAAGGGACCTCAATTTCTTGAAAGTTTGTTTGTTTTCGATCCCTTTCACTTTTGTATGTAAATATGTATGAATTACATTCTTGTAAATGTTCTGTGGGCATGTCGTACTAACAAGCCTCCCAAAAATGCACGGATCCTCTTTTGGGTCTTTGCATTTTAGGAAGGCTAAATCCCTGGCCCTAAATTGGTAGGGGCACTGCCAGGTTCGAATCCTGCCAGGGATACAGCTATGTGCTAAGGAAAAGATCAAAAAAATAAACGAAACCGAATGAAATTATGATTTGAAGGAAATTTTCCGATTGGAATTTTAGAATGGCGGAAATGCCACCGGTAGAGCAATTAACTTCTAGGAAATTAACCGGGCAGTTTTGCAACTTCCCGGCACACTTCCGGGCAATTTTGAAGAAAACCGAGGTGTCTGAAATTATCACGGAAATCTACTGGATGGCTCACAGAACTCCCCGGACTCTGTTCCGAACCATCCATTGATGATTCGATTGCGCGACGCTCATAACTCCAAAAGCCGCTCCATTGCGTGCTCCGCATTAATGCCATTTTTTATCATCATCATGCTTTCCTCATCTTACTTTACAGTTCCTGCGTTCTCCATGCACATGAAAAAGGTAACACTGTTGTATCCGTCGTGTGTCGGTTCGATCAACTCCTGGGTAAACTGGCTAGTTAATTACCACAGTAGAAAATCTAGCATACACAAACACAGTCTATATTATCGCAGAGACTGTTCAGTGGTCTGGGCTTCTTTTTCCTTTGAAACAGTCAATGTATTATTGGTTGAGAACAATACATCGGTCTGCCGTGGGCTTTGATCAGACAGTAATCAGGTAAAACCTGGGTGCAGTTTTATCCTGTCGACAGAATGTGAGAATTCATGCGGGAATATTCTGGGTGGTTGTTCAAAAGCACTTAGATACATGTCTTCGGAGATTGTCTTTTTTGATTAAGTGAGTACAGTACATAGGAATGTTTAATGCAAAGAGATCCGCTGGCCTCGATGCAAGGTCGATGGTCAGGAGTGAAGATGCGTGTACTAATTTGTCGGTTCTCATTACTTAAGCGAGCATAATTCGCAGTTGTCTTCCAATAATACAGAGACAGGACACGAAAAGCTACACTCTACGGTGGTGGCAACGAGCGTACCAGTCATGAGAACACGATCATGTCCTTACAGTTCAGTTACCATGTTGGTAGTGTATCATGTATATATAGCAGGCCGAATAGAATGTGGTGTAGGTACGAAGGCTTTGTATGTGCTTGTATGGGGGAACGTGTAGGTAGGAAAAGTGAGGAGTCCATACTTTTGCCATACCAAACTCTGTTTTGTGGTCATCAGACGCCTATGCAAGCTTTCGAAGTTAAAATTAGGGTTCGCCATGTACCTACCTACCTGCCTGCTGGCGACTTTGAATGTAACAGTGCTATAACCCATGTGCACACTGATGACTCTTTCACCGGAAGCTCATCCTTCATCCCGGATTGTGCTTTTATCTCACCCTCTCTCTACAGACAGCAGAAGAGTTCGTTCTAGAAGTAAAAGAAATATTGCCAACCTTCTGAGTAAATTGGATGTCTATTCACTACATTACACAAGAGTTGTTCAGTATTGTTACGTATCTATTCACTACATTACACAAATGTTGTTCAGTACTCTTAGGTATAGATAGATAGATAGAAACTCTGACCCTATTCATGACCAGCGTGAACAAAGTGTCTCTTCGTTTAGACAATGAGCCAATGTCCACCGGGCAAAGGGCGATTGCTACAAGACTACTCACCCTTTCAGGAATAGACACTTCAAGATACCAAGAGTGAACATTTTGGTCACTTGTAGTCCGGTTTCGCTTCCCTTTGCGAGCGTTGGTTGTAATCTCCATGACTTGGTGCTCCTAGTGATTTTATCATAGGCAGGAAAGTTGTTCAAATCAATCTACCCCATCCCACCTACCTCAGACAAGTGTGACTTTACTGTGAGAAGTAGGTTAGTCCATTACTAGTGTTACGTATACTAATTAACATAAAGATGTGACAAGTTTTTGGTGATCACCAATATTTGTACCATCTACATTGATCAAGATGGGAGCACTTGAATCAATGCTCTTGGTAAATGTTTATGTCAAAAGTGAAAACTTGTAACATTTTTAAATTTGAAAAACGCGTAACACAAATAAACCAACCAATGTATAGTGGAAATATGTGGAGTTTTTACCAACCTTTTCTAACTTATTTTACTAAGACTCACTGGAATAAGATGTTCTTGGTGGAAATCCTCATAGAGAGCTTGGTGGAAACTCTATATGGTTTCCAACAAGCATAACACTATAATTTGCCTACAAGCATAACATTATATCTGATTTGAAAAGACAGTGTATATGCACTACTTGATATAAGATTGTTCTACTTTGTTACTTATGACAAAAAAGAAATCATGAGCATTCAACCATTTGTACTACTTAAAGGGGAATATTGTTTAGTCAAATCAAATAAACTTTTCTAATTAAAAGTTCTTGTTGTTTTATATCAACTAGTATGTCTGAGACTATTTATGAATTTAGGAAAACAACTTCAAGAATCTCATAATGTAGAACAATAATTTTGAGACATTTAAATTCTCACTCCTAATAGAATAATACAACATAAAGATGCATCATGAAGGCTTCTTACGAGTGAGCTAAATTATTGAAGACAATGTTTTGATGTTATACAATTGCAATCCTATCATTCCATGAGAACCCCTATACATTATAATATAATGCATGTAATTTAATAATAGATTATTATATAAATAAAAAAACATTTATCTTCCCAAATGTTTCATTAAAAAATATTTGAATCCATTGAACTGAGGGTCCCGTATCACTATGTACCAAGTGCCATGACCAAGAAAATGGCTCTTGGCCAAAATTAGTAACCATGATAAAAAAATGAATTTTAAGTAGCTTGGTTACTCTTGTAGTATGAAGTGGATTTGGACTCCGACAAGTTTAAGCTCAATTTTTTATACAAATCCTCATCTTTCTCTCTTCCACCCTCCCCTTTTCCCCCTTTCTATTTAAATAATTGTCAATAAACAACAACCAATAAATGATTTTTGAGCCTCGTGGTCTCCTTGATTATAGTTAAGTCGAGGCATTTGCTTGGACTCAACAGTAATCAAGAAGACCATGAAAATATTATTTATTTTGGAAAATTAGCATACTTTGGGGACCTCAAAGTTAGTGGTCATTCTCCTTTTCTTGAAGTAGTGTAAAGCCAGATGGGATCAAGATCACTCTACATTCCAATCATAGATTTTAGAAGGCCGTGATCAATTTTCATGGTCCATAGTGTAAAACGACCCTAAAAAATTGAATGATACAATACTACAAGATCTTCTCCCCCCTATTAAAAACTTTGACAATGTATGCTAATTGTTGTAGCCGACTTTCACATTTCAAACTTTGGCCATTACCGTAGTAGGAAGGCAGGGTCGGCAAAAAATAATTCGCTAAAAAATTGTTGAAAAAATAAATAAATAATCTAGGTATTTTGTCGGAATCAACAAAAATTAAGGCAACAAAAAGCCAAAAATAAATGAAAGAATGACAATCAAGACAAAATTTACACTAAAATTAAATTGCCCCCAATTAAGGAGGGTACTATCATACTGTGACTCTGTGAGTGGGCATGTCAGAAATTTCATATATAAAAAGCTCAATTCCATATATAAAAAGCTCAATCAAATGTCGGAAATCAGGCATGTCAGAAGGATTGAGCTTTATGAATTGCTTAAAGTAATGCATGCACCCCTGACACAGCTTTTCTTAAGTGAAATAGCAAGGAGATTTATTACTATTATCACTTCATGAACATCCGCCGGAAGAAAATAAACAGTGGCTTTTAGAAGCCGAATTTCCAAGAATTGTTTTTGAATGTGCCGACCCCTATTTTTTGAACTTTAATTAATTATTCGACACAAAAGTGCCGACCCTGCCTTCCTACTACGGTATAAGTATTTGCTGATTGCAACAAAACAAGTTGTATTGAGATATATTAGTCACTATATACAAGTTGTATAGGACACCATTTTTTTAGAGCAAGATACTATTGATACTATGATGAAGCATGAACTCTTCCAAGTCCTTTTGGACAATCCA
This sequence comes from Bryum argenteum, assembly GCA_037043015.1. Classification (NCBI taxonomy): domain Eukaryota; kingdom Viridiplantae; phylum Streptophyta; class Bryopsida; order Bryales; family Bryaceae; genus Bryum; species Bryum argenteum. Next base: position 4,681,374 of record CM073324.1, read on the forward strand.
AACATAGTTCCACTGCTTTTAGTGAATGGGTAAGTTTTAGCATAGTATTTAAAAAGTAGTTATACCATTCATGCAATAACCTACATGCATAAAAACTGAAAAATAGGTCAAAACACACAATCTACTTTGAAACACGAATAGTTTTGAAGTTCTTAGGGTCGCTTTACACTACGGACCTTGAAGATTGACCCTGGCCTTTTAAAATTTGTGATTGGAGAGTAAAGTGCTCTTGGTCCCATTTGGCTTTACACTACATTGAAAGAAGGAGAATGACCACTAACTTTAAAGTCCCCAGAGTATGCTAAATTTCCCATTGTGGATAATATTTTCATGGTTTCCTAGATTATTATTGAATCGCAGTAAATACCTCAACTCAACTACAATGAAGGCAACCATGAGGCTCAAAAATCATTGATTGGCTAGTGTCAATTATTCCAAAAGAAAGGAGGAAAAAGAGGAGGGTAAGAGAGAGAAAGATGAGGATTTATACTAGAAAATCAAGCTTAAACTTCTCTTGGTCCAAATGCACTTTAGAGATAGATAGAAACTCCGGTCCCTTTCCAACGGGTCGTCGTGAGTGAAGTCTCCGTTAATTTGTAATGCTAATATCTCGATGGCCACCGGACAAGTGGAAATTGGAACAATACTACTTCTTCTCTCGAGGGTGGACACTATAATTACACTAGTTTCTAATGCCTTGATATAGTATCTCCCCAAAGGGCTTTTAGAGTTTGAGGTACCCATACAACAAGGTCCAAGAACCCCCCGCAATAGTTGGGTAGACTATGGTGGTGCGCACCACGCCGGCATGGGGAATAGAATCTACGACGTTGTCATTGGGAGCCATGAGCCGTAATCACCAAGCCAAGGCTTATGCTGCCTATGCACTTTACACTACAAGAGTGACCAAGCCACTCAAAATTTCATTTTTGATTTATCATGGTCAAGACTCTTGGCCAAGACCCATGACAATGAAAATGATTATTAATTTTCTTGGTCATGGCTCGTGGTCCATAGTGTAAAGAGACCCTTATTCCTTCCAAACATTATTCTTCCTTGTAAGCTACCCAAAATATACATATATACTTCTACTTCCGGAAATTCCTTAAGTATGCCCCCCACAATAATGCAAAGAATAGCATGAACAACCTCGAAATGGAAACATCTGGACACTTCCCGAGTCCCATAGCAAGGTGCGGCATGCAAGCGCCGGTGGAGATGACTGCAACGGCAAAGCACCATAGCCAGCCGATATTCAAATTCCGTTGCTACAAACAGAAACGCGCCAGAAAGCAGATCAAGCTTGCAATGCATTAAAGAAGCAAAAAAGCTTCAATGAATCGAAACAACAAATCCTTGTTTGCCCCCCATAACTGCCAGTGCAGGCAGGTCCGAGACTATCTCGGTGATCGGAGCCCAGCTTTAACAAAGCTTTCCCGTTCCAGCTGCCCGCTGGGCTCCGAAGAATGCTGCGGAGCGCGCCAGTCAGTCCAGCCATGGGAACTGTAACTGCCCCGCCGGGCAAGTTGGTATGTATGAAAGTAACTTGAAAAGCTATGTCGGTGGGGGTTTACATGTACAGAGACCGACATTTTGACCTGTTGGAATGGAGAATTTGTACTACTCGGTATACGACTGTTTCCCGTTCCGAGTATTTTGTGTGGCTGGGGAACTGGCATGCGTGCCAGATGCTTGGACACCAGCCTGTTGAAGATTAGTCCATGCAGATGCTAGACTGTGCGGACAGCGAATTGCATCCTGCCTGTTACAATGTCAACCCTGCTGGCCGGTGCTTGTCGAGAATCTGTTCCTCCAGAGTAATAATTCCACGGCTGAGAGACGCCGAACTTCAGTTTCTAGTGTAGAAACACTATAAACCGACCACCTTGAAGACTACTTGCAGTGTAGAAAGATGAATCTTGAGGAAGAACTTCAAAGTCCGGTGTGAAAAGAGTGTCCCAGAGTGTCTGTTCTACCTAGAGAAACAATAGCATTTTGTTTGAAAACTAATACTCCCTCTCTCCCATTATTATTGCCCAGTATGTTCTCTCAAATCTACCTTAGGAGATAGATTTGAGAGAACCTACTAGACAATTATAATGGGATAGAGGGAGTAGTTTATTGCAAGGTTAATGCTACATGTTACAACTATGTTTGGACCGGGAGCAGTACAAAAGTAACATATTGGGACTTTCCCATGGGTTTGAGAGAATGAAGGTGAAGCAAGTTAAAAATTAATTATTTAGAGGGATTCCATAAGAATATAATAATACTGAAGTAGATATTCAATTAGTATACTAGTTACTTCACAAAAGCGAAGAATGCAAAATATCTCTCGATCCGTAAATCCTGAATGAGTCCGGATTTTGGTTATATGTGGCATAGTCATTATCTTGCCAAATACTGATACTTCAAATCCTATGTGCCTAACAAATATTTATGCCACCTTTGTTGTATACTTAAAATTTGAGGAAAAACATAGCATGGTTTTTGGAACTTCGGACACCTCCTGAGGAAAATACTTGATATTTTTGTTTTTTTTAAAGGGTAGTAGTAGTAGCACGGAGAGTTATTTATCAACACCAAGACTATTGTTGCGGAAAGTGTAGCAATTTTCAACAATTGTGTATTCTTTCTCGACACTTGCCACACTTTCCACTAGTCTAAACATGCTCAATTTTGCTATTGTATGAATGTGAAGCACTATAAACTTTGAAACAAGTTCTTATTGGTTTATCGTCGTCAAGGCACCACAAGTCTTGGCTTGGTTAGGGCTCATGGCTCCCGAATGGGAGGTCGTGGGTTCTATTTCCCATGCTGGTGTGGTGCTCACTGCCATAGTCCACCCAATTATGGTGGAGGGTTCTTCGACCTGGTTGAATCGGGGTATCTTAACCCTTAAACGTCCAGCTATACATATTGGGGCAGCCCTAAATTGGATCACAACATCTTTTGGACTTGGGCGTCATGAATAGTGCACTTTTTGAACTTGGGCATCATGAATGATCCAATCAATGATTAGCTTGCAACCTCCTACAAGATTATGTACAACCCCAAGCTACCTACCACAATCCTTTCAAAGCACAAAATCACTCATACAAATTGTAATTTGAATTCTAAAATTTCACTTTTTGAATGCATCACAAAAAGGTGACTAGTTTGACATCAAAATATAAGTGAAAAATTGAATAGATTGAGAGCTACATAGGAGATTTTGTTGGAAAAGGCCCCCTCAGGGCCTCTTGGACGTTTAAGGGTTAAGAGCATGCCCAACCCGCATTGTAGGCCGGAGAGTGGAGCCATATTTAGTGAGTCAGGAGCCCCAGCCCACACACTATCCATGTACCCTGGTCAAGAGGGTTGAGGGCTTCTAAATTTCTAGAACACCATTTCTCCATGTTATCCCGTGCCTTCATTCACATTTTAGCGTCCCTATTAACTAGTGGAAGAGTGACACATGGCAGAGATCTCAGTGGCAAAAAAATATTTCTATTATAATATTTTTGTCATCAAATGTGATTGGTGAGAGGCCTTTTCCTCGAGCCTCGGGTGGAGCTGCTACGCGCGGCTGAGCGGCACCTACAATGTTCTTGTATCGGATTGGCGCGGCCTGTCGCACATGGTTGGGCATGCTCTGAAGCCCTTTGGGGGATACCATTTTGGGAATCTCTAAGAGATTAGTGGTTTGGTAGGAACTAGCACAGTGTCCACCCCAAGAGAGGTTAGTAGTCATGCCATGAATGTGAAGACCTCTGAGCATACATCCAAGGAAAGGTAGAACAAACACTCTATTCACGTCCGCTCTTTTCTTTTCTCGAAGTGTTATCATGCAATTATTACTAAAGTTCTAAACCTCAATTCCGTTAAAATGGCACAATTCCTTGTGCCATATTGCCAAAGCCATGTTGTGCCAATTTGGTCGCGTTTCTGAAACGTGCCATTTTACCGGCATATTTTTGAACTCAAAATCTCAAAGATTTATGCTTGCAAAATGGCACGTTTTTTAATATCACCCACATCTTCCATTATATCAAAAAAATTCTGTAATATCATCAAAAATTCCATAATATCACACTATTTGATGAATTTTGACCTTCAATTTCTGTCGAAGGGCAGTTTTTTCTCAACGGCCGCTCAGAAATATCTCTGGTTTTGAGCGGCCGCTCAGAAAAATTTGCTCTATTATGTCAAAAAATGACAAAAACGAGTGTTTTTTTTTTCATTTTTTCCACCTAAAATCGTGCCATTTTACCATAATATTGCCAAATTAACGGAATTTAGGTTTCTAGGGTCATTCGGAAGTTTAATTTGTATGAACTGCATGGCAATAAAAGGATACCTTTAATCCTTAATGAAGACAGTGGCAAAAAAAATCAAAAATTTTGGCCATTGGGTCATTACACATGATTTACTAACATTAAATTAAAGAGGTCCTCACATTCCTTGTTGTCTCAAAGTTAACCTTTTAAGTTAATTAGCCTCAAAGTCTGCCGTAAAGTCTTAAAACCGTCCACTTTCGGGGGTTAGGTGAAAATCAATAGAATTTGATGTATTTTGAATCATGTGGCAATAGTACGTACAACTTGTAGGTATACATATCAAATTCAAATTTGAAACTCTCAACAATTGTGAGTTAAAAAAAATAAAATAATAATAATAATAATAATAACATTAAAAAAGAATCCTTTGTTGTAGGAAGGGAAATTAGTAAATTGAGGGTAAAAATAAGCATTCTTAGAAGAGTAAATATGTCTTCTGGTCTTTAAAACTCGTATTTATTGGTGAGTTAGGAATATTTTTACACAACTTGTACCATTGTAGGACCTAAAAACCTTAAAAAGTGCCATACCATGATTCTCGGTAGATTTCAACAAGCCCTCATCATGCTTTCAAACTTTGAGAGTGAATCATAGACTATAGAAGAGTAGCGTGGCAGAAGCTTAAGAAACGCTCTGTTAAGCACCCGGCCCTTGCCGACCAGCTGAGAACTGCCTTCTCAAAACGGTGGTGCCGCAATAGTATCCTAGTTGCCCACCCCCCCCCCCCCTGATAGCAAAGTAACATGGGTGCTTGCAGGACCAATAGCCGCTTATAGCCCCATCTTCACGGTCTTATTCTCATACAATATCACTAATCACTAGCTTGGTTCAGTCCGTCTGTGTCTAGTCCGGCTCTTCACTAGGTCTTGCCCTTGCCGGTTACCGGCTGGGGATCAACTTGTTTCTTTTATTTTTGCAATTGAAGCCTATTCAATTTGTTAAAAATAATATTAATAATAATAGTAATAATATTATTATTATTAAAAAAAATTGAGAGTGAACATCTTCCGAGCATGAAGAATTAAGAAGCATGAATGGTCTTTTAGGAAAGATATTTGAACCCTCTACAATAGGCAAGAAGTTTCAACTTCATTCAATCGGAACGTAGCAACCCAGAGCTCGAAGAAGAAGAAAATAATAAAAATAATAACAAAATAACAAAATAACAAAAAAAATAAAATAAAAACCAAAAATTAGCTCTTGTCGACTTTAGGGGTTAAACATACATATTTCTTTGAAGGAAAGCTATGTACCGTTATATATCTACACTACCATTAGTAGAAAGTGAGGCAATCTCCACCAAGAGACTTGTCTTACCTCTCCACAATTTCTACCATTGGTAGAATGAAAATAATTTCTTCATGAGAGCACTTGTGAAAATTGCCACTCTTTCTCCAATCTTGGTGAAATCTTAATAACTAGAGTATGAGAGTATTGTCAAATTTCTAGTAATACGTACTTATGCCTGAATTCATGATCACATGCACATTAACCCCTAAACTACCAGGGTGTTTTGTGAGCTCCAAACTCCAAAATTGCAATTCCATACCACCTTGTAAACATTGGACTTTGAGAATATTTTTTACACTTTTTTGAAACTTTCAACCGTATGATCTTGAAGAGAACTATTATTAGAGGTAGTGGCTGAAATTTCAACCGTTGGATCGTAGCCATTTGTAAGATAATAACATTCAAAGTTGATGCAGTTTTTTTTTCAACAAACATAGTCGACTTTGTGCAAAAGAAAACATGATGCTTATTAACTTAAACATATAGCTCATATTTTTTCCATGTATATAACTAAGTTGGGCATGCCCATGCAAAATTTTAGACACTCATTTTGCTTTTGAACCTTCATGCAATTTATTTAATAGAAGGAGGTAGAAATCAAGCATTTGGTAAAACATGCAACACGTTTATTGTATATGCTTTATGGGGAAAATGAACGGTGAGTATATACCTTCTTGAGTTTTTAAATTTTAAGAAAGAAGAAATTCAAAATATTCCAAAATCTCAAATTTTGGCAAATTTTGAAAGAAAAAACTGAAATATCAAAGAAAACTTTGAATCTAGCTCTTGTAATTTTTGATGGGTGCCCTTGTAGGATTGGTAAAAGTTTCAACGTGGGTCACTTAGAAACCTAAGTACAAAATCAATCAAGAAAAGATTTCCAAGAAAAAAAATTTAAAAAAAGGTAAAAATAAAAAGTTTTTTTCTGCCCGCCGCAAGGTTGAAAACTAAAATTTGCGTTTAAGAACCCCATAGGTGGAGTTTGACTTTGCAAATTTTCCCACATACACCTTGTAGTATAGGGAACATCCAGTAAAAATCTTAGGCAAAAATATTACTTTTAACATCTTAACTTAGGCTGCCCGAATTTGCAAATCGCCTGATCGGAGGCCTTGGTAGTTTAGGGGTTAACCACAAAAGCAAAATATCTCGGAAATTTTAAAGTACGAAGAAACAAATTATATGCAAGTAAAGAATTTTTGTCGCAAATACATACTATTCCCCATACTCTAACAACCATGACATTCTTGGTGAAAGTCTTTTGGTTAACCCTTAAACGCCCAAGCAAGCCCGAGGGGCTTTTTTTCCAACAAAATCTACTCTGTAGCTCTCAGCTCTTCACTTATATTTGGATTTCAAGTAGGTAACCTTCTTACGCTGCATTCAAAAAGTGAAATTCTTAGAATACAAATCACAATGTGTATGAGTGATTTTGTGGTTTGAAAGGATTGTGGTAGGTAGGTTGGGGCTGTGCAAAACCTTGTAGGAGGTTAGCAAGCTCATCATTGATTGGTTCATTCATGATGCCCAAGTTCAAAAAGTGCACTGTTCATGATGCCCAAGTCCGAAAGATGTTGTGATCCAATTTTGGACTGCCCGTGGGCGTTTAAGGGTTAAAATGACCACACTAACATTATACTCCTACTGTTGTGGTAACAAGCTGGCGTTCATCGGCGATCAGCAGTTCGGTACCATTGCAACATTTCCATCCTCTTTATTTTATTGTGGAATTGACAATAAAGGAAAGTTGCATGTACCAGCAGGTCCCTTTTGAGGGTTGCAAGTGACTTGGGGTGTTTTTGTCACTTTTCGGCACAATCTCACATAAGGTACAATCAGTATTTTATGCAAAGATCTCACTTTGTTCACACTCACGATAGAGTGTGAGGAAGTAGGAACCTTGAACCTATTTTGAGGTCAGCGTGAATAGAGTGCTCGTTCAAATTATTGTTGCATGATCAGGTCTGAAGGTCATAAAGATGAGTGGAATAACTAAAGGGCCCGTTTACAATATGGTGGAACACGCCACTAGTTGGTCAGATTTTTTATTTTCAAGATTCAAGGTTTCTCTTCAGTGTTATGAGCGTTTTTCGGCAGCCAGGGAGGGGATGGGTAAAGAGCCCCCTACTTTTTTGATGTATAGGCTTTAAATGCCAAGCAAAAGGCTTCCAAGGGTAATTTGGGGTTGCAAACCTCAAATATGAACTTAGAATTATCGAGAACGGAAGGGGGGGGGTGTCCAAATAGAAAATTCCAGAGATTTTGAAGAAAAAATCCCATTGGTTGATGGGGGCTCCTAGAAACGCTCGTAGCACTAAAATACGGGGGTCCGTTTCTCCTCCCTTCATCGCTACAGTGTAAATGGGCCCTGAAGGTTTCTCATGAGTAGACATGTGTTGTATGTATATCCCACAAGTATCTACATTCTTCTAGTGGTGTGGCTCCGTTGAAACCCCTTCCAGCCTTTAACCCCTAACTTTCCTTAAGACCCGAAACGGGTTTTGGAGGTTCCCGTAGGAGAAATACTAAGCCAACTTTGACCATTATAATCTCACAAACAAGAAAGAATGAACGGTTTGAATTTGGTATGTGAGAAGCATGTCAAGTGAACTTTGAGATCTTACGGTTGAATCTTTTGAAAAATTCTCAGATTGAGATTTTTTAAGCTATATCTAAAGGAAGGTCAAATTTTGCGACTCATACCGTTTTGCTATAAGGAATTTAGGGGTTAGTAGTTAATACACACCAAAATTACACATTACATATGTTTGAGTCATTATGGACAAGTCGTTATGGATACTATGTTTTCTCGTCTTATCATATCCGGTAGAAAATTGAACTAACATGTACCATTTGATTTGCTATTGTATGAGGTGGTCGGGGTTGGAACACATATTACGAAAAGGTGAGTCTCCATATTACCAAGCTCCGTCGCCTTCCCGTCAAAATAAGGGAATAAGTAAATAATAGCTTCTATGCAAACCAAGAATCTATAACGTATTGAGAGACAATTTCCACCCTTGGCATTGAGCGGTAATACTCTTTGTGAAAGCCATTACAAAGCCACCTTATGAATTGTTCACCTTGTAGCATTTAAAATTAGTGGCAACAAAATAAAACAACTACATGTTGGCTCCTCCGATTTGTATATATCGTGAAGGCACCATAAGCCTTGGCGTGGTGGTTGGGGCTCATGGTCCCCAACAGGAAGGTCATGGGTTCTATTCCTCATATTGGCCTGGCGCTCACCACTATAGTCCACCCAACTATTGTAGGCTGGGGTCCTTGGACCTTGTTCTAAAAGAACAAACGTGAATTTTGATTTTTATACCATAAAAATATTTCAACATGCAATACCAACAATCAACACATGGTAAATAGCAATCTTACTCAATGTAAGAAATAATTTGAGGAGCATTAATATCTTTCTAGTTCCAATTTGCCAAAACATACAATTCGGTATAAAGTCAAGCTAGTACTACACTAGATTTTAGTTGACTAAAAAAACAACCAAGAATCTATAACGTATTGAGAGACAATTTCCACCCTTGGCATTGAGCGGTAATACTCTTTGTGAAAGCCATTACAAAGCCACCTTATGAATTGTTCACCTTGTAGCATTTAAAATTAGTGGCAACAAAATAAAACAACTACATGTTGGCTCCTCCGATTTGTATATATCGTGAAGGCACCATAAGCCTTGGCGTGGTGGTTGGGGCTCATGGTCCCCAACAGGAAGGTCATGGGTTCTATTCCTCATATTGGCCTGGCGCTCACCACTATAGTCCACCCAACTATTGTAGGCTGGGGTCCTTGGACCTTGTTCTAAAAGAACAAACGTGAATTTTGATTTTTATACCATAAAAATATTTCAACATGCAATACCAACAATCAACACATGGTAAATAGCAATCTTACTCAATGTAAGAAATAATTTGAGGAGCATTAATATCTTTCTAGTTCCAATTTGCCAAAACATACAATTCGGTATAAAGTCAAGCTAGTACTACACTAGATTTTAGTTGACTAAAAAAACATATAATTATTCTTCACAAGAAAAAATTCTAAAAGCTCAAAGTTTATCTATGGATAGAAGGATAGAAACTCCCGTCCCTTTCTAAGGGGCCGACGTGAATGAAGTGTCCGTTCGTAATGCTAATATCCCGATGGCCACCGGACAAGGGGAAATTGTAACTACGCTAGTTTCTAGCCTAGTTACTAATGCCTTAAAGATACTTGACATAGTATCCCCCCAAAGGGCTTTGAGGTACCCATACAACAAGGTCCAAAGACCCCCCACAATAGTTGGGTGGACTATAGTGGTGAGCACCACGCCCGCATGGGGAATAGAACCCACGACCTCCTCATTGGGGGCCTAAGCCCTAACCACCAAGCCAAGGCTTGTGGTGCCAAGTTTATCTACAAGATGGCTTTCCTGGTCATCTTGTTCCAAGTTTGGCATTATTCATATAAGTATGAATAATTCTTTAGGTCAATTGCTACAAGATCATCTTTGTTATATTTAATAGTAGTCCAAAATTATGAGACTTCTAACCTATTATCCACAATCTTAAATATGTTTTAGTTTTTGTATGAGAACGACTACTACATCTAAAAGTCATTGTAATTTTAAAATAGTATAAGAAGTAATTAGGAATTATTAATACTAGTCATGAATTTAGACTCCAAAAAGTGTTGACTAGAAGGATTATAGCTCTTATTGTAAGAATATTGATTTTTTAAGAAGCACATTATTGTGTCTTTAAATAAAACGATCAATATAGTAATCTTAATTTGAAACTTATTACAATCCATAGTAGCTTAAGAGAACCACAAAGTTGAAGCCATGCTTCTAGGAGTTAGTTACAAATAAATGTCATGAATATCTTTTCATAAACCTATTTTTGGTGGCACGAACACTATAATTTAAACTATTTATGGTTCAGCAAGCCTCGCCTACACATAGAAGGCATATGTACTTGACTTTGATGAAATCGGTTGTGTGACCTTTTAAGAGTAAACTTCTTCAATTTCAACCCCAAATACAAATTAATAAAAATTAGGTTCATGAAATAGTAGATAGTACTATCCAAATACCATTTAACCAATAGTAGTTGATGCAATCTAAATATACTATGATGTAAGTATGATCGGGTAGAAGGAGGGTTATTGATTGAAGCAATTATATATCATCGTCAAATTGTTATCGACATGTACTAAATCAGTCTAATGTAATTGCAACAATAACTTGAAATCTATTTTTTAATACATAGAATGGAATAACATATATATAGGAATTAGAATCCACAACCTCTTCAGTGGGGGGGGGGGCATGAGTGCCAACCCCAATCAATGCGTGTAAAATAAGGGGTAAAATTAGTTCTTTGTTTACATTGGCTTCTTTACACCTACGCTACTTTTATCCTTCACAAATCATAGAAGATCTTTACACTAAAAGTACTCTCCTTGCGCACAAATAATTGTTCACTCTTTATCAAAGATCAAGTCGTACAACACCATGTATTCAAATAACATATTTTATATTTAACAAATCATGTGTTTCAATAACCTTTATTCACTCACAAAGTGACAAGAGTGATTTAGCAAGAAGTAGCAAAAAGTGCATTTTCATGACTTATTTGCTTACAATAGGGTACCCCACCTATAGATTTGCAAGTACAATGTCCTTGCATTCTACAAGCAAAAGAACCATTCAAAAGGACCTCTTTTGGTTTTAAAAATAAAAGAAATGAAACCATTAACCCAAGGGCCAGTTTACACACAAGGGGTGGAGGCTGACTTTTGAGTTGGGCCATTGAAATAAAGCTCCCTCATTGGTATAGGAGATAAGGCTAGTTAGCAAAAGAGCAATTAAAATATCACTCACATGGCCCCCAAGTCTTTTTTCCAAATGGTGGGTTCCTTTCAGCTTCTCTTCTTGGAGGCCATGTCAGGACAATAAATGCACTTGAGTCACTTTTTTTATTCCTGGCAGCCAAGGGCCCATTTGCATGCCACATGGGACGAATTGGCCCCTAGTGTAAACCCACCCTAAAAGCTCAGATGCTGTTGTATTGTTTCGGACCATCAACACCTGACGTACATATCATGATTGTGCTTGCTAGTCAACCTTCAAATAAAAATAAAAATAAAAATAAAAATAAAGGCCCCCCCTTAAAAGAATTAAGAATTAAAAAATAAACTTTAGAATGTTGGTATTTCCCACTGATTCAGGCATGCTTGTTTAACATCATTTTGCATGAAGAATATGCTATTTCTCTTGTCTCCTTTGAACTCAACAAAAGGCTCCCATCTTAATTAAAACCAAACTTGTTCTTTGTTCTTAAATGAAGAGATTTTGATATTTTCATGGTTTTAAGAGATATATGTTGCATGTGGAATATGCTTGCTTCGAGGTTTGATTGATTGAAGTATCTTTGTGCTTTGATTGACTTTGCCAAGGAACTCATCCTACATAGCACAATTGAGCATTTTTTTTTGTTGTGGCCAAAAACTTTCAAAATTGTCCTCTTTAAAAAAATTTGATGCAAGGTGTGAGTTTCACTTTTTGACATATTTTGAGGTATGTAAATGTAAGGTCTTGTATATATACGTGTACTCCAAATCTCAAAATGTAGTTTTTCACTACTTGTAAGATCGTAATGTTGAAAGTGGAAAAAAAAAAAAAAAAAAAAGGAAAAAAAAAAAGAAAAAAAGGGAAAAAAAAAAAGAAAGAAAGAAAGAAAGAAAGAAAGAAAAAAGAAAAAAAGAGAAAAAAACAAGTTTTTTTTCTTTAGTTATTATACAAAGTAATTGAAGTGTTTTGTGAGCCAGAAAAACTAATTTCAAACATGAATTTGACATGAAGTTGTTCGACTTCTTGTTCCTAGGTGAGTTGGGAACATGTCCAAATTATGTTTACCTCATAAAACCTTAAGAATAGTTTGATTTTAAAAAAATAAAAATGAATTGGTTTGCTGAATTAAAAAAAAAAGAAAAGGGGCAATCTTTAACAAAGAAGGCACATAAAAAAGTAGTAATTTAAGATCCACATTGTGACAATGTGCCTTGCTACCTTACCTCTTTTTCTTTTTCTTTTTTTCTTTTTTTTTTTTTTTTTTTTTTGGTTTTTGTTTGTTTGTTTTTGAAAAGAAGTAAATTCTCAATTTTTGGTGAATTTTTAAAGTTTTTGTGATCTAGATGGTTTTTAACAACCATTTGAAAATGCAAAAGGATAAACTACAAATTTGAGAAGATTTCAGCATGCCCTAATAATGTTTTCAATCTTTATAGGTCATTCACATTCAGGTAATAGGTGAGGGCTAAAACAAACTTCTTGAGTTAAAACTTTGTACTTCATTCAATATCACTATATAATTTATTTTTTTATTTATTTTTTAAAAAAAGTTTTCATATGCATTTTAAAATTTTTAATAAGAATTTCTCTCAAAATTGCATGATAAATCACAAAATGCATGATTGCCCTACCTTATGTTAGTACCCTTTTACGGAATAAAAAAAAAAACAATCATATTCCAAAACAAGCAAGTGCTAAAGACCCAATTGGACAACTTTCCAATGACATATTCAAAGACAACTAAGTCTGAAATGAGGGAACTCATGCAACTAAATATCCCATTTTAGAGCACCTCGAAATTTGAAATTTAATAAAACAAGTAAAATAATTAACCAAAAATACCAACCTCTCTATTTTTCTCTTCAGTTTAGACCCCAAAATAAATTAATATTTTGAAATAATCCAACGGTTTATAAAACACAGCCACCGACTGTTTTTGAAAAAGTCTTATTTATGCTCTGTAAAGCCAGAAAAAAATAAATTTGCCAAATTGGGCCACTGAACCAGAATGTTCTATTTGATTTTTAAAAAACATTTGACTACTATTTTGATAGGAAAAGAATCCAGACTGAATGTTTCAATTATCTTTAACCCTTAAACGCCCAAGCATGCCCCTCGGAATCCACATTTGCTGAATTATGTTGCAAGTTGGGTGTTGAGGGTTTCAAGGAGGGGAGAGTATGTAGCATGCAACATTATTTCATGTAAGTACACTAATTAATGGTAATTGTTATTATTTGCAAATGAGGTATAATTCTTTTTGGAGGAAATGGGGGACGCATGATTAAGTCATGTATGAAAAACAATAAAAAATAACCACTCATTTTGGAAAATTGTGTTCACCCTAGAGGATCTTGGGCGTTTTCCATAAATGAGCACAATAATTAAATCTTTTTTCAAGAATAATTAAACTAGGGTGTCTCCTTGTAAGATAATTCCATAATTTCTAGGTATTTCCCAGTGTTGTCTTATCAGACACAATTCTTATTCATTTGTCAGATACAACTTAGATGAGATGTATATTTGATACATAAAGGCGTCTCAGATGTGCATCGCATCTAAATTGTGTTTGACAAATTATTAGGAATTTCGACTAATAAGACAACCTATTTCCCATGTGATAGTCATGTAATTTCTCTCTCTTGTAAAATAATTCCATTATTTCTAGGTAATACACACGTGATACTCATGTTATTTTAATGCAAGTTCGTACATTTTGAGTAGAAGAATAGCCTAACATTCCAATCAAGAGTAGTGCAATTTCATTAGATATAGATAAATAGATAGATAGAAACTCCAATTCCTTTCTAAGAGGTTGGCGTGAATGAAATTTCCGTTAGTAATGCTTATAACGCACGGCCCACCGGACAAGGGGAGATTGGATCAATACTACTTCCCCCTTTCGAGAGTGGAAACTATAACTATGCTAGTTTCTAGCTAGTTACTAGTGCCTTGAAGATACTTGACATAATATCCCCCCAAAGGGTTTTGAGGTAGCCATACAACAAGGTTCAAGGACCCCACCACAATTGGGTGGACTATGGTGGTGATTTATTAATTTCACATGTAAATAGTTGTCAGTTGTATCTATACATTATACAAGTGTTACCCCTCTATTAATTTGTAACTCTACTATTGTTACTTATTCAAATCTCAACTATACTATTAACTCACATTGTGTATGTGTAGTTATATGATTTTTATCCGGTCCCTTTCAGAAGGGCAGGCGTGAATGAAGTGTTCGTTTGTAATGCTAATATCGCGATGGCCACCGGGCAAGGGGAAAATTGGAACAATACTACTTCCCCCTCTCGAGAGTGCAACATACTCCCACCTATACTCAGATTGCATGAGTTCCTAGAACATAGAACCCTGCATCCTCAATTCCGTAAAAATGGCGTTATGCCGCTAAAATGGCACACCTCAACTTTCTAAACTGCAATTCAAAAACCATGTGATATAACAGAATTTGAAGGTGATATTATGGAAAATGAGTGACAATGTATATAAAAAGTGATATTATTTTAAAAATTGTGATATTACATAATACACCTTTTCCATGTGAGCACATTTGTAAGATTTGTGGTGACAAAATGGCACATGGCATAGTGCCATTTTAACAAAATTGAGGTTCCACATACATCTCCTTATAGCTTTCATTGCGAATGGATGTCGTTTTTTGCAGCTCCTTCTCTCGTCATGTAGACATAAAGTCATGCAAAAGAGGTACTTTGTGCACGCCAAAAGAGCGAGGGCTAGGGTTGTGTGCTTGAATGGTGGCCCTCCTTTGTGAAGGCAAACATAGTTGCGATCAGTGTTGTTTCCAGTTAACCGGTGGCTATGCTCTCAGTTAAATTCTCCTAATTAAATCATAACAATATTCAAGATTGGCGACACTAGATCCCCAATTCCATTAAAATGACAGTATTCCGGTAACATGGCACACTTCAACTTTCTGATCTACAGTTCAATAACCATGTGATATACAGAATTTTAATGTGATATTATGGAATATCAGTGACAATGTATATAAAAGAGTGATATTATTTTTTTAAATGTGATATTACAGAATGCACCATTCTGTGTGAGCACATATATAAGATTTGGTGTGACAAAATGGCACATGGCATAGTGCCGTTTTAACGAAATTGAGGTCCTAGGTAAATATTAGACAATGCATCACAAAGCTCACCTAAAGCACACAAACTTTAGCCTTGGAAATGGGCAAAGAAAAAAAAAAAAAGGGGGTGGGGGCTCTTCATGTGACCCACGATCAAGGATTTAGTCTAAGAACAAACCATTTTTTTTTTTTTTTTTTCTTTTGATCATTTTTATTGGGGAGCCAAGCAAGCTTTGAAGGGAAGGGAGTTAAAAAGCACTTGTGGAGTAATTGAAATGCAAATTGAGTCTCATGAGTGGGGCAGAATATATGGGATGTAGAGTCCCTTGTTTCATGGATTGGCCTTATTATGAGTAATAAGGCAATGTATGGGGCTTGCCCTTTGTGTCATGTAGATTATTTCCATTCTCGTTTCCTTTGACATAGAGTTTGTTTACAATGCTTCCAATTCCGCATTCGAACAAATTACTATTATGATGAGGAGTGTGAGTTGGTGGTGTGCGGCTCCACTTAACCCTTAAACGCCCAAGCAAGCCCGAGCGGCTTTTTTCCAACGAAATCTTTTTTGTAGCTCTCATTGTACTTAGCTCTTCACTTATATTTGGATTTCAAACTGGTCACCTTCCTTCTTATGAAGCATTCAAAAAGTGGAATTTTTAGAATGCAAATCACAATGTGTATGAGTGAGTTTTGTGGTTTGAAAGGATTGTGGTAGGTAGGTTGGGATTGTACATTACTTTGTAGGAGGTTGCAAGCTCATCATTGATTGGTTCATTCATGATGTCCAAGTTCAAAAAGTGTACTATTCATGATGCTCAAGTTCAAAAGATGTTGTGATCCAATTTTGGGCTGCTCGTTTCAAACCTTGTGGGCGTTTAAAGGGTTAACCCCTAAAGGAGAAGCTCAACACTTAATCCCTGAAGGAGAAGCTCAAGAGTGACCTCCACTTGGCCACATTTGAAATCTGCAAACAAAGTTTTCTTCATTGGAAATTTTGGGGAGATCCAATAGTAGAATCTTGTTTAAAACTGTTTGATTAGTCTACACACCAATTTTTATCAGTTTTTACTGTACGAATCTTGAGGTACGTTGACTCAAAGTTTTAGTTTTTATAATACTCCCTCTGTCCCATTATAATTGTACAGTAGGTTCTCTCAAATCTACCTTGGGAGGTAGATTTCGGAGAACCTACTGGACAATTAAAGTGGGACAGAGGGAGTATATATTTTTTAACAAAGCGACTCGATTCGGACCTCTCTCTCATTCAGGGGTTAAAAGTTCCAACATTGAATGGAATGGAACACCGTCCACTCTTTAGTTACTAGAATATAATTGGTATGAGTAGACCAAGTGAGGTTCGAGTGTATTTTAAGTGAGTGTACTTTGCAAGTATTGGGTTCTGCCTTAACCGTTAAACGCCCAACCCCTCTAAAAATACATTAAATAGCATGCCCCAGGGGCATGCTTGGGCGTTTAAGGGTTAATAAAAATGAATCAAGTAGGATGTTCATATTCAAGAATTAATAAAAAAATAAATTGCATAACTTCAAGCTCTCATGAAATCATTGTATGTCCTAGGTTGGTGGTTGATTGCCAAATGAGAAATTAGATCACAAAAAATTCTATTCGGAAAATTTATTGATGTTGATTTATTTATTTATCTATTTTATTTTAATTTTTAATTTTATTTCCAAAAAAAGTTCGACACCTTACTTTAAATACAAACCTATTACAAGTACGTGTTCAACACAGTGTGAAAAGAGAAATCAATTCAACAATAGGAGGAATTTCATGACTATGGATGTAGTCATATTATCCAAAGCGGCTCATCCTAATTGCCTAAGAATATGAATATTGATAACCATCTCGATATATAAAAGAACACGATTGTCTATTTGTCTGTCTGTCCTTGCATGCATGGTCATGATCATGGCCATCATCATTTGGTCATGTATATATGGTATGAAGAATTTTGAATATTTTGAAAAGTTTCGGTTAGTGGTATTTGATTGTTATTAAGAGTTTATTAGATCCCAATAATATAACAAGGAGTCGAAAGGACAAGGAATGTGGAACATGTAAAATAGGAGCAAAGTAAGGAGTGGAGGAGATTGAGGGAACATGGGACAAGAGCTAGGAACTCAGAACAAAGGATAGAAACTAGAAACGAAGGATGCGAATGAGAAACAAACATTGAGAACCATGCATGAACGAATGATAGTAACTACAAACAAATGATGAGAACTAGGAACAAATCAACTAGTCTTAGATACAAATCCCTTGCCAATTGTGAGCTTTATAATAATCAAAGTTGGAAAAAAATTTCTTTTCTCATGTTGTAGAAAGAGTAACTAGTATTTAGAGGGCCAAAAAGACTGTTTTGGATAGAGAGTTTGATATGAGGCTTTTCAAATTCCTACACTAAGTTAGGTGAGTTAGAAATATGTCTGTGCAATTTATACCCTCATGTGCCTTTTAAACCTAACGAGATGCTTGAATTTTCACATAGAGGTATGCTGAAATTCAAATATAAAGGTAAGTCTTTAATATTTAAGGGAGATAGTTATAAGGGAGATAGTTGGTTTTGTGAGTGAGTGACATTATAATCTCTGAAACAGCCAGTTGAGTCGTAGCGCATGAGGTGTCATTGAAAGTGGATTTTTTTGCAGAGTTGTGGGCACCAATAAGACCGCAATCAGACTAACAAATCCCAAGATATTGAATTTCCATGTAGATATGGCCCCCAAATCACCTAAAATTTAAAATATCCTAATTTTAGATTTAGCAAAAAAACAATAGGTGCGTAGTCAAAGTATTGAAGTGGGCGTGGCAATGCCGTGAGGGCATACTAGAAGTATGTGAAGAATAATTGGATTGAATATCCAAAGAACATGATCATGCCTTAAAACCTTATTTACATGTATGAAAATCAAAATCTGATAAAGAAGAAAAGAAGAAAAAGGAAAAAAAAGAAAGAAAAAAAAGAAGGTTAATATTTGGTGAAATTTTGAAGTTTCTCAAATAATATTATTTTGGGCAGATTTTGAGAATAAATGAGCATATACCATGGTTTGGGCAATTGTAGACAAATTTCAAATGATGTCTTTAATCTTTGACCATGAATGATCCCAAAAGTATGAGGAGTTTGAAGGCTAGATAAGGCATAGATTTGAGTGCAAGGGTCTAGTTTGGATTATTTTCCCTTTGTAAATTATTTGGCAGTTTTTATTATTGCAAGGTTTTTATTTGAGTAAATAAATTTTTTGATGATTTTTTTGTTACAAGGGTAACTATGAAATGAAGATGAAGATGAAGGTAAAGATTTTTTCATTAGAGTAGCTTTGGTGATAGAATTTCCACACTAAAGTAAAATTGATAAAATATGGTAACTTGTTTTGCATACTACTACGTTATGATGTTCCAATCTATGAGGCTTCATACTCAAATTTTGTTCCACATGACTCACACAAGTCTATTGCAAGTTTGTACGGTTAAGATCTAAATAGCTTATCTTCTTTTTCATCTCTGTCACTTTTTTTGAAAATGTGTTTTCTGGCAAAAATAGGCAAAGATGTTTAGGGGTTAAGGGATAACTAGATCCAATTCATAATTAGTAGCAATGAAAGGCTATCAATTATTGGTAAAGGATTGCAAGGAACAAACAAACAAAAAATAATCTTTTATAGATGAGATAATATATACACATGTCCTCCGGACACGAAAGAAAAGCAGACTATTTGATTAATTTATGAGTTAGGTCTCCCTCCTCTTGATGGATGAGCTCTCTATTTGGTGCTCTTCAAAAACTACCCCCTATCTTCGGTTCTCATGTTCATAGTCCCCTTGGTTTTTAAGATTTATAGCACGTCCTCCATTCCCTCTTTCCCTTGTTCCGAGTTCCACATCCTATGTTCTAGTTTCCGCTTCTCCCCTTTCTTGTTAATGGTTACTTATCTCCAAATTCCCATTACCGGTTTTGATCATTTGTTTCTAGTTCCCTGTCCCACAACTCCCCTTCTTGGTTTCATCATTTGTTAACCCTTAAACGCCCAAGCAAGCCCGAGGGGCATGATTCCAACAGAATCTTCCCTGTAGCTCTCACTGTACTCAACATTTCACTCATATTTTGATGTCAAATTGGTCACCTTCTTCTGATGCATTCAAAAAGTGAAATTTCACAATTCAAAT
Organism: Bryum argenteum; assembly: GCA_037043015.1. Lineage (NCBI taxonomy): Eukaryota > Viridiplantae > Streptophyta > Bryopsida > Bryales > Bryaceae > Bryum > Bryum argenteum. Next base: position 4,701,148 of record CM073324.1, read on the forward strand.
CACAATTTGTATGAATGATTTTGTGCTTTGAAAGGATTGTGGTAGGTAGGTTGGGGTGGTACATAACTCTGTAGGAGGTTGCAAGCTCATCATTGATTGGCCTATTCATGATGCCCAAGTTCAAAAAGTGCACTATTCATGATGCCCAAGTCCAGAAGATGCAGTGATCCAATTTTGGGCTGCCCGTTTCAGACCCCATGGGCGTTTAAGGGTTAATGGTTCTCATCATTTATTTCTAGTTCTCATCCTGCGTTCCTAGTGTCTATCATTTGTTCCCGATTCCTAATTCCCCTCCAATGTTCCCTTCATCTCGTATCTACTCCTTCTTTGTTTCCATTTTCATGTTCCATATTCCTTGTTCCTTTGACTCCTTGTTAAATTATTGGGATCTAATAAACTCTTAACAACAAACAAACTCCACTTAAAGAAACTGTTCAAAATATTTAAAAAATAATCTTTCTGTCGTGTAATTATAACCAAATGATGATCACAATGACCATGACCATGCATGTATAGATCGCGACAAACAAACAAGCAAATAGATCATGTTCTTTTATGAACATTCATCTAAGGGCAAGAGGTCTTGGTTAAGCTTTTACTTTTTTAAGTTTTTGGGCAATTTTCACCAATGGAAGGCTATTATTTGAGCCAAAAAATTATAAAAATTGCTGAACTTCTTGGCAAAGCGTATTTCTGAGCTGGAACAAATAACTTCATAATCGAAGACTTTTTCATTTTAGTAGCTTCGTTGATAGTGAAAATACTAACATGTCAAGACAATTTAATGTTGTAGTATTTTTAAAGTTTGTTACAATCTTGGACTTTTACAAGGCCTCGCCTCTCAGTATTTTTCCCACATGTTACAATAAGTCTATTACAAGATTATGTTATAAGATTGTACTGTTGATATCTAAATAGTGTACCTTTATTATTATGTGTGACGACTTTTAAAGTTTTAGGCTAAACACATTACAAGAGGTTAAGCATAAAGGTTGGCAGAAAAATTTGAACTCCATCATGGAATGATAGAGGTTGCTCTAAGCTACATAGTAATTGTATTTTTGATATTTTACTAGTATGCCCTTGCAGCATTGTCACACCCACTTATATAATTTGACCATGCCCCTCTTGTTTTTCTACTACATGTAAAATTAGGTCACTTTTGTAAGTTTTTTTGTGAATGGGAAGTCATAATTACTTGAGAATTTGATATCTTGGGGTCCGTCGACCCGTTTAAATACTTTAAACATGCCTTTGACCATGCTTTTCTCCTAGATTTATAATTAGGTCATTTTGTAGTTTTTGGTTATTGGGGGGCAAATTTACTTGAATATTTAAATTCTCGAGATACTTTGACCCCTTTAACGATCCGATCATTTTTCACAGCTTTGCAAAAAAGCCCGCTTCCAACAACACCTTGTGCGGCCCAATCCAACCGGCAGTGTCAAAGATCATAATGGAATGTTCAAAACTAAAAAAAAACAAAACAAACTACCTGCCTTAAATAATAGACTAGTATGTCCCTGCGGCGTTGCGACGCTCATACAAATAATTTCCAAAAAATTTGGAGCCATAAATACTTCAAAATTCAATATCTTGGAATCCGTCGACCCAATTCGTAATCTCATTGTCGCCCACACCCTTACGTAAAAATCCGCTTCTAATCTTACATTATGTGGCTTGATACGACCGATGGTGCCTGAGATCATAATGTCACTTGCAAAACAAACTACGTGCCTTAACCCCTAAACGCCCGAGCCTATTTTTAGCAGAAAAGCACATTTCCTTAGAAATCGTCATAGATGAAAATCAAGAGAAGCTATTAAGATATCAACCGTACAAACTTGTAATAGACTTATCAAAGATCATGTGGACCAAAATTTGAGTCATGAGGCCTTATAGATCGGGAGATCATAACATATTAATATCAAAAACAAACTGCAAAATTTCATCATTTCCACTTTGAGGTGGAAATGCTACCAATATACCTATTGCAATGAAAAAATCACCAACTAGAAAGATGTTCACCTTCATCTTAATAAGTCCTTTACCCAACAAAAGTTCATCAAAAAAAAATTCTTGGCTCAAATAAAAGCCATGCAATGGTAAAAACTACCAAACATTTTACAAAGGAATAATAGTCCAAAACTAGACCCTTTGCATTCAATTTCATGCCTTATCTTCAAAACATCTTCGATCTTGTTAAGGTTTCTACCACTTAGACTAGACTCTAATTGGAGGCCATTCAAAAAAATTAAGTTGAAATCCAACGGTGGATGAGGGAGATATAGCTCCTCAAATATTGTCCATTTTCTCACTTTTTCTGTTGACAAAACATCATTGCAAATCCAATAGCAAAATCATTTGGATCAAAAAACTTCTCACTACAAAGTTGTTAAGAATCACCTTAAGATCATGACCATGAAAGAAATAATCATGAAAAACTATTTTTAATTTCACATAATTGGCTTGCAAAGGTAATACATGCCCCATGCTTGGAAACCCAAAAACAAGAGTTGTCTTCACTAAAGTGCATTCCATTAATTCATACTTTATTGTATGGGCTTGAAAATTATACAACACAAACTAGACTTGATTTGGAACCTAATCCAAGTGATTTCATCCAAATTAGACCTCGAATGAAGAAGATATGGTTCTTCAAAGATTCTGATGTACATCCAAAATGTTGTTTTTCGACATCGTGGGCGTTTAAGGGTTAAAGAATAGACTAGTATGCCCTCATGGCGTTGCCATAGCCACTTGTGTACTTTGACCATGCCCCTCTTGTTTTTATGCTATAGCTAAAATTAGGTCATTTTTAAATGGTTTTTAGTGCTTTTGGAGGCCACAATTACTTTGAATTTCAATGTCGTTGGATCCGACAACCTTATTTTGATCACATTGTTGCTCAATTCCTTGTGTAAGAATCCGCTACCAACAACACCTCATGCGTTCGAATTGGTCCGAGGGTGTCGGAGATCACAATGTCGCGTCCAAAACATAACAAATAAAAACAAAGCAAACTACCTGCTTCAAATATTAGATATTAGTATGGCCCACGGCGTTGCGACACAGTCATTGTCTATATTTAGGTCCTTTTCGTAAATTTTGGTGAATTGGAAGCTATGAATACTTCAAAATATAATATCTCCGGACCCGTAGACCCGTTTTGCGATCCAATTTTTATCGACAACTCTATACAAAAACTTGCTTCCAATGACACCTTATGCGGCCCAATCCGACTAGTAGTTCCCTAGGTCGTAATTTTCAAAACAAAAAAACTACCTACCCTAAGTAATAAAGTCTCTTGAGCGTTGCTATGCTCGTACAAATCATTTTTAGTACTTATGGGGCTATAAATCCTTTGAAATTCAATATCTTGGACTTTAGAAACCTGTTGCGTGATCAAAGTGTTTTCCACATCTCTTCAAAAGAATCTCTGTCCAAGGACACCTGATGTATCTCGATGACTCGTGGTGCCCAACATCACAAAAAAGTTGTCGCTTGCAAAACAAAATTAAATAACATGAAAATAAAAACAAACTACATGTCTCAAATTATAGACTAGAATATCCCGCACCGTTGCCGGACACACGTGAAATGTCACTTGCAAAACAAAACAAACAAACTACCTACCTTAAATAACAAATGTCATCAATTTATTGCTAATAGAGTGTAGACCAAAAGTTTCTAAATTGCAGTGTGTGTTGAACAATTGGGCAACCAAAATTAAAAAATTAAAAAATGAGTGGAGCTTAGTAGGCACATAAAAGTAAAAAAACAAAGCTTGGCTTAGAAAGGATACCATTGAGGTCTTGCAAAAAAGTGCTTAAGAATACCTACCAACTCAAAGATTTTTTATTTTATATATTTTTAGGTTCTATCAAGCCGCTTGCAATAGCATACATACATTACCATCAATCATGTTGTTCAAAAAACGATTGTGTTGTTAACTTTCCAAAATTCAAGTTTGCATATTTTTTCAATGACAAGTTAGGCTTAACTATATAGTAGATAAGGCATCATAGGTAACTCAATCCCATTCACTCCTTCCTAAAATCTTAAGAATAAATGTTAAACTTATCTTCTGTTGACGCAACGCTCAAATTTCATTAGTTTACATTTCTACTCTTGTACAAATTTTTGCCCTCTTTATATTTGAAATCATATAAAAAGATATTATAAATCCAAATAATACTATATAAATTTCATATGACTCATCGTAACTCTTGAAACTACAAAATTTGTGTTTTTAGCTTTTCAAGAATATGCTATTCCAATAATAAAGTGACGACCTTTCATAGTCAATTGGGCTATTGAAGATGAATCTTTCGGCCCTCCATTTTACGTGTTGCATTTTCGGCCCGTCATTTGAAGTGTCACATTTTTGGCCCGTCATTTGAAGTGTCACATTTTCGGCCCGTCATTTTAAGTGTCAGATTTTCGGCCCTTCAAATGTTCTTCAATAGCCAAAGTGTCACATTTTTGGCCCAATTGACTGTGAAAATGTGACACTTAAAATGAAAGGCCCAAATGAAGGGCCAAGAATGTGACACTTAAAATCCAAAAGATTGCTTCTACAGGGTAATGGCCCTTGGTAGTTAAGTGTCAATCACAGTGCTACAAAATGCTAAACATCTTCACCTTGGTCTCTACGTGTATGAAACTCCCATAAGTTTGTGACCAATTGCTATTTTGCCACTTTTGGAAAGCAAAAACCCCCCTAAATATTAGAAAACTCATGACTACCGACCTCGACATGCGGCTTCGTCACGGAGGCGAAGTTGGTGAGCCCTAAACCCTAATTCCTTGTGTTTCCTTTGTAATTGCTCTTCCCGCTTGTTTTTCGGTGTAATCGATCGATTGCAAAGTATCGTAATGGGCCTTGAGCACATTCTGTAAATTCTCGTTTTTTCCTACAGCATTGCATTTTGGGGAGGCTCAAGGCTTTGAGGGGCGATCGGCGATGAGGAGATCTCAGAATCCAGTGCAAAAGGCAGTATGGTGGTTGAAGAAGCAACCCCCGAAAGTGAAATCCTTGCTGGGAGTGTTGACCGGGATTACGGCACTCATCTTTCTCCGATTCGTCATTCACGACCATGACAATTTGTTCGTGGCCGCTGAAATCACTCACGCCATTGGTCTCGCATGCTTACTTTACAAGCTGATGAACGAGAAAACCTCTGCAGGTACAGCTCCTTTCCTGCTTCTTGTCTTTTACATTATACTCCGATTGCACATTCTTATGATGCAATTTGCCCCAATGCAGGATTGTCACTGAAATCACAGGAGCTCACGGCTATATTCCTGATGGTACGTCTCTATTGTAGTGTGGTGATGGAAGCGAATCACCATACTTTTCTGGACGCTATCACATTCGGTATCACTGCGTGGGTGATCTACTTGATGCGTTATGAGCTCAAGTCTACCACCTCGGACGATCTGGACAACCTTCCCATGTACTATGTTGTAAGTTGCTCAAGCATGCAATGCAAGTCTCCTTTGCTTTGCTTTGCTTTGCTTTTTGGCTATTATATTGGTTGACTTATGGTTTTGAGCTACTTCGGATGATCTGGACAATCTTCCGATGTACTATGTTGTGAGATGCTCAAGCATGAATCGCATTTTAGATTTTGGATCAGGGTTCTGGTTGATCTATGCTACTTCGGACAATCTGGACAATCTTTCCATGTACTATGTTATGAGTTTCTCAAGCATTCAAACAGTAAACTTTGCTTTGCATTTGGATCTCGGAGTAGGCTTCATGGATCTGAGCTATTTCGGATGATTTGGACCATGTGTTTATGTATAATCTTACGAGTTGCTAAAGCATGCAATGCATTAGGTTATTGGCTCTTTGCTTTTCGAAGGGATGTGATGTTCCGTTTGCTTTGCTGGATTCTTGCTTTGCTTTTGGTTGATTTCTGAGGGGTATGTTGTTGTCTGTGCAGCTGGTTCCATGTGCGGTGTTGGCCTTTCTGATCCATCCACAGACTTCCCATCAGATTGTCAATCGTATTTCGTGGGCCTTTTGTATGTACTTGGAAGCGGTGTCGGTGATGCCGCAGCTTCGCGTTATGCAGAACACCAGGGTACTTTTCATTTGATTATGTTTGAGATTTAAGCTTTCTTCTACTGACAGACACCGTGTTTAACAACGCTTACTAATTTTCCTTCGCAGGTTGTTGAGCCTTTTACTGCTCATTACGTCTTTGCTTTGGGAGTTGCACGTTTTTTTAGCTGTGCTCACTGGATTCTTCAGGTGAACTTTCCTAATTCGATACTCATCATCTATATAGAGACTTCCATACTGCTGAGCTTTTTGTTATCATTCACTTTTGGGAGAATTCACTAATGCTTGCTCTTTCTGGCTCCCAGATTCTAGACGGACACGCGCTTTTCATGAGCTCACTAGGCTTCGGATTATGGCCTGGAATGGTGCTCCTTTCGGAGATTGTACAGACAATTATCTTGGCCGACTTTTGCTACTATTACGTCAGAAGGTAAGATCATTGACTCTTGTCCTTAAGCTTAAACTTTGCAATTTTCTGTTGTATCACTGAACCATGGGGTGTGTATAATGACAGTGTAATGGACGGCCAGTTGATGGTGCGGCTTCCCTCAAGCGTAGTAACCATGGTTTGATACGAAGCCACTTCAAATGTACGATAAAGCTAGAGACACAGACAGCGGGACTTCGTCGTCGTTGACAGCAGATTCTCAGTTCGTAGCCCTAGCTATCATTTCAGAGCTTTTTAGCTCTTGTAGCACGCGGGATTTCATTGTATTATGTGAGTTTTATCACATTTGGCTGTACAGAATTCAATAGACCTGTGTCACGGTTACAGCTTTTTGCAATGTACTGAGTCAAGTATATTTCCTAGTGATGAAGTAAAGTCTAAGTAAATTATAAAGAAAAGAACTGTTTGTCTCACACTCATATGTTTTTTCTGTGTGAGATACAGGCTTGCTAATACCAACCTTCGATCATGAATATGGGCCTACAATTTGAATGCTTAATTGCTCATTAATTGGAATTTCGATGCTCAGACTCTACGAAGCAGATTGTGCAAAGGAAAGTGATTCTCGAAGGCTTGTGACTAAAGCAGACCTATCAAAGGGCAAAGGACGGATACTTGGAACCTCAGCCATTGACGTGGGAACCGAGTTTACGATGCAGTAACTTAAAATTGGTTGAATCTGCAATTCTGATATTGATTTGTCTTGTTCTCTATTGTGTGCATACTGACAAGTCTGATAGCTACTAATTTGATGCCTCTGCAATAGATTACAGCATGCAGATCTGTCAGAGAATGCTCAACGAACGAGATAGGCGGCTATTCTGTGTCCGAGAGACCAGGTCCTTGATGGAATGAGCAGGCATACATGCCGGCCAGTCGGAGGATTGTCGCTGACCTCCAGCACGCTCTCTAAATTAATCAAGGCCTCTGACTTTCGTTAGCTGTCTGCATTATGAAGCGAAATTAGTGCAGATGACGTCAACCATCATCAGCTGTTCCTAACCTTCATCGTAATTCACTTCTTATCTTCGAGATTCTGCTAATACATTGTACTTTTCTGAAAGCTCGAAAACAACAACAGAACGTAGATTCTTTTCTTATTTGATTTTGAGAGTAGGAGCCAGAATCAATTATGCGGAATCTGATGAATGATACATCCTTGAAGACTTTGTACCTGACTGCATTCTGAAGCTTAATAAGGATTAGTGCAGATGAGGTCAACCATCAACAGCATCCTAACCTTCAATATGATCAATTCTTACGTGGTTATCTTGGAGAATCTGACATTGTTAGAATGCTTGTCAAAAAACACCACACAGATTCTTCTCTTGTTTGATTCTGAACCAGAAGTATGCGGATTCTTAAAGATACACGCTATTTGAGTAGAGAAATTAGATTTGAGCGGGATGTAATCGATGGTTAAGAGCTCATTGCGAAGCTTTACAAAATGGGTTGGTTTTCTGGAGGGCCTAGAATGGTGATTTATCAGTAGCTGTCTTGCCTGCATTATGAAGCCTAATGCGGATTAGTGCAGATGAAGTCAACCATCATCAGCAGCCTAACTTTCATTCTGATCAATTCGTACGAGGTTATCTTGGAGAATCTGGTAATGCATCATTCTATCTCGTAAAAAATCAGAGGATAGATTCGTTACATGTTTAATCTTGAGAATGTGAAACAGAATTGTTCGGAATCTGATGGTTGAGAGATCCTTGTTATGATAAGAATATGATTTGAGGGTCATTTACGATGAGCACGACGATCACGATCCCTTGATCAGTCTTGCATGTGTTTAGGTAATCTCAAATGAAAAGTGAAGAGATTTGAGTTATCTCGAACTAGAATCAAGTTGATGCTTACCGGATCAATTTTATTAAGAAAAGTTAGTGAGAGATGTGTCCTAAGAATGTATCTATCTTGCAACCTCTAAACACTTTATGCCAACCAGGAGTGTTGACTTCCCATGATAGTCTCTCGTCAGCTTTTGCATTGCTGCGATAACTCGATATTTGCAGCGATTGCAATCTGAGAGGGGGTGTCTCGGAAGATTTAATGCTTCACGAGAATGAGCTTCGTCGAAACGCCATCGAGCGTGCATTCTTAACAATGGAGGACAGGGTCTGGAGGACGGAGTGAGCTATGGCGGCCCTCACCATGCCTCGTCGTTGACCAGCCGGCCGGAGTCGCTCTGTCGGCGGCATTGGCTGCAGCTTGATTGCTGCTGCTGCAGGCCTTTTCCCGTTCAATGCAATGAAATCGCCTGCTCGTACCTCGATGTGATCTCCTCGCATTCTTGACCCCGGCGCTGTTCTTGGTCTCTCCATCCCTGCCACATTCTCCTCCATCATCCTCCGCTCCATGGCGTCTGCGCCTTCAAGTCTGCAAGCAAATGCAGAATCCGACCATTATTATTAAAACTCTCTCGATTGAAGAATGCTCGAAAGCTTGGGCTCCAAGTACGAGTAGACATATTTGTTGAGGTCGGAAGAGATTCGCACCTCCTCCTATCTCCCTCTAAGAAAGTTAAGGCCATCGTAGCTTTGCTGTTCTCATGTGCTCTCATTACTTGCGTCTGTTCTTTTTCAGTTGCATAGATTCTTACTTGCACAATCGCAAGCTTGGGCTGCACTCATATCACGATCTCTAAGTGGGACCAGCAATCAATCAGAAGCACTTGGTGCACTCCCTCCTCGCTCATCGCTTGCATCGATTTGATTGAAATGCAATTTGGCAGCTTCTTTTTATCAATCTGAGATCTCCTGAGTCCTTGCAAGATGGCTCATCGGGATAGCATTCACACATTACGAGCCAGGATTTATTTGATTGATACTAACCTCATCATTTAATCTGACCTTAATAACCTTGTTTGAGAAATGGTGTCGAACTTCCTTGAAGAGCGCGGTTGAATTTCTCTGTTCGAGAAGAAGTTCAATTTTCGCAATGGATATCTTTGATTGCTAACAAAACTGCGAGATATCAAGCAACCTGATCAGTATCGTTCCGAATGAACCTGCATGTCGGGGGTAAGGAGCAACGGAAGCTCCAACCACTGAAATATGGAAAAAAAAAAAAAAAACACTCGTTTGTAGTTGCAATTGAACGTTAGAAACACTTGAAAAGAGAAGTGCATGTAGTTTACAGAGTAGAGAACATTCAATAATGGAGCGTACACTACATATCATGTATGGGCATACTTTTATTGGAGGAATTGTAATGTTTGCGTGGAGAAAAAAACAGGTTTGTCCATGAAGAGATTTACACTTGAACTGATATGGTACACAGTAGGATAAAAGGGAAAGTGGGGTTGATTTCCTTGTCATTACTCCTCTGATCAAATTTCTATGAACAGAAATCAGTTCATCCGTAGGAGCAACTGAATAGTAGGTAGGGAATTCGATCGGAAGCCTCTCAGACGAGGTCCATTGTAAGAGGCGATAGCTCTGATGTCATCTTGAAATGTCTTGTCGATCACTTCGAAATGGAGAAATGGAGAGTTTGCACAGTCTGCACTTTTAAAAGAGATATTAATATCCACTGTGAATCAATCTCTTTCAAAGAATTCACCGCGGATTGAATGGCACCGCGGATTCTCATCTAAGAAGCTTGTTGCTATTAACGTGTTCAAACCTGATGATGTTGCTTTTGTATGGTGGCGTTTCCTCAAAGGAACTCACGATTTTGTTAGCAGCTCCCATAAGCAAAACACATATGCTAAAATCAATATGAGTGTAATATCAATGTTAATTAATATTCCAACCATGGTTGATGGAAGTAATTTAGATTGCTGGTTGTCATGTCAACTCCTGCTTAACGTGGGCAACCAGAAATACCTCATTCGAAGGTAGGAAGGTGGGCAATCACACATCCTTCGTTACATGAACCTTGATGTGTTCTCTTGTTGCACCATAAATTTCTGCAAAAGAAATGATAGCCTCCGGTCTAATAGACTTCGCGGTCGCAGCCTCCGGTCTAATAGACTTCGCGCTCGCAGCCTCCGGTCTAATAGACTTCGCGCTCGCAGCCTCCGGTCTAATAGACTTCGCGCTCGCAGCCTCCGGTCTAATAGACTTCGCGCTCGCAGCCTCCGGTCTAATAGACTTCGGGCTCGCAGCCTCCGGTCTAATAGACTTCGGGCTCGCAGCCTCCGGTCTAATAGACTTCGGGCTCGCAGCCTCCGGTCTAATAGACTTCGGGCTCGCAGCCTCCGGTCTAATAGACTTCGCGGTCGCAGCCTCCGGTCTAATAGACTTCGCGGTCGCAGCCTCCGGTCTAATAGACTTCGCGGTCGCAGCCTCCGGTCTAATAGACTTCGCGGTCGCAGCCTCCGGTCTAATAGACTTCGCGGTCGCAGCCTCCGGTCTAATAGACTTCGCGGTCGCAGCCTCCGGTCTAATAGACCATGAGCGTGATGCCCCAAATGCACTATTGTGATAATCGTGAAGCTTGATGCCCCAAATGCACTATTATCATGACCGCAACTGAGGCAAAAAACCCAAACTCACCTGGAATCAATGTCATTGGCACGAACACCCAGTCGTGCAAATCATACCTGCTGGCACCGCACTCAATAAAACACAAACGCAAATGTTGAGGATGTACATTACTGCACAAGCCCCAGACATTGAGCATTTCTTAGATTCGGTGCATGGGCAGACACTACACATATAAAGGCGATTGATTATGACTCTTAACCATACTTCGAAGCAACCGTGAGAACCAACTTGAGATTTTGTAATGGAAGATCAGACAATCGAGGAAGAAGATGTACAGTACAGACTTCTTTCACACATCCCGCCCTCCACCTCCCACTTTCCTGACAATACCAGTACGCAGCCAGCAAGCGAATACAACATTCGAGCAGCAAGCAAGCAGATCGACAAAGGGCACGTATTGTATGTATAATAGTAGTCAAGAGTAATCAGATTCTCACTCAATCAGAGTTACAAGATCACTGATTGCACATGGTGCAGATCGGGGAACTTTGCGCACCAAGAGGCACCCTCCAGATGCCTGTAGCTAGCTTAGCTAGGCTCTATCATTGGATTTGCTCTCTTTCTACTGCGCAACACTACATCATCCTTAGCTCTCATCGTCACTGTAGCACTGTAGCCATGGCGAGAGAGTAGCACAAGCTCATGGTCGCAAAACTAGTCGAGTGTTGCATCGACCAAAGTGCATACTTGCTAAAATGGAAGCAGGTTCAGAGATTAAACTGCACTGGACGCCATAGCCGAGCATGACGAAACACTTCGCAGTTGGGGACGCCATAGCCGAGTATGAAGAGTACTCTGCAGTTGGAGTGGCCAGTAGGAGATCATATTGTCGACTCCAGCTAGTGACGCTCAATTGTTGGAGCTCCACGAGAATGAGCGCCGTAACGAGCCGCTGGAGACTGCAGCGCGCGCTCCAGAGACCATGGAGGTGAGCGAGTGCAGTACCGAGCGGGCGATTGCAGCCTTCACTTGACCCCGGCGAGGCGCGGCCCTTCGTGGCCTGCCCATGGCGCTGCTGCATGCTCCGTGCTGGGCTGCCATCTCTTGCTAGCTTGCTACAAAGAATGCTGCGAGAATGTGAAAGAAGATGATTGCAATGGGAGATCTGAATGCAGGAATGGTGGTAGGATGAGAGAATGGTACCGCCAGCAGGAGCTTTATAGGAAAGAATGGAGGAGCATGATTCATGAATGAGCTTGAGCTGCACGTTTGGCGTGGGAAGGAGTGACGCCTTGGGCAGGACGCATTCTAGAAGGGCTTGGGTGGGGTCAGTGGCTGGCTGGCGTACGTGGTGGGTGACATCCCATGATTCCCATCCAGCGAGTGGGGCCGTGCCGTGGGGGTGGCGGGGGGTGGCGGTATTTTTCCACGTTCAATCAGCTGAGTGGGCTTCTGGTACCATGATGAATTCTGTCTGTGATCCTCTCAGACCAGTAATGCTTTGTACTGCTTAGAACTGATGTTTTCAGATACGTATCCTGAAAGAAGAATAGTTTAAATGTACTGCAAAGGCCTTGAAAACAACTTGCATTGAGCTGTCTGTGATGTATCAACAATGTGGAGATATTTGTAGTACATGCATTTGATTGATTTGCCACCAGAAGATAAGCCAGAAGATGATGACAATGCATTCTGGAACCCATTTCACACCCATCACATTCTGTGTCTGTACCACCCATCACATTCTGTCTGTACCGATGTTATGGATTCCTATTATTTTTCGGTTCTCGAAGATATATATGCACCCAGTAAAGAAGCAGATAAAAAGCACATAGAATGGACACTTCTTTTGGATACTAGAGGTAATAGGAAAGTTCTCATTCATTTCCGTTCATTGCCTTTTTATTATTTGGAACTATGAAATATGGGTATACGTTCTGTTACTTGGCTTATTTAGAAACAGATAAAATGAGAGTCAAAAGTTTGTCACCTGTTCTTACCCCCACTCTTTTCCACTTTAAATTTGAGTTTCACCCTTGTTTTTCTACTTTTCACATATAGCAAGAACCACTTCGCAGTGTATTCCTCAATCTTCTTTTAGATTTACGCCTATAAATACAAATAAATGTCGGATAAGAAGTGTTGAATTTTTAATACAAATAAATGTTGGAAAAGTGTTTTTTTATAAAGGGAAGAATAGAGAGCAAGAAATACAAAGTGTAGAAAATAACATAATTTGGACTAATCTTCTCTTTGGTGGAGAAGCTACTTTAGTTAGGGTTGTCTCATCAGACAAAATTCCTAGTCATTCGTCAAACAACTTAGATGAGATTTACCAATTGATACATTGATGACGTCTTAGATGTACATCTCATCTAAATTGTGTTTGACAAATGAATAGATTTTTTTTCTTATAGGACAACCTTGACAAATGAATCGGAATTTTGTCTTGTGACCTTGCTATTTGTTGGTATGAAAGACTTACGTACAATATACTCTACTCTGAGGCCCTGCATTCTATCATCATTGGTAACTCTCCGAGCTCACCAAATTGCTCAGTGCATAACGGGCAAAAGATACACGATGCAATGATCAACAAAAGCATACAGCAACCAAACCAACAGTAATCTGAATCAAACATGATAGAGTGAGAGTGTGTAGAATCCAATCTGGTGAGAAAAAGGGATTTTCATTTCCGATGTGTTTGTCAAAAAGATTTCCGACAGGTTTCCTATTGAACACTCGATCAGATCAAGCGAGGAGCTTGCTGACGCTAAGGAACTTCGAACACGACATTTTCTAAACAAATTGCACCTCAACTGCAATGAACAGAAGGATCCTTGAAGATCTTTGAAGATCGGCCCTCTCCAGAAGCCCTCCGGCCGCCATCATCGAGGTTCACTCGTGCTTTTAGAAGTCTCGGTGGCTACATTCGCTCTGAACACTCTGAACCGCAAATTTTGTAACTCTGAATGCGCAATACGACGAGCAAGGTCTCCATCTTCGGAGAATGTGAGACAGTTCGGATTAGAACTCCATCTTCGGAGAATGAAGCACCTTCCTGTTTCAGCTGAGCGATGGCTGGCGCGACAAGACAGACCCCGTTCTGTGCACAACGGAGGCGATGGAGTGCAGCATGGAGCGAATGATGGCGGCCTTCACTTGGCCTCGACGGGGTGCGGCTCTGCGTGGCGCGGCCATGGCCAAACTGCGTTGATGTCCTGCTGCCATTCTAACTTACTCAGCACCTGCAAGCTGCGATCAGATGATCTGAGAATACGAGGAGCAACGAAAGAGGAGAAGCTAGTGCTCTTGATCGATCGTGGAGGAGAATGACACAATGCTTTGCCGCCGGTAACGCTTGTGTTATACTGGGAGTGGCAATGTACCGTACATTCTACTGTTGGGGTCAAGGCAGTTGTTTGACTTTGTGGGTGGCTTGGAGATCAAGCATGCTTGTTTTTGTTGCTCCATCCAAAGTGGCGTGGTGGCGAAGGGGGCCAGAGTGGGGTCAGTTGAAAGCATCATTCTATGATTGACATCTTCGGCTCCACTCGAAAGCAGTTGGCGGTATACTTATGAGCGTATATACCGCATCTTTAGCATTCCTTGATTTGCGGTGAATGTCAAAGCGAACGAGGATGAATCTGGTACCATGAATCTGTCTGTGGTTCTCTCAGACCATTCTTTGGGTCTCTTCACACTATGGACCAAGAACCATAACCAAGAAAGTTAAAATCAGTTTTCATGGTCATGGCTCTTGGCCAAGAGCCGTGAATATGATAAATTGAAAATGAATTTGTGAATGGCTTGGTCACTCTTGTAGTGTAATGTGGATTTGGAACAGGAGAAGTTTAAGCTCGATTTTCTAATATAAATCCCCATTGTTCTCTCTCGTTCTCTCCCCTTTTTCTTCCTTCCTTTTGAATAATTGAACTCTAGCCAATCAATGACTTTTGAGCCTCATGGTCTCCTTGATTGTAGTTGAGTTGAGGTATTTGCTTCGACTCAACTTTAATCAAGGAGATCATGAAAACATTATTCATTATGCAAAATCTAGTATACTTTGGGGACCTCAAAGTTAGTGGTCATTCTCATTTTTTCAAGGTAGTGTAAACGGCGAAATGAGACCAAGAGCACTTTACTCTCCATTCACATATTTTAGAAGGCCATGGTCAATCTTCATGGTACATAGTGTAAAGCGACCCTTTGTACTATCTCTAATGTTTCTAAATGCATTTGAAAAATAAGAAGAATGCATTAAAGAATTTT
This sequence comes from Bryum argenteum, assembly GCA_037043015.1. Lineage (NCBI taxonomy): Eukaryota > Viridiplantae > Streptophyta > Bryopsida > Bryales > Bryaceae > Bryum > Bryum argenteum. The sequence goes on from CM073324.1 coordinate 4,716,374, forward strand.
ACAAGGACCAAGGTAACCTGCTCACATTGCTGCTGAAATTAGTTGTGCAAGCAATTTGTGTAAATATTGATGGGTGAAGCAAAAGTTTGAACCTATTGAAATGATCATCTCTATATACTTCTAAAATTTTATCATGAATTTTTGAAGTTGGAATTTAGGTGTATTTAACCCCTAACTTTCCTTAAAACCCAAAACGGGTTTTAGTTGTTTTGGGCAGCGTAAGTGAAGTAGTAAAAATTGATATTTTTTGCAAATTTATTTATTGGAGGTGGGCATTTCCATGATGAAGATGTGATAAAAATCTTGGTGTAAAATTCTCATTTTCACGACTTCTATGGCATTATTTTGTTTTGGAGTTGAGAAGGGGTAGGACGGGTAGGGCTCTAAGCCAATGGGGGCTGCTGCCAGAAATAGGGCAGTCGTGCGGTTTGAGAGAAGAAATATGACATGGGCAGGGGGTTTAGAAGGGGGTTATGGCTATCCCATGATCTGCAAATGGGGGTTGCTCACCTGCCATGCTAAATGCTCCATCCGTTAGCACTAATCTCAATGTAATTTCAATGTATTCCGCATAGGTGGCACTATCCATGACTGAATTTTACTTACACATGCCATAAATGTAAGTCAACTTTGACCAATTTAGGCCATTGCAGTTATAACAACAAGATCTACTTTGATATTTTTATGAATGCATGTAAAGGGTGTAGTGGGGCTAATAAGGGGTCCAGCTTTGTAAGGCTGCCCCTTTCTTATTTTTCTAATTTTCTTACTGTAAACCTTAAAAAATTCATAAAAATTGAGATTGTAAAATTTTTGAACAAAAGCTGTGCCCAAAATGCACCCTCTCACCGTTCACTTTTTCAAAATTCAAAACTCTAAAGATACCACCAAGTTTTTTCATATTTCAACTCTAATGGGAGATTTTAGACCCTAAGTTGGAAAACATTTTTAGTGAAAGTTCTAAAAGTGGAATCTGTTTTCAAGTTTTTGCATGAGCATGAAGAACTCATAAACTTACATGAAAAAAAATGTGACCAAAATGTTTGAGGTAATCATCATCAATTCGCCCTTTGCACCATTGACATTTTGTCTCTCACGCAATACCCAAAAAAACATTTGTCGTTACTTTGATTGTTATGATCTCACAAATGCCAAACATTCAACGATTGAAATTTAGATCAGTTTTTCCAATTAGGGTTTTGTACAAGATCTTACGGTTAGAAGTCAAAATATAGTAAAAAAATCTGACTCGTACCGCCGGGAGTACATAGTGGTAGAAAATGGCAGTTTTGAGGTTTCAAGGTTCCAAAAACAACAAGGAAATTTAGGGGTTAAGAAGGACAAGCCTAGAATATTTACAATGATGGAGTACATTGAAAATCAACCTTCAAAGCTATGTACCTCTTGCAAAGCTTGCCCTAGTGGGCCATATTTGATATTGTTCAGTGTACAAGTATAAGCTAGGTACTAGATTATGAAGTTACATGCTTCAAAATACGTCAAAAATATGATTACATTCTTCCAAGAGGCATGTGGCTCCAAGGCCATTCTCCTCTGTCAAAGGGTTGAGAAAAGGGTCCTAAGGAAAGTGTGCACTCTCGAAGTCTTACTACCCTTAAACCCTCAAACGGGCAAGATGTCGAAAAGCAACATTTCAGATGACGAGCATCAACTTTAAAGAACCATAACTCCTTCATCTAGAGTATGTTTTGAACGAAATCACTTAAGTCGGGTCCCAAATCAAGCCTGATTTTTGTAATAAAAAGTGCAAATCTATATAATAAATAATGAATTCATTATTGGCATGCATTTGAGCGAAGGCAGCTCCTGTTTTTGAATTTTCAAACACAAGCCAATCATGTGAAATTTAAATTAGTTTTACATGAATTATTTTTTACATAAGTATGATCTCAAGATTAAATCCAACAACTTAGTAGTTGGAAGATTTTAATTTTAAATAGTTTAGGTATTGGATTTGCAATGGTGATTCTATCTCAAAAAGACTGCAAAGAATATGTAATGGTTTTGAAGAGAAGTTTCTCATTCATGGTCGTTGAATCTCACTTTTGATTGTTGAATTGGATGTCAATTTCGGCTATTGCATTGATTCTAGTTTTGGCTCTTCGATTGAATTCCAAATTGAATCATGTTTTTACAGTAGAAATGCTAATTCCATCCAAGACATGAGTAGGTTATGGCATTCCTTTTCGTCAAGGGCTTGATTTTGGACATTTTTCCCATTGTAAATTTTGGAGCAATTTTCATCATTGCAAGGCCATTATTTGTACAAAGAAATTTCTCTCATCACAAGTAACACTCAATGTACGCATCCTCAGTGCAGAAAGAATGATGCAAAAGATGCAATGATCAACAAAGCATCGCAGCAAAACAAAACAAAAGTGAGAATCAAACACGATAAAGTCTCAATGTCTGTTAAATCCAATCCAATTGGGGATTCCATTGTTTCTGACAAAAATATTTCCGACAGTTGTTTCTACTGAACACTCGATCAGATCAAGCGAGAGAAGCTTGCTGATGCTCAGCAATGTCAAAAATGACATTCTCTAAACAAATTGCACCTCATGTGCCTGTTGAAATACTCGATCAGATCAAGCGAGAAGCTTGCTGATGCCAAAGCAATGTCAAACACGACATTCTCTAAACAAATTGCACCTCAAGTGCAACGGATCATCTGCGAAGATCAGCCCCCTCCAGAAGCCCTCCGGCCGCCATCATCGAGGTTCACTCACACTCACACTTCAATTCTTGGGCTCCAGCTCCAACGAAGAAACTACACCCAGTCTCGGAATCGCAAAATCTGTGACCTCGCAAGATCTACATAGTCGAAGAATGTGATCGAAAAAATTGGCTTGGAATGATGCACCTTCCTGTTTCAGCTGAGCGATGACTGGCGCGACAAGACAGACCCCGTTCTGTGCACAGCGGAGGCGATGGAGCGCAGCATGGAGCGAATGATGGCGACCTTCACTTGGCCTCGACGGGGTGCGGCTCTGCGTGGCGCGGCCATGGCCAAACTGCGTTGGTGTCCAGCTGCCATTCTAGCTTACTCAACACCTGCAAGCTGCGATCAGATGATCTGAGAATACGAGGAGCAACGAAGGAGGAGAAGCTAGTGCTCTTGATCGATCGTGGAGGAGAATGTCACAACGCTTCCCTGCCGGTAACGCTTGTGTTATACTGGGAGTGGCAATGTACATTCTACTGTTGGGGTCAAGGCAGTTTGTTTGACTTTGTGGGTGGCTTGGAGATCAAGCATGTTTGTTTTTGTTGCTCCATCCAAAGTGGCGTGTGGGCGAAGGGGGGCAGAGTGGGGTCCGTTGCAAGGATCTCTGTGATTGACCTGTTCGGCTCCGATGAAAAGCAGTTGGCGGCATACTTATGAGCGAATATACCGCATCTTTGGGAGAATGAAAGAGAGAATGTGGATAAGTTAACGTTTCATACATTGTTTGATTGTACTCCCTCTGTCCCATTATAATTGTCCAGTAGGTTCTGTCAAATCTAACTCGAGTGTTAGATTTGAGAGAACCTACTGTACAATTATAATGGGACAAAGGGAGTATTGTGGTCCTTATGCTATTCATGGAAGTCTCAAGTTGTTTCACTTGAAAATTTGAGTAGGAATTTGATTATAAAAAAAAATTGGAAAATAGGAAAAAAAGAGGTTAATGTTGCAAAAAAAAAATACGAGGTTTTTTATGCTTGATTTGGAATTGAAAACGAGAATTTGTGTTGAAGAGTACAAAAATTTGAAATTTATGAGTGAAATATTAGAGCATACAATCCTATAGTATAGGAAACTCCAATGAAGAAATATTGATTCAAACCCATTCATTTAGGATGTCTCAAAGAGCAATATAACCGTTCTTAGATCTTTAGGGGTTAAAAATTGGCTAGTCCAATAGAGATCTTTCAAAATTTCTACCTTTTGTTGATTTTAATGGTCGTAAATTACTCTCTAGTATTTTTATTCAACAAAATATACTCCCTCTGTCTTTGGAAAAAAAAACATGTACGATTTTGGTTAAAATTGTTGGACTTTCTATAATGGTCACAATCACTCAATAATATGGTTAGATATAGTTTGGATGCCTCATTAATATCAAATCTTGGTTTCTTTTTCAGATGAGAATTTATACCAATTCATGGTTTTTTTCAATCCTAAAGTCCTCTGTCGTAAATGTGTAGATTCTAATGGGACCATGACTTCACATCACCATTATTGATTCATAACCATGTTCATTCTCACAAGAAGATCCAAAAATGGCGTCAGAAGTTTGTCACCTCTTTGAGGTCCTTACCACCAACATTTTCACTTTAAATTTGGTCCATCACTTTAAAGTGATTTTCACTTTTAAATCAATTTTACATTAGTGTATACATGCACAAAATGTTGGAAAGGCATAATCTTTTAACCCCTGAAGGTCCCACGAGAGGCGTAGATAAGTGACCGTAGAACATGCAATACATTTTGCTCTCTAAATCTAATATGATATTTAAAGGCATGTTTTGGGAATCCAACCGTATGGATGTAACAATTGATGTAAACTATATCCAAAATTTTATTTTTGAGGAGTGATCAATTCAAAGTTTTGGTGAGATTGTATGAAAAGAAATCACAAGAGAGTGAGTTTACAATAGCTATATGCTATTGACATTTTAAAAAGTTACCGGTGACACCACGACTCAATCGCAACAGTACTCAGAAGTATGTTTGTGATGTACATGCCTCGAAAAGAAAATGCGGGGCAAGTCTTTGAGCCAATTTATTACAATTTGGATCCGGCTACTCAAATGTATTTCTGTACGTTGTATCTAATTCCACACTAAAATCCTTGTAGATCACAAAATATGTGGCGAGCACAATTTACTTCAGAAAACATTGTCTCCTTAGTGTGCATGGTCAAGTCCACGAAGCTGCAGATGGAAATGACATGATCATGTTGGAGGGTATTGAGGTGTATTGCGTAGCGTGGTACTTGATTATGGTTGTGTCACGTGCCACGTTTTTTCGATGGAGGCATGCCTATCAAGACGGACAACTAGCAGAGGACCATGGAAATTGTGGTTCAAAGAAACCTCGTACCCAGACATTGCAAGCCACAACATCCCTTCAAGCCATTGTGGAAAATGTTGCTGATCTAATGCCTTATAGAACGAAGACTATCGATACAAGCAAGAATGTAGTGTCCAAATGTTTGTCCTCTTCCTACCGTTGGAGGGACAATTTACCAGAGGTGAATGCCATCAATGCCGTCCACGGTCTTCCTCCTATATCCAGTTCGGCTCTAAGTAGGATTCGGCAAGACTCATTCCAGGAGTACTATTCCAAGCAAAAGGGTGACACATTTGCGCGTTGTGGCGAATGTGACAAAATCAAACAACTTCGAGCATCCGGTACTCGAGGCAGTCGCGCATGGGCTCTTCATGATGCGAAATTTAAACGTCATAATACTTCTCAAATGGCGCATAGATTGCTCTATTATAACAACCGTTCACAGTCTGAGGGGAGGTCCGAATCGTCTTTGTGCATTATTCATGACAAAATGGATCATTCCAAGATAGCCTCTCCGCAATTCTCACACAAGAGTAAATCAACCGATTCCTTCATGAAATTGCCGGTTTCTATCACAGGCATGATTGCTCATGGACACAGAGATGTACGTTACGCACATTACAGCCTCGATATATATCCGACGGATTCAAATCATACTATCGGTTCATTTGCTCAACTACTAAGAGAATTGGAATCTCCTCCGAAGTGCTCTTCCAGGTAGTAGTCCTCTCTCTGAGGCTGTTTTGGATGGGGCGGACATGTGCTTGGATTCGCTTGGTCTTCTTCCGAAGGCACCAATCCCAACAAAGACTCTTCCTCCGGTGCTACACATGCAACTTGATAATGCTTGTCGGGATAATAAGAATCGGTTTGTTTTTGCATTCTTTTCACTGCTCGTTTACAAGGGCGTTTGTAGAGAAATTTACTTGAACTTCCTTATCGTGGGTTACACTCATGAAGACATTGATGCTCTTTTCGGGCGATGGAGTAGTAAGCTCAAGACCAACAGCTACCCTATTGTTCCCCTTCTCATGAGATCCTTCATGGACACATAGGATAAGCCGGTTATTCCTCACTTAATTAATTGAGGAAATTCCCAATTTCAAAACGTTCATCAAAGGTTACCTTTGTGATGGCGACGAGGCGTTATCGGGGCATACTAGTGCCCAACAATTTAGGTTTTTTTAAAATGCTTCCGGCTGGCCTTTGATGCAGTTTAAAATTATGTGTACGGATAGCAAGTGGCTTCCTCAAGATAGTGCAGGGGTCGGGTTGTGGAAAGTTATGCCAAATGGTCAACCTCAGGTTCCTCTTGGAGATCCAACATTACTAGTTCCAAATGAAATGAAGAATATAGAAAACATTCGAAGGGGAATTAGTGGTTTTATGAGCTTGTGGGAGTCTTTGGCGGATGCAGATCCAACACGCGACTATTGTAGACATCATAAACAATTCATTTACTATTGGAAAGCAGTTCATGAGGCTTTAGATTTACCCGTTCCTGCTCCATCAACATTTAGGAATGGATTTTGGCCTACTTTTAGGTACTCTCCAAGTGAAGAGGATCGATTTGAAGATAACGGAGAATTGCGCGAGGAATTTGCTGTTAATCCTCCGTTCATAGGGCAAATACGAGATCGTCCACATGCATCATTCAAAGTTGGACGGGATGTTTATCAGGGATTCCTACTTGTGCTACGTTTGGCTGATGTAGATCTCAAGAAATTTTGGAAAGCTCGTGCGTTGAGCAACCCAAATGCTAGTGTAGAGCATCCTCAAGAAATCCACATTGAGTATTGGAAGCCAATATCTTCTAAACATGTCAATCCTGACACTTACCAAGGGTGGGATACAAGGAGAGGTAACTCTTGGTGTAAAGATATGGATTATGATCCAACTTGGGTGGCTACAACATCAATCATGGGAGCTTGGAAGCCAAGATTTCGTCTTGAAACTGTAAATCCTGAGATGTGCATACTGGAGCTACAAATTTCAATTATTAAGTACTCTATTATCGATTTTGATGAGTAGTTTTCACGTTATATTAGATTATACTAGTTTCAATAGTACACCCTTTCTCATTGCAATGTAGCCTACGCAAATTATAACAGTATGACACTACTTTTAAACATGATTTATCTATTTATAATAAAATGCTTATATCCATTTCAATGTACTTCCATAATTAGGATTATTTCCTTCCATTGGTTTTGTGATAATTTTATTTATCTATAGATGTATAGATACTAAATATGTCCTTTCGTCGGATTACTTCTTGTATATAATTTTCTTTGAAGTAATTATTTTCTTCATGCAAAATACTTTTTGGTTCTTAAAGCTTGCAATCTATGACACGAGTAATGAGATGTGAAGTAGTCTCAATATACTTTACGTCTCAAAATAATTAAGAATAATTATCAAAAAATATATTTATAGAATTTTTGGTATCAAGGGTTCATCTTACATTCTTTTGTTGAGTAGATTGGAGTCTCATTTTCATTTTAGTCTCATTTTACTTGACACCAAATTTACTATTTTTAACCACTGCTTTAAATTGAGATTGCAATTGTCTCAAAATACTTAATATCCCCTTAGAAATAAGAATGTACATGCAAGAGTTTATACAACAAATACTTCTTTTCTTTCCACTAATATTGCTTAGTATAATAATCCTTAGAAATACAATACAACTCAAACTAGAAGAACCAAAATAACTGGAGGACATCTTTATTTGTTCTATTCAACACTTAAGATAAATCTAGTGAGCCGGATTCAATCATAATACATTGTGTAGCTAGGCAAGGCTTGTTGAATTGGAATGTTGATTGCATTTTGCCACTACCTCATAAGTCATCCATAGTATACACCGATGTCATGTTTGGGTAAAAGAGACCAAAATTGCGCTCAGTGGTTGGACCTGGCTTCTGATCCTCATTGAATATAGCAAATAAAATTGCTTGAATCTCTGCATTAGGCCGTGCCGGAGATCCAACCTTGCTTATCAAACGATCCACCAAATTGTTGTTGTAAATTTTTGCATTAGCGATCGTAGCCGTTGAATCATCGCCCATACTTGGCCAACCCGTCTCACTCACAACAAGTGGAATATTGTCATATCCAAGGTTATTCATGGCATATACAACTGCATCATACATACACTCAAACAAGCTGGAGTGATGAAGATGACTATTTGGATCATCTACGCCATCATTTTCTTGATAAAGGGCATATGCAAGCGAAATGTCCACATGATCATCTTTAAGTGGAAAGAAGGGATAAATGTTGATCATGAAGTTTGAGCCCGTCTCACTTAGAAACTCTAGTAACGTTTTCATGACCGCAGAATTTTCAAATGCACCCGTAGATGGTGGACTTGAGGTTGCTAATACATCCATGGCCTTTGTTGTGGTTATTTTAATTGTATCCTCTAGATTCAAGTCTTCAAGTGCATAGTAAAGCTGCCACATTGCAGGTACAAGCTTAGGCTCTGTTTCAAGCTCATTACCCACTACAATTGTTGTGATATTTACAGATGCCAAATGAGTAACAATGTTCTCATCAACCCATGTCTTTGTTGCATTGGCGTTGTTAGCAAGGTCGGGGATTTCTAAATTAGGAATGGTTACCATCAAACTAATGTTTGTATTGTAAAAAGCTTTAATCACTTCTGAATCGTAATCATATATTTTGATGTGATTGATTCCAATGGTTTCAACTAACTTGGCAACATCTTCTGGAGAGGGAAGATTATCACCAACTCGGCCATAATTTATACCCACATTAATTAGTGTATCATTAGAAGGTGAACAAGTAATCAATGTGGCCAAAATCTGAAGTATCAAAAGAACTGAAGCAATAAAGCTGAATCCCTTCATTTTCTTGTAAAATTAAAAAGCACTACATGCACAACTTTTTTTTCTATGTTGTATAGTATTTATACAATAATCATGGGAAGTTTCTCCTTGAGTAAAAAATATTGAAATATTACCAAGTGAACTAATATATTTCTATATGTAGCTCTTTTTAATCATTAAAGAAAAACTATACACTTTTGCGTATCAAAGTATATATGATTGCATTTATAACCTTCTAAATCAACGGTATTTTTCTTTTAGCTAAAAAGTAAAAGATTGAAGGTACTAAAAGTAAAAGATTGAGAAGACAAAAGTAACGGACAAAAATTCAACATTTCACCTTATTGCAAAAATGGCAGCACTTCAAAATTCATTTTCATGAAGCTTCGGCAAAGCAAGATTTCTAAGCTAAAATGTTAAGGCAAGTTCCTTGAGAACAACTAAACAATATTATAGTTTTATTCTTTTTGCTGCAAGTATAAAATATTACAAAAGCTTAGTCTGTCTTTGACACTTTTAGAAAGTAAAAGGAATTTTATCTAAATTCAACATAAAAGACCATTACTACTACAATTTGGGGGAGGGGGGTTTGAAACGTTTTCTTCTCAAACGTTGCTTAAATTTAGCAAAGTTTTGGAACTCGCTTAAGCAACATTCTCATGAAAATAAGCAACTTCATTAGATCACCAAGTAAGTACATTATCAATAATTTAGTTGAAAACGTTGCTTATATTTTTGAGAACGTTGCAAACGTTGCTAGACTTTAGCAAGGTTTTCACAAAAGCACCATTTGTAACGTTGCAAAGCCCCTCTTTTCTAGTAGTGCATGCTTGCGACCAACTTTTGTTGACTACACCCATCTTGTTTTTTTATGAACATGAAATACAGTTTGTAGCTCCAAGTTGCATCTCACGGTAGTAGAGAAATTCATCACATAGAAAAGGCTGTCAAATGGAAGCAAATAGTAGTCACGTCAAGGTTTAGTACGTTCATCTTTACACTCATCTGCCGAGCAATGTATCAATAGAAAGCTATTTATTTGAATACAAACGTCATTCCTTAGCACGGAGCAGTTTTATCCTTTTCATCGCATTGTACTGATCAACATAGCATCACAAGCAACCAAACAAACATCGAGAATCAAACATGATAAGTCGTCAAGTGTTGAATCCAATCTGGTGACACTAAAATTTTCATTTCAACTGTTCTCGAAAAAAACGTCTTTCTATCGAAGACTCGATCAGATCAAGCGAGAAGCTTGCTGATGCCAAAGCAATGTCAAACACGACATTCTCTAAACAAATTGCACCTCAAGTGCAATCAACAGAAGAATATAACCTTTGAAGATCTGCCCTTTCGTACTGAACACTCGATCAGATCAAGCGAGAAGCTTGCTGATGCTAAGCGATTGTCAAACACGACCTTCTCTAAACCTCAAGTGCAACGGATCATCTTCGAAGATCAGACCCCTCCAGAAGCCCTCCGGCCGCCATCATCGAGGTTCACTCACACTCACACTTCAATTCTTGGGCTCCAGCTCCAACGAAGAAACTACACCCAGTCTCGGAATCGCAAAATCTGTGACCTCGCAAGATCTCCATAGTCGAAGAATGTGATCGAAAATATTGGCTTGGAATGATGCACCTTCCTCGTTTCAGCTGAGCGATGACTGGCGCGACAAGACAGACCCCGTTCTGTGCACAACGGAGGCGATGGAGCGCAGCATGGAGCGAATGATGGCGGCCTTCACTTGGCCTCGACGGGGTGCGGTTCTGCGTGGCGCGGCCATGGCCAAACTGCGTTGATGTCCTGCTGCCATTCTAGCTTACTCAACACCTGCAAGCTGCGATCAGATGATCTGAGAATACGAGGAGCAACGAAAGAGGAGAAGCTAGTGCTGCTCTTGATCGATCGTGGAGGAGAATGACACAATGCTTTGCCGCCGGTAACGCTCATCTTATAAATGGCCATTCTAGTACCTGATTCTACTGTTGGGGTCAAGGCAGTTGTTTGACTTTGTGGTGGCTTGGAGATCAAGCATGTTTGTTTTTGTTGCTCCATCCGAAGTGGCGTGGGGGCGGGGGGGGCAGAGTGGGGTCCGTTGCAAGGATCTCTGTTTGACATGTTCGTCTCCAATAAAAAGCAACAGTTGGCGGTATACAGTACCGGAGACGCATATACCGCACCTTTAAGCACTCCTTGATTTGCGGTAAATGAAAAGGAGAACGTGCATGAATTCGCTTCGTCCATATTGTTATGCTATTCCAGTTGGTTCTATTGTGCGAGGAAGGTCTCTTTGAGAGCTCGTCAGCTCGATCCCAGCGGAAATTCGAAGTCGTCAGATTCTTTGTCTAATAACATCATTCTTTGTCACGCATGAGGTGTTTCTTCATTGCGCTGCGCCTGATTTGTTGACCATGGTCAAGTTGAAGTGACTTAAGGCCCGTTCGCACTTGGCCTTAGAGGAGGTCTTAGGAGGGGGTCTTAACTCTATTAAAAAGTGTGCGTTCGCACCTACATTCATTAGTAATTACCAATCCTACATGGATGTCCACATGGCACACTTTAAAGAGTAAGGTATTAGCAAACATTTAGGAGGACAAAAGAGCTTTGAGCAATAGTAGGCAATACTTAAGGGAGCACCAATATTGGAAAGATTCTCAAATTTTCCTCACTTAAGAGTGGTCTTATGTATTGTCCCACTTGAGGGGCCATTACATAATCCCCTCACTATTGATTACACCTTTACGAGCCTCATTGATGACACCTTTCCTCAAAAGAAGGTATTCCTCCCCAAATTGTGGGGGTGTTAAATTTTTAGCCACGCTCTTTGCAAAGGCCAAGTGCGAACGGGCCTTTAGTTCATGATTCGAAAAATTGTTGTGGTTGGATCGGAATGACCTTAAACTAGGCCACATGATACCGTTAAGGTACTTTCGTTGTCGTGAGGTTGGAGTTTCATTCATGTTGAATGTATGAACAATTTGAGTTTACTGGAGTCAAGATCCTATTTGACCCTTAAGTATCCAAGCGTTGTGTGGTACTTGGTTACCGGAGTACAAGGAATATGATGTATTTATAAATATGTAAAATAGTGTGTAAGTACATATAAATTTAGCCAAAAATACGTAGTAAAAAAACATGAAACTACTAGTAATCTTTGGTTTGGACCTCTAAAAACAAAATTTGTGATTTTCTACCACCTTGTTGGAATTGAGGTATGATCAAGAATTCACATTTTATTCTTCTACAAAGTTGATGCAAAACATCCCAGTGAAAATTGGAAGAAGATTAACATCTAGACGTGAGTGATTTATTTGAGATTTCCTATATCATGTTATTTTCTACAAGATTCACTTTATCTAGTCCTTAAATTAAAATAAAAAAAAAAAAAAAAAAAAAAAAAAAAAAAAAACAACGTCTGTACATGACTATATGAGGTATCAGTGCTACTAGGAACATCTATTTTCGTATACTTAGAGTAATCACCCTATCACCACAAGTTCTTTGAATAATTGTTATGTACATACTTATAAAATATTTATCATAAAAAGAATTTTCTCTTCTAGATAGTATGTCGAAATTGGCATGATTGATTGATTGGCCTCACACAAGAATTCATTGAAAACATCATCCCTTTGATATGAAACACGGAAAGACAATGTTAACATGGTTTTTGTGACTATTTACACCGGCCCTATTCACCAAAAAACTGTCGTCGTCAGATATTTTGACATTCATAGATATGAAAGAATGCAACGAAGCAAACTAACATAAAAAATACTTTTGGAATGTTAACCTCACAACTCAGCTCACAACTCAGCTCAAGATGGCATGAAGAACAAGAGAAAGGTCCAGTCAATTAAATTTTTAGTTTAATAGTCTGGAAGGATAGTGATGTTTCATACTGTACAATGACGATATGGTGTGTTCTTGCAATTTAGCACATGCTTTTCATTTCCAGAAGCCCTAGCATACTTAGAGCATCTGCACCCCTACCCCAAGTGCGGACACGCAACATGAGGTAATTGAGGGCCCCGACTAGTGGCGCAGCTCGCAAGTTTGCCACTCCCCCACCCATACCGGACCAATAGGGGTCCTTGGGTGAGGTGGCACGATGACCTAAGAACAGACTGAGTGCTCCGACCACTCGCGCTGCTTGCTCAATCCGACAAGTCAAAATTAGCAAGAATCCCTTCAAAAACTAGGCACGCAACAGAATAAGAGAGTGCACGAAATTGGCAAGCCTTCGAGGTCATTTTAGGGCCCCGCAGCCTTGCGAGCCATTGCGAGAGTTGCGGTGGGGCAACCTGTGCTGCCCGGGCTTGGAACAGGCCATCGCAGCACCTCTGCCCGCGCAGGGGTGCGGATGCTCTTAAATCATGATTCACCTCGTCCTCGAAACGCATGCTACTTGGATAAATCTAACCGCGTCGCGTATTGGACCCTTTGGGCATTTGGGCTTTTCTCTCAGCAATCTTTGCCATTGAAAAATGAATAGGTGTTCTACACTACATACTTGGAATGTGACACATGCATAGTGGCTGTTCACCTCAACCCTATTTCTTGGAATATAATTTCTTGGAGTACGAAATTATGGAATGTGACGTGAAGGAGATTTGAGTACATTCCTTACTATTTTACAAAATCATAGACATGAGTATCCATCCACATGGATACAGTCAAGTTGCTCTAATCAATCGAAACACCGAGATGCATATCATTACGCAACTACTTGAAGTAAGTCTACAACTATCAAGCGTAAAGTACGTAGCCTTCAAGCATATACAGACAATCCGAAAATTCACATGGTCCTAAAGCTCAAACTAATTGGAACCAGATATTTTGACATTCATAGATATGAAAGAATGCAACGAAGCAAACTAACATAAAAAATACTTTTGGAATGTTAACCTCACAACTCAGCTCACAACTCAGCTCAAGATGGCATGAAGAACAAGAGAAAGGTCCATCTTGAAGCATTTTGCCATCACGTTCCAATACACAGGTCTGCAAGAGACAATATTGAACACTCAAGCATGCGCTTTTGCACGAAAATTTGCACAATTGTGCATACCATGTTCTCATTTGAGAAAATTTACAATGATTTGGATCGTTCTATGGACAGATTTGGGTCGATCAAACAATCCTCGATCACACCTACTACAATAGTGATAATGTCACAATGGACAGGACGCAAAACAGGATCTATCTTTGATATTTAAACAGCTCCCCTCCGAAAGCCCTCCGGCCGTCATCACCGAGGTGAAGATGGTTTCTTGAGCTCCAATCCTCACGCAATATATATATATATACACTCTTGGTGTTCTCCATTGTGTTACCGGCTCTGGTACGAGCGAGAGGACAAGGAAGGCAGCAAGACAGAGCCCGCAACAGAACGGGTTCTGACGACGATGGAGGAGATGGAGCGCAACATGGAGCGAGCTATGGCGGCCTTCACTTGACCTCGCCTGGGTACGCTTATCCTCCTCACACCTTGCCTCCCTGCTGCTGCCATCGCAATTAACACTGTCCCGATCGAATCAACACCTGCAAACTGCAATAAACTCTGCAAAACACTGGTCGATGAGGAGATGCTGGTAGGATCAAATCACTCGAATGGGAAGAGAATGTGCAAAGTGAGAGAATGTGCAAAGTGAGAGAATGTGCAAAGTGAGAGAATGTGGGTGGTGCATGGGGGTGGCCGGAGGTGGTTCTTATGGAGTGGCAGTGGGTGTACAAGTGCAACATTCTTGTTGGTCAAGGCAGTGGACTGTCTGGAGGAGGAGTTGGTAGCCGGGGGTGCTTGCTTGCTACGACTTGGTCACTCTACGTGTAGGTGGGGGCGGCCGTGGCGGAGGTGGCGGGGCCGCGAGGGCCGCCACGACAGGCACTGTTCGGCGTCACGCACTCCAACTGACAGGGAGCTGGCGATTGACTAGACTGGTGACGTTGATACAGCATATCCTACTTGGGTACTAGGGTGGCAATATTCCTGCCCCCAATGATCGTTGAGAGACTCCTTGTTTTGTGCACAAAGATCAGGCATCGATGAAAAACTTGGGTGGGGGTGGATTCTAGAACGTCGTCATTGAAGGGTTCATGTATCTTTATTCAAAGAAAAAGAATTGGGGGTATATCATACTATCTAATGTACAGTAGTGGCAGGCAAAAAGAGGCTCCTCGTTTTGTGCAATTCAACTAGAAGCACACCATGCATGCATGTATGGTTAGTTAGAGAACAGGAAGACAAGTGTACCTTAGAAAATATTGAACAAAGAACTTGTAAAGGTTTATTCTTGTCCCTGATTGTGTGCGCAACAATCACCAACCACATAGCGAGAGAATCGAAATCTATTTAACACTACCACATGCATGTATGTATGGTAAAGTTGGAGTGTGTGAAAACAAGTGAAGTTGCAACTGTAGTAACTTTTAAGAGTCCTAGTGTTGATTAGGCCCATTGGAATGTTCATGGTTGTTTTTGGAGAGCTCACACAAGAAAAGTAAAGTTTAATTAGCTCAAAAATGCAAATGTAATGATTGTTCGAATAACGTACACTTTCGGGCAATTTACCATTAGAATTTTGTAACAAGGCTTACAAGTCATTTACTTTGTCAGATACTCAAATGTCAACTATGTAGGTATCAAAAAATAAATTGAAAAAAATATGATAGTTATGACTGGTTTCGAATCCAACCACATGAAGGCAGCGAAAGAATATGGACAAAACCTCAACAAATGGCAGTACGGTTGATCAGAAGCCATTGGGTCGATGCTCACTACGAGAAACTTTGTGTGGGAGAGCGGGAACAAGAACTCCAGGGTTAGAGTTCTGGCTCTAGTCTACCGCTTACAAGTTAAAGTGGAGCAAGAGCTACAAAAAACACGGCACCATGCTCGAAGTGAAATGTTGAATCAAGAGCGCCCGGGGCCGATGCTTGTGAGAACTCGCATTGCTAAGCCATCTCGAGAACATTTTACAAACAATGTGAGCAAATTGAAAGTTGACATGCCACTTTAAAATATAATACATTTTGAGTTTTACAAGTTTACTCAATGTGCTTGTGACTCTTAGGATCCTAAATCATACTAGATGGTTGGTATTTCTCACAACACAACCCTTTATTGCAAAGTGCAGATAGTGAAAGTCTTATTTACATACTGAAGAGACAATGATCTCACATTGAATGTATCATTTTACCCTGTACAATACAATGAAACTCAAAGTAGAGATATATACTTTGAATTTTTATCAAAGCACTTCTGATAATGAGAGTGCAAATTTTACTTATTGGATCACGTAATTATTTACTCCAACAAAGATTTTGATATCTTGTCGACTCTTCATTGGAGTTAAATCCAAAGTAAAAACATCTGCATTCTCTTGCTACCCAATCTAATGAACTACATCCGTATTGTTTTCATCGACACTGTTGCATTCCCATGTCATTGTCTTAATCATTATTGAAACAAAATACAATTACCAAGAATCACAATGAACATTCTTATGAGCCAATTTACATGTACTAGTTAGTTTTCGAGTCTCCTTGAAAGAATCAATTCACCATACAACTTCACACATTCACCATACAACCACAGTACAAGAGTGCACATAGCTCTGACTAATCGATGCAAGATTCTCAAACACCGTGCAAAACACTCAAATCAATATTGTGTACAAACCAAGAAAGTTTCAATTGAATGATAATTTTTACAACACTTTTGACTGATTCGATCAAAAGCTAAACAATGTCATACACGACATTCTTCTCTACAAAAGGTGCAGCAGCTCAAGATGTCTAAAACACGACATTCTCTAAGCAAATTGCAGCTCACGAATATGATCATCTTGCTCCTCGATCTCCTTCATCGAGGTGCACTCGATCCTTGACTCGAGATCGGCTTCCGGCAAAATTGTGTGGCACAAAAGGCCGTGATCATCTGCTGTTGTGCCTCGAGGAGCTGCGAATCAAAACAGAGCCCGCAACGGAGCGCGTTCTGTGGACGACGGAGGTGATGGTGTGCAGCATGGAGCGAGCTATGGCGGCCTTCACTTGGCCTCTCCTCGGTGATCCGGCCCTTGTCACCATCCTGCTCACGACTTGACGACCTGCTGCCATTGCAGTCTCTCGACTCGACTCTTTCTCTGCAATCTCTCCGCAAACACAAGCACTCAAATTCTGAGAGAACCCAAACAGAGGAATGATCGAGTGGAATGGTGAGAGGGAGCTGGAGATTGGGTTGATTGGCAGTGGTCTCTGGATTCTTATAGTTTTGCCACATTCTTTGTGAGGTAGACAGTCAAGCCAGGTACGACTTGGAGGTGAAGCATCTTGTAGAATGATTCTGTTTTCTGTTTCAGGAGGAGGTGGGGGCGAACGGGGGCGGGAGAGAGGGGGCGAAGGGGCAGTGGGGGCCGGCGATCATGAGTACGTCCGTCACGGCCTCTTGACTGCTTTGTGGCAGGCACATGCTTTGGCGGTACATAGTTTTGTCCTTTTTCACCATTTTTTATGAGTTTGAATGATGTCAAACCCCTTCACTCATTTTAGAAGTTTGAAGAGGTTAAGGTAGGAGTGGTGAAAACCGTCTGAATTTCAACTTTGCATACTTGGAATAGTGGTGTAAAATTTTAATTATTTTTTGATGGTCTGCAAAGCTAGTGCAAATCCATCCCCGAAAGAAAAACATTTTTTGAGTAATCCTATAATTTCCTATGAATTATTGAATCTGGAGTCGTAGGAGTCCCACTACCCGAACATAGAGTGCTGGCTTTTTTGCAAGGTTGTATTCCGGAAATAGTGGATTGAATGTCCCAAAACAAATTAAAAAAGGTTCACGAACTGCCATAGGAGTTGTCTAAAACCGTTCAGTATGCATGGTGGGAGCTAAAAACAGTGGATGGTTCCCAAAAGCGTTCAGTTTGAGCTTAAAAACAGTGGATGGTTCCCAAAGTGGACGGTTCTACAGACCCTACCCCTGAACCTATTGTGCGGTTTCTGGGGCTGGACGGTTTTCACAGCTCCTACCTTAACCCTTAAAGGTCCTTGGGTCTGGAACGGGCAGCCCAAAATTAGATCACAACATCTTTTGAACTTGGGGATCATGAATAGTGCACTTTTAAAACTTGGGCATCATGAATGGACCAATCTGATGAGTTTGCAACCTTCTACAAATTTATGTACAACCCAACCCAACCTACCTACCACAATCCTTTCAAAGCACAAAATCACTCATACAAATTTTGATTTGAATTATAAAATTTCACATTTTGAATGCATTATAAGAAGGTGACCAGTTTAACATCAAAATGTAAGTGAAAAGTTGAGTACAATGAGAGCTACAAGGCATATTCTGTTGGAAAAAAGCCCCTCAGGCTTGCTTGAGCCTTTAAGGGTTAAGTACTGAAGTTCTATGTCTTATTAATATCATGATTTACTAAAAATAGTTGGATCTTTTTTATGGTCTAGATTACTCACTGATATAGCTTGATATGGCCTGGATGGTTTGGATTACTTTGAATATGGTTTGAATGGTCCGGATTACTTATTAATATGAAATATTGATATCATTCGGAGACAAACTTTTCAAGGTATTTTTATGGGAGGGAGGGAATATTTGAAGAGGTAAGGTGCTTCTTTACAAAAAGAGGATAATTTAAGTGATAGCAAAAAAAATATCATTACCATTCGGTGAAGGGTTATATGGAGAATATCATGTTGCAGTGGTATAATCCATCCAATTATAGTGAAGTATGAGTACATGGTTACTCTCAAATCCTTTTTGAGAATGACATCATCTCTTGTTTTTTTGGCACCAATACTTAGGTGAAAACTAAATAGAGAAGGGCCTACCACTTGTTAGAAGTGATATAAACCCTAATTTATTGCATATAATTGTTGTGGTTATGTTGTAGTGTATAAGTGGGAAAAAGTATTGCTTCATTCAGGTTTAGAAAATAGGCTTCAATCCTCCTTAATTTTGATATGGAGTATAAGAAAAGTCATGTAATAACTTTCTTTTCGCCATTTGTTTATCACCTTCCCAAAAACTTGAAATTGAATTTATTTGGTTCTTTACTTTTCTATCCATTTTGGCTTCACTTATTTTATTTACTTTTATAGGACTGTAATCCAAAAGCTAAAATGGGTGAAACCTTGTCACTCATCTCACTTGAGAAATTTTGCTTGCATGGATTTTAGCAAGAAACATCAATAAGATGATGATAGAAACTCCTGTCCCTTTTTAACCCCTAAATATCTTTAAAACCCAATTCGGGTTTTGGAGCTTTTGGTCAGGGTCGTTTTTGGGGCAAAAATTAATATTTTTTGGCGCATCTTTTACAGTAGGTAGGTTATAAAGAAGGTGTGGTAGAAAATTTGAAAAAAAATTCCTATTTTTCGGCTTAATTTGGCATTTTCTTCGAAATCAAGCTTCGGTGGGGCAAGTCGGGCAATGCCTTCGGCCAACCACGGGTGATGTCAGATTTTGGCGGGCAACATGGGTAAGTGCCCAAGATTAGCGAGGGGCAGGGTGTTTAGAATGGAATTAGGGATAAACCCTTCATACAAAATGGGGGTTGGCCAACAAGAAGCACTAAATGCGCAAATGGTATGGCCCACCTATCCTAAGTAAATGCAGAAACGGACATGGCAATCACCACTATTGGCAATTGTTCTTTTCAAGTTTATGTGTCACCCCAAGGGAGGTTGCTATGAGCGTTGGCATACCGCCATAGCACGGTGTCGTGCAGGTCGCTATTGATACTCTAGGTATGGATTTCTTGTACCCATTGAATATCCCCACACCATCTATATATATAATAAAATTATTAAAACTAAATAAAAATATGTAATTTAAAAAACAAAAATATGTAAATAAAAAAATTCAAATTAAAAGTATAAGTATCCCAAACGCATTGCTCGGGGGCCCCAGACGCACTGCTCGGGGGCCCCAGTGAAAAATAGAAAAATGATAATACGGTTTGATAAATGGTAATCACATGATACTTTTTTGAAAGTACCATGTAAAGATTTCCCCCGTCAGGAGGACAAGAACCTTACTAGTTTGATATGTTACAATATTTTATGAAATCATATTTTTTTGTAATTTTTGCAAGCACTTTGCGATTCTATATATTTTTCCCCTAACTCACAATTTTTTGTTTCCACTACTGTAGGATGCAAGTATGATGACATTGGAGCACTTCCCCATCTTTACTTGGACACACAATGGGGCTCATGTTATTGTGAAAGGGACTTGGTTTTCATTTTTTTTTTTTTTTTTTTTCTTTTTTGTTTTCGGGATGCTCAAAAGTCTGCTTCCAGTTTTTTCAGTGCTAGCCAAGCACGAAATCGAGCACAGGCCCGCAGGCTCATGTTGGGAGGCAGGAGCCCGGGCTTACAGCGGCAATCGCTATCGGCTCTGTTGAAATGGGGAAGGGGCCAGCGGGGCTGGGCTGGCCAAGCTCCGGCTCTAGTACAAGCTGGCTTGGCAGACTCGAGCCCCGACCAGATGGCCAGGGGGGTGCTCCAAATCGGCTAGATCACAAATACTCCAGCGACAGGTGGCACGTCCAGCGGAAGGATCAAATTCGCAATGTCAGGTTACCCAACGGCACTCAACTACGGTCCAAAACGGCTCCCAAGCTTGCAACTGCTTTTACACCGAAATTGGACACGCGTCACAATTGGATTTAGCAAATCATTTATTGCAATCCTCTCTTCATTTAGTGTGAAGGTAAGTGGGAGTGCGCACTTACAATTTTAGCCATGTTTATTAGATTTTGATTGGTGTAGTTATAACTATAATGAATGTGACCCCACCATTTTGTTTGTGCCTCATTACTTGCAAAATGGGAATTGGAGGAGCAAGAAGGGAGCCAACATTCGCGAGCTGCCCCTCTCCCTCACATCTAAAGGATTCGTGTTTTACTCATGGAAATTCATAACTTCTTGAGATTTTTGAATTTTTTGATGAAATTTGTGCCCAAATTTTACAAATTTTTTGATGCACACCTTTGCCGTGTGGATCTTGCATATTCCAAGTTGTCTTTTTGCAATTCCAATTTGTCCTAAAAGTAGCATCCATGTCCATTCTAGACCTTGATCTCCCTAAAAAATTAGATGAAGGTTTAATGCACCAAATCGGTTTCCAAAATTTTGCATGCAGGTAGCTATCTTGGAATCCTACTTGAAAAAAAATATGCCATAAATTTTTGAGGTAACGAACTTCAACTTGCCCTTGGCACCATTTGCACTATGTGTCTCGGGCAATAGCCAAAAAAACTTTTGCATCAACTTTGAACATTATGATCTCACAAATGGAGAAGATCCAACGGTTGAAAGTTTTAGCAACAGATCAAAATCAAGTAAGGTACAAGATCTTACGGTTGGATTTCTCAAACCTGTAAATTTTTTTGGTGCAGATGGCTGGGAGTGAACGGGACTCAAAACTGGCAGTTTTGAGACTTCTTGCTCCCAAAACATCAAGGAAATTTAGGGGTTAAGGGGCCGGCGTGAATGAAGTGTCCGTTCGTAGTGCTAATATCCCGATGGCCACGGGATAAGGGGAAATTGGAACAATACTACCGAAACATCAATAACCTTATATGTCATGAGATTTCTTAACGAATTCAGTAGAGAACATTCTTTACGTCATTCCTTCTTTTCAATTGTGAGGATTTTCCATTTTAGAACCAATCAACATTAGCTTGATTCTTGTTGATACCCATCACTTTTCATCAAAGAACATGGGAAAATTAGACACTTGCATCTCTTGATTCATACTCCAAATGACTCTTCTAAGGGAGAGTGCTCAATAATGGCTCAAATTTTAGATTTCCCAATCTGTAGTGAAGTAAACATAGTGAGCAATTATCATTGCATGAGGAAAGTAAATGAAAGAAAAGTCAAAGGGCATTCTTTCATCATTTTTAGACTTGTATACAATTATTTTGCTATGAATTTTTGAAAATGGTCTCATAGGTGTCTCCAAAATCTGCCCTAGTTTTACACCCTATGATGTTTGCTTTGAGCACACGCCACTGAAGCGATTGTGTACCTCATAATGCTCCGTATTGGTACCGCTCTAGTTTTGAGCACTCTCCCTTATTCCTCTCGATTTCAAGAGCAGTGCTGGGAAAGGAAGATTGGTGTTCACGCCTTCATGTGCAAAAAAGAGCGATCCTTTGATCCTCTAAGGTAGAGGAACCCATAGTCGATATGGTCCCCATGCCCAAGTTGTAGACTCCCCAATTGCCGCGGTGTGATTAACCAATTGTCGACATAGTGGCTTCTTGGTATTGAGCAGTTTAGAATGGCTGCACCCGAGATTGGTAAGCAATGACTACCATGCCAAATAAACAATAAATTAAGCAGCAAAATTAGGTGCCATGGTGTGCTGGTTTTCCAACTTCGGACTGCTTGATTATTGTTAGCCTTGTACTCGGCTTTAAGCATGACCGGCCTCTACTAAACAACAATATCAACTATTAGTTATGTGGTTAGCTTAATTTCATCAGTTTCCATCACGGGGATTAGTGAATTTGTGTTTGTGATCTAGTCTTATAGTTATCGGTTACAGGTGAAGCTACATATTGGTAACTAGTCCGGATCAACTGTTCACCTTTTTAATTTGTAGTAATTTCAATTTTGAGAAAAAAAATTGGAAAAATGTGCATTCTACCTTATTTCCTGATACGAGAAAAATTTCTTCCCATGAGTAATACAACTTCTACTATGCAAATCGCCTTAACTTATCGACTATGGGTTCCTCTGCCTTATCGCCTTGTTTCTACTTCCGAACGCAATGAGATGAGCACTGACAGAAGTCTTCGAAATGCGCTTTCAAAATAGACTGCCAAGTCAAGTTTAGTAGGGAAATCAGCTAAAGATACCGCCACCCCCACCTGATTCCTCTGACACAGTCCAGTCCCGTGCCATGGGAGGAGGGGTGGGCCAGATGACAATTGCGAAGGCGTCAGCGAAGCGACCATCGCCCAGCTTGGACTTCACGCTCCAACAAAAGCAGCTTGCCCCACAGCCAGCCACCAGCCCCCAGCCCCCCACAATCCATAGCAACCAAAATATCAAGAGATCAGTGCTATAAAGCTCCCACTGGCGGTACTCAGACCCGCATTCGTCCAATTCTCTCTCTCATCAGTTGACCCTCACACTGCCTACACATTCTCTTGCAGCATTCCTTTTACAGCAATTTCCTTCAATCTTCTCTCAGTTCGGCGGATTCAAGCTTTGCTCGTTTGCGATGGCAGCCCACCACGGAGCATGGAGCAGCGCCATGGCTAAGACACGGAGAGGCGCGCCCCGGCGTGGTCAAGTGAAGGCCGCGATTGCCCGCTCCATTCTGCACTCGCTCAGCTCCATGGCCGCTGTGTCCAGCCGCTCCTTACGGCGCTCGTTCTCGTGGAGCTCCCAGCAGCAATTGAAGGAGTGATGGACGTGATGCTGCTCATATCAAATACTCACTGATAGAATCCTCGCGACTCGGCTTCATCGATTATTTACAGAACGCTGAGTTTTGCTCGGCCATGGCCGGAAATTTAGTGTTCAGCTTGGACGATTGATACTTCGACAAGGGACACGGCTTTGAGGTGTATCGGCGCAGCGTGGTTCGCCATGGCTGCATTGCTGCAGTAATTATGTAGAGTGAAGGACGACTGATCTTCTCTACGATTCAGTGAGGTCAGGAAGAAGTAGTTCGCGCAGTAGAAAGATAGCATATCCAATGATAGAGCCTAGCTAAGCTAGCTACAGGCATCTGGAGGAAGCCTCTGGATGCGCAAGTTTTGCCGATCTGCACCATGTGCGGTCAAAGTTTTTGTAACCTTGCTACACTGATTGAATGAGCATGTGGTTACTGAGTTCACTACATTCCAGGCAATCCATGTCTAATCTTGCTCACAGCTGAATCCTGGCGATCCAGTATGCTTGTATCACTTCGCTTGTTGCCCACTCACTTTGCTTGTTGCCCACTCTGTACAATTTGGCATGTTGGTTTCCGATTTCCTGATAATTCGGCATGCTTCAATCAATTTGCTTGTTGCCCACTTTGAAATGTTGTTGTCTGTCGCTGGCTGTCTTCTGTTTCGATGTGTAAGTGGGTTGGGTTCGTGGAGTTGCAATTTGTCAGGTCCTCTTTGAGATCAGTTAGTTTTCCCCAAGATAATTGTACTCGTAATGTAACGTCCGCGAAGGGCTGGTTGGTCAGGCATGTAAGAAGGTCTGCGAAGTAGCGATGCTAAAATCCTGAAAACCGGGCGAATTGTTAGAGTCTACTGTTGGTCAATATGATGACGACTTACCTTGCTTTTCGATATCGATTCCCCGCACTTGTTCTATGAATCGCTTGCAGGGAATTTCGAAAACCTGATCTCAAAAGCGAAAGCCCCGCAGCATTAGTTTGACATTTGGTTTTAACTTGATACTGTAACGGATGCGCAACTGTTTTGATGTAGATGTAGCCAATGTTGTTAACCGTAACCGTATATCTACACCAGTGACAGTGCTAAATGACAATGCCAATGCAGCACAGTAGTCAAAAGCAAGCAATAATATCCATGCGGCAAAAAGAATTCCCAGCTTTTGGATCAACACAGACAGATAACTTACCGCCAGTCCATCTCCATTTCAGCAGAGTGACACAGTGAAGGCGTCAGCAAAGTCGCCCCTCGCAAAGTTTGGACGTCAAGCTTACACAACTCCTTCACCTTCTATGTCGTGGTGATTACGTTACCCGATCTACACCAGAGCTATAAATCGCCTGCTGGCGGTACTCACTCCTCAATTTCGTTCACTCATTCAATTACCAGTTGCCAGCTCCTCGTTTCATTCTCTTGCCTCACTCTCCAGCCGATTGCATTTTCTTTTATTTTAAGCCAGCGGATTGAGGCTTATTCGTTTACGATGGCAGTTCACCACGGAGCATTGAGTGGCGCCATGGCCAAGCAACGGAGGGCTGCGCCCAGGCGGGGTCAAGTGAAGGCCGCCATTGCTCGCTCCCTTCTGCATTCGCTCAGCTCCATGGTTACCAGCGCTCGCTCCGCCGTGTCTAGCAGCTCTCTACGGCGCTCGCTCTCGTGGAGCTCCAGCAAGTAAGTGTCGATGCGGAACATCATGATGATGATGATGATGATGATGCTGGTGTTAAGTTCACACGAAATGTGATTCTAGCGTGATTGAATGGGTGGCCATGGCCAGGCACGGTGTTCACCTTCGATGCTTGCATCACGGCGAGTGATGCACAGGAGTTACTCTTCCAAGCCAGTACACCCATTATCCCTCCTGCTACGGGATGTATCGGCTGCGCGGCTAGAGTAGTACAACTTTCCCGCTATGGCTGGTTGGCCGCAGTAGAGTGGAGTCACTTAGAAGCGGAGACTTGGCTAGTTTGCGCAGTAGAAAGACAGCAATTCTAATGATAGAGCCCTAGAGGCATCTGGAAGGAGCTTCTGGATGCGCAATCTGCACCATGTGCAATTCGTTTTTTTGTTACCTTGCCATGCTGATTGAATGAGCATGACTTTACTACAATTGAAACATCTCTAATCTTCTGGATAATCTGCTCACAGCTGATTCCTGACAGTTGAGTGTGTGCCTATTGTCTCGGAATGTCGTTTCTTGAATTTTCTCTGCTTCGGCGCGCCAGAGTTCTGGGTTTGCAGTTATTGATATGTCTTCCGAAAAGGATACTTCTTCAGTTTGATAATTTTGTGTATGAGTTCAAATAGCGGTTGTTCTGTGAGCCCCATTCGGTCACGGTCGATAAAAATCTTCCATTCTTAGATTCATGTTGTGTTAGTTCAATCGATTGGTTCACCAGAAAATAACAAAATCAGGACGATGATACAAGGCGATGTTTTTCAGCATTCATCTGCTTAATTGTGCAGAACCTTCATTTACCCCACATGTGTTGCGAACAGGCTTACTTTCTGTTTGCATAAACACTATCCGCATCGCGATCAGAGAAGTCCAAGCCGGGTGCTCAGCACAAAGCGAACTATTCTTTCGCCTTTTACTAAAGAACACCGTGCGCTGGGTACACCTACCGGCATACCCACATTTTTGGACTGCCCCTCTCCGGGCCCATCAACAGAACACTAAATTGGACATCTCCCATCACGTGGTGTGCGATCTGAAGAGCCGAATCTGGCCAGCAAAATTCTTCAAAATCTGGTCAGCAATGGAACATTGAGTGTCATAACTACGTGAGAACAGTATTGATGCATCTAATGGTAATTGGAATGATTGAGTTAGTCAATGCAAGGCATAGTATAAAAACGTGATTGTAGTAGCCAATGGACACACTGATAAATGGCAGGAAGCATGTCCAATTGTTTCGGGCTTCAGGTGATGGCAACTGGCGAATTTAAAAAGAACATTTCATGCATCTCTAAGCAGCTGGTGCACATCCAGTAGCTTGCATGGTTACTTTCGAGTTGCGGAGACTTCGGCGTGAAATTGCGTCATCAATTGCACTGAAGGATCAGCCGCATCATCATCAAGAGTTTCCCTACAAAGCCCGATGATGCCAGTGAGATGACTCTGGTCAAAAGGAATGAAGACCCGTGACATTCGAAGCTAACAGAAACCCGATTCTCCGCCATGGCCAACTAG
Source organism: Bryum argenteum (assembly GCA_037043015.1). NCBI lineage: Eukaryota > Viridiplantae > Streptophyta > Bryopsida > Bryales > Bryaceae > Bryum > Bryum argenteum. Next base: position 4,742,942 of record CM073324.1, read on the forward strand.
GTGGGGGCCAGTGTGCAGTGACGTGTGCGAAGGCGCGCCCTCGCTAAGCTCGGACGTCAAGCTCAAAAGCATTTCTCGAGCAAATAAACAAACTGGCGTGCGTGGTGACGACTAACTTAATCTTCCTGTGCACGTTTCGTCACGAGGTATCAGTCTGTGAGCATTATTAAGCTCATTCTGGCGGTAACCCACTTCATCAATCAAATCACTGGTTGATCGTGCAACATTCTTTTCTTCGACGATCCTCATACTCCTCAGCCCAGTTTCGCGATGGCAGTTCACCGGAGTAGTGCCACAGCCAAGCCACGAAGGGTCGGGGTCAAGTGAAGGCCGCCAGTAATAGCTTGTTCCGTGCTGCACTCTCTCAGCACCATGGTTACTAGCGCACGCTCCGCCGTGTCCAGCAGCTCGTTACGGCGCTCGTTCTCCTGGAGCTCCAGCAATTAAGTGATGGCGCGCAACATGTGATTCGAGCGTGGCCATGGCCAGACATGGTGTTTACCTGCTACCATTCGGCAAGTGATGTACAGAAGTTGCTCTTTTGAGCCATCCTTCCTGCTACGAGATGAGTAGTACTACTTTCGAGTCTTCGCCACCTTGTAAAATTTCCACATAACCAGAAGCAGAGAGATGATGAAGAAGTAGTTCGCGCAGTTAAAAGACAGCAAATCCAATGATAGTGCCAACGGGCATCTGGAGGAGGGCGCTGATTAAGCTTTCCCGACCTGCATCATGTGCGGTCAAAGATTTGGTACCCTTCTCACATTGATTGAATGAGTGTATTTTTACATTTTCCACAATTGTTGATGCATCCCCGCATTTTGCAATGACGTATTGAGGTTCGCGGGACTTGTTAGGAGCCCTTTGTCACACGGATATAATGAAGAGGAGATGAAGCTTCTAAAATCTTGACCAGATAAATTCATGACTTTGAATCCTGAAATGAGTACCGCTACAAAATTCGGATTGCTCCGGAAGGAGCCCATCACGAAAACACGAAAATTGTCCCTCACCATTATTGATTCAGGTCATAGCTGCATGACGATCACAATGATGTGAAGAAGTACGATGACAAATAGGTAGCAGGCAACTGAAACATGCACAAAAGCAAGAATTCCGAAGCTTCTTTCGTTGTATAAGCCTGTGGAGGATCATTGCACAGTTATCGATTGCTCTGTCTCCAGCATCGGCAGCTTTCTCTGCAGTAAGTAGCATGATTGTTCACATTCAAACATGATGGATGAAGAATACTCTTAGACAAGCGGCCATGGTAGTGTTGTTCGAGACCAAGAAATTATCAAGATTTCGGGATTGTGCACGGATCATAAATACCATGTTCACCATGCCATTGGATTCAGATTAATGAGGAAAATCAGAATGATCATCTTCAATGGTGCGAACTGCTCGGTGACAATTGGGTGACATTAGTAGCATGATTTCTTGTGCTAAAAGACCACGGATTGAATGAGCATTTGGAAGAGTGTATCCAAGCTTAGTGCTTTCGCAGTTGAGTGAATTCATGCATCCCTGCACTTTACAATGACGCTTTTATAGTTTTCTGAGCAGAATCATTAGACCTTCATCAGCAAATCGTCATACTCATGTACTGTTGGTCCCTTGACATCGAAGACGATGACCTTGACGATTAATCAATTGCACTTTCTTGACATCAATGGCAGCGTTACCTGCGATTATACCACATGCGTTGCTACCAAGATTACATTCTCTTCGAGTATATGAAAGTGACAACCTTGTGGCGAGGACATTAGCCGGGTGCTCAGCACAGAGCGAACTATTCTTTCGCCTTTTACTAAAGAATACCGTGCGCTGGGTATACATACCGGCATACCCCCATTTTTGGATTGCCTCGAAAGAGGCCCATCAACCAAACACGAAAACGGACATCCCCCGTGCAATCCAAAGAAGTCAACAATTCTGTGAATGAATGTTGACATTGTAGAGGGAACATTGCAATTGACATGTCAATTAAAAAGTGTAGAACATGAATCTGGTTGCCTTCGAGACAAACCGCAACGACAAGTGTTCTCTATCATTTATCGATGAGTAAATTGGTTAAGACGCTGTCAACATATGATATTCTTCCTTGATATCGATGTGATCGCTAATTCCAGTGAAGAACGAGACCCTTTTGCGAAGAGGACCAGGCCATATGTTTCCGTAGGGGAGTCGTGGTGGCCAGGCACTAGATTGGGTACATAAAATAAATTACAGAAGCCGAATTCCAGATTACAAGCAATATGTGGGACTTTGCAATTGTGATAAGTACAGCTTCAAAGAAACTGCGAGTAGCACTCTTTCAGTCCACTTCGAATCCTTAAGTCCAGGGTCTTATGTATTATGAAAATGACCTACATTAAACCCACACGAATTGCAACTAGAACTGCATTCTGTTTGAATAAAGATAACCGACATTGCCGGATGTTACTGTCAGCCGCGTGCTCAGCACAGAGCGAACTATTCTCTCGCCTTTTACTAAGGAATACCGTGCGCTGGGTACACTCACCGGCCTACCCCCATTTTTGGATTGCCTCGAAATAGGCCCGTCAATCAAAAACTAAAACTGGACAATAGGAAGAACCTCCTTCACAAAAAGAAGACTCTCAAGAGGAGCATAGTTCGAACAACAGCAACTGGAGTGAATAATGAACGCCGCCACACTGGTGGTTCCAGCTTCATTGAAATTCCTACTTTTACACGTAAAAAATGAAAACGGCGGAGTCATGCTTCGATTTCTACAACAAAGGTATCAATGACAACAGGGGAAACGCGATCGTGGAGACTTTTCTTGTGCAGGACGTGGCTCGCGAGCATACGATTTACTCCTTTGAGTGTCTTGACAAGCAATCACTACAGTCCTACGAGGAATCTCGGTGGTCTTCTCCGGAACACCAACGTTCGTGAGCGGCTTGGGGCGATACTGAGAGAAGTTCCGAACGCGTTTCATAACACTCGGATGAAGCACTTCCTCTACATGGATGCCCAGCTTTCGTATGTAGGGTTGACCCACTTTGAAAGCCTTGTAGAAGCCGAATAGAAAGCTGCCGAAGGAGTCACTGGGCGCTTGACGCCACTCCTCATCGGCCGTGATGGGCTTCAAGCGCAAGCCGGCGGCGATGGCTTTGTCTTGCATCCAGACGTAGGGCAGTTTCCAGAGCGTGTTCGTGGGATCGCCACCACCGATGTTGCCATGATCGCCGATGAACCAGCATTGCTCCACGACTTTGTTCGTCTCCGTGGTCGCGTCCCAGAGAGTCGGCTGAAAATCTTCTCGGTACTCGTCGATCGCCAGCGCGTGGTAGGCCTCATCAACAATGCACGACAGCTTCGTGTCCTGGAACCGATAGAAGTCTCTCGTGCCGGGGAGCACCAAGGGTAATCCGGAAACGGGAATACCCAGTGAGCCCACCGTGTCCCAAACTCCGAGTAATCGCACCCGCGCGCTCTGAGAGTGCTTTGCTGTGAACTGAGTAGCGTCGCTGTCTGTATCCCGGTAGAGATCGTAGGCTTCGTCGATCAGAGCCTCCGTTGGTTCCTTCACCACGCCCCCACACTTGTCCATTAAGCCCACCAAGCTCCGAGCCGAGTACGCGCCGCGGCTGAATCCGAAGATGTATACTTCGTCTCCTGGCTTGTATGTCTGCGATAACCAGAGGTAACTTTCTTTGATTGTCTCTGATAAGCCGTACCCGAATGCCCCTGCGAAGATTCTGTTCGCGTTGTTTGACGCTCCTACCCCTTCGAAGTATCCTACTATCTGTTCTATCTGATCGCCTGTCGTGCCTGTGTAAAGATTCTCCTTCAGGAGTGCTACGTTCGTCCGGTCGGTTAGCTCCTGCCATGTGCCGTCGAGCAGCACCACTAGTCGACGATAAGTTGCACTCATCCTGACAGCAACATTGACATGAGCGTTCGATGTTGCAAAGCTCTGCCAACTTCCAGTGAATACAAAAGCGAAAATAGAAATACTGGTGTTTGATTTCTGAGGGACCAGACTTCACAAGATACTTACTTTGCATGTGAATTCAGAGGCTCGCTGTAGTCTACAGTCTCTTGACAACTGACGCCAATTGATTTCTGGAGGAGAACCTGAATGCGAAACACCATCACGCAAATTTAGAATCACCTCAGGAACCCTGAAATGAGCACCATCGCCGTAGACTCCACATGTTGATCAACTACTTCAGAATTGGACCACGGAACCAAGTAAAACTACCGCACCTCAGCAAAGTCTTCAATCTGGAGTCAGTCTCTAGGAAGTCGAAAAGCTTCAGCACCAGCGTAACGTTCGGTTACTGGAATCTCAAACATCGACCAGATTGTGAGACCATCAAGCCCACCGGAGACCCACATTGGATTAGTGACGACGCACTGGAATGCTTCGATGACAGATGTAAGATGTGTGTGCATCTGGCGGACAGGGAGTGGAGTGATTGCATTGGGCGAAGAGCAGGAGTAGGCTACCCAGAGCCAGCTTTGAGGTGAAGTTGGTCAGCTCCGTGTAGGTCGGCGAATCCGATGCAAAGTGCAGGCCGACGACCCCGCAGATGCCTCCATGTCAACTTCGGATGCATGATCGTTTAGAGATCTTCTCCTCAAAAGTTACTACCCAGCCTCAAATTCTTGTCTAACTTGCGTTTAACTCGCAGATCAGCAGTACAGTGAGCTACTGTACGGTTATAATTCTTGTCTTGCGTGTAATTCGCGCATTTCAGCAGTTTCGGTAAACTTCCACGGTCGTAGGCTTCAATTTGAAGTGGGTGTGGTACCTACTCCCACTCGCTGTAGAGCCTCATAATTATTACAGGGATCATCCAGACATTCAGAATTATGGTAAGGTGTCCTATAATGGCGCAATTTTCAGCACAGAAAATCTACAGGAATGTTGCCAGTGCAAGCAATTTTTGTGCATGGGGAAAATTAGTAGAAAACTAGAGCAAGTGGAATCATCATTTTTCGACTCTTCTACAGTAAGTAATGAATTTTTGAAGATGAAAATATAGGTGTTCTTAAAATGGTGCCCTAAAGTGACGCCCTATAATCTTTGCAGTGTGTACATGGTACTGTTGTATGGAGAAGCTATTATGTACGTGACAGTGAAGATTACTAGGGCTCCATTTTCGGCACTGCGCCATTTTTGGCTGCTCTACCATACACCAGTGAGAGTTGTTGAAGACTTGTTGTTAGTGTTGCAAATATTAATCGCAAACAAAAACACTAAATGTTACACATCATTCTAATGTAAGTATAGTACTAATGCCACTGTAACACTAACTTCACTTTAGTGCAATAACACTACTACCTTTCAAGACAAAACACTAAACGCCAAATCATGGATATCTAATAGAAGGGGGAAAATGATTAGAATTGGTAGATTTAAGAAAATCAAGAAGATGTTGTATGCAACGGCAGTTAAAATTGAACATCAATCTTGAAACTGTTGAGAATAGTGTAATGTTTAACTCAAGAAATAACACTGACAAACAACTCTTTTGTAGTATGTTGATACTTAAGGACCAAACAGACGCTCACACAGATTGATTTACCTTTAAGAGCTTGACGAGGTTTTGCTTTCATCGATATGTATTGGCAGAAAAAAAATTGTGAGAGGGAGCAGCTTAAGTATGCGACATTTGGACAATCTATGCAACATATGTAGGTACGGATCTCAACATGACAACAACAAAACAAAGGAAGCTAAAATATGATGAACTTTTGTGGGTGCAGAAATTATTCAAATATTGAAGAGGTCAGAATGTACTGTACATGGTTTTATTTTCAACAAGCAGGCTCATCTATTCACTACAAAGCAGCCACACCGTTCGCTACATCAAGCAGCACCACTCGAAGGCGACTATCCACATTCTATGTCAAGATGAAGCATTTGCAAAGAGCAATGCCGGCGGCTTCAAGGGATGAGATTGTTGGCTTTCATCTTGTCGAGCACCGCAATGAAGGAGTGCTCGGTGTTGCGCCACCCGTGGTACCCATGCTCCCTGCTCTTGTTCATGCTGCTCACATTCTCCGCGGGCTGGTTCAGAATCAAGTCCGCAAACCACCAGTGACCGAGGTGATCGAGCTTCACGGGCTCCAGCTTGTTCTCCTTCACCACGGCATCCCAGACTTCCTCTTTGCCCTTCATGAGCTCCGCGAGCGGCACTCCCAGGTCCTTGTACTCCGGCACCTCCATGCCCATCCTGTCCGCCAGGAGCTTCCACAGCTTCTTCCACTTGAATACATCGCCGTTGCTGCTGTTGAACGCCTGGTTCTTGGCCGCTGGCTCCACGCACGCCCAAATCTCCTGCTCCGCGATCAGCTCCGCGTCCGAGGCATCGAACAAGCGCTCGTACGAGAATTCGTTCCCGGGGAATGCTAGCGGCTTCCCCTCCTGTCGACAAATGAGCGCGTAAACGGCGAGCGTTCCCACCAGGTTCATCAGATTCCCCGCCGCGAATCCGAAGATGATCGTCGGCCTGTGAATGGAATACGTCAATCGGCCGTTCGTTTTTTTCACTGCTTCGAACACGATGTCCTCCTGGTGGTGGTAGAATTGGTCGTGTGGCAAGCGCGGTACGTCTTCAATGAACGGTGCCTCGTAGGCCTTGATCTTCCCCGCGAGCTCGAACGGGCCTGTGTACTGCTTCCCGCCCGTCTGCAGCACAATGTGCTGGAAATTCTCGTTCGGGAGGAGCGCGTCCAGTGGGTTTTGCAGCAATCGGGAGTTCAAGTCGATGTTCTCCGCCTCGTTTTTGCCCTGCACCCACGACACCCAGAATACGTGCGTCACGTCCTTCAAGGGTGACAGCTTCGCCATGGTGGCCTCCCTGTCGAGCAGATCCACTTGGAGATACTCTAATGAGGAGGGGAGCCATTCTGGTCGTGGCCGACGCGCTAAGCCGTAGACTTTCCATGGTCCTCCTGGCGCATCTGGCTTGCACAGAAGATCCGCCAGGTAGTTGCCCACTATGCCTGTCACGCCCAGAATGAGCGCTGCTTTTGGAGTTGATCCACTCGCCGATGCGGCCTGCACTTCAGCGTGATGCGCACCATGTTGCACACCTCTTCCCTGGCAGAGAAAAACCTCCAATCGATCAATCGCCTACTACATCAAATCTTGCTAAAAGAGAATCACCCAATCCACCCAATTCTCACCATCACCAAACTGATACGCTATACGATCGATTTTGAAAACACAAGCGGCCATTGACAGAAGTAGCCATTTCTAACTCGAGCTACCGAAACCACAACGAATGAATAAATCACCGAGCGTAAAACCCAGATTGTCAAACCCTCGACCCCACAACGATGTAACTCGCACTTCCTCAAAAGAATGTAATTCAAGCACGAAATTCTCAGCATGGCTAGCACGGAGAGAATGATTGATGCTAGGCTAGCGGAGCTTACCCCGGAACGAGGATCGAGTCGCCCAGTCTGCCATGGAAAGAGACCCATCGCTCGAACAATCTCTCAACTTTTACGGCACTAACAATCAGATTACTGTCAGGTTTGGATTGGAGTTGGATCCGCCGCGCACTAGTACGAGTTCCGGAGCTAGCTAGCCTGCGAGGGAGAGCCGGATCTTTGCATGCATGCGGAATCAAAACGGAAATCGAAATGTTGGCAGCATGAGCAGGCATGGAGCTCCTCCGCTTGTCAATCCTTGAGCAACCTGCAAGTGAACAAGTGTACTACCCCCACGCTCGCCTCGTCATGCTGTCTTCACCACATGCGGTAGCGATAGATAGTAACTGTCCAAACATAGTAAATATCTACAGCACTAGTAGATTCTTTGTTATGAACCTGTTGGCCGGACCCTGGGTTTTCATAGGAATATTTCATTTTGGTAAATGCCATCTCAGTCTTCATCTCTATTTGAAGAGTTTTGATAACATAATTTCTCTCCTTGTTGAGATGGATTCAAAAACATAGTTATTTTTCTCCCATAGAGTTTATGTGAAGGTGCATCATAATTTTGAAGTTGCTTTTAGGAATCTCTGGGACATGACAGCCCCGCCAACTGTTTCATATGTTAAATGCTAGGTATTCTTGTCCAATATTGGTATGGAAGGTGGAGGGCATCTCAATGAGGAGATTCTGGGAAGCAATTAAATCATGAAGATGCTTTTTTTTTTTTTTTTTTTTTTTTTTTTTTTTTTTTTTTTTTTTTTTACAATTTTACAATCAATGTTGATGTACCATTAATCAAAAACCACATCCGAGACCTGAGAACAAGTTTCTCAAAAAAATGAAGGTTTGTGACTTATATTAAGTAGCCTTTCACTCTCCAAAATTACATTATGTGCTTATGATTTTTGCACACACCATGGTCAACACCCAAAAGTATTTGATTACCTTTTACAATTTTAAAAGATTGATTCGCTTCTTTAACCAAGTCCCTCTCACTAATTTGTAAGCTAATTTCAAATATCATGATTGAAGAATCAAAATCAATCAACTGTAACAAATTATGTAACAAAATAATCAGCTTGCTATGTACTCCCTCTGTCCCATTATAATTGTCAGGTAATTTCTCTCAAATCTACCTCTCAAGTTAGATTTGACAGGACCTACTGAACAATTATAATGGGACATAGGGAGTAACAAAATAGTTAGCTTGTTAGAAATGTTTTGTCTTATGCTTTGGGTGAATGGAGACACGCAAGGGTCAAATGACAAGCCTTGCCAAATAAATGTTATGTTCAGTAAATGCAAAGAAAGAATTCAATAATTGACAATTCAATTCCACAAAATTTCACACCCACTCTAGATAATTAAAAACTAGCAACTCTCGTTAAAAATTTGGCAATAACCATGGCCACACATCTCAGGCTCCCTCATTGATATTGCCTTCTATCCGAAGCTATGAAACATGTCCATAAGGAAGCCTGTCATAAATTGCTTGCAAGAGCAGAATAGGAATCAAACAATAAAAAATTCAAAGAAACTAAAAACACTATAAAGTCAATGAGAAATTGATCAATGAAATGCATACTGCTTCATGAATGATTCTTGAACAAGATAAATAAGAACGCAAACTTACAATACAAGATATGATGGTACAGAGTGACTTAACTCGGCGATCAAACTTTTAGCTTCTGAGAATCATACCATCTTGAAAGCTTGCTCACCGATCGATCCTCAGAAGATATGCTCTTTATCCAGTTTGAGAGATCCCATTGACGATGTATGTTACATTTTTGTACGCACCCAAATCAGGTGATAATCGTGATGATGTACAGTACAGTCATGAGCTACGAAGAATCCAAAGAATTGTGGTTCTTCAACGCAACTTTCCTTACCGACACAAGATTACAAGTAATCTCATCACCTAAAACGCCTTGAATCAGAGCCACAGGCATCCACCTCTTCGGCCGCACCTCCAGAATGTAAGACAAGAATGTCTCCAGTCCAGATTTCTGCACGCAAGGAAATTAAATCAATCAACAATCAATTGGTTCTGTAACAGACTAGCAATAGCATATCCAAGACAGAATAGACAGGAGCGAGAGATGTCAGTCAGTCAGTCAGACCTGGTGCATGCGCCATGTGCCTTTGAAAATCTGAAAATCACCCTCAACAGTTTCGAAATGCAAGTCCCTCAATGTACCATCAGGTAGGATTTGCGGAGCCTCCTCTGTGACTTCCACGACAGCTTTCGCTTTGAATTTCACCCCTAACCCCAAGCTCTTCTGCCCAATCTGTTGCGCTCAACATGAACAATACACTCACTCACTCAGTCGTCCACTTTCTACTTCAATAAGAACATAAAACAGACTGAGCACAAACGCATGACTTGCTTCGACGTTGTGTTTACAAGAAACTTATGTGTACGTTTGAAGCAATGAATTAACCCCTACATTTCCAAGGAAAGGAGCTGAAGTGACAGCGAAGAATGCATTCTCACAAAACAATGCCTAGCCATCATCGCATCCATAAAGATTTCTCCAATTTCTTAACGATGGCAAACGGGAAGGCCAGCACAGTTCTCAAGAGCTTTTGAATTGTGGATATCGAGACCTCACACATTATATCAAATGTCATTACATCACCTCTGAAGTATTGATATGTAGGAAGAAGGATCTCCTGTTCACTATAGACTACAACGAGTACCATCGAATGTAGCAAATCTAATGACTGTGATAAGTAATGGTCCCGTGAGTAATTGAGACTGAATTATTGAAACCCTAATTTGCATTCAGCATCATATATATCAACTTAGTGTTGCTTGTTTGTTTCAACAGATGCAACGACGACGGTGATGCAAAAAATGAGTTTCAGAATCGAATGAATTGCTCTCTCTCTCTCTGTAAGAAATCCTGTCAAGAGCAATGTATAGAGCATCAAATGAATTGCTCTCTCTCTGTAAGAAATCCTGTCAAGAGCATTCTATAGAGCATCAAATGAATTGCTGATCATATGGCAGGGCGAGCATTCATAGGGATGTGAGGATTGATGAATAGAGCTAGGGTACCTGCAAGAGGCGAGCTCCATTAGGTCTGGATTCCAGCACACGACTTTCAGCAAGTCCCGGGATATGGTCAGCGAGGTGATCATAATCCGTCAAGACAGCCCACACAGCATCCAAGGGCGTTTGAATAGCGATTCTAGCCTCAACTCGTCGCGTATTATCACCCAAATTGGTCACATTCAAATCGACTTTCTCCTTCACCAATAGAGCCTCCACTTCGTCCGAGAGCGACTTGTCCGTTTCCTCAATCAACCCCGCTCTCACTCCTCCACCTCGCAACCCCCGACTACTAGATCGTCGAACTTGAATCGCCAACTCCGATCGTAACCTACTAGTACTACTCGATGTGGCAATGTGGCAGCAGCTATTCCTCCTCATGTTCCCGTATCCCATCGTAGGTCCTGTCCATGGAGACGGCGCCAGCCGCGCCATAGCTGTGATGGAAATTGGGTTCTAGAAACGAGAATGAAAATTGATTATGGGTACTGAGGCAATTTGGGAAGCGATTTGGGGGTCGGCGATGTGAGGGGTGGAAAGCGTAGGTGCCAGGAGGAGGATGGTCCTCACGACAAGTGCATAGCTCGTGAAGCTCCGCAATCCAACTACGGTACTCCTTCTGTCCCATTCTAAGTAGTAGGTTCTCAGTAGGTTCTCTCAAGTCTATCTCCCGAGTCAGATTTGAGAGAATCTACTGAACAGTTAGATAGACAGAAACTCCTGTCCCTTGCGAAGGGGCCGGCCTGAATGAAGAGTCCATTCGTAATGCTAATATCTTGATGCCCACCGGACAAGGGGAGATTGGAACAATACTACTTCCCCCTCTCGAGGGTGGACACTATAATTACGCTAGTTTCTAGCTAGTTACTAGTGTCTTGAAGATACTTGACATAGTATTCTCTCAAATGACAATACTAGACAGTTCTAATAAGAGAGGGAGTATTTCTCATCATTTGAAAACAATGTTTGAGTACTGTAGCCTTTACGAGACTTTGCTTTCGTGAAAAAAAAAAAATACTTATCATTTCTTACAATGAAGATTTCATCACCGTACTTTTAGAGTTTTTTGGTTTTTGGTTTTTATACCTGAAAATTTTACAAAAATATAGAGTTAAGAAGCGTAATTTATTTATTTTTTAAATGATGAAATTAAGTTACATGTGATTCTGAAATGTTTACTAATTTTTGTTAATCAAAAAATTAAAGATTTCCGTTTTTTAAAATACTTAAATCATTTTTTATAGCCAAAATCTGGTAAAGGCTACGGTTTTGTATGTTTGGGCGAAGCAATAATGAGAGCTTTTTAAGTTGCATGAATTTAGGATCTTCCAAAAACAATTTTATATATATATATATATATATATATATATATATATATATATATATATATATATATATTCTTTTTATTCTTTTTTATTTTGTTTTTATTTTGTTAGAAAAAAAAATTATTGATTTTCAAATGCTGCATGTGTTGATAGATGTATGTGGTGTGGAAATGAAATTTCTTATTTGTAGCTTATATCTTATTTGTAAATGACTTGTATATACCCATGTCTTCCGAACAGATAAGGTCCTCCTCATCCCAATGGGTAAGCTCTTTTATGTGGTGTTGTTTTAAAAACTACCTTCAATGATATAGCATTGTCCCTCGTTGATAGTCCCCCAATTTATAGCATGTCCTCCATTCGCTTTTTCTCGGTTCACCATGCTTTTTAAGATTTATATCATGTCCTTCGTTTCCCTTGTTCCCAATTCTCCATTTACTGATCTTGTTCCCCATTCTCCATTTTTTGTTACTCGGTCCCTACTTCCAAACTCAAGTTCGTGGTTCCCATCATTTGTTCCTAGTCCACATGTTACAACAGTGTTACAACACTAATTGTCAAACCATATCACTAAATATGAGAGCATGCAAACTTTCTTGCAACTTGTGGAAGAACTTATTGGGAGTGCTTCAATTCGTGGCTTGAAGAAAAGGCAAGGGACATTGATTGCAATGGCTGCCCAAAGTCAACACTAATCTCAATAGAGTTGAGAAATAGTATCATCTACTAAAAATTACCCATTGTACTAATCTCCACGCAATACTAATTAACAGCTCGTGTGTAGTATAATCCAATCTGTAACTTGTCATTTCACTTAATGCTACCATGAGGAATATTCAAAGGTGGTAAACTCTACATTATTTTAGGGCATGGTAGGGAGTGCCTACTTTTCTTTCAAGAACCCACCTTTACAAGTGATGATGATAGTCGTTTTAAATATCTATGGTTCAAACAAAATTTGTAGGCTCATTGGGGATTGATAAAGGGAATGAATTTTGGAAAATGTGCAAAGTATGTAGGAATTTGGATTAATTGGAGTCATAACTTCTTAATAAGTTATGAAATTTGGAAATAGAATCCATAAGGTAGCAAAGTCTGTTAAATCAAAAATGTACACCATGAGTATACAGAAAAGCAAAGATGAAAGTTATTCTCTTGCTTGGGTAGAGTTAGTTCAATGTCATGTCGAACAGGCATTAACCGAAATCCAAATTGGGTTGGGTGATATTGTCAACAAGATCCTTGAAACTTTAGGCTAGATTGGGGCAAAAGAGGTGTTCTTTAAAGTGCATATTTACTTCTGTTGTGCCACTTTGACAATCAATATGATCTATGTGACATGTGGATTGCGAGTTATGAAATTTCAAAGTATCTAAGGTCCCAATAATTTCATAACTTGACCCAAGAAGTTAGAAGGTGTTTTGATGAGCCTTCTTACTTTTCTCTCTAGACAACCCTCTGTTGGCAAAAACAAGGATTGGAGTAAAAATGAACATATGGAAGTTGTCGGAGAGGTGGTTGCCTTGGGAAATTGCTAGGACCCTAGCTGTTGCTAATCAAAAATATTCAAACAATATAAATATATCCAAATGAGAACCTATTGGCTTCGATAAAGGTGTGAGGTTGGAGCTTCTCAACAAAAGGAGATGCCAACCACCCCTTACTCTACACACCACTTTAACAATTGAGGAAAATAGCAAATTGCAATGTTTTATTGACATGTAACTCCAAATCATCGCTTCAAAACATCCCGCACACATAAAAAGAATTTTTTTTAGAACAAACTTCAAACCTTAATACAAGAAAACCCTTCTCAACAACAACTATCGCGGAGGACTTTCTATCAAAGTCCATGATGAAACCCTTCTCAACATTAACCTCTGAATGGATTGACTTATTGGTAAAGAAAAGAACACAATTTTCAAAAATAGTGTCATGAATGGAAACGCAAGTAAGTTATTCAGATCTCAACCGTACAATCTTCTTGTAGACAAATTGTACATCATGTGAGTCATGAGGCCTCAAAGATTGCAAGAACAATTCATATTTGTACTCAAAAAACATCACAAAATCTTTGTAGTTTCACTTCAAAGTGAAAATACAACTAATATACTTATTACAATAAAAAATTCATTAACAAAAAAGATGTTCAATTTCATCTAAAAAACACCCTCAAAGGCTCAAATAGAAAGAAGTCATGGGAAAAATTTCTTTGTGCAAATAAAGACCTTGCAATTGTGAAAAGTGCCAAAAAATTTACAAAGGAAAAATGGTCCAAAATTCAATCCTATGCTCTCAAAGCTATGCCTTATCTTCAAAACATCTTCGATTTTGTCAAGGTTTCTACTACTAAAATATATACTCCAATTGTAGTCCATCCCAAAAAATAAAGGCAAAATCGAGTGGTGGATGAAGGAAATATAGCTCCTCAATAATCATCCATTTGGAATATTTCTTTCAAGATAGAATCATCGTTGCAAATCCAATACCAAAATATTTGGATCAAAAAAATTTCCTACTGGAAATTTGTTACCATTCATCTTAAGATCAGGATCATGGAAAAAATATTCATGAAAACATCTACTCGATTTCCCATAATTGTCTCCCAATGGCAAAACATGCCCCATGTTTGAAAACTCGAAAACAAGAGTTGTTTTCACTGAAATGCATGTTATCTATTCATACTTCTTTCTATGAGTTTGACGTTTTTACAAAACTAACTAGACTTAATTAATTTGGGACGCAATCCAATTAATTTCATCCAAAACGGACTTCAGACAAAAAAGTTATGGCATTTCAAAGTTTTACCATTCATAAAGTATCCATCCAAAACTCCCTCACAACCAAAAGTAACCTTTCACCTCTCTTATTCTTATCTACCTCCTCATCACGACTATCACTCTCTTTATTATTTTAAACATATGAAAATATACTCAATACGACATCATGGAAAAGATTAGAGACGGATTCAAGAAGAGATTTGAATGAGCGAAAAGGACATGGAAAATAATAATAGGGAATATCAGTTTCAAAATATTCATTTGGGTGTGGTAATGCCACAAAGGCACACTAGTAATCAATTTGAAGATTCTAAGATATCAATTATACTAATTGTCCATTGCGTAGACTTCCTTAAGCCTATTACATGGGTCTCTAAAATGAAGTGCCTTGAAATACGCAAGTAAGAACTAAATAGCACAATACGTGCATTAAGCCTTACTCTTGTTCAACTGAGATTCTATAACTTTGTAAGCGGTGTTGTTAAGTATAAAGGCAAACCAAGCGCTAGCGGCTGTAACCACCACCTCAAAAGCAATACAAGCTACTCCAACTTTTTGCCCATATAATGCAAATGTTGTATACCCAATTGCAACAAGACTCATGAAAGTGGCCCAAAGCATCAAAACACCCGGAACTCCACGGAGAATTCCTATACTGCATAGCCACAACCAAGTCAACTTACTAGGGTTGGCAAGCAAGTACCCCAAGAAAAACCCTGTTGTGGCCAATGCAAACATATCGGTTATCAGTGACAACATCCACAACAACCCATAGCAAGCAAGCGCCGTCTCTTTTAACCTTGGCACGGTTATGAACGGTTGGGTTGCTATTCCCGCCAACAATGCTTCCTGCATTCATGCACAACCTGCATCTCAGAATATTACATTTACCAATGAGTGACGTACGTGACCTATCATATCCTCATGATGTTTATAACGATGTATGCAATCTTAAGCCAACAAAACAAATGAAGCTAATATATGTACCATTCGCTTAGCAATAAACCTACCAACTCTATAAGATACAGCATATCATAATAGGATATAAATAATCCAACCTTGGTGGTCACATAAGATGGTATGAGGGGTGAGGTTAGAGAGGTTAGACCGTTTCATTATAGGGATTGTACATGTCCAGGGCACACGAGTACATTCAAATACACTAGTAGGAATTGTGCCTCACAATATTGATTGGAATTACGTGTCTGATAAGAGATAAGAGACTTATATGTATAGCACGAGCCCCCTACGAGAGGGTATGCAGCCAGGGGAGATACCCTATGCGGCAAGCGGTAGCCCACGGCATCGGGCATCTCTCCTTGCGGCATACCCTCCCATCGGGGGCTCCTGTAGCGTAACAAACTAACCCGTTCGGTTGCCTGGGTTTTTTTCTGTAAGGTGCGTTATGCCGTAATCCCCTCTCTAGAACGGGCAATATGGGACAGGAGCTCAAATGAACAGGCCCTAAACCAGAAAGTGTGTTACGAAGGGTCAACAAAGTGTCTGAAGAGACGGTACCATGACAATGAAAGTGCCCCAGAGGAGAACGAGTCCTTGCTGCAGTTCGGCTCCATACGTTTGATGGTCATCTCTCCCATCGAAGAAGTAGAGCCAATTCTTGAGCTGGTCCATGGGATGTCCGAAGATCCCAAACCTTTTCAGTTTCTGAGCCAGTGTGGCTCTGTTGAGATTGTCCAAATGCTCCAATTCGTCTTGTGTGAAGTCAGCTTCATCGCGCTTCTTGTACACCGTACTTGCACCTCCGTACTGGCTCCTTGACCAGCTGTTCCTTGAAAGGCTGTTCCCTTCAATTCGCTCACAATCACATGCAACTCAATTGCACCTCCATGTCCTTCTTCAAATCTAAACTCTCGTTCAATAGTTACACCTCTCCATGCCAATATCGAATATAGTTACATGTTTGTAGTCAGGAATCATTCCAAGTATCATTTGTCGATTGCTTTATCATCAATGTTTGAGAATTGCGCAGTCATTATAGCCTCACCCGCTTTTGACCAAAAATGGGCAGTATGTCGACATCGGATTCTAACTTTCGTGAACGTACGTGCCGTTTCAACAAGTAAATTGAGGTTCTGATCTAAACAAGTGCTATGGCGGTTGAGTAATCACATGCAATATCAGATCATTCTAGATGAATGCGGGCTATTCGTGGTGACTCCAGCAGCTTCAAGAGCAAGTGATCGAGCAATTGGAAACTTAACTCACCTATTAACGAAGGAGCACCTGCACCGGCGACTAGGTGAGCTCCAGAGGTCGCCATAGCTCACGATGCAAGCTATTCGTAAGACTCTGGCTTTATTGATCGATAGTACTAAGCGTTTCGACCATCATCCGGTACCTTTTATGTGTAGGGTTCGACAATGGGGAAACAGTCTTCGATTCTCCCCCAGAAACTCAACAATGTCTGCTACTAAAATCTGATTTCTCCTCCACCACAATATTATACAATGCACAAGGTGCTAACACATGTGACTGTGCGATTGCAGCTGTCTGTTGCAAGAAATCAGAAAACTCCTGTCTGTAGATTGTTGTCTGTAAAACTATTCGTATTTGTGAATTTCAGAGGTATTATCTTGTTGAAAGGTCAGGCGAAGGCACCACAAGCCTTGGCTTGGTGGTCAGGGCACATGGCCCCAATGAGAAGGTCGTGGGTTCTATTCTTCATTCTAGTACCGTAACACCATAGCTGGTTCGTTCTTAAATAATTCCAAAAATAACAAACGGAAAAAAAACTGAAATTCCATGCCTTCAAGAACGAACTTCAGGAAAAATAATCCCAATATAAATCAAAAATTGAGAAAATAGAGTATAATGATTCTGGAGGATTGTGGACTTATTCTGCCGCCCTCCAAAAATGGGTAAATGACAAAACTATGCGCTGGCCCCACTGATGTAGCTGCCAAATCTACTGATTTCAAGTCTTGCTTAGTCTTGTCATTATGAAGCTCCATCCACAAATAAACCCCCTTCTTTGCCCCGAATCTTTTTTTCTCTAAAAATATAGAGACGAATTTTTTAAAATTTGATTTGCGAGAAACCCTAAACCTTATTTTTTCAAAAAAAATAATTATTCGTTCGGCAGATAACAAACCAGCTATGGTGTTACGGTATATATGGTGCTCACCACAATAATCCTCCCAACTGTTGTGGGGTCCTTGGACCTTGTTGTATGGGTACCTCAAAGCCCTTTGGGGAGATACTATGTCAAGAATCTTTAAGGCATTAGTAACTAGGCTAGAAACCGGCATAGTTACAGTATCCACCCTCGAGAGGGGGAAGTAGTATTGTTCCAATTTCCCCTTGTCCGGTGGCCATCGGGATATTAGCATTACAAACGGAGGCTTCATTCATGTAAGTCCGGACTTTTCTATCTATCTTGAAAGATCAGGCAATTTGAGTCTAAGTCAAAGTAACCCCAATTCCGTTAATATGGCATTATTCTGGTAAAAACTTTCTGAGCCGCAGTTCAAAAATCATGTGATACAACAGAATTTTAAGGTGATATTAGGAAAACGAGTGACAATGTATATAAAGAAGTGATATTACAAAAAAAAATTGTGATATTACAGAATACACCATTTTGTATGAGCACAAATGTAAGATCTAGTGTGACAAAATGGCACATGGCATATTGCCATTTTAACAGAATTGGGAATAAGTGAGAATTTGTTGATTGCTTCAGAAACTGCTTATACATTCAACTTACAACCTCCTCTACATGATTTAATACCTTCCTAGTGGGCCATTCCTGGAATTGCTTAGACTACCTTACCCTAGAAGGGAATTTGAGTAACAAAGGGAACAACAACACTCGGAGAGCCTTTTTGATGAATATTGTAGTACTTTGAGGTGAAAATTGAAATTTACAAAAACTCAAGTTTGTACAAAGTTAAGGGGACTTTGTGCATAGACTTTGTGTATGTGTAGGAAGGTATTCAATCATGATGTCTAACTTATTTATTTTTCTTGAAAAACATAGGGTGTGAAAATCATTGGAAACTCAAATATAAGTAAGATACGTAGGTAAATAATGTGTCACATTTATCGAATTTTTTTCTAAGATACCGTTAAAATAGTTTCAGGGTCAGTTATTGCAGAGTGGATGGATGAATAATTGCATGTAACACTTGAGCATTATAGCATTATAACATTCCTACCTCCGAATTTTTCCTTATACCAAAGTAAGGGTATAAAAATTTTGCCCTCCCTTCAGGATTGTAAGTAATTGTACAAGGCAAATAATACCATAAATTTGAAAATTAGGTCAAAATATGGACCATTTGATTCATCTTGGTCACTGAAACCCTCCTACAATAATTTCCCCTTTGCCGCACATTATATACCAAACCACATATGGAGTCACCCCGGCGAGTAAATATGTCCACAATTTGCATAGTTGTCCACAATATGAGTTTCTACTTACTTTGCCCATATACAAAGTGCTTGCACATATACGATTCATGAAATTTGTGCCATTGTTGAGCAAGTTATGTTAAAGTGCTCTGAAATTTGTGCCATTCTTGAGCAAGTTATGTTGAAGTGCTCTGAAATAGAGCACGTTCAACAATACCGCTCTAGTGATTTTCACTCAAATGTACTTAATAGCTTCTCAATCCTATAGTACCATGTACTAAGAGAAAACATAATATGATGCCATTTTAGGGCACCATTTGAGGAACACCTATAACTCTTTAATTCCACCTGAAAAAGTTCATTGGTTAACCCTTTCATGACCACTCTTGATTTGGAAGTCGAGGTTTTTTTGAGGTGTCTGGATGTATTTTGGAATGCATCAAACAAATGAAGGGTCAAAATTAAGATCCGACCGTATAAATGTGTAGTAAACTTCATATACATGCTAGTGGCCAAACATGGGTCAGATCTACCGTATGAACTAGAGTATTATGATGTTCTGAGTCAAGTGTAGTAGATAGCGTATACATGACCTCGAAGCTTTTCAACTCTTTTTTTGTCGACGGAGCCAATTGAGTAGTACCCCCATGTTCCCAAGGGACCCTTAGAATTGGTGTCATGTGTCCTCGACAACCGTATTTCTTGAATCTTTCTCACTTCTTTCCAGACCAGCTACCGTATCGCATACTCATCACCATGCATAGACAGCTCTACTAGGCGGAGTAGGAGTCCAAATGCATTGTTGTTTTGTGTAGTAGATCCAGTACGCACTCCTCTTTCGGCGTTGTTCTCTAACATTTTGCTGTTTCTACACGGATTCTACTCAATCATGGAATAACCACACTTCAGCGACCATATTTGGTTGATTGGTCATGAAAGGGTTAAAGCACTCTATTCTATCAACAAGCTAGATAAACACCAAGTTCCGAATCATGGCAAGCAACCAAATGTGTTTTGCCACGTCCTCCCAGTACTGAGGAGACGGCAGAAACAATGTTCCAAAAAGCATGTCTATCAATGTGAACAGGGGCACTCCACGTCTTTGCCGTGTTCCAAATCTTGCGAAATCGTAGATAATGGAACCAGAATCTACAGTACCCACCACTTTCCTGCAGTAAAGCCTGCCGGCCCTCGTCACTTCCGTCATCATCCCACACTATCCTTGATCGCCACTCCATCATTAGTCCACGATCCGGCCTCGATATAGCTCCTCTTCAATCTGTCACAATCCGATATCCCATCAGTCCGAGATCGCCACCGACCTCCCTACTTGCATCTCCACTTGCACAAAGTGACCCTGTTCCTCTCCATTATATTCGGTATTGGATTGCACTGGAGTGAGTATTTGATCAACTGCAGAGGACCTATATCTCTTCCCACTCGCGAGTTTTGTGTTGGATTTTGCTTCGAGCGATTTAGGGTTTCGTGGGTGGAGCATGCAAGCTTGATATGAGTTCAACGCTCCAATTGGTGGCTGCTGGGTCGGTAGCTCAACCAGGCTGCCGGAAATGTAGCAGCACCACTGGAACCCTAACGCATGGGCCTCGACGACTCTCATTGCGGAGGCAGCAGGTATGGAGGGCGGTCAAGTGCCAGCAAGAGAGTGTGTTGGAGCAGCAACAGGCTCACACATCGGCGACTGCAATCGAATACGGTTTCCCTCAATCGCCACGAGTTGCAGTTCCGGAGCATAGAAGCTCGCCTGGTGAGAGTGCTCTTGAGAAAGAAGCATGGGACTTGTTGCGGGAAGCCATTGTTTCCTATTGCGGGGAGCCTGTGGGCACCATTGCTGCCAATGACCCCACTGACCCGCACCCTTTGAACTACGATCAAGTCTTTATCCGGGACTTCATTCCGTCTGCCATTGCGTTCCTGCTCAAGGGCGAGACCGAGATTGTCCGCAACTTCTTGCTCCATACCTTGCAACTCCAGGTACCTCTTGCCCTCTTGCTCTGTTCTCGCATTTTTTGAGTCTGCTTGTACTGATTCTAGTTTGTTACAGAGCTGGGAGAAGACGGTCGATTGCTACAGCCCAGGCCAGGGACTGATGCCTGCAAGCTTCAAAGTCCGAACAGTCCCCATCGATGGGAATGAAGCGAATGGCACTGAGGAGATTTTGGACCCTGATTTCGGAGAGGCCGCCATTGGTCGCGTTGCTCCAGTGGATTCGGGCCTTTGGTGGATCATTCTGTTGCGAGCATACGGCAAGTGCACAGGTGATAAATCCGTCGAGGAACGAGTGGATGTTCAGACAGGCATCAAGATGATTCTTAAGGTTTGTTTAGCGGATGGATTCGACATGTTTCCTACGCTTCTGGTGACTGACGGCTCGTGTATGATCGATCGCCGCATGGGAATCCATGGACATCCTCTCGAAATCCAGGTTCGTTGCTACATTCTTTCTGTTATCTTTATTATCCATGCTCTTTTGTTTATACCATCCATACAGTTTGTAATGTTCAGCATTTGGTGTTTTTGGCAGGCTTTGTTTTATCACGGATTGCGATGCGCTCGGGAGATGCTATTGCCAGGGGACGGCGATCTGATCCGACAAATCAATTCGAGGTTGGCGGCGTTATCGTTCCACATTCAAGAGTACTACTGGTTAGACATTCTCAAGCTGAATGAGATTTATCGGTACAAGACGGAGGAATACTCCACTGAAGCTGTGAATAAGTTCAACATCTATCCCGACCAAGTCTCCCAGTGGTTGCTAGACTGGTTGCCTGAGACTGGAGGCTATTTCATTGGAAATTTGCAGCCTGCTCACATGGACTTCCGGTGGTTCACTCTCGGCAACATGTGGTCCATTTGTAGTGGCTTGGCCACTCATAAGCAATCTGAAAACATCTTGAAGCTTGTCGATTCGAAGTGGCAAGATCTCGTTGCGGACATGCCGATGAAGATTTGTTATCCTGCTCTCACTGAAGATGAGTGGCGCATCATCACTGGTGCTGACCCCAAAAACACGTAAGCATCCATCTCGTCCCTCTCGCTCAAAACCTCGTCGATTGCAGTAACTCTTAATGCATATTCTCATTTTCTGAGGTCCAACCGGTGCATTCTAACCAATGATCGGGGAGATCCGGCAGTTAATTGTAAGTGAGCCGAATGAAGCTATCAAATTACCGATCAACTTGATTAACTAGAGTTAAGGAATACTGTAAGGATTATCTAAGTATCACATGAGTATCACCCAACTATCATGTAGGTATCATACAGACATTACAGAATGCTATTGTAAAAAGGGGATAATAGCTGGATTGTGTCAAAACTTCCCGAACGTCGATGCTTACACCTCTATGTTCAACTATAGATATGATAGTTTCCGGATGCTTCCAGAAGTCCAATTGAGTAGTGAACGAAGATTTTGCTAGAGAACATATAGCAACATTTCGAGCAACAGAAGTTGAATATAATCCAACCATGAGCATTAGAGATTGACTTTACATTTTAAGCTTGAGCAATTGGGTCTATTGTTGATCAATATTCTGGTGGGTCAAATCTGTATCAGAACAGGAGTATTATGAGTAATTTCATATCATTTTATCTGAGCTATGTTTCTGTTATCTACAGAGCTTGGTCGTATCACAATGGAGGTTCATGGCCAACACTTTTGTGGCAATTCACGGTGGCGTGCATAAAGATGAATCGTCCGGATCTGGCAGAGAGAGCGGTAGAAGTTGCAGAGAAGCGTCTATCACGAGACAGATGGCCTGAATACTATGACACGAAGAAAGGTCGCTTCATTGGAAAGCAGGCACGCCTTTATCAAACGTGGTCAATTGCTGGTTACTTGACGTCCAAGTTGATGCTCAAGAATCCGGAAGCGGCTAACTGGCTCACTTGTGACGAAGACGACACCTACGCTATTGTCCTTGAAGCGAGCCCGAAGCAGAAGCGGAAGTTCAAACCCTCGCAAAACGCCTTCGTTGTATGATGGGGCTCTCCATAGATTGATTACAGTGGGTGGTTAGATTTTTAGATTTGATTAGTGATTGCAAATTTTTTGGAGCTCTTTCTTAGGTTGCCTCATTTCGTGTGGGACATTCCCTGATTTACGGAAGCTCTGCTCATATCAATACACACCTACACTTCACAACAGAGGATCTTTGTGTAAATGATTATACGCCGGAAGTGTAATCGTAGTAGTGCTCCGAATCGCTTGAAGGAGCACCCGTCCTTGAACTCAGTTCTGGGTGCCGACAAGAGCTTTTCCATCTGTAATGCGTTTTGAATGGAGGAAATGGAGCCTCTCATAACACAGCTCTCTGTTTAGTGAATGATTGGTTTCAATTTCGGAGACATTTCTCTATGTGGAGTTTTCAGCTTTGCTTTTCGTGATGATCATAGAGTGTTGATTTGATTACACGGCTGCTATAATTTTAACCAAATACTGCTCTTGCAGTCCGGTATCCACACTGGTAAGATTGTTTCATTGTGGGTATGAATTTCTGCACAATCAATCAAGGAACTGAAGAAGAATCTGCATCTATAGTATATTCAACACTCACGGGAAAAGTTGAAATATGGTAAGGTATGAGCACCTATTTCCGTGCATTTAAGGAATTCACCAAACTTGGAGTGATCAAATCAGCGAGTTACTATTTTTCAGGGATAAGCAAATAGAAAAGACAAAGTTTTCATATTTTTGTGGTATTTTTTGGCACACTCTACACAAATTTTAGAATGGACTAATACAGGGACACCTATGGTCGTTCACCCTATTGCATGTACATATAAGGAACATCCTATCCAAGGAAATCTTCATTTCAGGGTGCCCGATTATGGGGGGCCGCTCGGATTTAGGTTCTCATACCTTACTTGTAAGTGATATGGAATTTCATATGATTCATATGATTCATATGATTCATATAATCTTTACAAAATTCTCCTATTTCCACACTGGAAGAAAAATTCCTAGATAATTTGTCTAATTTCAAGTTCAACAAAAAGAGTGAATGCAGCGCATGCTTCATACCCCTAGCACCCCCCACAAAATCTTGCTATGATGAAGATTTGATCACCCTAAAATTACTCTTTATGCACCACATGTGTACATACTGTCCGATTATAGGTCAAGTTATATCAATCACTTCTCTGCTTTGTGGTTATTATTGTAAGTGCTTGTAGATATTGTATAAATAGGAAAACTTTGTCTTTTCTATTTGCTAATCATTGAATATTAAGCTGCTCATTTCACCAATCCACGTATACTAAATTTCTTAAAAGTACAAAAGTAGGTGTTCATACCTTACACCACTGTTTTCAGGTAACATACTCTGGAACCCTTGAAGCATGTGGCGAATGTGCATCTAAAGTGGAAAGGCATGCACAGGCCATGTGTTGAATGTGTTTCTACAATGTCTGCTTGTGGCTGCCTCATGGCAACCATCGCACTTCTGAATGTCATGTGGATTCAAGTTAGCATGGGTTTGTATTCATAAATCCTAAATAAGCATGGCTACAAATTCTTAACCCTTAACCCTTAACCCTTAAAAGTCCCTTGGGGATAGTATGTACAGTACCCACCAACAAGTTTACGTTCAGAATTGAAACAAGAGAACATTTTGTAATCTTTGAACAATTGCCATGTTCACCAAAATAATCCAAATTGCCAAGTACAAATTGTATCGGAGAGATCATGTAGTATTTTATACCATCATTTGCAGAAATTTCAATAAAAATTAGAATTTCTATTTTAATATATTACTTTTTAATATATTATTCACTATTTACCCTTAGCTCTTATCACGAGCTACTTTTGCTGAGGCATGAGACAATCGAAAACTTCAACAATCTTTTATGGAAGCTACTTCGATACACTTTCTACATATGCAATAGCTTTTCAAAAAGAACTTGAATTGTAGCCCCTTAGAAGCTCAACATTGAACTTTTGTACTCTTAGTAAATGCCGCGATAAACAAGGGCAACTTCAAATGCTCATATCTAGCACCTAGAATAACCAAATTCCATGAAACTACCACCAAAGTGCTCGAAATGTAGCAAATGTTATCGAAACTATCTCTTTTGTGCTAATCCAAGCCCCGTGTGTAAGAAAAGTTTATGAGCAATTATTGCACTTCAAAATGTGTATGTTGCTTTTTCAATAAGAGACAACATGAAAGTTTCTTGCACCAACCCAACTTAATATTTGTAAATGTGAGCCACATATATGTAAAGGACATCAAAAGAGGTTTCTAAAAAGATATTATTACTCTCTTCCTTAACAAACCTCACCATGTAATGGTCTTTATAATAGTCGAAGGTAGATACTGAAAAGTAAGTTGAAAGATACCAATGTTATAAAATTAATTTATACATTTTTTGGAGGTTTTTCATGTATTGGTAAAGAAAAATGTACTACCTTTTTTTCATACTTCATAATTTGCAATTTGGATAGATTTCGCAAACATGGTGATCATTTGAAAGTTGAAAGTATGTTATCTCTTCTTGCTTTGAACGTAAACTTGTTGGTGGGTACTGTACAATGTCGTATAATTAGGATTTGCTACCAACAAGAAACTCTAAACTGGAATCGTAATAGCTCACTAGAACCGCATTAATTCAAATGTCAACTTCTTCTTTGAACTCAAACCCATTAAAGGTGTGCATTCACTCCAAATACAACCAAAATACACCTCGCCACGGCACGCTCAGACCTTTAAGGGTTAAACGTCGTTGGGGTCTGAAACGGGCAGCCCAAAATTGGATCACATCATCTTTTGGACTTGGGCATCATGAATAGTGCACTTTTAAAACTTGGGCATCATGAATGGACCAATCAATGATGAGCTTGCAACCTTCTACAAGTTTATGTACAACCCCAACCTACCTACCACAATCATTTCAAAGCACAAAATCACTCATACAAATTGTGATTTAAATTCTAAAATTTCACTTTTTGAATGCATCTAAAGAAGGTGACCAGTCTGACATCAAAATATAAGTGAAAAGTTGAGTACGATGAGAGCTACAAGGCATATTCTCTTGGAAAACAGCCCCTCGGGCTTGCAAGGACCTTCAAGGGTTAAATCCTAAAACGGGTTTTAAGAGTTCCGCATGAACACAATTCAGCAAATTTTGATCCTCATAATTCCACAAATAAAGAAGAATCAATAGTTCAAACTTGACATGCAAGTAGTATGTCAAGTTAACTCTAAGATCCTACTGTTGGATCTTCAAAATAATGCCTAGATTGAGTAAATTTTAATCTTGAAGTAGAAGAAGTTATCCGTTTGTAATTTAGACAATTTTACACCAAAGATCTCCAGTGGCAAACCTTGTAACTCCATTAAGGAAGAGTGCTCAAAACTAGAGCAATACCAATAATGGAGCATCGGGCTTCTTCACCTAGAAGTACATAATACCTTCTTCACTCAACACTAGGAGGTACTCATGCCAAATATTATAAGGTGAAAAATTAGGACACTAATTTAGAATCACCTATGAGACCGCCTTCAAAAATTCATAACAAATTGTAGAAAAGTCCAAAAAAATTTATGACTATTCTTCTATTTACTTTCCCCGCGCACGAAAAATTGCTTACACCGTTTCCTTCACTATAGATTAGGAAAATGTGAAATTTGGGCCACCATTGGGCACTTTCCGTTAGGCAAAGGGTCGGAGGGGCCCTCAGGGAGTGAATACTCCATGCAAGAAAATTGGGCAAGCATGGCAATGGAGCAGCAATGGATTCACCTCGTGGCGTGCTCCATGGAATCCAAGTAGCAGCCAGCCACCTGCACAAGCCTACGCCCCGACACCCCCACAAGACTCCCCCGCTTTGTCATGCAATCCCAACCTCTCTTTCCCTTCCCGCTTGCGTGAACGCCAGCCCTCTCGCTCTCTCTACGTTGCCGCCTTCACTCCATCCCCACCTCAATTCTCCATTCACCGCTTCAGAAGACCCACCTTACACTCAGCATTCAAAGAGAACAGCGCTTGCTTCCTAGTCGGTCAGCTATGGCCTCGGCCATGGTGGCTTCGTCCACAACCTTCGCAACTGGATTCCGACCCACGGTCCGTCACCCAACACGCACTTGGATCCCACTTGTGATGGACGGAATCTGTCCCAACACTCACATGGATTGTGGGCAGAATCTGTGATTTCTTGAGAGAGAGAGAGAGACGAGTTTTAATTTTGAGCCTGAGATGAGTTTCTTGCTTAGGGTTGGTTGTTGATGGCAGTGCGGAATTGGATTCTCATGGACTGAGGAGTAATCTGAATTGTTTGGTGTTTGTAACAGGCGGTGGCGTTTCCGCGAGGTCTTGGTTCATCCCAGCTCCGAATTCGAAGCTCACGACGTGTTTCTCTGGTGGTGCGCGCCTCTTCGAATGGCCGTCCTGAATCCGACGACAAGAACCGAGGTACTCATTCTTCATATTCATTCAACCGAGATACTCATTCTCTTGCTGATTGTGTGTAAGAAACGTACCTGAGACCTTACACGATACTCTTCGAACCATTTGAGAGATCAGTCCCGATTTCTTTCTACTCCTAAAACCATGCATCGAAGGTATGCCCTGCAGATTGAATCTGTGAAACTGTGAATTGATCTCATAGGTGAGATACAGTGTATGGCGTATGGCATCAAATAAACTGTGATGGTCATTTTAGGTCTGAATGCTACGGCTAAGTTGATGCCGCACTAGTGCAACACTAGTACGATTCTCAAGATTTGGGAAACTTCTACATTCATGTAGTATCTTCAACAACCATTTCTAGAATCGCTCTCTTTATTCCTCTCTAATCCATGTATACTGCACATGATTCACATTCTTTTCGGTAAGAACACACAGTAAGCAGTTTTTACTGTAAAATTGGTTGAAGATTGACAGAAATATGTATGTTCAACTAATGTCTAAATGCAATGAAATATTCTAGACAGCAAAGAACTACAGCTTCTCCACTGAAAACTTCAGCTTCTCATCTGGGTATTGCAGTACTCCTTCTTACCCATTGAATCTCCAGCTTTGCACAGTAAAATTCAGCTTCTCATCTGGGTATTGCAATACTCCTTCTTACTCATTGAATCTGTTCTGTAGGTTCTCTCAAACTTATATTTATCTAGATTTGAGAGAATTTATGGGAACAGATTCAATGGTACGTAGGGAATACGAAGTAGAGGCTGGAGCATAAGCTTCTTACTTGGTGGGGGCATATTCGTGACAAGTTTTTGGTTCTCGGTTGATGGTGCAGGTGAGAAGGGGAAAGTAGACTGGGACAAAGCGTGGGAGAGTTTCCCAAAGCCGAAGCAGCAACAAGGCAAAAGCGGCAATCCAGTGAGCAAATTCTTGGGCAAGTTCAATCTCAACATGGAGCAATACGTGAACAGGCGGCCGGAGCATTCCAACTTCCCATTGTCGGAGGAGACGGATTCCATGCGCAAGACGGAGCGGCGAGCTTTGGATGCATGGACGGATCCCAAGTTCACGTATGCAGGCTTGGGCGTCGTTGTGGGCCTCTTCGTTTACATGGTCGTCGTTGTTGGACCTCCTCCTTCGTAAAGCAAAGCAACGCAGCATTCAACCCACTTTCAGGGTTTCTTTCTATTTAAAATCTTGTAGATAGGGGACTTGTTACATTCTAAAAGTAGGTTTTAGTGTGTCCCCACTTTAGAGATTATCCGTAAAACTTATTTTCTGTACTATTTTTGGATATCTTAATGTATCTTAATTTTTTTATGTGGCGTATCATCGTAGTGTTGATGTGGCTTGCAAAGATGTTACATCTTAAGTAGAATGAATGTCTTGAACGGTAGGTTATATTGTGCCCACTCATAGGAGAGTCTTTGTGCATTGGTATCGTTATTTGAATGTCTTGTGGGTTTTAGAGGAAAATGTTACTCTTTATTGTTGTACATGCCTTATGATTTGAGATTTGAGGTCATTTGGTCATAATGACCACTATACATTTTTGGAGCCTTGAATTCTGTATTTCCTTAAGGGCCAATTAGTGGGTTTTTTCATTGTGGTATGAAGCAAGTTTGAGCTCAATAAGTTTGAATTTTGAGTGTTTATGATTAGTTTCAAACATCACATTGTTATACATTTATGAACAACGCCTATGCTTTGAGACAACTATACATGTGCACTTCTCATTTGTAACTTTGTCTCTACATGAATAAGTGACTTCATACAAGCCATTGCGGAACATTAGCCCAAATGAGAAAACTTCACCTCTACATTTCAATATGAACATCTGCTACTACAACAAGCAACAAATCAAGTATGGTAAAGGCCTCCAACTTCTCAAAGTGGAACTTAATATTAATGTACAAATCTAAGCATTGGATTCCTAATCTTGGCAAGTCAATACTCTACACTCATTGAATTGCTCCAAAGAAGATATACAAAAAAAAAGTTCCCTAGCAACAATTTCCATCTTGCCTCCTTGTGACCTTTGCACACGGAAAGCATTTTCATCTTCATGATCTTTGGAACCATAACAACGAAGTTGGTTGCCGCCACCCTAGGTTGAACCTCTAAATTGCCATCTTACACTTACACTTTTTATTGACAAATACACATGCACAAGTTGGATCTTCACTTAGTACCTTGGCCGGATCCCTTCAAGGCTTCAGCACCTTTAACCATGCGCCTCAATGAGTCCATACACAATTTACCGAGTACTTCAGGATCCGGCATATGTGACAACGCCGAGAGTATCACAAAGCTTGCCTTCCCATTGTAAGTTTGTAGGTAAAAACTAATAGACTGCACCCCAACAAAACATGTGTCAAGAATAACATCATCAATTTCACCCTAGAATGACACAACATCACGTCCTTTACAAATTTAACATAGAAGGTATACAAATTGCAAAATATGTTAAAAAATTATCCAGTCAATAGATTTCACAACACATGCCATGCCTATATAAATATCAATATCTACACTCTCTTTACAAATAAGGCACTAGTAAGATTCAAATCTCGAGATGACATCCAAAATGTTCAAGGTCAAATTGATGTATATTTAATCATTAGCTTATACATAGATTCATATTACCAATATAACCATATACATACTTTCAGCAAGAGAATAAACTACCATCCTTACTCAAATTTTTCTAAAAATTCTTTAAACAAACATCTATTAATTACACCTTTGAGATGTTAATTAACACTTCAAATCCAATATAATGAAAATTGTTCTAGGAAGATTTGTTACGACAAGACATCAATTACTAAACTATTTTTTTTAAAGACTGGCAATGCTACATGGGGCTCACCTGCGGATGTCCAATAGCAGTAGGGTAAATGCCCACAATGGGATTCTCGCCGAACATAACGGCCTCCGTCGGACCGGGCACATTCGAAATTGCCAAAGTGGTTTGCAACGTCACTCGCCGTGTCAGAATACACGCGGCCTGTTTTATCAAAAACAATCCATAGTCAGAAAATTTCTCGCCAAAAAAACCAAAAACGAGAATGGTATATAGAACATTATGATATGATGTCACACTATATGCAAATTAGTGTGGGAGAGGGTTAATTGTGGATCCATACATGGGGGCCGGTTAGATTCATGAGCATGGCGCCACTGATATACGAATAGATTCCTTCCAGAGACGCCTTTTTTTGGTCATTGATCTTCTTGGCTGCTCGAACATAATCCAAAGGATCCGTATGGTATGTCAATGGGATCCTCATTATCAAGTAGCCCATGTGATTTCCCCACCGATGTTGCGACCCTCCATCCATCATGGACGCGAGCTCCTGCACAAAACCCACGTAGGATTCATCACTTCCAAAAAAAATTACTTAAGTCATTTTGAAGTTGGACTTGTAAGTGTTCCTAAAATGACACAGTCTAGAATATTCTCAGCCTCCTACAAAGTTTCACCAGATTTGGTAATGAGCTTGTTTTGAGCACTCTACCTCTGATGTACCCTTCTCACTACACTCTAATAATGTTGATTAGTGTTGTGTTTTTTTAAGATTTGAAAATGCTATAAGCTTCTACTCCTCACATAGGTTTTTACTAAGAGTATTGATGCCTATAGTATCAACCCTAAAGATCCTTGATACAAAATTGTCTAAATTATCACAAATGACCTTCTACTTCAAGACAAAAAAAAACTCAATCTAAGCATTGATTAGAAGATCCAACCGTAGGATCTTGAAGTTAACTTAACCCTTTACCCATATGTCAAATTTGAACCGTAAATTTTTTTCCGACTTTGAGATTATAATGATCAAAGTTGGCTGAATTTGTTCCCTGCGGAAATCCCACAAAGCCATTTCGACTTTCTTGGATCTTTAGGGGTTGAAAAATTCCCCATCTTGAGCAATGTAGGGTAAAAATATTGTTCAATAGTAAAAACTTATAACATATTTATATAAATTAGTGTACCTAACACTAATCAACGTAGTCTGTGCCAAATCATGCATATGATAACTAGTTTTCACAATAATGACCTTTTCCTCACAAGTGCTCAAATCATAAAAAAATAATTTTTGGTAAGTACCCAAACTTCATGGTGACCTTTTTAAAATTAATATTCCTTCATTGAGAAAATAATAATAAGTCTGTACCTGCAAACCTGGTGACTGTCTTGTGTTCATCAAGGCACAAGCTCGAACCCTAAGATTCTCCACCTTTGATTTCTTGCTCTTAACGGCATCCACTTCAATTTCATTTGTTGTAATCTCAATCTCACCTACGAATTTCAAAAAAATAAAATAAAATGCATTAGTGACACTCCGCGTAGTGCAACACATTCTCGTATTGATTCATGAAAAAGGCTAACCTGTTGATTTAGTCGGTGGTGATGTAGCGTAGCGACCTTCTAAGTAATGGAGAAGCCCTTCTCCAATGACGGCCATAAGGACATCGTTTATCGTCTGCATTCAACATAACCGACGACGAACATGAACTTCCATACATGCAACATGCAAACATTACCAATGATAAAACTAATAGATACTGCAAAATTCTGCCCAAATCTGATTAAATGTAGCAAAGATCCTTGATTCAAAATTGCTTAAATTTCAAAAAATGACCTTTGCTTACTTCAAGCCAAAAAAAGCTTAATCTAAGTATCAATCAGATAATCTAACTATAGGATCTTAAAGTGAACTTGCTGATTTACTTGCATGTATAATTTGAACGGCTGATTCTTTTTCATTTGTGAGATTATAATGGTCAAAGTTGGCTGATTTTACTCCCTGTAAGAACTCTGAAAAACCATTTCAGCTTTCTTGGCTCTTTAGGGGTTAATATAAGAATTAAGCCATTAATCCAAAAAAGAATACCCCACCCAATTGACAATTTATTTTTATTTTTATTTTTTGGTGCAAGAAACGAACATTGGTTTGGAGAAGGAGACTCACCCCATTGACAGCATTTTTAACAACAGCGAGGTCAGCCATATCCACGGTCTCAATAACAAGCTTCTTCTTCTCGTTTTCGACACCCGAATGGCCCTTAAGAACAGTCTCGCTATCTCGTAACCAGATGGCAGTCGAGAGGAAATGGGTAACACCAACGAGGGTGTTCCACATCATGACAAAAAACAACCTCAGTCTCGAAAGAAACGATGAGCTTCGAGCGGTACTCTCTTTTCTTCGAGCGACGGGCACGGCGGGAAGCTCCTCAGGGTGTCCGAGGCGGCGGGTGCATGCGAGCAGGAGCGACATGAGCGACGTGCCGTCCCCGAGGGCATGGTGCAACCGTACCACCATGTACGCGGCCGCGGGCTTGCTCTCGGATGGCTCGCCGTTCAGGATGTGGCATTCCCACATGGGTCGCGTGACATCCAGCGGCGTCGATACCGATAAATCCTCGATGTACGTCTCTAAGAATCGCGGCGCTTTCGTTTCCACTGTCGGCTCTACTATGTGCTCGTCTATGTCCACTTCTACTGGTACCCATACATCCTTTCCCTTGCTACTCCTTTTCTGCCATCCACCAACAAATAATGCCATGTCATCTTTCAAAAGTGGTAATTGCAAACCTCGTTTTGAAGTAATGGTACAGTACCCATGATCTTTAACCAGAGTGACGACAGAGCTTGAAATGGTACACACATGATGTTTTGGCAAGGTACCAAAAATGACCCACTACGGTGAACTTTGCAAGAGTTTCAAAGATGAATTTTCAGTGTATTCACACTCTAGACTGATCCATCCTATGAACACCTACAAGTTCAACTTTAGAAATTCGAAATAATGACTCCATGATGTTCAACCTTTCGCTTGCTTTGCCCATGCAGCGAGCGTTCATTTCAGCAAAAAGTGAGATTCTGTTGAATTCACCTGAAAAGTCCTAACATAACTGCAATTATTCTAGTGTTTTTTCCTTTGTTGCTGACAAAAGAGTTTCATCTTCTTCTGACAAGGTACGAAACTGAAAATATGATCGACGGATGTGAGTTTCTGACCACTCCTAAAAGCACGGAGTCTGATACAAGCAACTGCAACGTAGCACGACATGAATTCCGTGGTGCTAAGTTATGTAGTGCTAGGCTCAAAATTCGCAGTATCATAAACCACTCACTTGACCTATCTGCGTAAGAAGTACAAGTACATTGTAGCTTTCAACTTTGAATTTCAGTGTAATCATGGCATACATTTTAGGTTGAGCGGTTTTGAGTACACCTATAGGTTCCCATTCAAAATTCATAATTAGCTTACTACTAATAATTCCCAATTCGCCCAATCTTTAGTATAGTTTACACTTTTTCTGAAATTGATTCCCTTCGCAACTTCCCATTTAGCATACCAATTCTGAGCTACTTACATGAATTCCGTTCCCTACAGAGTTGCTGTCACCTAAAAAGCAAGCTCGTGTGAAGGTTTTCTCAGAAGGTGCGAGACGAAAGCAACAAGGTAAGCATCGTAAACTAACAGGCTTTTGTGTGGGAGGGGACTTACAATGATGCTGTGGAAGCGTTTGTGATTCACGAGAGTGTCCGACAGCGTTCGCTTGAACAAGGGCACATCGATTGGGTTGGCAAATGCCAAAGCGCACATAATGTGGCAGTTCATTTTGGGTTCCATGAACAGCCTCCCAGCTGGAGTGACGGGCTCCTCCTCCAGGGGCGGTGCCCCTCCATTCGCCGTCGTCGTGGTCGGCGCCCCCGACGACGACGACGGCGAGTCTTTCTGCTTCACATTGATCTTCCGGAGCGTCAACCCTGACCCCTCTGCGGAACTCATTCCAAAACCCCTGCTGCTGCTCCTGCTGCTGCTACTACCCACCAAAACGCTACAAAACTCGGAATCGCTACAATCCACCCTCCGAAACAGAAGAAATGGCTGCTTAGTAAGCAAGAAAAGCGTGTAGAAATGGGGGGGGTGTCTTATTGCAGCACGCGCCGGCCTCCCCACCGCCTCACGCAGAGGCACTCAGGCAGAGCGAGAATCTCGCGAGAAAAGTACCAGATACTCTTCCGGTGCTACTGTATGGATCAGAAAGCAGCCAAAAACGAGACTTTTGCAAGGAAGGTGCTGTGGTAGAAGCTAGTTCCTTCGGTTGGATCAGAAGAGAGAGACTTTGCAAACAAAACACTGTTGCAAGCAAGCAAACAAAGCAGCGGCTGGGTTGGTTTCTTTCTTTCTTCTTCTTCTGGGATATTCATTTTTGATGGGGTCCGTCGGTCCTCACTGTTGTGTGTCAATGATCCTAGCTTTCTGTTGACTATGTTGCCTAAAACTCCGATCTTGGCCCCTCTCAACACATGTCCTAAAACTGCGGCACGTTCATTTATGAGGGTGTTTAGCTTTTTGCATCAAAGTGTGTGAGATGTCGTTCCATAGTTTTATTGGTTAGTACAGTACAGAGAGCATCGGTGGCTTTGAGCATGCGAGGGTGGGTGTGTCAAAACATGGTGTTTCCTTAGGTTTTGTGTCTATTTTTGATTGTGGAATTTGTGGTAGTACTTTGAAAATAAGAAACAAACAACCGACTTTTGAGAAGGTGGGGGTGATCGATTGCGTGCCAGGAAGTTTCCGAAGAGTGTTCACTTCATGAGTGGTGAAAAAGTTAAGAGGAACGTCACCAACCAAGTTGGTCTCGAGTTTTTTGTGTTCTTTGGAATTACGTACATGTGGTATGATGTATATTTTTACATGATTGCATTGTATACCGTATATTGAAGGAAAATTTCCAGATTTATTTGATGCCGGCCTGAATAGAATGTTCGTTTTTGGTAGTCTTGGATATCTGAATAGAATGTTCGTTTTTCGTAGTCTTGGATATCTGAATAGAATGTTCGTTTTTCGTAGTCTTGGATATCTATGAAATTACTTACATATGGTATGATGTATATTATACATGATTGCATCGTATAACCGTATATGGTGACAATATTGAAGAAAAATTCCAAACTTATTTGATGCCAACGTGAATAGAATGTTCGTTTGTTGTAGTCTTAGATATCTATGAAATTACGTACATATGGTATGATGTATATTTTTACATGATTACATTGTATACTATATATATGGTGACAATATTGAAGAATAACTCCAAACTTATTTGATGCCAGCGTGAATAGAATGTTCGTTTGTTATAGTCTTGAATGTATGCCTAAAAGTGAGGAGACCAATGGTGTGACTATTATTCTCTCTCAAGGTGAGTACTATTATAGTTTCGGGCTAGCCACTAGTAGTTTGGAAACAAGGGACATGTTTTTCCTCAAACGGCTTTGTGGTACCCATACAACGACATGTCCTCAAACGGCTTTGGGGTACCTATACAACGAGGTTGAAGAATACCCCCTTCCCCCACCCATAGTTGTGTGGATTAAGGTGGTGAGCATCATGTCGGTATGGGACATGGAACCGACAACTATCTAATTAGGGGTCATGAGCCCCAACCATCAAGATAAGGCTTGTGATGCATTTGTGACAATCTACTTCATAATACAAAAAAAATACACAATCGATCATTTTGTGTAAACAATATATTAGGCAACCATATATTGTTGACTAATATGTATATTATATAATATAAAATGATATAATGAAGATTTCTAACATAGTTACGGTTGGCTTATCACAACATGGAAACAAACAAAGCCATTGCAATAGTTTTTTCTTCGGCGTACAAAAAACAAAATTGGATCTAGTATTCCAAGCGAAATACTCAATACCATGAAGAATTCATACCAAATACTGTCAAGCGATACTATTAGTGCCTTTTGGTGGCGTGAATTTTTATCCCACCATTGGTTGTAGGTAAATAAGAATTTAAGTGGACTATGTCAAATCACCTCACCTCATGTGTTGCCATGTTTACTTTAGTATATATATTTTCTCATGTAGATCTATATGATGGAATCTTTACTATTACAATTTGAATTCCATGTCTCATATGCATCATCCAAAGAAATACTTTTACTTATCACTTCTTGGTAATATCCTAAATACTTGTAAGTGGTCAAAAAGAACACTTTATAGCTTGTTTGAAATATGCTACATTAGCACCCATGTAATCCATTCAAGTTTAATGAATCACTCACTGAATTATTTTCCAAGTTCCATGGTCAACCCATCCCATGCGTACAAAGAGGAAGACCTCTTCATCAAGTTGCATCTCCTCTGCACCTACATCATGAGTTTGTCTTAACTGTGCTTGAAGTTCTTTATCCTTTGTGTCTTGTTTGTCATCCTCCCTACGAGATTCCTCATGCTTCTTATCCGAGCTTGCATCAACTTCCATGCTTTTGCTCCTACAAGACAATTCCTTGTTGTGCAAGAGCATCTCCAAGGTTTGTAACCTAAATAAACATGTCAAATGGAGTGAGGCGTGCCCTTTTAGTAGAACCTCACCCTCTTTCTAGTGATAGTTCTAAAAATTCAATAACGATGCGGAGACTACATACAATTGATAAGATTTTTAAGTATAAATCATCAAATCTCAATAACAAGACAAAGCAATAACAACTGAAATGAATGTAACCAAAACTAGCGGTACAATAAACTAGGTATAGTTTGCAAAGACAAATATCCAAAAGCTTAAACACAAGCACCATAAGGGCGATGAAAAAATGAAGAGGCCTAAAGTAGTAGCGTTGGAAGATGATTATATGTGAACCGTGGACTCAAATATCTAAGAAAATAATTGTTGATGTTTGAAGAGCATGAATGTCCCTCCAAGATCGCTTCTGAAGGGTCCCATGAAAACCTTGATTCTTTTCTTTTAATATAAAGTTGTTGATTTAGCCTTTGAGATTACTTGATTTGCCTACAGTTTGTGATAACCTTAGACCTAAATATTATATGAATGTCTTGGAGTTTCTTCAAGTGTCAGCATCTTGCTATTTTAAAGTACCCTTCTTTTGGTTTAGAGAGTTCTATCCACATATTACAAAGTTACTCTCGCATTGTTTTCTGGGGGCCTATGAATTTTTATACTCCACTCTTGGTTGTTGGTGGATAAGGGGTTGAGAAGGCTCCACTCAAACCCTTTAACGGATATGTTCTTCTCTTTTGCCAACTTTTGCATAAAGACATTTATTTGCCTTTCTATCTGCTAAAATTTACACAATTTTCAACGAATGCTTTGGAACTTTTCACCTACATTTTCTTCCGATTCAAATGTTTAACCCTCAAGGGCTACAAATACAATCCAAACCAG
The DNA here is from genome assembly GCA_037043015.1 of Bryum argenteum. Taxonomy (NCBI): domain Eukaryota; kingdom Viridiplantae; phylum Streptophyta; class Bryopsida; order Bryales; family Bryaceae; genus Bryum; species Bryum argenteum. The sequence goes on from CM073324.1 coordinate 4,780,555, forward strand.
CAAAAAGTAGCGGCCCACCACATTTTTGCTACCATGTCACACAAACGCAAGTGCGTTGATTACTTCAAGTTAACTTGACTTCTGGAAAACTTCAAGACTTTTATTTTTTTGATCTTCAAGTACTTTTGAATTTTTGTCATGGTGCGGTAATTACAAAATATAGCAAGGTCATTTAGCATGGGAAAGGTTGTATACGGGTGCTACCTTTAGCAACTCCTCCTTCCTTGGCTATATTTAGCATGTCCTTTAACCACTCTCTTGAAGTTGCCCTTGTCTATTCACCTTGACTTTTAGAAGATTTCACCTTGCTTTTTGAGACTATTCGACTTTAAGCACTTTTCAATTTTATTCATGATGTCGTGAAGTTTGGCATAAGCAGTATATAAAAGGACATGTAATATGGACTACTGGGGAAGGAAGTGAATCCAAAGGGGGCCTAATTGTAGCAACTTGTCCTCTCCTCCCTACATTTGGTTAGTTTCATTGCGAATTTGATGGAAATGCTTCAAGCACGCCAATCACCATTTTGTGGTAAGTCAAGAACTTAAAAGAGTTGTTACAACTAGAAATAATATATTTTGTAACATTAAATTTTTTTATGAAAAATCTAGTCAATCAAGAGTTATAGGTAATATGTTTAGTCACCCTCCATCCATTTAGTAACCCTTCATTATTATGATAAAAAATAATTAAGTTATGTTGTTCCCAAAAAATTTGATCTTTCATGAGGAATCGAGATATTTTTAAAATTACAATTTTCACTAGTGACCACCCGTTTGGCAACCATCATTATCATAATTATGAAAATTAGAATATTCAAGATTTACGATTTTACGTACTAGGAAATGAAAATGGAGGTCTCAATGTCAATGTTTCAGCTCCTCCCTCTCATTATTTCGCACCGCCTTAGCCATTTCCGCCTCCCCTTGCCCTTCCTCCCCACCATGTCCACCTCTCCAACACTTGCTTAAATGACTAAAATTAGTTATAATGAGATAAAAATTACTTGCAAAAATTCAGTAATTTATTGAAATTGTGATAAAAATTACTGCACATAAATGAAATTACTAAAATTATATAAAAATTTTAAATTAAAATTGCATAAAATGGAGGTAGTGTAATTATCACAATATGTTTTTTATTGGATTTTCAAACAACCCTTCATATTTTCTCTATCATGATATGTGAAAATTACAATAATGAGTAAAAATGATGATCATGTAAATATCACAATATTTTTTTATTGGGTTGCCAAAACTTAGTCTTAGTTAGTCTTTACCTTTATAAGAAAAAAAAAAATTATATTCTAAAGTGACCACAAGTTAAAATAGAGATGATAGTCATAAATGGTCGTTTTAAAATTTGAAGCATGCATGACACTATGTTCTGAAATCATTCAACTATTTATTCTTGAATTTGAGTTTGTCATATGGCCATTGAGGTAAAGAAATTACGAAGAAACGCTGTATTCACGCCAATCTCTTTATTGAGATTGAGTTCTTTTATATATATATATATATATATATATATATATATATATATATATATATATATATATATATATATATATATATATATATATATATATTGAATTTGCGATACAACTCCATTTACTATCATGATGAGATTCTTAAAAATTCTTGAATACATGTGCCGAAATTAATTATTTGGCACATGGAGTGCCAAATTTCATAAGCAACTAAGGTATGCAATTTCTATCCTCAAACGGTCAATATCTAAAGAGATTCTTGATTACATGGAGGTATGTTTGAAATTCAAATACAATTGCCAATTTCGACCAAGAAGAATGGCATGGAAAGAATAATTGGAATGCAAATCCAAACAACAAAATCATGCCTTTAAATCTTATTTCCATGCACAAAAAATAAAACTTGAAAAAATAGTAGAATCCTTATTTTTGGTGAGTTTTGAAATTTCCCCACTCTAATTGATTGATTTTGGGCAGATTTTGAAAATAAACAAGGATACATCACAGTTTTAGGTACATTTCACCATGCCCTCGTAGTGTTTTCAAACTTTGGTCGTGAATATCTTTTGAAGTATAAAGATTATAATGCATGAAAGGTCAATTTGGAAAGGTACGCAAAAGGTTATAATTTCACACAATCTAAATTTAATAAGTCAATGACTAATCAAAGTCATATCAACCCTAAATTAGTACGTCCCCGTAGCGTTGCCACGTTCATATAAATAATTTCTAGTAATTTTGGGGTCATAAATACTTTAATATTCGATACCTTGGGATCCGTCAATCCAATTCATGATATGATTGTTTCCACAACTATACAATAACCTGCATTCAACGACACCTCACGTGCCCAACGCGAGCAGCGGTGCCCATGATCATAGTGTCGCGTCCAAAAAAAACCACCCATCTTAAATAGATGAGCTTGTTAACTTTGAATGAGCTCAAAGTCAATTGCTCAAATTTTTTTGAGTATATGATTCTCATCAAATGCTTAGATCTCCTAGTTCGAGTAATGAAAAGAGTTTGAATCTTTTCTTGGGGAACTTCTCTTACTAATATTCTACAAATTGTATGGTTATAAATTCTCTTAGATCATCTCATGAAAAATCTACAAATAAACGTGTTGAGAGCCCTTAGGTCCAAAAGATTTCTAAAATCACCTTGAATATTATATAGCACCTCTTCATAAAGTCCATGTAAAAAAATAACTATGTCTTGAATGCATTCCATGGAGGAGATTCTCGTAAGTATATTATATATATATATATATATTATATATATATATATATATATATATATATATATATATATTATATATATATATATATATTATATATATATATATTTTTATATTTTTATATTTTTTTTTTTTTATTTTTTTCCCTTAAAAACTATTAAAATAGAAATCAAGAGATCACATTTACCAAAATAAAATATCCCGATGGAAACCTCGGTCCCCCCAACAGGTTTATATGTGCAAATCACAATGACAAGTGAAAATAGAGGTTTAGTGATTATCACAATATTTTGTTGTTGGGTTGCCAAACTAAGCCTTAAAGATAATATGACTTCAATTCTATGGAGATTGTCACAAGAAGATGAAGATTTTTAATTTTTGACATACTTTTCAAAATATGATTTCAATCTTGTACCTAACTTATAGATCTAGCTGTATATAAAAGGAAATTTTTTCCTTGATGTAGTGATTTGAAAAAGTGATTGCAACCCCACATAACATTTTTAAAGTAGAGATAACTCTAAGTCCTTTTAACCCATAAAGGCCCAAGAAAGCCAAAAAAGCTTGTTGCAATTCGACCAACCCAGCAAAGTGGTTGAAAGTAATATTTTTTCATTAAGTTTTTTATGCGTGCTCCCTACAGAGGAAGGTGCCTGTGGTAAAAATTACATAACTAAATTATCATGTAAAAACTTTCATATAGAATTTTCAAGTTTCAAGTCTAAAATGGACATTTTATATTTAGTGACTTTTTGAAATATATTCATAAGTGAATAATTACTTGATTTCCATAGTGACCCATGTCAAAAGTTTTACCAATTTTACAAGGGCAACTTCCAAAAATTCCTAAGACAATTGTCACCATTTCTAGTAATCTTTCACTTTTTTCCTATCATAGTTCGAGATTTTAGAAATTTTTAAGAAAGAAAAAAAGAAAAAAAACTTTGCCAACCATAAATCACAAACCATAAATTACCTACTCACCATTCACTTTCTTCTCAAATAAAATATGATAAACATGATGCATGGTTTTCCAAATCGTCGTTTTATAGCTTCAATTAGAAATTAATTTTCATGAAGGTTTAAATCACATAATGAGTCTCTAAAATTTTGCATGGGCATTCTCAACTTGGTTGTTTACATTGAAAAAGAAATTAGCAAAGTGTTTAGGCCAACAATCATCAAGTTCCCCTCTGCACAAATTAGACTATGTTTACCAGCTAATACCAACTAATATTCAAAGTTTTGCATCAACTTTGAACATTACGATCTCACAAAGTGTGCAGATCTAACGGTTGAGATCTGAGATGATAATCATGAGTGTAGTTAGATACAAGATCATATGGTTGAGAACCCATTGATAGAAGAATATCAAATTCAGTTTTACCTCAATCCCCACAAGGTGGTCAAAACCTTTTGAGTTTGAAGATTTAAAAACCACTTGAGCCTTTAGGGTTTAGTTCTACTTCCTCAATACATGTTACAAAATTTCTACTCTCATGGTTCATATGAAGCCTTTAGAAAAGCTTGAATTTCACACAAAGGTATGCTAAAATCCATATATACAAAGGCTAGTTTGTAATAATGATAAGGACATTTGGTTTTTTCTGGTCTTTTACATGCTAAATGAATATATTGTAGGAGGTGAATTAAGTTAAATAATTATAAGTGATAGTCCTTTTTGGATATGATCTCAAAAAATTCTCACTATCTATTTCATCACTAATTTTATTCTTAAGTTGCTTCTTTTAAAATTTTCTTTATCCTTATGCTTAGGGGCGCTTCACACTATGACCGTCCAAGTCGAGAGGCCGTGGAATTGAGACTCCAAACTTTGTTGAGAGTCCAAAGGAATTTACTGAAAATAACCAATAAAATATTGTAATTGGAGCCTCTGGCCGGGCATAGTGTGAAGCCTCCAAAGGCCAAGCCCAAAGTCCAAAGCTTTGGCCATGAACTCCCATGGCCTCTCAACTTGGACGGCCGTAATATGAAGCCTCCAAAGGCCAAGCCCAAAGTCCAAACCCATATCACTTTATTCCTTGTCCAAGGCATCCTTTTGATCTAACGGCCAAGATCTTGTCAGTTTTTGAATTTTTTATGAAAAAAATGTGACGGCCTCTTGACCATAGTTTGGGTCTTGCAAAATGCAGGACCCAAACAAACGTCAAGAGGCCGTCGCCTTGGTCAAAAAGTGCTGCCACGTAGGCCATTTGGAGAGTGACGGCCGGTGGACTTTGGCTTCTAGTGTGAAGGCTCGAGAGGCCGAAACTAGGGTTTCATGCAATTTCATTGGCTGAAATCGATGGCCTCTCGACCTTCGGCCATAGTGTGAAGTGCCCCTTATAGTTGTGATTTATTTCTTTCTTTTACTTTATTTATGATAGTATTTTAGGAAGCCAAATAATGTAAAATATTCCTACAACCAAAAATTTGTCTTGGTATATTATAAAGAGGACAACATGTATAAGGCATTGTGACAGTACAAATAGCAGCCTACTTCTGCCCTATTCCCACCGTCAAGCTTCAACTAGGGTTTCGACCTGTTCACACCGTCAAGCTTTCTCCTAGGGTTCACAACAACTCGGTGATTGCCGCAGTGGAGCTCCTCTTTTGTTTTCGCAGCGCCTCCCTGCTCCGCTTGCGCCTGCTCGCTGCTCGCTCGCCATCCTCGCTTACCACCATGGTAACCCATCTCTTGCAACTCACTTGTCTCTGTCTACACTCGCTTTCTTCATCACTCTTTTCAGCGCTGAAAACAAACCCTCGACCTGCTTTTTAGGGTCTGGGGTTCACTCGCTTCTGTTTTGACGAGGAAGAACATGGTTGTAGCCTTGCATCTTTCACACTGATGGGTTTCCTAGCTGCACGAGTTTTTGTACTTTTAGGGTTTACGCACAACCCACTGCCTGATTTTTAGGGTTTCGGGGCTTACTTCTCGCAGCTGCTTAGTTTCTGATCAATAATGTGTGCTTGCAGCGTCGTTACATTTTTGTATCGATGGGTTTCCAGTTTTGTTGAAAAACATTAAGTCTTTGCTTTTTTAGGGTTTAGGTTGCATTAGAGTTTTGGGTCAGCGGAAGCACTCCTTTGACTAAGCTGTTCACGCCTCTGTACAGGATTCTGCTGTGAAGCTAGCTATTGTGATGAAGGTGATCGGCCGCACTGGGTCCCGAGGTCAGGTGACCCAAGTGCGAGTCAAGTTTCTGGATGATCAGAACCGTCTCATCATGCGCAACGTCAAGGGACCAGTGCGTGAAGGTACAGCTTTGAATATTTCCTCCAAGATTCAGCAACCTATAAATTGCTTCGAAAGTATATGGCGGTAACGTTTAGTATGCTATTTCAGGCACGAGTGGATAGATGGTCTTATGATTGAATGTAATTCGTATGTGCATTTTGTAATGCAGGTGATATCTTGACGCTCCTGGAGTCGGAGCGCGAAGCCAGGAGGTTGCGGTGAAGAACCACCGTGAGACTTGCAATTCCCAAGCGTAGTTCATGGTTGATTACTATCTTCGTTTATATTTACAGAATGTAATCACTATTTGAGTATTGTATTTGGCGCATGCGAGCATCGCTTTTGCTGCTGCACGCAAGTATCTATCTTACTACAGTTTGTCATTCCAGATCTTGACTACGTTACTTTGATGCACTTCCGTACTTGATGTTCTCTATTCTTAAGGAGTGAGTTCTTTTATATCTTGTTTTGTTGCTGGAATTTCCGTATCGGTTTACAAGACTTGTGCTTCCAACAATCATAAACTCTGAAGTGAAATGATGAATGCTTAACTCGTGCACAGGTTCCGTAGCTCGGGCCCAGGTCCCAGAGACATTGCATGCCCCTCGCTGTTTTTCCCGTGTCGCCATCCTGTCAGCTATATCAGTCATTACTACAATGGTTTACCACATGAATGGATTATGTATACAGTGAACTTCGCATTAGTGCTAGTGTCAAAATTGTGATGTTTCTGGCTTTTTTATATCAAAGCACTTGCGGAGAATCGACTACATTTAAGTGTCGAGTAATCCAGTGTGATGTGACATTGATTCCACCAATCATTCGTGAAGTAATGAATCATAGTTTTTTCGAGAGCGTACCTTGTACCTGGGCTTAACCCTGGAACGTCGGAGCGGCCATTTTATGTCCGATGAACAGAACATTTTCACTGTAACCTATTATTGTAAGATTCATTTTATGTAATGATTTTTGTAATTGGATTTATGAATGATAATAGCATATCATGGAATTCATTTGAGGTCATTTAAGGTATTTCCTAAGATCACATGTGGTATGAAAGTTGAAAGAATGGTTAAAAACAAGTCACCACACAGTGCATTTCTGCAACTTTTTCCTACTTTTATTAAGTCTCAAATTTAGGCAACTAAATGATCTCTTTTGAGTTCAAGCTCAATTCATAAAATGAATCTTACCAAGTCTTGTTTCTACTCCAAGTTAGAATTTCAAGAAATTCCTAATATCTAGTGATTTACTGACACCTTAAGTTTACATGCCTATAGGGTCTCTTTCTCAATTTTCAAATATAGCATGACACGAAACCATGGATTACACCATGCTATTCTTCACTACAATGTCCCCTTATTCCAAAAATTTCAGATTTTTTGAAAGTGATTTGTATTTGATATGAATTATTTTTGGTTTTTCTTTGAAAATTCACTTGAATTTCAAATCTTCCCAAAAAAATCTGAAATTTTTACAGCATATGAAAAGCATGTGATCACATCTACGAAAAATAAAATAAAATATTTTACTTTCAGGTAAAGTGGCGAAATGGAGGATTCAGAGTAAGACATATCAAAGTTCAGGCCACGGTTATGGGCTCCGACGTTCTAGGGTTAATATTCTTCATTCCTTGCACCGTACCGCTTAAATCAGTTATTTTCCTTAAATATGATGAGATATCTATTCAGTTGGTCAAGCTTACGCCGAAATAATGTTGTTTTCAAAGAAAATAGTAGAGGCAAAAGTCTACTTCAAATTGTAGTATTCCTGTTAGAATTTTTCTCGAGGCACTTTGTACTCTTAGAATTTTTATCGAGGCACTTTGTACTCTTAGAATTTTTATCGAGGTAGTCGTATGGTACTTTTGTTGACTGTGTCATGGAGAAAATGTCTTCGTAATGAACATTCCTTTACCAAATACATGGGGTTCATCGGCCTATCTACTTCCATATTCACCAACTAGGGCACAAGGTCCAATGACCTATCAACACACAACGAACTGGTTGCTTCCAACTTCAACAGTTAAAGATAAGCCCATGAAAAATAAGATCAATACAATCATGCTCATCAATTAAATTATTCCAACATCAATCTTTCTAAGGTGATCAGTCATAAGTTTTATACATCTTAGCTCCGGGAGAAAGAGAACCTAACAACCTATTCAAAAAAATTCTCAAAATGGAATAGATGAACTACATGTCCACTTAAAGTTTTTGCCAAATGCAAATGAAAAACCTCGAACTTTCTTATACTAAACTCCAAACACTTTCTTATACGGGAAAGGACTTCAAAATATAATGAATTTGATCATGATGACAACAAGAAAAGAAAAGGTGGTCTTCCTATATACCACGAGTGCACCCCAACTCACAACTTATGCACAAGCTCCTGTACAGTACAAGGTATACTCCGTAGTTTATAGGAGCACCACCTTTCAACTAGTTCTATAGAGTTAACCCTTTTAAGGGTCCTTGGGGTCTGAAACGGGAAGCCCAAAATTGGATCACAACATCTTTTGGACCTGGGCATCATGAATAAGTGCACTTTTAAAACTTGGGCATTGTGAATGGACCAATCAATGATGAGCTTGCAATCCTCTACAAGTTTATGTACAACCCAACCTACCTACCCCAACTTTTCGAAGCACAAAATCACTCATATAAATTGTGATTTGAATTGTAAAATTTTACTTCTTGAATGAATCATAAGAAGGTGACCAGTTTGACATCAAAATATAAGTGAAAAGTTGAGTACAATGAGAGCTACAAGGCATATTCTGTTGGAAAAAAGCCCCTCGGGCTTGCAAGGACCTTCAAGGGTTAAAGAACATAAAGTTGCAATAGATATCCTTCATTTGCTCAAAAGAAAAGAAAAAAAAGACAAAAAGAAAATTTATATCTAAAGAGGCAAGTAAATGGAGAGGACGACGGCAGAGCGCAGCCAGTGAATCTTGTGTTAGATTCACAGGACATGTACCCCCCCTGCCCATTCATGGCACCCACCTCACCTCCATGCTCACCTCCATATTAACCTCCACCCAATTAGTTCCATGCTCCCATTTAAGAACCTGCAAATGGTGGCAAGAAATTGCCCTTCCGCAAAAAACAGCATAAATGTGAGCAAATTAAAGTGCGCAATGAGCAGCTTATATAAATCAACCAGCACAAAAAGGCTCCTTCCTCATACTCCTTGACACCCCGATTACTTAAAGTTCTTCCTGAATTCTTTGAGAATGAGTGGTTATTCGATACATATGGGGCTTAAAGTTGGATTAGTGGTGCTGCTAATCACCTTTGGCATGACGGATGCCGTAAGGCCACAACAAAGTGAGTGATGATACCAGCTTCCTAATCATCTATCTATTTCGTAGCAGTGCTGATAGGGATTATCAAGAGTGGTTTTGGCAGTGTCGATATTTATATTTATAAATATGTGCAAGTTGCTAGTTATGAGAGGGATAATTTAGCCAAAGTGGTTGTTTTGTGCAGGAAGTGTAGATGCAGGAATGGTTGTGTATGCACCTCCGCCTTCTACAGATCCCAGTTTAATGGTACGAGATTCTCTTTACTACATGAAAGCAGAATATGGCCTCTTACTCTGAACCACCATTGTGGAAAAACATGGTATTAAGCAGGATGATTAGTTTTTTAGTTCTAAATTTCTTTTTAGTGCTCACTCTTGCCAAAACCTCCGCTTAAAATCCAGCATCTTTCCTACATTCCTTAGTACTCCGATTCTCTTCGGGATCTTGAGGTTACACTGCCTGATGATTCAGCAGATTTCTGAGCGATGGCGATGGGATGAGTGTCAATGAAGTGATGGTGAATGCTTGTGTGTGTGTGTGTGTGCAGGTAGAGAGCAATGGTGGTGATGTTGTAGTGAGATTGAAGCATTCGGGTGGGGGGGTGCGGAGGAGGCTGATCGGGTCGTCGGCACCGGAGTGCGGGCACACATGTGGCGCGTGCTCGCCGTGCAACATCCAAGTGGTGAGCTTCGAGTGCAGCGAGGCCGTGGAACCGCACGCCGAAGCGTGTCCGCTGGGCTACCTCTGCACCTGCCATGGCCGCTCCTTCCCCATTCCCTGACACTCCACCACCAAGACCACCCCGGCACTTGAAACACACAATAATTGTGTCATTGTTGTTTAGATTGGGAATGTGTACAGTACAGGAGACTTGAGAACGTAGGAAATTTTGATAGATAGAGACCACTGCCTGGGTGATTTCAAAACTTCCAAGTTGTGATGTAAATACTGCTTCAAGTAGCAACTTTTCCTTTTCATCATTCCCAAAGATCAGAATTTTTTATTTGTTTCTCTGTTTTCGAAGGATATGGCTCTGTGATTACCGGAGTACGGGTATGTTTCGCACACTTCGGAATAATCAGGAACACACTCATACCTGAAAAAAGTGTTTCTAAACATTAGCTTCTGTACTTACAAACAGACGTTATGAGAAAAACGTACACGTTTTTGACACAAGTATTCAATGATCTTTGCACTCTGGTAATCAAGTTACAATTAAGAAGGAAAAAATAATAAAATAATTTATAATGGATTCCTAACTCTATTAACCGCTGAACATCCAAGTCAATTTTTGGCCACAAAACACATTATTTTTCAACACAAAACACATTTTCAACAAAATGTCTCAGAGATGGAAATGAAGGTAAGTTCTTGAAAGCCCAATCTTAGAATCTTGTAGTATACTTACTGTGGGTCACGTGGGTCAGATTTCGAGTCGTGAGGCCTAATAGATTGTAAGATCGTGACGCATTAGTACTCGAAAAAGATCACAAAATTTTATCATTTTCACTTTGAAGTGAAAATTAATGTTACCAGTAGGCTTATTTCAATGACAAAATCATTAGCTAGGAAGTTATTTACTTCATCTCAAGAAGACCTCTCAACCAAAAAAATCCATGAGAAAATTTTCTATGCGCAAATAATGGCCTTGCAATGGTGTAATCTGCCAAAACAATTATACAAGAAGAACAATTTAAAACTAGACCCCTTGCCCTAATAAGCATGCCATGTTTTTCTTACACCTTGAATAGAATCGACATTTGTATGACACAAACTAGATTAATGCCATACATTAACACTTCACTATACACGTCTAAGAATTTTACTACAAAAACCGGTCTTAATTTTGGGAAACTGGTCTTGGTTGAGGACCCATCCCAAGTGATTACTTCCCAAAAAATGCTTCAAATGAAGAACTTACAACCTTTCAAAGTTGCTCCTTGCCATAATTCATGCCTTATCTTCGAAACATCTTCGATCTTGTCAAGGTTTTTACTACTTAAACTAGACTCTAATTCAAAGCTACACAAACAATAAAGTTAAAATCCAATGGTGGATGAAGGAGATATAGCTTCTCAAATATAATCCACTTCTTCACGTTCTTCAGTGATCAAACATCATTGCAAATCCAATAGCACAAGTATTTGGATCAAAGAACTTCCAACTAGATTTTTTTTTATTAATTACCTTGAGATCATGATCACCAAAATAAATTCATATTTGAAATTGATTTCACATAATTAGCTTGCAATGGTAAAACTTGCCCCATGCTTAGAAGCCCAAAAACAAGAGTTGTTTTTACTAAAGTGCATGCTATTGATTCATACCTTATTCTATGGGTTTTCAAGTTCTTCCATGCAAACTAGACTTCATTTGGGACATAGCCCAAGTGATTTTATTCAAAAAAAGCCTCGGAGTAAGAAGTTCTGGCTCTTCAAAGTTGTTGCCTTCCATCCAAAATGTAATTTTTCTACATTCAGCCCATTTAGGGGTTGACCCTAAGAAAAACAACATTTTGGATAAAAGGTAGAAACTTTGGATAGACATACTTCTTCATCTCGAGTCAGTTTTGGACAAAATCATTCGGGTTGGGTCCCAAATTAAGCCTAGTTTGTAAGGTAAAAATTGCAGAACCACACAATAGAGTATAAACTAACTGCATGCACTTTAGTGAATGCAGCTTTGGTTCTTGAGTTTTCAAACATTAGGCATGTCTTACCATTGCAAGCAAATTATGTGAAATCAAGATTTATCTTTTGCATACTAATCATTTAAGATGAATTACAACAACTTTCTAGTTGGAAGATCTTTTATTCAAATGATTCTAGTATTGAATCTACTACTATGTTTCTACGATAAAAGAAAGTGACAAAATGGATGTTTTTTGAGGAGCTAAATCTCCACCATCCACTATTAGATTTCAAATTTGTTTGTTGGATTGGATTTTATTTTGAAACCAGTTTATGAAGTAAAAACCTCAAATCTATCCAAGATGTGAGGAAGTTATGGCAATCAATCTTGTGCAAGAATCTAGTTTTGGACATTTGTTTCTTTTGTTAAAATATAGGGTAGTTTCCATTATCTGCGCAAAGAAATCTCACGGTTTCTTTGTGTTCAAGGAGGCTATTAAGGTGAAGGTAAATAACTTCCTAGTTATTCATATTTTCATTGCAATAAGTCTATCGGCATCATTTTCACTTCAACGTGAAAACATTGAAATTTTGTGATCACTTTTGAGTACTAATGCATTCAGATCTAGCAATCCATGAGGCATCATGACTCAAAATTTGACCCACATGATGTACAATACGTTTGCTGCAAGATTGTATGGTTGAGATCCACACGACACACCTTTATTTCTATATGACACTTTCATAAAGATGTGTTATTTTTACTACAAACTAGTCAAGCCATTTAGGGGTTAAGATAGATAGTTGTTGTGTGGGTGGAGATCATGATATCAAGGTTAATGAGCTCATTAAGAATCATCTTTTCGCTCAACAACCCTAGCTTAGATATTGGAGATAAATGGAGGAAGAAAACTATGTCATACAACCATTTAGCACCACTCTCAAATTTAATGCCCATAAACAATCTAATTAAATCTTAGAAATGATTGAAAACCGTGTAACAAAACTTTTCAAATCACTCATCCCATTCAAAACTCTTCACATATTAATGAACAAAACTTTTTAGCCATGGATACATGACCATGAGACCCTACTACCAAGCTTCACTTACAGATTTCTCGCAATTGAGTTGATTAGTCAAGGCTCTATTTACGCAATTGAGTTTCACACAATTGAGTTGCTTAGTCAAGGCTCTATTTACGCAATTGAGTTTCACGCAATTGAGTTGATTAGTCAAGGCTCTATTTACGCAATTGAGTTTCACGCAATTGAGTTGATTAGTCAAGGCTCTATTTACGCAATTGAGTTGATTAGTCAAGGCTCTATTTACGCAATTAAGTTGATTAGTCAAGGCTCTATTTACGCAATTGAATTGAGTTGAGTTGATTAGTCAAGGCTCTATTTAAGGCACATAATATCAATCCATGTTCATTCCATGTTATCTACCTTCAATATTACTAAGGTGTAACCTCACAAAATTCAGACATTACAAAGGAAGGAGGTGACCAAAACTTTTTAGTCGTGAGCTTCACTTACAGATTACATGCAATTGTATGTCCTAATTTGAACAATAGATTGAAAAGTGATAAAAACAAGTACGGTGTAATAGGTTGAGAAGACTGGAGTATGAGAACATCGGTTGAGATATTATACATGGAATAATGGAAGACCCACTACCACTGCGCAGCACAACAGTCGTCCACATTCCCAAACCAGCGGAAGCGCTTCGACAGGGTTACTGTCCCAAAGGCTTATTTTTCTGGCTTCACTTTTTCAATTGGAACCCTCTAGACTATTGGGAGATGTTGTTCAAAATTTAAACCTCCACCACCACCTTCTCAAGTAAACTCACCTAACTCACCATCATCAAGATGTCCCTAGTACAAAATACACAAGACCAACCGGGAAGTCTTTGAACGTCATCAACCCCAAGGAGGTGGTCCCACTACCTACACCTGAATAACGCATGATAAAAGCCCCAAAAACCCCTCTTACTATACACAATGCACCAATGGAAGGGGCAACCACGGTTGTGAGCAACCAAGCTATTCAAGCATTTGACCTTAGGTCACTAATTTCGCTTTGAGGAGTGCCGGGTAGGCTCTGCTGACCCCCGTTCACCATCCCCTGGTTTAGAGAATGGGACTGTGAGAGAACCTGACCTGTTGGTTGCGGTGTGGCCTGCTTTGAGGGAGCTGGAAACGAAGCCTGGTTGTTGAAAACGGGTGGAGGGTGGCCTCCACTCAAAGCCGCGCTTGGAACTTGGCTCATTGTCGACTGCCCTTGAAGCTGCGACAGTGCTTGCGCATGATTCAGTTGCAGATGCACCTGGTTCCCAGGAAACGAGGGAGCCCCTGCAGAAGCTGGACCTTGTGCTTGAACAAGGCCCGGTGAAGTCATTTGAGCCTGCAGCTGACCACTGCTGGGATTCGAGTTCCCAGAGTGCGTCTGAGCGTTTCCTGCTAAATGCAACGGTCCTGGTGGCTGCATCTGGTTGTTGTAAGCTTGACCTGCTTGTGACAGGCCGAAGTTTCGGCCTTCCATTTGACCCCGTAACTGTAAATGATTCGAAAATTGTGCCAACTTGGACGAGTTTGGATCTCCGTGGACTTGGTCCACGGATCCAGGTTGGAGCTGATTAAGTAGGTGACCTTGAAGTTGCGAAACACCTTGCTGCCCATTTGCCAGTATAACCTGCCCACCAGCCTGTCTTGCGACCTGCCCTTGCTGTTGTTGCATGTACGGTAAACTCTGGCGAGGAGGAGTCCCTTGCGTGAAATGGTTTATCAACGATGTAAGGGACGGTTGGTTGGGATGGTTCGTAAGATAGCCTTGCTGCTGCAGTTTTCGAGCACTTGGAAACTCTACCATGCTATCTGTTATGGTCAAAAACAAACATTACTAAGTCTCGATTCTACTGATCAGGCCATCTGCATAAGCAATCGAAATTCTTGAGAAAGCTAAAACAGATGGTATAAATGGAGGGGAACATACGAATTGGTCCGCAGCGTGTCTTCCTCTCGTACGAAATTAAGTCCTTCATGCTGTTCACAACCTCAGAAATCTATGATAAGAGCAACAAAGTCTTATTAGATACTGATTTGCAAGGTCAAGAGTTACTTGCAAAGTAGAATGCGATAACACACCTTCCTATCATAAACAAGTCAAAAACCGCAAGAATTATTAGCGATATAAACTGAATATACCTGCAAGCATCGCACATAGCGTTTCGAGAAACCAAGATCGTTGACCATAGGCGCATCCAGCTTCACAGCTAGTTGCCGTGCTGTGGTCATAAACCTGTATTCACAACCTCATCGATTATTTCCTCTGATACCGAATTCACAATCAGTTGTACGAATGAGATACTGTTGCAGGTAGATGGTGCTTAAAACATGAGGAAACAATCATAAGACTGTTGGTAGTCCTTCAGAGTTTAAGAGACAAGGAACATACGCATTGCAGTGTTTAGTCAAATTTTCTACGCTCTTGCTGAAGTCCTCTTGTTCGGCCTCCATCACCAGATTCTCTAGCTGCTGGGCCTGGTAACACAAAATCATGCGAGTTAATTCTCACGGAGCATACTAACTCATGCTTATATACCATGAAATTTCAAGTGGCCTGGATAAATCTAAACAACCTACTCCAGGAAAGATGGAACAATGCAACCGAACTGGTACAAGAGGCTGCACCTGCTCTTGGAGATTCTTGCATGGCACAACTTCCTCGTGACTTTTTGTACAGAATTCCCAAGCTTGGATCTGAATTACACATATATCACAACGTCAATGACTCGAGCATTCCCAGCATGCACCTCTCCCAAATTCAGATATGCAACACTCGTAGATTCGGTTTTAAATAGCGAGCTTTCAGAATGATCCAAAATACCTTGTATGATGGACTGAATGTCACGCGAAGCGTACCGTATCTGACAACCTGCCAAGCCACGTTAAAAAATGCGTGAGTTCTGACGTTTCGCCCTGAGAAAGTCCTGACCTTCATGAATATTAAATCTAGAATTAATAGTGACAAGGAAACTCCTTAACACACTTAAGAAGCACATGCATGGATGGTGAGTTTATGTATTCTCATCAATTTGACCCTTGTGAGCTGCAAACACCTTCATGTTAATTCAACAGCACACCGTACCCTCAATTCAGCGAATATTGATTCGTGTACTGCCCCGGAGTATTCGAGCACCATTTTCCCAGAAGGAAGTACATACCTAACCATCACCACACTCAAGTAGTCAATGGAAAGGTATACCATGTCATAGCAAGCAATGATCCTTAAAAAAGTAGTCCAACTTGAAGGGGCAACGTTCTTGCCAACAATTTCATTCCACGAATCAAACTGTATCTTGACAAAAACCGAGCTTATCCTAAAAAGCCGAGGTCGAATCTTGATTTAATCGGAAAACAAGCATCTTGTAGTCTGAGGGTGTGAAGCTAATATTCAGAGATATATGATGAACATAACAAGCCCCGAACAGAGAATGAAGAAGAGATGCACATACTCTTCAGCCAGATCTAGAAATAGGAGCTCGTCCATCAGGCCACTGTCGTACTTAATTTTGAACAGCCGAGGCAGAACATCTGTGCAGGATTCTGTTCAAATTAAAAGCACACATGTCAACTCCATGAACGCGATGGCTTCATTCCTATCATCTTCACTACAGCGAAGGATCGATACATCAACATTGCTAGCAACGCAGGACTACGAATAAAAGATAAATGCAGAAAGTGCTCACCAAAACCTCGTCCTGGTTGCACACCACACAGATTGCAGAACCAAAACTCCTGCATTTTTCACAGGTTAGGTCATAAAACACATGAACGCAACTACAAGCAGGAAATTGGTAAAATGCTTCAATCTAGCCACAGCTTTGTTTCCTCGATTGAACTAATAAGTAGACGAGCCACATGCCAATGGACCTATGAAACAAGCACTGGATAGTACCATGGGAAAAAGGCCTTGTGCGTGCCGACCGATAGGAGAAGTATTGTAACTGCTTAAGCACCAGCGTTTCAAAGCACCGGGTTCGAAAAATGTGTGAACAAGCCTTTGCCAAAAAGCGATATTGTTATCCTGCAAGGAGATTCAGAAGCATCTTGAGTGAGTAGATAGCGCCAGTACAAAGTCTTGAGACAGAATAGTGTATGAGCAGTGTGCACTTCTGCGGATCGAACCTACAAGCAATCGACCCATGAACATTATTCCCAACACTAAATATACCAGCTCTCTTAAAACCAAAGTTGGATACTCACAGCGGGACGTTTTCTTTGCTCTTGAATGTACAGCATGATCGTGTGATTGCATTCTGAAACAACGTTTGGTTGCATAGCTCTCCTATAGCCGTTATCAAGGTTTCCGCCTTTCAATCCAGAACCTTGGATAAAGTGGCGATTCACAAGTTTATGCTGTTGAAGAAGCTGGTTCGGTATTCTAGGCTGCAACAGTAACACATCAGATAAACATTCTCACGTTACAAACCAATAATCAAAAACATCATACAGAAGTTCTAGTTGACAGACGCTGAAATCATTTCTCAACAAACTGAGTTCTCTTGATGCAAATGAAATACTTAGGGCACTCTCGTCAATAACCACAGAATGCTCACCTGGAATGATGGCGATTGGCCCGGCTGAAACTGCTGTTGCTGCCCTGAGTGGAACAAGAGCTGCTGCTGTTGAGGACTGACTCCCTGTTGTGCTTGGCGCGCTTGCAAAATGGCTGCTTGATTCGCAGCCGCCTGTTGAAGAGCCGCTTGCTGGTTCGCTGCTTGCGCTTGTGCATGAGCTTGTGCATGAGCTTGGGAAATTGCTTGAGCCTGAGCTTGTGCTTGAGCCTGCGCTTGAGCTTGTGCTAGTGCTTGAGCCTGCGCTTGAGTTTGAGCTTGAGCTTGAGCTTGTGCTCGAAGTTGGGCCTGAGCCTGCTGAAGTTGCTGATCACATGCAACAACATAAGCTATGAAAATCGACGCACAGTTAACCCCAAGAATAACCTAATCTAAAGTAGAAACAACATAGCGGCCAAACACTGACAAACAAGACCTAGGGTACCTTCCTGTGTATGACTTGAAAGTTGCAGAGACCAGAATATCAACAACTTCAATGAAGAAGAATAGGATTACAACAACAGAGTGCAACCTCACGATGTAATTCAGAAGATAGTACAGCTCATGGATCACTTCTAAAGTTGAAAGCTGCTTCCATGGAATCTAAAAAACCGTTCATTTAGTAAAGCATTAGTATCAACATCCAGGACATACGGACCTGAGCCTGGTAGAGTGATATCTGATTCCCTGATGCCATTTGTTGAGGGTTTGAACGCTGAAAATGAGCCAAATGATTAGCATTCCCCTGTCCAGCGAAATTAGATTGTTGTGAAACACCATTCAGAGACTGAGGGCCGCCTTGAAAATTCCCTCCTTGCATAAGACCCAGGTTCCGAAGAGACTGAAGAGACTGCTGGCCTTGTAGGTTAGTCTGCTGCGTAATCTGCTGATTCCCTTGAAAATTAGATTGTGCGCGACTTTGACCTTGCTGTCCACGCTCTTGACTAGACTGTGGTGCATTAGCTTGCCCTGTTCCACATGTTATACACAACAAGAGCATCAACACGAATCTGCTGGGAAATTCAAACGAAAATAATCTATCACTTCAAGGCCAAGTATAAGAGGCTTTACCATTACTGTAAGATGGATGTGGACTGCTTATTTCTCCAACCTGGTAACCTCCAGACTGGGTCATTCCCACCAGATGAGCCACACTACGTTTATTATCTCCAGAAAGCCCAGAGTGCTGGCTGCTTGCTGGTGCACCATCGAACCCTGACAGTTGGTTCGAGGATGTCGGTCCGTGAAAACTTCCCTCTTGGTAAGCGGAGTCCTGTGAGGATCTAAGTAGTGCTGCTTGGGTCAACGATTCTTGTGCGTATTCTGATTTCACTCGCTCCATGCCCGTGTACTCTGTCTTCACGCGCTTCGGCTCAGGATATTCGGATTTCACTGCAGTAATATCAACTGTCTGCAGGTCACCGTGAGGACCCCGCATCGGTACCTGAGGTGACCTTGGAGTCGTCCCCTCATTCGAATAAGTCTGTAAGGGATCTCGACTCACTCCTTGAGAACCCCCGGAGTGTTGGCTCGTACTCAAACTAGCTTGATACTGATGATTACCCATTGCCTGCATAACTTGTGGACCAGCAGGACCTACTCTCCCGTCGTAAACAAACTGCTGTTTAGACGGGTGTACTACCGGCCCCGAAGGACCTTGACCTTGTGGACTTTGAAGAACTTGTGCCTGCTGAGTATTAGGAGTCCCAGGTCCTGCGATCGTTGTGCCCGACCACTCATCTGCTGGAATTACCCCACCATTCATCAGCGACTTAGGAGGCATCGACTGTGATTGTGAAGGGGGGATGAGAGTGGCAGAGCCCACATTGCGGCCGAAGGAGTTGTGAGAATTTGAATCAAAAAAAGAGGAGGAAAACTCGGAAGTGATATTTGAGGAGAAAGAGGGGTTTATAGTGCTCAGATCAATGGAGGCTGATGGACTAGGGTGGGAAAGGGGAGAAAGCAGATTCTCGCCGTTATTGGTCACCTGGGCGCTATACTGCTGTAGAGGATGTGGAGAACGGGAGGCACCCACATGTTGACGCAAGTCCATAGCCGCCGGACCATTGAACCTTGCCATTCTTTCCTACAATGATTCGGTGTTCACGACATGACGCCTACTTCGTGGAAGCTATGAACCTGATACCTGAGATAACTTCCTCTTCCATCACAAAGAAGCATACACCTCCCGCAAGTCTGGGCTTTACTAAGGTGATCCGAAGTCATGCTCAGCAATCACACCATGACACACAATAACTATTAACTATGGCCTCAACAATTCTCCTAGATTGGAACAGTGCATCCCAAATTCCAGCTCAGTAAAACTCCCTTGACGAGTAAATGGTGCACATTCGAACGCTGAAACTCACACAAACCTCCACCCCGTCTGCCTCCTCGTCTCTAAGGCTGCAAACCAGCATCCTCGAGGAAACCCCCCATTTCCACCAGCGTATTGCAACTAAGGATCGAAATGAAGCATCCACATTTTTTTCCGTGAAATTTCTAATCTAATGCCCGCACAGACCGGAGTAGCCAAGACACTGAAGCGTCGACCTGACTGCGGTTAAAATCTGCATCACCAGAACATAAGTTCAGTAGAGGACATATGGAAGACGCACTCTACAACCCTAGACCAAAGGAAGCGGAATTCGTTATAGAAAATAGTGACTCGGACCATTGCGTGCTTGGACTAACACGACGTCCTTTCGTTCAAAACTAAATTCAATCTTAGACTACACAATTTACGCTCAACATTGTCAACCTGCTCTCCAGAGGCAGCCACCACACAAGAACAACCTGAGTATCGAGTCAGGTTGCTCCAGCAATCACCAAGCCCGTCAAAAGACGAACGATGCAATATTGACTGCCTCCTTCTAGACCACTGAGGTCTTACCCTAGCTTCTGACGTCTAAGCTCTCTCAGCTAATACGTGTGAAGCCCTCGAAGACCTAGTACTACTGCATAGGTCCAGATTCCCCTGTCTCACTTCACCGCGAGTTTCTTGCGATTGATTCAACTAAACAATATCGTTTCTGAGAACCTCTCCTGCTAAGAATGGATTCCTTCAAGCAACAACCCCAACCGAAACCTTGCGTGTAAGATCAGGGCGTCGTAAGATCTTGAGCGAAGCATCTGAAATTAAAACTCTCCATATGCAATACACCACTGACGCTGACTCAGTAAGGAAACCATCCCACGTACTCCTTCAAAGCATGTGAACCTAAAACAGAGGCGCGAGCAGAAAGAACCTACTACTGCTGTTGCCGCTGCCGCTGCTGTACTAACCTCTCACGTGATCACGGCCACCGGACTGTCGGTCGCGGATCCCTCAAAAACTGACACTACTCATCCCACGAGTAAAATAAAAACCAAATCTAGCCGCCAGCCGCGGAGCTCAATGATCAAGTAAAGTAAAGCGAAACAAGAGTGAGTGAGAGAGCGAGCCGAGAGTACACCCTCACAACACCGTTAATCATGATCGACACGAATCGGAGAAAGGTTCCAAGTGAGGCCTAAGACCGGGAACCAAGCAGCAGCAGCCCGACAGGTAAAAAAATGAAAAAACCAAAAAAAATTAACACAGTACGAAAAAACAGACTACACACGGAATCAAACGTTCAGCCTCCAACAAAATCCTAGGGTTCGAATTCAAGAGCAAACCTTGAATTCAGCAGCAACAACAATCTCGAAGCTCAGAAAACAAACATGGCCATGAATTGTGAAAACAGGCGATTCCGAGCTGCTGAAAATTGCACAAAGCACAGTAGCGATGACGTAGCGCTCTACGCGAAAGCTTCTACGAAGCTGTAAATGGAAAGGAGCTCAGAGCTCGGGATCGCCATAGCCGTGGTATGGAAGCAAGCGGGGAGAGGGGGGGGAGTGGGAGTTGCCCGTTCAGTGAGGAGGGTGCCGCAGAGTGCCGCGGGGGCGCGGTGGGGAGGAAGGAGAGCGGAAGGAAGGGGCGGCTGCCGACGCTACCTCGAGTGCCGCGCCCGCTGAAAGGGCCGGCGTGGCGGGGGCGTGTCCTGAGGCTCCCCCGGTGAAGCGGCCGGTATGGTCAGGGTATGTGCGCGGGGTCGCCCGGGGAACGCTCAGGCGGCGGGCACGCTGACTAAGCGGTGCCTCCGCCGTTTGCGGGGGACTGCGTCATTGACCAGCTGACATGTGGGCGCGCCGGCGGAGTTTCGTGTGAACGCGGCCGTTCTATCCGTCGTCAGTAGGACGTACGGAATCGTGGGCAGTGGATGAATGTGGTTTCCGAAGATGTTTCTGGTCATCCATCTCAATACCAACTGGCTTTACCTCGAATGTCACTAAGTTAGTACCATCAATTTTAAATTACTATTATTCATTTGGAACTCCGGATATGTACATTCTATTCTCTTGCATCTTATTTTTATCATTGCATATGAACGTTAAAGCCAAACCCAAGATCTCATACACATTTAAAGATTTTCTTACTTTCCATTATTCCATTAATACTTATAAGATGTAGAAGACAAAGGGAGCAATTTTGTCTCTTTACATGTAGAGATGCCTTTAACCCTAAAGTAGAAGCTCTACCATGACCTCCAAGACAAGCAAGTTTGATATTTGTGAACCAATTTTAATTGATAATAAAAATTGATTTTGGGAACTTCGACTATAGGATCTTATTTCTAAATTGTCTAACTAGTCTACCAGCAAATTTTTGTCAGGTTGCGTTGTACGGATCTTGAGTTATAATCAATCAGATTTTAATTCTTTTACGTTAACAACATATCTTTTTTGAGGAGGTGAGCCACGATGTGGTCGGTTTCCACTTTAGGGGTTAAAAGAGCAAAAGTCTCTCCAAGTAGTATGCTGAAATGATGTAATATGATTTCGAAATTGATGTTGGAATTATGTGCAAACCTTGTACAGTCATATCTCCTGTCACATTATGATATTTTCCGCTTATTGATTGAGGATGTACAATTTGCATCTTCTAAATCCACGTAAGTACATGGTTGTTAATGGTATGATAGAGATGGTAGTTTAACCCTTAAGCGGGCCGAATGTCGAAAAACGACATTTTGGATGACAGAAACTTTGGAGAGCCATAACTTCTTCATCCGGACTCCGTTTTGGACGAAATCACTTGGGTTGGGTCCCAAATCAAGTCTAGTTCATGTCATAAAAATCTCAGACCCATAAAATGAAGTATGAATTAATGGCATGCATTTCAGTGACAGCAGCCTAGTTTTAGACATTTTTTCCTTTGTAAAATTTAGGGCAGTTTTCACCATTGCAGGGCCATAATTTGCACAAAGAAATTTTTCTCATGGTTTTTTTTTTTTGTTCAAGGATGCTGTTGAGATGAAGGTGAACAACATTCTAATTGGTGAATTTTTCATTGCAATAAGTCTAATGGTAGCATTTTCACTTTAAAGTGAAAATGATGAAATTATGTGATCATTTTTGAGTATTAATACATTATGATCTCGCAATCTATGAAGCCTCATGACTCAAAATTTGACCCACATGATGTTCAATATGTCTACGACAAGATTGTACGGTTGAGATTTGGATAACACACTTTTACCTCCACCTATGACAATGCTTTTGAGGATGTGTTCATTTTACTACAAATGAGTCAAACCATTTAGAGGTTAAAGTTGTACCATCTGCATCTTCTGAATGCACGTAAGTACACGACTGCTAATGGCATATACAGATCGTAGTTAAAAGATGACATATTTATATCCTGTGATGGTTGAAAACTACAAACTGAGTTATAAACCTTGGGTAAGTTTTGTTTAATTATCCAAAAGTAAAAAGTGTACATTTTATCTTTGGACAAAATTTATGAACTCGAAGAATAGGGGTCTACATAACTAGAACTAATGAGACCTTTTTACCGACCCCTAATTAAAGTATTTTAATTGCCCACTTGTTGCACATACCAACCCCTAGTTATAAAACTCAAATAGCCCACTTGTTGCACATGCCAACATGAACAAGACAATAACCTAGCTTTATTGCATACGCATTACATCATTTCTCTAATCATCAACCACCACACATTTAACCTCATGGTTAGCTAGTTGCAACTTTGTGATATAGATGATAGTAGAATATAACCCAAAATTATAATAAGTGAATCTTTAAAAATCTTTCTCTTTATGATTATGATATTTTCTTATTGTAATGATTTCCAAATTTCTGAAACCTCATTACTTCAAACTCAATCAGATCATATACAAAGGCTATCATGGGATTACAATGCATAGAATATCCAAATATCTCACTCTGATTTACTCTTAAGAATAATACTTCAAGATTACTTTAAGATTGAAGATGAAAATTACTCACCACCTACCAAGAGTAAACATCTCATATCATATGTTAATTCAAAAAATTACATCTTTACTTCAATTATTAACCCTGAAGTTAGATGAAACTCATTTTTGGTTCTTAGGAGTTTTGGGTAGGCTACTCAAAACATAAAACTAGTTACTTTACTTCATAATTTATACAGTGGTAAAAGTTGGAGAAATTGATTCATCCTCAGAGCTACAACACTTTAAATATTGCATCAAGCATTTCATGCTAAAATGAGCAAGAGAGTTTAGGAACGCTCTTTTATTGTTTTTGTCTTTGTATATGTGGTGAAGTTGGAAATATGAATACACTTCATGGTTGAATTGAATCAAATCTAAACCATTTATGTTTTAGATGCAACCTTGGGTGTTAAGTGTGATTGTTGTGGGATCATTGGTAGAGAATGTTCTATCAATTTCAAGGTTTTAGGTTAGATTTTGGATGGAAAGACTGGAGGAGGAAAAATTCCCCTTACCAAAATCCAAAGATCGAATGATGAGGAACAACCATGCAAAACGAGCACCTTATAAACTTCGGGTGAAAGGATTGCTTAGAGGGACCCTTTATGTGATTCTCACTCTTAATCCCCAATGAACTTAAGAGTGAATAAGATAAAACCACTACCATACATAATTTAACTCCTTGCTTAACCCCCTAAAAGCTCAAGGGGTTTGGAGAAAAACTTAGACGACTTATTAATTATGCATTCTATAACTCTCATAAAATTATGCTCAAAAGACACTATGAAAATCATAATGCTTAAATTAGATCGATACGGTTAAAAATACATTTCTTTTCTAAAAATAAACAATTATATTTTACAATGAATTTAAGAGAGTAAAACTTTGAGAATCAATAGATAAAATATTTTTCTATTGTTAGTAATTAGCTAGAAACTAACTTCTTTTGGCCACAAAAATTAGAAATTGACTTAGAGAATGATGGGTGATCTTCATGCCCTACCTGCCCTTATAATGAAAAATTAATACTATGCATTTGGTGTTGTTGACAACTTCATACCACTGCTAAATTTTGATTTGGAATCCACAACTTTATCCTCCAAATTGCTCATAAGAAAATTCTTGCCCTATATGAATGAAGGCTTACAACATAAATTACAAGTGAAGCTTGGTAAATTGCATATACAACTAAATCCACTAATTTTTTACCTTACAAGGTAAATTCTTGTTTAGGCATGGAAGCCCACAATAGACCCAAGAATGATCGTTTGGGTCCTTTCTGGTTAAAGAAAGCATTCTTGAACTGTACAGAAACCATTCAATAGGAAAGCAATGATTGGAAGATTCCTCCTCCACATGGCGGCTGCTAACAAAGAATACGACTCCACAAAACTACTCTAAAGTCTTCAAAGAGACTGATTCATCCATCATGGACCACGTCACACACCATGCCACCCAGATAAAGAACTCCTAAATGGAGTTACTTTGCCCTTTAAAACTCAACTCCTCTAGTGCCAAAGCTGCTCAATCATTCCCATATTCTATGGTCCTACCAAATGGAGCAAACGTACATAGAATCAAAAACTGCAAATCTGAGTGCCTTGGACAACAAAAAGTATTCTGCATGGATATGAATATAGTGAGATATGAATAGGGAGGATCCTGTCCAAAGGGAGACATGAATAACCACTCTGCCTCATGGAAGCTCACACCGTGTCTCATCCAACAGAAGAGAGTTACGCAACATGAAGGTTTTGAAATCGTAGCATCAGAATTGTTGAGAGGGAGTTGAGCAGAATGCTCGGCGAGAGTGAGAAGGCAAGGTTGCAGAGGATATTTGAGTGGAGCAATAGGGGTATAGGAATACCGGAGCCGAATCGGTGGCGAGACAATGACCAGGCCACGAACGAGGAAGTGCAGCTGATTCGAAAGCAAGGGCTGGGACGAGGAGCACTGAAGAAGCAGAAGCGGTGGTTAGACATTCTGGCCAGCGAAGTGGTGGAGCGAGAGACAGTTCTCAAAGTGATGCGAGCCGAGGGGCAAGAGCAACTTTCGAAAGACAAGCTCCGCCACGAGATTCAAGAGCGTATCAAGCGCATGAAAGAGATTCAGAACAACATTGCCCGGCAAGAGAGGCTGGACAAGCAAAGCCAAATGGCCGAGCTTGTGGATAACACCAAGTGCTGCCAGGCTACTTACAATGCTCAAAGGGAGAAGACCAGAACCAGCATTGACGCCAAGTCATTTTACAGTGGTGGCTTGTCTTCTCAATCCAAGCGCTTGCTCGAACACAACCTCAATACCAGTGACAAGCCTCCTCCTGCGAATCATCGCCGCTACAAACACTGCCTTAGCCCCCAGACTCTCCCCGGCATCCTCCCTTCCAAAATATCTGGTAGCGTTGAACTTTCTCGACAGTCTAAAGAAAATCACCACCACCATCACCACCACCACCATAAGGAAAATCACCACAAAGAAAACCATCGACAGCATGTTGACAAGCGACGAGAGAGTGATCTGAAGCCATCCAGGTATCATCACCGAACGAGTTGTAAAAGTGAAAGTGGAATGAAAATCAAACCTGCATCTAGGGCATAGTAATAGCTGAAATAAATTAGTTAGAGTTTCGGTCCAGTCTCGGAAGTTGCAGTACATGTTCAGCATAGACAGCCGTTAGGTCATTGATTACCCTGAATCTTTAAACCCCGAAAGGAAATGCTACAGCAGAAGCTAGTATTTCACCTGAATGTTAACAGGTAGGTAGAAAAGTGTCATACCTGGGGTATCGTGGATAATGCTCCACAAAAGCAAACCATTGTCAAGTTACGCAAGTGTAAATGCAACACCAAGAATCTGGCTGTAATATATATGAACACACAATCTCATGAAAAGTGATCCTTCGAAATTGATCACTGAGAAATCAAAATTGCATTGAACTACTTTATTTGACTTTGGACAAGGATAAACATCAGTGTCTTCCAAGTTGGTTGAAAAAAGTAGGGTCGCGAGGGCAAAACTTATATCAGATGCGTTGTCGAGAACTATCCTACCTCTCAAATCTAAGAAGTGGCACCAAGTCTTTGAACATCAGACAGGCCTGCTCTTTCCAAGTGGGTGAGCCTTGTGTGCTTCTCGGATGTTCACTCATTCTCACATACCCAGATTTGACACAAGCTTATAAATTTACCTCCAAGTTTCAGTAAAAGTTGATATGTCCAGTTAAGGTGACTGGTTCTAAATTGACACGATGAGCTTCACCCTTGTCCACCATCTGTGGCAAATTGTTTGCGTCCTTGGCTTTCATTCCAGAGTCAGTCCAGATCTACAGTGAAAAACCGATAGCAAATCAGTATACCACATAAAAAATTTCCTCATCAGCCCCATTGACAAACAATCATGAACTCCGCAGTCAAATACGTTCCAGTGTCTTTAAAAGAGAGAAATCGAGATCACAGGGCGAGACTGTTTTACGGAATCGGAAGGTTAGAGCTGCATTGTCGATACCGTTAAATGGGGCCACTCGTTCTTTGAAGGTACTGAACTAGGTGCAAGTTCGACTTCCAGAGCAGCCAGCTTGTCGGAGAAGAGAAGAGCTTTTAGCTGCAATTGAATTTCGGTGCCACGCAAAGGAGCATACGCTGCCACTGCAGCTACTCCGTGAGAAGCTTTGTGTGCCAACGTAACGTGTGCTGATCCTATGGACCCTTTCAAGTTCTTGTTTGACAGTATGGACTTGGTTTGAGGGATCCGCTCCGACACCTAAAAGGATGCCATGTAATATCGTGGTTAATATTCCTCCACTCGTGTTCTGGTGGTGGTCCTCTTTCATGTATGTTTCCCAACTGTTGCCAACTAATAATAACATCCCAAACAATGAGATACATGTACAGAGAAAGCTCATATACACGAAAGCTAGTTTTAGGCAAGAAGATTTTTGTAAACCTCGTGCAGAACGTCCACCACTTGGTCACTGTTTAGGGCGACAGCAACAAATCTGAAAGTTTTGAATGATCGTTCCTCTCTGATAACTGGAACATGCATGGTGAAATCACCACTTGCTATAGCTTTCAGTTGCTGCCGCACACTTTCCAATACCGTTGGAAAGGATACCTATCACAGAAGAGAGGTACATTTCAGTTTGATGGCAGGACAAACTATGCGTGCAAAAGAATTCTGACTGTTGAAGTACTTGATTAGAAACAACCAGAGAAATCTCGAAGCAGGATGAGCATACTTGAAACTCGTTAGAGGAAATACCTGCACTTCCAGGAGGTACTCCCTGTGTGCTAACATCATTTCCTTCAGACTCTTTTCCCAGCTAATCCATTCATCTTTAAAGGAGCCAAAGAGACTCTCGAGCCTGCAGAATTTGCAACACGCAATTGTGAGCTAGAAGCAGTTCTGAACACTTCGAATAGTTTGAAATCACACGGATCAGCTTCTAGAAATAAGTAACCACGACGAGGTCAAGTCCAGTTTGATGATTTAAAAGACCAAATGCAGCATAGTTGCCACTCATGACGATTATAAGCCCTTCTTCAACATCCTGTATGATCAACTCGAAGGTAACTCTCACCTTCCGTGTGCATTCGTGTGACGTGTGTAAAGATCTAGACCTTCTTCGATGACGTTCTTTAGAGCAGCAGGCATTGGTTTCCTGTAATTTATACTCAAATAATGTAAATAGATCTTGGAACAACAAACAAAGGGAAGCTTTATGGACGCTCAACAGTCAAACCATTGCCCGCTTCAAGTCAAATGAAGACCGTGAACTTGAGACTCACTGTAACATATCACAGCTAACAGATCACAGATGCAGATTGAGTACTTTAAAACCTTGCTAGACCTGAAAGTAATCTAACACCAAGAGTACAGATCATGGTGTCCCCTAAGTGGTTCCATCTACATCAGCTCACTGACCTGTTCTTAACAAGCACAGGCATTTTCACGATATGACCGAATTGATGTTCCAGTTCCTCTTCAAACTCGGCACGGTCCTGAACAACAATACTCAAGTTGCTAGCTTAGTAACATAAAAGTGATTGAGAAGTAGACAAGCATGAAATTCGATACATGGTCGAACAAGAACTAGCACATGGTTTTGGCTGGTCACTGAAGCTAATAAACCTCAGAATGAAGAGCTTCTCGTGGCGCTCAGTACTATCGCAAAAAAGTGAACACGACATTTACATTGCTTTTGAGAGTTCTTACCATGCCATCATACAGATTATAGAACATCAGCAACACATATCCAGGATTTGGTGTATTTCTGTCCAGCTTTCCCTGTAGACAGCAGCACGTGAGAAGCTTCACATGATTCAAGAGGTTGTAAGGGTCAACAATCAAGACCATTTCCAGCTCAAGAAGCATGAAGTGTAACGATCAGAAATAGTGCAGCAGTCTGTACCGGGTGGTTGCTTCGCTGTAAGACTCTGTATATGAAGACCGCCAGTACATCGAGTGAATATGGATTAAGCCCCGTGCCTGTATGCTTTCACAAGTGAGATCTCGAGAATCACTGTAGACTGCAAGAGTGTTGACGTGAATCTCTGATAAGTCTTGGAAATTCAACAAGCAGGATTCAAATGGTTAAGGAAAGGGAAGACCTTCGGATTCAGGTACAATAGGTACACCAATTGCCTTAGTAGTTGTACATATGTTCCCAATCTGCCAATTTTCAATCAAAAAAACCTCGATTCAGAAATTCATAAGCGAGTAAACAATGGCAAAGGGGGAACTGAAGGTCGTGTGCCACCGTTGAAATATTTATACCAAAGAACACCTGAAGGATTCAGGTGCTGAACAACTTACCGTCTGCCAGACCTCCTTGTTTGGTGCATTCTTATCAGCAAAAGTGATTCTATGGGGTTTCTTAACCCTTTCGTTTTTAAGCTTTGGCCAATACTTTCCTGAAGAGGACCAACATGAAAGAACCAATGTCAGTGTTGATGCTACAAACTGATGGACACGCTTACGAATACCAATGTAGATTTTCATCTATCTCCGCTATAGAACTTGCACAAGACCAAGTGAGAACAGTTTCAAAGTATTTGATCGTCCTGTTTTGGTTTCAAACGAAGCAACGTACCCGTTATCATGTCGCCCATCAAGCTGTGCATGGGAAGTTCAGCTGGTGAAGCCATAAGTTCTTTACAAAGTGCGGACTTAGCACAGCCAGGTATTCCTGGACGTCAGCACCCAATTTTTCGGGTCAAACAAACTCAATTACACTCGGAATATGCTCACCGCGTTGGGAAGATGAATTGTGAATAGCTATGCCTCGAATAAGAATTGAGCTACTTTCGGATCTAGTTCTCTTTCCGGAGAATATAAACAGAGGAAGAGCATAAGGAATGTGATGAGTACCAGGAAAGAAAACGAGCATTCCTTGAGCTTTGACGGCTGGAACAGCTTTGGCGGGTGTGGTCGGAGCTTGGTCACCTTCCGAAACATATTCATCCTCATCGTCATGCTCGGCTGCTATGAAATCACTGACATCAATATCTACTCCGGCCGCACCGACCAATTTTCTATTCTTCGGACTTCGTTCAGCGTATTGCTTAAGGAATGGTTCTGCTTCAGTTAGGTAAGTGTTGGTGCTTAACCGTTTTCCGCCCCATTTCTTCTTAATATAACCAGCCCTGCAAGGAAAAGAGCATCATGCAATCTCAAAATATGAAAACGATCGCTAACTAGTGGTAAGATTCCAATTTTGAGCTGCTTAAAATAATGCACGAAGGTCCTCAACTAACAAGTCTCCCAGAAGTCTATCTTTCGAGCCTGCTGACAACCGCACTTAGTATGATCTTTTAAGTCCCACTTTGAGTTCAATTTACGTGGGGACTAAGACATAATAGACCACGGCAAGATATTATTGAGCTTATCAATTATAAAGTACTGAACACAAAGATGTACAGTTGATGTTTAACCATTCACTTAAAAGCTTGGTCAACTCCTCTTGTTTCTCCGGTGACGTGCCCCATAATTTCATTTGTCTGTAAAGCAAACACAGAATCAAAATCTCTGTCTTGTCTTATGGTCACTTATATCGCGCGAAAACAATACATAGGGGTACTAAGATGGTTTGCTCAAAAAGCTTCGACTTTGTGCAAGTCACAGAGAGAATTGGAACGCAAGCACAAAAGCAGCATCTAGTTAAAAGTGTCCGACAAAGCAGCAGAAACGATGCACAACCACCAAAAAGGATCATATCCGGATGTGTTCGAAGTAGTGAGGAAGAGAATATGCACCTGGTGAAGTACTGTTTATAATCGGCCACGCCTTTATCAAAAAGAGTTGCTATGCCGTTACGTATGAGGAATGTACGGATCTGCGTAAGAGCGACAACCAGTTATAGCTCTAACTTAACATGATCAACTGACACCAGAGAAACATCTTTTGAGCATTGAAGAATCAACACTAGCTGGAAGTGTAAGCTTGAACCACATCTGTATCACAAACTTGTCGGTCTCTGAATATGCAGTCTTATGAAAGTTCACCTTATAAGGTAGAAATTTCAACTTCAACATCAAGTTTTGCGTCTCATCGACCGAGTCATCTTGCCCACATTCACCAAAACCTCTTGTGTCTTCATCATTAACGTCCTTTGTTGATGGAACAGTGCTGCTATTGAGCACACGCACATCCACAAAGAAACCTGCGGCCATCGTCATTAACATCATTTAAAGAGAAAGAAACATCATCTGCAACTTTGGTATCAATATCTTAGAATCAGTTGCTAGCCCATACTCACCTTCTTTTCTAGAAATCTCACTAGCTACGTGAGCGGAACCTATTATATATTGATGTACATCGTATACTTTCACCTAGCTATTACTGTAATTTGTAAGGTAGTTCATTGTTACTGAGCCGAAGTAAATGGTGCAGTCTTTAAAGTGAAGGAACATACCTCTGTACAAAGGCCATAGACCTGGATGTTTACTGCAGCACACATGCAGATGATCCCAAAATGAGGTATAACACAAAACGGGAATCCTAGCAAGCTCTGGCAAGAGTTCTATACATGTGGAGAAACAACAACATTTAGACCCAAATTCCGCGTCTAATGACAAATGCGGAGGTAGTCAACAATTGGTCTATTACACTTCAGATTACGTGACGCTAGAAACCTTAAAGAGCAATGAACACCAGAAGGGCCTCGGTGACCAGACGAGGACAACAACCACATTGCAGGTTCCTCCAATAAAGATCAGTATGGTACCTCATCTCTTTCTGATAACGCCGAAATGCAGAATCAGATAAGACATGAACTGTCATCTTAAATTGAGAGACAATATTGTCCAGGTCATTGGCACTCTGCCCGGATAGATTTTTGTTGCACTTGAAGCGAACAGGTAGTTTTGACTTGTGAATCACCTGGATCATCTCCTGAACAGGTATGTATTATGATAAGTATGAGTGAAGTATACATGCCAAACAACGGGCAAAACTTTGATGAAGTCCTAACACGTATTTCTTGTGATACAAATCAACATGTCGAGTAGTAATTGGACCATTCACTATAGGCCCTGCCACAATAACATCAGAAGACGGTATTTCGATAGTTCCTACAATCAGATCAATCAATCAAGCAAGCAACAGGAGAAGGATATGTACTTGAAGTTTTTTCGTAGAATAATCAG
This sequence comes from Bryum argenteum, assembly GCA_037043015.1. Taxonomy (NCBI): domain Eukaryota; kingdom Viridiplantae; phylum Streptophyta; class Bryopsida; order Bryales; family Bryaceae; genus Bryum; species Bryum argenteum. The sequence goes on from CM073324.1 coordinate 4,813,020, forward strand.
CAGCTTTTGCGTGTAGGAAGGTCTCTAACATCGGATACAATTTGTTCTTCTTTGCGCTTTCATGCTCTGTTACTTTATCCTCAAGCCAGTCTGTCAAATCTGAACAGAAGTCTGGGCCAACAGCTTTCAAAAGAGCCTCAATTTGCTGGAACAGGACCACGGAACAGAGCAAATCAGCTCTGAAACAGAACAAAGATGCCACGAGAAGGGACAGGAATATCTAGATGTTGAAAAAATGAACTAAAGACCTCCGCTAATCAGAAAGTACAACGCTAATAATTTCCATAATGATAGTACCTTCTGTTCACTGCCCCGATTGGATGAGAATATTTCGCGAAGTCCTATTCCATGGGATGAAACTGCACAGAAGACGACAATGTCATGGAATCAACTCTAACATTGGAAAAATCTCTGAGTTGCTTTAATCTCAGCAATGAAGCCTATATCGTATATGGACACGTTTTCAATAGTACATTTGATGTCTACGACTACACACATTAAACAAAAAGGAAGAGTCATATTTACAGCGCTAGCCTGACGAGAAAGGGACACAATTCTTCCAAATATACTAACCTTCAGGAGATGGAGGACGTGGAAACTGAGCAAGAACTTCATGTAAGCTGGTTACACTCTCAGGGGTTACGATACGAGCTACAAGCCCTTCAAGAATCTCTCCTTGAATATCCTCATGTCTCTTGGTTGCTGGAATACCACATAAGAAATCAATCATTCAGATGAGAACAGGGTATACCTGGAAACGAAAAACACTCTCCAACAATGTTGGCAATGTTGACCTAGCAAGGTGAAAAGAAAACTGAAACTCCATGACTAACAAGAAAGGTCTCTACAATGCACCTGGCAAATAAGTATCCGCAATCTCGTTCAGAACCTGAGTCACATTCCCGGCCAGTCCTTCCTCACAGAGTGCATCATAGGCAGTGAAGAACGAGAGGATAGAATCCCTGCAGCATACAGAAATTGAATTAGCTTGTATACATCTGAGAAATTATCTCCTCCGACGAACACACATGATCTAACTCTGCATGCTAAGATAGTGTATGACAGAGATCCAAAGAGAACTTCAAGCGTCACAACACAAATCTGGCTACTGAACCAATATTTCTGAAAATATAGTTAGTTCTCAAATGTATTTCCTTCATATACATCAAATCAAAATGGATCGGCACGATCTGGCAAGCATAAACATCAGCTTAAGAATGTTGAAACTGGAGGCTGCAAGACTGTTCCTCCGCAAATACCAGAAGCAGATGTCATGCACTACGCAATTATCCTCCACCTATGAGGATAAAAATTGAATAGATGCGATGAAGAAGGAAATAACGGCAAAAGATACTTACTTAGAAGAGAATAACCAATATTGATTTGTTGGTAGCCGCCATTGATGACAAAAAGCAATCACATCCGGGGTAGATTGGAAGTGAGGGCGCCCATCAAGATTTGTCACTGCTGTAACTACCACTGCTCAAACCCACCATTGCAATAAAACCTCAGATTCCTGCGGTGATGCCTGAGATGCGCTTGGCTAACGTCACCAGCAATAAGGAGTTGAGCTCGTTGAATCTTAAAATAAATGACCTAAAAAGAAATAAAGGTGGATCTAGAAAAGTACCGTAATCCTGCAGAGGGCGTTGTCCATGATCTCCTAGGACTGCAGTTACAAGCTCCATACCAATGCAGATACGATGCTCCTGCAAAATGACACATGTTCACCAGTCAATGTAAACAACTGCATATAGATCAAGTTCAACCTTTGTTACGTTATGTACAACCTGACAAGCAAAACTGTTACAGCATCTCATATAGATTAGAATTAGCAAGGTACTTGAGGTTGCAGACTAAGCGATCGTATCCAAATCAGTCCGGGTCAAAGTGAAATGCACCATCATTCAAAACTCGCCAATCAGAGAGCACTGAGTCTGAGCCAGAACGAGATTCAAATCACGAAATCAACAAACCTTAAGATAAGCGTTGAACTCTCGTTGTTTTTGACCAGCATGAGGCCCCCATGCTTCTCGAAGAGTGGCTCCCAAAACATACACACCTACTGCTGTATACCTATGTCAAGAACATGTTTCACACATCAGAGGAATTCGTACGTGACTTTAATGTTTAAGCAAGTTCTCAGTCTGTAGCTAGCAACTGCTGTATCAATCTCTATATGCAAATACTATTCTTCAGAATGAGCTAGACACGTTCAAAGCAGTGCAGATAGTAGATGTTTACTGACAGATTTCCGTAGCTGTTCTTAGCGAAAGCTCCTCCATTGTCGCCTGCATATAGGAACAGCGACCCGGAATGTTTTTGAGTGACCTGCACAAAAGGACAAACGTGTGCAGTGATCGTGTTAATTCTCCAGATAATTGCCAACAGCAGCTTAAAAGAATACATGCCGAATCGAGCACTGTCAAGGAAGGACACGAGTAAAATTACCTCCAGTACTCCAAGCCCGGCAGCAACCACCTCCTGCATCCTCACCCTCACCTGCACACAAACACTTTGGATCGGTGAGGTGATCTGTAGACTTATACATACGTTTTAACACTACAGAAAATTGGATGCATCAAGTGTTCTCCAGAATATTAAACCCTAAAAGCTGGTAATGAGCTACGCCAACCATGAAAGTGAACAAGTAGTCTCTTCAGACTGTAAGAAGAATCATAGTAAAAAAACATCAACGCACGCTTAGCCTGAATTAGGTGAATCCTGTTAGCTGAATAGTCAATCATGTACTTACCTCTTGATCAGATTTTTCATTCTCAAACTTTGGATAAAAAGTAGCTCGCAGCTGAGCTTGAGCAACCGTCTCATTGACTTTCTTAGCATTTCCCTTCTTTCCTTTATTTTCTGCAGGGTTCAGATGGAGCTCTGCTAGGTCATGAACCACCGAGTCCATGTGACCAGTATCGGTTGAACTCTTTTCGGCAACATCATGAGCTGGGACGGAGGCAGAAGCAATGTTGGACGCAGACGCAGGTTTCGGCTTCGCTATCCATTGTTGCTTAGCACTATGCTTTCCCTACACACGAATTACAGTGAGCAAAAACTACTGAATAACCATCGTTTGAAACACAAAAGATCTGCTTTAAAAACAAATAAAAAATTAATACCTGCGGCATGTTGAACGAAATTAGACGCTGCTGGTAAGGGGAGGCAGGAGCACGACTACAAAGATACGACACTTCGAAATTTGTCACCGGCGTAACACTTGAAGCAAAAAGTCTTCGCAAATGTGCAATCCCTTTCATCAGCACAACGCATCACCCCTGAAATCACCAAATTTCTCAATTCAATCTCCCGTCTGTTGCTCTCAGACTTGGCAACTCAAACAATATCAAGCTTTATCAAACTTCTCAATATGAATAGCATTAAATTCCACACTCATTAATGTTCATGGATGAACTTACATACAAGCCTGTAATAACTCGAAAGAGCCTACAACAGCACAGGTACAAAAGCAATTTTTCGATAAACCCTAACCAATTGGCTTAAACCCCGATTCTGTCGAAACAAAAGCAATTCAATGTGATTATGAAAAATTGTGAGCAATGGCTGATTACCTTCAGTACAAGGAGCACGGACGCTGGGATTCGACCGCTGTTGATTGTTATTGATGGAAATTCAGTCATGAATTATGTAATCGGTCAAGTAGGAAGTTCCGAAGCGTACGGGGCAGGTGAAAGCTCGTTGACAAGTATGAAACTCCCGCAATTGTAGGAGTGATTGCTGCACAAGGCAACGACGGATCTGCCGACAATCCTAACCAGATGATAACCTCGGCCCTAGTTTTGACAGACAGTTGAGAAGGATCCCCGCTCAAGACCCCCGCCGCTCACTACAGTAATTTCAATGGAAGCCCCCAAATCTAGAGGCCTCGTTGTTCCCTTTTTGGGGTTTTTGCCCCTTCACTAAAGTGCATGCCATATTAATTCATACCTCTTTGTATGGGTTTGCAAATTTTACCACACTTATCAGATTTGATTTTAGACTCAACTCAAGTGATTTTGTCTCGAAGAGGCTTTTGATGTAGAAGTTATGGCTCTCCATGAAGAGTTGTTCTTCATCCAAAATGTTGTTGTTTCGACATCAAGGATATATAGGGGCAAAAACGTCAAAGTGAGGCTCCTAGAGTAAATTGTAGTTGTAGGACATGTGCTTCAGTTTGAATCTCCCAAAAAATGATTGGGATGCTTCAAAATGAGAAAAGTGAAATTTGAAACCTTCTATAAACGTCAACCTTGATGCAATGATATGGAAGTCGAATTTGGATTCTCCATTAACTTACTATTAATAGCCTACCTACATATTGCTTAATGGCATTTCCAAAGTCACTTGTCAAAAAACTAGCTATATATAGCCACAAAGAGGGGTTGTTGAATGCAACACTCCTTTTACAACGGACTAGCTAAATGAGCCTCCAATATTCCGCCTTCTACCACACCATGACGAAAAGTCAAAAGTACTTGGAGTCCAAAAGTTTAAAAGTCATATTAACTTGAAGCAATCGATATGTTTGAGTGGGAGTTGGATGAGTAGCTAATTAAGTAGCACGGCTCCAGGCGGTTGTTACCTTTGGGGAGAATAGGGCCTCTCTTTGGCAGGCTTTCAAAAGGAAGCTAGTCTGTTGAGAAAAGAAAATGACCTTTGCCTTACTAAATTTAACGACATCCCATATACGAGTCCACATAGAATGCCCTTAAATTCTAGACATTTTAGCCTAAAACTATCATAGATGATGACATAGCTTACTTATTCACATGTGAACCGCACCATATTGTTATAGACTTACTGTAAGTGATGTGAACCAAAATTTGCGTCATGGCGCCTCATAGATTGTAAGATCATAAATTTAGTATTCAAAATAAAATACAAAATTTCAGCATTTTCATTTTAGGGAAAAAATACTACAAACAAAAGTTATGCAATAAAAAATATTATTATTTTATATTATTATTTTAAAAATCCAATAACAATTTTATTAGAATCAATAAATCTTCCAACTAAAAAGTTAATGGATTTCATCTTCGAGATGTACTTTGTGCAAAAGCAAATAAGTATTTTAAATGAAGAATAAAGATCGTAAGTTATTGGTTCAATTTGAATCGTAATTATTCATAAATGGTAGCCTAAAATGCGGTAGGCCATTTCCTTACAATTTTGTGCAACCACGTTCATTGGTTCTCTAGCTTACTCCTACTTTCGTACAATGATGTGTCCTACACAATTGTGGCCTTTACCTCATCTACTTTTAATTGCACCTTTGCAACATCCATTCATAACTACATAGTGTTATTGTTTCTATACAAACGTTTACTTGGCTTACTCAACTCGAGCCTCATGCGATGCAAGGTTATGATGCAAAAATTGTTGCCATCTCCATGACCATACATGCCTCTTCTTGCGCTTGAATTTCATTGTTGGTCAATTGCAAATTTTGTCTTGAAATTTATAGACTCCTCTTACGTAAGCAAAGGTCTCGTTGTTGTATTTAAGGTACTTTAAAACATCTCAAATTGCTTGGAGTCACAAAACCCACTTTGGATGGTACGGAACTTTAAGAGTGAAAGATTTCATGGATGAAAATAGATTCACCATTAGTTGATATAAATTGGATGAAACAAAAACATGAAACAAATTAGGTCAAGTAGAATAGCAAAATCTCAAATCAGTTTAAAGCTCTCTTATTGGAAATGTTGATGTGTACATTATTGTCAAAAGGTTGCTTCGTAAAGAATAAGATCATGCAAAGATTCCATTTCGGAGTTGATATAATCATATGATTAGTTCGAAGGCATCGTATAGTTGCATGTATCAAAGTTGAGTCTTAAATCATTCAAGTGTCGGAATTCATTTTGCGAAATAAGATCATAAAATCATGGCGGACGACAAAGAAGATGAGCCCATGGGACCCGATGTTAATCCGCGACGAGCAGCGATGGAAGCCTATGGTGCACGACCCGATGTACATGACTTGCTATCGCGTTTTATGACGGACCTTCTTTGCACACAACCCGAAAGTATGATATATCAATTCATTTATATTTTGCGATTGTTTCATGATGAAAAAATCCATGCCCTCCTCGAATAATAGGTCAACTCAATTTCTTAACCCTTAAACGTCCAAGCAAGCCTGAGGGGCTTTTTTTCCAACAAAATCTGCTATGTAGCTCTCACTTTTTGCTTATATTTTGATGTCGAACTGGTCACCTTCTTATGATGCATTCGAAAAGTGAAGTTTTACAATGCAAATCACAATTTGTATGAGTGATTTTGTAGTTTGAAAGGATTGTAGTGGGTACTAGGTTGGGGTTGTACATAACCTTGTAGGAGGTTGCAAGCTCATTGATTGATTGGTTCAATCGTGATGCCCAAGTTCAAGAAGTGCTATTCATGATGCCCAAGTCTAAAAGATGTTGTGATCCAATTTTGGGCTGCTCATTTCAGATCCATGGTTGTTTTAAGGGTTAGATAAATTGAAATGCATGATTCACGTATAGCAAATATGTTAGAGAAATTTGTTCTCCCCACGAGGGCTTAGTAATCCTACACCAAAGATGTTTTGTCTTGTGGGTATATCATCAAGGGTAGAATTTAATCATGCCCACTCCAATAGGAGCATGATATTCTTCTTCATACAAATATTGACGATTCTTTCATGTAATTTTTGAAGATGCATTGGAATTCATGTCAACGTGGGCACAAAAAGAACGAGCGCAACCTGCAGGAGCACCACCTGCTGCGGCGGCACCGCCGGCGAAAAAATAATATCCGTCGAATGGTTTTGTCTTGAAAATATTCAAGTTTATTGAACTCTTTTCATGTATACAATATGAATCATGCATGTTTTGTGTTCAAGTTTGTTACAAGCTAAAAGGATTTTGTTTGGTTACAATTAACCCTTTAACGTCCAGGAAGCCAGAATATGGTCGTTTCTGCACTGTAATTGCACTGCTTGGACGTTAAAGGGTTAAGTATCAAGCAATGTATGCACTTACAGTGTATGTAGACACCTTTTTTTTGTGCATTTAGGGGATTTGATAGACTTTGAGTGATTAAACACCTATTTTCCAGCGATTGGTAAATAGAAAAGACAAAAATTTTCCTACTTTTATGATGTTTTTAAGCATTTTTTATATTGACTACAGATTTTTTAAAGTGACCAATATAGGTGAACTTATAATCGGACACCCAACTGTATGTACACATAAGGTAATTGTAGGGTGATCAAAATTTTTAACGTGCATGCTGATGGGTGGGTGCTTGCCTTTAGGTGCTTGTAACCTAACACAACAAGTTGATGTTTTGAGAATAAGAGTTTAGACAATTGACTACTTATACAAGTGATTTTTTAAAAAAAAAAGTATAAAGGTTTAAAGAACGATTGTTGCAAAATACATACAATATTATTCACAAACAGTTGTGATCAAGAAGGTGAATAACATAAGAAACATATGAAGTTAAGCCTAAATCACGCTCCAACACTTACCACCTAAAGAATGAACATCAAAGCTATTTTGTGGCTTGTGGGTAAGAAAAATTCCCATGCACAACCAAAAAGAGTTTTTTCTTTTTTCTATTTCTTCCAAGGTTGTGTAAATAATGTGCTTACTTTCCTCTTGCACATCATATTCACTTGAAGAATCAATTGAAGGTGCATTTCCCTCTTCTTGTAAAGCAAATTTGCAAGAAAAACCACTATATCATCGGGTAGTGTATTTAAAAACAATGGATTCTTTACCCAATCCAAATAAAGAAAGCTAGCAAAATGATCTTTATTCATACTCAAGTTTTATTCGTATCAAATATAGCTTATTCTATCTCATTTTCAAACCTCTTCTAGTTCGATAAAATATCAAAAATTATTAAGTAGATAAGGAATTTATCAAATTTTTAATATTCATAACTAAGAAACTAATTTATTTATTTTTTTCTCTTTTTTTCACAATGTTCTTCATTTGTGGTAAGTAGACAAAAAAAAAATTGAATGCATAGTTAGGTTGATATAAAAGATTCATTGAAAAATATAGTATTATAATATCATGAATAATCTCTAAAATTTATATTCCATAATTGCTTGAGAATGAGAACATACCACCACGTTCAATGATCCTTTGTTTATGCAAACAAGTGTCGGCAATACAGCCAGGTCAGCAGTGGTTCCCGCCATTCCAGCGTGGCGTGGCATGGGACACGGTGGAGGTACTGCTGACTGGAGGTAGAGAATGAAAAACGTGCGTCCTTTTCATCACGTGCCAAGACGGGTCATTTCTTTTTTTGTTGAGATAGATAGATAGATAAGAACTCCAATCTTCAAATCAAAGATTGGCGTGAATACATCCTCTGTTCGTAATGCCTTTACCTCGATGGCCACAGGACAAAGAGATAATAGAATGTTTCGTTCACATACGAGGATTCCATCAAACATTTTAGTGTAGCCACACTATATGATTAGGGTTTGCTATGGCTTTTTACTTCTGATAAAAAAATTTACTGAGTACACCTACATTTTTGTACTTGAAAGAGGGTAAATTTGTGAACAAGTAAGTTGATTCTTTGATCGAAAGCAAAAAGTTATAATAGTTATATAAGCAGAAGAAAAGAAACTCCAACCTATTGCAAAGGCCGGCGTGAATAGAGTGTTCCTTCATCAATGCGTGGATGCATGCAAGGAGGTCATCACACCAATGGCGGGACTACTACTAACCCCTCACGGCCTAAACACTATGCTAGTTCCTACCTACTAATTAATTAGTGTAAACAACACTAAACATGAATTTTGGTTTAATTTGGATGTGAGTAAAAAATTGGCTCACTTAGATTCATGGTAATTGTGATTGGTGAAAATCAATTTTTGTTGAATAGGTTGCATTTTGTGAAATGAGCATTTACTTTTTTAATTCATACATCACTTTTGGATGTTTGAATTACAAACAACATAATCAAGATCTTCACAGAACTTGAATCTTTTTAGTGGGAATTTAGAGGATGACAACATTTTTCAAAAGTCACTGTACTTTCTTTACCTTGTAAAAATTGTTGATGTTAGGAAATAACGATTATGTAGATTGAAAAGAAGTTGAAATCTTTGTACTAGGTCAATGAGAAAGCTTGGGAAATGGTTGTCAAAATTGACAGGGAATGACTTTGATAATGTGCATTGGAAATACTTAGTAAAGTTGGAAAATAACTACAAGTATGCTTTGATTGATAAAAGCCATGTGGTAGACGTTTGTTGGAAGTACAACACTTCTTATCTAACATGTAACACCATTTGTGTTGAAGTCTTGTGTATATTACCTTTTATATATTTTGTATCACTAACTTTGCAAGAAAGTCTTTGAAAGTTTTTTTTTTTTTTTTTTTTTTTTAATCATATTCCTATTTTGTTGTCACTAGAATTAAGAGCAATTCAGACACTTTGTTAATGCTAATCTACCACAACCTTTGTCCCTCTTTTTGTCGAAACACCAACCAACCGTAATCATCCACCAACCAATCAACAAATAGGTGTAGCTTTTAACCTACACTGAGTAGGTATGCTACTTTCAACTACTTCTTGACTAAAAGAAGTTAGGAAATAACACTTTGGGATCCCGGATGATTTTGCGAACACAAAATTAATCCAGATTAGAAATCTAAGTTTGGAGAGTTTATAGAAATGTGAAGAAACTCAAATCCCTCGAATGAGCATAGTAATTACTTCACAAAACTAAAAATTATAAAATCTTTAAACACTCTAGGTTTTCTCCACTTCTCCACTTAGTGAGTCATTAATTAAAAGTGGCATGTGTGCTTTTTACAAAAACTAATAAAACAAGAGTCAATGTGCCATGTACAAATCTCAAAAATCTCACTCTTCATTCTAGAAAAGTACAAATTTAATTTTAGAATGCAACAAGTGTTGATGGCTTTGACATCCCCTTCGTAAACTATGTAAATTAGAATAATTTACATAGTTTAACTTTAGAAACAATTCACAAAAACTCTCCAATTTCTCATGTCAAGAAAGCTTCAGTTCTTAGGTTAGCCTCACCATTGTTGTTTTGTCTTGTAGGCATATCATCAAGAATAGGTCAAACAGACACAATATTCACACCAACCCCAATATAGGTTTGATGTTCCTCTTGCTTTTAGCCTCACCTCCCTCCTAGAACACTACGCTATATGTTATGGAGGTGATGCTAGCTATCAAAACAGCTACAGCAATGGCATTTTTTTAGTTTTTTTATTTTTATTTTTTTAGTTTTTTTATTTTTAAACCAATTAATGTACCAATGGCATGAGTTCATCACACAAAGGATGCTGGAGTAGTCTGTTGGAACTTCTTCTCCATTGCGTCAGAAATTGCTCAGAAATTGCACCAAAGCACATATGTTCATTCTTTTGCAATATGGATATTGTTTCTAGATTCTTAAAGTTTGCACTTTTGAGAATATCAAGTCATACTCCCTCCGTCCCATTATTATTGTCCAGTAGGTTCTCTCAAATCTACCTCGAGAGGAAGATTTGAGAGAACCTACTGGACAATCATAGTGGGACAGAGCGGGTACTATCGTACCCATTAGGAGTAAGTGTTTGTAGCGGCTACCAAGGAGGATGGGGGAGGGGTAAAGGAGCCTCCTAGTTTTTAATGTATTGGTTTAAGTTGCCAAGGAGTGTGCCCTAAAAGTAATTTCGGGTTATTGATCCCAATTTTGAATTCAAAATCTCCAAAAATGGTCTTGGGGTGGGAGGGGGGGGGGGTTTCCAGGGTTTCTAGGGTGCCTCCATAGTAGCTACCACGAACTATTGCCCACTCATTGGAGTCTTTTTGACCATCAAGGAAGTGTCACCCTACTCATGTCCCTTGTTACTGGCGAGGATATACATCATATTTTTTGATACATACTGCACAAGAGTTGTCAATTAGTGTTACGTGGAGATTAGTGCAATGGGTAACCTTTGGTAAAGAACATTGTTTCTCAATTCTCTTAAGATTAGTGTTCACATTGGGCTGCCATTGCAATCAATGTCTTTTCTATTATTTTTTTTCATGCCACCATTTACACCACTTCCAAAAAATTCTTCCACTTGCAAGAAAATGCGCATGCTCTTACATTTCGTGTTATGGTTTGACAATTGGTGTTGTAACACTAGGTGACGTGTGACATTTAGGTGTTATTGTTTGCAATCAACGTTTGTAACACTATTTAACAACTCCTATGTATTGTGCTTCAACTGCAAAATTCACCTTTCCATTCCAACTGTGAATCTCAATAAATAAGTTCACTAATCAACATCAACATATTGTAAGTTGTAATTGTTGCCTAATAGTGATTGGAAATAACAACAAATGTTGGTGAAAACTTTGTTGGAGCTCCATGCAAAATAAGCAAGTTGTTTTGAATTTACAAATGATATGAAACTATACAAATTTGTTATATATACCAATTGATCTAAACTTCATTATGATTTAAAACTGCACATTTTTTATACATACCCAAACAATATATCTCTTCGAGAAACCCACTAAGAGATTTTCATGATAAGCAGATGTTCAAGATGACAATCTTACATTTCACAATTTCTAAACATAGAAATTTTATGTGTTGATTTTGAGGGCTAGTCGAAAACGGATCCTTCTACCTTGTATACTCTTTCTCATTTTCTTAACCCTATACCTACCAAGACCCAAATGATGAAGACTTTTGCATGTCCACATTTAAGTACTTGGTACAATAGTTGCTTTTCAATTCTTCAAAAACATAACGGAATATACAAAGACCTACCACTTTCACATGTTAAAATCTAACTGTACTGTACGAACGTTGCTATCTCATAGCTTCAAGAACATTGAGGATTATACAAAAATCCAAATAAGAAAATCATCCACATGCTCAAATGGTACAAAAGTTGCTTCACATGGATTGAAAAAAATAGACATATAGAATTAGGGGTAAAAGTGGCACAAAGGCCTCTGATTTGTTTCTTTTTGGATTCGGTGAAAGTCCGAACCAATAGGGATTCCGGCCCAGTAGTAACACCCCCTTCCAAGACCTTTTGACTAGCCCGGCGCAACAAACGAGGCGCCAGTGTGAACGGGCGTAACCAGCTTCTTGAGGACCCGACGACGAAGTGATGACTTCGTCTCCGTAGCGCCGCACTGGACATTCTCTTTCGGTGGTTTTTTCAGTTACCGTACTCACGAGATCATGCTTAACAGTAGACGATCAACAACGTCATTGCTCAATTCTCTTTCCCACTCATCAAAATACCCACAAAAAGAAGCCCTCTCAATCCATATAAAAAACCCCTCATCTCCCGATTCATCAGTCAAGCGATCCAAGCTAGCAAGCAGGAGTGATCATATTCTCGTTCGATTCATCAGGAGTGATCATACTCTCGTTTGATTCATCAGTGCTGGCTTTGAGCGATTTCTGCTTGAAGTGATGGCAGCGATGGCGGGTGTGAGTGGTGCTCCGTTCGCTGCGAACTGCGCGTTCGTTCCAGGGAACGGGAAGTCGAGAGGAGGAGCTATTGCACGGGCTGTGATGAAGAGCGTGCAACAGAAACCTGCTGCTGTTGTGCAGAAGGAGGAGCAATTAATTGTGCCTAAGGAGGAGCAATTGATTGTGCATAAGGAGGAGCAATTGATTGTGCGACGGAGCAACAATCAGGCGGATGAGCTGCTTGAGAATTGGGCCAGGCAGCCGACGACCGCGAGTCGTAACTCGGAGACCGAGGCCGTGCGACGATTGTTCTTGTGGGACGAACTCCCGAAAAAAGGTGCTACCTCCATCCATTAGCATATCGAATCATTCGTCGACCGATCGTTGCAAACTGACTGTGGTCATTTCATGCAGACGAAGTGCAGCTGTTCAGCATCTACGAGATCAACGAGCGCGATCGTGACAGCCCTGCATTCTTGCCCTTCAGCACCATCAACATCTCCAAGACTAGTACCAGCCCCAAGCACGACAATGGCTTGATGGACGGCCTACTCAACCTCTGGAGCACGCTCTCCGGCAGCCATGAACATGGTCTCGGAGACATCGTGCCCTTCACCAACAAGGTAAAAACTCCACATACACAACCCACTTGCAGTTTCCAATCGGAAGCTGAATCATGTCACAGTAGAGCTCACTCTTCAGACCGAACTCCAGTCTGAAGCACTCAATATACATCATCTCCACTGCACTACAGACTCAAAAGAGAATCAACTATCACGTAGCAAGTTCTGATGCATCGTTTGAGGAGGCCATGTCGATGAGTGCTGATCTATTGTTGTGAACAGATTTACGATAGCTCGCTGCGGGTGAGACTGGGCGTGACGGCGGGGCTGATGACATTAGTGAAGGCGTATCCAGGCAAGGGCCAGAGGCATCAAACGAAGCACGACTTGTTTTTCCCGGACCGGTACGAGGCCATGTACACATTCTACATGGGCGACATGGGGCATTTGTCGGCGCAGGGGCAGTTCTGCACGTTCGAAGACACGCTGTTGACGATCACGGGCGGAGCGGGACTGTTCCGGGAAGCGAGAGGCGTGATTCACCTCCACAACCTCACACCCGTCAAGATCTTCTACGAGTTTCATGTCCGTGGCATCCCGGAGTTGCCCTCCGTTTTGACCTCGTCGTCTCCCGTGCCGCCCTCTCAGCATGTGCAGCCTTGCCGCGAAGCTGCCTTGTGCAAACCTGGCTTCACCCTCCCCAATTACTCCGACTAGTCCATGCCACCCTTCCACCAGCCCATTTCATACTCTTGGCTATGGATTGGCTATGGCGTGTTTATCTGAAACATTCTCATGATTGTAGGATAATTAGTGTAGGATGATATTACATTGGTAGATTGAATTTCATCACCAACTTTCGAAGGCTCCCCCAGCCCATTTTGTATAAAATTTGTATTCTGGAGAAATATGAACCTTTTATTCTGTCGCAGTATTGAAGGGAAAGTGGGATCACTGTAAATCAGTGCTACGAGCGTTTCTGGGGGAGGGGAGGAGTAAAGAGCTTCCTAATTTTTTAATGTATGGACTTAAAGTGCAAAGGAGTAGGCTTCTTTTGGAACATGGGGTCGCAAGTCCCATTTTTGAATTCAAAATTATCAAAAACGGTGATGGGGGGTTCAAAATCGAAAATTCCAGGGGTTTCGAAGAATACATACCATTAGCAGATAGGGCTCCAAGAAACGCTGGTAGCACTCATTTGCACGTGCCCGAGAAAGTGTAGGGTAGCGGCAGGCCTAAGAGCATTCCCACCCATCATGCCGTGAACTGAAAAAAGGATGAATAGTAGTTCAGTTCAGGGCGGAAATGCCCCACCAACCCGCAAATCCCCCGAACTGAACTACTATTCATCGTTTTTTTCCAGTTCAACCTGCAAATGCGAGCCCTTTTGCAGGGAGGTGGGCGGGCCTGAAAACCGAGTACGACAAAACCGATGTTCGTGCTGGCCGATGTTCCTGCTTGTTCGCGCAGTTGCGAGTGGTCAGAATTTGCGTTTGGGGAGCAATGGCGCAGTTGCGGGTGGGGCTCCTCCTCCGCCCTGATGATTCAGTCACCCTGAATTGATGATTTCAGTTATTGAGTTCAGTTCAGGGCTCCCCCATGGGTGGCCATGCCCTAAGGAAGCACATTTGTTGTGTGTGGTGAAAGCAGGTGCTACTTTTCTCTTTGATGCCCGAGCTGCACTGCCCGTAAGTTATTCTACGGTTGTATTAGTCCACCAGCTTCCAAAACTCTAATTCCACAGGCAGCTTCATAATTTTGGACTACTGGTGGTTGGCTTTCTTTAAGTGTTTTAGCTGATTTCACTTTTCATAGTACCGTACGCGGACCTCAGATTTGGCATAAATTAATTAAATTTGAAATTGCCTAAATTCTCTTTAAGAAATTTGAAGAATTATAAGATGACTTCACTAAATATTGATTGAATGGTGGATTCAAATTAAATTATAGAACAAAAGTTTGAAATGTGTTGTGTACCTCAAGGAATTATTAACCCTTAAAGGTCCTTAGTGATGCAAGTGGGCAGCCCGCAAGAACATTAAACAATATCTGCGAAGTCGGGCAACAGCTGAGAAACAGAGAGGACAGTGCTTGGATCTGAGTATGAAGCAAGTACATGCTAAAAATATTATGCCGTTCTCATAAAAAGATATCGGGCCTCTTGCAAGACCATGAGCGAAACTAAGTTGAGAGAGGCAATTCAAGAGATCGGGCAACAGTAAGAGGAGGTTCCAACCCTCCAGATTCCTTGCATTATAAATTGTAGAGTTCTTGTGAATTAAACGACCATGCACTTGATTGCATTGCATTGCGGACTTGGTCGTGAGCAGTTGAAGCCCAAATGAGGCATATTCTGACCAACACAACCAAAGATTCGGGACTAAAGTTTAGGAACAAGCCCCTCAGGCACATGAGGACCTTTAAGGATTAAACGGATGAAGATTGTACCAAAGAAGTTAGGCAACCTTACTTCAAGTAATCACTTGGTAGTTGTTAAGTTTGAAGTGTTACTAGGAGTAGTGATAATGTCGAGATTTTCTAATGTTTTTTGCCGAGTGATATTTTATGATCTGGCAATTTTTACAACTTTTTAAAGAAATCTTTAAAATACGAAAAAAAAAGCGTATGCCATGTGATTTCGAAGTTGTAGAAACAACGCACAATGACCATTTTTATAGTTTTAAAGACAAATCTTTAAGACTTATCTCTTCGACCTCTTCGTTTTGCAATTTGTAATGTAACTAGGAAGAGGCAATTTTGTCATGCAATCTTGCCGCTTTGCACAATCATCAAATGCCAAACGATAGGGAGAACTTTCTACTGCAAGAGTTGAGAGAGCAACAAGCTATACCTTAGACATATGAACTTGGAGTGTAATTGTAATTGTACATGTAATATGTATATAGATGTACATATAGTACGTATACACATGTACATATAGTACCTATAATATGTATACATATGTATGTTGTTATAGTTGCTCCCGGTGTTAAAATTGCTTACTTGACGTACATTGTTACACTTGCTTACTTTGTTAGAAATGCTTTATGGGGCATGATATGAAAGCACAATGTAGATACAATATCAACGATATACATTGTTAGAGCTGCTTACATCATTAGAATTGCGTGATTGATAAAGCCATTGCCTTCGTCTTTTTATTGTAGATACTGGCCTTATGGTTTGTTGAGCAATATGGAAATAAGATAAGTGAACATGTAATTCTTATATCTCAATCACCAACATGGATTGAGCTTCTCCGTGTTATTTATGGCAGGAGCAACCGTGTGGAAATTTTGTGGCGGCCTCGATGGGTGGAGAGGTTTTGCCGCTTTTTATGCCTCATGTCAAGAAATACATTGTTCTTCTCTCTCATCAAGGACTCCACGTTTAAAGTCCACCTCAAAGAAGAAATCTTCAAGAAAGTAAAAAGAAAGCGTATGCCATGTGATTTAGAAGTTGTAGAGACAATGCAGGATGACTCTTTTCTATAGTTGTGAAGACAAATCTTTAAGTCTTATCTCTTCGACCTCTTCGTTTTGCAATTTGTGATGTAACTAGGAAGAGGGAATATTGTCTTGCAATCTTGCCGCTTCGCACAATCATCAAATGTCATTCAATAGGGGGAACTTTTTACTACAAGAGTTGGAAGAGCAACAAGCTACACTTAGACGTATGAACTTGGAGGGTAATTGTAATTGTACATGGATTACATATACACATGTACATATAGTACCTATACACATGTACACATATACACATTATACGTATATACACACACACACACATATATATATATATATATATATATATATATATATATATATATATATATATATATATATATATATATATATATATATATTGCTATAGTTGCTTTTAGTGTTAAAATTGCTTACTTGACATTCATTGTTTCACTTGCTTACTAACTCTTACATGATTACCCTAAGCAATTCGATCACCCTAAGCAATTTGAGATTGAAGATGGCGCTCTAGTCAATCGTAACCTATTGCGAGTACAATGAAGACGTGCTCATTGTAATGAATAGTTGGTTTGACCCGCAAATTCACCGAACTCAAATTCAATAATGAACGTATGGATGGTTGTAAAAGATCTGCATTAACATCATAGTAAACCCAATAGCAAACTAGGAATGGTAGGAAAAATTCAATCCTTATGGGATACTATTTCTATAAAGTGGCTCTGTACATTGATTTATACTATGCCTTATAAGATGCAAGAGGTAAATGCAACTAGGGTGGTAGTACAAGATGGTAGATATTATGTTACAAAAAACACCCTTTATGTATATTTTCACAACTGGAGTTTATTATCTTTGCAACAACTTTGAAATCCGTTCATTTTTGAAGTTGCTAGAAGCGCTGACACTGTGTCACACCACGATCCCAGAAATAATCTCATCCTTACAAGCTATCATCCCACATTTCCCTTGTCCAACCGGTTTTAGGTGAATCTATGCCATCAATTGTCTCATTTTATACTTAGAATAGAAAATGTATTGAAATTTCATCCGTTTTTAGCTGGTGTTTTCAAGAATCAACCGGGTTAATTTCATCGACTGATAATGAACTAGCCGTCGGTTTTCCGATCATCGAGTCTCACTGTACCCCACTCCCTTTGTACTGTACAGAAGGAATCCAGAGTTTCCTCATTCGGACATCGAATGCCCCTGCGGAAGCACGGCTTCTCATTCCGGGCGCGAATATAGGGAGCACACACCCACTCCGCAACAATCCACGGCCGCGATGATCCCCCGCCTCAATCGAGCGGCTTGTACACGGCGACCTTCGTCGACGTCGGCGAGCTGGAGCGCATCTTGACGGTATCTGAATTGGATCAGAACCAGATTCCTCGTTGCAGACACCGCTACCTGCACTTTTACATCACCCGTGTCCCACTTCCGCTCTCCGATCACAGCCAATTCCGTGCAACGATTGACACTCTGAAAAATTTCTTCGTTGCAATCGATCCTTCGCAAGCTGATGCGAACCGTACTTCTGGTAAGCGACTCGTAATTCGCCGCAATTTCGTACTAAATTCTTGAACTGTGAGAGGTGCTTTTTCATTCATTTTTGATGAGTCGAATTTCAGAATTTTAAAGTTCAGAAGTAGCAAGCGCCGTGATTGTCCATTCGGATTTCTTTGAAATTTGATGCGAAGAGTACTTTCTCGGCGATCGTTAGGGTTTCGGTTCCGATTTAAATTCTTTCACGGTGCTGATTGTGTGTAGGGAGCGAGTCGCAGTGAATTAAAAGAGACAGGGACTATTGGCGTTGAGCAATCAGCAATCAGCCGAACACTTGAATAAAGGTGAGTTGGTGCCCTAGTCTTGTACTGTTATCCTGTTTTCTAGATGGTGTCAAGAAATCTGTGCCTTTTCCTGTAGGAAATGCAAGTTTTTGAGGCAGGTTATTTCCTCTGCTTGTTGCAAGAGCTTCAACGGACTTGCATTTGTTCATCGACCCGAAGATTGATGAGTGCTTGAGGGGGCCTGCTAATACTAAAGTTTATCAGATAGTGCGTACAGCATTACATAATTGTAGCTTAACCACGACTTGAGAGGCTGCCGGTTCCTTTCCATGTATCAATACAGTAGATTCTCTATACTGATATGAGTGCAGTTAGGGTTTATCACTTGATCTGACAAAGTTGCAGCCTCTGTTGGTGACTCAGGGAGATTCGAGATGGAGCATAACTTCATTGAGCACGAACGTCATGATGGACATCACGACATGGAGTGGGGGAGCATGAAGGAGGTTGCATTCTGGAGCATTGCTCTCTTGGTCAACATCGGTTTCATCTTTTATGCAGCATGGAGATTGGCAGTGCGACACACAGATGCCACGGGAAGCTCCGTGTTGGTGCCTGTGAAGGTGAAGGACGATGACACTTCTGGGCAATCCACGGCTCTTCTTAATGCTCGGAGACGAGGTGGCAACCTGGAGCTTCCTCAGTGATCTTATACCATTGAATAAACCTCCAGGTTGCTTGTCGAAGCACAGACAAGTATGTATGTATCATTTCTATGAGTGATTCCAGGATGTTTCTTTCTGAGAGTAGGATGTTGCTGAATCGATTGTAGTGATCTGAAGCTGGCTCTAGTACAAATTTCCTTTTTTTTCCATGGGCTTGTGCGAGGTAAGAGCTTGTTCAATCAGCAAATGTAGGTCATGCATGTTCACCAATATATCAAATTGAATCGTTTTTTCATTTCTGTCACCGACTCTGTCTTGGATATGCTTGTAAATCTTTATGAACTTTCGTTTACACATCAACTGCTTAGATTATGAAGGTCCGTTTAGTCACCAGTTGAGGGCCTTTGGGTTTTATAGTATATGGTCTTATGCAAAGTAAGTATATCTAAGAAAATGAGGCGAGGTGAGGATGAGGGTTTCTTCATAAATACTTCACTTGACGCAACTATTTCTAGTTGTAGTTCACAAAAGTGATGGAAGTTAGTTAACAGGTTGTTGATGCTGTCTTCATTCGGTGGTCCAATTGTAAAGAGCATGAAGCTGTACTCTGCCAATCCTGGAACTCCTTCGTTAGGGTTGAAGGGTTAAAGGTCAATAATGTAAAACTCGTTGAGAGTAGGAAACCAAGTTAGATACAGATTCTTGTGAATGGAAGATCTATGAATGTCCAACGTGCATTGCTATTATGGGCAATATTGGATGTTACACACGCCAATTCTAAACAGGTCAAGTGCAGAGATTCAGTGTGATTTTCTCTACAGCAAACGTAGCTCTGCAGCTTTTCACTTCTTACGTCTGAGCTCGATCACCATGATGGCAGATTGATCTCAACATATTCATTACTTTTCAGTCCATGTCTTCCATTTCTGTCATCAGCTTCGTTATTCTTGAATCATATGGCGGGTCAATAAGATTCCCAAGAGTCCACTTCAAAATTATATTCCACCTCTTCGTAAACTCTATAAGACAAAAATACTATATTTTTGAATGCATCTCAATGAGGAGATGATGATTTTTAATTTTTTAATTTTTTTAAAACCATTTGAATAGTGATGAAGATATGACATTTACCAAATCGAAATAGTCCTTTGGGAACATGAGATCCCGCGCGTAGATTCATTTATGAAGTTTGAACGTTGCAAAATTGTGGAGTTTGAACTTAACAAAGACTCTTTGTAATTACCTTTCAACTTAACCCTTAAACGTCAGAGCATGCCCCTCGGGCTTGGTTTCTAGTGTATTTTTGGAGGGGCTTGACGTTTAACCCTTTCATGACCAATCAACCAAATATGGTCGCTGAAGTGTGGTTATTCCATGATTGAGTAGAATCTGTGTAGAAATAGCAAAATGTTAGAGAACAACGCCAGAAGAGGAGTGTGTGCTGGATCTACTACACAAAACAACGATGCATTTGGACTTGTACTCCGCCTGGTAGAGCTGTTTATACATGGTGATGAGTATGAGATACGGTAGTTGGTCTGGAAAGAAGTGAGAAAGATTCAGGAAATACGGCTGTCGAGGACACATGACACCAATTCTAAGGGTGCCTTGGGAACATGGGAACATGGGGGTACTACTCAATTGGCTCCGTCGACAAAAGAAGAGTTGCTTTCTTTTGGTAACCCAACACCGTCTATCAAAGCGTATACGTTTGTACAACCTGAAATCCTCCCCAAAAAGAATCAACCACATGTTGTTTGCACACTGATTCTACGTCAAGGCTCGGCATGTGATAAATGTGACCATGTCTGATTTTTCAATCTGGCCATATTTGCTACGATATCCCATGTATTTCTCGTACACTACAGTATACAAGGAACTAGGTTCTTGGTCTCTTTTCACAATTTCAGTTTCATAAATGCTCGAAATGCAACGCTCATGGTGTTGTTGGATAGATATTTAAACTCTCTACAATATTGACCACATGTGTTTTGCCCAAATCTAGATATTCTGGTATCTAATTCTAGTAAAAAGCTTCGAGGTGATGTATACGCTATGTACTACACTTGACTCGGAACATCATAATACTCTCGAGTTGTCGGGAGAGGTCGGCGACTGCAGTATTTGGTATCATGGAAGGGCTACGGCCCCGAGCAAGACTCTTGGGAGCCCGCAGGCCATCTCCGCAACGCTCCACGAATGGTTGAGGTTTTCCACCGACTAGATCCACATGCTCCCCACCCACCAGCTGCACCTAGAAGGGGGGGGTAATGTTAGGACTAGGCAGCAATATAGGAGTAGAACTGCGCGGCAGTTAGCGGCAGTTGGTGTCAGTTGACATTAACTGCCAAACTTTCCCTGTATAAAGGGCCAGTGAAGGAACTTATCCTTCACTGGCCATTTCGTCTGTTAACGAGAGTTACGTTCTTCCATGTTTCCAATGCGTCTCCTTGTCAAGGTCTGACATAATGGCCAGTGCAGTTGAGTTTTTCATAGCAGTTACGTTCCATAAGTGCGTCCGCATAATAGTAGCTTAGGATGCGGAGATGGTGCCGACGTCAGTCAAGTATGTACGAGCGCCTGCTCAGTGAGATCCGGAACTGAGAAAGCAACAGGGAGACAAGCACGGAAATGGATGTTGGCATGAACAGAGTTCCGATCTCCAGTACAAGGACAGCGACGAGTTTCTGCATGTTCGAATGAGCGGAGTTCGGATCTCTGCTGCAACGAGTTCCTGCATGCTCGGATCTCTGGTGCAAGTTCAGCAATCGATGAGTGCATGTATCGATCAGATACAGTAAGTGGCCGGCCGGAACGGACTGCCATTACGAAACTGTGAGCGGCCGGGGTGGCGGAGCAAAGCAGTCGATCGCTCTACCCACACGAGGCATGAGTCGAAACTCTAAAGATGTCCTGCCTGAGAAGGCGTTCACAGTGGCCGGGGTGACAGGGACGACACGATAGACGCAAGCTCTCCGGACACCGGCAGTGGCGTATTCTACAGCTCGCCTTTCTCCACACGAGCGTCATGTCTGCTGGTGGCTCATGAGCCGCAGATCATTTCACAACGGCCTCTCAACGTTGGGTGAGAATTTACTGGTCTGGGTTCCCCGAACATGGCACAACAAGCTCTGACCAAACAAGAGCAGCAATGCTGATGGCATGAGCAAGAGTTTCCGGATCTGTTTTCAGGAACATGCGATCTTGGCCATCGCATTCGTAGCGTCGGCCGGTGTCATGACATGACCGGCTCCTGTTGTAACTCCCAGTCGCGTCAACTGAACTCTGTAAGCGGAGGGGCCTGCACCACATTCAAGCTCACCGTGAACGGGACTCCAGCATTGAGCGAAGGACGGTGATACCAGGGCAGGAAGGTGGAAAGGAATGCCGGAGAAGCGGCTCAAGACATACCATTTGCAACTGGAGTTCCGGGCGGCGTTGATGCGCGCGACTATCTGCGATGCTGAAGGGAAACTTAGCAAGTACTGGTGCGACAACGCGGACGTGTGTTTAGCAAGATCAATGATCCGCACAACTGACCGGTTGCCTGATCTCCATATGTTCGTCGAGCAACTCCAGAGGATCACCGAGGAACGGACCTGTGATTTCAATTTCTCCGATAAGTACGGCGCGGACATCGAATACGTTGCTTCTCCATTCGACCATTTCCTTGAAACCATGCTTCAGCTGGTGGCGGAGCGAATTGCAGCGATGCGACGAGCTGCGACAACCGCCGCTACGAGGTCCAGCAATTAGCAAACTGGTGCGGTAGGACCCCTTCCCGTTTGACGAGTTCGCTCTAAGCCCACCACTTTCGGATCTCAGCGAACGAGCGAACGGCTTGACGGGACTCACTACGGGAGTCACTGCCACTGCAGCAGGAGTCAGCGGAAGCCCCGGAAGCCAGTGGGCCGGCCAGGCAACGCCAGCCTGCTACAGCAGCGGGGGCGCACAGTCCGCCAGGCCCGACACCGACCAACCTGCCACCGCAGCGGGGAAGGCGGCCCGACGCACAGTCACGGCGGCCAGGCGCACAACGGCCCATCGGAGAGCCAGCGCAGCGGGGAAGGCGGCCCGGCGCTCAGTCTGGCCCGGGGGAAAGTCAGCGGACCGGTGAACGCAGCGTGGACCGGTGACCGCGGCGGTGACCGGTGACCGCGGCGGTACTCATCCCTATGACCACCACTGCAGGCCCTACGACCAGGGTCACCCACGCCTTCGTTTCCGTTGCGACAGGGACCCGGCGGCTGTGACCGTCTGGGGTTGAACAAGCGGGCGCCAAGGAGTTTTTGTATGATATGCAAGGATTGACGAATCCATGAGTTTGGGCGTCATAGACCCTGCCACCGTGGGTCCCCGACCGTGGGTCCAACCAGGGCATGTTCCTCAAGCCACAAGGGTGTTGCTCCCGCGGCCACATAGTTTGACAGGATTACCCACATCGCAAATGCTTCTGATTCTAAGTCACATGCGGCTGTTGGAGGGTACAAGATAGGAGGACTCAGTTTTCCGGAATAAACAGCAAGGAAGTACTACACCATGGACCTTAATGAGACACCTTCAGTCCCGGATCCGACGCCAGCGGGGAGTGGAACTGCTGACTTGACTGTTTTCATTCAGCAACAACTTCAAGCCTTGCATGCAGTCCAACAACAGGTCCAAGGATTACATGCTGCAATTCCCCACATTGTCCAAGAATGTATGAGCCGCAGCACCATGATTCAAGGGCCGCCGGTGCTACCCCCACCGGTGCATCCCCAGCCCGGCCTAGACGGGCCGACAGGATGGGGAGTAACAAAGATTGCGCGACCAAAGGAGTTCGCAGGAAGAAAGGGCGGCGACGTTTACCGCTGGCTCGCACAACTTCGGTTGCAGTTTGATAACAACCCGCTAGGATATGGGACGGACAGACAAAAGATCACATGCGCGCTATCCTATATGACTGGAACGGCGGAGGGATGGGCGATGCCTCTCCTGCAGGCCCTCGACGAGAAGAGGAGTCACCCACTCCTAGCTTCTTACGAGGACTTCCGAGCAGGAGTGCTTGCTGTGTTTGGCGAAGTTGATCGCAAAGGGCACGCACAAGACCGACTTATGGCTCTCCGCCAAACCGCTGGTGTGGCACCTTACATAGCGGCTTTCAATGAGCTAGCGGTCCAGGTCGGATGGTGCGTGGAAGCCCTCATTACTCACTTCCGACAAGGCTTGAAGACTGAAGTACACTATACGATAGCCACTTCAGAGGAGCCACCTACCACCCTCCAGAGCTGGATGTCGAGAGCTTCTCGGATTGACGAGCGGCTTTGGGCCATGCGATCTAAAGGAGGGCGGTCCTCGACTACACCCGCGGTTTCAGCTTTCCATCCAGGACGGCGTTTCCCACCACTTTCCACTTCTACGACGGGCCCTGTCCCTATGGAGCTTGATGCCTTTGCGCCAGTTCCTCGGAAGTCGACGGCTATAGCAAGGACAGCGGCGGAACGGCAAGAGTTTCAACGCCAAGGCCGATGTTGGGGGTGCGGACAACAAGGCCACCCACGGTCCAGGTGTCCCACCAACTCCTCAAAGCCTCTTTCTTTTTCTGCCACTGCGGAGGAAGGTGTCAACGATTCGGGAAAAGGAGAAGCCCGGGAATGACGCCTCCGACTCAAAACCCGGGCTCCTGCCAAACGGCTAAGACGGCAACGTACAAGCAGGCTCTGACCGACGTGCCGCGTCTGAAAGAGGAACCTCTTTTTTTACGTGCAACGACCGATCCCGGTACGCACTTGACATTGGCAGGACAAGCCAATGGGCGACCGGCTACGTTATTGGTGGACTCTGGACCTACTGGCGTGTTCATACATTCTACTTTTGCTGCTGCTAGTAACGCCACGGTTACACTGAAGCCCACACCTCGTGAGGTCCGTGTGATCGACGGACGGGTCATCAAAACGGGACTGGTCACCCATGAGGCCACTTTTCAGCTGGTGATTGGGGATCATGCTGAGATTCTCACGGCGGATATTACCAACACCGGCCGCTACGACTGCGTCCTTGGCACCCCTTGGCTATGGCAACATGACCCCAACATCCGGTGGTCTACCGGGATGGTTCGGTTTACTTCCGTCTTCTGCAAAGAGCATTGCTTACCGACCTCTGTGCCCTCCGTGGTAGCCGCCATCCGACCTACTCTGTCATCTATCCCAAAATTTCGGCAAGCCACGAGAGGGGCTGAGCTTTACTCATTGGAGATTTCTGAGCTCTCAACGATACCACCACGAGCGGCCATGACACTTCCCCTAGAATATGCCGACCTAGAGGGTGCGTTCAGCGAGGAGGCTTCTAATGAACTACCTCAACACGGGCCTTCTGACATGAAGATAGAGTTCAAAGACGGACAAGAACCCCGCAACATGGGACTCCGTCCTATGTCCCCTGCGGAACTAGAGGAATTGCGCCGGTATCTCGATGAACATCTCGGCAAGGGATGGATTCGCCGATCTCAGTCACCAGTATCGGCGCCCATCGTGTTCGCAAAAAAGAAAGACGGAACCCTCCGCGTCTGCATTGACTACCGGAATCTCAATAAGGTTACCATAAGAAACCGGTACCCGCTGCCCCTGATTCTTGAGCTGACGGATCGCCTCGTAGGCGCTAAGGTCTTCACCAAGCTTGATATCCGCCAGGCGTACCACCGAGTTCGGATGGCCCCAGGACATGAGTACAAAACGGCTTTCAAGACCCGATACGGCCTTTATGAGTACCTGGTAATGCCATTTGGCCTTACCAACGCACCCGCCCAGTTTCAGGCCCATATGCAGAGCATATTCGGAGACCTACTTGATATTTCTGTCGTGATCTACCTCGACGACATATTAATTTTCTCCAAGACATTGGAAGAGCATGGACCAGTGGTTCGGGAGGTTCTAAAGCGCCTCCACCAACATGGGCTTTACGCCAAACTGTCTAAATGCGAATTTCACAAGGAGGCAGTGGAGTTCTTGGGACTCGTGGTCTCGAGCCGGGGACTTGCGATGTGCAATGACAAGGTGGCTGCCCTCAAGGATTGGCCTACACCAAAGACCCTTCGCGAAGTTCAAGCATTCCTGGGATTCGCCAATTTTTATCGGAGGTTTATCGCTGACTATTCACAGATCGCGGTCCCTCTTACGCGACTCACTAGAAAGGATCAACCGTTCGCGTGGACTCCGGCAACAGACGCGGCTTTCAACGAACTCCGTCGTCGTTTCACCGAAGCACCTGTACTCCTCCACCTACAATTTGACAAACCTTTCATCTTGGAAACAGACGCCTCTGATACAGCCACCGGTGGCATCTTATCTGAGTACGGCCCTGACGGGCTCCTACATCCATGTGCCTATCGCAGCTCGAAGATGTCCGCAGCGGAGGAAAACTACGACATCTACGACAAAGAACTCCTGAGCATTGTATTGGCGTTTCAAGATTGGCGCATATATCTCGAAGGCTCTCCTCATCAGATAATCTCTGACCACAAGAACTTGGAACAATTCATGACAACAAAGGTCTTGAATCGCCGCCAAGCACGATGGTCCGAACTCCTTTCAGTGTACAATTTCGTCATTGAACACCGTCCTGGCGCTCTCAACGGACGCGCAGACATGCTCTCCCGGCGATTTGACGCCACTACTACGGACAACAATATACGACCTCTGTTACGGTTGGCCATGTTGGAGGCGGTGGAACCAGTATGGAGTGACGATCACCTCTTTCAGCTGATTAGGGAAGCCACTCCAAGGGACCCGGTACTCGGACCCATTCTAAGTTTCCTGACAACAGGCCACGGGGAAATTCCGGCTCAATTACGACGTCAACTTCACGACTACACCCTTTCCGATGGGCTGTTATTTTTCCGACGGGCGATAATGGTTCCCGACGAAGAAGAATTTAGACGGCAGATTCTCTGCTCGCGCCACGACGCACCAGCTGCTGGACATCTGGGACGCGCGAAGACGGTGGACCTAGTGGCGCGTACATTCTATTGGCCGTCACTGACCAGATACGTACACCGATATGTCGACGGTTGTGACCTCTGTCAAAGGTCCAAGCCCACGCGACATCCTCGTTACGGGCTTCTCCAGCCTATTCCGGCCACAGATGCTCCATGGCAAAGAGTTACAACGGATTTCATCGTCAAGCTTCCTCAGAGCGGCGCCTATGACACTATAATGGTGGTCGTCGACAAGAATACAAAATTGGCTCACTTCATTCCTACTACCGAAGCCATGGACTCCGCCGGTACGACCAAGTTATATTTACAACATGTCTGGAAGCATCACGGTACCCCTACCGAATTGATTTCTGATCGCGGCGCAGTTTTCGTCTCCAAATTCATGCGGCGTCTTCATGAGCTTCTCCGCATTCAACCAGCCCCAACAACAACCTTTCATCCTCAGTCGGATGGTCAGACAGAACGGGTGAACCAATATTTGGAACAAATCCTACGCATGTTCACCGCAAAACGTCAGGATGACTGGGCTGACCTCCTTCCTGTAGCAGAATTTGCTTACAATAATTCCGTCCACTCTGCCACATGTTTTTCTCCCTTCTATGCGACGTACGGCTATCATCCAACCATGTCTTTCAGCAAACCTACGACCTCAGTTGTCCCAGCTGCTGAAGACAGAGTCCGGCTCTTACACCAAGTCCATGAGGAAATTAAAACGATGATTCAGATTGCAGGAGAGCATGCCAAAAGGCACTATGACCGTCATGTACACGACTCACCCAAGTATTCTGTAGGAGACAAGGTAATGCTTCGAAGCGAGCATATTGCGACAACGTCCCCGTCCAAGAAGCTTGGGCCCAAGTTCTTAGGACCATTTCCGATCATCGCCAAACTGTCTGATCTTGTTTTCCGCCTAAAGCTACCTCACTCTCTTCGCATTCACGACGTATTCCACGTCGCTGTTCTGGAACCCTACCGCTCCGACACAATTCCGGGCCGACAGCAACGACCACCTCCTCCCGTCGTCACCCCAGCAGGGGACACGGAGTGGGAGGTTCGTCAAGTGCTTGACTCTCGAGTTGTCGGGAGAGGTCGGCGACTGCAGTATTTGGTATCATGGAAGGGCTACGGCCCCGAGCAAGACTCTTGGGAGCCCGCAGGCCATCTCCGCAACGCTCCACGAATGGTTGAGGTTTTCCACCGACTAGATCCACATGCTCCCCACCCACCAGCTGCACCTAGAAGGGGGGGTAATGTTAGGACTAGGCAGCAATATAGGAGTAGAACTGCGCGGCAGTTAGCGGCAGTTGGTGTCAGTTGACATTAACTGCCAAACTTTCCCTGTATAAAGGGCCAGTGAAGGAGCTTATCCTTCACTGGCCATTTCGTCTGTTAACGAGAGTTACGTTCTTCCCTGTTTCCAATGCGTCTCCTTGTCAAGGTCTGACACTATGTACTACACTTGACTCGGAACATCATAATACTCTAGTTCATACGGTAGATCTGACCCATGTTTAGCCACTAGTATGTATATGAAGTTTACTACACATTTATACGGTCGGATCTTAATTTTGACCCTTCATTTGTTCAATGCACTCCAAAATACATCCAGACACCTCAAAAAAACCTCAACTTCCAAAACAGGAGTGGTCATGAAAGGGTTAAGGGTTAACTCACATAGCAATTGCTCCATTTTTGGAGTTTGTAGTGTTTGCCAATTAATGACCTTGAAGTTTTATATTTTGTGGTGGCATAATCAATCAAATGTGAGGAAGTGCAAACAATCCTTGATGAACTAGTATATACTCTTGTGCCTCCGGACACGCCAAAAAAAAAGAGTATTTGATCAATTTATCAGTAAGGCACCCCTCGTCCTGATCGGTGAGCTCTTTATTTGGTGCTCTTCAAAACCTACCCCCTATCCCCGGTTCCCTTGATAGTCCCCCTCCTTTTAAAGATTTACAACATGTTCTCCATTCCTTCGTTCCTAGTTAATGGTTCCCTGTCCTCTGTTATGGTTCCCCATCCTCTGTTTCCTTGTTGATGATTCCCTATCACCAAACTCTTGTTCCTGATTCCCATCTTTTGTTTCCCGTTCTCCATCCTTCAACTCTCCTTCTTGGTTTCCATCATTCGTTCCTGGTCCCCATTATTTGTTTCCAGTTCCTTTATCCTTTGTATGTAGTTTCTAATTCCCCTTTGATATTCCCTTGATCTCCCGTTCACTCCTTCTTTGCTCCTATCTTCTTGTTCTATGATCTTTATCCTTTTTACTCTTTGTTATATTATGGGATCTAATAAACTCTTAATAACAATCAAATACCACTTACAGAAACTCTTCAAAACCTTCAAAACTTGTCATGCCGTGTATACATGACCAACTGATGATAGCCATGACCATATATAGAGAACATACAAAGACTGATCTTATTCTTTCATATATAGAAATTCTCGTACGAACAAGAGTTACTCAAAATGATGCAGCAATATCAAGCAATGGGTGAAGGTAGTGAAATACCCAATATTTTATGAATAAGATGTCATGGTAATGATTTGGCAAGTCTGAAATATAGGATTGCTTGGAGGGAATTTTCATTAAACCTTTAACCCCTACCGATCCTTGATACAAAATTGTCTAAATTATCACAATGGACCTTCTTCTACTTTTGGCCGGAAAAAACTCAATCTAAGCATAATTAGAAGATCCAAGTGTAGTATCTTGAAGTTAACTTGACCCTTTACTCATATGTCAAATTTGAAACATTAATTTTTCTCCGATATTGAGATTCTAATGGTCAAAGGTGGCTGACTTTTTTACTTGCGGCAATCCCAATAAGCCATTTCGGCTTTCTTGGATCGGGGTTAATATAACACAAGCTGAATTTGATAGAATGACTTTTTCTTGACCGGGATTATTGGGATCGATGAAGAGAAGAGGGCCTGTTCACACTCCGTTAATAGCAGGACTGGCATATTCTGCTGTTTTCACGTCACTGTTAGGTGACAGAATCTGCAGCCATTTTTTCGAATTCGAAGAGGGTGCTGATTCTGTCGTGAGAATCGGTCAAATGAAAATAGCCCCGCTATTAACGCTTGAGAGCGGGCAGGAGCTGCCTGTTCTGCCGCGCGCGCGGCCACAGGTCTCGCCCTGCCGGGCTCGCCCTATAGCCGCTTGCACGGCAGAACAGGCAGCTCCTGCCCGCTCTCTAGTACAGAATCACTGCCCCCAAACAAGTTAACTGTTCCATTGCACAATGAAACTGAGAATCGACACTCACAAGCTTGATTCTTACGAAGGATCCGACATATGTGCAGTTTTGTTGCAGGTGAAGGAAATGTGAGTGGATGTCAGCACTGGAGTTTAGCTTCTAGATCTTGTCTTGAAGTTCGCCTGTCTGGACATCTCGAAACCTCAAATGTCACGTTTGTAACTGAAACCCAGTTGAGTCTGCTTTCTGAAAGGACTCTACGCTCTAAACACCCACTCTGAAGGTGATCGACGCAACAATTTCTAGTAGTAGTAGTCCAGAAAGTGATGAATGTGTTGCGTACTCTTCATTATGAGTTCCAAGTTTTTGCATCAATGAGCGTGAGGCTGTCAATCCTGCAATTTATTTTTCTGATGGTTTCACGATTGCTGAGGAATGGGAGATTGATAATGGGCAATGGTAAGCTTGGGGTATCACTTTTTGGACACACTAATTAGGTTATTATTATTGAAAGCCTCCAAAGTTTGTCTAATTTATTCATTTTAATCAAGTAAAAAGACCCTAAAATAGAAAATAAAATATCATGCACCTCACTGAAATCAAAGTATATATGCCTATAGATTTTCTCTTAGATTTTTTATTTTTTTTGGATCCATTCATAGATGAGGGAAAAAGTGCTGAATTTGGGGATTTGCAGGCATTATAGTGCACAATGAATTAATTTTTTTATAATTAAATAAATTATTTTGTATTCTATACAAGAAGATGTATGTCATATTCAAAAATTATATTAAAATAAAAATGGTTGATATTCCATTTGCTTGGTTCTATGGATTTTAGGTTATTGGGACATGACTTACTTTTTCAACTAAAAAATCAAATAAAATTACTTCAAAATATTTTTTTTAATTTTTAATTTTTTTTCTTGATACATTATAAGTATAGACAACTAAAACCACATCTAATGAAGTCTTATTGTATTACAGTTTAAAAATGGATATGTTTGACACACCAGCATAGAGTGCAATTGTTCATGGGACAACCTTTTTGGGTACCCCAACCAGACCATCACCCTAATGTAAAACCTGGGAATACAGAATTATGTGAACGAAACGTCCAACGAGTTCAAAAAATGGACAGTAGAACATTGCTCTTTGAAAAAGACAAAAGAGCATTGATCGATGCACACGCCAATTTGTCAAGTGCTACAGGTTCTCTCATTCTTGATGATGTAGGGTACGTGACGAGGTTATTGCGAGGGACCTTCGTCGTAGTAGGCTGCACCTTTGGGAGCATAAGTAGGGCCAGCGCCTTCAGGAAGCGGACCCAAGGTGCCCTCGCCTTCTTTCAGAAGCTGATTGTGTGCGAATCGCATTGGATGTTTCAGCTCGAACTCATTTATCATCAGCGGCCGATTTTCTGCGTAATTGATGTACTTCCCGGATGTGGAAGGCTCCGCTGGGAAACTCCCCAGCTCCCTCGTCGTCTTCCCGAATGTCCTCGCAAACATATGCTGCTCACACGCACAAGCAAACACCATGCTCATTTATTAGGGTATGACCACTTGCTCATGAAAAGAACCCGTAACCCTTCTCCTCTTCAATCACAAATTCGAACCCCGTTGATTGATTGATTCCATAATCACATTGATACTATGCACGCTCAATGCAGAATGCTGATCTTGTCCTCATTGCAAGGAATGAGGACTTAGTCGAGTGCTGATTGTTGAGTGAACAAATAGCATATGTAAGTTTTTGAATTGTGGACATTCCATCAGCTGCAATGAAGTGTGTGCAATGGTTGGATGTTTAGGTTTAAGATGGGTTCTTACTTGGGAAGCATGGGTGTGGCCAGTGTAGCCTGGTACTTGATGCTCGCCTTCATTGACTTCGTAATACTCCGGGCCACGATTATCCCACTGCTTTTTCAACATCAACTTGTGATCCTTGTAGGGCAAGTCTCCCAAGGACATGTGCATCTTAGTAAATGGTTGGGCTGGGCCATCAGTGGTGCCAATTCGCTGTCTACAGTGAAGCTATCAGCATTGATATCATCATCCTGAAAATCCCCATTCATGCCGCAAAACACCAAACAATAAATGCCCAAAAACAAGGAGCTACTTACAATCACATTCTTCAGAGCAATTCATGTTTGTATGTTGCCTTCCAAGCTTTTCATTCGAGAGTGCAGAGATGCTCAATGCCAACAAATCTCAAGCCAAACACATTTGCATTCCGATCACATATGCAACGAGTCTTGGACTGATCATATGAGACATAAATGATTGTTTATACGAAAGGCTACACGGGCTGAAGAGAATGTGATACTTGTCCTTGCTGTGCTGAGGGGGAGCAGAGATAGACCTCAAGCTTTTCAAGTCCACTTTCCCAGACACCAGGCGCGTTTCGGGAGGGGCCTCTTTCACAGTGCAACGCCACAACAAAGCTCGCGGATCCATTCCTTCGCCAGGTCTACTCAGCTCCGCATGAAAATCCTGCTCCTTCGCTGGCCTGATCTCCGTGCTCTGCCATTCAAACATCACACCATCACCATATCAATCGAAAGAATAATGGAGCATGCTGTTTTTCTTCTGACGAGATCATCATCAGAGATCACGGAGCTGGATTCGATCGAAAATAGTTTTACTGACCAGGTGGATAGCGCGGCCATACTCGTGTTGGCGAATAGAGTCATTGATGGCCACACCGCGGCGAGAAGCATCGGCGTACGAGTGACCCATCACATGGCTCTTCACTCCCGGCACATGGCCCGTGTACCCCGGCATGGGCCCTTCCTTCGCAATCCGCACATCCGAGATGTCCGTCGCACGCGCCATCGCAAACCGATGAAAAGATTTCTGACTTCTTTTTTCAGAGCTTCACGCTTAGAAAAGAACTTACAGATTTCACACTCTCATACTTCAATAGTGTCTCTTGAAGACTGAACCTGCCCTTTCACCTCCACGTGATGAGGTGCCAACACACCATGACCTCTGGATGAGTTGGTCACATTCCTCCATAATCTCACCAGTAACGGTTTGCCAGCACCTCAAACTGCAGCGCTCAAGGGCGAATTGACGCATTTGTAGACATACTTCAAGTAAGTTAGCGTATTATATGAGTATCCAATTCGGCAGATTAGGGCGCATGGAGGAAATGATAGTGATACCCACGGCCAAATCGGTGCAAAAAACCCTCCATAGAAACTCGCAGAAAAGCGAAGAGGCTAACAATTCGCAGAAAGAGGTCTCTGCGAAGAGCGAAGTGGATAATTTTCAAAAGGCTACCGAAGAGGTTACTGCGAAAAATTCTGAAAAGAGTGAAGAGGTTACTGCACTTGCGAATGGTGGTGACGGAGGTGCGGGCTCTGGCTGTGGACTGCCGGTGAAGAGGTTGTCGCAAGAGGAGGTGAATGAGACAGTTGCGAAGTGGAAGAATGATTTGAGCAGGCAGAGCCGCATGATCAGCACCCTCGAGGTGAGCTCCTCAATCCTTTCGTCTTTCTTTCGTGAATGCATCTTCAGATGAGAGAGTGTCATTTTGAACATCACCCACCAAAAAATCCCTACGAGAACTCGTACGAGGGAATGCACAATGTAGTGCGATTGTGATCCCGTTCTCGCGATCCCACACATTCATTCTTGCGTGAAATGTTGTTTTAAAACAAAATCAATGGTGCATATGGTGCATCCTCTGGAGCATATTCAACACATATGCTCAACAGGGGCGACAATTCTCAAAGCATGAAAGCTGGATCATTGATTATCACGCCATGTGCAGCACTAAGCAAGAATTGTTCCTTGACCTTAATGAGTTATTCAGTATATAAAATCGATCCGCAAGAGCCAGATTAATTGCTGGATCACTACAGCGTCGTGACAGCTTTTGTCTAGACTGGTGCTTCTTGCAACTACAGGAGCTCTTAGCAGCAGATATGGAAGCGTTGAAAGCAGGCAAACCACCCCCGCAGGATACTGAAGATCAGAAGACAATTTTGAGGACTTTTACTCCAACTGTTGCAGTGTAGGATGTTGCCACCTGCGTGATGGAATATCACTGCATTGAACATCTGATTATGAAACAAAGTCATCTCATATGCCACACTCAAATCAACGCTTAAATAGTTCAAAAGCACTCCTGTACAGAAGCTTGAAAGCAACAACACATTGTATAACAGAATAGCCTCAGTCGACAACAAAATGTGATCGGACTTCAGTGGAAAAATGTGATCGAACTTCAATAGAATGGGTTTGCAGTTAATATACACTCAAGATCACAAGCAACTTGCCTTTGTCACTTGCATCGAATATCTTCACCATATGAATCACCACTACACCACTTTACAGTTGCGCACAAAGGAAAAAAAGTTGAAAGTGAGCCTAAGGATTTGGTTTAAGGTGTATCCAGATGCTTCCACCGCCGTGGTGGAAACCGATTCCGGTGATAATCCTGCGAATTCGGCTGAGGAAGCAGATTCGAATCCTTGAGCAATTGTAGAGAGGGAGGAATTTCCAACCATGTCCTCGTGGCGAGAAAGCCTTCCACATCTCGATACCCTCGAGCTTCCTCTTCTGTAAGCTGATGAGACCAGTCAATGCGGCGTGAAACATTTGCTCCGGGGCCTGTGCTGTTAAACTCCCCAAAGTAAACAGAATCGTGTGCGAACAGAGGTCCTGTGTCTGTCATCCAGTCCACCCAGCCCTCTGGCGCTATGTGCTCACCCAATGTCGTGTCTATGTACACCACTCTTGCATACTGTGCCCATGGTCTACCTAAATACGTTAATCCTGTTCCTGTTGAGTTGTATGTTGCTAAATTATACCCTGTCACATTCGATCTTAATATCACGAACGTCGAGTTCACTGTCACAAATGTCGAGTTCGAAGCTGCCAAACAATCCTCCTCACACCATCGACTTTGTGCTGTTACAAACCCTTCCCCTGACAAAACGCAGAAAGAATCAAACTTCACATTGTCAACAGACAACACTCTTTAACATGTGGAAGTTGTTTGAGACATGGGACTGATCAATTAGAGAGGCGAATGAGGATTGTACCTCGCGAGTATATGGTGCAATTTTCGAAAACAGCGGATGCGTAGCCAAGAATGAAGTCCACATTGCCTTCGATGCGAGAGTCTTTGTAGTAGTGCTTGCCCTGATCTGCATACAAGGTGTCTTGCCAACCCAAGAAAGCGCACTCATAAAAGGCACAGTTATCTCCAGAGACTCGGATTGCAGGTGCTTGGGAGTTGTAGTCAAAATCATCTGGTTTCGGTGCGGTATTCTCAAACGTGATGCCCCTGGCAACAAAATTGGATGCGTCCACAATCACTGTAGGGCACTCCAAGATGGTGTACTCCGATCCATCTTGTTTCTTGTCACACGCCTTTCTGTTGTGAGTTATCACTGTCGTCTCCGCGCTCCCGCTCAAAAACGTTATATAATCCTGCAAAGAACCAAAAAACGGAATGTAATCCTGCAAAATTGGCTATGATGAGACGAAAGAGGGCAACAGATTGCATACCTTGCCTTCTGGAACAATGACGGGGCCGTGATACGTCCCCGGCTTGATGTAGATCACCCATCGGAGGTAATTCCACATGGGAACGGCATCGACTGCGCCTTGCACGGTGGCAAAGTGCTCCGGATGCCCCTCCGTCGACACGACCAACACCGTTTGGACATCTTCCCCGGCAGCGCTAGGACTCCATATAAGAAGAATTGAACAAATCACGATGGTGAATTTGAATCCGAGCATGTGAGCCTTCTTTTTTTCTCCAATTCTTTCAAACCTCCCTCACAGAACACCACAGATTGCACTCTTGGTCGCAGAGGAGCAATATTCTTTACAATTTGCGATCAAAAGAGAACGGACCCAGTTCAAGAATTCGTCAATGTAGCTTGCCAGCAGCTTCGAAAAGATCGACGACGAGTCGCAAGTACAAGGCACGCCTAGAGGGGGGCGCACCCAAGTCAATTCACTAATCACTATTCGTAGCTTACTATTATTACTCTGCAACCACCGACCTATAGCGAGTTGGGAACCCCGTGTTCCCAAATGGGAACTTCCAGGTAGTCTGTACACTTGGCAAGATCTCAGGATGCCACTTTGAAGATTCAAAGCATCCTGACCGTTGAATCTCGCAATGAGTGACTCAGCTACGGTGAATATCGAACCTCTTGGTTCGGGCCGAAGCAAGGTTCGTCTCCTTCATTCAGGCTTGCTCGGGGTTTAGGGCTTTGGGAGAATTCGATGGCGATGGCGAAGCGGGATCTCGTCGTCTTGTCCAAAGTGAGTTTGAAACTGTATAAAGAGATGATTTTGTAAGCTGGAGAATGAATACTAATCTGATTTTTTTTTAATGTAAGGATGTATGGCGTCATTATTTCTCAAGCAATGCCGGGAGTTCGGGGCGGAAAGCTATGTTGAGTAGGCCGATGATTCCTGGCGTGGAGAGCATAATTGCCGTTGCGTCAGGGAAAGGTGGAGTTGGCAAGTCAACTACCGCTGGTATGCATTATGATCAATGTTGTCACATTGTCTGCGAATGATTTCGGAGCTGATTTGTGTTTTTTTGGTGAGTAGTGAACCTGGCAGTAGCTCTCGCAATGGAATGTCGACTTCGAGTTGGATTGCTGGATGCTGATGTATACGGTCCCTCAATTCCTAACCTGATGAAGCTTGATGGGCGTCCTGAGCTTGATTCTGGTACGCGCTTATTTGAAACCCTTAGATTTTGCTTTGAAACGGCATCATACATCCATTAGGCCTTCCATTTGCCTTCGGAATCCTGAGGATGGTGGAATGCTCTAATGCTGAGGCATGTCAGAATCAGGATTTGCGAATTAGCACTCTGGACTTGATTCATAAAAATTTGATTCTTTTCATTGTTACCTGATGAATCATACTGTGCTGTACTAGCTTCAAAGATGATACCACTGGAGAATTATGGTGTACGCTGCATGTCTATGGGATTTCTTATGGAGAAGGATGCTCCAGCTGTTTGGAGAGGACTCATGGTAAACGTCGTTTTGTAGCATCATTATTTTGATTACGTAATATGTCGATGCAAAATGGTATTGGCGTGAAGAGAAGAGAGGAGACTTCTAACGATGTTAAGAGTTTCTGTCCCAGTGGGAACGTGACAGGTTATGAGTGCATTGGAGAAGCTTTCTCGAGGTACTGCTTGGGGGAAACTTGATGTCTTAGTTGTTGATATGCCCCCTGGTACCGGCGATGCGCAAATTTCCATCTCTCAACGTCTTCCACTGGCTGGTACTTAAACATCTTCTTTGTGTGGCTGTCCTGCAATGCTATCATGCTTATCAGATGGAGTCTGGAATGTGTGGATTATTGTTTTATCTGTTGTGCCAAGCGTCTAGAGGATCATTAAATTGGACTGCTCCGCCTTCTTTCATAATGACTGTTATAATAAAGAAGATATCTTTTGATTGTACAGGCATGCTTAAGTTATGGATGCTTGCAATCATGTTACCATGTGACTGAGTTTTATGTGGTCCTGTTTGGGCGGCAGGGGCAGTGATTGTGTCTACTCCACAAGATATTGCACTGATTGATGCGCGGAGGGGAGCGAACATGTTTGGTAAAGTCGATGTCCCTGTAAGTGATCTTCACTTGCATGATACTACCACTTGATGCTTGTGTGGTTGACAGTTTCACCTATGCAACTTCTTTCCCTGCAATAGGAAGTCATATATGTTGATTGATATTTATCGCAGATACTAGGTCTTATTGAGAACATGAGTTATTTCAAATGCCCGAGCTGTGGTGAGCGAAGTGACGTATTTGGGCACGGAGGTGCTCGTGCAACTGCAGAAGAAATGGGCATGGATTTTCTGGGAGAGGTATATTTCCTACCTCTAGTTGTTCTAATGCAAGTCGATGATGCTCTCTCGTTTCTGTTAACACATGGCTTTGATATGTTGACAGGTACCATTGAATATTGAGATTCGGCAGACCTCAGATGCTGGCAGTCCGATTGTGGCATCGGCACCGAGTAGTGAAGCTTCCACTGTCTATAGAAGCATTGCGATGACAATAGCTGCCAAGTTGAAGGACTGGGTGGCCTCTAATGTAGGTGCTGGATTCCGCAGAAGAGTAGAGTAGGCTTCTCAAGCATTATACACATGTGATTTTAGCAGGTACAAATGTGGTGTGACAAACGAGTTCGCTGAGAAGAGGTGGCTTTTTCTACCTTGCACTGCTGCCTTTAAAACTTCAGTGTGGTTATCATGGCTTATAACAAGTTTTATAGTCGTTTTCAGCTTCAATAAACAAGTGCTTATCTGGCATGCTGGCATGGGTCGTTTGCTTGAACTCGGACTGGACTCGGACTGACAAGTCTGAGATACCCATCTCGTATCATTGTAACGTAGACATGCACTAACTCAGGAATGGTCAACCTCCAGTAAAATGGAGACAACTTTACTTGTGGGAGCAGATTTTTCATGCTACTCGCATCAGGGAAAGGATAGGTTGAGATCAATTTTGATTTGTTACTTATGGGGATCGACAAACATTTCCAGCAATGTACTTATTTTCGCAATCATCCTCCTGGAACTAGAAATGAAAATGCAACTGGAAGTATTCCGATCAACGAGCGGGTATGTAAAATTATTTCATTAAATTCGATACAAATTCAATTTTTTTCCTTTTCAAGACGCATGGGCTAATCCTCTGAGCACCTGTAAGGTGTAAACTCTGAACATCCGCATAAACTTCAAATCAACCCATAAGAATAATAAACATGTTCTGATAGAGATTGCAAATGCACTCATTCCATTTGCTTAGGCCATGTGAGTTTCTCAATAGTAAGGTACATCCACAGTACATTTTAGGCTGAAATTCAAGAGCACTTCCCTCTAAATAAAAACTGATTGGAGATTTAACAACATAATCCTTAATTCAGCGTCCTTCTAGAGAAAATTGTATAACTCGTCGCTCCGCAACAGCTAGTCTTGTTGACTGGGACTCGGAGTTTCGCCGATTTGACCACCACGATGGTCCTTTACATGCAAAAGTAACGTCAAGATACAAGTTATCATCCAGATAACAAGACAGAATATCAAGTAGCAAAATTATTCCACTATTTAACAACATACAACTAATAGACTTAAAAGAGTTGAGATGATGCTGACCTCAAGTGACAAAAACGTTAGAGCCGAAATTCTAGTCCCAAGAAATAAAACGTGCACGTTCCTGCAACACAAAACCTTAAACATTAGACATCTCATCGAGAGTCTAATTAATACCCGGATAATTCATTACATGTCTTACAGTTCTGAGTAAGAAACAGATTCAGAAAAAAAGTGATTAAATCAACACACTGCCAGTGGTGTGAAAAGAAAGAAGAGGAAAAGAGAAGCTAACCATTCATTCTGCATGCGACGCCTGCATGTGACACTCAAAAGCATGCTAATTCCTCCATCTCGCTGCAAGTCTGCATAGCATGTGAGGCTCAAAAGCATGATAAGCCTCCATATCACTCGGTGGTCCCAAGCCTTGAATGGGGTTGCTTGTGCATGTGTATGGATTGTAGCCATATCCTGGCAACCAGTCGATGAATGGTACATATTGAACAAAGTCTGAAAAATTTTCAGTCAAAATTGTTTCGAGGCAACTATACTCCATGGCCTGGCCTACAGATGCATGGGTCCCTGGCTGACGGGCGGTGTCAACGTAGTCCTCGCAACTTTGACATAGAACCTATTGTTGGAAATATCAAAAGCTTCCGCCGTGCGCACTTCTTGACACAAGGAGCACGCGCTGCAGAAGAGCCAGCGCGCTAAGTCACTCATGTTTGGGCTATCACAGCAGAATGTCTCCCCAGGAAGGTTGTACGTCTCTCGCATTTGGATACGCCAGTAACCCCCGTAACACAACCCGCATATACTCACAATGATGCCGATTGCTCGCATAAACTGCCGAAACTCCCTGCAAATACCACAACCACCCTTGTCATGCAATTTCATAGCCAAACATGCAAAAGCATGGAACCCTAAAGTGCTGGATTGATGTGAGCCATGGGTGAGAGGAGGGACCTGCTGGGCACATTGAGGGAGCCGAATTCGAAGACGAAAAAGGGACCGAAGAAGGCGAGTGTGAAGGTGATGGCATGCACGTAGCGATTGCCGAACCCGAGGCGGCTGAGGTTGTGGCCAAGTACGCACGGAAGACAGCAAACGGTGGCCGCCACGAGCGCTGGAGCGTCCCAACAGCTAAACACGCCGCCTTTCCACTGCGGATTCTCCACCGGGAGATGGTCCGCCCGAGGGCGCGAAGTGGACGTCGTTGTAGCTCGATCGAGCAGCCGATCGTATTTCGGGGGCGTGTGCAGAAACCTCGGTCCAGGCAATGGGGCAGCTCTCCCCTCGTCCTCGCCGGCTTCTCCTTTGCCCAACGGACTCACGCCTGTGTAGATTCCCGCTGCGCACCCGGCGATCAAGGACGTGAGGAAGCACGGCACCACGAGCATGATCGGTCGGTCAGATGGCGGGTAAGCCCAGTTCAATCCGCAGGTCGCGTACTGGGCGAAGCAGTTAATCTGCAAGAGCAGGAGCACGATGAGCATGTGCATCCACTCGTTCGGTTTCGGGAAGCCGCCTTTGCAGTACACGCTCCGAAGCTTGATAGCGTCTTTCGGCCGCCACCGCAGTAGCCACACGAGGTGCAGCACCCGCAGCGGATGCACTAGCAGAACGAAGAGCGTGAAGAGCGCGTTGATGGATTGATTGGAGGCCTCGAAGTAGAGGTCCCGATCGGCTTTCCGAGGCAACGCGCGGTTTAGCATCCCGACCATGACCATGAACAGCACGGCGCCCGACACAAAAACCGCCAGACCCCACGCGATGAGGGGCCAGTTAGCGGGGTCGCACAGCCATTTCTTTACAACCTCCGACGAAATCTCCCCCACGAACGGTATTCGCCGAGGTTGTTGCGGGGCCGGGTATCGGGAAATGTTGTTAGGCGGGGCGAAGATGATGTTCACAGGCTTCGCGGCGCCAGAGATCGGTAGCGTGCCGCTCCGCCTTCGGGTCAGAACCTCCTCCGGCACTCCATCCTCCAAATCGGCCCGCAGCCCCACACCAGGCGGTGCAGGACTGCCCACCAGCGACACCGTCTCCATCACCATAGCCCCAAATCACATGCAGCACCTGGAGCAAAATCACACGCACCTTGAGCAAGAGCCACAAACAACATGCTCAAGAATGTAAACTTCCTGCACTTGAAAACCACCCACAATGCAGGTGTCGACCCTCCACTCTCACACTTGTCAGCCAGCCTGCAGTTGTTGGCAGCCTCATGAGCAAGCCTCGATAGTCGGCAATGCACACTATGTTCCGCCCCCAAACTTCGGAGATAAAAAAATTGAGGGCTGCTAAAAAAGGATTATTGAGTTTTTATGCACGCCTGGCAGAGATTCTGGGTACAATTCGGCTACTTTTTCGGTGCCAAGAAATGAGTTTCGTCACTCTCATTCAAAATTTCCTCTTTTCACTTGCGATCGTGGAAAACTTCGGGCATGGGGCCGGAGATTCGCTCGCAGGTTCAAATTTATTTTAGGGTTTCCTAGTACAATTTTCTGAATCGTAGTAGCGTGAAAGACGGCGCACTCAACCTTTCGGCATCTGGACATGATCGTTGTATCAGAAGTAGGGGACACCCCCACCTTCCAAGCAATGCCTTTCATCATTCAAATTTCAGCATTCTTTACTTGAAGGTGGGATATTCGAAAAGTGCAAAAGTTTTTTTTAGCCTCGCTTCCCCTCGAAGATTCAAAAGTAAGAATTTTATGATTCTATTATAAGACATCGTCTCTCCTATTTGGGGGGTGATTCACGTGACACTACACTTGTACAGGCCATGCAATCAATTTTAATATTTTCGAGGAGCTATTAGAGAAATCCCCTAAGTAATACGAATTAGGGACCAACACACCCACTTTTGGTCGGACTGGGGACCAAATGCCGAACTGGGCACCAAAATTTTACGCTGAGATTGAACTGGGGACTAAATTCAAAAATGCATGATTTTGATGGTTTTCTGAGTTTGGTACCCAGTTCAACTTGGTGCCGAGTCCGCAACGTGATACGCGGAAGACCGAGTGATTTGGTCCCTAGTCCCCAGTTACAAAGACAAACATGAACATCAAAAGTTACATGCACAAGGCCAATGGTAAAATGTTTGACTCTAATTTAAGCGACTAGCCAATTCCTACCTTCAAAATTCACTACGGGGAATTTTTCCTCCTCTAATCTTTCCCCCATCATTCTTTGGATCCACGAGGGGGCTTTTTCCTCCACTAGTCAATCCAATCTAAAGCTAACCTAAGGCTTAATTTCACATTGAACATTCTACTTTGGGCCTTCCAACAACTAATTGCTGATATGCATATTGCATTCATAACTCAATTATTTTCATTTAACCAAATTACCTCAAGATAACATTGTTTTCTAACTCTTCATTAATAAACAACACTTCAACAAGACAACGATTACACGCTCTCACACCCTATTTAAAAGTGTCATTCCAAATTTCAAGTGTTGGTGTTGTGGCACTTGGTCACATCCGCATTGCATTCAATAGAAAACCTCGTATGTCGTTGGTGGAGATGCTTGACAGCTCGACGCCAAATCGGCACCAAGCTCACCCCTTCCAATGTGGATGCGCCCGTCCCGCTTCCGATGTGGATGCGCCTGTCCCGCTTCCAATGTGGATGCGCCCGTCCTGCTAATGTACTGCTGACCTCCCCCCGCTCGAGTTGTCGTCTCCGGTTGAGCCTCAAAGGGATTTCGAGCTGAACAGGCCTTAAATTTACACACTATCTATGTTCCTCCAAAGTAGAAAGGGGAAAAAAATTTAAAATGTCTTGCTATGATTGGCCACAATGCTGCAAGAAAATCCAAAGTAATTTTCACAATTATAAGTATGACCTCATTGCTTGAGAAAATCCACAAACATATTTTGAAAAAACGGGAAAATCCACATGTGTAAGCAAGAACTATCCTTAGCGCTCCTTTGGGGTCCGAATTAGCCCAAAGCAACAACTATATTTGGCGTTGTTAGAAGACCAGATGCCTATAACATGTTAAGAAACTGGAAACTTCGAGAAAAAATTATATATAAAAAAAGAGGTTGCAATTTGTGACATGGGCAAGCCCAACGCAAAGCCATACGAAGATGTTATCGTTAGAAACACTCCTCTTTGTAACACATCTACCAACTTCCCACACAAATAAGAGTAATGGTATGGCCGCCAAAGATTGGAAAGAACACATGGGCATCTAATGGAAGTGTGGCTAGGTAGGTGAATGACACGGTGGTCTAGAAGAAGTAGCATGTCAGCAGGTTTTAGAGGCCGCTCTTGCAAATCAACTTGTAGAGCTTCACATGGCCCTTTCCCGAAGTGCAAGTGTCACATGGGGGTGGTTGTGGTAGAGTTGGTTTTTGATGTAATGTGTAAAACAATTCAAGTAAACAATGTACAAGTTGACAATTGTAATATACAATAAGAAAAAAATTACATGGTGCCACCTCTTGTGGGACTACACCTGTCATCTGTAAGATGCTCTGAGTTGGTTTGCTACATCAACACCATCCATGTCAATAGTATACTCCTTCAACATAGGTGAAGCATGTATGAGTTGTTCATACTTGCCAATAATGGAGAGAACATGAAGCTCACGTGAAATTAGAATAGACATGCTATGAGTAGGGATGAAGAGAACAACTTTCTTGTCCGTCCTTATCATAGATGAGATGGACTGACTTACAGTACTCTCCAGTAAGTAGTGCCCTCTGGAGCATTCTTGAAGAAATTAGTATTCTTCAAGATTGAAGGCAAACCTACCTAGTTTGGTTGGATTATGCGTAGATACCACGAGAAAAAAGAAAAGAAAATAGACCAATATCGGAAAAAAATAATTGTCCATTGTATTAGAATGGCTATGGTTCTACAAACCATCGTCTTATATTAGCAACAACCTTGTGGGCTAGACCAACATCATCTACAATAAGATGAACTTGGGGGCAATCCCTGTCTAACCGGTGGTTGAACATTCTCCTTTCCGGTATAATTTTGAAAATTCCAAACAAAATTGGAAATAGACATGCAAGACACCACACCTTCAAACCCATAAATACCATGAATATTGAAAATTATTTGTATAAGCATGGCAACCCATGAATACCATGAACATTGAAAATTATTTGAATAAGCATGGCAACGCGGCAAGGGCGTTTTAGTCTATTATTTAAGGCAAATAGTTTGTTTTGTTCTTTTTTGGACGTGACATTTTGGTCTTGAAAGGGCACTCCTGGTCAGATCGGGGTGCATAAGGTGTTGTTGAAAGTGGGTTTTTTTGTAGAGTTGTGGAAAAAATCGGATCATAAAAGTAGTTTATGAATTCTCAGATAATGAAGTATTTATGGCCCTCAAATCACCAAAAATTACAAAGTGACCAAATTATAGATCTACCAAAATACAAGAAGGCATGGTCAAAGTATTTAAAGTGGGTGTAGCAAGGCCGCGAAACATTTTAGTAGGCCATATTACAATTCTTTTGATACAAGTGAAGAGACATGTCCAAGGTAGGCAGCCTCAACTTATTCAGAGCTTTTCAGTCCCTTTGTGCTCTGAAATGGTAATGAAAGTGACATGGCAATGACAAGATAGGATATGAAGGAATATCTGCTCAATCTGAGCTTTAACTCCCGCCGTGACTAGTCAACTCATGTTCTACACTCAGTTGTGTTTGTCTGCACCACTTTGTTT
Organism: Bryum argenteum; assembly: GCA_037043015.1. Classification (NCBI taxonomy): domain Eukaryota; kingdom Viridiplantae; phylum Streptophyta; class Bryopsida; order Bryales; family Bryaceae; genus Bryum; species Bryum argenteum. The sequence goes on from CM073324.1 coordinate 4,857,939, forward strand.
TCAGGGCGATGTTTAGCGCTCTGAAAAGAGCCTAAATGTAGCGAGTGGGAGGCCGAATGTATGGAGCCCTCAAAATTTCAGGCCTTCATCCGAAGGAGGTTGAGGCGACTTCTTCCGTTCAGGTTCTGAAAAGGGGTGTTTTGAAGGGATGCAGTTGAGGATGCTCTCGCAAGATGTTCCTTTCTTTCGTGCACAGCATCTGTCGGAAACGGATTCTTTCCCAGTTTGTTGTCGATCGTCTCTTCAGCTGTTCTGCGAAACCATCTTTACTGCACTAGATCGCGTTCTCACCGGGGGTTAGAGTAGTAGCTCAGAGCAGCAGTGTGGCGCAACCAGTTCATGTCTTCGACCGAATCAAAGGTAACGTACTACACTACTCAAGCTTCGTTGGCGCTTTTATCATTTGTAAGCTTTTTCTTGGTGGATTTCAGATCCTATTCTTAGAATCCGAGTGTCTAATAACTTGCATATGTCGGTATACTGGTATTTCTCGCGATCGTGGATTTTCATAGTCGTTTCTCTCTGCTATCTTCGAGATTTGGATCTGGCGGTTTGTTGTAAGTCGCAGTAATCCGAGTGTCTAATAACTTGCACATGTCGGTATACTGGTATTTCTCGCGATCGTGGATTTTCATAGTCGTTTCTCTCTGCTATCTTCGAGATCTGGTTCTGGCAAGTCGTAGTTTTACTGTCGGCGCAAGCATGGGAGACTTGTGATTGAGCTCCAAACCCTAAAAGTGTCCGTTCAGGGTGGGTTTCGGAGTTTTAAAATTGTTGTCATCAATTTGTAGCATCAAGCATTGTCATGAGGCCGTTGAAAGCATGAAACAGCTGAGTAGTTTTATCAGGTGAATGATTCTATTGAAGGTGGTGTTGCAGAGCATCTTGCCACAGAGGGCCTCATCACATGCCAATTTGTGCTGTGGCAAATACATACAATGGGCTTCTCAACCTCGTTGGTTTAAGTCGAGTATCACTTGCATGTATTGCGTTGCACTTTCAGGCACATCCTGAAGAAGTGATGCTTGAAGCTCAAACGCCAGGGAGCTTTGTCAAAACAGTCACTACCGTATTATTAGGCGATTGCAGGTAACTTGTGATTGCTGAAGTGGTCGAGCCCAAGGTTACGGTGTGAATATGGCGAGTTCCTCGTCTTCCTCCGAAGCGACTAGTTTCTTCACTTGTCAAACTGAATTGGAGATGGAGTCCTCCAAAGCTCGTCACTGGAGTGAATTGGATGAGTCCGAGACTTCCTCAGAGTGGTCAGCGGAGACCAACTATGAGCACTTTGCTGAGTTGAAGGAGAATCCTCAGTGGGGTCGTTTCTTCTTGGATTCTGATGGACTGGAGGTGGGCAAGAAGATCAGCCATGGTGCACAAGCGGACATATACGAAGCTCGTCTGAAAGGGAATTGTGTGTTCGATTTGGTGGTGAAGGTGATGAAGGGAAATGCTTCTCTGCAAGCATTCCAGTTGCAATGGCCCATCGGGATGTTGGCAGCTCGTTCCAAGTATAAACATTTGAATGATTTGCCGTTGATTACCATTTTGGGAGGAACAATGTTGCAAGACGAGAGGTTGAGGGGAAGATTTGCGTTTGCCATGTATCGGCGGTGGGGTGACTTGCGATTGCTTATTGATCGTCGAATGAAGATAAGGGGCTCTCCGGATGGCCCTTCCTCCATTCAGCAAGCCTTTAATATGATGTTTCAAAGGGACTCTCCAAGTGGCCCTTTCTCCTCTCAGCAAGCCTTCTATCTGATGCTGCAGTTAGCGGAGCAGATGGACATTCTTCACACCAAGCATGATATAATACACAGGGATTTGAAGGCCTCCAATGTGCTTGTGTGGGGAAAGTTTGGACATGAGGTGGAGTTTACTGATAAGGAATTGCCGGAGTTAGTTGTTGCTGATTTTGAGTGTTCAAAGTTTGTGATGGGCACAGGATTTTGGAAAGCACCGGAGATTTTTCAACAATTGAAGGATGGAGTTCCAAGTTCCCAAGTGGAGTTCACTACTAAGTCGGATGTGTTTAGCTATGGCATGACCTGTTACGAGATTGTAACAGGTTTGAGGCCATTTGATCTTGAGCGTGAATTTTGTACGACGGATGAATTTCTGAGAGGACGACGACCAAATCTTTCAAGTGAGATTCCTTTATTTTTGAGAGGTATCCTAGAGAATTGCTGGGATCCCAACCCAATGTTGAGGCCAAATTTCTCTCAAATTTGTAAGTGCCTGATGATGAGGATAGGGTTCTTTTTCAAGGTATGTTGAGCTTCTGCGATTAGATTTCGTATCAGGAACCGGGAACTGTTTCAGAAAGTGATATTTCTAGGAGGTTTGAGGCTTTTGCATTTATAAACATGTCGAAGTGCTTTTTAGGGTAGGCTGCTAACTTAATGTTTAGCCACTTGTATTTGTAAATTCTAGATATGATGTTGTACTCTTTTCTAACAATATCAAACTTCTGTAAGACTTCTGTAAGACTTTTGTGAATTAACCCCTAAGAGCCCAATCAACCAATTTATGGTCGATCCTGACTTTAAGGAGTTGTACCTGGATAAAAATAGTTTTTTTTTTGAATTATTTTCAAACATTCCGGAACTTTGGTGAGTTTGAATCCAGTTTATAAAACCTTGTTTGGATTCATGAGTTGTTTAGAATAAGCCTTCAAACACAATCAAGGCAAGGTTTTCTTAGTGTAAGAAAGCTTACTATTTCGGGAAACTAATAAGGTTCCTCACATGTTACTATTGACCCCCCTCCATTTTAGCATATAATATGTGATTTTAGCCAATCATATCAATTTCCACATACTAATAATAGATAGTACATTTAATATTGTTTTTCAGAGCTTTATGCTTTTTCATTGATTATAAAACACAAAATATAACCTATATTAGGAAATTGAATGGTATAGATTTAATTCAGGGTTTGAAGTCTTTATATACTATCTTTGAAGCGCTACATCATAAGAGTTATGAAATAATATTTTATAATACATCTAAGTTTTTTTACAAATCCCTCGGACCTTTAGAAGTTAACATGTATTGATGAAAGTAATATGCAAATACAATGGGCTTTTTGTAATGATATCAAGTGAAGGCCAAAATGTCCAATTTGAAGTTTTTACCAATTTGAATAAAATCGTTAAAATTCTTAAGAAATAATTCAAGAAAATTCTTAAGATAGAATTCATTAGCTTTGAGATCCATCTCTCTACATGTCAAGATAAATACACCTCGGATATTCTCCAAAACTGAGGCTTCACTGAATTGCTGGTCGCTTACATGTGCTTCTTAGTGTGGGTTTCTAAAATCACAAACTCAACATCATCCTAGAATAATGTTGGTGCCTTGGTGGTCTATGAATCTACATTGCTATGACTTGACTTTTGATATGGTATTGCATCACGTAGTGGTATATAGCAAAGTGGCACCACAAGCTTTGGCTTGGTCATTGGAGTCTCATGGCCGTCAATGAGGAGGTTGTGGGGTTTTTAATTTTCCTATGTCGGCTTGGTACTCACCATCATAGTCCACCTAGCTTTTATGATGGGTTCTTAGACCTTGTTATATAGGCACCTCAAAGCCCTTTCGAAGTATGAAATGTTCCTTTAATTGTAAGGCACTAGTGGCTAGGTAGGAATTAACATATTCTTCTCCTTATAAGGATTATGAGCAATGTGCAAAATGGTTGCTAAGATGATAACACAAGGTAGAGTAGGTACACCTACAATTTTGCAATAGAAGTATGCACTATAGTTGGAAATATGAAATTCATTAGTCAATATTATGTAACCCTTTAAATGCCCACGGGGTCTAAAACGAGAGAAGGAAATTGGATCACAACATTTTTGGGACTTGGTATCATGAATGGTGCACTTTTAAAACTTGGGCATTATGAATAGTGCATTTTGTACTTGAGCATCATTAATAGTGTACTTTTAGAACTTGGGAATCATAAATGAACCAATCAATGATGAGCTTGTAACCTCCTCCAAGGTTATGTACAACTCCAACCTACTTCACAATCCTTTCAAAGCACAAAATCACTCATACAAATTGTGATTTGAATAGTAAAAGTTTACTATCAATGCATCACAAGGACATAAGATGACCAATTTGACATTAAATAATAAGTGTAAAGTTGAGTACACTAAGAGCTATAGAGCAGATTCTGCTGGAAACAAGCCCCTCCGACTTACTTGGGCATGTAAAGGTTAAGTGGTTAACCCTTAAACGTCAGACCTAGCCCGAGGGGTTGGGTTTTTTTTTGAGAGAATCTTGCTCATAACTTACACTCCATTATACCAAATGGAATTTTTAGAATTCCAAACTGAGCACCTTAAAGAGATCTATACTTTCTTAGAATAGAGCTCAAGCAAATTAAAAATAGAATAATACTAAAAATGGAGTTTAAAAGAGATTTTGGGTGTGGTATCAGGAAAGCATATGACGTTTAACCCTTAAACGCCCATGGGGTCTAAAACGGGCAACCCAAAATTGGATCAGAGCATCTTTTGGACTTGGGCATCATGAATAGTGCACTTTTTGAACTTGGGCATTGTGAATGAACCAATCAATGATGAGCTTGCAACCTCCTACAAGGTTATGTACCACCCCAACCTCGCTACCACAATCCTTTCAAAGCACAAAATCACTCATACAAATTGTGATTTGAATTGTAAAATTTCACTTTTTCAATGCATCAGAAGAAGGTGACCAATTTGACATCAAAATATAAGAGAAAAGTTGAGTACAGTGAGAGCTATAGAGAAGATTCTTTTGGAAGGTGACCCCTCGGGTCACCTCGGGCGTTTAAGGGTTAAGGGTTAATCATGGACAAGAAGCAAGAATGAGGTCTCATATTTGTTGGACTTTGTACATTCATCAGAATCAAGAGAACATTTGGGTCTGTTTCTAGGAGTAATCACTATCACACATTGCAGCAATAGGATGCAACAAATCAAACCGCTCCATCGACATCTTCGACTTTCCGAACAGGTTCTCACAAAGAGCAACCAACACAATCACAATACCATGGTGAAAGATCTCCATGCCTTCGGTCACCTTTCCTGGCAAATCCAGGTACATGCTGGGAATTAATATCAAAGCTTCATTCCAATTTCATGAGGACTCGCTTATAGAATTTTAATTCCCATGTCGTATCACAAAGCCTCACTCGAAAATTGATTTTACTTCGTGATGCTTTACACTACGTACTAAGAGTCATGACCATGAAAAAAAAATCAAGATTTGATATTAAGTAGTTTGGTCACTCTTTGCAATGTATAATGGAATTAGAGTGAGATAGATTTAATTTTCTAATAACTTCCTCATCATTCTCTCTTGTACCCTCCCCTCATTTTGTACTCTTATAATAATTGAGCATTAGCCAATCAATGATTTTTGAGTCCCATGGTTTCATAGGATATAGTCAAGTCGAGGCATGTGCTTTGACTCAACTATAATCTAGGAGATCATGAAACATTATCCACTTTGGAGAATTTGGCATACTTTGGGGACCTCAAGGTTGATGGTCATTCTAGCTTTTCCAAGGTAGTGTGAAGCTAAATGGGACAAGAGTAGTTAATTGACCAATCATTGATTTTAGAATTCCATGGTCATGGCTCGTGATCCATAATTTAAAGTGCCCCTAAGTGAGAGGACACACCAAGTGAAATCATTATTTGTTTAGAGTGTGTAGTATTTTTTGCAAAAGGGAGCATGCACTCATATTCTAGCCCCTAAAGGAGAGTGGCCACATAAGTGTCTGAATTACCTCTTAGATGCGAGATGCAAATTTTCAATTCTTGAGCAGTTTTGAAGTATGTAAATCCAAGATCTAGTAACTAACATGTACATTTGCATTTATACCAAATCTTATATTTGATGCCTTACCATTTGAGAGATCATAACATTCAAAGGTTGAGTAAATAGTTTTTTCTCCCTATTGGAATAAGAACCAAGATGTTTTGGGAGCCAAATAAAATCTTTTTCAAAAGAAAATTTGACATAAGTCATTTGTTCCTAAGTGAGTTAGGTGTATGTCTTCATTTATGACATCCTCATAGGACCTACAAAACCTAGAGAAAAGCTTGTTTTTCACACAAAGGTATGCCGAAATTTCAATATACAAAGGCCGGTTTTGGATGACAAAGGCATGTGAAGAATTATAATATTGGGAGTCCAAATAGTGAGATCATGCCTTTTCTACATGCTCAAAAAGCAAAACTTGAAATAAAGTAAAATCTCAATTTTCTGGTGAATTCTCAAAGTTTCTGCGTTTTAACTGATTTTTGGGCAGATTTTAAAAAAGAGTGAGCATGTACCACAGATTGAGCACTTTTGGGCTGAAGTCAAATAGTGTTTTTAAACTTTGACTGTAAAGATCTCCTAAAATATGAAGAATTTTGAAACTTGAAGGGACTTACTAGAAAGGTATGAAAAAACTCTACAATTATCACAAGGTTCAGTTTCATACTGCCTATTCTTAGTAACTAAGAGGCTGACGAGAGTCATAACGTCCCATCTTGGGCTTCACTCTCCTTCAGGGGCTAGTAAGCATTATCAATACTACTCCATTCTCCACCACTGTACAAAATTCACTTGCAAGTTGCAGCAGCAGACGTGGTCCTGCATGAATCTCCGACGTAATTGCCACCACTAGTGACACTCGGTATTTTATGGCATGCCGAGCTCCGTTGTTGGCATTGAAGAGCACTTACGAGAAAGCCCTCCTTTCTCTCTTCCGTGCACAGCATCTCCCGGAAAGGGATTCTTTCGAGTTCGTTGTCGGTCATGCCTTCGGCTGTTTTGCAAAATCACTAAGTCTGCACTAGATCGGGTTTTCTACCGGGAGTTTGAGTATCGGCTCACAGCAGCCAAATTGGCGCAACCGATTCATGTGTCCGACCGGATCGAAGGTGACTTAGGCCTTTGCCACACCATCGGCAGGCCGCCCCTGCCTGCTGCCGCTGTAGCAGCAATTATCGTCTTTTCCCCTGAATTTTCTCCACTGCCGGTCGACTTCCAGGCACTAGTGCCTGGTAGTTTTCAAGTGCCTCCCATGTGCCATGTCATTGCCATGTAGATCCCAAAGCAACAACCAAAGCAAACCCAAAGCTAAAAAGTTGCTCCATGTCATTCTTGCCACTCTCTACTTCCTCTCATGTTGCAACCACTTGCTCATTAGAACCAATACGAAACTTCCATCTCACTGCCTTTCCTCCCATGTGGTATGGCCCTTACTCCACAACTTAAGCTTCATTGGCGCTGCTATCATTTGTGAGATATGAGCTTGCCGAATGGCTTCCAGAACCTATTCTTAGAATCCAGGTGTCATTTTCTTTTAACTTGCATATGTCGGTAGACTGGGATTTCTCCCGATCGTGGCTTTTGGAAAGTCGTTTCTCTATAACTGGCTGCTTCTTTAAAGTCGGCATTTCACTGTCGGTCCAGGCATGGAAGCCTTGTGAATGAGCTTCAAGACCTAAAATTGTCCGTTGCGTCAGATTTTGATATTTTATGTTGTCTGCAATTGTAACTTCAAGCATTGACTCTCAAAAACTTTCGACTTTGTGATGAAGCCAGTGAGAGCACGAAAGCTGGCTAGGCGAGTCATATGGTTGAGGGTGGTGCGGCAGAGCACCTTGCGACTTAGAGCGTTATTACATGCCGATTAGTTCTGCAACACGTACAAATATTAAGCATGCAGGTGTGCTTCTCAACCTCGTTGGTTTATGTCGAGCTCACCACTTGCGTGTACTGCGTTGCACTTTCAGGCACATTGTGAAGTAGTGATGTTTGAAGCTTAGACGCAAGGAAGCTCTGGTGAAAGTCATTACCGTATTATTACGCGATCGAAGGTAACTTGTGATTTCTGAGGTGGTCAGTCCAAGGTTACGTTGTGAATATGGCGAGTTCCTCGTCTTCCTCCGAAGCGACTAGTTCCTCCACACGTCAAACTGAATCGGAGATGCAGTCCTCGAAAGCTCATCACTGGAGTGAATTGGACGAGTCCGAGACTTCCTCAGAGTGGTCAGCAGGGACCAACTGTAAGCAGTTTGCTGAGTTGAAGAAGGATCCGGATTGGGGTCGTTTCTTCATCGATTCTGTTGGATTGGAGGTGGGCGAGAAAATCAGCCATGGTGCACAAGCGGATATATACGAAGCTCGTCTGAAAGGGAATCGTGTGTTTGATTTGGTCGTGAAGGTGATGAAGGGAGATGCTTCTTTGCAAACATTCCAGTCGCAATGGCCGATCGGGATGTTGTCAGCTCGTTCGAAGTATAAACATTTGACTGATTTGCCGTTGATTACCATTCTGGGAGGAACATTGTTGGAAGACGAGAAGTTGAGGGGAAGATTTGCGTTTGTCATGTATCGGCGGTGGGGTGACTTGCAATTGCTAATTGATCGTCGAATGAAGATAAGGGGCTCTCTAGATGGCCCTTTCTCCATTGACCAAGCCTGTCATTTGATGCTGCACATGGCAGAGCAGATGCACATTCTTCACACCAAGCATGATATACTACATAGGGATTTGAAAGCCTCGAATGTGCTTGTGTGGGGAAACTTTGGATGTGAGGTGGACTTTGATGATAAGGAAATGCCGGAGTTAGTTGTTGCTGATTTTGAGTGTTCAAAGTTTGTGATGGGCATAGGATTTTGGAAAGCACCGGAGATTTTTCAACAATTGAAAAATGGAGTTCCAAGTTCCCAAGTGGAGTTCACTACTAAATCGGATGTGTTTAGCTATGGCATGACTTGTTATGAGATTGTATCAGGTTCGAGGCCATTTGATCCTGAGCATGAATTTTGTGGGACAGATGAATTTCTGAGAGGACGACGACCGAATCTTTCGAGTGAGATTCAAGTGAGAGACATCATAGAGAATTGCTGGGATCCCAACCCAATGTTGAGGCCAAATTTTAAAGAAATTTGTGCACGCCTGAAGGGGAAGAGAGGCCAGCGTTTTACTTCCATAGTCGTCTTTCTGCCGGCATTTGATATGGATGCTGACTGTTTTTTGTATCCATCCAGATTTTCAATGTTCTAAAAGAACATTTGGGTCGAATCTAGGATAAGGACTAATTAGATAAGCAATGGTTTATGATATTTTAAATTTTTCCCGACGAAGGTTGAAGGGAGAGTGCTCGAAACTAGAGCGGTACTAATAATGGAGGACTACGCTTCTTCACCCAAAGGTACATAATAGCTTCTCCATTCAACAATAGCATGTACTCACAGCAAACATTATAGGGTGCAAAATTAGGGCATCATTTTAGAAACACCTATGAGACAACTTTCAAAAATTCATAGCAAATTGTAAAAGGGTCCCAAAATCATGAATTCACTGTAATGATTGTCATTTCACTTACTTTCCCCATGGTTATCTTCATTATGGATTGCGAAAATATAAATTTGAGCCATTTTTCAGCACTCTCCCTTACTTCAAAAACTGCCTCACACAAGAATTCCATATTACTTAAAAGTGCATGTTATATTTACCATTTTACTAATCTCATTATAAACCAAAATTGAGTATAATTTGGGTGAAGCAAATCCAAAATAGGAATATAGTACTAGATAATAGAGGGTAATTTATATTCATGAAACTTACAATGTGACCAATATTGTGCTAGAAGACACAAAACCTCACTTAATAGTAAATGGGATAAAATCATGATATGATAGTTCCTTTAATGATTGAGGGTTCCAATAAAATCTTTCTACCACCTCAATCCACATTTACAAGGCATTTTCAAGTTTATTGGGTTTCTCTAAATGTCTATTTAATTTTAAGAGTATTATTAGAATAAAAGGAACCGGTTACTTTCTATTTTTTGCTCTTCATTTTGATGATTTGATAAAGATGTTATAGTTCTAATTGAAAAAATACATGTTGAATTCTAAGTGAAAGGTCCAACTTCAAAATAAACGTTGTACTCTAATTTTGGTTTTATTTCTTGTTTGTAAAGAGACAAGAATCCATAACAACAATCTTCACTACATCATTTATTATTATATCTTTTTTCTTTGTTTTGAAAGTTGTGTTCTTCAAGATGAAGGTCCATACGTTGTCAACAAATCTATAAGTTCGGAGACCACCCTTGATTCTAATCTTCTCCTTCACTTTTGTCGGCAAAATGTCTGTTATGGATTTATCGAATTGAAGGAGCACTTTGGTAGCAAGCAAAGGTGAAATGGTACCATCTGTAACAAGCTCATCCAAGCTGTCCATCAAGCTTATCCCAAGTGAGGACTTCCTATAGTGCTCACACATGGCCACTACACTAAAAGTAAAGTGTTAGAACTCAAGCCAAATCAAAGCTTTAGCAAATAAGGAGTACATGCACAGACATTCTTTGAGCTGACTTCAAAATAATTGAATTAATATATACGTTCTTAATCTAAGCACTTATGATACTAAACCATCTAGATTCCAATAGAAAAATCTTTCACTTTATTTATAACAAGCCAAATAAGTTCATTCTTCTAAATTCATCTATTGGGACCTAAGCTCGAACTCCACTTACTAGAGCCTCCACACAAAATGACAACTTTGATATTAAAAACATGTATTTATCTCTTACCGCTATGGTAATGATATTTTTAGTGTTGTTGTAGAAAATATTATGTCTTATCTTGAACAATATTTATATAAAGTAGAAAAGACTAGAAGACGAACCATCATGGTTCAATACTAAGGGAGAATATGAAGGTGAATTGTCACCTTACGATGTTTAGAAAGGAGGGACCCATTCAATGTTTAATAAGGATAGGAAGGTGAATCATCTACATATATTATGCATCATGTATGTATATGGTACAATTCTATGGAAATAGTCATAAAAATGTCTCTCTACAATTCCATATTAAGACTTTGGTGTTCACCCCAAAGCATATTCGTTAAAAGCGAAGGTTTGTGAGTAGCTTAAATCATGTTTTAGATCGACAAAAGATAATGCCTATGTCCACCAAAGTTGCAAATTAGTCCTAAAGCCAACCCCATGGGCCTCTTGTTCTCGTAGGGTTAAGGAAAAATAAAATAAAATAAAATAATAAGTAGTAATTTTGAATTGAATTTGAATTGTAAGTTCCAATTTACTAAGCATCAGATTGATTGCCGTGCTCAAGTCACTATCACAATTCAAACAAATTAGATCCCCCTCGAGGAATTAAAAATAATAATAATAATAATAAATAATAATAATAAATCTTATTGTGTAAGTGCTCACAAACATTACAAAAATACAGAAACTTCGTCTTTCCAAGCACTTATTTCATCTCTCCAAGTATTGTGAACGCTTGAATGCATGATAATAAACACCGAATTCGTTAATTTTGCACCCAAGAAGTGCAATGTACATTTGCAATCCGTTTTGACCAAAATCCTTAATTTTTTCAAATTGGTATACCAAACCACTATCAATGTAGATATCCTATCTTCGTCATGACAACGTACACTTAATAAATGTCATTGCAGCAAACAAAACTTTTATACAAGAATTTTTAAAACACTCATGAAATTTTATCAACATTTTGGTAATAATCGTTCATACGAGAACATGCAATTATTGCGATTTAAAACTCAAATACATTCATGACAAAAGAAAGCTTTCATTACTTTACTCCAAAAAAAACATTACATGCTTTCTGGTCACAAATCAAATATATATTTGACACCATTCAAATATATTAAAACCTATCAATGCAAGTCTGGAGGAGTTTCCGCTATTAACTCGACACTTTCACATTGCGGTTGCTCCTCTCTGATGACAGGTGTAACTCCTCGCCCTTCACGTGGCCGCATCTCCCATGCAATCGAGGGGTCCTGTGAACCCTCGAGATGGTTCACTTCCGCGGGAAAAACCTTATCGCAAGGTTTTGACCAAATATACATATTATGTAGTGATTAAACATGCGTATTACCCATTTAGTCTAAAAACCCAACATATGTTAGTTGGGATTAGAGTGTTTTGGGATTCTTGTGTATTTGCTTTAGGTCTTGAATAATTGAAGTAGTTAATAATTCATAGTTAGAATTGGGGGTGTTTAGGAGAGTTGGGTAAATTCCAATTTCTCTTATTCCGTATTCGGTTATCCTAAGTTTTATGTATTTGTGAGGCTTGGTATTTGGACCTATTCAAATGCGGTGGTAGTGGATCTCCTAGAGTCCCATCTTGCTAATCTGAGACTTGTAGGAGTAGTAATTGGCGCATGGTTTAGGTTCTAGGGAGTTAGGAGTGTGAAAAGGGGCTAGAAGAAATTTGGATGGATGGAAACTAACGGATGAAAAATCATCCTTGCGATGAATGAAGCTTTTAGAGGTTTTTCCATCACCTTTATGAATGACGGTTAGAGGAGGGAGTGCAGGTGTGTGTGGGTGAGAGAGGAAGAAAGTGAGGAAGGAGGTGTAGAGAAAAATGTTCAATCTAGGTTTAGTTTGGTGATTGATTGTTGTTGGAATGTTGTTGTTGAAGATTTGAGAGATTTGGCGTGAGTTGTGACAAGGTAGGAGGGCAGCAGTTGGAGAGTCGACTTTGAAGGACAAGATCTCACGATTTACAAAGAATTGGAAGGCGAGCCTTAGAGATCTGGAAGCGTCGTCGAGTCTCCTTTCCAACAAGACTAGGCGCGCCCTCATTGAAGCAAGGACGAGGGAGAAATCGTGATTCTACCAAGGAGACCCTACTGGCGACGGCAGGGTTGGAGGGCCGACTTTGAAGGACGAGATCTCACGATTTACAAAGAATTGGGAGGCGTGACTTAGAGATCTGGAAGCGTCGTCGAGTCTCCTTTCCAACAAGACTAGGCGCGCTCTCATTGAAGCAAGGACGAGGGGGAAATCGCGATTCTACCAAGGAAACCCTACCGGCGACGGCAGAGTTGGAGGGCCGACTTTGAAGGACGAGATCTCACGATTGACAAAGAATTGGGAGGCGTGCCTTAGAGATCCAGAAGCGTTGTCGAGTCTCCTTTCCAACGAGACCAAGCTCACTCTCATTGGAGCAAGGACGAGGGAGAAATCACTATTCTACCAAGGAGACCCTCTTGGTGACGACAACGCTTTTAAGGAGGAGATGCTCCTCCTTCCTTGTTATATTTTTTCCTTGTGTGTTTTCTTTTATGCAATGTAGATTTGTAGTATCTTTAGAGATACTAGACATAACATTATCTTGGAAATGGCAAACTTAATTGCTTCAAAAACATGTGTGGTTCTTTGTTTGATGTGGTGATGATTGTGGTGAGTTCATTCATTGAATGGTCTTTCTTTTCTTGATTGAATGAAATTGATTCTTGATTGATTGAATGAAATTGATTCTTGATTGATTGAATGAAATTGGAGTCCATTCTTGGAAGGCTACTCTGGGTTGACCCCACCATCTCGACCCAACTTGTGGCCTTAAAACAGGCGGCCGGGATTAGGGCCAGCATAATTGGTGCGTTCTTAGGGAGGTGGATCTTTTCTTTCTAATTTTTGTTTGATTTTTTCTCTTTTATAGGTATTGATTTAAAAGAAAAGGAATGAAATTACTTATAAATAGTAAATTTGTGATTTCTGGGATTCAATTTTAATTCTTTTTGGCCTTTTCTTTTTGGACGGATTGATTGTGTTTGTGAGAATTGAAGCTTTGATTCTTTCGTTGGTTGGTTTCTTTAGGTTTTATTATGTTTGAATTGATTGAGTGGTTTGTTTGAGAATCTTGCTTTGAATTAATCTTGAATTAGGCGTGAATTTTGATTGGTTGTTCAACTTGAAATTTCTAATTGATCCTTGAAGTTTTAATTGAAAACATGGGGCTTGTCTTCATGGAATTGAATTAAGTTGAGTTAGATTGATTTGAATTGAATTGGTAAAACTTTGTAAGTGGATGTTTTGTGGTTTAGCATGCTTGTGGCGCTTGTGTGTTGTGAAGGGAAGGGAGCTTGGAGAACTGCGAGAAGAAGCATTGTTCTTTCCTTAAGTTTTGATTATCTTTTCTTTGATTTAATTTTCTTTTGATTTAAAATTGTTTTGATTTAAAGGTCTTGGTTCATTTGTCTATTCTTAATTGGAGCTTTGATCTTTCATTTCATTTTGATTTAAGCTAAGTTGAGTGGATTGTGTAGAGGTGTGGCTCTTGGGGCGGATTCTATTTATAGTAATCTGTAGTTGAAGAGAAGGAAGTTCATTTTCATGTGTTGTTGAATTGATCTTAGTTTTGAGTTATATTAGTTAAAATTTCTTTGCTTGGATAGGAGTTTTGGGTTGTTGTAAGTGTGATTTGGATTGATTGAATTGGTTTTGATTTAAATTTTGAAGTGGGGGGCATGAAGGGGGCGGATTCTAAATATAGTAATCTGTAGAAGTTGGAAGAATTGGAGGGAAGAAACCATGGTTTTTATTAAAACCGGCCTTAAAACTGAGTGGAGGTGCAATTGTCTTGGCATCAATTAACCGTGGGTTGTTTGTGTAGCCAAAAGGAGGGGCTTTTTAAACCTTGTTGTTCGCTTTTTGTGGTTTTTTTCTTTCGTAGGGGGATTGTAAGCTTAGTGAGCCGGTGATCCGGACACGAGGTGGGAGTGTTGCCCATTTGGCAAGCGCCCATCGGTGTTGTTGGGAACCGTTTATTGTTTTTTTGTGGTGGGAAGTTTTGGGTTGGCGCGTATTCTGGCAGCGCAATTGGGTGTCGGGAGTCTTTCCTTTGTCTTTTTGTAGTCTATTGAGAGAGGTAAGGCGATTCTAATAATAATAATCTGCTTCTCACATGACGCAGGGTGTGTTTTTAACACATCGCGTCTCTACCCTTGTAGGATGGGACCCCGGTTTTAGCTGCTTCATGGGCGTGAGTGGTTTTTCTTTACCATGCTTGGGTAAAAAGCTACTTGTGTTTAGTTTGCGATTTTCCAAACGAAAGTGTAAGTTCACCATTGTTGGGTGACTTGACTTTGTGTGTAGTTCTTTATTTTATAGGTTTTTCGTATGTGGTGAGGTCGGGTTAATCGCGTGGGACCATTTTCATCGTTTGAAATCGAGACGGTTGGCGGTGATGCGTCAGCGGTTTTGAGAGTTTGTTTTTGCGAGTTGAACCTGCGCGAGTCTGCTTCTTCACCCGTCCATCGAGGTTTTTGTGGTCCAACCTTGGTGTTTAAACTTAACCATTTAAAATTCTTGTAAACCTCTCGTGGGTCCGGAGCCCAATCGGGAAGTGGGAGTGGACCGGGTGATGCCGCCCATTCAAGAATCCCGCACGGGGTTCTTGAGTGGTTACCACTCCCGACGCGCGCACCATCACGGAAGGGGCGGAGGACCATTCGTTTACAATTGTAGTAAAAAACTCGTGTTAAAATTTCAAGCCTAAATTGAAGTCCTTGTATGCTGCCTTGTTTTTCCCTTGGTCTTTTTAGAGTCCTTAGAGGTCCCGGTTCTTGATTTAGGTCGAATCTAGCTTTAGTAAGCTTGCGGGGTTTTCTAGGCCTCTTAATTCATAACAACTAGACTAGGGGTTAAGGAATTTAGGGACTTGGGAAGTGTGGGACCGAGGAGTATTTGGGACATTGGCACGCGGACGAACCAATTTTATCCGTTACCTTCACTCGCCGCCCGTGGGAGGAGTGTGAGTGGAAGGAAAAGGGTGTGTGGCTTAAGCGACGTGGTCCGGGTCACAACCCAGTATCAACGATCACCTTTCCTCTCCGTCTACTAAATTTGAGGGCACCGTGGGCTAAAGGCTTCGGCCTTCCCCGCTTCGGCAAGACGCGCACGCGACGCAGGGAGATCCGCCCATAGCGGGAGGGTCAAGGTGCCGATCTCTTCCTTCTTATTTTGGGCACTCTTAGAAAGGTCGAGGATTATCATTTGTCATTTTTACTACGCCCATTACCGGTTACCTTTATCGTGTTATCTCATTTACCTAAGCGAGTTAGGGAGTTACACTTAGAGTTGTCTTCGCGGCCATTAAAGGAACCGATCGATTGGTTTAAGTTCAACAAGGATCGGATTTTCCACCTACTAGTTAGTAGTGTGGTTTATCCCCCAAGTTCCCATCTACCAGGTGAATTTCCCATTGATATGGTGACATCGGGCGCTAATTTCTCCGGTAGTCAATATTCAATGACGACCAAAGGAAAGAATTGCCAAACGGTAACACTCCGATCGGGGAAGGTCGTCATGCATCGTGAATTACCATCACACAAGAGGTACGCAAGGTAGATTTAGTCAATTAGTAGGAGTTCAACCTAAGGAATTGGAAGGGGGGCTCGGAGGTAGAAAACCCTCGATTCCGGTGGTGGGTTGGTCCTATTCTCATGGCGCAACCATTCAACCCGGCGCGCCCGCGACTCCCCGGTTGCCCCGACCCGGCGGATGCAATGATGGCCCCACGAGGGCTTCCAATAGTGATGCCCGTGGGGTTAGCACCGCAGGCATGCCCACGCACCTTCCGAAGTTCTCCGGGATGGCTCACGGGACCCCTCCAATCATATTGAGAGGTATATTCAAACCCTCGTGACCAACGCCATTCCCGAAGAAGACTATTGGTTGGTGTGGTTTTCCACTACCTTAGAGTGAGCGGCATACGAGTGGTACCGCCACACGCCCGAACGTTTGTGGATTGGCCGACCATACAAACGGCTTTTCTAAGGCAATTTAGGCCCCGAGACCGCAACAAAATGCCTTGGTGGCCCTCACGGAGATAAGGCAGGGCCCACCGAGGGTATCACGGAGTATATACGCCGGTTTAATACGCGGTAACAAGGTTCGTGGGCAACCACTGACCGATGACACCATCCGGTATTACTTCATCCAAGCGATTCAACAAACAATCCACAATCCGGGATGTGTTGAACTCCACGCCCCGAACGGTGGGTGATGCCAAAACACGCGCCTCGTCGAGTGGAGAGTATCGAAGGAGAATAACCGGATGATGGGCCCGACGCGGCCCCGGTTCCTTCATTTATCCCCACTCACTACGAACCTCCTCGGAGTGAGGGTCAAAACCCGGGAGCCATCTAGGCCTATGGCACCATATACCCCGGTTATGTTCAACCCAACCCCTTGATTCAAGGCCACCGCTCCTCAACTTCAATGGCACCTCAACCGGAACCTCCTAAGGTGGACCGGTTGGCGGAATTAGAGAACGGTTTAAAAAGGCCAATGATGATCTTAAGGTGGATATGATGAACACCATCAAGTCTCTAGGGGACCAATTGACCATGGCCATTAATGCTAAAAGCATGAATGCACCACCACCGTAGTGGACCGCAGACACCCGCCTAACCTTTGCGCGCACAAATTGCCGGCAATTTGGTCATACTCCCGATTTTGCCCAAGTCCACCTAATCCAAGCCCGTATGTCCCACCACATAGCCGGCCTACACCGCCCAAACCAACCGGGGTTAATCCACCATTACCAAAAGTGACACCGCGCCCTACATGTGGGCGATTTCACCCATTGGTCCGGAAAGTGTTGGGTGGAGACCGGCGTGGTGTGTGACAATTGTGGGGACAACCACCCACCGACCGAGCGGTGTTTCCGCCAAAAAAGGCAAAGCCGAAACCGCTCCGGGGCTTCAAGCTCCTCAACCCCACCCAAGGCTTCTTCTATGATAAGCCGCGGCACAAGTGCATTTTACAAACATACCCGACTCCATGGTATCCAATGGCTCCTACTAGTTATGTTCCACCACCGCCGGACCAAAGTCAAGGTGCGGGACCAAGTAATCCCGGTCCAATATTACATGGGGATGCAACCGGTCCCCCTAGCGCCAACCGCGTGTATACGCCAACCCAACGGTCTCCCAAGACGTCCGGAATAGCGTTGTACCTCCCGGTGGTCCTTCGACCACGGGGTCACCCCAAACGCGGCCAACCCCTATACATCAAAGTATGCATTTAATCATACATGGAGAGTGGACACCGTGGTTGCTATGGTAGTGAGGGGAACGGTTGAACACCATGTGGCGGTCATGACACGGCAACAACAACGGCCAATAATCCACCTCTTGATACACTATCCCGAGAGGGTAGAGTTTCGGAAGAGGAACCGGATATCCCGGCCGTGAAGGAGTTTTTGAGTCAATTGCATGAGTTTTCCCCGACCCACCCTTGGACCAACCTCAATGGAGGGTATCCATTAGAACCTCTTGATGATGAGGTAGAGGACCTCTATCGGTTTGTAGACACGGCGGAGTCCGACACCGGATCCCTAGGGCGGCTCAGGTACCGGGTGTTCAACCCGGCGGCGGATTATGACCTTTGGACGGATCTTTGCACCATTAGGGCTAATATATCCATAGCCCAACTTATCCGGGTAGCCCCTCATTGAGAAAGAGTTCAAAGAAGAAGGCGACAATGCCCGGAGATCTCGGAAGGTGGTAATGGCCGCTAAAATGTACACTAGCCCGTTGGTAGATGACGGTGCGCCGAGATTGATGTCTCTATTTTGGATAGAATCATCCCAAGGTGCCTTTGTTGACAACGGTAGTGGCATCAACGTCATGTCCTCCATCACGATGGCTAAGCTAGGCTTAGATATTACCGGCCCTTCCCCTTACATTGTCAAGGTGGCGGACCAACGTCCAATTACTCCACTTGGCGAAATCGCCAATTGCCACATGGAAGCGGGAGGGGAAGTCTATCCATTGACTTTCCATGTATTGAAGCTTGAGGCTAGTAAGGCCGCTTATCCCATCCTTTTAGGGAGGGATTGGTTGAGAAGGGCCAACGCCGATGAGCGTTGGTCCATCAATCAATCAACGTTACAATTTGGTCCGCCGGGAAACCGATCAATGGTGACCATCGGGTGCCGGGTACCCACCTCCTTAGGAACACTTGGAGAAGTGCCTAAAACCATGCCATCCACCGATGGTGAACACGTGGACCTTATACACCCCGCGTTGGTCCCTTTAATCAATCCCATCGATTTAGGCCCGATTAGAAACCTTGGGGCGGGACTTTATGATTGGGAGGATGACGGTGAATTTGCCACATGGCTTCGGAATCATCCCGAGGACTCAAAACCCCTATGTTACAATCGGTGAACGTCATCACTACCATGAGAGTTTTGGAAGAACCGTAAACCTATATATCCCGGGTAACAACCTTGGTTGATGAGGTTGATTATGAAGTGGTTTACAACCTAGAGATAGACGGAACCCAAAGCCTCGGTTTTGAAGGGCTAATGGAAGAGGAAGAAATCCTCCCTCCTCCCCTTCATTTTCGCAAAACCTCCACTAACTTGGAGGTGGGTTCGATTTACCTATTTACCCTGCGGTGCCAAGTGATTGGTATCACGGCCCCACCAACCGGTCACGGTCCCAATCAACGATTGCGTAGATGTGGACGTGTCTCTAAAAGGCGAAGAGCCTCGCCCCATCAAAATGGGGGCTCAATTATCCCCGGAAGAAATTGAGCGGTTCAAAGGTCTTGTCTCGAATTCGGGATATTTTTGCTTGGTCTTATAAAGACCTCAAGGGCATCCCACGGAGATTGCCCAACACACATTCCCCTACTTCCGGGATCCATACCGGTTCGGCAAAAGGAACGCCGAATGAACCCCGCCTCCAACTCGTGGTCAAAGCCGAGTTGGAAAAGCTCTTAGAGGCGGGTTTCATTAAACCGGTGGAAATCACGGATTGGGTGTCCCCTATGGTGCTTGTGAAGAAGAAAATGGGAAGTTAAGGGTGTGATCGACTATCGTCGTTTAAACAAAGCCACCCAAAAGGATCACTTTCCCCTTCCATTTGTGAACCAAATCTTGGATGAGGTGGCGGGGCATGAGCTCTACACCTTCCTAGATGGATACTCGGGATATAACCAAGTATCCATCCATCCCCATGATTATCACAAAACCGCTTTCACAACTCCGTGGGGACGTTCATCTATGTGGTCATGCCTTCTTCGGGTTGTGCAACGCACGCCTCGGCATTCCAAAGAGTCACGACGTCCATCTTTTTGATCTCCTCCATAAGTCTATGTCGGTTTTCATTGACGATTTTAGCACCCAAACAAGTGCATTGGAACATTACGCAATGTTGCGTGAGTGTTTTGTGCGGTGCCGTCGAAACCGCCTCTCCTTAAATCCCGCCAAGGTGTACCTAGGGGTACAAAAAGGGGTATTGTTGGGCTACGTGGTTTCAAGGCCGGCAAGGAACCGGACCCCGAAAAGGTTGAAGTAATTCTCAACTCAACCCCAACTTCGGTCAAAGGCGCATAACGTTTCTTGGCCATTTTGGGTGGTATCGGGACATCATGGCCGATTATGCCACGGCCGCGATACCCTTGACCAACCTCACAAGGAAGGAGGTCAAATTTGAGTGGACCCGGGAGTGTCAAGAGGGTTTTGATGCCCTCAAGACCAAGTTGACCTCCTATCCATGCCTTGTACCCCAATTGGGACATCCCATTTCATGTGTATTGTGATGCATCGGCGGTAGTAGTGGGTTCTATATTGTGTCAACCACACGGACCTAACGGCAAGGACCGCCCGTGGCATTTGCTAGCCGCCAATTAACCGCCGCGGAAAGGAATTATTCCACCACGGAAAGGGAATGTTTGGCCATGGTGTTTAGTGCCAAAAATTTAGGCATTACTTACTCATGAATCCCGTGGTGTTTTTTGTTGATCATTTAGCGTTACGCTACATGGTTAACAAACCCGACCTTAGCGGTCGGGTGGCACGATGGGTTTTTGCTTCCTAGAGGAGCTAGATTATACCGTGGAATACAAACCCGCCGCTTGATCTTCAAGCGGACCACCTCTCACGGTTGTCCGAAGCAATGGGCATGGTTGACATCGAGGATGAACTTCCCGATGCCAACCTTTTCTCCATCACGCGACACCCACGCGTGGGACACCTATATTGCGGAGTTTTTGAAGACGCAAAAACTTCCCGATCACCTAGATGCCAATGAGCGGCGCAAGATCCGTGTCAATAGCCGCCACTACGCTATTATAGCAAACCGGTTGTACCGGGCGGGCATTGACGGGTCCTACGCCGGTGTGTTAGTGAGCCCGAGGCATCACGCATAATTGTGGCGCCACACGATGACATGCGCGGGCGGGCATTTTTCGGGCCGTCTCACCGCCCAAAAAATCCTTAGAGCCGGGTACTTTTGGCCCACCATGTTCGCCGACGCCCACCACGCACGCACACCAAGTGCGACGACGATGCCAACGGTTTCGCTCGGAATGACCTCCACATGGCGTTCCCTTTAATACCCTCGCTACCCTCGCTTCCCTTTGAGAAGTGGGGAATAGACTACGCGGCCCGGTGCACCCCACGTCATCACGCCAAATGGCGACACATCATTCTCATGGTCGATTATTTGACCAAATGGGAGAGCCAAGGCGGTCAAAGTGGCAAATAAGAAACCACGGCACTCTTTTTGTTTGAGAGATGTTTTTTTTCGTTTTGGGGTGCCACGGGTTTTGGTTAGCGATCGGGCACCCATTTCCTCAACGACCTCATTGAGGAACTCACCACGACTTACGGGATTGATCACCGTAAAACCACCCCTTACCATCTCAAACCAACGGCTAGCCGAACGATGTAATCAAACCATCGTGAGGATTTTGAGAAGACTATCCATGACAACAAACGGGATTGGGATACCAAACTCAATGCCGCTTTGTGGGCATATAGGACCACGTTCAAGGTCACCACAAAGCAAACCCCGTTTGCCCTAGTTTATGGGATAGGCGGTTTTACCCATCGAAATCGAGATCCTCCTTGCGCATAGCAATCGAGGCTAGACTCCCATTTCGGACTCTATCCACGATCGAGTCCTCATGCTTGAAGGGTTGAGCGAGACCGGCGCCTTAGCGCTCAACATATTGAGACAATGGCTCGGCGCCGCAAGTTGGGCACAAGCTTCGTAAGAAGCGGGTTTAGCTCCGGAGACTTAGTTATCTTTCCAAGATGCCACAAGGATGGAATTTCCGGGCAAATTTGATGCCATATGGCTAGGCCCATTTGAAGTAAGGGATGTCCGTCAAACAACACCGTCCAACTCGCGACATTAGATGATGGCTCTCTTTTTCCCGCCGCACAAATGCCGAGCGGTGTAAGTTTCTACCACATGTGACCGTGCGAGCCCAATGGGAGCATTTGCTCTACTGAGCCTTCGAGACGAGTCCGTTGCATTTTGGGAAAATGCCCATGAGATGGCCGACACCGTGAAACCTCGAGATGGTTCACTTCGCGGGAAAAAACCTTATCGCAAGGTTTTGACCAAATATACATATTATGTAGTGATTAACATGCGTATTACCCATTTAGTCTAAAACCCAACATATGTTAGTTGGGATTAGAGTGTTTTGGGATTCTTGTGTATTCTTTAGGTCTTGAATAATTGAAGTAGTTAATAATTCATAGTTAGAATTGGGGGTGTTTAGGAGAGTTGGGTAAATTCCAATTTCTCTTATTCCGTATTCGGTTATCCTAAGTTTTATGTATTTGTGAGCTTGGTATTTGACCTATTCAAATGCGGTGGTAGTGGATCTCCCAGAGTCCCATCTTGCTAATCTAGACTTGTAGGAGTAGTAATTGGCATGGTTTAGGTTCTAGGGAGTTAGGAGTGTGAAAAAGGGGCTAGAAGGGCTGGATGGATGGAAACTAACGGATGAAAAATCATCCTTGCGATGAATGAAGGCTTTTAGAGGTTTCCATCACCTATAAGAACGTTAGAGGAGGAGTCTAGGTGTGTGTGGGTGAGAGAGGAAGAAAGTGAGGAAGGAGGTGTAGAGAAAAAATGTTCAATCTAGGTTTAGTTTGGTGATTGATTGTTGTTGGAATGTTGTTGTTGAAGATTTGAGAGATTTGGCGTGAGTTGTGACAAGTAGGAGGGCAGCAGTTGGAGAGTCGACTTTGAAGGACAAGATCTCACGATTTACAAAGAATTGGAAGGCGAGCCTTAGAGATCTGGAAGCGTCGTCGAGTCTCCTTTCCAACAAGACTAGGCGCGCCCTCATTGAAGCAAGGACGAGGAGAAATCGTGATTCTACCAAGGAGACCCTACTGGCGACGGCAGGGTTGGAGGGCCGACTTTGAAGGACGAGATCTCACGATTTACAAAGAATTGGGAGGCGTGACTTAGAGATCTGGAAGCGTCGTCGAGTCTCCTTTCCAACAAGACTAGGCGCGCTCTCATTGAAGCAAGGACGAGGGGGAAATCGCGATTCTACCAAGGAAACCCTACTGGCGACGGCAGAGTTGGAGGGCCGACTTTGAAGGACGAGATCTCACGATTGACAAAGAATTGGGAGGCGTGCCTTAGAGATCCAGAAGCGTTGTCGAGTCTCCTTTCCAACGAGACCAAGCTCACTCTCATTGGAGCAAGGACGAGGGAGAAATCACTATTCTACCAAGGAGACCCTACTGGTGACGACAACGCTTTTAAGGAGGGAGATGCTCCTCCTTCCTTGTTATATTTTTTCCTTGTGTGTTTTCTTTTATGCAATGTAGATTTGTAGTATCTTAGATACTAGACATAACATTATCTTGGAAATGGCAACTTAATTGCCAAAAACATGTGGTTCTTTGTTTGATGTGGTGATGATTGTGGTGAGTTC
This sequence comes from Bryum argenteum, assembly GCA_037043015.1. Taxonomy (NCBI): domain Eukaryota; kingdom Viridiplantae; phylum Streptophyta; class Bryopsida; order Bryales; family Bryaceae; genus Bryum; species Bryum argenteum. The sequence continues at coordinate 4,881,504 of CM073324.1, forward strand.
ATTGCATTGAATGCGCTTTCTTTTGCTTGATTGAATGAAATTGATTCTTGATTGATTGAATGAAATTGATTGCTTGATTGATTGAATGAAATTGGAGTCCGTTCTTGGAAGGCTACTACTTAGGTTGCACCCCACCATCTCGACCCAACTCATGACCTTAAAACCAAGGCAAGAATCGGGATTAGGCCACAGTCCGCATAATCCATTGCCCCTTCCGCCACCATAGCATCTATCACCCGGATGGCACTCGTTCCAACCCCGAATTTTCCTCCAAAATAGACGATGCCTCCACAAAAGTATGGTTGTCTTCTTCACCAATGCGGCGAAACCTCACCCTCCTGGATTGAAGTAGAAACCCTCATTCCCCCGGGATCATCGCGCTTCGGTGTTTGCCCATTCAAAAGGTGCTCACAAGACGTTTGTCTCTACTTGGTAGCGGTAAATCCTCAGAACCGGTTCTTGATGCGCTTTCTATGAATTGGACTATTATCAACAATTTTCTCCAATAATGCCCCTCCTCTACCAATCGACTTCTAGGTACCGCATCAAGTGGTCTCGAGTTTCTTCGTCCCTCCATCATTAGTACTCGCCGCCCTCATCTCGATGCTCGTTTGTTGTTCTTGGCCGATCATCATCTACTATTGCCGATCGATTGTGCAACCGTCTTCCGTCTTCTCTCCAATGGCTCCACGATTCTCGACTCCGTGTCGAATCATCGGAAACTTTGATCATCACTATCATCTTCATCGGTTGTAATAACCTTTCTTCTTCTTGATTCTTCTTCGTAATCTCTTTCATCCCCTCTTCAATTTCATCTTCGATCCTCCGCATGCATCGTTGAAGAAGGTTTCTCGCACGCCCCGCCAAATTTTGTGGTGGTGATTGTCTCATGAAGCCCTTGAATTCTTGTAGTAGGGTATTGTACAAAAATGTTGTTCGGGCTTGAGATTGATCAAGACAAAATTTGTTGCCCTTCGAATCCACCTATCAATATCTCGGGAATGGATGTCGTAATCCCAAATGCCACCAAAGCGTCCATTTAGGATGCAAATATGATTGAACAAGTCTACGCTATTCCATAGGATCTCTCTCTAGCTTGTCAACGCAAGGCACCTTCCAAATTGGCCCAAGAGTCGAGAAAAAGGGTTGGGAGTACATCTTTTTCTTCGGCAAATTCTTGATAGCTCTCAGATCAACCTGGATGTTCCATCAACACTACAATACTTCCAAGCGCTTGTACTTTGCGTCTAACCCCGCCGCCTCCCTAAAATTCTTCATGAATCTTTAACGTGTCTCGATTGGAACGCCCGGATCCCTCTCACGCACGTCATTCCTTCTATGTCACCCTGTAACATCCCGCATCTCGCCGCCATAGGTTTCTCCTGGTGGAAATAAAAAGACTATAGTCCATCTTAAAATCTTACTCATCCACTTTCGCACCTTTACCAAGACGCTTTTGTATTCTCCCTTCTCCAAGCTTTGTCCCGCCATCCATACTCCCCTTCGACAATCGAATACCCACAAACAAGGCATTTGCATTTCACGGTATTCATCACTAAAGAAACTGAATCGCCTCCGATTGGAATCGTTCCCACACTATGGTCTTCATCTCCTTGCTTGACATCAACTCTCCAATCCCATCGGAAATTTCCTCTTGACCGCCTCTTATTCCCAAACCTTCGTAACCTCTACCACCAACATTCACGTCTTCGAAATGTTGTTTCACATGGGCGTTGATTTTCTCTCCAAATTTAACCAAACTCCCCACGGTTTTCACGGATGGCATTGACCAAGTATTCTTCATTTCTTTGTCTATTTCTCCGCAAGCGCTGAAATCGCTCTTGCCTTTCTCTCCACCGCATCGCTCAACATCTATGTTGTAGAAATCTTCCATGGACGTTGGGCGCTCCATTCCTTTAGATACTATCAACCAACGCAATGCATTTTGAACTGTCCGTCGACGTTGTAGTCGATCTACTATCCATTCGAGAGTTTGTTTTTCCATAAAACCCCTATGAGCCCTATTAAAATAGTACTTCTGGGAATTCCTCTTTCCATTTACAATAGGTTTAGCTACCATCTCCTTAGCCAATTGTAGGTACTCCTCAGGTGGTACCCTTGTTAAAGGCCTCAACCATGTTTTCTCCATCTTTGGTCTTTTTGGTCTTAGATCCCTCGTACTATCCAACCCCTTCTCCTTAGCATACTTCTTCCACTTTTTCTCATCTGCTTTACTATACCATAAACAACCATCTTCGTAGTCTTTGCACACCTCCAAAACAACTTTGTAGCATTCTTCATTCTCGTTCCACGCATGCCTAGTCCAATCCAACATCCGTTTTGCCACTAGTCCCAAAGGCTCCCGTGAAGTCATTTGTGCGCTAAGATGCAGCGCACTCGCTGCCATAGCTATTGCTTTGGCCCGGTTGGCGTCGTGAGCTCTCACCTCCGCATTGGGTTTCCCACAAGACTCCAAGATCTCCCTGAGCTTCACCAATTGGTCTCAGAGTGACATGTAAAATTTTCTCTCAAACCGCTGCAGATTGATCCGCACCGAGGCCTCAATGTAAAATCGAGGGTTGTTGTATACAACAAATTTCACGCCCGTTCGCAAATATACTTGCATATTCTTCTTGAAAGAGTCTTTGGGCCGCCAATTGTTGTTTTGCAAACTTGCATGCTTCTATAATGTGTTGCCCATCCACCGGTTCCCAAACTATTGCATTTCGTAACCATTCCGTTTTTAAAATGCCCATCGTATTGTCTTGTTGCCTTTGATACTTCTCAAATACGGTTTTGAAATGGTCTTTTTGTATCCTCCTTCCCGAATGGAACCTCTTTTTCTACTATATTGCCATTACCATCCACTCTCTTTTCAAGAAATGCAACTGGCCGAAGTGTAATGGGGGACACGAGGTCCTCATCATCTCCCCGTAGCCGTTCATATATCTCAGCCATACGCTTCTTTGACAATGCCCGATGGTTGGTTTCTGCACTAACTGCACGCCGTACATTCTCCGTGCGAATCTTAAACACCGCCTCCATCCCCTACACATATCCAGCTTTAAATTCCTCCTCTGTTGGGAATGCAACTGTAGGGCCTTTAGTACTTTTCTCCACCTCTCTTGGTTCTTCCTCATCGGAAGAAGGGATGTCCAAATCTTCTGATCCTCCGCCCTCTTGCTCTGCTCTGGGAGTTTCTGTTATTACTGTGTTTTGTTGTACAACACGTACTTGCCTTCTAGCAGCACGTGTTTGAGTTTGTGGAGCTCTTGATGTGGATGATCGTCTTCCACATCCTCTAGTTGATTGCACGCGGTCACGAGTTGGTGCTATCGATGTAGTTAGTCTTGCACTCCTTGAAATATTAATACTCGTAGGAGTAGTAATATTATGAGCGCTTCGAACCTGTGTGAATGGAGCTCCACCATGTCACTGTTTTAACTTTCGCGTCGTCCTCGTGAAATTCCTCCTCCACTTGAATTGTTTCCCCTCGATACCGCAACATTTGGCACACGTGATGTGGATTTGGACTTTGAGTAGAAGCACGTCTTTGCACTTCTTGCCCTCCTCACGCTAGAAGACGGACCCACTTCGTAGCCTTACGTGTTGGTGTTGGTCTCGTGGCACTTGGAGGTTGTGTTTGTGAAGAAGGTGGTCTCTCTCGGCTCTTTTAGCATGGATGTGTGACATGCTCTGGTTGTCATAGAATATCATCCCTTACTCTATTACTAACCACATCCGCATACGATCGATCGGGACTAGTGTGAGGTCCATGTGATGCCGCTCCCGACACTCACGAAAATCGCTCACGTTAGGTCGTTCTTTGCCGCTTTCGATTAAATCCCTTCTCTGCTTGAATATACCGATTTCTCATTTCCAATATCTCCTCGTGATTACATCGCCTAGCTTTTACAATGGCAAAGAGACGTTCCATTCTCACGTCTTCAGTCAAACCTTTCCAAAATGATGCTAAAGAACGCAATGTTCGGAGCGGTTTTGCGACTTCAAACAACAAATTAGGAATTTTCACAAAGATATTCCCCTTCTCAATCTTGTATAGGGTCACTACATGTGCACGAGTTCGGACTTTCACTGAACCAACCCTCTCGGAATCGCTACAATTTTCTCAATTTGACCGACGTCTTTGCCGATTGCACAAATCTCTCGACCACGCACCAACGGGTAGTCGAAATCCATAATCGAGCTTGGTCCTTGTTTGGAGCCAATATCATCCACCCGCTTTCACTCCATTGACTTTGAGGTGCCATGTTTACTGTGCAGATATATCTAATAAACAAACGATAATCAATATATATATAAAAATAAAATAAAGTTCTTAAGTACTAAATTATCATGTGATAATTTACATTTATCAATGTAATATATTTATAAATATTTATTATTTTAAAAGTGGATAAAATGAAAAAAAATAAAAGTTTGTACTTTTACATTGGTTTTTGTAAAAGTAATTTTATTTGTTTATTTTCTAAAAGTTTGTAAGATAGAATTTAACAATGTTGTAAGAAATAATGATTTCACAAACACATATAACTTTTGAGTTGACTGCATTTTTCTGTAGGTTTTGGAAAATCAAATATCAAAACTAAAAAAAATCTAAAAAAGATCTATATTCACAAAAATCCACAAATTACAAAAAACCTCAAGGCTACAAACCATCACAAGTAAATTCAAAGAATGATTTTGCAATGAAAGTCATGAGTTACATAAAGCTTTAATTTAATAGAAAAATAAAACTTGAAAGAAACTTCAAAGCTCAAAATACAACAATTAGTACCAAAACCTCAAAAACCCACAATCAAACAAAAAACCTAGAACTTGAAAATATTCTTGAAATGAAATTCTAAAATTGCTAAAAAAGAAAAACTACAAAAATAGCAAAAAGTCCAAAAACTACAAACGACACAAAATCCTATAACCACATAAAAGCATTGCAATAAAATCCTAAAACTCCAAAATAAACTACAAAAATCTATAAAACCACAACAATATGGAAATAAAAAAAATTAAAAAAAAAATAAAAATAAAAATCAAACTATGGAAATTCTTAAAGCTACAAAATAAATTTGCAATGAAACCCTAGTATCTCATGAAAAATTTATATAAACACAAAAAACATTGAAACAACCAAAAAAATAAAATAAAATACAAAACCCTAAAACTACAAAAACATTACTTTGCAATGAAACCCTATCATTGTAAAAGAAAACTTACATGAACTTGAAAAATCATGTAAAATTTAGATTCTTAACAATGAAACCCTAATTTGTTTGGTATAAAAGGTTGAAATGGTGGTTAGTTCTTGTTGTTTCAAAAAAATCTCACCTTCAAGGTATTTGCAAATTTTCAACTGATGGAAATAAAATGTGGGGAGGGGTACTTATACCCTCCCCATGCCTCCTCGCCGCTGCCGCAAAGGAGGCGACCCTGCGGCGAGGTGGCTAGCTGCCCCGGCGGGCGGCGGCTAGGCGGCAAGGCAGCCAGCCTGCTGCCGGCCAGCTGCTGCGGGCAGCCACCCCTCCGCGCGTGCGGAGGTCTGCTCTGCCGCAGGGCGGCCAAGGGGGCTGTCCGGCGGCAGGTTTTTTTTTTTTTTTTTTTTTTTTTTTTTTTTTTTTTGTTACATTAAAAAAATCTGAATTTCAGAAGAAAATTAAAGAATTGATTTGAAACCATTCTTGCTTAATACTTTTTGAACGGTTTTTTTTTTTTTTTTTTTTTTTTTTTTTTTTTTTTTTCATTTCTGTTTAGTATTTGATCTTGTTTTCTTTTTTTTATTTGATTTTTTTTTTTTATTTTTTCTAGTTTTTTTTCTTTTCTTTTCCTTTTCTATTTTCTTTTACTTTCTATGATTTGCTCTATATTTGCATTGGGAAGTTGCATCTTCATGTTATTTAGTATGGATAAATAACATGCATGTAGTATTCATAAAATATTTCAAGGAACCGTTTATTTCAAATTTTAGTTTACTTTTGTGTTGTGAGATTCCCAAGTCTGTATGGCTCTAATTTACTCAAATCTGATGATATTGACTTGAAATTTTTTGGGAGCGCCGGTGGCACAATATTAATAGCACCTTCGATGATTTTCGATTTTTTAGAAACAAAATAGATTTTCCATAAATATGACATTTTATAGTGAATTAAAATCATGTAGACAACCTCGTATTATAATCTACTCTCATTTGTATTATCAAACCAAAATATACATTTTTACATTACCAAAAATTAAAAGGGGATTCTCTACGTTTTTTTGTCAAACGCTACGCAAGTAAAGGAATGTCCTAGGTCTTGCTTTAGTAATGTTCTTACAAAAATAAGTAAAGTTATTGTATTGATGAAAAACTTTGTTTACTATTTCAAGTATTTAAAATTGGAAAAATTGCTAGAGCAAGTACCAAGATGTTGTTTTGCTTGGACAACATTTCCAAAAAACCTTGCAAATCCCTAGTAGTGTTCTAGTAGTTTTCTTTATAAATTTCCATACGTGATTACAAGCTTTGAGGTACAAGGGGCATGCACATATTATACTAATAATAATTTATGCTTAGAATAAAAGATCTTGACAAATATGTAATTTTATCTCTTACGACATAATGATATTTCCATATGCGAGACATATAGAGTGTATGTCATACACTATACAAAGTTTACTAGTTTTATTTTTAAAGATTGTGGCATGTGTAACACCCTTATTGGGTATTTGGAATTTAATTGGCTTCGAGTAGTAAAACATACCTCACGTTTTAAGTCTCTCAAAATAGAGCTACCTTCATATATTGCATGCTATACGTTCATATGCTTTTCTTCAACTTTGTAACTTGTAGCAAAAAACCTATACGTGATTTGGAGTCCATCCCAATCCAAATCTCCCAATATTGAATGCTATCAAAAAGTTTCGGGTCTCTTAATGAATTTAGGTTGTCATCCAAAGTGTCCAACTAGGATCTCATAGGTATTACATCAATTTGTGGTTCAAAATCAAGTGAACTTGATGGTTTGGACATTATTAGTAGAGTTTGAAAAACAATGCTTACCTTGAGATTTCTAAGCTTCACATTATGAATGACATAGTGTTTGTGGGTTTCTTGTAGGTAGATAAAAATGGAGAATTTGGGTTTTGGAAGTCCGGTTGTTGGGTATCAAAATGTAGCACCTCCCACAACAAGAACAAATACGGTGGGTAGAAGACTTGTACGTAGTCTTGCGACAGACTTTGACAGACAAACTCTTCGAGAGCAACGGAACTTGAGTACGCCAGATGGAGTTGTAGAGCTTCTTATAGAGGACGACGTATTGGTAGGGCAAGGATTCGTAGATCAAACCTACAAACCAGGGATGGAATTACATTATTTGAAATTAACTCCGGACGAGGTTGCAGTGTGTGTAACGGAAGTCTTTCAAGGTTCACTTTGGGTTGGTGAAGTTGTTGGAGAACGCCTTGAACAATGTGTAGGTTTGGTCATTCGTTGGAAGGCGTCAAACTTGCGAAAAAAATGTGGATTGCCACAGAGAAACATTGGTTTAGAGGAAAGGCAATCATTTACGTTTCAAAATGTGGGAACATATGCGTTTGATTTCGACGATGAAGTTAATCATGGAATGCCGATTCCGATGTCTGAAAGCAACCTAGTGGGCAGCAGTGTCAGGGAACGATCATTACCAGTGACACCGGAGTCACAATCTAGTGTTGGAGGTGTATTTGAACTTTTGAAGTGGAAGGACTGGTGGAAGGTAGACCTCGGAGAAAATATTCGATGCAAAACCGGAGGAGTCGACCAACAAGAGTACGGGAGAAGGGGGAATCAGCGCAAACAAAAGTGACAATTGAAAGCGTACGGGCAGCAAAGGTCACAGGAGGTTGTACATTAAATTGTTTGAAGCATGTGAACGAGAGAGTAATTTTGGACAATCGGTACATGGCATGGGCACAAAAGTATGAGAGCAGAGCTACATGGATCATGCAAATGCTGAATTCATTTTACACACGAACAAATACCAAACGGAAGGAAAAGTTTGACACCAAGCTGGATCATCATCGTGTATGCAACGCATGCTATGCTCGAGCATTAGGTTACTCCCAAAGGCGTTTCAAACAACTCAAGCAAGCACGATCACTATATGGAAAGGTAGTTGGCGTACATGGGAATAATGGTAAGCAGAAGGAGCAAGGGAAGATATCTGCAGCACGAGAAAGTTTTGCGGTGTTTGTCAATGAAGTGGGATGTACCCAACCGCATCGACAAGTGAAGAGAAGATCGGACGATGCAATATTGCCGTTGATACTATTGCCAATGAATACAACAAAAACTGATGTCTTTCATTATGTGAATGAGGAGGTGAAGAAGCTAGTTGATGGACATCCAATATCAATAAGTTCGTTTCACAAAATGTGGAGGACAGACTTTCCCCACGTGCAAATTCCACCATTCTCAAGGTTTTCAAAGTGCTTTCATTGCTGGGAGTACAAATGTGGCATGGAATCCACAACGAATGAGGCGGCCAAGGCGTAAATCAAAAATTGTTTTTGGTACACATTTAAATCAAATGGAAGAGCGTCGAGATTATTGGATTTTCAAAAGGTCAGCTATCATAACTCCAGATCTTTTCATGAGCATAATCGTAGATGGGATGGACCAAAATACAACAATGGTGCCAAAGATGAAGCAAACAATGAAAAACATTGAATGGCGGTTCGTGAAGACACACCTATGCGGAGTGCTTGTGCACGGGATTGGCCTCTATGCAGATGTATGGCTCGATGCACACCACAAGCACGATAGCAATCAAGTTGTTACCTCGTTGATGCATGTTATTACGGATGTGAAGAGGAGGAAAGGAATGTTGCCACCAACTTTACGAATTCAAGCGGATAATACGACGCGGGAGAACAAGAACATATACATGTTCGCCTTGTGTGCTGCACTAGTGGGTATGGGGTTTTTTCAAGAGGTGGGGCTATGTTTTCTATTGGTTGGGCACACACACGAAGATATAGACCAACGTTTTAGTACCATTTCAAATACGTTAAAGAGGAGCGACATTGATTCTATGAAGGAGTTACTATCACTAGTCGAGAGAGGAACCTCGTATACCGAAGCGTATGTGAGTGCGAGGCATTTAGAGAATGTGAGGGATTGGAAGTCTTTCATCACTCCCCATTTGCTCGTAGGTGGCGATACTTTGATCGGCATAACGTTCCCACATCACATGCGATTTTGCATGGTGGGTGGAATGCCTCGAGTCTGATCTAAGACTTTTCAGTAAAGATGCTTGGGTTCCAGCCGGATGGGCATCCATGTTTGAGATCAATGCCTACTAGAGCCGAGAAGCCAATGCTAGCTGAGGTATTTGGGGCTGATGCAAGGGAACTGAGGGCATTAGAAGATTTTGTGGCCTACAAGGAGAAGTGTGTAGAACGATTCCAAAACGTGGAGAAGAACTTGGAAGCCATTGATCAAGCAAAGTGGTTGGCGATTATTTGGAACACTTTCCGAACAAGATAGGAGCACGGCAACAAATGCCCCTTTTGGCCGGAAGACAATCAAAGCCCAAACAGAGCAACCGTAAATGCACCTGCAACTTCTATCGAAAATCAAGATGGAACGTTGGACACGAGCACGGTGGATCTTATAATGAGAACAATGCCTGATCCAGAACGAAGGCAATATTTTGGTCCTCGTAGGGAGAGACCATCAGAAGAGGCTGCGACAAGAGTACCAACAAGACGTAGAACTTCAATACTAGAGTCGCATGTACTAATTACACCAGAGAACGGAGAAGCTCCGTTTACCCATTTTTGTCCAGATGATGATGTGAAGGTTGGACACTTTGTAGCGCTGACGGTGGATCCCACGGAGGTTCAAGCAGGTGTACCGTTTTATATTGGAAAAGTTTTGGAATTTGGTCATGGAAGGTGGGCAACAAAAATGAAAGTAGTGTGGTACTAGCCGCAATGGAGGGGATCGCAAGAAATATCATCGGTTCTTGATAGACAACGGTATTCGAATTGCATGGAGTCAAAGTGGGAGCCATCGGGTGAAAGACATGGATGGATGGAGAAAGAAGCATCGATTTATTCATGGGAGGATGAAACACAACATGCAAGAACCAAAGAACCGCAACAACTTTGTATTCCAATACACGGTGTTTCAACGGAGCGAAACATCAAAATTCCAACTTTTGCAAAACCACACCTTCTAGCATACATTGCAATGCAAGTTGAATACATAGATAACGAACGCCTTCAAAATGATATAGAACGTTATTAGTATAGAGATTAGGGAGAAATAAATATTTAGAGAAGAGAATGTGTACTTTTAGCAGTGTAAGTTTACTTTAGTGGTAATCATAAATTATGGTTGCTAACTAAAGGAGTTTTAGAAGTATTAGATTTCTTATACATTACATGTCTTTTTTGTTACAAAGATGCGATAAAGTTTTGGATAACTTGGCCATTTATACCACTTGAAGGAGTCTAAAATCTGGGAAATGAATGCTACACATGAAAATTTTCAAGATACATTGCATCCAATCATGAGGTTCAATAATTACCAGAAATGAATGTTTCTTTAGAATTTTGATATTAAAATAGGATACGACATTCAAGGATGAAATGGTACACCTAATTTCACTAAATGCAATTTTCTGAACCATCCATTTGCAAGTGCATGATTCTACCCCCAAGTGCAAAAATTCCTAATTCTGTGTTAATAGGTGCTTTCACCATATAGATAACTTTCTCTTTCTTAGACCTTTTGTACACTAGTTGAAGGAGATTTTTTTTTTAACCCCTATACCTCCCTACAATGTATAGATCATAATGTATTTGTACACAAGAACAATTGTGAAATTTCACTTTGGAGTGGAAATACTATCCACAGAATAATTGCAATCAATATCTCATCAACAAGCAAGTTGTTCAACTTCATCCCAAAAATACTCTTGAACAAAATAAAACATTAAAAAAACATTCTTAGATTCATGCGGCATTCTTAAAACAATCATATTGGATGACATTAAAATATCTACAATAAAAACTAGACTTAAATTAGATTCCGACCCACTAAATAAAATTGGACTTCAATTGTGGATATAGGAGAGATAGCTTCTCAAAGACCATACATTTCTTGGATCTAGTTTCTGGACCCATGGACGCTTAGGGGGAAAAAATATTGATTATGATTCTTGGTAATTCTTGGGTTTTAGTCAGAGTCCAATTGCATGGGTATACTCTCCAAAAATCTCATTACTATTCCGATTTTTTTTTTTTTTTTTTTTTTTTTTTTTTTTTTTTTTTTTTTTTTTTTTTGAAATGCTTTGAATGCTTTTATTTGTTTAAAGATCCTTGGTGTAAAATTGCTCAAACTACAAGGAAAACTTCTTCTTTTACTCAAGACCAAAAAGTCCAAACTCAACATTTTTTAAAAGATTCAACTGTAGGATCTTAAAGTTAACTTGACATATTGTTGACATGCCGAGTATTAAAAAACAATGATTCTTCTCCATTTGTAAGATTACAACGATCAAAGTTGGCTCAATTGCGGGATCTCTTAAAACCCATTTCAAGTTTTAATATATAAGGGTTAAGATTCCAAATTTAATTTACATCAACTTTGACATCTGTTTAATCCAAGGACGCTTCAATACTTGTGTTGCATTTAACCTTTTATTGACATCCACTTCAAGCATTTTTAATATTAGGTCTTTTGCACCTGATAAAATGGTTGGCCATGGATGATTTTTGAACAACAGAAACCTATACTCAGATGAATATTCTTCATCCGACCACGGAAAATCTCCAAGCAATAGAATAACTAAGATAACCCCAACACTCCATATGTCTACATTTGGTCCATAGGCGCAATCATTGTACATTTCCGGAGCACTAAACATTCTAATCCCAACAATATCACTTAGTGGTTGATTCTCATTGTAATATGCAGAAGTTCCAAAGTCGATAATTTTGACTTTGGAGTTTTCTAAATTCGATTCAAACACCACATTGTCGAGCTTCATGAACAATGCCTTTCTTGTGACATGCTGAAATGCCTATCATAATCTCCTTCACAATTTTTGCAGCTTCAAATTCTGTAAAAATATGTCCCTCGTCCAAATGCATTGCGAGTGATCCTCCACTGCAAAGCTCCATCACAATGTACCAATTAACCTCATCTTCAATAACCTCCTCTATGGAGATTAGATTGTTGCACTTGATGTCTTTGATGCGGAATAGAACATCAATCTCGTGTTGCACCGCCTCATGAACATTAATGAACTTGCTTACGACTTTACACGCGTACTTCTTCTTGGATAATCTGTTTGTGTCCAAATATACGGCACCATTGGCGCCCGATCCTAAGAGGGCACCCTTCTCATAAACCTCTAATTTAGAGATTTGCGGAGCAGGAGAAGATGACTTTCTAGACGAAGCCATTAGTGATGACCACTCTAGTATTGAAGACAATGTGGTAACATGAAGAGGTGAAAAAATGATGGATGAAACAAATAACACAAGGTTCTTTTATATTACGGAAACAAGCAGATATAAAGTGAAAGGCAAGGACTAGAGTTTAAAAGTGAAAGACATCTTCAGATTCACGATGCAAAACCTCATAAACAACTTGCTTCTTGAAAGAGGAATCACGGAGCTGATTAGCAAATCCTGAGTAGAAAAAAATGTCATCCAAAGACTTGAAAAGAAAAAGAGTGTTTTTACATTGGTGGAGTCAGTGCCACCAGGTAACTAAAAGCTAAAATGAGAGGGGGGATAGGGGCAAAAAACAGTTCATGAATGAAGTCAATTCTCCTGCACATCACCTCTCTTTTACAATTCATGAATGGATTCTTCATCAATTCTCCGCAGATGTTGCCTCCTGCACATCACCTCCATAAGAGGCGTCCTCATCGAACACTCCCATGTCAAGTAAGCCCGGACCAGCTCCCAAAGGCTTCATCAGAGTGCCAGGGAGAACAGGGCGCAGCTTGGGAATCTGGCCGTGGCCTCCTCCGCGGCCACCCACATAAGGAGGCTGCCCAATCACAGGAGGATTGGCCGAGCCGTGGCCAGCGCCAGGCACCAGTGCTGCTGCTGCTGCGGCCGGGTGTCCATTCTGAGCACCCCCTGTCGACGCCTTCTTGGAGATCGAGTTCCCTGCTGACGGTTGCGACATCGAGTTTCCTGCATTCCCCTGTCCCGATGGCTGCGCTTGTTGAGGTCTTGGAGGTGGAGACTTCGGCCGGAGTGCTTCAATCTCTGGAGTGGTTCCTACTAAGTGGTTTGCATCGATCGCTGGGTTGCCCCTCCCTCCTTGCCACACTTTCCCCTCTGAATCCGCAAAATTCTTCGCATACGTCTGTAAAAATCGTGTGTCAGAAACCGTAATCAACATGATAAGTGATGATGAGTAGATGTGGTGTTAGAGATCGAACCTGAGACTTGAAATTGGACGAGGTGAGGTTCTTCCCCACTGTCACCCATCCAGCTCTTATGTTGTGATCCTCACCAAAGAGCTCAATACGTCGCATCCCCTGTGCAAAGTGTTCTATTATATGGTACAACTCCTCCGGCTTTTTGGTCGAACCTACACATGGGAAGAGCTATTTAGATAACCGATACCTTTAAGAAGTCCCGTTGAAACACTCAGAATGCTCTGAAGCTCAGAGCATTCGAAACATATTCAATGTGATCGCAAGATGTTTCTCAGAGGTTGTGAAGTGAAGGCAAAGAAATTCAGTTGGATAGCAAGTGTTTGAAATAGAACTCAGTTCAGCATTTGGGGCAAACAGTAGATGTTCAACTGCTCTTACCATATTCAGGTTCTTCGGAAATGATGATGTCTGTGTCCACATTGGCATGTATGATATGGCCATCAGTGCTGCGCCTCACTGTTCCTTTTATCCCCATTAAGCAGTGCTCCTGTAAAAAACGAGCGCCGTTATCTCAATGTGGATTTACAGTACAGCGTAGATGTAGATGAAATTGGTTTGTTCAAACACAAGGACGACTGCTTCGCCATCTTGAGCTATGAAGCACGAATGTTACTAAAGCACGAAGCTAATTCTACGCCCTGACACATGGCCACATCAATACAAACATAATTTATCTTTGAATCGAAAGATTTGAGATACATACTTTGGAGTGTTGGAAGAGAGTGTTAGCGTCGTGGCGCAAAGCTGGAGTTGGATTTTCTCGGTTGGTTTTCACCCAGCATATGTCCTCACATCTCCTGAATCCCCACTGAGAACAATACAAATAAAAAAAGCATTAATCACAAAAGTAAAATGCATTGGGCATATAATACGGAAAGAACAGCAATGATATAAAATTGAGGCAATCATACGTCGTTCCAGTTATATTTGCAGGAACAAAAGAGTATCTTTCCCTGAAGCTACAATCGAAAACATGAGGTTAAGAGCAACACCTTCTTCAAACAGTGACGTCCTTGCTCAAGACCTTCAGCATCTCCAACCCACAAGAAAATGAATGCAGGTGTATCTGCAATGGCCTGTTTCCACCACATATTAGATCCTTCGCCGTAGCATATCAACTCGTGCATACTACAGGTTGATGAAATATGACTTAACACCGACACTTAACACCTGCCGGGTCAATCAGACAAGTTGATTGAACTAGAAAGCTTCTAGACACACAAGTATTTCCTTCACATGACCATCGAGGCAAGGCTGTCTTGAACGTTACGAAAGTATACCTCTATACGGAGATTTTGGATCTCCTCGACTGACCACCATTCCATAGAATCTCCACAGCCAGGAGCACGACGGACGTACTCTTCCCAAGGGGGATCCACAAGGATCACATCGAACTTGGTCCCAAAAGTCTCCGGACTCAACTCTGTTGTGCGAAGATCACACTGCATGTACATAGGGGGTGTAGCTCTCTTTGCAATAAGCTGGTCTTTTCTTGTAATAAGCTCTTTCAGCTTCGGGTACTCTTCAAAACGATCCGCAAGTTCCACATCTCGAATGAAGTTCTGAGGTCGCAAACCTGTGTCGACGAAATGCTGGGAGTAATCGTTCTGTTCCCCTCTCGAGGGGCCTCGTCCAAGTGGTCCGTTCGCCCTTGCAATCAAACTCCTCCCACCGCCACCTGGTGGACCTCTCTCGCCCATTTGGCCTCGTCCACCACCACCGCCACCACCACCGGCGTTGGGTCCGTTGAAGGGTGGCGCACCTCCTACGAATGTACCAGTTGGCATCACGCCAGGACCTCCTCTGCCCGGGCCGGGTGGATTGAAAAACATGTTGGGCCCTGGCCCTGGAGCCATGAATCTTGGACCCATAGGAGCAGGTCCCATTACTGGACCGGGTCCTGGTCCCATCATCGCCATCTCGCCACCTCCTGGACCAGCGCCCCACCCCATCGGCCCTCCAAACGGAAGCAAGGGAAACGGACCAGGACTTGGGCCTGGTCCCATCGCCATACCAGGCATCATCCCTTGCGGTCCCATGGGACCGAAGTGAGGCCCGATCCCTGGACCTGGACCCATGAGAGGCGGATTCACACTTGCTCGTGGAACTTCTCGACCAGGGCCTCGCCCACCTCCTTTCGGTCCACCTCTCGCACCTCGCCCACCTTTCCCACCTTGTTGTTGCTGTTGCATTCCTCTCAGCATCGGACCAGCTTGATTACTATTATAATGAGTATGACCCATGATGCCTCCCCGGCCTCTGTTGTTCGGTGAGGCTTTTGTGCCTCGCCCTCTGCCGGGATGGTGATTGTAGCTCATCGCACCATCGCCAGCTGCTCCCCTGAAGCCTGGGTCATGGCCTAGAGGACCCTCATTGTCCATGAATCTGTCGCCACCGCCGAGAAAGATGCCTTCTCTCGGTCGCATTCTATCGTCCATCATGGGACCGTCCCAATCAACCTCTCCCATTCCGCCAAAGTAATCACCTGCACAAGAGCTTCGTGTTAAACCGCACGGACTTTTGAATAAAAATCGAGTATGAACCGACGTTAAAATGAGATGGGTACTAACCTTGAAAGAATCCTGGATCTGCACCCGGTGGCATGTAGGGATTGAATCCACGTCCAGTGTCCAAGTAGTTGGAAGGTACTTGGTGACCTCGCCCAGCGCTTTCATTTAGCAGAGCGAAACCCTGTGAACTTCTTAAATCATCCACTCGCTCCCTGTCCATCCTGCTACGCTCACTGCTATCTCGTTCTATCATCTTCTTGTCCTGCTTCTCGTTATCATGTCTCTTGTTTGATGATTCCCAGTTATCTTGCTCTCCCTGATACTCAGCATCCCTGTTACCTTTCCATCGATTTTGATGCCGATCATGGGGTCTATCAACAACATCCTTTCCTTTTGCTCTTTCCCAACTCCGTTCATGGGGCTTTTCTCTACTTCTGTACTTGTCACGCTCCCTCTCGGCGCTATCTCGATCCCTCTTTTGGTTTCCACGCCGTCTGCTCTTCTCTCTGTCATACTCCTCTCTACCGTCCGACCAGTCCCGCTCATTGCCGTCCCAGTCCGATCGCCCTCCTTTTCGATCATCGGGACTTCGCGACCCGGTCACAGCTTTGTTACTCCTGTGACTCCTTCGATCATCAGGGCTTCGGGAGCCGGTTACAGCTTTGGTACTTCGATAGACTCCTCTCCGATCATCAGGGCTTCGAGAGGTCGCGTACGCCTTGCCACTTCGATGACCTCTTCGATCATCCGGACTGCGAGAACCTTTACCACTTCTATAAGTATCTCTTCGATCATCGGGGCTTCGAGAGGTCACATGCTTGCCTTTCATTCTACCTCCATCATCAGACATATCTGGAGCAGCGCCCTTGACTCTATCAACTAAACCCTCTGTCTTCCTTGTTTCATCAATATATTCCCTCGAAGCTGGCTTCTTCCCTTTCTCGTCTACTGATTTTAACCTTCGTCGATCTTCCTCCTCCTTCTCTCTTGTCAAAGAGTCATGAATCGACTCCTTGGAGACCAACTTGCTTATCCTCTCTTCATCCCGTCTGTTGGATCTTCCATGTCTATCATCCGACTCCTCTCTTGATCTATACTTCTCCCTCTCATACTCTTCTCGCCCTCTACCACTTGGCCTGTCGTGCTCGTAATAACTATCATCATACCTTTCACTGCCTTTGCGCTGGTGATCATCCCAGTAAACCTCATCCCTCCTTTCCCTGTCTCTCCTTGCCCTCTCTTTGCCTTTCTCTCTCTCTTTTAACCGTTCTTTTTCTCGCTCCTTCTCACGTTCTTTCTCTCGATCCCTGTCCTTCTCGTCCCTTCCCAAGAATCTGCCTCCATAGTCATAATCTTCTCGTTCCAGAGTATCTCTCCCACGTCGCCGACCTGATTTTCGTACCTCCTCGCCGCCCTCTTCCAACTCACCTTCAAGCTTGCTTCCCTCTTCTGGATCTACCCATTCCGACTTGTCAACATGGCGGTGGTGAGTGCTCTTCTCCCACTCATCTAGTTCCTCCCTTTCCAGTCTCTCCTTCGCCCTACGATGACGCTCAGGCTTCTCTAGTTGGCTTTCAGAGTCCTGTTCTCCAGCTACGGGGTCCGGGGAAGCTTCATGCTCGGCTATGATTTCACCTTCCCCTACTTTCTCAGGTAATGCAGGTTTGTTCCCTACTTCACTCTCGATCACATCCACACATTCGGGTTCTCGCAGCACGGTTTCTCGTTCTTCCTCCAACGCGAAAGTATCCTCCTCAGGTTCGTTCCATCTGCTCTGCATCGCTTCTGCTGCTCCATTTCCGCCTCGTTCCGGTTCCACAGCCTCTTCCAACATGGAGTCATTTTTATCCCATCTGGAAGACACTTTTTCTTTTCGACGGCTCCTGCTCTCTGTGATGTTTTCGGAAGGATCCCTCACCTCTTCCCGATAATCAAACCTCGCCACAACCAGTTCTTCTTCGATGCATTCAACTCTATTGGATCTATCCTTCTTACTTTCATCCCTTTCGCCACGACTCTTCCCACTACCATTTCGCTTACGGTCCCATTTGTGTTTAGAGTCCGGTACAGTGGCAGCAGCCCCTTCCACATCAATGAGGACCTCGCCAGGCTTAGAACCTCTCTCCCGACTAACATGATCTCTGCCCTTCTCATTTCGGCTGGAGCTACGGGGGTGATTCTCAAGCCCTGAACTCTCAACAACTCGCTCACCTCCTTCGGCTTGCGGCTCATCTCTCTCGTCATTGATGCGTCTTTCTGATTTCTTCTCCTCGACGTGTTTACGATTCTTTGAATGACTTGGATCCGTTCCCGAGCTTGTGATGGTCCTACTAGCTCTTTCATGCCGCACGCTGATCTCATAGATGGTATCATCGTCGTTATCGTGTGTTCTGTCACCTTTTCTAGACCTCTCAACCTTCAAATCGACCTTCTTGTAATTCACCATGTCACCATTCTGCGCTTCCTCCACATAGGCATCACTGTGCCGCACTTTGTCGTCGTCTGAATATCTCTCTGTTGGCCTAGTCTCAAACTTTCGAGAGTCCGATTCAACGTAATCGTTACCTCTCTCAGCTCTGTTGCTCTCCTTCCATAGCCTTTCTTCTTCTTTTGCATAATGTCTGTCTCGCTGGGAGCTTCTCTTTCTTGTAGAGTCTTCATCAAGAGCTTCACCTCTGTCACTCCTCCTATATTTCTCATCGAGCCCATCGTGGCCCCTGTCAGCTCTAAGTTCCCCCTTTCGGCCTCTCTCCTTCTCCGGTGATTTGGCCACAACTTTCCTCGCCTTCTCTTCTTCCAGCTCCTGCTTCCAAACTAATCCCTCATTGCCATCATCAGCTTCAACGCCAGAAGCCTCGGTCTTCTTACTCGACGCATTTCTTCTCGTGCTGCTCCCTGCTCGAGATTCCAAGACTTCCCGATCATGCAATTTCTCCTCGTGTCTGTCCTCCTTCGATGACCGCAACCGTTTCTCACCTTTCTCGTAATACTCGTCCCTGCTCCGGCCAACTCTATCAGGCTCCCTATCCCTCTCAGCTTTTTCTCGTTCCCGATCGCTCCTGCTGCTCTTCTTACTCTTGCTGGAACGATGCCTACGGTCCTCATCATAGGCCTCCTCGTCTACCCAGTCGCGGGACTTCACGTAATAGGAGCTCTCGCTCTTTCTTCTCTTCGACAGGTCTTTCTCCCTGTCACCTCCTCCGGAACTTCCCATTTGTGCATTCAGAACCACAATGCACTCTACCTCCTCTTCATGTCCATTGAAGAGGAACCTTCTTCAGCGTCACATTCATACGCATAGTCTTCCACTTCATTACGGAAACATCCAATCTAGCTCCAAGGAGCTCCATCCAATCCCCTAAGCCCCTCAAACATTATTCCACCGTGGCCAATCCAGCACAGAAAACCCTAATTCTGCTGCCACGATTAAAATCCCGCACTAAAACGCTCTTCACAGCATCAAACGTACCTGGAAGGTAAGAGAAGGTTCCTACGACATCTCGATCGCCCGAAACAATGGCGATGCTGCGAGCGTCCAGAGCTTCCTCAATTGGGCACCATTTTGAGTGTGGTAAAGGGCAGTAGGGTGAGCGGGCGAGTGAGCGGGCAATGGAAGTGGGAAAAGCGAAGGGGATGCAGAGACGACAACGGAAGGGCAGCTTGAGCGGGACGACGCTGCATTAAGTGGAAGACGACGAACACATGCGAACGAAGGCGAAGGAAGCGGGAAAGCCTGGCCTCGCGCTACACTGGACCATTCTAGTAAGTAAATAGTGTGGACCGGAATAGTGAGTGACTAGTAAGTTGGAGGCTTTTGTCTCCGCTTTCGAGGGGCCGCGTTCCTACACGTGACCACGGTTGCTCTTGAACCAACCAACCGGAACTAGTGTCACCTATTTCCACTCCCATTCTATTTACACACTATTTGACTATTCAATTCAAACCATGGTTACTAGATTGTTCAATTGAATAATGAACTAATTAATTGGCTTATTATTATTACAATAAAACCATGGTTATTAGATTACGAGATTATTCTTATATTTCCAAATTTTCAATGTGTACTTATGTTTGACATTGTTGTATTTTAGGGTTATTTTTTGAACTTATGTATATCCTACATTTATAATAATAATAATTAAATAACATATGAATTGAGATTAGATGTTTTTAAAATGTTAAACAAGGATAGGAAGGTGAATCATCTACATGCATTATGCATCATGTATGTATATGGTTCATTTCTAAGTGGTCATAAATATGTTTATTTACAATTCCATTTCAAGACTTTGGTATTCACCCCAAAGCATATTCGTTGAAAGCGAAGGTTTGTGAGTGCCTTGAAGGATGTTTCAAATCAACAAAAGATGATGTCACAGTTCAAACAAACTAGACAAAAAAAAAGATTAAAAATAAATAAATAAACTAACCCGTCATGTAGTTATGCTACTTATGTTCATATTTGTATCCCTCTCAATTGATAAATTCATTGATTGGTTCAAAATAAGAGTAAAAACAGACCATTTATGCAATTCGAAGAGAATGGAAACAATTGACATCCAGTGTATCCAATATGCCTGCATCATGTCTACACATAGCCTCTGACTTGTGGAAGAATCACCACCCCAAGTCATGTATGCAAGATTCTTTCTATTCTATGGATCTCAATACTCTTGAATGTACCTCGTGCGTACATAACTAGGGTGCCCCTTGTAGGTTTTCACTTCTAAGCATTTTATCCTATTGTGTAAGTGCTCACAAATATCACAAAAATACATAAACTTCATCTTCCCCTTTTGCAAACTTGTCACGGACATACACAAGAAGTTTCTAGAAGGTTCTTCTAAAATATTCTCTGAAGATTCCCTAAAAGATTCCTCGAAGATTCCTTGAAGATTCCCTGTGTCACGGCCACGTACTAGGTAGACAACTTAGGAAGGTTCTAGAAGGTTCTAGAAGCTTCCGGAAACTTCTGGAAATTCCTGGAAGTCTCTGGAAGTTTTTGGAAGGTCCTTGAAGTTTCCGGAAGGCCCTGGAAGCTTCTGGAAGGTCTTGGAAGTTCTTGGAAGGTCCTAGAAGGTCCTAGGTTGAGGAAGGTTCTGGAGAACCTTCTTCTTAGCTAGTATATATAGGAGTCGAGGCTGAGGGCAACCTCAGTCTCGACAACGCATCTCTTGGAGCTCTAGCTCATCTCTCTTGTTGTTGTTCGTGTACTCTTCTTGTTAATTCAAGCTCCTGTCAGTTCTTGTTAGTTTCCACATATTCTTATCATCTGTTTCCGTGTCCCTGACATAACTACAGTAAAACCACTTTTTTCATGACTTCAAGTATTGTGAATGCTTGAATGTCTGATAATAGATGCTTACACCATATTGATAACTTCCACTTTCTTGGACTTTTGTACACTAGTTGGAGGATAATTTTTTCTTTAACCCCTATACATTTCTACCATGTATAGATCATAATTTATTTGTACTCAAGTACAGTTGTGAAGTTTCAGTCTTTTCACTTTGGAGTGGAAATATTATCAACAAACCAATTGCAATTAAAATTTCACCAACAAGCAAGTTGTTCAACTTTATCTCAAAAATACTCTTGAACAAAAAAGAACACTAAAAAAACATTCTTGGCTCAAATAATAGCCTTGAAATGGTGAAAATTGTAATCCAAATCTAAACCTCTTGCACTAAAATCCATGCCGCATTCTTAAAACAATCATATTGGATGACATTAAAATTTCTACAATAAAACTAGACTTAAATTAGATTCTGACCCATAAAATAAAATTGAAAACTTGGAATTCAACTCTGGATATAGGAGATATAACTTCTCAAAGACCATGCATTTTTTGAGCTCTAGTTTTTGGATCCATGCATGGAGGCTTAGGGAATAAAATATTGATTATGATTCTTAGTAATTTTGGAGTTTTGGTCAAAGTCTAATTATATAACCAAATTTTAGGCCAGATTATTCTCTCTACAAATCTCATAACTATGCTAAGTTGAACATTTTTTTTTTATTGTTTTAAATGCTTTAAATGCTTTTATTTGCTTAAAGATCCTCAATGTAAAATTGCCTAAACTACAAAAAAACATCTTCTTTTACTCAAGACCAAAAAGTCTAATTAAAGCATTATTCAAAAGATCCAACCGTAGGATCTTAAAGTTAACTTAACATGATGTTGACATGTCAAGTATAAACCGATGATTCTTCTCCATTTGTAAGACTATAACGATCAAGTTGGCTCAATTGCGGGATCCCTTAAAATCCATTTTAGGTTTTAATATATAGGGGTTAAGATTCCATATTTTATTTACATCAATTTTGACATATGTTTAATCCAAGAGTGCTTCAATACTTGTGTTGTATTTAACCTTTTATTGACATCTACTTCAAGCATCTTCAATATTAGGTCTTTGCACCTGACGAAATGGATAGCCATAGATGGTTTTTAAACAACAAATACACATACTCGGATGAATATTCTTCGTCCGACCACGGAAAGTCTTCAAGCAATAGAATAACTAAGATAACTCCAACACTCATAATGTCTACATTTGGTCTATAGACACAATCATTGTACATTTCCGGAGCACTAAACATTCTAATTCCAACAATATCACTTAGTCGTTTACTCTCATTGTAATATGCAAAAGTTCCAAAGTCAATAATTTTGACTTTAGATTTTTTAGATTCAATTCAAACACCACATTGTCGAACTTCATGTCTTTATGAATAATGCCTTCATTGTAACATTCTATAGTGCCTATCATAATCTCTTTCACAATTTTTGCAACTTCAAATTTTGTAAAAATATGCCCTTCGTCCAAATGCATTGCAAGTGTTCTTCCATTGGAGAACTCCATCACAATGTACCAATTAACCTCCTCTATGGAGATTGAATTGTTGCGCTTGATGTCTTTGATGCGGAATAGAACATCAATCTTGTGTTGCGCCATCTCATGAACATTAATGAACTTGCTAACAACTTTGCACGCGTACCTCTTCTTAGATACTTTGTTTTTTGTACAATTATACAACACCATTGGCGCCTTGATCTTAAGAGTGCACCCTTCTCATAAACCTCTAATCTAGAAGAAATTTGGGGATTGTGAGAAGATGACTCTATAGACAAAGTCATTAGTGATGACGATTCTAGTATAGTAATGAATACAATGTAGTAACACAGAGAGGTGAGAAATGATCAATGAAACAAATAACACGAGGTTCGTTCATAGCTTCGGAAACAAGGAGATATAAAGTGAAAGGCAAGGAGTGAAGTTTAAATGTGAAAGACATCTTTAAATCCACAATGCAAAAGTAAACGTATGTTTAAGGATTAATAAATCATTTTTAGTATCAATTTCAAGTTTTTTTTGGTACCAATATAAAGAAAAATATTCAAAAGAGTTACCAATCTATCTTTTAATGTACTGCCTATACTTGAACTAGCCTAATGACTACATGTACTTTGAACATGGTTCATTTCTCCAATAATAGCTATTTCTAAACAACCGTTCTTTTGCACGAATTTGATTGTTTTCAAGTTTCTGATTAAGATTATGATATTGGTATTTCAATCACAAATACTTCTATTGCAAAATGCCAAAGGCCTCCAAAATGCCAAAGGGCAGCATATATGACAATATAAGGCTCAATATTAGGGGTTGAAGTAGCATCTGGAATATCATTTGGCACCTTCATTCAGGCCCACCTTAGTGCCAATTTTGTTCTTGCTACTACGATTGTACAGTGGGGTACAGAAATAATTCGAACTGCATTTGAAGGCAGTTTTTGAAAAAAGTTTGAAATGTGCATGTATACTCAAAAATGATCGGAATTGCAATCCGTAAAAGGCGTTGGAATCACGTCAGAGTGTTTTACACTATCATAGCAAAAAAGTTGCTTCTTTTTTGTAAGTGGGTGATGGTCTGGTTGGGGTATCCAAAAAGGTTGTCCCATGAACAATTGCACTCTATGCTGGTGTGACAAACATATCCATTTTTAAACTGTAATACAATAAGACTACATTAGATGTGGTTTTAGTTGTCTATACTTATAATGTATCAAGAAAAAAAATTAAAAATTAAAAAAAATATTTTGAAGTAATTTTATTTGATTTTTTAGTTGAAAAAGTAAGTCATGTCCCAATAACCTAAAATCCATAGAATCAAGCAAATGGAATATCAACCATTTTTATTTAAATATAATTTTTGAATATGACCTACATCTTCTTGTATAGAATACAAAATAATTTATTTAATTTAAAAAAAAATTAATTCATTGTGCACTATAATGCCTGCAAATCCCCAAATTCAACACTTTTTCCCTCATCTATGAATGGATCCAAAAAAAATAAAAAATCTAAAAGAAAATCTATAGGCATATATACTTTGATTTCAGTGAGGTGCATGATATTTTATTTTCTATTTTAGGGTCTTTTTACTTGATTAAAATGACTAAATTAGACAAACTTTGGAGGTTTTCAATAAAAATAACCTAATTAGTGTGTCCAAAAAGTGATACCCCAAGCTTACCATTGCCCAAGTTTTTTCAAAGAACTAAACATTCACATGCTCCATCCACGATTGACCAGTGTCACTTTGTGCTTCAATTACAATGTTCATTTTCACTTGCAAAATTGATATGAGTGCCTAAAGTTGTTTTTTAGATACTTGAGCTCATTGTTGAATGTTCAAAAATACTTGCTCCCTCTAATCTATTGAGTTGGAGTGATTTTGTGATGAGTTTCCAATCAACACTCGAGGTGGGAAATTGAGTTTTTGTTTAGACTTGGCGAGAATGCTAAAAGAGTTCGAGTTTGGCAAATAGCTTATGAAAGTAATCACCCTAACTATATCAAACCATCCTTTAAGTCCTCAAGTGTAGGACATTTGTAGTGATGTGAATGGCTTCACAAAGTTTTGAGAAAAATTGAATAGTCACAAGCACATTCTAAGACATTCCTCCTAGTCATAAAACAAAAAAGGAACATATCAATGATTCAATAAGCATGGGCTCAAGTATCTAAAGAACAACTTTAGGCACTCATATCAGTTTTGCACGTGAAAATGAACATTGTAATTGAAGTACAAAGTGACACTTGTCAATCGTGGATGGAGCATGTAAATGTTTATTTCTTTGAAAAAGTTTACAAAAAAGAAGCAACTTTTTTGCTATAATAGTATAAAAAACTCTCGCGTGGTTCCAATGTCTTTTACGGATTGCAATTCCGATCATTTTTGAGTATACAGGCACATTTCAAACTTTTTTCAAAAACTGCCTTCAAATGCAGTTCGAATTATTTCTGTACCCCACTGTACAACTATTCCCTGCTTATGCCTTACACACACATGACTATTCTCTACTTAGGCCTTACACACATATGATTATTGTCTGCTAAGGCCTTACACACAAATGACTATTCTCTGCTTAGGCCTTACACACAGATGATGTTTCACTTAAGCTATGAACTTACTCATTTAACCCTTAGACGTCCTTTACATAGATATGATGTTTCACTTAAGCTATGAACCTACTCATTTAAACCTTGAACGTCCCTTACACAAATATGATGTTTCACTTATAGTATCAACCTCCTCATTTACCCCTGAGACGTATTGAATGATTATTTCTTTTCTTTACACAGATATGATGTTTCACTTATGATATGAACCTCCTCATTTAACCCTCAGACCTCAGACGTAGAATGATTATTTCTTTAATCATTTCTCATAATCATTTTTTAACGATCACTTAACGCTTGATAAGATAATGATCATTTCTTTCGCGATCACTTGACCTTTAGATACATTGATGATGAGTTTTTTAAAGATCATTGTATAGTGTAAATAGTAGATTCTCCTTCCTCTATCCATTTTCCATTTCCCTAAAATATTAGGGTGGAAAGGTCCTTGCGTCTAACATCATATATAATAATTATCATTCAAATGCAATTGTGCGATGCAAAATTGGCATGTTGTTAACCAATAAAAGCATGATTTTTGAAGAGGTTGGAACTTTCTCGAATAATCTCAAACCTCAACATGGTCCTATGGTGTTTAGAATTGAGCACAACAAGATTTCACCAAGATTTCACCATGATTTCACCTTCCTTAAGATATAAGTTAGGTGAATATTTGAATTACTCAAAATGCACTTAAAAGAATCCATTTTCTTTCTAAGTTATTCACTAATCACATATCATGGGTTGCTTATGTACTT
The DNA here is from genome assembly GCA_037043015.1 of Bryum argenteum. NCBI lineage: Eukaryota > Viridiplantae > Streptophyta > Bryopsida > Bryales > Bryaceae > Bryum > Bryum argenteum. The sequence continues at coordinate 4,907,686 of CM073324.1, forward strand.
CAAGAGTGCCACTCAAAGCATTACTCAAAGCAACCTTCCCCACTAGTGAAGAGTTTGTAAAGAACATAAATAAATATCATACCACCATTCTTTCCTAACCTACCCAATAAAGTGTTCAAACAGTATCGAAACACCACCGTCAGTTGCTTAGTGCGACATTCAGAAGTGACAATCAGGCTACAGTATAGTAGCATCAATTCTTTCAAGTTTCAACATGTTCAAGCTTACGGACGATTCTGCTGAACGATCCGGATCCAAGTACAACAGGCAATACATCGGTGGCCATGACACACTTGATCAAATGTCTGAAGTCAGGGAGGGACATGGCATCTTCAACCAGTCGTCCTCTGCGTGAGAGAACCGAAGATCGTGACCAAATATCTTCCTCTGAGCACGGCCACCATCACCTGCTTGTCAATAAGATCATCGAAAACCAATTTCGATGATGTTCTCTGCAATATCCTTACGCAACATATTGCTGCTTTTGCTGAATAGGACTAGCATATACTATACAATGACGGAAACTCGTTATAAACTTGTTGAGTAATATGAACTGCTGTACAGTGGGGTACAGAAATAATTCGAACTGCATTTGAAGGCAGTTTTTGAAAAAAGTTTGAAATGTGCCTGTATACTCAAAAATGATCGGAATTGCAATCCGTAAAAGACGTTGGAACCACGCGAGAGTTTTTTATACTATTATAGCAAAAAAGTTGCTTCTTTTTTGTAAACTTTTTCAAAGAAATAAACATTTACATGCTCCATCCACGATTGACAAGTGTCACTTTGTACTTCAATTACAATGTTCATTTTCACGTGCAAAACTGATATGAGTGCCTAAAGTTGTTCTTTAGATACTTGAGCCCATGCTTATTGAATCATTGATATGTTCCTTTTTTGTTTTATGACTAGGAGGAATGTCTTAGAATGTGCTTGTGACTATTCAATTTTTCTCAAAACTTTGTGAAGCCATTCACATCACTACAAATGTCCTACACTTGAGGACTTAAAGGATGGTTTGATATAGTTAGGGTGATTACTTTCATAAGCTATTTGCCAAACTCGAACTCTTTTAGCATTCTCGCCAAGTCTAAACAAAAACTCAATTTCCCACCTCGAGTGTTGATTGGAAACTCATCACAAAATCACTCCAACTCAATAGATTAGAGGGAGCAAGTATTTTTGAACATTCAACAATGAGCTCAAGTATCTAAAAAACAACTTTAGGCACTCATATCAATTTTGCAAGTGAAAATGAACATTGTAATTGAAGCACAAAGTGACACTGGTCAATCGTGGATGGAGCATGTGAATGTTTAGTTCTTTGAAAAAACTTACAAAAAAGAAGCAACTTTTTTGCTATGATAGTGTAAAACACTCTGACGTGATTCCAACGCCTTTTACGGATTGCAATTCCGATCATTTTTGAGTATACATGCACATTTCAAACTTTTTTCAAAAACTGCCTTCAAATGCAGTTCGAATTATTTCTGTACCCCACTGTACAGGTATTTGAATACTCTTGATTGTTTCACGACGAGATCTTGAGTACGAGTACGCAGCAGCAAAAGAAGATCTCACTAAACACAAGGACAGATCCTCACTAAGACTTTAGAGCTACGGTAACGCTGATGATGGTTGGATACTTCATACTGATGGGCATTGTAGTCTTAATTGTGATATCAAGGGGAACTATATCTTCCTCTAAAGTCTTCACTCTCTGTCGTCAGTCATCACTCTCTGCCGCAATATCATGGCACGCCTTCGGAACTCCGAGTCTGGGTCGTTTACATGTTCTGCTGCAAAATGTACAAAGAGGTATAAGATAAGTCAACAATTACTGAGGTTAACTCTTGTTTAGATCATAAAATCAAGCCCTATTGCTTCAGAATGATAACGGACATTCTTACCAGGTTCGACTCTAAAGAAATCGTCTGCTTCTTCCAGGACATTGCGCGCTGTCATCAGATTATCAATTATCGAAGGCTCCGTCCTTGGGGCTACCAGCTCTCTATTTAGTAACTGGTCAAGCTTCGAAATGATTTCAGCTGCAATCAACATCCTTGATTCATAAATTGGAGCTTCGGCCAAAACAGAGAATCTCGTTTCGGGGGTAAAAATGTATACCTGCCCAAGGAGGAGTGATATCCTCTGAAATAAGTTTTCCGGCTGGCGACGCTGCATCCACAAACCACATAAAGAGAGATCTTTATTTAAATCGTCAAACTCTTACAAAAAGCTAACCCTAGCGTTTGGCATGCAGAACAATTCTACATGACTGCGAACTCCGAAGGGTTCGCTTCTTACGGTCATCAGGTCCTTGAGCCACCGCAACTGAGACTCGAACGGGACTCAACTTCTGGTGCAGGAATGCGTCTCGGATATCATCGTCGCCAACCATGGTCACCTTGTCTTTCCCACAGTCGGTGTAAGTAAGAACAAGCTCAGATGACTCCGGGATTTTGAAATCACGACGAATAGTAGCTAAAAGCTCGCGAAACATTTCTGTATCGGAGCCATGTCTCACGTTCTTACATGTAACACGGCGTATAATATTGCCATAAAAAATCTGTTGAGGCAGCCAAGAATAATTAGTAGAATGAAGTGCTTACGTTCGAGACATGAACTTGCACATCCTGATCGATCTAACATCAAAACAGAACAAGTACCATAAAATCATCCATGGCTCCTCAAAACAATCAAGCGCCGGACATAGACGAAAATTGCACATATCAAGCAATCGCGCATTGTATTAGGGGAAGACAGTACACGAACCTTGAATACGTGAATGGGTTTTACGTATGAATCCATGGCTCCCTCAAATCGATTAGGCGCCACACAGGGACAATCAGGAGCTGTTTCTCTCAAGACAAGCCGGTCGCTTCAATGCAGCTTATCACAGTCCTGAAACCCGAAGATCAATCGACAGTTCTAACGCACCCTGCTCAAACGGGAATTTTTAAAATACAGAAACATGCGCAGGCAAACAACGAAGAGAAATTGGATACCTTGATTGTGAAGTTGGACTGTGAAAACGGACGGAATTGGATTCTGGAGTGGAGCGATCGCGAGGTCGTTTGCATCGCCGCAACCCTAGTCAATTTGTGCATTTGTCGGTAAAAGTCAGGTTTTTTTTTTTTAAAAAAATTTTAAATTTTTTAAATTTAGTTTTTAAAGTTTTTCATTTTGTATTAAATTTATTTATTTATTAATAAGTTAAAATTTTAGAATTTTAAAGGACTTGGAGCAATTAGTACGGAGTGATGGATGTGTTTAGGACATATGAATTTGTTGGCAGGACCCTGGAAATATTTTGATTCCGTAAATGCCATCTCTTCATCGATATTTGAAGAGTTTTTAAAATATTTTTTAAAAAATAAATAAATAAATAAATAAATAAATAAAAAATATATATATATATATAATTGCTTTCCTAAATCTCCTTGTTACTGTGCATTTAAAAATATAATTTTTGTTCTTCTCATAGAGTTTAAAAAGAGAGGCAATATAAACTTGAAGTTCCTTTTGGAAATCTTTTGGATCCTACAGCCCGACCAACAGGTTCATATTAACAATCTGTAAATATTTCATGTTACGTATCTTAGATATGAGAAATGTACATATAATCTCTAACTTTTCTTTCTATTTTTTTTGAGGTTGAAACCTTGAAATTGAGATTTTCTACCTCTATGCACTCTAGGGGGTATGAAAAGTTGTTCGTCCTCATCTCAAAAACAATCTTGTACCAAAATAATAGTCATAAAACATATTGTAACTCAAATTGTAGCCTGACAATGCTAAAAACCGCCAAAAACTTAACAAGAGAAAGTAGTCCAAATTTACACCCTTTTGCACTCAAATCCATGCCTTATCTCCAGTTCATCTTCGATTGGGTCAAAGTTTCTACCACTAAAACTAAACTATGATTGGAATCTATCCCAGAAAATAGATTTGAAATCTAATGGAGGATGAAGAAGATCTAGCTCCTCAAAAATCATCCACTCTTTCACTTTCTATATTGTAGAAAGAAAATTCAAATACCAAAGTTATTTGGATCAAAAAGTGGAATCTAAAAAGGTTTAAGAATGTATCTAATGATCACACTCCTGTAAAAGAAAATTCATGAAACAGTATTTTTGATTTCACATAATTAGCTTGCATTGATAAAGCACGCCCCATGTTTGGAATTCCAACAAAAACAGCTACCCTCACCAAACTGCGTGCCATTGATTTATACTTCATCAAAATGGGTTTTAAACTCCTGCAACACAAAATAGACATAATTTGGAACCCAAACCAAGTGATTTTGTCAGAAACAAAGTTTGGATGAAGAAATTATGACTCTTCAAAGTTTCTTCAAAGTTTTTCGAGGATGATGAGTATTTCCGGTGATATTGAAGACCGAGAGTGTGACAGGATCCTCGGCAAGCACAGATCCCACTTCAAGAAAACTTGAATTTTGAGGAGCTCTAGAAGGATCATCCAGTTCAAGAGCCAAAAACTGCTCCGCTCACATTGTTATTACTACAGCGGACAAAACCCAATTCAAATGATTAGCCGAGCTGAACCCTCAACATTCTTGCACCAGCACGAGCCATGACTCTCAGATTCTCAAACAAAAGTAGCTCGTCAATCTACCGCTTACTCGAAACAAGATACTCCGACGACTACCGACACAACAAATGCATGTGAGACAATCGAGGAATAGTCCCGAGGACTGCATGACTTGCTGTAGAATGTTCGGCCGAAGAAGCAATGCTGTGGGTGATGTATAGTACTCGTCGGTCATTGATAGCGAGGTCGCGTCCCTCAGATTCTTGCTTGCCAGAGTGAGCATTGCTCGTCGTTCTAAGCGGTAGTGCGCGGCAGGGTGTAAACGGCGACTTGTGGGAGCAGCACGGAGCCGAGGTACAGTTTGCCGTCGTGCTCTTCGACCTCGCTCACCATTTTCACCACCTTGCCCTCCTGATCCTCAAGCACCTCCTTCACCTCGCCGGAGGGCGCGAATCGCAGGATCATGCCCTTGGGGCGTCCCGCCATGAGCCCATAGACGTACTTCACGGGGATGGGCAGCCGGATGATGGCCGCGCGCACCCACCCGGGCAGGCCTGACAGTATCTCGGCCGACTTCACGCGCAGGCAGTGAATGGCCACCCAGAAGTCACCGGCCTCGTTGCGGCGCACATTGTCCGGCCACCCGGGCAAGTCCGCCATGAGCTCGTGCGTGCCGGCCTTGGCGCCCTTAAGCCAGTAGCGCCACATGCGCGCCATGCGGCACTCCATGAACACCACGAATGTGCCGTCCTTGCTGACCGCCACGCCGTTCGGGAAGCGGAAGCCATCCAGCAGGACCGTGGTTTCCTTTGTGGTGGGGTTGTACTTGATGAACCGCCCCGTCGCGTCACCCTCTACAAGTGAGAGGATGAACTGGTTCCGGTGCCAGCGCGTGCTGCTGTCGGTGAAGTACAAGTTGCCGTCCTCGTCGAAGTCTAGGTCGTTCGTGAACTTCATCCGCACCCCGTCGATCTCGCTCAACACCACCTCGGCTTGGCCCCCTTCCGGTCCCACTTTCATCAAGCCCATGTACGCATCCGCGATCCACAGCTCGCCTGTCTCCTTGTGAAATCGAAGCCCCAATGGCCGTCCACACACCGGCTCCATTGGCAGATTCGGACCCACCGGGCTCTTGTACTCACATGCTTCCGACCTGAAATGCAGCACGCCCCAATCTCACATTCAACATCGCTCCCTTCCTAACCTCTAGATTCAACTCCAATACCGAGGTGTAACCATATATAACCCTTCTTCATCGAATTCTGTTCGTAACAATTTGTTCACTTCATTGCATTGTTTCAGGTAAGGGTGGTGGAAGAATTGGGAGCTGTACCTATTCGAGGACGTGTACGCAAATGTGGTCCACCCAAGCTCAGGTCCATCGTAACGAAGTACGCGGCCATCGCTGACGCCCGTGTACGGTCCGCGCCCTTGCGCGTCGAACGTCAAGCTCTCAGGGCCGAAGAATTGACCTTGCCACTTGATTTCGGCGCTCTGAAGCTTGCTCTCGTTGTCGCGAGGGAAGTCGAGGTTCACAGGCGCCATAGCCACGTGCTGCGGATCGAAATCGGTAGCGCCTCGTCCCACGGACACCTTCCATGGATCCGTACCCAAAATCCACGCCACCACCGCCACCAACACCAGCCCCAACACCGAAAACGGCCTCATCGTGGCCCCCTCTCCCCAATCCCTAACTAACTACCCCTCCTAGAATCACACAATCACAGCGTCAGTTCGATCCTCATGTCCTCAGAAATCGACGCACACATATACGAAGTTGCAAATCTACAGAACCCACTACTGACTAACCTCCTCAAACTCTGCAATGCGATCCTCCACCCAAACTCTGACCCCACTACTGACCTCCTCAAACTCTGAACCCACTACTGACCTCAAGCTCTGCAATGCGAATTGCGATCCTCCACCCAAATGTTGCTCCTCTACCAAGTTTCAAAATGTGCCAGATCTCTGGATCCCACCAAATCGAAACAAAAGCATGATACTAGGCCAGGAAAGAGCAGACGAAGCTTTACTGAGTGGGTTGCGCGGGCAGGGTTAATAAGAGCGGTACGCGCACAGCACAAGCTGAGATAGGGTCAGAGTGACAGAGAGTTATTGTGTTCCCTGGCCATTGTTTTAAGGTGCCATTGAATGAGCAAGCTTGCTGAGCGCGCTGCGTGCGTGAGGAAGTGAGTAAGCTACGAACGATGTGATGCAATGCATGCGAAAGTCGTTCGTTTGTGAAAGTGTGGCAGCCATCGACATTGACATTGCACTGACTTCCTAGGTACCAATCCTTTCGTCGCAAGTACAAATGGATACGCCACCCTCGAAAACCATAATGCAATCCAATCCATTTCTTTGTTTGTATCTGACTTTATTGCACGCGTGTCCCCAAGAGCATCCTCAATGGATGCTCTGAGCAAAGGACCGTCAACGCCATTTTGCAGGGCCCCGCTCGGCTGGCGGGGCAAGCACTGTGAAGGCGCCCTAAATGGTGTGCCTGGCAGCTGCGCCCGCCATTGCATTGGCTCGTCACTTGGCACAAGCTGTGAGGCCGATCAAGATTTGGAACAATAGATAAATGATTAGATGCTCCATTATGGCCCTTTGACTCCTCTTGGCGTGAGTACTGCGTCTCCCTGCAAAGATCGAAAATATGCCGAGAGCGGGAGCTCCAATAGCGGACTCGTCAGGGTGAAGGGAGCTGTAGCGTGACCATTGGGACGACTTTTTGGTGAACTCACGGTTAGTCACGCGTTAGCGGGACTTATTACCGAGTCCATTGTGGATGCTCTAAGGCCCACTCCTTCAGGTAATTTGTAAACCAAAGGAGGTTGGAATTGCCTAGATTCATTTCGTGAATCCATCTTCCGGATTCATTTCCTGGGTCGATAAATGGACTAGCTAGCAAGGAAAACTGTCTAACCAAGAGTTACGTGGCGTAACCGAGTTACGTTGCGTAACCAAGAGTTGCGTGGTATAACGACGAGTTACGTGGCGCAACCAAGAGTTTGTTGGGTAACAAAGAGTTACATGGGGTAACCAAAAGTAACATGTTGTAAACAAGAGTTACGTGTTGTAACAAAGAGTTACATATTTCTCAAGTAAGTAAAAGTAAAGATATTTACATATGCATGCCTAGTAATATAGATAGGTTGATGTAGTATCTATGGTCAGGGGTCATTTTTGTATGGCGGGCAAGAAACCCTTGCAAGCTAGTATTTGTGTGCTACTGTCAGGTGTTTTTTCCTCTTTCTCTTTGGCGCATTTGTATGCATTCTTGGAGCTTTGATATTTGATGCATTCATGAGATTGGTGGTGTATGTCAAACAATGCTATTAATTCATGTGTTCAATTTAGGACACATAGGTGTCGAATCCAGTAACTCTTTGCACTTAGTATTAAGTCATTGTACGTAAATGCATTATATTCATTGATGTGCAATGCTCGTTTTCTATGAGCAATCCCCTTGTCATTAAGAATTGCAAGTGTTAAAACTCCTCCTTGTAAGGTTCCTCTCTCCTTGTTGGGACATTTATTCCTATGGTTCCCTTCCTATTGGAGATTGCCATGTACACACTTTCAACCATTTTCCCATTAAATTTTGTTGAGATAATTGTCCTTTAGGATGAGTAGTTATTGTAATAATTGTTTTCTTGACTATGGCAAGTGGTCGTAATGTAACCAGAAGAATTTTGGGTGCCTCACTTCTAAGGGTCCACAAGATTTCCATATGTTGACTTTTTGTACACTTAGTGCATGTTGAATGAAAAACTAATCATGTGATTTTATTTGTAAATCTATTAATGTGTTGTTTAACCCCCATAGGCCGAAGCAACCCAAAATGAGGTTTTGACGAGCAACCTAGATGAAGGGGTTAAAATCAATATTTTTGCCCAAGACTTTTATAAGATGTTTGCTATACTACAAGGTGCATGTGAGAGAATTTGCAAAGTCAAATTCCAAACCATTTTTTAAATCAAAAATTTAGTTTTCAAGCCCAAATAGGGCAGTTTGGGCAAATTTGAATTTAGTTTTTTCTTGAATTTTTTTTTGAAACTATGTTTACTATGATACTTCCGCTCAAATTTTCAAGAAATCCATGTTCAAGCTCTTACCAATTTTACAAGGCCAACCTTCAAAATTTACAAGAGCACGCTTCAAAGTTTGCAAAAAACCTTGACACATCAACTTTGAAACTTATAATCTCATAAATGGTAAAGATCCAACTGTTGGAATTTGACATGATGTTGAAGCAAATACTCATTTTGGAGATCTTACAATTGGAGATACCAAAAAAGTAAAAGAATATCGAATTATACCTCAACTTGCACAAAGTGGTCCAACAAAAATCACAATTTTTAGTTTTGAAGGCTAAAAGACACACTCGAACCTTTTGGGGTTAAATAACTCTCCACACTCAAAACCACATAAAAATATGGAAGACCTAGAGGGAAGTATTCGCTTTTTCTTCTAAAAAAAGCCCCTCACACGTTTACATTGGTAAACTCCATTTGCATACCCTCAAAGAACCTCAAAAGTTGGACAAACAACATATGAAATCTTCTCTTTGAATTCTTCTTCAACAAATTTTTTGTCAATTTTAAATTCAAAAATAAGTTTCTATGACGAAATGTACTCAACGTCCAAAACCCTAAACTTCGTCAAGTAGAATTGACAACGAGTCTCCCTATACTACGACAATCTACAGCTCAAAGGTTTAGTTCGACACTTGCAAGCTTAACTTGTATCCAGCAATCTTCCGACTTAAACTTTCGTGTAGGACAATGCAAAGATTACAAGTTGAGCTATCTCTAATGAATGCAATCTTGAATGATTCCATTTCTTTCAGTCTATAAATACACTTGCAACTCAAGTTCCCAGAGCTACTTTTCTCTGTACTCAATATCAATGTCCGTTTGACAGAACCATAACAACTATGGCGAAGAGCTCTACTATGATCATTCACAGAGTCTTCAATTAGTAGGGTGCAGTATTCACCTTGAGAACCTGTAAAAGAGAGTGGGTGGCATGATTTTGAGAGAATGTTATAGTCCCAATACTTGGCAGCTGAGGACCTCCTCGTCCTTGACACCAGGTCCAGTGGGAGCATCCCAGAAACGCAACACTTGGCCCGACTCCGCTTGGCTGCTGACATCGATGCTCATCATCTGAAGGCCTCGTTTCACCACAAAAAGGGAGGTTCCCAGCCCCACCATCTGCGGATTCGCTCTCCAGATCTGCACCCACGGCAGCGCTTGAATCTCCTTCATGTGAATCCACCCCATGCCACTCGCGTCCGCCACTCGCACTCTCCCTGCTGCCCAGTCCACTGTGTGCAGCTTCCCTGCTAGCACCGTGCTCAATCCGTACCTGCACACCAGCAACAGCTACTAGTCTCAGAGCTGAAAACCAAGCAAACGGTAACACAATTGGCAGGGTGATTAGGTGTTTTACAGTATGCCGTGATTCTTAACGTACACTAATTGATTCAACGGTGGTACTTCTAACTTTGTCGTCGGTATATGCATGTTCACCTTTGTAGACTAACTATCAGCCTTCTTGAAAAGTTTGATAATGGGAAAATGTGTTTTTCACCTTGTGTATCAAGACCAGCCTTCTCAAAAGTGAGTTCGTCTAAGACTTGATATCACAATTGGTGTAGGTAAATATATACTCACTTTGTGTACTAGTATCAGTCCTTCTGAAAATTCATCGTAGTAGGTGTAACAATTGATAGCTCAGTTCGAGTCGGTATACATGTGTTTACACTGCGTATCAACAGTGAATATCTTAACCGGTGCATTCATCTCATTTGTTAGGTTCAGCCTTCCTCAAAACTGTGTTTATGTAACACTTGGTATTTCAAATACTACGGGTGATGTGTTTACATTGTGTACTAAGTATCATCCTTTCTGAAGACATAAGTCTTTGTGAACAGTTGACACTCAATTAGTGTGGTAACTTCGGCGTGGAGAACGTATTTATGTAAATTAGTAATATACAAAAGCTCTGTTGAAGGTATCCACGGTCGTGAGCCATATTAAGAAGCTAAGATCGATCGTGTGGTGCTCACCTGAGTAGAGCTTTAAGCTTGGGCCGTTTGAATCTCCACTGGCCAGTTTCAGGATCGTATTCTTTGACAAAAGCACGCCCATTGACCTCAGTGTAGGAGCAAAAGTAGAGAGAGTTGTGGATGACGATGCTTTGCCACTCGGGTCGCCAATCTTTCTTGTACCACTGAGGCGGGAGTAACGGAGGATGCCCCGTGCTCTCGATCTCCTGCCACTCGTCTCTCTCGCTGTCGTACACCTCCGATGCGTGCATCAGCTGATTGTTCCAGTCGAATCCACCTAGCACGTACAACTTCACACGTAAATATTCGTCAGAACAACCAAGGCCTCCTGCTTCACCTATTTCAACCCTCTCCTGACAAAGTCAATCAGCCCATTCTTCACCTCGAAATTGCACCACAGATCCTAAACATAAAATGACAAATCATTACGAATCGCAAAACACATAATACCCTAACCCAGAAAGCTCGCTACTGAAATGCAAGGCCAAGAATCCGATCAATCGCTTGCAATTGGCAAGAGTTGTGAACGCCATAAGATGATTCCAAGGTCGATAGAAGTGTTGATTGTGAGATGTTTGATGAGTGGATCTTAGTGGAGAGTGCCATGAGAAAGGAGAGAGAGATTCGAATGTCATTGGGTAAGGCATCATAATTGGGGAGATTTGAGGTACCTTTCCGCGCAAGACACTGACGAGAGGGCTGTGGCGAGTGTTGATCATGTGTTTGCGGCGCGACCATCGGTTCTGGAGAGGGCAATAAGCCAAGAGGTCACGAAGAGTGGGACCATCGGGGCCAACTTTTCCGCCGATGAGGAAGAGTTTGCCATTGAGCACGGCGGAGGCGCGTCCGAAGACATCCACGGAGGCCAAGCCCAAGCCGCGGAGGCGCGGGCGCGGCACATTGGGCAGGCAGAGCCACTTACCTGCACCGGCGAGGGCGAGGCGATCGAAGGACCACCAGGAGATTTTCCCCGTCACGGAATTCCAGCTCTGCACGTACAGCCATTCCTCGCCGCACCCGAGCGACGCCCGCGTCTGGATGAGTTGCGGCTCCTCGAGCGCGCTCTTCCAGGCCTTGCACACGCGCTTCAAATCGTGCAGCAGGGCTCGCGGCAGCCGGGCCAGCACCAGCGTCGTGATGTCATCGGGCAAGCCCGGCAACAACTGAGGCGACCAATTCCTCCCAGAACTGGAACTGCACAATTCTCTTCCACCCCGCTTGGATTCCCGCATCGACATGTGGGGCGATGATGATGATGGATTTCGGGTTGCGAATGGATTGTTCTGCCATTGCCCGTCGCCATTGCCGTCGACTTCTTCGTCGTCTCCTTCTTCCGGGGTCGGTAATACTAATTACCGTATTGCGTGTGGACATTCCTTTTCACTTTTTTGGAAAAAGTGAAAGTGGTCCCAATTTTTCCGCTTGTTCGTATTGGACGTCACCTAATCCACGAGCCTCCTTTTCATGTATATATGTTTAGGATTCTACTAAAAATAAGGTATTCAAAATTTATCAAAATCAATTAAAAGATATGTAAAAAAACTTTAGTTTTGGATGAATTTTGAATTAATGGAATGAAATTGGGTACATTCATATTTCTTGGAGTCCTTTTGACGTAGTAATAAAAAAAAATAAATTGTAGTAGGTGTTCCTTAAACAATTTATCTAGTTTGTAAGTACGTTAAACTTTGGAATTGCAAGCTAGGATATTTCTTCTTACAAATCCCCTCATTGCATGGTTTTTGGTTCTAATCGGTAGGAATACCATATACTATCAAAATGAGGTGAATTCTATCAAAACTTAGCTTTATTTTCATTTTTGAGTAATGGAAGAATTGAGTGTTTTTTTTTTTTATGCCTTGGATACTGTACCCCTAAACCCGGAATGATGCCTTGGATCCTCATTGACACTATTGTTTTGTCCTAAACCTGAGATAGAGGTATTTTATTTAATCAAAATGGGTGCGTGGTATAAAATGGCAACCGAGAAGTATGAGGGAAGGAGCACTTGTAATTACATGGAAACTCTCTGATTTCAGACTTTTCTGCATGGTGGTGGTTATGGAAGGACCTTATTTTTTAACCCTTGAACGCCCATGGGGTCTAAAACGGGCAGCCCAAAATTGGATCACAACATCTTTTGGACTTGGGCATCATGAATAGTGCACTTTTTGAACTTGGGCACCATGAATGGACCAATCAATGATGAGCTTGCAACCTCCTACAAGGTTATGTACAACCCCAACCTACCTACCACAATCCTTTCAAACCATAAAATCATACATACAAATTGTGATTTGAATTGTAAAATTTCACTTTTTGAATGCATCATAAGACGGTGACCAGTTTGACATCAAAATATAAGTGAAAAGTTGATTATAGTGAGAGCTATAGAGCAGATTTTGTTGGAATCATGCCCCTCGTGCTTGCTTGGGCGTTTAAGGGTTAAACAGAGAAGAAGTAATTCTTACTCTTCTATGGGTAATGGTTTGTGGTAGGCACTCCCAAGGTCATTTTTGATGATTTTGAATTCAGAAATAGGGTCAGTGGTCCCAAATTACATTGGGGGCACTATCCTTGATAGTTTAACCCTTAAACACTCAGCAGTGAGTGAGGAAAATGTACTGAAAAGCATGCCCGAGGGGCTTGCTTGGGCATTAAAGAGTTAAACCAATATGGTAAAACCTAGGGGCTCATTTACTGCTCCCTCATCCTCCTTGGTAGCTGCTACAAATGATTACCCCTCTTCTACCCATGGCTAGCTCTTCTACTTGTGGGTAGTGGTCATGTAGAAAGGTGGCCAAAACTGGTGCAATTTTGAGCATGGGAAATCTACAGCAATGTTACTGCTGCAACAGATTTTGTGCATGGGAAAAATTAGTAAAAAGCTAGAGCAAGTGAAACCATCATTTCTGAACCCTTCTAGAGTCAGTTATGAGTTCCTAAAATGATGCTCTAAAGTGATACCCTATAATGTTTGGAGGGAGTACATGGTATTGTTGTATGGAGAGGCTATTATACATCTACAAGTGAAAATTACTATAAATCTATTGTGGATTCTGCTCCATATTAAACTACTCTAATATAGTACATCTATATAAGGGTGTGTGTGTGTGTGGATGCTTCATTTTTATGAAATAATGTTGATTTTAAGATTTGAAAATTGACAAAAAGTATGAATTGGGGATGAAACATGCATTTTGAAGTTGTGATTTTATTGAAAAATATCACACTTTGGACATTTTTGGGATTGTTTTGCCAATTTATATCTATCTTATCCATGGGAAGGTGTATATGAATATTCCCCTTAACTCCATTAGTTTGAAGGTGTCCATGATCATTTGTCCAACATTGTCTAAAAATTACCTTTTACATTATTTATTATTTATTTATTTATTTTTACATTATAAGTTTGAGGTTGGTCTTTTACTTTGACTTTCTAGTCCTTGCCTTTTCTATTATATCTTCTTTTTTCCTTATATATGATTTTCACCTCTACATGTTACTTGCTATTTTGTCTTCATGATTTTATTACATTTATATCACTCTTGGTTCTCATAAATGGCTTCGTCTAGTGAGTCATCTTCTTTTGAGATGACTTTGTCCAATGAGTCATCTTCTTACAATGTGCATGCTCCTAAAATAGGACTTTATGAAAAAGGTTCACTTCTAGGAGAAGGTAGCAATGGTGCCGTATATTAGTGGACAAACAAAGTATCTAAGAGGAAATACACATGTAAAGTTGTTACCAAGTCCAATCTTGATACTCAAAGACAACAAGAGAGGGTGAAACATGAAATTAATGTCATGTTCAAGATCAAAGACATCAAGTGTTGCAACTTAATCACCATACATGACGTCCTTGAAGATCAAGCTTGTTGGTATATACTCATGGAACAATGTCAAAGAGGGACACTTGCAATGCGTTTGCAAAAGATTTGCAAATTCAAAGAGTTTGAAGCTGCAAAAATCATCAAAGAGATCATGGTGCCTGTCACAAGAGAGGCATTGTTCATAGAGACTTGAAGGTGAACAATGTGGTGTTTGAAACAAATCAAATAGACTCCAAGGTCAAAATTATTGACTTTGGAAATTCTGCATATTACAATGTAAATGAACCACTAAGTGGTTTTACTAAAACAAAAATACTAAGTGCTCCAGAGATGTCGAAAGGTCAATATGGACCAAAAGTAGACATTTGGAGTGTCGGAGTTATCTTATATATCGTATTAATTGGACGCTATTCATGGGGAAATGAGGAATGTTTATCTATACCTGATTTTTTCTTGTCCAAAGAACTTCCACAGGCAACCATTTTCGTGGGGTGCAAAGGATCTAATCTTTAAGATGCTTGAATTGGATGTCAACAAAAGATTAAATGCAACACAAGTATTGAAGCACCCTTGGATTAACAGATGTCGAAGATGATGTGAATAAAATATTAATCTTTATTCAAAGAAGAAAAGCTTCAACCCTATCAAGGTTAGCGTTTGTTCAACCTATCTTTTGGATGTCTACTTACATGTCATCGCAATAATGGTGGAACTACCAACTCCTCTCAGGGTGAACACTATGCTAGTTTCTACCTAGCTACCAGTTTCTTCATTAACCCTTAAACACCCAAACAAGCCCGAGGGGCTTGATTCCAACAAAATCTTCCCTGTAGCTCTCATTGTACTCAACTTTTCACTTATATTTTGATGTCAAACTGGTCACCTTCTTCTGATGCATTGAAAAAGTGAGATTTGAAAATTCAAATCACAATTTGTATGAGTGATTTTGTGCTTTGAAAGGATTATGGTAGGTAGGTTGGGGTGGTACATAACCTTGTAGGAGGTTGCAAGCTCATCATTGATTGGTTCATTCATAATGCCCAAGTTCAAAAAGTGCACTATTCATGATGCCCAAGTCCAAAAGATGCTGTGATCCAATTTTGGGCTGCCCATTTCAGACTCCAAGGGCGTTTAAGGGTTAAAGAAGCACAACATGGTTACCTCACAGAGAGCTTAAAATACGCGTACAATGAAGTCCAAAACCCCACTTTAGTTGGAAACTCTCACTTGACACATTACTTATGGATACTTAACTTAACTTTGATCATATTTCACATGATTATTGAATGACACATGAATTCTTGAAATTGGGGAAATAGGTGTTCACCAAGTCGCTCAATTTCAAAATGACCACTCAAGTATATCAAGACGACAAGAATAAACCCAAAATATACTACTGAGTCATGAGTAGTTTGAAGATCTTAGTAGATTTTACCATATTAATAGTGATTTGAGGGTAGAGGAACCCTAGTGTTGCAGCTTAAATGTTGCAACGGACCAATAGTTCACAATTTTTAAAGTGGAATGAAAAACAAGAGTTGTGTTGCCAATCCACATGCGTTGCTTAGATTAAAACATTGATTAAAATGGGTCTAACCAAAAGAAAACAAGATCAGATATCATATATGAGATTGTAATAATTCATAGTAAGTCATATAATCCTTTGATATAACTTCGCAAATGTGCTTCAAATATTGATTACAAAGCAAAGAAAGTGAAGGATAGATTCGAAATTCTTCCTTTGTCCATTTTTTTTTTGTTGGTCGGTGACAGACGATTGCATCATTGCATGCTTCTCTGTTGCATGACAAAAAAGATTCCTAGAAGCTTCTCATGGATCGGGATCTTCTAGCATCTTGCCCATCAAGTCAACATTCCATCCAAAAATATCCACACATCCATGCAATTCAAGTTTCCCTCAACCCTTAAAATCCAGCATTCGTCCTTGACATGTTTGAGTTCCTCATTCCTGGATCATGGGATCAACTTCCTGCTCTGAAATCGCATGTTTTATCGAGCAATCTGTGTATTCAGGAAGAACGCATTTGTGTGATATGTGGATTTGCGAACAATGGATACTGTATTTGAATGAATGGAAGAATTGAAGGATCACCTTCCGGTTGCAGTGAGCAATCGATTTGGTGTTGTCGCAGTTGCGCAACTTTGCTTGCCAGAAGCTTGTCCACATTCTGCAAAGTAGCAACGCTATTGAGTAAAACATTTCGTACTGTGCCAACCGCAACTTGACCAAAAAGCGGGCTCAAAAACTCTCGGCTCTTCGGATCTCGACGTCGCAGATTCTCTAAGTTCGTGCTTATCCGAGATTGGTCTGCAACATCTTGCCCCATCCCAACCCAAATGCACTGATTTTCCTCGCAGGAATATCACCCAGTTTACACTCTCAATTCCGAGGAGTAGCACTTTCCAGCAACCTATTGGCAATCTCCAGCGCTCGTGTATATATACTTTCGGTTTCCACGAACTGGGGAGGTGGATGAACGACTAGGTTTTAGATGAATGATTATCATCTCCATTGCGAGTAAAACTTAGGGTTTATAGGGGAGAGTATTGATCTCCCAAGCGATTGCAGAATTTACCGATCGCGCGCCATGGACGAAGATGATGCTCCTCCTCTCGCGGTTCCTCTCGAAATTCCGGAAGAGAATGATCCGGAGGATAGTCAGGAGGCGGTGGGGGTTACAATGATCACAGGCTATTTGGGTGCTGGAAAAACTACGGTAAAATACACAAACTCTCCTGTACTTTACTTCAAAAATTTGAATGTCATCACTGATTGGAGCTTGTGTTGCAGTTAGTGAATTACATACTGAATGAGAAGCATGGGCGAAGAATAGCGGTGATCTTGAACGAGTTCGGAGATGAGTTGGGAATCGAAAAGGCGATGGTGAACGATGGAGACGGCGGTGCACTTGTGGAGGAGTGGGTGGAGCTTGGGAATGGTTGTGTCTGCTGTAGCGTCAAGCATAGCTTTGTTCAAGCTCTGGAACAATTGCTCGAGCGGCGAGAAAAGTAAGTAAGCAATTGCAGTGCTTTCCGAAGTAACCATACCTCAATTGTCATCGTCAAACGCTCGTGGTGTTGTTGTTGTTGTTGTTGTGCAGATTTGATCACATTTTATTGGAGACGACAGGGCTTGCTAATCCTGGCCCCGTGGCTGCTGTGCTTTGGGTCGATGATCAACTCGAATCTCCTGTCAATCTGGACTCTATCGTCACGGTATGCCCATCGCAAATCAATTACCCTTTGAAACATGATCAATTCAATCATCATCATTTCCAAGTCACCTACTTATATCAGCATGGGGCTTAGAATTTAGGGCTCAATCGCTCAAGATTGGTTACACTTGCAATTTTCAATTACTTTACAGCACGAGTATCTTGAGGCTTTCATGACCATCGATGACCCTTAATCTCCTGTTAATCTGTACTCCATCGTCACGGTATGCTCATCGCAAATCAATCACCATTTGAATATGATCAATCATCTTCGTTACAATAATGAAGTCGAATCTGGTATAAGTGAACACAACGATCATCTCCAAATCATCGGTATGGGGTTAAGAATTTAAGGAATGGTTACACTTGCAATCTTCAGTCACTTTTCAGCATTAGTTCCTTGAGGCTTATATGATACAGTGCTTATTCTTATGTCGAGGCTCTTTTTGATGATGATGCCAGGTAGTGGATGCCAGGAACTTGAAGCAGCAACTTGCGGACACACGAGAAAACGGGGCTGTGAATGAAGCCTACCTTCAGATTGCATTTGCGGTAAGCTTGCGAGCATTCATTCATGGTGCCTGAATGTCGACTGGAATTGACAAATGAGGAAATTGACAGGGGGTGTGATACAGGATGTGGTGCTCCTTAACAAGGTTGACTTAGTGACTGGAGGTACAGCAGAAGTGGAATCTCTGGAAGCGCAAATTCATAAAATCAACGCGTTAGTGAAGATCGTTCGCTCTGAGCGTTGCCGAGTGGACCTCAAGGATGTATTCGAGCGCAGGGCATACAAAGCCCAGGTACTATCGAACCATGTGCATAATTATCATCGAATACTCTGAAGTCATTGAACAGAATCAATCTTTTTAAGTCGTTTTCTGGGATAGAGTTTGATGATTCCTATAGTCGTGGTCATTATCTGTCGATTTAATCCGGCCATGGTGACTGAATTTTTTTTAACCGTTCGTTTGTGGATGTGCACAGCCTTCCGCAGACGTCGAGACACTCCTGCAACTGGATGAACGGGATGTTCATGATCGAATGGTGGGCACTGTCAGCTTTACTGTACCTGAAGCTGTGAATCTGGACAAGGTAAGCATTTCATGTACGCCAATGCTGATCACATAGGATAGTCGATTCAAAAGTGCCCTAAATCGACACAATACCAATAATGGCTCACTAGACCTCACTACCAAGCAGGTACATGAAGTTTTGAGGGTTGAGTTTTGATGTACTTATCCTGAACATTCTAGATTGCATCATTCTAGAAACTCTTACATATTCAACTTCAGAAATTCATAACAAATTCTAGAAGGGTCCAAAAAGTATAGAATTCACCATCTCCAATCTTCTGTTTACTTTGCACATGCATCTCGCATGGTAAAATTTATTACAAATTTGTGATGCTGAAATTTGAGCCATTATTGAGCACCTTACCTTACTTGATGGTTTGGCAGGTGAATGATTGGCTCGGGGAGCTTTTGTGGGAAGAAGGAACTGAATCTGAGATCTATCGTATGAAGGGTGTCTTCAATGTCCAGGGCTCTGACAACATGTACATGCTTCAGGTAGCAACATAAAGGAACTGGTTTTGTATATAAATCTCGTTTATTTGATATAAGATGAGCATGTTGCTGAAAAGCGGATTTGTGGACGGGCAGGCTGTTCGTGACATCTATGAAATTGTTCCCACTCGGTCATGGCGAGCAGATGAATCGCGGAGGACACAGATTGTCTTCATAGGTGCGTTTTGGTTTCAATGTGTTTTATCGATCGTCATACAGTATTCATGTTTCGATTTTGCACTTTTATCTTTCGTTTAGATCACATTTATCCAATTAGTCTACTTACCAAGTATTATCAAATTTGGATCTTTGGAAATTTTTAATCAAAGTTTCATGTTTTGTAAAAACAATATATCTTTTCTTATAGCATAGCGACTTGAATTGGGCCTCACTTTCCTTTAGAGGTTAAGGAATGCTATGGTTGAGGTGCAACACAAAAGAACTATTTTATGTGTGGAATCCCAATTACCTTAGGTACCAATTTTAATGTAGATGTGATTGTTGTGCAGGGAAGAATTTGAAGAAAGACGTTTTGTTGGAGTCTTTCAAGATGTGCCTTTGACAACTCTACATGTTGCAACCTTTCAATATATATTTTTTCTCATACTTGTGAGTTATTCAATGGTGAAATGTTTTGTGGTTTGTTAATACTACCTTTTACATCCACTGAAAAAAAATCATAGTAGATTCAAAGGCCTACTTTGAAGGTGAAAGTCTGTGATCTAATCATGAGACAAAGTTCCTGAGCTTTGATTGCGCACTGTAGGTGATCTTTATTTATGTAATTGGTGATTATTGGAAAATGAGACTTTTAGTTACTGTTTTTGTTGTTTTTGTTGTATCATCTTTACCGTTTATTTGTTGGAATTGCATTGCTTGGCACTCATTTTGTACATTGAAGTTGTTAAAACTTATTCTCTTCAATATGGCTTAGCTTACCTTCCAATTTTTCACGGTGTTTATTTTTTGTAGTGTACTAGGCAATTTTATAAATTTGTATTATAACTTCTAGATTCTGAAGATGAATGAATAAACATCTTGTTCCGAGTTATTTAACTTCGCGAAACTAGGTTGCATTATTTTCAAGTGATTATGATGAAGACTATTCGAAATGGTCATAATGTTTTCTATTCATGAATATCGGCTTAGTTCTATGGCATGTTGAATGATCCGCTTTGCTCTCTAAACCAAACTCGGTCTTTTCGATCTAAAACAATAAGGAATGTTGACTTTTTGAGAAAAGGCCGCGCTCGAGTGATGTGGACACATTATTGAGCATTACGTTTAGCAATTTTATAAGCAAGAGCACTGATGGCAAGTGGTTTTTATCATTGTGAATCTTGTAAAACTCAAGTTGATAATGCCTTAATGATGATCTTATTATAAGCTATCTAAGAAAATGATAATTTAACGTCATCTCACATATTTACTCTATTGTCTATCTGGATTCCATAAAATTTTCTCTATTGGTGTATTTTTGTAGTGGTAGTTGTGGAAGGTTAAGGATGGTCCATTTACATGTTGCTAGGTCAAAAAGCCATGCATTCTCCTCTCTAAATTCTAAATGTTTACATATTATTACTACCAATATCAAATACCCTTCGCATGCATACACTTGTATGTCGTTGGTGGTGTTATTTTCTAACTGAAACATTTATAATGGATTGCAATCATGGAACCAAATTTTACAGCTTCCAAGCATTAACCATTTTCTTAATAATATTCCTGAGTGTAGTATTTTGTTGTTGTTGATGATGGAATATTCAATGGAATTATCAAATTTCTTCCACAACACGTATAATGATTGCTCATAATAAGCATAACTTATCCGTTGCAAAGGTATCTCGCTCTTCAAATTTATGAAATGAAATGCGGAAAGGAACATTGCTTATATTGCTCCGACAAGAATTGTACCATGCTTTTTTTAGGAATGAAATTTGATCCACTCTTTGTTTTTGTAGAAAAGATTGTAAGAAATTATCTTTTGATTTCTATCAAGATTCCAAAATACATTTGTATCAAGATCCCAAAACACGCCTTGATTTTCAAACAAGCTTACCACCACTCGATGCCAAGCTTTTTGGCATTACCAATAATATTATTTTGGTTTTGTACAAGAGTGCCAATCTCTTGTCAATGGATTCACCACAGAAGTTTTTAGTTGCAAGTTAACATAATCTATTTTTACACAACATATCAAATTCACTCCTCGGTCCTCTATGTGCAAGTAGGGAGCCATCAATAGCAAGTTTGAATGTATAGCACTTTTGTGTTCCATGTCCATTGTTCTCACCCATGTATTAAAGCTTTCAAAGTGAGTGGAATCAATTTCATATTGGGTGATAATTGACAACATTGTTGGATGAGTACTATCACAATTTTGTAGAAAGTGAGAGGAAGTTGCAATATTGTGTTTCCATTTTCAGCTTAAACATTGCAAGCGACAAATTTCATGAATGGAAAAACAAGCAAACACAAGGTCATGGAGAGTATTGGGGAGGTTTTTTTTAAGGGTTGGGAACAAGGATGTCTTGATAATTCAAACACTTATCTTGCTTTGATTGCTCTCTTAACTTTGAGCTCTCCATTTGATGTTCATAAATTGCTTCATTTTTCTTTTTTGTATATTTTGAGGTTTCTCTTTCCATCTCTTGTAATAAATTCCTAGCTTGGGAAGAAATGAGCACCACCTAAGTATATAACTTAGAAAAAAGTAATGGTAACGATCACAAAAATGTTATCTTATAAATGGATTCCAATATATTTCTTTCAACCTTACTTCTTGAGAGTTTCTTATACGAATAAATGTTATCTTATAAATGGATTCCAATATAATTCTTTTTATGAGCACTTGTGAGCCTAAATTCATTCTATGATGAGTAGGAAAATGGTAGGTAACTCTCGTGTGCAATGTGTTTACAAGAGAAGTTACGTTTTTGTCTTCTTGTGAAATTGTAGTGCTTGCTATAAGTATATTGCTCAATATTTAATAATTAGGTCAAAATTAACATACGCTATTCTAGACGAGGAGACTCGTACTTGACAAGGTGCACTCAATTGAATATATGTGATAGATAGATAGATAGAAACTCCGGTCCCTTTCCAAGGGGCCAGCGTGAATGAAGTGTCCGTTCGTAATGCTAATATCCCGATGGCCACCGGACAAGGGGAAATTGAAACAATACTACTTCCCCCTCTTGAGGGTGGACACTATAACTACGCTAGTTTCTAGCCTAGTTACTAATGCCTTGAAGATACTTGACATAGTATCCCCCCAAAGGGCTTTGAGGTACCCATACAACAAGGTCCAAGGACCCCCCACAATAGTTGGGTGGACTATAGTGGTGAGCACCATGCCGGCATGGGGAATAGAACCCACGACCTCCTCATTGGGGGCCTAAGCCCTAACCACCAAGCCAAGGCTTGTGGTGCCTTGACTATATATGTGAATTCAAACCCGATCATACCTGCAATGTAACTACCAAAAATTGAGTGTCTTCTTGAGTGCTTGCCTTGGTTAAGTATTCTTACCCTTGAAGATGTTCATATCAAAAGAATTTTCACAACCTGATGTGTACAAAGCACCTACGATCATCTCCAAGATAAGTGAGTACGATAGCTAGTCTTGAGTGCTCTGAAAACTTGGTAATCCAAATTCAAAAGCAGGCCCTGGCAACCTCAATTAAAGAGCAGGCTCTAGCATTTTGCAAAGAATATACAATTTCGAGAATCAAATGTGCAACTAAAAGTACGCGGATAGACTGCAATTCACAAGAAAGGCAAAACAAACAGTGAATTTCGTAAACTGAGCAAGCAAGATAAAAACGGCAAGGAGTTGAAGCATTCATCAATTGCTAAAGATGTGATCTTTTAGACTGTTCGGGCTCATACACTATTTAACCATTCATTCCCCTTGCACCAAAATTTGTTTGAATCACTACTTTTTCAAACGATTGCCTGCATAATAAGGTTGCAACTCGCCCGCTGAGTCACTCCATTCCACCTCATCCTAAATTGATGGAATTGCAAAGATGTGGTGAGGCCAGCCGCGTCATTTCTATTCCCGTGCCGATGACTATGAAGTAAGTTAAGCCGTAAGCTATGAAGTTTATTGCTCAATATTCAAAACACTTATTTCTTTGACTTATATTGGATCCATTTGCATTGCAAGGTAGTGTAGCCCCTCCCATTCCAATTACAATGAGTGGTGGAAGTTCATTCTTCCCACTTATGCATAATTTTTCCTACAAACACTTTT
Source organism: Bryum argenteum (assembly GCA_037043015.1). Taxonomy (NCBI): domain Eukaryota; kingdom Viridiplantae; phylum Streptophyta; class Bryopsida; order Bryales; family Bryaceae; genus Bryum; species Bryum argenteum. Next base: position 4,931,214 of record CM073324.1, read on the forward strand.
CTTGGAAGATTTACTATTTGGCTCTTTGCCAAAGCCTCTTCTTTACCATTTGAGAATCATAACCATTTATGACATTTGTCTCCATGAGCAATAAAATCTACTTATAAATAGTGAGCACAGCTAAGTTTTCTTATATCAAGTCTTTGACGTCAACAATTTGACCATTTGACAACAATTTTCTTTTCTGGTTCCTTTTTCGATAAATTTCAGGGCGAGGGACTTTCTGATTAACCCATGGCGATCGATAATTTACCAGACCCATTTTATTATACTATAGAGAGATGCCGACACTTGACCTTCATGCAATACCAATCCCCAATTACACCTCAATAAATTTGAAATTCCAAAACTCAACTAGAAAAACGAACAATTCACAATCACCTAGAATCAACATACAAACTGCTACTTGGTCGTATTACTTATTCGTCGGCAATTGCCTACAGGAAAATCACACATCCTCACAGACGAGGTGTTGCTGCTAAAAATCCAAAAACAACGCAAGATCATTTCAAGCTTTGAAACGAATCTAGTCGGAAAAAAAAACTGCAGCTAGTGCTTTATTTTACATTGCTATATACCCCATTCACTCATTCATTCATTCATGCGAAACAGGAATGTCCGAAACATCCTGGCACATGGTTGAAAACTCCGTCTCTTCGAGACTCGAATAGTCAGCAATCTTACAAAACTCATCAATGGACAACATCGGTTTCCTGGGTGCACCCTCCGCTCTCGACACGGGCACTTGCACCTCCTCGCGATCGAAGAGGAAACGCACAAAATGCTCGTTGTTTTCAGACCTCCACAACTCAACACTGATCGAGGACATGTAACCTGGCCATTCTGGCCATGGCACCCCGAATGCCACTGCACCAAGCACCAAATCAGTCAATGACTGTTTCGGAATCATGAATCGAAGCATGGGTGGGAGATTACGTACCGGAAAGTGGCATGATGGTAACGTCGTGACCGGAGTACAGGTAAAGAGAAGGGCGTGTTGAAGATTGAGGAGCTTTCGCACGATCAAGCAAAGCCTCCTTCAACTCCCTCACCAGCCTGCCGATTGACAGTTGCAGCACATCTCGATCCTGCCAGACCATAGCAACAACAATGAAACGTGAATAAAATTCGGAATGAAGTAGTTGGTTAGCAACTGAGATATTGATTTTGAGAGTTCAGGGTGAGGAGTTACCTGAAATGATTCAGCGTAGTCGTTTGCGAGCAATCGTCGAACAGCGGTGATATTCTCAGCGGTAACTCCATCGGGCAAGGGGTCGCCATGGAACCTACCGCAATTGAATGTATCCACGGCCTGAAAAGTACAATTTCGACTTAGATGCACAGTCTTTGCGATTGACGAATCGTTCAAGGAGGTGAGAGAGATTAGCATACCGTTATCCAAGGGAAACCTGCACCGTCCAAGGACAGCATCAGCACCGAGCCAACCACAAGATTCAAGTGGCGTGACATGGCATCTTCCATGTCCTTGAAATGCTCTCGCCATGTCAAGCCGTCCTTTCCCACAGCTTGCTTCGTCATCGCCCATGCTTGGTCCCACTTGAGGCGAAGCCTGCGAATGGTCTCGAACATAAGAAAATCGAATGTTACACAGGGTAGGTACAGCAACATGTAGTAGAATCACAACGTACCGAGGGCAGTACTCGTTGTGGTATAGATTCTCGTCTTTCTCGTCTCGGCATGCGAACGGGATCTTCTCTGCAGCTTCCGAAGACTCCAAAAGTTCCTCCAACATGAACCAAACTGCTCAAGACACAGGGTCTTCTCAGCCAAACACAAATAGAAGCCGGGACAAAATGTGAATAGTGTAGGTTGCTAAGTAGGCTCGTACCAGTGAGATTGGTGCGGAGGAAGGTGGTGACTCGCACATTAACGAACTTCTCAGGCGCTTCACGAAGATTCAACTGCTCATTCGACTTCTTGAATTCCGGTAAGTAATGCTCTCTCAACCACACACCGAAGTTTCTTGCCTGGTCCGCCCCTGCTCCCACAAAATATAATAAAATGCTGAGCACTAAAATTCTTGACACTGGCTGCTGTCAAGACTAGGGTTAAAGCTTACCCTTGGTAGTGAGAAGGCCCCAGGGGAACTTCTGCGGGAAATACTCGCGATTCTTTAACGGAGCTGGAACCTCCTGAACGCGGCTCGCCCACAGCTCGTGTTGCGATTTCGCCTCCCCGAGTGGCGTGGGCGTTCGATCCCCATGCCTGAAGAACAAATGAACCTGTAAACCCACACCCCCATCAGCTCAAACGCTCCGATCTCAGTTGCGACCATCGATTAAGTGCAGCAATCTGACCTCAAGAAGCTGCAGTCCATTACTGGTGTCCATCATCGGGGGTTGAGAAGCTGGCGAAGAAGATGGAGGAGCCATGCATATACAACACTATGAAAGATTGAACGATGGTTGATCACGACAGTTGAACCGGGAATTGAATGGGGCTCACCCTTGATCGCGACTCTTGTGGTTCTTAACTTTAGTTGTCTCTTTCCATCGTTTCGAAACCTCAGGTACATGACCCAGAATTTTCTGGCCCAAATTGCACAACCAGTTTATCCTGTGTATGCAGTCAATTTGTGGGTGTCGAAAAGCGCTGCTCCAGAATTTGTGGACTGGGGAACATAAGCATCAATCAAGTCGATCATTGGTTACTCGATTCACTTTTTTTTTTCCTGATTGTCCGAGCCACAAGCGAAGCTCGCAGTGTCCACCATACGATCGTCAACATCTCGTTCATCCAGCTGCAAGACTGTCTTGCACGTCTGTGCACGATTCTTAAACATTTTTGATCACTACCGTATTATTATAATGCTCGGGAAACTGATTCAATGCTCTGCGCTCGATTAGAGCGACCGATGATTCAGTAGCGTGTTGAGATTGTGGGTTTGAATTTGTGAATGTGAGCTTCCGAATCCGCCACTCCCGCTGCACCTCCAGTTTCTAAGTCAAGTCAACTTTGTTTAGGACCACCACATCCAGTTTCATACTCCCTCATTTGTCAATTCAAGTGACCACACTAAATAGGTAGATTGGTGTTGCTCATTTGTCAATTCAAGTGACCACACTAAATAGGTAGATTGGTGTTAGATACACTAATTTACATAAACATGTTATTGTTGTTTGTTATTTTTACCTGCTATGTTAGCCAAGATGTGGGATCTTTCCATAGTATTGGAATCCATGCTCTTGGTACTTTTCTTTGTCAAAAGTATAAACTTAGTGTATTTTCAAATCTTGTGATAATCTAAAACTAATCTTCGTATTAAGTGTAGTCTATTATCCAATGCAAATATTTATTATTTAGTTAACCTCATTGATCTAGTACTTTCTTCTTTTCAGTTTATCTTTATGATTATATTATAGTATAGTAAAGAAGTAATCAACTAGGAGTTTGGAAAAACCTCCCTGATACTCTCGACGACCTTGTGTTTGCTTGTTTTTCCATGGATGGAGTTTTTTGCTTGCAATGTTTGAGTAAATAGTGGAATCATAAAATTGCAACTTCCTCCCACTTTCTACAAAATTGTGATAGAACTCATCCAACAATGTTATATTTCATCACCTCGTGTGGAGTCGATTACACTCAAGTTACATAATAATAATAATAATTAGACAAATAAACCCTTGAAATTCCATGGAGAGGGCCCCGGGTAAAATGGGGGTATAAACCCTATTTTATTTGTTTTTTTTATCATTTTTAAATAATAAAAAAATGACCTAGAAGGGTCAAAAATGAAAAAACAAAAAATCGGGGCCCCACTCCCTCGTGTAGTCTAGTGCGCGGCCCATAAATGCCTTTGCGAGTTATTACCAGTTAGTCCTATATCAACATAAGGATACCTATATAATATGGACTAAGAGCATGACCAAGAGAATTAAAATCACATTCATGGTCATGGTTCTTGGCGAAGAGCTGCGATCATGATAAATCAAAAATGGATTTTTTTGTGGCTTGGTCACTCTTGTAGTGTAAAGTGGATTTGGACCAGGAGAAGTTTTAGCTCAATTTTCTATTATAAATCCTCTTCATTCTCTCTCTTACTCACCCCTTTTTCCTCCTTTCTTTTTAAATAACTGAACATTAGCCAATCAAGGATTTTTGAGCCTCATGGACTTCTTGATTGTAGTTGAGTCGAGGTATTTCCTTCCACTCAACTATAATCAAGGAGACCATGAAAACATTATCCACTATGCAAAAATTTAGCATACTTTGGAGACCTCAAAATTAATGGTCAGTCTCCTTTTTTTTGGTAGTGTGAAGCCAATTGGAACCAAGAGCACTTTACTCTTCAATCACAAATTTTAGCACTTTACTCTTCAATCACAAATTTTAGAAGGCCATGGTCAATATTTATGGTCCATAGTGCACAGCGACCCTAAGCCTTCACATTAACTGGTGGTTCTGTAAATCCAAATTCAAAACCAGAATAAAATCATATCCAACCTATCATCTATCCAATACCTCAAGATTGTGCACAAAGAGCCATTTCCAATCCCATGTCACAATGTGAAGCATAACATACACAAGGCTGTTTATTGAATCGATCTCAAATGCTGGTCTTATTACTTGTTAACCAGATATTGCCAGAATAGAATCACATAGCCGGCGTGTAGCTGCAAATGGGAAAAACACCAAATGCAAGCTACGAAATGGAATGAATCTGTTGCGACATTATGCTTTTTCTACCTTGATTGTTATATACCTCATGAATCAGACATCCGAAACATCCTGGCACCTCGTTGAAAACTCCGTCTCTTCGAGACACGACCACTCAGTGATCGCACAAAACTCATCAATGGACAACATCGGTTTACTGGGTGCACCCTCCGCTCTCGACACGGGCACTGCAACCTCCTTGCGATCGAAAAGGAAACGCACAAAATGCTCGTTGCTTTCAGACCTCCACAACTCAACACTTATCGAGGACGTGTAACCTGGCCATTCTGGCCACGGCAACCCAAACGCCACTGCACCAACAGCACTAAATCAGTCAATGACTGTTTCGGAATCATGAATCGAAGCATGGGTGGGAGATTACGTACCGGAAAGTGGCATGATGGTAACGTCGTGACCGGAGTAAAGGTAAAGAGAAGGGCGTGTTGAAGATTGAGGAGCATTCACACGATCAAGCAACGCCTCCTTCAACTCCCTCACCAGCCTGCCGATTGACAGTTGCAGCACATCTCGATCCTGCCAGACCATAGCAACGACAATCAAAATTCGAAACAAAGTTAACCCCTATTATTTGTGAGTATTCATTGAGAGTGAGCCTGGAACCTGAAATGACGCGGCGTAGTCTCGAGCAAGCAATGCTCGAACAGCAACAACATTCTCCTCAGAAACTCCATCAGGTAATGGGTCGCCATGGAACCTCCCGCAGTCAAACGTATCCACGGCCTGTCAATACGAGAAAAACAACATTGACATGCTATTTGGCTATGAGATTCAAAAATGAGAATAGCTCTTTAGCATACCGTTATCCATGGGAAACCTGCACCGTCCATGGACAGCATCAACTCCGGGTTATCAAGCACAATGTTCAAGTTCCGTGCCATGGCGTCTTGCATGTCCTTGAAATGCTCTCGCCAGTTCTTGCCGTCTTCTCCCACAGCTTGCTTCGCTACCGTCCATGCTTGCTCCCACTTGAGCCGAAGCCTAGGAGAAGTATCATACATATTAAGCAATCGAATCCGTTTCGTAAGAAAAAGGTATGTAGATATCACACATACTCACCGAGGGCAGTACTCGTTGTGGTATAGATTCTCGTCCTTCTCCGGTCGACATGCGAAGGGGATCGAAGCTGCAGCTTCTGGAGACTCCAAGAGTCCCTCCAACAAAAACCAAGCTGCTCTCCATGCAACAACAGCAGAGTAAGCAACAGATCTTCAGAGTTATCCCATAATCGTAACGAAAAGGATAAAGTATCAGACATGGAGGAGGCTCATACCAGTGAGATTGGTGCGAAGGAAGCTGGTGGTCCGCAGATTGATAAACTTCTCAGGCGCTTCATGAAGATTCAATTGCTCATTTGACTTTTTAAATTCGGGTAAGTATTGCTCTCTCAACCACACTCCTAAATTCCTTGCCTGCTCCGCCCCTGTTCCAAACAACCCGATCGTGTAATCATGCCTTTAAATTATGAGTAATTCAACAGACACAAGGAATGACATTGGTGTGAAAAGAGGTTCTTGGGCTGAATTTTTTCAATTCACGATCGATTCTAAATCTCTCTGGCTCGCTAATTTAAGGGTTTAAGGTTTACCTCTGCTGGTGAGAAGGCCCCACGGGAACTTCTGCGGAAAATACTCGCGATTCTTTGACGGAGCTGGAACCTCCTGAACGCGGCTCGCCCACAGCTCGGATTGCGCTTTCGCCTCCCCGAGTGGCGTAGGCGATCGGTCCCCATGCCTGAAGTACACATGCACCTATAAACCCACACACATAAAACCCTCGCCTCAATACTCCATCACCCCAATTGATCGATTACAATACCATGCTTGCCAATATCAGCACAAAGCATGCAACGAAGACGAAATGGTTGGATTCTTTGATGGGAGAGAAGTCTCATGTGAACCCACAGAACCCTCGCCTTCGATACTCCATCACTCCAATTGGTCGATTGTGATCAAAGCTGCGTCCCACGAGCACAGAGCATGCAACGACGATGAATTGTTGGAATTCTTTGATGGGATTTGTGTGTAGTCTGACCTCGAGAAGGTGGAGGCGATCCATGGAAAGGACGATGATGATGCAGCAGCTGCAGTCAGACGCATTGAAGGTGGTTGACGACAGTTGGAATATACTACAGTACGCTTTGATACCAAGGGCCACTTCATACTACGAGCCGGCCCACTTTACCTTGGAGTTGAGCTTGGAGTTGAGCTCATGTGAAGTTGAAGTGGGACTTGAGCTTAGCCTTAGTTCACAAAGCGGGTCGTGAAATTGGCCTTGCAATATAAAGTCCGTAGACCCACGTGGAAGGTTCAAATTGGAATTTTTACTTTGAGTTAGGCCTTCCAAATGGGCCTAAGTGATTTTATATTAAGGCACATTTCTAAGGTCCATTTCCAAACCCTAGCATTCACCAATGAGAGTGCTTGAAATGCCCAAATGGGCCCAAGGGGTGAAGTTGGTTGCCATTCCATGGCGACCCATTTTTTTGGGTAAGGCCCTCCAAAATGTTGCCATGTCACTAGCCACACAAGCTTTGTGAGATGTGGCCCAACTCCTAATATAAAGCTCTTGGGCCTAATTGAGGGCAATCTAAGCACTCTCATTCGTTGCTACATAGGGTTTGGGGGGAAGAAAAAGAAAAAAAGTAATACTAAAGTGCACTTGCTTGGTTATGTTCTTTGGTAGACGAGTCTCTTGAACAACTTGGCACAATGTAAAGGGAGAGATTTCCATTGGAGGGACTACGAGCATGTAAGGGACCCAACTTAAGGAGGGCAGGCACATAACAAGGGAGGGGCACAAGCACGCTAGGAGCCCGACAATAGGCACCTACCTGGCGTAACCACCACTAGATATAAAACTGGACAGATTGGGCTTGGGTGGGTGGTCTAACACTTCGCAGTCACATACATTGCGTCGATAAGGTTTCAAGTCTGTTTTTTTCTAAGTGATGAACTTGGGGGATTAGAAGTCTCAGCTGTAGACTTCAGCTTTTGTTGTGCTTGTTGTACAATGGAGTGTGAGCCTGAGGTATTTTTCGGTCCGTTTAATTGGAATTATTAGATTAGAAGTCTCGGTGGTTGATTAGGTTCTGGATTTGTGCTTTTTTAGAGGTTTTCACTTCATGCGGGTTTCTTTTGCGTGCTTGATTAGATCTTGTGAATAAGAGGTCTCGGTGGCAGTGTGTACTTTTGTCGTGCTTAATGAACCAATCGATAAAGTGCAAGCTTGAGGTTCTATTTGTGGGCTTCATTGGACTTTGTGGATTCGAAGTCTCGGTCTTCCCTAGGTTCAAGATCATTCCACAAGCTACAAACCTTAAACATTTCTTTGCAAGGGGTGGTTAAAATTACTCCTTGCCAAATATGTAACTCTTTTTATTTGAGTTCTTGATAATTTGTATTAGACTGATACTAATTATTGTATGTTACTTTGGATGAGAAGTTGCAACTTAGAAGAGACATAACTTCTTCATCCAAAGTCTATTCCAGATAAACTCACTTGGGTTGGGTCTCACCAAATTCAAATTTTGTGGCAAAGATTGTAAAATCATTCAAGTAGGTATGACTTTATAGCATGTATTCTAGTGAAGGTAGCTTCTTGATTTTGGGTTTTCAAGCGTGAGGCATGTATTACCGTGCGCCAATTATTACCGTGAGATTACCGTGAGATCCATAATTTTTTGTTACATGAGTATGATGAGATCAAATCCATGAGATCAAATCCATCAACTTTGTAGTTGGATGATTTTCAATTGAATTCCAAGTGTAATCTAGTTATGCAGTAGTACTCTTGTCAAAACACCATGCAAAGCCCAAAAACATCGTATACACAATTTTCCAGCTCGCCTTTGGTGAAACCACTTAAAGGCGGCCACCTACCTAAAGGTGGGCACCCAAGATTCTTGCCTTTAAGATTCTTGTCTTTATAAAGATCTGACCTACCTTGCATGTACCTCATGCAAACATATTTAGGGTGCCCACCTTCAAGCTACTGCTTCTAAAAATTGTCTTTAATTATGTGTGTTTTTTAGAAAACCACACAAATAGGAAAAGTTAGTCTTTTCCTATTCCTCATCCCTCAAAAATTGTAACCCACTTATTTCTCTTTCCAAGTAAATAGACTCCCTCAATTTTCCTTAAGTGCACGCCAATACGTGGTTTCACTACAGTGAAGGTCGTTTCCTCATTTAGTAAAGATGAAGGGCTTCATACAATATTTCCACCAAAGAAAATTGTTCATTGTCCAAAACATCAACACTCAATCATTGGACAAACGACTACTCTGAACGAGAATCATCAACTAAAACCTACACCTGCTTTTATTGCCATAATAGAATCACAATAAGAATGATCGTTTATCTACTTCGGACATATCTAGACTGTGTCAGATCATCAGCCATCGAGGAGGCCACAGAGAATTCCAAAGAAACACTCACAAACAGAGCCGAGAATGTCACCACATCCCTCACACAGGTCGCCACAATCACAGTCTCCCAAGCAGTCCAGACCGTCACACCCATCGAAGCAGAAACAACAACTGCCATCGCCACCCAAGTCTCCCAACATGCCGAATGAATCTGCCAGTACGTCGCCAATTGCTGCATTCGCCGCTGTGGCTGCTACACTGCCGAACCCGATCGCTAATCCGCCTACTATCACCACTGCCGCCACTTTGCCTGCTGTGAACTTCTTCACGTTCGCTTTCTTCCCCTGGCAAATCGCTCAGTACACAACAACCATGCTTGAGTATGCTTCATCAACTAGAATCATGCTGTTTAGATCATGGGAACTATGTAAACGTAACATCGACAGTCATGTGGATTTGATGCGGGAGAACGAATTTCTGCTTGCATATTGCAAACTTTGTGGAAGAACAGATTATGAATCATGAAACTCATGAATCTCATTGTTGAGGAGTGATTTTATTCATTACTCTCAGAGAATAACCCCGAGTTTTTTAATTGCTGTAGGATTTTCTTATTGTTATAATAACCAGATTCATCGTCAGCTCATTTCTAAATAGAGGTGCTTACTACCTTTCCTACACGGATTATGAATTTCATACATCAAGAGCTATGTGGAGTGACTGCTTTGTCATTTTTACATTTTCTTATTAAAGAGTAGAGTGGAAAGTGTTTAGGCTGATTACTTTTCGTCGTTCCTCCTGGAATTCCTGGTACTTTGCTGGAGTTGTCTCGAAGCCGATCATCCGAGTGTATTCGCAAGGCAAACCCGTTGCTAGACTCAAGTTGACAGCCTGCGAACAGAGAAGAATTAGACAACATGAAACTTGTGAAAAAGCATACAGAAAAGTTGTGAGAATCAAAAACTGACTTACTTGTTTTTCCCTACTTTTGTCTTCATATAGCCATGCCTGACCAGTAAGAAGATCCAGTTGTTGCTTGGCAAAAACCTTATTCAGAGGGACCTTTGAAGATTTTCTGCTGGGAACTTCAAGTTGCCATGTACTTTGATCAGGCATGAGACCAAATATTGTTATCGAATCCGGGAATGTGCCTTGATACTTCCCAGAAACTACCAAAGGATTTCCGCAGAACAGATCCGGTATAGGAAATGGATACATCTGCAAAATAGCCACACTTCTTAAATACACACTTCGCAATAAAATAGGCAAAAAACTAGGACGAAATGCTATACCTCATAACCATCTGGTAGTTTTGCCAAACCAATGTTGGTCAGCACTGGCGTAGCTGCAGCCACCAGCATTCTTTCCATTTGCCCACGAATTTTGCCTACACAAAACGTCAATCTCTCAGTACCTTTCTGAGACTAAGAAAATCCAACAATGAAATGTAAATCACGAGTGAAGAGATGGTGGCTTACCGGAAGTGAAGGCAACGTCACTCAAACCACGACCGATTGCAGCAAGCATCTTCAGAAAGTAGTAATTACAATAATGACCTGAAACATGAAAAGACGCGGATCAATCTATCATTGCATCATCACTACCATAGCTAGCAACATGAAAAGAGATGAAAAGAAAAGGGGAAACAACCCCACTTACCCCTTTTCTTCAACGAGACGGACTAATGAAGCTAAAGCCTGCTAAACCCGAAAAACAAGAGGTCGAATCGAAACTAGAGTCACTCATTCTTTGCTCTCATTCAAAAGCATGAACTACCGACCTATTCCGAAAGTGGAAATGCGAGGTGCTCGTGCACCAAGAGCAAGAATGCGTTGCTGCATTACGAGGCATATATTGCGCTCATCAGCCACAGCCCCATCTGTGATCAAAAACACATATGGCACCGCCATTGGGAAATTCTCCAGCAACTGAAACGCCTGCACACGCAAGGATCATCACAACATCATCACTCCTAAATCGCTCGTAACATACTTGAGTTGTGCATTATTATCTAGTACCTTTTCTCTTTTGCTATGATGGAGAAAGAGAGCGTACTTGTTGGAGAGGACTGAGAATATCAGTGCCGCCTCGGGCGGTGCATGTGTGAGTCGCCCATTCACGAGCTTGCCCGATGGCTTGATGGGTGGATTGCACCATTTGAGGTGAGAACAAGGCGAGTTCATGGTCAAAAGCTATGATATTGAAAGAGTCTTCCGGATTGAGTGACTCCAGTCCGAAGTAGAGCGCCTGCAACGCATCGTCCATGGGCTCGCCGTACATGCTTCCACTCCTGTCCAGTAAGAACACTACAGCCCTTTGAAACACCTGCATGGAAAAACAACTCCACTTACCAATATCGATTCAATCACTGCCACAACGATCATAATCTTATCGAGACAATTGCTTGATTAGATTTGTTACCGTGATCTTCGATGGATCTGGTGGAGATATCGAAAGGCAGAACGTTCCTCGTTGATCAGATTCTTCCGGCTCTGGATCCTTGAATATCAAGTTCGGAAATATGCCATCTGACCACACCTGCTTGCAAACATATCGTCACACAACCCGAGTGTTCATAAACCGCATGTTGTATAGTTTGGAACCTCGAATATCTGAATCAACATATATAAATGATATGAGATGGAAAAGCTCCACGTCTTTAATACTCTTAAGCAGTTATAAAGATGAAGTAACCTTTAAAAACCAAGTGCACATTATATACATTCTTTTTCATGAAAGTAGAATCTAGGGAGAGTAAGCGCTTTAACCCCTAAAGTTGAAATCTACCACAATTTGCTTAACAAAAACGATACGCTGTTTCTGCATAAACTGAAACTTTTGATTGAATGTAATTCAAGATCCGTCCAGTCAAATTCGATGAAGAAAATTTGGATTGGAGAGTTTCAAACAAGATCCTACAGTTGGAATTCCCAAGATCGAATTTGAAAAAGCTTTGAACATTCATGGATTTCGAGATCGAGATATGGCCGTCTGTGGAGCTTCTACTTTCGGGGTTAGGAGGATGCTCCATAAGAGAATCAACAGCTACTTACTTACCCTGTAAGATGCGACGAAATCTTGATTCGTCCACTCCTCCGAGTTATGCTTCTTTAAAGTAACCATTCCAGGTTCTCTACTAATTTCCTGATGCACATCCATGATTTCAGCCCAAAGAAAAGTCCATGATGAAACTTCGAAGTAAAGGCAAATGCTTCGGAGTTTGTACCTTCATGGGGTTGTCAAATTTACCGACTTCAACAGGATCGTTAGTGCCAGTGTTGATGGTGCATTTGATTTTCGTGATAGAAGCCAACTCCGTTCCAAAGGGAAGGATGGTTTCAGGAAACACAAACGGGACGCGCAATGAGTAAAGCCCCTCTGCGAATGTCATCGGTTGGAACCATGTGATTTTCAATGTCAGTTTTGAGCCTCCGCTCACCTGCAATTAGAAAATAGCTGATTTTTAGAAAGAATCCAGTCGCAAGACTGTTTGCATTTACAAAATAAGTGAAGGAATTTCACTCACCTGAGGAATGTTGAGTCGGAAAAACTCTGGATTGTACGTTCCTGGGTCACCAACTTCTGCACCCGGACTGCCTTTTGCACCATAACTCGCAGCTTCATCCCGAGGTACCACTATTGTAGTGTACAATCTATCCTCCCCCATTTCGATTTCCACACCCGATACCGTACCCTGCCATTCGCAAACATGAATCTTAACCTTTTAGAAAAATCAAGCATCAAAAGATTGGTCTCACTTGGCCTCGTCTCCTTTCGAAGTAATCAATCTGTGTCTATGAATTAGAACAAGAGAATCTAAAGCTATCTTGCCGATTTTGCAGCAGAGAAACATACTCCTACTTGACCTAATGAAGAACCCTGAGAGAAAGCATGAAGCCTCACTTGACCTCGTCACCTTTCGTAACCTCGAAGAATCGATATCGATAAACTAGTTTCTTTAAAATAAGCAGCATCATCAGATTTCATGGTCACCAGACGCAGACGGGACCAGATTTTACATCAGACTGAAGAATGTTCCTCATTTGGCCTCGTTCGGAAACGCCGAAGAATCAATGTGAATGAATTGTTCTCTTTAAGAAAACCAGCTATGAGATAGGATTGAGAGTGCGGACCTGGTTGTCCATGGGGACGGCGAGCAGGCAATCGCAAAAAGCCTGGCTACGAACGCAACTCACATCCCAGACGCTCTTCGAAGTGACAAAGCCCGTGCTGATATGACACTCCATATTGAGTTTCATCTTCTCGAGAGTGAGCGGGACCAATGCAGGTAGCGGGGGAGCATCAGGTGGGTACTGATGGTACTGCTCCTCGTCTACCACTTTAGGATTGCCGAACACTCCCATGTCGGTAATGATCGCATACACCATTGGCGATGTCAGTAAGTCTCCTGTCTTCTTCTTGTTGTTGTTGTTGTTGAAGTGCTGCTCCTGCGGCGGACCCAGTCGAGTGTGACCCGCACCGCCTTTCGATATTTGTTGCCCTAGCATCTGCCCCGCTAGCAACGACGCCCCGAACGTCGAAGCCTCCATAGCTGCACCCCCTCTGCCAAAACCCTACTCAGCGCATAAAATCCAACCCCAAATGGCAAACAAAAAATAAATAAAGAACAAGAAGCGAGCATCCGAAATGCAGAATGCGGCAGTTGCAAGATTTTCACCTGAGTAGCAGTTTTTGCAGACACGATTTGAATCAGATGGCGATTCTAGTAGTTTCTAGAGTTCGATCAGACGAAAGGAATGAAGGGCTTGTAGTCGCGAATTCAAGTTATTTGAAAGAGAAACGAGTTCGACATGACCATGTCCACGAGGTAATCGATCTTGAGGGCACGATCTCTGCAAGGTAACCTATATAAGTCCTAGAGAAGTGGAAGATCAAGTACAGTACAAGCCAACCTTCTTACGCGCTAGCTTGAGAGGCTCGCCTTACGTCTATCCTGCGACCGTGTTGCCGAGTTCCACAGCCGCGTGAATCGGCTACCGACTACCTTCCAACGTTCCCGGTGCCGCCATCGATCATCGCAACTGTACACTCACTCTGATTTTACGTATTCTACCATATCTATCACAGATGCGCCTTACACGACGTGACGCGGTATTAACGCGCTGGACAGAAAAACGAGCTGGATGTGGCCCTACCAAATCCTTTCTGTTCATCGCTTCGTCGGTACAGTACTGTATCGCCTCCACCACACATGCCGAAATCGAGAGAGTGGGTTAGCTTGTCACTGACGACAGCTCCCTTCAGTGCTTTTGAATGCTCGGGCTTCATCGACAATTGCTTGCTAGTGATCATGGCGAAGATGCGGATGCGCAGGATTGAGGCGGCAGATGCCGAGCAATTGGCGCGGGGTTACTACGACTCGTTTCAGGCGTTCAATGAGAGTGTGGGGATTCCGCAGCGCTTGGATTTCGAGAGTTTCGAGTCGGCGATGGCGGGCATGAAGCATTTGTCCTCCAGTTCTGCTGTGCACGGCGTTGTGGCTGTGGAGGAAGACTCCGGTGCTATCATGGCGGGCGGCTTCATGACCCCAGGTTTGGCAATTCTGTAACCATTGCACCTACTTCGAACAAGATTGGAGATGGGTTTTGCTCTTCAGATCGTGCAATTGCAATCGGTGTTCAGCCAATTTGTGGGGTGGCGGGGGCATGCAGGAGAAATGTATGAAATTGGGCCCGTGTTCGCTCACAATGCCTTCAAAGAACAAGGTGCCGCCAAAGCTGTGATGCTTGCATTGTTGGATAAGGCCAAAGGTGACAACGCCAAGTCTATTCGTCTGAATCAGGTAACTTACTTTCATTCTCTCACCATACTACGGTAGAGCAGTCAATAATGGTGCAATGGAGCTCTAGTAATCTTTACAATAGCTTCTTCATACAACAATACCATGTAAGGTAGGAGTGGCTAAAACCGTCCAGCCCCAAAAACCTCACAGTAGGGTTCAAATATTCATAGGAAATTAAAGGATTACTCAAAAAATGTCTTTTTTGGGGGGATGGATTTGCACTAGCTTTGCAGTCTATCGAAAAATAATTAAAATTTTACACCACTATTCCAAGTATGCAAAGCTGAATTTCAGACGGTTTTTGGGGTTGGACGGTTTTAGCCACTCCTACCTTATTCACCTCAAACATTGTAGGGTGTTACTTTAGGGTACCATTTTAGGAACTTGTGTATTTCCACCTTTAAGAATTCGTAACTCATTGTAGAAAAGTCTAACATTGATGTTTCCACATGCACTAGCTTTCTACTAAATTTTCCTATGTACTGAAATTGCTTGCATTAGATTATTTGTGCTAAGAATTGCGTCGTTATTGGCCACCTTACTATCTCCCAAAATCTCACTTATGATCCTGAAATGCACGGACCGCATTTCACGCTGGAAAATGCGGATAAGAGAGTCCAGTTGGAGGGGTCTTAGGGGCGGGGGTCTTGGGGGCGGGGGTCTTGGGGGCGGGGGTCTTGGGGCGGGGTCTTGGGGCGGGGTCTTAGGGTGGGGTCTTGAGAGCAAGGGTCTTGGGGGAGGAGATTTACACCATATTGTTTGTAATTGCTCCCTTTTATGAGAAAGTACAAGAGTGATGGTGCTGAGGGCTAACTCATGGAATAAAATGAAATATCATGTAATATCACCCATGGGGTCCTGGTCCACATGGCATCCCCTCAAGGGGGTCCATGTGGCAAAAAAGGTTTCAGACTAATTAATTAATGTTGCTACCATGTTCAATCAAAATGACAATTTTTGTTTTAGTAATTAATATTACACCCCCATTTGGTTAAAATGTGTCATTTTGACATGGATTGTGCCACATCTTAAGTTAAAGTAGTTTTCTTCCTTTGTTCACTTTCTAATTTAGAGTCCACGAACTTTTATTGCACCATCATAGATAGTTCTCGTTGTTGGAAAGATCTTGATACATGCAATGAGATGTTTACGGATTGAAGTTTATTGATGAGTCTTTTGTAATGGACAATAATTGGTTCCTTCTTTCACTCAAAACAATGTCTTTTACTTTGTCTCAGGGTTGTCTCATCAGACAAATTTTCTATTCATTTGTCAAACACAATGCATATGAGATGTTTATCTAAGATGTATCAAATGTACATCTCATTTAAATAGTGTTTGACAAATGAATAGGAAGTTTGATTGATAAAACAACACTACTTTTTTATTTTAGTACTTTGCGAATGGTAAGCATGGAATAATGTGTGTTGTGTGTGTGAAGATTGCCGCCAATGTGAAAAGCTTTGCGTTGTACACAAAGTTGGGGTTCCTTCCAATAGACTCGTGGATGTGTCTAGAAGGTTTGGTCACAAGTGAGCAAGCCTTGTCCGCCTGCCACTCTGTTGGCTACCAACTTCCTACAGGTGACAAAAACTATTCACCCATTCATTATGTAAGATATCATGATTCCAAATCTAATTTTACCTTTAAATTGTCTCAACATGATTGTGAAAAAGAGAGAAACATACATTATCTTTTGTTGCCTTTAACTCCTAAAGGAGAGAGAGGCTTGAACTGGGTCGATTTATTTAAATCATATATGATGCTTCACAAAAACTGAAACTTTGATTCAATGTATCTCAAGATCCCTACGATGAAATATGATAAAAATTGGTGAGTAGAAAAAATAGACAGCTATAAACAAGATCCTACAATTGGGTTTTCCAAAATAAAATTATAAAGAACTCTTTTACACAAATTATAGATATGGTCGTTCAGAGGTCACTATTGAGATTATCCTTTTATTAGGGGTTATAAAAGTGGAACAATTCCTATATCCCACATTTTTTCTTGTATAGCTTTATTAGCTCTATCATTTTGTAACCATCGGCGCTATTAGATCATGTCTATATTTTTCTACAAGTAGGATTTACTTGGTAATTGTTTGAATAAATGAGTGAAGTTTTTTGCTTGTTTTCTTCTACTATTTCTTAATATGGTGAGGGCAATGAGAATGGAGAGTACATCTTAAGGAAGATTTTGAGGACAAGGCAATCACTCTAGGGTTTTTTTTTTTTTAATCAAACCAATTAGTTTATTATCAATTGAATAAATACATCAATTCCATAGCAGAACCTCTATCTAGAGAATCAATTGCAGTAACCTTTTGAGGGGAGAAAAATATCAACAATTCTAAGTAAAGGTACATAGAGAAGGTTGAGTGAGATGCCACTCAAGAGCAAGGTCTACTCTAGTAGCAAAAACATCACATGGTAGCAAGTCCTTATCAAATAAAAAATATAGGAACTTATCTATGTGCCTAGGATAGGTATCAATCAAGTTAGTGGTGTGCAGCCACACAGTCTTGGTAGCCTCAAGAAAGGCCTCCCAGATCTTCAATCTTGAACACTTTAAGGCATCTCTTAGCTTCCAACAATCTATAAAGGACTCAATAATAGTCTTAAATAGTATGAATCAAGTTTCACTCCACACGCAAAACTTTCTAAATCTAAAATTTGGGTAGTTGAATCATAGTGTTATGTTTCTGACCAATTCTTAGAGATACAATTTTTATTTTTATTTTTCAGGAGTGCATGTGCGCAAAATGGAGGATGCGGACGTGAATACATGCAACGACCTCCACGTGAAAGTGAATGGAATTGGGCGCGAGCACGAAATACGAGGCTTGATGTCAAGTTCATGGGTTGCCGTGCAAGATGGAGACCTCTTGTATGCACTAAACCACACCTTGAAAGTTGTCATTGCTTGTTTTTTGCATACAAATATATAAAAAAATGATATTTAGATTATTCTACATACAAGCATTGTCTAGAAACTTTAAAATAAAGATTAATCAATGAAGAGAGCATTAATATTTGTGCACTTTTGGATGAGCAAAATAATATGAGTAGACATGACCCTACTCATAGGACTGAATGTGGTATTCTAATAACGACTATCATTGTTGTTATGTCCTGTGGGCATATCATTGAGAGTAGGTCGAACGAGAATTTTGTTCACGCCAACCCCACAAGAGTTTGGTGTTCTTATTTATTTCTAATAACGATAAACCTGTGATTGATTAGTACAAAAAATGAAGTGTTATTCTAATAATGATTGTCATTGTTGTTATGTCCCGTGGGCATATCATCAAGGGTAGGTCAAACGGGCATTTTATTCACGCCAACCCTACAAGAGTTTGATGTTCTTGTTTATAATATATAACGATAAATCAGTGATTGATTATTACAGAAAATTAAGTGTTGATTGACTTGTATGAGAGGAATCATGTTACGATCAAAAAGTGAGAAATTTTTTCAATCAATAAATAATTGGAGTCTCTAGTTACTATCATAGACCTATGATACATTTACAGATTGGAGTCAAGTCAATAATAAAAGTGAGACAATTTGTTATGAAGCAACAGTTATTGGGAGTTGTATAGTGATGTGTGGATAAAGAAGTTTGTCTTGTAGGTTCTCTCAAATCTACTTCTTGAGGTAGATTTGACAAGAACAGATTCAATGGGACAAAGGGAGTATTTATATTTAGGTTTCATCATCATGTGAAATGCAGGGCATACACAACGGGTTTCAATTTAGTTGGTCACGCGGTGGCTAAGACAGAAGATGCTTTGGTGGTGTTGTTTACGGAGGTGTGTCGCCAACTTCCCGAAAGCAGCCCCCAACCCACTTTGCATGTGCTTGTAAGGCTCTATCCACGCCTTCTCCAATGGGCACTTGCAGCAAAACTCATATTACGAAGGTATGACCTCAATTCCGTTAAAATGGCATTATTCTGCAAAAAATTGTTATTTTTAAAGTGAATAAGGATAGTGGTATTACTCAGAAGCACTAGGTGGTTCGTAAGGATATTAGAGCTACCATTTTGGAACCATAACCAATGGTTTCACCTAGTGCTAATTTTCCATTTTTAGGATATTAAATTGGCACTTGGAATATGCCATATTGAAGAAAACTACCCTTACAAGCTTGTGGATATTGCTACAACAATATGTTCGTTCAACTTTGAGAATCAATTCTCAAAGTATGGTGACAATCGATTGAATTGAAACAATCTAGAAGCTCTTGAAATGGGTTGTTATTATACATGAAAGGATGTGAAGTTCAACATCTTAATGAGCTAAAACCCCAATTCCGTTAAAATGGCATTATTCCGGTAAAATGGCACACCTCAACTTCTTGAACTGTAGTTCAAAAACCATGTGATATAACAGAATTTTAAGGTGATATTAGGGAAAATGAGTGACAATGTATATAAAGAAGTGATATTACAAAAAAAATTGTGATATTACAAAATATACCATTTTGTATGAGCACAAATGTAAGATCTAGTGTGACAAAATGGCACATGGCATAGTGCCATTTTAACGGAATTGGGGTTGCTAGTACCTTCTTAACATTGGAAAGTATGCAATGTTATTATTGGCTAGGATCAATTGCATTACATAGTAAAGGAATTAAGTTTGTATAATGCAACAAAATTTGTGGAAATTTCTAATTACAAGTCTCTAATCTCAAACTTTGTGCTTGTGTGTAGTTGTTTGGGTGGAATCTTATTGGAAGTGCAAACTCATCTTTTTCTTTTTTCATTGTGTATTGTGTAGGAGTTGTTGGCTTATGGTGATAGGTTTCTACCAATCTCCTCAACATGGCATGACTTATTGTCCAAGCATAAATGCTTGAGTGACGCATCCCACTTTAGTGGTTGTAAGGAGTTGAAGATTTGATGTGGTTATAACTAGTTGAAGATTTGGTGTGATTATAGGGAGTTGAAGGTTTGGTGCAAGTGTAGGGAGTTGAAGGTTTGGTACAATTACAGAAAGTTGAAGATTTGGTATTGTTATAGGGAGTTCAAGATTTGGTGCATATATAGGGAGTTGAAGATCTGGTGTGGTTGTAGGGAGTTGAAGATTTGGTGTGATTATAGGAAGTTGAAGGTTTGGTGTTTTAGTTTCAATTTCACCCGCAACTTAAGGTATATTCCCACTTTATCTTGTAGGTGGTGTTAGAAGGTGGTTTTATTTTCTTAAAAGAGTGTGTGTTCTCACCTACATTTGTAAATCATCAATCCTACATGGATGTCCACATGGCAAACTTTCAAGAATGGGTATTAGTTAACAAATGGGAGGACAAAAAAGTAGTTGAGCATTAGTAGGAAATTATCAAGAAAGCACCACAATTAGAAGGATTCTCAAGTTTTGAATAGTGAAGAATGATCTTATTTAAAGTGGCTCTACAACTTGCAAGAGGTTTCAACTTCATGCGAGGTAAATTTAGTAAATGAGAGGTTGATCAAACCCAAAACAACATGTTTAGAGCTCTTTTCAACCTTTAATGAGAAGTTAAATACTTTTGAAACTTCCAAACTTTTTAGGCATCCGGTGTCCATAAACGAGTCTACTCTTGTACTTTACAATCATAAAGCTTTAAGTGAAAGCCGTGTAAAGAAGGATAGGTAATTGGAGCTTCGCAAGTATGACACATACTTATGGTAGATGAGATGTAAGTTAACCTACTCAACTACAGCACAATTTTTGATTGTCAAGCTTATTAGGCAGTGGTCAAGGGAATTGTTTTCCATGAAAGTGTGTTAATTACGTAGTAGATTGGGCCAATTAGAAATCTAAATCTATCTTGATTACTCTTTAAGCGCCAAACCCCAAAAGTGCGATTTTATACCACCTCGTTACCTTTAAGATATGAGAGAAAAAATTACACTCCTTTAACTCTTTATCGGGGGAAATTGATAAAACCACCATCAAAGGAAGTTGTAGAAATTTCAACCATTGGATCTTCACCATTTGTGAGATAACTTCCAAAGTTGATGAAAAAAAAGAATTCAACCATCTTTTGCAAACATTGTGTGGAAGGAGATTTCATAATTGTTTTTTAAAATATTTTGCTCATATTTTTTCCACATGCATAATTAAGTTGAACATGCTCATGCAAAAATTTAGAGACTCATTTAACCTTTTGAACTTTGATGCAATTTATTTCATGGAAGAAGTTACAAAAACAACAATTTGGTAGAACACATACCACATGTTATAGGGCACTTTGACAATAATTCTACTAAAACATCAATTTCTATCTTTAGTAAACCATATTGGTACTCAAACAACTCGGAATTGACACGGAAATTGGAGTGTTGAAGTGCTAATCTGAGAAAGATAACAAGTATTTGGCATCAAGGTGTCGATATCGCCTATCATGTACAATATCCCGTTTATTGTATTTATTCTAAAAGGGAAATGGGCGGTAAGTTGGCATCTCTATAAGTTTTTGATTTTGACTAAAAATTTTGAAAATTCTCAAAATCTCAAATGTTGACAAATTTATGAATGAAAAAAGATATAAAATTCACAAAAAAAAAATTGAAGCTTGCATTTGTAGATTCCGAGGGTTGCCCTTGTAAATTTTTCAGCATGAGTCACTTGGGAATCTGAGTAGTAATTTGGTAGTGAACATATTTCTCAAAAAAATAAAATTTTAAAAGCTAAATTTGAAGCTACCCCATTTGGACTTGAAAACTAAAATTTCTAATAATCCTTGGCGTTGCAAATTATATGACATTAACCTTGACGTATAGGGAGCACCCAATAAAAATCTTGCGCAAAAATATTACTTTAAACACCTTCATATACGTTGCTTCAAATAGAAAAAAGTCAGTTTAGCTTTCTTCATTGTTTAGGATTAATCGTCACATCGAGAAGAGTTGTAGATGCCCATCAACTAAACACCTTAGATTTCTTGTAGAATTCAACTCCTATGTATATTGAAAGTTAAAGGGAAGAGCATTGATTTTTCTTAAGATAGATTTCCTAAATTTTTGGGCTACTCGTGTTGTATTGATTTTGACCCAATCACCTTACTCTAGGTTTGCTAGCCTAGCTTTATACCCTTTTTTCCATGTGACCCTTAAAAATCAGATAGTTTACTTCAAAATCTATAACATCCTAAATAAGTGAATATATAAATAAGAACACGAAACTCTTTCTAGGGTAAAAAAAACACTTGTTTATACTCCCCATGATGATACATACCCTATACATCTTGAACTTATTAGTACATGGACTAATTCTCTACACCAATAGGATATTGCAAGGTTAGTAGCCATTATTTCCAAAGTTTATTAGGACAATATGCACATTACTGTACTAAACTACAAAAATACTCGAGTCTTATAACCATAAAGCGATTGGAAGAAAAAAACGTCACCATCATCTTCACATTTCAGTCTAACCAAACTAATTATCAAGCTACATATAGGAATTTATGCACCATAATAGTTGGTATATTTATAAGAAGTATAGGATAACACGTTTGCTCACCATAGCACAACAAGCACAAAGATAATACTGTAGAAAGTAGGATCTATTGGCATAAAAACTCTCTCCTTGGAGAACTTCACAAATGATAAGAAATTTGGAACAAATTATTGTACACTATTATCAATTGAATGAAAGTCAAAACTCATACATTTGTTGAAAACGAAGCCCAGATTTATAATTTTAAAACATTAAAAAAAAAAAAAAAAAAAAAAATCAATCTCATCCCAAAGTAAAAAGTCGCAACCTACAGCTACCTTAGTACCTACCACAGACAAACGCCGTAATATAGAGGCAACCCAATACCACTACACTAAATAGGTAAATTAGTGTTAGATACACTAATATATGTACACATGTAATAAGTTTATACTGTTGGTCAGTATTTTTACCCTCTACATTCATGAAGATGTGGATCCTTCCAGAGTATTGGAGTCAATACTCTTGGTAAATCTTGTAAAAATCTAACACTAATCTACCTATTCAGTGTACTGGTCAGAATTCCTTAAAATTCCTTGAATAGTGCATTTAATCCATGCATGTATATCATACTCTCCCTGGTTCAAACATAATCACACAATAACACCAAGAATTGATATTAATGAACCAAGAATTGATATTAATGAGCAATCCAAACCATATCCAACAATATCAATGAATAATGTACACGATCAGAAAAAGGGAGTATCAGTGCATGCTAAATCAACTGTGCAGGAGCTGCCGTTGAATTACTGACGGGACCATCAATCTTAACGGTCGCTTGCACCTCATCACAATACAATCAGCTCAATTGCTAATCAATAATCCTGGCAGTTGTATGCAGAAAACACAACCCATGCAATCAATCCCATGGAACACCATTCATGGAAATAAGGTAGCGTCACACCACACAGAATCAATCAATCTACAAAAATTGGTGAGCCTTGGGCTCAACATGCTCACTGCCTCACACTACAACTTCTAAGCACTCAGGAGAAAGACTTGGATGTGGAAAAAGAAAGAGAAAATTAGTTGATTCTGGGTTTTCGGTGTCGTCTGTATGTGAGCACCATGAGGAAGTCCTTGGATGTGGGGAAGTCAGCAGCGGCGCGTCCGTTTGCTGGAGCACCGGACGCCTCCCCGGGGACTTGAGCAGGTTGGGGTTGATCGGAGATTTGGGCGCTGAACCAGATGTCTCGAATGCTCTCCAAGGGGAGGCTTGAAACCACAGGCTGACCTCGGCATGTGATCTCGACCTCCATCTCCGTTTTCACTTTGTGGGAGAGCTTCTGCACGAGATATGTCTTCACGTGGTAGACTGGCAGCTTTCCGTCCTTGATTCGCACGTATGGGGAGGCTAAAGGCGGCAGCGCGTCCTCGTTCGCTTGCACGTCGCCGGATTCCAGGTGGAACCAGATTCCGTTTGCGGAAGAAAGTCGAGATGATTGACCTCCCTGGACCGGACGTGGGGTGCGTAAGATTGACGACCGGTCCATCACGCCATTCAGCGTTTGTTTTAGACGTGATTGCAGTGATAACTGGCTGTTTGGCGTGGTGGTGTCAATGGCTGCTGCTTTGGTCATGCGGAGGAGGTCCAGCGGCGGTGACGGTGACGCTGGCCCTGATCCTGTCTCTTCTTCTGCGTTCGCAACCTGAGCTAGAGCGTCCAATGCTGAAGGGAAGTCAGCAGCAGCAGGTCGAGCTGATCCGTTGCTCTTCCTGGAGCCTCGAACAATCCTCGCTCCTGGCAACGGAACGTTTTTGTTGCCGTTGGAGACAACTGTCTGTTGCATGAGTTTTGATGTCGTCCAGGGCAATCCTCGCATGTGAACTTCAGGGGTGTCCTCTGCTCGCCGTCGGGTTTCGGACTGCGGGTACACCTTGGCTTCTTCTGGTCGGAAGTAATCTTCCCGCTTCTGGGAGGTCGTGGTCGGAGAGTCATCATCATCATCTGAGATGTCTGCTTCATCATCGTCGTCGCTGCTAGACAATGCCCGCGTTTGGCGACTAGCATAGCCCGGATTTAGGGCCGGAGGACCTTGGGCCCCGAGTGATGACAATAACCTCTCCTTCCGCCTCGTACTATTACCATTGGAAGTAGCCACGAGCTTGCGTTTCTTTGAGAACAGCTTCTCTGTTAAAACGTCTAGATGGTGATCCGGGCGGAGCTTTTCCAGCGGCAACGGCCCCAAGTGGACCTCGCACACAGGGCATGTCTCAGTTTCGCCATCGCTCAACTTGGCCGTGATGCAGTCGCTACAAAAGCTGTGTAGACACTCGGAGATCGTGGTAGCATCGCGCAGTAATGAGCCGCAGAGGTTGCATGCCAGGCATTTCAGAAGCGTCGCCTTAAGAATGTTTACTTCCTTGTGTGCCTCAATATCGTCACTGCTCCCGTTTACCGTCATCGTATCGTTTCCAAGAAAACACCTCCGCTCACCCTAATGCACCAAGGTCTTGAAAACAGAATCTAGTATTTACTGCACGAACAACAAATAGATCAATTTACATGCAAACTCATGCATGTCCATGATTTTACGACGGCTCTTATACAGAAGCAAAACCGGATTGTAAAGATTAAATCTAAACGTCACAGAAAGAAGTCACTCACACCCAGTATCATCGCCATAGCCACATTCAAACCGAGATTGTTGTCACATGATTACACACTATCCGCCTAAAATAATCCGACCCAAGAAACACAAACCCCACGTAAGACAATCTATTCACGCAATTCGAAAACCCTCGTTTGGAGGAAACTCCACTATCGCATTACAAGAAAATAAAATTGCAGTTCATGAGACCACATTATTCTGAGAAGCACGCGACAATACTCGAAGTGAGCAATACATAAAAAAGATTCAATCGCAGCAAAAGAGTGAAACAGAAAAATCAGGTACCTATGTTTCTCATTAATCGAGAGTCAATAAATTCACAGTCTCGAAAGAAGGCGCATCGCCATCGCTGTCTCCCCTGTTCAAAAACCCTTACAAAAACCTCGAAAACCATAACTTCCGCCATGTCCCGCACACATTATTGCCGTACTGCATGGACCGGTGCTCAAAATCAGCTTGACTACTTAAATGCATGACGCTAGTTAGGGCAAGACATGGCACGTGAAAGAAGAATGGCACGAGCCAGCTGATTACTTCGCATTGATCGAGACGTGGGAATGAAAACTCACCGTCACATCGAGCAAGTGCATCGAGCGGGCAAGAAGCCTATCGTCGTCGATGGTCGCCGCGAGTCTATTCTTCATCCTCACATAGTGGTTCAAGATCCGCAGGTGCATGCATAGCCATACCCGATTTGACGCAGCATCCCGGTGGGTCGTTGTTGTTGCGTGATAATCCGGCTGTCCGTGCCAGGCTGGAACGTGGTAATGGACAAACACGTTGAACGTTGACTGCTTCAAAACGCTACCACGAAAACGGAAAACCTACAAAATCTGAGTGCAGTGAGAGTGACGCTCGCGCCAGGGGACCATGCAAAATGATCAAAAGCCCATGTCGTTGATCTTGCGCCACAAACCCCGCCGCTGATACCAGGCTTACGACGACGACGACGACGATGACTGACACACGCCACGGCCCTTTGCCTGATCGCGAGCCCATGCCATGCTGACTTACAACTCCGTCGCCGCTCCGTCGGTCACTGGCCCCCTTCGTTCGTCGCCTTCGTCGTCGTGATGAGGATGGCAGCTGGACGGACGGCGACGATCGTCAGATCGTGAGTTGCATCGTCGGTATGCAGCTGCAGCTGTGACATCGGACGGTCGTGGGCACGTTATACGTCATCGGACGGTGGGTGGTGTCGGAAGGGGATTCGCTGGCAAATCCAATGTTTCCCACATGCATTGAGTTTGCTGCATCCGAAACGAACATGCGATGCTTGTGGATGGAGCATCGGTTTCACTTTTGCCCTAATTTATTCCTTTCATCAACACCCTCTTTTAGGACAATATATTATATGTAATTCCCAATGGTATTCAATCTCATCCTTTTAGAAGGTTGGAGAAATGTAAGAAGTTCAAGAAGAAGAGCAAATTCAACCATTTAGAAGTCGGCGTGAATAGAGCGTTCGTTCAACCTATCCTTGGAGGTATGCCCCCAGATCATCATACCAATGGCAGGACTACTAACCCCTCTGGGGTGAATACCATGTTAGTTCCTATCTAGCTACTAATGCCTTAGAGATACCCGACATGGTATTCTTTTGAGGTACCCATACAACTTGGTCCAAGAACCCCTACCATAGTTGGGTGGACTATGATAGTCATAAGTCCAAGACTCTTCTTGAGTCACATAGTGTTCTTTTGTGTGGATTGATGAATGACGTGTATATACTTGGATGAGATTATAGTGTGGCAATGAAACTTTTAAGATTAATTAAGCAATCTTATTTGATGGTATAAGGATTGCTTCATTTAACCTTCCACCTACCTCCCGTAACCGTGGGAATTCACATATGAAACACTATTTAGATTTGTTCATTGAAATTCAATGACATGCTCCATGATTTGAATCATCCTTTCACTTGTCAAAACTGCATGAAGTCAAATCTCTCTTCAGGTAGTGCATGTTGGCCCTTTCTTAGGAGATGAACAATTGAAGTTGAAAAGTAAGAATTGGCATCTATCAAAAGTTCAATTTTTTTTTCATCCAAATTTTTACCATATATAAATCTTGAAAAATCTCTTTCATAAAATTAGAACAGTTATTTAGAAAATATGTCTAATCAAAATTCTTGTTTTATTTGTATATCTCATAAGAAATATACATCTGGCAAACTTTGACCTTACTTCAATTTGACTTTATGGTATATTCTAATCGATAGTCCTTGAGGAGTTTATAGCTTAGTACTACACCCTTTTTTGCTAATAGATTACTTTGCAATGCCTCTATGAACCATCAACGAATCCCAATCTTTAGAATAAGTATTGCCTCAGAGTCTCAATTTCTCACATTTGATTTTTGAAGCTTCAATAGTGCAAGACCAACTTGAATATACCATGGATGTATATGGTGTTCCAAAGCTAGGGACTTTACTATACCATGGTATATTCAAGTCATGTGAGACATGTGAAAGCCGTATATTGTCATTCATCATAGGTATAAATAATTCCAACTCTACATGAAGACATCGGTAGTTGCCCTCTTATATGGATCATATGGTCTAGTCAAGTGGTTTCATGAACATTAATGTAGAAAAAGTAGCGTCCGTAGTCACTTGTTTGTAATGATGCGAAAGACTTTGTATGATCGGGCTTCTCAAAACATCAAAATAAATTTCTTATATGTGCCTCTTCTCTTTAGATTTTTGGTGTATTAAGCTATAATATAGCCTACTAGATTAGCAAGAATTTAAGGAAATTCTTTCTTATTTAACAATTTATTTTATTGTTGCTGAAAGCAAAATTTAAACATGCACTCTTTTGTTACTAGGGACAAGTTGCTATGTACGTCACTTTTAGATCATTTCCAATGGTGATTGGAAGCCCCTTTCAACCCTCATTATCCATTGATGCGGATTTTTTTTTTCCCCGCATTAATTCACGGACTGACGTATGTCCCCGCCTGACTCGCAAACCTCTTGCATTGAAGAGGCTTTTATGTGTTTAACACCACATCGTGTACTCTGGACACGTTAGTCTACTCAACACTCTACCTATATTAGGGCGTATAAATCCTCATCTCCTCGAGCCACTTTTCTACAACACAAGAGTTATTAATTAGTGTTACCTGGAAATTAGTGTAACATGTAACCTTTGATAAAGAATATTATTTCTCATCTCTCTTAAGATTAGTGTTCACTTAAAGCCAAGTTACTTGATAGGGCAACCATAAAAAATTGGGGTCCCCAAAGGATGCCATAGCACCGAGGACCACGGGCGACAATTAAGTAAATTAGTATAAAGAGAGGGTACTAGGAAACCCACACATAGTTCTGTTTTAGTGTTATCACGCCTCGAAGAATTTCAAGGTTTTATTCATGCTTGTACGACAAGGCCTTAGGCTCGAGTTTTATACAACAAAGCACAAACTCGCTTCTCTCTTCATCTCCTGTGCATCTCTCTCTTTCTCCCTGTTCTTCCTCCATCACTTGGTACTTTGGTCCTGCCCAACACATGCTTATTTGCTTGTGTCGTGTTTTGCATTGTGGAGTTTGTCTTGGTTTATTTCCACATGAGCTTTGTAAACAGACACTATGTATTATAACGCCGAGGCAAGGTTGGCCATGAGACACTAAGGAATTAACACTTCGTGGAAGCACTGCTAGAGTCTTACAGAGTCAGTTACAGTGGCTAAGATAATGCCCCACGGCAAGTTAACCGTGGCCGAGGACTCCCAAAGCGACTATGTATTCATGAGTCAAGCTTCCCTACGATACTCAGATCAAAAACATTCTTGGCCGAGGGTTACACTAACTTCATCGTACTTTGGCCACCCCATGGTTTGTACTCTCACCACGTACCGCCCAAGGAAGCTAATACCTCGCTTCCCATACTCCCTCCTTGCTTATCTTATCCCTCGATCTTGTCCATCTCGATGGACTTACCCGACTATCAGGCCACCATTGCAATCAATGTCCCTTAGCTACTAATTACACCACTGCAAATAAATTCTTCCACTTGCAATAACGCTTGCATGCTCTCACATATAGTGTTACAGATCAACGAATAGTATTGTAACACTAGGATGACATGAGACATTTAGTGTTATTGTTCGCAAACAGCATCTTGCACAACGAAAAGACACCACATTCCTCAAATTCCTTCGGATGTGCAATTCATTCAGCTTCAGAGTAAGATGTCAATCAAGCATATTCGTCTAATCTGTCGTCTCAAGAAAAATATCGGCCAGAAAAGAATGTGAAGTCAGTAAGGTCGGTTTGAAAGCATGTACACAGGAAAGGAAGGGCACGAACAGTGTTCGTACTATGGTTAGAAAGCCGAAACGAAAAGCAGGGCATTTCATTGGAACATGATCATGTGTATCTGCATCTCTATCAGTATCCATGTCTTTGTAATGGAATCTCTGTCCCAAGCAAATGGCCTTCCATTTGTCGAACACCCAGTGATGCTGCTGCTGCATCGGAATTGGGTAGCTGTGCACCTAAGTTACTTGACGGAGCTTTTGAGGAGTCACGATGGAGGTTCATTCACCGCCAGCCAGCAACTGTGTTTGTTTGAAAAAAAATCCAACAAAAAGTTTATGTGTCATATGACATTGCATAATTCCTTCTCTTGGCTACTCCGTCCATTTTGTAAGACTTTGTGTTCCATTTGTAAGTTTATGAAAAGAAAATACAACCCCAATTCCGTTAAAATGGCACTATGCCATGTGCCATTTTGTCACAGTAGATCACATTTGTGTTCATATAAAATGGTATATTCTGTAATAACACAATTTTTTTTGTAATATCACTTCTTTATATACATTGTCACTCATTTTCCCTAATATCACCTTAAAATTCTGTTATATCACATGGTTTTTGAACTACAATTCAGAAAGTTGAGGTGTGCCATTTTACCGGAATAATGCCATTTTAACGTAATTGGGGTTAATACATATTCGGTACATTCCCCATCTTCTTGTTGCTAAGTGCATGGGCTTTCCTCTATGAGAGATTGGACTTTGGAGTTATCATCAATTCTCTTGAATTGACTATCAAACTTGGATGGTATAGAATACAAGTCTCTCGCCGTCATTATCAGTTGTAGCAACTGAAGGGTCTAGTGGGTTGTGCAAAACAATACCAGGCTCGTTATTATGTGCCTGGAATTGAGAAGGCAAAACATACGCTCATGCCTTCCTAACCAAACTTACATGGATAACAGGATGAATGTTGCGAGGAGTATTCAAGCGAACCGCATGTGTACCAATACATTCAAGCACACGATAAGGAAGGACAATCCAATCGAGTTTATTGATCGGCCGTGTTGTATTGATGTTCTTCAATTTCGACCACACACGGTCACACAGTCAAAAGACCTCGGCCATGGAATGTCCTCCGTTAGATTGATGTTCTTGAGTCTCTTGTATAGCCGCCATTGATGTTTTAGCCATATCAGCACTATGACGTCATTGCTCAACAAGTTTGCGTCCCTTCTCCGTTGTTGATAAGGAAGAGCCTTGCTAGCCTCCGTTGTCGTAAAATCCATGAGAGATTGATGAAAGCCGTGGATCATAAAAAATGCTGACACACCTGTAGACTGCGTCACCCGATTATTCAATGCCATCATTCTTATTGGCAAGTGAATAGTCTAATCGTCTTATTCAAATGTAATGAAAATGCGAAGGCATGTCTCAAGCTCTTGATTGGCACGC
Source organism: Bryum argenteum (assembly GCA_037043015.1). Classification (NCBI taxonomy): domain Eukaryota; kingdom Viridiplantae; phylum Streptophyta; class Bryopsida; order Bryales; family Bryaceae; genus Bryum; species Bryum argenteum. The sequence goes on from CM073324.1 coordinate 4,961,899, forward strand.
TCCGTTGCACCATCCATCTCTCGATGAAAGGTTGTTGACAATTTCCGTATAATCTTCAGCAATTGGCATACTTCTCCCCACATCATACTCACAAATTGACTTCCGCGGTCAGAAACAATTGCGATCGGTCGTTCGTGATGTTGAAAAACTTGCTCTAAGAGTTTCCTTCATTGGCACAACAATGATTGATTTGGACAAACGGTTCTTCACAACTAAGATATTTGTATGAGTGTTACTTGGTGCCAAACCGATATAAAGTCGATGGAAAGTTCCGTCCATATCCGTGTGGGAATTGACAAAGGTTTTAATAAACCTTGCTTTTGTTCTTGCCAAATCTTAGATTTTCCATAGACATTACAATTTTGTACAAATCGTCGAACGTCTTGAGTCATTCCAGACCATGTATATTTGCGTGCGAGCAAGTCGCGTATTCCTTTACGACTTGGGTGTCCAGCCAATGGTGAGTCATGAAAGACTAAATCAATTGTGTTCGAAGTGGTTCGTATGTCGGTATCCGTATGCATCCACGCCAACGTAGCCAATGAGCTCCATCCACAGAGCATTCACTAATTGTGATAGGTAGTCTACGTTCGCTATCCATTATAGCCTTCCACATCTTTTAAGATTGGTGATTCATATTTAGTCCATCATCCTACAACGCAAGCATCTCTGCGTTTACAAATTGACATATGGGACGTGGTGTCATCATTGACTCCACAGCCGCAATTTCCTTTGGCGAATCTGCATCACCATCTTTTATCGATGCGGACTTTGAAACAACTTTCAAAGCGTTGTCATCTCTTTCCAATAGTTGATAATGTCGCTTCATGATCGGATCATCATTGATATTGTTAGGAGTGTCTTATTCGCGACGAGAAAGTGCGTCTAACTGAATTTGCTCTCTTCCGGGTTTATGCAATATCTCAAAGCTAAAGTCATTCAACTCATAAGCCCAACAAATTTGCCACTCTCCCAAATGTTGTTTTTTTTTTAAAAATAAGCCAAATTACGATGGTCCGACTATACTTCAAAATGTTCTCTAGCAAGCTCCGTACGCCATTCGGGAATACAACAAACAACTACTAACATCTTCTTGCCATGAATTGGATAGTTCGATTCAGCAGAACTATATATCTCCAAAAAATAAGCAACCGCATGCCATAGTCCATCCACCTTCTGCATCAAATGCCACCAACCGCATATCGAGAGGAATTACATTCAATTGCCATTTCCAATCATGGAGTCCATTATGCTAATATTGGCGCATTTATCAAAGCTTCCTTCAACGGATCATATGCAAGTTGACAATCCAATGTCCATTTGCAAGGTTGGTATTTTCACGCCAATCAAGTAAGTGGTTATGCAATATTCGAATATCCATCTACAAATTGTCGATAATAATTGCAAAAGCTCTAACAACCACGAACTCGTTTCGCTTTCATTGGCCGCTCTCATTTCCGAGTGGCTTCAAGTTTCTCCAGGTGAGCCCGCAACCCCTTACGAGTTTCCACCAAGTATCCAAGGTACTTAATGATACTAGCTTCAAACTCACTTTTATCAAAATCAAGTTGAAGCCCTACGTTAGCAATCTTGTGAATAGTCCTAAGCACAATGTGGGTGAAATTTGGAGTTATGGGGCCTTATAGATTGTGAGATCATAATGTATTTGTACTCAAGAAAGTTCATGAAATGTCAGCATTTTCATTGTGAAGTGGAAATACTATCAACAACCAAGTACAATCAAAATCGCACCAACAAGGAAGTTGTTCACCTTCATCTCAAAAATACTGTTGAACTCAAAAATTCACTCAAAAATATTTATTGGCTCAAATAATAGCCTTGCAATGGTGAAAATTGCCTCATATTTTACAAATGAAGAATATTCCAAATCTAAATCTCTTGTACTAAATTCATGCCATGTCTTCAAATTGTATTGGATGACATAAAGATTTCTAGAATAACAACTACATTTGACTTGAATTACAACCCAAAATATAAAACTGAAATCTAACGTGGATGTAGAACATACATCTGCTCAAAGACCATGCATTTTTTGGGTGTACTTTTAAGATCCGAGGACGCTTTGGGGTTAAGTTTAATCTATCGCAAAAATGGTCGTTTGTGGCTTTTAAAGTTGACCCCTAAAGGAGAAGGCTCTACAATGACCTCCATGAGTGAAATCGGTGAACATTTTTTGAAATTTTAATATTTTTTTTGAAAATCCAACTCTAGAGTCTTGTTACAACTATCTAATTACTTGACCCACTAATTTTCATCAAATTTTATTGTAAGATTCTTGAGTTATATTCCGTCAGAGTTTCAGATTTTGCAAAAACAACATATCATTCAGAGCAAATCGATCACAAATGCTGGTCAATTTTGACTTTAACCCATAAACACCCATGGGGTCTAAAACGGGCACCTCAAAATTGGATCACAACATCTTTTGAACTTGGGCATCATGAAATGAACCAATCAATGATGAGCTTGCAACCTCCTACAAGGTTATGTACAACCCCAACCTACCTACCACAATCCTTTCAAAGCACAAAATCACTCATACAAATTGCGCTTTGAGTAATAAAATTTCACTTTTGGAATGCATCATCAAAAGGTGACCACTTTGACATCAAAATACAAGTGAAAAGTTGAGTATAGTGAGAGCTACAGAGTAGCACGTTCTCTTGGAAACAAGCCCCTCGGTGTTGCTTAGGCGTTTAACCCTTAAACGCCCTTGGGGTCTAAAACGGGCAACCCAAAATTGGATCACAACATCTTTTGGACTTGGGCATCATGAATAGTGCACTTTTTGAACAAGGGCATCATGAAGGGACCAATCAGTGATGAGCTTGCAACCTCCTACAAGGTTATGTACAACCCCAACCTACCTACCACAATCCTTTCAAAGCACAAAATCATTTATACAAATTGTGATTTGAATAGTAAAATTTCACTTTTTGAATGCACCACAAGAAGGTGACTAGTTTGACATCAAAATATAAGTGAAAAGTTGAGTACAATGAAAGCTACAGGGAAGATCCTATTGGAATCAAGCCCCTTGTGCTTGCTTGGGCGTTTAAGGGTTAAGGGTTACTTTCAAACACTACAAGGCAATCAAACATGGTGTAAAAAGCGGAGTACGTTAGACTTGTTGGTGGGTACCCTTTTGGAAGGGGAAAAAAGTACGTGGAAATCATGAAGGGGGGGTATTGTAACGGAAAAACTTAGAATCCAACTAGGAAAAAATAAATATCTTGAGAGAATGCCCAAAAATGGCAAAAAGGAGGAGCAAAGGTGGGAAGTTCGTGGAGCTGCCCGATCTAGGCCGCGTGGGCAGTGGGCAGCCACACTAAATACGAGGCGGCCAAGATTCTGTCAGGGGCGCTAATAAAAGCGGGGCAGGCATCCAGTGATTGAGGGCCATCTCAGTGGGGCAGTGGATTCGCAGCTGGGGCAGGGCGGAAGCAGGCTCCGACTATGCCGGCCTTCCATGCACCAAAAGGCTGCCCCCCCCTCCTCCCTCCTGCTTTCATGCATTGTACGGGGCCGGTACTCTCTCAATTATAGCCCATCCCCCTGATTCTTTTACCGGTCCTTTTGCCGGCCCTGTAAATTCCCTATGTAACCCCCGCTGAATCGGCCCTTCCCCTCGCCCCTAGCCTTGAAATGGTTCGATGAAAACCTTCTAATGATTTTTATCCCCTAAAGGTCCAAGTGTTTTTTGGATCTCCAAACTCAAAAACTGTGGTTTTTGACCACCTTGTTATGATTGATTTATTATTTTCAACTCTGAGATTTAGAAGAAAACTACTAGTAGAAATTCCATGTCAAATTTTTAGTTGGTAGATTAGATCAATTGTGAAGGTCATGACATTCAAAGTTGATGCACAACTTTTTTGTGGGCGTCATTGGGAAGACAATACTCTACTTTGTGCAAAGGGAGCTTTGATGATTGTTGCCGCAAATATTTGGCTCATATTTTTTTAAAGTTAAGAATGCCCGTATAAAATTTTAGAGACTCATTTTGCTTTTTGAACTTTCATGCATTTTTTTTTCTACGAGAGGGTATAACAACAAGAATTTGGAGAAACATGCATCACGTTTCTTGTAATTTATCTAGGGGAAAAGTGAATGGTGAGTAGGTGTATTTATAAGTTTTTTTTTAATTTTTTCACAAAAGTTTTGCAAAGGAATTCCAAAATTTTGAAAGAAATAAATCATAACTTACCAAAACCTCTTATGGTTGGATTTGTACTTTTCGGAGGTTGCCCTTGTAAAATTGGTAAACTTTTTGACTGTAATCAATTTGGAACTTGAGTATCTATTTGGTTATGAACATACTTCCATAAAAATTAAAATTAAAAAATAAATAAAATGAAGCGCCCATTCTAGACTTGAAACCTAATTTTTTTAGATGAAGGCTGTAAAGGTGAAATTTGGCTTTTTCAAATTTTACCACATACACTTTGTAGGATAAGGAGCACCCTGTAAAAATCTTAGGCAAAAATATTACTGTTAACCCTGTCATTTAGGTTGTCCATATCTGCAAAAACTTGTTTTGGGTTTGATGGACCTTTAGGGATTTACATAGACAATTTTGTGGACGAAGGAGGTGGTGTAAGTTCCTCTCTTCATCTCAACTTAGACCCTTCCGAGCTTTTTTAGGTATCATATTTTTCTACACTATTTTGATGTTATACGGAATAAGTTTGTAACATTATAGTGTAGGCAATTCTCACGATATGAAGTTATATTGAATGTTTTCAAACCTTAATATCAAAGATTCATTTGTATTTTATGTAAGGATATTTAACTTGAGTGTGTTGATGATGAGCTTTGTAGGGACTATGATAAAATCCTTGCATTTTACATAAGGTAATCCGTGCAAGGAGTAAATCATTAAATTTAATAGTGTAAGGCATCTTAGGATACATGAGGAAAAAAGTGAAAAAATGGATGGTTTTTGAGGAACTATGTTTCTTCATCCATCATTGGAATTTTTCTTTATTTTTTTGTTGAGTTAGACTCCTAATCAGCTTTAGATTTTGTGGTAGAAACTATAAATCTATCCAAGATGTGAGGAAGACATGAAATGCAATTTTGTGCAAGGTGTCTAGTTTAACCCCTAAACGCCCGAGCCTATTTTTAGCAGAAAAGCACGTTTCCATAGAAATTGTCATAGATGAAAATCAAGAGAAGCTATTAAGATCTCAACCGTACAAACTTGTAATAGACTTATCGAAGATCATGTGGACCAAAATTTGAGTCATGAGGCCTTATAGATCGGGAGATCATAACATATTAGTATCAAAAACAAATTGCAAAATTTCATCATTTTCACTTTGAGGTGGAAATGCTACCAATATACCTATTGCAATGAAAAAATCACCAACTAGAAAGATGTTCACCTTCATCTTAATAAGTCCTTTACCCAACAAAAATTCATCAAAAAAATCTCTTGGCTCAAATAAAAGCCATGCAATGGTAAAAACTACCAAACATTTTACAAAGGAAAAATAGTCCAAAACTAGACCCTTAGCATTCAATTTCATGCCTTGTCTTCAAAACATCTTCGATCTTGTTAAGGTTTCTACCACTTAGACTAGACTCTAATTGGAGGCCATCCCAAAAAATTAAGTTGAAATCCAACGGTAGATGAGGGAGATATAGCTCCTCAAATATCATCCATTTTCTCACTATTTCTGTTGACAAAACATTATTGCAAATCCAATAGCAAATTCATTTGGATCAAAAAACTTCTCACTACAAAGTTGTTAAGAATCACCTTAAGATCATGACCATGAAAAAAAAATCATGAAAAACTAATTTTAATTTCACATAATTGGCTTGCAATGGTAATACATGCCCCATGCTTGGAAACCCGAAAACAAGAGTTGTTTTCACTAAAGTGCATTCCATTAATTCATACTTTATTTTATGGGCTTGAAAATTCTACAACACAAACTAGACTTGATTTGGAACCTAACCCAAGTGATTTCATCCAAAACGGACCTCGGATGAAGAAGATATGGCTCTTCAAAGTTTCTGATGTACATCCAAAATGTCGTTTTTCGACATCGTGGGCGTTTAAGGGTTTTTTTTTTTTTTTTTTTTTTTGCCTTGTTAGAGTTTGAGGGACTTTTTATCATTGCAAGGTTGTTGTTAGTGCAAAGATATTTTTCTCATGGTTTATTTTTGTTTAACCCCTAAACTACCATGGTGTTTTGTGAGCTCCAAACTCCAAAATTGCAATTCCATACCACCTTGTAAACTTTGAAGTGTGAGGATATATTTTAACACTTTTTTGAAACTTTCAACCGTATGATCTTGAAGAGAACTATTATTAGAGGTAGTGGGTGAAATTTCGACCGATGGATCGTAGCCATTTGTAAAATCATAACATTCAAAGTTGATGCAATATTTTTATCAGCAAACCTAGTTGACTTTGTGCAAAGGAAAACCTGATGCTTATTACCTTAAACATCCAGCTCATATTTTTTTCCATGTATATAACTAAGTTGGGCATGCCCATGCAAAATTTTAGACACTCATTTTGCTTTTTGAACCTTCATGCAATTTCAATACTAGAAGAAGGTAGAAATTTAGGATTTGGTAAAACATGCACCACGTTTATTGTATATGGTTTAGGGGGAAAATGAACGGTGAGTATATACCTTCTTGAGTTTTTGAATTTCAAGAAAAAAGAAATTTCAAAAATTTCAAAATTGTAATATCAAAGAAAACTTTGAATCTAGCTCTTGTAATTTTTGAAGGGTGCCCTTGTAGGAATGGTAAAAGTTTCAACTTGGGTCACTTGGAAACCTAAGTACAAAATCAATCAAGAAAAGATTTCAAAAAAAAAAAAAATTCAAAAAAAAGTAAAAAAAAAAAAAACTTTTTCTGCCCGCCCCAAGGCTGAAAACTAAAATTTGCGTTTAAGAACTCCATAGGTGGAGTTTGACTTTGCAAATAATCCCACATACAACTTGTAGTGTAAGGAACATCCAGTAAAAATCTTAAGCAGAAATATTGCTTTTAACATCTTTATTTAGGCTTCCCGAAATCGCAAATCTCCTAATCGGAGGCCTTGGTAGTTTAGGGGTTAACCCCTAAAAGTCCAGGGAAGCAAAAACTGCTTTTTGGAGTCCAAAACTCAGCCAACTTTGACCATTATAATCTCACAAATGAAGAAGAATCAACGGTTCAATTTTGGCAAGTGAGTGGAAGGTTAAGTTAACTTCAAGATCCTACGGTTGGATCTTCCAAATAATTCTTAGATTGAGAGTTTTTAGGCCTAAAGTAAGGAAATGTCCATTTTTACGATTTTGCATCAAGAACCTTTAGGGGTTAAAAGGGTTATATTGATAAATCTAAACATCCCTGGCTAGTTGGTGACTTTCTCATTGCAATAAGTCTATTGTTACCATTTTCACTTCAAAGTGATATTGATGAAATTTTGCAATCTCAATTTCATTTTCACTAATGGAAATCCAAAAACAACGATATGCTTAGAGTAAAACACCTCCGGAGAGGTTAGGATCATACTTACGCAAAGACTTATTTTGAATAACCACTCTAGATTTCACGTAATCAGCTTGGAACGTTAAAACATACCCCATGTCTGAAAATCCAAAACCAAAAGTTGGTATCACTATAATAAATGACATACATTCATTCTTTCTTCAATGGGTTTACAATCTTTACCACAAAAACTAGACTTGATTTGAAATTCAACCCAAATGATTTTGTTCAAAAGAAAGTCTGGATGAAGAAGCTATAACTCTTCAAACGTTCTACCTTTCATCCAAAATATATTTTTAAAAATATTTTGGGTATTTAAGGTCAACCTTGCGAAGGAGCCACTTTTTATAATTTAATAACGTCCTCTATCTTTCGTTTGTCTCTGAGACAAGAGCTTGTCTCTCCTGGCAGGCTTTAGCAACATTATTTGACTAAATTATTAAGTGAATAATTGGAGGTGACACTCACAAACCACACTTCACACAAAACGTCTCTCGTGGATGCCATTTTTTATGTGAATTTAATAGCATATGTGGTATGTACTAAAGGTTATCCATAGCAAGAAGCAATAATTGTATATTTCTTCATTATGTACATAATTTATTTCAATTGAATAATCAATGTGTATCAATTGATAATACATTTGCACCAAAGCAAGGGTCATGTTTAAAGAAACAACTACATTGTTGAATTTTTTTCCATGAGTAGGAGGTGACAAGGAGTGAAAGAAGAGAAGTAGCTTGGCAAAAATGCCTAAATGAGTTTGATTGGTGCCACTCAGATTTCTAATTCAATCTTTGAGCAAATATTAGTTGGAAGGCAATGTTTATCAGATCGGGGGTTTAAGGTGGCTAAGGTTTGATAGTGTTTAGCAATGTTGTTTTAGTAGCCTCTACAAAAGCATCCTAAATCTTCTTGTCGTGCAATTGTGACTTACTAGTTTGGTTGTCTGGTGTTGCTACAGTCACATGATTACTTAAACCATGTTCAACCCCATCCCTGCTACCTTGTCATTGTCCTTGTACGTGACCGTATTACCGTTCAAAAAAGGTAGGGTTTTAGGCTTTTAGGTCCACCTTTCTGCTTCTGGTAATTTTTCTTAGGCTCCAAATGATGTAAATTTTGTGCTGACAAGTTTCTCTAGTTGATCTAAAATTGGCTCATTTTTGTAAATTTTGATATTCTTTGGGGTCATAAATACTTTGAACATGAAATCTTGAGATATAGCAGTTTGATTGATTATCACTAACACCCCTACCAAGATATCGACTTCTAAGGACAATTCTACAACCTTATCCGACTAGTAGTTCTCTAAATCATACTCTCACATACAAACAAACTTCGTTGGGTTCCTCTTGTTATTGTGCTCCATCTAGATTTAGGTCATTTTAAATATTTTTCAATAATCTCCACAACAATAAATACTTTGACATTCAACATCTCACCATCCGTTGGTCTAATTTGCAAAAAGGTTGTTGCATGCACCCTTGCAAAAATACCCCCTTCCAACGATACCTCCCCCTCGCCTATGACCCGACTGGCGGATCAAAACAAAACAAACTATCCACCTTTAACCCCTACTGTCTTAAGAGACCTGTTTTAGACCGATTTGGCTTCGGTCAGTCTCTGACTTACTATTGAGTTAAAACCTTTTGCAGGTTGTATAGCTTTTTCATAGCTTTTTGTAAAGCCAACTCATGCTCAAAAAATTCCTCATACTCAATGAGATATTCACGGTCAAAGATTGAAATAAATATTTTAAGTTTGCCCAAAATTGCCCAAACTGCGTATATGCTCATTTTTTTCTCAAAATCAGTCCAAACTTGATTAAAATGCAAAACTTCAAAAGTTCACCAAAAATTGAGACTTTGCTTTTATTCAAGTTTTGTTTCTTGTACATGTAGAAAAGGTAATTGGGCATGATCTTCTTGTTTGGATTTCCAATCCAATAATTTTTAAGATGCCTATTTAATTGTAGAGAATGGGCCTTTGTATTTGAATTTCAGCATACCTCCATGTGGGAACTCAAGCATTTCTCATTTCACTATAGGCAAAAAAAAACTATTTTTCCAACTTTGAACATTACAATTTCACAAACAGGGAGGAATTCAAGTTTCAGATTTGGTGTCCATGATCTTGTACAAGTTTAGTACAAGATCTTAGAGTTTAATACTTCGAAATGTGCCATAAAATGAAAAGACTCACCTTGCACTGAAAGTGGGGAGTATTGAGGACAATGTATGCAAATAGTGCCTTGAAACTTTAGGGGTTAATATTTCAATACCCATTGCTCGTCGGAGGAAGATATGGCATTCCACTCTAGCAGCCATAAGGGAACTTTTAACTATTGTTCAAATAGTTGAGGCCTTCATCCTTTGATAGGTCGAATAGACACTTTATTCACGCCAACCCCGAGGGGACTGGTGTTCTTCTTAGAGCATGTCTAGCTTGCACTATGGGCCGGAGAGTGGAGCCTTGTAAAACTCGGAGTGTGAGGAGCCCCAGCTAACACACTGTCCCTATTAACCGCTCAAGAGGGTTGAGGTCTCCTGAATTTTAGCACACCATAACTCAATCCAGTTATCCCGTGCCTTCACTCATATTCTAGCGTCACCATTAACCAATGAGAGAGTGACATGTAGCATAAAATTTATTGACATAAAATAATTTCTATTATAATCGGCTTGTCAGAAAGTATGATAGGTGAGCGACCGTGCCTCTCGGCGTGGGGTGGGGTATCAACGCTCATAGAGCGGCCCCTGCGAGCTTGTGACGCAACCAAGCGGCCCAGCCTGAAGCGCAAGGTTGGGCATGCTCTGCTCTTACTGAGGCCTTCATACTGTTGTTCATTATTGCTAAATATTTTTATTTCCTGTTTAGTTGAGTGAACATGCAAGTGACTTGTTTTGGCTTGGTTCCCAGCTTTTTAGCAGGACGGGAAAGCTGCTGATTGATTGTGGATCCCACAGTAATTTGGCAGAGCAAAGTGTTATCACACAAATTCAAGATCCATCAGTTGCAGGATAGCATGTGACTTTCCCTTGTCATGCAGTCCTGCATAACTTGCATTCCTCAAAGATAGTCCAACTCAACCTTGCAACATGGCATGACAGGCCCTATCTTCTTCTCACTAAATTTTACTACACAACAACAGTCATAACCTGTGATATGTGACCACAAACTATCATAACATGACTGTAAGATGATTACCAATAATCATTTTGTTTCTCGCTCTGAACAATATGACTTTGCCCATAGTCGTAAAACTTTAAATCTGTTGTAATGTTCCAGCCATATCCACTTTTTTGGAGGAAGGTTTGCACAAATACTTTCTTTCCCATTTGCAATAAAAAGTTGAAGAAAGATTTTAGCAAGAGAAAAGCTTCACTGAAATTTTTAATAAAAAGTAGAAAGGAAACTCTAGGAGGAGAAAAAGGTCGGTGTGAACTTTGAGTTTGTTCCTTTCTAGGTAGTTACAAGTTTTAAGTTTTATCTTTTTTGCTCAAAATTGCCTTCTTGTAATGCAAGGTGGAAATTTTCATTTTGTTATGTAATTTGAGGATTGTAATAGTTGGATCTAGTACCCAAGTGGTACTTGATCCTATATATATATATATCACCAATTCTCAACATAAAGAACCTCACTCATTGTGAGATCATAATGTTCAAAGTTTATTTCAACTAATTTATTTTTTGACTACCATAGGAAATATAAAACATGAAGAAAAACTTGATTTTCCGCATGGGGGTATGCTAAAATTTAAATTCAAAGGCCTAAATTTTGATGGTAAAATGACATGTGGAAGCTCACCATGCTTTAATATCTTTATTACACACAAAAAAAAAGTTAAAGAAGAAAGTGAAAATCTCATTCTTTGGTGAAATTTCTAAAGTAGTTGGAACCTAATCATGTTTGCACAAATTTTGAGAATACAAGAGAACATTCTGCAAAGTGGAATGTCCCAATAGCATTCTCAAACTTTGGAAGTGAATAATTCCTAAAGTATAAGGAGTTATAATTTGTTGGAAAGACTTGATTACACTCTACACTCTCCAATAACTTTCAACTTCATACGATTTAAATTCTAGTAACTTAGAGCGTGACCAAGGTCACAAACGACCAAAATATGGCTTCCTCCAACTACGGAGCACTAGTGCATTTGTGGGTTAAGTATACATGCCACTTGTTGTAACCTCACAACTTACACCCGAGCTTGCATGTGTAGTCGTCCAATATTCAACAAGTCGTCGATATACTCAAACCACATTTGCACTAGTGGGGGTTAAAATAGCACATCTCATATGCATCGTGAAAAATAAAGGAGATCTTTAACGACCGATATAAATAAAGTGCCAATTTCACTCCTGAATGTATACACTATGACCACCTGGCCATATGTAAAAACAATGAAAGCCCATATCGGGATATTGAATAAAGAGTGTGCAATTGCCGGTTCATGCCTCGCTTGCCAGAGGGAGAGCTCTGGAACTCAACTAATACAAAGACTAGTTGAAAACAACTGATTGTCTGCCCAAAAGGCGGCTTGGTTGCCCAAATTGGTAGGAGTTTGGAGATCACTTTGTAAGTGACCGATGATGTCGTCCGCAACTTGAGCGATGTCTACAAGAATTTGCTGCAAAATGGTTTCTGCCAAGTTGTCTACTTCGATATGCCGACGCGATTTTGGAGCCTCGATGGTGGGGCATTCCGAGCTTCTAGTGGTGTCACGTTCAAACCCCAAATCCTCGGTGGTGGGCGGGGTCCATAGGTAAAAACATAACACCATGCAAGGAGTAGGCTTCAATTGCAATTTATCTTTTTAACCCTTGAAGGTCCTTCCACTCCTCAATGGGCAGCCCGAAATTGGATCTCAGCATCTTTTGGACTTGTGCAACATGAATAGTGCACTTTTTGAACTTGGGCAGCATGAATTAACCAATCAATGATGAGTTTGCAACCTCCTACAAGGTTTTGTGCAATCCCAACCTACCTACCACAATCCTTTCAAAGCACAAATCACTCACACAAATTGCAATTTGAATTGTAGGATTTCACTTTGTAGATGCATCACAAAAAGGTGACCAGAATGATATAAAAAAAATAAGCGAAAAATTGAGAATCAAAAGAGCTACAGGCAATATTCTGTTGGAAAACAGCCTGAGGGGCTGACAGGGTTAATTTACATGAAATATCTCTCAGTTAGAAGACACCTTTTGAAACTCAAACTATGTGAACAAACTGTCTGTGAACTATGCATGGGACCCTCTACTGTAAGACATGCATTTTCTTGGGTCATGCACCAAGCTTCATAGTTCATGACGAACATCACATTCACAACTAGGATCGCAAATAACAAGGCTAAGGCCGAGGTCAAGAAATAGCATAGTGTCGTAATGTACCATGTATCGTAAATAGTGTAACTACCAATATATTGAAAAATTGAATGCTGTACTGTACATGAATACGGGATCACTGTTCTTTGGACAAAGTCTGCTATCTCTTAACACATGTGACTTGTTTCAGGTTATTCCATATACATCATCAAGTATCTTCTGTACTTAAAAAAACAAATTACACAAGGCATTCATGTTGTGCCGAAACTAATTAAAAGCTCTACATGATGTTTCATATAAACATTTCAAAGACATTCTTCTTCCACACACACAAGAAAAACATGAGAATTCTTCCCCCATACTTTCTATTATAAGATCAAATAATGCACGGTCGACCCGACAAGGCATAGCAAATGTTTATGTAAGCGGCCTAAGAAAATATGTATGTCAAGGCCCTCTTTACACTAGAGGTGAGAAGCCATGGAAACAATAGATATAACCAATAAGAGAGTTTGATATTTGATTCCATTCATTTTTGAGCTCTCTTATTGGTTACACTTCTTCTCTTCATTGTTTCTCAACTCGAGTGTAAAGAGAGCCCAATCACCAAGGGAGACCCCTCAAGGCATAGAGAATGTGCAAGACGTGATCATCAGTCACTAAGGGAGCTCTGGGAGGGACAACTTCAAAATCATATCATATTGTAGGAGGGTGGTTCTTGGACCACGCTGTATGAGTTACCTGAAAGCCCTTTGGCAGGAATACCATGTGGGGTATCTCTAAGGCACTAGTGACTATGTAGGAACTATTGTAGAGTTCAGCCCAGGAGGGATCAGTAGTCCTGCCATTGGTGTGATGACTTTGGGACATACATCCAAGGATAGGTCAAACAAAAACTCTATTCACACTCGCCTAAAAATAAGTTAACATGTAATTCATTAGAATGGGAATATTCACTGATTTTGAGAAATGGGGGTTTAGCTTGAGTTGAGCCAGATGTACTATGTAGGTACATTTAGCTCGATTCGAGCTAAACCCTTATTTCTCAAAATCAGTGAATGTTACCATTATAACGAATTACGTGTTGGTTGGAATTCCTCTTCTTCTAGGAGTAGAACATACAAATATAATTTCATTCACGTATACACAAATATGTGAAAATTTCACTATGAAGTAAATTTCTAGCTTCCAATGAGAGCGGAGGGTCTAGTGGGCCACTTAACCCGGCAATAAGCCCAGAATTAAAGAAAGAATGAGGAATGAATGGAGTTGTACCATACCAAATACAAAGACCCAATAATAAAAGGAAAGGGAAAGAAAAGGCAACAGAATATGCCGGGCGATCGGACGGATGAAAGGCACGGGCAAGCGAGGCCATAGAAAGGGGGCCCGGCCTAGAAAATATCGTCGGGCGGGCAGCTGGGCTCGGTCACACCGCCCGTTCCCTTCCCGCTGCGACCTTCTCCTCCTCCTCCATAGCCATATATACTCATGGCCACCTTCCTGTGTGGCTGTGCTCGCCATCGCTGCCATTGCTGCGTCCGCCCCGCCCCGCCCCGCCTCGCTCTGCCTTGCCGCCGATCCGAGCCAGGGCCAGGCCGCAACCTACTACATTGCGTCGGTCGGTCTTGGCAGCGCCGGCATTGGCACCATTCAATCGCATTCAGCACCTGCATTGCTGTTTCTTCTCCTCCCCTTCCCTTGCCTGCCTCTTTCTTGATCTCGGCAGTTGCGGATGAGGACAGACGCAAGATGTTGCTGACTCTTTAGAGCATTGGCATTGGCATTGGCATTGAGTTGGCTCCCGAATCTGTTGGCAATCATGGTGTCCGCCGGTGGTGTACTCCAGCAAGGTACTCCCTCCCTCTCACCTTTTTGATCCTTGCGCGCCTCCATTCCTTTCTTCCTTCCTGTTCGCATTGCCAGAGTTTCTCCTTCCTTCTCGGCTGCATCGGCAGAGATCGACATTGTTTTTGTCCTAGATTGAAAGGTTGTCAATGGTGGCTGTCTGGAAATTCGGCTGTTATCTGTCCTCGAGCTGCTTGTGTTTTCACTGGAGATTGGCGTCGTAGTTTCTATCACGGTTTACGAGAGCATGTATTTTACTTAGGATCAGCGACTTTGGTCCACATTATTGTGTCGTGGACAAAGTAAAAGTGCTGATTCAGCGTTTCTTCGCCCTAACATGTAAGCGTCGATATATGTAGAGTATGCTGCATTATTGAGATGTGTGGTTTGGTGAGTTGATCAGGCTCTCTTGAAGAAAATATCGACGTCGAGAATTTTGCTACGATGCCGCTGATTGGTGATTTCCTGGATGTTCTCGGCGCCACCTGGGGGAAGTGGAGCCTCTCCACGAAATATGCTTTTAAGAAGCTCACCGGTAAAAAGCATGTTGCGGATGCTACTGCCGTTCAAAATTTATCGGGAGAAGGTAGGAGAGAAGCTGTTGCTGAAACAGACGGGAAAGGGATTAGACGAAGGTCGGTGCAGAACAGAAAGCCGGTTTCGTACCGGATGAAGGATGTTGCTTCTCACGATCAGCCCGGTGATTGCTGGATTGTAGTCAAAGATAAGGTGTGTCACAGTCGGAATCGCTCAACTTTTAAGAGTTTAAGATACATTGAATACTGCACTTCGTAACATCTCATTGACATCTTTTGGAATAATTCTCCGATCTTGACATGGCCAGGCATCGTGTTGATTTGCTGCGTGCCAGGTGTACGATGTTAGTAAATTTGCAGACCAGCACCCCGGAGGATCAGTCATCGGCACTTATTTCGGTCGAGATGGTACCGATGTATTTTCTACTTTTCATGCAGCCACGACATGGAAACTCCTTCAGTCGTTTTACATCGGAGACCTTCTGGTAAGTGGTCTACTCTGCGGTATCGATCGTATTGCCTATGATCGCCAGTTTGAGAGCAGATTTTATCCAGAATTGGTTCTGTCCACTCTTCGATTGAAAGTCTTTTGCACTGAGGAACGACTGAACACATCATTGAGTGATGTTGAACTGGATTTCGATTGTGGCAGAGAGAGGAAGCAACTCCAGAGCTATTGAAAGACTACAGGGATTTAAGGGCTCTCTTCTTGAGGCAGCAGCTTTTCAAAAGTTCGAAGGGGTACTACGTCATGAAGACACTCTCGAATGCAGCTATTGTAGCTGCCAGCATCGCACTACTCTGTATGTTCAAGAGTTACTGGGCTTTGCTTTTATCAGCCAGCTTGATGGGCTTGTTTTACCAACAGTGCGGTTGGCTATCCCATGACTTTCTCCATCATCAGGTGCGGTTTAATTGCAGATTGGAGTTTGGGTCTACAAGCACGTCTGAGCTGGTCATCTATTACTCATTTGAGGGAAATTGTAATTAGAAAGAGTTTGAGGAACAGTAAGTTTCTGATGATTGGGTGGTTGGTTTGTGAAGGTGTTCGAAACGCGGTGGCTTAATGACGCGGTTAGTTATGTGCTCGGCAACGTTGTTCTGGGGTTTAGTGTGTCGTGGTGGAAGACGAAGCACAACATGCATCACGCTGCCCCCAATGAATGTGATGAGGAGTACACGCCCGTAGACGAGGACATTGACACACTTCCGCTCCTTGCGTGGAGCAAGGATCTTCTGGCGACGGTTGAGAACAAGACGATGCTACGCGTTCTGCAGTACCAGCATTTGTTTTTCTTGGTGCTACTGATGTTTGCCCGAGGCAGTTGGCTTTTCTGGAGTGCGCTGTTCACATTCAGGCCGACGTTGTCGCTGGGGGTACGGTTGTTGGAGCGGGCAACGATTTTGATGCACTACGCATGGTTCATTGGGAGTGCGTTCTATCTGCTGCCTGCTGGAAAGGCATTGGCATGGATGGGGGTGACGGAGTTGGTAGCGGGATTCCTGTTGGGATACGTTTTTGTACTGAGTCACAACGGGATGGAGGTGTACAACGAGTCGAAGGATTTCGTGAACGCTCAGGTACAGTGTGGGTGATGGCTGGGAGGAGGATGGGGCGAGTTTAGTGGTAGTGTGCGTTGCATGCGGGTGTGCGTAGAGAAGTATACGCGGGACTTCGACACTCTTTCAATGCACCCGTAGGCAGAGGAAGTCATGGTTAATTGCGATGGAAGCGTTGTGAAAGTGTCCTTTCGTGTAGGGGACCAATGTAGAATGGTGAATTGAGGTAGTTGTGGTTGATTGTGCAGGTGGTATCGACCCGGGACATTAAGGCGGGAAGGTTCAACGACTGGTTCACAGGAGGTCTGAACAGACAGATTGAGCACCATCTTTTCCCGACAATGCCTCGACACAATCTGAACAGGATTGCACCCGAGGTGGAGGCACTGTGCAAGAAGCACGGACTGGTGTACGAGGACGTGAGCATGGCATCGGGGACTTACAAAGTGTTGAAAACCCTGAAGGACGTAGCAGATGCAGCAACAATTCAGCAGGCGAGTGAGAAGTAGCTTAGTGCAGCTCACACGACGATTCATTTTTCGTCAGCAAGCATGTGGTCGAGGTAGGAGAGCCATTTATTTTCAATTGAAAGTGGACCTCCACGATACGTCTGGTAGTTGCTTGCAGTTTGTAGAGCGGAGCTGGTGTTGACGTAGTGTACGTGTATCTCAAACTCATCCATCTAGCGGATGTGATAACGCACAGCTTTGTGAAATTTTGATCTTCACAAATGTAGAGCACCTTGATTGACTAACCGGTAGCAGTTGGTTGAAGTGGGATTCTCATTCAATCTGACTCAACGCGTCATTCTTTGCAAACTTTTGATGAGATATGACAATTGTCCGAAATCTCGTGAAGATTCACTCGGGAATGAACCATGCACTATCCTTTAAATAGTGTGAGCGAATCTGTTCGATGGAAATCCTGGACCAAGTGCATGTATTAATAGAGAATCTGGAATCATTAGAGCGAATGGTTGACGAAGTCCTCGTGGATGAAAGACATGAGATGAAAGATTGCACTGTGAATCGTCAGCGCGGTGGTTGGAAGTAAGTTTTTACTCCAATCCTGTTGTAGAATTCTTTCTCAAGTACAGTCAAAATGTGTGAAGAAAAAACGCGAGTTGCACATTTAACACACCATTCTGTGAGAACAATTGTTAGGTATCTTCCACCAGTTTGTACAAGTGAACAGGCAAGTGACCTACTACCATGGCATATACCCTACTTTGCTACAATAGCACATCTGTTGCACCTTATTCGGGCATGTAACATGCTGTAGTACGACATTTGTCATACCTTAATCTTACCAAGTGTTGCATGCCAGGGGCCAATAAAAAACAGACTATGACAATAGTGGGAAGATCCTCTTCATGGAAACTTAGTCTAGTGGATCAGAGCTTCGATACAAACAAATCATGTGATATATTATTCAATGCAACCTGTCACCTAGTGACCATCAAAACCGAGTTCATAGTTCACCATTGCTAATATGATGCTTGTAAAGTAATGATACGGCGTCCGCGATGATGATTCGGGGAGTTCTAATGACAAGGGGGGTCAAAGTACATGGTGATAGGAGGCACAATGGTCAACTAGGGGGCATGATGGTCAACAACAAGGACACAATTTCAGGGTCAAAGGTTGGAGGTGTGATATCATACAATGATCGGGAAGAATGGATGACCGCTAGTTCATTATCAGCCGATGGATTTAGCACACTAGGCGGTCCATTCATGAAACTACGGGCTAAAAACCAATGAAAACTATGTATAAATTTCTATTCTCAATATAAAAGAAGGCACTTGCCGGAAGAGACCGATTGTGTGTGGGAAATGCCAGTTATTAGCCAGTAAAAGTTAAAAAACTTCCCAAACCCTGATATCACAACTTCGCAGTCGCGGTCTAGGATGGTAAGTAGTAACATGGTTAAAGAGTCGGGAAGTTGGATATGTCAATCACACAATTTAAGTGTGATATTATAGAGGTAAGAAGAATGACATCATAAGTGCATGTTCACGGGACACGGATACATTCTATTTCTAAAACACTACACTAAATTTGATAATTAGTGTTAGATACACTAATTTACATAAACATGTTATAAGTTTTTAGTGTTCAATAATTTTACCCACTATATTGGCTAAGATGGGGGTCCTTATATAGTATCAGAATCAATGCTCTTGGTAAATTCTTTTAAACGAAAGTAAAAACTTATAGCATTTTCAAATCTTATAATAATCTAACACTAATTATCAAATTTAGTGTAGTTCAATTTATGTGGTGGGCATGTATAGTGTCAGGGCTCCAATGTCTTGTTCATATTGTCAGAGGCTCAATCATACCTTCTCTGATAAGGATATATGTGATAGTGAAATCTAATGATTCATGGGAACGTCCAATAAATGGCATGCAATATCCAAGTGGCACATGAATGGTTACCATCTATTTTGGTTCTTAATAATAATATTAAAAGGAGTGGCTGAAACAAGGAGAATGTTTAATTTTTTAATTTATTTTTATTTGAGGGCATTGGGCACCCCCTTCCTTTCTTATTGGTTTCCCTTCGAAATTGTTGTCGTAAGCTTTTGATTTTGTCTCTACAAAAGAGTTGGAGAGGAGTGGAGTATAATCTCTTCACTTATTTTGTAAAGTGGGTTTCCAAAAATGTAGAGTATTGTATAAGGATGCACGTGCTGTATGCAAATCCATAATAATGACTCTTGACTTTTTTGAAGTAAAAGACGTAGGCGAGGTGCCCTAAGAGCAAGGACTTGAGGAGTGTGATGAAGCAAATAGAAATTGTCAAAATAGGAGGTTTGCATGACAATCTAAGAATGCTCTTGTACGTGGAGAGAAAATGAGACTCTCCAAGATGTACACCGTGGGTACATTGAAAATTGAATTGAGGAGCTATACTTGAATACCCCTAGTGACTTGTTTTTGGTGTTGTTTGAGTTTGAATCCTCTTACCTTTACATAGGGTAAGAGAACCTAATTCGGACGCCCCCCCCCCCACACAATCGTACAACCTAGAATAAAGATTTCCTTGAGATGGGATGAAGATTTTTCTTTAGATAGTATGTTCCTCATATGTACACTGCAGTAGGGTGTGAACGACTATAGGCATACCAATATTTAGTCACTTCTAAAATATGCAAGTGCTTAAGAATACCACGAAAATAGGGAAACCTTGTCTTCTCTGTTTGCTAATCACCGAATCACACATGTCATGACTCCAAGTATGATGAATGGCTTCAGTGTCCGAAAATAGGTGTACTTTTACCCTAGTTAGCAAAAATACCAAGTATTGTGTTGTTTCTCCAAGTAAATTTCACCCTGAATCATACACTGTAGTGTTCAATTGCTCCCAGGAAAAAAAAATTAAGAAAAAAAAAATAGAAGTCTGACTTTTAGGATCCACAACCGAGGTCCTCGGAAGGAGGGAGGCAAAGCAGGGCCGTTGAAATTTCCTTGCTTACTCCGCTCAAGTCACTGTCCTGGCCTTGTTCGTAACGAGCATAATTACTTTGTTCATCGACAAGTGTCACACCTCCTTTTGAGCGCACCTTGGTTGGGGCCCCAGCCAGTGATCTGGGGGTTTGATATTTTTCAAATTCTTTTAAAATTTTAAATAAAGTTTTCATTGTTTGAATTGGTGCAATCATGGTGCGGAAAAGGAGAGTCGTGGTGATGATTTTAGCAGTGTACTTCGATCAACTGTTCGTTGAGAGCACCGCCACTCATGCTTTCGAGAATCGAGAGTTCGGAATCTTTTTAGGACCCTACCCATACTCGCAATGCATGTGTTCCCATCATGAGTTTCTCACCCGCTCCCAATTGCGTGTGATCCCAGCCGCTTGTTTTCTCCTTTCGTTCCTGTGTTGTTTGGTCGGAAACAACAGGTTCTGATATGGGTACCACCAAGACGCGTCTCATTGTGTGTGACCTATGTGTAATTCATTATACTCATTATATATGTGCCAGAAATTCCTTCTTTAACCCCTAAACGTCCCTAGTGTCGAAAAACGACATTTTGGATGAAGGACAGAAACTTTGAAGAGCCATAACTTCTTCATCCAAACTGCGTTTTTGACGAAATCACTTGGGTTAGGTCACAAATCAAGTCTAGTTTATGTGGTAAAAATTGCAGACTCATAAAATAAAGTATGAATAAATGGCATGGATTTTAGTGAAGGCAGCTTTTGTTTTTGGGTTTTCAAACGTTTGGCATGTTTTACCATTGCAAGCCAATTATGTGAAATCTAAAATAGTTTTTCATGAATTTTTTTTCATAGGTTTGATATTTAGATGCATCCCAAAAACTTTGTAGTTGGAAGTTTTTTGATCTATATAACTTTGGTATTGGCTTTGCAATGATGTTTCTACGATGAAAAAAGTGAAAAAATGGATGATTTTTGAAGAGCTAGATCTCCTTCATCCGCCGTTAGATTTTGACTTTATTTTTTGAGATGGACTCCAATTATAGTCTATTTTTAGTGGTAGAAACCTTGACCCAATCGAGGATATATTGAAGAAAAGGCATGGATTTGAGTGCGAGGGGTCTAGTTTTGGACTATTTTTCCTTTGTAAAATTTTCGGCAGTTTTCACGACTACAGGGCTACTATTTGAGCCAAGATTTTTTTTGATGAATATTTTTGATACAAGAGTGTCTTTGAGATGAAAATGAACAACTTCCTAGTTGCTGATTTTTTGATTGCAAATTTCATGTTGGTAGTATTTTCACTTCAAAGTGGAAATGATGGTATTTTGAAGCCTGTTCTACGCACTAATATGTTATGATCTCGCAATCTATGAGGTCCCATGAGTCAAGTTTTGGTCCACATGATCTACTACAAGTCTATTACAAGTTTGTATGGTTGAGATCTGAATAGCTTATCTTTATTTTCATCTATATCACTTTTTTTGAAAATGAGTTTTTGGCTAAAAATACCCCAAGGACGTTTAGGCGTTAACTACATGTATACAACTATAGCCATGTCACCTATAATACCATTTGGTTATAATAATTTTTCAATATTGTTTTCTTTATCCAAAAAGTAGTTTCAAAACAATTACACTATTTTGGAGGAGGTACCCATATCAGAACCTTATCCCGGGGGGAGGTATTTTGTGCGCACACGAGGAGAGCTGGTGACAATTGATTTTGAGTGAGTCTGGAAGATGAATAGCGTTTTGTGCTTGAACGGTGGTCTTCGTTCGTGAAGGGAGATGTGCGATAGTTGAGTTCTGTGTATTTTGGGGTAACCGGCGGCTAAAAGTAAGGCTTCGGGGACTACCCTTGTCATGAGATCATGTAGGTTTGAGGCTTTGTGCCTGCTAGAATGTTGCCCGATTGCCTCCCTCTACAACCTCTGTTTTTTGAAAATTGGGCTTGATTCTATCAAAACAATCTTGTTTTACAATGGGCCTCTAAGCTCTTGTTAGCAACATATAAACAATGTTTAGTTGAATTGGAGGACAAGATATTATACAAAAAGTAGAAGGATCAACCACAAAAAATGCGCCACGTTAGAAGAACTCAACTGGGTGCTTCTTATATTACAGAGTGTATGTGGTAAACTCTCCTGAGCCAAATTCTAATTTTAAGACTTTAATCTAGAAGTTTTAGGTCCCTTGCCCCAATTGGGTAGGTTAAATTTAGTCTTTTAAAAACTTCGTTTTTTCATAACCAAATCACTTATCAAGTTCCCAAGTCAAATTGGAAGAATTTTACAAGAGTAGCCTCCAAAAATTACAAAGACATTCTTCAAAGTATTTGGTAATTTCCACATTATTTCAGCAAAAACATATGTTAACCCTTAAGCGCCCACAGTGTCGTTTTTCGACATTCTGGATGTAAGGCTCCGTCTTTGGTGCACAACCCGCTTTCATCCCGTCGATTTTTCATCTGCCGTTTTTTTTGCTCAACTCCTCGGTGGGTTTACTCTACTCCCTCCTTGGATAAATAGTAAAAACCTTGATCCTCAATTTGTGAGAGTGGGCGAAAAGAGATTTTTCATAAAAGTTTTGGTGGTGTGATCTTCTCCCCTTTTTTGTATAGATCTTGAAATCCATACCTCCAAATGGCATGCAACTTGGCGGTCATACTAATTGCCATGCTCCAAAGAAGATCTTACGGTTGGATTTTCCATTTTCATCTTTTATTTGTTTTTACGCAGTTTTGAAAAAATCAACATTATTACCAACTGTTAGGAGCTTTACCCCCCCTTGGACGTTTAGGGGTTAAAGATTGAGATTTTGGAATTTTCGCAAAATGATTTTTTCCAATATTTAAAAAGTTATAAAAGTTATAAAGCACCTACAGAGCGTTCAATTTTTTCTTTAACCAAATGTATGGATGTTTTTGGACCTTCTTTTAGAATGTTTTCAGCATGAAGGTCAAAAAAGTGGAATGAGTCTCTAAAATTTCGCACATGAGCATATCCAACTTGATTACCGGTACCTACTTTGCATTTTGCAACATGGAGACAATGTCTCTCAAGCAATGCCCAAAAGAACTTTTGCAACAACTTTGAATATTATTATGTCACAAATAGTGCCGATACAAAAACAAAAATTTTACATGATAGTTTGAGATCCTCCGGTAGAAACTATAAAAGAATTAAAAAAAAGTTGACAATACCTCAATTTCAACAAGGTGGTAGAAACTTGCAGTTATTGGTTTTGGAAGTCCAAAGAATGCTTGGATTTTTAGGAGTTAACCTTTAACCCTTAAACGTTAGGCTATACGAATTTGGGCAGCCTAGTATTGGATCACAGCATCTTTTGGACTTGGGCATCATGAATAGTGCACTTTTTGAACTTGGGCATCATGAATGATCCAATCAATGATGAGCTTGCAACCTCCTACAAGTATTGTACAACCCCAACCTACCTACCACAATCCTTTCAAAGCTCAAAATCACTCATACAAATTTTAGAATATAAATTGTGATTTGAATTCTAAAATTTCACATTTTGAATGCATCAGAAGAAGGTGACCAGTTTGACATCAAAATATAAGTGAAAAGTTGAGTACATTGAGAGCTACAGAGGGGATTCTCTTGGAATATGACCCCCTGGGTCACCTCAGGCGTCTAAGGGTTAACTCTCCTTAAATCCAAAGCAGTTCGTAGGATTTTACGTAGCCTAGACAAAAGGGTTAAATTAATATTTGTGCCTATAATTTTTACTAGGAGTTCCTAATACTGCAAGGTGTATGCAGTGTAATTTGTATATCCAAATTTAAACCCCATATTTAAAACATTACAATGGAAGTTTTTGTTATCAAGTCTAGAATGGGAAATTTATTTTACTTTTTTAGATATAAGTCTCAAATTACAAATCAAATTCCAAAGTCACCCAAATTAGAGGATTTACCAAATTTACATCGCCAACCTCCGGAAATTATAAAAACAATATTCAAAGTTTTTGTAAATTGTAATTAATTCTTTCAATCATTTTTGAAATTCAAGATTTTGAAAATTTTAGACATTTCTATTAAAATTCACAAAGTTCATAAAATTCCTACTCACTGTTCACTTTTTCCCATGCTCCATTTTTTTTCTTGTGATGCATGTTTTACTATAATGCCGTTTACGTACCATCTTTTAGAAAATAATTGCATACATGTCCAAAAAATTAAACGAGCTTCTAAATAATTTCATGAGAATATCTAACCAAGTTAACTAGATGTTGCTACATAGTGTCAATACACAATTAGATCGATCTTTGAACCTTCCTATATAGTTGAAGGGGGACGTCATTACAAAGACTGTGTGTATAGGAAGGAGGCGATATCATTACAAAGACTTTATGTATAGGACAGAGTCAACAAACTAGTGCGTTGATGCGGCGTTGCTACATTCATATAAATACTTCAACCATGTGTATTTTCGTCCTTGTCTCCATCTCTATTACTGACAAGAGGTTATACTATTAAAATTATATCATCTCGATTCATCTCGCGTTAGTTATAAGTTTTTTATACAAAACGCTTGGTGTACCTAAAACCAATTAGTCTCAAATATACATTAAGGTTACATCAAAGTTGGAAGCTATGACTCATGAAGATCTTTAACCCTTGAACGTCCTTAATGTCGGAAAAGGACATTTTGGATGAAGGGCCCAAAATTTTAAAACCCATAAGCTCTTCACCTCAAGTTTGTTGAACTTGTTGGGTCATACTCCAAATCAAGTCTAGTTTGTGCAATAAGAATTGCAAACTCATTCAATTAAGGCGGGAAGATTGACCTAGAATCAGTAAAATTGCAGAAACTTCAAGAATCTACCAAATTTGAAATTCTACTTTTTTTTCAAGTTGTGTTTCTCATATATGTAGAGATGGTACTAGTGATTTTCTCCATTTGATTTTTTAATCCATTGCTTTTATTTTGATTTTTTATTGATTAAAATATGTCTTTGTATTTGAAATTTACCACAAGTTTCTATGAAAATTTATAGGTCTTAAAAGGATAATTATATGAACGTATTCCTACCTCACCTAGGAACAAGGAATGGAATAACCTCAAGTCAAATTTACTTCTGAAATTGGTAAATTTTTGGCTCATAAAAAACCTCAAACCCATTATGCAACAAGGAAAAAAAAAACACTACTTCTTCAACTTTGAATATTATGATTTGAGAAAAGGAAAGACATTTGAACTCAAGATTTGGAGTACATGTGCATGTATAAGTGAGGTACTAGATCCTACTGTTAAATTGACCAAAATACATCAAAACTTGAAAATGTGCACCTTTTGTTGTGAAAGGGCAGTTTGTTAGTTTTGTTTGTGTTATGAGAGGACTGTTTTTCTTGTGGAAGACAAATAAGTGAATAATTTCCTATAATCTCAAACTTGATTTGAGTGATTTGAGTGATTTCTAATGCATGGACTACCTTCCAATGAGTGTATCACAAAAACCTTTGCTTGTAAGCTGATACTATCCTCCTCGGCAACCAAATCTTGAGTTCAAATGTCTCGTCCGCATATCTGAAATACCGAATTTAATTGGTCCAAAATGATTGCTCATACTCTAACTCCTTGACTCGAAAAATGGTTGTTGAAATGAAATTCCAATCTTTTTTTGAACAATATGTAAACTAATTCTAGAAATTTTTATACACAATACATTAGAAACACCACTTTAGGTAATTCTTAACATAAAGATGCATGGGAACTTTAGAGGTCGACCCTCCGATGGACAAAAAATACGGTATAAACTGAAATCATAAAAAAATTGCATCATGACAAAGGTGGTATCAAAGCCTTTCTGACCAGATATGCCTCTATCATGTTAAATTCCTTTTTGACAAAAAACATATGAAAGGTATGACAGAAGCCTTATCCTTCAGTCTAAAGCAAACTACAGTATTGGACTGCGTCCACCTTGTTTAAGTTTTAATTCAGGTCATAATAGTCTGATCCAAGTATCCAACATAACAAAGTCGGTGAGACAACTTAGGCCCTGTGTTTGTATTCCCAAAACTATTTGTTGCATGCGTGCAGTTCAACAGCATATCAATCAAAATATCATAATCAATGGACGAGAAAGCCTACTCAAATTGCAGATTCACGCTGACACGCCCACGCTGACAAAATCAAAAGCTACACCTGACCCTGACACGACCTTGTTTTGTACCTCAATCACAGACTGCATCAGCAGGCACACGGATTATCAAGTTCAAATATTACCCCTTTGCTTGCCTTGAAAAAATAGTTCGGGTGATCAACCTCCTGCAAAAAACCTTCACGTAACATCAGATAAAGGATGATTCTTCTGTAGTGTAAACTTCAATGCAATCGAGATATGAAATTCTGAAAATTGCATGAACATGAACGATCTCAAAACTCAAGTGTTTCGTTAGCACCAGCAAAATTTCCTATTGGTGAGAATAGGGTTAATCGAGCATTTAAGAACTGAGCCTTCATAGAAAGTTGTGGATCATGATCAGCACGGAGCCCAGCTGTAGGCTGGACTTCGACGTTACAGACCTTTCACATCTCCGTTCTTGCAGTAATCAGCAGGCATTATTACGAACTTCCAATCTCTGACCAAAGAGGGGCATTGCCTCTCAGAGAGGAACTACTTGAATGTGAATTTAATGTTGAAGTATACCCTCACACACAATTGCAGAGATGCCAGAACAGAGGAAAAGGAAGGAGGACTAAGTACCTCTGTCAGTATGAAAAGGGGATTAAGCAACTCTGTCAGTAAGGACTTAATCAAACCATGACGAGCATCTTTGTAAGTATCGGTTTCTCAAAAAGTAGAGCGGAGCACAACATGTCCTGTCCAGTTACTGATAGATAACGCTTCTGATAAACGCTACTGCCAAATAGTTCAAAGACGTTCACTCACATACAAATAAAAGCAAGCATCAGCTCACTTACATATAGTCACTGTCCGTACAAGCATTAGCTCACCTGGTGGACCTTCTGTGTCCAAGAAGCGAGCATGCCGCAAGAATGTAATATCGCCAGACAACTTACACAAGTTAAGAGGAGAACAACATACTGGTGGGACTCGGATACGAAAACATCAGGATGGTGACTTCTTCTTGGATTAAGCAGAGAACCTCACACAATTAAGCATGCAAGTAGAAACATGATAACAAGGTGCAACAAATGGCAGTACAAACTTACGTTGGTGTTGCTAAGCTCGAGGTTGTAAAACTCCATGTAAGGTTCTTTGAAAAGAGGAGCACAATGCCATGTGCCCTGATGCAACTTCACAAAGCACGAGCCATCGATGCGGAAGATCTTGATGTCCTCGACAGCGGGTGGCATAAACTCATATCCAGGAGCTTTTAGAACTTGTGGACGCTTGTCAGGATCCACCCTCTCTGTAGTTCCAATGATGGTGGACTGACCCACTCCGATGTACCACGGTAGACCATGTAAAGCTCCTAAACACTGCGTCGTGTGCGCGTGATGCGTCATTGCTTCGAATTGCCACGTTCTATTCTTCAGCCGCATCAAATAAAACCTGCACTCCAAGCAAACAGTTCAAGCCGAACTCAGCATCATATTTTCTTTAGTCAAATCGTGTGAACCGGGGGCATCTCAATTGCTTCCCATAACAAACTGAAAACAACACAAAGAGTCTCTTTACACAATGAAGAAAGTGCAATAAGACGCAGCCAATCTCAATAAAAATGCAATCTACACATCAACATTGAAGGCATCACTTCATAGGTTTTGCTCAAATAAACCAAAAATCGGACGATTCATACCCTGAACCGAACCTGCTTTTTCTTTAAAAACAAGAAAACTGTACAACCCTATCCACATACTTCACAGTGAAACTGAACCATCTTAGTTTCTTGCTTAACTCACTGAAATCACCACCAATAAACTCACTATAAACAATGAAGAAGGTGCATAGAGACGCATCATTCAAGAATTGGTTAATGCTATGTCCACATTAACATCTGACCGAAAGTTTTGAACCATAACGACTGTTGAAGGTGTGTCGATTACCAATGCAAACAACTCCTTATCAGAATCCAGATTATAGATTGAGTTTCTATTTCAGTGTGATCGTTTGAATATTAAAAATGAAGCATGAGATTGATAGTCATGATTATACTTGCCTGGGAGTGCCGCGGCTGAGTTCGAGCTGCGCATCCTCGCAACCGAAGGGCGTGCCATCGGGGTGAGGGACGATGACTTGACCGAAGGGGTTGAAGGATTGGTTATCGATGGGCGTGGCCTCGAGCCGCAGAATGCGAGAACGGCAGGGAGGCATGTCCTTAGGGCCGAGGCTGCAGCTGGTCCTACAACGTGCCATAGCCAAACGTCTTCCTCTATACTCTCATGGTTAGCAACCTGCTTAAATGCCCTGATCCGAAATCACCCCTTCGAAATTGTGCACAGCGATATTCTGCATGCGCGTGCTATGATCTCAGCAATAAAACCGATGTCAACATCTCGACTTGCGGCATGATTGCTTCCCTGGAGCTACGCCTTCACCTCAATCTGCATCATGCAGCAAGATTGATCAGTTGCTGCTATCAATTACTTCCAGGGTAAAAGTAAACTCAATCTTCTATGCAAAATCAACGATGTTCCGGCAAACAGTGATGCGATCAACTCAAGACGCATCCCTACATAGAATCAGAATGATCGTAGAGATCTCCATTATGAAGCGCAATCCGTGCATAGGCAATGTGCGAGACGATAGCATTATAATTTCGAAAGCTACACTAATTCCGAAAGCTTGACCCTAATCATGGAAGCCAGCCCTTCGCGAGAAGACGACTTTGCTTCGTGAACATTGATAAAAATGCAGGACCAGGATCGCATAAAATTTCCACTTCTAGCCGCACTACGTACTTCCGAAAAACTTACTTCCAAAACTCCTCCCCTGCATACAATCGTACCGATTCAAGAACTTCCTGCCAGAATTGCTGCAATTAAAAGTCAAGAAGCATGCCATGTCGCGGCAGAGAAAGGTTTCGAGCATGCCATCCGATCGAGCGCATGCCACTCAATTAAGACGAATAAGAAATCGCTGATACCGAGAATTTACAAATCCAGAAGCGGCTCAAACTACAAAATTCAAATTATCCAGGAGCGATATAAACTACAACATTCAAACAACCAAAAACATACAAAGCGATTGACACATTGTCAGGCAGCACTCTCACCTTATCTTGCATGTGTCTCGCACAGGAGATTGGAACCGCAGGTTAATGCTTGTTCATGACTGTATGTCTGCTCGAAACTATATAATTCCTGCTACCACGCTTCATCTTCATGTTGCTGCACCGATTTAAAGCTCAAAATGCTCGGGGAATGCGGAATCTGTAGGCGCAATGGAAAATGAGTATGCATTGCAGATTGGAGGCGGTGAAGCAATCGTTCAATATGGTGGAGATACGAAGTCGAAGTGCACATTTCCGGCCTAGACTACCCCCAGGGTTCGGTTTAGTAGGTAGACAGTACGATCGCTTTAATAGTGTAGGTATGTAGTAGGTTTGATATCATATGTTTTTTCATATAAAGGAACACTTTTGTATATAAGGGAACAAATGCAATATATTTGCAAAGAGGGGAATAAATTGTTCCATTTTCTTATCACTTGTAAATAAATCAAAGTTAATACTGGAGAAGATTGGTATCTCAGCAAATTGAAGTTAGTATATAGCTTCTTCAACTTGCTCATGAAGCGACAATGAAACTTTTTTTCCTTTCCCCTCTTTGTTAACATTTTGTGATTGTTCCCCTATTTGAAAGTATTTTACAAGAGTGTTTCCTTACATGAAATTTCCCCTATAAAAACTGGGGATGTCTTAAGCTATTTTTAATTTAGAATTTCTCCACTTTGGGTTTACTCGTTCCCTCTACTCAAACCACATATGCACTAGTGATAGCTACCAAACTAGTGTAATTGGGTCTTTGACAAAGAAAAAGGTGATTGTCTGGGACACATGTTCCATTACAAGACATGGATGCAGATACACTTAGCACATGATCATGTTCCTGTGAAAGGATCAATGAAATGCCCTGCTTTTCGTTTGGCTTTCTACTGGCAACCATAGTACGAACACTGTTCCTGCCTTCTTTTCTTGTATACATGCTTCAAACCGAAATTACTGACTTCACATCATTTTATGGCAGTTCTTATCTTGAGACGACAAATTAGACGAAAGATATATGTTGATTCACATCATACTCTAGAACTAATTGAATACTATAGTAGAGTGTTCTAAACTGGAGCAGGTCCTATTATGGGAAATCTATAGGGATGTTACGAGTGCAAGCAATTTTTGTGCATGGGGAATTTGTACAATAAAAAGATAGAGCAAGTTAGATCATCATTTTGGGACTCTCCTACAATGAGTTACGCGTTATTTGAAGTTGAATATATACGTGTTTCAGAAATGGTGCCCAAAAGTGACATGAGTAAGATATGTGAATCAGTGAATCCTATGGAGTTAAGAGATGCATTGATAAATTTAAATAAAACATGGCACGTGTTAATATTCATATCCGAAGTGATTTGAATGGGACTCCTTCTAGGAGATTTAACTCCATGTAGTTCTGACAAGTGTAAGGATGATATGAATCATGTCTTACGTAATTTAATTCAAATGAACAATTATATTGTATGCATTTCACATTTGAAACCTCATGGTTATACAAGATAGGTAGAAGGTTTAAATCAAAGCATACAATCTATCATTAAATAAGATTAAATCAATCTTAAAAGTGTTATCGTTGAGATATGACCCTATCCAAGTATACACACATCATTCATCAATGTGCACAAAACAACACTATGTGGCTCAAGAAGAGTCTTGAACATCTTAAATCTCTTGAATGTTCTAGAAGGATGAAGTAAAGTACCATTGAGAAGGTTGCTCTAAAAGAAAAGAGGGTGTTGATGAAAGGAATAAATTAGGGCAAAAGGGAAACCCGATGAACTCCACAAGCATTGCATGTTCGTTTCTAATGCAGCAAACTCAATGCATGTGGGAAACATTGGATTTACCAGCGAATCCCCTTCCGACACCACCCACCGTCCGATGACGTATAACGTGCCCACGACCGTCCGATGCCACAACTGCAGCTGCATACCGACGATGCAACTCACGATCTGACGATCGTCGCCGTCCGTCCAGCTGCCATCCTCATCCACGACGACGAAGGTGACGAACGAAGGGGGCCAGTGACCGACGGTGGGGCGACGGAGTTGTAAGTCAGCATGGCATCGAGCGATCATGCAAAACGCTCTGGCATCTGTCAGTCGTCGTAAGCCTGGTATTAGCGGCGGAGTTTTGTGGCGCAAGATCAACGACATGGGCTTCTGCTCATTTTGCATGGTCCCCTGCCGCGAGTGAGAGTCTCAGATTTTGTAGGTTTTCCGTTTCGTGGTAGCGTCTTGAGGCAGTCAACGTTGGACGTGTTTCGTCCATTCCACATTCCAGCCTGGCGCGGACAGCCGGATTAACACGCAACAAACATCGGGATGTTGCGTCAAATCGGGGATGGCTATGCATGCTCCTGCGGATCGTGAACCAGTACGTTAGGATGAATGATTAGACTCGCGGCAATCCGCGGCGACAGGCTTCTTGCCCGCTCGTAATGTCGCACTTGCTCGATGTGACGATGAGTTTTCATTCCCACGTTTCGATCAATGCGAATTGATCAGCTGTCTTTTTCACGTGCCATGTCTTGCCCTAACTAGCATCATGCATTAAAGTAGCCAAGCTGATTTCGAATATCGGTCCATGCTGTACGGCGATAATGTGCGCGGGACATGGCGGAGGTGATGGTTTTCTAGATTTTGACAACAATCTCGCTCTGAATGTGGCTATGGCGATGATACTGGGGGTGAGTGACTTTTTTCTGTGACATTCAGATTAAATCTTTACAAAGCGGTGTTGCTTCTGTACGGGAGACTTCAAAAAATCATGGACATGCATGGTATTGCATGTAAATTAATCTATTCGTTTTTCGTGCAGTAATTAGTGGATTCGTGCATTAGGGTGAGCAGAGGTGTTTCTTGGCGAAGATACGATGACGGTAAATGGGAGCAGTGACATTGAGACCTTTAAGGAAGTGAGCATTCTTCGGGCGACGCTTCTGAAATGCTTGGCATGCAATCTCTGCGGCTCATTACTGCGCGATGCTACCACGATCTCCGAGTGTCTACACAGCTTTTGTAGCGATTGCATCACGGCCAAGTTGAGCGATGGCGAAACTGAGACATGCCCTGTGTGCGAGGTCCACCTGGGGCCGTCGCCACTGGAAAAGCTGCGGCCGGATCACCATCTAGGCGTTTTAACAGAGAAGCTGTTCTCGAAGAAGCGCAAGCTCGTGGCAACTTCCAATGGTAATAGTACGAGGCGGAAGGAGAGGTCATTGTCATCACTCGGGGCCCAGGGTCCTCCGGCCCTAAATCCGGGCTATGCTAGTCGCCAAACGCGGGCATTGTCTAGCAGCGACGATGATGAAGCAGACTTCTCAGATGACGACGATGACTCTCCGACCACCACCTCCGAGAAGCGAGAAGATTTCTTCCGACCAGACTCCTCGGACGAAGCGAAGCCACTCCTGGCAGGCAACCAGAACGTGTCGAAGGGGCAGTTGACTGGAACGTGCAGCTTATCTCCACCTCGAAGTCGAGAACTCCGATTTCCCGGCTTTGTATCGGGACTGGATGCTCTGGCTTCCCTTTCTGTGGAAACGAAGCTGACCATAGCCACCCCACCAGAAGGTGGATCTCGTCCGAACGGTTTGAAGAAGCGACCTTCCAATGTCCGCACCCGTCGTCCAAGTTCAAGTTCGAGAGCATCGTCAACGAACGGGATATGGTTTGTTTTAGAATCCGGGGATCTGCAGACAAACGAGGACGCGTTGCCTCCGTTGGCATCGCCGTACATGCGAGTGAAGGACGGGAAGATGTCGGTGAATCATGTGAAGCAGTATTTGGTGCACAAACTGTCTCACAAGCTGAGCTCAGAGATGGACGTGGAGATCACGTGCCGCGGCAACCGTGTGGTGTCGAGTCTGCCGCTGGAGACCATCCGTGACATCTGGTATGCCCACTTCTCGCATGAAGCTACACAAGCCAAAGCAGAGACTTCAACGGTACCCGCCGTCCCCAGTACCAAAGATATTCTCATGGTGCTCACTTACAAGCGGAAAGCTCTGAGACCTTAACATCGACTATCGAGTTTCATTTCTACACCATTTATGAGTTTCATTTTTGCAATGATAGAGAAGGGTCGTCTTGAGAGAGGTTGTATGTAGTAAGTATGTTTGAGCCCCATGTTGGGCGGTTTTGTAGATTGAGTGAATGATTAAAACCTTATTTTTATGAAGCTCTGTGTCACAGATGAATTAGAGTGGTGCCTTGTTCTTGTAAAAGATGAGTGGCCTTGTTTGCAGCAATTTGTGCGAGAACGTTATGTTATGTGCTCCTAAGTTCTTAGGTGATATTCGATGAGTGTACTGTGCAGTGCTCTCAGATGATTTACGAATTCAGCACTGGGGCCAGTTTTCCCATCAACTTTGAACATTGCTTGTGCACTCAAAGATGATCCGATTTCAAAACCGTAAAGTGCTTTGCAACCACAATAAAGACTACTACATCTTCAATACGATTGCACACATTCATCAATGAAGGGATATAAACAATTACAAATACTTCATACACTATCGACAAACAAGTGTTACCATTCTTTGCTTTGATTTGATTGTTCATTCCAACTTGCAAATTTGAAATAAGTTACATATTTGTTCCTTACATGCTCTAGCTCATCCTTGATGCATAACTTGTATCACTTTTGCTACATGCTACAATCTAGAGGGAGTTTTAAATAGTCTTGATACTTGAAGAATTTCTATCAAAGCTTGTAAAAGCCCCCCGTGCTTCTTTACAATGTCGCAGTAGAAAGTGAAGGGTGGTGCATGACAAATTGAGTGATATCTCTCATGCATTAATTACTAAGCTCACATACGTTTATTATTCTTGCCGATTTTAAGGAATGACTTATCAATCTATTGTAGTATGTAATACCTTTTCAAAAATTGCTCCACACCACAACACAAGAGGAAAAGATACAAATGATGCATAACAAATGAGCTATAGTATTTAAGGAACAAACTTGCAAGCTCACTTTCAATTTGCAAGCTAGTATGAACATCCAAATCAAAGCAAAGAATGGTTACACTTGTTTGTCAATGGTATATAAAGTATATCTTATCGTTTATACTCTTTCATTGATGAATGTGTTTAATTGTATTGGAGATGTAGTTGTCTTCATTGCGGATGCAACGCACTTAATGGTTTTGAAATCAAATCATTTTTGAGTGCATAATTATGATAAAAGTTGATGAGAAAATTGTCCCTCAATGCTGAATTCGTAAATCATCTCAAGGATACTATACATGGTATTTGTTTAGGACTAGTAAGGTTTACATCTAGTAATGCGTATACTTTTACAGTATAGGGAAGAAAGTTAAACACAACAAGCAAGCTATATTTAATCCTTAGATGACATTTTAGTGCCCACTGGGCACCTCCAATATGGGGAACACAGATAGATAGAAAGATAGATAGAAACTCCGGTCCTTTCTAAGGGGCCGGGGTGAATGAAGTGTCCGTTCGTAATGCTAATATCCCAATGGCCACCGGACAAGGGGAAATAGAACAATACAACTTCCCCCTCTCGAGGGTGGACACTATAACTACGCTAGTTTCTAGCCTAGTTACTAGTGCCTTGAAGATACTTGACATAGTATCCCCCCAAAGGGCTTTGAGGTACCTATACAACAAGGTCCAAGGACCTCCCACAATAGTTGGGTGGACTATAGTGGTGAGCACCACACCGGCATGGGGAATAGAACCCATGACCTCCTCATTGGGGGCCTAAGCCCTAACCACCAAGCCAAGGCTCGTGGTGCCTTGATGAACACATGGATAATGAGCTCGCAATTGAGTGTAAGGTAATGTGCAACGTTGTACTTACCTACCACAATTCACTCATACAAATTGTGATTTGAAATGAAAATTTTCAATTTGTGAATGGATCTTTGGAAGACATGAAATGTTATTTGAAAATTAGTCAAAAGTTGAGTTGAGGAAGTGTCACAAAGAATATTTTGTGTGAAATAAGACTAAGCCTGAACACGTAATTCGTTATAATGGTATTATTCACTGAACTTGAGAAATGTGGGTTTAGCTCAAGTCGAGCTAAATGTACCCACACAGTACATTTGACTCAACTTAACCCCTAAAAATCCAAGCGTTTTTGGACTTCCAAAACCAAAAACTGCGATTTTCTACCACCTTGTTCGAATTGAGACATGGTCAAAAAAATTATTGTTAATCTGTACTTTCAACCGTAAGATCTCAAACCTACCTACTATTACTACTACCATGTGAAATTTCAATTGTTGGATCTTTATCATTTTTGAGATCATAACATTCAAAGTTGGTGCAAAAGTTTTTTCGGGCATTGCTTGTGAGACATTGTTTCCATGGAGCAAAGAATTAATTGAGAATTGTTACCCCAAACATAATTCCCATATTTTTTTTCATATGGGTAATCAAGTTGGGTACGCTCATGCAAAATTTTGGAAACTCATTCCATTTTTGTGACCTTCGTGCAAATTATTTCGTAATAGAAGGTCTAAAAACAACAATATAGTAAAACATGCATTTCATTCAATATATTTGGCTTATTTAAAGATCCCAACGGCGAGTAGGTGCCTTTATGAGTTTGTGAAATTTGGGAAAAAAGAATTTGGGAAAATTCCAAAACCTTAAATTTTGACAAATTTTGTAAGAGTTAATTCAGAAATTACTAGAAATTGTAAAGATTGTTTTTGTAATTTTTGAGGGCTGCCCTTGTGAAATTGACAAACTTTTTGACTTGGGTCACTTTGGAACTCAAGTATTGATTTGTTCATGAACATATTTCCAAAAAAAAATTCAAAAAAAGACTAAGTTTAAACTGCCCTTTTTGGACTCCAAACCTAAAATTTCTAGATGAAGGTTCTAAAATTGGAATTTGGATTTGCAAATTTTACCATATGCACTTTGCGGTGTAAGGAGCACCTAGTAAAAATTTTAGGAAAAAATATTACTTTTAACCCCTTCATCTAGGCTGCCCGAAATAGGAAACCTCCACTTTGGTGGCCGTGGATCTTTAGGGGTTAAGCTCAATTGTCATCAATTTGAGAATCTGAATATTCCCATTATAACGAATTACGTGTTAAGGACTTGCTTGGGCATTTGACCCCTAAACGTCCTAGTCTATTTTTGAATCTTAATTGTACAAAGATGTAGTAGACTAATTGTAAATCATGTTGACCAGAATTTGAGTCATGAAGCCTCATAGGTTGGGAGATCTTAACATATTAGTAATAAGATCAAAATAAAAGATTTTAGCATTTTTACTTTAAAGTAGAATTTTTACCAACAAAGCTACTACAATGAAAAGATCTCTAACTTGAAAGTTGTTTACCTTTATCTCAATAAGACCCTCGATCCAAAAATGAATACCAAAAAAATTCTTGGCTTAAAAACTAACCTTGGAATGGTGAAAACTGTCAAAAAATCTGAAAAAACATTTAGTCCAAAACAAGACCCATTGCACTAAAATCGAGTTCTTACCTTCAAAACACATTTATATGGATTCAAGATATTACTACAAAAATCTATACTCTAATAGAAATCCATCCTAAAAGACAAGACTTGAATCTAAAGGAAGATGTAAGAGATATAGTTATTCAAAAATCATCCATTTTTTCACTTTTTTCATTATCGAAGAACTGTTTAAAATCTAATACCAAAAGTATTTGGATAGGAAATCTCTCATTGTGCTCTTGGGTAAGTCTCGCAAACCGTTCTCCTAGAGATTTAGAAATCGTACCATTTGTTGTTCCTCTCCGATCTCAGTTGGGTGTGCACTCATGTCGACGTTCAATTTGTTCACACTCTTTGTAAGATGTTCTCCAGATGACTTAGCAATGCAAGTTCTAACAAGCATTGGTCGTCGCTCTTGATCCAGCATTTCACTCCGAGCATGGTCTCCTATTTTTTATAGCTCTTGCTCCACTTAAGCTTGTAAGGACTAGAGGAAGGACTCTCACTGTGGCGTTTTTGTTCCCGCTCTCCCAAGACGCGGAGTCTCCCGTGGTCAGCATTGACCTAATCGCTTCTGATCAAGCATACTACCGTGTGTTGAGGTTTACCCAGATTATTTCGTCGCCCTCTTGTGGTTGGATTTGAAACCGATTTCTCAAAAGTTGCGAGGATACTAATCATTTGTTGTTCCATTGCATTATCTCGGTCGTGCACTTTTGTTGCATTTCAACTTGCTTGATTCTTGGTAAGAAGTTTTCTAGATGATTGAGCGATGCGGGATCTATATAGCATTTTCCGTTCTTATTTCAACAGTTCACTCCCAACCTTCTGTTAAGCCTCTTCTTAGAATTCTTATGCGCAGACTTGAGGTTAAATGAATGTTTGCAACCTCAGAGAAGTATTTTCTTCATTGTTGTGTTCTAAAAATTAAAAAAAAAAAAAAAAAAAAAAAAAAAAAAAAAAAACAGTTTATAACTACCATATTTTGTCCAATTCATTTGATGATGCCTACATAGATGTAAATACACGTTCTTAAGTGCTGCAAAAGTTGACATTTGAGTATTTGACAAAGTAAATGACCTGTGATCCTTGTTACAAAATTCTAAGGGACTACCAATGTAATGACGATACTCAAAGCTTATTGATTTAAATATTAATTTCCAAACTACTATAAGATAAAGTTTTACCCTCTTTTTGTTTTTAGAGACATTTGAAAGATGAAAGTTCTACACACCCAAATGAAGGAGCTTATTTAGAGAATATTTCCCTCATGTAATGTTTATTTTCAAAACCTTTCATAGTCAAGTCAAAGCTTTCAAACCTTTCACACTCGTACAACTTTCATGATTCCAATTAGACCAAGAACGTCCGTATTTTTCTTTAAGGTTAATGGTGTAGAGGACCAACTTGTCACCTAACCCTCATGTTTTTGTATGAGCTATAGCTTTTGTCTTTTTGTATCCGGTATTTTCTTTATGAGTATGAGGTTTTGAGAAAACCAAACAAGGTATTTAGGATGATTGTAGCCGCTTACAGATCTTCAATTGAGTCAACGGTTTTTCAATAAAGGTAGTTTGTGCCTTCAAGTCACTTAAAACACAACATGATCATGTCTTTTATGATTTGTGCCCTGAAATCACTCAAAACACAACAATGATCACCTCTTTTTACAACAATGGTTATATTGCATCTTCTTTTGTTACACTCGTACATTCACAAATGACTATGTAACACTAAAATCCACTTTGGGTGTTGAATAGTCTTACAAAAAGGCATGCCTACCTCTGTAAGGTTCTCATCTTTGAGCTCTCATTTCTAAGGCTCTAATAAGGCTATTGAAGTGTTTAAAGCAGTATTCACTTTGTCACATCTCATAGAATAGCCTTGTAATTAAGAGTATAAGAGATTCATCACATACTTTTTGTTGATACTTTTCGTTGATATGACATAATTGGCTTGCAATGATAGAACACGACCCATGTTTGAAAATCCAAAAAGTGAAGGTGCTCTTACTCTAATGCATGTCATTGGTTTATACTTCATTGTTTGGGTCTCCGATTCCTTCCACACAAAGTAGACTTGACTTAGCTCCCAACCCAAGTGATATCACTTGGAGAAGACTTGGAGAAGTTCATCTTTGTGTCGAGGGAGCATTTCAGTCCTAACTAATTCTTGTATTGTGTGTAATTTTTTCTAATATAGGTTGTAGAAGAAGAAGAGGAGGACTTGGAGTTCAAGAAAGGTGATCATGTGAGATTCAAGGGACTAGAAGAAGGCAAGGAGGATAAAGTCGTGGCACTTGGGAAGGTGCAAAACGCAGCCACAGCTTCTCTACACAGGAAACCATATTTCTAGTACACCATATTCGTTATAATGAGAATATTGCATGATTTTGAGAGATTACATTTTAGCTCGAGTCAAGCTAAAGTGCCTTTAAATCGAGAGGTTGAAAGTCTCTCAAAATATTGAATATGCTGTTTAGGTTCCGTGTCTGTAGAAGTGGTGAAAAGCATAGATAAAAACAACAACTTGTTTGCACCTGTAGATCTACATGATCCTCTCGTGACCTTGGTAGGAGAAGCACTAGGGCACTTTGTGTTGTGGCCCACAAAGTTCATGGAGATTGATCTGTCCTTCTCCTAAGCAAATTAGACTCATGCATCATGAATGTTTGATGACAAATTTTCTCTTTTAATGAAATGTTTGAAAAATCATATAAATGCCATAATGTAGTGCTTACAACCGCATTGTTGACTTCTGATAGTCATTAGATTTCATTAGCACCCTAATCCGAAATTGAAGTATGTGACTATGGGCAGTAAGAACGCTAGAGTCTAGGGCATGGCATACATTTAAATTAGACTACGGACAGTCAAATTGTAGTCTCGGAAACTCCGATTTAAGATTGAAAATTGACTCCTAGTGGTGAAAGAAACAAATATACGAGGACTCCACATAGTCATGAGATAATATAGGTGACTATATGTATATTTGACTCTACATAGTCATATTATCTCAAGTCTATGTATGATGCAATACTGTCACAATCATATCACTACGTGTAACATCAATTAGTTGCTATTTTCATATTTACCTCACTACAAGTAGTTACATCAATTAGTCGCTATTTATATTTGTGACTAATTTAGTCAACCATATATGACTATATAGAGTCATATGGACACACGTCCCACTGCGGGTCCCGTTTTGAGGTCCCAAAACACTACGGAAACGCAGTATTGGGAACAAGAATTGTTCGATATGACTCCTACTCATATTGTCCAAAGCGACTAACTCAAAATGACTAGAAACAGTGCTAGTCACATTTTGGTTTATGCCTTACTACAGTCATAAAACCCAGTCACATTGGGCTCGATTTGTTGTAGTGGATTTTGTCAAAAAAAACTATGGAGGAAGAAGTTATGGCTCTTCAATGTTCCTACCTTTCTTCCAAGATAAGATATTGTTTCCCCACATCAAAGACGTATACGGTTCATGAGTGGTTCAATCCTTAATCGTTTGAGCATGACTCTATGGCTAATATATCAATGCGGGGTTCAATCCTTAATCGTATGAGCTTGACACTATGGCTAATATATCGATGAGTATTTGCATGTCTGCTCGTTTGTACCTTGGAGTCTATTGTGAAAAGAAGTTTTTACTCGAAAATGTAGCTTTCCATTGATACATTGCTCGCCCCATTCTCTGACATACCTTGTGATCTACAAAGATTTTAGTGTTGAATTAGATATAGTGTATGGAAATACACATGACCTGAATTGCAATCAATGGGCTTAAAGATATTTCAAGGCATGCTCATACTTCTAATCAACGTTGGGATTGAGTTGTGGTGTCGCCAGCATTTTCTAGAAATAATGGAACTAATGTAAACTCATTGCCCTGTGGTGTATATTCATGTAATCTCACCAAAACCATGGGATTGATCACTCCCCAAAAAGAACTCAAAACAAAGTACACATTAATTGTCGCATCCATAGAGTTGGATTCCCAAAACATGCCTTTAATGATCCTGCTAAACATATATTTGATCTACAGGCACTAGGACGCCTCCTAGGGGACATTCTTCCACTAGTTTCATCCAAATAAGATTTCTTGTGCTAAAAATTGAACACCTTCCTGTGTAGGGGTTAAGTGGCCTATATTCTGGTTTAAACTCATCTAGCAACATTACGAACCAAATCATACAAAAACAAGTTCTATTTGGTTTTCAAATGTTCAAGTTCTCTCGAAGTATCCATTAAATGAATAAAATCATGATGAAGAGATGACAACCCATTCGCATGAGTTTTGTCGATGCACAACAAACACAAAACAACTTATCTACAAAGTGGTCAATGAATGTTCATCCCATTTATCAATTGGAATAAGAAAGTACCTTAACTCATAAATAGAGATATCCGTCACCCCTTCAAGGTCTCATCAAAAATCAATCCTCCACTGAATGTCATGAGATACTGCAAGTATCACTAAATAGCAAACTACGTACTCCTTCAGTACATGAGGTAACCGAGAGAACCTTCGTCAGACTTGCCTTACAGAAAACAAGCAATGGCAATAAACAACCATTGATGTAATCAGTTAATATCCATGACTAAAATCTGAGCGTGCAAAAGCGTTAAACGAAATCTCCAGCATTGTATTGCCGAAACTGTGGTGTCCTGAAACAGCCCCCCACAACACCAGTCCCAGCATTAGTTGACACATTATTCATATGAGATGTATAAGAAGGATGAGTTGTTTGTTATGGAGCTTACCTGGGAGGGAATCTCAAATCCATAGCATCCTGGAGCTTGATGGGAACATGAGTCGCCACAAACACCATCCCTCCTTTGCTGCGATGCTCGTGCATTAAATCCTCCAGAATTGCGACTCCCTATTCATAGAGTAGTAGTAGAATTAGAAAAAGCCTAGATGTGACATTGTAAGCATGTGTTGCGAGTCGGTACTTACCTCGGTGTCGAGCCCAACAGATGGCTCGTCTAATAGCCATAATGGCCTGGGCACCGCCAGCATCCTCGCAAGCTGCAGTCTCTTTTTCTGTTGAATTCAATATTATCAGAATTCAACACCTTCAAGCATGAATAAGCAACAGAAGAATGTGAGTGATTGTACCTGCCCCATTGACAGTACGACTGCCTTTTCTTGAGCTAAGTGAGCTAGGCCCATTCTATCCAATGCCCAGTCTGTTCTTCCTTCACCGCCTTCAAGCACCTCCCAAAAATTCTGCGCACGATTCATATTCCGGTCAGATTCATATTCCGGTCAGATTCATATTCCGGTCAGATTCATATTCCGGTCAGGTTAGAAGAAATTTGATAGTGTTATAAAATATGCATTCTGTAATTCTTATGAAGTTTTGCTTAAAAGACACCATGAAGATTATAATTATAATGCTTGAATTAGATTGATATGGTTAAAGTTCTTAGAGTAGTTAATATTACTGGTAGTTTTACAACGAATTTAAGAGAGTAAAACTTTGAAAATCATTAGATAATACACTTTTTAATATCAGTAGTTGAGAATTGATATAATTGGCTAGAGTAACAAATTACATGAAAATATAGAGAAAGACCACTAATAACCTAAAGAAAAACACTATTTGTTTCCCAAAATGATCAGTTTTCCAACACTAAAAATCTTTCCTTCTTTGTGTTTGAAGGCTTATTGTGAACAATCTATGAATCCAAACGAAGT
This sequence comes from Bryum argenteum, assembly GCA_037043015.1. Lineage (NCBI taxonomy): Eukaryota > Viridiplantae > Streptophyta > Bryopsida > Bryales > Bryaceae > Bryum > Bryum argenteum. The sequence goes on from CM073324.1 coordinate 5,004,522, forward strand.
TCTGTAAATTGGATGTGGATCTGAACTTTTGGAAAGTAGAAAAAAATCTTTAAAAAATCTTTTCAATGTGCTACAGCTCCTCAAAATTCAGGATCGACCGTTTTATGGTCGATTGGGCTTAGGACCCACTCTCGAGCATGTTAGCCTATTCTTTACTTTCTTTGATCGAGATGTTTGCGTGAGGATTCATCTTACAGTGAATTGGATGACTGACAATGGAAAAATTTACTTTCGATAATTCAGTACTCATTCTGCATTGGCAAGAATGCAAGCTAATGTAGAGTAAAACGAGAGGACACACCACATTCTCGTACACAGTCATGGCCTTCTTGATGGCGTCCTTTGCAGCGATCAAATGAGATTGAGGCCGATACACTGTGCTGCAGTCACCCCAGAAGCATCAAAAATCTGCATTCGTTTCTACAACTCTAGAATATGAAGAAGAAGCGGAAGAAGAATGAGCTTACAATCGTAAAGACCAGCTTGATTCAAATCGTTGCCGTCCCAGTAAAGCCGACCGGCACTGGGCTTTATGAACCCGCAAAGCTGCACCCCAAGATTTCAAAGATAAATGTTGAATTTAGAATACAAGAGAAACGTTGAAAAGAGGAGTGTGGATTGATTGATTGATACGTACTACGCGGAGGAAACTGGATTTTCCTGAACCATTAGGGCCTGTGAGGATCACAGCCGAGCCTCGATGAAGAGTGAAGTTGATGTCCCGCACAATCACTTGCTCATTGCGCATGAACGCCAATCCGCTCCCCAGAAGCCACGGCACCGGTGGCCCTCGCCTCAGTCGCCCTGCCATCACTGGCGTCAATCCTTCCAATACCCTAAACCTTAAACCCTAAACCCTGCGCCCTTATGTTCACAGCACCTTTGTCGATTGATTGTCTAAGATCACGCAAAACTGCTCGATCTAAACCCTGAACCCTTGCGGAACCCAATCTCTGCAATGGCATGAATTTCCACCGACTGCGCATCGAGCTATCATCCTCCACAGTCTGGGCCTCGAGCAAATTCCTTGTCTTCCTGAAAGTGAAGAATCTCCCATGGACAATTGGACATTGATCGTTGGAATCAACAGAGAATGAACTAGAAATTTGGGAACCCTAAAAAAACTAGTTCCATGCATGAATCAGACTTGCAATTAAGATATCAACATCTACAGTAGTCCTTTCCTATTTTGGAAAGTTGGTCCCATCTTCTTCTAGCTTCTATTTTCAAGCAAAATCTAGAGATAATATTACATAGGGGTTAATCCTACAAAAAAATTGGGTTCTTTTTTAGATTTTTCTAATCAAGAAGAAGAACACCTCTATACCTATTTGAGGCTTGCATGGATAGAGTGTTCAGATGACTTATTCTTGTATGTATACCCTGAGGTCATAACACCTGTGGTGGGCCCCTTGGGGTGGAAACTATGCTAATTCCTACCTAGCCACTATTGCCTTTGAGATACCCAAGATGGTAATCCTCTAAAGGACTTTCAGATATTCATACAACAAGGTCCAAGAACCCCGCATCATTGTTAGGTGAACTATATGGTGGTGAGCACCATGCTGGCATAGGCAATTGAACCTACTATCTCCTCATTGGGGACCATAAGCCTTGACGACTAGTGTTTCTTTTTACTATCAACAATTTGCTAAGTTGGCTATAAAGAGATCTGTTCCTCCGAAATCAAACAATCTTTACTGCACTAAGATGGCGAAGTGTGGCTCGAAAAAAACACAGTGTCGATGATCACGCTAAGGCTTGTGGTGCCTAATCTTTTTAATCACATATACTCCCTCTGTTCCATTAAAATTGCCCGAAAGATTGTCTCACATCAACCTTGGGAGGTAGATTTGAGATAATCACGCTAAGGCTTGTGGTGCCTAATCTTTTTAATCACATATACTCCCTCTGTCCCATTAAAATTGTCCGAAAGATTGTCTCACATCTACCTTGGGAGGTGGATTTGAGATAATCTAATGGACAATTCTAATGGGACAGAGGGAGTATTACATAGTTGTAACAAAATCAAGAGGATAGAGTTCTACATGAATAATTCCACAGACTAGGTGACTCCAAACTCACTCTAAATTACTCACTCTAAAACATTTGTATCGAGTACATGGTACCGTAAGTGCATGGGGATGCTCTTATGTACAAACGAGTGAAGATTAGTAGAGCTCCATTATGGGTCCTGCTCCATTTTAGACCACTCTACTGTAAGTTTGTAACAATGAATTCAATATGATTAGAAAGATAAGGTAGAATATGCAAAGCGTAAAAAAAGGCTGGGAGTGGCCATGTTGACGACAGCACTGCTGCTTTTTGGTCGATGATGGCGCTTCACAAAGCCGAGACCGTCCGGAGCACACTCAAAGCGTAAAAAGCACACTCAACTCGTGCAACACTCAATCTTCCGATGCTTCCGAATACTTATCCACACATACATACGAACTTATAATAATATTATTGATAATACTGTATGTTGATTATGTTTTCATCAGCCGTGTTGATTCAATCGCAAGCTCATAAATTCAGCTACTGTTTGTACGTACTCGGTACTGTACCTCTGGACTGGCACGTGCTTATTTCTTATACCTTCAAGGTGTCGCCAATGAACAAGATCATCGTGATCGATGTGTTGATGTTGATGAATCTGCGTTTATGTGTTGACACAGTGACGATCTTGCTGTAATTTTGATTTTGAAAATGATACTTGTGGTCGATTTGGAGTATCACAGTATCAAGGCTTCAAACCTACGGTGAAAAATAGAATAAAATATATACATTGTACTTTCTCGGTGTTCCTGAAGAAGTTTGCTACTTTTACCTACTTGTTCTGCTCAGAAATTGGGCATATGAGGTGTTTTTGGACATCTATAGAAAGAGTAGATGTTGGCTTTTTGTATCATTTCTACTTCCGAGAAAATTTGAGTAAGTTATGAGCATTTGAAAATGTTACAGATTGGTTCTTTTTTCCTAGTTTCAGTGAAGTACCCAATCGAGCTAAATTGTAATTTTCCAGAGAATCTTGTTATAACGAAATACGTGTTAACTAATTATGAACAACCTACAGTAGAGAGAGATAAGGGGAAAAGACTTTGGGCTCCTTGGAGTAATGAAGGCAAAAGAATGGAAAGCATGAATGCAGGAAAAATTGTCGAGCGAAGTCACGCAGATTGTCGGCTGTGGTAGAGCAACGACATGACATAGTTCGTCAGTCAAGGCGTGTCTTGCATTGCACATTTGACTCGCATCGAAAGCTAAGTAACTAGATGCATGGATTGTATGCAACGATATGTAATGGACACGACAAGCATTCCTCACGGCAGCATGTATATATGTGTCCATATTTAAACACCAATCTCTACTTCCGAAGTAGCAACACACTTCGCTAGGAAAATCCTGGAATCGTGATCGATCGAGTGATCCTTGCATTGCTCCGCTTGACATTCGAGGGTAACTGACTGAGCACATTCCATTTTACCAGTCACTTAGCCAAGGAATTTCTGTTCTATGCACGGCTATGGTGATTATCTCATGAAATACCGGAGTGGTCGGATTCATGTTCAATGCTCAGCATGGAACGCTCATATTTGTTGTGTTCTAACTCAATCAGTGCTATGTGGATCCGTGATTCTTGACGGCATACGAAACTAAACCTGGTCAAAGTGGTGGGGGGGGTTGTCGACTAAAGAATGTTGTTTCTTTTTTCCGTTTTTGCAGATTGTGTAGTACTTATGTTTTCATGGAATTTAACATCGATTATCTAAGTAAATGAGCATTATATAGATTCCACTACTTTGTTTCTACGCGATCCTTCTGAATTATTTCGAGCTTTCGAAAGTTTTTAACTAGTTAAAAGTGTTGACTGTACTGTTCAGGAGGTGATCGATGGCTGATCGGGAAGTGGGTGTGTCGGCAACGATGGGTCCTGAAGCGGATTTGGGAGCACTTGGGTTACAGAAGTACGTGAAGTATGCTGGTGGTTGAATTTTGGACTCAAGTGTTTTTTTGTGTCGGTAGATGTGGAGACTGATCCGGTGTTTGGTGTTGGTGTTGCAGGGAATGCAAGCACGGGCACTCTATGGAAGATCCGTGCTTCGTAGCGCCACACCCGGATCTGCTCAAGGTGTTGATCGCCAAGTTCAACGAGCTCAAAGAGCGCGCAGACGAGGAGCTCCCCATGCTACGCACATTGTTGCGTCTCATCGAGCCCAACTCGTCGCCATTACTCAACGACGGCTTGCTGCACGCGCCAACACCGTCCGAGCCACAGCGGGCAAGGCTCACAGGCGCCATCAACGTGGTGGTGGTGCTTGTCGACTTCCCGGACAAGCGATTCACGAGCGCCCAATCCGCCACGCATTTCAAGGACCTCTGGTTTGGCGTGGGCAACAACAGTGTGAACGACTTCTACCAGGACGCCTCGAACAAGATCGTGAGCATCACTGGCGAAGTCGCCGGACCATTCCGCATGCCGCACAATATCACGTACTACGCGAACTCTAACTACGGCATCGGCGGCGCCGCTCCTAACTCGCGGAACCTCGCCACCGACGCGGCGAACGCGGCCAAAGCGAGTGTCGATTTCTCGAAATACGATAACGACAAAGATGGGACTGTAGAGACGTTCGTGATTGTGCACGCTGGTCAAGGCGCTGAGCGTACGGGCAATGTGAATGACATCTGGTCGCACAAATGGGCCATGTCGACGTATGTGCAAGACAATGGCGTCACGCTATTCCCGTATCTCACTGTGCCTGCGGATTGTAAACTCGGCGTTTGTGCACACGAACTGGGTCACCTCGCTTTCAACTGGCCCGATTTGTACGACACCGACTACTCATCGGCCGGGATCGGAAACTGGTGCCTCATGGCCGCTGGTACGTACGCCCCCTGCAGCTCAGTCTCCACTCAATCAGTCCAGCAATTTCCTAACACTTAAAGCTGTACGTGCAGGCTCATACAATGGCGATGAGAGCAACCCATCGCCGCCATCGGCGTGGTGCAAGGTGGATCAGCAGTGGGTGAGCGTCTCGACGATTTCGAAGACGACGACAGTATCGCTACCGGATGTGAAGACGGGCCATTCCGTGGTGAAGCTGCAGGTGGCGGGCGCGCCGTCGACGGAGTACTGGCTGGTGGAGAACCGGCACGCGGTGGGTCGCGACGCGGATCTGCCTGGCGACGGCGTGCTGGTGTGGCACGTCGACGACGCCTTGTCCAGCAACGACAGTGAGCAGACGCATTACAAAGTGGCGCTGGTGCAGGCGGACGGGCTGAGGGATCTGGAGAACAACTCGGACCGCGGCGACAATGGCGACCAGTTCCCTGGCGTGGCCAATGTGCGCGCCATCAGCACCACTACCACGCCCAACACCAAAGCTTACAGCTCCGCTGCCACTGGCACCTTCTCTTTGAGTGGCATCACTGACCCCGCGGCCACCGTCACCTTCACCGTCACCATCTAAGCGAGCTCTAGCGAGCTCTATGCTTCTTCAGTCACACGTACATAATAAGAATAAGGGACAGCTTTACAAGGAGAGTCATGGCCAACAGATCTCCAAGCCAATTCACCCACATTTTGGGTTCAATTGGCTCATAGGTGACTTGAAGAACACATTGAACAATTGATAAAGTGGGGGCCAAATCCCCTTGTGTAAAGCTCTTGGGGCCGATTTGTAAAAGGAAAAACAAGGCCATGGGGCCAAATCGTATTACTAATTACATTCCATGTTGGTGATTTGTTCCATTAGAGTATTTTAGTCAAATAATGATTTTGTAGTAAAGCGGCCCTATCAAAGACTTTGCAATCTAAGAGTACCATATACTCACTGCAAATATTACAAGATGTCAAATTTGGGCATCATTTTGGAAACACCTAATTATAAGCCCACCTTCAAAATTTGTAAAGGCTGCGACTAGGAATTGAGAAAATGCCGCAAGGGGCCAGTAGCCTCATACTTAGTTTCACCACTTTCATGGAATATCGATATACTAGTGATAGTTATTTACTTTGAATTTCTTGAATGTTCAAGAACTTTTGAGAAACTCAATTAGATTACCATGGGTTGAAAGTGGGTCGACCATACTTACAATTAATTTTACCAACAACCCCTATTCCGTTAAAATGGCATTATTCCGGTAAAATGGCACACTTCAACTTTTTGAACTAGAGCTCAAAAACCATGTGATATAACAGAATTTTGAGGTGATACTAGGGAAAATGAGTGACAATGTTCATAAAGAAGTGATATCACAAAAAAATTGTGATTTTACAGAATGCACCATTTTGTATGAGCACAAATGTAAGGTCTAGTGTGACAAAATGGCACATGGCATAGTGCCATTTTAACGGTTGGGGATCAACTTTCTAGTCCGAAGTTTGATGCTCGAGATCATTTTGGGACTTGATGTACTTTATTGAAAAAAATAAAAATAAACATGCATGGCGATTGTAGAATTGGAAATCTTCTTCACCCACAGTTGGATATAACCCCTAAATGTGCCGAATGTAGAAAAATGACATTTTGGACCGAAGGCAGCAATTTTGAAGAACCATAACTTCTTCCTTCAAGATTCGTTTTCGATGAAATTCGTCTTGGGTAAGGTCCCAAATCAAGTCAAGTTTGTATGGTAAAAATTGAAGATCCATACAATAAAGTATGAATTGATGGCATGCATTTTAGTGAAGACACTAAGGCATGGGACATGTTTTACCAAAAACACCCAAGCATGAGGCATGTTTTACCATTGCAAGCCAATAAAGTGATATCAAGAATAGTTTTTTGTGAATTTCTTTTTCATAATCATGATCTTAAGGTGTTTCTTAAAAACTCTCAAGTTGGAAGTTTTCTAATCCAAATACTTTTGCTATTGGATTTGCAATGAAGTTTTGTCAGTGAAAAAAGTGATAAAAGAGATGATATTTGAGGAGGTATATCTATTTCATCCACTGCTAGATTTCAACTTTATTTATTAGGGTGGCTTCTAATTAGATTCTTGCTTTAGTGGTAGAAACCTTGACATAATCAAAAATTCTTTGGAGATAAAGCATGAATATCGGTGGAGAGGGTCTAGTGTTGGCCAATCTTTCCTTTATAAAATTCTTGGCAATTTCACCATTGCAAGGCTATTATTTTTTTCCTTTTTTTAATGGTAAAGGTGCTATAGAGATGAAGGTGAGTCAGTAACCTTGTAGTCGGTGATTCTTTTATTCTAATTGGTTTGTTGGTAGAATTTTCACGCTAAAATGAAAATGATGAAATTTTGCAATTTGTATTTAGTACTAATAATTATGTTACGATCTTCTAATCTATGAGACCTCATGACTCAAATTATGACCCACATGACCTAGCTACAACAAGTTCGTTACAAGTGTGTACGGTTGAGATCTTAATAGAGTATCTTCATTATAATCTACGACACTTTTTAAAAAAAAGTGTTTTTTGACTACAATAGACTAGAATGTTTAGAGGTTAAGACTTGGACAAATAGTAAATTTCTACAAATGAAGAAAGGCTTTCAAGACTTTTCTAAGATCAATTCATTCATTGGAGACCAATACATATCATTTGAGAAAGTTCCATAACCAAAGCAACAACCTCAAAAAAACCTCAATTTATTGAAAATAAATTAAAGTCAAAATGTTTAAGTTCTTTAATACCAAGTATCCATGCTAATTCTTCTCTGACGCCACCAACCGTTCGATACTGCACTACGTGGCCGCAACCGTCCGATGCACAATACAAACAGAATGGACGGTGCCGATGCGCCGCACCGACGAATTGATCGGAACTCTCCGTCGAGAACTAAAACCTCATCCATTCCACGTCATAATAAGACAGGTCATGTCCAATAGGGCGGAGACACGTGGCAAGGACGGCATCGAGCAAGACTGTCGCAAATATAAGAGGTAGGGTTTGTGGGTGAAAGATCAACGACGCATGCGTAACGGCAGATCATCGATCATTGCATGGTGTTCATTGACAAGCAGCAAAGTTGTGGAAGTGGGTGGGTATGGTCGCAGAAGAATCGACATGTTGGTCAAATGCGCACGCAAGAACGGACGTCGTCGAGATCACTCTAGCCTCGAGCACTCACGCAAGCCCACAATCGATGAACATGGATGACTGGCATAAGGAGCAGAGGAATGGAACAGGGGAGGCAGCGATGGCGGGGAGCCTCTTCTCGAGTTTGTGAATTTCTTGACTCTCGATCAATGCGAATCGTAAGCACGTGATTTTCATGTTTCACTTTTTTGCTGCGATTGAATCTTTTTCATGCATTGCTCATTTTTAGTACCGTCGCGAATAATGTGGTTTCATGAACTGCATTTTTATTTTCTTGTAATGCACTGGTGAAGTTTTCTCTAGACGGGGGTTTTGAATTGCGTGATTGGGTTGTTTTACGTGGGGTTTGTGTTTCATGGGTGAGGTTAATTTAGTGTGTAATCGTGTGACAACAATCTCGGTTTGAATGTGGCTATGGCGATAATACTGGGTGTGAGTCACGTTTAGAATTTGATCTTTACAGCTGGTTTTGCTTTGTATAGCAGCGCTCATGAAATCATGGACATGCATGGTATTGCATGTAAATTGATCTATTCGTTGTTCGTGCAGTAAATAGTAGATTCTGTTTTCGAGCATTAGGCTGAGCAGAGGTGTTTTCTTGGCAACGATACGATGACGGTGAACGGGAGCAGTGACATTGAGACCTTCAAGGAAGTGAGCATTCTTAGGACGACGCTTTTAAAATGCCTGGCATGCAATCTCTGCGGCTCATTACTGCGCGATGCTACCACGATCTCCGAGTGTCTACACAGCTTTTGTAGCGATTGCATCACGGCCAAGTTGAGCGATGGCGAAACGGAGACATGCCCTGTGTGCGAGGTCCACCTGGGGCCATCGCCACTGGAAAAGCTGCGGCCGGATCACCATCTAGGCGTTTTAACAGAGAAGCTGTTCTCGAAGAAGCGCAAGCTCGTGGCAACTTCCAATGGTAATAGTACGAGGCGGAAGGAGAGGTCATTGTCATCACTCGGGGCCCAGGGTCCTCCGGCCCTAAATCCGGGCTATGCTAGTCGCCAAACGCGGGCATTGTCTAGCAGCGACGATGATGAAGCAGACTTCTCAGATGACGACGATGACTCTCCGACCACCACCTCCGAGAAGCGGGAAGATTTCTTCCGACCAGATTCGTCGGACGAAGCGAAGCCACTCCTGGCAGGCAACCAGAACGTGTCAGAGGGGCAGAGGACTGGAACGTGCAGCTTATCTCCACCTCGAAGTCGAGGACTCCGATTTCCCGGCTTTGAATCGGGACTGGATGCTCTAGCTTCCCTTTCTGTGGAACCGAAGCTGACCATAGCCACCCCACCAGAAGGTGGATCTCGTCCGAACGGATTGAAGAAGCGACCTTCCAATGTCCGCACCCGTCGTCCAAGTTCAAGTTCGAGAGCATCGTCAACGAACGGGATATGGTTTGTTTTAGAATCCGGGGATCTGCAGACAAACGAGGACGCGTTGCCTCCGTTGGCATCGCCGTACATGCGCGTGAAGGACGGGAAGATGTCGGTGAATCATGTGAAGCAGTATCTTGTGCACAAACTGTCTCACAAGCTGAGCTCAGAGATGGACGTGGAGATCACGTGCCGCGGCAACCGTGTGGTGTCGAGTCTGCCGCTGGAGACCATCCGTGACATCTGGTATGCCCACTTCTCGCATGAAGCTACACAAGCCAAAGCAGAGACTTCAACGGTACCCACCGTCCCCAGTACCAAAGACATTCTCATGGTGCTCACTTACAAGCGGAAGACTCTGAAATCGTAACATCGACTATCATTTTCTACTTTGATTTCGACATCATTTTTGAGGTTTATTTTTTGCATCATATCTGAGTTTCATTTTTGCAGCAATGATAGAGAACTACAGGCTGCATCTGAGGGTGTAATTAGTGAGTATGTTTGAGCCCCATGTTGGGCAGTTTTGTAGATTGATTGAAATGATGATGATAACCTAATTCTTATGAAGTTCTGTGTCAGAGATGATTTGGTGTGTTAAGATGTTCTTGGAAAAGATGTGTGGCCTTATTCGAGCAACTCGTGCGAGTACGATTATGTCTTGTGCTTCTAAATGCTAGCTTATGGGTACAGATCAACTGCGTGCATGGTATTTGTTTTGTACTTAAGGCCCCTTCACACAAGGGACTAAAGCATTTTGGGGGCATAATGTTCTCATGACATTGGTCCATCTTTGGCTCAAAGGGTTTTACAAGGGGAGCGTATGCCATTTTCCGGAATCTTATCATAATAGGTAGGTCACAAGTGCCTTAGACACTATGCTTGACCTATCCATGGATATAAGTCCGAAGGTCATCATACCAATGGCAAGACTACTAACCCCCTCTCGGGGTGAACACTAGTGCCTTAGAGACACCTAACATGGTATCTCCCAAAGGGCTTTGAGGCACCCATGCAATGAGGTCCGGGAACCCTCCACCATAATTGGGTGGACCATGGAGGTGAGCACCAGGCCGGCATGGCGAGTAAAACCCACGACCTCCTAACCAAGCCATGAGCGCTAACGACCAAGACCTCCTAACTAAGCCATGAGCGCCAACCACCAAGCCAAGGCTGGTAGCGCCTTCTCACATAGAGGTACAGAATAACTTCCCCATACAATAGTATCATGGTCTAGTTGCAAACATTATAGGGTGCCACCATTTTAGAAATACCTATATGATTTTCTAACTTCAAAAATTCAAAACTCATTGTAGAAAAGTACAAAAATGATGATTCCACTTGCTCTATTTCCCCGTGCACTAAAATTACCTGCAATAGTAACTTCTTACAACTTTCTGAAAATTGAAAATTGAGCACCTTAGTATATTCATAGCATAGAGTGATGTGAATGTTGAGTAAAGTAGGAGAAAAAGAAGAAGAAGAGAATAAAGTAAAAGGAAGTGAAACAGCAGGGCAGAAGGGAATACGGCATCTTTTGTAAGAAGGTACCTTTTGCTTGCTCAAGGAGCGCAACGAGCTTCGGAGCTGGTGACGCTCTGCGTTAATAAGGTACCACCAACAGCACCAATCGCTTCACTAGTGTGCCTGATCTCCACAGCAATGCACGCATCAATGCCGTGCTGCACAATCCGCCGCTTTGGATGATTCTCTTTCCTTTTTGCGGCATTGCATTTGCTTCAGATCTGAGAAAGAACGAAAACAAGGAAAGAGGATGACGCATTCATTGACTTGACTTAGGGCGCCTCGCCCGCCCGCTTACGATCGACAGAAAGAGAGCAGGCATTGATTGAGCGACGAGTGTTGCAGTGCAGTGATCGAGTGTTGAAGGCAGGGGCTTGAAGGGAGAGCATGCATGTCTGTGTCATCGTTGCCACCGCTCTCGCTTTTATCCACTCTCTCTCTTACTCCCTTCTCCTTGGCGCTCTCGCCGTGCCTGCTGTCACTCTGCTTTTACGTGGCTTCCTTGTCCGCCTTCGTGGCGCCCTTCTTCTCCATCTCACTCTCGCGCTGTCAATTCCTCGCCTTCTCTCTCTACGACTCTGTTTCGCCCGCGCTTTTCTTCTCCCTCTACCTCTTCCTCTCCCTCTCCCTCAGCTTGTCCGTCTGCCTCTCCCTCTCTTTCGTCACCTTTGCCAACTCGATTGCCATGTCGCATTGAGCAGCTGACGGGAATTTCGTATCAGGCGTAAGTTGCACGTCCCTTTCAGCTCAAGCATTGATAATAGACGATTTTGAATTTTTCGATGATTGATTTTTTTCGAGCTTGTTGTGGTCTTGGAACAGAATGAAGCCAGGGGTCACTACTCCGTTTCCTCTCGCCACACTCGTTGCTGTGGAGAAAAGCGAAAGTCTCACCGACGACATGGCAGCGAAACCAAGCTCTAGTCGGAATGAGCAGAGTTGGAGGTCGCGGTTGCCGTTGACGACTTCGGAGTTGATTTTCGTGTGCAGCATCTTCTCGATGTTCGCAGTTGCACTTGTGTGCATTTACTTCACCATGCCGAGTGTAGATCCTAAGCTACTCAAGCTTCCTCGTACAGTTGCGGAGTTGCGTACGTTGACGTAAGCCGGCTTTTAATCGATTTGGTGGCTTTACATTTTGATCGCTATCTTTTTCTTTGGTATCATTGATTAGGTTTTCGGGGAGGTGTAATTTTGACGCTTTGTGTCATGTTGTTGTGTGCAGGGATTATGTGTCGAAATACACAGACGATTACAAGCCGCAGGTGTTGCTTGGCTACTGCACGATCTATATCTTTATGCAGACTTTTATGATCCCTGGAACAATCGTGATGTCACTGCTGGCGGGCTCCTTGTTTGGTGTGGCCCAAGGAATGACATTGGTAATCTTTACAGCCACTGCTGGAGCTTCTTGTTGCTATTTTTTATCCAAACTCATTGGTCGTCCCCTTGCGATGTGGCTGTGGCCCGACAAACTCCGGTTCTTCACCCGAGAGGTTAGCCTCTAACCTAATTCTGTATCGCAGGCATGAATATTGAATCTCTTGATGAGTTTGTGGCTTTTGCTCATTCGATTACTTGATGAGTGCCCGATGTCGTTAAATTTGTTCGGTGATGCACGCTTGCAGTATCAGTTTATAGACTTGGATACTTTGCGAAGAGTCTACAGCACTATGATGTAATCCTTGATACTGACAATTGTACGTGTGCAGGTTGCTAAACGAAGGGATTATTTATTCAACTACATGTTGTTTTTGAGGGTCACGCCAACCTTGCCGAATACCTTCATCAACGTTTGCTCTCCAATTGTAGATATCCCCTACCCCACTTTTCTCGTGGCTACCATTCTCGGTTTGGTGCCTGCTACGTTTGTGACTGTCCGGGTAAGCTATCCCTTCCTTCACGATTTGAAAGACGTGAAAGTGTGCTGCGCATCTTCCTTCAGTTGTCTCGCAAAGAAACAATCCCCTAAGATTAGTAAGATGATCAGGATTAATATTTTCTGAGGTTGTCGACAAGGTATTTACTCAAGAGCTATATAGTAGACCTTGGAAAGGTGCCAATATGCGTGACTACTGATATCGTGGACTTGATGACACATCTCGCTTTTCGGAATTCACCTCATATCATTGCGTATGCTGGCAAATCGTACACACTTTTGGCACTCGCACCCATTTTGACTCATCTGTGGCTGTGGACATTACAGGCTGGTCTTGCACTGAACACCCTTAAGAGTTTTAACGAGCTCTATGACGTCAAGACCGTAGCTGCTCTCTTTGTCATTGGCCTTGTTTCTATCGTGCCAGCCATAGTGAGTAGATCCCAATCCCAAGCACCCGACAGACCTCACAGCAGCTAATATTTACCGTCATTCCGATTTGTCTTCTCCCTACATGTCCACATTGCGATTATCAAGGTGAAATTAGCTACACCTTCCTTGTTCACTAGACTGGAATGTGGATCATACTGTGGGGAGGAGACGCATTCTTTTCTTTGACCCATTCGACCTCTGTAGATACACCAATTGTGATATTAAATTCTTCTCTTTGAAGAAGTTGAACCTAGGCTATGTAGCTAGATGTAGACCCTTGCAGGAGCTTCTTCACTAGAAGCGGTCGGCGTTGACCTCGACCACCTAAAGGTTGTATACTTTCTTGGATGGCCTGCCCATTCAAGCTGTACCTTGTACCCTGGTATTGGAGGGAAGTAAATTTATTCTTAGTCCTGTCCTGTTACATCTTGAACTTCTTGTACGTACAATCCTCTTATGCATCGAACTGAATTCTTGATGTGATATGTGAACTGATGTTGGACGATCTACAGTACTGTCCGAGTAGTAAACGGTTGACCTCATTGATCATCGTCCGTGGCGATAGGGTGCAGTTACTTTTACAGGTTCACTCGACCACTCCATTGACTATTACAGAAGGCAGATTCGTGACATTTATATGAGTCTGATGGGTAATCTCCAACTACTGTAACGTTCACGGCACGACAGATACTTGCTTCTAGCAACTGTACTGGACAGAAGAGATCCGTGTGCGTACTTTCGGGAGTACTTTTGGGAATGGAGTAGAAGGCATTGGCGACAAGCAGAGGTCACATCAACTAAAAAAGGCATAAGCTTCACTGGCTTCGAATTTCGAGGAGCAGGACATTTGGTTGGCTTCGATTATCAAACCAAGCCTCGCACAAACTTACTTCATGTCGATTTGAAAGAGGGGCTGGCTATGACTGATTACTAAACAGGCGGCTAATCTTAATGAGTTTCAAGTCAAGATGGGAAGAGTGGTTGGCTCTGCCTGATACATGCCGAGGCAAGGTTCAGCATCGAATGCAAGGTTTAGATCTGATTAGATCTGAAAGAACCAGAGGTAGTGTTCACCATGATATCTGTTGCAGCAATAGAAGCTTGAGAGTGTAAGTTAACCCTAATTTTTTATCCAACACTACTTATAAGTCCATATGACAGTTAGTATTTTAGGTGACTATTGCATTTAACGCTAATTTTCATATATCACTAACCTACCTATTTAGTGTAACGTCTTGGGGTAGAAAAGTTAACTTTTATAGTAGAGACAACTTGTGGCTCTTCAAAATCTTGTTTCCTAGGTGAGTTATGGATATGAATACATAATACATTCCCTCAAAAAACTCAATGCTTTGATTCTGAACATGAAGGTATGGTATGATGAACTCAAACTTAAAGGTTGAGCTTCTTAAGGCACGTTGACAAAACAACTTGAAAATAAGCAAATTTCAACATTCAGATGAAGTTTTGAAGTTTTTGTGCTTTACTTGTCTTTAGGCAAATTTTGAGTACAAATAGGTATAGATGTTGGACCAACGGATCTCAAGATATTAAATCTCCAAGTATTCATGACCCTAGACAATACTAGAAATTCTGAAAAACGGCCTAATTTTAGATCAAGCAAGAAAACAAGAGAAGCCCCAATATGCCCAAAAACCACATCATTTGGAGCCCTAGGAAAATTAGTTTAAAATAAAAATACGAACCTACTAGCCTAAAAACACTACTACTAAGGATGGGGACAGTAGCAAGGATAGGGATGGAAACCAAGACAGAAGGCATGGTTGAAGCACTTATGCAGGCATACCAACATGGGAACAAAAGAATATGACAATATTTCTGTTTCCATGCTAGGAAATTTTTTCTTTCAATGTTACAAATAGTATAATGTAACTCCACACAAGATAGGTATGTTCAATATTCATTTGGTGGAATCACATTATTTGATGAAGTTCACATATCTACATATTTTATATCTGTTATTCAGGGCATGACAGGGCATGTAGTTTAATATGTGACATTATGATCTCAGGGACTGCCGGTCAAATCAGGCTGCATGAGGTGTTGTTGGAAGCGGGTTTTCCTTGCAGAGTTTTGGAAAACAATTGATTTGTAAAACAGTTCGACGGATTCTGAGATATTGAATTTTAAAGTATTAATGGCCCCAAAAATACTAGAAATTATTTGTACACGCCACAGGGTCTACACAGCATGATTTCACACAGAGAAGTTCCAAAGAACTTAAGAAAGCATGTGCAGTTCTTAACAACTTCAAATTCAGAACACCGCACAATTGAATGAACTACGTATAATTTGCACTGGAGATTCACTTATGAAAATATAGACTCTGATAAGTAACAGCAAGAAACAACAACACTCTTATGATAAGCAGTTTACAAAGGCAAAATTATGCGTATCATCTACGAGGCCATTGCATCGGGCTCCAATGCAGGTAAATTATCCAGATTAGCTGGCCTCAAGATGTTGAATCCATCTCCTGCGGTTGTCATTAACATTCCTTGTATTTGAGGATGCCAATGACACTCCTTTAGATCCTTCTGCCCCTGTAATAAGCACAGACAATGATCTATTAACACTAATCCCTTCACTTCCATGCAGGATCCACAGCAAAACTAGACTGAAAAAAGGACCAATGCAACATTCAGCTAAGGTTCAGATTATGCGAAGATGTCTTACCTGGTGGACAAACAGCAGCTGAGGCGGTAAATCATCAGGAACCTCAGCTTGTTGTTTCAATTGAGCTTGATACTGAGCCTCTTCTTCAGGATCTCTTTCTAATGCGAAATCCCATATCCTGCAATTCCAATAAGAGCTCACTTTTGAGCACAAAAACTCTGAGAAGGAGACGCAGAGGAATCAAAAGTTCCAAGAGATGGTCAGAGACATACGTCAATTGGTGATCAGCAGAAGTAACAGCAAGTGTGGACGATTCGTGAGGGCTCCACTCGATCGATGTTATCGGAAGCGTGTGGTACTTGAAATGAGCAACAAATGTATCCTCCTGCATACCACAAGAATCCAAGCTCTTAACATTGATCAATCAAAAGGAAAACCAACCATAACTCGTAAGAGCATTGTGAAACGAAACGGATACCTTGAGGTTTCTAAGATCCCAGATTCGGAAAGTGCCATCATCGCAACCTGACGCAATAAAACAGCTCGCTAGCCTGTTGCCAAAGCCAGTTGTTAGAAAAACGACCTACTCTCCGATTCGAAGCTAAAGATGGAGATTTGAGATTAATTACTCTTCAAGCTAGGTGACTTGATAAATGAAATTGAGAGTTCCTCAAAAAGGGTGATCCAGCGTCATACCGGTTCCAAGAAATAACATTGATATCCGCATTGTGCGCTTTGATTGAGATTGCAGAGCCTTGACGACTACGTGTGTCCCAAATTCGCAAGGTACCATCCACAGAACAAGACGCAAAGACGTCTGCTTCGGTAGGACTCCACTGCAATAAAGGCAGATAAGTTCCAGAGCCTTACGATAATAGATAGTAGAGGTACTTCTGAGCTAGCAATGCAACTCGACTACCAGTACAATGATAAATTCCATGTATCCTAGAATATCAATAAAGTGATGAGGGATTCCTGATATACCTGTAAATCCTCAACACTAGCTGTGTGGCCCAAGTAAGGCACCTTCTCAACCGCCCACTTCCCTCCTTGGGTTGGTTCCCACAAGTGTATAGCACTCTTGCAATCACCTGTAACGTAGAACATTTCTCAGCTGGAATCAATAAAAACTGACATGTAATATAAGAGGAAAGTAAAGAGAAGGTTCGGTGGCGCATACCAGAAAGGAGACGACCAGCTGTGATCGGACTCCAATCAAGGGCGTAGCCTTCATCTTTGTGGCCAGTGAAAATATGAAGAGGAGCTTGACGAACTGTGGTGGAAATGCCAGGAGCATCTGGTCCACTAGTTGCCATCGACCGGATGTGAACGCCCATGTCCCATACCTGCAATAAAAAAAAGCTATGACATCCTCTTATGAAGAAAAAATGAAAAGCTTGCAAGAATGACAGTTTAGTCTTAGCTAGCACCAAGAAAGAATCAGTACCTGAACATAACCTGTGTCAGCCCAAGTGGCAACGATATGAGATTGTTGCGTCATCGCCCGGACTCTGTTTACACAACCCTGATGAGCCACTAAACGTGCCTGCAAAAATCGACAAAGAAATAAGTTGCGGTCACTGGCAAATCAGGATAATCCGTGTCGAGGTGTGCCGAAGTGGTTTGAGAATTCAACGGACCTTCAGGATAGGTTTCTTGGACTGAGGAGGCTGATCAGGCGCCCCGGCTGCGTCTTCCTCCTCTTCTTCATCACTGCTGCTCTCACTGTCACTCTCATCTCCGTCTTCCCTTGCAGTCGGAGCTTTGTGAAATTTCCCGGTCACGTTTGTCATGCGCACGACAGCGATTGCATTGTTGCCTGCTTGGTCAGCCTGCGGTTGATCACAATGTCACCCTCTTAAATGAGTTCTTCTAGGATTCTCTGATCAGAAAATCTCACTAATCTTCAAAAGTCCGAAATTCGCAAAGTTCTGCATAGGGGCTAATCTGCTGAAATTTAGGGTTTAGGATTAGAAGGTTTAGAAGCAGGAGGCAGAATTCGACCTGAGTACCGGCGACGCACTGCAGAGTGTGAGGAAACTCTCTTCGTAAAACTCCCAATTCGTCACGCATAATGTCGAAGCTACAGGATCAAGGTCAAGGTCAATACACCTCTGGCTTGTTAAAAGAATCGGAATAGAAATGCTGTCGCGAGCCTTTACCTGAGGCATGGCCAACCGAGCTTGAAGGAGTGCAGGCAGTTGTAGGCCGTGGGGTCGAATTGTAACTCCTCGTCTTCGCCCATCTCGTCGACTCCCGGCACCCAAACCTTGGTGGGCTCCCGCGGTGCTGCACTAGCACTGGCTCCATTGTCGTCCGCCTCCTCCATCTCCACTTCCTCGACATCATTTTTGGGCTGCGGGCAAAACTCCGGTAAAAAAAAAGCTGGCGAGGCGAGTATCAAAAAGAAAAATAGAGATTATAGGCGAAGCCCTACCTGCTTCGGCTTCTTCCCTCGCGATTTCTTCTTCGTACGAGCCATCGCGAAGAGTGGAGACGAAGAGCTAAAACCCTAAACCCTGAACCCTTACTACTACTGGGCGACAAGCCGAGGTACCGAGGAGATGTGCGGAGGCGAGGTGTCGAGGCGAGGTCTCGACGTGAGGTGTTGAGGCGAGGTCTCGACGTGAGGTGTTGAGGCGAG
Organism: Bryum argenteum; assembly: GCA_037043015.1. NCBI lineage: Eukaryota > Viridiplantae > Streptophyta > Bryopsida > Bryales > Bryaceae > Bryum > Bryum argenteum. Next base: position 5,023,101 of record CM073324.1, read on the forward strand.
GTCTCGACGTGAGGTGTTGAGGCGAGGTCTCGACGTGAGGTGTTGAGGCGAGATATTGAGGTGAGGTTGACGGAAGGTGCGAAGGCGAGGTGTCGTATTCGCTCCATGTAAATATTTAACCCCCTAAGTTTTTTTCTTTACCGAGTGCGATTAGAGTGATTATGAATATCCATTGTATTTACTCTATGCATTGTGGAATATAGTGAGTATTAGGAAGATAATATTGACATTAAAATCTGCAAATATGTATGATATATCTGTAATTTTTACATTGCTTGGTATGAAGTACACTAGAAATGTATCAATTTAGTATTGGATAACTATTACTATATTTATCACCATCATCTTCACGACACTATTGGTCACCTCATGCACGATTGGTGTTTAGGGTCACCAACTCTTATTGGTAGTTTCCATTTTGGTTGCAACTTTGTTGCAAGTTACACATTTTAGATAAAATCTTCATGCTTTATCCTCTTAATATCATCTTTTGTGAAATGATATGTTTTCCTTTTTAACTTTCCTTTTTTTGGTTTAACTTTCTCCTTAAGCTAGGTTCTCAATCTATCAATTCTTCGTATGTAGTTCTTAGACTCTAGAGTCTTAGTCTTGTTACTAAACATCATGCCTCAAGCCTTACTTAACCCTTAAGCGGGCCGAATGTCGAAAATCGACATTCTGGATGACAGAAACTTTGGAGAGCCATAACTTCTTCATCCGGACTCCGTTTTGGACGAAATCACTTGGGTTGGGTCCCAAATCAAGTTTAGTTCATGTCATAAAAATCTCAGACCCACACAATGAAGTATGAATTAATGGCATGCATTTCAGTGACAGCAGCCTAGTTTTAGACATTTTTTCCTTTGTAAAATTTAGGGCAGTTTTCACCATTGCAGGGCCATAATTTGCACAAAGAAATTTTTCTCGTGGTTTTTTTTTGTTCAAGGATGCTACTGAGATGAAGGTGAACAACATTCTAATTGGTGACTTTTTCATTGCAATAAGTCTAATGGTAGCATTTTCACTTTAAAGTGAAAATGATGAAATTATGTGATCATTTTTGAGTATTAATACATTATGATCTCGCAATCTATGAAGCCTCATGACTCAAAATTTGACCCACATGATGTTCAATATGTCTACAACAAGATTGTACGGTTGAGATTTGGATAACACACTTTTACCTCCACCTATGACAATGCTTTTGAGGATGTGTTCATTTTACTACAAATGAGTCAAACCATTTAGGGGTTAACCCCTGAGCGCCCCAACGGACTAAATCTGTCCGCCAAGAATTTGTCCGATCAGAAGTCAACCAAACTTTGACTAGTATAATAAATAAATCCATACGGTCATTTTGACTCAAATTTTCAGCACACATTCATAATCCAACTTCAACGGTTGGATCTACTTGATCCCATGTTTCTTTGTGCCACGTCATTTTAAACAGATCAAGGTTCACCACAGCCTAATTTTGCTTGATATGGAGGGGGCGCTCAGGGGTTAGTAGTGTTTTTTGATTAGCATGGTGCAAAGACAATTTGTTTGCTCACCTTCCGCTTCACATGATTACCTTATGCTCAATCAACACAACCCGCCTCAAAATGAAGATATTAGATAGAAATAGTTTTGACCAAACTGCATGCGGAATTCCAAGTAATTGTAAAATTATTAATATACAAAAGTATTTGTCTATTTTTCTTCAACTAAGTCCATAATTGATATAATAAAAAACACTCAAAGTTGAGGTATTTTTAAGATAGCCAAATAGGATCATATCATTTGTTAATTAAATATGAAATATAATATACAATCATGTATATACTACAGGCGAAGGGATTTCATTAGAGTAATATTTTTCTCCAAGGTGCCAAAAAGGAGGAATACCAATATTTGATGCTAGAATTTCAAACTAGCTTACATAGTACACTCATCATATTTTTTTCTTTTTTCGATACTATTGTAAACTAATTATTTATGTCATATTTTCACAAAATTTTGGTGCAAGTGAATCACTGAGACAAAGGTATACAATATTCTAGTGAAAGGATACCCTTGTAAACCAATTATTTATGTTAAAACTAAATATTTTCATAAACTTTTGGTGTAAGGAAATCACTGAGACACAACTTTAAATCCACATGGTAAGTGTCCTTTATACTAGGTGATCTCACAAAGGCGCCATAAGTCTTGGCTTGGTGGTTGGGGTCATGGCCCCCAATGAGGAGCTCGCAGATTCTATTCCACCTATGGGCGTGGTGCTCACCACCATAGTCCACCCAACTATGGTGAGGTTTGTAACCTTGTTGTATGGGTACCTTAACCCTTTCATGACCAATCAACCAAATATGGTCGCTGAAGTGTGGTTATTCCATGATTGAGTAGAATCTGTGTAGAAACAGCAAAATTTAGAGAACAACGCCAGAAGAGGAGTGTGTGATGGATCTACTACACAAAACAACGATGCATTTGGACTCGTACTCGGCCTGGTAGAGCTATCTATACATGGTGATGAGTATGAGATACGGTAGCTGGTCTGGAAAGAAGTGAGAAAGATTCACAAAATACGGATGTCGAGTACACATGACACCAGTTCTAAGGGTCCCTTGGGAACATGGGAACATGGGGGTACTACTCAATTGGCTCCGTCGACAAAAGAAGAGTTGATTTCTTTTGGCAACCCAACACCGTCTATCAAAGCGTATACGTTTGTACAACCTGAAATCCTCCCCAAAAAGAATCAACCACATGTTGTTTGCACACTGATTCTACGTCAAGGCTCAGTGTCTTATGAATGTGACCATGTCTGATTTTTCAATCTGACCATATTTGCTACAATAATCCATGTATTTCTCGTATGCTACCGTATACAAGGAATTGGGTTCTTGGTCTCTTTTCACAATTTCAGTTTTATAAATGCTCGAAATGCAACGCTCATGGTGTTGTTGGATAGATCTTCAAACTCTCTACAATATTGACTACATGTGTTTTGCCCAAATCTGGATATTCTGGTCTCTAATTCTAGTAAAAAGCTTCGAGGTCATGTATACGCTATGTACTAGACTTGACTCGGAACATCATAATACTCTAGTTCATACGGTAGATCTGACCCATGTTTGGCCACTAGCATGTATATGAAGTTCACTACACATTTATACGATCGGATCATAATTTTGACCCTTCATTTGTTCAATGCACTCCAAAATACATCCAGACACCTAAAAAAAACCTCGACTTCCAAAACAGGAGTGGTCATGAAAGGGTTAAAGGCCATTGGGAGGATTTTATGTCAAGTATCTTCAAGGCACTAGTAACTAGCTAAATACAAGCGTAGCAATAGTGCTTACCCCAAAAGGGGAAGCAATATTGTTCCCATTTCCCCTTCCTATGGGCATCGGATTATTAGCATTACAAACGGACACTTTATTCACGCTCCGATGGGCATCGGATTATTAGCATTACGAATGGACAGTTTATTCACGCGAGCCTTTTAGAAAGAGACCGGAGTTTCTATCTATCTATGTGATCTCACAATCTACCACCTACAACAATGGTTTGTGATTAATATCTAAATACCTTACCTTATTCAAATCAATGACACATAAAAATAGAAATAAAAAGAAATGATGTTATTGGACGAAATATGGACCGGGGGTTAAAATGGGTTGAAGCAATGTTGCCCCAATGATTGCACTTTCCGCTTGGTCGCATCGTTTTGGCTTCCAACTTCCATGACCTAATAAATCGAAGAAGACGAAGAAGACGAAGAAGAAGCCCGTCGCTGCAGGCAGAGATCGGCAGAGACAGAGCAAGAGCAGGATCTTAAGGAAAGCATAGACCAAGCACAGAGGGGAGAGAGAGAGAGAGGGAGAGAGAGGGAGCAAGCACAGGGCGACTTTATCACCATGAGCGGGCCCGACGTTCTGTTTCCACTGCGGAACAACTTCTACCTCGGCGCCTTCCAGGCCGCCATCAACGAGAGCTCCGTGCCTCGCAGCTTGAGCGATGCCGACAGTGTGGACAAAGACAGCTTCGTCTACCGCTCCTACATTGCCCTCGGCCAGCACCAGGTCCGTATATCGGATCCACGCCGATCTAGATCTTTTGAATGGAAGAATCGAAGCTCATTTTTTGGCCGTATCAACGATCGGTGATCGGAATGATGGAGTATCAACTTCTTTATTAGGTCAGACGGAGTGTTGTTGTAAAACCCTAGCAATTTGGACTGAGTCTGAGTTTCTGTTTGATCAGCTGGTGATTGATGAGATCAATGATGCTGCTCCGACGGCGCTTCAAGCTGTGAAGCTCCTCGCATTGTACCTGTCTGGTGGAGCTCAGAAGGTAAGCTCGTTGTTGGAAACTACGTCGTTTGGAGATTAATGTTTTGCGTTAGAATAAGAAAGTGTTTTTTATTACAGCTTTCTGCTGCTCACGTATTTTGTTTTCAGGAGAATGCTTTGTCTGGTTTGTCGGAGTGGTTGTCTGACCCGGCTGTTTCGAGCAACCCTACGCTGTTGCTCATTGCCGGCATGATCTACACACACGAACAAAACTATAACGAAGCACTCAAGTACACCCACGTTGGTGGCACTCTTGACTTGTAAGTGATCAAGCCAACCGTGGCAGTAGGTAGTTGCGACACAATCTAGGTGTTGCTGTTACGCTTCCTCTTAATGTGCGTCGTTATTGACCTGTTCCATTATTGCTGCATTTTCCTGTGTTATGCGTTTTTCGAATTGCTATTGTTGGTAAGTTCCCTGTAGGCCGCAGATTGATAACCTCGTGACTGCTTTTGCTGGAGAAGTTTATCAAATTAGTGCATAGAACTCGGTTTTCTCCTTCTGATTCGTACCAATTGTCATTAGAAGTTAAAGATGTAGATCAGTAGGAGATGTCGAACCTATTGGCCTCAGTCTAAGTTATGCTGTGTCGTTGCAGGTGCGCCCTGAACGTACAGATCTACCTGAAGATGCACCGAGCAGATTATGCAGAGAAGCAGCTGAAAATCATGCAACAAATTGACGAAGATCACACTCTTACACAGTTGGCCAATGCATGGGTCAACTTGTCATTGGTAAGACCCGTCAGGTGTTTGTTTGTTGTGAGGTTTCCAACTTTTATGTTTTCATTTCACTTGAAAATAATCCTCCGATCTGGCTTATCTCTGTGAGAAGATCACATGCGTTAGCTGGTATGAGCTTTGAATTTGAGCTCTTCACTAATATACAAACGACGTCTCTGTTTTTGGCACAGGGTGGCGCTAAGGTGCAGGAGGCATTCTACATCTTCCAGGAGCTATGTGAGAAGTACACATGGACAGTAATGCTGATGAATGGAAGTGCGGTTTGTCAAATGCACATGGGTCAATTCGAGGAGGCGGAATCCCGGCTCTTGGAGGCTCTGAACAAGGTAACATGATGCCCACCTTGCCATCTAGCAATAGTTCCGCCTATTAGTAAGGCTATATCTTGGCTGTATCATGTCCGCCTTCTGAGCATTGTCTTTATTAGTGTACACATTCGGGACATCGTATAGACTTTCCTTCGTAGCAGCCCGTGCGAGTGCTTTTTACTATGTGACCCTACCTTCAAGCTGCTTTTGCCGAATGGATCTTTAGGTCTTCGACTTCTCCTTTTCACGCCGCAGTATATTTTGGTTACAAATTCTAATATTGTTGTCATATCTGTAGGATCCGAAGGACGCAAACACACTTGCTAATCTGATCGTGTGCAGTCTACACTTGAGCAAGCCAACTGCTCGATATCTGAGGTAAACAAAAGGCACCAGTGCCCGAGTAACGCAGTGCGTGCCAATCTTTTTAGATTCCTGCCGTCTATACATGTATACCAGCATATATATTTACCTTGATGGGCATTTTCAGAGAACCAGAAAGTGTGTAGCACTGGTCCTTATCTGTGGCGTGCTTTTCTTGAGCAGTCAATTGAAGATCACACACCCAACCCATGTGCTTGTGGAGCGTGCTGGTGCTGGTGAAGCTGCTTTTGAAAGGGCGGTGCAAAGTGTTGCATAAGTACTTAACTACGTCCTCCATCTCTGTGATTTGTATTATTGCAAGCGATATTTTTTAGCTATCGAGTCAGTTATATAGCTAATTTTAACGAAGGGGAAGATGTCAGTTGAGCTTTAATCATTTCTAAAGCCGTAAGTTTGCCAAACCTACCGCTTTTTGTGTTAAGCGAATAATTTATTTCCAACTGAATCTTGTACCCCTTCTGCTGAGACACATGCATTGTGGTAACAAGGGTCTATTTTGCTATGCAGGACGATGAAGTTGAACTTACAAGCAACGATTTAATCTGTCTTCCCTGCGTGAGCACCGTTTCAGCCCAAGTAAACCTGAGTCGCACTCCAGGCCACGACGTAGCTTTCCGTGTTCAGTTCAATTAGAAGTAATGAGTCCTACAAGTTTCGATTCTGTGCTCATGCATCATCAATTAGTGATTCGACACTCAATTTTTTCATGTTATATTCAGTTCTATATCTCTATGTTCTTAGAAGGTCGTCATAGGTTAGACAATTTGCGTTAAATAGTTTGAATTCCTCTCTCTCTTCACAATATTCTAGCTGATCTTTGTTAAATTTTATTAACTGAATTTTCAGTTTTCACTTTCGAATGATGAATGTTCAAGAGTTGGTATTTGCGCAGAACTGATGTTTTCGTACTGAAGCTTCCCTGCTTGGTCTATTGCCCATGTATTGATTGTGACAGAATAACTCATTACAAGATTGACCAATCAAGAATGGCAGAGTTAAAAGAATCGTAGGAATGTTTTGAATGTTATGCTATTTCCTTTACTTCGAGTAGCCTCGTGAAGGATTGGTGCAAAGAAACAATAAGAATCGGGACCGGTGTCAAAGACTAATTCAGTGCACTTTCTTGCACTTTGATCAGAGGTGAACTTGACACTCTTACATTTGAAATGGGTCAAATTCATTTTATAAGTGATGCATCTGATGATTTCGGAACGGTCTTAGAGCATCTCATGTACGTGTTGTAACCATGAAACTATGAACAATGGATAAGATTACATAATATTGTAGTGGAATTACTGTACTCTGTTAGTTCTTCGCATGATTTTGAACATCCTATGGAACTGTTCAAGTTGAATTCAGAAAACTGCTTGGGTTCTAAAACTGGAAGATTCACCGTAAACTATGCGGACGTTGCTTTTTTTGAAAGAACAGGATATGCTTTGTATTCTCTAAAAACCCAGTCTCAGAATATACTGCATTTATCAGCACATGCTTCCACGGTCATAGGCGCCGATCCCGAGCTCTCACGTGGATGAAATTAAGTAGATGAAAAGAGATCATCCATATGATAGGCGCGGCGATAGGCGGGATTCCCGAAGCTATTGTTGCCATTGTTCAACGGCTCTTCCTTTTCCCCCCCCTACACTTCGTGTCTTGCTCCCCTCCCTTGGGTTTCGCTCCATGCGTGGTACACTTTTCAGATTGTTATTACAAGTTTTTTATCTACAGTGGATCTTTCTTATTTCATTTTCGGTACTGATTTTGGAACTTCGCTGCTCGTCAAGATCCATTTCTAGCTCAGACTCGCACTTTGCTGCAAGCACGGTGTGCTCAAACCGACTGAGAACACAATCGTGTCCGCCGTTTTGTAACTTAAATTGTAGAGTAAGTGAGAGGTGAACGTTGGGGTTTTTAACGGGGGTTTAGAGCCGAGCGCATTTGAAATCGGCTGAGACAGGTAGTCGTGTAGAGCGAGCGGCGGCATTGCTATCTACCAGCTGTGTCATCGAGATCATTTCGGTTTAATCTCTTTCTTGGCATTGCCAGCCTTAGAAGCAGGCGAGAGGTTTACATTGGGGTTTCGAATGCTCTGTTAGCCGGAGAGATGAAGGAAGAGGAAGTAAGATCGGGGTACATGAGTCCGCTGGTGAAGCAGGATCTCGCCAAGCTCGAGAAAGAGGGTGACAGTCGTCGTGTGGCATTGCACGCTCTCAAACAAATTGTGGAGAATATGGAGCCTACTTCTGTCCCTCGTTTCTTGGCTCAGGTACGTATCAGTGCTAGTGCGGCTCATCTATATTGCGAGCGAGCGGGTTTTCTTCAGGAGGAATATTTGAATATTCGCTCTTCCCGCCTGAAATTTTGGTGTTGGTTAGATCACAATGCTCGAGATTTAAATTCAAAGTTTTTCACGTGGGAACTGTTTCGGCATCAGACCTTTTCATTTATGGGTTTTTGAATTTGAAGATTTGGCAGCTTAGTTTATAAATAATGTTTATGAAAGGTTGCGCAAATGGCGGCTTAGTCGAGGAGCTGAAAATGTTGGATCACAGGTATCCGAGTCTAAGGATGCTGGGGGCTCGCGTTCGTATGCCATATCTCTCTATGAAGAAGTTGCACGTGTGCATGGGAAAACTATCATCCCGATGATCGGCCGGGTTATGAGAACTATGACTGGTGCATTATCTGGGAACGGAAGTTCTCCGCAGTTGCACGAAGCTTGTGCAAAGGTGGCTGCGGCTTTGGTTCGTTATACAATCGACTCGGAGTCCAGCGCAGCGGAGGCCGAGGATATTCTGAAGGATGTCTCTCGGCCCTTAGTCGATCTACTAACAGGTATAGCGACTTTAGTTTTGTCATTAGGAGGATTCGGAAGCTCTGGGATCCATTTTGAGGTTGGGTAATTTCTGCATTGTAGGCAAGCTGGAACACGTCGCAGCGGGGGCGGCAACATGCATGCAGGCACTGGTAGAGTCGGAGAAGTGGAAGCATGCGCCAGTGGACTTGGTTAGCGAAGTATGTCATCGCACCACCACTGCATTGGGTGATAAATCTTTCCGGACAGTAGCGCACATGCAGCTCGCGCGATCATTAGCGACCATGAACCCGGGGACTTTGAATGTCTACGGAGCTTGTTTGATCCATGCTGCCGAAGAGGTCTTGAGCTCCAGTACATACTCTTGGCAACACCGCAAATGTGCGGCCAAGATGGCGCAGGCTGTCTTAGCCGTTGTGGACAGAGAGACTCTTTCTCTGGAATTTCACTCGGTAACGCAGGTTAGTATGACTACGGCTGAATTTCTCGAAGTTTACTTATTTCGAGCTCCGTCTCCTTGCTCGTATCGCCTAACTGTTTTTCGAGCCTGTTTTTTGTTATCATTGTCATGACTGCAACATGGTTGATTTTGATGCGGTTCAGGTTTTAGAGAACTGCAAGCATGATAGAATGCCTCATGTCCGAGCTGCCGTTTGTGAAGCACTACAAGCTGCGAAGATGATCATGACCGGGGAGACAATCAAGGAAGAAGATAATGGAGATCATTTGGGTTCCGTAGCACTCGATTTTGCGAAAGAGGCACCTCATCAAAGAACATGGAGTCCCAATAACTACAGCCCAAGCTCGCAGGATACTTATAATATCTCATCGTACACACCTCCACCTGCAGCTTGTGATTCGGCATCCTCCGACCCTTTCTCGACTCCTCATGTCGACTCCGCTGGTAGGATGAAGCGCTCCCTTCTGTTCTCATCAAAGGCCGACACGTACTCCGTCAGTTCAGTCCCCGCTCCTGTCGCTGCGCTCACAAAGGACCATTATGCTATCTGTGAGTGTCACTACGTCTTATCCTCATTTACTTTAGAATTCCCTGTGAAGACGCTCATTTGTAACCTGAATGTGATTACAGCTGGCAAGGAAAACGTTGGTCCTGCGGATCTCGGAGGCAGTACTCCAGATTCACGCGGAAGTGTGTCAGGAGACTATGATCCTACTCCAGCTTTTCATGACAAGCTCGTTGGTGATCCTGGAGTGCAACGCAACTCCATTGATGATAGAGAATCTACTCCGACGACGGTAACGCAGGATCATCCGAATGGGAAAGTCGAATCACGTTTCAGTCCCTTCGAGGCACAAATCACCCGATCGTTTGGAGAAGCAGAAGGAGATCTGATGGCAGAGGATGAGGAGATCTTATCCGGAGGCTCAGCTGAGTTAGGTTGTTGTGCGAAGAATGGGGCTGGTACTGGAGGTTTCTTCAGGTTTCCCAGTTCACTTGGGCAATTTAGGCAGGAATCCTTGACACCGGAGTCAATGGGCGACAGTGAGTTTGTTCAGAGCAACACGATCTCATATAGAGGTGCGAATAGCTGCGATTCTGATGCGAACGGTTCTGCGCTACCAGGCCAAATGGGCTACAGCAGCAACGACGTTGCCGAAAAGGTTGTTGGCGTTTTAGAAAACAAACAGATATCCCATATGAGCTCCCTGCAAGGCGTACCAGTTGATAAGCCCAGCATCCATGACCATAATGCAGGAATTTCGCATGCACAGTACATGAAGCTCAGCAACTTGTCCAGCAACCCAGAGGATGGCTTCAGTGTCTTGGTAAGAATTTCACAATGGCTTAGGCAATAGTATCAACTCTTTACATGGCGTCTCGACTTATTGTTCGAGATTCCTAATACTGCGATGTCACACTGCAGAAGCCAAGAGTACTGATTACTACTGCCGACTTCCTGCCTTACTCCACTCCGCGGAGACTAGTGCTGTCACTACAGTCTCAACTCTCGAGTCCGGGCGAAGAAGTGGGCAATGAAGAGCAAATCAGAAGGATCAGTTGTGGGGCAGGAACAAGGGCGGACTACAATGAGGATGCAGTCAGACGAGTTGACGATGGAACGGGAAAGAGGATAGAGTTCAACGAAGATGCAGATATGGATGTTGAAAGCTCTAGTGACTCAGGTAACTGGAGCGTTAGAGACGATCCTCTGCCATCTGACGAGTCTGTAACCGTGGAAAGCAGTGATGAGGGAAAAGAAGAACGGCATACCAACATTTATGAAACCTTCTCCAGTTCGAGGACGGTCACCGATATAACCCATGGTAAGAATGTTTCACCTCCGCTCCAGGACCGAGGGTATGCCTCCGACCATTCCAGGAACGGCGATCTGGGAAGCCTTCCAGCTGAGGACATTCGCCATCAGACCCCAGACGCCCACTTACCCTGCTCGTCATGCACAAGTTCTCAACGCAGAAGGTCTGCAAGGAAAGCCCAAGAGTGGGACTTGAGATCGGATGGCGATGAGGACAGTTTAAGGAGAGGCATGTTGTTTGATCAAGTAGAGACTTCATCTCATATCAGCCAAGTGAGCAGCATGGCTTATACGAACGATTCCATTGATGAAGCTGGAGTTGAGGTGAAGCGAGGGTGGTGCTCGTCTTTATTATTGCGTTCTGCCTCCAGAGTCACCTCTGTTGCCGAAGTACTTTTGGGGGGCTCCCTTTGCCTTGTGATTGCTGTTCCTCTCTCGATGCTGCTTGCGAGGGTGCTGCAATCGCCAGAAGACTCGTACCTCGTGCCCACATAATATCTTACCGTCTCTTCCAGAGAATGTTTGTAAAAGTATCCAAAAGACTGTACAATTCAAGCTTTTTTTAAGAACTCTACCTCGCAACTCTGCAAGGTGTAACACAGACACACAATTTATTTATAACTGAAATTCTATCTCCTGCATCACTCGTCTCTGTTCAATTTCATTGTTTCCGCTAGACGAAAATTAGTGTTAGTGACATGAACTATCTCACGAGAGCTGTCCGTTTCTACTCTTTGGGTAGGATTTTTACAAGCCATGTTTCACAATGTCCCCTTCGTTAAACAGTAATCGTGCCCTCAGTAACAAAATCCATCGGGAGGAGAAACTGATAACTCATATCGGGACAAGTCTATGTTTCAAGTTTGGAGAAGCTTTTATTAATAGATACAACGGAGTTACGTTTGTAAGTTTGATGAGGATTCCACCACAGTCTGGTATAAATAACATCTCTAAGGCAGAATGCGTGCACTGACTCCTACGTCTCTATCTGTGATAGGAATACGTACATGGGGTGTTTTGTAAGCGAAGGCATCTTTATCAAGAGGAACCATGTCTTTGCGGGATTGTAGAAAATGCTTCATTCATTCTTCGTTATAAACACTAGAATCTCAGAATACACTACCTTCTAACCTTAAGCCATAGTGTGGATCTAAGAATGGATGAGGAATATCATGCAAGGATGAGGATGTGAGCAGATGTAAAGAAGCGAGCCCCATGACGAGATCTTTCGTAACAAAATGAATATGATACAAATGCATTCCAAGAAAATGCTCTAATGAGTGGTCAACCACGTTCACAATTCTTCTACACTACCAATCTGACAAAGGAAAAATGTAAAAGCAACATTTTTTTCCTATGACACAGGAAAAAATGTCAAGCATACTCTGTAACTTGATCAAAGAGTGGCATTGCGTAATCGTTGCTCTACCATGGGCTTCACCTCTTGGTTACTTGTTAAAACTCTGAACAAATCTCGTGATATACTCTTGATATCATGATCACTTGACCTGCCCCAACAGTTAAATTTTGTTCAATCAGAGGCTCACCCAAGATACATTTCAATTGAATAAACAAGTGATGAAGAGTACATACTTCATAAGCTGAATGAGCGTGTCGACAGCTCCTTCTACTGATGCGAGCTGCACTTGTGCTTCAAAACTGCAAACAAAATCCCCAAAGAAATGATCTGTTTACCAAGCAACTTTAACACTTACTTTGTTTCGTTACTTGGTTTCTATTCTTATTTTGTAAGATGAGACAAATAGGATAATATTATTGGCTTAAAATACCAACCGAAGTGATGCTACTTATCAAAGAAGATTTTAAGAATAGAGTACTCGTTTGCATATTCAAACCACCACAAGACATGATATGAATGATTCAAGTACTACTGAATAAGGTGACTACTCATACCGACAACAGAGGCATCTCTACTCGTACATTCACCAAATATAAAATATGGTCTTTATGCTCAAAAGTGCAGTATTAATTATAGCAATAAAAATGGTGTAGCTACATACCTCGAACCACATAACATGCCAAGAGCAAGCAAGCCGCGTACACAGATCTCAGAAGTGGCTCCCTGGATGACCTTTGCTAACTGCTCAACTGCGCCCTGCTCATTTCATCGTCAGAAATATCCAGGTTGAAAGGGTCGGAGAAAGTAATCATGATAAGCATTACAATACCTTTTCGAAAAGGTTGACCCGATTTTCAGCATGAGCAGCAAATGCGCACAGTGCATCGACAAGTTCTTCTGTTACACCAGCTGCAGAAGCAACATCACCAAGTCAAGAAAAGTACCGACGAACACAATTCAAAGGCAACTGGTGTTGTTTCGTATTCAGTAATTACCATCACTGACGCCACACAAACTGGAGATGACAGCAGTTTCAGCCTCAGCTTCTTGCAAAGGTTGTAGCCCTTCCGCACTGCATACCAACATTCGATTAGGTTGCAGAATGTGAATGACCCACATTGCATTTGATTCTATAAACCAACGAAAGAATAAATTCTGATGCGAGAATAGGAAATACTTCTGCGCTAGTACACTTATGCCTGCTGCTGCATTAAGTTGAAGGCCTTCATCAGCAGCTCCTTTCAGACATTGCACCAATCCATGAGCCTGTCTCACATACAACAACATTTAACTTTGCGAAGCATACAACAAGCGCACTCTTGTAAAAGGACTGATCATGTATGCTATGGATGACCATTTGTGATAGTACAATAGCTAACTTAACATGATATACACTTAGAGATAGAAGACAGTCAAAATGCTCACCAGCATCGGTGTGTTTGCTGCTGCAAGATAGAGAGAGTGATCGGCAGTCATGATCGAAGTCAGCGCGGCGCAAGCATTTCTCTGTGCAAATAGAAAGAGCCGCTTATTTGGTAATCCAGAGGAACGATTTTGTTTGCTTTTTCAACAGAGCTACCACGAAAAAGGTGAAAAGGTGGATTGTGCAAAATGTGAGCATATATGTTCACAAGATCGAAGGCGAAAGAGCAACATACAAGAGGAGAGTGGATCAAGCACCTGCACGTGCACAGAAAGGGAGCTATCATGTAGAAGAGGAACGAGACGCGGGATCTGCGGCAAAACAAACTAAAATGAGAAACCCGAAATAACAGAAAAGATTAATCGAAGGATTGTAGAATTGCTTACAACTGCTTCCAGTGAAGGAACTGCATCAGGCAAACTAGCCAGCATCACAATCGATGCTGCAGCTTTGGCCATCACCACCTGATCCTGCTCAAGCACCGCCCAAAGGCACCTTCAGACAATAACAAAAAGGTAACCAACTCCTGAAACCTCAGCATATCAATCTTCTACTACAAATTCATTTCATAGCTTTCAAGCAGTACTGTAAAGATGTGCAGTTCTACTAATCCTGGACAATCTCTTGTCTAGGATTTAGTAGGAGTCCATCACGCATTACTACATACCCCAGTCTCCAAATTTGTCATTTCCTTTTGAATGTCTCTACGGACATCCTTCGCTGCATACAAAGATTGCACGGAGGCCAATTGTCAATGCCGGCTGTAATACTTCGATGAGTATGAGCCCAATCCACAATCGGGATGGGGATGATTCAATCGTAAGTCAGTGGAGCTTACGAAGAGCAGGCACCGGCGCAGTGGATGGGGCAGCATGCTGTGAAGAAGCCGCTCCTGGTGGCCGAGGAGCTGCAGAGACTGGAGCAACTGGCATTGCCGCTGTCATTGCTTCTTCGAAAAGAAAGAGAACACAAAATCCTGTACTTCAAAGTATCATTTCTTCGTATTCGAGCAAATTTGGAGCACAACACAAAACACAGTCGGATCGAGACAATCAGGAAAGGGGAAAAGTACACTGGTGCTCGCAATGGATTAGGGCAGACAACCTATGACCGTGAAGTCCGTGGTCGTAGCCCATACCCACGACCACGCCCTTAAACCCTGAACCTCCCTTGCGAGGCTGTGCCGGGTAGAATCGTCAAATTCTGATCTCGACGGCATTGTCAAGGTTCTGGGGTCTGGATTGTGGAGCTTCTGATGTTAAGATTTGGATAAGGGCTGTGAAGATTTTGAGGTTTCGTAGTAAATTTTGTCGTAGAGATTGCGTGTGATGGAGAAGAGAAAGAAAAGCAATCGCGATGTAGCTGCGAAGTCGTCAGAGACTTTAGGTCCGACGAAGAAGCCGTTCAAAACACGGCCGTTAACGAAGAAGAAAGCCCAGAGATTGAAAGTCGAGGGGGGTGATAACAAGCCAATCGTCGCATTAGTGGACAAAACCGCAATTCAATGGAGGCCGCGGGCTGAGCAAGCCGAGCGGTTCACGTCCTCTTTTCTTTCTGTGTTCGGCCCTTTACTTTCTCCTGCCGAGAAGGAACCTCTCCCAGGTCTGTTGCGTTACCAGTAAAACCCCAACTGCTTGTATCTCCCAGAACCAGCTTAAGCTTCGACAGAATTCAACACTTATTTGCATTTTCTAAGAGCAGGTCTAACTCTTCTTTGAATCTCCTAAAATCAGCTCCAGGGTCTAGGGCTTAAGGTGCAGCAGAGATCGAAAGTTTTCGCATTTTCTAAGAGCAGCTCCAAAGTCTTGTATGTATCGTCTAGAGATTGCTTCAGGTTTAGGGCAAGGATTGATTCTGCAAACGATTCTTCATCATATTAAACTTGTCTGCAGGAACCCCGACTGACTTTATTTTCCTGAACCAGCTTCAGGGTTTAGGGTTTAAAGGTTGAGGGTGCAAACGAATTCACCATCACAGCATTTGAGTGCAGATGACAGGATTGTGGAGCTTTCCGAGGACATCGACCGTGCCACTGAGAATTTGGGATCGCGTGTTAAAGCAGTAATAGGGCCCATCTGGAAGGAGATTCTCTGTAATGTGGATAAAACTGGTGAAGCTGGCAGCCCTGTTGTTTTGGTACTGTGCAGCTCAGCCATCCGTTGTGTGGAGCTTCTCAGGTCAGCCTCTCATCGATGAAACTCGAAATCGATCGTTGCAAACCTCTTTACTTTTCTGAAACTAACACAAGGCTCAACTCAGAGGAATGAAGGCGTTCATCGGGAAGGTGAAACCTGCGAAGCTTTTCGCGAAACATATAAAAGTGGAAGAGCAGGTATAGCTTTTCTACTGTAAACCCAAGACCTTCCACTCTTATTATGATCTCATTTGTGTTATACCACGATCAGTCGGTGATAATTTGGTCATATGCTCTACTCTTGCAGGTAACGCTACTAAAGGAACATGTCAATATTGCAGCTGGAACTCCAAACAGGTTCAGATCCTGCCCTTGTCCGTGGGTTCCCGTATGTATTCTGTTACGATTTATTATTGATGATATTTACTGATGGGGTCTGTTAGGAGCATTCGCATTGACTCTAGTGTTTGTGCAGAGTGCGGAAGCTGATTGACTTAGGTGCAATGGGAACAGGGCGCCTTCGTCTTATTATTCTGGACATGGTTGCCGATGCGAAAGGCCTGACAATTTTAACCGTTCCTCAAGTCATGTATGTCTTTTGACTACTTTCTGATCTTCTACATCAAATGCTGCGGTTCTCGAGGTTCTCAATGTCTTGGTTGATCATGTACTGCAGGACCGAGTTTTGGGAGCTATATAGGGCGCACTTGCAGCAGCTTTTTCTTGCCAAGCAGACCCAGCTATTGCTGTATTGAACCAATTTAACCAGGAATTGGCTAATCAACATTTTCACATTCGACCACTGAGGAGCATTTGTATCGTCAGTGTCTCATGGACTCAGCAACAACTCTTAAGAAGACTTTGTTCCGACAAGGAGCCGTGTCCTGAAGCC
Organism: Bryum argenteum; assembly: GCA_037043015.1. Lineage (NCBI taxonomy): Eukaryota > Viridiplantae > Streptophyta > Bryopsida > Bryales > Bryaceae > Bryum > Bryum argenteum. Next base: position 5,039,776 of record CM073324.1, read on the forward strand.
ATTCGGAAGTTGCAGATTCTTCTTAGACCAATTCTTTCGCAGTATCACTTTGATAAAAACGGCTGCACCCACGTTTGTGATACTGCTCAGGAGCTTCTGGTTATTTCATGCTTTCAATCAAAAGGAACGCGTGGTGTGTACCGTTTAGTATGTAAGTGCTCATGCACTGGAAAGGCTGCATTCAATTAAAGCACACTCCCAATTTTGTGCCTTTTAAGGTGGTAGATAGAGGATTTTCACGGAAGAATTTGTTGGACAAGGTTCCAGAAATTGAGTACATGTAATATCAACGGAGATATTTTTTTTTTACGAATTCTTGTAATGTGCACTTCTGCAGATCATTTGTTGCTACCTGAAGAACTGAATGTCATGCTTAGAAAGTGGATGCTGTTGAAATATTGAGGATGATTCCAACTTCCATCCTCGGGATACTTACGGAGTCCACATGGTGTTGTTTGCAAACATTGTCCAACCAAAGAAGGAATCGTTAGATATGTGGTATTCTCAAAAAAGCCAACTCATGCGAATAGTCACAAGAACTTCTACCTTAAAATCAAAAGGCAGGAAACCATACACAGATTTTACTGAAACGACGTAGACAAACAAGTGAAAAGAGAGGCAAACATGCATGAATGAAATTCATCTCGATAGAAAAGGAGACACAAACGTGATGGAACACTACAAAATGTGATCAGTTGGGTTACCAAGAATGGTCGAGTCATGTATTGATCGATATTCAAGCATTGGCCTGCACGTTCAATGCGGCAAATTTCAACGACAGCTCATTTTCAAGGCGCCGTAACACAAAGAGCTCCTTGGAAGTGATGAAACTGGTCACGGTACCCAGATCCTCGGTGATGGGGCGCCGCCCTGTACGCCCAGCACGGTGGATGTACGAGGTCACCGAAGGTGGCCACTCAAAGTTGTAGACGTGACTCACTTCCGGCAAGTCAAGCCCCCTCGCAGCCAGCTCTGTCGCCACTAACAGGCATCTGCCGTCCCGAAAATCCTGAACCGAAACAGTAAAGAACAATCAGGGTATTCAACATAATCCTACGACATCTACTGAGCAGTTATTTCTTGTTCCTAAACGATAACAGTGATCTTCACTGAATCTGAGGGGAGGTCAATGCTGACTTCCAAAAGAGCTATCCAGAACATACAAGAGAGGGAAAGAGCACTCACAGAAAGAGTAGCTGCACGAGCATTGACGTGTGACTCTTCTTCCAGAACTAATGGTTCCCATAGGTCTTCACTATCAGGGTGGATCTTCATTCGTGCCAGAAACTCTGCAACTGTTACAGTGCTTGGAGTGTTTCCAGCTCGTTTCGCTTTTTCTGACTGCACAAGTCATTTCAGGAACATCAACCAGGACTGCAACAATTCGTTCATAATACCAAAGATTAAGTCTCGATACTACATCAGAAAGCGTGTAAATCGACTCCATACATATGTTTTTAAAGTCACCCATCCCGGAGGAATGACAGTTCACCTGATCATTAACGAAGATAATTGCTGCTTTTGGAGCATCTGCTTGCAACAACGACAACAACATTGGCAACCTCTCGTCTTTCTCGCAGACCTATGATTAGAAACATGTTAAAAAACTGAATAAAAGCTTGCAAAGCAATTTCACTAGCCACTTAACATAAGACTTTACCACATAACGATGCTGCAGGTAGGAGGGCATCTTGTCCTCCGGGCGAACATGGATGTGCGTCACATCATCCTGCAGAGCATTCAACGGAGAAATTATAAGACAACAATCATAAAGGTGACAGTAGCAGCCTGGCTCATCGATTATGGTGTCAGGAATTTTATGTTGTTGCATCGATACCTTGACCCACTTGTTCTGAATGCAGTCGTTGAGGAATCGTCGATGTTGAGGAATAGTTGCACTCGCGAGAATGGTTTGACGTTGTTGAGGGCGTGAATACTCACTGAGCAACTTCTGAAGATGACCACCTTCTTTTGCAGCTCCCATCATAGCATCCACCTGTTCTGCACAAACCATACATCCTGTGTAAGTAAACAGATATCAACATCAGTGGATTCATATGGTTCCATTCGTAGCAGAGTATCAACCTCATTTTACAGAAGCATGTTGCATGATGACATGAAAACCTCCCCAACAAAAGCAATGACGAAGATGACTGGGAGAGAGAACCTCATCAATGACAATAGTAGTGACAGCATTGGGACGAAGGTTCTTGGTCTCAATCATGCGAGCAACGCGCTCCAGGGTGCCAACAACAATTTGAGGTGGCTCCGCCTGACATAACAACCTCAGAAAGGTTACAACCACGAAGTGCAAATCGGTCGAAATAATTCCTGTAAGGCTGCTCACTTTCAACCATTAGTTTAAATTAGAATCCATCGCTCGGCTACATCGAGATTTAAGCACAGGGGGTGAATAAGCTTCTTGTACAAAGCCACACCTTGAGCCAAGCTTTTTGACGACTAGAAGTGCCACCTTCCAATAGTGTCATCACCATCACCGTATCTTTCTTCGTAGCTGCTTTGCCCTCGTCTTCAGAGCCTCCCTTGCCCGCTAGCTTCCGTGCAACTTTGGCCACCTGTTAAATTCCATCTCAAAGATTAAAGGTAAGAAACTGTCGAAATAGCGATAAGGGTTGCGCCGGCGGACAATGAACACACCTGCATACCCAACTCTCGAGTGGGAACAATCACAATTGCTTGCACGGCAGCCCGTGTTGGTTGCACCTTCGCAAAGATTGGCAGCAGGTATGCTAATGTCTTCCCGGAGCCTGTCTGTGAGCAACACACCCAAAGCCCTATCAATAACCACATGCTAAGATTCTAACACTCAAAGGCAAGAATTAAAGGAGTTGAGCGCTTCTCAGTCAAGGTCACTATTCTTGCCATTGCACACATCAGGAATGCAGAAACTGAAATTGTAAAATTCATCCTCACACCCACCTTTGTTCAAATAAGAGTCAATAGAACATCAATTTACATGTCGATGATTGTTAAATTATGATTGCCCAGTGCTCAATTCAACTTGCGTTTGTTTTCCAGCTGCAATAAGAATGAAATAGAGTAACCACCTGCCAACTCCGTTTCGTTTTCTCTTGGCAAAAAACGAGAATAGATACACAAAATTTCTTTAACCGAAGAGAATCCGAGTTATCACCTGTGCGTGGAGAATGCAATCGCGACCAGACAAAAGGATTGGTAACGCCTGCTGTTGTACATTGGTGGGCACGGAGAATCCCAACTCTTCGGCCCTGCATTGCGTTTGCACATATTACTAACCCAAAACCCTAAACCCATTTGTAACCCATTCAATGGTAAAAGCGAGTAGTACCTTCGCAGAATGTAGTCAGGCACTTTGCTCGCACAAAGCTCACGCAACTGACTGGTGCCATTCTCTTCTTCTTTATCTTTATCATCATCATCGTTCAATTCTCCTCCATCAAGAGTGGAGCTACTGAGACCGTGCGCCTGCCGAGCTGAAACTCGCACCGCCACAGGCCTGTGACAAGATCTCGTAGAAACTTTCTCTACCCTTACATAGTTGCGCTTCAGTAATTGTAACGAGGGTGTGGTCACGCAACACAACGGCGTTCTTAATGCTCCACAAACGGCCCGTTCGATCATCACAGTCGCCATTGACGCTGCTCGAGCAGCGATCATGTCACCCTTCGGTGGTTGACAAAAAGGCAGTTAACACTCTTTCATGAAACCTCGAGCGTAGACGGCATGTCAATCTTCTTCTTTTCCTGTTTTTATGAATTACAAATTCACAACAAGATGATACAAAATTCTGCAAGTCAAATTCCCATCCGTTCGCTTTCGAGCAATTTTTTTAGCACAGAGTTGATTCAAGACTATCAAAAGTCTGGCAATGGATTAGGGCAGACAACCTATGACCGGGGAGTCCGTGGTCTTGACTCATAACCACAAAGCACTTCCTTAAACCCTGAACCTCATTTGGTAGGTGGCTCAAAACTCACACAATACCCCAAACTGTTCATATACAAGTTCAAAACAGGAGATATATTATGGCTTCTAGTTGTAACTTTTAATGTACTCATGATGTACATTTTAATTGAGAGGTATTGGGTGCACCTACAGGTTTCACTTTGAGATTTTTTATTTTTTTTTCAATTTTATGCGAAAATTGATGATTTCCCCTTGGTCCAATCTCTTATATACTCTGCTCATATACTAAAATAAAATCACTTGACCACTTGCCAATGAACTTGCCAAACTGAAAACTGAGCGATTAGGGTTGCTTTACACAAGGGGCCAAGCCATTGATGGGGCCAATTCATGGCCAAATCCTCTCTTGTCACTGGTTCAATTCTTGAAATTGGTCCGAAGGGCTTTACATAGGGAGTCAAGGCCAATTTTCTGAAATTATATTATAATGGGTGGGGGGATAAGTTATCACACGCCCTGCGCTCCAAAAGTTGCAATACAAGACTTGAAGGCCAATTCATGGCCTGGAGGCCGTTTCTTGAACATTCTTGATTTTAATACAAGATCATTATTTCACCAAAATATTTTAATAAGAACAAATCAAAAGCATGGATGTAGATACTAATACAAATTGGCCCCATGGCCTTGTTTTTCCTACTGGAAATTGGCCCCAAGGGCTTTACATATGGGGGAATTGGCCCCCACTTCATTGATTGTTTAATGTCTTCTCTAAGTGGCCCACAAAGCCAATTGGGCTCAAAATGTGAGTGAATTGGTTTAGAGATTTGTTGACCTTGACTCCCCATGTAAAGCGTCCCTTACTATACAGCTTATAGTAAAGTGCTCTAAAATGGAGGAGGTTCAATAATAGACCTCTAGTAATCTTCACTCACATTTAGAGGTGCATAATAGCTTCCCAATCCAAGAGTATCAAGTATTGATGGTAAACATTATAAGTTTCCATTTTAGGGCATAATTCAAGATACATCTATTTGTCCAGCTTCAAAATTCATAACTAAATGTATATTTATCCAAAAATTATGATTTTGCTCACTTTCTCCATGTAGGAGAATTACTTTCAAAATAAACTTCATTATAAAATTCTTGTACTAAAAACTTGGCCATTATTGAGCACCTTACTATATGTTGAAATATACATATAGATTCAGAATATGTGATGCTTTTGCTTGAAAAAGTTTAATGATTTTTCTATGTCAATTGGAGCAAGACAAGAAATTATAACAAAGCGGTCATTATTGTGAATGATGTTCTTGCAATATCTTATTGTTAATATTTGAAGTTCCATGTTATAGATATTAATGTAAGAATACTCAATTCACATTCATAGTATATGATCATATTTATATTGATATAATCATATGATCAAAAATTTGAGTTGTTTATACATGTCAACTCAATATACAACTTGTGAATGTTGTTTATCTTAAGATCCACTACTCCGAAGTTTCTAGTAAAGCTTTCTTGATTTTGGCTTTGATCTTTTCAACCTTGGTATAACTCCTCTTCATCTTCGTCACTAGTTTGTTCAGAGTCTTATTCTCATGTAAAAGGTCTTCAAGGTGATTTTTATGCACTTTGCAATTGGGACAATCCATATTCTCGATTTCACCATTATCTATTGGATGTTCGCGAACTTTGCACGAGGTTTTATTTAAACCATTCGCTTCTTTCGAGCCTATAAGTGATTGCGGATTATTGTCGCCTTGAAGTATTGGAATTAGAGCCTCATATTCACTCTCTATTTGTTGATGATCGTTCTCATTCGCTATTTGTTGAGGTTGAGATGGTGAATCATTGTAGCGATGTGGTGAAGTTTGAGGCTCAAATCCGTAAGGGATATCACTGTAATCTTCTTCTTCAATACTTCTGAAAACTGGAGAATCTTTTGTAATTGTCGTCCCCTCAACTCTAGAAAAAAATCTTTTGGATTGGTGCACTACATTTGTATCATAATTTTGATAAAAATCTCTTGAAGTTGCATATGTCTTTCTATTACGAGAGTCATGATGATCATAGTAGCTTGAACTATTATTTCTCCAATTATTGTCTCTTAGGTGTTTACTATTATTGTGATGATTGTCACGGTAATACACTTTATCATCTGTATACCATCTTCTTTGATCATTTGGATCATAATGACGCAATTCTTGACGTCCATGAGCAAATTTGCAATCATGTCCTAGAGGACAAGGACGCCCATTTATATAATGTCTACAAAGTTCACTTCTGTACAAACCCATGGTTAAAGTATGTATTTTAGAAAGTGAATAAAAAAGAATTAAGTAATAGAAATCATGGTTCAAACTTCAAGCTCTACAAATGATTTCTAATATATAAAACAACCATGATTCCTACATTTATACTAATTGTTACTTTTGGATGTATATATAAAGAAAAAAACGTAAAAATAAAAATATACTTATTCTTTACATTGCATATAAAGTAAAAGTATTTACAATAATGTGTTTAGTATCTTTGGCTATTAGTACCTTCGTCAACAACAAAATACTAAGAAATCATACACTTGGGGGTAGAATCATTCACTTGCAAATTGGTCGTGCAAAAATAGTGATTAGAGAATAATTCCTCCTTAAAAGTGATATCCTATTTTCTAAGGAGAAATAATCCAAACTACATTCCTTGCACTCAAATGCATGACATATTCTCATCACATATAAAATTCAGTAAGATAGTGTATGTTATAAGTCAGTTTTCCGGAAATTAAATAAAGATAAAATCGTTGACAAATTAGGAAAATTTCTATTTTAGTAACATTGTATTGAAAGTTGAATTGTTGAATTTAAAATCTTAGAAAAGTAATAATTATTTGCAATTGAGGTGTTGAATTGGATACTAACTACAACAAGTAAAGTCTAAAATTTAATGGCAAATAAAGGGGATATTACTCCTAAAAACTATGGATCTTAGTGATTTTTTATCTAGAAACATCACTATACCACTATAATTTAGAAACAACTATTATACTAAAATTTATCCAATGAAAATATCTCCCAACTTGAAATTTGTTAGACTTCAGTTCGAATCTCAATGTTGCAAAGTTGTAGTAGACCTGTTGTAGGTCATGATTCCTTATTAATTGGAAGATCATAACATATGAGTGCTTAAAACAAACTACAAAATTTCATCAATTTTAATTTAGAGTGAAATTTCCACGAGCAATGAAAATAGCTCCAACTAGGTGAGAGGGGTTAGTAGTCCTAGATAGATAGATAGAAACTCCGGTCCCTTTCTAAGTGTGATGACTTCCAGGCATACATCCAAGGATAGTTGAACAAACGCTTTATTTACACCAGCCTTTGAATCAGTTGGACTTTTATTTTAAAAAATTTAATTTTTAATCATTGTTTTAATTTTTAATTTTTTTCTTTTTTCTTCATTGCAATCCAAAGAACACTCTTGTACCAAAAATTTCATCCCAAAAATTTCTATGCTCAAATAATAGCCTTGCAATGGTAAAAACTTCAAAAAAATTTACAATGAAAAATTCGTTCAAAACTGCGTTTTAGTGGGTTTAGGTTGCGTTTGAGTGGCAGTTGGAAGGGTAAGGGCATCCTCAATCTATACATTGTAGTGCCCAACTAATGACACTTTTGCATGAAGCAATGACTTTCGCTCAAACACAGTAGAAAGCGATTGCATTATTGCGGCTACGCTACAACACTTTCCCTTTTCTATACTTATCTTCTTGTTTCGCGGAACTTAAGAGCTCGAAGCTCGATATATAGACGGTCAAATACGGAGGTGGCGGAAACTCAAGAGTCAAAGTGGGTCCTCTTGACTCTTCATTTTTTTTCTTTCTCACTCCATCTTCATTGCTATGTTTAATATTGTACAAATTCTTATTTCTTGATTTGATTCACTTGCATGTTATTTTCTTTTTTCAACATTGCACGTCAAGAGCCGCATCCACTTCGGAGCCCGACCTCATTCACATCATCCTAGAACCCGTCATATGTGCCGGCTAGGTTGGGGTAGGTTCTACGGTAATGACCCCACCATACTTGCGAGACAATTTTATTCCCCTCCAAATGCACGTGAAGTAATACTTCGCCGTTTTAAGATTGAAGATGCCCTTAGTGGGGGTGTGGTGATGGGCTTGCTACTCTAGTGGGTCCAGAGCGTTTCTCTGTTGAGCCGCCGAAGGTAGATGGTCAAATAGTGAGTTCATTGGGAAAGGAGAATGAACTTCACTTGGCTAAAGGCAACTGAGAGTCCTTTAGGAATGCCCTTACTACTCATCCTTTTCTTACATTCACACATGATTCTATACTTGATATTTGACTTACTCCCCTCTCAAGGGTCTCAAACACAAATGATCATGTACAAAAACATCGACCTTGGAAACAAAGCTAACAACAAACAAACTTACACATCTCCATGTAAAAAATCATAAAAATAAAAGTCAAACTTGGAAAGAAAGCTAAACTTGAAAACAAACACTTCTATAAAAAAAGAAAGAACCATGTCAAAGGCCCAACTTCACGTGGAGGCCACGGATTCATGCCACAAATCAACATACATTCTTCATTTTTCGTGTTTCATCTTCTTTTTTCATGTCAAAGATCTGTGGCTCCTTTTAGTGTGCGTGTTGTCGGAGTTTTGGTGCTGCTCCTCCATAGCCACTCACCGTCTTTCGTCTCTCTCCTTCAGGAAAGAGAACACAAGAGAGACAATCCTTTTTTCATTGCTTTGTTGCTAGAGCTTTCAGATCTTTCAGCGCTTCAGAGTTTTTGGATCGGAAGGGCGGCCGGCCACCATGTCGGACCTCACGCAAGTACGATCACTCTCCTTGCATGCTTGGTGGAGAATTCCGATTTTTAGGGTTAGCAAAATTTTGATGACCTAATAATCATGTGCAGGAGTCGGCTGCGGATCAGGACTGGGAGCACGATGACAAGATCCTTGAGCCTCCGAAATCTTCCTTCTCCATGTTGAATGCAGCGAGTGCGGAGTTTGTGCCAGGGCAGTACTTGAAAGTGAAAACAGAGAAGCCCGAGACGAAGCAGGTTTGTGCGAATCACTAGCGTCTTTTTAGGGTTTTGGTGGCTATTTTCCTGTGTTGATGTTTTTCCCTTTGCAGGTTGATGCCGAACCTCTTGCAGCTGAAGTCGAGGAAAAATTGAATCTTGGGGATGAAGAACAGCAACCGGCTACTGAGGCAGCTGCCATTCCTGAACCTTCTACTCCCGAAGCGCCGGCCGCTGTCGTCGAGCCGAAGTCGCACTCTCCTGCTCGTGTTGCTGTTGAAGAGGCTCCCGAGGAGGATGGTGACACTAGGCAACATTTGAATGTAGTGTTTATCGGTCATGTTGGTACGTCTTTCAATCCTTCTCAAGATCCACAAGCTTGTCTTGCTTCAGCTGAAATTCATTGGATAGTTCAGCAAAGAGCTAAGAGATTCTTAGTATTTCCTTTTAGTTCTTGCTTTCTTATGCTGCATATAATCCTAACTTCTGTTGTCGCCTGAATCAGGTAGACTTTTGCCATGTCTACGAGAATTTTCATCATGTTAGCCTGTAATATACTCTTGTTTAGTAATGTTGGACAAGGGATATCGAATGTCGTTTTTTAACGCAGTTTGAGCTGTCCGTACAGATGCTGGTAAATCAACCATAGGAGGTCAGATATTGTATCTGAGCAACATGGTGGATGAGCGTACCATCCAGAAGTTCGAACGAGAGGCCAAAGAGAAGAACAGAGACAGTTGGTCCGTCATTGTTCTTCATTTGAAGTTCTCATGTATCGTATGGTTGGCCTTCATGATCATATTTATCGTGGAAGCAAACTATTCATTAGAAAATTGGATGGGCTGTGTTGCAGGTACATGGCTTACATCATGGACACTAACGAAGAAGAGAGGGCAAAGGTAAGCTTTCCACTTTGAAAATGATCAGAGTAAATTATTGAGATCTGAGATAAGACAAGTAGTTGTATTATAGTCTTCAAACTGACCATCTTTTTGTAAGATTTTTGTGATGTTGTTTTCTTTCCTCATCTCAAGGGTTCTGTGGGGATGTAGGGCAAGACTGTTGAAGTCGGAAGAGCTCATTTCGAGACGGAGAAGACACGATTTACAGTCTTGGATGCACCTGTAAGTACGCTTTCTTTTTTTCTTAGTTTGACATGATTAAACATCACAATGTTACTTCATAATGGGTTTGAAGTTCCACCTAGATTGCTCTATGAAAGCAGATCCATTCTTACATATCATGGAGAAGAAGTCAGGTTTGCTGTATGATTATTGGGTAAAAGGGTTTGCTATTGTTGGTTGTGAAATTATTAACTGACCTGAACTTTCTTGTTCTGTAGGGTCATAAAAATTATGTACCAAATATGATTAGTGGTGCATCGCAAGCTGATGTTGGCGTGCTGGTGAGTTTAATCCGCACTGTCTGAAAGTTGTCTGAAGTTGTATTTTGTAGCTTGGTATTTAAGATATTTGGATACTTCAGGTAATTTCAGCTCGGAAAGGAGAGTTTGAGACTGGATTCGAGCGAGGAGGCCAAACTCGGGAGCATGCACAGCTTGCTAAGACCTTGGGCGTTTCCAAGTTGTTGGTAGTCGTGAACAAGATGGACGATGCATCTGTTGAGTGGTCCAAGGAAAGGTAGGGTTGTCTGTGAACACATGAAGTACGTGGTTGCCATAGTAGAGTATCAGTCCATATGCATATTCTTCTTTCAGAGAGTTACAGTAGTCTTCCTGATCCTTTGATTCCTTTCATTAAATAAGTGAACCGCGATGACAGGTTTGATGAAATTGAGAAGAAGATTGTTCCTTTCTTGAAAGCATGTGGTTATAACACAAAAAAAGGTATGTAAATGCTTTGACATTGTTTTTTATTAGTACACCAACTATAGTATCTGCTTTTACCCGCTAGGAAGCTTCAACTCCTTAGGAAGTGAATCGTCTCTTCCAAAAATGAAGACATCCATGAATTCTACTTGATACGATTGCCATAAATCTTTCTGGTAGCGCTGAATGTCGTAGCTATTTATGGGAGGATGTGGCGATCTTATTGTGATGACACGCTCTGGCAGATGTACAATTTTTGCCGATCTCCGGTCTCTTCGGACACAATATGAAGGAACGAATGGCGAAGACTGTTTGTCCGTGGTGGGATGGTCCTTGCCTTTTTGAAGCTTTGGATGATGTTGTGCTGCCATTGCGAGATCCGAAGGGGCCTTTCAGGTAATACTACAGGCCTCGAGGCATTAACTTTCCTACAGGCTTCTGTGTTGTGGTTGTTTTTACTCATGTTTACATCATGCCTGTGCAGGATGCCTATTATAGATAAGTCTAGAGACATGGGTACGGTAGTGATGGGCAAGATAGAGTCTGGAAGTGTGCGACGAGGGGACTCTTTAATTGTCATGCCCAATAAGGTGAGTGAGGAAGGAAACTTTGGAGGATTTGTTGCTCATGTTATCCAATTTTCTGGGAGAGGATGCAGCCGTTTAAATCATTTTTTCTGGTTGTAGGCCGTGGTGAAGGTGGTCACCGTGTACCGAGACAACGATGAAGTAAATTATGCTAAGCCTGGTGAAAACCTACGAATCAGGATAACAGGTGTCGAGGAAGAGGATATTAGTTCCGGGTTTGTTCTCTCATCCATGAGTAAGTGTCCTATATCTCAACTCTCTCATTTTGAGATTTCTAATGGTCTCTGTCCACCACTGAACTTGGTCCATTTTCTTCGCAGGCAACCCCATCCCTGCCGTACTGGAGTTTGATGCCCAGCTCCAGATCCTTGAGCTTCTTGACCATAAGGTAGTGAGTTCTCCTGATGCATGTAGCTATATGAATCATTGCAGGCTTGCTCATATGAGGTTTCTTAAAAACATAATTGGATATATAGTCTGTTCAGAGCACCTTGTGAGCTCCGATTTGCTCCGTTGCTTCTCATCTTTTGGTGTATGCGAAATTGGAATTACCACGAAAACACTTCTCAAATACTGGTTTTCTTACAGGCAATCTTTACTGCTGGATACAAAGCTGTGCTCCACATACACTCTATTGTGGAAGAGTGTGAGATCATGAAACTCATTCATCAGATAGATCCCAAAACAAAGCAGCCCATCAAGAAAAAGTTGCTGTTTGTGAAGAGTGGAGCTATTGTAGTTGTCCGCATCCAGGTCAGTCCAAGTCCGTTCTCTTGATGTGATATGTTTGGTTTCTTATTGAGCTTTGAAAGGAAGTTCTTATAAACGCTTCGTGTTGTTGTCATTCAGGTCAGTCAACTCATCTGTGTGGAGAAATTTGAGGATTTTCCCCAGCTTGGACGATTTACATTACGAGATGAAGGTATTCCTTTTAACACCTTGTAGAGAATTGAACCTACTATGTAAGCGGTCTTCTAACTCTGGGTGATGGACGAATCAGGCAAAACGGTAGCTATTGGGAAGGTTATGAAGTTCCCCAAGCTTGCTAGCAGCAGCCAGTACTGACGCCGGCACAACTAAAATGCACCACCCTCAAGTTTTGGATTCTACTTCCTGTGGTAAGATATGCTCCGCACTTGCTCCGCCAGATCTTTGATGGCCCACAGTTTCGATCAACACCAGCTATTATGCTGAATAAACATTTCATAGCTTGATATCTAGTCTGGCTGAACTAAATTCTAGAGATGATTGTGATAATTTTTCGGCAACTATTTTGAATCAATGAATCTGGAGTCTCTATTGATACAAATTTATTACTCTAATCGACAAATATATATCTGCTTTCGCTTCCATCTCAAGTAAGAAGTGACACATTTTACTGGTTTAATATTTTCCATCTGTCTGTTATTGCAGGAATCAACAGAAGTGAGTGAGGTGATTTTTGACAAAAGTTATCAAAATCATGAGATATTGCTACGCTGTCTATTACAGTCAGCTCATTGGGAAAGGAAGGGCTGCCACAAAGTCATGCGCTACTGGAGTTCCTTGAAGGAACATCGACGTGCTCCATGAAGAGACCGTTTAGAAGATTCTACTCGAATTGTTCCTTTCATTCATCGTGGATGCGGATGTTGGGCAATGAAGCTGGACTGACACGAAGTTGCGCTGTTATCACTTTTGTTGCATAGGTTTTATGTGGATGTAGTAGTAGGTGTCGAGCCTACATTTTTAGAACGTATGTGGGACTTCATCTCTGTAGCCAGCAGGAAAACAGGCGTGTATGCTGGTCACTTAATAATTGCTGTGAAACATCCCTTTTGGAAGGTACATTTTGTACTGCACAGAAGGTAGATAGTTCACAGTTTTGACGGATGAGTTCTCCACTTCTAATAAATGTTGCAATCTATTTGCAATGGTTCGTATTTGTATTCTATTCACTAGGTTGGGCTCTCAAGTTACGGGAATCTTGGTATATCAATTAAGCATGTTGAGACTTTCTCATTGTCCTGATAATCAATTGCATGTTGAGTCTCAAACTGAATTGGCAAATCATTGAAACATTCAAAGGATGAGCATTTGAGTCACTTCGAACGTAGTTAAGCACGCACTCAACTACCGAATTTTGACGTCTTTGATTTCCATTGAAGTGTAAAAGTTGGATACCAAAGAAGCGGCAATGCACAGTATACGGAACATGATTCTTAGGCAGTGGAAGAGTAGAAAACTGCAAAGACCAAGGCCCACAAACTGGAAAAGGTACAGTGGAAGATCAAATTCGACTTAATTGGCAATTCAATGACGAATAGGTCAAAGAAGAGCATGTGAAGTTACAAGATTTACATCTACTAATAGGTGCTGAAGCAAGTATGTCTCTTCAGGTCCATTGTTATGTAGGACACAACATGGTAATGGTAACGAGATTGTGGTGATTTTTCTTATTTCTTGTGGTTGTCGGTGTTACGGGATTTCGCAACTAAAGAGCCTTGATTGATTACTGATCTTCTCAGAAGAAATTGTGTAAACTCAACATCATAGAAATCGCAGGTTGATGCAGGCTTGTTCCAGTTTAAACACCTTGACCAAGGGATGTATTCACTCGTCAATCTCTCGAAAATGCTCCAAAACTCGGTAGTTTGGAAGATGACTTTTTTATTCTGCACCATCTGATCAAGGAAGCCGTAGCGTTTGCTTTCAGCGCCAATTATCCTTCATTTCCAATGTTCGACCATTTACATATTTACATACATGTTCACGTTATTGCCTTCCCTAATACTACGAAATAGAGATTCGTCAAGATTTGGCCGGTGTTTGGCCATTTCTACTGGCTAGCAATTAATTGACAGCCGGTTCAGCACGCATGTTGGATCGCTGTTCCTCAAACAAAGGATTGGCAACCGACGCATAGCAGAATGCCGACTTGTCAGGTGCAAGGCGCATCGACATGAGCGCCATGTACGAAACAGCGCTTCCCGGTCGTCTCCCGCATTTGACTGCGTAATGGGGTCTGCCAGAAACCTCGCAAACATGCCACTAGAGATCACACGAATCTCTCGCCACAACTCCGTTTCTACCAGTCCGAAACACAGAATGACCATCATCATCAGGTGGTTCTGGTAGAATGTGTAGAACAGCTGGTTCTGCAACTTCCGCACATTGTCCACGAGTGCGAGTGAGTTTGGTGCGAGATCTATAGTCAATCCTTGTCGAGATAATCGCTCCCTGCAGATGAACACACCGCCCCAGTCGCGGAACAGTAGCCTCACAGGAATTCCTCTGTGAAACACCCCTATGCTGTTCTGCAAGTGACCTTCTAGCGCAATGCCATACTTCACCAACAGGGTCAAAAAGCCTGGTATCGTGACCTCAGCGTATTCGATCAGGAAGTGTTGCGCTGCATGGGCCAGGCTCGTGATGGAGTTGGAGCTCGCATAGGCTTCCACCAGTTTTTTTAATACGGTGCGTCCGCTTGTAGGCCACTCCGCTTAGTAGGCCATGCCGACGATTGCAAGTTCGCCGTCGCCTACATGCTGGCTGACATCCTCCCTCCAGACGGAGGTGAGGTTTCGGCTCTTCAGATTACGGAGCTTCGCGTTGGTTTCAGCGGCTGCTGGTTGGAAATAGTATCCGGCCAGTTCGCAAACTTGAACAAAGGTCTCCGAGAGATGGGGCTCCGGCCCCATCACTTCGCGAATGAGGCACCTGACTCGTGGACCGTTGTGGGCCGTGTTGGTCGAAATCGAACGCATTGTGGACGCCATATGGCTGTTGACCGCAACTTTGATACCCAGTCGGCGGTCACCCTGGTCCGTGACGAGGGTACGGAACGACGTCGTAGACGCCGGGCAGCAGGACCACGGTACGAGATGCCTCCTCCCGGCACGAGTAGAACATGCTCTAACTGCCATGGGTGCATTGCTACCGCCAAAAACTCTGATTCTTCCAGTCCGAGCCGCCGAATCTCGGCTCGTATCTGCACCCAAATAGCTGGAAGTTCGGTTGAAATTGCCGTGTTGGGATCCGTCGCCCTCGTACGATCACCCGTCCAATCGCCGTGGACTGCCGCCCAACCTACCTGCGGGCGTCCCTAGCATGGAGAAAGAGGAAGCAATATATAACTGGTATTGAAAGATCTGGTCGGTTTCTAGAGTGTACAGGTCGTAGCGCGCACTTTCGAGTATGTTTTAAGTTCTGATAGTCCAGTTTTGACTTTGTCCTTCCGCCAGAAAGAGTTACTTTGCGCTCTTTTCTCGTAGTGGATATTCTCATTTCGGGCTAGCAGCTGTTCTGTAATGAGTTCGTTTTTGTGCAGTTAAGGTGTGACGTTGAACTTTTGGTCCGAGCGATAAAGAATTCCTACACTGGACAAATATTGGCCCTTCTTAGCAATAGCCCAGATAATGTTGCAGCTTTGGTACGTGAGAGCTTGTCTCTGGGGTCTCAATCATTATTGACTACGGTTCCTGCTTTAACCGACGTACTCACGGAGGCCTTAACTGAAAAATGCGTAGAGGTGAGAGTTACTGGTACTTTTGCCTTTTTCATCGGAGCTCTTAGGAAGTACATTGCAAGGTATGGCAATCTTAATATTTATCAAAGGCATGATCTGTTCCAGCTGAGAATGTCATGCTGTGTCCCTGTTCAATACACATTCTTGCCAGGTTCTGAAGCAAGCCAAAGGTATCGTCGCAACATATCGTATGACAAATAGGCCTCTCCCCAGTCGCTATTCACCGTATGTTACCAGTGTGTTCCAGCCTCTTCAGGTAAGTTCCTTATCGCTTTATTATCAAGGTTGTTGGTATATTCTATTTCGTTGAACTTTTTCAGAAACGTTTTGTGCGGATTACTTATAAGGTTATTTTGTTTCTGGCTCTAAGATTTATCTGTTTCCAATGCAGGCATATTTGGAGGATGAGCGATATGCAAACATAACAAAAGAGATTCGACTAGAGATCATTGCTTCCGTTTCAGAAAAGGTTACATCTCAATATGACGTCTTGGCGCGGGAAATGGTTACCATGGTTTACTTAGCAGCGTCTATCGTCAAGCGTCCCCCTTATTTGTTCGAAATATTATTGCCTTCACAATTGCTCATCAAGCGCTATGACATTTGCCACTGAAATAATACTCTTGTGCAGGCTAGACAAACCGAAGTCTCATTGCAGCTTCTTAGGCGAGGTATTCGGCAACGAGGTGCTGGAGGTGCGGATATCATTGAGAATATCTCTGACAATCTCTCCGACAAGATCTGTGCGCAATTGTTTCTAGACGTCCAGGTACCATTTCTCTTCTGGGACCTTTTTGAGTTAAGTCTCTGCGACCGTTCTGTGCATTTAGTTATAATAGAGCGTAAGTAATGTACTCCGAAGCTTTTGTGGAGCTGCAATTTCGACCCTCACGTACACTTTTCCTACTGGATTGTGAAACAGGAATACAGTCGCCGCTTGGCAGCTTTCGGGGTCGCTGCGGCGGACATACCAGCATACATCTCCCTTTGGCAATGTGTTGCACCCTTGGGAAGGCACGAAGTTATTCGGTGTTAAGGGAATCTGAACTTCCAAGGTCATTGATTATATAGTTTTGCAATTGGTGCGTTTTATAACAAATTTTTAACCCTTTACCGCCGGTAAGGCCCTGACAGGGTCGTGACAGGTTCGAGATATATCCAACGCCTGAACCGGCCGGCGGAAAAGATTTAACCTCTAATTCCCCCAAGTGTTTGAGATCCCGTTCGCTTGGTTCGGTAGTCTATGAATCTTTCTAGATATCACGTTTTTCCTCTAGGATATCGTTTCAAGTGGAAATTGTTGAGGATTGCAATGTTAGACTTCTTATGAATTAACTCAGTATCCGCTCTATAAGGAACTGCATGATTACACAAAACTCAGGACTGTATGCAAGCACGTCTTGTGCTTTCAATCCCCAACTTGGTCTTTGCACAGGGATGTAGGTTACGTCCCTCCATGCACAACTGCTCGAAAAACAGAGCTGCGTCAAATTCCGTGTCGATATCCACGTTCTTTTGCAGGTGCTCGACGAGTTCCAAGCTCGTCTGGACTCCGATCTGATCAACGACTCCGATCGAAGCCGTTTTCGGCGCCCGTCTGCATAAACTAGAGCCAACGCGAGGTCAGCCGTTCCGGTCTGGAGCTCGCCTGTAAGTCCATCCCAGTCATGGCTAGGCACGTAATGTCCATTTTCCGCCGCCATTTCCTTTCTGTTGAGAAAGTCCAGCAGGTCGAAGAGCGCTGACTGTCCCTCGACTATGCAGCATTAGTTTTCTGTCAACTTCGATCCGGCCAATGCAAACATTTGCCCCATGGGAATGACGAGCCAGTCGTCGTCATGCAGGAAGAGGTGTATTGTGCAAACGAAATTTGACATGTCAGATGAAGGAGATCTTCACTATATCTTAGGAAATACAATGATACAAAAGAGAATTGATGCAAAAGTATCTTACATCCAAGATACTTTAATATACTTTTGCATCCAATATACTTCTGCATCAGTTCTGTTTTATACATCGAGTTCTCCAAGATCCTTGACTCAAAATCTTGCTCATCGTTTGGAAAGAAAAGATGATGATATGGGTCACTATCCTTGTAGATACAGCAAAGACAAGTGTCAGCAGATGCTAGAGGAAGAGGGCTTTCTCCAAGCAAGAAACAAAATGGGTTAGTGAGCACCACGGAGTTAGGTATATGGGTGAGATGGGCTTCGATCCATTGAATGCAAAGCGAATAGAATGCGTGGACAAACAACAACACAACTTCGATCGCCACCAAAGTCACAACCCCTTACTTGAGTCACAACTCCAGTTGCCGGCACTTATCCAGCGGCCGGCACTTCTCCAGCGGCCGACACTTCTCCAGCGGCCGGCACTTCTCCAGCGGCCGACACTTCTCAAGCTGCTGGCACTTCTCTAACTATCGGCACTTCTTCAACTGCCAACACTTCTTCAACTGCCGACACTTCTTCTGCCTCCAAAACAACACACTAACATTAAAGCTGCAAGTACTCCCTCCTTTGCTACAAAAATCCTAACACAATACGACGGTTTTGGATGAATGAATTTGAACGGATGACAAGTTCAAAATGGATGATATTTCCTCATTATTCTAATAGGAGTCTTTGATATATTTAGAATTATATAATAAAAATAACATACTAAAGAAAATAGTGTAGCATAAAAGAAAGAAAGTTACCGGGTGCAGCAGCACAGTTCTCGAAGATACTCGAAGCCAGATCTTGCTCATCGTTCGGAAAGAAACGATGATCATATGGGTCACTATTCTTGCAAATACAACAAAGACAAGTGTCAGCAGATGCTAGAGGGAGAGTGCGTTCTCCAAGCACATACACCAAGCAAGAAATAAAAAGGGTTAGTAAGCACCATAGACAAGGGTAAGATGCGCTTCAATTCATTGAATGCAAAGCGAATAGGATGCGTGGAAAAACAACAGCACAACTTCGGTTGCCACCGAAGTCACAACCGCTTACTCCAACTCCAGTTGCCGGCACTTTTCCAGCGGCCGACACTTCTCCAACTACAGGCACTTCTCCAGTTGCCGGCACTTCTCTAGTTGCGGGCACTTCCCCAGCCTCAAAAACAACACACAAACACTAAAACTCCGAGTACTCCCTCTTTGCTACACAAAAACCTAACACAATACAAGTGTTTTGAATGAATGAATGTGAACGGATGACAAGTTCAAAATGGATGATATTTCCTCAATATACTAGTAGGAGTGTTGGACATATTTAGAATTATATAATAAAAATAGTATACTAGAGAAAATAGCATACCATATATAAAGAAGGTGTGTTTTTCTAGAAGGAAACGAGATAATAATCTTAATGGATAATCCCACTCCAATATCACTTTGGCTACACACAAGTAATCACACAACAGCAATGAATTTCTCATTAACAATATAAAGTCCTACCAAAGAAATTCTCTAACTGCAGTATATGACAAATGATATCAGGCATCCGAAGAGAGGGTTAATGCCAGGTGCTTTGGAATTGTGGAATGAGTACGTAACCAGTACACTACACTAATACAAAAAGCACAATATTCATCTTAAATTCCGGATTGTAGGTGTTCTCTTCCTATCGAGAAATTTGAATATAGTGTTGCATGTCAAATTGTACATAGAAACATTTTCATGTCCAAAAAATAATACTTACGAATCACTTTAGCTTTAAATTGCTATAATTCTATATAGACATATATTTTACTATGATTATTGGTTAAGTTCTAAAATTTATAAATTTTTCAAGCAAGTGGTTGAAAATAATTTTAGTTTCAATAGTTGCATTGTCATCATCAACCGAAGGGAGAATCACCAAGGAACTTCATGTCATAATTTGACAACTACGGCTTCACTGGCTTGAACCCGCAACTGTAATTTTCCGTCAACTTCAATCTGGCGAAACGCAAACATTTGCCCCATGCGAATGACGAGCCAGTCCTCGTCATGCAAAAAGGGGTGTAATGCTTGGGGAGATCCGGATGCTTTTGCTCTAAAAACTGTAATACCCGTGTCTCTTCATGGTCCAACTCCCCGCGCCACAACTGATGGCACTTTTAACTCAACTCCCCTATCATGCCTTCTCCATATATAGTACCTATCGTATCGTATCTGTTGCACATTCAAGTAAAGAGCTCATGACACTACTAGAACAGAGAGGGGTTTGCAATGTTACAAATGTTGCTTTTCTGTAAACGTTACTCAACTCTAGCAATGTCTTGGAACTTGCTTTCAGAGCAATGTTCCTAGGAAAATAAGCTACGTTTTCAACTAGATTATAATTAACGTTGCTTGGCGATTTATGACGTCACTAATTTTCTTGAGAACCTTGCTCATGCAAGTTCGAAAACGTTGCTAAACTTCAAGAACGTTTGAGAAGAAAACGTTACAAACCCTCTCAAATTGTAGTAGTGACACCGGCTTGTTGTCCGCAAAACTACAACAACATTAGGATCTATGGACTTCTTTGGCTCCAACTCCTGTGGGGCGGGCATCATAGACGCATCCGTTTCAATCGGTAGCACAAGCAACTCCACCGGTTCGGTTGTGGCAACGGACCTGGTTGGAGTGAGGACATGTCGGGAGCTCGTGCTGACACTACATTCGCAACCAGTTGTGCACCCTTCAACATTAAAATCGGATGCAATTTGTCAACGTTGCGCAATTCCCACTTCCATCTATTTTGCAAAAACGAGTTCCAACTTAGGAATCATATCGTTTTCTCCGATGTTACCTAAGCACCCGAGCAATCCCTTGTAAAGCCACATAAATTGTGAACAATAAATCATCTTCCCCATTATTGTTCTAGTCCACGTTTGTACTATACCTCACCTTTCATAGATTTCTCATCATGAACACATTTACTCCTTCAAAGCCCACGATTCATGTTGATATTCAACGGACAACACTACTAGAAAAGAGGGGCCGGGGTTTGCAATGTTACAAACATTGCTTCTGTATAAACGTTGCTCAATTCTAATAACGTTTTGGATCTTGCTTGAGCAACGTTCTCAAGAAAAAAAGGAACGTTTTTGACTAAATTATAAATAACGTTGCGTAGTGATATGATAACATTGCTTAGTTCCTTGAGAAAGTTGCTCAAGCAAGTTCCAAAACGTTGCTAATCTTCAGCAACGTTTGAGAAGGAAACGTTGCAAAGCCCCTCAAATTGGAGTATGATCATACATGTCACATTCTTCTGGAATATACAAAAATAAGAGGAGATTGAGAAGAGAACTCGAACGGTTTTCCTGGTGGCATCGCGTTTGCTGCAGAGCTCACATCAAGGTCATCTGTATGATGCACATTGACAAGATCGGAGAGATTGCGAATGAATTGTTGAGTTCGAGAACATGAGATGGTGAAAATGTTTACAGATGCATTGATTTCCTGCCCATCTTTTAACTCCATGATGTTTTCAGATTGCTGGTTATAGTACGGCTTCTTGTAGGACTCGGGCTGTTTTTCAACAGAATCTTATCTGTAGCTCTTTTGATTCTCAATTTTTCACTTATTTTTTTATATCATTCTGGTCACCTTTTTGCGATGCATCTACAAAGTGAAATCCTACATTTCAAATCGCATTTCTGTATGAGTGATTTGTGCTTTGAAAGGATTGTGGTAGGTAGGTTGGGATTGCACAAAACCTTGTAGGAGATTGCAAACTCATCATTGATTGGTTCATTCATGTTGCCCAAGTTCAAAAAGTGCACTATTCATGTTGCCCAAGTCCAAAAGATGCTGAGATCCAATTTCGGGCTGCCCATTGAGGAGTGGAAGGACCTTTAAGGGTTAAAGGACATGTTCATATATGATGATGTGCTTGTTGTGTTTGTCCCTTGTTTATTGGAGAGACTCTAGTTTCTCAGTGGCCATTGGCCATGTCTCTATACTCGATCTGAAGCCTGGGTTGTTGAGAGCATCTTATTAGTTTCCTAGAGCATCTCCATGGGACCCTTCAAAGTTGTATTTCAAAGACTCTCTTCTAGGGCATTTGTTACTTTTCATACTCTAATCGTGGTCTTTGATATGCATAAAGTGTAGGGAGGGGCTGTTAATAACCCTTGTCAACCTTTCACAACGTCATTATTAAGGGGAGGGTTTTGGGTAATTGATATAGATGATTGAATGTTTCTTATCTTATCATAGATGGAATAAATAAATTTTAATAAAAGAAAACAAGAAGACTTTACAATTGGTGTCATAAAGGGTTGTATATTGCACTATGCTAATAAACTCTCACCTTTATTTTTTCGACCCTATATAGTTTAAACTTTCTACTTCTTCCAACCATTATATGTAAGGGATGCTTTACACATGGAGTCAAGTTGTTCATGAAGCCTAAGAAGGGCAAAAATCCTCCTATAAATATCACAAATCTGTATTAAAATCTTTTCAAATGTAATTCAATGGCCAATAATAGTGGATCACAACAACATTATTCATCATAGAACGAGGATGCTCTTAAAGTCTGCACTAAGGATCTGCAGAGGACTATAAATTTCATTATGAATGCCTTTTTTCGAAGTGTCTCTTAGAGCATCCCTCCTGCCACTAGGATTGTACTTGAGGGGCTCTGCTAAAATTGAGGCCCCAATGCTCTTGCCATCCTTCACACTATCGTACCGGATCTTGTCAAAGAATTCCTAATCTTGTCAAACAATTCCTGGTCTGGGAAAATCTCCGGTCTAGTATGGGAAGCAACAAGAGAGGTGCGAGAGCAAGGAGCTCTGCGATTCAATAAAAGCAAAGAGAAGCATAACACTCTCGTCAGCTTGTAGGTTGTAGCATTGGGGGTGGAGACTCGTCAAAACCCTCCCGTTAGCCAAAGTGCTCACCCCATCCACGATCAGCGTGACCATTTTCCACGCACAGACAAGGGATGCTTTTAATAACCAAGGTGTTCAAAAGCATGGCTCAAAGACCGGAAGCAAGCAGAGGGAGGAAAACATGAGATACAGAGCATGAGATACAGAGCATGAGATACAAAGCTAGAAATAATCTCAATCTCGGAAGTAAGTTAACCCCTAAAGGCACCTGTCAGCCCCTCGGGCTGTTTTCCAACAGAATCTTGCCTGTAGCTCTTTTGATTCTCAAAGTTTTACTTATTTTTTTATATCATTTTGGTCACCTTTTTGTGATGCATCTACAAAGTAGAAATCCTACAATTTGAATCGCAATTTGTATGAGTGATTTGTGCTTTGAAAGGATTGTGGCAGGTAGGTTGGGATTGCACAAAACCTTGTAGGAGATTGCAAACTCATCATTGATTGGTTCATTCATGCTGCCCAAGTTCAAAAAGTTCACTATTCATGTTGCCCAAGTCCAAAAGATGCTGAGATTCAATTTTGGGCTGCCCATGGAGGAGTGGAAGGACCTTTAAGGGTTAACCAACTACTTTCTCAAAAAGTCTTCCTTACAGAAAGCCCAAAAATTCGGACATAATGTCGAATTCAAGATTTGAAGGGCCCACAGCATTTTTATGTCAAGAAGAAACGTGTCGCTTTGTTATGTACTGTTGCTTTATTTATTTAAGGATTTCGATGTGCACGATGGGTATCTGCGCTTAATGACGAAGAAGTAAAACTCCTGAAGCTCACAAAGGAGACTGCCTCGTGGCACAGACATTCATCTGCCATGCGGCCGACATTTGCTTAAGGATCGGCCTCGTCGGGGAAAGTAAAGCAAAAGATTGCCAGATCCGGCTCCGAATGGGCCAACACCAGATTATCATATCACCAGATAAGCTTAAACCTCCACGTTGTAGACATAAATCCCTAAATAAACCATTAGAAAATCAACATGGATGTACACATGTATTGTTTCACCATAGCCAGTCAATGAGAAGAACGGAGAAGAGTAATGATAGTGAGCCGACTGTAGGTCGGGAGGCGCTAGAGATATGGACCTGCGTGCTGGAGACTTGGTAGCAGTGACTAAAGGAAGGCAGTCCTAAAAGCGCTCTGTACCTCATTTGTAGATTGTGAAAATACAGGTGTACCTCATTTGTATATAACGCAATTGGGTCAAATCTTACTTAGCACTTTGAAATTTTGTATAAAATTCACAAATACGATTTACATGTTGCAAATTGTTGCGATCCTCACAAAAACCTATTTCGAATGTGGTCATAATTTTATTTTGAATTTAGTAGTGCTAAAAATAGGTCAGATCTCTTAAGGTGGCGCTTTTAGGACAGTCTACCATAGCGGTGCTTCGACGAGGCGAGAAAACTGCTCGTAGGAAGGTGGCAACACCAGAATAATCAACAATCAGCAATTATCAGCTGCCCTTGTACTGTACTAAGCTTCACCCTCCGATCGAGCCTCAGCAACCACATTCTACCTCGTGCATACACCATTGCATGCTTTCCTACAATGACATGGTCAGCAGATGTAAAGTGTAAGCAAGCGTGATCCTCCTGCCAGAATGGGTCGTCGACCGATCCAACTAACGAAGGATCTTTCGGAGCTTCATTGAAATATTCCCACAAGTCTCATGTGCACAAACTATGGTCAACATAAAGTCCACCAAATGATGATGGCGTTATCGAATAATTTCTTGTACTGGTTCGTACTGACAGCACGTATTGCGTTGAGACGGAATGATCGATGTGTGATAAATTACACTTTTGCGTGATTGTGGGCGGGGGTGGCTGGAGAAGTAGAGAACGAGAAGGCATTGGATCAGAAAATAACCAATAAATGTACACGAATTCTGCTCGAGTACCGGAGATCAACACTGTCAAACTTCTTTCAGCTCTTCATGTAAAGACAAAGAACCACTTTCCAGTGAAAAACAGAGCAGTCTTCGCGATATCTGACAACACTTTCGTTTGCTTCCACTTGACATTGAAGATACAGGAAGGCAAATTTTTCGCATTTGAGTCGGGAGCATGCTGGAGCAGACATCACATTTTGGAGTGGCCTTACACAACTTTCCGTCGCTATTTCTCTTCATCAAGCTGTGCTCTCTTTCATGGTCTCGTCGTATTCCGAGAATGCATGCGTCCTTTTCTTCGAACTACCCTTACCTGTGATCTCTTGAAGCTACTACGACTATGTGAGACGATCGCCCATTGACGATTGTGGCAAAGTAACCAATCTCTTATCAATTTGGTCCTTGAAAGTAGAAACAATAATATTGTTTTCGAAACTTGAATAAGAAAGAATCTACTGAACAGATTCAATGTAAGCGCTGGAGCTCCAGGGAGAGAATCAATGGAATGGGCTCGTAACCTTCTGAATGAAATGAGAATGGCGGCGATACGACAATGAGCGAGGTGGAGGGGGTTGGGCACACTGGCGAAAGTGTTGGTGGTGACGTCGCTGAGGATGGGCATGGTGGCCAAGCATACCAGAAGGAGAGTGGGAGCGAAAAGAGCCACCTCGTCGTCCAGAGCCTGCTGCCGCGTCGCGGTGTCCCGCTAGAGCTCCGCAAATACGCGCTTGCACACATCCGCCACAGCCGCCCAGAGCCCATTCTCGTCAACACCCAGGCTGCGGACAATAGCCACCACAAGCTCGCCAATGTGATTTTGAATCACAGCGTAAAATATCGTATCGCGCATGTCGTTCACATCATCCGTGACAATCGAGGAGCCCGGATAAAAGTCCACCTGCGCGCCATCCGCTCACGCAGGACTTGCACTCCACCAAAGTTGCGTATGATCATCCGCACTGGCACGCCGTCCCGGGACACGAAGACACTATTCTGAGAGTGCCCTTCCAGCGCCACTCCGTACCGGCTCATCAGCGTCAGGAAGCCGGGCATCGCCACGGCCGCGTACTCACGAACAAACGCGACTACTGCGTCGGTAGTATTCATCGCTCGCGTTCTTGCGAATTCCGCATTCATCTCCGCCGCGATCACCTTACCGCTGACTGGCGAGGCTAGCTGCGAGCAATGCAGCCCCCGGAATCGCTAGCTCTTCATCCGTAGCATGATCCTCTGGATTTTCCGAAGGATGGAAGCAAGGTTTTACTTGAGAGTGGCGTCGGTACTGATCGGGCAATAATAAACGCCGACTTCTTCCCGCTGGATGAGGAAGAGATTATCGAAGCCGCGCTCGCGGTCCACAACGATGAGCACTGAACATCCGGGAGAGCAACGGTCCGCTGTGGGCTGAGGTCGAGGAAACAGTGCGCAAACCGCTCTTGGTTTGCACGCTGACTGCCGTCTTGATGTGGTGCTTGCCTGCCCCGCGTGGTTGAAATGGCGCCAGGGAACGAAACGATCAGGGCTTGTGTGGGTATCCGCGCAGTCGGCATTGGGACAACCTCCCGCTTTCGCACTCCCTCGCCATACATCGCTTGTAAAGTGTTGTCACGTTGCCATGGGTGCACTGGTATCACCTCGTACTCCTCGATGAGCAACCGCTGTTGTTCCAGTTGGGTCGCCACTAGCTTCCGCTCGCAGGTGGGGTGATCAGTGTAGAGAATATCTGACAGGCACTTTGCCCTTCTTCTCAAACCAAGGCTCATAAGAAGCAGGGGGCCATTTTGATAAGTAGTACACCTCGAAGTGACTACCGGCCATTTTAGTAGCACACCTCAAAGTGTTTTAGATAAGTAGGACACGTAGTAGCCGGTAGGTAAGAAAAAAAATGTCAAGACTTCCGTAAGAACATCCGTACTTCAGAACTCCAATATAAGTCAATCATTTTTAAACATTGCACAATCATTGATAAAGAACTCTCTCACCCCTTTTTATCTTACCTCCGAATCCTTCACCATATCACAACTTTAGAATGTAAGGAGTGCACAATGACCAATAAAAGTGACCAATGACCAATGAAAGTGGCCAATGACCAATGAAAGTGACCTATGACCAATGAAAGTGGTCTATGACCAATGAAAGTGGCCAATCAAAAATGCTCTCCCGAATTTTTGGAATATATTCCATATGTGCTCTCAGAATATACCCCAAATGTGAAGATAGGAATATGACAAAGGAGTGATCAATCACAGTGACCAATTAGAGATGCCCATTCCATTTCTTGAAATATGCCTCAAATGTGCTCTTATAATATACCCTAAAAATGGAATGTGACATAATGTTGGTTGAGTGTATCTGCTAATGGTCAGTGTTGCAAAAATCCTGCACTACTGATTCAATGGGCTGATTCAAAAGCCAATAATTAATCTACAATCAGTTTTGAACACCTCACATCATGGAGGCAACAATATTGAAACTCAATCAATCAGTAGAGGGAAATATTACAATCGAAGGCAGAAGAGTTTTATTTGGAATGAAGGTAAGATGAACCAATTGGCGATTCAACTTTCAGCCTTCCTGTGAATACAATTTTTCTGAATCCTGTGCGGATACAATGTTTTACACTTTTTTTGAATTTTCCAGCTAGTCTACATATCTACAGATGCAAATTACATGAAACAGCACCTAAATCAATCTGCACAAAACTATCCACAGTATCTACATGCCAAGCTTCGATCACTCACTGCAGGAGGATTCACAACAAGGAGCAAGAACATTGTAGAAGCTTGCAAACAAGGCGAGAACAACGACCTGTTCGGAGAAGGACCGGCACCGATCATCGAATGGCACTTTACACAGCAATCGGGACAGCAATTTCTTCATCTTCATCAACAATGGACCAATCGTCCTCCCAATTACCGTCGCTAGAGTCGTCGGCATCAGAGAGTTCGATACCGGACCAGCTGTCGATGCTTTCGGCCACCGAGTGGCCTCGTTCGATTTCGTGCTTGAACACTTCATATTCATTCTTGAATGATTCGAAGTCCGGCACCTCCGCCTCATCATCATCGGTATCCTCTCCAGTGAAGACAACCTTCTCTGTATCTCTGCTGGCTTCGACGGACTCTTGAATATGCTTCAAGGCCGTTTCAAGCAATAGAGATATTGACAGAGCCCATCCCTCCGGCTCAACCCCGGCATCATCTTCGTCATCCCAGTCCATATCAGGCCGCTGCTGCTGCACAATTTTCCTGTTCGGCCCGTTTGCCTTCACGCGCCAATCTGACAACACATGCGTGCTCGGAATATCCGACACCTGCCTCTTGATTCTCCCCTTCCCCTTGCCTCGCGACTTGTTCAATGGCAACGACTCGTGGCAGAGAGTGCAGCCAACCACTTTGCACTTCCCCGACTTCTTGCTATGATTCGTCGGCTTCCCACCCACACGCCCTTCCCTCCTCATCTCGTATCACCAACAACTCTGCTCACAATCGCGATGCAACACCCAAAGAAGTGAACCCAATGATCGTCGCTACACCCAAGACAGAAGTGAACCCAATAATCTCCCTCCAATCGTCGCTACACGGAAAACAGAAGTGAACGCAATAATCTCCTTCCAATGGGCAGGGAGGCAATCAGAGAGGCGATCGAAGATTAAGCAGACCGCGACACGAGGCGTCCACGGGAACTCTGAGAGGCTTATCTGACAAGGAAAGCAAGCAAGGGTGGCGATCACTATACCGGCAACACGTTAGCGATGTAGATGTAGATGTAGATGAAGGTGTGGTGGCAGGTGAAAACAGAGCAGCAGCGCAGGGAGCGCAATTCAATGGCAACTCTTCTTCTTCTGCGAAAGCGGATCGGGATCGTCTCTTGGGCGTTGCGTGCATTGTAAGACACCCCCAGAGCTGCAGAGCGTGTCGCGCACTTGTAGCGAGCGAGCGAGCGAGCGAGGGACCAGGCAGGCAGCCCTTGATCAGTTACAGCGTCGCGGGCGACGCACGCTTCCGCCCGCTCCGCCTTCCATCTTCCTCCTCATATGTTCGCCATGGGTAGATCCTGTGAGCATGGTGCGAGGCTCGGGTGGGGGAGGGGAGGTTCGGAGGGAGGGTTGGGAGGAGGCGCGGCGAGGCGGGGGAGGGAGGGAGGGGGGAGATGCCGGTCCACGAAAAATAATGTAGTGAAACGGCGGCACCAACGGGGAATGTGTGGTCATGGGTTGACCTGGTAGGTAGCAAAAGCCAATTTCAACCCTTCTGCACCATTACCGTATGCACATGGTAGGTGACAACAATATACTGGGGAGATGATTGTAAGGGAGAGTGCTCAATAATGGCTCATATTTCAGCTTTGAGAAACCAGTACACAGAATAGGTAGATTAGTGTTAGATTTTTATAAGATTTGAAAATGCTGTAAGTTTTTACTTTTTTATATTAAAATATTACCAAGCGATTTGATTGCTATACCAAGGAAGGATCCCCATCTTCACAGATGTAGAGGGCAAAGATATTGACCAGCAAAAACTACTTATAACACACTCATATAAGTAAGTGTATTTAACACTAATCTACCTATTTAGTGTACACTAAATTTGATAATTAGTGTTAGATACACTAATTTACATAAACATGTTATAAGTTTTTACTGTTGTTCAATAATTTTACCCACTATAATGGTCAAGATGGGGGTCCTTATATAGTATCAGAATCAATGCTCTTGGTAATTTTTTTAAAACAAAAGTAAAAGCTTATAGCATTTTCAAATCTTATAATAATCTAACACTAATTATCAAATTTAGTGTAGTGAAGTTAACGGAGTGAGTAATTTTTGTGCGTAGAGAGAGTAAGTGGAAGGATTGTATAAGCGGTTTTATCAATCTTGTACTCTTCCACAATTGGTTATGAATTTTTTGACCACGAACCTATAGGTGTTTTTGAATTGGTGCTTTAAAATGGCACCCTATAATGTTCATTAGAGTACATGGTACTGTTCAATTGAGAAATTAATATATATTAAGGAGTAGCTCTAGATAAAGATTCTTAGAGCACAATTCTTGGACCTACTTCATTTCATGGCACTCTACTGTAGGAGGTAAGCAAAGATAGTAGAAGGCTAGGAAAAGTAACAAATATAATAGTTTATTCTGATGTCATTAGAAGCGTAACCAAACAAATACACTATATCATTACTGACAAGTCATTACGAATGCCACATTGAGTGTCATTTTCTACTAGTGTATGGTCCACCGAGTCCCACTGCCAACAGCATGTTTTGGGGTGTTTTAGATGCAAAATCATGTTCTGGTGGTGATGGAGGCTTTTTATAGCATCACCGATTAAATCAAAGACATCAAAGACAATGCAGAAACATTAGTAGAAAACGGCACTAAAAGTGATGTCTCGTGATCACACAAGAGTGCATGTTGTGATTGTGCTTCTAATGACATCAAAATAATTTATTTCATATATAAATTTTATTTTATTTTTGAGGAATCTTATAGGTCATAATATGCTTATATTAACCAAAACAAAATCTAATAAAAAGTGACAACTATAATTATTTATTGTGATGTCATTAGAAGCACAATTAAAATACACACAATGTGTTAATACGGACGAGTTATTAGAGACATTAGAGACTGTCACTTTTCGTGTTGTCTTCTACTAATGAATATGGAAGCTCTAAAAGAGATTGGATCGCGGTGATGTTTGTGCTCTTCATAAAACTAATAGTGTGAAGCTGAGCAAGTATGGGGCGGGAAGAATTAGTTGGAATCTTTGGCCAAATCTAGAATACTCAGTCTATCCTCCTCTCTTTTTATTATGGTCAATCGTGCTAATTGCAAAAATTTGGATGGATGCGTACTTGAAAATACACGAAAAGCATTCTTCAGATAGTAGTCAATTGTAGATGAATGGAGAGGAGATAAACGTATCTACCCATGGTCGTTGGCAATCTACCACAATGCCTTTCATTTGCAATATAAAAACTCATTGTTCCAACTTTCAAAAAGTTGGAGAAGTGACCTAGGTATAGATAGTCAACTGCTACTCAACTACCTCCCATGGGATGATTCTGCTAAAAGGAATGCAACTTATAGTAAAGAAGGAAGAGGGGTGGAAGCACACTTGGTGGCACACATACAGACATGTACTCGTACCAAAGATGTACCAAAAGTCAACAAGATTAAAAAGCCTCGCATCTCTGGGTAGTCATATTTATCAGAATTGGTTACCGATAGGTGGCATTGAGTGTAAAAGGTACATAGATTTTTTAACAATCTCAATCATATTTTAGATTGGGCATGTATTGTCAAGATGAGCCATATTGGATTTTGGGTACCATCGATCCCCAGTACGTCTAGGTGCAGAATTAATAATAGCCGGTCATAGTTGTTTAAACCTACGGCCAAAATTCGTGACAACCGATGGTGTCATCTTCGTCTCACTTCTTGCTAAGATTTCGAGTCCTCTTGCCTTTGCATATTTTGCAATCAATCTTCTATGTTACGATTTTCTGAAGTTTGCTTTCGCGTGAGAGTTTGTATCGTTAGCATAAGAAGTGTAAGTGAGTGTGAGTGTTTTGTAAGAACATTCATAACAAGACATGAATTCAAGTTTTGAGTACAGTACAACTTTTTCTTATATATATCCACGACCCGATTGCCAATAGAAGAATTACTTGCTAATATTAAATTAAAAGTAGAAGATAACAATAAGAGAACACCACTTAGATGTTCAATCTTGTTCCACACTTGAAATACTACCATGAAAGAATTCATTGTTGGTCATTTTTCAATCAAGCCTCGATTATTTCTACAAGATGCTTTGTGTTTTGATCCAGCTTGTCTAACAGAAAAACAATTGCATAGGAGAATTTTTCAACTCATTATCAAAGTCAAAGCTCTTACCTTCATAGTTTTTTTAGATCTAATATTATGATTGAGCATTTGTGCTGACACAAGTAGAAACAATGTCAAAGAAACTACTCAAATTCACTTGTACTTGATGACAGAAGAGTGTTTTTTGAAATTGTCCATCTAATAACATATAAATAAAAATAAAATACTATTATCATTGTCACCATTTCTTAGATTTTCTTAGGTGTAGTCAACAAATTTAGACCCTACTGCACTAGTAGAAATCTTGTGGAAAATAGCGAACAATATATATTTTTTGATTTGAACACAATTTGAATAGGCACTCTTGCATTACCGGGGTGACATTATTTCTACTACTAGTGGCAAAGCAACATGATCCTACACGGAAGTTAGGAAAGAGTTGGGCATTTAACGATAAGACCATTTGAGTGGTTTTTGTGGCACCCACCAGGGTAGATTCCACCTTACAAAATTGGCCATCCCAAACTCTGTCAATTCAAATGTGATCCACTCTCCATCGACAGACCTTCCACTTGTTGAACCAGAGTTCTCTAATATGAGTATGGTCGGAGTCCCTTTCGTCTGAACAACATTCTATGTGTGCAATAACCTACCAAAAATCTGGCTTCTATTCAGAAGCACGCAATGCACTACAGGACCTTATTGCCGCAGAAAGCAAACACTCCCTGGACGGAAAATACATAGAAGCACCTTGATGCAGTCTGAAGAATTCCTTCTAAGAAGGAACTGATGCTAAAATCAAAACTTGAGTACCAAATTACTGGTCAATGACGCACGGGCACAGATTGAAAATGAATACGGCAGATTGAGTCAGACTCGTGTCTGCTTGCCCTTCTAAGGTGCTCCACACGAACACAGAATTAGGTGCACGGGCATCCTGTATACAGATACCACCCCTGTTGGTTTGGAATGTACCAATTCACACAACTCGAGGTTCTTCACAAAGAGATGTCATCTCCCATTATGACGAACTACAGTATGCAATATTAACGTCATGTCGGAGCGAAGAGCATCGCAGGATACAGATGTAATGGTATACCTCCTATGCAACACTTTGCACCGCCCTCTCAAAAGCAGCTTCACCGGCACCAGCACGCTCCACAAGCACATGGGTTGGGTGCGTGATCTTCAATTGACTGCTCACAGAAGCATAACCAGCGTTACATCCATGCGACTGAATTAGCTGTTTGACATGAGAAATGTGTAATGGAAGGAAACTACAAAAGATCTGACATGCAGTAGTACATGAGTTGATAGGGCAATGGAGCCATTTGTTCACCTCAGGTACCGACCACTCGGCTTGCTCAAGTGCAGACTGCACACGATCAGATTAGCAAGTGTGTTGGCGTCCTTGGAATCCTACAGATAAACACGCAATATAAAGAACATCAGGAACAGAGAGTTCATACTGCAACCGAAATATACTAGAGTCAGTATACGAGAAATTATAAAGCAGATTCCTCAGTCAACTGAAGCAGGTTGGAGATTACTTACTTAGAAAAGGAAAGACATACTCACCTTTGACGAAGTAAACAGATTGACCAAATATAGTATCCCGAGTACTTATAATACTGAAGCCGAATGATACACGAGCATGACCTACTACTTTATGATGAACAAGGTGGGCATCATGTTACCTTGTTCAGAGCCTCCAAGAGCTTGGCTTCCGCCTCCTCGAATTGACCCATGTGCATTTGACAAACCGCACTTCCATTCATCAGCATTACTGTCCACGTGAACTTCTCACATAGCTCCTGGAAGATGTAGAATGCCTCCTGCACCTTAGCGCCACCCTTAACCAGAAACAGAGAAGTCGCTTAAATATTAGTGAAGAGCTCAAATCCAAGAGTGATACCAGCTAAGGCATGCCACGGTAGAGTATATGTGATCTTCTCACAGAAATAAGCCAGATCGGAGGATTATTTCAAGTGAAATGAACACATACAAGTTGAGAACCTTACAATAAACAAATAACTGACGGGTCTTACCAATGACAAGTTGACCCATGCATTGGCCAACTGTGTAAGAGTATGATCTTCGTCAATTTGTTGCATGATTCTCAGCTGCTTCTCTGCATAATCTGCTCGGTGCATCTTCAGGTAGATCTGAACGTTCAGCGCGCACCTGCAACAACACAGCAAAACCTAGACTGAGGCCAAAAGGTTCGACATCTCCTACTAATCACATGAGAATAGCAATGCATGTGTGCCCTTCGACTGAAAATGAAATCAAGTGCTTAGTTGGATGTTCAAAGATATCAAAATAGTAGGTCCTCAATCGTCCCTCTTCACAAATTGACAGGTTCCAGTGCAGAATGCAGTCAATCAGTGGCAACGAAGCTACAAGTGCGTGTCCTACAAGAAGCCGTACTATAACCAGCAATCTGAAATCGAATACGAGAAAATAGTAACAGTAACGCCTGGATTGTGTTGCAGCAGAGCGCAACTTTGTAAGATCACATCAGGTCACGATTGGCTTGGTGACTTACAAGTCAAGAGTGCCACCAACGTGAGTGTGCTTCAGAGCTTCGTCATAGTTTTGTTCGTGAGTGTAGATCATCCCAGCAATGAGCAACAGCGTGGGGTTGCTTGCGACAGCCGGGTCAGACAACCACTCCGATAAACCAGCCAAAGCGTTCTCCTGAAAATGGAAATACGTGAGCAGCAGAAAGCTGTAACAAAATCAGTTTCTTATACTTCCACGGTAGCAATACAGGAAAGAGCACATCATCTGATCGCATTCTAGATCCTCAAATGACTTAATCTGTTACACCACGCTCACCTTCTGAGCTCCACCGGACAGGTACAATGCGAGGAGCTTCACAGCTTGAAGCGCCGTTGGAGCAGCATCATTGATCTCATCGATCACCAGCTGATCAACCAGACACTCGTTTATGTCAATCATCAAAATACTGCTAACCTACGAACTATCACTCCCGATCCGTGGAAAGAAACTCGATCAGGCCACTAATACTGAACAAGATCGACTAACAATTCGCTACCAATCAGAAATGAGCTTCTTGAACCAGATACAAGGAAGAACTTTCAAAAACTCGCTACATCTAGATCAATGTGATTTTATTCTACTAAAACGACATTGTCTGGATCCGAGACAAAGAGGAAGATGCGCGTAGACCTGGTGCTGGCCAAGGGCAATGTAGGAGCGGTAAACGAAGCTGTCCTTGTCGACAGTGTCAGCATCGCTCAAGTTACGGAGCACCGAGCTTTCGTTGATGGCGGCCTGGAAGGCACCGAGGTAGAAGTTGTTCCGCAGCGGGAACAGCACGTCAGGCCCGCTCATCGTGATGTCTCTGCCCTGCACCTCCCTCTCTCCCTCCCTGGCTCTCTCTCTCTCAGTCTCTGTCTTTCTTTCTCCGCGCGGCTTTTTCTTTCCCTTTCTGCTGCTCTATCTCTCTCTCTCTCTCTTTTGATGGAAGCGTGTCGCCGCGACCGATCACGAGCTTGCTGTGCCTGACTGTGTCTGTGCCTGGCGTCTTTAGGTCACCTGCCAACAATGGTGTAGGGAATGGTGCGACCAAGCTTCTCGCTCCATCACCGAAAAGTGAAAGCTCCCAGTGGATCCAATAATACCTTTCTTGTTCCTCTGTATTGTCACGCTCTGTATAGTCACGCTCTGCATTGTCACGCTCTGTATTGTCACGCTCTGTATTGTCTCGATCTGTATTGTCACGCTCTGTAATGTCACATCCCTTTCACCCTTTCGTGACCTTTTCGGACGGTCACCATTGTCCCTGAAACGTTTATTTTTGAGGTAAGGTGATTTTCTGGTGAGGTGCCTATCTCTACATAGCTCAACCAACCGCTCAATCAAGCACCGTCAAGGCTTTTCAGTATGTATTTTTTAATATTTTTTGTATCAACTTATTTGAGGTTTATGAATGTTTTACAGCTTTAGGCAATCCAAGTTGAACGTGCTCAACGGCACGGGTCCCACTAGTCTCTATATATTAAAGCAGATAGTTTGTTTTGTGAGTGACTATGTAATTTGGGGGATTGGTGTTCGGATTGAGCTGCATGAGGTGTTGTGAAAAGCCGATATATAGGCAACAATCATATTCCCGATCAGACAAATGGATTCTAAGATATTGAATCCCAAAGTGTGTGTAGCCACTAAAATACTTAAAATTAATCGAATGAGGGTGGCAACACCGCATGGGTGTACCGGTGGGCGTACATTTCCTATCAGCGCATAGTCAATAGGCATGCAATCACACTTACTATAGTGTACACCTTGATAATATCACACCATACAAAGTGATATGAACAACGTGTGAAATCTTCATTTAGAAATCGTAGGTTTCAAGTCCAAATAGGGAAATTAAAAATTAGTATCTTTTTTCAATGTTTTTCTTAAAAATATGTTCATTACCAAATCAACACTCAATTTCCAAAGTAACCCAAGTCAAAACCTTTTCCAAAGTTTACAAGGGCTCCCTTCAAAAAGTACAAAAACAAATCTTCAAATATTTTTGGTAATTTCCCAGCTAAATCTTTCAAAATTTGCCAAAATTTGATATCTTAAAGAATTTCAAATTTTTTTGGCTCAAAAATCATAAACTCATAAAGTTACCTACTCACCGTTCACTTTTCTATAACTTAGATATAATCAAAAATATACTACAAAAATAATCAAATTCTTCAATGTAGATTTTCATTCAGTATAATAACCATTTTACAAAATAAAATAATAATAATAAATGATTTTAGTCTCACTTTTGTGAATAAATCCAAGATTTAGGTAAATATGGTATCAAAGATTTACAACTAAACCATTTGGCAAGATCCCATGGTCTTATACAAACCTTGGGATTTTATAATTGCAATTGCTTCACTAAGTGAATTTAAATAACAAAGGGGGTTATTTTAATTTCTCGTATTGAAAGGCATTGAGATTGAAAAAAATAAAAATAAAAATACTTGATATGGTGAAATGACGCATTATTGTTTTGAATTTGATGTTGAGAGTATTTGGGACCTCATGATTGTTCCATAGGATTCAAGTCTTGAAAGACATGAAGTAAAGAACAATATATTGTCACAAACATAACACTCTTTAATCTAGTTTTCGTAACGGTAAAAGAAGTGGTTTGATTTATACATTTTTTTTGGCTCTTTCATCATCAAGATCATAATCATTGATAAAGAAATCACACTCTTTCATTTAATTTGGAAAAAACCATATAAAATATAGTTTGAGAAAAACAAGAACAAGCAATTTACATTTAAAGATACTCAATTCTTCAATTTGGCTTCAATACTTTGTTCTTATAGCAGATAATCCTTAATATATGAAGAATCTCATGTTCGTACAACCCGGTTAATAAAACTATTTGCATAAATTCTACCATAAACATTGAATGATCAATCATCTCATAATGATTTTTACCTTTCTTCCTTTTAACTTCAAAAGAACAATAAAAAATCAATTTAGTATTCATAGTGCACCTATTTTGAGCAATGTGTAAGAAAGAAAGAAGAATAAAAAACAATATCATTGCAAAAAACTTGAAATACTAGAAATAGTGAAGTATAATTGAAGAAGGGGTAATTAAACATCAACTAGGACTTTAAAAGGCCCGAAATATCATATTTTCATTAATAGGTTGTAAGATTTAAGCAAGCTAATTTTTTTACCATTTTGACCACATGTATGAAATTTTCATATAAGTTTGAAGTAATATTTGTGTCTTTGTTTGAGCTTACGGTATGTGATAAAAGAGTTTTCCATCTAGACACGTACACCATCAAGATAGATCATGCAAGTGAAAGGTTCGAAAATGTTATACAAAGAATTAGTCAAAGTTTGGGTGTAGTCAAGGAGTTGTGTAGTATTTCCAGAGATGAGATGGTAGTTGAGGTGTCAAATTTTGTAGTACAAAAATTGAAGGGGGCACATGGCAAATAGGATGTCAAAGTTGTTGTGTCGGACGTCGAGCAATTATTTGGAGTAGGTGGCCGGTAGGTTATCAAACAAGTTGTACAATAATTCTTGGGGGTAGATGGCAAATGGGATGTTGTAGCAAAAGGTGCCTTTCATAAACTCAGGTTCACTTACCAAGAGTGTTTACAGGGAATTTCTAAACAATGAAAGGTATTGTGCGAAATCATGAAGGCAATTTACCAATGTGTTGTGTAAAAAGAGAGTAATTGGCACACAAGGTGTTGAAACAAAAGTCTTTTAAAGAGCTTGCAAGGCAACTTATCAAAGGTATCATGTCAAACGAGTAGAAATAAATGTTAATAGAAGTGGTGCAATCAAACATGGTGCGAAAGAACCTTTGCGAGTATATAAGGTGTCAAAGATTTGTGCCAGATATAGAATCAAAGCTAGTGTGTAGAGTCAAGCCTAAGAGGCAACTAGTTAAAAGTATTGAACAAGATGTTACAAATTTACAGATTTCATAATTTCACATGTAGGTTATATTCCAAGAATCACAATCCGTATAGAAATTCCAAATTGGTCACTATCCACATGTTAAGCTCGAAAGGTGTAAATTTGTAGAGGTCATGCCACCCAAATGTGACACAATAAAATATTAGAGTACAATGATTCATATGCAAATTAAGCATATGCTAAAACCTATACAAATCTATGCCCAAGCACAAAATGTTTCAATCGGTCAAGATAAGAATTTCCTACCCCAATTTTGCATAACACAACTACTTACAAAATGTACAACTCTATTCAACTTACTCTATTACACAACGCAAGCTTCCCAAAGTTCCCAATTGAGCAGTTCCATTGAAAAATGCAAAGTCGTCACTCAATTCTAAGTTGAATGTCTAGAGAGTAGATCCAATGAATGCGGAGAAGAATTGACAAATCTTTCAAGTCGCCTTCTCTCACAATTCGGAGAGTTCTAAAGAAGACACTTACGCTCTATGTTATACCGAATAAATAACCAGTTGCTCTTCCAACTTATCCTTCATGTATGATTGACCAACCTTGGTTTGGTAGTGCTCCTCTTCCGGTAATGTGTAATTACTTCTTGAAACAAGGCAAAAGCTTTGCAAACATCGAATCAAAAATCCACCTGAGAGCAGATAGATAGATAGAAACTCCAATCCCTTTCTAAAGGGCCGGCGTGAATGAAGTGTCCGTTTGTAATGCTAATATCCCAATGGCCACCGGACAAGGGGAAATTGGAACAATACTACTTCCCCCTCTCGAGGGTGGACACTATAACTACGCTAGTTTCTAGCCTAGTTACTAATGCCTTGAAGATACTTGACATAGTATCCCCCCAAAGGGCTTTGAGGTACCCATACAACAAGGTCCAAAGATCCCACACAATAGTTGGGTGGACTATAGTGGTGAGCACCACGCCGGCATGGGGAATAGAACCCACGACCTCCTCATTGGGGGCCTAAGCCCTAACCACCAAACCGAGGCTTGTGATGCCTCACCTGAGAGCACACCAACCCGAGATTAAAGAGAAACGATTTCTAAATTTCTCGCACAACTATTTGCAAGATCAACCCCACAATAGGATGAGAGAATCTAGTTGTGGGCTCATGGACGAAGGCGAATGGAGAAAGATTGCTCGCAGAAGGTTGTTGGCAGAAGGTTGCAGGCACAAGGCGGCTAGAAAAAGCTTGCTCGAGGAAGGCTAGCGCTAGGCTGCTGGCGAAAGGCAAAAGCTAGAGCGGATACAAAAACACGAGGGCCAGGGGACAGTTGGTCAGGACTCTACAACATTAACCTTGAAGAAGAAGACGGAGACGTCTTTTATCCAATTGGAATCATGGAAGACGTACGAGTGTAGGACGAGTTTACTATTGATCCCTAAACTACCACGGTGTTTTGTGAGCTCCAAACTCCAAAATTGCAATTCCATACCACCTTGTAAACTTTGGAGTGTGAGAATATTTTTTACACTTTTTTGAAACTTTCAACCGTATGATCTTAAAGATAAGTATTATTAGAGGTAGTGGCTGAAATTTCAACCGTTGGATCATAGCCATTTGTAAGATCATAACATTCAAATTTGATTCAATCTTTTTTCAGCAAACATAGTCGACTTTGTGCAAAGGAAAACATGATGCTTATTACCTTAAACATCTAGCTCATATTTTTTTCCATCTATATAACTAAGTTGGGCATGCCCATGCAAAATTTAAGACACTCATTTTGCTTTTTGAACCTTCATGCAATTTATTTACTAGTAGAAGGTAGAAATCAAGGATTTGGTAAAACATGCACCACGTTTATTGTATATGGTTTAGGGGGAAAATGAACGGCAAGTATATACCTTCTTGAGTTTTTGAAGTTCAAGAAAAAAGAAATTCAAGAAATTCCAAAATCTCAAATTTTGGCAAATTTTGAAAGAAAAAATTGTAATATCAAAGAAAACTTTGAATCTAGCTCTTGTAATTTTTGAAGGGTGCCCTTGTAGGATTGGTAAAAGTTTCAACCTGGGTCACATGGAAACCTAAGTACAAAATCAATCAAGAGAAGATTTCAAAAAAAAAAAAAAAAAAAAAGTTTTTTTATGCCCGCCCCCAGGCTGAAAACTAAATTTTGCGTTTAAAACCTTCATAGGTGGAGTTTGACTTTGCAAATTTTCCAACATACACCTTGTAGTATAGGGAACATTCAGTAAAAATCTTAGGCAAAAATATTACTTTTTACATCTTCACATAGGCTGCCCAAAATCACAAATCTCCTAATCGGAGGCCTTGGTAGTTTAGGGGTTAAAGGTTTTGAAAATAAACATTACATAAGAGAAATGTTCACTAAGTTGGCTATCAAATGCAGTTGTGAGCTCTTTTATCTAGGTGTGTAGAACTTTCATACTTCATAAGTCTCTATAAACAAAAAGACGGTAAAACGTTTTTTATGGTAGTTTGGAGATTAATATTTGGATCAATGAGCCTTGAGTATTGAGATGGCATGGGTAATCCCTTAAAGCTCTCACCACCAAAATTTTGTAACAAGGGTCACGAGTCATTTACTTTGTCAAATACTAAAACGTCAACTTTTGCAGTTAAGAACGGGTATTTACATCTATGCGGACATCAACAAATGAATTGGAAAAATATGATAGTTATGAACTGTCACTCTTTTCTTTTAGACCCAATAATAAACAAAACAAAATAAAATAAAAATAAACACTTCTCTCAAGTTGCAAAGATTCATTTAACCCCAAGTCTTCACATTAGAAGTCTAAAAAGAGGCTTAACAAGGCTCGGAAGGAAGCATTAAAGTAAGAACATGAATGCTATATAGAACCCGGAGTGCCGAACCATCTCGAGAACTTCTTACTAAGAGTGAAGCAAGTTGGAATGCGACAAAAGTGCACAACGGATATTGCAATTGATTGGTTTCTTTGCAACTATTGAGAGACCGGGTCAAATCCAACTGCAAGAGGGCAACAAAAGAATATGGAGAAAACGTCAACAAAGGGCAACTGGTACGCTTGATCAGAAGCCATACGGTTAGTACGCTTGATTAGAAGCCATACGGTTGATGCAAACTACGAGAGACTCCGCATCGGAGAGCAGTGGGTGAGCGGAAACAAGAACGCTAGGGTTGGAGTCTTGGCTCTCTCTGGTGAGCAGCTTACAACTTCAAGTGGGCCCAAAGTCACAAAAAAGCACGACACCATGCTTGGAGTGCAATGTTGAATCAAGAGCAGGGGCCAATGCTTGTTGGAACTTGCATCGCCAAGCCATTCCGAGAACGTCTTACAAACGGTGTGAGCAAATTAATAGTCGATATGAGTGCACACCCACCGAAGATTGGAGAAATACGATTTCTCAATTTGAGTGCATATCCACATAAGATTGGAGAATATGATTTCTTAATTTCTCGCACAGCGCTTTCGGCCAGCTGGCGAAAGGCGAGAGCTAGAGCAGATACAAAAACACGAGGGCCAGGGGACAAGTTCACTTGGTCCTTTACAACATTAACTTGAAGACGAAAACGGAGATGTTCTTGGTCCAATTGGAATCATGGAAGACGTACGAGTGTAGGACAACTCGACTGTGAAAGGTTTTGAAAATAAACAGTACATGTGGGAAATTTATGATAAATTTTAATTTCTAATTACTACTGAAACAAAAAACTTTGAGAATCACTAAAATCTCTGCAGCGCACTCTTGGGATTATAGGACGCAGCCCTTCAAAAGTGAATAAATTCTTTAGATTGGGTCATTGCGTGAGATGGAAATCAGTAGAGGAATCATACAAACGAGAGGTCACTGCAAAAAGAATTTGAAAAAAATTAATTTCTGCCCTTGTTGGCCATCTCGTGCTCGCAAGAAATATATCTGAATCTTGAACTTGCTTTTTGAGTATCTAGGGGGAACGCTTTAGAGCTTATAACTCTTGTCAAATTTTGTTGCATACTATCGCCGTTCAAAATTACCTCCATAATATCACCGCTCAAAATCACCTTCATTAACTTTTATGACCTTCGTAATATCACCAATCGAAAAAACCTTCAATTGTACGCAGAATGGAATTCATGTGCACGTGAATGCGGAGCACGTAAGTTCAATTGTGATTCCAGTCGATCGGTTCGACGTCGGATCCATTTTCTGCTGCCAGGCCTTCACGAGGCGGGGAGTTTCACGAGGCACGGAGATTTCGATGCAGCAAGCGGAACGTGGAACCAATCTGGTGCTGTTTCTAGTGTCAAAGTTTCGCCAGCGTGGTGAAATTGCTGCTTCTCGTCGTTTCGATTGAAGTAAGCTGGATATGGAGTTCATATGTGAGATTTGTAAATGTAGTTGCAAACCATTTATCGTTTTGCTCGTAGTGTTCGGTAGTTGTTGCCATTTTCAAATCACTCACGACCTGTTATATACGCAGCTCTGTTGGAGGTCGACAATACGTGACTTCACTCGGCCGAACGATCTCACTTGTGTGGAACTATATCGCTGCAGTTTCTGGTGAGATTTCCTTCCATCAAATGTACAGTCACGAACGGAGATCGCGAGCTGTGGTTGAGGTGCTAGTTTCAGATGTGGTCATGCTCGTCGTCTGGCATGATGATTGTTTTGTGTACAGAATTGATTGATGAGAATGGCGGAACCGCCGGAGGATAGTCATGCGTTCAGGGTGTTTATCTACATTATCTTCGACTGGTTCCGGGAGAGGTTGATCAGGCATCTTCCTCCAGACGACGGGACCCCGGAATACTGCGGGAGAATCGGGAGATGGGTTATTGGTGGAGGCAGCCGGTTCGATAGGACCACGGAGGTCATCGACAATCGGCACTACAACATAGAATCCTCGATAGAGTATGAAAGAGGGCCCATACTGGAGTCTCTCATTGTGCACTGGCTGCCGCATTTGGACCCGCAGTCTCTGCAGCCCATCCCCACCACCAACCATTTCGTGAGCGGACTCTTCGAATTGCCGAATTTTAGCGGCCTTTACCGCATGATATGCGAAATCGATGTGAATTATCAGTATCTTATTAGCATGAAAATCATGTTTACATCGTTCGTAACTCAGAATTCAGTGTATCTTCATCTGCCGGGCAGGTGCCATGTTTGATTCATATTGAATCATAGAATCAGTTTTATGTGGACTTCAATCGTGATGTACAGTGCATTCTCTGGAACTATAATGAGACATCTGAGCCCGGATTAAGCATTGTCAAGATAGAGTTTTGGATTTTCTTGCACTCTTTACATATTTGTGTTTCACTTTCAGGAATGAACTGCAGTCGTATATGTACTTCCTCTTAAACTCCTGAAGTTCCCTGTCGCTTAATAAACCCAAGCATACAATCAAAGCCAGAAAGAAAATCATCAACACTGTTTCGCATCAAGAATCCCTCGACTAATTTCTCATTCCGCTCAAAAGTCCCAAGATCTTTGTACCCAGAATGTAAAAAAGAGATGGAATTACTGTACACTG
This sequence comes from Bryum argenteum, assembly GCA_037043015.1. NCBI lineage: Eukaryota > Viridiplantae > Streptophyta > Bryopsida > Bryales > Bryaceae > Bryum > Bryum argenteum. The sequence continues at coordinate 5,083,189 of CM073324.1, forward strand.
TAACTGTCAACCTCAGTTCGTACAAGCGGCTTTGCCGAGACTGCTGGGTCAGCTAGCGCAATTGGATCTCTCCACTCCATCCCTTACAGAGGCCAATTTTCACCTCAAGTATTCGTGATCGCAACTTGATTGTCGATTGTCTCTGTACATAAATTGACCATCGACGTGAGTTTCGAGTGTGATTTTCGAGATATGAGTTTCGAGTTTCGACATACGGCGCCGCTCAACGGCTCCTACTCGTTGTCTGCATGGGCCTCGTGAGTATCGCGACCCGCATTGTCGACCTCGTCGACGAGCTTTCCTCCGCCGGCTGCTTCAACAATTTCAGTGTCACCAATCTCATCCTCCCGCCTGCCATCTCCTCGACGATTGTATCTCTTTTTCCCTCTTTGCAATCCGTAGTTGGCAGCCTGCATGAGAAGCTCACGCGGCCAAAGTATTTCTTCCAAGCCACCTCCTTGCTCACCATCTGATCGACCTTCTTCTGCAAGTTCACTTTCTGAAGTTGATTCATTGTCACGTCGTTGTTCTTGGGAGGCGAGATATTGTGCATCAAAGTCCACTTCCATATCATGAATTGTCACAAGTTCGACACCTTCCAGTCCAAGATCTGGAAGTTCGTGCAGTGAAGCAGTTATGTGCACTTCATCATTAGGTGTCTGTGTGGGAGGAGATGTGGGAGGGGTAGGTTCTAGGATCAACCTAGAGCTTCTTCTTACTTGGATTCCGTCCCACTCCATCTGATCACACAAGATTAGAAATTCATGCATTAGAAGTTTTGTGAATGTCATGGAATGGAAATTTTATTGACATGAAATCATGGAAGTGATTTACCTCTTTCGATAACTTCCATGGTTTTCGTGGTGCCATGTTTTTGGTCAGGCCAAATCGACCTTAAAATTTCAAGGAATTCTTCCTCGAACACCTCCTTTTCTCTAAACCCTAAGATATCTTGTCTGTAAAAATGGTGTATGTAATTGTTGGATTCCGGCTCCTTTGGCCACTTTCTAGTTTTCTTGCGAACTGGTAAGCTACGTAGATAGATCGGATCAATGAGACGCACTAAACTCTGAATCAGATCTAAACAAAGTTGCTTCTTCCGTGCCCATGCAACAAGCTGATCTGCAAAGGTAGACTCTCCGCTGCTGCCGCATTCAAGATTGGATGCCCGACGCTTCACCTGATGATCTAATCTTGCTCTCGAAGATTGCTCCAGGACGGTGGCCAAGCCGGGGGCTCTCGAGCTTCCTACCGAGATTCCTTCTGGGTCGACGCTCGCAACCACGCTGACAGTCAGGTTCGCTCCTGGATCCGTCGTTGGTAGAGATGTCGCGCCGTTGTAGAGCTCGGCACTCGCAGCCAGGTTCGCAGTCGGGTTCTTGAGAGGTCGGCAGTTGAGATTCTCCGCTATCAGTTCGCAGCCGCCGTTGTGGAGCTCGACACTCGCAACCTCCTCATCTCGGACTCCTAGCCGGCAGTCAGGTCCTCCTACAGCGGCGACCCTCCCCACTTGCTGATCAGTGACTACACGTTGTAGATCCGTTGAGTCGATGGACCCAATCTCAGTTATCGGCCTGCGATCGGCAGCGTTCCCCGCAGCACCTGCCGGCAACTTTTGCAGCAACCTCCGGCGGCCTACTCTTGATTCCAGGCTCCAGCAGTCACCAACCACAGCGTCGCTCAAGCTTCCTTGATGCTCTGCGCACTTGCATCGACCCTCACAGGGACTCGGTTGACATTTGCACAAGTAAAGCTCACAATGTACTGTCGATTTTCCTCTCTCAGATCGCTTGTGTACAACGGTAGTTTTAGATAAATCTAGCTTGGGACCTAAACCAATGTCATGAATTTCAACATTCACAGGATTGCAATGTGCACTGTAATTGGTATTGTTGTAAGGAACACAAGCACCGTTCTATGCCAAACTAATGTTTGTCATGATGTAGAATAGATTGCATGAGAATATTGCAAATTTTGTTTGAATTCAAACAATGCAATGATAAATACTTTTGAGAAGTGCACATTCACTAACTTGTCAGTAATCAGGGGCTAACGGATTTACTGTTAGAATGGTAGGTGACTGCCATCATTGCAAGCCCCATTATTGTAATCCAGGGTTATGCAAAAACCCATCCCAAAGGACCTGCCCTTTGCCAATCCTTTCCCCTGACCTTCATGGCCGCCCGCTGTACGACCTCACTCCTCATTGGTGCAGAAGGCAACCCGATCTGCCCCAGTTGGGGTCCAAAAGTAAAGCATACTCCCAAAAATTCTAGAATTGGAATCTATCTTCAAAATTTTTACCACACAAACTATGTAGTATAAAGAACCTCCTGTGAAAATTGTGGCCTCAAATAATAATTTTAAGTCACTCAACGAAAGTGCCCAAAACAGCAAAAAGCCATTTCGGCTTTCTTGGGTCTTTAGGGGTTAATCGTGGTTCAAAAAATGACCCAATCTCATTGAGAAAATTTTAGCTCTTCGTTGACCCCAAATGCGATCGTCAACGTTCCACTAGCGAAATATAGTCATTTGCAGTGCGACGTCGTCCGACAAGAACATGACACCAACATCAGTATCTCCAAGAACATTCTCGTTGCAAGCTTCATCTGGAAGGCAGACTTGAATTATTGCCTTGCCGAAGCAGGATAGATCTTCATTCAGCATGTCACAGCACTTGTTTCTCCACAGTGGTCGGTCGAGACATAGAGGATCGGATTCCGGACCTGCATCGTCATCAGTGTCGCTTAACGACAGGGCTGTGTGCTCAACTGCATCCGATGTTCGATGTCCTTCCGAACCAACGCTAGGGCAAGAAGAACGATGCTGGGGTGATACGGGGCTGAAGTCGATGTCCGCACATGTAGGGGGAGAAGGATTTCCAATTTGCACACGAGAGTTGGTTGAGGACCAACCATCATCGCTACGCTCGGAATATGAATGACCTTGCGCTGGAAACGGGTGACCGGGACTGCCACAACAATTGGCAGAGGGTGGAGAGTCGAAGAGTTCCGCACCTTGATCCTCCAGCTTTACCTTTTCCAAGGATGGCGGTGTCGACTGGCAGCCGATGGGTGTGAGATCCGTGATCTGGATGGGTCGAACCTTGTATCCACTCCAGAGGATGTTGTGCCTAAGACAGTCACCAAGCGAAGAGAAAGCTGGATCCTTGCAATAAGCAGGAAGGCCTACAAAGTCCTTACATATTTTTAAAAGCTGAACAACCACAAAGAAGCTGTGTGGAACGCGGTATCCCTCCCAAGTGCCTTTTGAGGAGCACTCGACAATGAGTCCCACTCCTGCGCACTGATAGTCAGATTGGTCTACGTGCAGAAGCGTGACCTCCATGTTCATAGTAAGGGTGAGGAACACATCGATAGGCTTCTCCTCGATACCTTCTGCTAGCCGATAGGCTTTGGAACCGAATCTACTTCATTCATAAAAGGCCTCACATATCGCTCTTCCCACACAATTCGTCTACCAACGCAGTGACTAAGAAGCTTGAGATCGTCAGTGGGAAATGGTAGAGCCATCTCGATATTGCTTGCAATATCCAGAACGTGCACCTCAAGAAAAGACGGGTCATGAGGAGCATTTTTTTTAAAATTACAGCCCGACCGGCATAGTACAATCCTGAGTGGGTTAACGCGATAACGACGCCCTTAGCCAGCATCCATCTACCACATCCCCCATTTCTTGTGAAGGAGTCAATGGATTCAGTGTCCAGAACCGATGGCATGTGACGCTTCATTTCCCTATTGGCTAGCAGCCGATACATGTAGAAATACTGCTCTGCGAGATTGCACAGCTGGTATTGGCTGGCAGCCGATACATGTAGAAGTATTGCTCTGCGAGAGTGCAGAGATGGTATCGGCTGGCAACCAATAAAGTTACAAGTGCTGCTATGTGAGAGTGCACAGCTACTATCGGCTGACAACGAATAAAGTAAATCTTGGAGTCTCTATCGGTTGGTCAGAAACATATATCGGCTGGTCAGACTTACAGGCGTAGGATACAGCAGGATGTAACAGTATATATATCGGCTGCTGAACGGACGTTATTGGCTGGCGTCCGACAACAAATAAGAAAACTACACTGTTAAAGGCTGTTGCTTGCAGATTCAATATTATCCAGTAAAATTAAAGAATATAAATTGTAAAGATATCTAAGTTGTCCAGATAAAAAGCACATGCTCGAATATTCTACGTGAACACAAAGTGGAAATGAAAATATCAGTGAAATTAGTAGAGACGACTTGAGAATGCCTGAAAATCAGGAGGAGAGCAAGACAGCAGGACAACATGAATGTGAGCGTGAAATGAGAGAAATGCGAGTGAATGGGTAGTCTAGGCCTACTTCCATAAGCTATTGGCGCCCGAATCAAGAAAATTTTAAACATAAAGAAGCCGTTGATTTGAATTGAGAGCGGGACAATCTCGCTCTCCTTCTGATTGAGAGCGGCACAATCTCGCTCATTGATTCGTGACGTTTTGGCGGCGGGCAGGAGGATCTTTTAGCAGGCACCTCTTCGGGAGCAGCGCATGGTCGCGGGCAGCAAGGCCGTCATTACGACAGTGACCGGAGCTGTCATGATGGAGGGAGGGGGTAACACCCCCATTCCCTCCCATTTTTGGCTCATTCTCATTCTTGTCGTTAGCGCTCCTCCCCTCTCCTCTCTCCCCTCCTCTTGTCTTACAGCCTTAAGATAGAATTTATTTTAAACTCGGTTTTGCGATCCGTTGCCTGCCGATATTGGAGCCTGGCTGCCAGCCGACGTGCATTATACAACCGCAGCCAATATACGGAGTGAACCAACTAATAGAGGACTGCGTGGAATCGTCATCAGCCAATATCCGAATCACAGCAGCAGACACATCTACACAGACGCGGAGATGGCTGAATCTGCAAGGTAAGATACTGAGATACTCCTAGCCTGTATGGTTCACTTATATCGGCTGGCAGCCGATAGATGTGTATGATGTGTATATATCTGATGACAAACAATAACCAGTGTCACTACCACATATTGTCTTGATGAGATGTAATTCAACATCTATTTTAGCATAGACTATCTTCATTTTGCTTAACAGGTAATATGTCTTTACGTACAAAATTTTAAGACTATGAATTCAAAAATGATTGACACTTTGTGACTCTGTCGGCCGGCAGTTGATACTTGTTATGCTCTCAGCCGACAAACATAGTGAACACCTTATTGAGGCGATAGGTAATGTAAGCTAATTATCTGTTAGGATGATAATAATTGTTAATAACCTAATGTATTTCTTCATAGACTTAACAAATGATATCATTGTGAGCCAATATGTAGTTATTATATCCGATAGGTGTCAGTCTCACTGTTGGCTCGCAGCCAAAAAAATTCTGGATACCTTACCGAATTGGAGACATAAAAGCTGAGTATTAAGCGCATGCGCTTAAATATCTCCAACAACTTATACGTAGTTATAGGCTTATTTATGGATATAGTCGTAGCTGAAATTATGTATGATGACACTCTTCTATCGGCTGCCAGCCGATAATGTTTGGTTTATCGGTTGCCTGCCGATATAGTTTATCCTTGTTTATCGGCTTTTATACGATATCTTGTAGACCGATACACTGCTAGATTATCGGCTGACAGCCAACATGTTCTGACATGACCTTCCCTTTTTCAAGAAGCCGGGACTTCTGGAGAAGATGCTCGGTGATAGCCTCGCCCTTACTGACGTTACTACAGGCAGAATCGTGCCGCGCGCTGCCTGATTGGCAAACCCAACAATAGAAGAATGGGGCCTCACCTGGAGAGTGTAGGCAGGGTTGTCTTATTAGACACAATTTTGGGAATGTCTGTCTGATTTGTCGTATTGGACATGTCTGTTAGACGTCGAGTCGACGAAAATGTCGACCGTACCAAAAATTACATAGTAAAAAACTTGCTGAGATTTACCTTGAGGTAAAAAGCTATTTTCCTACGTGGCGTAGGGTTGGTAATGACGTGGAAAATCAAAATACACGTCACAGTGGGCGACCGCCGGTGGCGACCTCGCTAGGCGACTGACGGTCGCACCGTGGCGAACGTCGGTCGCCTACTGCGACAGCCGATCGCCCTGGCTGCCGCGAGAAGGCGACCGGCGGTCCAGTATGGAGACCGGCGGTCGCCCTGGCAACCGCTAGTAGACGACCGCCGGTCCAGTACTGAGCGACCGACGATCGCCCAGGGCGATCAACGGTCGCTTATAGCGATCGGCGGTCGCCCTGGCAACCGCTATTAGGCGACCGCCGGTCTAGTACTTAGCGACCGACAATCGCCCAGGGCGATCGTCGGTCGCTTATGGCTATCGGCGGTCGCCCTGGGGGTAGCGCCCATGTGGCGATGTCTGTGGTGACCAGCACTATGGTTGTATATGAAACAAGAAAAATATATCCATATTGGTACAAAATGAGCTTCAAAGCATTTTTATGAATACCTTTTTATCGGAAACAAGGTCAATGGTGCATTTCATAGTACAAATTTGCGCATGTCTATAATCATAGTATTCATATATATGATGTAACTATTACATATACCAAACTATATGTATTATACTCCCGAAACATACTAGGATACCAAAGTATTGTAAGCTAATAGTTGCCCTACTTTAAAGTACATTGTAGTATTGTACCAGTACTAACAATGAACTTCGTGCTTCCAATCCAAAATAACAAAATTCTAATAACCTGTCTTTAGGTATCCTTCAATGTATACGTATCGTCGCTTGATACTTCATCTGCGTTTGGATCGGTTTCACCTAGAGAGTCATCAGTGCTTTGGTCGCCATCCTCGTCTTCATCCTCTGTCTCATTGCGTACTTCACACTCAACCTCACTCGCCAAATTGCGCAATTCCGTGTCCGTGGTTGTTTTCTTGTTTACTGTAACGAGGCGCTTCAAGGGCCGTGAAGCATTAGTGATCCCGTTTGCGTTCAATGGTAGATGGCGCATTGTACGTGTATTCGGATTATTGGATGAAGCAATCCCAGCATGGACTTCTTCATGTACGCGTGCTCCTTTCCGACATCGTCGATCGTGTGCCTTCCTCAAACGCTTCTGGCCTCGTGTAATACGATTGCGAGGTTGTGTAGATGGCCCGACGTCTCGTGCCACTGCCAATGCCCGGTTGCATGTTGGACTTGTTGGTTCTATCTTGACCTCCATCTTTGGCAATACCATACGAGTTGTATGGGCCCCTTTGGGTTGGGTAACCCTTGGGAACAATTGTTGTAGAGGTACATCGGAGTCATCTCCGTTAAGAGTTGAATTCCTTGATCGAATGGTTGAAACTCTAGGTGACCGTACTTCCATGCAACCTGAATTGGATACATCGTCAGGTTCCACTTTAATTTGGTCCATTTGAACTCCTGTCGTGGTAACCGTGCCCTTCACACTCTCAAGTTTATCGTCGTTGTTAGAGTGTGGGCTGCCTTTAAGTGGACCAATGTTCTCTTCATCCATCCGGTTTACCAAGTCTTGTTTCGCTAGGCAGGTACTCTCTTGGAGTTGTAAATTTGCCACTCCTTCTCCTTCTGTGTCGCTGGCAAATACCGCAAACTGGCGAGGCAGTTGTGGAACATCCTGGTCGTCATCGAACTCAAACGGGTCCTTGACATGAATAGTCATGTTTCCTTCGTTGTCGTTCCAATTCTCTAGGTCGTCGTGTTCGCTACCGTCATTGACATAATTGTCGTCATCCGCCTCCGAGTTATCCATGAATACACCATCATCCCATTCATTGTCCGGTACATAGTCTTCTTCGTCAGAGTCCTCTTCTTCTAAGTAATTTTCGTACCACGTTCGGCGCGATCGAGTACGTTTCGGCGCTTCGAGTTTGGCGTTCGCATAGATGTACACAAGGTCCTCTGCTTTGGAAGTTGACAACCGATTCCTCACTTTGTTGTGCACGAAAGAGTACATGCTCCAATTCCTCTCACATGATGAAGCTGAACATGTCAATGCCAAAATCCTCTTTGCAATTTTTGGCAAGGCATTCCCCGACTTGATGCCACCATTGATGTGGTAACAAGTCACGATGAGCTGGATCGGGGGCCTCGAATTGGTGTTAAATGGACCCGTCCTCTCCTCATATTGTATGAGTTCCCGCACCACTTCCTCACTGAGACCACTCCCATTGGGGCGCTAAGCTTCCTTATGACCCGGTTTAAAGCTCTTTTTGCTTCTCCATTGTTTTGAATTGCTCCAATATTTGTCAAATAAGGGTTCAACAAAGGCTGGCTGCATAGTGGAGGTGTGAGCATCATCTCCCATCGTTTTTGAAATGCATCCTCGTATTTTGTAGCAATGTCGGGGATAGTTCGAATGGAGGTTCACGCAAAGAGAACACGTGTTCCTTAAGGTCCGACATGATCACATACGCCACAGGCATGGTGGTACTTCCCCGTCGAACTCCCGAAGAGCTAGAGATCTTGGTTCAACTACTTTGACAAACTTCGTACAATTCTCCTTAACTCATCGCTCCTAATGCTAATCCGCACATTCCTTGCCTTTGTCTGTAACTGGTGACTGTTTTGCCTGTTGAACAATGTTTGGACAAACACATGTGTCAAACTCCTATTTCTTTGGTTTTCTGCATTTAGCTTAAATTTTTCGAATTTTTGTGAGCATTAGGAATAAAAGGGAACTTTTCTTTTGGTTTCCTTAGTTTAGAAAGGGTAGAAATGAATAAAAGGGTTTAGCCCCGGTTAAAGTGTTTTTGGAGGTTACCGGCTGGGAAGGTCAACCCGGGTATGGTAACCCTGGATCACCGGTGTCCTGGCCGGGCGCGGGTTGGGGATAATGGGCGGCGGGCCGACCCGGCCTGTCAGCCCTAACCCTTTTCAGACGGCGGCCCCCCCCATTTCGCGCCACCTGCTTCTCTTCCCCCTCGCGCTGTCGCTGCTCCGCGTTTTGTCGTGTTGCAGCCAGGAGTGTCGTCATCTTGCGAGCGCGGAGTGTGGTGTCGGTAGGCCAGGAGATTGCGCACGGGAGTGTACCGCGTTGAGAGAGAGGGGTGTGAGTGCCAGCGATCGGGGTAGAAGTGCGGGGAGCAGAAGCAATGGCGCCCAAGGAGAATGCGGCCAAGGGAAAAGCTCGGAAGAAGAAGTCCCTGCCCGAAGCCATCCGGGAGAGGGGAGTGCACCCGGAGATCCCCGTCAAGGCAGAGTACCGCAGGCAGCTGAAGGAAGACCTAACGAGGATGGGTGCATCGAGTTTACAATCGACCCTCGGAACTGCAGAGGCCCGCGTTGCTGAAAGAGGTCCAGACAGGAGAGCGCACCGCCAAATTCCAGGAGGACATGGTGCGGGGGCAGCCTGATGTCTGGGAGAGGGGATTTGGAGAATCACCTACAACCTTGCTGAATCCGAGGTGGGGTATATCACGGTGCGGGGAGACGAGGAAGTGCAGCGGAGCCTCTCCCAGCCTGCACATGAGCATGACGGATTCAAGGTGGAGCATTGCCTCGATTCCAGGTTGAAGAGGGTGCTGCAGTTCCTCCTACCCATACTTACCCCGGACAGGCCTTCGAGCGTTGCCAACAAACTCGCCAAGGCTATCCTGGAGTCATACGCGGGGAGGCAGGTACTTGGATGGCACATCATCCTGGAGGACGTAGTAATCCGGGCAGTGTCCAGGATAAACAATGGCAAGGGTTGCCCATTGACGCCATTTCTATTCCACCTCTACGACGCCTACAACTGCCTGGATGATGATGAGGCCGCGCAATACGCCAAGGCCTTGGAGGAGAGGCGAACCAGGATCCCAGGAGAGTTTCCCCCGGAGGAAGGAGCAGGACAAGCCGGGACATCAAGGCGGGCTGATCCAGCAAGATCAGGGGATACCAGCGGAGCTGCAGAAGAGGAAGGGACAGCAGTTACTCCACCCCGGGCCCCCACCACAACCTCACCAGAAGTACAACAGGAGACTCCAACAGGGGAGTACAACCCCTTCTCCCCCATCAGTCCAGTACAGGGGAGTGGCTCAGGAGAGGAGTCACCTGCCGTCAGCACCAGGGCAATGCGCCGCAGTACCAGGCCACGGCAGAGGCAGGCCTCTCAACCAACATCCCGAGGCCCCATTCACCTAGACGACTCAGATGAGGAGAACCCTGTGCGGCAAGCAACCTCTCCAGGAGAAGGATCTCCTCACGATCCGGACCAGGGGAAGGAGTTAGAGGATCCGCTGGAAGGAGAGCCCCAGCCAAGGAAGAAGAGGAAGACCACCCCGGAAGTGCATCCGGAGTTGTCAGCAAGCCTCTGGATGGGATCCCCTTCACCCAAGCTGAAGAAGCCTTCAAAGAGAAGGAAGGTGACCTTTGCATCAGATCGGGGAGTAGGAGAGACGCAACCTCCCAAGAAGGTGGTACCCCTGGCCAAGGGGAAAGTGAAGAGGAGCATCCCGAAGAGGGGGTACGCGGGTCCAGGACAGGAGAGGGTGCCCAGGGAAGAGACGACTGAGGAGAGCAGCGGGTCCGAACCCGAGTCCATGAACATACCCCGGAAGCCTGCAAGACCCCCATCTAACGCAGGAGAGTCCAGCACCCCCGCTCCACGGAAGGAGACTGTCCCGGAGAGAAGGAGAGGAGCCATCCCCGGTGCACCTACTCCCCTGTTCAGGATTACGGAAGAGAATCCCCTGAGCCCTATCCAGGAGACCCTGCAAATGTGCATGGAGGAGCACAAAGTGATGTATCGATCGCTCAGGGGAGTAGGGGAAGTCCTGAAGACGAATGCGGTGGAGCGCTACCCCGAGCTGGTGAGAGCCATGCAAGAGCAGCGAGATGCCCTCAACAAGGAGGTGAAGGAGCTGCGGGATCAGGCCATGGATTTCTCTATCAACATTCTGACCCAGGATAAGGAGATCGAGGCGTTGAAGAAGTATGTCTCGACTCAGAATGGGTGGGCGCGGGCTAACCTCTTCGCCTTGCAGAAGACTCTGCTCACGCCAGGGGAAGCTCAGGCCAAGGCACGGTTATTTGATGCGCACTTGCAGGGTGATGGCGCGGATGCCGCGGTGCGCATGGCTGCCTTCCTGAAGAAGTATACGGCGCGGATAGAAGGTGCCATGGAGGAGATGCGAATCCTCCTCAAGGAGATGTATGAGCGATTTCCAGGAGAGGCAGCAGCAGCCGAGGTAGCAGCAACAGAGGCGGAGGCAACCTGGGGAGTTATAGCGCGAACAGGAGAAATGGGAGGACCGGGTGAGACTCCTGCGATGTCTACCCCAGCTGATCCAGGGGAGCGAATGGTGGAAGAATCCCAACCTGAAGTTGGGATGGCGTGGGAAGAAGAAGATGATCCAGGGGTGATGGATGAGGCCCAGCTAGTGGCCGGGGTAGTGACGGAGGTCCCTCCGGAAGTACCCGAGGCGATGGATGTGGACCTGTTCTTGCGAAGCGCAAGAAGTGCGGCGGCCAAGTACTAGCCACCGAAGCTCAACCCGAACCCGGGGGTAGAGGAAGAGGTCCTCCCGCACCGGGGAAAGGCAAGAAGCAGAGATCCACCGGCGGGGGAGATAGAAGAGGCAGCTTCACCAATGGAGGAGGAGATAGCTGCTGCCCCATCAACCCTGGAGACAGAGGAGCAAGAACCAGGAGAAGGTGTCCCCGTGGTAATCCCACCCGAGTCGGCAGTGGATGAGCAAGCTCCCCCTGGAGAGGAAGCCGTTGCGGGTACTCCCTCCGAGTTGGGAGTAGAGAGGGAGGTGCCACTCACAGAGGCGGAGGTGATTGATTGCTTAACTGAGGCAGAGGTAGACGGGGAGGCTCAGTTAGGAGGGAAGGTCACCACGGGGATCCAGCCTGAGCAGGAGTTACCATCAGTCGAGGCAGTGAGGGCTGATGAACCAGGGCAGCAGGACGGCACCCCAGGAGAGGAGGTCGTTGTAGATGGGGAAGCTCAACCGGGAAAGGAGGTCATCGAGGGGATCCAGCCCGAACCCAAGTTACCAACAGAAGAGGCCGTAGTTGATCATCTAACCAGGGTTGAGGTACTAGTGGTTGATGGGCCAGGACAGCAGGACGACACCCCAGGAGAGGAGATCATGGTAGAAGGGGGAGTCACTCCAGGAGAATCGATGGGCCCACCCACTGAGGAGCCTGCCCCGGACACTACCGACCCACCTCTAAGCGAAGTCGAGCCGGGGGTACTACTGATACCCGAGACCCCTGTAGTGGTTCCGGAGGAAGTTGTCCTAGGTGAGGTTGATGCCCTCTCCGAGGGAACGGAACCCTTGGATGTGGAACCCGAGGGAATCACACCCAGGGGAGGACCAGATCTGAAGGAAGGTGCGGGTAGCAATCTGGAGGAGCGAGGAGAACCAGAGGTTACCAGCATCCTCGTCCAAGTAGACCAGGGGAGTGAAGACAGGGTAGCGGCCAAGCAGACAGCACCTACCTTAGTTGGATTCGAGGACCAACCTCGCATCAAGTTGACCAGATCTATTTAGCCGTAGGATAAGGGATAGGCATGTAGTAGTAGTATAGAGGTGTGTTCACACCGTTTTGGACTTGTATTAGCTTTTGTGTGCCTGACTGATAAGCGGTCCAGGAGAGGCCAAGTGGGCCTTATCCTGTCCGGGTATTCCGTGATCCACTAAAAGCGGATCTGGAGCATGGAACCCGGAGTAGCGTGGAGGTACTTAGCCAATGAATGTTCTCATTCTTTGGGTCTCTTTTTGTATCATCATCATTCTCGAAGTATCTAGGATTGCGGCCGCCTTTCTAAGTCTAAACCGTCTTCCTTGATGTTTTGTGTGTGTGTGGTGGTGTAATTGAGTCCCTTGCATTGTTGGCTTGAAGATCTGGAGGGAAGGTTAGTGTTGGTGAGATCTGTACTAGTGTCCAGGGTAAGGAGTTTTGGCAGTTAGGCGTCACTACGAGTCAGTACTTTAGGTGAACAGGGGTTCCCTAATATTCCCCGGGGACAGTGGTCTAGCGCGGGGAAGTTGGTCACTGTTGCGGAGAGTGGGTCTTAGTCCTCCTACTATCCTGGATCTGTATCCAAAGTTGTCCCTTTCTACCTTCTATCCTGGTTTGGGAGTTAACGTGTGAGTAGCCATACCAACAGGGGAACATTGGCACCCTTATAGTGACCTGTACCGGGATTAACAACCCTGGTATTGAAGGGGGCCGAGTCTAACCCTGGGCGAAGTCGAACCAAGAGAAAAGAGCGTTGTGGGTTTGTGTGTTGTGTTGAGTAGTGAGAGATTCGAGGAGAGAGGAAGTCAAGTGCCCTAAATCCAGCACTTTAAACTAAGGGAGAACCCTCTGATGGACAAACTGAGGTAAAACTAAACCAGCTTGGAGATATACTGGTGGACCAGGGTAGGAGGAGTCAAACTCCCCTGGAAGGAAACCAGGACAGGAGAAGCAGAATTGCTAACCAGGAGATCAGCATCATCCTGGTCGAAGGAGAAGTAAGACAGGACAGTGATAGAAGCACTGTCCTGAGAAGGTTACCCTAGTCACTTTGGAGCTCAGTGAATCCCCGCGGATCGATTAATCCGGATATCACCTCTGAGGGTGTTCTTAACACTTAAAAGAACACTAAAGGGGAATATCGCTATCACGAATTATGACAACATGCCACTCCGGATCGATCACCATGTTGTTCAGAGGTTGTTGTAGCTTTAACAACCGCTCTATCATCAAGTAGTTTGTTGCAAATCGAGTCTGAGGTGGTACCTGAGTCGCAGCTTCGCGAGTACTTCCGAATAGAGCAAGGGGGACGTGGGACCCCTTAATAAATGTGCACACTCTCTTGGCTTGCTCCACCAATTGCTTAACCTACGCCTCTTTCCCCCAATCTTCCAGAAGGAGGTCTAGAATATGTGCCGCACAACCTTGTCCATACAAGTGAGGATAGTCTATCTGCAACTTCTTCACAGCACCTAACATGGAGCTTGCATTGTCGGTGCATATCTGCACGATGTTTTGTGGTCCAACCTCCTCTATGTACTTCGCCATTTCATTTGCCACATAAGCAATGTCCTTTTTCTTCCCTGTAGTATCCACTGATCCCAAAAACACCTCTCCCCCTTTGGGCAAACGAGCATCATGTTAATGAGTGGTCTGCTTGTGACATCGGACCACCCATCTGAGCATATTGTTCCTCCGTACTTCTCGATAGAAAGTTTTGTTCGATCCTCTACCGACCTTTGCACAGCCGCCTTCTTCGCATCGAGCATCGTAGTCCTAATAGTATGATTCGAGGGTGGTTGATATCCACCAATACCGGCCTTTGCTGTCTCTTGAACGGCACTTATGAATGCTGGATGTCGTACGACATTGAATGCAATGTTTGCCTCATAGAAAAATGAAGCCCACTTTGCATCCAAATTTTGCCTAATGGCAAGATCAAAACTATCCTCCATACTCCTTTGCCCATGTCGCCGTCCACTAGTGAGTGTAGAGATCCTTTGTCCATTGCTGCCATGACTCCCCTTGTTAGAGGATGGCACCTGATTAGACCTTAGGTTAGGGGATGGCACTTGTACAGAGTTGATGCAAGGGGTATCTATGTTCTCTGTAGTTTCCCTTGCCGCATATGGTATGCCGACATCCACTCGTGAGTCAGGAACAACATCCGCATAAAAAATGTTGTTCTTTGGAACTATCCCTCCGCAGTCACGGAATAGCTCGAGAACTCCACGGGGCAACCTCGTACACCGGAGTAATGGGGAATTGTGAGGATATCCGAAATGAGCAAATGCTCGTTGCCTTACAAAGACTGTGCTTTTCCCACAGAATAAGCACACGCGAGTATTTGGCTTGTCGTTCCGTTCCGTGGATACTCGTAGCCACTCGTCCCATTTGCGAGTGTCTCTTCTATTATCTGGTACCCCGTTGGATTGGGAAGAATGCTCCATGTTCTGGAACCGCACCTCCGCCGCTGCAATGAAACCGGTGACGACAACACGCACTACAAGGGCTCAAGTTACTCTTTGCACATATAGACCGAGCAGGGGGCTTGTCATGGGGAGACCCAAGACAACGGGCCAAGCGCAAAGGAAAGTGGCTTCGAGCCCGTGAACGACTCCTTATATACTCCACAGCCAGATCGGCGGTCGCCACAGCGAGATCGGCGGTCGCCCTAACAACAACGCTGTCGCGCC
Source organism: Bryum argenteum (assembly GCA_037043015.1). Lineage (NCBI taxonomy): Eukaryota > Viridiplantae > Streptophyta > Bryopsida > Bryales > Bryaceae > Bryum > Bryum argenteum. Next base: position 5,098,334 of record CM073324.1, read on the forward strand.
ATGTGAACCGGCAATCGCCCTGGCCTTGACTTCATCGCGCTAGCTGGACCGCCGGTCGCCCTAGCCCTGACCCACTTGGACCGCCGGTCGCCATAGCGATGACAGATTGTTCGGACGAAGAGCACTTTACTCTCCAAGTCAATATCCATGGTCCACGTAGTACAGCTATTATTAACTAGAATCCCGGAGACCATGTGGCTCAAAAATGTTTGATTCGCAATAATGCTTTTCTTTTGAAAAGAAAAAAAATTAATAATAATAAAGGGAACATGCGAAGGCAAGAGAGAGAACAATAAGGACTCATATTAGAAACTAGAGTTTTAACTTCTCTTGCTCCAAATCCAAAAAAATAAAGGGATGAATATTGCTCAATCCACATTTCCTAAATAATTAAGAATGATAAAAATTGCCATGTATCAATGATGGTACCTCGGACATTGAAGGTTTTTCCTTTATGCTTATACCACATGCAATAGTGAGATTTCATTCACCAAGAATATTTAAATTGAAGAAAATCAAAAACTTCATATTCACATTCAACGTTTTTGTATACAAAATGGCAATTGCACTTAGTGTTTGGTATTGAGTACACTACTTTTCTACAATTGCTAAAAAAACGTGATTAACTAACTACCAGTCATTCTTCGCTTGGGCCCCCTTCATTGTAAAGTTGGCTTGGCCCCCCTTCTGTACAAACTTGGCTTGGCCCCCCTTCATTAAAATGTGCCTGACCTTCCTCCATCGTTTGGTTCGGCTCCCCTTCATCCACTTCTCGGCTTTCGGTCCCTTCTTCTTCCGAATCTGACCAAACTATGTCCTCATCAGGGATTCCTCCTTTGTAACCCCTAGGTGTTGTAAGCCCTTCTCGTGGGTTGGCCGATGGATAAGGAGCTCGCGGAATATGGGGTTCTGTTGGCTTAATTGTTTGAGGGGATTTTTTAAACGTCCTCCAATCCACGTCCCTCTGCAAAATTACCTCCGCGTACACCATTTGTGCTATGTTGTACGAAACCTCGTTGCTCACCACATGCACACCGGCGTAGAGGAACTTCCACACTTCAATGCATCGTTGCACAAATTCATCGTGATGGCAATAGTGCAAATTTGCGCAATTCAGGCGGCGATGAAACTCGTGACGATAGTGTGGAAACAAATGGCCGATGTGGAACCAAGCAATGTACCACTTGCAAGTCTTAAGGGTCCACGGTTCCTCTACTTGCGCCCACCCCGGAAAAGCCTGTTGCGTGGGATCTATGAGAATCTTGTGAAATCTCCTTTGCTTCTTTCCTTTCCTCTTGCGGTCCTTGTCTCTCGCTATCTTCCGCTCCTAGCTAGGCGTCATGGTCACCCAAATGCTAACCAAGGAAGAAAATTTTTAAACTAACTCAAAACAAAGTTATATCTATTCCGTGGACTAACACAGAATTTAGAAAACTCGAAAATTGGGCAGCATGTATGTGTAAAATGCACACGTGTGGCACGTGTGTGCCAATCACCGCACGCTCTAGCACTCGAACAAGCAGGCGGCAACCACAGGTCGACACCAGACAATGCGCAAGGCCCGACACGTGGAGGTGAGAAATGGCGACTGGCGGTGTCCGCGCGCGTATATGTAACCCTGGTTCTAGGGCGACCGCCGATCCAGCTGAAGGGCGAGCGTCGGTCGCCAGGGCGACCGCCGATCCACCCAATGGGCGAACGTCGGTCGCTGGGGCGAACGTCGGTTCGCTGGGGCGACCGCCGATCCAGCGGATGGGCGACCGCCGGTTCACTTGGTGTGCGACCATCGGTCAGAGGGCGCGACCTCCAAATGGGAGGGCGCGACGTATGCGTGGGGGCGCGACCTCTGGATCGCGCGACCGCCGATGCAGCGGACGGGCGAACGTCGGTCGCTGGGGCGACCGCCGATCCAGCTGGTGGGCGACCGTAGGTCACTGGGCGACCGCCGGTCCACCTCGTGAGCAAGTACTAACCTTCCTCCCAGCGTGTGTGTCAGAATTTTCAAAGTAGTAACGAATGTATATAATGACTTTTGGTGGCAAGTATTTGGAACTATCGAAACTAAAAACAAAAAAAAATTAAAAAAAAAATATATATATATATATATATATATATATATATATATATATGTGGGGCAATAATGTGATTTTAATACTTGGACTTCCTAATAATGACCCTATGAAAATGATAGAATCATAAAAAGAAGCATAGGGAAATCGCATCCATATGTCATAATTTAGGTGCACCCACCACAACTTTGAATGATAAGGGAAAAGAGAATGAAAGCATACAGGAGGTGATACGAACACTTGAATTAGGTAATAAGGGCCTCATAAATGTAATGGAAGAATTCATAAAACCATGGGAGAATGCCAACTAAGTGGTTGAGTTTATATGGGGATATTTGAATTGCGGGGTCTGAAGAACGGGGGAATATGTAAATATATAAGTAAAAAGGGAGTAGAAGGGGTGTTGATAACTTTCCTAGGTGATTCATATTGTGTAAAAAATATAATATAAATCTTAGGGGCACAGCAGGAATGAAAGTATTTTTCCCGAATTTCCAAAAATTAAATAGTCATGTGAAAGTAGGCGGTTCGCGCACATGCATACGAAAACAAAGTGGGGAATGTAATTTGAACATTTGGACTACACTAAATAAGTACATTAGTGTTAGATTTTTATAAGATATGAAAATGCTACAAGTTTTTACTTTTGGGATAAAAATTTTACCAAGAGTATCGATTCCAATACTATGTAAGGATCCCCATCTTCACCTTTGTAGAGGGTACAAATATTGACTAATAGTAAAAACTTATAGCCTATTTATGTATATTAGTGTATCTAACACTAATCTACCTATTTAGTGTAGGTAATATGGATCATATAAAAATGATGGAACCATCAAAAATATTATAGGACAACCTGTACTATTTTCCCCAAATTAATATAGAATTTTCGAAGTAAGTAGAGCTTTAAATAAAAGATAAAAAATAGTTAAATGGAGAGAAAAAATATTTTAAAAAGAATTGGACTATGTAATAACTACCTTATGAACATGATGGAGCTATAAAAAAGAATCGTTGGAGTAAAGGATCTATAGGTTGGATTTTGGTTGCAAGCACTTAGAAACACCAAAACTTCAAAAAATAAGAAAAAATAGATAAAGGGGGTAAGAGGATGTCGAACCCTGTTCTCCAATATTTTTGTTTTTAGCAATTAATTAGGAGTAAAATAGCTGATTTAGCAAATAGGAATAAAAACCGGCCTGTTTAAACCGGTTCGTAGGTAGTAATTTTGTGTTAAGATTCTTCCGGCTAACCTTATGGGATTTTAGAGCTTTATTGGATAGCCGGGTTGATACCCGGCCGATACCTCGAGATGCCCGGATGGCGGTTCTCCTACCGGGTTGATGGCCGAGCCGCCGGTCGACCGGAGAAAGGGCGGAAAACTTCGCGGGGGCGCCGACATAATCACGGCGGCTCAATGATGACCGGGTACTTCCCGGTGTACGTATCGTCTCGAGCGCCTGGTGATGATGTCTCGGAAGGAGAGTTCGGTTTGTTGTTATTAGGAGCCGCCGCCTCCATTCTCACCATTCCATTCCAGCGTTTTGAGAGATAGAGCAATTTTGAGAGCTCGGCGATCCGAGAGTGTTGGAAAAGCGAGTTTGGAGAGATTAGGGTTTCGGGAAGTAGGGTTTCTACCGGAATCGGTCCGGGAAAGCGGGGAGAGAAGAGTTCCGGCGACTACGAGGATACCGGAGCGATGCCGAAGAGGAGGAGGTGGTCCCGTGGCGACCGGGGATGCCGATCCCCTCAAGTCGGTGAAGCCGCAGTACCCGAGCTTCCACCGCACAAGCGGAGCCGAGGATGACCTCCTCCGGATGGGGTGCGCCGGGTCAGACGATGCCCCGTGGGACTTGGCGGACTGCACCATCATCGAGGAAATGATCACCCACCGCTTCCCGAGATGTACGCGACGCACCTCGAGGGGGAAGACGGACAATCGGGACCCCGCCATTGAGGGCGACTTACAAATTTCCGGACTCCCCAATCGGCTACATCAAGAAGAAGGGCGGCGACGGATTGAGGAATCGGTTTCGCAGGGGGCCCACGGAGAAGGACGGATTCAAACCGAGGACCGCAAGGACCCCGGTGACGCGCCTCCTCCGGTTTCTTCTCCCCATACTCGGCCCGGACAAGCCGACCACCGCACCGTGAAGGCGATGAAGGCTATCTTGGGAAATTACGATGGGCGGATGCGGGTCGGGTGGCACCACATCATCGAGGTGGTGTGCGGCGAGAGGTGATGAAGATCGGGAATCGAAGGGGTGCCCACTCGCCCCTACATCTTCCATCTCTACCAACGGCACGGCATCCTCACCGAAGGAGATATTTTATTGGCACGAGAAACACGACCTCCCATCCGGAGATCCGCAGGGCCAACCTCTTCCGAGTCCGGGGAGGAGATGGAGCAAGTCAGGGCTACCGACTGGAGGGGTCACCGGAACCAGCCCACTGACAGCCCGAGCGGTGGGACCCAGCCAAGCCGGACCAAAGACAAAGACCGGGTGGCCACCCGAAGGAAGGAGGAAGTAACCGGGTGAATCCTACCCGGACTTCTCAAACCATGCCCTCCTGTTCATGCCAAATGCGAGAGGAGGAAGAGGAGGAAGAAGAAGAGGTCGTCCCCCTCATCCGGAGGACAAGAGCCCAAAGAACGAAGGGCCGAGGAGATAGCCGAGGCGGGTGGAGACCAATCCGCGGAGGAGGAGGGCAGAGCGAGGATGACGAGGAAGAGGAAGAAGAGGAAGCACCACCTCGACAGCAAGACCATCCCGAGGGGTGAGGAGGAAGGATACGACCGGCTTTGGGAGAAGACGTTCTCCCGTCCGGATCCCACCCCGGTGGTACAGAGGTCCCGAACGAGGAGGTGGGCGGCGCAGGCTATTGCAGAGGTGCCTCCACCCGGACAGAGACCCCCAGGAGGGAGAGTGCCCAACCTCAAGCGCAAGGCCAAGAAGAGGAAGAGGTCAGCGAGTCCGGTGGCACAGCCGAGGGCCGTCGAGGAGGAGCGTGCCCCAAGTCCGGATCCTGCGCCAATGCAAGATCCGACTCCTGCCCCGATAGCCGAGCCGATCCCGGAGAGCCAGCCCAAGACGAAGAGGAGGCTGCTCCTTGCGGAGGAGGAGGACACCCGGAGAAGGCCACACCTCCCGACTAGAGTTACCGGAGCGGAGCAGGATTGACCCCGCCCGGCCACTCCAAAGATCGATGGCAGCCCGAGTCGTCCCACGAGGACATGTGACCCCGGGACGGGCAACACCACCCCCGGTGCTCCCCGCCCCTACTACCGGATACCCGGCCGAGGGTATCCTCCACCCCATCCGGTGGCCATGGAAGAGGTAGATCGGGAGAATGAACAATTGTTCACCTCTCCGGGCGCGACTCGAGCGGGTTTTCAGACCCCAACGTGGAACGGTACCGGAGTTGGCCGAGGAGATGCGGTGGGAAACGGCCAAGGCGAGAAGAGAGAAGGTGGAGTGGTGTGAAGGCCCGGCCAAAGGAGAAGGCATCCGTGGGAGTCCAGTGTGGACCGGACCCCTCGGACACGGAGGCACATCCGGAGGTGGAAGCCCTCGGGAGGATTGTGGAGGAGCGGGGAGGCCGCACTCCGGAGGTTTGCGAACATTGATCGGACGGTCCGCACTCCATCTTGAAGGTGCCGCAACCGGATGCAGAGGCCCAAACGAAGGCGGCCTTCTATGATGCTCGGATTGGGATCGGTGAATCACCCCAATCCTCGGAGCCTGCTCGGGAGGCACGCCACCGGCATCAACCAAGATGTCTCAAGGAGTTCCGCACCCTCACCTGGGAAGGTCGTTGGGGGCCCTCCCCCACGTGGAGATTCAGGAAGCCCTTCCGGAAGAGGAGGTAATCGCACCCCCAGAGGTGCCCACGGAGGGGCCGGTGCCCATGGAAATAGAAGAAGTGCCCCTGACCGCTTCGAAGGAGCAAAGGATCCCGATCGACGGTGCCATTCGGGAGAACGAGGAGGAGAACGAGCTGCGACTCCCCCTCAGGAAGCGGATACCTCAGGAGAACCAGGATTACCCGGTCCCTCCGAGGTGGAACAGGTGGTGGAAGGAGAGGTGAACCCCTCTCAACAACCGGATGAGCACCCGGATGGCGATGTCACAGGAGAAGGGGCAGTACTCCCCGAACAGGTTGAAGAGGTAATACCTCACCCGGAGGCCCAAGTCAACGAGGTGGGAGATCCGGGCGAACAAGGGCAGCAGGAGGAGCTCGAGGTCCCTCAAGAGGAAGTTGAGGTCCAACCCGTGGGCCCTCAGGTACAGCTGGAGGAACCCGTGGTTCCTCATGAAGAAGAGGAAGTCCACCCCGTGCCCCCTCCATCGAAGTTGAAGGCACTCCGGGACAGGTGGAAGAGCCGGAGGACGCAGTAAAATCCGAGATTTTACATCCACCCCGGGTTGATCAGGGAGGGAGATTGTCGTAACGTGCTTTCCCGATTCGTGCCCGGATAACCCTTTTTCACGGTAAAAGAGGTTTCCTAAACAAGAACCCGAGTATTCGTTCCACGGAGATCCTGTGAAGTGCAAACGCAATGTTTCCACACTGATTAGCTAACCCGGATTTGTGCTATCCGGGTTCTATCCTATCCCCTCTGTGCCCTATATCCCGTCTCCGGAAGAGCGCCCGGACGGGAGAGAGGAGAGGGTGTTTAGTCTTTGTGGTTTAATTTAGCCTCTGTATTCACCTCGAGAGGGATTTTCCCGGACTTAGATAAGTGGGGGATTAGGCCACTTCTCCCGTTGATTAACGTGACCGGAAAGGTCACCGAGACTCTCTCTCCTTACCCCTGTTAGGAACTTCCCTTATACCTCCCTCTACGCCCGGACTCTAAATCCACACGCATGTCACAAAGGTTGGTATCCGGTTCTCCTATGGTCCGGTTATCACAACTTACTACCCGGGTTAGTAGATCCCGGGTTCTTCGGATCGGGGATGGTGCGATCGCCCGGAGTTCACCGCTATCACCTACTGAGACAAACCCGCCTACCCGGACTTCAGCGATCTAGGGGACTCAACCGATGGTGTTCTCGGGAGTCGGTTGAGCGGCCGGAATCCCTTCCCGGCCGCCTGTAATCCCGAGACGCTACACGGACGTGACCGGATGAACCCTAAGTGGCAAGTGCCGTTCGCTAGCCGCACTCCTCCCCGTCGCCTTCTCTACCTCCCGTACTACTCTCCGTTCAAGGACGGAACCGCTCTCTCTCTTGCCCGGATAGCAAGGGTCCTCCGGACTCTCGCAAACACCCCGACCAATGAGACAAGACAGGAAAAGGAGAAGGACACACAATCGACACACACGCACACACACGAGGGAGATGAGAAAGAGGCGTGCTTGCACTGGATTAGGGTATTGCAGAATCACAAAAAGACCCCGAGGGAGTATCCTTCCCTCGGCTAAGTAGCAGATCCTCCCTGGCATCCCAGAGAGGACAAAATCCTGTGCCAGGGAATCTTTCTAAATCTAGCCTCTGACACTCTAGCGCCGTCATCCTCCTACTCGCCATAAAGGCACTAAAATCTAACCCTATCCTCGGCCAGGTGCACCCGCCATCAATCAACTCGGTCCTAGTCCTTCCTGTCGCGCTCATCCTACTTCGCAGCCTCGGAAGCCTCGGCAGTCTTGGTAGTCGCGACCTTCTGAGCTCCCAACCCGGGTTGGGAAGTGACCTCCTCCTCCTCGTTCCTCGTCTTTTGGAGCGCTGGAGCAGTATCCTCACTCCCAAGGATCTCAGTGTCTCCAGAAGGCATCGGGGCTGAGGTGTCCGGGAGGGCCTCCCCGATCTCCGGGACCTCGATCAAGTCCTCGTGGATGAGGGGGATCATCTCCGCGGGCAGTGCCTTCTCGGGGAGGGCCCCGAGATCAGATGGCTCCAATGGGACGACCGGATCCGGGCACGGGGGTGCCTGCAGATCTCTATGCCCGATCCGGGTTGCGGGTGCCGGCTTCCCTTTCCGGTCTGGTTGGATCGTGGCCTCCGTAGCGAGGTTAGGACTCTGCTGTCGGGGTCCACGGGTCGGTCCGGGGAAATGGGAGAGGGATTTCTTACCCTGGTATCCTCCTCTGCTGTTCGGGAGACCTCCTCCCCTGCCCGGGGAACTGCCTCGACTACCCGGGTTGCCTCTGCCTCGACTACCCGGGAAGCCTCTGCCTCGACTACCCGGGGAGCCTCTACCTCGACTACCCGGGGAGCCTCTACCTCGGTGCTCTCCGGTAAGTCGCTGCTGAGGGGATGTGAAGTCCCTGTCTCCTTCGGGGTCTTCTCCGGGCTCAGGCTCGTGGGCGGAACCGGTTCCTCCATTACCGCGGGTGCGGTGGGCTCCTCCTCCTCGGCCCTGACATCCTCGATCACTTCGGGGTCGCCCTGGATGGGATTATCCTCGGGGAGGAGTGGCAGTGCGCTTGCCCCGGCCGGAACCTTCTCCGGGCTGCGGACGGGCGGAGGAATGGGCTCCTCCATAGCTGCGGGGTCGGCAGACCCCTCTTCCTCTGCTCGGACAGCCTCCACAGACTCGGATGCCCCCCGGGTAGGAGGGTTTTCAACTGCCTCCGGTGGGGGTGCTTCTCCGGGAAAAGCCTTAGCCATTTCCCCAATGAGGGTCCTCATCTCCTGGAGGGCTCCCTCCATCCTCTCTGCGGCCTTCTGCATGTACGCCGCCGCCAGGTTTCCCCGCCCGACCCGTTCGTGGCTACCGACCCGGCCGCTGCCTTCCCCGGTTGAGGTATACCCGGTTGAGGCAGCCCTTTCCCGGGTAGGAGTCAACCCGCGAAGAGCCGCTACGCGTTATCCGGGTCCGCAGCGGGCCGACTGGATACGACTAGGCAGGATCCTGGCTCGAGAACAGGAGATACAAAGCAAAAGAAAATTCAAAAAGGTAGTGCTACCCTACCCTGTCCACTAAGCCTAAGGATGCTCCTGGGTGGGCAGGTTCCTGGCCGAGCTAACCTTACCCGGTCATTACCCGGGTAGGCCGGGATATGGGCGTTTATTTCTCCTAATTAGCTATAACTAACCGCTATCCGGACTTACGTGGGGCAAAAACGAAAAAATGAGGTTTGACAGAGATTCCTCCCCGCGAGTTGGCAGGCCCTTCCAGGATGAATACGCCGCCGTCAAACCCCTCGAGCCGACCCACGCCGCCGGAAGAAGACACTAGTCAGTAGTTAGTTAGGTTAGAATGGGTAGGATTAGTAGGTGCCTTTTTGGCCACTCACCCGGGAATCTCGGAAGCCCGAGAATTCCGGATCGATAGGGTTTCCGGGAAAACGGGACCCCCTCAGACTTCACCGAAGACTCTGCGGAGTCCTTCGGGTCTTCTCTGTGTTTCCGTACCTGTGAGTAAAGGTTGATCTTTGCACCTAAAATTCGTGATTGTGTGTAAGTCGTGATCTTGTAATTGTGTGTGCGTAGTTGATGTCTGAGCCGGGTCGTGGATACAGGAAGTCCCTCGTAGATTCGGTGGTTGCAATCCCAGAACCCGGGAGAGGTCTCTAGGAGAGTGACAGAGTCGGTGAGAGGTCCGTGTGAGAAGTACTAGAGCATATCTCGGGAGTAGTCGTCACCTAGGAAGGTGATACACTAACCGGGTTGGGGTGAGGTACTAGGGTTAGCAAGAAACGCTAACTGATTGCCAACCTCCCGAATGGGATGTTCGGTTGAGGAAAGCTCTCTCGGGAGTAGGGTACGAACCCGGTTCTATGTTATTGGAACTCTAATGGATTAAGTGGCGGGATACCACCCACCGTGATCCGGGTCACGAGTAAACAACCCCCTCGTTGGCTCAGTTAGGAGGAAACCGGGCCACCTTCTTTGTGTGACCTTTGTTTGGGTGAGAATCCGGATAGTGGCGTAGTAGCAAGGAAGGAACTCCCAGAGAGAGAAGGAAAGGGTAGTCGAGATACTAAGGGTGGAACTCCGGACACCTTAATCAACCGGTAGGGAGCGACATTCGCGCTCTTCCAAATAAATAGGAAAGACCCCTCCGAGGATTTACGGAGGTTAAACTAAATCACCACAGGATACTAAGTCCCCCTCCCGGACAAGGAGGCCGTTCGAATCTAGAAAACCACCGGATCAGACGCAAAGCTGGTTTCCTTGGGGTTTTGGGTTTGGGAGCTAGTCAGACCCCAACCCCTCCCCGAGTTCCCTAATCCGGTAGATTAGAACGTTTTCTGTCGTTGTAGCGTCCATAGGTTGTTGGTCCGGATTTCATTTGGTCTTCACACTTCACAGAATCTCCGTGGAACGTTACCCGGAAGGCGAACCATTTTGCTTGGTTGTATAAGTAAAATTGTGCTGTTTTTGGTCTTCTCGGTCTGGTAACTCACGACAGAGGATAATTTAAACCCTTACACTACCTAATGATGACCCTATGGAAATGATGGTGTTATTTAGAAAATCGTGGGGATATGTCATCTATAGGTCATCATTTACTTGTAAGTCATTTGAATGAGTAGAATATTGAATGATATACGGAAAATAGATTTGTGGAAAGAGGTAACGATTATAAAACTTGTGTTGACTAAAAAAGACCTTATAAAAATTATGGAAGAACAAAATTTCCCGTAAAAGAAACGTATCTACATGTTATGATTTACTTTGACTTTGTAGGATGCTAAGTAATAGAAGAAGTTATACTAAAGGGGGGAGGAGGTGGTTTTACTATTTTCTCTAACCGTATTAAATATATTAAATCATGAAAGAAGCCACATGGAACTTGGAATTACATGGAAGGAAATACTTGGTGTTAATTTGATTCAACCTTGGCATGGTATAGGTCTATAGGTTACTTGGTGTTAACTTCATTCAAAACCTCCAAATCGCGCGACCGCCAATACAGCGGATGGACGAACGTCGGTCGCTAGGGCGACCGCCGATCCAGCTGATGAGCGAACGTCGCTGACAGGGCGACCGGCGGTCTACGTGATGGGCAAGCTAACTAAGGAGAAAGTGTCCGCGAGCCTCCGCGCACCCTCCTGCTGGGGCGACCGCCGATCTAGGCGATGGGCGAACGTCGGTCGCTTGGGCGAACGTCGGTCGCTTGGGCGAACGTCGGTCGCCGGCGAAACGTCTTGTCGCTAGGGCGATCACGATCGGTGATGGGCGAACGTCGGTCGCTAGGGCGACCGCCGATCCAGCTCATGAGCGAACGACGGTAATAGGGCGACCGGCGGTCTACGTGATGGGCGCGAATATCTGCTTCCCCCCCTTTTGCTACAAATCTTTTTCTGCATATTTGAAATCATGTACGAATCATTGCCTTTCGAGGTTTTGGGGGGTTTGTAAAAATATTCATTGACTCTAAATACTTGCAACTAAATCCCACCATATATTTATACGTAACTTCAACAACTTAGTTACGATTCCAAATTTTTACAAATTATTTATCATTACTTCATCGTGGATTAATACTAATCAAAGCTTTCCAAAATTCAATATCATTATATATACATATGGAATGGTATACACGACATAATTTTCTAAAAGACCACTGTCCAAAGTATCCACCAACCTACCAACATACAAACCTACCAACTTAAATAATTACCAACCTACATACCATTCTAAGAACCTTTTTTTAGATATTTCCAAATCATGCATTTCAAATAAAAAATAAAAAAATAAAAAGAATAAACAAGATGATTAAAATAACACCGTGCGCATATATACAAATAATAAACATAACATTGTTCAACGGGTATCTTACTAGTAAAAACATATCATATAATCAAAAAGATACATTGTATAACATCCATTTAGCACTTATCTCCCAACTTTCAGTTCACAAATAAAATAAAGTAAATGGATATAACCAACACACCAACGTCTTTCTAAAACTTGATTCCGCTTACTCTAATCTTCTTCCATTGTACTTTAGATTTTTTTTAGATGGTACCAGCTCCGACATTTCTCCTTTGTCTTATTTGCAATACATAGATCTTCGATCCTTGCATTTAAGAACCTCTCCTCTTCTGCGAGCACAAGTAGCTTTTTGACCAACTCCTCAGTTGTTTCATTGCGCTGTGAACTTTGACCCTCTTCTGCAATATCCACGGTTCCATCTATTCCATTGAGGACTAACTTTTCCTTGTTCCCCTTCAATCTTATTGATGCTAGGTTCACCCTTTTGATCTTAGCTCTCAAGGCATCGCATGCCGAAATGAGTTCCTTTAGCTCCTTCTCAAAATGACCTTGGTCCTTGGCTCCTTCAACCATAAAATCCTTCTCGCGACCCCAATCATTGACCACAAACCATTCGTCGACGCGCTTGTATCTCCTATGCACATCCTCGAAATGTTTCGTCTTCTTTATGAGCTCTTCCTCATAATCGACCTGATCTGATGCAACCAGAGCTGGGAGAACATTCGTCGCCTCCTCTTGGATCTTCTTTTTTGCATCCTTGATTACCTCTATGTCATGTTGGAGTTCAACACACTTTGCCCGTTCGTATGACAAAGCATGAAACAAATATTCATAATCCTCATAAGCCTTGTTCAACAACTTCATCTACGAATCATCGTTTTCATTCGGGCGTTTTGCTTTGAAGACTACTTGAACTTCCTTCTCCTGCTCTACTTCTTCATTTCCTTCTCTTTCTGGCTGTTCAATCGTTTCCATTGGATATTCTAGAGTCCCATCCTCTACGCTAACATTTGTTTGAGGAGAGGCGCTCATAACGGGCCGAACTATAACTTCGGGTGTTCCCAAAGTATAAGCACCAAACATTGCTTCAACCTCCATGTATTCAATGCCATCCGCTTCTCCTTCTGTTCGTAGGTCCTCGATGTGCTTCACAGGTGCATCGATCACATCCAAATCTTGCACGCTTGTTTCACCCACATGAAAGTGTTCAACGCCACCAATAGAACCTTCTACAAGAGGAGTATGATGCTCCCTCTCCTTAACCTCTTCTTCATCAGAATTAGGATTTACCCAAACATACACATCATCAGCATCCCCATCTTTCCGATGCCTTGCTGCCGTAAGTCCTTCTCGTGGGTTTTCTCTCAATGGGGCTCTTGGAATATCTTGCTTGGTTGGAAGGAAGAATTGAGGCGATTTTTTCATTGAGCTCCAATCCACCACTTTCTCCAATATTACCTCTGCATACACCATTTGAGCAATATGATACGAAACCTCGTTCTTGGTGACATTCTTGCCTTTATATAGGAACCTCCACACTTCAATACATTGTTGCACGAATTCGTCATGCTTACAATAGTGCAGATTTGCAGCATTTAATTTCAAGTGCGTCTCATGTCGAAAGTGTGGAAACAACTTGCTGATGTGGCACCAGGCGATGTAATTCTTCACTGTTGTCTGACTCCACACACCCTCTTCGGTCTCCCACCCCGGAAAAGCGCGTTGAGTGGCATCTTGGAGAATACGGTGATTCCTCTTCTCGTGTTTTCCTCTCTTCTTGCGTCGCTCCCCAAGTACTATTTTACGATCCGCAATTGTAGTCATTGTTACCTCCGATCACGGAAATGCCGCTATGATGTGATGTTAGATACAAAACACCAAAAATAGTGCAGTCCACGTTGGCCTCCAATCGAGCAAGCAAGTGGCAACTTTGAGTCGACACCGGACAATGCGCAATTCCACGGCACGTGGATCGAAAAGTGACGACTACGGCCAATTACGATTGTATTTAACCTCCTGTGGCGGCGGGCGACGGCGGTGTCCCGGCGACATCGTTAGGGCGACCGCCCGGTCCAGTGTTTCTTGCAAGACTCGCTCCGGGCGACCGCCCGGTCAGTGTTTCTTGCAAGACTCGCTCCGGGCGACCGCCCGGTCAGTGCAGCAGACCTCGGCGACGCGGTGCGGCCGAGAAGAGTTTCGATCCGGCCTCGAGCGGAGAGCGGGCGACCGGCACGGCACTGCAGGGCGACTTCGGAAGAGCTCCCGCTCTTTTTCTTGGATCCTCTTTATGCAATATTCAAATTTTGAATTAACCGATTCAAGCATCTCCCCATTCCCCCTTCAATCCCCCTCATCCCCCTCATCCCCCCTCATTCCCTCTCATTCCCACTCACTTCTTCCTATATCTCATTCCCAATTGAAAATGATTCTCATGGTCATGGGCATTTTGCCAAGAGCGGTGACCATGATACATGAAAAATGATTTTATTCTCATTGGATACTCTTGTGGTGTAATATGGATTTAGATCGATACAAGTTTAATCACAATTTACAAAATTATAATTTTCAACATTCTTTAATTCTCAACATAAAATACTCATCAAATATTGGTTCCAAAAGTACGCTCAGTAATGGGTTGATAAGAATGTCCGCAAATCATTAGTCTTCTTCACTTCAAATATTTACCTTTATATACTGGTCACTCATTTTTTCTCCAAACATATAATATGTCATGATATATCACCTTTTAATTTGGTAAGCAACTATTTCTCTTAGTGCTTTCTAGGGTATATGCACTAATTCCATTCACTTAATTGTATTTCAAGACCTTATTATTTGACTTGCCAAAATTTTCAAATTCCTCCCCCCACTCAATTTAACCAATTTCATAATGTTATGAGCCCATAAACTCATTGCAAGGATAATCTATCAGTCGGATATTATATACGGAGATCTTATAATATATTAAAGGCTCCACTGATATAAAAAGAAACTAGAAATTGTTCTTGAATGTGATGTTAAAATATGAGGTGCAGTTTTGGTACAGAAATGGTATCTTATTTAGGTGCTAGGAATTGACTACCTAGGATTACATTCTTAGATTGTAGGTATTGAATCGTTTGATTCATTAAAGTGTTTTCATGCATTGAAGAGGCTGATGCTCTATTAATGATTTCACATTTTATCAATTATTATAACTGATTAGGCACGATATGACTTCTTAAAATATACACCATACAAAATAATATATACCATTCATGCCTACAAAGAGGACGAAAAACTCTCACCCCATCCTTCCTCCCATTCATTATTATCCATTTACACATCTCTTGTCCATTTCTTAGGAATTGAATGATCATAAAATGGGAATTATGGGACCCACGATCCGAAATTCCTACCCTATGCATACATTCCTAATTTTTAAATTAATACATTATAAACTAAAGGGCTCTTTTATTCCTCCCCCATCCAATATTCATCCTCATCTCATGATTCTCATCCTCGTAGGAGATGCTATGAAACCTGATGCCCTCGCATTCAACATAAAGAGGTGAAATAGGGCGACCGCCGATTCAGCTCATGGGCGAACGTCGGTCGCTAGGGCGATCGGCGGTCCAGCTTTGGGCGAACGTCGGTCGCTAGGGCGACCGCCGGTCCAGCTCATGGGCGAACTTCGGTCGCTGGGGCGATCGGCGGTCCAGCCAATGAGCGAACGTCGGTCACAAGGCGACCGCCGGTATACCTGATGGGCGAACGTCGATCGCTCATGGGCGAGCGTCGGTCGCTGGGGCGATCGGCGGTACAGATAGGGCGATAGTTGGACCAGCGGGCGACCGGCGGTGCACATTTTGTAAACCGCCGGTCGCCTTATCACTGTGCTTAAGAACGCGACGGGCAGTCCATTTTCACACTTTGCGAGTTCCTCCTTTTCGCGCATTGACTAGTATCGACTTCAGAGTTGCTGCTTGCTTGCTCGTAGAGGGACTTTGCGTTTTTCTACGAATTTTTCTTATGGAGGCACTACCCGTTGTAGCGAGCACATCCATGGTGCGCCATGAGCGAGGTCGGATTGCGAAGAAGCGCAGAGCTATCTTGAAGAATCCAAAGTTAGTAGCGTTTAGAGGATGGGAGAAAGAGAGGGGGCCGTGGTCTTTTGCCATATGTGAGAAATATGTGGAGTGGTGCCACATCAACAAGCTCTTTCCTTTACATTGGCACAATATTCATCGGCACAAGAATGAAGCTAACCTCCGAGAGTGCCATCATTACGATTTCAAAGCGAGATGCATCTATGCTTGGCATATGATATACGGTAACAACCATATTTTTAAATATGAGGTTCCCTACTTTTTGGCACAAATGGCATATGCGGAAATGATTCTCGGGAAGAATGTGCATTGGTGGACGCATCCACGTTTGCCTATACAAGAGAAGACCGAACCAATAGAGGTTGGAGAGACATCAAAGACTATTGAAGGAGATGGAATTGGAACGGTACCTATGAGTCCTAAGGCCGACGCGGAATTTTACACAGCAGGGTCTTCTTCTGAATCCTCGGAGGATGAACACACACACGAATACGAGCTCGATGAACCAACTGGTCCTCCAATGCATTGGATTGAAGGAATATCCTTTGAGGTAAATCCATTCCGAAAAGTGGGTGGAAGATTATCCAAAGCCATGGATACTTTGATCATTTTGCACAATTTAAGTATAGCAAAATGCATCGAATTGGATTTAGTACTGCAGAATAGAAAGGAATTGGAAGCCCTCAAAGAAAGAGCCCTTTCTACACCATACGATGTACAAGAAGAATGTCGGGAGGTTTTCGAAAAAGCTCTAGACATCATAGCTGACATGGAGACCATGTTTGTGCTACGAAAAGAGGCTAAGGAGAAGTTTTTCGAGAAGAAAAATTCAAACAGCCTTTCCATAGAAGACTACGTAGAGTTCTGGACAACTAAACATAATTACCTGGAAGGGGTCCTAGCTGAGAGGAGGGATCAGTTGACGGATATTGAAGAATCTATTGCTCTAGAGGTAGATAAAGAGATGCTACGCATTCGGGATTTGGCATTAGCGGGTAAGTATGGCAAGACTCCAGAGGAAGTTGACAAATTAAAGAGGCTGGTGAAATGGAGTGAAGACCAGAATGTAAAACTCGCAAAGCAACTACGTGTAGCTGAGGAGAATGCTCGATTTGAGGACGCATGGGCAGAGTGGGCTCATCGTAAAAGTAACGCAAAAGATGACATCAACATAAACGCAATCGACGTTGATTTGGAACCGCAACGATCACTTTTTTCAAAGGGCAAGGAAAAAGTTGAAGATTCTTAACGTAGAGGCGATGGACTTACACCCCCAACATTCACCAAACGATATTTGATTTATGTTATTTAGGTGTAGGGAAAGTGTACGTATTTTCATCTATGTACTTTTTCGCATACACTTTATATATGGAAGTTTGTTTTTACCTTTCATCATGCGTAAGTACGTGTTTGTGCATTGGTACAAGGGGTTGGGCGGGTTAAATGGACTATGAAGATGTAGTATACAATAAAAGCTGACAAAGTACAATCGATAGACCACAAGCAAAGGAGCGAACCAAATACATACCATTGATTTAATCGATGCAAAAAGTAGTACAATAGGAAATGAGATACATTGTTGCGCAAAAAGCTACCACTCGATAATACTATAATGAAATATAGTCCTATATAGCTAAAACCATACGCTATGCTGGAGTGTATGGATTCACAATATCGTAATTATCATTCACTAGGCTGAGGGTTGGAGCATTCTCCAACAAGAAGTTTGTGCTTTTCACGAGTTCGATTGAATGGACCATCTGCATTTAAGATCAGATCTAATACTCTAGAGTCTTTCAAGTCCTGCAAAGTCCTTCTTGTGAGGGGACTATGTACATCCAGTAAATAGTCTAGAGCTTGAGATCGGTATCGTGGCCCCCAAGTAGACTCAAAGATATTGACACTCTTCCAAATCTTCCATGGAGGCACGACCTTCACCGTCGGTTACTCTCTTCCCATATTGATTCCATCGATGTCCCATTGGATGGGGCCCCCACTTGAATGTATTAGAGCTCACATCAAAATAACCTCCAAGGCATTGGAAGAAGAACATCCGATTACCGTCATGCTGTGGACCGTGTCCGGCAAGTATTGGAGCAACTCTTAGAATCTCGTTTGGGTCAGTCTCCCAATTCAATTGGGAGCTAGGAGTACTCTTCTCGAGATCATTTTCACCTCTACGCCAACTCCAAATAAGGTTTTTACCCCAGAATCGAACCTCGTCAGTAGTCTCAGCATTGTGTTCCCAAGAAGGCGGCATATAAGTTCTTAGATTGAACATCTCGTAGAACCGCTCGTGAAAAGGCGCTTTGCATATAGCACAACGACTTTGAGTCAAACAATGAACTAAAAGACACTGCGGATGATACATATGGACACAAGAGCCTAAAGCCCATCCACCCTCAGGTCCAAATGGATTTAGGCATATGGGACACGTAGAGTGATCCAATACAAACTGCGGAGGGTTGGGCCACAATAATGTCCTGGATTCTACATCAACATGTGCCGACATGTGGTGTTTGAAATTCCACCCGGCCTTGCTCCAATCTACAACCTCTGTAGAAGTGTCATCTTGCATCTTGATGTCCATCATAGGAAGATTATCAAACAATGTATCCACACTCGGCCACGAGGTCATACCGAACGTTCGCCGACCGGCTCCACTAGTAAAATTCTTATTGATCTTCTCAACTCGCCGCAACTTGTCTCCCTCTATCCACCGAAAGTATACATGCCACCTTCCAATGGTAGTAAGTGGCAGACAACTGCTCCAAACGGGCTTGCAGTTGTTGCTTTTCCTTTAATAAGGAGTTGTATCCATCAGACGACATGAAAGGGGGATTACGAATAGGGGAAAGCGGTAAAGATAAAGAATCTTGAGAATCACATCGTACATCTTCTTCTCGTTCGAGGCCCGACATATTAACAACACATGGCTGAGCTTTCACAGGACGGCGCAATGTAGGGCGTTGCGGTGACATTTCTCCAAATGCCAAGTCCTTTGTAAGGTTGAAGACAACTCTATCAACATCCGCCATGTCAGATTTCTCTACATCTCCACGAATGTTACGTGCGTGAGATAGTTCTTGCATCTTCTCGCGCATGCGTGCATATTCCACGGAAAGCTGCTCCCCTTCTTTCACCTTCTCCTCATACATTGCTCGTGTTTTTTCGAGATCCGCTTCCAATCTTGCTATGACGTCGTCTTTACTCTTCAGAAGAGCTTTGAGATCAGAAGATGTGTCAAGTTCTTCCAATGGTAAGATGCAAGTACCATGGGGCTCTACTACGGGTGGATGATTACTTGCTATTGGAGGGCGAGAGCCACCTATTTCAGGAACGCGGCCAGGTAAATTACGACGATGATCCGCATCAATCACAACGTTGGCGGGAGGAAGAGGTTGTTGAACTTGACGCACCGCCTTACGAGGCCGCGAACCATCCGAGTCATCGTCCTCTTCCGATGTAGCACTATGATAGGCAGCCTCTTCCATAGCCTTGGTAATAGACCTCGTCACCGCCATGTCACCATTAGGAGCGTCAGGGAATCTTAGAATGCCTGTCGGAATGTCACTCGTTGAAAGTCGTGTTACATGCTTCCCCTCTTTGACAGTTGTCCAATCTACTCGTTTACCAAGAGCAACCTCGGCGTATACTCCACGAGCAAGAAACAATGGAACCTCGTTGCGCTCCACACATGGCATGCCATACAGGACTTGGTAAACCTCAATGCATCGTTGCTTGAAGTTTGGGCATTCGCAAAACTTAAGATTTGCCTTGTTGGTGCGCCGATGAAAATGGTGACGAGACAGAGGGAATTTCTTCTCAATGTGACACCATTCAATGAACGATTCGCAAGTGGCCATCGTCCACATATCTGGTTCATCTTCCCAACCTCTGAAGGCAAGCTTATTTGGATTTAGAAGCACGTGTAATCTTTTCCGTTGTGGAGCGCCCTTCCTCTTCCTCTTCTTGTCGTTCTCTTCCTTCCGAAGTTGCCCGAGAGTAGCCATGGATGAAAGAGTCAAAAATGGCAAATAGTTATTACCTACCCCGCACGAGCATGCAGCCAATTCAATGGATGTAAGACAACGCGCTAGGCCAGTAAACCCAAATAACAAGTTTAGGTACGATGGGGGAATATATACGCCGGGGGCCCGGGGCGACCAGAAATTTAAGGCGACCGGCGGTCAAGATAAAGGTATGGCGTTGCGTGGCGACCTCCGGCCCAGTGAGAGCGCGACCGCCGGTGCAGCTAATCGCGACAGCGGGAGGCAGGGCGACCGCCGATGCAGCTGTTCGCGACAGCGGGACGTAGGGCGACCGCCGGTCCAGCTGTTCGCGACAGCGGGACGTAGGGCGACCGCCGGTGCAGCTGTTCGCGACAGCGGGACGCAGGGCGACCGCCGGTCCAGCTGTCGCGACTGCGGGACGTAGGGCGACCGCCGGTGCAGCTGTCGCGACAGCGGGACCTGGGGCGACCGCCGGTGGGCGACTGTAGGGCGACCGCCGGTCTCCAAGGATATATAAACCCCAACGCGCGGGTTTGTTATTACTTTTCCCCAAACCGCTACCGAATTCTCTTCCGCCCTGTGTCCTTGCTCGTCTTAATGATGCGCACTGCCGGGTCGTCTGAGGAGTTTTGGGGTTTGGTGCACATTGATAGCAGGGGGGAGATTTTATGCCGCTTTTTTCAAGATTTTCGACGATGACTAAATCCAAAAAGCACGGGAAGGGACAACAAGCATGGGATCTGGATGCCCCCGAAACATTTGCACCAGACGTTGGAGGGGAACAACCTAGTGGAAGTGGAGGCCATAAGAGGAAGAGGAGACACCCAAAAGAAGACAGACCCGGATTCCCAACAACAGATTATACTAAGTTTGCGGAAAAAGCATGCATGGATTGGTATGAGGAAACGGAGGCTCAATTCCTAGAGCACAACTACCTCATGAATGTTACACTACTAGAAATAGTGTTATTTGTGACCGGCAAATATATGACTGCTTGGTACCTATGACTACAAAATGAATGAGAGATGACTAAACGTCGTACAAATCAATTGCCTGTCATTCGCCTATCATTGACTTTTGGTTGCATCGGACACCGAACGAAGAGAGGGCTGAAAGACTAACTACATCCACCTCTTCTCATTCCTCCTTCCTTACGTGGCTAATCGCAAGTCATTCTGCAGTCATTGCCTTTGGGGACTATTAGTTTGTTTTCCCCCGATCTGACATATTTTTTACATGTTCGGCTGACGTGGACATTGGAAAGTCATTCAGCAGTCATCTTTGTGAAGAACTCTAGTTAGTATTTTTAAAGGATCCCGTGTGGCACGTTTGTTTTTTACCTATTTTATTTTTGTTGTATATGAGTGATGACATGGATAATGCAAAGTCATTTTGTTGTCATTTCATGTCGATTACTTCAGTTATATTTTTTTTGATGATCTGACATGGCTTATTTTTTTTCTATTTAGTTTCTCTATTTAAAAAATATTAGTTGATGTGGAAAATTTAGTGTCATTTTGTAGTCATATGTTGTTGAAGACTTGAGTTATATATTTTTTAGAATCCGAAGTGGCCGTTCGTTTTTTTCGTCATTTATTATTTTCGATATATATTTTGTGACGTGTATAAGGCGTAGTCATTGAGCAGTCATTTGATGTCGATAACTGCAGCTTCTTGTTTTTTTAGATGAGATGTGCCTAAGTTTCATTATTTTGCAATGGATTTTCAAGCAGCCCATGTGGCGCTTTCTATTTTTATTAGTTTATATATTTCGTATATTTGTGCTGACATGGATTTTGTGAAGTCATTTGGAAGTCATTTACTCTTTAGTATTTCTGATTTCTTTTTTAAAGGATCCGACGTGGCATCTTTATTTCTACGTAGTTTTTAGATTTAAAAATATTTAGTTGATGTGGAAAATTTAGAGTGATTTTGTAGTCATATGTCCATGATGACTACAGTTCAAACAAGTCATCTTTATTACTATAAAAAACTAAATAGCAAAATTTTCATCTATGGCAATAGAATTGCTGACATGGCAATACAATTCTTCAAAATATCATTATTCTTATCCAATAGGGCTAACAAATGACAAATTTAGGCCTTGTGACAAATTTCATTAGTCTTTCAACATGACCGTAAGGTTGAGAGAAGACTCATTAAATAATGTGAAATTGAAATTTACAGCAATTAGTGTAGGCAGAATGGTCATAAATTAGTGTGGTCAAACTTATCAAACCCTAACCCTAACTGCACCACATATTATGGGTTGCACCATCTCTCAGCCTCTCTTTTTCTTGTACCATTTTTTGAAGTTTAGATTACTCTCTTTCCTCTCAATCTGAAGCTCTCTTGTTCTTGATTTTTTCATTAAAGCTCCTCTCTTCTCTTAGTTACCTTGCACTTATTGCCTTTTGTTTAGAGTAGTTCATTCATAGTAGTTAGAGAAAAACACAAACATTACTAATTAGACATGCATTTTTTTTTTGTTTTTTTTGTGAGTTTAGGTGTTATGAACTTATGATGCCATCTCTGAGTAAGGAGTGTGGAGAAGAATGGTTGTGAAGGTATGTCTATCTCCTTCCTTTCTTTTTTTCTGTTTTTTGCTTGTAAGCGCGGTAGGAAGTTCAAGCAAATGGTGATTACATACCCTAAAGTAATGTTTTAGCAACCTAACACTTAAACAAAGATGAGAGAATACACACATGCCAATAATGAAGTCTACCAAAAAAATCCAGTACTCAATCTTCAACAATAGTACCTCGGCAATCTTGAAAACCCTAATGTTGTCGGCGCCGCCATACTAGGGCTGAGATTTTAGGGTTTAGATCTTAATACTATAGTATGACTTAGAAATGACATAGAAATGACTTAGAAATGACTTGCAAGAACCAAAATATGACTAAAGAATGACTCGTAGGGAACCAATTTTCATACCTTTCAGCAAGCATCGGAACCACTAGTCGTGAATATATGACTTTGAAATGACCTGATCAATATAGGGAATGACTAGTAATTGACACGAGAAACAAGAAAAATCTGGTAAATTCGACCAACCATAATCGGACACGGGTTCGCCACGTCATCTCCCGCGCATCTACTTCGTATGTCGACGAACCACATTCCGCCACGTCATAAGTCATGCCTTCGCTCTAGTCATAAATAAGTAGTAACGGCTTACAGCTACAGACATAAATCAGTCACATTATGAATTCCATAACACAAGCCACATCATCATTCTCGCCTTTACATCAAATTTGGACCAACCAGAGTCGTCCACGTCAGCAGTCATGGCCACCCTATAGTCATAAATCACAAGTCACGCCTAAAAGCTATAGTCATAAATCAGTCACATTATGAATTCCTAAAAAATAGCCATGTCATCATTCCCGCCTCCACATCAGAAGTTGACCAATCAGTACCAGCCACGTCAGCAGTCACGGCCACGCTATAGTCATAAATTAGCAGTCACTCCTAACAGCTATAGTCATAAATCAGTCACACTATGAACCCACAAAAAAATAGAAACGTCAGCATTCCTGCCTCCACATCATATTTGGACCAACCATAGACGGCCACGTCAGCAGTCATTACTACCGGATACAATCATAAATCAGTCACAGTAAGATATTGAAAAAAGTTGACACGTCATCTCTCACGCCTCCACGTCGGATTTCTACCCCCCTGCCTGAATCCCACTTCAATTCCACGTTGGAAGCCACATCGGAAAATCCCGCCATGTGAGTATCCACGTTGGCAGCAGACGCGATGACGTGAGGATGGATGAAATCGCAGTCATATGTACCATTGGAGAGACATGACTTCGTACCTATGACTACAAAATGACAAAAAATATCGAAACGACCAGTAGTCATATCCAGGCCGGTTTTGGTACATATGACTGGAATTACAGTCATTTCTACAAGACATAAATACGAATATTTCTAGTAGTGTTAGCACGGGCAAAGAGAGACTGAAGAAGAAATTGGCGGCAGTAATTTTGAAGGCCATGGAGGAAACGGAGAAATACCAAGATGTGGATTATTATTCACAATAAGGGTTGTGGATGGATAATACAGTTGAACAATGCATCTTAAATGTAAAGGAGTTGTGGAAGAAGCGATTTGGAACGAGGCGTCTAACACAAGAAGAGGACTAGTTTAAACGCAAGATGGATTGGTGGATACACACAATCCAAAAGCTTAGCAAGAATAAAACCCGAGGGAAGTCATGGGAAAAAACCGCTTTGCGCGCCACATTTGAACGAGACACAGGGTCGGGGGTGGTGCGGATTCCTCAAGACGCTACGATAGAAGCTCTATCAGGCCGCAATATGGAGGGAGGCCATGGACTGGTGCGGAAGGTGAAGATACTTGGAGTAGACCACGTTCCAGAAAATGTCGAGTTTGCAGCAAAGCTTTCCAAGAATATGAATCTTCAGAAGAGGAGGATAGAGACTGCTGCAGAAGCTCTTGTATGTCCTTTGAATCATCCAGGAATTATCAAGTTTTGGGCGTTGCATACAAGGACATTCGAAGCTTACTCATATTGGTGGAATGGGGGATCACTACACGAGATGTTGAAGTTGGATGAGAAGGTCGGGGACAAACATCTTCATTGGTCGAAAGTGAAGGAAGTTCCGAGTCTCACTCCAGAGGAGGCTTTCAGAATTAGCCTTTTCCGTCAGCACATGATGAAGTTAGCTTGGGGTTTAGTGTACATCATGAATCTCGTGCATAAGACAGGAGTTCTGCACAACGACCTATCCCCCTCGAACATACTATTGCATTTCCCAACTTTCGGAGGAACCAAGATTTGTATTGGAGTGTGTGACTGGGGGATGGCATCTCGTATAGTAGAACAACAGCCTTCACGTTACGGATACCAGACGACGCCAAAAAAACAGGAAGATAAGACACGTCGATGGTGGGTGGCGCCCGAGTTGTTCTATACTTATGGACCTGAAGGTTCTGATACAAATTTGAACATCTAGGAACTTCGACATCCAACCACGGTAGCATCAGATTCGTATGCGGTTGGCAAGCTCATCCAGCTGATTGGTGTGCATAACGAATTCGACGAAGAATTATTACCGAATTCGACGGTGCGAGATTCATTCCTAACGAAAGTGTTTTCAATGACCAGGCATGAATTAAATGAGAGAATGACCTGTGCGGAGGTGGTGAACCGCTTGATGGCGAAACCATATCATATGCTTCCACCGGAGCTTGTATTTAGAGAGGACAGTTATTAGTTTATAATATCAGTATATCTTCTTGCAATTCATAGACTCCTTTGGATGACCATCTCACGTCATTGAGTGCTCATTTAGCCATGTAATTCACATTTCATACTTGCAATATATACAATCTACTTTTTGACATATTGTTCCAAATCTAATAGATTTTTGCAACTCTTATAATTATGTTCCCTTTTTACACTAGTCACGTATGTATGTCACCACATTTTGTGTTACATGAGTTTCAAACCTCATGGTTGATGTTAGCCTTTTCTTCAGGGGTTTGTGGATTGTTGTACTTTGTTTCATCTTGAATTCTTAATGCTTCATATACGTTTAAAAACGTGAACGGAAGAATTTTGGATAATGTTGGATAAAAAAATTTACTTATTCTACTCGGGGGAAGCCTCCAATGCAAGGCCAGCCTAGGCGACCACCGGTCCAGGGGCCAGAATAGGCGACCACCGGTCCAGCGAGACCGCCGGTCGCCCTGGGCGATCGTCGGTCTCTCATGGGCGATCGTCGGTCGACCCTGGGCGATCGTCGGTCGACCTGGGCGATCGTCGGTCGCTAAGGCGACCGCCGGTCCAGAGAAGGCGACCGCCGGTCCGGCCAAGGCGACCGCCGGTCTAGATGACGCGACCGCCGGTCTAGATGACGCGACCCCCGGTTCAGTCCTACGTGGCGCGGTCGCGAACCGTATTGCTGAGCTGTACATGCCACGTGGCAGCCACGTAGGATGCAACGTGGACAGGGTAAATCCAGGGTAAAAAAAAGATTCTGTAGATTCTATTATACATTCTGAGGCTCAATGTCTGTCTGACATGTCGTGTCTGTCTGACGTCCGTCTGTGTCTAGCAAGACAACCCTGAGTGCAGGCATCGGGGAGAGTTGAAATCGCATGCTCCGTGGTGCTGAAGTGCAACATGATGCCGGGCGACGGTTTGGTATTGGAGGTCGACAACTGAAGGCAGTTGATATTCTTGAGAATGTCGACCTCCTCATTAGCGTCATGCCCGGCGGCCAACCGGAGGGAGAGACGGATTATGTCGCTGTATCCTTGCCCTGGGGTAAGTGCACGGAGCGCACTTGCGGACCGGCTGCCGTAAAAAACGACATGATTTTTGACCAGTCGTATCCGATGGACATCATGGAGTTCATGGAGTTCATGGGATTTACTCAAATGCGCGAGGGACTCTACAAACAAGGAAGTGGCTAACGTCGAAGCCGCCAAGAAGCAGAAGAAAAAGACCACTCCTGCGCGGAAGAGAAAGGAGTCTGGTGCCCTGAGACCGCGGTTGTTAGGAGTGGTGATCTTCCAATTGTCGTGGGGGACAGCAGTCGCCAAAAGCGGAAGTCCTCGGGTTCGAAGACGCTGGCGCTAACCCTGGACGAGGCGCTTTAGAGAGGGAATCACATGTCTACGAAGAAAAGTGATGCCGAGATCGACGCGATCTACAAGGCATTGGAGACCGGCTTGAGCACATTGTTTCCATACAAGAAGCGACGACTTCCCGGGGTAATATTTATAAGTAACATAGCTCTAGAAAAAAACCCTTCTACAACAATTTAGAATTAAACATAGTCTATCTCTTAATACTCAAAAGAGGAGAATCATGTAATGATTGGATGCTCAATAATAGTTAGACAAATTAATACCCTCCAATAAAATACGTTATGTTTCACACCTATCCCCTAACTTTTTATGATGAGTAACTCCCTAAGATTTATACTCAAAATTGACATGATTGGCATAGTATTCTTCGGCACTTGGAGCAAATCACCCTCTTGGAGATTGTGTAATCAATAATAAATAATAGCAAATGTATGTCGTAATGAATGCATGAGGGCATGAGTCTAGCTTGTTGACTGTGCACTCAATTCCAATCTTCAACTATCATAGAAGGGGTTGGCTGCACTGTAGCAGTTCCTCTGGACTCTTTCTCTAAAAGGTGTTGGAAGGGATTATTGAAGAATGCTATGGGGGCCTACTCAAAATCCTAAAAAATCCTCCTATGGACTTTGTTCAATTAGGAGTTAAGGTAGTTTTGAACCTCAAATCGCCATATAACTTTAGGAATTAAGGATTAACCACAATCCTTGAAATGCAAATATAAATATGTCATAGAGTACTTATATTAAACAAAAATAACATATAAATACAAATTCTAGTTGGTTGTGATGGCATACTAAGAAAGTGTATACAAAACTTTGTTGATATATTTTCATTTTAATCACTGTGGAATCATTGTTGTACTCTAAATAAAAATTTAAAGATCACATTTAATAATTTAGTACTAATTTATAGGGCCTTTCCAGATATATAAATACAATACATGACTCATGAGTTTAAGATGCATATTATTATACTATTCTTAAAATTATATTTTTCCCCCAAAAAATAAAGAAAATTCATTACAATTTTTCATAGCAATATTTCAAAATTTCAACCCATAAACTCAACAAACTCTGGAAATGAATTCAAGGCTCAAACTCGTGCATGGAAATGGGTCTAACGAATTTGTGATTGGCAAGGTCCCAACAATTTCGCATTATTTTGTGTTCAATTCAAGTCCAGCAAAATTCATTACGTCAGGCTTGAAACCCATATATGATACATAATACACCGCCCATAATGCATAGGGCTACAAGTGATCAATGTATCGATCAGAAAATGTCACTCGCAAAAATAACACTCTCAGCTAAACTACAAGCTACATGTCGGCCAGGAAGGAGTGTCGATCAGGCCCAGTCGAACTTCACCGGCAACATTTCGGCGCCCTCCGAAGTTCCAAGCAAATGAGAAGGTTGAGCCTTCACTTCGATGCTGGTTTGGCCAAAGAACATGGACACCAGAATCTTGCGATCGTCCTTCGCCATGTGCAAGCTCGATGAGATGTCCACATCGAATTTCCCTTCCATAGTGACCCCTGGGTCTGTCATATACGTCGGCGAGGGTGACTGGGAACTAAGCACCTCGATAGAAATATGCGTCTGGTCCTTCGCTGTTGGCCAGAAGTATTCTTCCTTCGAGAAATCCATGTCGACAGTGCTTCCTACTTCCACAAACACAGCGAATATTTTGGTACAATATTTGACGCCATCAATGTACTTAGCCGAGCTCTCGGGATGAACACCACTCTCGAATACATGGGACGTGCAGATGCCATAGGTGCGCCTGGCAACTCGGCACAGAATGTTGTCGGGGAAGAAGCCGATGCTGACGGCCCCGTCGCAGATGGCGCGTCCCGGTTCATTGGGGCTCACAACCGCGATGCCACTGGGCTCAAATGCCTTCTTGATCTCGGACATCAAGTACTTTGAGGTCGCGAAACCGCCCACCACCATTATCATCTTGATGTTGGACGTTTGCCGGAGCTGGGCTTTGATGAGCGCGATGTTGTCGTTCACCACGCCGGAGAAGATTTGCACCATCTGGGCGTGGGTGATCTCCACTTCGCTGTAATCGCCATCATATGACGGGTCGTGCTTCTCCCACGCCATGGCCAGCTTCGGAGAGAGTTGGCAATCCAGGACCTGATCCTTGTCACGGCCCTCGAATGAGCTTTTGGCGTTCTCCCACCACGTTTGTAGCTGGATCTTCACCTTGGGATACTCCACCAGAAATTTGTCCAGACAGCCGATCTTCGCAGACATAAATTTCATGAACGCCTGGTCCACGAAGGAGCCGCCGCATAGGCCACCGGAACTGGCTGTCACTTCCTTCACCTTCAAGTTTCCCGAGGAATTTGCCTTCTCTTGCACCACGATGTCAGAGGTTCCCCCTCCGATGTCTGCAACCAAAAACTTATCCCCTTTGTTCAGTTTGAAGCTCCTGAGCTTCTTCAAGCAGTACACGGCAGCAGCTTCCGGCTCCAGAACGATCATCACCGGGTAAGGGCTGCCCCTGTTGCCGCCCACCAGCCCCGCCCCTTCCATGAAGCTCTTCATCTGCTGCTTGGCTTTGTCGCCCCAGATGGAGGGCACCGTCACGCACCATTGCATCTCCTGCATGCTGAGATGGGAGCCGTACTTAAGTTTGAGATGGTCCATGATGAAATTCCCAATCTCCCTGAGAAAGTCGGTGATGACCTGCTTGGTGGTGAGGCCTCGTGGCAAGGGCGCGGCGGACAAGGGGCCCGAGCTCTTATCTGCGAGGTGGAGCTTGAACCTGGTGATGAACTCACCCACCGTGCGCTTCTCAGCCTTGCTTCGTTGGACCAAGTCCAAGTCTCGGGTGTAGTTCAACTGGGCTTGCCATCCCCACGCATCAAATTGCAAACCATTCCGTGCTGGTTTGTAGTAGAGAGCTGTCTGCGTTTTGCAGTAGGGCTTTCCGTTTGCCTCGGTGAACGCTGGCCATTCGTGGTGCACACACACTTCCTCTGGATCGGACTTGTGTGCATATCCAAACCCTGAGAACGTTGTTCCAAAGTCCAGCCCCACAACTATCCGTGCATCAGGAAGCGTTGGATAGCTCATGTTGCCCGCTGTAAGTTGGCTACACGGTCGATTGAACTAGTGCTGGCCGTCTACAACCAGCTCTAAGTGCGAAGCAGCAACCTGAACCGTAAACCACAAGCTGCGTGGTGTCTCGGGCGCTATAATAAATTCGGAGTCTAGAAATTTCAAACTCACTTGAGAAGGCTGGCGCACAAGCTAAAACTCACCTCTATGGAAGTAACTAAATGACAATGAGACCAAATGTTGAATTTAACGATCCGCTCCTCGTCTAGTGCAAGAAAGGCTATCCTCCCGACAGCATCATGTTCTGAGTGCTCCAAGCAACTCTGGAGAGCACAGATTGCTAAGTTCCGAATCTGCTATGCCTTCACAGACGCGCCTGATCTTGCACATTGATCTACTGCAACTTATCTCATCTTAGAGGGAATCAGTTAAGGTGTGCACAAAACGAAAGCACTTCACCCCCGTGGCCGACCCGTGTGGTAAAATACGCATTAATCCGTCGGACGTCCGGTAAATGAGAAGATACCAGTGTGGACTACGGGTGCACTTGTCTGAGAATATTTTCTCGGATCCGAATTTGTCAAATTGATGGCGCAGCAGTCGGTATGCAAAGAGGCGTTTCACAGCCCCCAAGGACCGAACTCCATCGAGTACCAAACTGTGCTGAAGGGCCGAGTTTAGGAGCTAAAGAAAAATATTAAAATCCTTCATTCAAGGTCAAAAAGTACTTGTATCAATCTAACAGCTAAGATCTTGTCAGATTTTGAACATTTTAATGAACAAACTTTTGGCTCCTCTACAAGAATTTGGGTTTCTAATTTTGTTAGACCCAAATTCTCCTTAAGGGGCGGAACTCCTAGTGCCAAAATTCTCAAAGAGTGTTGCTATATAAGCATTTTTGTAACCTTTGGCCCTTAGCCCTTGGCCCCAAGTGTGAAGTCCCAGGGGCCGATTTTCACGGCTCTAGACCAATCAAATTGCTAGAATTCCTCAGCCTCTCAACCTCGGCCCCTAGTGTGAAACGCCCCTAAGGGCCTCCTTCCATGTTTAACCCTTAAACGCCTAAGGTGACCCGAGGGGTCATATTCCAACAGAATCTGCTCTGTAGCTCTCAATGTATTCAACTTTTCACTTATATTTTGATGTCAAACTCGTCACCTTCTTGTGATGCATTCAAAAAGTGAAATTTTAGAATTCAAATCACAATTTGTATGAGTGATTTTGTGCTTTGAAAGGATTGTGGTAGGTAGTTTGAGGTTGTACGTAACCTTGTAGGAGGTTGCGAGCCCATCATTGATTGGTTCATTCATGATGCCCAAGTTCAAAAAGTGCACTATTCATGATGCCCAAGTCCAAAAGATGCTGTGATCCAATACTGGGCTGCCCCAATCTGTATAGCTAGACGTTTAAGGGTTAATTTGAACCCCAAAACCAATCAGCCCCTCAAGGAGAATTTGGGTCCAACGAAAATAGAAACCCAACATGCATTCCGATCCCCAAAACCTGGATTCTAATCTTTGCAATTGAAGTACGGTACTATTCAACACTTCGGCATTCTGGGTGGTGTTCTGGTCATTCCCGGGTTCTCAGCAGTGACTTTGTATACTTTTCTCTTTGCAATTGATTTGTTTCAATTTGTGTTGGAAAAAGTGATAGAAAACACTGTAATACAATTTGTTAGGGAGAAAAAAAAAAAGGGAAAAAGAAAAACTGGCTGCATTCCACTTTTATGTGCACATATGGTAGAAAGGATTCTGCACCACCATGCATTCCACTTTTATGTGCACATATGGTAGAAAGGATTCTGCACCACCAATCACAAGGCTTGGCGTGACAATCGAGGTTTTCTTAATCATAGTAACTTATCTTTGAAACTACCGGACGGGGCGAACACTCAGAGATGTACCATATATTAGAGTTAACCGTGAAGTACTACTTAAGGGTCACTTTGTCCCGAAGTGGAAAATATTCTAAAAGGCAGGGTAAGATTTTTTTTCACCAAAAATGGACCATTTCTGCATAAATTTCGACCAATGAGTTTTGGCAATTTGTATATTGGGAGTGGAACCGGGACCTGCCCACTTCCTTCATCCAGGCGCTCCGTCAACCCTTCCCGCCCAACCCTCCATACGCTCTCCCAATCCTCCCCACGCTCCCCCACACCTTGTCACAATAGTGCAACAATGCACGAGTGGGACCAACTCAAATACTTGCACAGATTTTATTAGAAATAAAAACAGGATACAGGAAGATGACTTTGCCGTTAACTCTATTATGATCCACAATATCTGCGTGTGCCGGGTGCCTCACAAACACAGTACAATTTGTCTGCAATTTGAACGGAAAAATACACAATGGGTGGGCAAGTGGACTCGTGTTAAGACATCCGAAACGTCGGGAGAGGCGGCGTCATTGCCTCATGATCAACGCGGTGTGGTGTGCAGACGTGTTTTTCTTAAATTTCAGGAATAGTAATTCTCGGCCTGCAGAAGTGCTTTGTTGGCCAAATTGTCTACAAAGTCTCCGCCAGTTTTTAGAACCGGAGCTGTACAATTATTGGTGCACACCTACAATTTCAGACTAGTATATTTTTGGTTCCTCCTTCAATCAAGACTGAGCAAAGGAATCTCAGAAGTCTTGCAGAGACTAACTCTAGCAATTCTGCGTGTCGGAGAATTTGACTCGTAAATCACTGAAGGCTAGCTCATCACTCTAAATTTATCATAACGGGGGAAGATTCATTTATTCGGCCGGAGTGGCAGTCAAGCAAGCCTCGCCAGCAGCCGACAACCGATCTTTTTTGAATTTTGACGTAGCAACTTCCTGCATTAAAGGTTACATGAGCACCGTGTGTTGGTCCTAGGAGGTAAATAAACACCGAATATCCAGATTTGACATTCGGATCACATCAGGCATCAGTCTGTGCAGACAATTTGTAGTACCAATTGAACTATTAAAAGTCTGTGCAGACAATTTGTAGTACCAATTGAACTATTAAAAGTCTGTGCAGACAATTTGTAGTACCAATTGAACTATTAAAAGTCTGTGCAGACAATTTGTAGTACCAATTGAACTATTAAAAGTCTGTGCAGACAATTTGTAGTACCAATTGAACTATTAAAAGTCTTTACAGACAATTCGTAATACCAGTTGAACTATTGAAAGTCTGTGTAGACAATTTGTAATACCAATTGAACTATTAAAAGTCTGTGCAGACAATTTGTAGTACCAATTGGACTATTGAAAGCACTGACACCACATGAATATGGTACAGACTTCGGCTCAGCTACAGTTACGCTAGTATCCTAGTCCACTTGCAAACATCTCGAGTCCCCACTGCAATTCAAAGTGGTAAGTTAACAGATACTTCGACTGTCGATTGGCAGCTGCACAGTGCACACCGTCCAAATGGGTGGAGGTTAAAACCGACCAATGATTCACGCAATCCCACACATGTTGCAACTGAAGCGTTAGCTAGGCTATCTTTCACGTCTGAATTCACATGTGAAATTTCGGTGAGTTTCGCAACAATGAGAATGCGCCAGTACTAGACTGTGTATGTCTTTGCAGGTAGAAGATTGGTATGCACACGCGTGGGTTGATCTTAGTTCTCGCAACTCTCTGTATGTTCACTGTGTGCCATCCCTTACGTCGTGAGTGTAGTCTCTGAGCTTTAAAATTGACGATTCTGGTTGCTTTGTTGTTGACTGTTTTATGCTATGCCAGTAAGCTATCTGAAACTGAATAGACCGTCTTGATTTACTGCAGCCGTAGGGGAGCGGTAGCAGCTCATTCAACGTGAGGTTCCAATTTCGAAGTGCGAGGGTGTCAAAATCGAGGAGCTGCCAATTCTACTGTCACTACCGAAGGATGGGGACGCCAAACTATCCTACGTCTAGCGGTGCAGGCTTCTATCCGCCGGTTGCAGTTCACGGTGCGCCAGCCGGCTCTGATCAGCGACAGAATCTTCACTTCCAACAGATGGCGACGTTGAGTACTGGACCTGGGTATTTTTTTCCTCCGAATCAGACGAACTGTGCTTTATGCAACGTTGCCCAAGGCCAGGCACACTCGAAACTGTGCAACGACGTCAACCAGTTGGCATTCCAGCTTTATTTACAGAACCGGCAGGCACAGCTGCAGCCGAGTGAGCAGCCATGGCCATTCCGCCCATCCCCAGGTGAACAGCAGCCTCAGTCACTGCGTACGGGCTCAGACTTCGAAATGGGCGTCAATCGGGACAACAGCTCCTGGACCAGCAGTAGCGGAGGAAAATTTGAGTTGTTGGAGGCTTCAAAGCACCCGACTTCGGATGATCATGATATGGATAATGTGTCATCGGATCCCGGAGATCAGCCGGTCCATAATGGCGGTAGAGCACCGATGAATTCCAATGGCGCGGAGCACCGGGGAGGACATGAGGATGGACCGCCTGGAGTGGTCTCCAATCACGGCGAAGATTCTGCTACATCTGTTATCCACACTTGCTGTGAAACTCTGTGTCCGACTGGCCGGTTCTACTCCACAGTAGAAGATTTCTTGTGTCAAGATTACTCTCAGACCCCTCCGGAGAAGAAACCTGGCGGGGGAAGGGGTGGCCTATTCCAAGGGGCCATGCGGTTGCTGCGTCCTAAGGACGAATCTGAGGACCAGAACGATAAGGAGAGGCTTCAAAAGAAGGACACTCGTGCTAGCCTCGTGCTAGCCTCTTTGGGAAAGGACAAAGAGGAGCTGACGAAGAAAGTGAATGAAATGCAGACCAAGCTGGACAGGCATACTCGTGAAGCGAGCGAGGACTTGAGAAAGAAGCGTGAAGAGTTGCAAAAGAAGGACTCACTGATCGTTCAGCTGGAGGCAGAGTTAACAAGGCACCGAAACGCTGCAAAGAGCCATGAAAGCACGGTTGCCAATTTGACGGCTAAGTTGTCCGAGTACAAAGCCATGGCTGATAAGTTAAGCGGGCAGCTTTCAAGTTTGGAGCAGTCGAACTCCCAGGCTGTTGGCGGTACCGGAGCTCACAAGGACTCTTATGCCATCCCCCCCAATTTGGTGAACTCCGTGTTTATTGTGAACGAGAATGCGTTTGCCTGCGCCAAGGCTTTCCACATCTTTCTCAAGGAGCGGAAGGCTTTGCGAAATCACGAGGCATTGCAGAATCTGCCGGCGGGGGCTGATGAGCGGCACCGCAAGTACGCGGTGGAAGCTTACATCTGCAGCCGCATGTTTGCAGGGTTTGAAAACGACAGTTATCTTGACAGCTTGGACTGTGTACAAGCCTCTAACCGCTATTTCCCGGCTAATTACAAGGACACCGATTTCTTCCTTCAGAATCAAGATCTGGAAATACGACACCAACGGTATCTTGAGGAATACGCTTCTCTTCAGAAGTTGGGTTTGCAGGGGGTCATGGACATTTTGAAGACCAACAAGGCTGTCAGCACCAATCCGTTTCATCTATTCTGCTGCCGAAAGCTAGTCAACCTTATGAGCAGCAGCTTGGATGCGTGGCACGAAGAGCTCGAGCTCATTCACAATGGTGATTATTCCAAGGAATCCCTTCTCCATCATCTTGCAACGAACCCCAAGTATTGCGACAGGTTTCTGAAGCCGTTTGTCAACCTGGCTATGGTGACCTTTCTATTGCACCGTCTGGTCTTCCAGTTCCGACCCCCAGCCCGGATCTTTCGTTACGCCCGGGGAACGAGGTTCGACCCAACTTACATGGAGAATGCATTCCCCATTGACGACGATGACTCCGACGAGGAACTTGTTGTGGGCCTCATGCT
This sequence comes from Bryum argenteum, assembly GCA_037043015.1. Taxonomy (NCBI): domain Eukaryota; kingdom Viridiplantae; phylum Streptophyta; class Bryopsida; order Bryales; family Bryaceae; genus Bryum; species Bryum argenteum. Next base: position 5,133,667 of record CM073324.1, read on the forward strand.
TGTTCCTGGATTCCAAGTTGGTGCTACCATCGTTAAGTGCACGGTTTACCTTGTGCTTAGCAGTGCGGTCGCCACTCCTGGTAGTCAATGAAAACAGAGATGACTAGAGTCTGTTGTCACTGCTTTTCTCTTCTTTTTCTTTAAGTCATCACGCAAATTGAGAACAGAGAGAGAAGTCAGGGTTCTGATGTCACTGAATCGACTCTGAGGTGTAATATAGAATGCATCGGATATAAATAAAAGTCCAGATATTCACCTTCTTACACCAAAACGTCGAGAATTCCTCAATGTATGTTATGTGCAGTCTCCATAGGAGAAACAACCCCCTTGCTCGTCCCGACTGGATGAAGGGAGCTTGTAAGCCTCATCCTCGTCCTCAGTCGCCAAGGCACGAGGTCTCCTCGTCAACCGGAGTTGGCTTCCCCGGCGCTGGTTCCTCGCCGTCCCGGTCCTTCCGCAACTTCTTCCACTCCATTTCAAAATCTCCCGCCCACTTCGTCATGCTCTCCTCTTTCGCTCATCTTCTCTTCCGCTCGTTTTCTCTTCCGTTCCGCTTGCTTCTCACGCCAAGGATTCTCCGATCTCTCATCGTCATTCCCACTCCCTGCCCAGTAATGATTTTTGGGTGCCGCAAAGAACCGGAATGGTCTCTATCAATCATCTGCAAGAGCGTGGCAGTTTGTACACTTATAATTCCTGCGGAGAAGTGCACTTGAGTCTGAACCAGACATCTGAGCGTAAGCCCCAAGTTTTGAAAGGCCAGCAACAAACACAATCAATATTTTTGATATTCTCCGTCAGAACCTCATCTGATTCTCCCCATTGACCAGGCTTCTGTAGCCCAAGAATTTGGTTATACAATTCCATTTGCTTACATAAGAACATCATAGCATGGTCTGATTTCAGTGTCTTGTTCAGGTTGAAGCGAACTGAATGTATCCACATGGGCAATGGTATTGTGGAATATTTTTGTTTCAGAAAGTGGGTTTGCAACTAACTCCTCTTATGCTCTCAAAACCCTTTTCTTGCAAAGATTTGTCAATGAATATACGTTCATTTTGGTCTGTCACATTGGCAGCATTAAAGTCGTACTCGAGATGTAGCGCTGGGTGATGTAGTGTGGAACAGTGATCGAAATCAGTAAGTACTGTGAAAGCGTAGAATAAAGTAATTATCTTTGTAAAGGATGTGAACATGGAGAAGCAAGGAGGATGGAAGAATGCCCGGGCCCAGTTGGCTAGAGGCGTGATGCGAGTATTTAAGATTGATACCAATTAACTGGACTTCGCCACGCTCCACGCACTCATCGGCATCTTGGCCTATTCCATCCGCCTGTTCTCTGTAAGTTCCGGATCTCGTCTTGCACAATTTGGGAAAATTTGGTTGTACCTACAATGCAACGGTGTGCATGGCGGATTGTGCAGCTCTGCAATTAGTAGAGGGAACTTTGTTTATTTAACCCCTGGACGTCCCTTGGGGTCCGTATGTATCAAAATCGTAGTGCTCCCATACGGCTCTGAAATTCAAATTCTCCATCGCACCCTTCATTGATTCTGACCGTTCGAGCATTAGCAATGAAAAGGAATGCTGTCAGTGCGTGCTCAGTGCGGATTCGGCAACTTTGCCACCAAGAATCTCGTAGGCGTTGTCGTCGGGTGGCCCGGACCATCTGGGGGTGGTTCTCTTCTACAGACGTACCTGCAATTCCACGTATGTGAATGTTTTCCCGGGAGCGGTAGTGAAATGGCGCCAATGCGCTGATGTGGAATCCCGTATGAGCTTGTGTGTTTTCCCGGGCGGGCACTTGCGCTTGAATTAGCTCACTGAGCAGAACCGACAGGCGAAAGTAGCAGTGGTGCCGAGCGCGGCGGCCCTGGTGATCAAGGCGTTGAAGGAGCCGGAGAGGGACAGGAAGAAGGTGAAGAACATCAAGCACAACGTCAACATCTCTCTGGACGACATGATCGAGATCGCGAAGATCATGGCGCCTCGGTCGATGGCGAAGGAGATGGCAGGGACGGTGAAGGAGATTCTGGGGACATGCGTGTCTGTGGGATGCACGGTGGACAAGGAGGATCCCAAGGACTTGAAAAGCAGATCGATGATGGCGAGTTGGAGATCCCCAATGAGGCTTAGATGTAGCAGCGGATGTACATGGTGACCCTTCTTTTTTTTCTTATTTTTCACCACAAGATACTCTTATGCCTCATATAAATTCTTGGGGCAAACAATCTCGTTTGCAACTCAATCGAAAAAAAGATGCGATAGACAAGGCCATGATGTGACGACGTTGGGAGTGTTTTATTGTGCTGCATCAATTATATCTGTTGTGCAAGGAAAGCATGGGCTATGACGGTGGCTATGCATTTTGCTGCTCTGTCCGGGACCGTGAAGCTGGGGTCGAAGCGGTCGAGATTGCCAAGATCCACGGCGCGCGCGTCTCGGACGAGAAATGGTTGAAGGAGTTCATTCCCTGCGTGCTTATTATCAATGAATCCGCAGACTGACAGACGAGGTGAAACATGATGTTACTGGGATCTTCCGAGAAGAGCCTTTACAAGCTCTTTCTTCAAAGCCTCGGCAGTTGGCGAGAAGTAGTCTCCTGAACAAGCGCGGTTGCTACCGATGTCAGCAAGATACAAAAGCCTTCTCAAGTTCGCGAGAACTCCATGCAAACACGAAAACTTCAATCATCGCAACGTTATTATGCAAACCCAACAAATTGAATACCACAGAGATGAGGAGTAACATAGATTGCTTGTGGGAATGAGTGACGACGGACTGGGAATTACAATGATAAAACAGGAGAAAGGTATCTCAGCAATGTGGTTCAAAAGGCGGCCACGTCCTGTACCATGTAATCCTACACTTACACATAAAAAAAAAAACTCCGGTCCTGTGGGCTGGCGTGCATAAAGTGTCTATTCATCGTCCCTAGAATTATGTCCACATGACGATGGTTCTATACTCACTCTGAATGACACCCAAGTGTGCCTTACTTTCAACGACTAATCTCTGTAGCTTCATATAACGCCTCATGTAGCTCCTCATGTAGCTGTGCAGTCTTCCATCTCGTCTTGTGTGATGACAAAAGTGCCATCGTCTAGCATACCACGACCCTTTTTGGCATAACAACAGCTTCACTACATGGACACTACATGTTAGCCGGGGTTTCAGCCATGGAGGTGTTCGAGGCACAGAGACGAGGTAAGGGCCAGGGTGTAAGGTACCCGGGCTGATACCCGGTTACCACAGAAGTCCCGAGGTCCAGGGAGGGTGTGGCCGGTCGTTGACCGGTCACTGTATTCAGGGAATGATTGGCCGAAGAGGGTCAACTCTCCGATGGCGGGGTTGAGCCTGAGCAGTAGGAAGCCCGAAGTGAGGTCCCGCGGCGCTACTCCTCGGTGAGGTTTCCACGGTCAAGTGTTCACTCCGCGAGAGTGATTCCTCGGTGGGGCGGGGTTGTCAATCTCAACTGCCGACCGCGTGACGAACCTGAGACACAAGTATCTCGGCTACAGGAGTTCCACGGCGCCACGGATTGTGCAAGGAATAGAACGGTGAGTAGGAAAGAAGGGTTTAGAGAACAGACAGACTTATAGAGTAGAATCGGAGCGAGTCCTGTGTATTACTTAGTGGATGCCGAACGGCTACAGAGGTGAGCCAAAAAGGTGCTCGAGCTATCACTATTCGTGGGATTCAGGACTAGCAAAATGTGTAATTCTATTCTCTTCTTATAATAAAACCTAACCTCCTGGCGCTGGCTTTCGCCTTAATTGTTCTGTGTCCGTGGCCTCGTTCCGTGGCTCTGTCACTGCACCCTCGGCCTCGAGCCCCGTGGTCGCTGTTATGTCTTGGTCTCCCCGTGGCGCCCCTGGTCTTCGGTAACGATACCCGCGGCCATGGCGGGTAACATTTTGCCCTCCTTCGCAGAGTGCAATTCGTCCTCGAATTGCTGGATTCTAACGGCGCGTGGGTGCGGGCCTCCTGTTCGGTCGGGCTTGCTCTCGAGGGAGTTGTCGATCGCTGCGAGGTGGCTCCTGGCCGTTGTAAATTCGCCGAAGTGCCTCAGCTACTGCCCTGTGGACCAAGACATGGTTTCCGCGGAAGGTTAGGGCATGGGTGTATACATCGAACACCGTGCCTCCCAGCGTCTTGTTACATGCCGGACACTGTCTCCCCGTGGCGTCGGGATCATTGAAGTGTGTGGCGAGGTCGGGGTGTTCGTGGAAGTACCGAAGCACAAAGAGCATTGACTCTGATGCCTCGTCCCCGGCCTCGTCCGCGTCCTCAACGTTCCACCCCTCCTGTTCCTCCTTTTGGAGGATGGCCTGTTTGTGCTTGGCTAACGGCAACGGTGATGGTCTTGTCCGCAATGGAGAAAATGTGGGTAACGGATCCTCGTGTGCGATCGGGGAGTCAACTTGCCTTGGCCACGGATATGTTCCATCAAGGTTTTGCCTGACCGGGGATTCAAACTGCCGTGGCGGGGAGAGAACCGGGAGGTGGTATTGGGGAGAATTCACCAAGGTGTATGGCCGTGGAGATTGGTGCGGCGTCTGCTCCTGCTCTGCGAATCCTTCTGGTATGTCTACCCTCTCCTCTCCTACCTGTGTGTCAAAGTGATATAACCCCTCCCCGGAGTCCTCCATGGCCCTGTCCTCGGTCTGTGCATGGGTTTGTTGGTCGTGGGGGTGTTCCTCTGGGTCGGCGTCGTAGTCCTCCTCGTGGGTGTGTGTCTGTGGCTGTGTGAGTGCAGGCTCGTCCATGGGATGCGGTTGTGTCCCCTCCTCATCCTCCCCGAGGAAGGCCTCACCTTGGCTGCCCCAGTTGTGTGTATGTCCTGCAGGGTAGTTGTTGTTGTGTGCCGGGGTACTGTGGCGTGGTATTGTTTTAATTTTGCCGAATTAACAATTGTGGCGTGGGGATCGTAGTGTGTGCTGTTGACGAGGAGCACTGTGTTGTTTGGTAACGCCAGTTGTACTGTGTATGGGCCATGCCATATCGATTCAAATTTGGAACGTTTGAGCTTGGGATCTCGGGGGCACCAAAGCACTTGGTCCCCCTTCTGGAAAACTCGTGGGGGTTGTGTTCCTTGGAAATGCCGGGCAGCCAAGGTTTGTTTGTGTAGAATGTGCTCGGTTGCTGAGGCTCGAATTTCCTCGAGGTGGTGTAGATCTCCGAGGCGGGCTGCCAGTATCCTGTGGGGTGCGTAATCTCGGGGCTGCAGGGTTTGAAATGCTGGCACGATGTATTCCGTGGGTAGCAGTGGTTGGGTGCCGTAAACCATTTCGAATGGGCTGGCCTTCGTGGAGGTTTTGACGGCTACGCGGTATGCCCATAATGCGGCTGGTAAGCAATCGTCCCAGTCTGCTTGGTTAGCGTGCACAAATCGTTTGAGCATGTTGATCAATGTCTTGTTTGTAGACTCGGCTTGCCTATTTCCTTGTGGATAGTATACCGTGCTGGTTCTATGCTTGATGACGTGGTTGTCGAGGAGGTCTTGTATGACTGCGTTCACAAAATGTGTGCCTTGGTCTGAGACTATTTCCAATGGGCATCCGAACCTTGTAATTATGTTCTCGTAAATAAAAGATGCCGTGACAACCGCAGTATTGGTCCGCAGGGGCTTAGCTTCAACCCATTTCGTGGTGTAGTCCGTGGCCACAAGTATGTACTTATATCCCTGGCGGGTCACCGGCTTGATTGGACCCACGAAGTCTAATCCCCATCGTTGAAAGGGTCCCAGGGGTGGTATGGACTTCAATGGTACCTTGCCTTGGTGCTGGAAGTTCGTCGTGGAGATTTGGCAGGCGTGGCAATTTTTGATGTACTGAATTACATCCTTGTGCAGCGTTGGCCACCAATATCTCGCGGAGAGGATCTTTTTTATCGTGGTATCGGGGCCCTGGTGTCCTCCCGCGGGCCCATCGTGGAGGTGTTCTATAATTCGTTGCTGTTGTTTAGCTGGTACGCACAGCCGGATTTCTTGATCCAGCCCTCGTTTGTATAATTATCCTCGGACCACGGTATAAGGCAGCGTCGTTTGTGCAAAACTGATTCGGCGCGTCCCTGTGAGTTCCGCGGGAGTAATGCCCGTGGTAAGGTAATGTATGATGTCAGCCCTCCAGTCTTCCTCGTGTCCCCTGGGGTCCGTGGCTATCTGTGCAGTTTGGACATAGGCCTCGTTGAACGAGTCGTCTATCCCTTCCGCGGTGGTGTTAGTGTCCCTGGAGAGGTAATCCGCCACAATGTGTTGTTTCCCAGGGACGTATACGACCTCAAAGTCGTATTCTAATAGGATCATGATCCATCGGGCTACTCGTCCGGTGACCAGGGTCTGATTCACGAGGTACGATAAGCTGTGATGGTCGACCATGAACCGGAATTTTTTCCCGAGGACGTAATGCCTAAATTTTTTAACGGCATAGATCATGGCCAAGGCTTCTCGTTCCGTGGTGGAGTAATTCCGTTCTGCTTGGTTGAGTAACCTGCTTGCATACGCCACGGGTTGGTCGTGTTTGCCGTTTATGTTTTGAGCCAGCATCACTCCCACGGCAATGTTGGATGCGTCTGTATGGACGTGGAAAGGCTTGGACCAATCTGGTGCGATGAGAATGGGCGCGTTGGAGTATGCGTGCTTTATCTTTTCTAACGCTGCCTGTGCTTTCGGTGTCCAATCCCGGGGGTAGACATACTTAGCATGGTTCAAGGCTGTGATTGGAGCGGTGATGTGAGCTAGTTTCTCGATGTAGATTCGATTGAACTGAGCTAGGCCCAAGAGTCTCTGAACACCCTTCTGATTGGTTGGCGGTGTCATGTCCAGGATGTCCTTAATCTTTTCGGGGTCGGGAAGCTTGCCGTGTTTGCATACGATGTAACCGAGGATGACCCCTGCGAAGTACAAAAACATGCACTTGTCCGCGTTGAGGCTCACCCCGTTAGCTCGACATGCGTGGAAAATTTGCCTGAGGTGGGAAACGTGGTCCTTCATCTTCTCGTACACGGTTCCGTCGTCCAAATAGATTCGAAAGAATCGTTTAAGGTATGGTCTGAAGATAAGCTCCATGACACGTTGGAATGTCATGGGTGCATTTTTGGCTCCAAAAGGCATTCGCTCAAACTGGTAAGGTCCCCATTCCGTGGAGAAAGCTGTTTTGCCTTTGTCCTGTTCTGCCATGGCTACCTGGTAGTACCCCGAAAAGCAATCTAAGAACGAGTACATCTCATGCCCAGCCACTTCATCGATAATTTCCTCCATGTAGGGTAGGGGGTAGTGGTCCTTCTTTGTCGCTGCGTTGAGTTTTCTGAAATCCACACAAATGCGCAACGTGCCATTTTTCTTGGGGATAATCACCATGGGTGAGAGCCACGGTGCGGCATCCACGGGTGATATGAACTTCGCGTGAAGCAGTTTGTCAAGTTCAGCTTTGACCCGAGCGGCGTAGTTCGGGTTCATCCTATATCGTCGCTGTTGGACCGGGGTGGCTCCAGGGACGAGGTCTATAGTGTGCTCGGCCAAGGCATTGGGGATACCCTTTAAATCCTCGTGGTTCCACGCAAATATATCTCGGTTTTCGTGGAACAAGGCGATAGCAGCTTGTTTGATGGCCGGGGGTGCATCGGTATTGATCTTGATGTATTTCGGTTCCTCTGTTGTACCGAGGTTGACTAACTGTACCCGTTCCTTGGCCCCGTGCGTCCACCCTGTGACCGTCTCATGGTGTAATGCTGTCTTTGCGGGGACAGCACTTACCACTACCTCCTCGGCTATCTCTCGTGTGCATGAAATGCTCGGGGATGTCTAGTTTTTCTTCCTCGTGTACCAAACTGGCTAAATGGATTTCCGCCACGGGTACTAAGTTGGGGTGGACGTGGAGTACGAGGGCCTCTTGCTCGTTAGTGAGTTCCTCTGGCCAGTCTGTCCCAGCCGCGGTCCGGATCTGGTTCACCTTTGTACGAGTGAGGCAACTATCCACGGGAATAACCACGGTCTTCCCCTGGCGTTGAATGTGGATCTGGTTTTTGGTCCAGTCGTGGATTGCCTGCATGTCTCGTAACCAAGGTCTCCCCAGGATGACCGGAAAGCCACTGTCGTGGGGCATTTCTATCACTACGAATGTTGCCGGTGTCGACACTCCATGTATTGTAATCCCGACCATGGTCAGAATTCCCAGGGGAGTGACGGGGGCGTCATTTGCCATGCGTAGAATAAAACGGGCATTCCGAGGTTGGGGTAACCCTAGTGCTTGTCGAACGTGATTGCTCATTACATTCACGCCGGATCCTCCATCAACGAGGACATTGGTCAATGTTTGTCCTCCCAGCTGGACGTGTATGACTGCAGCATCTGGGTCCATCGTGGTGGCGTTGACTTCCACGAAGGTGAGATCTGGTTTTGCCTCGGGCACCGCGGTCCGTTGCAAATAGTGTTGTAATTCGGGGCTGATTTGTACGAGCTTGGCCAAGGTAATTGTTACGTTGGTCGTATCTAGTATCTGCTGAAGGGTGAAGTCTGTAGCACGCCCTTGGTCCGCAGTTACTGTTTCCAGATCCCTTTGAATGTCCGTCCTCATGTTATGCAACCGTTTCCAGTGGTTTTCAGGAAATGGCTTTCGGTGTTCCACCACGTGGTTTGGAGAATTAGCCTTGGACCTCGTGGTTACTGCAGAAGCTGATATCGTGGAAACATTTGTTTCCGGTCCATGTACTTCGGTGAGTGTTACTCCTCCTCTCCTGTGGCCCGCGGTGTTTGAGTTCGGGGCTCCCGGGGGTTGACTGGCTCGGTTCTGTGCCCATTTCTGTTTTAGTATCGGGCATTGGCTCCGTCGATGGTCCAGGCCTCCGCATTCCCAACACGCATCTGTTCGGCCGGGTTGGAAGGCATCTACATTGACCTCCTCGGGGTATACCGCGGCCGTGGTGTTCCTGGGTCGCCTGTGGTCCTGGGACGGGGAAGTGTTGGTGGAGTACCAGCACCTTCCATGGTGGGTTTTTCCACATGTGTCACATAATGGGGGCGCTACTCGGGCATCTTGCCGTGCCGTGGGTAGTGGCAATATAGGATTCTGTGTTTGCTTCAAAGCCATGAGTTCGCGACTGATATCGTTTGCCGCGGAAAGTATTTCAGACAACGTTTTTACGCCACGGATAACAATGCCTTGCTGTATCCAGGGTAGTAGCCCCTTTTTAAACCACTCACACATGTATTCTTCCGCGGGTCGCTGGCTCAGTTTGTCGGCCAACTGCTTAAACCTATCATAAAATTTGTCCACCGGTTCGTTCGTGGATTGAGTAATTGATCCCAACGCTCGGAGGACTTCTGAGCTTGTTTTCAGTTTTCTGAACTTGTGTAAAAAGCTGCGCTCCATGTCCTCCCAACTGGCATTGCTGTGTTCGGTTTTGAAGTCAATGTACCAGTTAATGTGGTTCCCTTGGAGCGTGGTGCCGAAGATATTCTGTAGGTCCGTGGTCTGAAAGATGCCGTTCGTGCGGGCTATTACTTTGAACCTTCTGATGTGCCAATCTGGGTCCCCAGATTCATCAAACACGGGGTACGGTATCTTTGGTAACTTGGCATGGGCATCAAGGCTCCCTGGGGTGTGTGACACAGTATGTAGTCCCGTAGGTACCACTACTGGTGCCGGTGAGGGCATTCCCGAGGTACTTGAGCTAGCCGCGGCATTATTTCCCTGGGGGATGGTTGCCGACCGCACTGCTTCTGCTGGTTCTCCCACACTTCTTGGTGTCGAAGCAATAACTTCGGGGGCGCCATTCCCCTGGATGTCTTGATATTTCAAGCTATGCAATTCCAACTTGGCGTTCGTGGCCTCATTCTGAGCAGCTAAATCCGTCATTTGTTGCTTCATCCATTGTAGTAACTCCCTGGTCTCATCTTCGTGTTGCACTATTTCTTCCATATCTGCAACTACATTTTCCACGGCCTTTTCCGCGGCGTGCCTTTTCGGGGGCATTTTCTTCTTTTTCAGGCTCGTAGCCTAACGATCTCTCTCTCTTTTTTTTTTTTTTTTTTTTTTTTTTTCTACCTCAACACTCCATCCCCAGCATGGTCGCCAAAATGTTAGCCGGGGTTTCAGCCATGGAGGTGTTCGAGGCACAGAGACGAGGTAAGGGCCAGGGTGTAAGGTACCCGGGCTGATACCCGGTTACCACAGAAGTCCCGAGGTCCAGGGAGGGTGTGGCCGGTCGTTGACCGGTCACTGTATTCAGGGAATGATTGGCCGAAGAGGGTCAACTCTCCGATGGCGGGGTTGAGCCTGAGCAGTAGGAAGCCCGAAGTGAGGTCCCGCGGCGCTACTCCTCGGTGAGGTTTCCACGGTCAAGTGTTCACTCCGCGAGAGTGATTCCTCGGTGGGGCGGGGTTGTCAATCTCAACTGCCGACCGCGTGACGAACCTGAGACACAAGTATCTCGGCTACAGGAGTTCCACGGCGCCACGGATTGTGCAAGGAATAGAACGGTGAGTAGGAAAGAAGGGTTTAGAGAACAGACAGACTTATAGAGTAGAATCGGAGCGAGTCCTGTGTATTACTTAGTGGATGCCGAACGGCTACAGAGGTGAGCCAAAAAGGTGCTCGAGCTATCACTATTCGTGGGATTCAGGACTAGCAAAATGTGTAATTCTATTCTCTTCTTATAATAAAACCTAACCTCCTGGCGCTGGCTTTCGCCTTAATTGTTCTGTGTCCGTGGCCTCGTTCCGTGGCTCTGTCACTGCACCCTCGGCCTCGAGCCCCGTGGTCGCTGTTATGTCTTGGTCTCCCCGTGGCGCCCCTGGTCTTCGGTAACGATACCCGCGGCCATGGCGGGTAACACTACAGCTCCGTGGTTGAATATCAGCACGGTGTGCACGTTCGCTTCTGCTACTGCACATTTCAAGAATATGGTAAGCAACTCGTGTTATTGATTGAACCACGATTTTAGATCCACCGAAACTCTCAACAGTTTAGCGAGAGATGCCTATTTCAAAGCCCATGATTTATTATGTAATCAACTCTTCAGAACCAATCAACATCGTAGGATGTAAAAGAAGTCTAAATAGCTGAATGTGACCTCTCCCATCCACAAACCGTGGAGCCTCATGGCCTTGACTTCCATTCTTATTTTATCGCAATGAGTGCTTCAAGCAACTCTTGAAACCTGCTAAGGCTCAAGCGCTTGGAGTCGACTAGTCAGTAGTCCAGCACTCGCTACTCAATGAACCGCAAGTCAAACATAGATTCGAGTCATTCGACCACAATAATACCCCAACAAAGTTTGAGAGGCTCAAACTGCAGAAAAAACTTGCGACCACAAGAGATATGAACGAACATTTTCTTAGCTACGGCTAAAGATGGACGACATTCCGCAGAAAGAAGGATGACTCTATACCAAATCATAAAAGCTTGAGTTTACCTGCGGACAGGTGCAACACATGCCAAGCGTTCATCGTCGGAAGCGTGCAGCATGACCAGGTTGGGTGTGAACCCGAATGAAACAAGCTCCTTCACACATGAAGGCACCTGCGCAGCCCGCACAAAATCGTCGCGTCCTATTTGAACATACAATGCACATTCGACGTGACCTACGAGAGCCCTCCAATCGATATAACCCTGCAGGTGTGAGATTGCGGTGGGGGCCTCGCACTGCTCCTGGAGTCAAGAATGCCCCAACAAGCGCCATCCCTAGGTCATAGTGCCACAACAAGCGCGAATGCACAGGGAGGCCAACACGTTGAGCATCCTCTCGGTAGAGGATATATCCATTCATGCAAGAGGAGTCGAGGACGAAAAGTAATAGGCGGTGCCACCACTTTTGGCTCTGCAACTGGACTGTGTACTCGCCGCGCAGTTGGTCCACTACATCCACCCCTCTTATATTGCGTTGATATTCGAGCAATATGGGGGAGGTGGGAAACTCAAAGCGCTCTTTGTAGTTTGATCGAAGCCAGCGTTGTGCACTTGTGCCCTTGCGGATGGGTCCACCGGATCTGTCGCAGACGACAAAAGCCACACCGGCTTATTATCAATCCAACACATAGCAGCCACTTGACGACTCCGATGCATCTTCACCATCACCGTCCCGCAAGGAGGCAGTTCACTCTTCTTGGAGAGCCCCGCCAATGATGTAGGAAATCCTCTCGAGCCTTTCTTCACCGTGCCCGTCATCCAAAATCCACGCTCCATCAAACTCATGCATAATTGCACAGAAGTGAAAAAATTATCACAAACAATGACGTGGCCGCGGTGCTCTAAACCTTAGATGGAGTGCAACACTGCCTGTTCGCTAATGAGCTCACCCGGTTCTCGAGCGTGAGGCCCCCAAATACACAATGACATTGTGAATGTACCTGCCACATCCACCATCACAATCAACAACCAAAATTCCAATGTCAATGATAAGATGTCATGAAACACACTAACATTCACTCGAACACATACTGAACAATAACAACGTATTACATATAAACAACCCAGAAACTCATAAGTGAAAGAATATAATTAAAGCACCATAAAACAATGTCTAACCTGAGATCTAGTCTAACCACTGACGGCAGGCACCAAAAGACAATCCCTATTTTGAAACTGATCTATTCTCAAATGGATAACAATCATTTCAAAAATTGACTTTCTTGTGTTACAAATTTTTCATGGTAGGTACCAAAAGACAATCCCTATTTTGAAATTGATCTAATCTCAAATGGATAACAATCATTTCAAAAATTGACATTCTTGTGTTACAAACTTTTCACATCTATATTTACATTTATGTTTGCACTTCTAAGATTTCTGAATTGTTCTAACTACGTGTGTTTATAATAATGTTTAATATCATTTCATTTCTGGCATAAGTATACATCTGAAATTTGAGAATAAAAAAATATTCTTGTACTTTAATAACCATGATTAGACTCAAAATGAAAATTTGAAGTAAGTTTAGTACTGTTCGGTGAGATACTCATTTCTTTTTGTCTCGGATAAGCATGAGAGTGACATGATATACAATAGGCTAACGACCTAAATGTTCTGATAAAGCTCTTGAGAGATAGTATCGAAACTGTCAGGTAACATATTAGAGGCTTGAAAGGAGGACTTCAGTACTCAATGGGCATAGAAACAAGTTGCATATACAAACCTGTCAAATTCCTTCTTTTCAACGCAATAGTGGACATTACCTGGATTGGCTAGATGCAAGCGCCCATAACTTGATGCCGAATTTGCATGGTTTAGACTTCATGTATTGGCGGATGTTGCAATAGCGCCCTTTGTATGGGACCATAATCTCATCCACTGTGCAAACTCGTTCAGCGTTGTATAGGGATTGCGAAATTCTTGTAAAAGTCTCTAGCAGCCACCGAACCTTGCCAATCTTGTCATAGCCTCGGGCTCTTGTGTCATGAACCAATGTCTCGTTGTTCACTAGGTGGACACATCGTACTATTGCTTCAAATCTTTGGCGAGTCATGACCATTGCAATGATTGGGCAATAGTAGAAGTGCCGACGGTCCCAGTACAAACGTCGATGCGGCAGGTGTTTCAATCCCATCAGTATAAGAACACCGAACCAACAGAGGAGCTCATCCGAGGTAAGATCTACCCAATCATGTCGGCCGTTGGTCAAGTGCGGCTCGCCATGGCTATCTTGTGCAGCATACTTGAGGATAACAAATGCACTTGTCAATCACATAACCTAAAACCTAAATTGTGCATTTGTTAGGTGCATACTCTTGAAATATGAAAAAGAACAACATACACTGAGAGATGGGTGGCCTTACCTATTCGTTTCTTCTACAATCTTCGCAAGCACTTCTGGAGGCCAAAAGTGAAGGAAGTATTGTTGAGGGCCTCCTGGGATACTTGCGAGCTCCCCCGTAGGCCCTGGCGTCGGCCCAGTGAAGTTCTCCCTATTCCCAAGAAGCGATATGTTGGGCTCTTGCCAGTGATCGTCATCCCAAGTTGTTGCAAAGTCCCAAGAGCTGGTGTCCTCGCAAGGATCATAAAATCCTAGTTCTAGAAGTGGCACCTCCAAGTATGCATGCGGGGAAAGAGAGGATTGTTACCCGCCATGGCGCCGCGGGTATCATTACCAACGACCAGGAGGTCCACGGGGAGACCAAGGCATAACGACGACCACGGGGCTCGAGGCCGGAGGCACAGTGACAGGGACCACGAAGATCGAGACCACGGGCGCGAGAATCATTAAGGCAACAAGACAAATAGCGAGGAATTAGGTTTTATTATAAGTAGCGAGTAGAATTACGATGAAGGGCGATTCCTCGGATTCCCCGAATAGCGTGATAGCCACGAACACCACGGACACAATCTTGTAGCCACTCGGCATTCACCGATTCAATACCAATTCAGGACTCGCTTCTCTTTCTACATTCTGCTATTGCTATTGTCTACCCTCACTTAAACCCTTCTCTTTTGTGCTTGATTGCTGATTCGTCTTCTCCTTCCACACCACTCGCGGCACCGTGGACTCCTTGGATAGAACCATCTCGTGCTCCGGACCATTTTGTGAGTTTGCACGACTTAGTGGTATCGGCTCCCTCGACTCAGTATGGCGCATACACACGGACCGGGGCACCCTGGACGAAGGAAACAACACCGCGGAACTCAGCCCCCGGAGCCTCAGGCAGTTCAAACCAGGACCCCGACACCGCAAGGTTGACCTGGCTCGGTTGAAGTAATCATTCCCGATTACAGTGGCCGAGCCACATCGGGCCTACTTACCCTGAACCCCGGGGATCAACCGTGGGTACAAGCCACAGGTCCGGATATCGCACATCCTCCCCGTTTTTTCCCTTCCCTGTAACCCCGGCCGGCTCCATACCCGAAACCCAGGCTAACATTTTGGCGACCATGCTGGGGATGGAATGCTGAGGTAGAAAAAAAAAAAAAAAAAAAAAAAAAAAAAAAGAGAGAGAAAGAGAGAGATTCTGGGCTACGAGCCTGCAGGGAGGAAAATGCCTCCAAAACGACACGCCGCGGAAAAAGCCGTGGAAAACGTAGTTGCAGATATGGAGGAAATAGTGCAACAGGAAGATGAAACCAGGGAATTATTACAATGGATGAAGCAACAAATGACAGATCTGGCCGCTCAAAACGAGGCCACCAACGCCAAGCTGGAATTACTCAGCTTGAAATACCGCGAGATTCAGGGCAACACTAACCCCGAGGCCATTGCATCCACGCCAAGGAGTGGGGAGGACCCGAATGAAGTCGTACGATCGGCAACCATACCTCGCGGAAACAATGCCGCGGCGAGTTGTAGCACCTCGGGAATGCCATCACCGGTGAGTAGTAGCAGCGATACCCACGGGATTCCCCTTGTGTCATCCCCCCGGGAACCTTGACACCTGGCGAAACTACCCAAGATCCCCTACCCCGTATTTGACGAGTCCGGAGATCCGGATTGGCACATCGGGAGGTTCAAGGTGATAGCACGCACGAACGGCATTGTTCATGCCACGAGACTTACAAAATATTTTGGGACTACGCTCCAAGGGAATCACATCAACTGGTACATTGATTTTGAGTCCGAACACAACAATGCCAGTTGGGAGGATATGGAGCGTAGTTTTTTACACAAATTTAGAAAATTAAAAACGAGCTCGGAGGTCCTTCGAGCGTTGGGATCAATCACTCAATCCACAAACGAGCCTGTGGACAAGTTCTATGATAGATTTAAGCAACTGGCAGACAAATTAAGCCAACGACCCGAGGAAGAATACATGTGCGAATGGTTTAAGAAGGGATTGCTTCCTTGGATACAACAAGGCATTGTTATCCGTGGCGTGAAAACATTACCAGATATCCTTTCCGCGGCCAACGACATCAGCCGCGAACTCACAGCCTTAAAACAAACGCAAACTCCCTGTTGTTACCCTACCCACGACACGGCAAGATGCCAGAATAACACCTCCATCATGCGAAACATGTGGAAAGACACACCACGGGAGGTGCTGGTACGCAAACAATACACCTCCAGTCCAAGATCACCGGCGACCCAGGAACACCATGGCCGCGGTATACCCCGAGGAGGTCAATGTAGATGCTTTCCAACCCGGCCGGGCGGATGCATGCTGGGAGTGCGGAGGCCTGGACCACCGACGGAGCCAATGTCCTGTATTAAAGCAAAAATGGACACAAAACAGAACCAACCACCCCTCGGGACCAACAAACGCAAACACCGCGGCTCCCAGGAGGGGAGGGGTAACACTTACCGAGGTACACGGCCCAGGGACTACCGTTTCCACGATATCCACCTCCGCAGTAACCACGAGGGCAAAGGCGAACCTTCCAAACCACGTCGTGGAACACCGGAAGCCATTTCCCGAAAATCACTGGGAACGGCTGCATAACATGAGGACGAAGCTGCAAAGGGACCTGGAAACGGTGAACACGGACCAAGGGCATGCCACAGACCACACCCTTCAACAGATACTAAACACGACCAACGTCACAATTACCTTAGCAAAATTAGTACAAATCAGCCCTGAATTGCAACAATACTTGCAACGGACCGGGGTACCCGAGGCCAAACCAGATCCTGCGTTCATAGAGGTTAATGCTACAACAATGGACCCCGATGCTGCGGTAATACATGTCCAGCTTGGGGGACAAACATTAACCAATGTCCTCGTTGATGGAGGATCCGGTGTAAACGTGATGAGCAACCACGTACGACAAGCATTAGGATTGCCTCAACCCCGAGGCGCTCGTTTTATTCTACGCATGGCTAACGACGCCCCCGTCACACCCCTGGGAATCCTCACTATGGTAGGGATAACCATACACGGAGTATCAACACCGGCAACCTTTGTAATAATTGAGATGCCCCACAACAGTGGTTTTCCGTCATCCTGGGAGACCTTGGTTGCGAGACATGCGCAGGCTATTCACGATTGGACCAAAAATCGATTCACATCCAACGCCAGGGACGGACCGTGGTTATTCCGTGGATAGCTGCTTTACCCGTGCCAAGATGAATCGGATCGGGACCTCGGCCGAACAGATGGCGGAAGAACTCTCCAATGAACATGAAGCCCTCGTACTCCACGTCCACCCAAACTTAATACCCGTGGCGAGAAATCCATTTAGCTTGACTTGGCTCAAGAAGAAGAAAAATTGGACATACCCGACCATTTCACACGGGAAGTTGCCGAGGAAGTAGTGGTAAATCTTTGTCCCCGCAAAGACAGGCGTTACACCACGAAATTGTCACGGGGTGGACACACGGGGCCAAGGAGCGAGTGCGGTGGTTAACCTCGGTACCGAGAGGAGCCCAAGTATATTAAAATTAATACCGACGCACCCCGGCCATCAAACAAGCGGCCATCGCCCGTTCCACGAATACCAGGACATATTTGCATGGAACCACGAGGATCTAAGGGGTATCCCCAACGCCTTGGCCGAGCACACAATCGATCTCGTCCCCAGGGGGCAACCGGCACAAAGAACGGCGCTACGGGGATGAACCCAAACTACGCCGTTCGGGTCAAGGCCGAACTAGACAAACTACTCCAGGCCAAGTTCATATCACCCGTGGATGCCGCACCATGGCTCTCACCCATGGTTATTATCCCCAAGAAGAATGGCACGCTACGTATCTGTGTGGACTTCAGGAAACTCAACGCCGCAACGAAAAAGGATCATTACCCCTTACCTTACATGGAGGAAATCATCGATGAAGTAGCCGGGCATGAGATGTACTCATTCCTGGATTGCTTTTCAGGCTACTATCAAGTAGCCATGGCGGAACAGGACAAAGGGAAAACAGCTTTTTCTACGGAATGGGGACCATACCAGTTTGAGCGGATGCCGTTCGGGGCCAAAAATGCACCAATGACATTCCAACGAGTCATGGAACTCATCTTCAGGCCATACCTCAAGCGGTTCTTCCGAATCTATCTGGACGATGGGACGGTTTACGGGAAAATGAAAGACCACGTTGCGCACCTCAGACAAATCTTCCACGCATGCCGAGCCAACGGGGTAAGCCTCAACGCGGATAAATGTATGTTCTTGTACTTCGCAGGAGTAATTCTCGGCTACATCGTATGCAAACATGGCAAGCTCCCGACCCGAGAAGATTAAGGATATCCTAGAAATGACACCGCTGATCAATCGAAAGGAGTTCAACGACTCTTGGGATCGCCCAGTTCAATCGCATCTACATCGAAAAGCTAGCTCACATTACCGCCCGATCGCGACCACGAACCATGCCAAGTATGCCTATCCCCGGGATTGGACACCGAGGCACAGCGACCTTAGAAAAGATAAAGCATGCATACTCAAACGCACCCATCCTCATTGCCCCAGATTGGACTAAACCTTTCCACGTCCACACGGACGCATCCAACATTGCCGTGGGAGTAATGTTAGCTCAAAACATAAATGGCAAACACGATCAACCCGTGGCATACGCCAGCCGGTTACTTAACCAAGCCGAGCGAAATTACTCTACCACGGAACGCGAGGCCTTGGCTATGATCTATGCTGTCAAAAAATTCCGGCACTACCTCCTCGGAAAGAAATTTCGATTCATGGTTGACCATCACAGCTTGTCGTACCTCGTGAATCAAACCCTGGTCACAGGGCGAGTTGCTCGATGGATCATGATACTCCCGGAATACGATTTTGAGGTCGTATCGTTCCCGGAAACGACACATCATAGCAGATTACTTATCCGGGGACACCAACACCACCGCGGAAGGGATTGACGACTCATTCAATGAGGCATATATACAAACCGCACAAATCGCCACGGAACCGAGGGAACTTGAGAAGGACTGGAGGACCGACATCATACGTTATCTTACCACGGGCAGCACACCCAAGGATCTCACGGGGACGCGGCGAATAAGCTTTGTACAGACAACACTACCATACACCGTGGTCCGGGGAGAGTTATATAAGCGGGGACCAGATCAAGAGATCCGGCTGTGCGTACCAGCAAACCAACAGAACACATCATTACTCACCTCCATAATGGACCCGCGGGAGGGCACCAAGGCGCCGACACCACAGTAAAGAAGATCCTCTCAGCCAAATACTGGTGGCCGACAATGCACAAGGATGTAATCCAGCATGTCAAGAATTGCCACGCCTGTCAAATTTCCACGACGAACTTTCAGCACCAAGGCAAGGTGCCATTAAAATCGATACCCCCCCTGGGTCCCTTCCAACGCTGGGGACTAGATTTCGTAGGCCCAATCAAGCCAGCGACACGCCAAGGATACAAGTACATCCTCGTGGCCACAGACTATACCACGAAATGGGTCGAGGCTAAACCGCTACGAACTAACACCGCGGTTGTCACAGCCTCGTTCATTTACGAAAACATAATCACCAGGTTCGGATGTCCCTTGGAAATCGTATCCGACCAGGGCACACATTTCGTGAACGATCATACAAGACCTCCTTGACAACCACGTTATCAAGCACCGAACTAGCACGGTATATTACCCCCAGGGTAATGGACAAGCTGAATCGACTAACAAAACCTTGATCAACATGTTGAAAAGATTCGTGCACGCTAACCAAGCAGACTGGGATGATTGCTTACCCGCTGCGCTGTGGGCGTACCGTGTAGCTATCAAAACCTCCACGAATGCCAGCCCATTCGAAATGGTGTACGGCACCCAGCCCCTGCTACCCACGGAATACATCGTGCCAACATTCCAAACACTACAGCCACGGGATTACGCACCCCACAGGGTACTGGCAGCCCGCCTCGGAGACCTACACCACCTCGAAGAAATTCGAGTCTCAGCAAACGAGCACATCCTGCACAAACAAACCTTGGCTGCCCGACATTTCCAAGGGACGCAGCCTCCACGAGTATTCCAGAAGGGGGACCAGGTACTTTGGTGTCCCCGAGACCCCAAGCTCAAACGAGCCAAATTCGAATCAATATGGCATGGTCCATATACAGTACAACTCGCATTGCCTAACAACACAGGACTCCTCGTCAAAGACCCACTATGATCCTCATGCCACGATTGTCAACTCAAAGAAAGCTAAAACAATACCACGCCACAACAATACCCCGGCGCACGACAACAATTACCCTACAAGACATCCATACAACATTAGCGGCCGAGGCACAAAACGGGAAGAGAACGGTGTTGACACAAACGACAAAGCAAAACCATGCGCAAGACCCATGGACACACCCCGTGGCACTCGGCGAGTCAAGGCATCGAGGCCAAGCCAGGCAACACACCGGGAGAAAAGCACGAGCAGGCAAACACAAACCCCGAAAAACCCACACAGACCACTAGAAGACAGACTGGGACACGGGAGGCACCGTCGCCAGACACACCACCGTCGAGTCCCCGGGACTTAGCAAAGACAAGGGCAATCCCCGCCTCGGCCATGCCCATCCCCATACCATGTGCATACATCAATCACATACATGTCACACATGAAAAAAAACCAGGAGTCATAGTCCCGGGAGTGGCCAATCAGTGCCATAATTACCCCCGAATCCACCCGAGGCACCATCACCACATTCGACCCCGAGGCATCATTACATTATCGGTTAAAAGGGCGCGCCACGGCCAAACCCCATAATCACTCCCACTCCCCCTTCCCGTGCCGGTGAGACCTCAAAAGCCGTGGGATTCCCCGGGAGCTCTCTCATTTCCTTCTCTCCGCCGTTGCGTACTCGAGCTTGTTGTTTCCTGTCTTTCCGCATACTTCGCTACCGTGTCTCTCGGTTTTTTCCGTGTAGATACCTCGGTGCGGTAGAAGCAGACATGGCGCGCGGTGCTCCCGGGAACGCAAGCCGTTGTACGTGCACCGGCGCAGATCGCGGAGTGGAAAAAGTACCCGGACGTGGAGTGGCTCTCGACGCGGGCTTGTTTCGTTATGCGAACCACCTCCGCGACAACATCGACCTCGGACGCATTTGTCGAGCATTCATCGCCTCGATGCGGGAGAGGCAGCAGGAGGATCCTCGCAACATGGAGGTGGCCGGGTCGTGGAGGGGGTCCTAGTGCGATACTCCCGAGGTACTTGCATCAATTTTTTTGTTTGGGACGGCACAGGGGTGACCAGTTGGTCGCCACAGACCAGCAAGTTCCCACAGCCCGACACCTCGATCTACACCGACGGATATCCGGTAAAAGAAAGGAACAAGTTTGATGTCTACGACATCACACGAAACAATCCGAACATGCCAGACCCGTGGTTTGGCAGAATCCGCGGCATCCTCAGTCAGGTCTTCTTCCGAAATGACTGCAATTCGGTGCACCCAGATCAAATCGCACTGTGCGTCATGGCAGGCCGCGGCGAGAAGATTAATTGGGGAAAGCTCGTGGATAGGAACGCAATCAATCAGATCCAGGGGCACGTTCAGAGTGACGAGTATGAGAGCCCCATTGCTCCGTTTCTGACACAGTTCATCGGGCATTTCCTCGACTATCACCGGGTGAATCATCATCCGTGGACCATGGGGACTTTTCTGGACATACAGCGCGAAGTAAAGAGTCAGTCGCAAACGGTCGCCACACCCACACACCGGGAAAACGATTGCGCATCGAGGAGGATGGTGCCACGGAAACGGCTCCCATGGAGATCGCCAGTACCTCCACGGCCACACAGCTCGGACCTCGTGCCACGGAATTCGCGACACAGAAGCACACCATGGAGGCATGTATGGAGGAAATGTTAAATTTCCTCCACACGGCAGAACAGCAGCAGCAGGCAACCGCGGCCAAAAACAAGGAGTGGGAAATGCGCCATAAGCGCCACACGGCACAGTTGGTGCAAACAACCCAAGCCGCGGCACGCAAAACCATGGAGGAGTACAAGTTGGAGGTTCAACTCCACACAGACCACCTCCAAGGGCAGGTGACGGCTCTGCAGAACCAGCTCGACGCACGGGACTTAGAACTGCAGGCGGCCACGGAGAGATCCAAGACATTCGAGGATCAAAGCACCCGGGATCGAGAGAGGATTGCCCGGTTGGATCGACAGACATTGGAGCTCGTGGCCAAATGTAAAACTTTGACCGAGGAGCTGGCCACTAAACCCGTGGCCCCATCATCCAGCCACATGGACTTGGAAGCGGCACAACAACAACGCCGAGAAATCGAAAATGCTAGGGAGAATTTTGAAGCCAATAAATTGGCTTGGACACACCACGCGGCTCGAGTAATCGCAACAACGGCGTACCAGTTGATGTGGTCCACACCGCCCACGTCCATGGAGCCCCCCGACGCATTCCTCGACCAGTGCATGAGCGATGCACCGATCGATAGCACTGGAACTTGAGAGCTCGGATAATAATTGGGGAAGTCAAGGAGAGGCCTTCCTGGGAGAAGACGAGGAGGAGACACAGCCCCAGCCCATGCACGAGCCGAGTAAACACGCCACGCCCACGCCCGAGGAGAATTACGATGAGGGCCACGAAGGGCAAGCCCACGATCAACACCCCCACAGGCAAACCGAGGACAAGGAGGGGGACACACACTCCGGGGAGGACCTATACCAGTTCTCGACTCAGATAGGGGAAGAAAGAGTCGACATACCGGAGGGCTTTACGGACCACGAGCAGACGCCACACCCATCGCCACGGCAGCATACCACAGCGAACTCCCCGCAGTATCACCTCCCGGTTCTGTCACCACCGACACAGTATGAGTCCCCGGTAAGGCAGAATGAGGACGGCACTTACCCATGGCCGGGCGGCGGAGTCCCCGAAGATCCCATTCGGACCCCCTGCCCACATTTTCGCCACTACGAACAAGACCATCTCCCCTGTCTTTGGCCCGACACAGGCAGATTCTACTCCAACAGGAGGAACAGGAGGGGTGGAATATCGAGAACGCAGATGAAGACGGGGACGAGGCCACGGAGTCCATGCATTTTGTGCTAAAGTATTTCCACGAACACCCCGATCTTGCCGCGCACTATACCGATTCCGAGGCACAGGGAAGGCAATGCCCCGCATGCAACAGGACATTGGGAGGTACCGTATTCGATGTGTACTCCCACGCCCTCACCTTCCGCGGAAACCATGTGCTGATGCACCGAGCCGTGGCCAAGGCACTTCGGCGAATTCACAACGGGGAGGAACCCCCCGCAGCGCGGCCGACAATCGCCCGGGAGCGAGGCCAGGCCGAACAGAGGCCCGCCCCTCACGCCGTTAACCCAAGCACTCCGAGGACGGATTGCACTCGCAAAGGAGGGCAAAATGTTACCCGCCATGGCGCGCGGGTATCATTACCAACGACCCGGAGGTCCACGGGGAGACCAAGGCATAACGACGACCACGGGGCTCGAGGCCGGAGGCACGTGTGATGGGGACCACGAAGATCGAGACCACGGGCGCAGAATCATTAAGGCAACAAGACAGCGCGAGGAATTAGGTTTTATTATAAGTAGCGAGTAGAATTACAGTAAGGGCAGTTCCTGGATTCCCTGAATAGCGTGATAGCCACGAACACCACGGACACAATCTTGTAGCCACTCGGCATTCACCGATTCAATACCAATTCAGGACTCGCTTCTCTTTCTACATTCTGCTATTGCTATTGTCTACCCTCACTTAAACCCTTCTCTTCTGTGCTTGATTGCTGATTCGTCTTCTCCTTCCACACCACTCGCGGCACCGTGGACTCCTTGGATAGAACCATCTGTGCTCCAGACCGGCTGTGAGTTTGCACGACTTAGTGGTATCAGCTCCCTCGACTCAGTACAGTGGCGCATACACACGGACCGGGGCACCCTGGACGAAGGAAACAACACCGCGGAACTCAGCCCCCGGAGCCTCAGGCAGTTCAAACCAGGACCCCGACACCGCAAGGTTGACCTGGCTCGGTTGAAGTAATCATTCCCGATTACAGTGGCCGAGCCACATCGGGCCTACTTACCCTGAACCCCGGGGATCAACCGTGGGTACAAGCCACAGGTCCGGATATCGCACATCCTTCCCCGTTCTTACCTTCCCTGTACACCTCGGCCGTCTCCATACCCGAAACCCAGGCTAACAAGGATGTACTTGAAGTCTCAGCCCCCTCGAAATCCTCATAAGCCGCCTTCCAATCAGAATCATCAAGGTCTGAATCATAAGACGCTTGTACATGAACGTGCACCATTCACATTAATCATAGTCATTGAAAGTGAGTTCATAAACATTGTAAAAGCTTGGGACGAGAATATCTATTGATGCATTTCTTTGTGCAAGTAAAGATTCACCATATCTCCGAGACATTCTCAGTCTATCCAAATTGTTTATTTTGATATTACAAAATAGTCAGATGCAGTCATACATACAATCTAAAGTTTTTACTAACAAAAAGGGGAGGGTAATCTGAGCTCTACATGTTGTTTCAAGTAAATGTTCAAGATGAAGCCCAAAGTTGTTGATAAAACTCAACAGTGCAAGACCTAGGACAAGAAACCGTTCAAAATGATAACTACAGCCTAAGAGAAAGTCCTCTCATTCCATACACATTTAATTCAAGTGGCTCAAAGTCTAATTTTCTTTCACATTTTGTTTAATTGAAACAACAACGAAACAAAAGGCGCCTCAACAAAACAAATAGCTTGAAACAAAGTCCTCACATGTCTTCACCGTAGCATTCAAGTGTAGCATTTTCAATTGAAAAATGCTAAAGATGCAATTAATGGAGTGATAAAGGCTTGAGATAAAATCCAAGCAATAAACAACATTAGATCAAAATTGCATGAGTTTAGAAATTACATGGGATGTATTTGCTGTAGAGTGGTCAATGTCGCCCCTCGTACTGTTTGCAAGAGCAACGAAGTCTAGCACTCTTCGTGCACTTTCAGGGGAGTCTTGAGAATAATCAAGTTCTGTGTCGCACACACGCAACTCTCTCAATCCAACACCACCATCAAAATCCACCGTGTACATGGGAGCTCCAGTGACTTCATGATAGTATCTATGTCGAACAAGCCCACGGAAGTGCTCAATATCTCCCCAAAGGCTGCAATCCAATCCCAATACAAAAAGCTTCACAAGCACATGCTCAGGATGCCTAAACGCACGGTGATCAACTCTTGCGTGCTCATCCGGACTCTCAACAGTCTCAGAAGCAAAGCCTAACTCCATAGCTCTCATTCTAGCAACGGAAGATCCATCTGAGAATGGGCAGTTTTCTTCCCCGCAATCATGCTGCCATGGAACGTAGCCACCAATGCTTTGCCGGGAGAGAGCGTCAGGCACAGGTGCGCCAGGTTGGAAGTCCGCCAAGGTGAAGCGACAAATGCCACTTTGAGAATCTACAGTGGATGGTGGTCGCGACCATGGAGGCGGCGTAGTAAAGTCAGAGTCACCTTCACTTGAGGGAAAATCCAACTCTTCCAAAGATGGGATTGTATCCATAGCACTGAACATGGGACGAGGCCGTAGGAGCACATGGCTTGAACGATCCGAGAGTATGGGAGGGGCAAGCCAACCGTCTGGGGCAGGGGTAGGAAGAAGGTTCAAAGCTTCTCCAGCAACCCTCTGACGACGTCGGCCACCTCTTACAGATCGCCCACCTCCCCTTGCACGACCTCGCCCACGACGACCAACACCTTGTGTATGCACAACAGCAGGGAAGACTTGCTCGTGGGAGGTCTCCCCAACACCGACCAGTCGAGCTCCATCCATGTCCTGTAGTAGCTTAAAAAAAATGATTACTCATTTTGAGAGATAAAAGAATTCAATAGTATGACATACACTCAGACATGTGCTCAATGACGAAAAGGCAACAACCCATAGAGATAAAATAAAAGCTATGACTCGTTTGCTTAAAGTGATCAAAAACGGTACAAAGCTGTAGCCATATGCACACAAGCTTTCTTGCTCAGAGACACACGATCTTGGAGCAAGAATACAGATAGACATACTAAATATGTCATGATTAGCAAGTTGAGAGACATTGTATCATTTGGAAGAGCCATAACACTTACATTCTCTTGCGACCACATCCGACGAGGCTGAGAATATCGACCCTCTCCCCTTCTGTGATCACTTGGCACGACACATCCACGCTGGCAAGATTCGCCCTCTTGGCTGAGAATTGGTGGCTCCCCTCCCAGTATCGGTACAAGATTCTCCCCCACTAAGAACTCCACCGGCGACAGGGATGGAGATGGGGCTGGCATTCCTCTCAGTACCGTGTTCACTACAATTGGAACCAAAGGGCTGCTCACCAATGGCTGGACTGGAGAAACAACCTCCACATTCAACCGTCGCCGCACCCGCTGCTGCGTATTGGGCGAAAGCGGCATTTGGCTGTACTGGAGTGTGTTCGTGGCTTCGTCCGCAGAGCTCCCCATCACGGTCAACTTCAACTTTGTCTGGAAAGAAAATATGTCGAAGTGACCAGTTCACTGCATCACTAAATCCCCGATTGTCTCCCTCGGGAAGCCGTTGTTGCCACCGTAGTATATGGCCGACGTGCCTGTACATCCCAAAGAAGCACACTGCATGTTAGAGAGCATGAAAACTATAATGAAAGAACTAGAAAATACTCCATCTTGGGTATATCAAAGTAGTATATGAAAGGAAGCATACAAAATTCATAAAAATTAGATTTGATGAACTTCTATGCACATGCTTGAACACTAACTTTGTGCAAATGTCTCGAAAGATGTGGTTGACTCGCACTGTCCATACCTGTTGATATGTTTAGAAGTACAAAAGGACTCCTATAAAGCGAGAAGACGAGATACTTTGTTTTAGCAAGTGAGTTCCATTCCTGGGAATAAATCATACAAATTGTGCGTGATCATACATGCCGACATAAGCAAGATTCATTGCGTGTCGGCCTTACGTTTTTTATGGCATTGAGCCTGGTAACAGAAACCTTTGCTTCAACACAACGATATCAGCGCAACAATAAATGTCATAGTCAAACACCACAACCCTTGAACAAATGCTCGCTACATGAGAAAGCTTGGACAGAAAGCATTGTGCAATTTTTTTTCTATTTCATTACTTCGGATACAAGATAAATTTGTCACAATGCATACATCTAACTAACTGAGTTTCATAAATTGAAACATACGAGACGAACCTTTGCATGCATGTAATCGATTGAGAGCATGTAAGTTCTGACATTGAAAGTTTTTGGAGTCAGAGAAAAGTAAACATTTGTAGGATCTGCTGTTGACAAAGATGAAAACAAAGTACAGCTAGAAAGTTAGCCCAATGACTTACCTGCGAAACAAATATCGATGCCAGCAAGAATCGGAAATCCCTCTCCTTCGATGTGTTCGCGGCGGACGAGGGAGCGAGCACAACTTCTCGACAGATAGCAACCCCACAATGCGAGTGGCTTGAATGCTTGACGCTCCACGCTCCTTCGCCCACATATAAATAACCTCACATTCCACCTCCGTCTCTGTCGAGGCTGGTGGCGGCTTGGAGCATGCCATAACCACGCCGGAGTACAGATGAAGGGACAAATTCCTTTGAAAGAGGAGCGGAGAAATGATTCAACAACTGAACGCTCCGCAGGCGGCGCCACTCGCTCCACTCCTTCAACACTTCACCGCTCGCTCCAGTACAGCTCCACTTCGAGACGAATCCAAGGCAGCTTGTACCTCCGGAAACCATAACCCCACTTCACACCGAGGCTGGACGCAGAACGCCCCTCCCAGGTTCGGGCGTCCACATTGTTGCGCTTCACTTCCCGCCTTCGCATTCACTTTGCGTCAGCGCTGAATCCCGTCCCCGAGGCTGCGCTTGTTCGCGCCTGCTCAACCCCTGCGGAATTCAAACCCTAGCCGCTCCCGTGCTGAATCTTCAAACGTCCATTGCCAGCGTGGCTCGTGCGACCCTCTATTTCAGTGGGTGGGTGTATATACACCGTAGACCAAATTTTACGTGCCACAGCGGCACGCTCAGACGTCCAGGGGTTAAGAGCTGCCATAATTGTGTAGTTTGTCAGATTTTCTTTCGGGGTTTTGGTTGAGAGAAAAAAATTTATATAAATAATTAGCTTTTTTGTATGATCAAGAAGCTCTGCGTGCAATGATTCAATTTTGCAACAAGTAGCTACCAAGGATTTTGATAATATAGTTCAGTATTAATCTTGTGTTAGCTCTATCTACGCCTACCAAAGCTCTTTTATAGTTTGTAAAGTGTGTAGTTAAAATACTTGGCATTGGTTCTAGCTCTTCCTTAGTCTATACTAAAGAATTGAAAGAGGATAATTACTTTATAAGATAATACTCTTAGTCAGCTAGATATTTGCCTACTGTGGACTAAATTGTCTCTTGAGATGGGCTTGGAGCTTGAATTTAATGCTAGTGCAATGTCACCTATACTTGATGCATTGTACTCCTGCTTTGATCATGCAAACTACTGATTAGGGTTAGTATAGCCTGCTCATTAGCTTCTCATAGACCAATTTGCATTTTAGTATAGCTTCGAGTGGAGAATCTTTATTGGCTACATGTCCAATTTTTTTCCCCGACATCCCTTGGATGTTTGTCACTACGTGTCAAAATATGTTTCCCTTGGATGTTTGTTATTGCGTGTTCACAAGAATTGATGCTACTTGCCCTTGATGGCTCTAAAATGAAGTAGCCCGAGCAATAATGCAGTGAAAAATATTGACTATGGTGTGAATGATTGAAGGATTCATCTCTTGGCAAATAATTCCATCTATGAACTAGAAAATTTATGTACAATGACGGTGTTCTTTCTATAGATCATCAAGTATGAGAGCATCATCCATGAATTCAACCCCTATTTTGAGACAAGAAGAAGAACCCGCAGTAAGCGGGGAGTTCGAATATATGGAGGGATAGTATGTATAGGTGGGCAAGCCAAGGAAACCCGAGGCCAAGCCAAGAAAGCCGGGACTTTGGCGGACGCTCCTCCCAACAAAAGCCACTCACAAAACTTGATATGACAAGAATGTCAAGCCAAGAGGGTTTCTTCGCCTCTTATCCTCAAACCCTATTCGGATGAAAATTCCAACAAATGAGAAATACCAAATGGATGAAAATCCTTCAAAACAAAGTAGAGTGCCTAAACTAGATTAGTCTACTAAACAAAAATAATACTTTAACATGGTTTGAACATTGATGCCACATCACGTGACAATTCATTTCAGGTCATAGAGATCTGAAAATTAGGATGAAGGTAATATTGCGTATGAATATTTCAGATCATACTGTGAATTGTGCATTGTTAATCAATCATGAAATATTTCACGGTACTCAAAAATTACAGGACTCGTGACGGCATTGCGTAGAACAAGAAAAACATCGCACTAAATGTAATCCAGGAACAGGCATGAGGTTCGCAATGTGTTCCTCGTCGTCAATGGGAAAGCCTTACTCCGGTTTAAAAACTCGTCTACATACTCAGGTCAGCTGGCTGCTGAATGATCTCCGCGAACCACACACCAACGCCGTCCATGCCGAAGAAGACCGTCCAGCACAATATCGATGAAATCGACTCCCATTCTTTGGTATATTACAGGTCTGTGGGTCATCTACAATTCCATGAACCCATCAAAACCCAGCAATTCACTTACTCAAAATCGCCATCGAACCTCACGGGGAGCATTTCATGAACCTTGTTCTCCCCGAAGTTAACGCCCTGCGCCTTCAATTCCACGGTGGAGCGACCGAAATACATGGTCACCCTCACTTGCCGCTCGCGGTCGAGCTCCTCCGCGCCGTCCGACATGTCCACCACGAATGTCCCCTCCTTGGTAACGTTCTCCGCCTCCGTGTACCGCGGGGCATCGTCGTCGGAGCTGAACAGGGAAATGCTCATGGACGTCTGCTTCGGGTAGGTAGGGACGTACGTCTTGCTCACGGAATAATCCGTGTCCACTTGCTGCCCCCGCTGCACGAATACGTCGAACCGGTTCTTGCACTTGACGGCCCCATTCACCACCTCGCGGCAGTCCTCGCGATCGCCGGGCTCGAACTTGAGCATGGTGCTGATGCCATACGTCTTTCGGGCCACTCGCGACAGGATGGTGTTGGCGTGGAGCGCCAGCGCCACAGCACCCTGGCACACGGCGCTGCCCGGGTGCGGCGGGCTGATAATCTCGGCCACTCTCGACGCGAACGTCTCCTTGATCCTCGCCATCATGTAGGGTGACCCAGAGAATCCTCCTACCGCCATGATGACCTTGATGTCGAGCTGCTCGGCGAGCTTCTCCTCGATTAGGGCTAGGTTTTGGTCCACCACGGGATCGAAGATGGTCTTCATGTCGTCGCAGGAGAGCTCCACTTCGTCGAACTCCGTGATGCATGTGTCGCGGTTCTGCTTTCTCTCATGCTCCTCCCAAGCGCGCGAGAGATTGGCAGAGATTTGGCACGAGGCTTGGAAGTTCGGGGAGCCGTCGAAGGTGCTCTTGGCGGACTCCCACCAGCCGAGGATTTTGGGCTCGTGCTCGGGGTGCTGCTCCAGAAACTCCTCCAGGCACCCGATCTTGCGCTGCAGAAAATTCATGAAGCTCTTGTCGACGTAGGTGCCGCCGCACAGCCCGCCCGAGCTTCGCGACACTTCCTTCACCTTCAATGCGCCCGTGTGATTCGCCCTCGCCTGCACCACGATGTCGGTGGTGCCACCACCGAGATCCACCACTAGAAACTTGTCCCCGAGCTGCAGATGCAGGTCGCTCTTGATGCACCGGTGGCAGTAGATCGACGCCGCTTCGGGCTCCAGGATGACGATCACGGGGTAGGGGCTGGCGTGGAGATCCGCAGCGCCCTTGACGAGCCCCGCCTTCTCCATGCACAGCTTCATCTGCTGCTTGGCGTGGTCGTCCCAGATGGACGGCACCGTGAGGCACCACTGCACCACGTCCTTGCTGATCTGGTTCCCGTACCGACTCCGAAGTTCGCCCATTATAAACTCTCCTATTCCTTTCAGATAGTCACTGATCACCTGGTCCGCCTTGAAGTCTCCAGGGAGATTCTCCACCGACGGCGGCCCGTCGCAATCCCTCGCCAGCTGCAGCTTGAACTTCGTCAGCATCTCTCCGACGGGAGGGATATTTTCCCCACTCGCTTTATTCTTGGCTTGGAGCGAGGCCTTCATGGCTCCCAAGTACGCCACCCGCGCGGGCCATCCCCACGAGTGGAAGGCGAGCGTGCCGTCCCCAGTGCGCTCGTAGTATGAGCCCGTCAAGGTCTTGCAGTAGGACTTGCCGCCGCCTTGCTCGTACATGGGCCAGTCATACTGTGTGAAGATGTCTTCGGGGGCGGAGGTGTGGGCGAACGCGAACCCGGAGAATGTTGTGCCGAAATCCAACCCCACGACCACTCTGGGATCGGGCAGTGTTGGCTGGTCCATGATCACTAGTCCAGCTGGTCTTTATCAAAAGAACTATGATCTTCTCGAGTTGCACGAATTGCAACACGAGTACTTGCAGTCTGGATCGTGAATCCTAGAAGAAACAGACAACCTCGGCTCGATGACTTTCCTCGCCCTATCAAATTGGAACTCTTTGTGACTTGGGGCCCGTTTTGAACTTAAGTAGTGATTTGGGTATGGACATATTCCCAAAAAAACATCTCAAAAAAATACTAAAGTTAAACTGCCCCAGTGCGGCTCGCAAACCAAGAATTCTCGTAGAAGACTCAAAAATATAGTATGTGATTGCCACATTCAGAACCTATTTTTAGCCCTCACAGGGAATTCAAATGAAGCTCAAACAGAAAACACCCCCCAGAAAACCATTGCATCTCAGAAAACGTGCTGGTCACTAAATGGTTGGGAGTTGGTTGTTCACACTTGGATGTGCGAATAGAATCTGACTGATCGAACACTTTGTGCCCTGTCTCATCCGCGTCAATCTTCCTGAGCCGGCCGATGCAACGGAGTGGATGTAAGTTAAATCACGTGCACATACATTATGCATGCCTCGCTGTCCCACCGATGTTTTGCAAACTGTTAAATGTACCACAAGCATGGATCACGGAGTAAAATTATTCCCGATTAATAATGTGTAATCAGGTCTGCAAATGGATTCGTGCATAAAAAGGTAGTACATTGCTTTACATGGCTCCGCTCGGTAGTGATGGGGTAGTGCTCGGTACAGTAGGGAAAAAGAAAAACTGGCTGCATTCCACTTTTATGTGCACATATGGTAGAAAGGATTCTGCACCACCATGCATTCCACTTTTATGTGCACATATGGTAGAAAGGATTCTGCACCACCAATCACAAGGCTTGGCGTGACAATCGAGGTTTTCTTAATCATAGTAACTTATCTTTGAAACTACCGGACGGGGCGAACACTCAGAGATGTACCATATATTAGAGTTAACCGTGAAGTACTACTTAAGGGTCACTTTGTCCCGAAGTGGAAAATATTCTAAAAGGCAGGGTAAGATTTTTTTTCACCAAAAATGGACCATTTCTGCATAAATTTCGACCAATGAGTTTTGGCAATTTGTATATTGGGAGTGGAACCGGGACCTGCCCACTTCCTTCATCCAGGCGCTCCGTCAACCCTTCCCGCCCAACCCTCCATACGCTCTCCCAATCCTCCCCACGCTCCCCCACACCTTGTCACAATAGTGCAACAATGCACGAGTGGGACCAACTCAAATACTTGCACAGATTTTATTAGAAATAAAAACAGGATACAGGAAGATGACTTTGCCGTTAACTCTATTATGATCCACAATATCTGCGTGTGCCGGGTGCCTCACAAACACAGTACAATTTGTCTGCAATTTGAACGGAAAAATACACAATGGGTGGGCAAGTGGACTCGTGTTAAGACATCCGAAACGTCGGGAGAGGCGGCGTCATTGCCTCATGATCAACGCGGTGTGGTGTGCAGACGTGTTTTTTCTTAAATTTCAGGAATAGTAATTCTCGGCCTGCAGAAGTGCTTTGTTGGCCAAATTGTCTACAAAGTCTCCGCCAGTTTTTAGAACCGGAGCTGTACAATTATTGGTGCACACCTACAATTTCAGACTAGTATATTTTTGGTTCCTCCTTCAATCAAGACTGAGCAAAGGAATCTCAGAAGTCTTGCAGAGACTAACTCTAGCAATTCTGCGTGTCGGAGAATTTGACTCGTAAATCACTGAAGGCTAGCTCATCACTCTAAATTTATCATAACGGGGGAAGATTCATTTATTCGGCCGGAGTGGCAGTCAAGCAAGCCTCGCCAGCAGCCGACAACCGATCTTTTTTGAATTTTGACGTAGCAACTTCCTGCATTAAAGGTTACATGAGCACCGTGTGTTGGTCCTAGGAGGTAAATAAACACCGAATATCCAGATTTGACATTCGGATCACATCAGGCATCAGTCTGTGCAGACAATTTGTAGTACCAATTGAACTATTAAAAGTCTGTGCAGACAATTTGTAGTACCAATTGAACTATTAAAAGTCTGTGCAGACAATTTGTAGTACCAATTGAACTATTAAAAGCGCTGACACCACATGAATATGGTATAGACTTCGGCTCAGCTACAGTTACGCTAGTATCCTAGTCCACTTGCAAACATCTCGAGTCCGGCAGGGTGGCGATGTAGCCCCGGAGCTGGTCTGCAACTGCGGCCTGCGGCGATAATCGAAGTTGATGAAGACTACGGCGCCACCCTAAGATTCAACTCCGTGCTCAATGAGAATCAGATCGAGGCAGTTTTCAAAACTTCCGATTGATTGAATAGGCGTCAGCCGAGTAGATCTACTGATTATTGTGGAGCGTAAATCCAAGCGATTTGGGATCTTTGCAAGTAATGTGATGAGTGGCTCCCGAATCAAGGTACCAGGAGCTTGGCGATGACTCTGATTTGACAAGATTTAGTTCTACGCAATTTGACTGGAACAACTTGGAGTCAAGTTAAAGAAGCGACAATGATGGATCTTCAATAAAACATGCTTCAATGTTTGGATGTGACATATCAAGATCGATGAAGTCTTCCTCCGTGTAAGGCTCTTCTGAGTCTTGATGGTCATTGTCAGAGGTCTGATGAATCGTGTTGACTTGCCCAGAGTGATGTTTCTTCTTCTCCTGGAGTCGAAACTCAATGTCCTTCACACGGTCGACCATTGCCTTCAAGTCACATTCGTGTTCGAAATGACCCTTCTACAGACAGAAATTACATACTGTATGTCTAGGAAGTTCGAGTCCTCTCGCCCGATATCGTGGCTGATAAGAAGAACCTTATCCTCCTGGGCTTTGCAAATGATGACTTGTTGGTGGGGTTGACTGTGAGTGGCCAAAATTTCGTCTAACGAAGTTCTGTTGGTTGCTGGATCCATAGTGGTGTCCTCCACCAAAGAAGTTTGGCTGGCCTGATCTCTGTGGCGGTCTCTTGAAGTTGGATCGTCCACCATAGAGAGCTTCTCCCATACTCCCTTCAGTGCTCCAATTTAGTGATATCTCCTCTCCTAGTAATTTGGCTTCCAGTTCTTCGTACGAAGGCAAGTTGCTTAAGTGCATGCGTCGAAAGATCTCATATTCGTTTAGAAGATTCTTCAACGTTATGTACACGACAACATCCTCCAGAAGGCCACAATTAAACTCTTCTAATTGATCTGCTATATTTTTGACTTCCGTCAAGTGATCATCCATGGACAGATCTACAAGTTTCTTGCACGGTTGTCTTATTAGACACTGTCGGACGTCAGACAGACACGACATGTCAGACAGACATTGAGCCTCAGAATGTTTAATAGAATCTACAGAATCTTTTTTTACGGAAAGTTACCATTGAATTACCCTGTCCACGTTGCATCCTACGTGGCTGCCACGTGGCCTGTACAACTCAGCAATACGATGGGCGACTGCGCCACGTAGGACTGGACGGGCGGTCGCCTCGTCTGAACCGGCGGTCGCCTCGTCTGGACCGGCGGTCGCCAGAGCGACCGACGAATGCCCATGAGCGACCGACGTTCGCCCCTGGGCAACCGCCAATCCAGCTGATGGGTGAACGTAGCTCAGAGGGCGACCGGCGGTCTACCCTCTTGGAACGAAGGACATGAACTTTGAAGAGCCATAACTTTTTCATTTGGTCTATGTTTTTGACGAAATCACTTGGGTTAGGTCCCAAATTAAGTCTAGTTTATGTGGTAAAAATTGCAGACCCATACAATGAAGTATAAAAAAACGGCATGCATTTTAGTGAAGGGAGTATTTGTTTTTTGGGTTATTTAACATTTGGCATGTTTTACCATTGCAAGCCTATTATGTGACATCAAAAAGGTTTTTGCATGATTTGTTTTACACAAGTGTGATCTTTAGATGCATCCCACAATCTTTGTAGTTGGAAGTATTTTGATCCAGATAATTTTAGTATTGGCTTTGTGTCACGGACATGGCATACAGGGTATTATCCACACCCCATGGGTTGAAGCAAGCTAGGGTGGAGCACTTAGTACGTCACGAGCAGGAATTTCAGGGGGTCTTCAACTTCAATGTCCAAAATAGTGGAGATTCTAAAACAAATGTACTAATGTATTTGGCAATGATGTTGGCAATACTAATGAATATTATAAAACTATTTTGCATCTCTTCAAAAAACATTAGGAACCCATAAATATATGTACTTTTTTAAGTTTCAGAAAGTACATCACTGTCTGGAAAAAAACAACAAAAGTACAAATTCCATGTTGTTTAACATAGAATAGTACAAATTCACATTCGGATTATGGAAGAACATGTCTTAAGGCTTCAAATGCATATTGAAAGTTGTGATAATTTTTAGTTGCACATTGCGAATTTATTGGTCAAAGTGCTAAAGTTGGTTTTGAGTGGAATTTCCTCAAAAATGATCCAAACTTTGTTTTTTTCAAGATCCAGTTGTTTTAAGGGAATCCAAATGCTGGGTAACAAGTTGATTTTGTGAAAATTTGAGTACACGCTGGACTTCTTACACACCTTGAACTCCTGAAAAGGTACAATTTCTCTACCAAAAGTACCCCCCACTACCTCGATAGTGCCGCCGAGGCTATAATGACTCTGACAGTGCGTGTAGTCGCCATTTTCTAGTTAGCTTTGAAGTGACTGACGGAGGATGTTTTCATCAATTTGGCGGCTTTAGTCTCTTCCTCCGACGGCCGAGCAGGTCCGTTTGCTTCTCAGGGATCCTTTGTTGTTGTTGGTGTTTTGCTGTGAAATTGCTTGGAGTAGTAGCTGTAAACGATCGTTAGTTGCTGTTGGTGTTTTGCTGTAAATTTTTTTGGAGTAGTGGCTGAAAACGATGGGAAGTAGTCGATTGGCAGAAAGGCGTCGTGGGGTCTCGCGTCCTGGACCCCAAGTTAGGGCAGCAGCGATTGCGAAGGCGGAAGCTGAGCGAGTGGTGCGCGCCGAAGCCGCTCGCATTCGGCAGGCGAGGAGGCGCGCAAAACTTGCAGCTGCAGCGCAGGCGGCGCTTCTATTCTCCCGTGATGAAGATCCACAGCCCGTCCAAATCACTGAACGCTCTTCGTGTCGGCTTTTAAACAAGCTTGCAGGAGCGATCAACGAAGAGTTGAAGGCGTGCGAAACTCTAAGTTGCAGGCGCTTGGTAGTGGAAAAGATTCTGAATCACAATACCATATGGCCTCAACTACCGGAGTATTATCCCAGGCCTTGTGAAGCAAAATCAATTTTTGTTTTCCTTGAGAGTTTCAGAACGGAGTTGCAGTCAGTGAAGACGGCAAACTCAAAAGTGTTTTTGGCGAGGAAGGGAGCCCTTCTTGATGCTGCAGTAAGCGAGGGATGCGACAGTTCAAGGACTCTCTCACGTGTGCTTCAGATTCACCCACGAAACGTTTACGCTGCTGTAGGCAGGAGGATCGGTGTTGAGCCTGCGAATCAATTTGCTCTTCTAGAGAGGAGAAAGCGTGCTGGAGTGACTCAATATGTGAATGACAAGGTGCATTTGTGGTGGACTCAGCAAACTCGGGTCAGCCCCAACAAAAAGGATGTCACTCGAAAAAGGATTGGGAAAAACGATTACTCTGTCCATGCAACGCACTACCTTACTGAGAC
This sequence comes from Bryum argenteum, assembly GCA_037043015.1. NCBI lineage: Eukaryota > Viridiplantae > Streptophyta > Bryopsida > Bryales > Bryaceae > Bryum > Bryum argenteum. Next base: position 5,170,613 of record CM073324.1, read on the forward strand.
TCAAGTAAGCCTTATTTACTCAGTTGTTGTTAATCACTAGTGCTTGATGACTCAATTAGAAGTGAAAAATAAGCTTGTGTTCCTTTGTATTTTGAAGCTTTTCATGCATCTTTGAGTACCACCGAAAAACACGATCCAGGGTTTGTTTATCTGATGTGTGGTCTGCTTCTCTTTGACAGACCCAACTCTTTCTCAATTTCAGGGACGCTCACCCCGAGTGCAGAATCAAACAAAGGGCTTTTGAGTACTTAAAGCCTTGGTACGTAAAAACTCTCAAAGATCAAAATACGTGCTGTTGTATCTATCACACAGAAATGGATATGATGCGAACAGGGTTGAATGATCTTAGGTTGTGTTCTAGAGGTTTACATTCATCTCAATCTTGCAATTGTGCGTGCAATATTTGTGGAGACGGACAGGGGCATTGTGATGCGCATTCTCATGCGTTTCAGAGATTGACAATGTTATGGACATCTTGCGTGTGTCCAAAGGGTGAATTTGATAAGTGGTACAAATTAGATTGCGTCATGGGTAATTGTAGTGAATGCGGGGTAAAGAAACTCAACTTCTGCCCTCAGGAGTTGAGTTTTAGTACTGACCAAACAGTCAAGTGGAAATGCTTTGAGCAAGTTGTTATTGGGGTTCATGAGGATACCGGTCGTGACTGTAAAAGAATTCAGCAGGTTCACAAAGAGACTTCCCCAGGTGAGTTTGTATCTTACCTTAAATCTAAGGTGGGAAATTTCATAACCCACAATTTTGTGGCAAACTGGCAGGATTCTGAGTGTAGGAAGATGATGAACAATTTACCTGAAGGTGTTTTGATATCACACATCGATTTTGCAGAGAATTACAAGTTTTGCAATACAAAACGAAATACAGTCGATGCATTGGTATTCAACATCTATTAGCATATTAGTTCACATAACATTGTGGAGATTGCCTCCAAATGAAGCAGGTGAGGATGGTGGCATACAAAAGTATACCCACTACTACATTTCTGATGACAAAAAACACGACACGCTTTTTGTGCAACACTGTTTGTTGTTGCATTGGAATTGGATGTTGAATTCCAGCTTTAGGCCGATGGAGCACTGGGTGTATAGTGACGGCTGCGCAGCACAATTCAAGGGATCTCGCGCAATGTACTTTGTTGCTCGATACCCAGGTCTGACAGGGTGCAGCATGAGGTGGAATTATTTCGGCAGTGGACATGGGAAAGGTACCCTCTCAACATATGGTTTTGTTTCCCATTCTAAAAATTTGGATCATGTGTTTAATTCTTTATAATGCAAGGTGAAGAATTCAGGGTATTAATAGTAGTGATGGTGAAAAACAACCAAATTTGGAGTGACTATTTGTTAGTTTCCACCTTATACTATACAATTGGGCTAAAATAGTTGTATTACGAGTACAATTAGTGTCTTGGTAAGTATGTGGCTACTTCTTATAGTGTTGGAGGAGCACACATCAAGTAATACAATGAGCTGTGTACAATGGGCTGTGTACGTTTAGTAACTTTTGAGTATGAGTGACTGGTTTGGTGGTTTCCACCTTCTACTGTACAATTGGGTTGAAGTAGTTGTATCTAGGAGTACACTTGTACCTAGCAGTACACTTGTTGTCTTGGTTACAGTGTGGCTTCTACTTAAAGCAAAGTAGAGTACACATGACGTACTGCAATGAGCAATGGGTTGTGTACGCTAAGTAGCTTTTGAGTACGAGTTGACTGGTTTGCTGGTTTCCACCTTCTAACGTACAATTGGGCTAAGTTAGTTGTACTAGGAATACACTTAGTGTCTTCGTTACGGTGTGCCTACTACTTATAGTGAAAGAGGAGTACGCAAGTTAGTTACTCAATGAATGAGTACAGTTTGTTAAGTACCCTTCAGAGTCCAGTTGCTATTTAGAGTACAAATTTTTGTATATTCATCGCATGTTTTGTATATTTTACGAGGACTTCAGGTCCGATGAGTACAATATACATACATACTACATTTGAGACATGGTTTAGGTCCTTTGTACTACAAATGGAGTAGAGTTGGTTGAATAATATGGGTATGTTTTGTACTAAATGTACATGCAACATGTGGCAAGGGCTCGGTTGATGTAGGCCTTAACTAGTTGCCATGTTTTATCAATGCAGGTGAATGGGATGGGGCTGGCGCCGTCATCAAGAGGGCCATCCGAATACATCAGATCCAGCATCCAGAGGATGAGATGGCAAATGCAAGTCATGTAGTTGATTTTTCAAATCCCATTCTCTAACCGTGTTCTGAGTTCCTATGAGCAGTGAAAAGAGATGCCTATATCTCGTGAGTTTTGGCACATTGGTATAGAAGATGTGGATAGAACGAATGAGTGGGAATGTAGAACGATTTCGGGCTCTAGCAAGTTCCATTCAATTTCAGGACAATCAGAAACTGATCCAACAGTGCTTTTGGTCCGTGAATTGTCATGCTTTTGCGCCCCTTGTATTAACCGTGATTGGGTCAATTGTGAGCAGCAGACACACGTTTCCCATTGGCGTGTGGTCCGCTTAAGGCCAAAATCTGCCCGACCTGTACAAGCTCAGATTGCATCATCACCAAGAGCCAACCGAATTGCCTCATCTTTCGGAGGTCTTTCAAGTCCACGGGGATATTGTTCAGGTGGGCGACAACTTTGTCATACCAGCGGAGGAAGGCAATGAAGAGGGGGTTGAGTTTTACATTCTCCAGTGCCAGAAGCCCAAGTTTCGAGTCCAGAGAGATTTCATGTGTCCGTGGGGTGGTGATTTCAGAAGGGGCGACTATGTCATAGCAGGTTCATACTATCAGAAGAATGGCTCGGGCTCTGATACATATGTCCTGCTTCATAATTCTCCCATAGCGCATGTGGATGCGCATTTGGTGAGATATTGCAAATTTCCAATGGTCTTGGCTTCTCACGTAGTTAAGGGTGATTCTGCTGTGTATAGGTTAGGTGGAGATACAGAGATTCTAATCAACGAAGCTCTCAGAAATTGGTGGGCTACGGACATGGCTTTAGAGTTGTAGCCATGTGGAGCTTCTTGCTTGACCCACGTTTAGGCACATTCGCTGGTGTTATGAGCGCCATAGTGACTGCATGTACTACTTACACAATGATAAGAGATAGTAGCCTTTTGTTTAATTTCTGGACCTCTAATTTGAGTATCTCATTGCGTGTAAGGTGATTTCCATTGGTTTCATTGCGTGTAAGGTGATTTCCATTGATTTCAGGCTAAATTGCGCCTTGTTGTAATAGTTAGAGCATGTGACACTCCATGGGTACTTAGTAGATCAAAAATATATAAGAGCCTTTATTTTGCGAAACTGGGCCTATTCTGGGATTCTCGTGGTACATAGGCAAATGTGTTTTGACATGACATTTATTTGATTTTGGATGGTTCTAATATGCATATCAAATGCCTACTTCACGATATGCATTTAAGTCTAAATTTGTTGGAATAAGCAATCCTATATGAGTCAAATATTGATCATGCCAATAATTCAGCCAAGTAATATGCCAATAATTCAGCCAAGTAACATGCCAATAATTCAGCCAAGTAATATGCCAATAATTCAGGCAAGTAAAATTCCAATTATTCAGGTAAGTAACATGCCAATAAATTCAGCCATTGCTATTTCCTCACCCTCTGTTCACAGCTTGTTATCCGTATACACTATGAGTACAAAATCTGTACAGGTTGAAGTCCGATGTCTTCTACAAACTCAGCGTTTCTAATGTACAGAAGTCATTGAATTATCTATGCACTATGAGTACAAAACCTGTACAACTTGAAGTCCGGTGACTCCTACATACTCAGCGTCTCTAATGTACGTAAGTCGTTGACATATCTATGCGATGATGAGTACAAAATCAGACAAGTTCAAGTCCAGTGTCTCATACATACTCGGCGTCTCCTATGACGCACACAAGACTTGGAATTCTAATCACCCTTCCGCCCAAATAGCTTGCGGCGAGATCTTCCCGTAAGATGTTCGAGGTGGGGCCGAGGTGCTTCCTGACTTCCTACCACGACAAACTATACTTTCGCAAGAACAAGGACCACACTGGTGCTTCCCAAAATGCCGTCCCGTAGTCGCACATATCCAGTTGTTCACATCAGAAGTAAGTTTTTCACAAAAGAGATTGAGAATAACAAGTACTAAACCAGCCCCAGCAGCAGATGACATCAAAGAACAAGGAAGTTCAAACGATAAGAAAAATGAAGGTCCAATGAAGATTTTGTTACCCAAGTTAGTTCCTCAAGGGCATGTATATGCCTATTGGCAAAAAATGCCACATGGTAAACATGAGGATCACGGCTTTCAATCCTCACTGGGATGTCCATTAAATTGGCATCTTCGCACCGATGGTTGACAAATCTCCCGACATTGCCGTATTTGAAGCCGTCTATACACGAGCCTCGTTGTCGTTCACCTGACCTCGGTTTTCCAAAGTCCGCGTTCAAGTCCAGTAGATACGACCATGAAGATGTGATTCATTAGCATGCTCGCTAATGAGCTCGCATTGTTACAAATCTCTCATACATACTCAAACACAAGTGAACCAATGGGGATGGGCTCAAATGTTCGAACCCCCAACCCTTTCTCTCCGTCCAAAAGACCCCGACCTTCACCTTCTTGCCATGTTGAACGACCCTGTTACCACACTCCATATGACAACCACACATCAAATTGCACTCCCATATAAACTTTCTTGGCACATGCCCATGACAAGTAACCTTGAGGTCCAACTTTGCCCCATTTTCACCACTGCCCCTGTAGCATCCGTGCCCCTTGTCACAGTACACTGGCTGTGGTTCCCCCTACAAGGCAACAAAATTCAGTAAGCAATCGGAGGACCAATTCAGTAAGCAATCGGAGTAAGCATTCTATAAAACAAGTTCTAAAAAGTACATTTGTTGAATCAATCTCTTACCTGCTTCAACATGTGAGGGGCCAACCTTCCTTCTAGGGTGTAAGCAAAACGCCCTCCATTCTTCAATGCGCACTGACATGCTGCTGAACCCAGCAAGCAGTTCCTCCCCGTACAGCTGCACCTGCTTTCTGGAGCATTTTCTACAACTACGACTTCAGAGAAAACGCTCTTTGTTACATATGTGAATGGTAACATGTGGCTGGGGCCTTCCACGTTGCTAAACACTGGAACCGGATGTTGTTCGGTCCCTCTAGACAGGTCCTTGCAATCTACCCAAGGAGCCTGCCCAAATAGAAAAAAAATTATTCACACAAACCCATAGTGATCAAAACGCTTTCATATTAATAAAATCATCAAGATCAAGAGGATCTTATCATACAAAACTCACAGACCCAAGCTTGCAAGTGACTTCGCTGACAAGACCCTAAACATAGCGACAAAACAAACCAGAATAGACTGCTTCGACCAAGTCACCGTTTTACCATTTTTTTCTTCCCTTTGCCAGGGGCAAGTGACTCCATCATCTTCACCTTCTTTGCGCCTCTCGGACCAGTCCCCTCAATATCCATCTCCGTGGCCTTCGTCTCAACCTCTCGGTTCAGAATGTCTTCTGTAGAGGAATCCTTGGCGGAGAGAGAACGCCGTTTGTTACCGCGGTTATTACTTGGCTGAGCGGGAGAGGTGACAACCGCGTGGTGCTCCTCCTCGGAATGGCGTCGCCTTCCACGAGTGTTCACTCGTTCAACAACAGCAAACGTGTGGGTGACGGAAGGCCCATCCACATCCACCCAGGCTCTGTAATTGGCACACAATCACCTTCTAGAACTACTTCCGTTGTGTTCTGGGAGGTGGGCTCCTTTGAAGACCCCGCCTGCAAACTATCTACGAGCCCTAGCACAGCCCCATCAACGTGATTATGGGCTTTGTCTGCCACTTCTAGCACCGGCAGTGACACATCCCCTTCTCCATCGTTGTCCTCTCCTGAACCCTCCTCAGCAGACATTTCAAGGGCCTCATCGTCTGATACATTGGAAAATTCTTTTGGACTTCCTCTCACAATGCCTGCAATGATTCATAAAAGCAGGATTAGTATTTGAAGGCCAATGCATTGCAAACATTGGATTGGACTTGTTATAAAATGTATATAAGTTTACCTTGATTCAGTGACACCGTGGGTACTATAGGTGTGTCAAGTTTCGCCTGGCATTGCTCCTCGGCGGGTTTTTGAGCCACCCGCGCTGGCTGTGGGCTTGGCATCACAAATTCTTTTTGTGAGTCCACCTTCACGCTCACCTTCATTGAACTTGCAGCCCCGGCATTGGGAAGAGGACCTGCACATAGCACAAAAGTGAATTAGGAGCATATCATAGTGAGCAATTAACTATTACACTAACTACTCCATAACTACTCCATATGTACTACAGAAGTGAATTCAGAATCTATTATGGTGAGCCACTAATTATTACACTTACTAAAAGTACACTAACTACTTCATACGTACTTCAGAAGTGCCTGAGGTGTATCTAAGCTGTTCATGAAACACAATAAGTACAAAAATTTAGCTTATACATTCCTTGAAGTGTACCTAAGCTGTTCCTGAAACAGAGTAAGTACAAAAGTTTCATACTAAAGAACACATCATGTACTTATTGTTCTGTAAAGTAAGTAGCTTGAGTATCAAACATGTTTCCACAAACACTTCTTCTACCCATGTACCCTGGCTTTGTACATAGATTACTAAGTTTCCATATTTTTCACATCACTAGTACCAATTCACGCAATTCAGTCACGTGTACCTAACTAGTGCATTGGTTGTACATATATTTTGTAACTAGACTACTAATTGAACCATTCTGAAGATACACTATCTACAAACTTCACACCTAAATAGTCCAGCACATCAAAGTTCAACGTATAGTATCCTAATAGTACCAGTGTTGTACTTAAAACATGCATTTTTAAGAGCATGGACCATTACAAAGTACCAGATTAGATACATACCTGAGTTTGCTATGCCTTTCTTTTTCCGATCCGATGGTTGAACTTCACCGTGTGTAAGCTTTTCTTCTGGAAGGACGCCCTGAACGGCCTGAAGGTCCTGCTCCTGTGGCTTGAAATCCTCACTTGGTAGCAACCAGCCGAAGCTCTTCTGCCAATTTGCGCTTGCTTCCCCAATACAACTTTCTACCACACACTTCTTCCCCTTGCTAAAAACAGCTAAAGAACACCAAGGATGGTACAGGTGTTTGCAATTTGCTACAACAATATCGAAATCGGGAAACTCACACTCACACAGTGAGCACTGTGTAATCGATAGGTAAGTGTCATTAAGAGTAGACCCGGCTGACTTGGGGTACCTGAGAGGCCAAGGTAGCATAGAACGCGGCCGACCCCCGCTCTGCAGTTTGGCCACCTCCTCTTGCAATGCTGAAAATTGTCGCTGCTTGAGGGCGACACTTGCTTTCAACTGCTGCAGCTCCACGGCTTTCTTGTCAGCGTCTTGCCTTGAATTTACGAGCTTCGTCTCGTAGTCGGCCTTCATCCTCCCCATAATGGACTTCGTTGTTTCTGCCTCCACAAACTCTACGTCACTCGCTGGAACCGAAGTTTGCATCCCTACGAGTTGACACTCTAGGCTTGCAAGAAACAACTCGATGCTCTTTGCTTCTTGCGCAGCCTGATCTCTTCGTCCTTGAGCTCGCGCAAGGCTGAATGCAACTCCCTCATTTCATCGTTCAGCACTTGCACCAGCTCAGTCATTTGCGACACCCTCTCCTGCGTACGCGAGTCAGCAGCTTCCTCAAAGCGACTTGGTATTCTCGACGCACACACTTCAGATTCTTGCTGTACAATCCACTGCGAAAATTATAGTTAGCGACTACCCAGCCTGTGTACTTGAATACAAATGGTGCCACAACCAAGCAAGTCACAAAACGAGCATACTTAACAAAGTATCAACCTCGACAGCATCTGACATTTTAACTTACCCGCCTCGGTGACCCTCCATTTCCTTGAAAACCTGCGCCTTTTTCCAGCTTCACTTTCTTGAAGCCATCTCGGGTTAACTCCATGCCCTTCTGTTTACAAAGAAGCAGCTTTGCTCGATGTGAATCCCATCGTTGTCGCTGGGTGTGGTTAGTCTCCTGGCCGTAGGCGGCCCAGTTCACCTTTCCTCTCCCTCCGACGTGCTCCAGTGCAATGCCTTAAGCGAATTTTATTTTCAAAAAACTTGGCATCGTGTCCTTGTCATGCTCGTACACAATTGGGTGTAAATATTTCACCCTTGCTAGGACGCCCTTGTCGGTGCAGTCCTGCCACTTGTACCCTGCGCGGCCGCCTCTTCCGCAGCGCCTCCCAAACAAACCGACGACCAGCTCCTCCGGCACCTCACCCTTCTTAAAGCGATGCGGGTTCTGGCCAGTGCTCTCAAGCAGAAAATTTGTCTTGAAGTCCTCAATGTGCAGCACAGGGGGCGGTTCCTTGAGCTTCGCAAGAGCTCCTTCAATGTCAAAAATTTCCTGCTCTTCCTCAGAGTCGGTAGCAGCTTCTTCATCCCGCTGCTTCCCAGCTGAGGTAGACTTCTCTCCTGCCTTCTCTCCGTTAGTGGTGGGCTGAACCATGCTGGAAACCTGCGAGATTGCACATAGATAGAAAGGAAGGTAGCAAAATGAAAGCAAACACAGATGAACAAGTGAGGGAACTGAGGAGCAAATTTCATGGTTAAATGTGCAACCGGGCTTCTGCAATAAAGCCTAACCGCAAATCTAATTATTTGCATGACCCTAAACTGTCAAGTCGGAAGAGATAGGGGTTGTGCCAAAAGTCAAGGAGATTGTGTATGATCTTCACACAATCAAACACAATCACTAGAGATTATCCTGTCCCCCACCGAAAGCAACCCGTACCCTCAGAAAAGCAGGTCTAGGCTTGAACTCACCGTAAATGCTTGACCTCGGCCTTACCGTGAATGCTCGACCTCGGCCTTGCTTCTCACCTCAGAAGCCATGCGCAGCCACTCCACCGTAAACTGCAGCACCTTCGGCAGCCCTGGCCGAAAGAGACCGGCGTTAACAACGTGCAGCACCCCACACATTCCTCCACTCCTCCTCATCTCACTCCTGTGCAACCCGCGTACAAAACACAGAAATCATCAATGCAAAACCCCAAAACCCTAATCCTACCGATGCTTGGAGAATCAACCTACTGTGCAGCCACCAATTCTAACTGATTCCACCAATTCCAATTCTAACGATCAGCGCACAGCCCGGGCTATCACCTCTCAATATCTTCCTAAACCTGCACTGACTCCCTGTTCGACCTCTCTCTTTATGCAGATAGAAGAGCACGACTATCGAGGCTACAAGTGCGACTATCAAGGCTAGAATGCATACCTCAGACGATGGGGCTCGAAGCGAAGAATTCCATTTCAAACGCTGTTTGCAGCAGCTGCGTCATTGGTGACCCTAACTAACTGCGTAAGTAACAAACCCGCCCAGTTCTAACCCCTACGACGACGACGACCAGCAGCGCAAAACCGCGCACCCACAGCGCTCCCGCAAGAGCAGCTCCTCTGAAAAATCACAACATTGACCTCAATTCCATTTACACCACTACCTTATCCTAAACCCCGCCTAGTTCTAACCCAACGACGAGGCGATACGCAGCGCAACAACAGCGCACCCGCTGCGCGAGCTCCCCGCGAGAGAAACAGAAGGAGTTTCAAAATGAGCGCCGCCACGCCAACAGAGGTGCGAGACGGAGTTCACCGGTGATCACCGGTGTGGGGACAAAGTGATTGGTGATCACCGGTGGCGCTGCTCCCGCCTTAATGAGCCAATTAAAGGCTCGCCAACTGCCAAAACCCAATCCGCAAATAACTGGTGGTCACCGGTTTCCTAACCGCCAGCGACTGGTGATCGCCGGTAACTGTGCCAGAAAAATAAATTCCCTGACAGCATCCAAAAAAAAGTGAGCATCGAGGATCGAGGATCCTAAAGCACACCACCTGCAACACCACATGTCAGCCCTCTAAATGTTTAAAAAATTCATTCATACTCAATGTGCATAGCTTGAATTGAATCTCCAAAAGAGTTTGACTTTTACCACAAATTTAGTACAATAGGCTGTTCGAAAGTGCACCCACCTTAGTGTGCTTCTACCCCCATGAGTTTACCGTGATCAGCCCTACTTCTCAAAGATTTCTTAGATTCCGTATATTTTGCAAGTTCAAGTTTTCTGGAAGGTTCTAGAACCTTCCACTAGTTTCCAAAAGCTTCCTCAAGCTTCCGTATAGCTCTAGTAGTTTCCGGAAGCTTCCACAAGCTTCCAGATAGTTCTAGTAGTTTCCGGAAGCTTCTCTAAGCTTCCGGAAGGTTCCATAAGGATTCAATTGTTTTCGGAAGGTTCCATAAACTTCCGGAAGGTTCCGCTTGACCTTCCTAGATTCCGGAAGCTCCCACGAGTCTCCGGAAGGTTCCATAAGAACTTCTAGGACCTTACTCCGGAAGTTTCTTCTAGCCTAGTATATATAGAGAGTTGAAGGTCGTTGTTCTTTACTCTCTTCAACACCAGTTGTACCTACTCTTCCAGTTATCAATACTACTCTCTATTCTCTTACTTTGAGTGTCGTTTTGAGTCCTGCGTGAGGAATCCTCTCACTTTTAGTCTATCTTGATATCCTTTGGGAGTCTCCCCTCAATCTTGTCTTTGATCCCGGCTTGGAGTTGCTGTCCGCAACAGTTTGAAGAGAGTGACTGACTACATTCTGGTTCGAGGGATTCTATGTTTAGTATTTCCTATAGAAGTTTCGTTTTTAGAATTTTCATGAAAGTTTTTGCATGGACTTGAACCGACTTCCCTTATCACCAAGTCCTGTTGTTCTAGAAGTACGTTTTCTCTTTAGATCAAAGACTGAACTAAGAGACGTCCTCATTCGACAGAGAAGTGAAGAATTCTATTTGAATCTCTTGAGATCACCTCTTCCTGTCATTATCTCTAGAGTACAGAACGGAAATCTTTGTTACTTCATCTACTTGTCAATCTTCAAGCTTTTGTATTCCAAGATGGGCGACGTATCTGTCAAACCTCATTTTTTCGTTTTTTGCCCAAGTGAGTCCGGATAGCGGTTAGTAATAGCTAATTAGGAGAAATAAACGCCCATATCCTGGCCTACCCGGGTAATGACCGGGTAAGTTTAGCTCGGCCAGGAACCTGCCCACCTAGGGGCATCCTTAGGCTTAGTGGACGGGGTAGGGTAGTACTACCTTTTTGAATTTTCTTTTGCTTTGTATCTCCTGTTCTCGAGCCAGGGTCCTGCCTAGTCGTATCCAGTCGGCCCGCTGCAGACCCGGATAACGCGTAGCGGCTCTTCGCGGGTTGACTCCTACCCGGGAAAGGGCTGCCCCAACCGGGTATACCTCAACTGGGTATGGTCAGCCGGGTATGGCTCGACCGGTTGAGGCCCGGTCGGTTGTCGAAGACCGGGGAAGGCAGCGGCCGGGTCGATAGCCACGAACGGGTCGGGCGGGGAAAACCCTAGCGGCGGCGCCGACAGTCCCGGGCTGACAAAAGCCCGTGATTAATGCTGCGCCGCCATCCACCTCCCCACTCCGTTGTCTTTAGCGGCCCAATTTTGGCCGTTGCCCTCCTTTTGCTCCTCATCGGTTTTCGTGCTCCTCGCAGACGCTTCTGCTCCCGCGATTCGTGCACGCACGCCCCTGCTCCACGCGGCCGTCCTGTACGCCGTAGCCCGGAGAAGGAGAGTACGGAACCATGGCCGGAGAGCGAGCTTCGCGAACCCGGAGTAAGATCATCCAGGCTGGCATTCCGATGGCGGAGGATGCCCGAGCACAGTTGGTGCAGGATCTCACACGGATGGGGTGCGCGGGGTTGTATTGGGTGCCCTGGAACGTGGAGGATGCAGAGATCATTGAGGAGGCCGCGTCCGGACAGGATCCACCGACCTTTGCAGACAATCATGTCCGAGCCAAGCCGCACTTCTGGCAGGAGGCTTGCTGGAGAGCGACTTATGGCTTCCCGGACTCCCCCACCGGATACATTCAGGTGAGGAACGACCCCTCCCTGATCGGGAAGTTCCACAACCCGGCACACGAGCATGATGGATTCCGGGTGGAGGACTGCGTGAATGCGAGGGAGCGACGCCTTCTCCGATTTCTAGTTCAGATCCTGAACCCGGAGAAGCCACAGACAGTGTCGAACCGGCTCCTGAAGGCGATCATGGAGTCTTACCTGGGCAGGAGGCAGATAGGGTGGGGACATATCCTCGAGGAGGTGGTTACCCGCGCAGCGAAGAAGACCACCAGTGCAAAGGAGTGCCCCCTGGCGCCGTACATGTACCATTTGTACGCACAGTACGAATGCCTGCACCCCGGGGAGATCACGCACCTCCGAATGCTCATGGAAAAGAGGAGGGACATGTTTCCAGGAGAGGAGATTCCCGAAGACGGAGTCCCCGCCGCAGCCAAGTTCCTCCCCAGGGTGGCTAACCCCGGAGCCGGAGCACTCCCACCACCTCCGCCACCAGCCCCACCAGGACCACCGGGTCCAGGGGAGCAGAGACCTCGACGGACAGGGGCAGCACCTCAACCCGGAGAGGGTGGGGCACCAGGATCCAGCAGGGGAAACCACCGGTGTGAGCGTTGAGCGGTGAGCGGTGAGCGGTAAAGTTTGAGCGGTAAGAAATAAAATTTTTCAAAGTTAATGGCCCTATTACCATGGAATGGGTGGGTCTGAAATTTCAAGATTGTTTTTTTTAGGCATAAAAGTACCCAAAACCGTGGATATTGGTCCTAAATCCAAATATTTGATTGGTATTGGGGTCATACAATATTTCTTAAATTATCCACATTTACAAGTTTAAATAAACGTTAATTTAATTATGGGCTAGCATCATCATGTATTACCAATACAATTCAAATCATATACAAAATTTATACCCCCACTTGTGGCTTGCCTTTAGATAATCAATAAGTTTATTTTGACGATCTTAATACTTGCAGATTAATTAGGGCTGACGTCATCACTTTCCTATTACACTTGTCACAAATATATGTAAATGCTTCGGATTATATAATCTGAAATTTATAACTAGAGGTCGTCTTTCGGTCTCTCTTTGTAAGGTGTACAGAAAGACATTCACGTGGCATTGTAGTGGTCCGAGTTCGATTCTCCTCGGTCTCGTTTGAGCGTTGCAGTGCGTCCTAAAACAGCTATCCTGAGCTATACAAATACTAGACTATAGCCCCATCCGACATTGGCAAGATTCAATCACTCCAATGGAAAAAAAAAGAAAAAAAAAGAAAACAACAACCTTTTAAAACTTTCAGTCTGCATTGAGTTCAGAACTTAAACATTTAGATATACCGATGCATTGAAATTGGAGTTGAAGAAGTTACATCAAAATTAGGGCTGACGTCACCATTAAATACAAGTATGGCTTTATATTTCATTGTAACAAGATACTTAGAGTAATATTTGAAGCACTTTGTGTAGGTTAAGCTATGAACGATAATCACGAGAAATAAAAATATAAAACCATATATATTAAAAAACGCATATAGATAGTATATAAGTAATAGATCATGGTAAACTACGAATGTATGGCGCTACCATATCCAGTACCAATAAAAAAACAAATCACACACTAGGCTGAAGGTGTAGAACCATTAAAGTGCTGATCACATTGTTCAGCCTCGAAGTCAATAAACTTAAGCACACTATTGCTATAACGTCGATGTGGAGTGTCAGACAAAATGGGAGATGGAGCTTGAACAAACTCTTGAGCAAGACGCTCAGCGTACGATGGTAGAGTGAATTTTGATGGAGGGCTCTTGTAAAGATGAGCGTTGCGAGTCAATCGCTCTTTCAGACCTGCGATCCTAAAAGTACAAAGAAAGTCAATATTACCGACTTGTAAGTATGTATTTTAAAATCTAGAAATAATATAGAAGATGGTATTACGCACCAATGAACTTTCGTGGCTTCTTCACGACCGGTTCGTCAGAGTCATAATCAGCGGGAGGGATTGATTCTCCACTCTCTTCATCACCGGGAGGACCATTCTTGTAATCCGCTAGAAGACCATCAAAGATCTCTTCGTCTGGCTCCATAGCAATGAGGTGTCGGTTGGAGCGCGCGCAAGCAATCACAGATGCACCTACAAAATCAGAAGCCCATGTTAGAAATGCAAAATGTATAAACAAATTCCAATAAAGAGTTCACAAAAACATTACCTGTACTCGCGCTCCAGTCGAAGACTATACCCCCCTCGTCCGTGAGACAATCGACAAAACATTGAATGAAGGAGGGGTCCTTCTCTCGTGAGCCTCGCCAAGGCGTACTGTCCTGTCTTACTTCTCCTTTAACCAGGATGGTGCTGATCTCCTGGTTAGCAATTCTGCTTTTCCTGTCCTGGTTTCCTTCCAGGGGAGTTTAACTCCTCCTACCCTGGTCAACCAATATATCTCCAAGCTGGTTTAGTTTTACCTCAGTTTGTCCATCAGAGGGTTCTCCCTTAGTTTAGAGTGCTGGATTTAGGGCACTTGACTTCCTCTCTCCTCGATTCTCTCACTACTCAACACAACACATAAACACACCCACAACGCTCTTTTCTCTTAGGTCGAATTCGCCTGGGGTTAGACTCGGCCCCCTTCAATACCAGGATTGTTACTTGATGCACAGTCACTATAAGGGTGCCAATGTTTCCCTGTTGGTATGGCTACTCACACGTTAACTCCCAGACCAGGATAGAAGGTAGGAAGGGACAACTTTGGATACAGATCCAGGATAGTAGGAGGACTAAGACCCACTCTCCGCAACAGTGACCAACTTCCCCGCGCTAGACCACTGTCCCCGGGGAATATTAGGGAACCCCTGTTCACCTAAAGTACTGACTCGTAGTGACGCCTAACTGCCAAAACTCCTTACCCTGGACACTAGTACAGATCTCACCAACACTAACCTTCCCTCCAGATCTTCAAGCAAACAATGCAAGGGACTTAGTTGCACCACCACACACACACAAAACAACAAGGAAGACGGTTTAGACTTGGAAAGGCGGCCGCAACCCTAGATATTTCGAGAATGATGATGATACAAACAAAGACCCAAAGAATGAGAACATTCCTTGGCTAAGTACTTCCATGCTACTCCGGGTTTCATGCTCCAGATCCGCTTTTAGTGGATCACAAAATACCCGGACAGGATAAGGCCCACGTGGCCTCTCCTGGACCGCCTATAAGTCAAACACACAAAAACTACTACAAGTCCAAAATGGTGTGAACACACCTCTGTCCTTCTACTACTAAATGCCTATCTTCTAACCTAACGCTAGATAGATCTAGCCCTGGTCAACTTGATGCGAGGTTGGCCATCAAACCCAACCAGGGTAGGTGCTGCCCTCTTGGCCGCTACCCTGTCTTCACTCCCCTGGTCCACTTGGGCGAGGATGCTGGTCACCTCCGGTTCTCCGCGCTCCTCCGGATGGCCACCCGCACCTTCCTTCAGATCTGGTCCTCCCCTGGGTGTGATTCCTTCGGGTTCCACATCCAAGGGTTCCGTTCCCCCGGAGAGGGCATCAACCTCATCCAGGACAACTTCCTCCGGAACCACTACAGGGGTCTCGGGTATCAATGGTACCCCCGACTCGACTTCGCTTAGAGGTGGGTCAGTAGTGTCCGGGGCAGGCTCCTCAATGGGTGGGCCCCTTGATTTCCCTGGAGTGACTTCCCCTCCTGCGACGAACTCCTCTCCTGGAGTACCACCATCCGCCGCCGCTGGCTCGTCAGCCTCCGGCATCTCGATCGATGGCAACTCCGGCTCGGGCTGGATCTCCTTGATTACCTCCTCTCCTAGTAGAGTCCCGCAGCCTACCCCCGCTCCGGGTAAGCCATCGATTACCTCCCCGTGAGTGGCACCTCCCCCCGAGGAGTGGCACCTCCTCTCGCTCCCAACTCCGATGGAGCACTCACAACGGCTTCCTCTCCGTGGGGAGCTTGTTCATCCATTGCCGACTCGGGTGGGACCACCACGGGGACACCTTCCCTGGTTCGACGTGCTCCTCTGTCTCCAGGGTTGGTGGGGCAGCAGCTATCTCCTCCTCCATCGGTGAAGCAGCCCCTCCTACTTCCTGTCCGGGTGGATGCTCTCTCTCCTCCCTCGGTGAGGGTGCCTCTACTACTTCCTCCCCGGGTGGATCTGCCTTTGCCTCTCCTGGTGCAGGGAGAACCTCTTCCTCTACCCTGGGTTCGGGTTGAGCTTCGGTGGCTGGCATTCCTGCTAGCTGTACTTCTTGCGTCCCTGCAGAAATGGATGGGGCAACATTCATGGCCTCTGACTCTTCTGGGGGCACCTCCGTCGCTACCCTGGGCACGAGCTGGGCCTCATCCATTACTCCTGGATCGCCTTCCTCCTCCCATGCCATCTCAACATCGAGTTGGGCTTCTTCCACCATCTGTTCCCCTGGATCAGCTTCGGCTAAGGGGCAGACACCGAAGGAGTCCCACCTGGTCCTCCTGTTCCCCCTGTTCGCACCGTAACACCCCAGGTTGTCTCCGCCTCTGTTCTTTGTTGTTACCTCGCCGCGCGCTCTCCGGGAACCGCTCATACATCTCCTTGAGGAGGATCCGCATCTCCTCCAGGGCACCTTCTATCCGCGCCGTATACTTCTTCAAGAAGGCAGCCATGCGCACCGCGGCATCCGCGCCATCACCCTGCAGGTGCGCATCAAATAACCGCGCCTTGGCCTGAGCCTCCCCTGGCGTGACCAGAGTCTTCTGCAAGGCGAATAGGTTAGCCCGCGCCCACCCATTTTGGGTCGAGACATACTTCTTCAATGCCTCGATCTCCTTATCCCGGGTCGGGGACGTTGAGGAGAAATCCATGGCCTGATCCCGCAGCCTCCTTCACCTCCTTGTTGAGGGCATCTCGCTGCTCTTGCATGGCTCTCACCAGCTCGGGGTAGCGCTCCACCGTATTCGTCTCCAGGACTTCCCCTACTCCCCGAGCGATCGATACATCGCCTTGTGCTCCTCCATGCACATTTGCGGGGTCTCTCTGGATGGGGTTCGTGGGATTCTCCTCCGTAATCCCGAACAGGGGAGTAGGTGCACCGGGATGGCTCCTCTCCTTCTCTCCGGGACAGTCTCCTTCCTTGGAGCGGGGTGCTGACTCTCTGCGTTAGATGGGGGTCTTGCAGGCTTCCGGGGTATGTCCATGGACTCGGTTTCGGACCCGATGCTCTCCTCAGTCGTCGCTTCCCTGGGCACCCTCTCCTGTCCTGGACCCGCGTACCCCCTCTTCGGGATGCTCCTCTTCACTCTCCCCTTGGCCAGGGGTACCACCTTCTTGACAGGTTGCGTCTCTCCTACTCCCCGGTCTGATGCAAAGGTCACCTTCCTTCTCTTTGAAGGCTTCTTCAGCTTGGGTGAAGGGGATCCCATCCAGAGGCTGGCTGACAACTCCGGGTGCACTTCCGGAGTGGCCTTCCTCTTCTTCCTTGGCTGGGGCTCTCCCTCCAGCGGATCCTCTAACTCCTTCCCCTGGTCTGGATCGTGAGGAGATCCTTCTCCTGGAGGGGTTGCCTGCCGCACAGGGTTCTCCTCATCTGAGTCGTCTAGGTGGATGGGGCCTCGGGGTGTTGGTTGAGGGGCCTGCCTCTGCCGTTGCCTGGTACTGCGGCGCATTGCCCTGGTGCTGACGGCAGGTGACTCCTCTCCTGAGCCACTCCCCTGTACGGGACTGATGGGGGAGAAGGGGTTGTACTCCCCTGTGGGAGTCTCTGTTGTACTCCGGGAGGTTGTGGTGGGAGCCCGGGGTGGAATAATCGCTTTGTCCCTTCCTCTTCGCAGCTCCGTTGGTATCCCCGATCTTCTTTGGATCAGCCCGCCTTGATGTCCCGGCTTGTCCTGCTCCTTCCTCCGGGGGGAACTCTCCTGGAATCCTGGTTCGCCTCTCCTCCAAGGCCTTGGCGTATTGCGCGGCCTCATCATCATCCAGGCAGTTGTAGGCGTCGTAGAGGTGGAATAGGAATGGAGTTAATGGGCAACCCTTGCCATTGTTTATCCTGGACACTGCCCGGATTACTACGTCCTCCAGGATGATGTGCCATCCAATTACCTGCCTCCCCGCGTATGACTCCAGGATAGCCTTGGCGAGTTTGTTGGCAACGCTCGAAGGCCTGTCCGGGGTAAGTATGGGTAGGAGGAACTGCAGCACCCCCTCAACCTGGAATCAAGGCAATGCTCCACCTTGAATCCGTCATGCTCATGTGCAGGCTGGGAGAAGCTCCGCTGCACTTCTTCGTCTTCCCGCACTGTGATGTACCCCACCTCGGATTCAGCAAAGCTGTAGGTGATCCTCCAAAGCCCCCTCTCCCAGACATTAGGCTGCCCCCGCACCATGTCCTCCCCGGAATTTGGCGGTGCGCTCTCTGTCTGGACCTCCTTCAAACGCGGGCCTGCGCAGTTCCAAGGTCGGTTGTAAAACTCGATGCAGCCCATCCTCGTTAGGGTCTTCCTTCACATCTGCGGTGAGCTTCCTTGACAGGATCTCCGGGTGCACCCCTCTCCCGGATGGCTTCGGCAGGGACTTCTTCTTCCGAGCTTTTCCCTTGGCCGCATTCTCCTTGGGCGCCATTGCTTTCGCTCCCGCACTTCTACCCTGACTGCTGGCAGCTCACACCCTTCTCCTCAACGCGGGTACACTCCCCTGGTGCGCAATCTCCTGGCCTACCGACACCACACTCCGCGCTCGCAAGATGACGACACCCCTGGCTGCAACACGACAAAACGTGGAGCAGCGACAGCGCGAGGGGGAAGAGAAGCAGGTGGCGCGAAATGGGGGCCGCCGTCTGAAAAGGATTAGGGTTGACAGGCCGGGTCGGCCCGCCGCCCATTATCCCCAACCCGCGCCCGGCCAGGACACCGGCTATCCAGGGTTACCATACCCGGGTTGACCTTCCCAACCGGTAACCTCAAAAATCATTTTAACCGGGGCTAAATACTTTTATTTATTCCTAGCCTTTCTATACTAAGGAAACCAAAAGAAAAGTTCCCTTTTATTCCTAATGCTCACAAAAATTCGAAAAATTTAAGCTAAATGCAGAAAACCAAAGAATTAGGAGTTTGACACGTACCGTCCGGACGGTAACGCAAGGTTTCTTTCACTGCAAAGTTAGAGAGGGAGTCTTCCTCATCAGGTACGATTGCCACACCTGCATATGCGTGTGCCACTTCCCGAGTTTCGAACTTCGGAAAAAAGTCTTTACGAACATAGACTTTGATATGGAAGCAATGAGTCTGCAAAAAATAAGTACAGATAGATTAATATAGATGCATAGAAGGCAATAACCATGAATTGTGAAATTGGAAACCAGAATCTAATTCGTACCTCTATCGGTTTGGGTACGGTAGAGGCCATAGGGAGCGGATTATATCCCCACCAGTCTCGAACAAGACGAAAACTATAAGTATGCGACTCAGAATCGAGAGCACGCTCGATTTTACGACACTTTGGATGCATCTCAAGAATGGCTCCAACGTCTGTCAAATGATAGGCCGCAAATACAAAGAGGCTCTTAAAGTAGGTTTTGTCTCGCCGGTTCCAGGATGGAATTTCTGTTGGAGACACACCCGGTACGGGCAATTTCTCGGGAGCATCTGCAAAAATGAGATCAATTCCCGGATGCTTGGGCTGATACTCCATCGCCGAACACGGATACTTACGGTCCTTGCCAATCTGACATACAAGTGAAAAATTAGTTAGTCGCTAATAGATTCATTAGTACAAAACGTAATTAGAGATATTATAATTGACAAATGTGTGAAATAATACCTTCTTGATGTGCTCAACGATATCAAGGATTTGCGAATCCCAATTTCCTGTCTTCGATGAGTGATGGACCAAATCTCCAATGTTTCCCTTCTCGAGGTACATTGGTAGAGTCACCGATATTTTAGACGACGAGCTGCTACCAATATGAGTGGGTTTCGGAAGAGGGCGTCTGGCGAATACCGGTTGACTGCGGCGACGTGGGGACTGTTGGGAGTGTTCAACAGTGAATGATTGAGGCGGAGACTCAACATTCGTAAGTCCACCCGTAGAAAGTTGAGTCAGTCTTGCACCGCGACGAATGGCATTGTTTGTCGCTCCCTCTGACGCCTGAGTCAAGTCAGCATCTTCGGGCCCTGCAATGTTTTCTGGAGGAGGAGCAATATCTTCGGAATCCTCGTCAAGTTGAACAACATGCTGTGCAATAGCGTTGCGGCGCTTCCTGTTTCCACGAGACTTGGGCACTGCAGCTGGTGATGAAGGAGAAGAGATTGGTTCAGACGCGACTGGTAGAATAGATAGGTCGTCATCGTCATCGTCGTCAATCTCCATCGGTGCAGAGCCAGCTGGGTTTGAAGGGAGATTTCGAAGAAGATGCTTCTCCTCCTTGTGCACGTAGTTGTCGTCGCACTCGAGGAACCATCCACCGGTTGACAAATGAGAGTTTGGAAACCGCTCTTGTTGGGCTGAGGAGAAATAGTTGCGGGGATCATTTGTGACTGAGACGTCCTCGAACTCCATTGGAATGGAGAACGAAGCTAATGCTCCCTTGGCAACGAGCTCTTGTTTTAAGTACCTTCAAAAAAGAAACAAATTAGATTGTGAGAATTGAACAAATTGTATCGATTTTATTAGAATAAAATACTAAACCAGAAACATACCGGAATAAAAGCCGTTTAATTGTAACTTTGCCTCCGGTAATCTTTTGAAGATCTGAGCCTTTGCTGAATTTTGGGCTTGCATTCGGACCAAGATAGTTGTTGAATGCTTTGTCCCATAAGAGCAATCTCCACTTCTCCACATACGATGATGGCTTTAAAACAACACTAGACCATTCTATGTTGAGGTTTTCGTTGTCGATTAGGTTTTGCAATTCACTTTCAAGTGATTGCTCAAGCTGTGAAAAACGGAAACATGTTAACTATCAAAATAGCAAATAAACACTAGCTTTGAAATCACGTAACGAAAAACAAGAAGTTACCTGTGCCCAAAGAGAAGCGCGATGCAGGAAGGCCATCAAAGTTTTATCCTTCATTGGACGTTCTTCTGGGAAACGAAAAGAACGTCGAACTTCGTCTGACGAGTTCCACCATTGGAGCCATTTACCCTTGAAATGGAAGTGAACATTGGTAGTGGCTACCATTTGTAAGCGATCGATTGTCATATCGGGTTTCAAGTTATTGCTGTAATGAGAATAAATCTGCACATGAAAATCAAAAGTAAGAATCAAATTAAAAAACATGATTATAAGTCATATAAAACATGAAAGGAATGTTTTCTTTACCTCCTTCGCAAATACTTTTCCAAGTTTATTGTTGGCCACAGCGACCATCTTGTCGAAGTTTTTGCCACGTATGGCCTTAATTACTGCTTTGATCGCATTATCCATGGCACTCCATACTCCAGGTCCCGTTTGTTTCTCCTTTGGGACGGTGGCGTAGTAATTCGTTTCAGCGTCATCAGATGCTTTCGCTAATCTCCTCTGTATAAAGTATAAAAACAATTTAATTAGGTGTAAAAAACCGAATACAAACATTCAGATTTGAAACACGTTCCACTCAACTTACCGCGTATAAGAACTTTACGAAAACGTCAACTGTTACAGGATACCAAGTATCTTTTTTTGCCTTAGCATTCTTGCATATTCTGTAATCCTCTGGAGAAATGAGATCCTTGAAATCTTCCAGTTTTAATTTTCCGAACTGCCTCATGCGTTGCAATTTTGCACACAAACCGTCTTCGACATGGTCATATTCAGTAGACCTGCAGTGCGAGATCAGACATGAGAAACATTATACTTAATCAAAATAGAAAAAGATCGAATCGAAAAAATTAAATAAATACTCACCAATTTATGTCGTTCATAGCGTCCAGCAAAAGATTGCTTTCCCCACGTGCATCAAGAATGATACAATCCACGGAGATGTACCAAGAAGGTTCCATCTTATGGTACTTCTCTATGTGACGCATCCACGCCGTCACACGGTGGTTGCCTTCGTAAACGTAGAAATACTTGTCACTGAGGTGTTGTAGATCCGAATCAGACTGCAGCATCTTCTCAAACTCTTCATTGGCTGATTTCCAGAGAGGGTTCGTCCAGACAGCATCTCCGGCATCAACCAATTTCTCTCGACCTTTTTTATCAAAAGGTGACACGTACATCACTCGATCCCCTTCTCGGTACCCTTTGTTGAATTCATTCTCTAGTTTTCTGACGTCTTGCTCTGAAATCGGGCGAACCTTCGGATAACAAACAAGACGGCAGAGTGGAATCAACATACGAGATTTCTTAACAGGTTTGTAGCGTAACCTGTTGATGATTGCAATCGAATCACTCTTGTGGAGCATTCGCATCTCGTTTGCACTCCAGTCGGGGTCCTTGTTTTGCAGATGCAATGGCATATGGACGATTCCAATGTTGACACTCCCAGGCAAAGGAGTATCTTCATCCCCTGAAAGCGAATCTGCACGATCATGATGACGCTGAGTTTGAGAAGGACTTTCTTCCGGGACTCCGGTGCAAATGTTTTCAACATTTGCGACACTATCCTGTATTTGTTCGTCTCCGTCGGTCGAACGAGCATCCGTACGAACTTGAGCTAAGGTCATCTAGCAATTCAGAAACCAAATTCAACACACCAAAGACTGGATAAGAATGTGTCAAATAAACAATGTGATGAAAACTAATATAGAACATCGGCTTTTTAATTAAGTGTATGATAATCTCATCCGACAATACAATTAAGATGACTGCAACTTTCTAGCAAGTCGCGGAGAACGTCTGGGTTTAAGTCTAGCTAATGCTTTCTCATTGTTTCGTCTAGCTTTAGCCTCATTCTTTTTGAGTCGCATGTTAACCGCTTGTGCAATCCGATCAACGACATCACGCATAGTGTGACGGACAGGTGATGCAAGGGGTGGGGTTTCCGGAACCGAACTCAATGGTATGTTTAATCGGCGAAACTCCACGTAAGCTATCACATTCTCTCTCAATGTGGAAAGGTCACTATCTGCATCAGAATCCTCTTCTCTTTCAATTTTTGTTCGCACATTTGGAACCTGCATAATCACACAAAATCAATGTTAAGTCATATATCAAACGCTTCGGAAAAATGAATGAAGCAAATATTTAAAACTAATATTTTGCAATATCATTCGCACTTTAAGACCTTCATTCACAACTAGGCTGGCACAATTATCAAGAAAGGGTCGACCAGCAACCACTGTGACCAGCCATCAAGCCTGTAAGATGCACTGATGCGATTAGTAGCATAGGAAAATCTCACGCCCACAATGAATAATACAGCACTATTCATAGGCACAATAAGGAAATGCAACAGCGAGCAATGCGGAGCCAGAAAGCAAATGCCACAGCGCAGATTTGGCAACAGCGAGCGAAGAGGGCGCTGGCGTGACACTCCACGAATTCCCAGCACGAGTTCCAGCGATCGAAAGCCAAAAAATGCAGACCAGCAAGTACTAGAAAAGCAAATTCGGGCACCTCCCTTCAGACCTTCGTCCACGAATGCCTGTGAGCATCCGGACTCATCCCACACCAAAAGCACGAGTACAGCTTATGAGATGGAGCCTCAGGCCCGCCACGAGGATGTGAGCAGCCATCATTGGCACAGGATGATGGACCACAGCGAGGAATGAAGGTGCGGCAGTGGCACTCTCCGACCCCTTTCACGAAATCATAGGAACAAATTGAACAGAATGCAAACCAGCATGTCAAAAAATGGAGAATTCGGGAGCCTCCCTTCAAACCTTCGTCCACGAATGTCTGTGAGCATCCGGGCTCATCCCACACCAAAAGCACGAGTACAGCTTATGAGATGCAGCCTTAGGCCCGCCACGAGGAAGTGAGCAGCCATCATTGGCACAGGATGATGGACCACAGCGAGGACTCAAGGTGCGGCAGTGGCACTCCCCGACCCCTTTCACGAAATCATGCGAACGAATTGAACAAAATGCACACCAGCATGTCACAAAATGGAGAATTCGGGCACCTCCCTTCAGACCTTCGTCCACGAATGTCTGTGAGCATCCGGGCTTATCCCAACCAAAAGCACGAGTACAGCTTATGAGATGCAGCCTCAGGCCCGCCACGAGGAAGTGAGCAGCCATCATTGGCACAGGATGATGGACCACAGCGAGAACTCAAGGTGCGGCAGTGGCACTCCCCGACCACTTTCACGAAATCATGCGAAAGAATTGAACAAAATGCACACCAGCATGTCAAAAAATGGAGAATTCGGGCACCTCCCTTCAGACCTTCGTCCACGAATGTCTGTGAGCATCCGGGCTCATCCCACACCAAAAGCACGAGTACAGCTTATGAGATGCAGCCTCAGGCCCGCCACGAGGAAGTGAGCAGCCATCATTGGCACAGGATGATGGACCATAGCGAGGAATGAAGGTGCGGCAGTGGCACTCCCAGACCCCTTTCACGAAATCATGCGAACGAATTGAACAAAATGCACACCAGCATGTCACAAAATGGAGAATTCGGGCACCTCCCTTCAGACCTTCGTCCACGAATGTCTGTGAGCATCCGGGCTTATCCCACACCAAAAGCACGAGTACAGCTTATGAGATGCAGCCTCAGGCTCGCCACGAGGAAGTGAGCTGCCTTCATTGGCACAGGATGATGGACCACAGCGAGGAATGAAGGTGCGGCAGTGGCACTCCCCGACCACTTTCACGAAATCATGCGAACGAATTGAATCAAATGCACACCAGCATGTCACAAAATGGAGAATTCGGGCACCTCCCTTCAGACCTTCGTCCACGAATGTCTGTGAGCATCCGGGCTCATCCCACACCAAAAGCACGAGTACAGCTTATGAGATGCAGCCTCAGGCTCGCCACGAGGAAGTGAGCTGCCTTCATTGGCACAGGATGATGGACCACAGCGAGGAATGAAGGTGCGGCAGTGGCACTCCCCGACCCCTTTCACGAAATCATGCGAACGAATTGAACCACCATGCACACCAGCATGTCACAAAATGGAGAATTCGGGCACCTCCCTTCAGACCTTCGTCCACGAATGTCTGTGAGCATCCGGGCTCATCCCACACCAAAAGCACGAGTACAGCTTATGAGATGCAGCCTCATGCCCGCCACGAGGAAGTGAGCAGCCATCATTGGCACAGGATGATGGACCTCAGCGAGGACTCAAGGTGCGGCAGTGGCACTCCCCGACCCCTTTCACGAAATCATGCGATCGAATTGAACAAAATGCACACCAGCATGTCACAAAATGGAGAATTCGGGCACCTCCCTTCAGACCTTCGTCCACGAATGTCTGTGAGCATCCGGGCTCATCCCACACCAAAGCACGAGTACAGCTTATGAGATGCAGCCTCAGGCCCGCCACGAGGAAGTGAGCAGCCATCATTGGCACAGGATGATGGACCACAGCGAGGAATGAAGGTGCGGCAGTGGCACTCGCCGACCACTTTCACGAAATCATGCGAACGAATTGAACCACCATGCACACCAGCATGTCACAAAATGGAGAATCCGGGCACCTCCCTTCAGACCTTCGTCCACGAATGTCTGTGAGCATCCGGGCTCATCCCACACCAAAAGCACGAGTACAGCTTATGAGATGCAGCCTCAGGCTGGCCACGAGGAAGTGAGCTGCCTTCATTGGCACAGGATGATGGACCACAGCGAGGAATGAAGGTGCGGCAGTGGCACTCGCCGACCACTTTCACGAAATCATGCGAACGAATTGAACCACCATGCACACCAGCATGTCACAAAATGGAGAATCCGGGCACCTCCCTTCAGACCTTCGTCCACGAATGTCTGTGAGCATCCGGGCTCATCCCACACCAAAAGCACGAGTACAGCTTATGAGATGCAGCCTCAGGCTCGCCACGAGGAAGTGAGCTGCCTTCATTGGCACAGGATGATGGACCACAGCGAGGAATGAAGGTGCGGCAGTGGCACTCCCCGACCCCTTTCACGAAATCATGCGATCGAATTGAACAAAATGCACACCAAAGATGTCACAAAATGGAGAATTCGGGCACCTCCTTCGGACCTTCGTCCACGAATGTCATGAGCATCCGGGCTCATCCCACACCAAAGCACGAGTACAAACTTATGAGATGCGGCCTCGGGCCCGCCACGAGGAAGTGAGCGGCCATCATTGGCGCGGGATGATGGACCACGGCGAGGAATGAAGGTGCGCAGGTGGCACTCGCCGACCACTTTCACGAAATCATGCGAACGAATTGAACCACCATGCACACCAGCATGTCACAAAATGGAGAATCCGGGCACCTCCCTTCAGACCTTCGTCCACGAATGTTTGTGAGCATCCGGGCTCATCCCACACCAAAAGCACGAGTACAGCTTATGAGATGCAGCCTCAGGCTGGCCACGAGGAAGTGAGCTGCCTTCATTGGCACAGGATGATGGACCTCAGCGAGGACTCAAGGTGCGGCAGTGGCACTCCCCGACCCCTTTCACGAAATCATGCGAACGAATTGAACAAAATGCACACCAGCATGTCAAAAAATGGAGAATTCCGGCACCTCCCTTCAGACCTTCGTCCACGAATGTCTGTGAGCATCCGGGCTCACCCCCACACCAAAAGCACGAGTACAGCTGAGGAGATGCAGCCTCAGGCCCGCCACGAGGAAGTGAGCAGCCATCATTGGCACAGGATGATGGACCACAGCGAGGAATGAAGGTGCGGCAGTGGCACTCCCCGACCCCTTTCACGAAATCATGCGAACGAATTGAACCACCATGCACACCAGCATGTCACAAAATGGAGAATTCGGGCACCTCCCTTCAGACCTTCGTCCACGAATGTCTGTGAGCATCCGGGCTCATCCCACACCAAAGCACGAGTACAGCTTATGAGATGCAGCCTCAGGCCTGTTAATGAGGAAATACATGCTCTACCTACCGGTAGGGCAAACAAGACACAAGAGCCACTACATTGTAAAACATGCCTAACCTCAATGTGTTTCATCACACAAGAAGGCCTTTACTTATAAGAAGAAGGTACAAAGGGAAGATCCATGATCTAGATCGGATCTCGGATCGATCTGGATCTGGATCTGGATTCGGATTCGGATCTGGATCTGGATCTGGATCGGGATCTGGATCTGGATCTAGATCTGAATCTGAATTTGGATCTAGCTATAGAGTCTAGTCGAGACCGGTACAGGAAGGTCGGGTCGACCGGTAAAGGTCGGGTCGACCGGTAAAAGTCGGGTCGACCGGTAAAGGTCGGGTCGACTGGTAGGTCGGGTCGACCGGTAAAGGTCGGGTCGTCTGGTAGGTCGGGTCGACTGGTAGGTCGGGCCGACCGGTAAAGGTCGGGTCGACTGGTAGGTCGGGCCGACCGATAAAGGTCGGGCCGACCGATAAAGGTCGGGTCGACCGGTAAAGGTCGGGTCGACTGGTAGGTCGGGTCGACTGGTCGGTCGGGCCGACCGGTAAAGGTCGGGTCGACCGGTAAAGGTCGGGTCGACTGGTAGGTCGGGTCGACTGGTCGGTCGGGCCGACCGGTAAAGGTCGGGTCGACCGGTAAAGGTCGGGTCGACCGGTAAAGGTCGGGTCGTCGGGTAGGTCGGGCCGACCGGTAAAGGTCGGGTCGACCGGTAAAGGTCGGGTCGTCTGGTAGGTCGGGTCGACTAGTACAGGTCGGGTTGACCGGTATATGTCGGATTCACTAACAAATACTAATATGCCATTAACATTACCCTCCCTCCGAACGCGTTACGCCCTCGTAAACGCCATATAGGAGTAAGACTATCTATTACAGATCTCACAAGTAGTTGATAGAGGCTAGTAGTATCTATACCACTTGGTAGATTTTCTCATTGGGAACCTTCTATCAAAAGTCAAACTATCGTTTAAAAGTATCCTCGCCATTCGGTATCCACCCCTCTATGTCTGACCCGATTACTCTTTCTCGGTTCTTCATGAGTCCAATGGGAGTCCTTTGCTCCTTCGATGGTAGTCACTTCACCACTAGAAGTATCGGGTTGATGAGGGTAGTTACTTTAGGGCCGTTGAGGCGATTGACTTGAACCGGCGGTAGTCTCCATCTCGGTCGGCTAACCTTTGAAAAAATCTCCATCCGGTACTTTCTCTTCCGACTCTTTCACTTCACAGAAATGCAAACGCATGTACACCTAGTTGGGTTAACGCGAGAGAGGTCGGGTCGGGTTGAACACCAAAGTCGGATCGAATCAATCGCCAGAGTTGGGTCCGGTCGATTGCTTGTGTCGGGTCCAAACGGTCATGATGTCGGGTCGGCCGCCGCCGGTGTCGAAGTCGGGTCGGGTCGACGCCGATGTCGGGACGACCGCCAATGTCGGGTAGGGTCGGGTCGACCGCTTGATGTCGGGTCGACCTTTGATGTCAGTCGGCCGCCATGATGTTGGGTCGACCGCTTGATGCGTGTCGGTCGCTTGATGTTGGGTCGGTTGCCGCGATGTCGAGTCGTGTCAGTCGACAACTTGATGTCGGGACGACCGCCAATGTCGGGTAGGGTCGGGTCGACCGCCAGTGTCGGGTCGACCGCCAGTGTTGGGTCGACCGCCAGTGTCAGGTGAGCCGCCAGTATCAGGTCGGCCGCCAGTGTTGGATCGAGTCGGGTCGGGTCGGGTCAAGTCGAGCGCCAGGTAAGTTGGCTTCAGGGTCTGGTCCAGTTCAGGGTAGGGTCGACTTTTGGGTCAGGTCGACTCCTCGATAAGGTCAGTACAGACAAAATGATACTAAATAAGAAATCAGATTCAAACACCTCTTCTCCTAGTTCTTCAGATCGGGCTTTTTCTCTTAGCTTTTGGTATCTTGCTCCTTTGGCTCACCTCATCTAAGTTCCTCAAAGCATGGATCTTTCACTAAGTTCTTCAAGAGTGTTACTCTAGATCTGAATCTCTTTGACCTATGACCTCTTAGACCTTTGAAACATGAAACACTCATAACATTGACCTTTCAACCGTTCTAAAACATTTACTTATGAATCCAAGATGATAAGAAAGAATACAAAGCATAAGAAACAAAACCTATCAACAAGAATCACTTTACAAACAACAAATCTCAAACAAGAGATCATGGTACGAAACACTACATGGTCGCCAAATGTTAATGAGGAAATACATGCTCTACCTACCGGTAGGGCAAACAAGACACAAGAGCCACTACATTGTAAAACATGCCTAACCTCAATGTGTTTCATCACACAAGAAGGCCTTTACTTATAAGAAGAAGGTACAAAGGGAAGATCCATGATCTAGATCTGGATCTGGATCTGGATCTGGATCTGGATCTGGATCTGGATCTGGATCTGGATCTGGATCTGGATCTGGATCTGGATCTGGATCTGGATCGGGATCTGGATCTGGATCTAGATCTGAATCTGAATTTGGATCTAGCTATAGAGTCTAGTCGAGACCGGTACAGGAAGGTCGGGTCGACCGGTAAAGGTCGGGTCGACCGGTAAAAGTCGGGTCGACCGGTAGAGGTCGGGTCGACTGGTAGGTCGGGTCGACCGGTAAAGGTCGGGTCGTCTGGTAGGTCGGGTCGACTGGTAGGTCGGGCCGACCGGTAAAGGTCGGGTCGACTGGTAGGTCGGGCCGACCGATAAAGGTCGGGTCGACCGGTAAAGGTCGGGTCGACTGGTAGGTCGGGTCGACTGGTCGGTCGGGCCGACCGGTAAAGGTCGGGTCGACCGGTAAAGGTCGGGTCGACCGGTAAAGGTCGGGTCGTCGGGTAGGTCGGGCCGACCGGTAAAGGTCGGGTCGACCGGTAAAGGTCGGGTCGTCTGGTAGGTCGGGTCGACTAGTACAGGTCGGGTTGACCGGTATATGTCGGATTCACTAACAAATACTAATATGCCATTAACAAGGCCCGCCACGAGGAAATGAGCAGCCATCATTGGCACAGGATGATGGACCACAGCGAGGAATGAAGGTGCGGCAGTGGCACTCCCCGACCCCTTTCACGAAATCATGCGAACGAATTGAACCACCATGCACACCAGCATGTCACAAAATGGAGAATTCGGGCACCTCCCTTCAGACCTTCGCCCACGAATGTCTGTGAGCATCCGGGCTCATCCCACACCAAAAGCACGAGTACAGCTTATGAGATGGAGCCTCAGGCTCGCCACGAGGAAGTGAGCTGCCTTCATTGGCACATGATGATGGACCACAGCGAGGAATGAAGGTGCGGCAGTGGCACTCCCCGACCCCTTTCACGAAATCATGCGAACGAATTGAACAAAATGCACACGAGCATGTCACAAAATGGAGAATTCGGGCACCTCCCTTCAGACCTTCGTCCACGAATGTCTGTGAGCATCCGGGCTCATCCCAAACCAAAAGCACGAGTACAACTTATGAGATGCAGCCTCAGGCCCGCCACGAGGAAGTGAGCTGCCTTCATTGGCACAGGATGATGGACCACATCTAGGAATGAAGGTGCGGTAGTGGCACTCCCCGACCCCGTTCACGAAATTATGCGAACGAATTGAACCACCATGCACACCAGCATGTCAGAAAATGGAGAATTCGGGCACCTCCCTTCAGACCTTCGTCCACGAATGTCTGTGAGCATCCGGGCTTATCCCAACCAAAAGCACGAGTACAGCTTATGAGATGCAGCCTCAGGCCCGCCACGAGGAAGTGAGCAGCCATCATTGGCACAGGATGATGGACCATAGCGAGGAATGAAGGTGCGGCAGTGGCACTCCTGCACCCTTTCACGAAATCATGCGAACGAATTGAACCACCATGCACACCAAAGATGTCACAAAATGGAGAATTCGGGCACCTCCCTTTGAGACCTTCGTCCACGAATGTGCGTGAGCATCCGGGCTCATCCCACACCAAAAGCACGAGTACACGACTTATGAGATGCGGCCTCGGGCTCGCCACGAGGAAGTGAGCTGCCTTCATTGGCACAGGATGATGGACCACAGCGAGGAATGAAGGTGCGGCGGTGGCACTCCCGACCCCTTTCACGAAATCATGCGAACGAATTGAACAAAATGCACACGAGCATGTCACAAAATGGAGAATTCGGGCACCTCCTTCGGACCTTCGTCCACGAATGTTCAGTGAGCATCCGGCTCACCCCACACCAAAGCACGAGACAAACTTATGAGATGCGGCCTCGGGCCCGCCACGAGGAAGTGAGCAGCCATCATTGGCACAGGATGATGGACCATAGCGAGGAATGAAGGTGCGGCAGTGGCACTCCTGCACTTTCACGAAATCATGCGAACGAATTGAACCACCATGCACACCAAAGATGTCACAAAATGGAGAATTCGGGCACCTCCTTCGACCTTCGTCCACGAATGTCTGTGAGCATCCGGGCTCATCCCATACCAAAAGCACGAGTACAGCTTATGAGATGCAGCCTCAGGCTCGCCACGAGGAAGTGAGCTGCCTTCATTGGCACAGGATGATGGACCACAGCGAGGACTCAAGGTGCGGCGGTGGCACTCCCCGACCCCTTTCACGAAATCATGCGAACGAATTGAACCACCATGCACACCAGCATGTCACAAAATGGAGAATTCGGGCACCTCCCTTCAGACCTTCGTCCACGAATGTCTGTGAGCATCCGGGCTCATCCCACACCAAAAGCACGAGTACAGCTTATGAGATGCAGCCTCAGGCCCGCCACGAGGAAGTGAGCAGCCATCATTGGCACAGGATGATGGACCACAGCGAGGAATGAAAGTGCGGCAGTGGCACTCCCCGACCCCTTTCACGAAATCATGCGAACGAATTGAACCACCATGCACACCAGCATGTCACAAAATGGAGAATTCGGGCACCTCCCTTCAGACCTTCGTCCACGAATGTCTGTGAGCATCCGGGCTCATCCCACACCAAAGCACGAGTACAGCTTATGAGATGCAGCCTCAGGCCCGCCACGAGGAAGTGAGCAGCCATCATTGGCACAGGATGATGGACCACAGCGAGGAATGAAGGTGCGGCAGTGGCACTCCCCGACCCCTTTCACGAAATCATGCGAACGAATTGAACCACCATGCACACCAGCATGTCACAAAATGGAGAATTCGGGCACCTCCCTTCAGACCTTCGCCCACGAATGTCTGTGAGCATCCGGGCTCATCCCACACCAAAAGCACGAGTACAGCTTATGAGATGGAGCCTCAGGCTCGCCACGAGGAAGTGAGCTGCCTTCATTGGCACAGGATGATGGACCACAGCGAGGAATGAAGGTGCGGCAGTGGCACTCCCCGACCCCTTTCACGAAATCATGCGAACGAATTGAACAAAATGCACACGAGCATGTCACAAAATGGAGAATTCGGGCACCTCCCTTCAGACCTTCGTCCACGAATGTCTGTGAGCATCCGGGCTCATCCCACACCAAAGCACGAGTACAGCTTATGAGATGCAGCCTCAGGCCCGCCACGAGGAAGTGAGCAGCCATCATTGGCACAGGATGATGGACCTCAGCGAGGACTCAAGGTGCGGCAGTGGCACACCCCGACCCCTTTCACGAAATCATGCGAACGAATTGAACAAAATGCACACCAGCATGTCACAAAATGGAGAATTCGGGCACCTCCCTTCAGACCTTCGTCCACGAATGTCTGTGAGCATCCGGGCTCATCCCAAACCAAAAGCACGAGTACAACTTATGAGATGCAGCCTCAGGCCCGCCACGAGGAAGTGAGCTGCCTTCATTGGCACAGGATGATGGACCACATCTAGGAATGAAGGTGCGGTAGTGGCACTCCCCGACCCCTTTCACGAAATTATGCGAACGAATTGAACCACCATGCACACCAAAGATGTCGAAAATGGAGAATTCGGGCACCTCCTTCGGACCTTCGTCCACGAATGTGCAGTGAGCATCGGGCTTATCTCAACCAAAAGCACGAGACACGACTTATGAGATGCGGCCTCGAGGCCCGCCACGAGGAAGTGAGCAGCCATCATTGGCACAGGATGATGGGCCACAGCGAGGAATGAAGGTGCGGCAGTGGCACTCCCAGACCCCTTTTACGAAATCATGCGAACGAATTGAACCACCATGCACACCAGCATGTCACAAAATGGAGAATTCGGGCACCTCCCTTCAGACCTTCGCCCACGAATGTCTGTGAGCATCCGGGCTCATCCCACACCAAAAGCACGAGTACAGCTTATGAGATGGAGCCTCAGGCTCGCCACGAGGAAGTGAGCTGCCTACATTGGCACAGGATGATGGACCAGAGCGAGAAATGAAGGTGCGGCAGTGGCACTCCCCGACCCCTTTCACGAAATCATGCGAACGAATTGAACAAAATGCACACTAGCATGTCACAAAATGGAGAATTCGGGCACCTCCCTTCAGACCTTCGTCCACGAATGTCTGTGAGCAGCCGGGCTCATCCCAAACCAAAAGCACGAGTACAACTTATGAGATGCAGCCTCAGGCCCGCCACGAGGAAGTGAGCTGCCTACATTGGCACAGGATGATGGACCACATCTAGGAATGAAGGTGCGGTAGTGGCACTCCCCGACCCCTTTCACGAAATTATGCGAACGAATTGAACCACCATGCACACCAGCATGTCAGAAAATGGAGAATTCGGGCACCTCCCTTCAGACCTTCGTCCACGAATATCTGTGAGCATCCGGGCTCATCCCACACCAAAAGCACGAGTACAGCTTATGAGATGCAGCCTCAGGCCCGCCACGAGGAAGTGAGCAGCCATCATTGGCACAGGATGATGGACCACAGCGAGGAATGAAGGTGCGGCAGTGGCACTCCCCGACCCCTTTCACGAAATCATGCGAACGAATCGAACAAAATGCACACCAGCATGTCAAAAATGGAGAATTCGGGCACCTCCCTTCAGACCTTCGTCCACGAATGTCTGTGAGCATCCGGGCTTATCCCAACCAAAAGCACGAGTACAGCTTATGAGATGCAGCCTCAGGCCCGCCACGAGGAAGTGAGCAACCATCATTGGCACAGGATGATGGACCACAGCGAGGAATGAAGGTGCGGCAGTGGCACTCCCCGACCCCTTTCACGAAATCATGCGAACGAATTGAACAAAATGCACACCAGCATGTCAAAAAATGGAGAATTCGGGCAACTCCCTTCAGACCTTCGTCCACGAATGTCTGTGAGCATCCGGGCTCATCCCACACCAAAAGCACGAGTACAGCTTAGGAGATGCAGCCTCAGGCCCGCCACGAGGAAGTGAGCAGCCATCATTGGCACAGGATGATGGACCACAGCGAGGAATGAAGGTGCGGCAGTGGCACTCCCCGACCCCTTTCACGAAATCATGCGAACGAATTGAACCACCATGCACACCAAAGATGTCACAAAATGGAGAATTCGGGCACCTCCCTTCAGACCTTCGCCCACGAATGTCTGTGAGCATCCGGGCTCATCCCACACCAAAAGCATGAGTACAGCTTATGAGATGGAGCCTCAGGCTCGCCACGAGGAAGTGAGCTGCCTTCATTGGCACAGGATGATGGACCACAGCGAGGAATGAAGGTGCGGCAGTGGCACTCCCCGACCCCTTTCACGAAATCATGCGAACGAATTGAACAAAATGCACACTAGCATGTCACAAAATGGAGAATTCGGGCACCTCCCTTCAGACCTTCGTCCACGAATGTCTGTGAGCATCCGGGCTCATCCCACACCAAAGCACGAGTACAGCTTATGAGATGCAGCCTCAGGCCCGCCACGAGGAAGTGAGCTGCCTTCATTGGCACAGGATGATGGACCACATCTAGGAATGAAGGTGCGGTAGTGGCACTCCCCGACCCCTTTCACGAAATTATGCGAACGAATTGAACCACCATGCACACCAAAGATGTCGAGAAATGGAGAATTCGGGCACCTCCTTCGGACCTTCGTCGACGAATGTCTGTGAGCATCCGGGCTCATCCCACACCAAAAGCACGAGTACAGCTTAGGAGATGCAGCCTCAGGCCCACCACGAGGAAGTGAGCAGCCATCATTGGCACAGGATGATGGACCATAGCGAGGAATGAAGGTGCGGCAGTGGCACTCCCAGACCCCTTTCACGAAATCAAGCGAACGAATTGAACCACCATGCACACCAGCATGTCACAAAATGGAGAATTCGGGCACCTCCCTTCAGACCTTCACCCACGAATGTCTGTGAGCATCCGGGCTCATCCCACACCAAAGCACGAGTACAGCTTATGAGATGCAGCCTCAGGCCCGCCACGAGGAAGTGAGCTGCCTTCATTGGCACAGGATGATGGACCACATCTAGGAATGAAGGTGCGGTAGTGGCACTCCCCGACCCCTTTCACGAAATCATGCGAACGAATTGAACCACCATGCACACCTGCATGTCAGAAAATGGAGAATTCGGGCACCTCCCTTCAGACCTTCGTCCACGAATGTGCTGTGAGCATCCGGGCTCATCCCACACCAAAAGCACGAGTACAGCTTAGGAGATGCAGCCTCAGGCCCGCCACGAGGAAGTGAGCAGCCATCATTGGCACAGGATGATGGACCATAGCGAGGAATGAAGGTGCGGCAGTGGCACTCCCAGACCCCATTCACGAAATCATGCGAACGAATTGAACCACCATGCACACCAGCATGTCACAAAATGGAGAATTCGGGCACCTCCCTTCAGACCTTCGTCCACGAATGTCTGTGAGCATCCGGGCTCATCCCACACCAAAAGCACGAGTACAGCTTATGAGATGCAGCCTCAGGCCCGCCACGAGGAAGTGAGCTGCCTTCATCGGCACAGGATGATGGACCACATCTAGGAATGAAGGTGCGGGAGTGGCACTCCCCGACCCCTTTCACAAAATCATGCGAACGAATTGAACAAAATGCACACCAGCATGTCTAAAAATGGAGAATTCGGGCACCTCCCTTCAGACCTTCGTCCACGAATGTCTGTGAGCATCCGGGCTTATCCCAACCAAACGCACGAGTACAGCTTATGAGATGCAGCCTCAGGCCCGCCACGAGGAAGTGAGCAGCCATCATTGGCACACGATGATGGACCACAGCGAGGAATGAAGGTGCGGCAGTGGCACTCCCCGACCCCTTTCACGAAATCATGCGAACGAATTGAACAAAATGCACACCAGCATGTCACAAAATGGAGAATTCGGGCACCTCCCTTCAGACCTTCGTCCACGAATGTCTGTGAGCATCCGGGCTTATCCGAACCAAAAGCACGAGTACAGCTTATGAGATGCAGCCTCAGGCCCGCCACGAGGAAGTGAGCAGCCATCATTGGCACAGGATGATGGACCTCAGCGAGGAATGAAGGTGCGGCAGTGGCACTCCCCGACCCCTTTCACGAAATCATGCGAACGAATTGATTCACCATGCACACCAGCATGTCACAAAATGGAGAATTCGGGCACCTCCCTTCAGACCTTCGTCCACGAATGTCTGTGAGCATCCGGGCTCACCCCCACACCAAAAGGACGAGTACAGCTTAGGAGATGCAGCCTCAGGCCCGCCACGAGGAAGTGAGCAGCCATCATTGGCACAGGATGATGGACCACAGCGAGGAATGAAGGTGCGGCAGTGGCACTCCCCGACCCCTTTCACGAAATCATGCGAACGAATTGAACCACCATGCACACCAAAGATGTCACAAAATGGAGAATTCGGGCACCTCCTTCGGACCTTCGTCCACGAATGTTCAGCGAGCATCCGGGCTCATCCCACACCAAAAGCACGAGTACAAACTTAGGAGATGCAGCCTCAGTGCCCGCCACGAGGAAGTGAGCAGCCATCATTGGCACAGGATGATGGACCACAACGAGGAATGAAGGTGCGGGCGGTGGCACTCCCGACCCCTTTCACGAAATCATGCGAACGAATTGAACCACCATGCACACCAGCATGTCACAAAATGGAGAATTCGGGCACCTCCCTTCAGACCTTCGCCCACGAATGTCTGTGAGCATCCGGGCTCATCCCACACCAAAGCACGAGAACAGCTTATGAGATGCAGCCTCAGGCCCGCCACGAGGAAGTGAGCAGCCATCATTGGCACAGGATGATGGACCACAGCGAGGAATGAAGGTGCGGCACTGGCACTCCCCGACCCCTTTCACGAAATCATGCAAACGAATTGAACCACCATGCACACCAGCATGTCACAAAATGGAGAATTCGGGCACCTCCCTTCAGACCTTCGCCCACGAATGTCTGTGAGCATCCGGGCTCATCCCACACCAAAGCACGAGTACAGCTTATGAGATGCAGCCTCAGGCCCGCCACGAGGAAGTGAGCAGCCATCATTGGCACAGGATGATGGACCACAGCGAGGAATGAAGGTGCGGCAGTGGCACTCCCCGACCCCTTTCACGAAATCATGCGAACGAATTGAACAAAATGCACACCAAAGATGTCACAAAATGGAGAATTCGGGCACCTCCCTTCGAGACCTTCGCCCACGACGAATATGCAGTGAGCATCCGGGCTCATCCCACACCAAAAGCACGAGTACACAATTTTTATGAGATGGAGCCTCAGGCTCGCCACGAGGAAGTGAGCTGCCTTCATTGGCACAGGATGATGGACCACAGCGAGGAATGAAGGTGCGGCAGTGGCACTCCCCGACCCCTTTCACGAAATCATGCGAACGAATTGAACAAAATGCACACGAGCATGTCAGAAAATGGAGAATTCGGGCACCTCCCTTCAGACCTTCGTCCACGAATGTCTGTGAGCATCCGGGCTCATCCCACACCAAAGCACGAGTACAGCTTATGAGATGCAGCCTCAGGCCCGCCACGAGGAAGTGAGCTGCCTTCATTGGCACAGGATGATGGACCACATCTAGGAATGAAGGTGCGGTAGTGGCACTCCCCGACCCCTTTCACGAAATTATGCGAACGAATTGAACCACCATGCACACCAGCATGTCAGAAATGGAGAGTTCGGGCACCTCCCTTCAGACCTTCGTCGACGAATGTCTGTGAGCATCCGGGCTCATCCCACACCAAAAGCACGAGTACAGCTTAGGAGATGCAGCCTCAGGCCCACCACGAGGAAGTGAGCAGCCATCATTGGCACAGGATGATGGACCATAGCGAGGAATGAAGGTGCGGCAGTGGCACTCCTCGACCCCTTTCACGAAATCAAGCGAACGAATTGAACCACCATGCACACCAGCATGTCACAAAATGGAGAATTCGGGCACCTCCCTTCAGACCTTCACCCACGAATGTCTGTGAGCATCCGGGCTCATCCCACACCAAAGCACGAGTACAGCTTATGAGATGCAGCCTCAGGCCCGCCACGAGGAAGTGAGCTGCCTTCATTGGCACAGGATGATGGACCACATCTAGGAATGAAGGTGCGGTAGTGGCACTCCCCGACCCCTTTCACGAAATTATGCGAACGAATTGAACAAAATGCACACCAGCATGTCAGAAAATGGAGAATTTGGGCACCTCCCTTCAGACCTTCGTCCACGAATGTCTGTGAGCATCCGGGCTCATCCCACACCAAAAGCACGAGTACAGCTTAGGAGATGCAGCCTCAGGCCCGCCACGAGGAAGTGAGCAGCCATCATTGGCACAGGATGATGGACCATAGCGAGGAATGAAGGTGCGGCAGTGGCACTCCCAGACCCCAATCACGAAATCATGCGAACGAATTGAACCACCATGCACACCAGCATGTCTTAAAATGGAGAATTCGGGCACCTCCATTCAGACCTTCGTCCACGAATGTCTGTGAGCATCCGGGCTCATCCCACACCAAAAGCACGAGTACAGCTTATGAGATGCAGCCTCAGGCCCGCCACGAGAAAGTGAGCTGCCTTCATCGGCACAGGATGATGGACCACATCTAGGAATGAAGGTGCGGGAATGGCACTCCCCGACCCCTTTCACAAAATCATGCGAACGAATTGAACAAAATGCACACCAGCATGTCTAAAAATGGAGAATTCGGGCACCTCCCTTCAGACCTTCGTCCACGAATGTCTGTGAGCATCCGGGCTTATCCCAACCAAAAGCACGAGTACAGCTTATGAGATGCAGCCTCATGCCCGCCACGAGGAAGTGAGCAGCCATCATTGGCACACGATGATGGACCACAGCGAGGAATGAAGGTGCGGCAGTGGCACTCCCCGACCCCTTTCACGAAATCATGCGAACGAATTGAACAAAATGCACACCAGCATGTCAAAAAATGGAGAATTCGGGCACCTCCCTTCAGACCTTCGTCCACGAATGTCTGTGAGCATCCGGGCTTATCCGAACTTAAAGCACGAGTACAGCTTATGAGATGCAGCCTCAGGCCCGCCACGAGGAAGTGAGCAGCCATCATTGGCACAGGATGATGGACCTCAGCGAGGACTCAAGGTGCGGCAGTGGCACTCCCCGACCCCTTTCACGAAATCATGCGAACGAATTGAGAAAAATGTACACCAGCATGTCAAAAAATGGAGAATTCGGGCACCTCCCTTCAGACCTTCGTCCACGAATGTCTGTGAGCATCCGGGCTCATCCCACACCAAAAGCACGAGTACAGCTTATGAGATGCAGCCTCACGCCCGCCACGAGGAAGTGAGCAGCCATCATTGGCACAGGATGATGGACCATAGCGAGGAATGAAGGTGCGGCAGTGGCACTCCCAGACCCCTTTCACGAAATCATGCGAACGAATTGAACCACCATGCACACCAGCATGTCACAAAATGGAGAATTCGGGCACCTCCCTTCAGACCTTCGTCCACGAATGTCTGTGAGCATCCGGGCTCATCCCACACCAAAAGCACGAGTACAGCTTAGGAGATGCAGCCTCAGGCCCGCCACGAGGAAGTGAGCAGCCATCATTGGCACATGATGATGGACCATAGCGAGGAATGAAGGTGCGGCAGTGGCACTCCCAGACCCCTTTCACGAAATCATGCGAACGAATTGAACCACCATGCGCACCAGCATGTCACAAAATGGAGAATTCGGGCACCTCCCTTCAGACCTTCGTCCATGAATGTCTGTGAGCATCCGGGCTCATCCCACACCAAAGCACGAGTACAGCTTATGAGATGCGGCCTCTGCCCGCCACCACGAGGAAGTGAGCAGCCATCATTGGCACAGGATGATGGACTACAGCGAGGAATGAAGGTGCGGCAGTGGCACTCCCCGACCCCTTTCACGAAATCATGCGAACGAATTGAACAAAATGCACACTAGCATGTCACAAAATGGAGAATTCGGGCACCTCCCTTCAGACCTTCGTCCACGAATGTCTGTGAGCATCCGGGCTTATCCCAACCAAAAGCACGAGTACAGCTTATGAGATGCAGCCTCAGGCCCGCCACGAGGAAGTGAGCAGCCATCATTGGCACAGGATGATGGACCTCAGCGAGGACTCAAGGTGCGGCAGTGGCACTCCCCGACCCCTTTCACGAAATCATGCGAACGAATTGAACAAAATGCACACCAGCATGTCTAAAAATGGAGAATTCGGGCACCTCCCTTCAGACCTTCGTCCACGAATGTCTGTGAGCATCCGGGCTCATCCCACACCAAAAGCACGAGTACAGCTTAGGAGATGCAGCCTCAGGCCCGCCACGAGGAAGTGAGCAGCCATCATTGGCACAGGATGATGGACCACAGCGAGGAATGAAGGTGCGGCAGTGGCACTCCCCGACCCCTTTCACGAAATCATGCGAACGAATTGAACCACCATGCACACCAGCATGTCACAAAATGGAGAATTCGGGCACCTCCCTTCAGACCTTCGCCCACGAATGTCTGTGAGCATCCGGGCTCATCCCACACCAAAAGCACGAGTACAGCTTATGAGATGCAGCCTCAGGCTCGCCACGGGGAAGTGAGCTGCCTTCATTGGCACAGGATGATGGACCACAGCGAGGAATGAAGGTGCGGCAGTGGCACTCCCCGACCCCTTTCACGAAATCATGCGAACGAATTGAACCACCATGCACACCAGCATGTCAAAAATGGAGAATTCGGGCACCTCCCTTCAGACCTTCGTCCACGAATGTCTGTGAGCATCCGGGCTCATCCCACACCAAAGCACGAGTACAGCTTATGAGATGCAGCCTCAGGCCCGCCACGAGGAAGTGAGCAGCCATCATTGGCACATGATGATGGACCTCAGCGAGGACTCAAGGTGCGGCAGTGGCACTCCCCGACCCCTTTCACGAAATCAT
Source organism: Bryum argenteum (assembly GCA_037043015.1). NCBI lineage: Eukaryota > Viridiplantae > Streptophyta > Bryopsida > Bryales > Bryaceae > Bryum > Bryum argenteum. Next base: position 5,211,813 of record CM073324.1, read on the forward strand.
GCGAACGAATTGAACCACCATGCACACCAGCATGTCACAAAATGGAGAATTCGGGCACCACCCTTCGGACCTTCGTCCACGAATGTCTGTGAGCATCCGGGCTCATCCCACACCAAAAGCACGAGTACAGCTTAGGAGATGCAGCCTCAGGCCCACCACGAGGAAGTCAGCAGCCATCATTGGCACAGGATGATGGACCACAGCGAGGAATGAAGGTGCGGCCGTGGCACTCCCCGACCCCTTTCACGAAATCATGCGAACGAATTGAACAAAATGCACACCAGCATGTCAAAAATGGAGAATTCGGGCACCTCCCTTCAGACCTTCGTCCACGAATGTCTGTGAGCATCCGGGCTCATCCCACACCAAAGCACGAGTACAGCTTTTGAGATGCAGCCTCAGGCCCGCCACGAGGAAGTGAGCAGCCATCATTGGCACAGGATGATGGACCTCAGCGAGGACTCAAGGTGCGGCAGTGGCACTCCCCGACCCCTTTCACGAAATCATGCGAACGAATTGAACCACCATGCACACCAGCATGTCACAAAATGGAGAATTCGGGCACCTCCCTTCAAACCTTCGTCCACGAATGTCTGTGAGCATCCGGGCTCATCCCACACCAAAAGCACGAGTACAGCTTAGGAGATGCTGCCTCAGGCCCACCACGAGGAAGTGAGCAGCCATCATTGGCACAGGATGATGGACCATAGCGAGGAATGAAGGTGCCGCAGTGGCACTCCCAGACCCATTTCACGAAATCATGCGAACGAATTGAACCACCATGCACACCAGCATGTCACAAAATGGAGAATTCGGGCACCTCCCTTCAGACCTTCGTCCACGAATGTCTGTGAGCATCCGGGCTCATCCCACACCAAAAGCACGAGTACAGCTTATGAGATGCAGCCTCAGGCTCGCCACGAGGAAGTGAGCTGCCTTCATTGGCACATGATGATGGACCACAGCGAGGAATGAAGGTGCGGCAGTGGCACTCCCCGACCCCTTTCAGGAAATCATGCGAACGAATTGAACAAAATGCACACCAGCATGTCAAAAAATGGTGAATTCGGGCACCTCCCTTCAGACCTTCGTCCACGAATGTCTGTGAGCATCCGGGCTCATCCCACACCAAAAGCACGAGTACAGCTTAGGAGATGCAGCCTCAGGCCCGCCACGAGGAAGTGAGCAGCCATCATTGGCACAGGATGATGGACCACAGCGAGGAATGAAGGTGCGGCAGTGGCACTCGCCGACCACTTTCACGAAATCATGCGAACGAATTGAACCACCATGCACACCAGCATGTCACAAAATGGAGAATTCGGGCACCTCCCTTCAGACCTTCGTCCAAGAATGTCTGTGAGCATCCGGGCTCATCCCACACCAAAAGCACGAGTACAGCTTATGAGATGCAGCCTCAGGCTCGCCACGAGGAAGTGAGCTGCCTTCATTGGCACAGGATGATGGACCACAGTGAGGAATGAAGGTGCGGCAGTGGCACTCCCCGACCCCTTTCACGAAATCATGCGAACGAATTGAACAAAATGCACACCAGCATGTCACAAAATGGAGAATTCGGGCACCTCCCTGCAGACCTTCGTCCACGAATGTCTGTGAGCATCCGGGCTCATCCCACACCAAAAGCACGAGTACAGCTTAGGAGATGCGGCCTCGGGCCCGCCACGAGGAAGTGAGCAGCCATCATTGGGCAGGATGATGGACCACGGCGAGGAATGAAGGTGCGGCGGTGGTGGCACTCGCCGACCACTTTCACGAAATCATGCGAACGAATTGAACCACCATGCACACCAAAGATGTCACAAAATGGAGAATTCGGGCACCTCCTTCAGACCTTCGTCCAAGAATGTCTGTGAGCATCCGGGCTCATCCCACACCAAAAGCACGAGTACAGCTTATGAGATGCAGCCTCAGGCTCGCCACGAGGAAGTGAGCTGCCTTCATTGGCACAGGATGATGGACCACAGTGAGGAATGAAGGTGCGGCAGTGGCACTCCCCGACCCCTTTCACGAAATCATGCGAACGAATTGAACAAAATGCACACCAGCATGTCACAAAATGGAGAATTCGGGCACCTCCCTGCAGACCTTCGTCCACGAATGTCTGTGAGCATCCGGGCTCATCCCACACCAAAAGCACGAGTACAGCTTATGAGATGCAGCCTCATGCCCGCCACGAGGAAGTGAGCAGCCATCATTGGCACAGGATGATGGACCTCAGCGAGGACTCAAGGTGCGGCAGTGGCACTCCCCGACCCCTTTCACGAAATCATGCGAACGAATTGAACAAAATGCACACCAGCATGTCACAAAATGGAGAATTCGGGCACCTCCCTTTAGACCTTCGTCCACGAATGTCTGTGAGCATCCGGGCTCATCCCACACCAAAGCACGAGTACAGCTTATGAGATGCAGCCTTAGGCCCGCCACGAGGAAGTGAGCAGCCATCATTGGCACAGGATGATGGACCACAGCAAGGAATGAAGGTGCGGCAGTGGCACTCGCCGACCACTTTCACGAAATCATGCGAACGAATTGAACAAAATGCACACCAGCATGTCAAAAAATGGAGAATTCGGGCACCTCCCTTCAGACCTTCGTCCACGAATGTCTGTGAGCATCCGGGCTCATCCCACACCAAAGCACGAGTACAGCTTATGAGATGCAGCCTCAGGCCCGCCACGAGGAGGTGAGCAGCCATCATTGGCACATGATGATGGACCTCAGCGAGGACTCAAGGTGCGGCAGTGGCACTCCCCGACCCCTTTCACGAAATCATGCGAACGAATTGAACCACCATGCACACCAGCATGTCACAAAATGGAGAATTCGGGCACCTCCCTTCAGAGCTTCGCCCACGAATGTCTGTGAGCATCCGGGCTCATCCCACACCAAAAGCAAGAGTACAGCTTATGAGATGGAGCCTCAGGCTCGCCACGAGGAAGTGAGCTGCCATCATTGGCACATGATGATGGACCACAGCGAGGACTCAAGGTGCGGCGGTGGCACTCCCCGACCCCTTTCACGAAATCATGCGAACGAATTGAACAAAATGCACACCTGCATGTCAAAAAATGGAGAATTCGGGCACCTCCCTTCAGACCTTCGTCCACGAATGTTTGTGGGCATCCGGGCTCTTCGCAACCAAAAGCACGAGTACAGCTTATGAGATGCAGCCTCAGGCCCGCCACGAGGAAGTGAGCAGCCATCATTGGCATAGGATGATGGACCACAACGAGGAATGAAGGTGCGGCAGTGGCACTCCCCGACCCCTTTTACGAAATCATGCGAACGAATTGAACAAAATGCACACCTGCATGTCAAAAAATGGAGAATTCGGGCACCTCCCTTCAGACCTTCGTCCACGAATGTCTGTGAGCATCCGGGCTCATCCTAACCAAAAGCACGCGTACAGCTTATGAGATGCAGCCTCAGGCCCGCCACGAGGAAGTGAGCAGCCATCATTGGCACAGGATGATGGACCATAGCGAGGAATGAAGGTGCCGCAGTGGCACTCCCAGACCCCTTTCACGAAATCATGCGAACGAATTGAACCACCATGCACACCAGCATGTCACAAAATGGAGAATTCGGGCACCTCCCTTTAGACCTTCGTCCACGAATGTCTGTGAGCATCCGGGCTCATCCCACACCAAAGCACGAGTACAGCTTATGAGATGCAGCCTTAGGCCCGCCACGAGGAAGTGAGCAGCCATCATTGGCACAGGATGATGGACCACAGCAAGGAATGAAGGTGCGGCAGTGGCACTCGCCGACCACTTTCACGAAATCATGCGAACGAATTGAACAAAATGCACACCAGATGTCAAAAATGGAGAATTCGGGCACTCTCCTTCGGACCTTCGTCCACGAATGTCAGTGAGCATCCGGGCTCATCCCACACCAAAGCACGAGACGACTTTTGAGATGCGCCCCCGCCACGAGGAAGTGAGCAGCCATCATTGGCACAGGATGATGGACCTCAGCGAGGACTCAAGGTGCGGCAGTGGCACTCCCCGACCCCTTTCACGAAATCATGCGAACGAATTGAACCACCATGCACACCAGCATGTCACAAAATGGAGAATTCGGGCACCTCCTTCAAACCTTCGTCCACGAATATGCAGCGAGCATCCGGGCTCATCCCACACCAAAAGCACGAGTACAGCTTAGGAGATGCTGCCTCAGGCCCACCACGAGGAAGTGAGCAGCCATCATTGGCACAGGATGATGGACCATAGCGAGGAATGAAGGTGCCGCAGTGGCACTCCCAGACCCATTTCACGAAATCATGCGAACGAATTGAACCACCATGCACACCAGCATGTCACAAAATGGAGAATTCGGGCACCTCCCTTCAGACCTTCGTCCACGAATGTCTGTGAGCATCCGGGCTCATCCCACACCAAAAGCACGAGTACAGCTTAGGAGATGCAGCCTCAGGCCCGCCACGAGGAAGTGAGCAGCCATCATTGGCACAGGATGATGGACCACAGCGAGGAATGAAGGTGCGGCAGTGGCACTCCCCGACCACTTTCACGAAATCATGCGAACGAATTGAACCACCATGCACACCAAAGATGTCACAAAATGGAGAATTCGGGCACCTCCTTCGAGACCTTCGTCCAAGAATGTCAGTGAGCATCCGGCTCATCCCACACCAAAAGCACGAGTACACGACTTATGAGATGCGGCCTCGGGCTCGCCACGAGGAAGTGAGCTGCCTTCATTGGCACGGGATGATGGACCACGGCGAGGAATGAAGGTGCGGCGGTGGCACTCCCGACCCCTTTCACGAAATCATGCGAACGAATTGAACAAAATGCACACCAAAGATGTCACAAAATGGAGATTTCGGGCACCTCCTGCGAGACCTTCGTCCACGAATGTCTGTGAGCATCCGGGCTCATCCCACACCAAAAGCACGAGTACAGCTTATGAGATGCAGCCTCATGCCCGCCACGAGGAAGTGAGCAGCCATCATTGGCACAGGATGATGGACCTCAGCGAGGACTCAAGGTGCGGCAGTGGCACTCCCCGACCCCTTTCACGAAATCATGCGAACGAATTGAACAAAATGCCCACCAGCATGACACAAAATGGAGAATTCGGGCACCTCCTTTCAGACCTTCGTCCACGAATGTCTGTGAGCATCCGGGCTCATCCCTCACCAAAAGCACGAGTACAACTTATGAGATGCAGCCTCAGGCCCGCCACGAGGAAGTGAGCAGCCATCATTGGCACAGGATGATGGACCACAGCGAGGAATGTAGGTGCGGTAGTGGCACTCCCCGACCCCTTTCACGAAATCATGCAAACGAATTGAACAAAATGCACACCAGCATGTCAGAAAATGGAGAATTCGGGCACCTCCCTTCAGACCTTCGTCCCCGAATGACTGTGAGCATCCGGGCTCATCCCACACCAAAAGCACGAGTACAGCTTATGAGATGCAGCCTCAGGCTCGCCACGAGGAAGTAAGCTGCCTTCATTGGCACATGATGATGGACCACAACGAGGAATGAAGGTGCGGTAGTGGCACTCCCCGACCCCTTTCACAAAATCATGCGAAATAATTGAACAAAATGCAAACCAGCATGTCAGGAAATGGAGAATTCGGGCACCTCCCTTCAGACCTTTGCCACGAATCTCTGTGAGCAACCGGGCTCATCCCACACCAAAAGCACGAGTAGAGCTTATGAGATGCAGCCTCAGGCCCGCCACGAGGATGTGAGCAGCCATCATTGGCACAGGATGATGGACTACAGCGAGGAATGAAGGTGCGGTAGTGGCACTCCCCGACCCCTTTCAGGAAATCATGCGAACGAATTGAACAAAATGCACACCTGCACGTCAAAAATTGGAGAATTCGGGCACCTCCTTTCAGACCTTCGTCCACGAATGTCTGTGAGCATCCGGGCTCATCCCACACCAAAAGCACGAGTAGAGCTTATGAGATGCAGCCTTAGGCCCGCCACGAGGATGTGAGCAGCCATCATTGGCACAGGATGATGGACCACAGCGAGGAATGAAGGTGCGGCAGTGGCACTCCCCGACCCCTTTCACGAAATCATGCGAACGAATTGAACAAAATGCACACCAGCATGTCAGAAAATGGAGAATTCGGGCACCTCCCTTCAGACCTTCGTCCACGAATGTCTGTGAGCATCCGGGCTCATCCCACACCAAAAGCACGAGTACAGCTTATGAGATGGAGCCTCACGCCCGCCACGAGGATGTGAGCAGCTATCATTGGCACAGGATGATGGACTACAGCGAGGAATGAAGGTGCGGTAGTGGCACTCCCCGACCCCTTTTACGAAATTATGCGAACGAATTGAACAAAATGCACACCTGCACGTCAAAAATTGGAGAATTCGGGCACCTCCTTTCAGACCTTCGTCCACGAATGTCTGTGAGCATCCGGGCTCATCCCACACCAAAAGCACGAGTACAGGTTATGAGATGCGTGCTCGAGGCCCGCCACGAGGAAGTGCAGCGACCATCATTGACACATGATGATGGACCACGGCGAGAATGAAGGTGCGGCGGTGGCACTCCCGACCCCTTTCACGAAATCATGCGAACGAATTGAACCACCATGCACACCAGCATGTCAGAAAATGGAGAATTCGGGCACCTCCCTTCAGACCTTCGTCCACGACTGTCTGTGGGCATCCGGGCTCATCCCAACCAAAAGCACGAGTAGAGCTTATGAGATGCAGCCTCAGGCCCGCCACGAGGAAATGAGCAGCCATCATTGGCACAGGATGATGGACCACAGCGAGGAATGAAGGTGCGGCAGTGGCACTCCCCGACCCCTTTCACGAAATCATGCGAACGAATTGAACAAAATGCCCACCAGCATGACACAAAATGGAGAATTCGGGCACCTCCTTTCAGACCTTCGTCCACGAATGTCTGTGAGCATCCGGGCTCATCCCACACCAAAAGCACGAGTACAACTTATGAGATGCAGCCTCAGGCCCGCCACGTGGAAGTGAGCAGCCATCATTGGCAGAGGATGATGGACCACAGCGAGGATTGTAGGTGCGGTAGTGGCACTCCCCGACCCCTTTCACGAAATCATGCAAACGAATTGAACAAAATGCACACCAAAGATGTCGAAAATGGAGAATTCGGGCACCTCCTTCGGACCTTCGTCCCCGAATGTCCGTGAGCATCCGGGCTCATCCCACACCAAAAGCACGAGATGACTATGAGATGCAAGATCGGGCTCGCCACGAGGAAGTAAGCTGCCTTCATTGGCACATGATGATGGACCACAGCGAGGAATGAAGGTGCGGTAGTGGCACTCCCCGACCCCTTTCACAAAATCATGCGAAATAATTGAACAAAATGCAAACCAGCATGTCAGGAAATGGAGAATTCGGGCACCTCCTTGAGACCTTTGCCACGAATCTCTGTGAGCATCGGGCTCATCCCACACCAAAAGCACGAGTAGAGCTTATGAGATGCAGCCTCAGGCCCGCCACGAGGATGTGAGCAGCCATCATTGGCACAGGATGATGGACTACAGCGAGGAATGAAGGTGCGGTAGTGGCACTCCCCGACCCCTTTCAGGAAATCATGCGAACGAATTGAACAAAATGCACACCTGCACGTCAAAAATTGGAGAATTCGGGCACCTCCTTTCAGACCTTCGTCCACGAATCTCTGTGAGCATCCGGGCTCATCCCACACCAAAAGCACGAGTACAGCTTATGAGATGCAGCCTCAGGCTCGCCACGAGGAAGTAAGCTCCCTTCATTGGCACATGATGATGGACCACAGCGAGGAATGAAGGTGCGGTAGTGGCACTCCCCGACCCCTTTCACAAAATCATGCGAAATAATTGAACAAAATGCAAACCAGCATGTCAGGAAATGGAGAATTCGGGCACCTCCTTTCAGACCTTCGTCCACGAATGTCTGTGAGCATCCGGGCTCATCCCACACCAAAAGCACGAGTAGAGCTTATGAGATGCAGCCTTAGGCCCGCCACGAGGATGTGAGCAGCCATCATTGGCACAGGATGATGGACCACAGCGAGGAATGAAGGTGCGGCAGTGGCACTCCCCGACCCCTTTCACGAAATCATGCGAACGAATTGAACCACCATGCACACCAGCATGTCACAAAATGGAGAATTCGGGCACCTCCCTTCAGTCCTTCGTCCACGAATGTCTGTGAGCATCCGGGCTCATCCCACACCAAAAGCACGAGTACAGCTTATGAGATGGAGCCTCACGCCCGCCACGAGGATGTGAGCAGCCATCATTGGCACAGGATGATGGACTACAGCGAGGAATGAAGGTGCGGTAGTGGCACTCCCCGACCCCTTTTACGAAATCATGCGAACGAATTGAACAAAATGCACACCTGCACGTCAAAAATTGGAGAATTCGGGCACCTCCTTTCAGACCTTCGTCCACGAATCTCTGTGAGCATCCGGGCTCATCCCACACCAAAAGCACGAGTACAGCTTATGAGATGCAGCCTCAGGCCCGCCACGAGGAAGTGAGCAGCCATCATTGGCACATGATGATGGACCACAGCGAGGAATGAAGGTGCGGCAGTGGCACTCCCCGACCCCTTTCACGAAATCATGCGAACGAATTGAACCACCATGCACACCAGCATGTCAGAAAATGGAGAATTCGGGCACCTCCCTTCAGACCTTCGTCCACGACTGTCTGTGGGCATCCGGGCTCATCCCAACCAAAAGCACGAGTAGAGCTTATGAGATGCAGCCTCAGGCCCGCCACGAGGAAATGAGCAGCCATCATTGGCACAGGATGATGGACCACAGCGAGGAATGAAGGTGCGGCAGTGGCACTCCCCGACCCCTTTCACGAAATCATGCGAACGAATTGAACAAAATGCCCACCAGCATGACACAAAATGGAGAATTCGGGCACCTCCTTTCAGACCTTCGTCCACGAATGTCTGTGAGCATCCGGGCTCATCCCACACCAAAAGCACGAGTACAACTTATGAGATGCAGCCTCAGGCCCGCCACGAGGAAGTGAGCAGCCATCATTGGCACAGGATGATGGACCACAGCGAGGAATGTAGGTGCGGTAGTGGCACTCCCCGACCCCTTTCACGAAATCATGCAAACGAATTGAACAAAATGCACACCAGCATGTCAGAAAATGGAGAATTCGGGCACCTCCCTTCAGACCTTCGTCCCCGAATGTCTGTGAGCATCCGGGCTCATCCCACACCAAAAGCACGAGTACAGCTTATGAGATGCAGCCTCAGGCTCGCCACGAGGAAGTAAGCTGCCTTCATTGGCACATGATGATGGACCACAGCGAGGAATGAAGGTGCGGTAGTGGCACTCCCCGACCCCTTTCACAAAATCATGCGAAATAATTGAACAAAATGCAAACCAGCATGTCAGGAAATGGAGAATTCGGGCACCTCCCTTCAGACCTTTGCCACGAATCTCTGTGAGCATCCGGGCTCATCCCACACCAAAAGCACGAGTAGAGCTTATGAGATGCAGCCTCAGGCCCGCCACGAGGATGTGAGCAGCCATCATTGGCACAGGATGATGGACTACAGCGAGGAATGAAGGTGCGGTAGTGGCACTCCCCGACCCCTTTCAGGAAATCATGCGAACGAATTGAACAAAATGCACACCTGCACGTCAAAAATTGGAGAATTCGGGCACCTCCTTTCAGACCTTCGTCCACGAATCTCTGTGAGCATCCGGGCTCATCCCACACCAAAAGCACGAGTACAGCTTATGAGATGCAGCCTCAGGCTCGCCACGAGGAAGTAAGCTCCCTTCATTGGCACATGATGATGGACCACAGCGAGGAATGAAGGTGCGGTAGTGGCACTCCCCGACCCCTTTCACAAAATCATGCGAAATAATTGAACAAAATGCAAACCAGCATGTCAGGAAATGGAGAATTCGGGCACCTCCTTTCAGACCTTCGTCCACGAATGTCTGTGAGCATCCGGGCTCATCCCACACCAAATGCACGAGTACAGCTTATGAGATGCAGCCTCAGGCCCGCCACGAGGAAGTGAGCTGCCTTCATTGGCACAGGATGATGCACTACAGCTAGGAATGAAGTTCCGGCAGTTGCACTCCCTGACCCCTTTCACGAAATCATGCGAACGAATTGAACAAAATGCAAACTTGCATGTCAGAAAATGGAGAATTCGGGCACCTCCTTTCAGACCTTCGTCCACGAATGACTGTGAGTATCCGGGCTCATCCCACACCAAAAGCACGAGTACAGCTTATGAGATGCAGCCTCAGGCCCGCCACGAGGATGTGAGCAGCCATCATTGGCACAGGATGATGGACCACAGCGAGGAATGAAGGGGCGGCAGTGGCACTTGTCGTGAGTTACCAGACCGAGAAGACCAAAAACAGCACAATTTTACTTATACAACCAAGCAAAATGGTTCGCCTTCCGGGTAACGTTCCACGGAGATTCTGTGAAGTTATAAGACCAAATGAAATCCGGACCAACAACCTATGGACGCTACAACGACAGAAAACGTTCTAATCTACCGGATTAGGGAACTCGGGGAGGGGTTGGGGTCCGACTAGCTCCCAAACCCAAAACCCCAAGGAAACCGACTTTGCGTCCCCGATCCGGTGGTTTTCTAGATTCGAACGGCCTCCCTGTCCGGGAGGGGGACTTAGTATCCTGTGGTGATTTAGTTTAACCTCCGTAAATCCTCGGAGGGGTCTTTCCTATTTATTTGGAAGAGCGCGGAATGTCGCTCCCTACCGGTTGATTAAGGTGTCCGGAGTTCCACCCTTAGTATCTCGACTACCCTTTCCTTCTCTCTGGGAGTTCCTTCCTTGCTACTACTGCCACTATCCGGATTCTCACCCAAACAGTGGGTCACACAGCAGTGGCCCGGTTTCCTCCCTAATCTGAGCCAACGAGGGGGGTTGTTTACTCGTGACCCGGATCACAGTGGGTGGTATCCCGCCACTTAATCCATTAGAGTTCCAATAACATAGAACCGGGTTCGTACCCTACTCCTGGGAGAGGCTTTCCTCAACCGAACATCCCATTCGGGAGGTTGGCAATCAGGTTAGCGTTTCTTGCTAACCCTAGTACCTCAGCCCAACCCGGTTAGTGTATCACCTTCCTAGGTGACGACTACTCCCAGATATGCTCTAGTACTTCTCACACGGACCTCTCACTGACTCTGTCACTCTCCTAGAGACCTCTCCCGGGTTCTGGGATTGCAACCACCGAATCTACGAGGGACTTCCTGTATCCACGACCCGGCTCAGACATCAACTACGCACACACAATTACAAGATCACGACTTACACACAATCACGAATTTTAGGTGCAAAGATCAACCTTTACTCACAGGTACGGAAACACAGAGAAGACCCGAAGGACTCCGCAGAGTCTTCGGTAAGTACAGAGGGTCCCGGTTTTCCCGGAAACCCTATCAGATCCGGAATTCTCGGGCTTCCGAGATTCCCGGGTGAGTGGCCAAAAAGGCACCTACTAATCCTACTCATTCTAACCTAACTAACTACTGACTAGTGTCTTCTTCCGGCGGCGTGGGTCGGCTCGAGGGGTTTGACGGCGGCGTATTCATCCTAGAAGGGCCTGCCAACTCGCGGGGAGGAATCTCCCTCCCTGATCAACCCGGGGTGGATGTAAAATCTCGGATTTTACTGCGTCCTCCGGCTCTTCCACCTGTCCCGGAGTGCCTTCAACTTCGATGGAGGGGGCACGGGGTGGACTTCCTCTTCTTCATGAGGAACCACGGGTTCCTCCAGCTGTACCTGAGGGCCCACGGGTTGGACCTCAACTTCCTCTTGAAGAACCTCGGGCTCCTCCTGCTGCCCTTGTTCGCCCGGATCTCCCACCTCGTTGACTTGGGCCTCCGGGTGAGGTATTACCTCTTCAACCTGTTCGGGAGTACGCCCTTCTCTCGTGACATCGCCATCCGGTGCTCATCCGGTTGTTGAGAGGGGTTCACCTCTCCTTCCACCACTGTTCCACCTCGGAGGGACCGGGTAATCCTGGTTCTCCGAGGTATCCGCTCCCGAGGGGAGTCGCGGCTCGTTCTCCTCCCCGTTCTCCGGAATGGCACCGTCGATCGGGATCCTTTGCTCCTTCAAGCGGTCGGGGGCACTTCTTCTATTTCCATGGGCACCGCCTCCGTGGCACCTCTGCGAAACCGATTCCTCAATCCGTCGCGCCTTCTTCTTGATGTAGCCGATTGGGGAGTCCGGAAATTTGTAAGTCGCCCTCCAATGGCGGGGTCCCCAGTTGTCCGTCTTCCCCCTCAGGGGGTGCGTCACGTACATCTCGGGGAAGCGGTGGGTGACTGTTTCCTCGATGATGGTCTGGTCCGCCAAGTCCCACGGGGCATCGTACAGCCCGGCGCACCCCATCCGGAGGAGGTCATCCCTCAGCTCCGCTTGGTGCAGTGGAAGCTCGGGTACCTGCGGCTTCACCGACTTGAGGGGGATCGGCATCCCCGGTCGCCACGGGACCACCTCCCTCCTCTTCGGCATCGCTCCGGTATCCTGTAGCTGCCCGGAACTCTTCTCTCCCTGCTTTCCCGGACTGATTCCGGTAGAAACCCTACTTCCCGAAACCCTAATCTCTCCAAACTCTGCTTTTCCAACACTCTCGGATCGCTGAGCTCTCAAAATTGCTCTATCTCTCAAAACGCGCGGACTGGAATGGCTGAGAATGGAGGCGGCGGCTCCTAATAACAACAAACCGAACTCTCCTTCCGAGACATCATCACCAGCCGCTCGAGACGTACACCGGGAAGTACCCGGTCATCATTGAGCCGCCGGTGATTATGTCCGGCGCCCATGAAGTTTTCCGGCCCTTTCTCCGGTCGACCGCGGCTCGTCATCAACCCGGTAGGAGAACCGGGCCATCCGGGCATCTCAGGGTATCAGCCGGGTATCAACCCGGCTATCCAGTAAGCTCTAAAATCCCATAAGGTTAGCCGGAAGAATCTTAACACAAAATTACTACCTACGAACCGGTTTAAACAGGCCGGTTTTTATTCCTATTTGCTAAATCAGCTATTTTACTCCTAATTAATTGCTAAAAACAAAAATATTGGAGAACAGGGTTCGACATTACCCCTTTCTTAAATGTGAGCGTCCCCGCGAACACATTCGTCCTCTCCAACACGATTGCCTTTAACTGGAATCATCGGTGAGGCATCCTCAGTTCGAACCGGTGTCCGCCTCCGAAATTGATTCGGGTAGTACCTTTTCACTCGAGATCCGTTTGTTCGGGTTGGTAGGGGATTACCTTGCAAATCCTCCAACTGTAGTGACCCATTGGCGAAGACCTCTGTGACCTTGTAAGGTCCGATCCACCGGGTGTGGAGTTTTCCGGGGAAGTCCATGAACCCATTGTCGACAATAGGACCGGCGTCTCGGTTCGGATTCCATGATCCCGGGGAAGGCGTCGGTCATAGATTACCTTACGGTTCTCTTGCTCTACCCGGTTTTTCTCAATGGCCTCCTCCTCGGCTCCTCCAAGTTGTCAATGGCCATCAGGCGGGGGGTGTTATCCTCTACTCTCTCCCCCATCCGGATTGCCATCACCCGGTGAGACTCGATGTTGAGCTCAATGCCGTGGATGCATTCTTGTCCAAACACCATGAAGAACGGGTCTTCCCGGTGGTGGTCTTCTCCGAGGTGTTGTAGGCATGTATGGCGGATGGCGGCTGCGATCCCAATCCGTCTTGTGTGCCGACACCATTTTGCTGAGGATTTTGCCAACAATTCCGTTGGACCGCTCCGTAAGACCGTTAGCCTTCGGGTTATACGGAGTCGTCTTCCGGTGTTTGATGGCATACCTCTTGGTCAGATCCTCCACAATGTCGTTGATGAAGTGCTTTCCCCGGTCACTCACCAACTCCAGGGGGTACCCGAAACGCATCATGATCTCCTCGAAAAGGTACCGGGCTGCTACTCGTGCGTCGTTTCCTCTTGTAGCCGGGCCTCTACCCATTTGGTGGCATAATCCGTAGCGAGGATTATGTACCTCTTCCGATCATCGCTGACCGGATTATTTGGACCGATGAAGTCGATCCCCATTTGACAAAAGGGGCTAAGGGGATGATGGGGTCGGTGGCGGTGGTGCTTAAATGCGTGCGGGGGCACGGTTCGGTTGGCATCGATCGCAACTCGAACATACTTCTTCACGTCACGGATGATGTAGGGCCACCAATAACCAGCACTTTTGATCCGGTTCACCGCGTGCTCATCATTTGCGAGGTGTCCTCTCTGAATCGCTGCGTGAAGTGCTTCCATCACCGGTTTACGTTCGTCAGGCTCCAAGCAGCGTCGGATGACATCATCAGGTCCCATCCGGAAGAGGATCCCAGATAGGAGGGTGTAGGGTGCCATTTTGTCTTTGGAACACGCTCTTGATCCTCGACATACCTTCCGGATACTCCCCGTGTTTAGAAAATCACGATGTCACGATAGTCCGATATGGGCGCTGTTCAATGTGGAACACTCTGTGGAGGGAACCGGGTTCCCTTCTGAAAACTCGTCCGGAAAGAGGATCGGCACATCCTCAAAAGCTTTGTCTCCGCGCATCCTGGAGAGATAATCCGCATTGGAATTGGCTTTCCCGGATTTCACCTTCACCTCGTAATCGAATTCCTGGAGGAGTAGGATCCACGGGCAATCCTCCCGGACAGTCACCTTGTTAACAAGGTACTTGGGAGTCATGGTCCGTATGGAACACGACTTTGTAACCGAGGAGGTAATGCCGAACTTCTTGTGAGTACACCACTGCTAACGCTTCCCTCTCTGTGGTGGTGTAATTGCGCTCCGCGGAGCTCATCTGCCTGCTAGCGTAGTAAATCGGGTTCTCCCGCCCTTGGTCGTCCGCTTGCCACAAGATGGCCCCTAGGCACCATCCGGACGCATCAATGGTCACATTAAACTCCTTCTTCCAATCCGGTGGGGAGAGGATTGGAGCACTGACCAACTGCTTCTTCAGGTCCTCGAACGCAGCCTGCCGTTCGGATGTCCACACGAACGGCTCGTTGTTCTTCAGCAACTCCGTCAGAGGGGACGCCCTCCTTGCATAGCTGTCGATAAATCTCCGGTAGTACCCGACACAGCCAAGGAATCCTCGCACTTCCCGTACCGTCCGGGGTGGGGATAGGGTCAGGATTACCTTAACCTTATCTGTATCCACTTGCAACCCTTGCCGACTAACAACGTGTCCTAACAGCAACCCGGTTTCCATGCCAAAGAAGCATTTACCGGGATGCAGTTTGAGGTCCGTCTCTCTGCAGCGCTGGAAGGTTTGGCGAAGGTGGGAAAGGTGGCTCCTCCGTTCTCCAAACACGGCGAAGTCATCGATGAAGACTTCCAGGAAATGTCGCAGGAAGTCTTTAAAGATGTCAATCATCAATCTTTGGAATGTACCCGGGGCGTTACAAAGTCCGAAGGGCATCCGGTTGAACGCGTAGGTTCCCCATTCCGTCGTGAAGGTGGTCTTCAGCTGATCGCTAGCCCGGATTGACACTTGGTTGTAACCCGAGAATCCGTCGAGGAAGTCGCATACGATTCCGACCAGCTACATGATCAAGGATGACATCGGTGAAGGGTAGGGGTAGTAGTCCTTCTTGGTGGCCGCATTGACTTCCGGAAATCCTGGCGCATACGAGATCTTTACCTTCCCATCTGCTCCGGTTTTCTTGAACAACCACTATCGGAGAAACCCATTCCGAGTTGTTGACCGGGTAGATGAATCCGCATCCAAAGAACCGATCTATCTCTTCCTTCACCATCGGCCGAGTACTTTGGGTTGGTAGTGCATCGGCGTTAAACCGACCGAACGGCTCCATCGATCAAATCGATTTCATGCTCCCCGGTGGGAAGGGATCCCCCTCGTGTCGCTCGAGTCCAGCGAACACATCGGAATATTCCGCCCGGCAGATTGGCGGCATTCCTCCTTTTCCTCCGCGGTCAACGTCTTCCCCACGTAGAACTTCCGTCCGCCCGGACTTCCATCTCCTCGTAGTCCTTGGGTGAGACCACGTTCTTGACCCTCTCGAGTCCTTTTTCTCCTCCGGATCCGGGTCTAACGCCCCCATGACAAGTGACTACCCCTCCCATTCGTACAGGTTGGGTATCCGGGTTAGTCGATTGTTGGCGTACCCACTTCTCTGTGAATGCGGTACATGATTCGCCCAGGAACGGTCCTCCACATCGGTCTTCCTTCCCGGAGTGGGTCCAACTGATGGAGGGGTGCTTCCTCCGGGACTTGCTCTGGGAATTCGAAGTCCTTCTCCACCAATCCGGTAAACTCCTCGACCAGATAACACGCCTGGGACTCCGGTTCGACTCCGACCAATCCGAGGTGTAATCCTCGGTTATCTTGGTTTCTCCTTCGTGAGCGACGTGTCTCCAAGGAATCCGGACGGGGGTCTCCCAACCCGAATTCCTTCTCTCCCGGTCTACCACTACCTTGGCCGAGATAGAGCCATGGTCGTCCAAGCAAAGATTCGGAAGGGTCTTCCTCGTCAACCCGGATCACCACGTAGTTCAGCAAATAGGTCCGCTTTCCTACACGGGATGGGATTCGAGAGAGAAGGCCGACCGGAACTACTCGAGATTGGTCCGCCATCCGTAGCACCAGCCGGTTCTCTCCAAAGTCGTGTAACCGAGGTCGTATGCCGTATCTTCCAGCATGAGGTTAACTCCGGATCCGCCATCTACCGGAACGTTATGGATATTGCAGCCATCAACTTCAACTGTAATTTCGGGGGCTCCGTAATCCTCGAGGGCAGCAAAATTTACCGCCACCGCCGGAAGCTTGTACCTCTTCTTCCTTCTCTCGTATCCAAGCCTCCCGGATAACCTTCTCGGTAATTGCGTTGTCGTGGAGTAGTTGACCGATTGTGACGTTCGCGCGCTGATCCTTGACGTCCTGCAGGATGTCGTACTCATCCACCCTTGCCTTGGGTCCCGGTTTCAATATCACCGGATTGTCCACAAACCGGACTTTCTTCGCCTCCGGTTTCGGGTTCTCCTCGCAAGGAGTTCCCGACTTCATCGATTATGTCTATTTCTAACCTATCGTACTCCACCCCTTTCTTTGCTTCTACCGGGGTGGTTCTATCGTGGTGACTACTCCGGTTTACCTCCTCGGAGTAACCGCCCGGACTACCACTGCGTTTCCGGTTGGCTCTGGTATTCTTCTTCTTCCGCCCGCTACCGAGTCCGTATTGCCTTTGGTGGAGCTGCGGGTGGAGACCTTGTTCACAAAGCAACCTCCCCACGTCCGGCGAGTTCCACCTCCCGGCATCATTTGGGCGGATTGTCGACCCCGGCCGGTGTGCGCGTAGTTCGGTGTGATCATCTCCCGGGTGGCTCCACCACCATCTTCGGTGCAATCTTACGTCGAGGAGGTTTCGGATGACTCGTCTCCCTATGGCCATGCTCCCCCACGGTTTTGACAAGGTAGGATTTGCACTCTCCGTTACCTTGCGGGGGCTCGTTGAAGCACCCGGTCGCATAATGACCATACTCATCCACACCGTAGTAGCATGGACATTGTCCGGTAGTCAGAACTCTCGCCGATCCCGGGTGGGCCGTTGGAACTAGCTCCCCGCCCATGACCGGATCTGCCTGGGTTGCCGTTCGGTCGAGGGGGGTTCCCTCTTCCTCTTCCGTAACCGGTTTGGACTTGGTAGATGTACTGGACATCACCATCCTCATAATCATCATCATCCGGCATGGTGTACTCCACTCCGGTCTCTGCCTCCACGAAATGGACAGGTTTCTTTGCTTTTGCGTGGGGGCAGTCTGAAGCGAAATGGCCGGGCTCACGGCAGCGTGAACACCACACGTTCGACCTGGTACTTGAGGGCAGTTTCCGGGATGGCCGGTTTTCCGTGAGGTTGACCTTGATGGCGCGGAGTTCGTCCAGGAGGAGCTTCATGTTGTCTTCCGGTTCGACCTTGATCTTGATGGTCGCTTTCTCCTTACCGGATTTCGCGGCTTTGCTACTGCCGGACCTCTTCGGGGGGTCCGACTCGCTGTCCGGATCGCCATCCTCTTCGGACTCCTTCTCAGCAGCACTGTCGTCCTCCGAGCTGTCCGACTCCGTTTCCTCTTTCTTCTTCTTGCGGTCCTTCTCGCGCTGCTTCTTATTTTTCTCCTTCTTCGGATCACGCAGAGATAGGGCCGAATCTTCATAATCCTGAGCAGCCTCCATCGCCGCTCGGAGTGTAACCGGTTTGGTCCTCCGGATCTGGAAGGCCATCTCATTCGGTAGACCGGCTATGTACCACTGAATGGCCACAATCGGAGCAATGTCCGTTGTGACCTTGTTCATGAGGGACTTAACCCTCATCCGTCATCTTTGGATGTTCTCAGACTTCTTCTTGGTGATCTCGCTCAACCGGCCCAGGGCTCTGGCCTCCCCTCCCGCTTCACGGAAGGTATGCAGGAACAACGCCGTGAGCTCCTCCCAGTTCTCGCGTACCTCATCCGGAACATCCATGAACCACTTGAGTGCTTCCCCCTTCATCATTCCGGAGAAGACTCTCAACCGGGACTCCGGATCTTCCTGGTTGGCGTTCGCCGTGGTGGTGAACTCTTGCAACCAGTCGTCCACGTCCTTGCTGCCATCTCCTTGGAAGCAATTATACTTCAGGCGAGTGAGTGGGGCAGCTCTCCTTTGACCGGCAGGAGCCTCCATGGGGTTTGGCCTCCTTTCCACCGGTGCAACTAGTATCTCCACACCCGGTGGAGGGGCTGGTACGTTCCACTCCCTCACAGGAACAACAACCTCTTCCGGTGGAGCGGCGTATAGCGTTTCTTCTAGGCCGTCACGGAACCTCTCGTGCTTGGGCGGTTGGGGTAACTACCGGAATGGTACTCCTTCTCGCAGACCGGGTAACACGTCGTGAGTCCGGTTATTTGGTTTTGCCTTGAGTCATGAAGCAATCGGGCCTGGTATTCCTCGCGAGCCTCTCCCTCGTTGATCCGACTCACACTTGCGACTTCGTCTTGACGAGCTCACCAACATTTCGATCTCCCTTTGCTCCCACCGGATCTACAAAAGGAACTCGGCGTCCCACCAGGGAATTCGTGGCTTCACGACTTTAGAATCCCGGCGGCGGCGCCAAAGTTTCACTCATGTCGTGAGTTACGGACCGAGAAGACCAAAAACAAAGACAATTTTACTTATACAACCAAGCAAAATGGTTCGCCTTCGGGTAACGTTCCACGGAGATTTCGTGAAGTGTGAAGACCAAATGAAATCCGGACCAACAACCTATGGACGCTACAACGACGTAAAAACGTTCTAATCTACCGGATTAGGGAACTCGGGGAGGGTTGGGGTCGACTAGCTCCCAAACCCAAAACCCCAAGGAAACCAACTTTGCGTACGATCCGGTGGTTTTCTAGATTGAACGGCCTCCCTGTCCGGGAGGGGGACTTAGTATCTGTGGTGATTTAGTTTAACCTCCGTAAATCCTCGGAGGGGTCTTTCCTATTTATTTGGAAGAGCGGAATGTCGCTCCCTACCGGTTGATTAAGGTGTCCGGAGTTCCACCCTTAGTATCTCGACTACCCTTTCCTTCTCTCTCGGGAGTTCCTTCCTTGCTACTACGCCACTATCCGGATTCTCACCAAAACAGTGGGTCACACAAAGCCCGGTGGCCCGGTTTCCTCCTCCCGAGCCAACGAGGGGGTTGTTTACTCGTGACCCGGATCACAGTGGGTGGTATCCCGCCACTTAATCCATTAGAGTTCCAATAACATAGAACCGGGTTCGTACCCTACTCCTGGGAGAGGCTTTCCTCAACCGAACATCCCATTCGGGAGGTTGGCAATCAGGTTAGCGTTTCTTGCTAACCCTAGTACCTCACCAAACCGGTTAGTGTATCACCTTCCTAGGTGACGACTACTCCCAGATATGCTCTAGTACTTCTCACACGGACCTCTCACCGACTCTGTCACTCTCCTAGAGACCTCTCCCGGGTTTCCGGGATTGCAACCACCGAATCTACGAGGGACTTCGTATCCACGACCCGGCTCAGACATCAACTACGCACACACAATTACAAGATCACGACTTACACACAATCACGAATTTTAGGTGCAAAGATCAACCTTTACTCACAGGTACGGAAACACAGAGAAAACCCGAAGGACTCCGCAGAGTCTTCGGTAAGTACAGAGGGTCCCGGTTTTCCCGGAAACCCTATCAGATCCGAATTCTCGGGCTTCCGAGATTCCCCGGGTGAGTGGCCAAAAAGGCACCTACTAATCCTACCCATTCTAACCTAACTAACTCTCGACTAGTGTCTTCTTCCGGCGGCGTGGGTCGGCTCGAGGGGTTTGACGGCGGCGTATTCATCCTAGAAGGGCTCGCCAACTCGCGGGAGGAATCTCCCTCCCGATCAACCCGGGGTGGATGTAAAATCTCGGATTTTTCTGCGTCCTCCGGCTCTTCCACTGTCCCCGGAGTGCCTTCAACTTCGATGGAGGGGGCACGGGGTGGACTTCCTCTTCTTCATGAGGAACCACGGGTTCCTCCGGTGCACCCGAGGCCCACGGGTTGGACCTCAACTTCCTCTTGAAGAACCTCGGGCTCCTCCTGCTGCCCTTGTTCGCCCGGATCTCCCACCTCGTTGACTTGGGCCTCCGGGTGAGGTATTACCTCTTCAACTTTGTTCGGGAGTCACGCCCCTTCTCCTGTGACATCGCCATCCGGGTGCTCATCCGGTTGTTGAGAGGGGTTCACCTCTCCTTCCACCACCTGTTCCACCTCGGAGGGACCGGGTAATCCTGGTTCTCCTGAGGTATCCGCTTCCTGAGGGGGAGTCGCAGCTCGTTCTCCCTCCCTGTTCTCCGGAATGGCACCGTCGACTGGGATCCTTTGCTCCTTCGAAGCGGTCAGGGGCACTTCTTCTATTTCCATGGGCACCGGCCCCTCCGTGGGCACCTCTGCGAAACCGATTCCTCAATCCGTCGTCGCCCTTCTTCTTGATGTAGCCGATTGGGGAGTCCGGAAATTTGTAAGTCGCCCTCCAATGGCGGGGTCCCCAGTTGTCCGTCTTCCCCCTCAGGGGGTGCGTCACGTACATCTCGGGGAAGCGGTGGGTGACTGTTTCCTCGATGATGGTCTGGTCCGCCAAGTCCCACGGGGCATCAGATGACCGGCGCACCCCATCCGGAGGAGGTCATCCTCGGCTCCGGCAGTGCGGTGGAAGCTCGGGTACTGCGGCTTCACCGACTTGAGGGGATCGGGCATCCCGGCCGCCACGGGACCACCTCCTCCTCTTCGGCATCGCTCCGGTATCTCGTAGTCGCCGGAACTCTTCTCTCCCGCTTTCCCTGACCGATTCGGTAGAAACCCTACTTCCCGAAACCCTAATCTCTCCAAACTCGCTTTTCCAACACTCTCGGATCGCCGAGCTCTCAAAATTGCTCTATCTCTCAAAACGCGCGGATCGAATGGTGAGAATGGAGGCGGCGGCTCCTAATAACAACAAACCGAACTCTCCTCCGAGACATCATCACCAGCGCTCGAGACGTACACCGGGAAGTACCCGGTCATCATTGAGCCGGTGATTATGTCGGGCGCCCGCGAGTTTTCCGGCCCTTTCTCCGGGTCGACCGGCGGCTCCGGTCATCAACCCGGTAGGAGAACCGGGCCATCCGGGCATCTCAGGGTATCAGCCGGGTATCAACCCGGCTATCCAGTAAGCTCTAAAATCCCATAAGGTTAGCCGGAAGAATCTTAACACAAAATTACTACCTACGAACCGGTTTAAACAGGCCGGTTTTTATTCCTATTTGCTAAATCAGCTATTTTACTCCTAATTAATTCCTAAAAACAAAAATATTGGAGAACAGGGTTCGACAGCACTCCCCGACCCCTTTCACGAAATCATGCGAACGAATTGAACAAAATGCACACCAGCATGTCAAAAAATGGAGAATTCGGGCACCTTTCTTCAAACCTTCGTCCACGAATGTCTGTGAGCATCCGGGCTCATCCCACACCAAAAGCACGAGTACAGCTTATGAGATGCAGCCTCAGGCCCGCCACGAGGAAGTGAGCAGCCATCATTGGCACATGATGATGGACCACAGTGAGGAACGATGGTGCGGCAGTGGCACTCCCTGACCCCTTTCAGGAAATCATGCGAACGAATTGAAGAAAATGCAAACCAGCATGTCAAAAATGGAGAATTCGGGCACCTCCCTTCAGGCCTTCGTCCACGAATGTCTGTGAGCATCCGGGCTCATCCCACACCAAAAGCACGAGTACAGCTTATGAGATGCGGCGGCCTCGGCCCGCCACGAGGATGTGAGCAGCCATCATTGGCACAGGATGATGGACCACAGCGAGGAATGAAGGTGCGGTAGTGGCACTCCCCGACCCCTTTCACGAAATCATGCGAACGAATTGAACAAAATGCAAACCTGCATGTCAGGAAATGGAGAATTCGGGCACCTCCCTTCAGACCTTCGTCCACGAATGTCTGTGGGCATCCGGGCTCATCCCACACCAAAAGCACGAGTAGAGCTTATGAGATGCAACCTCAGGCCCGCCACGAGGATGTGAGCAGCCATCATTGGCACATGATGATGGACCACAACGAGGAATGAAGGTGCGGCAGTGGCACTCCCCGACCCCTTTCACGAAATCATGCGAACGAATTGAACAAAATGCACACTAGCATGTCAGAAAATGGAGAATTCGGGCACCTCCCTTCAGACCTTCGTCCACGAATGTCTGTGAGCATCCGGGCTCATCCCACACCAAAAGCACGAGTACAGCTTATGAGATGCAGCCTCAGGCCCACCACGAGGAAGTGAGCAGCCATCATTGGCACATGATGATGGACCACAACGAGGAATGAAGGTGCGGCAGTGGCACTCCCCGACCCCTTTCACGAAATCATGCGAACGAATTGAACAAAATGCACACCAAAGATGTCGAGAAAATGGAGAATTCGGGCACCTCCTTGAGACCTTCGTCCACGAATGTCTGTGAGCATCCGGGCTCATCCCACACCAAAAGCACGAGTACAGCTTATGAGATGCAGCCTCAGGCCCGCCACAAGGAAGTGAGCTGCCGTCCTTGGCACGGGATGATGGACCACAGCGAGGAATGAAGGTGCGGCAGTGGCACTCCCCGACCCCTTTCACGAAATCATGCGAACGAATTGAACAAAATGCACACCAAAGATGTCGAGAAAATGGAGAATTCGGGCACCTCCCTTCAGACCTTCGTCCACGAATGTCTGTGAGCATCCGGGCTCATCCCACACTAAAAGCACGAGTACAGCTTATGAGATGCAGCCTCAGGCCCGCCACGAGGAAGTGAGCAGCCTTCATCGGCACAGGATGATTGACCACAGCGAGGAATGAAGGTGCGGCAATGGCATTCCTCGAATCCCTTGCACAAATCATGCGAACGAATAGAACATAATGCACACCAGCAAGTCTTAAACTGGCAAATTTGGGCACCTCCGAATTGTGCACTCCCCGAATTTTCATTACGATCAACAACACACAACAGCAGCCTACGCGGCTGTAAATTGCACAATGTTCAAATGCAACAAATGCCGTAATTGAAGAGGGTCAGCACCGACAATCTGCCCTCATCGGCAAGAGTCAAGACATACAGCACCGACCTTTGCGTTCGTCGGCGTACAGAGACAGTCCCTATGGAAGAGGACACAGCAAGGTGCACTCCCCGAATTGACTTATTGGACCGTGTTTTGTCTCTCCCATCAGAATCAATGTCTTATCAGTTGAACAAGGTCTAGTGCACAATCGATATGGTGCAAGAAGGAAGAGTTAGGGTTTACATTCAATCTGATGTACGAAGTAGGTTTGGTCAATACATACCAGGAATTTCTTGGAGTACCACACCTCCAACTCCGCTCTGGTTTTCATTGCTTCACCAGGAGTATGCGACTTGTAAAATTCCTTGTAAAAAAATGCGGCGTCCCCTGGCGCAATGAAGGGTCGGCCTCAGAAGCGGCAGCGCGCTGCTAGCTCGGCGAGGAGGCAGGTCGGCGTCGGTGACCTCGAGCCCGCAGCGAGGAGATTACTACTACTACCGGTTCGCGGGCCCACCCGGTGGTACCCGGTTCGCCGGGCCAGCAGCTGGTACCCGGTTCGCCGGGCGGCCAGTAATACCGGTTCGCGGGCGGTGTAAGTACCCGATTCGCCGGGCGGCACTGTACCGGTTTGCCAGGCAATGATTGGTACCCGGTTCGCCAAGACCAACGGGTACCCGTTCACCGGGCGGCCCTTTCTTTGTACCGGGTTATTTGGGCCTTGCCGGACCCTTTCTTGTCCTTACCTGGCAAGACCGACCTGGCAGCTATACGAGGGGGTTGCATGGACCATTCTGCGTGCCGGTTCTCAACTGTTTTGTAGCAATTCAGGTGCTTGTGACCTCGGGTTTCGGCTTTTGACTAGGATAATTTCACCAACAATATATATGTTCTCCTTACAAAGTCACGGGAATCGTTATGAATATGATTTATATTCACGAAAATTGAACAAACATATATTTAATAGTTGTTTAAATTTTTCTTTCTCAAATACTATTAAATCGTAATCTTCATTTGCGTTTTGTAAAAACATATCTCATCTCTAGAGGTGAATACTAAAATATGCCCATACTCTTTCATGCCACTCTGGAATTATGACAGATCATTTACCTGCTCACTCATGATTGCCTATTTTAACATACACATGCGAATCATGTCACACTTGATAATACTATACCATGATACAATCATGGCTCTATATATGTCATGGAAATCTATATCGTCAAACTTTGTAACTACATACCGAAGAATGTACTCTCGTTGATTGTATATTTAATCAATCCTAAATCCTCCCAATAAACCAGGAAGTAAGGTTTTTCATGTACCTCCTCTAACTCTTCTGCACTTGTCTCAAATCCATCCGCTACATCATTCTCTGTCTTCTGATCTGTGATGCCTTCTGCGCTCTCGGCCATATCATTGACTCTTTTCTCCTCAAACATTAGAGCTTCTTCTCCAGATTCATTGACTTCCTCTTCCGATTCTCTGCGAGCCTGAGGACAATACATGCTGGTGTTAATATAAAAACGAATTCAATAATTTTTTGACACTTTGTAATATCAACATAACTGTAATACATTACATAATTACCTCATTTGTAGAATCTTCACCTCCATCGTCCTCTCCATCCACGCATACAGTCTCGCTAGATGTCCTGAACTGCCTTCTTCGCCCTTCCTCCTCCTCGTCTTCAGCTTCCTCTGTCCCGAAACTCTCCGGCACACTATCGAGGTTGAGGGATCGCATTTTCACAGTCCGCCTGAACGGCGGTAGCACATCATCGTCAATCAATATGTCATACGCGTCTGGCTCCCGATCATCGCCGCTACAGCTTCTTCCATCGCGCTTCCGCAAAGCACTCCGCCTCTGTGTTTTGGAATTAGTAAACTTCGTACCTCCTCTCCGCTTCTTCTTTCTCTGGCCTATCTCCTTTCCTCTCTCACTACCGCTAGCAGATTCGTCCATACTGCTTTCACTGAGAAAACTTATCACACGTACAACGTAACGAATCCAAGTCTTGCCACTGCAAATGAAGAGGTCGAACTATGACTTTGAACTCCACTATATAGGTTCCCCTCGCGGCTGAGAAACCCTAATCAGTCACCGTGTATTCCCTAACACACCGCTATGACCGTGTCTCACAATTCAAAATAAGTAAACTTATAATCGCATCTAATATCTACCTGAATCTCTGACAATGACGGCCGCCGTCACTTTACATCTTACACAAACTTCTTTTTTCGACGGCTCTTATATTTTTAATCCTAACTACTTAATGGCATTTTGTCAGTCCAGATAATGTAGTTGTTATTGGTTCTGCGCATTTAAATCATCATGCTCACAATTCGGAGTATCCGATATCTGTATGTCTTATTATAATAATTACGTCTAATAAGTATTCTTTACCTATGCCAACACCCTACACCAAATTCTCGTATTTGAACATTCGAAATGCACCTTAGTCTCTCTTTCTCTTCGCACTTGTTGATGTTGTCTTTTCGCGTATGTCTATCATGGCATCCTCTACTCTCTTACTTGCCGCTGCAGACGTCATTGCCATCAGATCTGAAGACTTAAGTCCTCCCATCTGCATTCCTCCGGGAGTGGGTGGAGTGGCTGAAGTCACTCCGTCTTGGCTAGCAATTCGATTCGGGTTTGATGAATCCTCTCTTTGGTTAGAGAAACATGTCATGGATCCAAACACCAATCTTGTCCAATACTCCGTGCTTGTCGAACCAGTCGACCTAGACAGTAATTGTAGAATGTATAAGCTAGAGCCCGGACAGTATCGACTGTTCGGCATGACAGAGTCTGTCATGAACGCCTCCACCGTCCTCCTCACTCCTCGTAGTTCTTCTACCATCTCCACTGTTGTTCATGTTCTTAGTCGTGTCAAGGTCGAACCCGGACTCGAAGTCCGAATTGATATTTCTGATTCATCCGAAGATGAAAGAAAAGTGTCCGAGCAGTCTCGTCGACTGTCATCGAATCTGCCTCCCCCTTCGTCTGATTCTGAACACAGTCTCAGAACCAACCGCTACTCTATTCTAGCGTCCAATGTCGTAAAACCCAAAAACATTCTTTCCTCGCTCCGTAGACTAGGTAGCATGTCTCGCAACAAAATTATACTCAAAAAAATTGATTTCCATTCCATTCGTACTTATAACGTCTCTTTCCTGCCTCCCACTTTCAATGGTGATGTCCTGTACATTCTTCCTCCTGTTCTACCAACTACTGCTGTCAAGGTAGCAAAGTCTATGGAAGGGATGGACAAAAGATACAATGGTCATGTGTGGACCAGGACAATGACTACTAACATCAGTAACAACCTCGGATTGTCTTTCCGCTACTCTAACTGTGTAGGTCATCTTCAATGCCACAATGGGAACTGCGGCTTCTTACTACGTCCCGACCGCAGAGCTGAGGTGAATGAGGTGGAGTTCGAGGGCTTTACTAAGGACCCCTTCTCGGTCGGCCAAGCACCTCCTCCTTCTTCAACACTGCTCTGTAAGATCTGCAAGGAACCTCCCGTTTGTGTTGTTCTATGCCCTTCTAAAATCTTTTACGTATTCGGAGAGGAGAGTCAAGAGCGAGCGTGTGTGCATATCGGTACCCACGAACATCCTGTCAAAGTCGGGGACTACAGATGTGCACGTAAAATCATTGATGAGCTAATAGAGGAGCATGAAGAACGTAACCCACAAGCTACCACGTCCAAAATAGTCATGGAGGCTAGCAAGGACTTACTCGGAAACTTACTTCTCCGTGAAGAAGGTGACCCTATAACCTCCAAGCTCACCCTGCAGGAACTAGAACCTATCTTTGATCAATGTAAAGAGCTGAACTCTCCAAGCGTGAGGAATCGTATTACCACTTTTAAGCACTTGCGCAGATACGGTGTTCTTGATGGGATCACCAAGCTTCGAGGCCTCAAAGAATCGGGCTTACATCCAACGTAACCAATTCCCGGGCAAGGAGATGAAAGTGACAAAGTGTTCATTTTCAAGATGTCCGAGGTCGATCCCGGAAGCGGTGTTGACCTTGTTCGTCGTATGCGACACAAAGGCGACTGCCCCACGCGTGGATGATGTTCGACCATGTCAAGCGTGTCAAGAACTGGACCACCATGGCGTGCCACGTTTATGACTCTAAAATCTGCCGAATTCTAACTATTGCATGCTGTGATTTCCAGTCTGAAGATGGAGAAGCTCAAATCGTCTTCTGGAAGAACCTAAACCATGTCATGGGCAGGAACGGAGTCGAAGCGCCGCAGTTTCAAGGGTTCGTGGCGGATAGTGCGCAAGCCAACTGGAATGCTGTGCGGATCATTTACGGCTCCGGTGACCCTAAAGTCTCTATGGAAGGCCGCGAACGAACTTGCTTCTTCCATTGGACGCAATCCCTAGAGAAACACACCAAGCAATACATCGTGCACGAGCTGCAGGATCAACATCGACATCTTTGTAAGCAATACAAAGATGCACGCACCATGGCTGAGGCGGAGACAAGATACTGGGCGATCCGAGCGTGGTGGGCGTCGGCGCAGGCCACCTCCGAGGTTGGATTAGGTCACCTCGAACACTGGCTTGCATTCTGGCACTTCCGATACAGGCAATGGGGTGGCTTCATGGAACTGGTGAGTCCGCAGCCTCTGTAGCGATTATGTACCGTGCTTTTATGTCAAGTAAATACGTAACTTTTATTTACTTTTTTATCATAGATTTTTTCTTTTTTACGATTGCAATAATAACATTTTAAAATATTTGAAATTTTAAAAATTCTATTTTTAGATCAGACATTCGGTGACGAAAGTCTAAACCGCTCTGGATATTGTAATCAATTTTTTTTTTTATTAAGTCAAATGTCTTTACACATTGCAGGAAAATAAATATTCTGCAGAGGAGCTCGCGGAGATGCCTTCATGTAACCTTGCTGAATCTATCCATAACAAATGGTTGCAAGCGTCCGGCAACAAGGGTGGGAACTTGTACGTTGCTGCTGTTGATGATTATGTTCGTGCTTTCCTTCAAGTGGTGGGTTACCACGACTTTAACGGAGGAGGCAAGGGTGGTAGTGGACCAACATCCGAAGAACTATTACTTCGTGTTGCTCATAAAGCTCGACGAACCGGCGATCCATCTAGCCTCACAAGGGCAGTTTCGACTTTCGGGAGCTGAAAAGATCTCATGCCGAGACGCCCACCTTGAGGGGGCTGAGGTGTTCGGTTCCAAGAAACGTAAGGCCGATGTTCCGATTGAGCCGATGATGAAAACGGACGACACCGTGAGCTACTCACATCCCCGAATTGGGAGAAGGGTTACCCGAGCCTTGGTTGAAAATCTGACTACTATCCATGAAGAGGATGAACTTGAGGAGCCACCAACATTACCATCCAGTTTTGCTGGACCTAGTATTGAACGTGTGACCGCTGTTCAGGAGACTAAAGTAGACGAGAGGTTGTGGCACATTGCTCGTTTGAGGGAGAATTCTGCCAAGGCTTGTTGGGGTATCATGCGAAAGAGTAAGAAAAGATGTGACTCGCGAATTATTCAGAAGGGGAAGGCGACCGCAGCTCCAACTTACACTGGAGTATGGCAACGGCCTCAAGAGGGGCCTAGAAAAATTGATCAGTTCTTTTTTTGTGCGGATGATATTGACAGGTGTGTGAAGGGTCATCGTCGCAAGTGGATTGAGCCATTCTCTCTAAGCGAGGATAGACCCCCTATTCCTTTAATATGGCCTGTTAAGATAGGGACTAACCTCACACGTGATGAAATGGAGGCATTGGAGAATGCAGGCTTCCGACTACCCCAAAAAGAACAGCTTCCTACGCACCGCACTTTTAATAATGCTGCCCCACCAAGAGACTTGTCCCATATTCCAGTTCCGGAGAAGCCGGACGTGTTCCCTAGGTCAAGAAGATCGAAGAACATGAAACGCATTCCAGCAATGACTTCAAAGCACATGAAGATTATTGAGTCTGCCACCTCAATGCAGGCCAAAATTCTGAAGGTGACCATGATCCCGCAGCCTAGTTTTGGATGTATCGTAGACTTGGAATCGGATTCGGATGCAGTTTATAGACTTTCGATTAGTAAATTCCCGGATTGCTCATGCCCAGTGTTCAAGAAAACAATTTATTCGTTAGGACGGAGAGATCCATACCGACCGTGCAAGCACCTATACTTCATCACGGTATTGGTTTGCAAATTTGATCCGGATGCTGACCTCTTCATCCACGCGGCGACTCTTAGTTTCAATGAGGTGAAGAAGATTCTGGAGGGAGGAATCTTAGACCATGCTACACATTAGTATGCCTTATATCTCCTCATCTACATACGCTATATGTTAGACTTATGATTGTGTGCTTCACTGTTTACGTGATATTATTTCACAAACTTATTAAATATAATTATATCAGTACCAACATGTGGAGCAAACCTTGACAATTTGTCTAACTTGGAGTACTAATCACTTAGGAATATTACCTTAGAAACTTATTGACATTAACAAAATGTCATTTACTGTGGAGTTTTGTAGCTCAAGTCCAACACAATTTAGAGAATTTAAGCCTTATTTCCACGGGTTTGGGTCAATAAATCCACGGTTATAAGTCGAGAATATTCGAATATTCCTGAGAATATTCGAAAAATATTCCCTAAATCCAAATTTTTATCTATTTTTAGAATTTTTTTTTCTTAAAATACAAACTCGGTCAAATAAAATTGGAAAACTTACCGCTCACCGCTCAACGCTCACACGGTAGCAACGTCCGGATCCAGCACAGGAAGAGTGGCCACCCTCAGACCGAGAGAAGCAGCTCAGCTACCCCTCCCGGAGGAAGGCACTCCACCCCGGCCGGCCCCCACTCACCGGATGGCAACCCGGAGTGTGGCTGCCACCGGGCCGAGCCATCCGGGTCCAATTGTGTCCGGACCGGAGGAAGATTCCCCGGTCGCCATGGCGACCCCTCCGGCCCCCGTAGTTGTCTCGCCACCACCCCTCAGGCCGGTGCAGGGAAATGACAGTGAGGGAGAGGAGGCTCTCGTCCTGCACCGGAGGAAGTCGGGACGAGTCCTGAGGTTCGTGGAGAGCGAGTCGTCCTCCTTGCCCGGAGAACAGGGAGTGGAAGCCTCGGCCCCGCCAGGAGAGACCGAGGCTGTGGGAGCTCTGCAGCGAGGAGGCCCTACCCCGGAAGTACAGACCCCGACTCGGGAAGCGCCAGTGGGGGACATCCCTACTGAGGTACTTCTCCAGGCAGATAGCCCGGCAGATGATCCCGGACAGCCTACCGCCACGGGAGGGATAGAGTGGGGAGACCCGCAATATGCGAAGAAGAGGAAGGCGGACCTCCCTGCCGAGAGTCCCCGTCCACGGGTCCGGAGGAAGCTCACGAAGCTGAGGGCGGACACTTCACCAACCCCGGCCGCCTCTCCTGTTGCCCGGGCCGAACCCCTCGAGCCGGTAATCCGAGCGATCCCAGCAGTTCAGCGGACCTCATCACCCGGGGAGGGAGAAATCCGGAGGAAGGGGAAGCAGGTGCTGGAGGAGTCCTCTGAGTCAGAGGAAGGAGAGGCCACCGCACCGCATTCGCCTGCCCACGCTACCCGGGTACACGCAGAGGCGGCACCCTCCAATACTCCCCGGTTGCCAGGATGGGACGACTTCACCCCGCGGAGACCGGAGTTCGATCCCAACCTCCTTGTACCCCCATCCCGGATAACAGAGGAGCACCCTCTGCAGCCAATTGCGCATGCCCTGCATGTATGCACGCAGGAGCACCTCCAGATGCACAAGGCCCTGCGCGGCATATCAGTGGCACTCCGAACCGGCCAAGTGGAGCGGTACCCCGAGATGGTGAGGGATTTAGTCCGCGAAAACGCTGCAGCCCGGGCAAGTATTTGTGAGGGGTCCCTCATCATCCTGCGCCAAGCCCGGGAAATTAAGCAGCTAGAGGAGGAGCTGACTAAGCAGCAGGGGTACGCTCGGCAGCATCTTTTCGGGCTCAGGAGGTTCCTGTATGCACCCGGAGAGGCACAGCTGAAGGCCCAGCTGCTCGACGCCCAATTCCAGGCCTCAGGGTCGGACCTCCCAACCCGGATGGCGGCGTACATGAAGAAGGCTGCAGAAAGGATGGAAGGAGCTCTCCAGGAGATGAGAGGCCTCATCGGGGAGATGGCCCGGACTTTTCCCGGGGAGGCACCTCCCCTTGCAGTTGTAGAGGATACCCGCACCCAGGGCAACCCCGAAGCGACCGAAGATGCCAGGGCCGAGGAGGAAGAGCCCACCGACCCCGCGGCAATGGAGGAGCCGGTCCTGCCCACGAACCTGAGCCCGGAGAAGACCTCGAGGGAGACAGGGACTTTGCACCCCCTCAGCAAGGACATACCGGAGAGCGCTGAGGCAAGCCTGAAGGGCATAACCCGAGTCGAGGAGGAGGTTCCCCAGATACTCGAAGAGAAGGTTTCCCGGGTAGCGGAGGAGGATACCCGGGTAAGGAGTCTCTTCCCCCTTCCACCGGAACGGACTGTGGACCTCGCGGACAGGAGTCCTATTCCTGCCCTAGAGGCCACGATCCAACCAAGACAGGAGGGGGAGGCCGATACCCGGCCACACGGACTGGTAGCCGAGGAGCCACAGATGCCTCGCTGTCCGGGTTTAACCAATCCGTCGGAGCCCTCTGACGGCGAGGCCCTCCCGGAGAAGGTGCTGACCGCGGAGGTCGCCCCCCTCCTCCCCGAGGACTTGATCGATGTCCCGGAGATCGGAGAGGCACTTCCGGACACCTCAGCCCCAATGCCTTCCGGAGATACTGAGATTCTAGGGAGTGGAGGGACCGCTCCAGTGCTCCAAGAAACAGGGAACGAAGAGGAGGAGGTCACCTCCCAACCCGGGCCGAGGGCGCAGGAAGACGGCGCTCCCGAAAATGCCGAGGCGCTGTGACAGTCAGGATAGAGGAGGACGATCAGGGCTGAGATAACGGTGGGCCGATATCCCGGATTGAGATTAGGTTAGAAGTAGTACTTTTATTTGCAGATAGGGGAATGACGGCGCTAGGCTGACAGAGGGATAGATTTAGAAAGATTCCCTAGCAAGTAATTTTTGTCCTCTTCTGGGATGCCAGGGAGGATCCGCTACTTAGCCGAGGAGAGGATTCCTCCTCGGGATCTTTTTGTGACTTTGCAATACCCTAATTCAGTGCAAGTACGCCTCTTTCTCATTTCCCTCGTGTGTGTGTGTGTGTGTCTGATTGTGTGTCCTTCTCCTTTTCCTGTCTTGTCTGCTAGGTCTGGGTGTTTGCAGAGTTCAGAGGACCCTTGCTATCCGGGCAAGAGGTAACGGTTCCGTCCTTGAACGGAGAGTAGTGAGGAGAGTAGAGAAGCTAGCAGGAGAGGAGTGTGGCCAACGAACGGCACCTCTCACTTAGGACACCGATTCGGCCTATCCGTGCAGCATCCAGGATTACGGCGGCCAGGAAGGGATTCCTGCCGCTTAACCGACTCCCGAGGCCGCACTCGGTTGAGTCCCCCTGGATTGTTGAAGTCCGGGTAGGCGGGTTGGCGTATAGGTGATAGCGGTGAACTCCGGGTCAGTCGCACCACCCCCAGTCCAGTAACCCGGAATCCACTAACCCGGGTAGTAAGTTGTGATAACCGGACCATAGGAGAACCGGATACCAACCTTTGTGACATGCGTGTGGATTTAGAGTCCGGGCGTAGAGGGAGGTATAAGGGAAGTTCCTAACAGGATAAGGAGAGAGAGAGTCTCGGTGACCTTTCCGGTCACGTTAATCAACGGGAGAAGTGGCCTAATCCCCCCACTTATCTAAGTCCGGGAAAATCCCTCTGAAGTGAATACAGAGGCTAAACTAAACCACAAAGACTAAACCCCCTCTCCTCTCCTGTCCGGGCAGCTCTTCCAGGACAGGATATAGGGCACAGGGGTGATAGGACAGTACCCGGATAGCACAAATCCGGGTTAGCTAACTGGTGGAAATTGTTGTTCTTGCACTTCACAGGATCTCCGTGCACTACAAGGAGAATAGTATCCTAATTGACAAAATTTTGACAGAAACCTGCCAATTGTTCCGTCAATTAGGAGACCCTGATTCGGTCACTCAATTGACAGAATTCTATCATTCATTTGTCAATTTGGACGAAGTTCCACAATGCAAAAAAATTAAAAATTCGGAAATTTTGAGGAAACATTTCTCTGCCCGGGCACGCCGGGGCAGCAGCGTTGGCACAACGAAAAATAGCGCGGGCCCCATCAAGGGGGTAGCGAGGGCCCTACCGCGGGCAATGCGAGCCCTATCGGTGGAGGCTCACAAGTGGTATGTTAGGGAATTCCATCCCTTGACCTCACGGGTATAGTCCAAGTGACTAGCCAACTCACCTACTATCCAATTTCATGTCCGAAGATACGTTTTTTTTAATATATATATGCTTTAAGTACAAGTACAGTAGACTTTGAATATTTTTCACGATGTAAAAAAAAAAAAATTTCAAATTTTTTTTTTGAAATATTCTATGCAGGTATTTTTTTATATGTATAAAAAATTTCAATTTTTTTTTTTTTTTTTTTTTTTTTTATGCTAGGGCCTTTTTTTACTACCGAGTAGACTTTGAATATTTTTCACGATGTAAAAAAACTTTTTTTTTTTCAAAATTTTTTTTTGCACTATTTCATGCAGGTATTTTTCTATATGAAAACCAACCCAAGTGATTTTGTCCAAAACGGAGTCCGGATGAAGAAGTTATAGTTCTTCAAAGTTTCTGCCCTTCATGCAAAATGTCGTATTTTGGCATTTTGCATCAACTTTGAACGTTATGATCTCACAAATGGAGAAGATCCAACGGTTGAAAATTTCAGCGGTAGCTCAAAAACAAGTAAATTACAAGATCCTACGGTTAAAGTCTACAAAAAGTTTTAGCAATTCCATGCTTGTCGTAAATAAAAAAAATTGACAAGAAGTTGACTAGAATTTGACAAGAAGTTGACAAAAACATTAATAATGTCCAAAGTGACAGAGTTGGGCTGCGAGATGCTGACTTCGTCATTTCGGACATTTTTTTGTCAACTATTTGTCATCTCGGGCCCCATTTCCTTGTAGTGGTGGAACGAATACTCGGGTTCTTGTTTGGGAAACCTCTTTTACCGCGAAAAAAGGTTATCCGGGCACGAATCGGGAAAGCACGTTACGACAGTATCAAATCTCGAGATGCACGATATGATCGCCATGATACGACAACTACAGCAGGAGAATGCCAACATACGGCATGCCATGGAACAACACCAAGCGGCTCTCACTCAAGTCCATGTGGCAGCCCCTGTCGCAAACCAAGTGCCACATATACAAGCACCTAAAGAGCCTCGAGTGAGCTTGCCAGACAAGTTTGATGGCGATCGCACTAAGCTTCGAGATTTTGTCAATCAAATTCGACTTGTCTTTCGTCTTCAACCTCAAAGATACTCAACGGAAGAAATACAAGTCGGGTTCATCGGGACCTTGCTCACCGGAACCGCGCTGTCGTGGTTCTCATCGCTCTTGGAGAAAAACTCTTCAATCTTGGCAAGCTGCGACCAGTTTTTGGAAGAACTGAGCAGAACGTTTGGAGAAAGAGATCGAGCACTGGTAGCGACTGCAAAACTCCGTTCCCTACAACAACGTTCGCGCCCAGCTTCAGCATACGTTGCAGAGTTTCAACAAATTTCTTGTGACCTGGATTGGAACGATATAGCTCTCATCACCATGTTTCGATGGGGACTTCGTGACGATATCAAGACCTTGTTGCTGAACTTGCCCAAGCCAACTACACTATCAGAGGCTATTACTCAAGCAATCGACTGCGACAACCGATTGTTCGAGCAGCGGCAAGAGCGGCGATTGCTCTTTGGATCGTATCGATCGGACTACGCGGCCCCATCTCGCCAGACACCTCCCCACACTTCAACGATGGAACCCATGCAAATCGACACTTCAAAGGTTAAGAAGTTGTCCGAAGAAGAGAAAGAACGACGTCGCAGAGAACACCTATGCTTGTATTGTGGAGAAAAGGACCACGGTTGGAGGAACTGCCCTGCAAAACTTCAGAGGTCAAAACCGCATAAGTTCCGAGGCACTTCGAGCGCTTCTGAGCATAACCACGAGGAGTTCATGTCGGAAAACGACAACGGCCAGCCACAGTAGGGACCGTGCGGCTGACAAATGTTGCCACGTCATCAGGTCCTATCTTATCTTCTGAACCCTCTCGTTGTTTTAATATCCCGCTTATAATAGATTTTTATCCGCATAGTATAAAAGTCAAAGCTTTGCTAGATTCCGGAGCATCTGCTTGTTTTATTGATAGAGACCTTGTCAAACGTCATAACCTGCCTATAGTTCCTAAGAAATACCCTGTAGCAGTAGAGGTTATTGACGGTAGACCGTTGGTATTGGGAGATGTTACCCACGAAACTAAACCTTTGAACATTATCCTAGACGGTCACCAAAGTATTGTTGTTTTCAATATCATTAGTTCTCCCTCGAATCCTCTTGTCCTAGGTCTTTCTTGGTTAGAAATGGTCAATCCAGATATAGACTGGAAAAAACGTAAGCTAACGTATCAAGCTTTAGCTCCCCATATGCCTTCAAATAATCTGAAGTCTTGCTCTTACCAAGTGCAAAGATCCGAGGTCAAAATTCCGCTGATGGTCGGTGCAGAGCCTTTATGAGGGCTGCCAAAGACGGGAGTATGTTTGCAATTTATGCAATTCCGTCATCACAACCTGTTCAAAAACTAGCTAAACTACCAGCACAATATGAAGAGTTTTCGGACATGTTCGAGAAGAAGAATGCTGACACACTTCCTCAACACCGACCCTACGATTGTGGCATCGAACTTCAAGAAGGAGCGCAACCGCCATTTGGTCCGATCTACAGCCTTTCGCAGAACGAGCTTGCTGCATTACGAGAATACCTTGATGAAAATCTTGCGAAGAATTTCATTCGACACTCCAAATCACCTGCCGGAACTCCTATTCTATTCGTCAAGAAGAAGGACGGTTCCCTTCGGATGTGCGTGGACTATCGCGGCCTGAACAAGGTTACAATCAAGAATCGGTGTCCATTGCCACTTATCTCGGGACTCCTTGACCAACTCGGTCAAGCAAAGATCTACACCAAGATCGATCTTCGTGGAGCGTACAACCTAGTACGTATCAAAGAAGGTGACGAGTGGAAGACTGCATTCCGAACGAGGTATGGACATTTCGAATACAATGTTATGCCTTTTGGTCTTACCAACGCACCTGCCATCTTCCAGCACTTAATGAACGACGTGTTCCGAGAGTTCCTGGACGACTTTGTTGTTTGCTACCTCGACGACATATTGGTGTTCTCCAAGAATGAAGAAGATCACACCAACCATGTCCGATTGGTATTGAAGAAGCTACGCGCTGCCGGGTTATACGCCAAGTTGGAAAAGTGCGTCTTTCACCAACCTCAAGTCGAATTCCTAGGCTACATCATTTCAGGAGAGGGTCTATCCATGGACCCAAAGAAGATTGAAACAGTCGTTGATTGGCGGAAACCAACTACCGTTCGAGACGTACAATGTTTCCTTGGTTTTGCCAACTTCTATCGAATCTTTATTCGAAATTACTCTAAGATTGCTGCTCCGTTGACCCGATTGACTTGCAAGGACAAGCTCGAGTGGACTACAGAAGCAGACGAAGCTTTCGAGGTTTTGAAGAAGGCGTTTACGACAGCGCCTATTCTCACACATCCTGATGTCCAGAAGCCGTTCTTCCTAGGAACGGATGCTTCTGATTTTGCCCTTGGAGCGGTCCTTTCACAATACGACGACGACGGACGCCTCCATCCTAACGCGTTCCACTCGTGAAAATTTACTGCTGCTGAGATCAATTACAAGATTCACGACAAAGAGCTTTTAGCTATCGTCGACTCTTTCCAAGAATGGCGTCACTTCCTTGAAGGTGCTCAGTATCCCGTCACAGTTCATACTGATCACAAGAACCTTGAGTATTTCATGTCTGCCAAGGTGCTGAATCGTCGACAAGCCCGTTGGAGTATATCGTTGTTGCGATTCAACTTTATAATCGCGTACCGCCCCGGCTCTCAACAAATTCGTTCCGATGCACTTTCTAGGCGAACATACCTTGCGCCTAAAGAAGGCGATGCAGCATACGACCAACAGAGGACTACCCTCATCAAGCCTGAGCAACTTCAGCTCAAGACCGTGCGCACCACAATTTCAGTGGATGCATCTTTTCTCGAAGATATCCGAGTAAGTTTACAAGATGATCCATTGGCCTTGAAAGTCAAGAGTAATCCTAACGTCTCCAATGTTGAAGAATCTCCATGTCGGGACTCTCAAGTCTCAGATTCAGAGGTTATAGATTCGGGGAATCCCCGAATCAACCTGCTTCCAGTTCACGGGCTTCCACGTCGCGTGAAACTCCCTAAGATGATGCAGATCCAAGATTCCAGTTTCGAGATGGGCTACTATATTATCAGGGACTACTCTATGTCCCTGAAGGCCCATGCCGACTACGAGTGCTCCAGTCTCGACACGACTTTCCATCGGCGGGACACTTTGGTTACAACAAGACCATGGAGCTGTTATCCAGAGACTTTTGGTGGCCTCAAATGTGGAAAACCGTGAAGGACTATGTCACAACGTGTGACATCTGTTCTAGATCCAAGATCCCTCATCATCGGCCGTACGGGTTGCTTCAGCCGTTACCGATTCCAGAAACCCCATGAACATCCATATCCATGGACTTTATTGTGGACCTTCCAATGTCCAACACCTTTTATTCCATCTTCGTTGTTGTAGACCAGCTGACCAAGATGGCTCACTTCATTCCGTGCCACAAGACAGTTACCGGAGAAGAAACAGCAAGACTCTTTGTAGACAATGTCTACAGACTCCACGGCCTCCCCAACGACATCATTTCCGATCGTGGAACGCAATTCACATCGAAGTTTTGGCAGTCTTTGTTCAAGATTCTAGGCGTGGAGATTAAGCTATCTTCAGCATACCATCCTCAAACTGACGGACAAACCGAACGCGTCAATCAAGTGTTGGAGCAGTACTTGCGGTGCACCATCAACTACCATCAAGACAATTGGGTGGAGTTGTTGCCGCTCGCCGAGTTTGCCTACAACAACACGTTGCAGGGGTCTACTCAACAGACCCCTTTCTTTGCCAACTACGGTCATCATCCCATGATTGATCAATTCAATCTAAACATTTCTGAGAACCCAGCTGCCACGGATCTTGCTACTCGATTGTCTGATATCCAGAAGCAGATGAAGCAGAGCCTCCTCAAAGCCCAAGAGCACCAGAAGACAAACGCTGACAGGTCTCGTAAGGAACATCCAGCCATCTCTATTGGTGACAAGGTATGGCTACTGCGTCGAAATTTCAGGACTCGCCGGCCATCTGACAAACTCGACTACCGTCGCCTTGGACCATTCACAGTGGTCAAACAAATCAACAAGGTGGCTTACCGGTTGGAGTTACCGACCTCTATGAAGATTCATCCAGTTTTTCATGTATCTCTCCTTGAACCGTACAAGGAATCTACGTTACCGGGCAGGATTCAAGAACCTCCTCCACCGATCGAGATGAAAGGCGATGAAGAATTTGAAGTCTCGGAGGTTCTTGACTCTCGCATCCACCGTCGACAACTCGAATATCTTGTGCATTGGCAGGGCTACGACGTCAGCGAAAGAACCTGGGAGCCTGCCTCAAACCTCAAGAACTCTCCTGAGTTAATTCAAGAGTTCCATCGCCGATACCCTCGAAAACCTAAAAGCGTTTAGGTTCAATGCATCTGAATCGCCACCGGCACCAAGTGTCGCGGCTCTAATTACTCCAACTCATTTTTTTCTTCTTAGTAAGCCTTACTTGGTAGCGGAATCCCGGCTCACTTAGTTGGTAGCAACCGGCCACGACTTTACTAGCACTGCACATGCCAAGCACACACAATGTTAGCACCATTTCTAGTCAAGGTGTCCAACCCACCTTGACTCCCCCAACTCATTACCCGGAACCCGTAAACCGGAACTCCCACAAAACACATGGGCATGCCACTTGGTGGCACGGGGCGGCCTTCCACACATGTCCAAGCTCCCAAGGGTGCTACTAATCATCCCCGGAGCTAACCGCCCTTATCCATTTTCCAACTTCCCACTAATCCCCTTCCACTCTTGTTTCTCACCCCATTCAGGACTTTGCCGGAAATCCTCCCGGAATCCGGCACTAGTTTTCCCGGGGACTAGTTTGGAGCGGGACTTTTTCCAACCCAATGTTGCGGGATGCTCAAGAGCATCCCACAATGCCCAAGATGTAGGAGTGAGGCTTCCTTTCCATGCCTCACCTTCTTGAGCCATTCCCGGTCACTCCCGGGAACCGGCACTACTTATCACGGGGACTGACTTGGAGAGGGACACTTCCCAACCCCATGTTTAGAGAGGCTCCAAAGCACTCTCTACTTTCCACAAGGTGCGGGAGTGAGGCCCATCCGAAGCCTCACCCCTTGGAGCCACCCCGGCTCCTCATGGCACCATGTGCAAGTGAGGAGGGAGACCACCCCTCCTCATAGTACTCTCTGGAGTCTTCGGTAGGCCCCCCCCATCTTGTGTTGAGGGGCCTTCTGTGACACACTTTTGTTTTGGAAGACCACCCGTTTTTGCCTTAGTCTCAAAAACGGGCCGTATCTTCTTCTCGGGCTAACTTGTAGCTCAGTTATCCAAATGAGACGTGCAAGCCCATTTTCGACATCTACTCTTTGAGTAGATGTCGATAGACTCCTCACTTGTCCCAATCAAAGCTTCTATGTGGGAGCTATGCTCCTCTGAACATTCAGGAGTCTCGGGAGGCAGCAGTCCCGGAGTCCCGAAGTCCCGATGCTTTGGAGAGCCATATCTCCCAAAGCATTGCTTTGCTCCTCACGAGCCTTAGCATTTTGGAAAGCTCTTGTCTAGAGCTTTTCAAAGACATGCAACATGCCGCCATCCAAGAAGGGCGACATTTTGAGTCCCGAAAGGTAACACTCCCAAGTCCCGGAGTGTCCCGGAACGCGCTCCAACTTTGGAGAGCCATATCTCATGACTCACAACTCCAAATCGCGCGTTCTTTGGACCCACGGGTGCGTGCTTGAACAAGGTTTCAACCATGTAAGGACACCACCAAGTTCGTCCCGAACACGACGCCATTGCGTGCTGTTTGCTCGGGACTCCCTTTAGTCACTTCACCTTGTCTCTTGCCAAGCCCGGAACGTCACTCCCGGGGTCCTCTTGGCTCACCACGGTGTTCGGGCATCCTTTGGAAAGGGATGTGACACCAAGTCTGTAAGTTTCCTCTTGGTGCACGTGCAGATGCAGAGACTTTGAACCAAAACGATGGGGGTATCGACGAGGCGACGACGCACTTGTCTGGCTCAGTTTACAGGGGCAGGCCTTCGAACTCACGTCGGCCGAAAATTTGGTTAGGCCGCGAGCGCCACCTTGCGGATGTCTCAAGTCGCCAACCACATGGTTTTATACCGGTCCGTTGCTTTGCGTTCTACCACGTATCTGTAAACAACTCATGACTTTCCGCCGCCAGCGCCGACATTCGATTCTCACGGTATTCGTATCCCGTATATTTACTCTTTTTGTCTAGTCCACGTGAAACCCACGTGAACATTCTCGTTTTATGTTTTATTATTGGTTCGTGTGGAAACTCGTGGAACTCGTTCTTTGAAAGGGGGTGATGTCACGGACATGCCATACAGGGTATTATCCACACCCCATGAGTTTACCGTGATCAGCCCTACTTCTCAAAGATTTCTTAGATTCCGTATATTTTGCAAGTTCAAGTTTTCTGGAAGGTTCTAGAACCTTCCACTAGTTTCCAAAAGCTTCTTCAAGCTTCCGTATAGCTCTAGTAGTTTCCGGAAGCTTCCACAAGCTTCCAGATAGTTCTAGTAGTTTCCGGAAGCTTCTCTAAGCTTCCGGAAGGTTCCATAAGAATCCAATTGTTTTCGGAAGGTTCCATAAACTTCCGGAAGGTTCCGCTTGACCTTCCTAGATTCCGGAAGCTCTCACGAGTCTCCGGAAGGTTCCATAGGAGCTTCTAGGACCTTACTCTGGAAGTTTCTTCTAGCCTAGTATATATAGAGACTTGAAGGTCGTTGTTCTTCACTCTCTTCAACACCAGTTGTACCTACTCTTCCAGTTATCAATACTACTCTCTATTCTCTTACTTTGAGTGTCGTTCTGAGTCCTGCGTGAGGAATCCCCTCACTTTTAGTCTATCTTGGTATCCTTTCGGAGTCTCCCCTCAATCTTGTCTTTGATCCTACCTTGGAGTTGCTGTTCGCAACACTTTGCAATGATATTTCTACGATGAAAAAAGTGAAAAATTGGATGATTTTTGAAGAGATAGATCTCCTTCAACCATCGGTAGATTTTGAATTTTTATTTTAGAATGGATTCCAATTAGAGTGTTGTATTGGTGATAGAAACCTCGATTCATTCGAAAATATATTAAATAAAGTATAATTTGAGTGCTAGGGATCTAGGTTTGGACTATATTAATTACTTTATAAAATAATTGGCAGTTTTTATCATTATTGAATCATTTCTTCCCTCATTTTATACACACACGCCTTTTCAACAAATTTAATTAATCTCAGAAATTTAACAGAAACTACTTACCTTCCTCTTATAGTCCAAAAATTCTAATCCTGTTTCATATAAATCACATAGGAAAAGTATAAATACTACTCGCCCTCTCTATTTTCCTATACATCTTACACTTCCCTATGGCTCAAATAGTAGCCTTGCAATGATAAAAACTGCCAAATATTTTACAAAGGAATTAATGTAGTCCAAAAGTAGACCCCTGACACTCAAATTATACCTTATCTTTAATATATCTTCGAATGGATCGAGGTTTCTATCACCAATACAACACTGTAATTGGAACCCTTTCTAAAAAATAAATTCAAAATCTAACGATGGTTGAAGGAGATCTATCTCTTCAAAAATCATCCAATTTTTCTCTTCTATCAGCGTAGAAATATCATTGCAAAGCCAATACTAAAATTATCTGGATCAAAATACTTCCAACTACAAAGATTGTGGGATGCATCTAAAGATCACACCTGTGTAAAAAAAATCATGCAAAAAACTTTTTGATGTCACATAATAGGCTTGCAATGATAAAACATGCCAAATGTTTGAAAACCCAAAAAACAAATACTCTTTCACTAAAATGCATGCCGTTTTTTTATACTTCATTGTATGGGTCTGCAATTTTTACCACATAAACTAGACTGAATTTGGGACCTAACCCAAGTGATTTCGTCAAAAAAAGAGACCAAATGAAAAAGTTATGGCTCTTCAAAGTTCATGTCCTTCGTTCCAAGAGGGTAGACCGCCGGTCGCCCTCTGAGCTACGTTCGCCCATCAGCTGGATTGGCGGTAGCCCTACTGAGCGACGTTCGCCCATCGGCTGTAACGGCGGTCGCTCCAACAGGAGGGGTACAAATTTGCTCGCGGACATTATGTCCTTGCCCGTCGCCTAGAAGCGGTTGCTAGGGCGACTGCCGGTCTCCCTATTGGAGCCCCGGTCGCCTACGCGCGGCAGCCTTGTGTGATCGGGGATCGCCGCAGGCGACCGATGTTCGCCCCTATGCTACCGTCGGTCGCCCACCCGCAGTCGCCTAGCGAGGTCGCCCACCCACGGTCGCCCACTGTGACGTGTATTTTGATTTTCCACGTCATTATCGATCCTACGCCACGTAGGAAAATAGCTTTTTACGTCAATGTCAATCTCAACAAGTTTTTTACTATGTAATTTTTTGTACGGTCGACATTTTCGTCAATCGGACGTTTAACAGACATGTCCAATACGTCAAATCAGACAGACATTCCAAAAAGTGTCTAATAAGACAAACCTGGTTTCTTGAGATTGAAGAACTTGTCTATTAAAATGACACGTCTGGGACCCTGATCTGATTTGTATCGTCGCTTAAGAGCGGACCAGCAGAGAAATGGATCAGTGTATCTTCCAAGAAGTTTCAAACCTGAATTTTTTGCATTTTTCATCATCAC
Source organism: Bryum argenteum (assembly GCA_037043015.1). Lineage (NCBI taxonomy): Eukaryota > Viridiplantae > Streptophyta > Bryopsida > Bryales > Bryaceae > Bryum > Bryum argenteum. The sequence goes on from CM073324.1 coordinate 5,255,553, forward strand.
ACTCAGGCATCTAGATCTCTCAGAGAGCTCCACAAATCCCATTGGCATGGATGGTGGTGTGCTCAGGGATGTCAATCCGGACGTCTTTTGGGTTTTTTTGGTCGGACAGACGTTCGTCCGTCCGGACGTCCGTCCAGGCCCGTCCGGACGTCCGTCCGGGGGGTAAATCGGAATTACTATGCATGTAGTAAATTTTTTAACCGTCAGATCGTATTGAAAATCGCATCGTAGCCGTTCAAATAGTGTTGTGAGTGTAGGTGATTACCGTTGGATTGAATCGGGCGGCCCAGGACCGTCCGATTGGCCTTGCCGACCGACCAGCGACGCCGTCGGATCGGTCGCAGCCGACGGATCGGTCGCTTGATCGTCCGCCGGCCGTCCGATCGGTCGCGGGTTCGGTCGGCCGTCGGATGGGCCCCGGTCGGCGTCGGCCGTCCGATCGGTCGCGGTCGGCGTCGGCCGACCGATCGGTCGCGGTCTCCGTCGGCCGTCCGATCGGCCGCGACCGGCCGGTCGGCAGCGGCCGTCCGATCGGTCGGCCGATCAGTCGGTCGGCCGCGGCTGTTCGGTCGCGCCGGTCGGCGCCGGCCGTCAGATCGGTCGGGCCGGTCGGCCATCGGCCGTCCGATTTAGGTCGCCGGTTGGCCATGCGACCGCGGCCTATATAAGGCCGACCAGCCTCCACTCTCCTCACTTCTTTCCTTCGTTATCAGGGTGCGGAGTAGCTGTAGGTTGGAAATTTTTTTAATTTTCATCCACTGGCTCCTTAGCCTGCGGAGGAAAGAAGTCTTTTCGTGTGTAAGGGGGGAGATTTTGCTTTTTTTTTCACAAAGATGCCCAAACATGGGGCTGGGGGTAGTGGGGGGAATCGAGGCCGGAGACCAAGGGTTCATAGACATTTGGAGAAGTGGGAGCACCCATCCAATAAGTGCAAGAACTTTCTTCGGGAGAATGTAATCGTGCGATTTTATGAGACTAACAGTCTTCCACGTTTGTTTAGCAAATACATGAGATACAAAGAGGAAGCTGTGGCCAAATTCAAGGACGACATGATGGACCTCATGATAGAAGCGCTCCAAGATCCGGTGTGGAGAACGGAGACTGATAAGCGTGGTTTTACGGACTGGATGGAGGATAGATTAATTGATGCTCTCTGGAATGCTGTCGACATATTGAAGAGGTATGAGAGAACCACTCGAGCGGGTGATGAGGAGTTTAGGGATGTGGTATTGAGGGCGGAGGCTTTTCAAGAAGCGATGAGGCCGTATTCCAATAATGCAAACCGGGTTGGTTCCATAGGATGGTGGCGCACGGAACAAGGAAGGTTAATGGAGCTGGTTCGTACGAATAATTTGGTAGTAATTCCTATGACGGCCCGTATCATCGAGCTTGAGAAGAGGACTCTAAGGGGAGGATACGGCACAATTTCCAAAGTTCACATAAGAGGGGTTGTGGGTATTGAAGAGTTTTGGGAATTTGCTGCAAAGACTCCCATCCATGCTGGAACACGACCAGACTTGGCCAAGGTGGAGCATCAGAATGAGGCGCTTGCTGTGAGGATACAACATCTAGGTGTTATTCGTTTTATAGCCATTCATGCAAATAAATTCCAAGGCTATACGTATTGGTGGAATGGCGGCACGATTCGATCGATGTTGGCCCTTGATGCAAGATATGGAGATGATGTTCATGGAGAGATCGGACTCTCACCTCATTCTGATGATGAGCATATTCGAGCTTGGCAGTTGGTCCGGTTCCGCAAAAAACGAACAGAGCTTGCTTGGGCTTTAGTGCATATCATGTGTGAAGTCCACCGGTTGAACTACCTCCACAACGATGTGTCTCCAGACAACATACTTCTTCACTTCCCTCAAGATGAATCACGGGTGTATATTGGAGTATGTGATTGGGGGCTAAGTACAAGCATGGATGATAAAATGAGGTCCTTGTATACGTTCACAAAACCCCAAGAGCGAATTGATACTCTACAAGCACGATATTGGGTAGATCCTCGGGTGGCGTACTTGTACAAACGGAGTGATGACATTCACATTATTTCCCTTCTTGATTGCGCTTCGGAGGAGTTTGCTACGGCACGAATAGCACAACGCATCCTCAAGAAGAGCATGTCGAAGGCCTACGAGAATTGCCAAAGTACAACGGGCCTCGACCGGTGGTGCAATCAAGACTTGGCAAATGCTTTTGACCAATACTTGGAGATGGTGGTGATGCAAAGTATACGTTGACCCACGTTGTCAACCGCTTCATGGAATCATTCCATTGGCGGTGCCAAATGATCATTATCGCACCAAGTATGATTAGCAAATTAGTTATGCGCATTTCTTTTAGTTTTTGCGGCTTTATTAGATTTTTAGATTCTTCATTGAAGTTCTGATGTAGATGTAGGCAAATTTTTTGTAGTAAAATGTATTACATGCCTTCTATATGTATCGGCTTCAAGTACATTCTTGTTTATATATACCTTAGACCGATTCTAATGAATGACTTCTTCTCCATTGTTTGTTATTTTATTTTATTACTTCTTACCATCAATAGAAATATCTCCAAATCTTCATGAACAATATTTGAGAATGTACAATGAATTGTGGAACTTCTTCATTACATCAACCTTGCGTAGTTGCGATATTAATGGTTTGTCCGAAGTCAGCCCAAGCATAATATGACTTTTCTTACATATGCTTTTTTTGAATGAATTGATGAACATATTATATGTTAGGTGAGAGTGTGAGACTCTCTGTGAAAAAAGGCTTAAAGCCAAACAGAAGAAATTATTACCACCAAGTGAACTTATAGTATAAAATACAAAGACATCGCCATAAAATCCTTGAAATAACAAATTACATAGTATATTAATATACAACGATATAGTCCGATATTGGATAATCCATTCATAAACAAAATATGGATTTCTGTATCCTCAAAATTGGCCCCTAGCAAGGCGAGAATGGTGTAGACATTATCCGTTGCCAAAAACTACATAACCTTCACTACAATGACACTATGTATGATGATTTGTCATTCTTAATCCGATTCTTCATCATCGTGTTTACGACTTGGCGTAGCGCCGTAAGAAGGTGGTCCTCGAGAAGATTCTCCAAACAAGTACGTTTGCCTAAAGTTTCTTTCGCTTCGAGTACATTCAATGTATTCCCCACGACTTAGAAGTGTGGCTTGTTGCGGATCTTGTTGGTACCTCGCCTCTTCGTCCTCCGGAGATAGATAAGGTGCTGAAGGCAGGTCGTTACTTCCGTATGCATTCTGACCATATCCATAATTTGGGTAGCCAACAATGTCGATCTTCTATCATATTGACCTCCATACTCGTATGTTTCCTTTGGTGTGATGGCCTACGGTACTCGGGACTTCGAATGTTGTACCGTATTGGTTCCCACGATTGTATGGGTTTATAGGATGAGTTGGGCTTGAGTTGCATTGAGCATTGGATCCGCTACCCCGCTCACCTCCTAAACCATGTGTACCTCCCGTATACATTGGAGATGGGTAGTTCGAACTAGATCCACCTCTACCGTACTCGCGTTCGGCTCCGTACGTGTTTTTTGATGAGGTGGCATATAACTCACCGGAGATCAATTGGTGGTTTCCATCGTAATACCCCTCACTTCCTGTGCCAACGGATACTGATGCTTGACGATCGTCATGGTTTGAGTCTTGCTGAGTGCCCCCATATGCCCTTGGAGTTCCATGTTGTTGAAGTTGGGCATCCATATCAGCTGAACGTTCTGAATACGTAGTATAACAATCGCTTGGTCCCATCCAATTTGTGGGAATGAATCGGTTGCTGCGATCCAATAAATGCGCGTTCAAACCTATCACAGTGGTCCAGTCAATGTCCTTGTGCAGGACTATTTCAGCCCACACCATGGCCATGGTAGAATACAACATCAATTCCGGCCTTGTATTCTTGATTCCAACTGCAATTGTGACTTTGTGATATCTGTGCGCAAAATGGTCGCTCTTGCAACTCTTCACTGGGCCTTCGCGACGAGGACCATATTTCTCTGCTTCGTGTCGCGGCCATAACTTCATGATGTGGTACATCTTCACGTACTTCTTGCACATGGTGCAATTCCAAATGTCCGCCCTCTCCTCTCGCCAACCCGGCTCTGCAACACAGTTTGGGTCACTCCATGCTTCCCAATCCATTTTTGGAGGGTCGCCCTTTGGTCGTGGAGACTTGGCCTCGCCCTCGAACGTGAAAACTTGGGCGCCATTTCAGCAAATGACAAGTATGCGCGGTGTGGGCGTGGGTGACCCACGCGGACTACGAGTAACGCGATCGATGCAGCTTTAAAAAAAGCCGCAACGCACAAACTGTTCACTGTGAGTGAGGGACAATGAGCCCCTCCCCTTCTATTTATGCCGACGGGATTGGACGCCATTGGCCGTTTAGCATTGGCCGTCCGATCCCGGCCGGCGATCGTCAAATCGGCGATCCGTGGCCGGGCGACCACCGGCAGACGACCGATCGGGTCGCCGACGTCCGATCGGTCGATCGGGGCCGTCCGATGGCGCGCGGCCGACGGTCGTCGTCGGGGCCGCCGATCCCGGCCGACCGATCCGCCGACCGGGCGACGGTCGGTCGACCGGTCTGGCGGCCAACATCCGCCACCCGACCGGTCGGGCGACCGGCCGGGCGGGAGACCGACGACCGGGCCGGCGACCGGGCGGGAGACCGACGACCGGGCCGGCGATCGGGCGGGAGACCGACGACCGGGCCGACGACCGGGCCGGCGACCGACCCCGTCCCCCGGGCGACCGGTCGGTCGCTCCTTCCGCGTCTCCCCTTCCCCCTCCTCCTCTTGTCTCACTCCAAAACTCCCCGTTTGCACAACTTCGAACACTTCCTCGCCTTGCATACCTGCATTTTCAAACATTCTATATTTAGCCTCTTTGGTCCACGTGGCGTCTAAATAAGGACAGGGAATGTTCTGACAAGGGAATGTCGGGAATGTCTTTTCGTCATGAACGGGAATGTTTTATGACAATGATACTATCGGCTTTAAATAAACCTATAATAAAGAACTCTTTGCAAGAGGAGGGAAGGCCAACAAATCTCCAAGCTAATTCACGCACTTTTTGAGTTATGTTGCCCAATTAGCTTTAATTGAACAATACATTTAACAACCAATTTAGTGGGGCCAATTTTCCGAGTCGTGAAGTCCTTTGGAGTTGAAGCCCATGTCTAGAAGGAGAGCCAAGGCCATGGGGCCAATTCTTATTATTAACTAAAGTCCATGTTTTTTTTTGGTACACATTTCTTTTTTATTTTTTGTTTTTTGGAATTATTCTTCCCTAACACCTTAACAATCATGGCCACCATTTCGTCTTTTATCATCACGGCCAAAAAATGTTTCATATTCAATTTCAAATGTAATGATCTCGCATCTAGTGATGATCCAACGGTTGAAGATTTCACACTACTACATATGGTACTTTACTCAAGATCCTATGGTTGAAATTATAAAGTATATCCAAAAATATTGGACATAGCCCCTTTGTAGTGAAACCACCTATTCTCGTACACTTAAGGAAAATTGAGGGAATCTATATACTTGGTGTGAGAAAGGAGTGGGTTACTATTTTTCTCGGATAGGAAATAGAAAAAGACAAGCTAACCCTATTTATGTGCTTTTTTAAAGCACACACATAAAGAAATACAAATTTTATAAGGAGAAGCCTAAAGGCGGGCACCCTAAATATGTACGCATAAAGTAAATGCAAGGGAGGTGAGATCTTTATAAAGTCAAGAATCTTTGCCTCGCGCCTTTAGGTGGTTTCATCATAGTTCATAGTTGTGAGTGCTAATATTGCAAGCTCCATCCCCCGATTCACATTCATTTCTTCTATCTCCCAACTTTTGTCAAAATTTATCCATTCTCACTAGGAGATTTTGCCATGTCTTGACCCCCATTCATGACTTGCCCCGTACTGTGTACCCTGAGGTGGCCCTAAATCCCCTCTAATTACATTCCAAAAATTTTACCTAGTCCTTGGTGAGAATATATTGATGTCTCACATTGGAGAGATCCAAGTATATATGAAATGTAGGTGATCATGTGTGAGCATTTACTTTTCATAACTTTGGTCTTACTGAGTTTGTCAATATTTAAACTTTCTATTTGGGCCTTAACATTTCCACATTGTATGGTCTATATTAATTGATGGGTATTTGGAAATTACTCCGTCGTTGTGTATTCTAATTAGTAATACTTATTATAAAAATATGGTGCATAAACAATTAATTCTATTATTCGCTATTTTTGTTTGACAACCTTCAACTAACCTAGGAGAATATATATAATCTAGTACATATGATTAATTGTAGCATTATTCTTATTGTATGGATTTGAATAGTTACTTATTTCCCTCTTACCAAGGTAATTGAAATAAGTTTTCATTGTTACTATTTTTGCAATCATAAAATAAGAGAAATAAATAGGGAGACAAATAAATTTTAAAAAATATCCCACCCTCTAAGTGTTTAACATATGGCAATAATGGCATCAACTTCTAAATTTTTAAGCATATTTGATATTGTACAAGTATAGTACATTAGTACGAGGATTAGATGTTATATCAAATTGATTATTCGTATACTATGATTGATTGATTTGGGAATAGAATATTTTGAAGAGCCATCACTTCTTCATTTACTGTATGTAATGGATACATTCTCTTGTGGATAAACTTTAAGTTCTTGGTTAAAGATGTATGAATTACTATGTAGGCCTCTAGGGTATAGGGTTTAGGGTATAGGGTTTAGGGTTTAGGGTTTAGGGTTTATGGTCTTGAGGATTTGGGGTGGATTTCATTTTATTCCTAGTTTTTGTGTTGCAAAGCTTTGCAAACACAATTGTGTGTGGATGTAAAATAATGGATTACTGTATGTATGGTGTAGTTCTCAATTATATTTTACATGGATACAAGTTGCACTTCTCTACATCGCATAGTTAATGTGTGCAAAATAATCTATTTTGTATTTATCATTTTTGATTGAAGATGTTATTGACATGGAATAAATCACAAATTTATTGCAAAGAATATATAGGTACTATATTAAACATCAACATACGAATTATGATTCCCGAGTCTTCAATCTCATAGCCTATTTTAAACCAATATTGGAATAGAGTTACTATTGTAGGTCATGTGGCTCAGAGTTTAATTCATAGAGCCTCATAGATCATAACGTATGAGTACTGAAGTAGTGTTTGTACGAAACATCTTTGAACTCGTGAAGATCTATACTTTTATGGAGTTCACTCGAAATGGTTACGAACTTAAAATTTAAAGTTCAAATGTATCCGTGAAAAAAGAATACTTAGCATTTCAGAAATCAACATAGGATTCCTTTTTAATTGTGTAGTAATTACTGAAAATCGAGTAACAGAAATCTTTGAGAAATTAAAAAAGGATCCTATGCAATTTTATCTTACTTTAGTTATATATTTAAGGAAAAAAAAATTTAAAAAAAAATAAAATAAAAAAATAAAAATAAAAACTGTACTTTGGCCCCCATTTCGGTTGGCCGCCATCGGGCGGGCGTGCGACCGGCCCGGCGTCCGGCGACCGGCCCGGCGACCGGCGACCGTCCCGGCGTCCGGCGACTAGCCCGGCGACCGGCCTGGCGACCGGCCCGACGACCGCCGACCGGCGTGTGGACCGACCACGTCCCCCGGGCGACCGGTCGGTCGCTCCTTCCGCGTCCCCCCTTCCCCCTCCTCCTCTTGCCTCTCCCCAAACTCTTCGTTTGCACAACTTCGATCACTTCCTCGCCTTGCATACCTGCATTTTCAAAAGTACTATATTTAGTCTTTATGCTCCACGTGGCGTCTAAATATGGACAGGGAATTTTCTGACAAGAGAATGTCGGGAATATCTCTTTGTCCCATGCGAGAATGTTTTATGACAAAGATACTCTTGGCTTTAAATATATCCATAGTAATGGACTTTCTTCAAGGGGAGTTAAGGCGAGCAAATCTCCACGCCAATACACTCACTTTTTGAGTTGTTGTGCCCAATTGGCTCGAATCGAAGTAAACATTTAACAATCAATATAGTGTGGTCAATTTTCTCATTTGTGAAGGCATTGAGAGTTCATGCCCTTGTTTATAAGGAAAGCAAAGGCAATGGGGCCAATTCTTATTATAAGTTAAAGACCATGCTTTTGATTGTACACCTTAATTTATTACTGTTAAAATATTCCTTCTTAACCCCTAAAGATCCATGGACACCAAAGTGGAGGTTTCCTATTTCGGGCAGCTTATATGAAGAGGTCAAAAGTAATAATTTTTTATTAAATTTTTTCTAGGTGGTCCTTACACCGCAAAGTGCATGTGGTAAAATTTGCATATCCACATTCCAAATTTACAACCTACATCTATAATATTTACGTTTGAAGTCCACTAAGGGCAATTAAATTTAGTCTTTGTTTGAAATTCTTTTTTGGAAATATGTTCATGAACAATTTACTACTTCAGTTCCAAAGTGACCCAAGTCAAAATGTATGTCTATTTCACAAGGGTACCGTTGAGAGATTACAAAAATAATCTTCACAATTTCTAGTAATTTCCGATTTAAGTCATATAACTCTTTCTTCGATTGATTGTTTTGAAAATATAAAATTTTAAATAGGCATCTCTTCTTCATTTAGAGTATCTAGTGGATAAAATCACTCGTGGATAGGATTTGTGGTTTATGGTTTAGGATGTATGAATAACTCTTTAGGATGAGTTCCAAAATAAGTGTCCTACATTAAGATTAGGATACTCCCATTGACATTCTCAACCATGCAATATTGGAATAGAGTTACTGTTGTAGGTCATGTAGTTCAAAGTTTGATTCATGAAGCCAATGGTCAATTAAATTACAAAAGGAAAATAGAGAAGAAAGATATTGATTCGAAACCAAATGAATGCCTTATGCTTGAAACATCTATTAATTTGTGAAGATTTACACTTTAAAGAGTCCACTCAAAATGGTTATGAACTTAAAATTTAGAGTTAACCCCTAAACGACCACGGCCACCGATTCGGCGTTTACAGTGAAGGAAAAAATAATTTACAGTCAACTTCAAACGTTATAATCTCACATCTAGTGATGATCCAACGGTTAAAAATATTCACAGTACTACCAATGGTAGTCTACTTCAAGATCCTACGGATGAAATTATCAATAATTTCCAAAAATATTGGACGTACCCCCATTAGTACATAGTGGTCTGTGTTGGGATTTCAAGCTCCCGAAACATTGTGGATTTTTAGGGGTTAAGATGTATCCGTGAGAAATAATATATTGCATTTCAGAAATCAACATAGGATTCCTTTTTTCAGTGTGTAATAATCACTGAGAATCAAATAACAAAAAACTTTGCGAAATAAAAAAGGATCCTATGCTATGTAAGATCTCTGAATTTTAAATATATATATATATATAAAAAATTTTTAAATTTTTATTTTAAAAAAAAATTGAAAAAAAATTTAAAAAAAAAACCGCAGCGGCCGCCCACATCGGTTGGCCGCGTTGGTCGACCGGCATCGAGCGGCCACGATCGGCCGGCCACATCGGTCGACAATGACGGTCGGCGGCCCGGTCGGCGGCGGCGGCCGCGCGGCTCGAACGACCGCCACGATCGGCGGCCCCGATCGGTCGACCGGATCGACCGCCACGTCGATCGGCCGGCCGACCGCCGGCCAAGACGGTCGGTCGCGGCCGTGATTGGCCGAGCGACCGGTTCGGCCGGCCGGTCTCTAGGGTTGGGAGGGAGGGGGGATAAAAGGCCTTTGGGGCCTCATTTCCCCTCACTTCTCGTTGTATTCATCCATCTCAACTGAGCTGCAACCGTGGGCATTAGCTTCTCGTGTCTTTGCATTTGTGTGGCGGGGAAGTCGGCGTGATACTTGCGGTCTTTGCATCGAATTTTTGCATACTTGGGATATTTTCGGGGTATTTTAAATACTCCCTACTCTTCATGGCGACGGATATTGATAACACGAACATGGAGGCTAGTTCTGAACAGACCTTGAGGTCACCTGCGACAGAAACCACAAACGCAGGATTGGTGGGGACTGAGTTGGTTTTACATGAGACACTGTCAAAGAGAGTGAAACCAAAAGGAGCGAGACATGAGTTGCACTACGATATCTTGGATAATGAGGCCATCAAAGCTGAGAGCGGTTGGGCCAATGAACCGGAGGAATACTGGAGAATCGCGACGTGCAAGAAATATGTGAAGATGTATGACATTGGGAAACTTTGGCCTCGAGAATGTCACAAAGTTAATACCAATAATTTTACTTGCAACCCTCAAACATGCAAGGATGATCACTTCCTTCATCGTGCTGAAGAAGTTTGGGTGGCATTGTTTGGAACTCGTCCCAAGAGCAAGGGTTATTTTTCCTATACGCTCTTGAGCATGGTGTATGCTGAGCTCATATTGAAGTGCAAGGTGAACTGGAGCACATTCACGGCGAGTAGTGCATATCCTCTTCGAATCGGGAGAAATCAAAAGGATATCCCTTATAGGTTTGATCCAGAATCAAACTCTACAAAGGCCTTATTGCAGTACTTGAGGAGGAAAACTCATGAGACGGCGGAGAAGGAATCTCCTCCAAGAACCACGACACATCAGGAGGATGGAAGGAATATGGTTCCTACGGATGCCCCAATCGTAGAACCAACTATAACTGATAGGCTCGAAGGTGCAAACGTAGTTGAAGAACCTCGTGTAACCCCGGTACCAACATCAAAGGAGGCAGGGCCAAGTGTAACCCCGGTACCAACATCAGAGGAGGCAGGGCCAAGTGGACCACGAGAAACCAGATCACCTACAGATGCCGTAGATGTCATTCATACGGAAAGTAGTATGGTGGAAAATTTCGTGGACTATCTGCATACGGTACCGAGCAATAAGAGATTGGTGGAGTGGTTGAAAACCGCAGAAATGATGGCTGATTGGTGCAATAAGGTAGATAAAGACGAAGATTTGCCAGGGGATGTTAGGCATAAAGCCTCAGGCGGTTCAATAGTTGCTGTAGGCGTCAACTTCAAAGAGGTGTCAGAAAGACTTGCTACTATATCTCCCAGTTTAGTATCAATGAGTCACGCTTTGGCAACGATGTTGCCTGGCATTATACAAGCTGCGGTGAATTATGAGGCAATCATAGATCGATTCCACCCTCTACTGAATGAGCGAGCGAAGAATGAGCTAATCATTGAGAAACTGCAGAAACAACACCAAATTACGCAACGTCTCCTTGACGAGTTTTACAAGGAATTGCGGTTGTTTGGCCAAGGTCCTGCTAGCGAGTATGTGGCAAAGTACGAAGAAGCAATGCGCCAAAGGCAGGCGGTAGAAGACTTAGAAGATAACCGATATAAGTATTTAAACTTCTTTCCAACACAGGATGACACTCAGGGGGCTTCATGTAGTTATGTTTATCCAGAATGTGATGCGGGTGGTAAAGACGATGGTAAAGAGGATGGTGAAAAGGATGGTAATAAAGATAAGGGGAAGACCATTATCGGGACTTCTGATAGTCTTTTTCTTTCACAAATTGATGGGGGTGGTAAAGAGGATGGTGAAGAAGAGAAGAGAAAGACGTATACCAGGGATTTATCTCCTCTCAAAGAGGTTGGTGAAGAGGATGGTAAAGAAGATAAGGGAAAAACCATTATTGAACTAGACGATGATGACGATGATGAACTTCCGGAGGAATTGAAGTTAAGATCACAAAAGGAGGTAGATGATGGACAGATTGAGGGACAACGAGCATGGGCGATGAAGTTCGCGGCAGTGAAGAAGGAGAGAGATGTTACAGTTGCGAAATTGGAGGAGGAAGCAAAAGCATGCTCAATGAAGTTGGAGGCTACAAGTAAAGAGAGAGATGAGGCGATCATTTGAATTGGAGGCATTACGGAAAACCTTCAAAACGGTAGATTCTACAGAGGCAGCAATCCACCTTCACCTACGCATACTACCATGGTTGGGATGGGTTCATCGACTTCAAGATAAGAGGAGCTTGGTTTCGAGAGCAAAAGAAGATCTGAAATCGATTGCATCTACATCAAAGGAATCACGTGAAGTTGTAGATGCTTCATTGGAGAAGTTCGTTAAGAACGGATCGAAAAAACGATATGACCCCATAGAGGTCACTTTTTGGGGGGATATTGAATAGATGATGGATGTTGTCCTGGGTTGTCAAGGAATGGAACGCTTTACGAGCTCAGGGCACCGAAGATAACTTTTTTGGGAGATAGAGGCATCAGTAAGGGGTCTGAACCTTGGTCAGTAAAGACCAGGGGAGCAAAGGTTGACTTCGGTGGCATCAGTTACGGGTCTGTGAACACAGAGACCACGGTGATCCCTGGTACCGTGGTAGAGCGGATGTAGAGCCAGTGATCTGCAGCTCGAAAATCCGAAGCGTCAGCTGTGTGGAGTCTTACCGAGGCTGCATCCTTGGTTCGGTGATCCAACAGACAAACGAGGAAACCGCGGAGTCCTAGCAAAGTCAGAAGTACCAGAGTCACACAATCCAATAGCGATGTTAGGGTTAATTCGAGGCTGACTATTGCAATCCCCGGCAGGCAGATTGGTGAGAGAGAGAGAGAGAGAGAGAGAGAGACTTCAGTACGCAGACATGGGAGAGGAAAGACTTCGGCTCTTGGCCTTCATATTAAACAGCAGATCCCAAATACATGTGAGTGAGTGTGTACTCTTTGTATGGCAAATCTATGCTGCTACGGTGACTACCAAAAAAAACGAGTGTCTCTCTCCTATTTTCCACTACCTTTTATACTACGGCTGCCGTGGATAGCCTTGACACCGAACGGTGCCCTTATCGACTGCCGAGGCATCTGCAGCTAACTGTTGGTGCCTCCGCCGAAAATGCTGCGCTATCCTTGTTGCCGCTGCTGCTCCCGCATGGGCCGCTGTGGTTACCCGACTGACGTCATCGGGTAACATTTTGCCCTCCGTGTGAGAGCGCAATCCGTCCCCGGATTGCTTAGTGCTTGGCACGTCGCTCTGCAGGTCGCCTGTCGGGACGAGTCTGCTCGCGTGGCCATTGTTGTTGTCGGCGTGGTGGGGGTTGATCATCATACAGCGCTCGGATGGCCGCGGCAATGCCCCTGTGTAGTAAACGTCGATTTCGGATCGTGTTGGCATATTCGTGGACATCGAAGACGGTTTTGCCCAACATTTTGTTACATCCGGGACATTGCACATCGCTAGCCGTATGATCCGCGAAACGTTGGGCCAAATCGGGGTGTTTGTTGAAGTATTTTTGAACTTCATCGTGCGCATCCTGGTACTCCTCATCGGCATCGCTGTCATTCTCAGGTTCCACATGCCACGTGTTATCATCGGATAGCTGTATCAAAGCCTGTCGATGAGTTGCAAATGACATTTTAGGGGTTACCGGAGTCGATGGTTGAGCCGTGGATGTCGTTGAGGATGTCGGCGGGTGTGCTGGGGAGGAGTTCTTCTCCTCTGCTGCCCTCGGTGATGCCTGGGGTGTCTGCTCGGTGTCGGTAAGGTGTTCCGGGATGTGCACGCGATCCTGTAACTGCTCCTCTGGCATGTCCACATCCTGATGTTCCTGACCTTCCGGCTCGGTGCCTGTGATGTCTTCTGGTGCCACGATTTCGGGGAAGTCCGGTGCCTCGGTGACCTGCTGTGGTGACTTTCGGTGCTCGACGACCGTGGCATCCGTGGGCATGTTGGTGTCGTCGTGGCTGGACTCTTGCCACTCTCCCTCGAAATCTGCATTTAACTGTAGTTTTGTGAGTGTCTCTTCGATGCAGGCGGCCACCATGTTGACTGCGATATCGTCCGTCTGCGGAGGGTCCCGCTGGATTGCTCTAAATAATATTTCTCCCAATACTGCTGCGGCATCGTGTATCCAGGCTTGCTTGTTGGCTTCGAAATTTTCTTCCTCGATGACCAACGCTCTGCGCCGCTCCTCCAGACTCTGTGCCTCCGGATTTGATGGATTAGTATCAATCAGATTCCGGCACTGTTGCCGCAGTTCCTCGTTCTGGGCTATCAGGGATATCAACTGCTCCTTGGCACCGTCCCTTTCCTTAGTAACTCCTTCCAGCTGAAATGTCACTGATTGGATGTCGATCTGCTTGGCCGCGAGCTGGCTCTGTAATGTTTGGGCGGCACGGTTAGCCTCCTCCTTTTTTTGAATGGCTTGTCCTAACTCCTCCTCCTTCATGCGCAATCGTGTGTGCAGGTCTTGTGTAGCTTTGGAGTACCGGTCCTTCTCCTCCTGCAGCTGCCGCTGGTGACCTTCGGTAGCTTGCAAGTGCCGTATCACTTTGTCTACACAGGTTGCCATGGCAGATGCCTGGGCCTCAAGTTGGTCCGCCAGTGTGTGCCATGCGTCGGTGGAGGGTCCCTCGTCATCCGTCCGCTGCCTCTTGTGTGTGGTAGGTGCCGCGGAATCCCTGATTGGCTTCATCGGTGATGGCAGTTTCCTACGTTGAATCTCCACGAAGGTTGACATCGGCGGCAATTTTCCATTCATCTTGTGATACTGTAGGTATCGCATGATGTAGGTGGAGAGAAATGGCCCGATGGGACTGGAGTAATCGCTGAACCTTTGATGGTTCTGCAATTCTAGCCGCAGGTGATCCTTGAAAAGCATTCCCCAGTTCACCTTAGCTCCGGCATCTGCGAGGAAAAGCAGCTCTAACTGTGCGGGCAATATGTAGTTGCAGTTGCACCGACAGTAAATCGGGGAAACCACCGGTGTGAGCGTTGAGCGGTGAGCGGTGAGCGGTGAGCGGTGAGCGGTAAAGTTTGAGCGGTAAGGAAAAAAAAAATTTAAAGTTAATGGCCCTATTACCATGGAATGGGTGGTTTATAATTTTTGAAATGGTCATTTTTAGGCATAAAAGTACCCAAAACCGTGGACATAGGTCACACAATATTTCAAAAATTATCCACACTTGTAAGTTTAGATAAAAGTTAATTAAATTATGGACTAGCATCATCATGTGTAACCAACACAATTCAAATCATATCCAAAATATAAACCGAAATTTGGGATGATCCATTTAGGTAATCAATAAGTTTAATTTATCAACAATAAGCTTTACAGACTAATTAGGGCTGACGTCATCAATAGCGTATTGCACTTGTTAGAATTATATGTAAATGCTTGGCATATATTATCCGAAAATTATCACTACACGTCGTCGTTCCGTGTCTCCTTGTAAGATGTACGAAAAGACATTCACGTGGCATTGCGGTGGTCCGAGTTCGATTCTCCTCGGCCTCGTTTGAGCGTTAATGCTGCGTCTTAAAGTCGCTATCCCGAGCTATACAAATATCGCACTATAGCCCCTACCAACATTGGCAAAAATCAATCACTCCAATGGAAATAAAAAAAGACCTTTTCAAACTTTTAGTCTGCATTTAGTTTAGAACTTAAGCATTTACATACACCGGTGCATCGAAACTGGAGTTTAAGAAGTTACATCAAAATTAGGGCTGACGTCTTCATTACAGTCAAGCATGGCTTTAGATTACATTGTAGTGAGATACTTAAAGTGATACTTGAAACACTTAGTGTAGCTTAAGCTATAAACGATAATCACAATACATAAATATATAAAACCATATATATTGAAAAACACAAATACATGCTATAGCAGTAATAGATCGAGGTAAACGAATACTCTAGTACCATGTCCAGTACCTATCAGAAAACAAATCACACTCTAGGCAGAAGGTGTTGAACCATTAAAGTGCTGATCACACTGATCAGCCTCAAAGTCTATAAACTTAAGCATACTATTGCTATAACGTCAACGTGGAGTGTCAGAGAGTATGGGAGATGGAGCTTGAACAAACTCTTGAGCAAGTCGCTCAGCGTACGATGGTAGGGTGAATTTTGATGGAGGGCTCTTGTAGAGATGAGCGTTGCGAGTCAATCGCTCCTTCAGACCTGCGATCCTAAAATTGCAAAGAAAGTCAGTCCAATGATTTGTAAGTGCTAAATAAAAATCAGAAAAAGAATACAAGATGGAATTACGCACCAATGAACTTTCGTGGCTTCTTCACGACCGGTTCGTCAGAGTCATAATCCGCGGGAGGGGCAGATTCTCCACTTTCTTCATCACCGGGAGGACCGTTCTTGTAATCGGCTAGCACACCATCAAAGATTTCTTCGTCAGGTTCCATGGCGATGAGGTGTCGGTTGGAGCGCGCGCAAGCAATTACAGATGCACCTACAAAAACAGAAGCCCATGTTAGAAAAGCGAAGTGTGTATAAACAAACTCGAATGTAGTGTTTACGGAAACATTACGCACTAGCGCTCCAATCGAAGACTATACCTCCGTCGTCCGTGAGACAATCAACGAAACACTGAATGAAGGAGGGGTCCTTCTCTCGTGAGCCACGCCACGGCGTACCGTCCGGACGATAACGTAATGTTTCTTTCTCTGCAAAGTTACTGAGGTGGTCTTCCTCATCAGGTACGATTGCCACACCCCCGTATGCGTGTGCCACTTGCCGAGTCTGGAACTTCGAAACATACTCTTTACGAACATAGACTTTGATGTGGAAGCAGTGAGTCTGCAAAACACAAGTAAATATACGTTAACATAGAAGCATAGTCGGAAATAATCATGAATCGTGAAATTTGAAATTGGAATCTGTTACGTACCTCTTTCGGTTTGGGTACGGTAGAGGCCATAGGAAGGGGATTATATCCCCACCAGTCTCGAACCGCACGAAAACCATATGTTGCAGACTCAGAATCGAGAGTACGCTCGATTCTACGACATTTTGGATGCATGAGAAGTATGGCTCCAACGTCCGTCAAATGATAAGCGGCAAACACGAAGAGGCTCTCAAAGTAGGTTTTGTCACGCCGATTCCAGGATGGAATTTCTGTTGGAGACACACCCGGAACAGGCAAGTTTTCGGGAGCATCTGCAAAAATGAGATCAATTCCTGGATGCTTGGGTTCATACTCCATCGCCGAACACGGGTACTTACGGTCTTTGCCAATCTGAGATACAAATCAAATATTAGAAAGTGGCAAATAGATTTACAAGTAAGATTTATGAGTAGGAGATTATAAATGACTAATGTAAGAAATAATACCTTTCTAATGTGCTCGACGATATCGAGGATTTGCGAATCCCATTTTGCAGTCTTCGACGACTGATGAACCAAGTCTCCAATGTTGCCCTTCTCGAGATAGATTGGCAGAGTCACCGAAATTTTTGACGACGAGCTGCTACCAATGTGATTGGGTTTGGAAGAGGGCGTTTGGAAACAATGGTGGGCGATGCGACGCGGAGACTGCTGTGAGTTATGGTCTACGGTGAACGATTGAGGAGGGGATCCTGCATTCGTAAGTCCACCTGTAGAAAGCTGAGTCAGTCTTGCATTGCGTCGATTCGCATTTGTTGCTTCCGCTGAAGCCTGAGTCGATCGGCATCTTACGGCTCGCAATGTCTTCCGGGAGGGGAGCGGTTTCTTCCGATTCTTCTTTGGAGATCCACTACAGGTTCCGCAACCGCATTGCGTCGCTTCCCGGTTGCACGAGACTTGGGCGCTGAACTGGTGAAGAAGGAGAAGAGATTGGATCAGGTCCATCGGTAAAATGGAGAGGTCGTCATCGTCATCGTCGTCAATGTCCATCGGTCTTGAGTCATTTGGGTTTGAAGCGGGTTTCGAAAGAGATGCTTCTCCTCCTTGTAGACGTAGTTGTCGCCGCACTCAAGGAACCATCCACCGTCGTCAATTGAGAGTTAGTGAACCGCTCTTGTTGGGTTTGAGGAAAAAAGTGCGGGGATCATTCGTCACTGAAATGTCCTCAAATTCCATGGGAATGGAGAACGAAGGTAATGCTCCCTTGGCAACGAGCTCTTGTTTTAAGTACCTACATGAAAGTAAACAAATTAGATAGGGGTAATTGAATATGTTGCAGGAATATCTATAAAATTTTATAGGAAAAAGAATACATACCGGAATACAAGCCGCTTAATTGTAGCTTTGCCTCCAGTAATTCTACGAAGATCCGAGCCTTTAATGAACTTTGGACTTGCGTTTGGAGCAAGATAGTTTCCGAATGCCTTCTCCCATAAGATTAACCTCCACTTCTCGATATAGGCCGATGGCTTTTGGACAACACTAGACCACTCAATGTTGAGGTTCTCGTTGTCTACCAGATTCTGCAATTCACTTTCTAGTGATTGCACAAGCTGAGAATACAGGAAATACGTTAATATTCCAAGTAACATAAAAACTCAAATTTTGTAATCCCGGAATATGTAAGCAAGTTACCTGCGCCCAAAGAGAAGCACGATGTAGAAATGCAACCAATGCTTTATCTTTCATAGGGCGATCTTTGAAAGCGAACTGAACGTCGATCTTCGTTTGATGAGTTCCACCACTGCAGCCACTTAGCTTTGAAATCAAAGTTAACATTGGTAGTGGCGACCATGTGTAAGCGATCAAGCGTCATGTCGGGTTTCAGGTTTTGGCTGTAATGAGAATTAATCTGCACATCAGACTCACAGTTTGATTTGAGCAATAGAACATAAATGAAAATATACAGACAGAAAACGATGAACCAAGCCATCAATACCTCTTTCGCAAATTGTTTCCCCAATTTGATATTGGCCACAGCGACCATCTTGTCAAAGTTCTTCCCACGTATTGACTTGATTTCAGCCTTGATTGCATTGTCCATGGCACTCCATACACCAGGTCCAGTTTGTTTGTCTTTTGGAACCGTGGCGTAGTACGTAGCTTCAGCTCCATCGGATGTTTTCGCTAACTTCCGCTATATGACAACCGGAAAACAAATTAGAAGTTGATTTATAAAAAAATGATGAAGAGGAGTCCAGCTCATATGTAGTGAGCTTACCGCGTATAGGAATTTCACAAAAACGTCTATTGTGACGGGATACCAAGTCTCCCTTTTTGCTTTGGCGTTCTTACAGATCCTGTAATCTTCAGGAGAGATGAGGTCCTTGAAATCTTGAGTTTCAACTTGCCAAACTTCCTCATGCGTTGGAGTTTCGCACATAAACTATCTTCGACGTGATCATGTTCGGTGGACCTACAACATAGAATAAAAGATTAGGGGAATGGTATATGACGAAATCATGAAAGATATTTATTATAAAAAATGCGACATTCACTTACCGATTAATGTCGTTCATAGCATCGAGGAGGAGATTGCTCTCACCACGGGCATCGAAAGTACGATGCAATCAACCGAAATGTACCACGAGGGATCATTCTTGTGATACCTCTCGATATATGGCGCATCCAGTCGTAACACGGTGGTTACCTTCGTGAGACATAGAAATATTTGTCGAAAGGTTACAAAGATCTGGATCGATCCATGGCGTACTCTCGAACTCTTCATTTGCGGCTTTCCAAAGCGGGTTCTTCGAGTTCGTCTTCAATGTCAACTATCTTTTCACGGCCTTTTCACAAAAAGGAGACACGTACATTACCCGATCGCCTTCGCGGTATCCCTTGTTGAACTCGTTCTCAAGTTTTTCGACGTCTTGTTTCGAGATCGGGCGAACCTTTGGATAACAAACGAGGCGGCAAAGCGGAATTAGCATACGAGACTTCTTGACGGGTTTGTAGCGTAACTTTGTTGATGATAGCTATGGAATCACTCTTGTGGAGCATGCGCATCTCGTTCGCACTCCACTCAGGGTCCTTGTTTTGCAAATGTTGAGGCATGTGAATGATTCCAACGTTGACACCTCCTGGCAATGTAGTTTCTTCATCATCCGAAAAAGACTGAAGTCCGTCATGGTCTCGAGACGGTAAATGCAGATCTTCAGTTCCGAGATGAATGTCAGCTGTCACTGCATCGTCTGGAACTCCAACAATTTGTTGTAATGCCTGAATCGTGTTATCATCGGGACTCCCACCATGGGCATCGTGCGCCGACATGGCTATATTGTTTGGAGTGAGAGAATCGTCTTGTCCATCTCGAAGGTCACGCACTTCACATGCTATCATCTGACAATCCAAAAACCAAGTACAACATCGCACAAGAAAATAAGAAATTATGAGAATGAAAATTAGATATCATTAGATTTATATATTTGTCACATACGGCACAGGTTCACATATATTTCATATACTCTAAGCATATATCCATTTCGATGTACATTTGGTTGAAAGTCGTGGTGAACGACGTGGTTCAATTCTAGCCATTGCTATCGCTTGGGAACGACGCGCCTTCGCCTCTGCATAATAATTCGGTCTTTTGAAAGTCCCTCGTGCAATCCGATCAACGCCGTCACTAAAAGTACAACGGACAGGAGTTGCAGGAGAGGGCGTTTCGGGAACAGCGGACAGGGGTATTGCTAATCGACGAGACTCTACATAAGCTTGGACATGGACCCTCAAAGCGGAAAGATCGCTATCCGCGTCCGATTCTTCTTCTTCAACAACACACGCGTGCTTTTCGTGCATCCCGCCATAGAAATGAAAACTATTAGAACGAAAAATATACTTATACAAATGAAATAAAAAGAAAAACTATGCACTCGAGATTTAATGGAGCAACAATCCCGCATCTCGAAAGAGCATCTTAAGGGAGGCAAACACGATCATTTAATCCAAAAATAATAGACCAACACACAGATCCTCAAGAAAAGTATGATGAATAACCCGGGAAGCAAAAAAAAGCATGAAATGGTCGGATTTGCTCCAGACTTGCGTCGACGCAAGTCTGGAGCGAATCCGACCACTTCTCAAAAAACATCAATCAGCCAACACCACACCGGGGTCAACAGCAGGTGCCACCCCCCAACAATCCCAGGGCTACAGCAACCTTGAGACCGTGACCACGACACCACCGACCCCTTTGAGGCTCAGCAGCAGGGCTCACAGACCAGTCGACACGGCTGAGACTCGGCCACTGGCGGTTCACCGAGCTCATGCCAGGGGCTCAGCCTCTCGCTTCATTGCCGATGGCCTGCACTGCGGAAGCTGGAGGATCACGCCAGGGCATTCCCGAGATGGCCCAACGCAACAACACGTTCATAGATTGAATACAAACGCACAGATCCTCAAGAAAAGTTTGATGAATAACCCGGGAAGCAAAAAAAAGCATGAAATGGTCGGATTTGCTCCAGACTTGCGTCGACGCAAGTCTGGAGCGAATCCGACCACTTCTCAAAAAACATCAATCAGCCAACACCACACCGGGGTCAACAGCAGGTGCCACCCCCCAACAATCCCAGGGCTACCAAGAACCTTGAGACCGTGACCACGACACCACCGACCCCTTTGAGGCTCAAGCAGGCAGGCTCACGAGACCCGATCGACACGGCTGAGACTCGGCCACTGGCGGTTCACCGAGCTCATGCCAGGGGCTCAGCCTCTCGCTTCATTGCCGATGGCCTGCACTGCGGAAGCTGGAGGATCACGCCAGGGCATTCCCGAGATGGCCCAACGCAACAACACGTTCATAGATTGAATACAAACGCATGATCCTCAAGAAAAGTTTGATGAATAACCCGGGAAGCAAAAAAAGCATGAAATGGTCGGATTTGCTCCGGACTTGCGTCGACGCAAGTCCGGAGCGAATCCGACCACTTCTCAAAAAACATCAATCGCCCAACACCACACGGGGTCAACAGCAGTGCCACCCCCAACAATCCCTGTGGCTACAAAGAACCTTGAGACCGTGACCACGACACCACCGACCCCTTTGAGGCTCGGCGAACAGGCAGGCGCACTGGGCCGACACGGCCGAGACTCGGCCACCGGCGGTTCACCGAGCTCATGCTGGGGCTCGGCCCGCTTCATTGCCGATGGCCTGCACTGCGGAAGCTGGAGGATCACGCCAGGGCATTCCCGAGATGGCCCAACGCAACAACACGTTCATAGATTGAATACAAACGCACAGATCCTCAAGAAAAGTTTGATGAATAACCCGGGAAGCAAAAAAAAGCATGAAATGGTCGGATTTGCTCCAGACTTGCGTCGACGCAAGTCTGGAGCGAATCCGACCACTTCTCAAAAAACATCAATCAGCCAACACCACACCGGGGTCAACAGCAGGTGCCACCCCCCAACAATCCCAGGGCTACAGCAACCTTGAGACCGTGACCACGACACCACCGACCCCTTTGAGGCTCAAAGCGGCAGGGGCTCGCACTGGGCCGACACGGCCGAGACTCGGCCACCGGGCGGTTCACCGAGCTCATGCCAGGGCTCGGCCCTCTCGCTTCATTGCCGATGGCCTGCACTGCGGAAGCTGGAGGATCACGCCAGGGCATTCCCGAGATGGCCCAACGCAACAACACGTTCATAGATTGAATACAAACGCACAGATCCTCAAGAAAAGTTTGATGAATAACCCGGGAAGCAAAAAAAAGCATGAAATGGTCGGATTTGCTCCAGACTTGCGTCGACGCAAGTCTGGAGCGAATCCGACCACTTCTCAAAAAACATCAATCAGCCAACACCACACCGGGGTCAACAGCAGGTGCCACCCCCCAACAATCCCAGGGCTACAGCAACCTTGAGACCGTGACCACGACACCACCGACCCCTTTGAGGCTCAAAGCGGCAGGCTCACGAGACCCGGTCGACACGGCTGAGACTCGGCCACTGGCGGTTCACCGAGCTCATGCCAGGGGCTCAGCCTCTCGCTTCATTGCCGATGGCCTGCACTGCGGAAGCTGGAGGATCACGCCAGGGCATTCCCGAGATGGCCCAACGCAACAACACGTTCATAGATTGAATACAAACGCACAGATCCTCAAGAAAAGTTTGATGAATAACCGGGAAGCAAAAAAAAGCATGAAGTGGTCGGATTTGCTCCGGACTTGCGTCGACGCAAGTCCGGAGCGAATCCGACCACTTCTCAAAAAACATCAATCAGCCAACACCACACCGGGGTCAACAGCAGGTGCCACCCCCCAACAATCCCAGGACTACAGCAACCTTGAGACCGTGACCACGACACCACCGACCCCTTTGAGGCTCAAGGCCAGGCTCTCGAGACCCGGTCGACACGGCCGAGACTCGGCCACCTGGCGGTTCACCGAGCTCATGCGGGGGGCTCAGCCTCTCGCTTCATTGCCGATGGCCTGCACTGCGGAAGCTGGAGGATCACGCCAGGGCATTCCCGAGATGGCCCAACGCAACAACACGTTCATAGATTGAATACAAACGCACAGATCCTCAAGAAAAGTTTGATGAATAACCCGGGAAGCAAAAAAAAGCATGAAGTGGTCGGATTTGCTCCAGACTTGCGTCGACGCAAGTCTGGAGCGAATCCGACCACTTCTCAAAAAACATCAATCAGCCAACACCACACCGGGGTCAACAGCAGGTGCCACCCCCCAACAATCCCAGGACTACAGCAACCTTGAGACCGTGACCACGACACCACCGACCCCTTTGAGGCTCAGCAGCAGGGCTCACAGACCAGTCGACACGGCTGAGACTCGGCCACTGGCGGTTCACCGAGCTCATGCCAGGGGCTCAGCCTCTTGCTTCATTGCCGATGGCCTGCACTGCGGAAGCTGGAGGATCACGCCAGGGCATTCCCGAGATGGCCCATCCCAACAACACGTTGATAGATTGAATACAAACGCACGAGATCCTCAAGAAAAGTATGATAGAAATTCGGGAAGCAAAAATAACATGAAATGGTCGGATTTGATCTCGACTTGTCCTCTCGTAGGGTTTTTCGTAGATCATACCTTAATGCTTCCGGAGTTGGAGAATTCTAACCCGCCCGAGTCTTCATCGTTTGGCCCCAATATGGATCCGTCCCGTAAATGGAAGAAAAGAAACTTGATTCCGATGATTGAGAACTCACATTCTCACGATCCTTCATGATTTGCTCTTCTTCTTCCGCCGCACAACTTGCTTCTCTCCTTGCGATTCGACTTGGCCTCCTCTCGCATGAGAGTGTTCTCTCATTCGCAAAGTTCGTCCGCCATTTTTCCTTCCTCTCTCGAACTCAGCACCTCTCTCCTTCAATTCGAAAAACACACAAGTAAACCAACAACGGTCCTAAAATCGAGTGTGTGGAAAAATTCATCAATTTCTCCAGTGAGTTCGGCATTACGCTTTCAAAGACTAATGACCATAGCGATTACGCTTTTGTCGGCGTAGATTCCTCATCAATTCTAAATATGTCACGCTTCCAACTACCCACCGAGCAAGGCGACGAGATCGAGGAATCAACAAACTAGGATTATTGAATGTCGATTGTCGTATCCTCCTTTGGAAACATCGCCGCGGCGCGAGAGAGACCATTCTCTGGCCAGATTCACGAACGTCGTCCCCGAAGGGATCGCCTCCACAACGCATCCGTAAATGGGTTGCGCACGATGGTGTGCCACTTGATTCCGATGGATCTCTTAGAAGCTAGAATGCAGCGCGCCGATGGAAGTGAAGATAATGCGACCAATGCCGTTCCTACGGCGGACTGCGGACGGGGAACTGGCTTCAATGCGGACTGCTGATACGATCGATGCGCGACAGCCAATAATGCGGACTGCCATCGGCGCACCTTCTCCACCGGTCCGGCGAGATTCCCTATTGACACCCGGTCCTACCCGGTATCCCGTAGCTACCATGGTCCTGCCGGTTCCCTGGCGCGCATCCCGGCCCTCACCGGTCCTAACCCTGGCCTTCCCGTATACCTGGCAGTTAACCAGGCCCTTACCGGTCCGAACTCTGGCCTACCACGTACATCGAACCTACCTTGGTCCTGCCCGGTACCCTGGCACATACCCCGGTCCTTGCCGGTCCGGACCCTGGCCTACTCGGAACTTGTTACATACCTTGGTCTTGCCCGCTACCCTGCACTTTCCCCGGATCTTATCGGTCCTAACTCTGGCCTACCCGGTACATGGTATATACCTTGGTCCTGTCTGGTACCCTGGTACTTACCACGGCCCTACCCGGTCATTACCCAGCCCAACCTAAGATTGCTATTTACCGGTCCCGCCGGTACCATGGTACTTACCCGGACCTACCCGACCTTACCCCGCCCAACCCGGTTCTTGCATTTACCCGGTCTTGCCGGTGGCGGTACTTAGTTCGGCTCTACCCGGTCCTAACCTGGCCTCGCGCCAGACATGGTACGTACCCCGGTCCTTCCCGGTACCCTTGCACATACACCGACCTTACCCGGTCATAACAGTGGGCCTACCCGGTCATAACAGTGGGCCTTCCCGGTCATAACAGTGGGCCTACCCGGTCATTACCCTCCCAATACTCGGTTTGAACACTGACCCTACCCGAGCCGACCGTACCCAGCCCGATCTTACTCATCCGTACCTACCCGGTTCGTAAAAATTGTGCTACATATTCACATGAGATATCACTCATTTTTTTACACAGGCGTAAGTATAGGCATAAAGTGGAAAGAACATCAATATTATTCGCAGTAGTCATATTCTTCGGAAGTACAAACTAAGTACCCTCATGTACGTAACTGGGACCTATAGATACAAGCACCCGCAAGTACAAAAAATCGACCTTGTCTTGAGTGCACAAATATCTTCAAAGTATATCATAGCAAAAATGCATACTACATCGAACCGAATAATGAACTCTCGTTGATTGTATACTTAATCAACCCTAAGTCCTCCCAATAAACCAAGAAGTAAGGTTTCTCATGTACCTCCTCTAATTCTTTCGCACTTGTGTCAAATCCATCGATTTGTATCATAATGTGTTTCACGATGAGAAGAGGCTTCGCTCTCTCGCACGAATCATTGACTCTTATCTCCTCAAACACCACCTTTGTTTGATCTCCGGATAGATTGTCTTCCTCTTCCGATCCTCTACGTCCCTGAAGTCATCACATGTTTATATTAAACCATATACATATTTGAGTCTAGTTTATTATTCACGATTATCCACAAGTTGATAACATACAGAACTTCATTACCTCATATGTAGAGTCTACACCACCCTGGTCATCGCCATCCACGCAATCAATCTCGAAAGACGTCCTATTCGCGCTTGTACGCCCTTCCTCCGGCTCTTCTTCAGCTTCGTTCGTCGGGAGACTCTCCGGGACACTGTCGAGATTCAACGATCGCATCTTAATAGTCCGCCTAAATGGCGGTAGCACATCATCGTCGATCAAGATATCGTACCCATCAGGCTCTTGATCTTCGCTAGTACAGCTTATCTCATCGCGCTTCCGCAAAGCACTACGTCTCAGTGCTTTAGAGTTAGTGAACTTCGTGCCACCCCTCCGCTTCTTCTTCCTCTGACCCATTTCCTTTCCTCTCTCACTACCGCTAGCGGTCTCGTCCCATCTTTGCTTGCAATGAAATAACTGTCACGTTGCACTTAACAAGCCCAAGCTTTCTCGCTGCAATTGAAGAGGTCGATCTATGAGTGTGAACTCCATTATATAAGTTCCACTATGCGGCTAAGAAACCCTAATCAGTCATCGCGTATTCCCTAACATCGTGCTTTCACCGTGTCTGACAACCCCTACTAAGCTAACTACTGAATGCATCTATTATCCAACTATATCTCTGACAATGACTGCGGCCGTCAATTTACCTTCTACACCTACTTAATATATCAACGAATCTAATATTTTTAATCGTCAGTATTTAATGCAATAATGTCAGTTCAGCTAATTTAAGTATTATAGGTAATGTGCTTTCAATTCATCATGCTCACGAATCAGAGTATCGGGTATATGTACGTCTTCTTTAAGAAATTACGTTTAATAAGTATTCAATACGTATGCAAACATTCTACAGCAATTTGTTGTATTTGAACATTCGAAACGCACCTCAGACTCTCTTTCATTGCGCACTTGTTGATGTTGTCTTCGTCGCCCCCGTACCACATGGCTTCCTCCGCTGCCTTGCCTCCCGCTGCAGACATCATTGCCATTAGGTCTGAAGACTTAAGTCCCCCTATCTGCATTCCTCCGGGGGTGGATGGAGTGGCTGAAGTCACTCCGTCTTGGCACGCAATTCGTTTTGGGTTTGATGAGTCCTCTCTGTGGTTAGAGAAACATGTCTTGGATCCAAACACTAGGCTTGTCCAAGATTCGTCCTTGTCGAACCGGTCGACCTAGAGAGTCACTCTAAAATGTATAAGCTACGGCCCCGGTCAATATCGACTCTATGGTTTAACGAGTCCGTCATGAACGCCTCCACCGTCCTCCTCACTCCCCGTAGTTCTTCTACCATCTCCACTGTCGTACCAGTTCTTGCTCGTGTCAAAGTCGAACCCGGACTCCAAGTTCGAATCGATATTTCGGATTCATCTGAAGATGAAAGAAAATCGTCCATCAAGTCCCGTCGAATATCATCGAATCTGCCTCTTCCATCCTCAGGTTCTGAACACAGTCTTAGAACCACCCCGTTTCTCTCTTCGCGTCCAAATTCGTAAAACCCAAAAACATTCTTTCCTCGCTCCGTAGACTAGGTAGTATGTCTCGCAACAAAACTATACTCAAAAAAATAGATTTCCATTCCATCCGAACTCATAGCGTCTCTTTCCTGCCTCACACTTTCAATGGTGATGTCCTCTACATTCTCCCTCCTATTCTACCAACTCTCACGCCAAGGTAGCCAAATCTATGGAAGGGATGGACAAAAGATACGACGGCCATGTGTGGACCAGGACAATGACTACTAACATCAGTAACAACCTCGGTTTGTCTTTCCGCTACTCTAACTGTGTAGGTCATCTTCAATGCCACAATGGCAAGTGCGGATTCTTGCTAAGACCTGACCGTAGATCACAAGTTAATGAGGTGGAGTTCGAGGGCTTTACCAAGGACCCCTTCTCGGTCGGCCAAGCGCCTCCTCCTTCGTCATCACTGGTCTGTAAGATCTGCAAAGAACCTCCCATTTGTGTTGCTTTATGCCCTGCTAAAATTTTCTACGTATTCGGAGAAGAGAGTCAAGAGAGGGCATGTGTGCATATCGGTACGCACGAACATCCTGTTAAAGTCGGAGACTACAGATGTGCACGTAAAATGATTGATGAGTTAATAGAGGAGCACGTAGAACGTAACCCACAAGCTACCACATCCAAAATAGTCATGGAGGCTAGCAAGGACTTACTCGGAAACTTACTTCTCCGTGAAGAAGGTGACCCTGTAACCTCTAAGCTCACCCTCCAGGAGCTAGAACTCTTACTTCGTCTTGCCCATAAAGCTCAACGAATCGGCGATCCATCAGGCCTCACAAAGGCAGTTTCTGACTATCCAGGAGCGGAAAAGATTTGTACCCGAGACGCCCACCTTGAGGGGGCCGAGGTGTTCGGATCCAAGAAACGTAAGGCTGATGTTCCGATTGGAGCTGATGATGAAACGCACAGACCTGACACCTTGAGCTACTCACGTCCTCGAATTGGAAGAAGGGTTACCCGAGCTTGTACTGAAAATCTGAGTACTATCCATGAGGAGGATGAAGTTGAAGAGTTACGGACAATACCATCCACTTTTGCTGGACCTAGTATTGAACGTGTGACCGCTGTTCAGGAGACTAAAGTAGACGAGAGGCTGTGGCACATTGCCCGTTTGAGGGAGAATTCTGCCAAGGCATGTTGGGGTATCATGCGAAAGAGTAAAAAAAGATGTGACTCACGAATTATTCAGAAGGGGAAGGCGACCGCAGCTCCAACTTACACCGGAGTATGGCAACGCCCTCAAGAGGGGCCAAGAAAAATTGATCAGTTCTTTTTTTGTGCAGATGATATTGAGAGGTGTGTGAAGGGTCATCGTCGCAAGTGGATTGAACCATTCTCTCTAAGCCAGGACAGACCCCCTATTCCTTCAATATGGCCTGTAAAGATAGGGACTAACCTTACACGTGATGAGATGGAGGCGTTGGAGAATGCGGGCTTTCGACTACCACAAAAAGAACAGCTTCCTACGAACCGCACTTTCAATAATGCTGCCCCACCAAGAGACTTGTCCCATATTCCAGTCCCGGAGAAGCCGGACGTGTTCCCTAGGTCCAGAAGATCGAAGAACATGAAACGCATTCCAGCTATGACTTCAAAGCACATGAAGAATATTGAGTCTGCCACGTCAATGCAGGCCAAAATTCTGAGGGTGACCATGATCCCGCAGCCTGGTTTTGGGTGTATCATAGATTTGGAGTCCGATTCGGATGCAGTTTATAGACTTTCAATTAGTAAATTCCCGGATTGCTCATGCCCAGTGTTCAAGAAAACAATTTCTTCGTTAGGACGGAGAGATCCATATCGACCGTGCAAGCACCTATACTTCATCACGGTATTGGTTTGCAAATTTGATCCGGATCTTTGATCTCTTCATCCACGCGGCCACTCTTAGTTTCAACGAGGTGAAGAAGATTCTGGAGGGAGGAATCCTAGACCATGCTATAGATTAGAATGCCTTATATCTCCTCATCTACATACGCTATATGTTAGTCTTATGATTGGGTGCTCCACACTATATGTGATATTTTTTCTCAACTTATTATAAATTATTATATTAGTATCTACATGTACAGCAAACCTTGCCAATTTGTCTAACTCGGAGTACTATTCACTTAGAAATATTACCTTAAAAACCTCTTCACATTTAAAAAATTGTGATTTACTGTCGAGTTTTGTAGCTCAAGTCTCACAAATTCAGGGAATTTAAGCCTTATTTCCACGGGTTTGGGTCATTAAATCCACGGTGATAAGTCTAGAATATTCGAATATTCCCAAGAATATTCGAAAATTATTCTCTTTTTATAAAAAAATAACTATTTTTAGAAATATTTTTACTAAAAATACAAACTCAGCCCTAAAAATTCTAAATCTTACCGCTCACCGCTCACCGCTCACCGCTCAACGCTCACACGGTAGCAACGTCCACAGTAAATCTGACTGAGGATGCCGCGAATGCGCGCAAACCACGGCTCCTTCAGCATTGCTCCGACTGCGTAGGTATCGTAGCCCTTCTCTCTTGGCTCCAACCCCGGGATCCTCTGCGCAATGTCTGGCTTTTGGTAGCCGCAGTCTTCTGTCCACTGTGTGATGCCGGTGCCGTCCCACCCATATTGGTGGTAGAGGTATCCTGCAGAGACATGAACCTCCACGCCATCCACGGTGCCGGTGGGGTAAGTCCCTCCGCAGCTCTGAGGCTTCATAGTCTGCACGAATTGCCTGCAGTGGTTAACATTGAGTTTCCATGTCTTCATGTCCTCCCAAAAACGGTGAAGTCCTGTGTTCTGCGTCCACACGCCATCGATCCTGCTTCGCCAATCGAGGAGGTGCCTCGGCATGAAGAAAGGCGCCTCAGGCTTCGGTTTCTGTGGAGTCAAGTTGCGAGAAGCCATGGAAACCGTGGAAAAGCACCGCGCGTAGGTATTGTGTGGCGCAATCTGCAAGGGAGGAGATGGTGTAAAGCACAATCGAGGAGGAGAAGATGGTGGAATGCAAAGACGGCGCAGCAAGTGAGCTCGAGGCGTAGGACAGATAAGCGCTGTGTGAGGCCGCAGATGACGACAGTGAGGCCCCAACGGCCTTTTGTTGTCCTCGGTTACCGCGGTAGTGGGAGTGAAAGGCAGCTGAGTGGGAGTTAAGACTGTCAGTGCCAATCGGCCAAAGGCCATTTCGGCGGCGGTCGATGGCCTGTGACGGTACATGTTAGCTAGTGTAGGCCCCTCGAGGGGGTCTCTTCCTTGGGCATGATTATCCTCGGTGTCCATGTAATGATTAGCACAGGAAATCTTTTGGGTGTCCAAAAAGGCTACTTGGACGTGGTTTAAGTAAATAAGGGGAAGTTTTGCCCCTTGGGTATTTGTGGTGTCTGCGGTATCTTTGGCCTTCGCGGGGTCTGTTGAGTCGGTGCTGTCCTGCTCTGATTTTTGCCCTTTGGCTTCCGTGGCCAGTAAATTTTGTAATTGACCCAAACTCACCGTTGGCTGCTGGTTCGGGGTGTTGGAATGATAACTTTTTAATTTTGCTGCGTTAACAATGGTGGCCTGGCTATCGTAGTTGTCATTGTTAACCAAAAGAACTGTATTGTTTGGCAATACTAATTGTACCCTGTAAGGTCCGTGCCAAATTGTCCCCAATTTGGATTTTCTAATTTTTGGGTCTCTTGGACACCATAGTACCCGATCTCCCTTTTGGAATATGCGAGGGGGTTTTGTACCTTGAAAATATTTGGCGCTTAGTTCTTGTCTCCGTAGTATATTGAGTCTGGCCTCTCCACGGAATTCTTCGAGTCTGTGTAGGTCCTGTACACGGGCTGCCAAGATGCGGTGAGGCTGATAGTCTCGCGGTTGTATGGACTGGAAGGTTGGTATGACGTATTCTGTCGGTAACAACGGCTGCACTCCATAAACTAACTCGAATGGGCTGTATTGGGTGGCTGCTTTGGTGGCCACCCTGTAGGCCCACAGAGTTGCGGGTAGACAGTCATCCCAGTCACCTTGGTTAGCCAATACGAATTTGCGCAGCATGGTTAAAATGGTCTTGTTGGTGGATTATGCCTGTCCATTTCCTTGAGGATAATAGACCGTACTCGTCCTGTGCTTGATGATATGGTTGTCCATGAGGTCTTCGATGACTGCGTTGACAAAATGGGTACCTTGATCTGAGATGATTTCTAAGGGGCACCCAAAGCGGGTAATGATGTTTTCGTAGAGGAAAGTGGCTGTGACCATCGCAGTATTGTTGCGCAATGGTTTAGCCTCTACCCATTTGGTAGTGTAATCCGTGGCCACCAAAATATACTTGTATCCTTGCTTTGTTGCCGGTTTAATTGGGCCGACAAAATCAAGCCCCATCGTTGAAAAGGTCCTAATGGTGGTATTGATTTGAGTGGCACTTTGCCTTGATGCTGAAAATTGGTGGTCGCTGTTTGGCATACATGGCAATGTTTAATGTATGCGATGACATCCTTATGTAACGTGGGCCACCAATATTTGGCAGCCAATATTTTCTGAACGGTGGTTTCTGGTCCTTGATGTCCGCCAGCGGGGCCTGCGTGGAGACTATCGAGGATCTGTTGTTGTTCTCCGGTGGGTACACAGAGCCTAATTTCCAAGTCTGCGCCCTTTCGGTATAGTCTCCCGTCAACCAGGGTGTATGGTAACGTGGTTCTCACGAAGTTGATTTTTTGGGTGCCTGTTAGCCCATTGGGTATGGTACCTTGACCCAAGTAAGCCATGATGTCATGTCTGTAGTCGGCTGGAGTTTCCGCGGTAGGTATGGTGGCCTGTACTGAAGCTGCTTGTATATATGGCTCATTAAAAGAGTCATCTATGCCTTCTTCGGTAGCATTGGTGTCTCGGGAAAGGTAGTCCGCCACCAAGGTTGTAATACCGGGCGGGCACGCCGCCCGCCCGTCCGTCCGCCTTGTCCGTCCGATAGAGCTCCCGCTCGCCCGATACGGTCAAACCTCTGTTGACTTTTAATTTAGGTAAAAAAACGAGGACGTGGCAAGGGTTTGGGTAAAAACCAAGCCACTTAGCCGCCACGTACACGCCACGTACGCGCCACGTACGCGCCACGTAGGCTGAGGACAGGGCGGGTGAAAGGGATTAGGGCGGGTGAGGGGGGGGCGGGGGGAGGGGGGGGCGGGGGGGGGGGGCGGGGGGGGGAGGCGGGCGAGGGGGGGGGGGGGGGGGGGGGGGGCCAAGGCGGGGCGGGGGGGGCTAGGGGGGGGGGGAGAGAGGGGGAGGGGGAGGGGGAGGGGGGGGCGGGGTTGGGCCCACCCTCCTTTTTCTTTTCCACACTCCAAGTGCCTCCACTCCCCCCCCCGCCCCCCCCCCCCCCCCCCCCCTCCCCGCCCCGCCTCGGGGAATCCGCCCTGGCTTGGTGTTAGGGTCGGTTGGGGAGGGTCCAACCACTATATAAAAGGCGGACTCCCCATTTGTAACCCGCCCTTCCTAGCTCCCAAGATTCACTTCTCTTCGTGAGGGTTGGATTGGGGATTGGGGAAGGGCGTTTGAGCACATTTGGGGGAGGTTTTAAAATTTTTTTTCCACAACGATGGCGACACCAGGTGCGATCCGCAAGGAAGAAAAAGACAAAGAACGAGTGCGACAAGGAAAACAACAGCGGGCCCGTCTTCATGTGTTAAATAATCCGTTAAAATTGGCATTCCGAGGCTGGGAAGATGTAGCTGACCCATGGGATTTTGACCATGCAAAGCAATACATTGAGTGGTGCCACATCGACAAATCCTTCCGGCACAACGCCATGTTTTACACTTGAGAAGCAACAAGGCCAATTTGCGCTACTGCACCAACCCGGAGTTCCTTTCCCGATGTCTTCAAATTTACCAACTCCTTTACTCCACGAAGTTACCAAACAAGAACCAGGTCGGGTTATATTTAGTGCGCGGCGTTCATGTGGAGATCATTTTAAAGAAGAGGTTCGATTGGTCTACCCTGAAGGGTTTAGAAGGCAAGGCTCGAGCACCACGAGTACAAAATGGTTTCCCGGCTTTGGAACTTGGGCGGTAGGGGATCTGGGTGGTTTCCCTTGGCCGACAGACCTAGGGAATTAGACCCTCATAACCATATGTCTGACTCCCCGCCTGATTCCGACTCTGATGGCTCCCACGAGATAGTTTTACCTCGACGCAAAACGATGGAAAGGAATAAGCGGAGGAGGCTAGCTCGATCATTAGAGCCCATGCCCATGGCTTCATTGGCCCAAGTAAGACAACCAGTTCCAGTACAGCTGCTTCCCGACATAGTAGATGTGGAGATGGTTCATGTAGTTGGTGGAAACATTGAGCCCCAAGAAGTAGAGGTTGTTGTCGCTGGGGGCGTGCCTGATGAGATTTCACCAGTAGATTTGTCCGTTGAGATGGGGCATTTTGATGCAAGAGAAGGCGATTTGCAATTGATGGGAGAAAATCAATGCTTGAAGGAAGAGAATCAACGGCTGAAAGAGGACATGCGAAGAGCTAGCGACGAGATCTCATCCCATCACAAACATCACAAACATCGCAAAGGGGAAGGGGGCTTCTACATCACAAACACGACCTAGTACATCGACTAGTCCAAACGGATTGGTCATAGGAAGTGTTCTTGACTCCTTGGCATTCGATAATGCAGATTTCAACGAAGGATTAGGCTCGCCTGCAACACCCCTTGAAGTTGATTTGGTAGATGTTCGACCAGATAATGAGGTATTAGGCTCGCCTGCAACACCCCTTGAAGTTGATTTGGTAGATGTTCGACGAGATAATGAGGTCTTGAAGAGTCGAATGAATCAGATGGCTGAGCAATACTACCAGTGGAAGTTGACATGCATTTTATCCGTCGCCAAGGGTGACCAAATAGCTGAGGAGTTGAGGAAGATCGATAGGACATGGAAGGATCATAATCAAGAGCGGGTATTTGGTTTGACATCATGGGCAATTGTAGACGAGATGTTTCCGGACGAATTGCCAAAAAAACCGGATGGAACAATTGACTGGGCCCAGTGCGAGTGGGATTTTGAAAACACGATGGACATCAAGAAAGCAGCCAAATTGTGGCCAGCACCCGCAACGTTCGTGACGGATGGTGAAAATTGTGCTATGTGTTGCAACCCCTTTGGACCTGAAGGAGGATTTTGCGTAGGCACTTGCCGCCACGTGTTTCATCCGATTTGTCTGATTGGCTTCATGGTTGTTCGACGACGATGTCCGCTATGTAAATCTCCCTTCCACAAGCGCTTGTACAACCTTTTTGGATTAGAGGATTACATGCCACCGCATTGGGAGTATAATGAAACCAATGCAAAAGATCACAAAGGGAAATGGGGAGAAGACTTGGTATGGAGTTGGAAATTGTCTTGCACTTCTATAGAGAAGCAGTTGGCTGCCCTGGAATTCGGGTGGGAAAGGGATCCGGAGGCAATTACGAGGGCGTGCCATCATTTAATTCCATCAAATGTCTCAAATGCCAATGGCAAGCGAAACTTCTTCTACCAAGTTTACAACGGGTATTGGGACGAAGCGCACAAGGAGTTTCGATTTGGGATTCATCCAGAAGGGCTAAGATGGAAGTCGGATGGAATGATGTATTCGTCGGAAGAGCGTTCCTCGCGCCATTACGAGATGAAGTGGGCAACGGATGAATCCGAATGGAGAGACATTTTGAACCATCGAAGCATTGATTTTTCGATGGAAGAACATAGTCCCCAAACCGGACGCATGCTTCGAGCCATGCAACAATCGCAATTCCCGAGGGAAATTCTTGAAGAAGACGGGCTGCGAGGAGGACTCGATCGGCGAGTCAGACTTCGATTGGGTGGGGTGAAGATTTGCGGAGGGTACGAATGATGCCGAGGCCGGCCCAAGCGGTGCAAAGCAATGGACGAGAACTAATTGTAGATTTTCGTAGTTGTGTAGCAACCAAGATATACTTCTCTTTTTCTATATCGTTCAACACTCTTTGAAATACATATGCTTTTCTTTTGCAAACTTGTTGGCACACTCTATGCATGTGTTTATAATCATATGATCATGTGAATGCTAATTATCATGGTGTCATTGTATGGTTAGCTTGATAAATAGTTAAGAGGAGAAAAATTATTTTAAATCTTGTAACAACTAATAAGTATCTTATGAACATGATAGGACAATAAAAATTAAACATACCGGTAGCGGATGTCAATCCAAAGTGAGGGGGAGAGAGGGGAAGTGATGGGGTGAGGGGGGGGTGAGGGTGGGGGGCGGGTGAGGGGGTGGAGAGGGGAGGAGAAGAAAAGAAAGGGAGGAGTGGGGAGAGAAGGGGAGGAAGTGGAAGAGGAGTGGAATGATGGTCAATCCAATGATTGAAATCCAAACATTCCCCACTATATCCGGGATACTCCAAATCCCGGCTTTAATGAGGGAATGTTTGGATTTGCTTATCCCATTAATGGTGCTTGTTTGCAAAACATAAGATTGGTGAGAGAGATGACAAAAACCTTTGCAAAAAATTTCAAAAACTACGTGGGGTGGGTGAGAGGGAGAGGGGCGGGTTACGGGGGTAGTAGGCGGGTACCGGGGGGTAGGGCGGGTAACGGGGGGTAGGGCGGGTAACGGGGGGGGGGTAGGGCGGGTACCGGGGATAGGGCGGGTAACGGGGGGGGTAGGGGCGGATAACGGGGGGTAGGGGCGGGTAATGGGGGGGGTAGGACGGAGGAGATAAGGAGGAGTGAGGGGAGTGAGGGGGAGGGGGTAGGGGGGTGAGGATGAGGGTGGGGTGAGGGGGGGTGAGGGTGAGAGGGGGGGGTGGGGGGGTGAGGATGGGGGGTGATGATGAGGGGGCGGGTGAGGGGGGGAGGAGAAGAAAAGAAAGGGAGGAGTGGGGAGAGAAGGGGAGGGAAGAGGAGAGAAGGGGAGGAAGTGGAAGAGGAGTGGAATGATGGTCAATCCAATCATTGGAAATCCAAACATTCCCCCACTATATCCGGGATACTCCAAATCCCGGCTTTAGTGAGGAATGTTTGGACTTCATTACCTTAAAAATACCCGGTAGGTGGAAGAAGGAGCAGCCATTTTTTTACCTTCGAAGGCCAGGAGTGCTACAGGCTTCCTCCCCATGCCAGAGTGATTTTAAATGGCGAGTTAGACAAGAAAACGGCCAGAATGTGTGGCACTATAGCCTTAGTTCCAGGAGGGTCGAAGGCGACCATTTCATAAATTTTTTTTAACTTTAAAAGTCTCAGTTTTGCCTTTGGCGATTGGCTTGCTTCTTCGTGTGTACGTAGGGCGACATGCTCCTCCTCGAAGCTCGCACTCTGGCGACATGCTCCTCCCCGAAGCTCGCATTATGGCAAACTAAGCTCAAACATCATCGTATAATCTATCGACTAACACAAGATTCCGAGCTCTGTTGTTCAAGCTCGCCTTCTTGAATGGTACACGAGCCTTGAGATTTCCTCTCACATTCTCCCATAAGTCACTCACATCCTCAACTGCACAAAGAAAGACCACTCACACATTGAACGTCCATGACACTTGATGCTAGACAAAAGTCGAAAGCATAGGGCTTCCTTCTGGTATCGTTGCTGCTGCTGTAAAAGATCAAAATACTGTGAATCAACTTCAACACTGATGGCTAAAATTCATCAAGATGACAACTTCAGCCTCTAAATGCACTTACCATCTACAATGACATCAACTTCCTCAAAAGACGAAATTAGTCATCTTCTTAGTAACGCAAGTCAACCACAATGTACCTAGAGCTCAAACTGATCTGGTTGTTAAGATTCGATAAATTTCTGTACTAGCACTGCACTAGGCCGGGGATTAATTATGTCCTCAGCAATAATCCGGTGCTTGAAAAGGATTATTCGCCTGATCACTAACAGGTATGGCATGCAGTGACAAATTAATATTTGGTTCCCCTCGTCACCCGCTCACGATTGACTCCACATCATTCCTAGCTCGGCACCAGGTCGGCACATCTTGAAACACTCTCTCATTACATCCAGCACGATTTTGTATACTTGTCTCTGAGCACGGCAGGATACAGTCCATCAATAATTATCCCAATGTTGCAAATTTAGAACATCTTGAACGCAAGTCCATATGAAAAATGTAGGTAAAAATATTACCATGGCAGCAGTAAAGTAGCCACAAGGAGGCCAAGTACGAGTCATATCACTAACATAACCGTGGTACTCGCACCCCACGTCCATAAGAACCAAAGCTTCATGACCAACCTGGTTGAAAAAACACAAACGAATCAGCATACTTCCATATCCTCTTTTCATGCTAATGTAAGTCAAAGTCGTAGAGAGGTGCAGTGAACAACTCACAATCTTGTCATGTCGGGAGTAGTGAACAATTGCTCCATTCAACTCCCCGCCTACAACCGACGGAATCTGTTGATCAGCACAGGCTCCCAATTAGAACGAGCCCGAAGTTCAGGTAATTCCTAGCAATTAGAACGAGCCCGAAGTTCAGGTAATTCCTAGGTCCTAGCTTAGCTAATGATACATCCTCTATCTACTATCGGTTATACTGCATCTCTTACGCCATTTGTTGAGCTCCTCGACGTTTGCATTCGTACTCCACAGTGGCTGCTAGTAAGTGTTCATGTTGCCAGGCTCTTGAAACCTGCATACTCCGCATCACTGCCTATTCACCCAGTTCAACATATCAGATTGGCTCTTCCAGACAGACTGATCATGATAATCAGATCCAAAACCAATGTTCACATAGTTAATCTTCAAAGCCATGTCCTTGAACAATGATAACATCATTTCATTGTGCTCGATGATGTTAAAAACCGCATAATCTTTGCGGAACGGTAGAGGTTAGACTCTGCATGGACACGATAGAAAGCAAGGACACTGAAGGTACTCGCACTGTGGCGAACTACTACTCTGCACACGACAACAAATCACAGTTCTGCTAAAGAGAGTTGAACCCCAGCCACGAATGGCCCCGCCCACTGCGAGTAGCAGACCCACCACCCCACCCCAGTTAGTACTGACATTAACAATTTGAAATCATAAACTCGCCGTCATGGTGAAAACAGAGTGCTACTGATCTGCACCCCTTCTCACCGTCTCTTCACGCCAAGAATCTATGGTTTTCAAAAACGGGAAGTTCTCTATTGTGAAGAACTCTTGTGCATAGAGCTTCACGCAAGCATCCAAGTGCCCACCAAGGCGGTTTCTCACTTTGCTCTTCATGAAGCTCAACGTTGAAAAGGTCCGTTCATCCTCAACGCTGCCTAATACTGCTGTGATGGCAATTTCGGCCACCCTCATGAACTCACTAAGTCGGCTCACCATGAGCGCATTCTGGCCCACCCGAGTCCACAACTTAGTCACCGGATTCTGATCGTATGGCTCCTCCATAGCTTGCCTGCAATGAGATTTCATGGTTAACTTAAACAAGCTTGTCTGCAAGCTAAGTAACCGGCCGTCAATCAATGGATCCACCTCCTTCACATCCGGCTCCTCCTTCGAGCCGAGATTGACACTTCGGGGTACACAGTAGTGTGCCTTTAGCGTTTTTATGTGCATTGGAAACAGATCCTCGCAACTCGGCTGCATCCAGTATTGAGGGAATACCACACCTACGGCATTCATTAACTCCACCTCGGGAAATCGAAGGTCGAGCTCAAGTCTCAACAGGTCGGCAGCATCTCGACACTGCCCTTTTACACTGTCGATCACTCCTCGAAAGGCAGATTCCGAAATTGCCAGCTTCTTGCCTGTGACTGCACAGAGCGAATGTGCTGGGTAAGTGTGAGGACCAATTCGAAAGGAGAGGTGCTGATCTCCGGTGTTTAGGTCCGTGACCCACTCTTGGGCAATGGCATACGAATTGTTGTGAACAATGTCATAAAACATCCCGAAATGTTGCTGCTGCCAAGCCGTACAATCGTCGGAGTACATCTGGTAAAGCTCAGCCTGGCAGATCCGCACAGCAGCCACATAGTCAGAAACGAAGACATTCCTTGCTTGAGCAAATTGTACAAGCTGATCTACAGCCTCCAGCATGGGCAACAGACAGGGCAGCGCGAGCAAAGTCCCGACATCACACAACAAGTCATAATTCCGGCGAGCACAGTCTCTGGCCGCCATCTGCTTGTGAGTCATCGAAGGCTCCTTCACCGCAGCATCTTCGCACATTTTCGCCATCAATGTCTTGTACTCTCCCATGACCCTGCGCAACGGGGCCAACAACGATATCCAGCGCGTCTTCACATTCTTGAGCATTCGAAGCCCTTCTGTTTCCACAATGTCGGCGAGCTTTTGAAACTCCAAATGACGTTTCGGGCTCAAACTGAAATAAGAATACATCGATTGGCACAGTGCCTCAATCTTCGCGACAACCGGCAAATTGGAGATAGGCTCCACAGCCAAATTGGTCCTATGCGCCATACAGTGCACCCCAAACATGAACGGGGCTGCATGTTCCTTCATGGTTACAGTGACTCCATTCCTACAGCCCTGAAAAACGGAATCTCCATCTGCCCCGAAACAAACAATGCAAGACGCCAAGACAAGTGGATCTAAACCAGAATGATGGCTGACTTGAGCCTGAATGGCTTCTCCTACAGCTAACGCTGTATTACCGTCATGTAACCTTGAAAGACTCAGCAGGATTGGAACACGTTTGAAATTCACACACATATAGCAATGGATTGAAAGCCAACTTTGCCCATCGTTCGTGGTTACCTCGTCCGCGGATAGAGAGAGATATCTAGCACCAGACAGAACAGACTTTGTATGATCAGCCAAAGATTTTGCGAGGTGATCCGCCATCTCCCAGCCAACAGACATTGACCAGTGCTTCTTTGGCACCTCAGGGACACCAAGAATGTCGAAGAAGCCTTTGAAATCGCCAAAGTCAGTCATTGGCCGCCCATGACTGAGGAGGAAGAACACAGTTCGGAACTGGACCAATTTCCTTCAACGCTCCTTCCCATCGCCGGCCTGTACCTGCTGAACAATCGAGAATTCTGCCTTCCCTTGTTTTGCAAAATAGATTTTTTCGTTCTTAACATGAACATTATTGGAGAGAAAGTAGAATTGACCTGCTCGCAGTTTCCCATGAGTTGCAACTGCCTTGCGGCGGCCTGCGTGTTTCCAGAGGGAGTCGATTTTCGGCACTAACAATTTTTCACGACCCTCAACATCAGAACAGATCTTGCACCTTACTTGTCTCACATCGCCATTCTCTGAGACAACAGACTCAGCCCATGGTAGCCTCGCAGCCCACGTATCTTGCCACACTCGGTTTCGTTCATACCCGCGTCTCCGTGCACGCGCAAGGTCGTGCGCTGCTTGAGCCTTGATCGGCTCGAGCTCCTCCACCTCCAAAGCCTTGCCGCGACGCACTCGAGCCAGTTCGTGTGCCGGGGAAGCCACCACAGGATTCAACTGCTGGACCTCGGAGGTCCCAGGCTGAGGAGGGCTGCCGCTAAATCCTTCGCACAATTCCACCTCTGTGCTACAATCGAACTGAAGACCGTTGATCTCCTTTCCAAGCAAGTCCACTTTGTCACCTTCGGAGCTGCCATACAAAAACTTCGTCAATATCGACTGCTTGGGCGCCATCTTCGCAACAGAAATTGCGTTCATACAACCCAGTGTCAAAACACCACAGCGAATACACAAAAGCAATTGAAACACCGACCGTGCAATGATGCAAGTTTCCAGAGGGAGTGACAGCTCTTATCTGCTCAAAAATGCAGATCTCTAATGCGAACGCGCCCATTGCGACATTGCCTTAGTCGCGATGAAACCCTGTAAAGTGCAAACAAAACGATGCGCAACGAGACGTTCGCCGGCGAAAGACTAATCTGAGACCTGAGCAATCCGGCAAAAGACTAATCTGAGACCTAAGCAATCCGGCGACAAACTATTTTGAGGCCTGTGCACTCCGGCGAGTAACGCACGAAGAGAAATCGTGATGAATGTGTGGCACTGTGGCGATTGAGAATTGCGCAAAATGTGCTGGCCACCTCGACCTAAACGTAGATGGAAAATGGCGACTGTCAGTTAGTGAAGAGGGGGAAATCCGGCGATTTGAAAAGTCGATGATGACGAGGGGCGGCGAACTTGGCCCTCGAGCTTATCAGCAGCCGGCGAACTTCACGTTAACTCACCGTTTTTATTGAACTTCACTTTTCGCCAGTGAAACTGCCAGGTAAGAAAAGGGCGAATTTTCGCCAATAAAAAAATGGCTGAGAAGGAGGCAAGGGGGGATCCAAGAAAAGAGAGAATTGAAGTTTCCGTACTTCCCTCTCTTATTCAAATTTGCCCCACTACAAACCAATTCCCCCGTCCATTTCAAAGTCGAGCTACCACATCCCCAAAAAAATAATCTTCTTAAAATGTGTGCTCTTTCTCTCCAATCCCACATTCTATTATGTTTATTTCATTCTTCTTCCCAATACTATATTACAAATAAATTTATCATCATAATGGTTTAACCATATATTTGATTTTACGCTTACTATTT
Organism: Bryum argenteum; assembly: GCA_037043015.1. Lineage (NCBI taxonomy): Eukaryota > Viridiplantae > Streptophyta > Bryopsida > Bryales > Bryaceae > Bryum > Bryum argenteum. The sequence continues at coordinate 5,297,505 of CM073324.1, forward strand.
ATATTAAGACTAAAGAATATAGTGGTGGGTAGTATTATGTTTGGATTTCATTCTTCTTCCCAATACTATATTACAAATAAATTTATCATCATAATGGTTTAACCATATATTTGATTGTACGCTTACTATTTATATTAAGACTAAAGAATATAGTGGTGGGTAGTATTATGTTTGGATTTCATTCTTCTTCCCAATACTATATTACAAATAAATTTATCATCCTAATGGTTTAACCATATATTTGATTTTACGCTTACTATTTATATTAAGACTAAAGAATATAGTGGTGGGTAGTATTATGTTTGGATTTCATTCTTCTTCCCAATACTATATTACAAATAAATTTATCATCCTAATGGTTTAACCATATATTTGATTGTACGTCCGTGGTGGAATAGTTTCTCTCGGCCTGGTTTAACAACCTGCTAGCGTATGCCACCGGTTGATCATGTTTGCCGTTGACATTTTGTGCCAACATTACCCCCATGGCGATCTTGGAAGCATCTGTGTGGACATGGAAAGGCTTGGCCCAGTTAGGTGCCAGTAGTATCGGTGCCTGTGAGTAGGCTTTTTTGATTTTGTCCAAGGCTGTCTGTGCTGCCGAGATCCAGTCTCGGGGATAGGAATACCCGGCATGGTTTAAGGCAGCTATCGGTGCCATCAGATGTGCTAGCTTTTCGATGTACATCCTGTTGAACTGCGAGATACCAAGCAATCTTTGAACGCCTTTTTGATCTTTTGGTGGAGTCATGTCTAGGATATCTTGGATTTTGGAAGGGTCGGGAAGTTTGCCATACTTGCAAACAATATATCCGAGGATGACGCCTGCGAAGAAGAGAAACATGCATTTATCGGCATTTAGACTTACTCCGTTTTCTCTGCATGCCTGAAATTTTTTTCTTAATTGGCTAACATGGTCTTGCATTCGTCCGTACACTATACCATCGTCTAGGTAGATACGGAAGAATTTCTTCAAGTAGGGGCGAAAGATTAATTCCATGACACGTTGAAATGTCATAGGTGCGTTTTTTGCTCCAAATGGCATTCTTTCGAATTGGTAAGGACCCCATTCCGTGGAAAACGCGGTTTTGTTCTTGTCTTGTTCGGCCATGGCGACTTGATAATAGCCGGAAAAGCAATCCAGAAATGAGTACATCTCATGTCCCGCTACTTCATCAATGATTTCTTCCATGTAGGGTAAAGGATAGTGATCCTTTTTGGTTGCCGCATTAAGTTTACGAAAATCCACACAGATTCGTAAGGCGCCATTCTTTTTGGGAATGATCACCATCGGGGACAGCCAGGGTGCCGAGTCTACCGGAGATATAAACTTGGCACTGAGTAGCTTGTCTAGCTCTGCTTTGACTCGGACAGCGTAGTTTGGATTCATGCGGTACCTGCGTTGTTGTACCGGGTGAGCGTTTGGTACCAGGTCTATGGTATGTTCGGCGATAGTCCTCGGTATCCCTTTTAAGTCTTCGTGCGTCCAGGCAAAGATATCCTGGTATTCTTTGAAGAGGGCTATGGTTGCCTGTTTGATATCATGAGGCGCGTCGGCATTGATCTTGACATTCTTTGGTTCACTTTCGGTGCCAAGGTTGACCAACTGTACCTGTTCTGTGGACCCATGTGTCTACCCGGTTACTACTTTCTTACTCAAAGCCTCGGTTGCCGGGGTCTTATCAATGATGACTCCTTCGGAAACCTCGGTGGTGAATCTTGGAGGGATATCGAGGGTATCTTCTTCTGAGACTACGCTGGCCAAGTGAATTTCGGCCAACGGGATTAGATCGGGGTCTGCATGGAACACCAAAGCTTCTTGTTCGTGCGTGAGACCTCTCCCCCAGGCCGTGCCAGCTTGATTCCTGATCTGTTTGACTCTTTCTCGAGTGATAAAGCTATCCACGGGGATAATCATGGTCTTCCCGTATCTTCGAATTCTGATATGATTTCTAGCCCAGTCATGAATTGCATTCATGTCTCGTAGCCAAGGTCGGCCTAAGATCATTGGGAAATTGCTGCTATCTGGCATGTTGATGACGACAAAGGTTGCCGGTGTAGAGATTCCGTGAGTATGGCCACGGTAGAAAGTATTCCCAATGGGGTCACCGGGGCATCATTTGCCATCCGTAAGATGAACTGAGCTGTTGTTGGTTGGGGCAGTCCTAGTTGTTGTCGTAGATGGTTGCTGATAACGTTGACTCCGGAGCCTCCATCAACTAATACATTGTCCAATTGGTGTGGTCCTAATTGGACATGTATGACGGCGGCATCGGTGTCTATTGTTGTTGCATTAATTTCTACGGTTGTCGTGGCCGTGGTTGTGATCTTGTGCATATTTTGCAGGTATATTTGCAATTCCGGGCTAATTTTCAACAGATCAGTTAACGTAATGCGTACCTCGGTTTTTTCCAATACCCGTTGCAGGTCTGGGACTACCGCTGTTTCCAGGTCGGTTTGAATTTGCGTCCGCAAATTGTTTAACCTTTCCCAATGTTGTTCGGCGAAAGGTTTGCGGTGTTCTATGACATGTTTATCAGCTGTATCCACGGTGGCCTTTGATCTTGTGGTTACCGCGGCGGTGCTTATGGTAGCCACGTTAGTGCCGTGGACCTCAGTAAGTGTAACTCCCCCCCTTCTGTTGCCTGCGTTGGCTTCGGTGCTGCCGGTGTGTGCCTTGGTGTCTGTGGTAACACGGGTGTTGGCCCAGCGCTGTCTCAACACCGGGCACTGGCCTCGTTGATGGTGTGGGGATCCGCATTCCCAACATCCATCGTTTCTGCCAGGTTGGAATGCGTCCACATCGATTTCTTCTGGGTACATGGATGCTGCTTTAGATCGCGTGGGTCGAACATCTTCCGTTTTCGCGGGTGTATTGGAAAACCAACAGCGTCCTGCGTGTAGTTTGCCGCAGGTTGTACATGGTGTAGTTGTCGCCCGGACAGGCATCCTTGGTGTTGGTAGCGGAAGCAACGGTGTCGGTGTTCTGTCGATAACGCTGAATTCCCTGCTGATATCATTGGCAGCGGTGAGTATGTCCTACAATGTTTTAACACCGCGGATAATGATGCCTTGTTGTATCCACGGTAGCAGGCCCTTTTTGAACCATTCGCATAAGTAATCTTCTTCAGGCCGTTGACTGAGTTTGTCGGCCAACTGCTTGAATCTGTCATAAAATTTGTCGACAGGTTCGCTTCTTTCTTGCTGTATGTTTCCTAAAGCTCGTAGTATTTCTGAGCTTGTTTTTAGTTTTCGGAATTTCTGCAAGAAGCTATGCTCCATTTCCTCCCATGTTGGTAACAAATGCTCGGTTTCGAAATCGATGTACCAATTGATGTGGTTGCCTTGGAGCGTGGTTCCGAAGATATTCTGCAAGTCTTCGGTGCTGGTGACACCGTTTGTTCGCGCTATCACCTTAAATCTACGTATGTGCCAGTCCGGGTCGCCGGAGTCATCAAAGACTGGGTACGGTATCTTTGGCAACTTAATGAGCCGATCTCTTTCTCTGGACGCCATAGAAGCGGCCATGGTTGGATCCATCGGTGGTAGTTGTGATGGTCCGGCCATGGTAACCATGGGTGGAACAGTTGTTGAGGTTCCCACCCCCTGGAGATAGTGTGCATTTAGCAATTCTATCTTGGCATTGGTGGCGTCGTTTTTCGCCGCCAAATCTGTCATTTGTTGTTTCATCCACTGGAGCAATTCTCTCGTGGTATCTTGGTCATCTTGGGGTGCGGCCTCTTCAGGTTCCGCAGTTTTCTCGGTTGCTTTTCGTGGAGGCATGTTGCCTTGTTTGATGTTTTCTTTCCTACTCTTCGGGCTGACTCAACATTCCATCCCCAGCATGGTCGCCAAAATGTTGTCCTGGGTTGTCAAGGAATGGAACGCTTTACGAGCTCAGGGCACCGAAGATAACTTTTTTGGGAGATAGAGGCATCAGTAAGGGGTCTGAACCTTGGTCAGTAAAGACCAGGGGAGCAAAGGTTGACTTCGGTGGCATCAGTTACGGGTCTGTGAACACAGAGACCACGGTGATCCCTGGTACCGTGGTAGAGCGGATGTAGAGCCAATGATCTGCAGCTCGAAAATCCGAAGCGTCAGCTGTGTGGAGTCTTACCGAGGCTGCATCCTTGGTTCGGTGATCCAACAGACAAACGAGGAAACCGCGGAGTCCTAGCAAAGTCAGAAGTACCAGAGTCACACAATCCAATAGCGATGTTAGGGTTAATTCGAGGCTGACTATTGCAATCCCCGGCAGGCAGATTGGGAGAGAGAGAGAGAGAGAGAGAGAGACTTCAGTACGCAGACATGGGAGAGGAAAGACTTCGGCTCTTGGCCTTCATATTAAACAGCAGATCCCAAATACATGTGAGTGAGTGTGTACTCTTTGTATGGCAAATCTATGCTGCTACGGTGACTACCAAAAAAAACGAGTGTCTCTCTCCTATTTTCCACTACCTTTTATACTACGGCTGCCGTGGATAGCCTTGACACCGAACGGTGCCCTTATCGACTGCCGAGGCATCTGCAGCTAACTGTTGGTGCCTCCGCCGAAAATGCTGCGCTATCCTTGTTGCCGCTGCTGCTCCCGCATGGGCCGCTGTGGTTACCCGACTGACGTCATCGGGTAACAATGGAGCGTACAAACTACTCTAAGATGGGACAAAACAATGATGTTGATTGGACTATGGACATAGAGGAAGGATGGGCGCCGTATAGTAGATTCTCATCGCACCTCCAAGAGTCAGCTCGCATAGTAATCAACACATGCGACCCTCCTCCCGCAATACTTAAAGACAAATGTGCGGTGTGCCTACATAATTTTGGTCCGGAGGGCGCATACACGTTAGGCCAATGTGGCCATAACTTTCATGTTACTTGCATATGCCGATATGCGATGACAAAATCGGTATGTCCAGTATGTCGCTCCCCATTTAGCACGAGATTCTACGAGATGATGGGCATTCGAGATCTTATGCCACGAGGGCACGAGTTCAACCGATGGAATCTTCCATTGGATCAATACCCGAAGAAATTTCTAAACTACTCTGATTGGGGAAATGCTCTTACCTGGAGTACATCCGAATCAAAACACCAACTAGCCATTCAATTTGGTGGGGATCATGATCAGTTATTTTGGATGACACGAGATTACGAAATAGAGATCAGGGCGAGGAATATTGAAGGTGATGAGCAACGAGAGTTGTTTTGTCGTAATTTCGGAGGGCATTGGAGCGTCGAACACAACCGTTTCTTTCGATTTCCTCCAAAGAAAGTGGAAAAGGGAGAAGATGGTTCGTGGCACGAAATAACCGATTCAACAGGCTTTGGTGAGGAGTACAAGAAGTATGATCATACTCCAATTGGAAGAGCTCTGGTACTCGCGAAATTGGAGGAGGCCGCAATATACCGGATTTCGATACCAGAAAATTCTTTTGAAGATGTGGAGGTCTCTTATTGGGATGCGGTGAAGAAGTTTGATACCCGTATCAATGACGCCATTACATTTTGGAGAGAATGTCTTTTAAACCCAAAAGACACACAACTTCTATTATTGGATGAGTTTGAAGGTGTTGTACAGGATGTCATTGCAAAGATCGAGAAGGCCATGGAAATCTTACGTAACAAACAAGTGGATCCGAGCAAAAAGCGGACGAGGCAATCGGGCGACGATGGGGAGGATAGTTGGCAGGCAGGTTTGAGAGGCGAAATCGCAGCGGTGGATCGAGAGTATGAAGAGGGCGGTCGAATTGCCCGTCCAAGTCAAAGACCGCGTACTCGCAGATGTAGCTCGGGATTGGCCAATCGGATGGATCTTGATTTGAAGTTAGAACGGATGTTGGACCTTAAGTTCCACATATATAACTATATATATATATATATATATATATATATATATATATATATATATATATATATATATATATATATATATATATGCTTTTTTAGATTGTATGGTTGTTGTTTTAAAATGATGCAAATGCCACCATTGATCCATGGGGCCTTATTTTTGAAGTAAAGGGTTACAATCTTTTTGATTTAATGTGCATTTCTTTTGTATGCTTGAGAGTGAAGACTATCGTACGACAAGTATGTAAAAATATATGTAATATTTTTCAAAACATTAAATGTAGTCATGTAGACAATAGAATCTCCAAATGCATTTGGAGTATAACAATAAAGTACTACAGTAAACTATAACTACAATTTCTATAATAAGTATAAGTCCTATGAACCTATACTACATAAAGATGCCAAATTCAACTACTCATCAGGACCAGAGGATTGCTCATAATCGCTATCTCCCTTCACTTCAGCTCCACTAGATCCCGTAGGATCATATTCATAATCGCTTGGAACCTCCTCTTTGATCTTGGGTTTATTCTCTGGACATTGTATATTCCCATACTTATGCCAAGTATCAAATTCGGGGAGATTAACAGGGATCTTCGGTTTTTTAGGCGGAACAATTGGAACCGTTGCAGATTTCCGTTTATGCGACTTGGAAGTGCCAAGCATGTGCTGTAACCCCGTGGCAGTACGAAGAACATTGGCATTCTTTAAATACCTGCCCAACGGTACATCAGAGTCACTAGAGATGCTCCCATATTTGGCTCTTGAAAGGGATACTAAACCCTTAGACGATTTCTCCAAGGTTGTCGTAACCCTTGTAGTAGTAGAGGTTGAAATAAAGCGCGGGGAGTAGCACATTGATCAGATACTTGATCCTTACTACCGGATGCAATATTCTCCGCGACCGGATCAGAGCTCATAGTGCCCGCAGTTGTGTTGCACGCAGTGGTCTTCGCATCTATCGCCTCCTTTTCCAACCGTAAAAAAAGAGGCGATAACGGTAGGACGTTATTTGATTTGTCCATGCCGCCATTAACCGGGCTAACGGCTGCTCATCATCTAGATCATCCGCTGAAAGACCATGAGCGATAAAATCACCATTACCATCATGAACATTTGGAGCATCTTCATCATTTGAAGCGGGGAAGAAAGTCATATCATCATCTTCATCTCCAAATTCAAAAACATCATTGTCATCAGACTCTGATTCGTCCTCGACAGCTTCCTCATCATTCTCATGTACTTGGTCTTCCTCTAAATCCAAGTTCTCTCTATATTACCGCCCATCATCACTCAACTTATCATTCGCGAGCAATTTCGAGTTGGAATATATGTAGACCAAGTCATTAGCTCTGCCCGGTAGTAACCGATTCCGTTTCTTGTCGTGAACATAAGAGTAGCTACTCGATTCGTTCATGGTCGACGAGGACACGATGCGTGCTAGTATTCGCTTTGCAATTGGAGAGAGGAGCTTAGCACAAGCACCTTCAAACTCCCACCATGCATGTGGAGCTAGTTTATGAGTATTAGGCTCCAAGATGTCATGGAATGGTGGACCCCTTACTCGAAACGCAAGAAATTCACTCACCACGTCTGCGTAATCCTCCGCGGGACATAATTTTTGTAAAACACGCTTGCAAGCGATTGTAAGATCGGGATCGTCGCCTAACTCTTGGTCGTGTAGTAAATAAGGATTTAAAAGTGCGGCCGCGCCATGTAAATCCGTTGTCATGAGCCGTTTCCGATGGTAAAACTCCTCTTTGCGGTGGCCACCTCAAGTGGTTCCAATGAGATGGGCGGTGCGTGCAAAGTATGGACATGTCTCTCAAGATCACGCATAATATGCCATGCCTTGCCCGTACTAGGAGCCTTGCCGTCGAATTCTCTCGGAGCGTACACCACGGGGCAACCATATCCCGTAGTCTTTTGCATTGCTTCCAAAACTCATCGCTCAACACCACCTTCTTGACCTTACGTGAGAATATAAGCTTATCTCTAGCAGATACCGTCTTCTTCGAGGCATAGGCTGTGAACATAGGGTCGACAACAACTTGCTCCAATGATTCCTTGACCTCCAACAAGCGATCTATCATTATGAATTGACTAGCAAATCTTGTTTTCCCGGGCATCAGTAGGCTGAATTTCGCCTCGTGTTTACGAAACACAGCTAGGGGCATTTGTCGCCTCTTGATAAACTTGACCATTTTCTTCGCCATGACCAAAGTATTCGCCATCCATCCAGCCTTTCCCCAATCCTCCAACAACAAGTCCATTGCATGTGTTGCACACCCTTGCATGAAAATGTGCGGATATTTCTCAAGGACTATTCTTGAGGCATTGAGCATTACGAAGCATTGTATGCATGCATACTTGAACAATGTTCTCTCATCCAACTTCTTCTATGTACTTCAACATGAGAGTTGACATGTACACCGATGTTTTTTCTTGGACAGTAGTATCGACAGCACCAAGAAAAAGCTCTCCGGCTTGAGTCACGAGCATCGCATTCACCAAAAGGCGACTAGTCACGAGATGACCATCCATCCATAGTCAAAGTTCCTCCAAACTTCCGAAGGCTCTCGGAGAGTCTACTATCTAGTTTCTTTTGTAACTCCGTCTTTACTTCTCCTAACAACCTTGTCCGAATGTCATGGTAGGATGGTGGAGCATAGGATTTTCGAAATCCCGCAGTCTTCATCACGGTGACTTTGAACGCATCATTGCGGGCTGCGAGAATGGTATATTTGCTTCGTAAAAAATTTCGCCCGAGTTTATCCAACTACCGCCTATGCGCTTCGCAAAAGTAGCTTCAATTGAAGATTGCTTCGTTTGCTTCATAGATCCAAACATCGGGCGAGTATCCCTTATTCCCCTCATATGCATGGAAGAAAGAGGTTGACCCTACCAAAAGATTTGTTGAATTCATGGGGGTGCCTAGCGAGGACCCTACACAAGAGTCACTCCTAGGGGTTTCGGGAATGTCATGTTTTGAAGCACTGAACGTCCGTGGATGGAGTGAGAGAACATTCACCGAGAAATAGTTCCAATTCCCCGTTATATGGAGGAACTCCCACCACATCTTAAAAATAATCGCCTAATTTCCCTAGGCGACTTTGGGCAAAAGGCGTAACTCGAATCCCTATGTCCGGGAATCTTCTCGTACCCATAATGACTCAAATTCCGACTCTTCTTCTTCGAAACAATTACACGACATAGTGAGCACTATAGGAAGGACCCAGACGCTTTGCCTTCCTTCTCGATGTCTCTAAACCAAGGCTCATGTGGAGCAGGGCCCATTTTGATAAATAGGACGCCTCAAAGTCTTAAACAATGGTGGGACCGTGACGGGGAAAAAAATGGCAAGAGTTCCTTACGGAAATCCTCACTTCCGAACTCAATTCCTACCAAGCAATGTACACATAAAATGAATTATGTGGCTCATAGCTCTTGGAAAGTGTTTAAAATTCGGAAGTGAAATGAGACTCAATGTGTCTTCTCTTATATACCATCCAACTCCGAATATGACCGTTGCAATTTGAAGTTGAAATGCTCCTAAACCGTTGGATGCTCAAAAGGGCCATCTGGCCGTTGGCGGTCGCAGGATGCGAGGGCCGGTCGTAGTGGCCGACGGCCGGTCGCCGAGGCCGACGGCCGGTCGCCGAGGCCGACGGCCGGTCGCCTAGGCAGACGGCCGGTCGCCCGGGCCGACAGCCGGTCACCCGCGGCCGACGGCCGGTCGCCCTGGCCAGCCGACCCGTCGATCGGGCCGACGGAGAGGTCGGGGACCGGTCGACGGGGTGGTTCGACCAATGAACGCACCCCGTTGGTCATTTACCCTTGGTAAAACGACCAGATTTTCTAAGTCACGGACGGTCCCCGGACCCCTGCCGGACGTCCGACGGACGTCCGGACGCTGTGACATCCCTGGGTGTGGTGCAATACCCAAATAGACCATGTACCTGAAGTTCATGTCTCATGCGAAATGACCAGACACTATAATTAAAGGATCCTAAAAAGTGGTATGATTCATGAAGTGAGATATCTGCTGTTGAGACAGAGATTCGACCAGTGTTTCCACTATTGAGTGTGGCTTGAGCCAACCCATGTGATGGATCGCTTCTTGCCTCACTGGTTGCCGTGTCACCAAACATGTTACTAAGTGAGTAAGGAGTAACCAATAGATGAAGAGTTAGATCGAAAAGGTGGAAGGTTAACAGCACGGACTAAGAAGGAAAGAATTGCTCGAAGATTGGTACTACGAGATCTCACTATGATCAGATCGTTACTGCCTGATCTTCACTACTAGATCTCACTAATAGTAGGAATGAGGTGTCAGATCTTCACTACCACATCTCACTAATAGTAGGAATGAGGTGCGAGATCTTCACTACCAGATCTCACTAATAGTAGGAACGAGGAGGACTAACGATCTGCTACATCAGTAATATATAGACATCGACAAGAGAGCCCTACGTGACCCGTAAAGACTTGGATGCGGAGGCAAACGAAAGAAGAAAGTGACTAACGCTAAGAACGCTAGGGTGAAAGGAGGTAAGAGCAATCGATGCCGTGTACGACAAGTATCCAAAGAACTCTCCTTAGTAGATCTAACTGTGAACAAGGAACTCTCCTCTCCTGCATCGGATCTCACTGATCACTAGGAAGGTAGAAGGATTCTTCGATTGACCGCACTGATACCATGATAAACAAGCACTCTAGTAACACTGTGTGGAACATTCAGTTGAGAAGACAGAGAATACAAAGAGCCTAGTACCCTCGAGAGTAAGCTCTCAGGTCCGTGTCCTCACATTCTCGTAAGGGAAGGGACCGCTAGATCTGGGATTAGGCAGAGTGGAGCATATTTTAACAGTAGTAACCTGGAACGAATTCAATACGTGTCGGCAAATTTTCTACAACTGCAGGCCATTCCTAAAGATTCCGTAATCTCTATCTTGCAAGTAACCTGGAAGACCTATAAAATTGGTGTTTGGTACGTCAACAATTTCTAAATCCGTCTATAATCCAGGCCACAATCGTGTAAATTCCCCGACTTCTAATTGCTCAACTACTACTCCAGAGCAGCTTCCAGCTCGTTGAGTTACAAGAACAGGATGTGACATTTACGAACAGAATGATCACAAAATCTTTAGGAGCCACAAATATTTCCTGCCGTAGTACACAAGGATTAATATTCTCTGTTTTTCAACGAGATCTGCAAGGCGGTGGAATACCGGTCGACAGAGGTGAGCACCCTCCTCACTCTCCATAACATGCTGTTGTCTGCCCAAACCCAACCCTAGAAATCAAATTGTAGGATAACTGAACCTTGGAGAAAAGGCGTGATCCATCATAGGGACCTTCTCATTTCTCTCTCCACCATTGCAAGTCGCTAGAATTGCAATTCCCAAATACACCAAAATTGCCATCACTCCACACTTGTAAATGCCGAGAAATGCAATGGCATTACGGATTTCTGATTTTGATGCCATGGCCTTAAAAGATGCACATGTTGGTTCGTTAACGTAAGTCCGAACAAAAGCACACTCTTTGAAAGAAGCCACTTTGCTAAAAATGTACCGACGTGCAAGAAACTACGCGTTCTTGGATCCCTGCGAGTAGAATTATCCGTGATGAAATTGACATCATGCCTAAGTATGATTTGCACCAAAGCAAATCAAAATCAACGAGTTAGTCAACATGTCTACTTGAAAAAACACCTCGGAATGCAATCTTTGATGAACTCAAACTCATTATTTGTTGAATGCACGCAATACACATACAGGTGAACAAACTACAAAAAAGAGAATCTTCTCGCAATAAAATCAATCAATCCCTCGTACATTTAATGGAACCATCTTGACTAGCAGTGCACGATACAAATTAGGTTTCGAAGAAGGTTAGGTTTGTGTGGAACGATTCACTTTTGGATAGCAATATAGGGTTAGGGATAGAACTCTTACCACGAGCAATAGCAATAAATTGATCAACAAATTGTGTCGCCCGTGCTCTTCAGCGCCAACTCCTCACCAGATTATCATGTTCGTATGACCACAGCAAAACCATGCACAACATCAAAACCTGAAGCATCTTCTCTAAATCGAACTCACTTGCAGTGAAGGGGTTGTGCTTTTCAATGCGCCTCTGTTTGAGAATTACATCGACAGAGTATGATCAAGTGCTTAGCACCCCTATGAGAACCCAAATCTTCCATCAACGGAAAAACCTGGAGAACGTAGAAGCGTGAGCATAGAGCGTAGAGCGTAGAGCGGTGAGTGGTGAGCGTAGAGCGGTGACGGGACAATTTTGACAATTTTGTAACATTTTTTTTACAAAGTAAAGTACCCTATTACCACTTAATTTTGTACTGTACTATTTTTAAATGTCTATTTTTAGGGTTTAGGGTCCCTTATTCCGTGGTGTTGGGTCTTCTTTAAATGTGGGACCCACCTCGCAAGAATGTTTCATTTGTATTGTCTTGAAGATTTTATGTGAATATATTGAAAGTAGGGCTGACCTCATATTGATGAACGTGTGAATAAAATACATGACTATTTAAAGGTTAAATTGAACATATGTTTTAGGTAATTCTAAAAATTGTTTTTGGGTTTAGGGTTTAGGGATATATTAGGGCTGACGTCATCATGAAAAATACAACAAAAATTCAACGAAAGCAAAGAACCCTAGAGATCTATACTACATCCTTGAATAGTTGCCTCTCATGTAACGAGCTGCTCACACGAGCCCGACAAGGAATACTGCGCATGTTGTGAAACAATACTGATAAAGGGAAAAATGTAAATGGCAAAAAGTTATATAATTCAATTTTCAGTAATAGAAACTCTCTCATCGTTTAATCTAATGTAGTGGGAAGTTTATCGCGTTGCGCACAAGGCGGCTATCCTGAGCTAATACGGAGAAAAATAGAAGCTCCTATAAAAATTGACAAATATAGAGTAGCAATGACCCATAAGAACTTGTATACGTTTTAGAATTTTAAATGTCATTTGAAATGGTGGGGTGTGACAAAAGAACCCAACATATAGATCGAGTACAGAATTGGACATTGAAATTGTTCCATACGGTTGAAGGTTTCGATACGGGCAAACACACATATATGTAAAAAAAATGTAAATCATAAGAAAGAAATGACTTGTAGGGTAAGGCAACTCATGAGGGTTGGCTCTACATAGTCATCTCTGAAATAGTAAAAAAAATAAACACACTACGATGAAGGTGAAGCACCATTAAAATGATAGTGACACTGATCTGCCTCTAAGTCAATGTACCTAAGCACACTAGCTCTAAAGCGTCGGCGTGAAGAATTGGGTACATGAGGAGTTGGAGCCGCGACGAAGGCCCGAACAACATGCTCCGCATAGGAGGGTAGAACAAGTGTGGGAGGTGGGCTATTGAAGAGATGAGCTTTTCGAGTCAAGTGTCTTGAGATGCCTGCATATCTAAATAATCATAACCAGTTAGTGTTCTGAATGTAGTACGGACTTTGAAATCACAAAAAGCCATTGAATTAAATTGACTACACACGAATATAAGTGTGAGGCTTCTTTAGATACGGTTCATCCGAGTCATAATCGTCACCAGAGGCTGACTCCCCGCTTTCTTCTTCAATGAGGGGCATCCACATGAGGGCTAATAATACGAAATTGCAAACTTCTTATAAATGGGAACTTGAAGTTTTATCTGTACTAGCGCTGAAGTCAAACACGATTCCTCCATCGTCCGTGAGGCAATCCACGAAGCACTGGAAAAACGATGGATCCTTCTCACGTGTGCCGCGCCAGGGCTTCCCGTTAGTGCGGTAGGTAATGGAACTCGCGTCAGCAAAGTTACTGACCATGTCATCTTCGTCGGGTATGATCGCGACTCCTGTGTATGCTTGCGCCACCTGTCGTATATTGAACATCTTCACGAAGTCCTTATGAGCATAGACCTTGATGGTAAAGTTATGGGTCTGCAATAAGCAATTCGAAATAAGAAAACGTAATGTTGAAATGAGAGATTAAATCAAGTGCAATATTCAAAGTATACCTCTCTTGCGGTAGCGCCAGGTTTAACCAAAGGAAGGGGGTTATAGGCCCACACTCTCGCACAAGCCGGAAATTGTAAGTACTAGCACGATCGTGTAGGATGCGGTCAATTTTGACGTCGTTGGGGTGCATAATAAGGATAGTCCCAAGATCAGTCAAATGGTATGAGGCGAAGACAAATACAGACTCAAAGTAATACGAAACACGTTTGTTCCAGACTGGAACTGCATCCGGCGAGACATTAAGCACGGGCAAGTTCTCGGGAACGTCTGCAAAGATAAGGTCGATCCCGGGCTGTTTGGGCTTGTACTCCATCTTCTCGCAAGGGTAGTCCCTACCCTTTCCAATCTGTGAATTAGACACAAAGTAATTAGAAAACCAATAAACATGATAGAGTAATTTCAGTAAAAAAGCAATCCATAGTTAGAGAGGGATTTACCTTCTTGATGTGTTGAACCATAGCCTGAATAGCGTCAACCCAACCTGCACCATTTGTAGACTGCTGAACCAAGGCGGCAGTCTCTCCTTTCTCTAGGAACATAGGGAGCGTCACAGTTGTAGGAGAAGAGGAAGTACTACCCACATTTTTGGGAATAACTATGGGACGCATGGGTCCATTAGATTGCGTCGGTCCATGTGACAGAGGGGATTCACGAGGGGCTGACGACGATGGAAGAGTAGATCCCACATTCGAAACCCCACCCTCAAATGCTTGTATCCACCCTCGAGCATGCCTTTCTAGCAGAACTGCCTGCCTATCTGAGGCAGCTGAACCTCTTACACCACGCCCACCGTTGTTGACAACCGTCCCTTGGGAAGCTTGTGTCATGTAAACTTCTCTTTGAACTGCAATGCATACACAAGCGCACATGTTAGATAAATAACAAAGTACATCAGGAAAGGTAACTTACATACATTTCAATCTGCAACACGTGCAAGCTCATCGGGAATGGGAACATCTCCATGCTCTCCCTCGTCGTCTTTGTCATTCTCTTCATGCTCCTCCACCTCCTCTTCTTGTTCTTCCTCCTGTGGCTCAGGGGTAGGCTCATTTTTGCGACGTTTGCGGCTGCCACCTGCATTACCTCTACCTTTTGGTTCTACCGGGGGGGGTGGTGGTGGAGCGCCTGGAAGCATCTAGAAGTCATCGTCATCATCATCAACCTGTAGTGCCACAGCAGCGGCGTTGACCGATTCCGCTAACTGCACAAGATGCATCTCTTTCTTGTGAACATGGTGGATTTGAGACTCTAGAAACCAACCACCAGTCAACAGTAAAGCCATCTTGAACCGTTGCCTCTGATCATTGGAAAAAATCGACCTCGGTTTCTTCTTCAAGTATGGGACTTGGAATTGAGGTGGAATGCCCACAGTAGCGAGACCACCCTTATCAACGAGCTCTTGTTTGAGATACCTACAAAGAGTACAATCACTTAGAAACACTTGGAAGAATTTAATATTAAGAAAATAGACGATACGAAACGGCGTGCTCGAACCTGAACATCAATCGCTTCTTAGTTTGAACACCCCCGCCAATCTTGTCGATGTGGGAGCCTTTAATGAACTTAGGGCAGGCTTTGGGCCCTACGTAAGCATCAAAAGCCTTATCCCATAAAAGAAGACGCCATTTTTTGACGTACTCTACGGGCATCAAAATGGCGTCAATGTTCGGGATGTGGGGATTCTCTTGTTTGAAGAACTTGTCCACCTCCTCCTTAAGATACGTCGCTAACTGTGGTCGACAATTGAAGTTAGTAAAATACAGTATAAATGGGTATGGACAGAACGGTGTAACGAATGTGATTGAGTGATATTAAGTACCTGAGACCACAAGGCTGCACGAGTAAGCCATTCCTCCAACACCCTGTCTTTCATCTCGACCGGGTCCGGAAAGAGAACACCGCGTCGGAATGCCGGAGTGTTGTTCCACCAACGAAGCCACATGGTTTTCACATCCTTCAAAACGTTGGTGGTGGCGACCTTCTGGAGGCGCTCCAGAGACATCTCGAGATCCTTTTGACGACTATAATGAAGATTGATCTACATCGATATACAACAAAGAGATTAAAAAATATAGTAGACGGGTGTGGACAAGGGATTGAGAGAAGACACTAAGTTTGGTCGGCTAAATTCATACCTCTTGCTCAAATGCTTTTCCTAACTCAGGATTAGCAATGGCAAGCATTTTATCGAAATCTTTCTGTCGGATTCGTTTAATCTCAGCCTTGAGAGCATCGTCCATGGCCGTCCAAACTCCTTGCGCTGTCCTCTCGTCCACGGGAGTGTCCTCGTAGTATTGGGCTTGGGCTTCGTCGGCGACCTTAGCACATTGCCTCTGCACAATCAAGGAACTCATGTTAGAGAAAGTAAAAAGGCCAGTTTAAAATGAATTCATACAATAGATATAAATAATGACCCATCGCGTAGAGGAACTTTATGAAGACGTCTTTAGTCACGAAGTACCAAGTTTGCCTCAGTTTATCTTTTGCAGTGTAACAGTACTTCCAGTCCTCAGCAGAGATCAGGGGTTTCTATTCTTCAAGTGGCATCTTGCCAAACTTGCGCATGCGTTGCAACCTCGATGGCAGGCTATCTTTGACACGATCATGCTCTGTGGATCTTTTGAAGATGTGAGTTCATAAATATATATAGTGTGTAAATAATACACTATAGTCAAAGAATATTATACGAAATCAAACTCACCAGTTAATGTTATTCATAGCGTCGATTAGTACTTTGTATTCTACACGTTCGTCCAGGACAATGCAGTCGACAAAGAAATACCAATTCGGATCATCTCTGCGCATTTGCTCAATGTACCACATCCAAGCAGTGACGCGATGATTCCCCTCATAGACGTAGAAGTATTTGCCACTAAATTGGCAAAGGTCCGGATCGGCTTGCAATGAGATTTCGAACCGATCATTTGCCGCTTTCCAATGAGGGTTATTCCAAACCGCATCATCGTCCTTCACCAATCGCTGCTTACCGTTCTTGCTGAAGGGAGAAACATATAGAACACGATCTCCCTCTTGGTAACCTTTGACAAACTCGTTCGCCAACTTGCAAACATCGGTTTCTATGATGGGACGGACCTTCGGGTAACAAGAGAGGCGACAAAGGGGAATACGAAGTTGAGATTTCTCGACAGGTTTTATTCTCAACCTAGATATGGTGTTGATAGAGTCTCCCTTCTGTTGAGCTCGTAACTCGTCGGCGCTCCACATAGGATCCATCTCAGCCAAATGACTTGGCATTTCAACAGCCCCAACCTCCACAATATCTGGGAATGAAGGAGGTTCCTCGGCAGATCTAACAAATGGAGCCGCTGCTACCAAAATTGTATTCTCTTCGTCGACATCATCATTTTCGCGCGAAGGCTGTGTATCCGGAATGACCACTTGAAGATCATCATCTTCATCTTCGGCAATGGTAGATTGTGAGGGGAGTTGTGGGTGTTGCGTGGTATGAGTCTGAGCGGTATTCGAAGGCGGACATAACTGTTGTCCTCCATCACGTCCTTGAGTTGTTGCCATGTTGTTAGGATCGCTCTCAGATGACAGTGAGGCATTCGATAGTGGGGTGTGCGAACACCGATGAATTTTAGTAATTGAGAAAGATAAATCATATTGAAGTAGAGTTGTACAAAAGAATATAAATGAAAACCACATGAACTGTGCATGTGGTCTTGTAATGTATCATGTCAGAACATTGTCACGAAAGTAGAACGCAATATTCTAGGTAGACTTTGCCGCATTCCTCTTAGAACGTCTTGGACTTAGTCTCGCACGAGCCTGAGCTTCTAAGCGCAATTGCTTATTACACGCCCCCCAACCCTGCATGTAAGTAGCTCGTTGATATTCAACAACGGTCAATGGTGCCGTCAATGTTGATTGAACACAGTTAGTGTTAGTACTTGAAGTAGGAGCCGGAAGTGCCCGAACCGATCTGCGTTTACCCTCTATGTCTAAAAATCTAGCTCGCATGCTAGATAAATCGCTATCGCTCTCAGACTCCAGATAGGAGTCCTCTGGCTCGAAGTCAATCGATTCCTACATCAGCAAACACAACAAAAATTCAAGACGTCAGCGAAATATTCTCAATGAGATGAGAAGAAATATTGGTATTAATAATTAAGTGACAAAATGTAATGATTTAAAACAGCTTATATTATCCTATATAACGTCCTTGATATCAATATCCCACCAAATGTATGAGATCTCCATATCAACAATCAACAAAATCACATATGAATTGATAATTCAATTACAAAGTCTTGGGGTAGCACTTTCGTCAACGAACGTGTAAAAGATATATACAGAATATCACTCTTTGCTAGCAGTCTTTATTCCACAAAAAACACAAAAAATAAATAACAGTTGTCACTTTAGTGATGAAGTTGGAAAAAATTATCAGTTCTGGACCTAGTGTGAGATCCCAGTTATAAACAGTACGGACACCACAACGTCCCTTTTTAAGCAACCAGAGCATAGCAATGGATTTGACCATCCGCACAGTCCAAGTCAAGGCTCCAAAAGATCAATTTCGTCAACGAAAGAGTCATCTTACCAAAACAAATTCCATGAATTACTCTGGCTTGATAGTGTTTTTGCCACAACATGAGTTCAAATGTCTACTCGTTGATCAGTTTTGCATTGTGGTAGTGACCTTAGAAGGACATACACCACGCTTGAAAATGAGGATTTCAGACGAGGACAATCTAGCAGCATAAAATTTAGGTTTCGGAGCTAAGAAAATAAGAGTTTCGGTGAAAGTTGCAAGGACGACACTCTAAAACAAGGTTTCGTAACGGGCAATCCAATCAAGGACAAATTCTTGGACGATTTGTTTGTTCGCTCGTAAGCCGAAGATGATGCTTGGCGTTGCAAAAAACTCAAAATCGCAAAGAGAGATGGACAATTAACGCGGACACTACAACAGCTCATTCCAATCCCGACTAGTCTAGTACCACAATCTAAATAGGCAGCAGCAAAAAAAACGCCAGTTTCGGAGCAAATGAATTGACAGTCTCGTCTACGAATGTGCCATAGACGACACTAAGTGACGAGGATTCCAAACGCAGACTGTCGGTCAGCTCAATCCAGAAATGCACCAACCAAGAAAACGCCAGTATCAGAGCTCAAGTTAGCACAGATTCGTCGACGAAACTGCCATACACGGCACTCACAAAAATTACTGTGATCAAGGATTCCCAATCGCCTCTCCCCGAATTCTAGTGACCGATCATTGTTTAGAAGTCTGCAGCCAAGTCCACAGCCAAGGCCGCCCCAAATTAATCCAGAATTCAGAAATTAGTAGCCAATAGAATCGCAAAGGGAGATGGATTTGTAACAGTGACACTCCATCACCTCAATCCAAACGCGGCAGCCAGTTTCGGAGCTGAAGAAATCACAGTTTCGTTGACAAAACTACTATATAGGTCACTCAGTAACGAGGATTCCAAACGCAAAAAATGCAGAAATGCACCAAAACTAAGAATTCACATTTTCGGAGCTCAACAAATGACAATCTCGTCGCCGAAACTACCATATTCAAATACGGCACTCACAAAAAAGAATCGAAACGGGGATTCGAACCAAGACCAGTCATTGGACGCTGGATTTCATCAAAATTAGTCCGGATTTGATGATCTGCCACGGTAGAAGCCTCTAAATCGCCATGCATGATCAATCCATCCGTTACGAGTCTATCTTGTCACCAGCCACTCACGTGGGGACCCCAGTATATGTCCGCAGCTGTTTCGTTGACGAAACTTGCATAGACAGCCCTACCCCTCACCCTAATCTATTCCCAACAGGAAAATAGAATTCCATACCCAAACATCTAACGCACTTAGAAAACGAAAATCACATCACCCTCCACTGCCAAGTCTGACGATCCCTCCTTGGAATGCTCGTTGATCAGAGGAGAGTAGGGACCTAAGCATTTGAATGGATTTTGGCCATCAGGTGACTGGAGAAATCTAATGGAGGGAGCGTGTGCAAGAGCAGTCTCCAATTCCGATATCTAGAGCTGTTCTGAAAAGTATGATCATAACAATAGATCGCAAACGCGAACAGACCATTCACCCTCAAAAACAATACTTCCAAACGTGACCAGTGAGGCAAGTACAAGAGAGAGTTCCCCATCCGTGAATGTATTCCATCAAGCAGTTTCGTCGACGAAAGTTCTAACACCTGTCGTAACGTGCTTTCCCGATTCGTGCCCGGATAACCCTTTTTCGTGGTAAAAGAGGTTTCCCAAACAAGAACCCGAATATTCGTTCCACGGAGATCCTGTGAAGTGCAAGAAAAACAATTTCCACCAGTTAGCTAACCCGGATTTGTGCTATCCGGGTCCTGTCCTATCACCCCCGTACCCCGTATCCTGTCCTGGAAGAAGCTACCCGGACAGGAGAAAGGAGGGGATTTTAGTCTTTGTGGTTTAGTTTAGCCTCTGTATTCACCTCAGAGGGGTTTCCCCGGATTTAGATAAGTGGAGGGGTTAGACCACTGCTCCCGTTGATTGGCGTGACCGGAAAGGTCATCAAGACGTTCTCTCTCCTTACCCTTTTAGGAACTTCCCTTATACTTCCCTCTACGCCCGGACTCTAGATCGACGCGCATGTCACAAAGGTCGGTATCCGGTTCTCCTATGGTCCGGTTATCAAAACTCACCACCCGGGTAGTGGATTCCGGGTTACTGGACTGGGGGGTGGTGCGACTGACCCGGAGTTCACCACTATCACCTAAACACTAACCAGCCTACCCGGACTTCAGCAATCCAGGGGGACTCAACCGAGTGCGGCCTCGGGAGTCGGTTAAGCGGCAGGAATCCCTTCTTGGCCGCCGTAATCCTGAATGCTGCACGGATAGGCCGAATCGGTGCCCTCAGTGAGAAGTGCCGTTCATCGGCTGCACTCTTCTCCTGTCAGCTTCTCTACTCTCCTCACTGCTCTCCGCTCAAAGACGGAACCGTTACCTCTTGCCCGGACAGCAAGGGTCCTCTGAACTCTGCAAACACCCCGACCCAACAGACAAGACAGGAAAACAAGAAAGATACACAATCAGACACGCACGCACACACACGAGGGAAATGAGAAAGAGGCGTACTTGCACTGGATTAGGGTATTGCAAAATCACAAAAAGACCCCGAGGGAGTATCCTTCCCTCGGCTAAGTAGCGGATCCTCCCTGGCATCCCAGAAGAGGAAAAAACCCCATGCCAGGGAATCTTTCTAAATCTAACCCTTGTCAGCCTAACGCCGTCATTCTCCTATCTGCAAACAAAAGTACTACTTCTAACCTAATCTCGATCCGGGATATCCGCCCACCGTTATCTCAGCCCTGACCGTCCTCCTCCATCCTGACGGTCACAGTGCCTCGGCAGTCGCGGAGGCGCCGTCTTCCTGCTCCTTCGGCCCGGGTTGGGAGGTGACCTCCTCCTCTTCGTTTCCTGTCTCCGGGATCACTGGAGCGGTCCCTCCGCTCCCCAGGATCTCAGTATCCCCGGAAGGCATCGGGGCTGAGGTGTCCGAGAGTGCCTCTCCGATCTCCGGGACATCGATCAAGTCCTCGGGGATGAGGGGGGCGACATCCGCGATCAGCACCTTCTCTGGGAGGACCTCGCCGTCAGAGGGCTCCACCGGATTAGTTAAACCCGGACAGCGAGGCACCTGCGGCTCCTCGGTTACCAGTCCGGTTGGCCGGGTATTGGCCTCCCCCTCCTGTCCTGGTTGGATTGTGGCCTCTTGGGCAGGAATAGGACTCCTGTCCTCGGGGTCCACAGTCCGGACCGGTGGAATGGGGGAGGGATTCCTTACCCGGGTATCCTCCTCCACTGCCCGGGAAACCTCCTCCTCGACTATCCGGGGAGCCTCCTCTTCGACTATCCGGGGAGCCTCCTCTTCGACTATCCGGGGGGCCTCCTTCACTGCTAGGGGTATGCCTTTCACGCTTGCCTCCGCGCTCTCCGGTACGTCCTTGCTGAGGGGGTGCGAAATTCCGGTCTCCCTCGAGGTCTTCTCCGGGCTCAGATTTACGGGCAGAACCGGCTCCTCTATTGCCGCGGGGTCGGTGGGCTCTTCCTCCTCGGCCCTGGCATCCTCGGTCGCTTCGGGGTTGCCCTGGATGGGGGTATCCTCTACAACTGCAAGGGGAGGTGCCTCCCCGGGAAAAGTCCGGGCCATCTCCCCGATGAGGTCTCTCATCTCCTGGAGAGCCCCTTCCATCCTTTCCGCAGCCTTCTTCATGTACGCCGCCATCCGGGTAGGTAGATCCGATCCTGAGGCCTGGAATTGAGCGTCGAGTAGCTGGGCCTTCAGCTGTGCCTCTCCGGGTGCATACATGAACCTCCTGAGCCCGAAAAGATGCTGCCGAGCGTACCCCTGCTGCTTGGTCAGCTCCTCCTCCAGCTGCTTAATTTCCCGGGCTTGGCGCAGGATGATGAGGGACCCCTCACTGATACTTGCCCGGGCTGCAGCGTTTTCGCGGACTAAATCCCTCACCATGTCGGGATACCGCTCCACTTGGCCGGTTCGGAGTGCCACTGATATGCCGCGCAGGGCCTTGTGCATCTGGAGGTGCTCCTGCGTGCATACATGCAGGGCATGCGCAATTGGCCGCAGAGGGTGCTCCTCTGTTATCCGGAATGGGGGTACAGGGAGGCTGGGGTCGAACTCCGGCCTCCGCGGGGTGAAGTCGTCCCATCCTGGCACCCGGGTAGCATTGGGGGGTGCCGCCTCTGCGTGTACCCGGGTAGCGTGGGCAGGCGAATGCGGTGTGGTGGTCTCCCCTTCCTCTGACTCAGAGGACTCCTCCAGCACCCTCTTCCCCTTCCTCCGGATTTCTCTCTCCCCGGGAGGTGAGGCCCGCTGAACTGCTGGGATTGCTCGGACCACCGGTTCGAAGGGATCGGCCCGGGTAACAGGAGAGGCGGCCGGAGTTGGTGAAGTGTCCGCCCTGAGCTTCGTGAGCTTTCTCCGGACTCGCGGGCGAGGGCTCTCGGCGGGGAGGTCCGCCTTCCTCTTCTTCGCATACTGCGGGTCTCCCCACTCTATCCCTCCCGTGGCTGTAGGCTGTCCGGGACCTTCTGCCGGGCTATCCGCCAGGAGGAGGACCTCAGTAGGTACGTCCCCCACTGGCACTCCCCGGGTCGGGGTCTGCACTTCCGGGGTAGGGTCTCCTTGCTGTAGAGCTCCCCCGGCCTCGGTCTCTCCTGGCGGGGCCGAGGCTTCCACCCCTTGTTCTCCGGGCAAGGAGGCAGATTCGCTCTCTACGAACCTCAGGACTCTTCCCGACTTCCTCCGGTGCAGGACAGGAGCCTCCTCTCCCTCACTGTCATTTCCCTGCACCGGCCTGAGGGGTAGTGGCGAGACAACTACGGGGGCCGGAGGGGTCGCCATGGCGACCGGGGAGTCTTCCTCTGGTCCGGATACAATTGGACCCGGTTGGCTTGGCCCGGTGGCAGCCACACTCCGGGTTGCCATCCGGTGAGTGGGGGCCGGCCGGGGTGGAGTGCCTCCCTCCGGGAGGGGTAGCTGAGCTGCTTCTCTCGGTCTGAGGGTGGCCACTCCTCCGGTGTTGGGTCCTGGTGCCTCACCCTCTCCGGGTTGAGGTGCTGCCCCTGTCCGTCGAGGTCTCTGCTCCCCTGGACCCGGTGGTCTGGTGGGGGGCAGTGGCGGAGGCGGTGGAAGTGCTCCGGCTCGGGGTTAGCCACCCCGGGAGGAACTTGGGCTGCGCGGGGACTCCGTCTCCGGGAATCTCTCTCCCGGAAACATGTCCCTCCTCTTCTCCATGAGCATTCGGAGGTGCGTGATCTCCCCGGGGTGCAGGCATTCGTACTGTGCGTACAAATGGTACATGTATGGCGCTGTGGGGCACCCCTTTGCACTGGTGGTCTTCTTCGATGCGCGGGTAACCACCTCCTCGAGGATATGTCCCCACCCAATCATCCTCCCGCCAGGTAGGACTCCATGATCGCCTTCAGAGCCGGTTCGACATCATCGTGGCTTCTCCGGGTTCGAGGATCGGAACTAGAAACCGGAGAAGGCGTCGCTCCCTTGCATTCACGCAGATCCTCCACCCGAATCCATCGTGCTCGTGTGCGGATTATGGAACTTCCCGATCGGGAGGGGTCGTTCCTCACGTGAATGTATCCGGTGGGGGAGTCCGGGAAACCATAGGTTGCTTTCCAGCAAGCCTCCTGCCAGAAGTGCGGCTTGGCTCGGACAGGATTGTCTGCAAAGGTCGGTGGATCCTGTCCGGACGCGGCCTCCTCAATAATCTCTGCATCCTCCACGTTCCAGGGCACCCAATACAACCCCGCGCACCCCATCCGTGTGAGATCCTGCACCAACTGTGCTCGGGCATCCTCCGCCATCGGAATGCCAGCCTGGATGATCTTACTCCGGGTTCGCGAAGCTCGCTCTCCGGCCATGGTTCCGTACTCTCCTTCCCCGGGCTATGGCGTACAGGACGGCCGCGTGGAGCAGGAGCGTGCGTGCACGAATCGCGGGAGCAGAAGCGTCTGCGAGGAGCACGAAAAACGAGGAGGAGCAAAAAGGGAGGGCAACGGCCAAAATTGGGCCGCTAAAGACAACGGAGTGGGGAGGTGGATGGCGGCGCAGCATTAATCACGGGCTTTGTCGGCCCGGGGATCATCGGCGCCGCCGCGTGGTTTTCCCGCCCGACCCGTTCGTGGATCCCGACCCGGCCGCTGCCTTCCCCGGTCTTCGACACCCGACCGGGCCTCAACCGGTCGAACCATACCCGGCTGACCATACCAGGTTGAGCTATACCCGGTTGGGGTATACCCGGTTGGAGCAACCTTTTCCGGGTAGGCATCAACCTCACAAGAGCCGCTACGCGCTATCCGGGTCCGCAGATGGCGACGGGATACGACTAGGCGTAAACCTGGCTCGAGAACGGGGAATACAAAGCAAAAGAAAATTCAAAAAGGTAGTACTACCCTACCCCGTCCACTAAGCCTAAGGATGCCCCTAGGTAGGGGATATGGACGTTCTGGCTAATTAGCTAACCTTACCCGGTCATTACAAAAACGAAAAAATGGGTAGGCCAGGATATGGACGTTTATTTCTCCTAATTAGCTATTACTAACCGCTATCCGGACTCACTTGGGCAAAAACGAAAAAATGAGGTTTGACAACACCGATGGTGTAAACACTTCGTCGGGGTTTTAGACGATAATCCAACTCCCGTTTACTTCGATGCCGTGGAGTCAGGAAAGTGTTCCGTACAGGATAGATTTACAAATCTCGAGAATGGCCGCTCTTTTGGAAGGGAGACGAATATGAGGACTGATCTACTCAAATAGCCGATGGTAAACGGTGAAAGGAAGCCCCTGGGTCAGGATACAAACCATGTTCACGCCGGCACACGCCGGTCGAGCCTAGAGAATCCTAGACAGAACGCGCGGGTAAATCAACTGGGGTGACGGCTATGAGGGCGAGTGCCTAGGATACTGTGGAATGCGCTCGAGGATGGATGGAAAACCTCCCACAAAATAAGTGGCGAGGAATGTAGTCCTAGTTCTCTTCGGCTAAATAGAAAAAAATACTTTTTCGAAAATGGCTGCCGAAATAAAGCCTCTATTGGACCTTTAGCCGGTCCCGAAGAGAGAGGAGCCGTATGATGGGCGACTATCACGTACGGTTCTATAGGAGGGGAACGGCTTTAAACCCTGGGCCTAAGTAAGGTTCAAATAGAGCAAAAAAAAATCTTTTTTTCCCCTACCGACCCAATTCATCTTTGTTTATGCTATTAACTATTAGTCTAGTATTGCTTTTAGTTCATTTCATTACTTTAAATGGAGGACACTTAGTACCAAATGCTTGGCAATCCTTTGTTGAAATTATTTATGATTTTGTGCTTAACTTGGTAAATGAACAAATAAGCGGTCCTTCTTCGATAAAACAACGCTTTTTTCCTCTAATCTTTGTTACTTTTACTTTCTTATTATCTAGTAATCTTATTGGTATGATACCCTATAGTTTTACAGTAACAAGTCATTTTATAATTACCCTGGGTCTTTCATTATCTCTTTTTATTGGAATCACTATAGTTGGATTTCAAACACATGGGCTTCATTTTTTTAGTTTTTTATTGCCGCAAGGAGTACCCTTGCCGTTAGCACCCCTCCTAGTACTTCTCGAGCTAATCTCCTATCGTTTTCGCGCATTAAGTCTAGGAATACGTCTATTCGCCAATATGATGGCTGGTCATAGTCTAGTAAAGATTCTAAGCGGGTTTGCTTGGACTATGCTATCTATGGGGGGTATTATGTATTTAGCACATCTTGCTCCTTTTCTAATAGTATTTGCATTAACTGGTTTGGAATTAGGTGTTGCTATATTACAAGCTTATGTTTTTACTATTTTAATTTGTATTTATTTAAATGATGCTATAAACCTTCATTAAGAGGAGCATCAAAACAGTTGCTACATCACTTCTTTACTTTTTTTTAAGCGCGTCATCATCAACCATAATGAAAAAGCTGAATTTTTGATAACGCACACCATAAAAGAAGGGTTGTCAATTGAACGCGCGGGATGCACTACGAAAAAAAAAAATATTCTATATATATATATATTTTGCTGCGCCCCCATCAGAGAAAAAGAGAATAAAAGAAAGAATAAGGGTCGCCTCGGTGTCTTTGGTCGCCAACAACAAGATAATCGTATGCAAAAACTAGCAAGCAACCCTTCTATATATATTTGCTCCCTCGCAACCCTTCTTTTACTTATCTCGAGCTGAGACGCTTAATGTCTAATTCTGAGGAATAGTTTCATTATGATAAAAGCCATGAAAGTAGCCAAGCGCATAACGAGGCCTTTTTTTCCCCAATCCCCGAGTGGGGCAAAGGGGGGCGAAGCGCAGAAAAGTTTTTAAATAATGCGCTTCGCCTCCCTCATCGCCCGATCCCTTTTTTACTCTATTTACCACCATCTATAATGCGAAAAACTACGATTGGCTTGAGCCAGTTTATGAAGCTCATCCCTTTTTTTACGTGCAATCCCCATCTTTTGGGAAGCATCCAATATCTCATCAGCTAAACATTCATCTAAGCTTTTTTTGTTGTTAATACGTCGTTTGGCTGCCGCTTCGAGCATCCAACGAATGGCTAAGGTTTCTTGACGATTTGTTGGTATAATAGATGGTACTAATTGAGTAGTACCAGAAATTCTTACCTTTTTCACTTCACAAACAGGCTTGACATTTTTTATGGCATTAACCAAAAGTCTTAATATATCGCCATGCTGAGCTAGACAATGAAAAGTTTTATAAACAATAGCACGAGATTTCGTTTTTTTACCATTAATCATACAAATATGGACCAATTTTTTTATTAATTGTTTTTGTTTACCATGCAAGCCCCGGATATAGCCCAAATTGTCTGAGCTATTGTATATGCTTGCCCCACGACCTTTAGGTCTTGATGGCACATGCCCTTCCAGGGCATAGCATAAATATCTACGATGCGATAAACGACGCGCGAAAAAGCTTTCTGAAAAAAAAAATAGATTTTTTCCGCTAAATGGCCAATTTTCCTTTTTTTTCATTTCCGCCTTCTCCGAAAGTTTTGATTGGTGAAACCAATCGAGGAATAAACCAAACACAAAGCTGAAATTCGATGATTTGACAAATAAATTCATATAGAATCTTTGGGTTTTTTTGTACCATATTTAGATCTGCCTCGACGTCGACTCGGTATTCCCTGCAAATCTTTAATTCCTCGAATACAATGGTATTTTACACCTGGCAAATCTTTCGCTCTACCCCCTCTAACCATAACCACAGAATGCTCTTGCAAATTATGGCCTTCGCCGGGAATGTAAGCAATTATCTCATTTCGATTGGTTAAACGTACTTTGGCTATCTTGCGTAAAGCCGAATTAGGTTTCTTTGGTGTTCTCGTCGAAACACGCAGGCATACTCCTTGCTTTTGAGGACATTGAGTTAAAGCTCGAGTACGTTGTGTGCGCTGTTTCGACTTTCTACCATGACGAATCAATTGATTTATTGTAGGCATATTTCACTTACTTGATTTTTTTTAGAAAGTTGCATAAAATTTTTCTTTCTTATTTCTTATGCCCTATTCGTTATGGGAATGGGCCTCTGGCCGCTATACCCTCCGCCCTTTCATTACTATGTTTTCTACGACTTTTCTTCATTATTATGAGGATACGGAAAAAAAGAATAAGAGAGAACGGTTAAAAACTATAACGAAGGGCGAAGACACTGAAAAAAAAGTATTTTTTCAATTTTTTGTGTCCTTTCCTTTTTTGGACAAAAAATTCCTACGTGCACTAGAAAGCTCATTTCGCTTGGCTCTTGGAGCATATGTAAGTAAGGTTATCCCTTACGGGATTCGAACCCGTGTTCTCGCCATGAAAAGACGATGTCCTATACCCCTAGACGAAAGGGACAAAATTATTTCAAAGAAAAATGGTCAGCCAGAGCTGCGCTGCAATAAGAAGAAAAAAAAGTGGCGCATAAACGGGCCACAGGCCGCAAATTGTGCCACTTTTTTTTTTCATTTACCTACGATAATTCATAACGCTTTCAACTAAAAAAAAACTCTGTACCTGGTCAACATTACACCAAGAGCGACCTTTAATAACGTCTGCATTTCCGCTTTTTGGATAGAGCCAATAGATTAGGAGAAATGAGAAAAAAAATCTATATAGATTTTTTGTTTCAGCAGTAAAACCTAAACGCGAACTAATCAAATCAACAAAGTATTCTTTTTTGAACTTGATTACTAACGTGTTATAATGCATCCAGATCACTTAACTGCGGTCAAAATGTTGACTAATTTGACCACAGTGCTAGAATTAAACTTTCTTGAGTCACAGAAGGCATAAACGCCTTGAAATAATGCAATAGGGTAATACTATCCTACTTTACAAAGTATACTTTGTATACCATCGCTTAAGTAAATAGGGTAAAAAAAACATATTCTCTTTTTTTTTCAATTCTTAAAATATTTTTTCATATATATATATGTTTTTTCTTTATAGTAATGCAGCCTACATGACACGTAGTGCTTAAGAATAATAAATTTGTGCTTGTAGCTCAATCGGATAGAGCACCAAACTACGGATTTGGGGGTTGAGAGTTCGAATCTTTCCAAGCATGGGCCTATCCATCAAATTTTACTAAGAAAATAGATCTGATAAGTGTAATAAAGGCCTTCTTACTTTTTTCTCATTGTTTCGTCTTGTTGGAGCTAGCGGAAATAGCTTAATGGTAGAGTATAGCCTTGCCAAGGCTGAGGTTGAGGGTTCAAGTCCCTTTTTCCGCTTGGGTTTTTCTTTTTTTAGTTCTGTTCTTCAAAAATCTATGAAAAATCTATTTTTTTTTTGTCGAATCTATTTTCGGTACCAGAAGAGAGTAGCCAACAAAAGCAGGCCTCTATTTCTATGCGCGAAGCGAATAGAAATCATTTGTCTTTTTGAGATGCTTAATAAAAAAAAAATCTGCATTTTGTTGGCCTTCATAAATTTTGTTGGCTGTGCCCACATTATTCGCATAACAAATGATGGGGCTGAATAAAGAAGGAAAACGGTACGGAGAGTCATTAGAGGCACAGTGCTTTCCTTGTTTTTAGCAAAGGCTAAGCTGCGAAAAAAATTCTTTTTTTTTTATCGCGCCCCGCGAAAACTTACGCTCTGTGGCCCTGCTCGAATTCAGCTTTGAATCCAATTCAGACTTGTGGATTATGCAATTATTATATTATGCTGAACCTATAAAAATTTTATTTATTTATTTATTAGACATACAACTTACAAACATAGACTTAGTGCCATTTGATGGCTGACTAAGAATAGGGGAGAAGGGTATAAAAAGAAAAAACTGATCAAAAATAAAGTAATTGCTAGTAGTAAGGATTTTTCACGATCCATTGCTTTATATAAAATCCATTTTTTAGGTGTATCGAAATACATTATTTTCACAAAGCGTATATAATAAAAACAACTGATAACACTAGTAACAACTCCTATTAAGGCTAGTAAGTAAGCCCCACAGCCTAGAGCAGCAAAAAACAAATAAAATTTGCTACAAAATCCGGCTAACGGGGGTATTCCTGCGTATGAAAACATAGTAATAGACAGAGTAATAGCTAAAATAGGATTAGTTTTTGCTAAAGCACCTAAATCTGCTATATATTTGAAACGGTTTTGACGTAATGCCAAAACTATGGCGAATACATTGATAGTCATTAATACATAAATAAAAACACCAATTAGTAGCGATTGAATCCCTTCTATGGTTCCACATGAAAAACCAATAAAAAGATAACCTACATGTCCAATAGAACTATAAGCTAAAAGTCTTTTGACTTTGTTTTGAGCCATTGCAGCCAATGCTCCCAAGATCATAGAAGCAATGCTGCAAAAAAAGAATAGTTGTTGCCATGTTGGATCATAAAAACTATAAATAAAAACACGTACCATATTGGCAAGAATAGATATTTTGGGTGCAATAGAAAAGAATGCTGTAACCAGAGTAGGTGAACCCTCGTATACATCAGGTGCCCACATATGAAAAGGAACTGCTGTGATCTTAAATAGAAAACCTACAGCAATAAATAGAATTCCCATAAAGATACCACTAGATTGAGCACCAAATAAAGTGATTTCATATCCAGTGAAAATCTTAGCTAATTCCTCAAAGTTGGTAACTCCAGTAAATCCATAAATCATAGAACAACCAAACAATAAAATTCCAGAGGAGAATGCACCTAAAATAAAATATTTTAAGCCAGCTTCTGTAGAAAATTCAGAGTCTCGTTTTGATGCTGCAATCACATAAAAACATAAACTTTGAAGCTCAATAGCTAAATACATGGCAATTAGATCATAAGCCGAAATCATGAAGAGCATACTGCAAGTAGAAAGTAGAATTAAGACAATAGATTCAAAAGCATTCAAACTCTCTTCTTTGAAATAACCCAGACACATAACTATAGTGCTAGCCGTACTTATTAATAGAAAGATTTGGCAAAAATATGTAAAATTGTCTATTATTAAATTATTATAGAATAAATTGGCAACAGTTAGAGGTGTGCTAGAAGCGACCAATAAGATAGTTATTAGATACCGATAGGGTGCTTTTCTCCCCCCGGTCAGAACCACACGTGCAAGTTTCTTCGCATGTGGCTCGTCCATGATAACTTTTTCAGGTTTACGGACCGAAACCCTCTGAGGCCGGGCCTGCATGAACAAAATAAAATACTGATCATTTCGGAGTTGGCGTTATGCCACATTGTCTTCCATTCTTTTATTGGTTATGTCTGTAGGTAGATCAATCAAATTCGCTGTTTTACCTAGCTATTGCCCTAGTCTTTTATTTAGGGTTGTATATTGACGTAGGAAGTCTCATTAATATGGGGCTAAAAGTAGTAAGACTCAGCGAAAAAAATATTTTTTTTCTCTTTAATGGCATTATCCTAAATTGCTTCTCTGAGTTTGCTGTACTTTCCAGACGCGGCGCGCGCCGCGTCTGGAAAGTACAGCGCATTATCACCTACCTCCTTTTCCTCCGAGGCTTTCACTCCAAAGGGCATCGTCGTATGCTCAACATTAATTGCCCGGTGTATTTCTCAGGGTACATTATGGAAGGATCTGTCACCCGTACATTTTGGCTAAAGCCTTGGTCTTTAAGGGATTTTCAAAAGTATTTTTTTTTGAAAATCGTAGCAAATTTGCTACGCCTTGCTTTTTATCAAAGCCGGTTCCTATAGAGTCCATTTGGATGATCCCTAGTTTGCGCGTTTGGCCGTTTGCTTGTCGTTTAGTTACGTGTACCACTTTTTTTTGCCCATTACAGTTACGTCCGGAGGATTGCTCGCACGTGAGTAGTGTTCGAGCCCACGTGCCGTCCGGCCCCGCCTTTCGTTGGGGAAGTTACCTTACTCCTATGCGTACGGTTGTACTTGCGACGAAACGTGGGTAGTACCCATGCTATGGTTCCCTTGGTCTGATCCCACATAAGGTTAGGGAGTCTACCCGAGCGATTGTTTTCAACTATCGTCTTCTCAAACGCGCCCTCCTAGGCGCACAACACTAAGTAAACCAAGCCAACTAACATTACACACTAATGGTGGATAATCATATTTTTTAGAGGTACTAAATACAACTCCATAAATAAGCAAAATAATGGTTGCGTTAATAAGAAAGATCTCTGGGAAAAGCGCTAAAAAATCATGTTCAAACATTTCTTCAAACCTCTTTTTTCTGTTTTTTAATCAAATTTTCCATGTTGCACTAAGTTACTTACGGAAGTATGCATACACTCTAAGAAAACTTCGGGGTAAACACCCATCCAAATAACTCCGACAATAAAAGGGAAAAATATTAGAAATTCTCTTCTATTTAAATCGGAGAATTTTTGGAGGAATTTGGGTTTGAAATTCCCAAAAATCACACGATTATATAGCCAAAGAGAATAAGCTGCGCCTAAAATCATTCCAAGTGCCGCTAATGTGGCCACTAAGCTATTTCTTTGGAAAGCTCCTACTAAAATAAGAAATTCTCCGATAAAGCTGCTAGTACCGGGTAAACTCATATTGGCTAAGGTAAAGAATAAAAAAATCGTAGAGAATATTGGCATGGTGCTGACTAAACCTCCATAATATTTAACAAGTCGAGTCTTATGTCGGTCATATAAAACACCAACACATAAAAAAGGGGCTGAGGAAACCATTCCATGACTTAACATAAGTAAAATACTACCTTCAATTCCTTGTATGTTTAGACTGAACATACCAATAGTCACAAAATTCATATGAGCTACTGAAGAGTAGGCAATAATTTTCTTCAGATCGATTTGTCTTATTGTAGTCAATGAAGTATATATAATAGCAATAACGCTTAAAGTATAGATGAAAGGAGTAAAATAAAGTGTCGCTTCAGGAAACATGGGTATAGAAAATCTTAAAAAACCATAGGTTCCTAATTTTAAAAGAATTCCTGCTAAGATTACAGATCCAGCCGTAGGTGCCTCTACGTGAGCTTCAGGTAACCAAATATGAACTGGTACCATAGGCACTTTCACGGAAAAAGAAGCAAAAAAAGCAATCCATAGCAATATTTGGCGCCGCTCACTAAATTCTGTGGTTAATAATATTTGTAAATCAGTGGTTCCTGTTTGAAAAAAAATAAATAAAATGGCTAAGAGCATGAAGACAGATCCAAGTAAGGTATATAAGAAAAACTGGTATGCTGCTTGGATTTTTCTTTGTCTAGAACCCCATACCCCTATGATAATAGGAGAGTAAGGGATGATAGGCCCTCAGCTTTATCTCCCCATGATAAATAAGTCGATAAAAAGCTCCTGTAGGTACCCACACCCTTCTCAAAGAACCGTACGTGACACTCTCGCGTCATACGGCTCCTTCTCAAAATAGCGGATGAGCCGAAAATAAAAGCCAAGCAAGAAAAAAAATATATAGATTTTTGCAGAAAGGGCTTTACGCCTTTTTTCGGCCTGTAGTCCTAAAATATTTTTTTATTTTGGTCTTCTTTTTTGTTCTAGCGACTCATTTCGCGGCCTCGCCAATAACTTCCCGACAGAGGAATTGACCTGAGGTCCTCTTTCAAGATCAGGACGATTATCCTTGTCAGCTCAATAGGTAGTTAACAAATTTATGTCCATCCCCAGGCGTCGGGTACTCTTCTTTTCCCCACCACCCTTGTAGCCGTCATCTGTAATTCGCGCAAGTGTGTCTGCACCCCCTAGACTTCACGAAAACTGTTTTCTCGTAGCAAAACTCCATTCTTCCCTGCCTAGGAGCACCCTTTCCTGCATGTTTATACAATATTCAAGTAGGCAGAGTGAAGTCCTGCAAAGTACCCAGTCAAAGTACCCCCCCAATCCCAAATAAGTCATCCGACGGGTTCAACCAAAAAGCTATGCTGACACACAAGACTACCCTTCTCCAAAAGCTTCGCGAGCCTACTGGTCTTCAGATCGCTCGGAAGGGTTTACTGCACAAGGCTCCTGCAGAGACGGCGCTTCGCGCCGCGAATATCAGATGCTCAGCTCCGCACAACATAGGGATTAAAACGCTTTCAAAAAAAACATAAAATAGTAAAAGATCCAGCATGCTAAACACAGCAATCATGAAAGATTCACAAATTAGAAATGCTATCATATACTCTTTTTTATAACTTTTAATACTGGACCAACCTACTAGAATGCAAATAGGAATTAAGAATGTGGTCAAGACCACGAAAAATAAAGAGATACCATCTATACCTATATAAAAATTGATGTTTGAATAAGGAAGCCATCGAATGGTTTCCACGAATTGAAATTTGGCTGTAGAATTATCGAATTGTATCCAAAAAAGAAGGGAATATAGAAAAGTAATCGAAGAGGTGCACAAACCAATACTTCGTATCAGTCGTATTCTGGGATCAGGGATAACAAAAAGAATAATGCTTCCTAACAAAGGACACAGAATAAGACCACTCAGATTGGAATAAAATGGAGCTAAAAATTGTAACATAAATGTTTACTCTTTTTCCAAAAGATCCCGGGGACGCAGCTCTCTTCGCAGGCCGCGGGTCCATATTCCTTCTCGGCTTTCTAGCCATAGAGGCCTTATGGGTATATCATCATAATCCTCTGCACTTATATACATAAAGCCCGCAATAATTGCATAACTTGATGAGCTTTTATACGCACATACTATGTAATTGCATGCTTCGCCTTTTACTGCCCTGTTCTATGCTTTAAGGCTTGCTATTAGGACCGGAGGCCCCAGTCACGGTCGAGGAGGATAAAAAAAGCCGAAAATTTTTTTTTTCGTTTTATGGTTTTTTTTTTTTTTTTTTCTCCTTCGATTTATTATTCTATTATTCCAACCTTTACTCTTTTCTTCTCTTTTCCCAGATTCTTCATAAACTCAAAGCAATTACGTGCTTTATTCGAGGACCCATTTTTTTTTCATGATTTATCGTAGCTAAACCGCAGAGCATAGCTTAGGCTCCAAAAAATCTATTTTTTTGCTTGTTAGGCTTCGTCGGGCCTCAGCCCTCCTTCTCAACGAAGCCAAAAAAAGGGCGTAGCACTGGCTTATCATTGCGTCCCTTAAAGTTTCATGGTATTATATAAGGAAGTATGCCCCTTTAGTTCGTGCTAATGTCGTTTTCAAAATGAATAAATAGAAAACTCACTATGTAAATAAAATACAATCGATTATCTACCCAAAAAGAAATAAAATCCCACAAACCTATTATGGTAATAAATATGGTTAGGCCAATCAACATTACAAAAGCATAATGATAAACAAAACCACTTTGAAGTTTACTTATCTGCTTGGCTAATTTTCGAAATGTGTACGAAATTCCATAAGGTCCCAAGATTTCAATAGCACCCTTGTCTAAAACTTTAAATGAAACTTCATATCCAAAACGCAAAAAGAACCTAACTAGAAAGTCATTAAAAAGTTTATCAAAAAACCAGCGCTTATTTAAGAAGCAATATAATCGATTACCCAAAATACTAGTTTTCAAAGCAAAAATGAATGGATTTGCTACAAAATTTATATTATATGCCATAAAAGCACCTAAAGTACTAAACAAAATAGGAATTAGTTTGATAATTGTTGGGGTAGCAAACTCGGATTCGGCAAGAATTTCATTTTTTGGTAGTATGAAAAGGGAATTAGCCCAAAAATTGGTACCTAAACCAATCATCATATCGGTTCCTAAGCCGTTCCATCGCTGGAACGGCTTGGCTTCAAAACCGTACGTGAGGCTTCCGCCTCATACGGCTCCTCTCAGAATTTTTACGTCTTCTTGCTTGTTTCTAATATGGCAGTGCTTGTTCATAAGTTTTCTACGAACACACAAGGATTTCACTTTGATGTGCTCTACTTTTATGCTCTCGTGGTTCTCTAACATGTTTGGGCGATGTAATAAAGAAAGAGCCCTTCAGCTTTTTGGTTACCGCATTTGGAATCCTTAGATTTCAGTAGATAGTAGTTCCGTTAAAGGTGCACAGTAGAACAAAGAAGTCAACAGCAAAAAAATCTAGATTTTTTTTTTTTTTGCTGTTGACTTCTTTGTTCACGCGGCTTTTCATTTTATTGGGCTCGTATTTTGTCTTGCCTTAATGTGCTTGTGGCTAGCTATCCAACTCAGTTTGACCAGGTAATATTCTCTTTTCACCCCAAAGGCCGTTGTGCAAGAGTCGTACAAAATCCAGTTATCTTGGTATACTTTCCCTTCGAAGAGCCAGCTTCTCTTTTCGGGGAAATACTTTTGTTTGATTTTATCACGACCCCATGTCGGATGCCGTCGGTATACCCATGCTCGGATCTTTTGAAAGATATCATGGTCTAATCTCCGAAATATATTGTTGCAGTCAGAGTATTTGAAGTAGTTGCCCCATCCTACTATTTGGGGTATCAGGGTTATGATAAGTTGGTAGGCTGCTTTTCCTTTTGACAATTGAATGGTTTGTCGAATATTTTTGAGAAATCTCCGGCAAGACTCGCGAGACGGAGTTATTAAAGTTCTAACTTTGCCCCATTTCCAAATATGATTGATCGAAAACCCTAAAAATTGGAACCCGGATCCGGTGTTGACTATCTGGAGTTTATCTGAGTGCAATTTTAGTCCCATGCACTTTAACCATTCTCTCAGGAATGCCTGAGCTTGTTCTATGATCTCCTTGGATTGGTGAAGTATAACGAAGTCGTTGGCATATCTAACCAGTATTGGAGTTGGTTCTTTGGGATATGCTCTCAGTGACCATTCTGTTAAAGCTGTCTCCATCCCATGGAGAGCAATGTTGGTTAGCAGTGGGAAGATCACGGGATAGGTGCCCCTTTCCATGTACTGAGCATTATTTCCTAATCCGGTCATGAGGTTGACTTTAAGCCAGGCTTTGACCTGTTTGGCTAAATTAGGCAGAGTTTTCAGTTTGTCCAAGAGGGCTTGGTGCTTAATGCGATCGAAACATTTGGAAATGTCCGCCTTCAAAAGATACTTGGGCTTGGCGTGAATAGCTAAGAATATGGCTTTGATGGCATCCTGGCAGCTTTGTTCGGGTCTGAATCCATAAGAATTGGGTTCGAAGCGGGCTTCCCATTCAGTTTCTAAGGCCATTTTGATTAAAGCCTGCTTCGCTCTGTCTTCGATAACACAAATAGGCCAAAAAGATAAAAAAACGCAAAGTTTAGTTCGAAAAAAAAAATATAGATTGTTTTTTGCTTTCCATTTTCCAGCCGCAAAGCGTGCCTGATTGACTCTACGTTTTCTTGCGCCCAGTGCAGAAAAGGCGCAAGAAAATCTATATTTTTTTTTTGCTCGTAGTTTTATGGGGTGTTTTTTTTTCTTCTTGGGGCTTTGATATTATTATTTGACGAATGGGTGTAGCCTTTCCATCCAATTGAAGACCTCTTGCTATCTCTATTTTTTGTGACCCTAAGGCAACCAACTTCTTGTAAATGTCAGGGTCCTTTTTCCTTTGGTTCTCTTGTGTAACCTGTCTTACGGCTAAAAGTCTGGCATGTAGATTTCGTATAAGTCTAAATTGTAGAGCACGCATCTTGTCCATATTGTCGGAGCGAGAAGCTTGGTAAATCCTGGTTTGGAGTCTAAAAACAACTGCCTCGACCTTGGGCCAAGGAATTTGTTCCCAGGGTATCGTTTGGGTATCTATGTAGAACCTACTCATAACTTATCCTCCTTTCCAGTTTTTACTGAAATCCTAAATCTCCAAGTGAGCATAATGAAAATGCTGCGAAAAGAAATATATTTTGGCTGGCTGCACTCTGCGGCCTTGGCTTCTTAGAGAATCCTGCTCTCGTCGGGTTTATAGCTTGGCAGCCCGCCGCAAGGGAGCCCTACCAGAGTTTTCCAGTTTTGAGTGTATTGGATAGTTATAGCGGCCCATAGGCGCAAGATGTACTTTGCGGGGTGGCCCCTTGGACATAGTCCCTTCAGACAGTGGCCATTTAGTCCAAGGTCCATTGGATGTTCGGTGCAAGACCAAAAATTTGCACTGCAGGTACCCTTCATTCCTCCCTTTAACTCCAGGGTTCGTCCCTCAGTGTGGTCAGTACTTGATACTGTTGGGCAACAAAGCTTACACTTGTTTACTTATGGTGGTTCACCAAGGCCTCTTTCCTCCTCCTTTTTTTGCTCATTTTTAACTCGGAGGCTGCCGGACCTCCTACAAAGGGAGGAGAGTCGACTGAACATCTCAGCCATTGGCGGGAATTTCGCCCGCATCCAATTCTCAATTATTGTTCACTTTGAAAAATAATCTATTTTTGAGTGAGCAACAGCCGCTTCGTCACAGGAGTAACTTATGGGCTAACGGGTCACACTTTGGCCACGTATCCTACAAAAATACTTCCAAAAGCTAAAGAGATTAAAGGGATTGCCATAAGAATGGGCGCATCATGACATCGTAAGATGTCTCGCTTGAATGAATTTGTTGATGCTAAAAAAGTTAAAAAAAGTAGACGAAAAGAATAATAAGAAGTAAAAAAGACAGAAACACTTCCCAACCAGAAAGCAAAGTTACCACTAATCGTATATTTAGTATAAGCGAGCTCTAAAATAACATCTTTAGAATAAAATCCAGTACAAAAAGGAAAACCTATTAAAGATAAGCTGCCTATAAGCATCATGGCATAAGTGAAAGGTAACAAGGAAGCAAGCCCTCCCATCTTACGCATATCTTGCTCATCCGACATGGCATGAATTACTGAACCTGCACTCAAAAAAAGTAATGCTTTAAAAAAAGCGTGATTCATTAAGTGAAATACGCTAACGGAATAGTTGGAAATACCGCAAGCAAATATCATATAGCCTAATTGGCTACAAGTTGAATAGGCTATGACCCTCTTTAAATCATTCTGTAATATTCCAGTGGTTGCCGCGAAGAATGACGTCATAGCCCCTACGAAAGTAATAACAATCAAAGCAGTGGGTGAATATTCGAATAAAGGGGAGCACCTTGCTATCATAAAAACGCCTGCTGTTACCATAGTAGCTGCGTGAATCAAAGCAGATACTGGAGTGGGCTACTCTTTAATAATCTTTTACGCTCCTATAAGGCAAAGAAATAATATTTTAGAGCATTAGGTAATAAGCTGATGAGCCTAGCAAGAGTAGGGACTGTATCTTCCACTTATGAAATAGAGACTCTCCCAAGAATCTTACGGATGCTGCGTTCCTAACAAGTAAGATGTTTTTTTTCTTTTATACATGAGACACCGTCTTAGCTCCATTCTAACGCTTTTTGCAAGTATATATATATTTTGCAAAGCAACAAAAAATATTTAAGCTTTTTTAAACTGCATCCTGTTAGATTTAGCGCGCGGCGCTTTGATAAGCATGACAATAAGGCTGGGCTCAGGCGGAAAGTTGGAATGTAACATCAGGCCGCGCTAGAAAAAAACAATATATATATTTTTTTCCGTTTCCAGCTTATAACCAAAATGATGAGGAGTATTTGATTTAATACAAGGTTTTCTACATGCCCAAACCCTATACGGATCCTTCTATTCCATAAGACCTGCATATCTAGACTATATAATCTAAAAAAAAGATGATCGAATCTTCACGACAAAAGAATGCTTCGTATCTTAGTTAAATTTGGCCAGCTTCTCTTTTCAAGGATAAATTCCATTTCGGACAAGAGGTCTCACGTACAGTCTCTGAGGATCCTATAGAGCCCCTTTAGCCTTTATTTCGGGTGGGCTTGGCCTTTCTTTATAGGTTTCCTGCTGATTGGTCAAAATGAGATATTTTTCCGATGGGGACTCTCATTTGATCGACGATTCCAGCATACAGTGAGATTGTTATAATGTACCTATTGGCACATGAGAGCCCTCAAATATTCGAAAACCCTCCATTGCATCAGGTAACCGAGTATGCAATCCTATTTGTGCAGATTTTCCAACAGCGCCAATGAAAAGTAAAATACAAATAACAGTTATGGCATGAAATCTCATATTACAAAAAAATAATGATGGGGTTCGGAAAAGGCGCTGGCACGAGCAAAAATAGTCGAAAAGTCTACTGTTTGAAAAATAGTAAAACAACCCATAATCCCCAGAGCTAATCCGAAATCACCTACTCGATTGACAAGCATAGCTTTTATAGCTGCTTTATTGGCCTGAAGTCGTGTAAACCAGAAATTAATTAACAAATATGAAGCGAGACCTACTCCTTCCCATCCTAAAAATAATTGAATAAAGTTATCTCCGGTGACCGACATTAGCATGAAAAAGGTAAAAATGGATAAATAGCACATAAATCGAGGGCTGTGTGGATCCTCAGACATATATGAAATGGAATAAAGATGAACTAAGCTACTTACAAATGTAACCACAATTAACATAACTACAGTCGGACTATCAAACACAGAGTCAAAAGTTTTATTTTACTGGGGCCTTGAATCGCAGAATCAAGCAGTAAATTTTGCGTACCGCAATGCGGCGGCCGTTCACTCAAGTAAAATAATAAAGTGCTCCCCGAACCGTGCGAGATAGTTACCTATCACACGGCTCACTAACTTGAGATTGTTATTAAGGCTTGGAGTAAGCACTGTATGTTTAAGCGGGCCGCAGCAAAAAATAGATTTTTTTTTATTCGTTGCATATTTTTTTCTCATTGCTTAGTCATAATATAGTGTTGCTTACCTTTGCCACTCAAGCGTACGGCATCTGCCGACTTAGGCCCCTTCCCTTTTGCCGATATCAGCGTTTTTCTGAAAAAACTCGCAGCAAAAAAATTTTTAAATATTTGAAGCGAGTAGGCAGGTACTACAAGCCCTCTGTCCCACGCATCTCTATCTAGAAAAATGTATGGTTCACCGATTCCACCGAATACTCTATTGATATCGAGACATAGGTGCGCTTGAAGTGGTGTGCTGCCCTTATTGGACTCAGGCCCCCTATTTGTTCAGGCATATGCGCCCTCTTGCTGCCTATATGCAGGGGGAACGCGGGCCTCGCCCGATGCGCTAAGTTTGGGATACTTCCTCCACCTTACGTTCGTGACCTACGGCCTCACCTATGTCTTGAAGACACGGTCAGGGCACAGCCAAGGATATTTTTGGCTACGTCCAGTATGCCCTTTTCCCGACATGCTATGATGCTCTAAAGGAGTTCGCCCCATAGAGTGAGTCGAGTCCGTCTCACCGCAAAGCAACTGCGGCGTCTAGATAATCTATCTATCCAGCAATTCATCCGGTGACTTCACGGTCGCCAAAGAAGCCCCAAGAAGCATCAAACATCTCGGAAAAAATCCATGGAGCAATTTTTATATAGCAAGCACTGGCTCCCAGTGCGACTTCATAAAAAACAATCAAAGATAAAATAAAAGATAATGAAACACACGTGGTTGTGACTATAGCAGTTCCTCGTAAACCAAGAAAACGACCAAAAGCACCTGCTACACAACTACCTAGTAAAGGTAAAGTTACAATTAATAAATACATACATAAATCATTTTTTTTTATTGTGACCAAAATACAGCCGATTGGGTAGATAATTGATTGTATTTTGGGCGACAGCTGCACGAGCCAAGACTTAGATGAAGGCTCTGTCAATCTTAATAAATTGACACAGCCCAACAAATCAAGTTTTTGGCGCATCCAATAGAGTTCGCCGCATGCCATTACTATATAATGACATAATTGAAATTGAAAGAGAGGTCATCTTGGATTACTCCATTTTATTAGTAATCCACTCACCATTCGCAACGCAAGGAGTGTCATAATTTTGTTTTACTAAGTGCCGGAAAAAAATTCTTTTTTTGCGCACAGCGGGCAGAACAAGCTTGGCTACCTTGCTGTTATCACTCTATTGGTCTTTGTAGAAGCCGATGGCTTATGCAATCAATATTTTGCTTGGTAAAAGCTCATAAGGCCATTTAGATAATAGAAGAGAATAAAGTGGACAAAAAAAATCTTTATTTTTTTCGCCTACTTTGTTCACGAAGCAATTCAGCAGAAAAGAAGAATAATCCCTGGCTAAAGGAAGCCTTTATTTGATTGACGAAAACGATAGGAAATAGGGGGCTGGGGCCCTTAGCTTTAGGCACAATTGCAAAACCACAGAATAAAAAAAATATATATATAGATAGATATATATTTTTACTTCCTCGCCAACTTATTTATTTTTTACTATATTCTATTATATAAATGGCAAAACTACGTAAAACAAAGCTCAAAATTTTAACCTTTGCACTTTATGATTTTTTTATAAAAAAGCATTATCTTCTTTTAGTTCTAAATAGAGGTTTTGGAGTATTCTGCATATTGTATAAAAGTCATTACCATTGCCAAGGCAACCATGGTTAGATTAAATTGAATCATTTTTTCGGCACTATCTCAGATCTAAGATAGACTGGTATAAATAAATAAAAAAGGAGTCTCTACACACCTTAAGACAGAGGACTATAGATTTTTTTCAAATATTTGAAAAAATGCCGCAGATTCAGCCGAGCCGGAATAAGCCGGAGATGTCTATAAAATAAAATAGCAAAAATAAAACGAAACAAAAAGATTGTGTTTCCATTCTGCGCTTCGCTTCCCTAAGCTCACTTGGTGAAAATGGTAAACACGACAGACTTAAAATCTGTTCCTATGGGTTATCGGTTCAAGTCCGATAGTGAGCATACTCGCTTGGTGAAAATGGTAAACACGGCAGTCTCA
This sequence comes from Bryum argenteum, assembly GCA_037043015.1. Lineage (NCBI taxonomy): Eukaryota > Viridiplantae > Streptophyta > Bryopsida > Bryales > Bryaceae > Bryum > Bryum argenteum. Next base: position 5,340,114 of record CM073324.1, read on the forward strand.
AAATCTGTTCCTATGGGTTATCGGTTCGAATCCGATAGCGAGTATTTTAATGTCTGAATTGGAAAAAAGGGCGAGTATAACTTAATAGGTGAAAGTGTCAGATTGTGAATTTGAAAACACGGGTTCAAATCCCGTTATTCGCCAAAAAAACAAATCATCCATTAGCTTAAATCTTTACAATCTTCAAGGGCCTTGCTTTTCGCAGCAAAAAATATTTTTGGGGGATTTCCAAAAATATTAAAAAAAAAAAGCTTCGCTATAAACTACGCGTTTTAGTTCTGTTAATAAAGCCTGCTTCATTTTAATTGGGGGCTTAATTTACATTTACTAATTTACTAAGTGCTTATTCGCTCTCGTTGCGTCTTGTATGGTGAAGCATAAATTGGAAAGAATTATATG